>OX454418.1:3712914-6634638 GCA_949715475.1 Microchrysa polita | reverse complement strand
ATGGCTCCGGACTCGATTTGAGACATTACTCCTTATAGACTCTAATAGAAGGAACAGAGTCCGGATACAGTGTGAAATGGCATCGCAAGGACTTGAGAAGGAAATTTTCCTTGTATAGTATAGACAGAGGTCCTGATGTGTATAGCAAGAAGACGACAGTGAAGTGAGAAATGTTTGCCATGAGCATATGACATTCAGGCAAAGTCCCCGGATAATGTTTGACTGAATGTGTAAAAAAGGACACAGCATATTTCACCTTCTTTCATTCCATTGATTGCGTCCTGTATTTGTAACGTACGACCGAATCTTGTCCTTTTCTATACATTACGTGCGTAGTACTTAATTGGACCTTATAGCTATCGAATGTAATTTATTGGGGCGGTTAATTAATATTGCACAAGGAGGTTTTTTTCAGGCAATGAGGTTCTATGAATGTATTTGAAGTTATATAGCACAGAATCATCCTATCGCCGTAATTTCTGGTCGTTTAGCAGCCCTTCAACTCAATGGAATGCGGAGGCGGAAGGATGTGTGTATAGGCGTTGCTGATGGTGTATTAAGGGTTGAGGTAAACGAGAAAGACGAAAGAAGTCGTGAAAGCCTCAACGTTGGTAATGGTGAGCAATGAATTTGTATTTCCTTTAAGGACACGACATGGTACTTCATTTATATTTGATAGGTGTAAATAAGGCTTTTGTATAGTATAGGGATTGACTGGAAGTGGTTGCTCTGAATCGATGTCAGCCACAAGTTAAAGGTTGAATCAATGTTAATATGTGTCGCCGTGTCGCTAAATAATTTATTGACGTATTGAGTACTTAACACGATTAAAAAATAGAAGTGATATTATGTGATGATGAAAAGGAAAATCATTTGCATGTAAAAAACGATCGATTAGATTTATTTTTCTTTCTTCTTTTTTTGTTCAACATCGAACTCACCTTAATGCCACTATTTTATTTTTCTAATGCAGCACACACACGGTCAATCCGAATCTATTTTTTTTTTATATTTTCGTTTCGTAAAATATACATTTTCTTGGATTTTGACAGAACGAAAATAAAAAAAAATAGATTCGGATTGACCGTGTGTGTGCGACATAGCACTACTGTTCATTTCTAAAATTCTTTCGCCTAGGTTCTCACATTCTCTATAGTCTGACCAAAGGTTAATTCAATTCATACAAAAAAACATGCACATGTTTCCATGTATCTTCAACCTACATAAAACATCGACGAAACCATTTAGGCACGATGACCGGAATTCTTCCGAAAATCATTGACTCCTCCATTGACTTGGCTGATCCCATTGCGGGCATGTTCGTCTCGATCGGCCAAACAAAGAACCACCTTACATGGTCACCGATTCCATCGTCTATCGTCGTCAATTGTTATATTTTCACATACGGAATATACATATTTGTATAATATTCCACCTGGAAATTATCTCACCACACAATTATCTCGTGAAACCTGAAAAGTAAAGCAACAAAAAAAATGTATGATCGTTTGTATACAGGGTGTCCGGAAACTGCCGCATAAATGCACCGGATTATGATTCCCCAGTTGATTTCCAGCAAAAAAGTTTTACGGAACATACCCCCTCAGCTTAACCCTTTAGCTGCCGCAGGCATTTAAAGATTTTTAAAAAATCGTTTTCCTGCACGACTTAAAGCCTAATATCTCCAAAGCTAGACCAGCTAGAATAGTGAAATAAAATGATTATTACAGCCAACAAATTTACCTATAAAATAAAACTAACCACACCAAAATCGGATAAGAGGTTTGGTTTTTACAGAGCTTCAAAGTCAAATTTGAGTGATTTGACCCAAAAAAAAAAAATATTTTTTTTCCATCTCAATTTTCTCCAACTTCAGGGTGAGGTACGATTCTTTTAAAATTGGCGCATAGTCTTACCATATACAAATAATACATATATGTCCAAAGCTCACTCAAAATCGGGTACATACACATTTTTTTGGCCATGTCGTCTGAACTTGCACCCAATGTCACAAATACGACCATACAGATACACGTATACAGGCTATTAAAGCTATTTGCTCTTTTGCTACACAGTTCAAGTTGAAGAGAGTTTAGATACTCTGCCAGAGCATGTTTTCGTGCATTTGTCGACTTCATGAGTGTATCTTCTTCCACTGTCCCATGCCATGGGTCGGGGTGGCTTACGCAAAAGTATCTGCGCCTGCGAAAACTGCGTATTGAAAAAACATGAAAGATGATTTGATGACAATGCATTTCTTGAGGTTGCGGAACAGGTTGCCATGCGTTCATTGACCTCATTAGTGCATTTCGTAAGGTGCATGCCGCGCTGTTAATGCAATGTAGTGGTAGCATGCGATAGAGTGAGTGGATTTAGTGCAGGACAAGGCAACACAACTTCCATAGATATTTCAAAAAAGATATATTTCTATACAGAACATCAACTGAAAATTTGTATGCAAGTTGTTCTGTCCTGTTCTGTACTCGATTCAATTGGAGGGATATGAGTACGAGAGTGAGTTGTAGAGTATTGATAAAAAAATACGATATTTGATCAGCAAAAATCCTATATCGCTGTATTTTTGCAGGATGGTTGGTGATGCTGATGGCGTCCTGATTATGGAAAAAAGTCCCCAACGATTGGAGGGCAACCTTGAAAAAAGGGGATAAGGGAGTATTTTTTTACTTTTTAGCAAACATTTCAAAACCGACCAAATATACAGAAAAAAGGTCTGAGAACGAAAAAAAAAATACATAAAATTACCCTTGTAATTGTATATTGTATATAATACATTAGGATTTTAGTGAAAAATTTGGTGCTAGACTAAAAAATAAATTAGAATATTTTCATTTTAGACTCTTTTAAAAACCTCCATAGCTCTGAAAACGCAAGTACCCCTCCTCCCTTTTCAAGGCTGCAAACCTCTAATCTATTGGGACTTTTTTCCCATAATCAGAAGGCCATCCCTAAAAATCCTGCAAAAATCCATCGATGTAAGATTTTTGTCGTTCGATGACCATATTTTTTTTCTTCGGCTATAATAAAATCATATTGATTTAATTGTTTGAAACAAATGAGAATGCCCACTTTTGTATGAAAGTTGGTTAACGAAATTTGTATCAGAAGTCTCAAAACGCAAAAGTCTCTATTAGAGAGCAACGAATATATGAGTTTCAATTTTGGATCGATTTTGATATAATTTGAATAAATTTTACCAAATTGCAGATCTTTAGGGGCAGTTTTAGTTGAATTGAATTGAAATAGAGCTAAAATTAACCACAGTTTTCTGTTTTTAAGGCATTAAAACTGTAAGAAATACGGAAGATAGAATAAAATGATGTAAGAAAGAAATGATCTTTGGACTATTCGCCAATTTTGTGAAGAATCGTACGAACACCTCACCTTGGCAGAAGTTGCAGAAAATTGAGATGGAAAAATATTTTGTTTTTGGGTCAAATCACAAAAATTTGACTTTCAAGTTCTGTAAAAACCAAACCTCTTATCCGATTTTAGTGCGGTTAATTTTATTTTTTGGATAAATTTAGCTTTAGCTTTAATAATCATTTTGTTTTGCTATTCTAGCTAGTATAGCTTTTGAGATAATGACGTTTTAGTCGTCAAAGAAAATTTTTTTTTTAAATTTTCAAATGCCTGTGGCAGCTAAAGGGTTAAGCTTTTTTTTGCTAAAAATCAATGAGGAATCACAATCCGGTGCATTTATGCGGCAGACACCCTGTATATTTTCCTAACTTACGACTAATGAAAAAAAAAACTATCGGAAAATTGGTTTTGATACCGAAATTTATACTTTTAGGCCCGTATTTATAAACATAGCTTAACTCAAGGCGACCTTTAGTCAAGTATACCGAAATTCAAAAAAATAGATGTAATTTCCAGTAGTTTATATTACAAGTCAATTAAGTCATTTAAGGCGAAACTCAAGGAGACCTTAAGTTGTTAACACAATTGTAATATAATAATAACTCAAGGTAGGTAACTAGCTACATTGACTTCAAGTGAGGTGGACTATTGCATAATTTCAAAGTTTCCTTGAAATCGCCTTAAGTCAAGGATGCATTGACTCGAGAAATTAAATTATTTCAATGAAAAACTACTGGAAATGGCATTTATATTTGAAGGTAAGGTATGTTTAAAAATACGGGCGTTAGTTTTGGCTAATTTTTGCTATGATTGTTGCCACGGCCGGTCAAGAAACAATACTATGTATACTATAAATTAAAAAATCTACAGCTGTCTAGACGGGAATGCATAAATGCAAATTTAGAGAAAGTATTGAATAAATTGGTCGCAGCATGCAGGAAGAGCTTCTTACAAAAATCATATGTGCAAAATTTGAACTTCCTTTATTCTGTCAGAAGTTATGGAGTGCGTAAAATGCCCGAACTGAATAACAAAGAAGGTATTTTTTCAGAAACTCCATGTCTATGACCCTAAAACTCATACCTACATTTATATTAATTATTATCGTCTCCATTAGAGACTTTTCTTTTTGACACCAAAGCCTTCATAGCCTGCTAAATATCTCCCTTTTCTGATTATATAAAAAATATTGATATGTATGTGCTAATATTTTTGTAATTTCTGATTATTTACTTTTTATTTTAATAGTTTATTGAACAGAGTTAAATGTAATAATTAATGCATATTTCACTAAAATAAGGTAAATTTAAGAATAGACTTCTCCTCACGCAGTGTATAAAAAGAGGAGAAGGCAGATAATTTTTCTGTATCTCTTACCTTTTTTGAAATAATCGCAAAAAAACGAAAAGAGTCCCCCTTTCCCCCTTTTTTTAAGGTTGCGGATCACTAATCGGTTGGGACTTTTATTGCCATAATCTGGGGACCATCTCCAACCATAATTCAAAAAAATTTCCATCTAGGATTTTTGCCGACCAAATATGCCATTTTTCTTAGACTTGTCGCATCGCTTGGGTTGCTTGGAATTGACTCTCAAATATCATATTTAAATATCGGCTCAGATAATCTGAACCTCAAAATATAGATACACACGTCACAGACGAATTATAAATTTCGTAGGCGCATGCACAACGTGTTCTCGTGTCGTTTCCTTCGCGCCGCGCGGCGGTGCCATACATCGCACACCACACAAGAAGCGGGCGGGACGTGGCAGTGAATGAATTTCATAATCATTTCTGTGTTCATAACATAACATATTGTCCGCAACGGCAACTTGCTCTCTTCCTCGGACCCACTCGGTCCACTTGTCATGCGTCACGGAGTACGGAGATATCCATCTCCATCACACACCACGGAAGTCGCAGGCAATGGCAAGCGATGAGTGATTCTTAAAAGATACTATAAAAAGAGTCTCTTGACTCTTTTGAACTGGAAAACGTTCTCTCAAATTGACACGCACACAGGCTCATGCGATTCGCTTGAAAGCTCTAGGAAATTTCAGATACATTTTCATAGGAACAACATTTTGTACCAATTTGGACATATATGTCTTATTTGTATATGGTCTTACGATCATATCTTTCTTACATCATTTTATTCTAGCTTCATTATTTCTAACAGTTTTAGTACCCTAAGTGCAGAGAACTAGGGTTAATTTTGTCTCGATTTCGACATATGTTGAATAGATTTTACCAATTGCAGATCTTCAGGGGCAGTGTGAATTGAATTGTATTGAATTCGAGCTAAAATTAACCCTAGTTTTCTACACTTAACGTATTTTATTTCACTATTCTAGCTGGTCTAGTTTTGGAGATATTAGGCTTTAAGTCGTACAAGAAAATTATTTTTTCAAAAATCTTTAAATGTCTGTGGCAGCTAAAGGGTTAAGCTGAGGGGGTATGTTCGTACAACTTTTTTGCTGGAAATCACATGAGGAATCACAATCCGGTGCGTTTATGCGGCAGTTTCCGGACACCCTGTATAATGGTGTATGTGAAACAATTTTGAATGCACAACAGGCGAAACTTGGTGGATTGGCGGATCTTACCAGATTCGTTGCTGCCTATGGTACTTGGTTGAGGTTCCGTCGGTTGCCGACATTGAACAGATACCGTGCGCACTGCGCAGATATACCTGGCCGAATCGTATAATAAACGTGAAACCATACAAATAACCAATAGTATAGTGACTTTAGCTCTAGACCCAAACATCCAAAAAAAGAGCTGACTTTTGATGCCAAATTGTTCTATGGCCTGACCGCATTAAGTAGTAAAAAGTTAGACTTTTTTGCGCGTCACATGTGGGGGGGAGGGGGTGGCAAAGGGGTGAAATTATGATTTTTCGCCAATATCTTGTTAACTGTAATATTTACAGCAAAACGTTCTGAGGACGATTTAAACTACACGAAATTTCCTTTCTAATGATATATTATATCGCACATCCAAAAGAAGAACGACGCAACTGCAAATTTGTTGATTCGCCAGAAATTGCATTTTAAAATTTCTTTCATGTGTTTTTTCCAATTCCAAGAGTATTTTTGTGGTGTTATGTATTATAGGTAGCTGAAAATATTGCTGAATTTATTGACATTCAATTTTAGAATGATATATCGTGCGTTCATAATGATGATTATTAGTGAGAAGATGTTTCAGTCGCGTAATAGTTGATTTAATATTAATCGTGACATGAATCGTGCTAATCAGCCAGGATAAAGAATACAAAAGAGAATTCATTTGCTTTTTCTTTTATTTTGTTACAATTTATTATGAAAAAATAAACATTTATTCAAAAAGATTACGGAAAAATGGTAATACCATGGTTTAAGATTGAAGTTTAATAAACTTATTAAGTCATTTTGTTGTGCTCTGATATTGAAATTGTTGATGCATAGATTTGTTTCAAGGGAACAGTATCAACTGAGCGGTCGTATAAGCGGGTACCCTTCAATATAGGGAGGGGTGGCAAAGGGGTGAAAATTCAGTTTTTTAGTTTGTGTATTGCTAAGAAAATTTTTCATTTGTATCAAAAATTGAAGTCTTCCGACCATTGACACCCCCCTGACTCCTCCTAACATTTTTAAAAAAGGTATGCCTGAAGCTTCTTTTCAAATTGAGACTGGCAGATCGAATTTGGTAGGGTGCCTAACCTAAGCCCCCTCCACCAAAAAATAGTACCGAAACTAAAGATGCCCCCCATACAAAGTGAACCAAAATTCTAACAAATTTTAATTCTATCAGAAATCTAAAATAGAAAAAACAATTTATCTCTTAGAACGTCACTATACCAGTTAGTTTTCTGAATGTATGTTCAAAAGTTTGTACCAAAGCGTACGCTACGTACAAAATGTAAAACTCAAAAAATGTAAATCCACTGTAATACTTTTGGGTCTAGGGTATAATTTTCTGAGAAAATGGCTAGAGTGTTATATATCATTACAAAGGTAATTTTGTGTAGTTTGTTTCGTTCTCAGGACAGACTCATAGTTTTCCAGATATTTGAAAAAAAGACTGAATTTTAACCGCTTTGTCCCCCCCCCTCCTTCTTCCTCCTTAACCCATTGCCCAAATCAGTGTAACTTTTTACTGCGTATATTGGGCAGTGTATTCAGCAATTTGGCATCAAACATTTTTTAAGGTTGGGTTTTTTACCCTGATGAATACTATAACCTTCATTTTGGGTGTGCCCTCTAATGAGAAATTTGTGCTAGATAGAACTTAAATCAAATTTTCTCACAGCATACAAATTCATGCTTAACATAAATCTGCCAAGAAATAATAATTAAAGCATAGTCAACAGACACAGACAAACATCAATTGAATATTTTAACCTGTTCTTTGTTTGCCACGACAATTATCTAAGTAACAAAATCAGATTATCGCCAGGATGTTTTGCCGAAACTTCTTCCAAATATTGCAAAACACAACTTCCTAATCTCATTAACCCCTCTGTTTCCCATCATGCCAAATGTAGCATATATTTTTCTCTCGTTAATTCTGCAATCTAATATTCTTAGTTAAACATTTAAGTCTTCTTGTTACGCCAATTAAAAACTGAAACTAAATCATTTTGCAATTATTTTTGCATTAACTTCCTCTTCAATGTGGTTTCGAATATTAACATCAAGACAAAAGATACAAACATCTAACTTGCCAATCTCAAACATTGATTTGAATTCTATCAAATATATTTTTTACCAGGAAGCATAACGAAAATGAGAGAGTGTTCACAGGCTATTTCAAAAATCAGAACTCATACCGGACCAGTATATTTTGCTAATAAGTTTCGCAAAACTTTAAATTCAATCAAATTCCGCCTCCTTAAATTTTATATTTTTTATAAACTCTGTGGTTTGATACAATGAAGTAGGTTGAACATGCCAATGTGATAATAGAGACATACACCGCATTTGCTTTATGGAGTGGAACCTTAGATTAAGACTTTCGCAATTAAGTTTTGGTAATAGTCATTAATCGGGTTATGATATTATTTTATGAAGAAATAGTTCAGTAAATCGAATTAATTAAAAGGCGAATAGTTATCGGGACATTGTAACACTAAAAAAAAACGTGGTAAATAAAAGAAAATAATACGAATAATTAATTTTCAAATGATTTGGCTCCATATACGTTTATGTATTTTCAATTCACTATTGAAAAATCCACTTTTTTTAAATTGTTACATGAAAATCATTTAACTTTAAAAGTGGGTTAGTCTAGATTAGACTGAATTCGTTCTGTTTTAAATATTTCTCCACTGGTCTCCATGTTTTAACTAAGTTTAAAACAACGTTGCAAATTTATAAACGATCTTCCCTATGAATCATTATGATTTTTCAAAATGTTCAGCGTTATGATTTTATAATTTTTAAGTTAAATTTTAGGCCAGTCAAAATCGACATTAACCTCGGAATAAATGGAATACTACCGTTCTTGCGCTTATCTGTTTTAGAGTATTACTGGCTACATAAATCCAGATTTGCAACCCTGGGGACCCTGTGCTAATTTTTTGCCGAGCGAAAAAGAACCATTTTTTTTGCTCTTTTTTACATTTCCAACAATATTAAAAAAAATATCTTGGAAAAAAACGATGATCGGCATTTTGAAAGTAGACAAAATTTCCAATCCAATGGTATGCTAACCACTCTTGTAGGTCAAATATTGACGGAGATATAGGTTTTCAAAAATAGGGTATTTTCCACAAAAAAAAGCGAATTCTAAGCTTATGTTGTTTGCCGAAACGACATGTACTTGAAATTCGCAATTTTTGGTAAAAAGTACCCTATTTTTAAAAACCTGTAATACCGTCAATATTTGACCTATAAAATTTGTTAGGATATTATTGGATTGGAAATTCTGTCTACTTTCAAAATGCTAAACACAGTTTTTATCCATAATAAAATATTGCATAAATTCTGGGAAATTATGTTTCACATAAAACGTTAAACAGACTTGCTTCAACATACAAATAGTACAGATATTAAAATTATTATAAGGGAATGCAAAACGTCACAAATAAAAGCATTACCGCATTCAATAAAATCATTTAATTCAGGAGCCCAATTATAGTAACTGACAAATAAAATACAACAAATTATCTAGTAGTATGAATCGTAAAATTAATAAGGAATTCCTTAAGGTTTCCGTTAAGTATAAGTGGGGTGTGGGGACTATGAATTCCGCCCTCAAAACTGAATAAATTTATTATTTTTATTCTTATTAGAAAGAATAATTCGTTGTTATTGACACCAACAACACCCACTTTCACCCGGTGATGCTTTGTAAGCAGTTGCAGTTGCGTCGTTATTGATCTGAGTGAATGCTTCCAAACGAGCGAATGGAATAACGACCTAACTGAATTTTAACAGTTTTTTTTACAGAATTTTAAAATCAAAATTATTTTTATTGAAAATATAGCCAATTTCAAACTTAGTGGTATATTTAACTCAAAAACGATAATTTTTGCACTTACGTCATTATTCTTCTGGATGTGCGATATCATATACCTTCTCTTGGCAGATTATATACTAGACCTTAAAACATTTGGTGTAATTTAGATTTTTTGGTAGTTACATTTGGCGCTCTAGCTCCTGAAGTAATTTAATTGGAGCCATGGTAATTGGGATAACTATTCCTAACAATATATAGCTGTCCCACACGGAGACTCAGGCTGCCCCGACAAAGCATTCCCCTATAGAAGAAAAAGACATGCCTGTAACTTTTCGCCGAATCACAGCAGGCGGGAAAAATTTTGGTAAACGTTAAGGCTAAGTCCCATTAGACCCTCCACCAAATATTACTTCGATCTGATTAAAACAAAGGGTACCTCCCATACAAATTATTCAAATTCAATGCCACTAGTTTATTAAGAAATAAGGGAACAAGTCAACCAAAATTAAAGTTTTGCTCGTAGGCAATTTTCCGTTCATTTCGTATGGAAGGTACCCTTTGTTTTAATCAGATCGAAGTAATATTTGGTGGAGGGTCTAATGGGACTTAGCCTTAACGTTTTCCAAATTTTTTCCCGCCTGCTGTGATTCTGCGAAAAGTTACAGGCATGTCTTTTTTTAAATGTTAATAGGGGGTATAGGGGAATGCTTTGTCGGGGCAGCCTGAGTCTCCGTGTGGGACAGCTATATATTGTAAGGAATAGTTATCCCAATTACCATGGCTCCAATTAAATTACTTCAGGAGCTAGAGCGTCAAATGTAACTATCAAAAAATCTAAATTACACCAAATGTTTTAAGGTCTAGTATATAATCTGCCAAGAGAAAGTATGTATATGATATAATATATCATTAGAAAGGAAATTTTGTGTAGTTTAAATCGTCCTCAGAACATTTTGCTGTAAATATTACAGTTAACAAGATATTGGCGAAAAATCATAATTTCACCCCTTTGCCACCCCCTCCCCCCCAAATGTGACGCGCAAAAAAGTCTAACTTTTTACTACTTAATGCGGTCAGGCCATAGAACAATTTGGCATCAAAAGTCAGCTCTTTTTTTGGATGTTTGGGTTTCATCATTTTTTCAGTTAAAATCACTATACTACAAGCCGAGTTAGCAGAGCTCGGCTAGCTGGCTACGATGAGAACTAGATAGTTTTGCGAGTCTACGAGCAGTATACAAGCGTACCTACTATGCGAGTATCTAAACAACATAAGATAATCAGATCGGTTAGCATGACATACAGATATCGCAAAGCAATTTACAGATTGGCGTCAATTTGCAATGGTCTATTGGCAATTTTAGGAAGTTCTGAAGATACCGAGTGTGTGCACCTAGCCTATTGATATATGGTTGCTTACGAATTCACATTCATATCCTGACCATTTTTGGATATCCTAAATCTACAAAAGCTGTCCCCTATGAAAAAGGGTCTCAACCATAAGATAGGCTATGTGTGTGAATCAGAGCGATAACTTACCAACACGAGTATCAAGCACTAAAGGTATATCGCGCAAAACAGATTTTAAAAGAACATGATCTAACGGTAGAAGCGCACTGTCGATCTGCTCAAGAATATATCAACCTTAGGAGATCTGAAGCGGTACCGGCTGGCTGTTGCTGCCGCGAACCAAGAAGAATGTCCATTAAGTGAAGAAAACATGCTCCTAATGATGAGATTCGGATTTTTATTTAATTTTTTTTTTCTGTGTTGTTTCGTTTTTTGTTATACTCGTATGTTGTATGTTCATGTGCTCGATGGTTAGATCACCATCATGCGGCCGTCTTAGGTTACTATAGTACCACGGAGGAATCAACAGCATTCCGCTTATGTGGGGTCTTCTATATACGAAGACGAAGAAGCAAACTGCTGCTGCTGATAGCTGCTTTTTTTGTATGTTGTACGTACGTACTTCGTTCCTATTGAGATTGACCTGTAACGGAAATATTTGATATTTTTTTTTAGTTCATTTCTTGTTTGTATCTTGACTATGTTGTCGGTCCATCAATTGACCGCGACGAAAAGCAAAGAAGAAGATATGTTTTATCTCTGAGGTGTTTGTGTGCGTTCAGCGAGGATTTAGCCGCACGTTAACACTTTCGAATGAATATGGTATGGTATGGTAACATTATAAGAGATTGGACGAGCAACAACGAGCGAGCGCTTATGATTGTGATGCGCCTCTCGGTCGTGTTGGCGGTAAGTTGCTGGACGAGTCGTTGATTATGTAGGCCACTTTTGATTATAGCCGATGAAATATATGAGAACATAAAATGAGTTTAAGAAATATACAGTGTTAAATGGATAAAGAACACAGTTTTTTCTTTGTCAAATTAGTATGCCTAACAAGAGGAAGATGACTTTTTATAGGAGTTATTTTCTTGTTGAACTAATTTTCACTAATGATCTAACATTTTGGTGTTATGATTAACCTTTTAATGGATTTAATTTGAGGTATTTTATGTACGTAATTGAAAATAGAAAATATATAAAAAAAATTAAAACGTTAACCCTTTAAAAGCTTTGTTAAGTGCTGAACAGCTTGGGAACCCTTCTCGATCTTTTGGAAATTTGGTATACGCTCACATTTCCTCCAAATAACACGGTCTTACCGATCCGCGTTCGGAAGTTACGGGTGCCCAAATTGCATTTTTTCTAATTGAAAATAATTGTCTATCACACAATAATTCGTGAGTGATTAATTTTGGAATTTATGAAACTTTAGAGCACCGTACTCATCACATTTGGTGGAAATTTCAAGGCTCTAACTATAGTTACCGAGCTGTTTAATTTCACGCATCGAACTTTCACTGTCAGAAATTTTGTCATATTTAATGTCACTAGCCCCCAAGGGGGGGGGGTGGATATGGGGGATAAAACACCCCCCGAAATTATGAAATCGATTTTTCAAAAGTATTAGTTTAAACAAAATTTACACAGCATAACTATATTAACATAACAAATAAGTGATGATTTTCAGACTCAAGAAATATAGTGCACTAGGTGATTTCAGATTGCCAAATGTGGTGGAGAATTTTTTTTTGTTTCTTATGTTTTTTGGGGTGCTGAGCTTTAATCCGGAGCTTCCCATCAAAATTTCGTTGCAAAACAGGGCCAAAACCGGAAAAAACCGAACATTTTCGGAGTTTTTCAGTTTTTTGGCTTATAACTAAAACTGTATACATATTTCTCCTTCAAAATGCGTTATGCGGTATCGCTACGGATTCGGGCTTAGCCCCCCAAAAAACAGAAGAAACAAAAAAAAAATTCTCCACCACATTTTGCAATGTCATGTACTAGGTTTATCACCTGGTTACTACTATCTTACTAGTTTTGTTAGTAGTCGCGAATTATTTTTTTAAAGTTTTAATTAATGTGAAATAAAACTAGGGGGCTTTGCCCCCTGCTCGCTTCGCTCGCCAACCCCCGGGGCAGAGGCTAATTTCGGGCGCGGCCGGAATTTGTATACCCTTCGCTTGGGCTAAAAGTTTTTTTCGGGCGAACCTATGACTTGTATTTAATCCCCCTCCTCATTCTTTTTCTTCCGTCTTGACAAATGTTTTGGGCTTGGCTGAAATAAGTGGGCAAATAAAAATATTTACTCGGAAAATTTTATTGGGGTTGCCGGAGCATGACCCACAGTACGATTCCATTCGTTTTGAACTTTTTAGTTGCTTTGATAAAGACACATTAATTCAAGGTTTTGTGAAATTGGTGTAAAAAAAATGTTTCTTAGAAGAACCAATATGGGAGTTTGGTTTGTATGGCAGCCCCATGACCCCATGGTCCGATTTGATTCAGTCTTACATATGTTGTGTCTCATCAATAGAAATACATTTGTGTGAAACTTGGTTGAAATTGGTGCACAAATAAAAAAGTTTTTCTTAGAAGAACCTAATTTGCGGGGTTGGATTTGTATGGCAGCCCCATGACCCCATGGTCTGATTTTATCGATTCTTACATATGTTATGTGTCAACAATAGAAATACATTTGTGTGAAACTTGGTTGAAATTCGTGCACAAATAAAAAAGTTTTTCTTAGAAGAACCTAATTTGGCGGATTAAGTTTGTATGGGAGTCCCATGACCCCATGGTCCGATTTGATCCATTCTTGCATATATTTTGTGTTATCTATACATTTGTATGAAATTTGGTTGAAATTGGTGCACAAATAAAAAAGTTCTTCTTAGAAGAACTTAAATTGGCGAGTTAGGTTTGTATGGCAGCCCCATGACCCAGTGATCCAATTTGGGTGAATCTAACATACAAACAGCCTACAACAATAAGAAGCACGTGTGCAAAATTTCAGCTTGCTAGCTTCAATACAGACAGACAGACAGACAGACGGACATGCTCCAATCGACTCCCCAAGTCAGGGGTGTCAAACTCAAAACCTGGCGCGGGCCAAATAAGACTCTCCTCAGGTTTAGGTGGGCCGCAGAAGGAACATTTCAAAAACTTTTATGTCTTCGTATTACGAAAGTTGATTACAGAATATTACTTTTAAAATATAACAGAGTCTGGTTCACTATAGCGGCTTCGGGATTATCCGCGAGAGCTTTTTCCTTTCGAAAATGTACTTCAATAACATTAAAAAATTAAGACAAGAAGCGAAAACGTGAAAATATGATTGATATTCAAGTAACCACAATTACATGATTTGCGCCAAATTTTGGACAGATGATAAAAAAATGTCTAGCACCATCCGAGGTCGCCCAAAATAACATTGGGAGGCAAAATAGTCAGAATAAATTAATGCCAGTAGAAAGGTGGCTAAAAGGGACAAAAAGTTGTTTGTGATATGGTTTTAAACAAACTCATGCACCAATACAACTTGATAAGTATAGGTCTAAACATCAGGCACTTGGGCTCTAATTTATTATTATGTTGGAATTTCACATCCAGGTTAATTAGTCACCAATTCCAAGATTTTCGTCGTTTTTAAAGATTTACAATTTTTCCAAATAAATTTCAATTCGTGTTCGGTAAAGCCAACCAATTTTTTATTAACTGCATTTCGGGACAGAACAATTTCATGAAGAGACTTAGTATTGTCCTGTACAAAAAAGATGAGCTGTCTCATAAAATCAAATAACTAGCCTCAATTGTTGGTAGTATTTGGAGAAAAAATCCTAAAATAATCTTTCATAAGCCACTGACGAATTTTAGTAACTTTTGTAGACTTGAGTTCACCCTACCAATTTCACCACTTTTGTGTTGATACAGATTGTGCTTGGACATGGCCGCGGGCCGCACAGAACTGCGAGGAGGGCCGCATGCGGCCCGCGGGCCGCAAGTTTGACACGTCTGCCCCAAGTCGTGCTGATCATATATGTATACTTTTTATATGGTCGGAGATGCTTCCTTTAATGCGTTACAAACTTCATGACAAAGTTAATATACCCTTTCACTCTATGAGCGAAGGGTATAATAAAATTGAAAAGAAGATTAGATACATTCAGTGAGTAGTTTTTGTTTAGAGTCATTTTACATATTATAATTCGCGAGTTTCAAAAACCACAAAAATTGACAAAATTTGCAAGAAATGCAATAAGGTAATTCCGTCTAAAAATTTTCGTAACAATCGGTTACCAAAACCAGTTATTTCCTAAGGGAGTATTTAAAAAAAAACTTAAATTTATTTGATGAAAATCAACTTTAAATGTTTTAAATTAAAATTTTCTGAAATTTAGAATATACACTGCGCGACAAATGCTTAGGTTCATGGATATTTTGGTTTAAAATCATATAATTTCTATGTACTCTGATCGGAAATAATTTTTTAATGGTGCTCTCTCAATTAACGGTTATTTTAGTAAATATTGCAATTCTGTCAAACAACTCGCATAGCTAACGGAATTTTTTAAAATGAAAATCGCAATTTTCACTGCGACAATTGTATAGGTTCACTTACTTTAAAGAGTTATCTCGTCCTGGTGAGAAGTGTTTGTGGAAACATTTTTTTCGCGTTAAACTCTGTGAGTCGTATAGTGGATAATGTCAAAAGGAAATCAATTTTCTGCCGAGGAAAAGGCGACAATTTGCATACTAAACCAAGAAGGATATTCAAACCGAAAAATTGCAATATGGATTCAGCGGAGCTCGAACCTTGTTAATAATTTTATACGAGATAGTGAAAATTATTGCCGACGATACGCAGGAGGTAAAAAAAGTGATTTCCGGTGCATTAAGGCGACATTTCTTAAGAGAAGCCTCGAATTCGCCCCTTACTGCGCTTGAGGAGATTTTGGTGTTATCAGCAAGTGTAAGGACCACACAACGAGTTCTTAGATTTTCTCCTTGTTTGAAACGTTTACGGTTAAAGAAAAAAACAGCCCTAACCCCGCAACATCGCCTACAGCGCCTGGAATTGCCTCAAGTTTCATGAACTGGACATCACAATGGAGGCAGGTAATATTTACGGATGAAAAACGGTTTTGTGTGGACGGTCCAGATGGCTTCTCCTACTATTATCATGATATTTGGAAGGAACCTATCGACCTGTCACGCCATCACTCCTGAATAGGTCCTGTTATGGTATGGGGAGCCATATTACATCATGGAACTATCGACCTGGTAATCCTTCGAGGTCGCCAAACGGGTTCATCTTATAAACAGCTCTTAGAAGAGGAAATCCATAAGATAAATGTCATGTACGGAGGCAATCCTTGAATATTGCAACATGATCTTGTCCCAATTCATACAGCGAGGGTAGTTAAATCATTTATTGTGGAGGAAAATGTGATTTTGTTCGACTGGGGGCCCAACTCCCCTGGCATTAACACATTAGAAAGCATTTGGGGGTGGCTTGTTCGGGAGGTATACAGTAGTGGTAAACAGTACAACCCTAAAGAAGAGTTAATTCATGGAATTAAGACAGCTGGGTCTAAAATACCGCTATCCGTGCTGCATTCTTTACACAATTCCCTACCTTGAAGGCTTTATAAAATTATAAATAAAAATGGCGGAAATAGACACTATTAAATAACAAAAAAAATCTCTTGTTTTTTGGATTCATCCTGATTGACAATTTTCTGAAATATTTTTCAGCGAAAACATTAAGTAAAACGGTAAAATCGTCCCTGAACCTAAGCAATTGTCGCAGTGGAAATCGACTCTTTGAATGAAATCAATTACTGTAATTTAAGGAAAATGTCCTGTGGGGACTCACTCCATCCATTTTATTTGTGATATTTAATAGTTTCGAAAATACAATTTCTTGAACCGGTAAGCTTTTTATTTACCGTTTCCTGGAAGGAAATATGTGTGAACCTAAGCATTTGTCGCGCAGTGTATAAAAACGATTATCTTAAGGTTAAGGTCTGAAAATAAACGTATGATTTCATGAGTCACTTGCATACACAAATCTCTCCCGAAATAAATTCCTGGGTTCGCCCCTGTCACTAGCCTCATTTAAAGTTTTTTCTTTTCTTCTTACAATTCACATGATGGATGGAAAAACGTGTCAATCGAATTTTGCGCCGAGTTGACAATCCAACGGGTGAAGTCAAAGCCATCTATATTTCAAAGCCCGGAACCAGAATCCGCTCATATACTTTTGCGGCAGATCATAGGCTCGATTAGTTGGAAAATTTACATTGCGGTAAAGGCAAATCGGGTTGGGTCGCGGCAAACTTTACACGAAAAGTATTGGTTCCCGGTCGATTTTCGTCGCAAAAAGTGCAATGTGTCGTGAATTGAAGTGTCTATAATGCAGTGAAAGAAAAAAATCCCGATAAAAAGTGAGTTTTCCACGTGTTTTCGCGGTTTTTATCAGAGCAGACACGTTTTATTTACATGCGCTGTGCTTGTGTTAGTGCATCGTGCAACGTATATACGACATATTCATAGGCTCGCTTTGTGTGCATGTACATGGGCGTAGCCAGGGGGGGGGGGGGGCAGGGGGGGCGACCGCCCCTCCCTGGCCGGTGAAACTTTTTTTATTGAATTGAATATTAATAATACTGAAAGAAAAAAAAATATTTCAGGGATAATTTTTTTCAGATTCACTTTTTCGCATTTTCGTTTGCAGTTTCCATGTTCGGAAAACCACAAACATTTCCATATTAATGTATTACAAGCCGTTCTCCTTCCTTACATAGTCATCTACATAGATACATATGGACATACCTAATTATATTCTATTTCGTCCAGATTTACAGCAATCCTGAGCGCTATGGATAGCTCTTTTCATGTCTATACAGTAGACTCGGGTAAACGTGTACTTCGCCAAACGTGAAGGTGAACAATTTTATGTGAGCTACTACTCTGAAACGTGAACAAGTCTTGAAAGCCCTAAAACATGAACATTAAGGGAGGAATTCATAGTCCTCACTTAAGGAATACGGATTCCCTTAAAGAATAATTATAAAGGAATGCTTATTGGGACAAAACGTCACTTTTAAATGCATTACCTCATTCAATAAAATAATTTAATTTGGAAGCCTAATTAAAGTAACTGACAAATAAAATATAAAGAAGTATCTAGTAGCTGCAAAATTTAAATTTATTTTTCAAATACGAGCGACTATGAACTGTAAAATTTATAAGGATTCCCTTATAGGTCAGTCAATTTATGATTTTAGGTCGCAAAAAATAGCTCGGCTCTGTTTTTTGGGATACTCTTAGGGTAGATACCAGAAGTGTACCACCAAGTTTGCAGCTTCGAAAACCTATCCTAACCCCGTGACCCTCAAAAAACCTAAAAATTTTCGAAGGTTTTTCATATTTTGGTTTGTGATTTCCAAAAGTCGTCTGCTTGATTCTCAAAGCTAATAAAACCTTCTTGAACACTAGAACGGCCAAAGCCGTCAATTTGACGGTTTTGGAACTTTGATAGCGCATATTTTCGAATCTATCTACTCTTGAGTTATGATATTCATTGACTTTTCCTAAAATGAGCATCTTAGTGTATATGTGAATTCAAATTTTGAAATAATATTATTATATTGGTGATATGACCTGTTATACCTATAAGGGCCAAGCCGTCATTTTGACGGCAAAGTAATTGAACTACGTGAAGAATACGTAAAATTTCCGAAGAGTACCTACGGAAGAAGGGAGGATCGTCCACCAGACAAAAAATAGACATTTTCACAGCACCAGCAGAAAAGAATCACAGAAAAAACAATGCTGAGTACAGACTAATTGCAAGAAGAATCGTACGTGTGATTGGCACATATTGTAAAAGACCTGTTTGCGGAAAATGTAATCTAAATGTTACAAAAAATATAATTTGTAATCAATGTAAATCGGAATAACTTAAAAATAGTTGAGAAACAATTTCAACTCATATTTAATATTTCATTTTGCATTTTTACACTTTCGCAAGTCAACAAACGGCTGGCCGTCAAATTGACGGCACCGGCCGTTCTAGGTATGATACAACTGCCGGCCTTTCTAGTGTTAATTTGAGTCCAGCTTTGTAGGTGCAAAGGATCTCAAAATACTCGTACAGCACTTTAAACATTGTTTTTTTTTTGTAAAAAAGTTCGAAATGCTGTATCTTGGGATCCTTTGTACCTACAAAGCTGGCGTTGCACTCAAACTAAAGAAAATTTTGATAGCTTTAAAAGTGCAGTGGACGTCTTTCTTGTGCCTTACAGGCCTTCTACATCTGCAACTTCGTTGCCAACCTAGGTTGCAGGTACCTAACTACACACTTGCAACATTCCGGCAACCACGCCATTCACGTTCTTGCAACCTGGTACTGCAACCTGCACCATGCCTACAAATGACTTATTTTCCGTTTTTTTTTTGCGTGTTACCAACTTAGGTTGGCAACCAAGTTACAGGTGTATAAGGGCTGTAAACCACTTGTGGAAAATAGAGAATCGACTGCACTTACGTCGCATAACGTATACGGTTTCTCGCAATGCCTCATAATTTGACCACAGTTTTTCAGTCGAACTCTATGTATTCAGAGAACTAGCGTGAAATTTTGTCGGCCTGTTTGCATCGACCAGTAATTTAGGTACGCTCTCCAAGTACTGCTCCCTTTCAACAGCTTTGGTTTTTACAATTTGGTTTGCAAAATTTTGGACAAGAACTTGACTGTGGAATGCTCTTGATACCGCCATCCGCGGCAACGATATTGTCTAAATAGATGAATTAATATTTATGGGGGAGTTAAATTCCCTTTCAGACTAAAGGTACGTTGTCCTCGACACGGCCGCACGACAGCGACTCGCTCATTCCATATGAAAACTCGTTTTTAAAATGAGAGAGAAACGAGTTTTTATGGAATGAGCGAGTCGCTGTCGTGCGGCCGCGTCGAGGACAACGTACGTAGCTGGACTCAAATTTAGCACTTTGTCCTTGTTTATTTTTTTCTTTAAGTCGACTGCATTTGACTCCTTCTCGAGATCCAGAGCTATAACGATCAGATCGTTGATTTTGTGCGAGAGTACTTAATTATGTACTTAATGTCAAAACTTCATCATGCAAGCTCCACGGCGTCCCGGCAACTTAAGTCGAATGAGCAAAAAACTACCATCAGAATGGAATCCTGCCCAACTTCGGTTTAAACTTTACTGTGGGATTCCGTTCTGGGGAGGGTTAGCTAGGACTCCCGATGTTATTGTAGTGTAGAGGAGCAGCTGAGTTGAGCAGCTAAAGAGGGCTCTCAGTGGAATAACTGAGCGCTTGGGCTCCTATTTGGAAAAGGAAAAACAGCTTAAGAGCTCCATTGGGCTCCTATTTTAAGGAAGTGGAAAAGCATGTACCCCTAAATGTCTCCAGCCGACTGTCGGATTATGTTTTTTTCTATGGATGCTGTGGATGTGAGATAAGAGGCTTCTCGGTATGTTTCAGCAGGAGATGCGATCCTGTACAACCAAGCAAAGCCAGATTTAAAAACGGACATTGATGTCGCAAGTGGAATATGCTGCCCAAAAGCCAAAAATAGCACTGAATATAAACAAGTTACGTTTTAAAAATCAGAAACGGAGGCCAATTGAATGTAATCAGAATAACCAGTAAAAGTCTAAACACTTTCAGGGGCAGTTTTTCTTTAAATGGTCTTGAAAATCATTCTCGACTGTCCTTTCCTAAAATTAAAAAAAAAAACAATCATGAATGGGTACTCGTTTAACATCTTGAGTGAGTTCATAGTTCGTCACAAGGAGCGTGAGTTCGAAAAACAAATTAACTCAATTCGTTCACGGTGAGTCTCGAACCCGTGTGCAAAGAAGGTGCGGCCACTAACCATTACACCAGCTAAAATACTCTAAATTTTGCCTAACAATATTTTCGCGACCAACGATTTCAATTCCTAAGAAAATCTTGATATTGAAAAAATTTCGGGCTTGCCCCCCCCTGACCGAAATCCTGGCTACGCCCATGTGCATGTATTGCTGCTTCCCGGCTTTCGGATATAGGTGGTTTTGGGTGAAGTATCGAATCATTTTTAAATGGGGCTAGGTGTATTTCGTGTCCTATATAAGAGGATCGTACACCTTTGCCTGGTTGAGTCCGGTAATGCCTCTCCTGGTATTACATGACGAGCTGCATACGTAGAGGCATCTGATGAGAATTGCAGCGCGCCATGTAATACTAGTTCGAAACCGGCTCGAAATGCACTATGTGTGCCGCAACTCGCTGGAGTATGCATACTATTGTGCTGTCCGACTATGGGCAAACTGGACGGTGGATAACTCAAATCAGTTTTTGAGCATGCAACATCCACCGTCCAACAACAATGTTTTTGTTGCTTTATTTAATGGATAATTTTTCTTTCAGATAAAACCAAACTTTCTCCGGCACATATGTGTCCCAATAGGTCCGAAAGGGTTAATAGTCATAATAAAATTTAACTGTCATACAACTTAAGACCCAGTGTAAAATGGGAAGGGACGTATCTGTGGTTTGGTTTAGAATAGTATCCGGATAAAAGGTGATCCGGATTACCGAACTAAGATTGTATTTAGATAATTCTGTAACCATCTGTTCTTATGCAAAAATAACGAAAAATCACGTGTTTTTGAGCGACATTTTTCGGGGAGTTTGGGAGAATGAGGGAGACCCACAGCGAAAAAGCGTTTTTGGATATTTATAAATACTATAACTCCTACTTCTATAATCGACTAAAATCTCAAACATAAACATTAACTTACCATAATCAAACCGATTGCCATTTCACTAACTGTTCAATAAAATGGACGTGTACTATCGACACGATTCCAGCAATCAAGTTTTATATTCATACAAAATGTAACTTACTTGCTCTTATTGCATGGTGGATTGTACATATACACACTACACACATACTTACGAAACGAACCATTTGTCAGTTCAGTTCTTCTCTACATGGGAAGCTCAAGATACTATACACCATACACAACGTTACGTTGCTATGCTATTCACGAATCACGATTACCATGCAGCAAGACAGCAGACACAGACACAGCATGCAAACACGTTATACTAGAAAATTGTTGAGGCACTCGCGCATGGTCGTTCTCTTCTAGATTCAGTTGATCTCCGA
Organism: Microchrysa polita; assembly: GCA_949715475.1. NCBI lineage: Eukaryota > Metazoa > Arthropoda > Insecta > Diptera > Stratiomyidae > Microchrysa > Microchrysa polita. The sequence continues at coordinate 6,612,271 of OX454418.1, read as the reverse complement.
CTGTTCGGACTGATATGTGAAACGTATGTAGGTGCTGCGCATACGCGATTTATTTAGCTGGTGAAAAGTGAAAATACAATTTTTATCATTAAAATGTTTATCCAAAATTTGATAGAGTGTGTCAGAAGTAATGAATGTTTATACAATTTCTATCATGCCGATTATGTTAATCGCAAACACAGAGAGGCGACATGGAACAGTATTAGCAGTAAGCTCAATGAAAAAGGTAGGTAATTTGAATAATATTAAAAAAAAATACCAAAAGATAAAGTACGCTGGTTTAACCACTTAATCTATGTACTTACGACTGCAAGATCTATACATACATTAATTTACTTAAATATTCATGACTTATTATTTCAGTTAATTTAGCTCTTAAGTACATTATGTTTTTATATTTGATTTGTTTTGTCTGAAAAAAAACCTATTACAGTAGAACCCCAATAATCCGGACCCCTAAAATACGGATATTCGATAATTCGGATTAAGGCCCAAATTTTCTTAAGTTTTGAAAAATTTAAGAATATTTTAAAGGTTTTTCTATCGTAGTGCGCCCTAGATTTAAAGAAACAGTTATTCCGACCATAAAATTTATTATTTTGGTTAAAAGCAATTTCAGCATTCCTACCGTATACCGGAGTCATAATAGGTGCATTCCGAATAATTCGATAATCCGGATGGGGTGCGGTCCCAATCAATCCGGATTATCGGGACTCTACTGTATGCCTAAAAACTCTGAAAATTTGATTTTACCAGATTCATCAAAAAGATTGATTGCCGTTGAAAACGTCATCAACATTTTTTTTTTTAGTTTTTCGAGTAGGTACCTACATCGATTGCCTAGAGGTTAAGTGACTAAGTGCAATTTTCGCAAAAATCGTTTTATTACGCCAATTGCATTACTTTTATGCCCCGCATCTGTCATTAAAATATTAAGGCGGTAAAATAAGTAAATCAGAAGTTATAGAAAATGAAAATTGATTAAGTGCAAAGTTTTCAGAAAATATTCGAGGTAAAAATAACCAAGTGCAGCACTTGGTGATTTTTACTTCAAAAATTATTGTTTTCTTTTAATGACTCCCTAGATCTAAATATAATTAAAGCCTAATAATAGCACAAGATATTAATTTAAAAAAAGCACCTTTCACGATTGTGAAGTTAAAATTAATAGACATTATGCAAATTGTGTCGAAACTTATAACCAACTCGTATTCGTATTAAAAAAATTCGTTACGAAAATACATAATTTTTGATATTTTAGGTTTTATAATTTTTACATCTCAAAACTTTTGTTATCAATTACACATATGGACAAAAAAATAAGTCACCTTCTTGCACCATTTTATTCCTGATTTTTATTGCATTTATTATATTGTAATAATCAAAATTCAATATGGCGAAAGAAGGTCCCCTGACATTATCGATACTTATCGCGGGAAGTATTGAAAATATTTCATTTCTCCGAAAAGTGAATGGAAGACTACAATAAGTAACGTAATTTTGGTAAATAGATTCGAAGTTTCCTTTGTAAAAAGTATGGACGGTGCGATCAGTTATTGAAAGAGATACTCCTCCTTGGTCGAGACCAAACACAGAAAAATCCACAATATTTTGTTTTAGTGATGATATGATATGATAAAGGACCCCTTTCGTAATATTCTTTGTCTCAAAGAAAATTAAATTTTATCAACGCTATATTAAAGCACTTTTTTCAACGGGGCCAAATATCAAGGTCAATGTTTTTTTTTTTCATTGTTTGGTGTCATTCAAATGCATCTAGTAACCGTTACGGTGAGACATATCCAGTATAAGCAATGTTTGGTTCGCATTATGCTACAGAATCTATATCAGGTATGTAGGTGGTAATTTCAGCAGGATAATATCACGCCTCATCAGATGGTGAAGCATAGCTTCATGAAAATGAAGTATCATTTTTTCTTGATGAAATCGTTTACCAAACTTGAATTCACTCGAAATTTTGTTGAGAATTAAGTCAAAGAATTGGAAAAAGGTAGGCCACAATAAGGACACAATCATTGGGTTTTCTTGAAGTAACTTGGTATACGGTACCATTCCGCCAGGAACTCAACAAGAACGGATTTTTTCTGGAGAATAATGGACAATATGTCGAGAAATAGTAAAAGAAACGAAATTCTCGGCGAATTTGAGCAAGAAGATTGATTTAAAACTAGTTTGAATTGAATTAGTTACAATGTAATTATTATTTAGTCCAGCTTTTTTTAGTTTTATTTTAAATGGTTAGTGTATATATTATTTAATTCCTCTGCAATTAGGGAACAAAATATCATCAAACGATTTTTATTGACTTTAATAACCGCTGTAGTGTGAAGAAAAAATTATTTGGGTGTACTTATTTTTTTGTCCATATGTGTACATGTTGCATTCAACAAAAAAACATTAATAGTGTTTTACTTCTTCAGTAGATCTGAATTACAATTCTTGTAAGATTAGTAAACAACACTGCTGAACGTGCTGTTGATCTCAACACCCAAAAAAAGAGTTAAGATCTTGAAAATGGGATGTCACTAACACATCTGCGGCCTTAGTCCAATGTCACGCCTGTTATTTTAATTTTTGTTGCTCTCTATGGTTGAATTTAAGGCTTTTTATTTTTAGCCAGTTAACTATTTCCCCTTCTTCGTCTGCATTCCGCTTTTTCATTATGGAAGCACGTAATGTTTTCAAATCAGCGAAATCGCCAAACATAATTTCACTTGTTTCGTAAGGCTTCTTTGTGCTTGCCTCTTCGAAAATTTTTTTCAAATCATTCATTTTAAAAATATTTGGGCGCTTCATTTTTCGTTCAATCACAGAATGCATCAAATCACAATCCATGTACAAATGTCCTGACACTAAAAATTTTAGCTCGATTAATTCTAAATTTGCAAAATCTAAATAGTATACAGTGTTGATCGGTCCATTTGAAATTCACAATGTTCTTTTTAAAGAAGGTTTTAGAAACTCTAGTTTGATTAAAAAAAAATATTGTGTACGGTATTTCAAATGCATCGATCAACACTGCACTAACCAGCTACTAACCATCCTTTGGGACATTTAATGGCGAAGATAAGAGAGGTAAGAAATACTTCTTCGGGGGATGTCGCTAGGGTGAAGCGTCACATAGAGAGAGAGAGTCCAGTTAATAGAGCATTATATTAGCAAAACATCCAATAAGAAGTAATTATCGTGAAATTTAAACATCATGCATATAATGCACCGTCTGTATGAAGAGGAGTGTCAAAAAGACAACGTTTTCTGCATTTTCATTTTCTGCACAGAATATAATTTATCCTTCTTCGTTCCTAAAAAGAAGCAGTGCCTAAAATGTCAAAACTCCCTGTAATGAAATTGTGCCTGCTTACAACTCCCATGAAGGTATAAGTGCTGCAAAAAAAAGGGTTTTACTGGACCTCTGCAACAAAGGGGTTGTTCTGGAAGAAGTGGTGCAATGGTACAGTATACCGGTTGCAAACGATATACGATTGCAATAGTGAAAGCGAAGGGGAAGATGAAGATTTTCTATTTTTCCTATTAATTTTTAATTACAAATGTTTGTTTACTACTACTGTGTATTGAAAATCTTACAATAATTATAATCATAATCTATTAAAAAATAAAACCCTTTTAGTTGAATACAACATAAATTCGATGATAAAAATTTTGGGAAGTAAAAATTATAAAATCTGAAATGTTAAGAATATTTTCGTGTACCTAAATTTCTAATGCTACATATTCGAAACACAAAAGTTGTCTTCGTGAGAACGAATAGCAAAAAATGCCACGTTTGTAAGCTTACAAAGATTTTTTCTAGCACATTCCTCCAATATTTACCGATTTTCCCATTTAAACCTTCTGTCGGCACAAAGGTCTGGCCAGACTTTTGGCACTATAATTCAGTCAAAAAAGTATAGAAGATGAAATTGTAGCGACTTCAAAATTCATGATATCCTAGAATAATATGTTTACGTTAGAAGCATTTTGCAAAAAATTGGAAAAAATCGTTTGAAGTTTTGAGCATGTTTTTGACGATTTTCAATTTATAGTGTTTTCTGATACCCAATAGGTCTGGCTAGACCTATAATTTTCCACCCCATTTTTCTCTCCAGTTTAAAAGTGAAAATATAAAATTCTATTAAATTTCACCTATCTGTGATGTAATAACGTTAATAAAATTCGATTTGTACTTTAAACAGTAAAAAATTCTGGAGTTTTCGTTAAGAAGCCGCGATGTTCGGAAAATATGGGAATGCCCAAATTTATCAGATTTTATAACATCACCCAATGAACTGAAATTTGTTTCTACGAAATTCAAAACGTTTTATCTCCTTTGTAATGGTAAGGACTAAGCATGTGTGACTTGCTAGCGTCATTCTAAATAGATTTGATCGAGAAATTTACTAAAAATTTAGAATGAAATGATTTTCGCGCTTGAATATTCCCCTTTCCTTTCTATCTATTTCCCTAAATCTGCAGACTAATATCGGGGTAAAATCTACTAACGAAGCCCTAAATATTTCCCCACAGATAATGGAATTTGTTAAAATACGATAAAACTTTCTATTAGAAATACGCCATGAAAATAAACAGGCAAAAACGAAGAAAATGAGGAGAAAACATGTTTGTACTAATACCCCCTTAAAATATGTCTACTTAAAAACGTTACCAGAATATCTACAAAAATGATTTAAATGCTTATTGTTTAAAAATGCTAGTTTAGAATTAGCAGAATGACTCTACGGATAAAAACTTCACTTTTTCTAAAAAAAATAAAAAAAAGTCTCAATAGGTCCAGCCAGACCTATTGGGTATAGAATATGCATATTGAAGTAGGTGCCGACAGAAGGGTTAAATTTGACCTCACCTACATTCCGAAAGTACAGTACAAATGTCATTTCTGGATGATTTCATACATAGACTAAATCACTAAATACTTCCAAACAAAAAGTCTTGCGAGGTAAAAATGACTAAGTGCGAAAATTGAAAATTTACCCATCTGTAGAAAGTTTAAAATTCCAATAAAAGTATGGATGTAGTGGTCTTTAGTTCTAAATGGAAATTCAATAGTCTTTTATTTTGAATTTGCTAACCTCGATTTTTAAGACACGAAAATTTGTTTTTTTGTTCTCCTGAACAATTCGAAAAATGTTAGTTGGTCACTTTTACCTCTAAGCCGACGACATATTTACATAAAAATTAAAAAACTTTATTTATAAAAAAAAAGAAAATTGATTAGTTCTTTCCGGAAAAATTACACTGTGAAAACTGCACAAAAGTCTAAATTACCTGAAATGTAAACATTTTTGTGGGTGCTACTTTTTCACAAAATTTCTGTGAATTAATTAATTATGTAGTTATCATATTTGAGAAGTGCCCTAAAATGCCGGCTTCATCTTATGCCTAATGAGCTGAAAATATGGCTACAAGAATTTTGTGCACAATATGATTCAAGAATTATAATTACTTTTTCTTGTACATTTTTTTCATACATATTTTTGCATAGGAACCACATTAACTTAAAATTTACAAAAAAAAAAAGAAGCAACTCACAAATTTTGTACGAATTATTCTTAACCCATATCTTACATAAAAAATGTATTTTAACTTATATATGAAATGGTGTTTGTTTATTTTGTTATGGAGTAAACTATTATCTTGAATTCGAACGAAATTAAATTTTTAATTGTACCAATTTTTGAATTAATGAATAAATCAAGCCGGCATCGACAGTTCCGAACTGTTTGAAAATAACAATGAAATTTTTGTACAAAAAAATTTCTAGTATGAGAAGTCCAGGGCATTTAAATTTTAGTCCAAAATTTTAAAGAGCTATTTTTTCTCAAAATGTTTAAGATAAATTTTTGAAAATTTTTTTACAAATGTTATGGGGCTATTTTTAGGCTAATTGTTGCAAAAAGTATGATGTTAAATATATTTGTAGTATCACTTTAATTTTAATTTCTTTCCGCAGTTGTGCTTTGTAAGGCACAGTGGCAACAACTCCGCGATACATATCGACGTTCGGAGAAAAAATATAGACAACATAAAAAACGTAAGGGCCACGAATCCTGTAAATGTATAAACAAATGGAAACTACACGATGAACTGAGTTTTCTAGCGCCATATATTAGCATATGTCTCAAATCCGATCGTGACTCCTCTTCAACCGATAATAAAGTTAGTCAGCAGCAAATAGCTGATCCGAATGAATTAGACAAATGCAGTCAAACACCTGCTATTTCAGACGAACTTATGCATGATGGCACCAGTCCCGATGTTGCCAAACAAATGAACAACTCAGCCCCACCTATCGATTCGGATAATATAAGCACTATGACGACTTTCAGCTTCGAAGATTATATAGAGCCCACCAATATACTCCAGGAAAATGAAAACAATACATCTTCTGCTATGAATATTCCTGAGACAGATGATTCGGCATTTGAAGCCCCAAGTTCTTCTCATAGCGCCCAAAATCGAGTAGTCCCACCGCAGTATTCCATTCTTAGCAATCAAGGTTTTGAACCCGATCTTGTGCAGGGCAATACAGTAAATCCAACGACAAATGACGATATTGATTTATTTTTTGCCAGCATAAGCTCGACGGTGAAAAAATTATCAGCCTTCAATCAAGCCACAGCGAAAGCAAGAATATTCTCGATTGTTTCGCAACTTGAGCTCGAAGAGGTTGCATATGAAAAAGTTCAGACAAATCATCGAACCGTGGAATCTCAAAATTTGCAGAATCGTTTTACTTCATCGCATCAATCTCGTCATCGGGAGTTAGTTGTCGGTCTTAAAGTTAAAACTGAAGAATAGAATTTGAAGTTCCTTTTCGTTATTAAATAAGTTTCACTGTTTAACTACATACTACAATAAAATTAAAATTATGTATGCTACAGTTTGCTTTTAATAGTTTTGATCAGTGTAGTACCGAAGTTATCTTTTTGGCTTGGACATCCACAGGACGCTTCTACAGGTGAGTAGTTTCGCACATGTACTGTAAGGGTAAGCATTTCCAGGACCCTAGTCCCAATGCGCTCTTATTTAATTCGAAATTATTTAATAGTTATGCTATAGAATAGATTACTATTTTAGAAACACATACCCATAGGATCAAATTTTCAATAAATATTAGAATTCGTAGTTCCCATCTTTGGATCTTTCTTAGCATTTGAAAGTAGTTGATATGTCTTCAAATTTACAAGCAATTCCTCTTATCGAATCGGCTCATTTTCAATTCAGTTGAAGCGCATAACAACGGCAAATTTTCCAGCAATTATTCTCATTTGCATGTCAATTTGAATGAAGTAAAATCAGAGCAACACAAAAGCCAAAGCAACGAGCCAACAGCTCCTCCATTCTTCACTCGTGTCATCTATTTCTTTACTGATACTGACATTCTGCGGCTGTTGCATCTAATGCGCATTCCCCCAGCATAGCGTTGATCGTTGTCGGTTAAGTTTTCCAATGGATTGCGCCATTCTATCGCCAGATGCTGCAGAATGCAAAGAAGGGTCAATTTATGTCGACATTGACTGACTTCTGTGTAGTCGAGAAGCGAACAACGCCAATATGAATGGGGCATACTTGCACTAGAGCTAGACACATTGCGACTATCTTCGCGAGTTTATTTTATAGAATAGTGCACCATTAAGAGGCATTTGAACAATTAAATTTTTCCGTTTCACATCCGTCGACGATCCGCTATTCTTTCGGGAAAAAAAACTGCATAAATGTACGCTCATAGGATCGAACAGATCTCGTATCGTACATGAGTTGTTATTCTACCAGCATTCTGTAATATGCAGATCGCATGTCATATAATCAAAGTGAGCTATTACTATGTTGAATATGTTAGGTACTCGTAATATGTAATGTGATGTGCAAAGTCGTCGGCATTGTGCTGACAATCGAAGAAAAATACGACATACTAGCTTGCTGGCAGAGAGGCTGAGTATATTTTTATCAAGGCCGAGAAGGAAGACGCGAAGACGTGCACAACACACACAACCTGTCGAAGAAGTGAGTTCAAGATTATTACCTCGTTGGATTAGTGGAAGACATTTTGACGATTTGCTCGGTGACTTTCACGAATACCGCTATACTATAATGAAAAATGCACGTTTAGCAGTCCTCTCTGTGTATGCTAATGCTTTTGCACGAAGTTGTAGATTCGCAGATATCTTCAGGCATTTTCAGAGATCAGAATAAACAGAGGATTCAGTAAACAATAACACTGGTCTACAATTTTTTAACTTTTTTTTTGACACACGAAAGTTTAGATCATATTTTGAACCTAGGATGACCCCTGAACAATACTACCTAAATGAAAAAAAAATTGACACGTGAGGATTCTTTGTGACACCTTAACCAAAAATTGAATTAACATTTCCAGAATTGACTATACTAAGATAAATTATTTTATACTGTAGGTAAGCAGTTATGATTTTCTTGGGTGTTTGGTTTCTTGTAGGCTTCTGTCAAGCCTCCGGGAGTTACTAGTTACCTCTCTTGCATGTTGGTCTCCTTAAACCCCCGTGGGACCATATATAACGAAGCGGTAGGGTGCAGCGGATAATATTCACATTTTTAGGGCTTTCAATAGCGAATTTAGACCTTTTGCCATATTTCCGATCATGATGCAGGGAAAACCTTCGTATGTGAAAACGTGCATAGGATAGAAAAACAAATTAGGAAGACTAAATAGGTTTTCTTAAGTATACACCATACATAGTTTGACTTGCAATGGATATCCACGAAAGCTTGTGCCCCAATGATTTGAATGCACATGTAGTGCACAGGTTCACTCTACAAAGCACTGTAAATTTGCTTACCGGTACCGCTACCCTCCTGCAATGGATTGTGGATACCGTTATCTCCTTAACTAACGTTTTTTCATTAAGGTAATAAATCACTGGAATCTTTCACCTTGTCCGTCCCTGACAGCTCCAAGTGTTCGGAAGAAGGTGTAATTCAGAGGGAACAATATGCCTTTTAAGGACATATTACACACTAAAGCTTTCTAAGGTGTTGTAAGTTCATTCATTAAATGTTAGAAATTTTCAGATGCAGTGCTTTCTAAAGAATTTAGAAATATATAAACCAAACATTTTCAAAAAGGATTTTGTAAGATCATTTAGTTTCTGTTTGATGTTTTCATCCTTCATTTTATCCCGTTATTATCCTTCACATTTTCCCATTTCGAGAATTTTTATTTAAGGAATAACAAACCACTGAAATTAAGTTCATTAGAACTTCTGAAATTCAATAAAAGGGCGGATTTTTTATTCAACCTGCTTAAAGTTTTTCTCCAAGGTACAGCAGGAAAAAGTTTTCAGCATTTTTATGTCCTTGTAAAACTCGTTTCATAGTAATAAAGTCACCGAAAATTGAAAAAATAACGCCAAATCACGTAAATTTTGGAAAATCATTACATAACGGTTACAAAATAACGGGACGTGACTGGAACGAAGTAGTGGTATTTTTGTAATCAGAGGGCACTAATACAAACAAAAATGGCCGCAAAGTTCGTGTGACAAAAATTGTGTTTCCCAGTGTAATTATAGCCAAAATATCCGGCAAAGGATCAAATGGATAGGGCTAAGAGAAAACACTGAGCCAACTGCAACCTTCTTTTTTACAACTCGTAATCCCCACAATTATGACAGTATATTTAAGCCCCCTTAGGGTTAGTGGGCCTTGTACCCGACATCTTCTAGATACTCTGCCATTGCAGAAGAATAAGAAAAAAAGAGAAGATTGAAAAATTAATGGTCGGCACGACTCCTGGATGCCTTTTGACTGCGGATTAAAGCCCTTTGTATAGGCTCTTAATCCAAGTCCTAAATTACCTCAATCAATGCCCTTTTACCGTGGCACTATACTAGATAGGGTAATTTCCTTCGCCCGTTGCCCGTGGCGAATGAGATGTCGAAAACGCTAAGGTTGTCATCGCGTACAGCCATTTGGCTGCTACTTAGCATCCACACGAGCAGCCAAAAAATGACATAACCAAAATTTCATTTTGGTGATTTTTTTAAATTTAATTATCAAAATCGGACTCTGCGCGTTTGAATTATTACACGGCCATTCAAGAATTATTCAATTTCACACAAAAGAACGAAGAAAAGTTGCAAAATTGTCACTTTGAATTTGACAAGCGGTTGTCAAAGCGGTTGGTTGAGTTGCCATATTGAATATCAAAACTGGACGCATAGCCAAATGGCGACACGTTTGGATGGAATGACAACAGCCATTTGGCTGCACGTGTCGCCATTTGGCGACACGTCTAGATGGACCTATAAAATGTAAAATTTATTACCGTGGTTCAAGTGTTCTAAATTTGAGAAAATCTACAATACAATTTCGGTCCTTAAACCACTTATGACATGTGACATATACTCGCGGTTATGCATACTCAGGGTGTACGAGCATACACGGAGAGAAAAAATGTAGTGAAAGGTATTAAAATTGTAATGAAAACCATTGCATTTGTAATAATTTTTGACCCTACTGCAACTGATGTGAAAGTTATTGCATCTTTAATGAAAAATTTCATTGTGCTGTAATAAAATTAACAATTGGTTAGTAATAAAATCTGCCAGGAAGATGATTTGGCGATAATAGAAAAAAATACAAAAAGTTATTTTTTTTTATTTTTTTCCTTTTTTATTTTTACTTTTTTTTATTTTTTACTTCTATTTTATCCTTAACTTCTTTTTCCCTATTTTAATTTTACCTTTTTACAATTTGCTTCTACTGGGAATTGAACCGGGGACCTATCGTTTCGTAGTCCTACGTCCTACACCTAAGCTATCTACGATTACAAGTTATGCGAATAAATTATTCGTTTTATTATTTGACAGTTTCATAATTATTACGCACTCTTGTTAATTTCATGTACGAAATGATGAAAACGATAACGCCATGCAATAATAATTATTACAAGCTGTGGTGAAAATTACCTCAAACGCAATAAATGTAACTATCCATACAAATATCATGCAATGATTTTTTTCATTACACTGCAATAATTTTTACAATAGGCCACAATAACTACATTGTAATCAATTTCACTACATTTTAATAACTTTCACTACAAATTTAGTGAAATTGTATGTTGTGAATTTCATTGTACGATTTTGTAGAATTCATTGCACATTTTTCTCTCCGTGTACGAGCATATCGCCTTATCAATAGTGTGGAAGTATTTAAAAAGGATGAAACTTCATTTGTATTTCTTTCAAATTTAAGAGTGTGTCCTTTCAATCGGTTAATGTTCAATGGGCTTGTAATTAGAGATGGGTTTAGTGTATTCCAATGTTACATACACTACACCATTCTTATACGACTACAAGAAAACTCAAGCTTACTATTACTATAAGATAAGATGGATAATAATGACATGTAATTGTACCTAATTATATCAAAATATTGGTTATTATAATATTAGAAAAATAAGGACGCTAATTAATTTTTAGAATTGGCGTCATATATTTTATTATTCCATTTTCCGTGAAACTGAGCATCCAGAAATTTCATTTCCCATTTCGTCTTCAAACGTTCCGGTCGCCTGTTTCCTGTAAATTCCCTTGCCACCGTACATTATCCTTATGATAACCCCCCACCTCCATTACAAACATAAAAGGCAAATCTGTTATTCAACTTTAACTTTGACTGAATCTATCAATTTTATTCCATGTACATATCCTTTTCTAGTCCCTGTCTCGACACTTTTCTCTACACATCTCCTTGGCCCGCAATGTTCAACGTTATCCAGCCTAAGGGGAGAGATAGCATAAGTGCGCTAGTGGTGGTATGGTGCTAGTCTGAAATAAAAAAATAAATCGATTCGCAACAGATAGAAAAGGCGACAGACGAGGGTTGCAAAATAAAAATATCTACTTCTAGAAAAATGTGAGAGGCTACTCAATTTCGTATGGATATTACCTTGATATTTTCGCACAAGAAGCTTCTTGTATATATAGTCGAAGACGAAAACGAAATCATGGCAAGGACGAAACCAAATGAAAAGTGACAGAATGGGCGTTACTTGAAAACGCGACCGTCTTCGTCGTCGTCGTCGTCGTCACCGTATACCATTGACGATAGACAGCGTTCAGCTCGCTCGGGGAAAGAAGCAATAAAATTTCATAAGGCTTTTTATGATATGGTGTGGGGTTTGTTTGTGGGTGAGGGAAACAATCCCGGTATACCGTTGTGTATTCTGTATTGCATAAGAGGAACGAGACCGAAGCTAATTTCGGGCGCGGCCGAAATTTGGATACCCTTCGCTCCCCTCGGTCTAAAAGTTTTTTTCGGGCGCACCTATGACTAGTAGTGTTCAGTCCTCCCCGCTTCCATGCTTTTGAATTTTCTCATAAGTGCCGTGGCGAAGATTTATTGGGCGAAGCGGGACGTGGGTTTCTTATAAGAACCAAAAAGAGGGGGAAGGGGGTTGTAGGGCAGCCCTATGGCCTTCCTATCAATTTTTACGTAGTTTGTGGCATCAATTAAAACACATTTGGTTCAGATTGGTGGACAAATCAAAAAGGTTTTCTTCGAAAAACCTAATTTGGGGGTTGGGTTTATATGCCAGCCCCACGACCCCATAGTCCGATTGCACGTTTGTTGTGGTGGCATGAATAGAAATATAATTTTCTGAGGTTTGATTGGAATTGGTGTGCAAATAAAAATGTTTTTCTTAGAAAAATTTTATTTGGGGGGCTAGGCCCCATGACCACATGGTCCGACTCCATTTATTTATACATATGCTTTGTGTCATCAATAGAAACACATTTGTGTGAAGTTTGGTTGAAATTGGTGTATAAATAAAAAAAAATTCTTAGAAGAACTTAATTTGGGGAGCTAGGTTTCTATGACAGCCCCATGACCCCATGGTCCGATTTGGTCCATTTTGACATATGTTTTGTGGTATTACTAGAAACACATTTGTGCGAAATTCGATTGAAATCGATAAGAAAATAAAAAAGTTTTTCTTAGAAGAACATAATTTGGAGACTAGGTGTGTATGGCAGCCCCACGACCCCATTGTCCGATTTGGTCGATTTTTACATATATTGTGTGTTACCAATTAAAATACATTTGTGTGAAATTTGATTGAAATTGGTGCATAAATAAAAAAGTTTTTCTAAGAAGAACCTAAATTTGGGGGGTAGGTTTGTATGACAGCCCCACGACCCCCTTGGCGAATTTTAGCGATTCAAACATACAAACTGCCTGCAACAAAAAGAAGCATGTGTGCAAAATTTCAGCTCCATAGCTTTTAAACTGGCCGAGCAAAACGCGTCGCAACAGACAGACAGACAGACGGACAGACGGACAGACGGACAGACGGACATCGTCCAATCGACTCAGCTCGTCACGCTGATCATATATATACATATTTTATATGGTCGGAGATGCTTCCTTCAATGCGTTACAAACTTCATGACAAAGTTAATATACCCCTTACGCTTAATAAGCGAAGGGTATAAAAAGACAAACTTTTGTAAGTAAATCGATTCGGTAGTTAGGAAACGTTAGAGCATATTTTCAATGGAAATTTGGTAAACTTATTGTAGACGGAAGTGTTTGGGAAAGTTGAAAGACATTCAAATTGGCTAATTGATTCACAAGTGGAGTTTGAATGACGATTTTTGATATAGACAATTCGTTTACATTACCGCAAAGAATTTGATAATAACTGGAAGATGAAAATTATAGTATGTATACGATGACATAAATATAGGTTTACAGAAACTCATGCTGTAAACCGAATATTTACTATTTATTTATTGTTACATATTTGCCCTGTATTAAACTGTCAAAATAGTTAGAAATATTGACATTAATGGCACCAGAAATGCAATTATAAAATTCACATGTCATAAACAAACTTCTCACTCCGGATAGGAAGGAATTTTCAGAGAATATGACTGTGGCGGATTTGCATGCGCCGGTAGTCCGGTAATAATATTCTGCCTACCTCTACAAGGGCCTCGTTCCTTAGCTGAAAGATTAAGCTTTTCATGGCTTACCTTTTAATCAAATCGCAAAACAATCAAATTACATAAATATAATTACATTATGTATTTATGTAATTTGAGAGGAACACGAATACTCGAAAGCAATTTACCATTCGAATATTAGTATGTATGTGCACATGGGCTTTAAGCTTTCCGCTTCGTTGGTTCTGAGCTGCCGGAACCGGTGTTCGAATCCCACTTTTAGTGCAGCTAGTTCTTCGATGTAACCTATTGTTACAATCGTTACAAAGAACTGTCAAAACCTCTTTCGATTCAAGATAAAAAAAAGTCTCTACTACAACCACATTTCAATTTTTAATTTACATATTCAGAATTCATATAAAAATTAAAAATAAATAGAATTGGGCTTAAAACTTTGGATGGACTAGGATGATTGAAGGGCCTTAGTAAAGTTAAGCTTAAAGACAGATTTAGAAATTTCAAGACAATCATGCATACTGAGTGAGTTGAAAGTGCGGCAACATCTGTTAATTGGTTCGTTGAAACCATAGACGGTAAAGTGTTGGTATTCTTTAAGGAGAGTTATATATGCCAAGTGCGTCTCAGTTGATCATTAAAAACGATTTTGTTATGGATAAAATCAACATTGATTGTGCCGTTAATAACATTAAAGGTTAACCAAGCACAAAGTAGTGTTCTTCTTGCAGAAAGAGTCATTAAATTTAAGAGACTTAGCCTCTAGCTGTACGATGGTAGATTTAGATAGTCGGCTGGGTTATAAAGGTCCCTCAGAGCAAAAAGTGTGTATTGCTTTTGGACAGATTCGATTCTATCGCAGTGTAGGCCATAGACAGGGTTTCAGATTATACAGGCGTATTCTAAAAGGCGGCGGACAAGAGTGGTCTACAAGGATTTAGTAACCCAAATATTTTTAAATTCCTTAGAACGCCTTTTAATAAAGCCAAACTGTTTGGTGGCCGCTTTTTGTTGTCCAAAATAACGCCGAGTTCAGTGATATGATCAACCCTACACGATTCAACGTTGTTGAGAAGGTGCCAAGTGATCAGCTTTTCTCGGACAAATAGAGTTATAATTTGTCCGAGAAAAGCTGATCACTTGGCATTTGGGAACGTTGAGATAGATTATTACGATGACACCACTGTTCAAGGGATTCTAGTTTACATTGAAGAAGTGCTGAGTCATAGTGGAAAAGGATGGAATGGTATAGCTTTAAGCATAGCAAAGATGGGGAATATCCTGTATTACATGTGATAAGTCAGATATAAAGATTTTAAAAAGAAGTGGACATAGATGACTTCCCTGTGGGACCCCAGAGGACGCTAATACGCTTTTTGATATGCAGCCCTTGTATTTGACGAATTGTATACGTTCATGGAGATAGGATCGGATCCAATTAAGCAACGACCCCGTTACACCAAAGCGGTGAAGTTTATCAATTAAAATTAGATGATCAACCCTATCAAAAGCTTTCCTGAAGTCTGTATTGACAGCATCTACTTGGACACCCTTTTCCATTTTGCAGAGTACATCGGAAACTAGTATCATGAGGTTAGTTGTAGTCGATCTGCCTTTACGAAAGCCATGTTGTTGTTCATTCAGAAGTGGATCGATAATGGGAGTGAGTTTATCACAAACTATTTTCTCAAAAAGTTTGGGGATGGTTGAAAGGATAGCTATGCCCCGGTATTTGTCAATGTCAACCGATCGTTTATCACCGCTTTTGGGAAAGTTTCCAGGAAGATAGGAAAATACCACAACGAAGGGAGCCAAGTAACAATTTCATCCCTATAATACTTCGTAGAATATTTTCTTCTAACGATAATAGGGGCACTCTACAGGGAATAAACACTGAATAATAGTCCAATAATGGCATTTGGCGCCGTTTTTTGCTCCAATGGAACCTTATTGTAGCACTAAATTACGCTTTGAAAAAGACATACATCATGTGTTATGTCATCATTTTCTCGAGTTTGCAAAAATAAAAAAATTCCCGCAGCCAGCGTCGAACCAGCGACTGTCGTACGCCAGTCCGACACCTTAACCACTCGGCCAACCTCACATATAGTCACCATTGCTCGTAAACACTACAAATTGTTAGTTGCTTCTGTAGAAATGATTGACAATTCTTTATCGGATCTTCTGCAATGCACCGTAAATCTATACTAAATTTATCAATAAAATAAGGTCATTTTCTGCGCAGAGATCACCTTAATTGGTTCGGAAGATAGCAATGATTGAGTAAGTGTGGGTTTCATGCATGATTTCAGGGATTTCTATTGAAGAAATGATGTATTTCGGAGTTCTTCACAAGTGTCAAATTATTAAAAAATCACAAAGTCTATCCTTATATAAAACTACCGTGAACAATTTATTGGATGACCATACGAATGTCACACTATAAAAATGAAACCGACTGTGCTATAGAAGATTATATGCATGTGTGTGTGTTGATTTCGAGTCAGCCTATTGCATGTGTGTAAATGTCATTCGATAAAGACTACAAAGAAGTATTTAATTGAACATCTCTTTTAGGTTAACGTTTAGAGAAGTGTTATCGAAGCCTTATTGGATGTAGTCGTGAATTGATTATATAAGAAACTTTTCGAAAAGTGTTTTAAGGGGTTTTTATCGGATAAAAATACTTCTATAAGCGATGTCACACGATAAACAGATTTGGTGTTACTATATGATTGCTACAGGGTGAAGTGCTTCTTTAAAGCATACGAATTGTTAGGTTAGGTTAGGTGAAGGGGCTGCTGAGTTTATCCCCAGCGCACTTAGACCAGACTTGGTCCGTTGTGATACCTCTGTAGAATTCGAATCTAATAACCTATTAAGCTGAGAACCACCCAGTGCTAACAATGAATTTGTTGAGCAGTATTGGGCTCACATCACGAAGATCGTCCGTATCATAAAAATACCTGGAACCAAGATAACGGTTTCGTTTCTCGGCCAAAGCAGGACATTGACAGAGTAAGTGATGTACGCTCTCTTCCTCCTCCTCGTCATCACAGCTTCTACAGAAGTCATTGTGGGGAATTCGGAGCCTTCTAGCAAGATTTCCAATAGGACAATGTCCCGTTATAACCCCCACTACATTCCGAATATGCTTTCTGTCCAAAGACAGTAATATGGTTGATCGAACAAAATCTAGCTTTGGCCATATCAACCTCGTCGTATTACAAGTACAACCATAGGTCCATCTTGCATTGGCCCTGCGTTCAACAGCGGTTTTTATTACCATTGCACAAGCATTGTTACTTGGGGATTTGTTAAAAATCATGTGTAGAGGAATAATTAAATGGTATACACAACGCGTTACAAAACAGGGAGGAATTGAGTCAGGACCGGGACCTTTATTAACACTTAGCTGCTGAATAGCTATGTAAATATCTCATCATGAGTGATAACCATACTGTCGATAATAGATACCGGGATGGCATGGTTGAAAGGTGTAGAAGGTGCGCAGAAGTTGTCTTGAAAGTGGCCAGCAAAGAGGTTGCATATTTCCATGGAGCACGAAGAGGTAATGTTACCTCTGCGCATAGAAGCAGGGTAACCTGAGTTCTTCCGTTTGGTGTTAACAAACTCATAGAACTTTTTCGGATTATTTTTAATTTTTTCTCCAATCAAATTAACATAATGATTATATGCTTCACGGGACTTATAATTCATTCGCAAGTTCCTCGTACTTTTTCCTAAGGATCATTTTTAACCCTAGAGTGGGCGCGCTATGAGCATTTTGCCGCCCTCACCAAAAAAACCTTAATAATTCGTAAAATAATTTTTCGTTTAGTTTGCACTTTTCAGTAGCTGCCTCTATTTTCATTCAGAATTCGTGCCGAAAGGCTGTACGTCGTTAGTGGGCGGAGTGGGGCTAGAGAAAGAGGTTGTTACCATCAGGCGGCAATTTGCTCATCGCGCGCCTTCTCACGTAGGTAATTTTTACCTCGTATATAACATATAAAAAAAACATATTTTTTGCAAAGTTGGAATGTTGGGTATGTTTTATGGTGCATTTATTGTAAAAACTATAAGAAGGGTGTTAATTTTCCTTTTTTATGAGTATTACATACGATAATGTAGAATATGTTAAAAGTCTATGAAAATGCGTTGCGTTCTGCAAAACCTTTTATAAACCGAAGTTCCCAAAACATATTTCAATAAATATGTTAATTTGTCATTGCTTATTTGTGTTTTATTTAAATCCTGAGAAAATAAATTAATTCAGTTGCTTTATTCCTATTGGAAAATCTTATTTCAATCAAACACTGTATTTTATACTTTCATAATTTTCTTTTTATTGATATATGTTTCTTTCTTAAGCTCAGCTCAAGAACTAAACTATAGCTCATAAACTTATAACCATGCAGGCAAATATCTAAGTATGAATATAGTATGCATCTCAAACTATGCAATACAGTTTACGACTAGTATTGTAAACAAAAATTTCAATCCATACGTTGCATTGTATCTTAATACGTACAATCATACAAAGAACGATTTAATTTTTATTTATAATCTTAAGTGGCTGTGGATGCATTATTTTTACGATCATAAATATCGTAAATATCCAACACGCCCTCTCAAAAATTGAATCGTTCTAATTAAGTTCAAAATAACTATAAACAAATTAAATTTAAATTTATTTGTTCTTGAGCCTTACTTTTTTTTACTTTCTTAATTTTTTTTTTTTTTTTTTTTTTTAATTCTGATTTTTATTTGCCTGTAGGGAATATACTCAATATTCATTATGGATTGTGTATTTACTTTGGTCTCTTCAAATTAATTTTGGATAATATTAATGCGATCTCTGAAAATCTAAAAATAAAATTTCTTTTTAATAAAAATAAATTGATTTCTATTTTCAGCATTAATAATCCATACAACGTACTTCTCATACTTCAACGAAAGCAATGTCTTTATACTTCAATTAAAAATCTGACTGTGTAACAGATGACTATTTCTTAGTTCCATCTTAAAATACAATTTTGCCAAAAATTCCAAATAACCAATAGTACTTCTAAGATGAATATCCCCAAAACGAATTTCTGCAAAATTTTACTACAATTTGGAATTTTCTAGTCTGCATTTCAAATTACCATTCAAGAATGTGAACCATATAAATAATAAATCTCAAAACTCTTTTATGACAATACAAAGTTCTTCCGTTTATAAGAGTTCAATTTGCTAAAACCATTTTCAATGCAGAACATTACAGTCATTAAACAACCACCAGTATTCATCATAATTCAAGTTTGAAATAGCTTGTTTTCAAGTACTAAATTTTACCAGAATTACCTGAAACGATCACCGAGAAAAATAACGTCCCTTAAAATTAACTCGATATCCTTTTGAAATCGAGTTACATTCCTATTAAATGTAATCCTTTCCTTTTAAATATATATCGCTTCAATTCAAATTCATTCTTTTTAAATTAATGGGAAATCCTTTAAATCCAGATTTTCAATTGGAAATCATTTTAAATTAATGGCAAATCCTTTAAATCCAAATTTTCAATAGGAAACCTTTTTAAATTAATGGGAAATCCTTTCAATCCAAATTTTCAATAGGATTTTTTTTTGTTTACACTCGCAGTTGGTCGGCAGTGTGGTAGAGCGATGTCACAATGTATGGTGTAAATTATAAACGTCGTCCCGTATAGTCTGTGTGGTGTAGTAGTTAGGGGCGTTAGTCTTCAAATCATAGGATCGCGGGATCGAATCCCATTGTAGGCAGGTAATTTATTATGCATTTTAGAGCGTAAAGAGGTAAATGAAATGTCGCCAACACCTATAGGTCAGTTATACAAAACTCATTTATGAGTAATTTTCACAGGGAAAGAACACCCTGTGAAAATTCCTCCTTTTGGTGTAATTTAAAGTATTCTTTTGAGTTCATGCATTTAAAACAAAGAGTCCATCCTTTTAAATTAAAAGGAAATCTTTTCGGTTTATGGTTGTGGTCTGATTAAATTGACACTGTATCACTTTAATTTAAAGTGATTATAGATAGACTTTCAAAAGGAATACCTTATTAGTTCGCTTTTGTTTTAAACAGGTATAATATATGTATTATGATCAAAATTTTAATTCTTCAATAATTTTTCAGTAATTCCTGAAATTTAATTTAAGCACAATCAAAATATTATAAATCGATTTTTTTTTTAATTCATACCATCAATTCAAAACAATTAATATGATACTTACAGTACTGTCACTCTCAGCCCATTTCTATCACTTTTCTTAGTTTTTTTTTATTTTTTTACCTGTAGGAGTGATTTTTATTCTTACACCCGCTTCCTTTATGCAGCGTTCGTCTTTTGTGTCCGAATGTTCGTTCCTCGGGCGTTCACACTTATTTTTTTTTTTGTTTTTTGCACTCCACACTAGTATTCTTGTACATAGTAGTATTATACATGGTTCAATTTCAATGTTCTTAGTACTGTTTTAAATCACTTTATGTCAAATTTTTTTTATACATTTTAAATGCAAACATCAACAAATTCCAGTACTATTATTTTTATATTAGTTTCTTTTTGAAAACTTTTTCGTACGTCATTTAGAGTTCTAATCATTAGCAAGTCTATTATACATAATTTTTCCACACTTGTTTTTTTAATCACAATCAAACTTATTTTGCACACAACTTGCACAGCACTGGTTTAAGGAAATGGATCTGGGCCCATAACCTATTGGAAAATCTTATTTCAATCAAACACTGTATTTTATACTTTCATAATTTTCTTTTTATTGATATATGTTTCTTTCTTAAGCTCAGCTTAAGAACTAAACTATAGCTCTTTCATAAACTTATAACCATGCAGGCAAATATCTAAGTATGCATATAGTATGCATCTCAAACTATGCAATACAGTTTACGACTAGTATTGTAAACAAAAATTTCAATCCATACGTTGCATTGTATCTTAATACGTACAATCATACAAAGAACGATTTAATTTTTATTTATAATCTTAAGTGGCTGTGGATGCATTATTTTTACGATCATAAATATCGTAAATATCCAACAATTCCTACTTAAAATTGCCACTGAAAAGGAGCGGCAAAATGCTCCCCACGCGCCCACTGACGTTTCTCGGAAAGACGCGCCCACTCTAGGGTTAATAGCCTTTGTATTTTAGTTTAGTTTAGTTTTAGTTTATTCCTTTGGTTTCGCATATGTCTAAGATCACTATCAAGCCAGGGTTCAGTGAGCTTGTTACACTTTTTAATTTTAGGCACAAAATATCAATGATTATAGAAGGAGGTCACAATGTCGTCAAGAACTGAGAGATAGACAGTCTACAGAAAGCAGACAGTTCTTAATGCCTTAATATTCAGCATTTAGAAAATCATAGGTAATTTCATGATTTGTTTCCTGGCTAAAGGATATGGATGAAAATTCTACTGTAATGGCAGAGTGATGGCAAGAATTATTAAAAAGGTTCTCAGCTTCCGACGTTGCAATAACAAATACGTCGTCATAACCATTTACCATGTTGGTTGGGGATCGACAAAACCTGCTGTAAGTAATTACCATAGAAAGTACTGATGATGTTAAAGTCGGGATTATCTATAGTAGATTTACAGGAAGAAGCCGATCATCATTCTCATCTACAATGAACATTATGTTTGGACGATTGTAGTCACCAAAAACCATAATTCTGTCATCAACATTCATGCTAGCAAGGACATAGGAGAGATAGCATCACACAAAACATTATAAGACTCTTCAGCGGAACAGGGAGATATATAAACAACACCAACATAGAGGAATTGTTTCTCAAATTGGATTTTGATAAATGTGTGCTGAAATATAGGTTTGTGCGCAGTTGGAACAAGTTCACTAAGAATAGAGTTGTGTGCAGCAATAAAAACACCACCTCCCCGAGATAAACCTGTGAGTTGATAGTTGCGGTCAGTTCTATGAATGGTCCAGTTGCAATCAAGAATTTCCTCGTTTTTAAAAGTGTCATTCAGCCAGGTTTCGATGAGATTATACCGATCGGCGATCGATTATTGAACATTCATACATACATAAATTGTCTGGCGCCAAAGACGTATCTTCAAACTGTGCCCAACGTAACACTTCTTTAGTACAACACCAAAAACATTGCATGACATCATTGTAGGAGGATGCAAATAGTGTCTATATTACGTACCTACTTCCCATTCATGACGAATCAGTTTTTCCCCGGTATACTGTCAATAACACGACACGATCATGTATTCTGAGCGCACAACGACAAAACACAAGGCGACTGATGTATTTGTTTTTACACTTTATTCTGTTCAATGAGAAAATAGCCGTGCACGTACTTACTTACATTATGGCACGAGTACGAGTACGCCAGCGTACGTAACAAATAACTGATTGCGTCAACAATATTTAACGACAATGGCGTAGTATCTGTGGGGGAATTCTGGATACAAACATATTTGGTGTTTTTTATTGCTGTCCATGGTCCCATCATCAGTGAAAGATCCTGCTTTTAAAATTAACTTTGAACTTATATTTTCAACTAACAGACATAATATTGTTAAGTGCATGTACATGTAATCGCACGGGAATTACTTCCAATGAAAAGATACATGGATCGCTTATTTTAGGTAAACAACAACATAACATTGAAAATTGTACAAATGCGTCACCAAAACTACGAATACACGTAGTACGTCGTGTATAGTAATGTTAGTAAGTAACGAAAAAATATTCAAGATTGAAAAGATACAATAATAGTGTATCTATCTGTAGAACTCATTCATACGAAAACGCATGGAACGTGCAATAAGCAAGGCCACTATATAATATTGTTTATGAAAAAAAAAAAAAATTAAAGCAGCAAAAAACATGAGGTTTTCTTGTTGTTTACCAATATCTGATGCTAATATGTGTACACTTAGGCTTAGACCACTCCATACGATCGTAAACATGTATTATGTTCAATGTTGTACAACAAAAGTATCAACAAAATATGTACAATAAAAAATAGAAATAATAGTTGTTTTGTCTTTTTTTTGTACCTCAATTCGGCACAATTCATCGACTCAATGGGTTTAAACTCCGCAAGCAATTGAATAGATACGAAATGGCATCTCTAAATGTAATTAATGTTGCAAAATGAAAAGAAGAATAATAATATTCACTGACTTGTCTATAGCGCTGTATGGATGTTTAATTTTATTCTGCGCCATTCGGTTTTTGTTAAAGCAACTGACCTTGCAGTTTCCGTGAACCAAACTCGAAAAAAGCTACTTACAATGCAATACGAGTATTCCAGATAGTTGAAGAGGTGCTAATAATGTAGCGTAGTTGAAAAAATAGTATTCTTTCTTTTAGAGAATAATATAAAATACAAATCATGAGTTTTTTATACTTAGTGCCTTTATCGTGCGAAGGAATGTTTTCCTTGTACGGTTGCAAGTCTTGTTAGTGAAGTTGTTTAGCTTAGCAAAAATGTGAAGGGCATTTTTTATCTGGTTGCTTTGAATCAATATTCCTGTTGACATTTGACCTTTTCGATATTGTTCTTCTCTACTCTGTACTAGAATCATTTTATGAAATAGTTTTCTGGCTAAAATCAAACACAGCACTAAGGCTCGAGTTGTACAAAATGTTCGAGTTCTCTGGATTTAATTGCACAAATTTTGAGATTTAATCCCTATTAATAATTAAATTAACCCTTTTCAAAATCTCAACGTTCATTATCCCATCAGTTCAAAGTTCCACTCTATCAAAGTTCCGCCTATTTATTTAGTCGTTCACAATACCGCAACTTAAAAATGTCGTTGTTCTAGTTTTGCTTTTAAAGTTCTGTCATAAAACGATTCCATTCGTTCCAAAATATATACAGTGTACACTAAAAAGAAACTTGCGTACCAAATTTCAGCTCGATAGCTTCTAAAAACTGAGGGACTAGTTTGCGTTGCAACAGACGGACAGACAGACGGACATGGCTCAATTGATTTCTCTTGTCACACTGATCAATAAATAAATGTACTTTATATTGTCGGAGGTGCCTCCTTCTGTGCATTGCAAACTTCGTGACAAAATAATACCCTTTCACAGCGACGGGTATAAAGTTCCCTTAACAATGTTCCTTGCTATAGATTCTATTAGCCAATATCGTCCAAAACCCCCAATCATATTTTGAGATGCACTATGCAAGCATTAACTATTATCAACATTGTAATGGATAATAGCATAAGTAATAATTAATATTTATTTATTTTTTGTATTTTCTAAAAAATATGTATGTATATTAAAAACATCTGGCGGGTTCAGTCTCCTTCGTTCCATAGGCACAGTGGCGCAACAACAGTCCCAGAAATTGGGAAGGAAAAATTGTACAATAAAATATGAAGCAATTCATTTCGTCCCAAAATTTTATAAAAATATGAAACGTAGTTTTGGAGCATAGGTCCTTCGTCAGTTTCGGTTGTATGTGCAGGTTGCAGAATCCATACCAGAATTTTAGAAACATCTTTGTACAAAAAAGAAGACACGCTGGTCTGAAGTAATATTTGTAAAAGAAAAAAGGCCTTTAAAATTAGTGCTTTTGCAAAAAAATTATCCGCTAGCTTCAAAAATAATAGTACTGAGCCCTTACAGGTGAAATATGGCTTGGAGCATAACAGTCAGAAAATTGCAATTGAAATTATTGAAGGCTTTAGGCTTGAAAATAAAGTGTATAGATCCTTAGGTGTTAAATTTATTTGTGCTTGTATTTTGGGGGGAGGGGGGGTTGATTTACGTGATATATGTAAAAAGTAGAAGGCATCGATAAAAGATATGGCATATTTCGTAGAAATATTTCAATCCAATCCAAATTGTTGAACCTACAAATATTTTCTAGTAATAAAACTTGATTGAATTGTTGTATCCTTCGATCTTATATCGCCAGTAGCCATCGTATCAATTCACATCCGAAATCAATTGGTTCTATGCAAGATAGAGTTGTCTAAGAGCTCCCACTGTCTATTTTACTGGGGAAGATTTGGTTCCCTGCAGCCGTTAGCCTATCTTCGATCCGATTTTTGTTTGTTTAGGCATGACTAAATTCCTATTTTTTTTTTACATTTACAAATTATTCTCCGATTGCAGTGGACCATGTCTTTCAATAAACCGCTGCACATCTTAACGTGAATAGCAAAACGTTGTGAAATTACCATATATTTCGACTCCTAAATACCACCGGTGATAACGCCAACGATCCTTAGACAAATCCACATGTCACTGTTACACTGTTACTACATCGGTAAAGTGAATCAGTAACTTGGCAAAGTGTTATTGTTTTAACATGTGAATGTGACGCTACGGAAAATTGTACATCGAAGAAAGAATGTGAATGCGCTATGAAAAAATAGCACCATCCCCCAACTTGCGGTAGCAATATCAGATATCCAGTAATATGCAAGAACTTAGCGCCCTCCAGGACGAGATCCTGGCTGCGCCACTGCATAGGCATGACTAATGACTATTTTTCTGCGGGCTAAAAAGTATTACGTATTTAAGAGGGCATGTTGGAGTGTCAAAATATGATATTGATTTTTTTTTTTTAATTTAATTATTATTATTGCGGCCAAAGTTCAAAAATTGAAAATTTAAAAAGAAAAGGTCGTTTTTTAAAATACATATAATGTCTTTGTAAAACCTAGGTCTAAAAATTGATACGCATTGGAGAGTATGTGATTTCACTTCTTATTAGACTACGAAAAAAAAACTAATTGCAAAAACTATCAAAATTCGCCAAATTATCGTCAAACGTTGAATTAAAACTAAAAAAAAGGTTACAACACGTTTTGGGCACTTGGCACTTTTTTTTAACAAGTAGGCTACTTTGGTTTTCCTTTTTTGCCTAATTGACAGTTTTGTAGGTTATGTACCACGTAATAACGCAACAATTTTATTTCTTTAAAGTCGAATTATGATAAGTTGGTAAACATATTTTGCAATTTGGCATCCACAACTTATACTAAAAACGTTATATCCGGGATAAAATCAAAGTGAATAAAATTAAATTAATTGCTTAAAAAGTAAAATACATACTCAATTAATTGAAAAGATCATTGAAAAACATAAGTAAAAATAACAATTTACTAAATATAGGGCACATAAAAATTAATATAGCTGAACAATCCTGCCGAATTTCATCGAAATCCATCTAGCCGTTCTCATGATATTGAGTTTTGACAATTTGTTCCATACATTCCACTCACTGTGGAACTCCAGAATATTTCAGCGGGAACTAAAAACCCCGTTATAAAAAAAACTGAATCTCCTTGTTTCATATCCTAAATTCTTGAGAAGAACTAACTATTTGAAATTTTATGTAGTTTCAGAAATATTTTTGATTAAATGTTCAGGTGTGTGAAAAATACAAATACACCTCGTGAGTACCTGTGACATTGGATCTGCTACAAAAATGGCTCAGTCGAAATCTTCCCAATGCAACCCATATTTTTAGACAGAGTCCCATAGTGTACCTACACCGAAAGAAAAACCTTGGTAAAATCAACAATTTTTCTTAGTTGTTTTTGCGTCAAACACGGAAAATTGTTAAATTAACAATTTAGAAGTTGTTGTTTGCTATTTTTGCAAACTACAACGATCCGTTGTTAAACCAGCAAAATAATAGTAAGCCCACAACTATTCGTACTTATTGCACTATATCTGTAGTTTTTGGGTAACAATATTCGTAGTTGATGAACTAATATGTGGATTGTAGGCTGACCATTATTCATAGTATGAGTACATTTTTAGGTATTTACTTTTCTACCTAATTTAAATACTTGTTCTATGTATTAATATACATAGAAAAATAACACGCAATACATAAAGAATACAGACAAGTAGTCTGTTTTTTATGACATGTGAAAATCTCGCCTGATGTGATACCTAAAGGAAGAGGAGGAAAACAGCGTATCTAGGGATATTTCTTTCAGCAAGAATGAGCTCCCTTCATCTGAAATAAAAGTGTGTAACAAAAAACACTGTATAATCGTATTATATTTTTATTTCCATATAATAATAAGTTATCGCGAACCACTCTACAACAATAACCGAACGACACTAAATTCACTTCCCGAAGATAACGATACTTATTGACTTGTAAACGTAAGTCGTCAGCGGCATCGTCCACGTCCACGAGATTCATTGTTAAATCGTTGTTCTTTTACTGCGAAAAATAGTTGACAATTAATTAACTTTTTAAGCAACACAATTTGATATTGTTATTCTACCAATAACAAATTGGTAACCAACAATAAATGTTGATTGTTACACTTTTTTTTAAATATTTGGAGTTCAATGACAATTTTTGTAGTATATTGACAATTTTTCAATCGATTTGGTTGTATAAAGGGCAATTTTTTTTTTTTTATGGCACAATAGACCACCGGTTGCAGTGCCTCGGGCAACCCTGTTGCCTGTGCCCTCCCTAAATCTAATCTAAGGGCAATTTTTCGTAATTATTCCTACAATATCTACAGAAAATTAGCAAATTAACAATCAACAATTTTCAAATTGTTAAATCAACAATTCGCAAGTAGTAAAATCAACAATCTTACTTGCTTAATATCACAATTTTTCATCAATTGTTGGAGCATCACTGAAAATTGTTGATTCAACAATGGATTTTTCTTTCAGTGTAATCTCTGTATAATATGAAGATTCATTGATAAAATGTTAACAATTCTTAAATTTTAACAAAATTATCTAATCGACCTGTTTTTGCTGGATTCTCGATTCTATTGTTTACGTCGCTTTTCAGGACGTCGAAAATGAGCATTTGGTTCATGATTTTTAATTAGTTCACAAAAATTTCGCAATATAATATCAAACAAAAATGTTGCATTGCATGGAATCCGCACTCAACATAGTTTAAAATTACAAACGTTTTTTTTTGCAGAAACTGATCCTTGCGAATTTATATATAGAAATCAAATATTTTTTTTTACCGATTACTAAAAATAAGTTATTGGCTATCTTTCTTAATTCGACTATCGACTTACATTTTCGTTGCGCTAGGATAACGGAATCGTTGATTAGGGACAGAATATTTAAGAATTTTCAAAGAATTCTGTTAATTTTTACTGTCAAAAAATGGAGAATCCAATGCTTAATTTTCCCGGTGATCATTCATTCATAACTACAGCAATTTGAAGGCTATCATCATGTCCATCAAACATTTCAACCTTCAAAGTAAAAAACTTATTTATTGAAACTTTGCGAAATGTTTACTGTTATACTAGCTAAAATTACATACATCAGATTTCATCTACATTCATCCAGATTGTACCTGCGAAGAAAGATCTGGATGGTGGATGGTGGATGTCGGAATCAGCAAAGTGTATAAGATCGAGGGCTTACGTGCTTCGCGTTGGTAGCAAAACGAACAAAACATCACATTTTAACTTCGCTACAGGTTTTGCGATGAAAAGAAGTAGAAGTAGTAAACGATTGCGCCGAAAGAGCCAAACTCTTCATCAACATCAGGCAAGCCAACAAGAAGTTGAGCAATATCCAACATGGAAAATGTAGGTCACTCGGTCGTTCGTAGAACCAACAAGACCAACAACGCTCGTGTATAATACATTATACTCCGCTCCGGTAGTACAGTACACAACTTCAGCACTAAACGAATCCAATTCCGCAGCAATGTTGATGTTCGACGCGAACAGAAAAGATGATCATCGTTTTGTTTTTCACGTGTTTTTTTTTTTCTTTCTTGATTTTTATATTTTTCTGCTTCAACTATGGAGCTTTTTTGTGCTTCTGCTGTGTCTTTGAATTTATAACGAGACCGAGGCTAATTTCGGGCGCGGCCGAAATTTGAATACCCTTCACTCTCCTCGGGCTAAAAGTTTTTTGGGGCAAACCTATGACTTGTATTTAATCCTTCCCTATTCTTTTCCTTCCGTTTTCGCATAATATTTGATATTGACAAATTCTGTGGCGTCGATAAAACAATATTTATGTGAGGTTTGGTTGGAATAAGTGGTAAAATAAAAAAAAATATCTCAGAAAACTTTATTGGGGGGATGCGGGTGCATGGCCCCATTGTACGATTCCATTTGTTTTACTTTTTTTTTGTTTTGATAAAGACGCATTGGGGATTTTTTAAATTGGTGTAGAAAAAATGTTTCTTAGAAGATCCAAAATGGGGAGGTTGGGCTTGTATGGTAGCCCCATGACTCCATAGTCCGATTATTTATGGCATCAATTGAAGTGCACTTTTACGAGTTTTGGTTGAAAGTGGTGCACAAATAAAAAAGTTGTTCGTAGAAGAACTCAATTTAGGGGGTTGGCTTTGTATGATAGCCCCATGACCCCATCGTCCGATTCCATTCATTTTTACACATGTTTTGTGGCATTAAATGAAATGCACTTTTATGAGGTTTGATTGAAATTGGTGGACAAATAAAAAAGTTTTTCCTAGAAAAACTCAATTTGGGGGCTGGGTTTGTATGACAGCCCCATGACCCCACAGTCTGATTCCATTTATTCTTACATATATTTTGTGGCATCAATAGAAACACATTTGTGTGAAATTTGATTCAAATTGGTGCACAAATGAAAAAGTTTTTCTTAAAAGAACCTAATTTGGGGGTTAGGTTTGTATGGCAGCCCCATGACCCCATGGTCCGATTTGATCCATTCTTACATATGTTTTGTGTTATCAATAGAAACACATTTGTGTGAAATTTCGTTGAAATTAGTAAACACATGAAAAAGTTTTTCTTAGAAAAACCAAATTGGCGGGGTTAGGTTTGTATGGCAGCCCCATGACCCCACGGTCCGATTTTAGCGATTCAAACATACAAACTGCCTGCAATAAAAAGAAACATGTGTGCAAAATTTCAGCTCGATAGCTTTTAAACTAGCCGAGTAAAACGCGTAGCAACAGACGGACAGACGGACAGACGGACAGACAGACAGACGGACATCGCCCAATCGACTCAGCTCGTCATGCTGATCATATATATACATATTTTATATGGTCGGAGATGCTTCCTTCAATGCGTTACAAACTTCATGACAAAGTTAATATACCCTTTACTCTACGAGTGAAGGGTATAAAAAGATACATAGTGGCGATAAATGTTGCGCTGACACAGCCTAAGGGGCCAAAAAGCGTATTTCCGTTGTCTCCTCTATAATGTACGGCTCTGCCTGAACACTCTGGCTTAAAGATGAAATCGATGTGTGTGCATATAGGTGCAGCCTCAGAAAAAGATGCTAAGATATAGCAAGCAGACTTACTGCCACTCAATTGGCCTGGTATAGTAGATATTAACGAGAAAATAGTTGCAAAAAAATGTGTATCTATCGATAGTGAAACTTTTCACTTTGTTCTATTTCACCTGGATTTAGTGTTATGTATGTGGTTGTTTGCTAAGTTTTTTTTTTTGCTTATTTCTTTTAGAGCGCAGAGAAATTGCATGTTAGCTGATAAAGTTGCAATGCAGCCAATAATTGAGTTAAAAATTTTTTTTATGACTCGAAAAACAAGTGTCCTTTTCTTAATATCTTCAATATCTAAAAGTATACTTTATGCAAATAAATAAATAATTAATGATTGATAATGATTTGTGTTGCCTCCAAAATTCATTCAACCCTAGCAAACTCATAAGACGTATGTAGGAACGGATAGAATCGAAACGAATCGAAAGTCCTAGGGTCACCCGAGAATAACCTCCCTGTATTGTATATGTTATGATGTGTAGTTTTATTATATAATAATTAGAATCGACCCTTCCACATTTTTTTATTCAATTTTCAATTCAAAATAAGATTTATTCCTCCACATTAAAAAAATACAATAATACAAGAAAAATGATCATGAATATACAATAAAAAAATAATACAATAAAATAAAAAAAAATAATACAAAATTAAATAATCGGAGAAATGAATGAAATACATTCTATGAATAAATAAAAATTAATTTGTAATTTGTTAAATAAAAATACGAAAAAGGGAAAACGTGGGTAAAAATAAAGTCAGTAAAATACATAATAAAGATAAAATAAGATAAAATAATACAACTTAGGCAGTTAGGAAACAAAAAGAATAAAGTTAGTAGTAAAAACACAAAAACAAACGCGTAAAGTAAGGATAATAAAGAACAAAAACATACTAAACTATTCAAATCGTAAAGATATCAACATGATCATAATTTTAATTCAGAAAGGAATTTGGGTAATATTCGAATGCCTCTAATAGTAGGTGGCAGCTTATTAAATAACCGAGGTGCGGAGCAAGTAAAAAATTTCAGATAACAAACTTGGAAAGACTGGCGTAAACTATAAATATTGGAAGTGCGTATATCAAGATAACCACTCCGAATAAAAAATACTTTTAAAATTTTATAGCAATATAAATGCATCAAAGAAAGTATATATGCAAATTTTTAAACAGCGGAAAACTGCGATGACGTCTATTTTTTTTGCAAATTAGTCGAATGGCATGTTTCTGGGCTACCAATAAAGGATTTAACCTAACTTTATAAATACTTCCCCAACAAGAAAGCCCATATTCCAATTTAGAATGAAAGAAACTGGGTACAAAAAGGACGCAATATATAAATTTGTCTAATAGCTGATAACAAGTAGTTTCTCAGAGAAGCAATATGAAAAGACCAATTTAGCTTACTATCTAAAATAACACCCAGATACTTAAAGCTAGATACTATACCAACACTTACCAGAACATAAAACTTCAGAGCAAAAGGAGGCGGAAACATTGGATGAACTATCAATTAACAAATTATTAACAACAAAGCGCTTACAACTATGGTGGTGATACCAAAAACTAATCGGCTCGAGTAATAATATATTTGAATTAAAAAACATAATCTTCGTCTTATCGATAATATCAATTTTTTTTTTTAAACCAGTGTCTTAGAGTTTCCAAGTCATGATTTATATCAGAAATAAGATCAAAAAGAGAATTTGCAGTGTAAGGGGCAATTCAGACCATCGACAAGATTTACTAAATCCCAGATTTAGTTGACAGTTGTACCATATTGTACTGCAATTTGAATGATGCAAGTACATTCTACGATGCATTTTGAATTTAATGACATACGATTCGATCTAGTATCCATGGAACTGACTGAATTAATTTTAATCTACACCAGGATTTCCTCGTAGTCTGTATCGGCTATAAGTATAAGCTAAGTCATCAGCAAAATCATTGGGCTTGCTTATTAATTTCTGGTTAAGAAGTGAGTTTGCATAAATAAGAAACAAAAGTGGGCCTAGAACAGAACCCTGAGGAATACCTAACTCAATATTGCGAAGCTTACTATAAGCAGCCCCCACTTTTACTCTACGCGACCTCCCTTTTATAAACGATGATAGCCAATCATACATGAAACCTCTAAAACCTGCTTTAAAAATTTTATCCAGTAATATATCATAGTCAACGGTATTGAATGCTTTCTTAATATCGACAAATAGGGCATCGACGACATCCAGGAAGAGCGGCGATAATAGCGGCAAAATAAAAATGTTTGTTGATTTTTTTGTTTTATGTTGCACCTAATTTGTTGATTTTATTCGTCAAATAAATATTTCAATTTTTTTTTTAAGTTTTCTCTGTCTTACTGTTTTTTCCTAGCGAAAAACTTATTATTTATTATATAAATCAATTTGACATTATTGTACATCCTCGCATATTTTATTTATTATCAAAGACACTTTTTCCTACACTGAGAAAAATGATTTAAAGTCTTTATTTAAAGTGAAGTAGTTAATTTAATTTTAGATTGTTCTACTAAAGGTATATCTCTCTAATCTTCGCAGCTGAAAATGCAAAATTAGAGGAAAAAAGTTTAGTTTTCGCTAAATTTGTTGAGTTTATTATTCGAATATACATTTTACTTACAAACCATCGTTGACATTTCTGTGAAGTAGTAAAACTACATATCAACGAGTCTAAAACCAAGGTCATGATGCAATCAAAAACTAGAACGCCAGTAAATTCAAGCATCACAGTGGGGGACCTCAATATAGAATATGTAGACAACTTCACTTACCTGGGTTGCAATTTGTCAAAAGACGCCAACGAAACAGATGAGATAAAGCGACGGATACAACTAGCTAATAAGTGTTACTTTGCGGTCCTCCAAATTATGAATTCGAAGCTGGTGCACAGAAACACGAAGCTCCACGTGTATAAAACCATCATCCGACCTGTGCTATGCTATGGCTGCGAGGCATGGACCCTAACCCAAAACTCTGAACACCTGTTGGGCACATTCGAGCGAAAGGTTCTCCGAAGAATCTTCGGGGCCGTTCGTGAACGAGGTGAATGGCGCATCCGGTACAACCTTGAGTTGTATCAGCTGTATGATGAGCTACAGGTGTCGAAGATCGTGAAATTGCAGCGATTGCAATGGACGGGTCATGTACAAAGGATGAACGACGATCGCATGCCCAAAATGGTGATGAACGCGCAACGAGTGGACGGAGCCAGATTGCGTGGACGACCGAGAGCCCGATGGGACCATTCTGTATGTGAGGACGCCCACCAGATGCTAGGCTTTCGGAATTGGAGGAAAAGGTCGCGTGACCGCGACAATTGGAGGTTTTCAATCCAGGCGGCCAAGGCCCGACGTCGGGCTATCGTGCCATAAAGAAGAAGAAGAAGTAAAACTTTTCGTCAAAACAATTTAACTACTTAACATTATGATGAATATACAGGGTGTCCGGCATTGGTTGGTCAATACTGTAAGGGTTGATAGCGCAACTTGTTTCAGCAAGAAAATTCCCAATACAATCGGAATTTTTTTTACCGTTACCTTGTTATCACTCTTTTTGTGAAAGTCATAGAAAATCCTGACTTGTCACGCAAAATCGTAATTTGCAGCACTCCTTCTGACTTAATCCAAGATTTGATTTCAGTTTCAGAAACTACATTAAATTTCACAAGAACTGAAGTTTTTCCTGTTGCCAACCTTATCGGCACTTTCAAGATACAGTTACTCAAACTTAATAGAAATTTTAAAATAGATTTTTCATCGAAAATTTAAACAGTAATTGCATAACGGTGCTTTATACGTACAACTCTGCAAAGTTGATAAAAGTTGCTTCAACATGTTGGCTTTGAAACGGTATATCACTTTTCTTATTTACATTGCAGAATTTTAGGTAAACACGCAGTGAATGGTAAAAATCATGGCTTCAGTGGAATCGTTAACAATTTTCGTTTGACTCGAAAAAAGACATACAAAGGCAATTATAATTCGGGATAGAGTCTCGCTACATTATTTTGACCAGAACTGTAAGATATTTGAAATTTGATACATTGTTTGGCAAATGCAACGGTACTTATAACGGCTAAAATTTAATATTTGCTATTTATGGCAGATAGACGGGTGCCATCATGCGAGACCTATCAAAGAATATTTGGAAACGAATTTCCCGGAAAGTGGATTGGCAGATTTGGGACAATTGGCCTGCGAAAAGTCCCGACCTTACTCCCCTAGATTTTTATTTAACTTAAAAAGCAATGTATATTCCGAGCCGATTACCTCCCGGGAACAGTTGCTGCAGCGAATTAATGATCCTTGTGACAACATTAAGGAAACCCCTCCTGAAATCCTTCTGACGTTTCTTCCATGCGCCGAAGGTGTCGAGTCTGCATACAAAATGGAGGAGGCCAATTCCAGCAGCATTATTCCAATTCATCAAACAGACCCATTTAATCATTAGTTAATATTTTTAGTTTATTGGTTCTTTCTCATATTCAAAA
The DNA here is from genome assembly GCA_949715475.1 of Microchrysa polita. Lineage (NCBI taxonomy): Eukaryota > Metazoa > Arthropoda > Insecta > Diptera > Stratiomyidae > Microchrysa > Microchrysa polita. The sequence goes on along the minus strand of OX454418.1, from coordinate 6,577,478 downwards.
CTTTATTTTCATTTTTATTTAACAAATTTTCAAAATTACGATAGTAAAATATAAAAAATAAAGGAATAAAATTTCAGTTTAAATAATCCGATAAGAAAATAATTACCTTGTTTTTTTATATCCAATATGTGTAATTCTAAAATCCCGCAATGTAAATATGAAAAGTGATATACCGTTGGAAAGCCAACATGTTGAAGCAACTTTTATCAACTTTGCAGAGTTCTACGTATAAAGCACCGTTATGAAATTACTGTTTGAATTTTCGATGAAAAAATCTATTTTAAAATTTCTATTAAGTTTGAGTAACTTTATCTTGAAAGTGCCAATAATGTTGGCAACAGGAAAACTTCATTTTTTGTGAAATTTTATGTAGTTTCTGAAACTGAAATCAAATCTTGGATTAAGTCATTAGAAGTGCTGCAAATTACGATTTTGTGTGACAAGTCACGATTTTTGATGAGTTTCACAAAAAGAGCGATAACAATGTAACGGTAAAAAAATTCCGAGTGTATTGGTAATTTTCTTGCTGAAACAAGTTGCGCTATCAACCCTTACAGTATTGACCACCCAATGCGGGACACCCTGTATACACAATAAATATGTACTTATCTTTACAGATAAATTTTGTAAATTTTGTAGTTGTTTTAACTATTAACGAATAAAAAAATTACTGATTGATTACCCATATTTTCGTAGCTGTTTCAACTACATATAGAATCATAAGCTAAAAATCATGGACAAACTTTAGCCGATATCAACTACTTTTTAGATGATCCTTCTACTTTTTTCTCTCAGTGTATCAAAATTCAATGCCTACAGCTCTTTTTGTCCAAAACCTCAAACACCGAAAAAGAAGTGAGCACCTAATCAACATTCGAATTTCCAAAATTTTTAATTGAATTGAATATTTATTAACAGATTGGTAAAAATTCCCTTTTTGCAAAAACCAAAGCTTCAAAGATTTAACGGTAGCCTATAGCTATTAAGTAATTATTTCGTGAGTAATATTTTCGCATTATTATTTGATTATTGATCGGTAAATTGTAAAAAGTAGGTACATAAGTAAAAGTAATACACGTCAAACACTGCGATATAAATTTTACATTTGATCGAGAATCACCTTTTCATAATCAGTAAAGCAATGTAATTTACGAGGAAAAACATTGCATTACACATTATACATACTTTCGGTTGTGCTTTTTCTATCTGTTGTGTTGCCAAGTCAAAAAATCACGATCAGCTGCATTTACAAACAAGAAAAGCAATCAAGGTCCTCCCTCATTGCCAACCTTGTCAAATCGGATTTCCTCCATCTAGTGCAATCACCTCTTTTTCGGTGAAGTGAAACTGAAAACTAAATTTAGTAACAATCTCAAGTCGTTGTTTGTTGACTTGTTTTGTCATTGTTTTGAATATTGAATGAACTCCACCATAATACACCACACAATAGCCCGCCACGTACTGATACTGAGTGCAAAAATAAAACAGAATAAAAATCTCTCAATCTAACAACGTATTGGTTATATTATACGTAATGTATCTTATATGAGCATAGCGAAAACATTTCCATTAGAAAATTCCGCCAAAAGATTTACAAAACAAATACATAATGGTTGGCCGCCAATAAACAACCATGTCATGAGATGAGAGTGTAAATATCAACAACACACCGAAACGATGTGTTTTTAGGAAAACAAAACAGAATAATTAAATGAAAAATAAAAAAATATTCACTTGAGGTGGTGCAAAAATGACAAAATACTCGTCTGTTGATTTGATCTATCTTTTCTAGCGTAGCTTCCGTAAAGCTCCAAAGATATTGTTAGCTGGAATCATGTTGATACCAAGAAGAGGCACGGCCCCACACTCCACTCCGATCTCCACCAACTCTGTAAAAGGGGTTGGTACGGCTGACTGACTGTATGGCGTGCGAGTAGACGTGTCGCGTCGCAAAGCGCTGGAATTTTATTTGTATCAGATTAATTAGAAGTTGCCGCGGTACTTGGAAAATACAGCTTTTACAACCCCACATCTGATCGTCGTATCTGACACTATATTTAGCGATGCTATGCTATCGGAATTAGTTGGAAAATGCATACAAAACAAATTTAGAGGGAGCGAATTGTATGAGGATGTACGTGAAGATCTATTTTTATAAATTATGAGTAATTCATACATTACATTTGTATGGATGAGTATGTAGTAATTGTTTTAAGAAAATTAAAGTCAAAATTATTCAAACCCAGCTCCAGCTTGGAGTAAAAGAAATGTGCATTAGACCACCTATCAAAAACCACCTGTTTGAAAATACCATACAAAGCCCGCGAGTTTTAAATTAGCCAATATGTATAGGGAATAAGGGAATAAATATGTTTATATTGACCGAATGGATTTGAAATTTGTGAATTTTGAACAGCCAGCTTTAGCCAGTTGGATTTGGAATTGGGTAAATTGGTTGGTTGTTGCTTTGCTCATGTCCATACATACCTATTAAATTTGTAATGTATCCCCACATAAAAAAGAAATACGACCCACAAAAATTAAAAATTCAACACTTTCCACGAAGTTCAGCCATCTTGCATGATTTATGTAGCCGTATTAAAACAAAGCAAATTCGAGGAGCATAGTGGAAGAAATTCAAGGATCGTACCATATTTCTAAGGTTTTTTTGTTACTATATTGTCACAGGTTTAGATAGTGAAAATCACTAATCGCCGAAGTCTCAAGCAAAGTGCGCTACGCTTGAGGCTACGCTCCTAGTGGTTGCTAATTCCTCCGCGACACACAGTCCCGTCCAGTGCGGTAATAGGGGCCAAATTTCGATACTTGCCGCATGTTCTATGTTGGCTGTTGTAAGTCGTTATTGTTACAAATGTATACCGTAGATATAATAGGGGCATGTGTACTCGGTGGAGATTTTACCAAGTTTCTTCATAGGGGAACCGGGGTGAATATACAATGTCCCTGTAAACCGAGACAGACTGAATTCGAATTGTTTGTGTCAAACTAATTTATTAAAAGCTTGAGCGGTTTTGAATAACGGAAATGTATTGTTTGTTTAGGATTTAATTTAGCGAAAAAGGTAAATTATGCTTTTGGTTGGAATTCGCTCAGAAAAATAAGTTAACATCTTCTGCGATAGATCTCCATAGACCGTTGCATTATTTACACTCTAAGAAATAGAGCATATGAAAAAGTAAAGTTTCTTGCAAAAGGTTACATAGTTCTTATTTATTATATGCAAATATGTTAAATTTCTAGTGCAATCCTTTTGGATCCCATAAAACCAACCAAAGGACAAGGTGTCACTGTGGCAAATTTGTAGCCCATATCAGTGGCGGATTTACCAGCAGGCTGAGTAGGCTGGAGTCTAGGGCAGCAAATTTGGGACAGATATTATTTTGAAGTTTAAACACTTTCCCATGGAAGATTGAATTCAAAGTTTTTTTTCAATACCAGATACAGCACATGTGTGGGCTAATTTATTTCTTGGACACGTTTCGGGCTCAGATGAAACCTGAAGAAGTGAAACTAAAGTCAAAATTTGGATTAGCTGAATAGGGCGACGAAAATTCAATTTTTTATCCAAACAGGTCATGATTTTCGATGATTTGAAAAAAATTTGTAATTTGCTAGTACCAAATCGCGTTTTCCCTCAAAAAAATAATAATGTCAGACCCCATTTATAGAAGAATGATGCAGCAGATAAAGTAAATCAATACGTTTGTCATTATATTTTTAATTATTTTTAATGATCCTTTAGGACACACAAACCCACAAACCTATGCCCCGACCAATCGTTTTATAATACATACATATGTATGTACAATGTACATACAAAGATGTGAAGTGCGTTTCCAACTTATCTTGGGACCAGGCTTCCTACTGCAACTCAACCAATTTAAGAAGAAGTAGTAAAATGCCTTATCTATTGTCGTAATAATGGTCGTAAAGTGAATAATGTTTTGCGGCCTGGGAGCAGTAAGGAATCGTATTACAGGATAAGCCTCATATGTTCGTGTTAATTACCTACAAACGTCGTCGTTACATAATTTTGTGCACTCACCAACTGGTGACAAATTAATTGTCCCCACCGAATCTCTAATACCCAGCCAGCATTTAACACATTTGTAATCATTATTTCATGCAACACGCGTAAGCACATATTGCTTATTCATTCATCACGTTTTCATACAAGCAGTATATGACGATGTCCCCCTATTTCATGTATATACGCATTTGCGCCTTATTACGGATAATCATTATAAAATCGTTATTCGTAAGCATTATGTAATAGTTAAGTATCATATATATTCAATGCATCAAAGAATAATTAAAAAAAAGAGCACGGGCGATGGAGAGTCCCGAACTCATAACCCTATGCACCGAAGGTGCGCGCCCTAACCACTGCTCTAGCCAGACTATATGAATGATTATGTTGGCTATGTGAAGTTAGCCAGTCATGTTTTTGAAATTAGGTCCTTTTGCTCGGTGAACCGTTTGTTCTACAGCGGCTACGTTTGTTCTTGATTGTTAACCAATTAATATCGTTTGTGCTTCTCTAATTATTTAATTATAGCAACTTTAAAATTATGAGTGTGAACTTAGCCAGTCATTTTTAAATATGGGTCGGAAAGGTATAGGTTTGGTATCAATCGAAAGCCAGACGTTTGTTCATTTTGTAGGGCGTTTGTTCATCCTGGAAACGGAAGGATACAGGAATTATTAAGGAAAAAGAGATTAGTTGTGACGTCATCTTCACTCAACCAACGCCATCTACTCAGCTCAGCTGTACGGGCAACCCGTGTCCCGCGAACAATTTATGCAAGATCCACACCATCATCGTACAGCTGAGCTGAGTAGATGGCGTTGGTTGAGTGAAGATGACGTCACAACTAATCTCTTTTTCCTTAATAATTCCTGTATCCTTCCGTTTCCAGGATGAACAAACGCCCTACAAAATGAACAAACGTCTGGCTTTCGATTGATACCAAACCTATACCTTTCCGACCCATATTTAAAAATGACTGGCTAAGTTCACACTCACAATTTTAAAGTTGCTATAATTAAATAATTAGAGAAGCACAAACGATATTAATTGGTTAACAATCAAGAACAAACGTAGCCGCTGTAGAACAAACGGTTCACCGAGCAAAAGGACCTAATTTCAAAAACATGACTGGCTAACTTCACACAGCCGATTATGTTTTATTCAAGAATCTAATCACCCCAGAAACAAAAATCACACTTGAGGAGAAAACCATTATATTTCCTATATGCATGATCCGTCGACATTCCTTCAGCTGACCATCATGTATCTGCTGGGTACCCAGCCAGCATTTAACACATTTGTAATCATTATTTCATGCAACACGAGTAAGCACATATCGCTTATTCATTCATCACGTTTTCATACAAGCAGTATATGACGATGTCCCCCTATTTCATGTATATACGCATTTGCGCCTTATTACGGATAATCATTATAAAATCGTTATTCGTAAACATTATGTAATAGTTAAGTATCATATATATTCAATGCATCAATGAATAATTAAAAAAAAAATAAGGGCGACGGAGAGTCTTGAACTTATAACCCTATGCACCGAAGGTGCGCGCCCTAACCACTGCTCCAGCCAGACTATATGAATGATCATGATTTATTCGCGACTTTAATCACCCCAGCAACAAAAATCACACTTGAGGAGAAAACCATTATATTTCCTATATGCATGATCCGTCGACATTCCTTCAGCTGACCATCATGTATCTAACTTTCAATGCGTCCTATCGATACATAATGCCGATTCGTGATTCATGAAGTAAAGCTTATTTGTCGCTATGTTCACGGTACATGAGGCCGATGCTGGCTGGGTAACTTTAGATATCTGTCAAACCGAAAACTGAATAACTTCAGACTTGCTTAATTTTTGCATAATGGCAGTAAATAAACTGATTTAAAATTTAGATTCAAATTTATTTTGCATACATATGAACATATAACAGTTCACAACTAATTGACAAGTTCACAACTTATATATATGATGGTTAATTAGTGGACGACCAAAAGTCACGCGTGTCATAAAATTCATCCAACAGAATATCCTCCATGAGAATAACCCACCATCATAATAATAAATGACAGTTCACTATGTACACAACATGAATGGAAGCAAAAGAAAGCCCAAAGGGACCAGCCCAAGAGCCAAGAGTAGTAAAAATTTGCTAGTGCTGGAACCATATTTCAATTAATTGTGCGCTGGTTACATATGGGGACCATCGACGAAGTTAAAACGTACTCCATTCGTATACTCTCGTACTAAGGGCTCTAGAAAACATGATCGTAAAAAAAGATACAGAAAGGCGGATGTTGACGCACATAAAGAAGACGAAATCTTGTTCATACATATAAAATAATTGTCTATCCTATGGTATTATGCATACGTTAAGTTAAGTTAAGTCAGACGTGTCAAACTCGCGGCCCGCGGGCCGCATGCGGCCCTCGTCGCGGTTCTGTGCGGCCCGCGGCCATGTCGAAGCAGCACAATCTGTATCTACACAAAAATGGTGAAATTGGTAAGGTGAACAAATTCAGAAATTGAACTCAAGTCTATAAAAATTACTAAAATTCGTGGCTTACGCAAGATTATTTTGGGTTTGTTTTTCTCTAAATACTACCAACAATTTGAGGCTGGGTTATTTGATTTTATAAGACAGCTCATCTTTTTTGTACAGGACGATACTAAGTCCTTTCATGGAACTGTTCTGTCCCGAAATGCACTTAATAAAAAATTGGTTGGCTTTACCGGACATGCGATTTATTTGGAAAAATTACAAAGCTTTAAAAACTACGGAAATCTTAGAATTGGTGACTAAATCACCTGGATGTGAAATTCCAACATAATAATTTTAGCCCAAGTGCCTGATTTTTAGTCCAATATGCATTGGTTTGTTTAAAACCATATCACAAACAACTTTCTGTCTCTTTTACCCACCTTTCTGCTGAAATTTATTTATTCTGACTATTTTGCCTCCCAATGTTATTTTGAGCGACCTCGGATGACTGGTGCTAAACATTTTTTAACATCTGTTCAAAATTTGGCGCAAATCATGCAATTGTGGTTACTTGAAGTTCAATCATATTTTCACGGTTTTGCTCCTTGCCTTAATTTTTTAATGTTCTTGAAGTACATTTTCGAAAGGAAGAAGTTCTTACGGATAATCCCGAAACCTCTATAGTGATTTAGATTCTCTGCTATATTTTAAAAGTAATATTCTGTAATAAACTTTCGTAACTTTGATTACATAATAGTTTTTGGCATTTCCTCCTGCGGCCCACATAAACCTGAGGAGAGTCTTATTTGGCCCGCGCCAGGTTTTGAGTTTGACACCCCTGAGTTAAGTAGTTAGGTACAGCCTGATGAAATGTTTGGTTGGATCAATTAACAAGTTTGTATACTCTTAATGTTTTAATGGCTTATATTTGTGTTTAGATACACAAATTATGTCACTAGACTAATGGGATAACAGCGCGACAACGCTGCAATGCAATTCACTGAAAAGTGTTTCGTTTGATGACGCTTCCTTGTAGAAACAAACATTGAACTGAAAGCCCTTCCGCATATAATTATAACTAGGAAGAGGGTTATTAGGTAAGTCGATTGGCTTATAGTTGGTTTCTACTTCAGATTGCATAAATTATTAAAAATTAAAAGATTAAGTATGTATATAGGTTCCTGTCATCGGTTATTAAGAAAAATAATTAGAAAACGGCTTAGAAATCGATTATTTTGCCTACCAAACTAACCCTATTCATAGCTACGAGTTTTCATATTAATGTTGATTACAAATTACACATAATTTAGTGGTTCTGATCAATAGCATATGAGGTGACATAATTCTAAATGTTGCACTGACTATAGGGGTCCCATGAAACTGCATCTGAGTATGTCTGTCATTGTCCTAAAACTTGCATTTACAATCAGTATCAGGTATCAATTCCCCATTCCCAATTTTGATATTTTCGATAAGTTACAGGGAAAGATCGTATTTAGGTTCCTTTCTCCTAACATTTCTAATCTGGCAGATCGAAGACAAATCAAGGATCAATCAACGTTATCAGGAAAAAGAGGCCATTACTGGTAATGCAAATTCATAAAGGTTTTGAAAAGCGTTGAAGCACCTATATAGGCCGGTCTGTATAAGCAAAAAAAGCCAAACATCAGAAAAATACAGAATTGCTGGATTTTGGATACATATCATTGGCATATTTAAGGGCAGTTTCAATGAATAAAAAAATCTAAAAAGGAAATGCAAATAACCGCAAAATACACTAGATATGCGACTTTTTTCGGGACAAAAATATTTTCTATGGTAACTTGATTTGGTAACTTTGATGACATTTCTCATACGAATTTTATATGTAAAATTAATTGTAAACATAATCATGCACATGCGAAGCTTAATGCTGTAACTTCGTAGTAGGGGCGTCGGAAAAATGGGGGCAATGAATACGATATTTCAAAATTATTAGATGCTTAAAATTAATTAATCAGCAACGTTACTGTTGCATAACCTTATACCAACAGCATCAAAGTTTACACAATTGCAAAAAGTACATTGGGATTGCAAAGCGTTGCGTGGTGTAGATTCGTTTAAATACAAAATTTTAAATACTGTGTATTCCAGTGCATTGCGGTTGAATACTCCAACCAATGAAAAAGCCAAAAAGTATTAAACCATACCAGCCCCAAACACTAAATTTCCAACGCCACTAGCTATAAAAAAAAATCAAATTGTCCCCTTTATTTTCAGATATTTCGTTTCCTTCTTTTTCTTCTTCATTGGGCAGTTTAAAACCAAATTAGCAACCTCGTAAACCTTGTGCTATCGGAGAGGGTCCTAAAACCTCGTCATTTCCGCGTTTTTCAGTATTTCGATAATATCTCAAAAAATATTCATTTTCTAATTAATGCCTCTGAGGACTTTATCAAGAACTTTAAATTTCCCAAAAGTAAAGCCTCAGATTAGTTCTGGGGGACTTCCGTTTTTATCAAACGAAATTATAGTCCCCGAACAAGTTGCAGTTAGCTGTTTCAATTATTTTAAATATTTGTATTGACATTGACACCTTTTTGGAAAGCTGACAACACGCGTATGTTTTTCCAGTGGTCTGCAGACTCCGTGTCATACATTTTTTTTAGTAAAGCTACATTAAAAATCAACTTTAAAAAAAAATTGGGAAAATTAAATTAAAATCCAAAAATAAGTTTTAACCCATAACCTTAGTAGTTTTTTTTAGCTCTTACTTTAAATAGCAAAATTCTAGGTTATTTCAAAAAAACCTAAAAATTCATATTATGTATATCAGTGACCATTGAAAATCGGCCTAACATTTATGGCCTCATTTTGTTGCATTTTTACCCTATTATAACTTGGTCCAGGGAATAGGTCGACTTAACCAATAACCATGTATAATAGAAATATCAATTTTTAATAAACTGAAATTATACAATTTCGAATCTACGCTATAAATATAGACAAATGTATTACTAAATGCTATTTTAATATTGTGATACAATAGATTGCGTAAAGTGTGTCTCAAACTTATCTAAAACTGCATACATACATTGTAAAGTTAGAATTACGAGTATGTTAATTTTATATAAAATCTATTTTCTGTTAGCATGCATAACAATAATACGTAATTAAGAGAGTTTCAGCAAGTCGTATTAATGGGTATTAATGTATAAAATATCGCATAAGCTAAATCTAAAAGAATTCCAGCAGGGAGATAATTATGTACACATTTTTATTTCATTTGGTTTGCTAAGAGATGGCCTAGTGAAATATAAAGTAGATATGTATTCTTATCAACATATAAGAACATCCCAATATTATGTATAACCCAAAAATATGTAATGTACACAAGTATACTTTTGTCACTGTATCAAATTTAATTCCACCATCACCTCCGTAGTATAAAAAGAATGGACACACACGTGCGATGAGATCTCGCGAAAAACAAGCAGGCAGATACGAGTAGTAAATAAATATCTAATAATATACAAATTTTGTAGATATGTATATTTATGTATGTACATAATACATAATATTTACAAATTTCATGCAACTCTACTGAAATAGCAACCTTGCCACCATACTTTTCCATATTGTGTCACTGTCACGAGCTTCTACTAAAAAGCGCTATGTTCGGTCTCTGTTTTTATATGACGCTCGCTCAATGAAACCGCGGAAAGCGTTACGAGTAACTTTCATTCTCCGGAATTCTCGAACGTCGAACACCTAGACTATACAGGGTGTCCCACGACTCATGGAACATACGATAATGGGTGATAGTGCAGCTCATTTGGGTACAATTAATGTTGTACATGACCCCTCTATATGTAGCCGTTATAATGTTAGAGCATTTTTCGTAAATTGTGTCAAAAAGGTCGACTTACCGACCAAAATCATTATTTGCCCCACTCCCAAATATTTAAACCGAGATTTGACTTCAATTTCAGAAACTGCACAAAACTCTACATAAAATAACTGTTTTCGCAATTAAATAATTTTAACAGCTGCCCAGATAGTACCAGTACCAGTACAAAGGTTGCGTCATTATATGTATCTTAGGATTTGAAAAATTGCACATCTTACGTGTTAAAGAGAAAAAAAAAACGTGGTTCCAAGAGAAAACCAAATTAAACGTTTCCACAATTTTTATAGTTTCCACATTTTTTATAGTTTTATTTCTCTCTTTCTCTTGATTACCGTAACTCCTAGTGGAGCACGTTACAAAGACAACTGAATTCGGAGTGTGATATGGTTGTCAGCCATGCCATTTCCTAGTCGCATTGTCAGTTTATATTCTACGATAAGAATATTACTTATCATCTTCTTCTGAATAATAAACTTGCGACGAGTCGTGCCGAGTTTGGAAACTCGTTTCTCTATGAGTGTCTACTTCACAGAGTGGCGACCGAACGATCACGGCCACAGAGCACGACAATAGTTTTATTTAGTAAATGAGATTTTTTTTAATAAAAAAAGAAAAAAAAACACTCACAGACCGAGGTTAATTTCTGACGCGGCTGAAATTCGGATACCCTTCACTCTACTCGGGCTAATATTTTTTCCCGGCGTACCTATGACTTGTGTTTAACCCTCCCCCCATTCTTTCACTTCCGTTTTCACATAAGTTTCGTTACTTCGATAAAACATATTTGTGCGAGGTTTGGTTAGAATAACAGCACAAACAGAAAAAAAAACTTTTTTTGATGGGAGGGGCGATGCCCCCATAGTAAAAATATATTTGAGGCGGTGCGCGGCAAAACTCACTCCTTCCATTTTTCGTAATTTTTCAGAAACCGAAAAAAAACCTTTAGCAAGATGAAAATTTATTGTACCATATTTGTTTTGCAATTAAACGGAAGCTATATGCACTAATAATACGTTCACAGTGAACGAAATCATGTAATTTGGGGCTATTTTCATGTTTTCGTATGAAAACAGCCCGAAAACATTTCAATTCCCATACAAATTGACACATTGAAAATACGCTAACTTGCGTGTTTTCTATATGAAACCTTGATTTTTTAATGAAAACGTGTAAGCACCCAGGTCTCAAACCTAAATTCCCCTATTCAGCACATTTCGGCTCTCTCCAATATTTTAACTGACACCCGAAAAAATTGTTCAGTTTCGTGTGTTTGCCAATGTTCTTAATTTCTCCATGATAAGAAAATGGACGGTCAGTTTGAAGTGACGAAATATGTTGTAAATGACTATCGATGACTGCACCAGCACATTTTTAAACTTAGAACGATTTATAGGCAAAATATTATTGTCGGTTGTCATATGAAATTACAAACACTGTACTGTGAACACTTTTCGGTGATTTCTGAAAACGTACGGCGAAATGAATCCGTTTTCGTCCACTCTGATTAGAATATAAGATTGATTTGTAAAACAGAAAAGTGATATTTAATAATAATTTCGGCGTCAATTTCGAATTATAAATTGGAACCAACGAGTTTTGATGAGTCCTGGTGGAACAACATGGTTTTTTTACCAAGTTGGTGGTGTATTTAGTCCAATTTGGTCCAAGAAAGTGTCTAAGGACGAAAGCAATAAGCCCTAACCTATTAATATTAATGATAATGAAATAATTTCAATTTTTGGTAATACAAATTTTTACTGGAAAGAGACAGTTTTGATGAGTCCGCTATGGCAAGAAAAGAGTTTTGATCAAAATGAATGGAAGGAAAGAGTTTTGATGGGTACCATTACCTGGAAGAAGTAACTTTTGCAACGAACTGCAAATTTCAAAGCCTCGAAAAATACGAAAGAAATGTGTTATGATAAAAACTGAGCTCACTACTGTGTAGAGCAGGAACAATAGTTTCGAATGCAATTCATAACTCAATTTCGTAAAAAAGTGGAAGAAGCGAGTTTTGCCGCCAACCGCCTCATTTGTCTTTACATATTTTTGTACTTTCGATAAAGACACATTGTAAAAACAAATATATTCGTACTGAGGAACCATTCCCCTCCCACAAAAAAAAAGTTTTCTAAGAATTTTTTTATCTGTTTGTGCAGTTATTCTAACCAAACCTCACACAAATATGTTTATTGAGGTAACGCAACTTATGTGAAAACGGAAGTGAAAGAAGTGGGGGGGGGGGGGTTAAACACAAGTCATAGGTACGCCGGAAAAAAAAAATTTTAGCCGGAGAATAGTGAAGAGTATCCAAATTTCGGCCGCGCCTGAAATTAACCTCGGTCTCCTGATTTTTTTTCCTTTTTTATTGAAAAAAAAATCTTATTTACTAAATAAAACTCGTATAAAAATTGTGGAAAAGTTTAATTTGATTTTCTATTGGAACCACGTTTTTTTCTCTTTAACACGTAAGATATGCAATTTTTCAAATCCTAAGACCCTGATTTTTATTTGTTGTTCGAAAGCTAACATTATGGGCCAACTTTTGTCAACTTTGCACATTTGTCAGTTTAATGTACCGTTACGATTTTACAATTTGAATTTTCAAGAAAATATCAATTTTTGAATTTCTTTAAAGTTTGAATGGTTGTATCTGGGTAGGGTTTTAAATTATTTTATTAGCATAACAGTTATTTTATGTAGAATTTTCTGCAGTTTCAGAAAGTAAAGTCAAACCTCGGATCAAATATTTGGGAGTGTGGCAAATAGTGATTTTGCTCGGCAAGTCGAGGTTTCTGACACTATTAACAAAAAATGCTATAACTTTATAACGGTTAAAGATAGAGGGGTCGTGTACAACATGTACAACTATCGCCCATTATCGTATGAACCATGAGTCGTGGGACACCCTGTATTGTGATTATGTTTTGTGTATAACTAAAATCTAATAATATTAGTGCTAGGATACTCGCTCTAATTCAATAGTGGGCGAGAGATGTTAATTAAAATCCCCTAAAATTAGGAATTCACAAAGATTTACGCATTACTTTTGCCATTTTTTATGAGATAAATACATAGATACTTAAGTTTATGTACGGTACATCCACTAAATGCGCACTTTTTTCTAGCTGATCGGGCTAACCTTGTCCATCACCAAAATATCTAGGTTCAAATTCGTATTGACATAATAATTAATTAATTTATTTTTTTAACAAATTATCTTTAGGATTTATGCAACTGCAATATTGCAAATTAGATAAATTATGCCCAAATGGAAGGTTGACAACATTTCATGACGCCCACGTTCCGGCGTTTTTTTTTTTTGTAGTGAAGTGACCATCAAAAAGTCGCTCTATTATTTTTCGACTGTTGCTCGATATTGAGGCAGGTGAATGACTCTGACTGTAAAATTTTAGCAATCTCAAGGTGTGAAATGTTTTCGAAAGGGTTTCAAATCTTATTTTATTTATCGATAGCTAACGATCATCATAGAGGGTCGATTAATCGAACGATTCGATTAACCAAACCTGGACCATAGTTTTTTTTTTTAATTTTGAGTTTTTGGATTTTAAATTTTGATAGTGCTACCAATCAGTACAATTTCATCAAAACCTATGCCGAGATATACAATAAGTTTACAATGCCTAAACTGTTAATCCATACTCAACCTACATATCCCAAGCCCATACCATACAAGCTTTTACTCGTCGTTCATTCATCCATACCCTCTAATTATTACTTACTAATCTGATCGATTTCCTCATTATGTACATAATATTTTACTCATGCGACCCATTTTCTGTCTTTCTGTTTTTTTTCTATTGCGCTTTATGCTCGTCCTGTACTGGATTTGAATTTCCACATCGTGTCATATTTCATCTTCAATTTTCATGGCTCCAAAGATTTTCATTCTTCGAATTTTTCATCGCCTCCGCCAACCTCGATCTCTCTCTCTCGTTCGCACGGACTTTTTCTTGTTGCCTGTCACTCGCTTCTCATTCCAACATCATCAGTCATTTTTATTTTCTTGATTTTGCTTTCTTCGTCCTGCAATGTTGATGCCCTCCTTCTCACCACCCGATATGTTCCCAGAGTTTTAACACCGCACCCGATTGCCACGATGATGAATTCTATGAACGCTTGAAATATTTCGCGTATAAGAATAAGTCTTTTCCTTTTTCAATTTTCCTTGTGCTCTTTCTAAGTGCGACGACGACTTACGCGCGAAGGATTCGCAGAAAGTATACCAACAAAACATATAGTACAACGACCAAACGTATGGAATCGGTATCCTGAAGCTTAAAGAAGGCGAAAAACTGTGATGGCTGGCAGTAAGCATAAAAAAACTTGATGGAGCGAGTTTCATTCGCAGGGAGATGATGTTAGCGCTATAGCTTATGAGAGAGAAGCTGCAAAGGATCGATTCATCCGATGTACCGAAGACGTCTACGACTTCCTCCCTTTCATATAGTATGTAGTTTCGCTAAGATGTCCTTCTTGGGAAGTGTTTGCGGGGTGTGCGCACGGACGTTTGGTGTTAATGAGAAGTTAAAGAGATTTAAGAGACCCCATTTTTAAGTAGGTTAGAGGAACGATGATAATATGATCCGTTCAGCCGAAAAAGCACATCCGCGCCATCATAGTCCATGAAGCTCCAACCGAGTTGGAACTTGGGAAATGTGTGTGTGCGTATTTTGGTGAGAATTATGGCAATTAGATGTATACGACCAGGGCGTATAGTTAGGGTAGGTATAGTATAGTATCATTTTCCCCGGGTTATGTGAAAATCGTGGCTTGCCTAACTTTGACGCTCTGTCCTGATGGTCATAATTCTTGAGTTTATTGTCGTCCGGAAAAAGGTTCGTTTTAATGAAATTATATGATAATGGTTATGTTGAAGACGTGACACGGAATAGACTTGGTTCATTTTTGAAAGGGCAACATTGAAAGGTTGTGACGAAACGAGTGAAAGGATAGTACATGTAGTAAAGTTACAGCATGTTGTTAAAGATGTTAAGTGCACAAATGACTATTTTCCGAAGATTCACTCTCAATGTGGGTGGTGCAATAATGCATATCTCTACTCAGCTAATTCCTGAATGACGAATGAATGTTCATATGGTTGCCAAATGACAAAAAAAAAGCACTAGCCAAAGGCTGCCAGCTAATCTATCGCCATAGTACAGTAGGGCCTCGGTTTGCGTCGGAAATTGGTTCCTAGAAATCGCGACGCAACACGAAACAACGCAAAACGAATTGTGAGTTTTCCATAGCAAATTTTGTAATAAAATAACGACGCAACGCGAATTTTCACAACGCAAATCGGAAAAATGGTGTTACTTCTAAAACAGCACAATACGAAAACAACGCAATGTGAATCGACGCAAATCGAGGCTCAACTGTATTAAGATCACCAAAATATATGTATTTCCATCTGGGAAAGTTTTATGCGAATAGATTTGCTGACCATATAGGTTCAAACAAATTAAATTGCCGCTCAATTATGTACATACTGAGCAAGCTGCAGTTGAACTTATACGCACAAAAAATTTTCCTTCCGGAATTAGTATTTGCAAACTTCTTGTCTAATTTGTTTAAAAAAAAGCTGAAGATACATCGTCTAAGAAAAAACTCAAGACGTGCCAAATACTGCATTAGAGAGTCAAGCTATAGCTACCGCACGTTCCACTACTTCGTATATCAGCGAGCTCAAGGCAACCAACTTTTACTTTCTGCAAAATAATTCAATGTCTGTCACCTCTTGCGTTTTCGAATTCCTCCGTGGCTTGCAAGTTTTAAAGCTACGACGATGTTCAACGCACGACTAGAGCAATCGCAAATCGCGTAATAGAGCGCAATTCTTTTGAGAGTTGGCGCAGGCTCGCGGAGCCCGGAGGAATCATATCACTGAAATCTCATCATCATCATCGACAAATTGAATGGCTTTACGTACTATACATAGTTGGTTGGTTTAGCTGTTTGCTACAAAACGCGTTATTAAATGCTACTGAGCCACGGTAGCAAAAGACGCGCACCGCATAATACCAATAATTGCGTGAAGATTGATAAAAGAAGCATCAACTTTCAAATTGTGTGTGAATAATTTTGCGGTTCACTTGCGCCTCTTTCACACCTCGTTTGCTTGTACACAAATGGCAATCGAAAAAATGCAAATAAGATTTGTGGCCAGGGTCTAACTGAAGGCGCCGGGGCCCGGGCTCTGGTTATGAGTATGGATCAGTAATTTCAATTAAATAGATACGGAATTATGTGGGGTGCAGCAACAGATAAACTACACTTCGTGGGTGACTAATGAGTGAGAACGGGTCCAGTGTATGTTTTCACTTTGTGGCGTCATCCCTAAACTTACATAAATCTGAGTCTATCCTCCTTGCTGGAACGAAAGATCAAGGAGTATCCCTTCAACCAATATATCAAGTCAACCACAGTGTAGAACAATGTATTTATATTCGCAGTACAATTTCCGATTAAAATTCATCCGTTCCACGCTGCTCTGGGAAATAGCCTTGTTCCCGTGCTTCTCCCGGGCTACGAAAACAATGTGTCTGCAGTTATCCTGATTTAATATTCCAGTACGGTCGGCCAGAAGCCAAGCACCACTTCGAGCACACAGATGAGAATCCTCAACAGCTGTCGATATGTTGGAGCGTGTTGGAACTGTATGTATGGGGGTGGCCGAAACGATACATCTCTAAATATACCAACCACCACCCCCACGCGGCTGCACGAAAATCGGTATAGCCTGAGCATGATACGAGGCGTAATAGTACAATAATTGGGGTTGACTGGAAAACCGATGTATTATATCGAATATACTCTGGCCGGCAAACTTTGGTTTGGGAATTATATGGAGTTCGTCAACCATTTGAAATTACCCTTCCGAGAGTTGGTATGTGTGGTAGTAGAATGTCTGTGCTATACGCGGTCAGTCTCTATTGCGAACGGAAAGGACGACAGTAGTCACGAGTAATTGTGTACCGTAGTTTAGCGATGCGGTCAAGTGACAGTCCCTTGGCAATAGGATTTCAACCCTTATATTGACCTGCTAATTGGATTCTGCTCCATATTGTTTTATAGTGCGAAAAATTCTTTCAATCATATTTCAATGGCAAAAGATGTAGTATTTTGGCGCTCAAATCAACGTCAGTTGAAGTTTGATTGAAAATTAAATTATATACAGGGTGTTCCTTTCAGTGGGGATAGGAATTCATGGGTCGATTGGACAATTATTTTTTTGAGAAAAAGCGTCATCTAAAGATTTTGTAATTGTTTACCGTTATCTTGCTATGTTTTACCGTTAGTGCTAGCGGTTTTCAGAATGGAAATAGCGACGAATCGACATTGGGGGACATTTGGCTGAATTACAGCTTTTTTAATCTTTGGCATCGGTTGATTTTAACACCCTCTGTGGCTCACTCTACGATGCTAGTTATACCCTATTACCCATAAGATAGTATAGGGTATATTGTTTTTTTTTTGTAGATACTTGTATTGATTGTTAACTAATTAATATGAATTATAACTATTGTGAATTAGACATTATTATTTTATACTATTTTTTAATCTTACGACTAGCCTCGTGGTTGACTATCTCTTACAACATGGCGCAGTCGGCAAAAGAAAATTAGTGAAAAATAGTCATAATGTCAGACAACGAGACTGAAAAAACGGAAATTAAAAATATTCAACCTTCAGCAGCACCGGTCGTGAAAGTAGCGGGTATGGAAGGTGTTTTTAATAAGCCAGAGCCCCTTCTACTGGACGGCAACATGGATGCAAAGATATCTTCCTGTATGTACACGTTACTTACAGCACACACTCAAAAGTAAAATGTTTTTCAGTAGGTTTTAATGTTATATGGAGTTCCATCTCTATTCCAATTACTTACTTTATTACAGTACAGCAAATGCAAAAAGTATAACCATTTTGCGAAACTATATATTGTCGGTAGAAGCAAGTGTTTAAAGTAGGCAGACATGTCAAACTCGCGGCCCGCGGCCCGCATGCGGCCCTCCTCGCTGTTTTCTGCGGCCCGCGGCCAGGTCGAAGAAAACACAATGTATACCAGAACAAAACCATAAAAAGAAAAAAATTGTACTTGTTGAACTAAAGTCTCAGAAATTTACGAAAATTCGTCAAGGAGACGGTGGCCATCGGAATATTTAATTATGGATTTTAAAAATCTTCCTATCTATTCTACAAACAATTTACTGACGGTTATTGTAGAAAAAATTTAAAACCCTCAGTGAAATTGTTTTGTCTCAAAATTTGGATAAAAAAGAAGCTGTTGACTTAGGCTGATAGTTATATGCCACCGTTGCATTATTATTGGCGTTCGCGTTTTCAGGTTATGGGAGGCGAACATCTTGTATTGAGATATATTTGAAAAGAACGCCAAGCCTTAAAAACCACGAATCCTGTATTTGAGTATATCACCTGAAGGTGAATATCAGTAAACATAACAATTTCAGTACATTATCCATTTTTTGCCTTTATAATGTTCTGATCAGCTGACTAAAATTTGGCGGAAATTAATTTACAGATAATGTCTAGTCTACTGATAGATCATAGTCTAGTACAGATAGCTCAAAACCCAAACATCCAAAAAGAAAAGAAATTTTTGATGCCAAATTGTTGAATACACTGCCCAATATATACAGAAGAAAGTTACACTAATTTGCGCCATGGGTTAAGGGGGGAGGGGGTTGCAAAGGGGAGAAAATCCAGTTTTTTGCAAATATCTGGAAAACTATGAATCTGACCTTAAAATGTCCTGAGAACGAAACAAACTACACAAAATTACCTTTGTAATGATATATAGCACTCTAGACGTTTTCCCGGAAAATTATACCCTAGACCCAAAAGTATATAGAGAATTTCCATTTTTTGAGTTTTACATTTCGCACTGTAACTTTTGATAGAATAGACCTAGGGTGACAGGATCTTGTTCATTATATTACTTACAAAATTTATTTGGTTTGTACCAAAAATTGAAGTGCTCCGACCATTGACGCCCCCCTCACTCCTCCTAACATTTTTCAAAAAAGCATGCCCGTAGCTTCTTTTCAAATTGAGCCAACCAGATCAAATTTGGTGGGGTGCCTAGTCTCAGCCCCATTATGCTACCTACCAAAAATTATTACCATCCGATCAAAACTAAGGGTACCCCCCATACAAAGAAAAACAAAATTCTAACAAATTTCACATTTTTTCACTTCTAAATTCTATCTAAAATGGAAAAATAACATTTATCTCTTAGAACGTCATTATAACAGTTAATTGTAGTCTTCTAAATGTATATTCAAAAGTTTGTACTAGAGCGTGCCTTACAAGTACGAAAAATCGGGTTTGAAGGTTGCTAGTACACGTTACTCGATATATTCCGAAATAGCCTTAGAACTAGTACCAATGACCTTCAAACCCAATTTGTTGATACTTGTAGTGTACGCTTTGATGCAAACTTTTGAACATACATTCAGAAGACTACAATTAACTGTTATAATTACGTTCTAAGAGATAAATTTTATTTTTCCATTTTAGATAGAATTTAGAAGTGAAAAAATGTAAAATTTGTTAGAATTTTGGTTCAGTTTGTATGGGGGGTACCCTTAGTTTTGATCAGATGGTAATAATTTTTGGTAAGGAGCATAATGGGGCTTAGAATAGGCATCCCACCAAATTTGATCTGGTTGGCTCAATTTGAAAAGAAGCTACGGGCATGCTTTTTTGAAAAATGTTAGGAGGAGTGAGAGGGGCGTCAATGGTCGGAGCACTCTAATTTTTGGTTCAAATCAAGTAAATTTTGTTGGTAATATAATGAACACGATCCTGTCACCCTAGGTCTATTCTATCAAGAGTTACAGTGTGAAATGTAAAACTCAAAAAATGGAAATTCTCTATATACTTTTGGGTCTAGGGTATAATTTTCCGAGAAAACGTCTAGACTGTTATATATCATTACAAAGGTAATTTTGTGTAGTTTGTTTCGTTCTCACGACACTTTAAGGTCAGATTCCTAGTTTTCCAGATATTTGCAAAAAGCTGAATTTTCTACCCTTTGCCACCCCCTGCCCCCTTAACCCATGGCGCAAATTAGTGTAACTTTCTTCTGCATATATTGGGCAGTGTATTCAACAATTTGGCATCAAAAATTTCTTTTCTTTTTGGATGTTTGGGTTTGGGGCTATTTTGAACCTATTGTACTGGACTAATCAACCAAATTATGGCACTTTAACTTTTTGCCTTAAGTTTCCAAATTTGTTTGAAGAACATTTTCAAAAAATCGCCTTTCCAAAGGATATACTCCCGAGGTCAAAAATAATTTTCTGCAGGCGTTTTCGAAATTTTGATCCTGCGGCCCGCTTAATACTGAACAAAGTTATAGTTGGCCCTGGCCAGGTTGTGAGTTTGACACCCCTGAACTAGAGGATAGTTCGTCGAAAATTCAACGTGAGTCTGAACAAGCATTCTATTGTGACACTCTAAAGGTACGTTGTCTTCGACGCGGCCGCATGACAGCGACTCGCTCATTCCATATAAAAACTCGTTTTTCTCTCATTTTTAAAACGAGTTTTTATATGGAATGAGCGAGTCGCTGTCGTGCAGTCGTGTCGAGGAAAATGTACCTTAAAGGCGAACTCGACTGGGCGCTGCGACTCGCTAGAAAGCTGGCATCAACCAATCAAGGTATTAGGTGAGAATATTACTTTTAATATAGTGGAGCTGACGTCAATTTATTATCTAGAGATATAGTGAACAAAATTTTTAAAAAGTTAGATTTGAGGTAAGAACGCGATTAAATTGAATTAGAGGCATACAGAGGCTTTAGAATACGAGCAGAGAATAGTGTTAATTTAGAATGCTAATACAAAGATGTAAAGATGAAGATCAATTTTTTTGTAGTATCAGAAAATTACAATTTAAAATCATGTATCGATCTTGGGCTTATTCGACGTGTATACGACTTAAACTCGAATGATAATGCTGAAAAGGTAATTAAATGTCACATAGACATTTTTACGGGAATCGAAATTTTGAAAAGTGACCAAAAGTAAGAAGTACATGAGAATGCGGTACCGGTAGCTAAACTGCCAAGGCGAATTCAACGAACCAACGTTCCGAATAATAACACTCAAAGAATTTGTTGTACTGAAAACAATGAAGTTCGCATTCGTTCAGGACGTATTGTAAAGGCCCCTGACCGATTTACTGCAAGTTAGATCTATTATAATTTTGTACGCTATATTTGAATTATAAAAACGAATCTGTACTATAAAGGGGAGATGTTGTAGATATGTACTTGTATTGATTGTTAACTAATTAATATAAATTATAACTACTGAACGCACCATGCCTCACAAGGGGTTACGGCACAGAGAGATAGAATCGGTTCATTTAAAAATTGATTTAGAAAAAGTCAACAAAAATAGCTATTTTTCAATAAATTTTTAAATTTTAAATAATTTAAGTTTAATTATTTTTATTTGACATGTAACAATTTTACATAAAAAAATATTCTGCTCACTTTCTTCACTATGGAATTGAAGTAATAAATTCTGAATTAAAAATAAATATAAAAATAACATGCGCGACAATCCAGCATTGGACTAAGGCCGCAGGATGTGTTAGTGACATCCTATTTCGAAGATCTTATCTGCTTTTTCTTGAGGTAATGAGATCAGCATCACGCTCAGCAGTGTTATTTATCCCCATAAATGGGTACTCGTTTAACATCTGAGTGAGATCATAGTCCGTCACAAGCTCGTGAGTTCGAAAAACACCATGATCCACGGTGAGATTCGAACTCATGACCCTGTGCCAGACTACTACTACTAAAATAAACATACATGACGCCAAATCATATTTGAAAATGATTGACTCATTTTTTTATACCCTTCGCTCATAGAGTGAAAGGGTATATTAACTTTGTCATGAAGTTTGTAACGCATTGAAGGAAGCATCTCCGACCATATGAAAAGTATACATATGTATATGATCAGCATGACGAGATAAGTCGATCGGACGATGTCCGTCTGTCTGTCCGTCTGTTGCAGCGCGTTTTTCTCGGCCACTATAAAAGCTACGGAGCTGAAATTTTGCACACGTGCTTCTTATTGTTGCACGCTGTTCGTATGTTTGATTCACCCAAATTGGATCACGGGGTCATGGGGTTGCCAATTTGAGTTCTTCTAAGAAAAACTTTTTTATTTGTGTACCAATTTCAACCAAATTTCACACAAATGTGTTTCTATAGATAACACAAAATATATACAAGAATGGATCAAATTAGACCATGGGGTCAAGGGGCTGCCATACAAACTTAACCCCCCAAATTAGGTTCTTCTAAGAAAAACTTTTTTATTTGTGAACCAATTTCAACCAAATTTCACACAAATGTATTTCTATTGTTGACACAAAACATATGTAAGAATGGATTAAATCGGACCCTGGGGTCATGGTGCTGCCATAAAAATCCAACCCCTCAAATTACGTTCTTCTAAGAAAAAGTTTTTCATTTGTGCACCAAAATCAACCAAATTTCACATTTCCATTGATGAAACAAAACATATGTAAGATTAAATCAAATCGGACTATGGGGTCATGGGGCTGCCATACAAACCTAACCCCCCATATTGGTTCTTCTAAGAAACATTTGTTTACACCAATTTCACAAAACCTTGCATTAATGTGCAGTGGCGGAACAACTTCACTCGGGGCCCTCCCGCCAGCTTCTTGAGTGGGCCCCCCTACACTGAGAAAAAAGAAGAGTGAAATCAATCGGAAACACTCCACACTTTTTAGTCATCAGTCACAGTCATTTTCCATACAAGTCAGGTAATTGATCGACTGACTCTGTAAATTTGTATGGGAAATGACTCTGACTGATGTCTAAAAACTGTGGATCGACCTTAAACCAACTGTTTTGAAACTTGATTTTGACGTTACAGTGTTTCTGCTAAAATTAAGAATTTCTTACCTAAAATAAATTTGCTAAGAGCTACTTTGACTCTTTGCATTCTTATAATGAGAATGGCGTCCTTGTTGTAACTTTTATTAAATTGATGATTTCTTCAATCGTTTTTTTTATTTTAAAATAAAAACGCTCACGCAGCGCAACCTCTATAGGTGTTGGTGATATTTAAGCATAGTGAATTGCGCCTACAATGAAATTCGACCCCGCGAACCTATGATTTGAAGACTGCGCCTTATCTACCCTAATGCCGCACGCACACGGTCAATCTGAATCCTTTATTTTTATTCTCGTTCTGTCTAAATAGAAGAAAAATTTGGAATTTGCCAGAACGAAGAATCCAAAAAATGGATTTTGATGCATCGTGTGTGGGCGGCCTTAGAAAAAACACGTTATTAATTGAACTCTATTCCTTGTTTCAGCTTTAAATTGATGTGTGCTTTAATTTAAATCCTCCAATTTTAAGAACGCTTGTACTTAATATTAAATTAAATACAGCAATTTTGTCAAGACTCCTTTCAAAAGATATGTGGCCTCTGCACCACAGCCCTAATGACCCTGTGTATATCGCTAGCAAGAAAAAATATTTTAGTCTTCAACGACACATACAGGCCGTACTAACTAGTTTGAACTAAGTTTAGTACCACCACTTTTTTTCGTGCTTGACAGTTGTATATGACAAAGTGGATTAAAATTTGGTTCGAAAATTTGGGAAAGGTACTAAATATCACCAAAAAATTTCTAAGATACATGGTTTAGTTTCAGAGAGACCTAAAGAATCTTTTTGCCCATATGGTACTTGGCTAGGAAAAGGGTGGGTCGAAATACAACCGCGGGTACAGTTACAGCAAATAGCGCAGCCATGCTATTTGAGGATCCGGATTGTCTCATGAACTTTCAAAGATTTTAGGACAATATTAAATTTGTTTATCTAAGAGAGCTGGTGAAAGAGGAACAATAAATTTAGCATTTGTTTTGACTTCGAAAAGTCTATAACTCTTCTTGTCTACAAAAAATATCTACGTGCGTCGGAGTGTTGTTTTTATGGTTCGAAAAATCTTTCATGTGGCTTTTGGGCCCCCAAATCTCGTGGGCCCTCCCGCCCTGCGGGCCCTTAGGCGCCGCCCCTGTTAATGTGTCTTTATCAAAGCAACTTAAAAGTCCGAAACGAATGGAATCGTACTGTGGGGTCATCCTCCGGCAACCCCAATAAAATTTTCCGAGTAAATATTTTTATTTGCCCACTTATTTCAACCAAGCGCAAAACTTTTGTCAAGATAGAAGAAAAAGAATGAGGAGATTAAATACAAGTCATAGGTACGCCCGAAAATACCTTTAGTCCAAGCGAAGGGTATCCAAATTTCGGCCGCGCCCGAAATTAGCCTCGGCCCCGGGGTTGGCGAGCGAAGCGAACAGGGGGAGAAGCCCCCTAGTTTTTATTTTTATTTTACAACGGGTTTTCTCTGAGTGTTGGAAAGCCATAGCATTAAATCCACTTTTGTCAGCTTTGGAAATTTGACAGTTCAAGTACCGTTATTAAAAATTCTCGTTTGAAAATTCAAAGAAAAATCAATTTTGAAATTTCTCTGAAATGAAAATTGGATCCTCACAACGACGTTAATGTTTGAAATCGCAAGAAAGTCAGTTTATGTGAAATTGTATTCATTGTTGCAGACTCAAGTCAAATTTTTGATTAAATTAATTGAAGGAGTGGAACATTTTACCCCAACACTAACTTTCGTTGACTTCGACATAAGATACGATAGCCATAGCACGATAGCACGTTCTTTTCTTTCCATTCTCGCTAAAACAACTTTTCTAGTATTGTCCAACAAATGCGGACAGTCTGTATCGTCAATTTCTGGCCATTTCACCAGAATGAAGGCAGTGTCCTTGTCTTGATCTTGACTATTTAAAAAAACTTTACTACTGTGGTTTTCCCTGTAATACGATTTTGTTTAAGCAAATACACTAAGCTATTTTTTTCTTGTCGAATAGGCCCATCAAGGCTAAAACATACATATGTATCCTGGAAATAAATAGCATAAATTGCTTGGAGAATTCCACACTAAAGTGAACTTTAGTCAGTTTAAGCGTACATTGAAGCGATTGAAGCAAAATGAATGAAGTTAATTTTCATATTGATATCACACGCCTACTTGTCCTTACATAATCTGTATTCATTGGATCTTTGCGACAACAAGCAGCAAAATAACCAAAATCAATCCAGAATACACCGAAAGCATAGAAGTATCCATTAACCACTTCACAACAATGTGCCACTAATAATTCAATTATTCGACAATAATAGCATGGCGCAAAAGGAATCCGGTCGCGATATGTAATCAAATAATTATGGCCTAGCGTTCACAGTGGCCAAGTGCAAAGTTAATGGAGTGTTGCACCCCATCGGCCTACAGTCATAACGGAGCCGAGCCGTGCCAGCATCACATGATAATGACTAGTTATTGGCGTATAGTTTCGACAGTCGAGTCTTCCATAAGTATATCAGTCCACCATGGATCCTTAGAGTTAATACGAAAGCTTCCAAACAGTTGCCTGTACTGGCTCATACCGTAGCTCGCGCTTTTCAACACTCAACAGTCTGCCTAAATCAGCTTGCAATGCACGTCTCCACCACTTCACTCCCCGTCAATATTCCTTTATGCTCATGCTGGAGTTTCAAGAGTAATCAACATAAGCTTTCCTCGTACTATTAAACACAAAATATCCTAGTCCAACGTCCACCCACTTCTTCCTCTCCTGGGTCGACTGACGACATAGCATTCGCGTTCTCGTGCAACTATGTAGTCCATACGCTCTAAAACATTTCCTGTAGCAACCTAAACGACGTACTGCCCTTCGTCATGCACGGATGTGAGCATGAAGTCAAAGTCAACCATACAAGGATGATGAGCATACGGACGCAACGACTGGAGTACGCATATTGTTTAGTCCTTCGGATTTAGCGTGACAAATTATTTGCCTTATTTGCATAAACTTCAAAATGAGAAACTGCAGTGGCTTTTTCTGTTGCTTCTGTAGAATATTATATTCGAACTTCTTTCAGTGACATTCGCTTAATGTTGAATGAAGACGGCGGGGTATGAACAAGTATGTATATGGATTTCCTTGAAAACGCGTTTCATCCGTATACCAAACCAACTTGAAAAGGGGTTGGGATTATACACAGCCCATAACTTTGAAGTTTCCACCATGTGCAATGAGCATAGAGGGGATGTACATGGTATCATTCGTACATCTATAGCAGATACGCGGTTGACTCTCTTGACATTCTGCTCGCCTGTTACTTCGACACATTTCCATACCGTTAAGATTGAAAAGGACGAAAGTTCGTGTACGTAGCACACAAGGTATATGGGAGTGTAGTTGTATGCAAGCAATCATCATTCATTCATCATTGATGACGCTTTGAAGGTGTCAAGCGCACAGAATTTCAAAGCTCAAGTCCTTTTATTTAACATATTTTGCATTTTGTTTTTCAATCTAAACTATGTACATATATGCAATGCATTAGTCAATTCGAGTAAAGTCAAAGATATGCTGGAAATTTGTTGGAGGACAACAACACGTCCTACGGGATTCATACGTCTCAGACATTATATGGTGATCTCAAGTTGCACATGATGTGTCCGGACAAAGGACACACTCTTAGCTAATAATTTATTGATAGCTTCAAGTTATTTGATCAGTGCGGTTGCATCAATTCTCTTCATGTCCAAGGAGAAGGATGTATATTGTTTGTGGATTTCATGATAGCTCATTGTATGGGTCCTTGTGTGTCATGGACATAGAGATACGTACGAGTAGTTTGCGGAACTAATGGCAATGTAGTCAAATTACATCGGCTATCAGATTGTTTTCGCATATACTAGACAAGTTGTTGCTACACTTGAATTGATGTCAAGTGAAATGAAAGGATTTGTTGTAATTGGTTTATTGTTATATGTAGAATTGACAAATTAGAATTATACGAAAGGGAATTGCGTTTACTATGACATGTTGGAGTGGTTATAATTTGGAAGGCTTCCATAAGGCTAGGTGTGACGATAGTAAAACTTATTATTACGATTCTAGCGCAGGTACATAAGCTGTATTTGTACAATTGTGAAACTAAATATGCCTAAAAAACACATAGTAAAAGATCGAATTAGTAAACATTCACAAAAGAAATCCTTTAATACTTTCCAAATTAAACATTTTATTGATTTTTTTTCAAACGTTATTTTAAAAAGTTCAACGGAAAATTACAAAATCCGCAATAAACTTATTCGATTCGCCTGAAATTAAAGACTCTATAAATTAAGTAAATTTTTATTTCGGCCAATAGCTTTTTCAAGAAGCACACAATTTTTTCAATTAAAAAGTTAATAATTTAAATATGACGTCTTAACTCATAAGATAAAAAATACCGGCGTAAAGAGGACTGCGCCCGCAATACGAGGGTTTTTTAGAATTTTGATGCATAGTGAATATTTTTTGTACATATATGTATTTTATAAGCAATAGATAAGAATTGTGCACAGCATTAATGGAATGCTTCCTGTAAATCTATTTTTGGATTGGTCTAAATAAATGCTAGCGCCTTTCATTCTGTTTCACCTTTAATTAGACCAATCCAAAAATAGATTTACTATTTACCCAGTTTGTATAAAAGTAGGTACTCCAAGGCAAATCTACAGGCATTTTTCGATTTAAGATTTCTGATGGCCTTTGAGCAAAAAGAAACTCAGGCAAACGTAAGGCCGGCTTGGCTTTATATACGAACTGAATTATTGGCTGTAAAACTACTGTTATTCTTTTTTTAATCAAGGAAAAGCAATTTATATGAAATGATACCATTGTGTCCCCTGACATAAGAGCCCATGCAAGCTTTCATATGAGTATTGAACAAGTATACTTTTGCAGCTATTCAGGGACACCCTGTTAACTTGGTCCTACAAACTTCAAAAATATTTGTGGCAAACACGATTACCATTCTATGCATTTCCACCAAATTTCGTGTTCATTGTTTCATCAAGTTAAAAGATATGCATTGAAGAAATGCTTAAGAGGCTTTCCTTGCATTGTGAAAGGCCCTTACTAAATACTAACTTGGCTATATTTCCGGTTTTGATACAGATATTCGAATGAAAATTCGTAGACATATTCCCTATGTAATTTTCTAAAAATCCCTAGCAGAATTTTCATATTTTGAAACCTAAAAGGGGCTACACACGATCAAATTCAAATTTTAGAAATTGACTGTTATTTACTTTTCCTTAGCAAAAGTCAACAGTCTTAATATTTAACGTATATAAAGCCATACTGACCAATCTCTGTGCAAAGTTTCATATCGATCCCTATAACGGTTTAAAAAAATAGAGGTCGAAAAGGAAGTTTAAATTTGAACGCCAATAACTTTTTTACCGTTACTCAAAACTGGAAAATTTTAACTGATGTGAGATGTACTCGTTTAGTTCTTTGATTTAAATACCCATATGTCAATCTTCGATAAAAACTAAAAAAGTCGACTTTTTTCAAACGTTCGGGACACCCTGTTATCTTCTTCCTACCAACTTCTAAGGTATATGTGCCAAAGACTGTAACCATTCTACACATTCCAACCAAATTTCATGACAATCGGTTGAGCCGTTCGCGAGTTATTTAATGAACAGACGGACAGACAAAATCGATTTCATAAGGGTTTTTAAAAAAAAATTCTAAAAAACCCTAAAAATCATACGTTCTTACTTGAAAATAAAACTAAAATTGTAAAGAAAATAGCGCCAGGCAAATAATTCCTAATATCTCGCCTTTCGTATTTATGTACATACATATACGCAAACATATATTATAATTTTATTCATACACACATGTACCTATACATATTGCCAATTAAAACCAATTTTAGATTGTTTTAATTCTGAAAAATTTATAGATAAGATTTTCTTAGCATAATACAGTATTACGGTAGCGCTAGACACTCAAGCGTTATCATTATTATTAAAAACGAAAACACGCTTCGATGTAATCATATGTGTGGTAGCCGTGACCTTAATATATTGTACAAATAAATATTTCTCAATTTTGTACATTCGAAAATTATATCTTACACTTGAACCTCATGCTACTCGTACAAGGAAAATATTTTGTTAGGTTGTTTTTTGCAGTAGTATGTCATAATGGATTTTCGATATTTTTATCTGATAAACAAAAATAATAATTTGTGTATAACCGCGCGATTTATTTGTTAATTTATTGAACAGAATATGATTTTTTTAATTCCTCGGAAAATTAATTTATTGAATTACAATTCCTACACAAATTTTACATGACAAAAATAAAATTAGAGAATGATGTCGGCCTTTCTCTATTTGTCGGTTGGAAATCAACGCACTAAATCAACTTTTGGCAAGTTTCCGAACTTAGAAGTTCAATGTATGTACCTTGAAATTTTCAACAAAAACTCAAATTTATCCAAAGTTTTAACATCTTTATCTTGAAACCGATATTGATATTTATATCCAAAGAATAAAGGATTTAGTAAAATTCAGTGGCGGAGCAACTTCATTCGGGACCTTCCCACCGACATGATGAGTCGGACCCCTACACTGAGAGAAAAGCAGAGTACAATCAATCGAAAACAAATAAATTCTTTGTGTTTTTTGCTAGTGTTGATTTAAAAAAAAAACGGAACTCTCCCGCCACTAACACATACTATAAAGAAGAGGGCGAACGTTGTAAGACATTAGCAACAATAAAAACTCCGAGAAGTTTTCCCCTAGGGGAAAAATCTTAGATCATGTATCTCTCTTCATTACCGTAACTCCTAGTGCAGCATGGTGCGTTGATGACTACCGTGTGTAGTCATCGACGTTACACAAACACAACTAAATTCGGAGTGTGATACGGTTGTCAGCCATACCAGCAGCGTTGCCACTCGTGTTACAATTGTAACATTTTGTTACAATTTCCAATTTCTTGTTACAATGTTACACCCCGACCAATTTTGTTACAATCCGGCAAGAGTGGAGGAGAACTCAACTGTATTTTAATATTTTTCTATTAGAAGTGACATAAAGAAGTATTTTGAAAAACAAATTTTCAATTTTTGTGATTTGTGATTTGTGCATGTTCACCCATCGATCCAGTCAGGCATGTCAAACTTGTGGCCCGCGGGCCACATGCGGCCCACTTCGCAGTTTTGTGCGGCCCGCGGTCAGATCGGAGAAACACAATATGTATCAGCACATTGTGTAAAAATAAAAAATGTATGTTTGTAAAAAAATTTAGGTGTTGAACTAAATTTATTAAAACTCCTCAAGAATTCGATGGTTTATTCAAACTTAAATTATGTATTTAAAAATCCTGCCCTCTGTTCTAGGAAGCTAGCGGTTGTTTAAAGTACTTTTTTTCAGAAAAATCGTGAAATTGTTATCTTTCGAAATTTATTTAAGAAAGCAGTACATATTTGGCCTTGCCACAGTTGCATTATAACTTGTGTTCACATTTTTCAGGTATTCGACCTTTTCGTTCAAGCTTAATTATTGTCCGCCGAATAATTTTGGATCCCAAGGTTATTTCTGGATGACTGGTTCTGATCAGCTGTCCAAAATGTTGAGTAAATTAATTCGCAAATAGTGGCTGTTGATCGATCCACCAAATTTGGCAAAATTTGGAATGTAAACTTCATATGGGCACCAAATTTCATTTTAAATCTAAAGAACGTTTCAGAATGAACGTGGTAGTTTAATTCAAATTGATTTACGAGTGGTTTGATGGTATTCTAATGGACAGGAATGAGCAGATGAGCTAGCTTATCAGACGTTCGACATTGAACCTTTTTTCACATTCACTTTGAAAGCCCAAGCATTGTCTGAGGTACTGAAGGGAGCATCTGGTTTTGCGACAACAAAAAGAACTGGGATGCCCCTTCAATCATTCGGAAACAAAGCTTCTGATTAGAGCAGTGTCAATATTAATTGCGAGATTATTAAACAATTGGTTTTGTTTCAAATCTGTTCGCAAACCGTGGGTTCGAATTTAAACTAATTGTGAAAATTTCGACATATCATTTCTTCTATAAACCAACTGCGATGCGTGCCTGTAGTGTTATGATATCCAAGATTGATTGCGATATTTCTATTTCCTTAGTTAAAGTTTTATTGTGCGGAGTGCCATGAGATGCTAGCTATCCACATTGCCTTTAAATATAAATTTGTTTATGTTTTTTGTTACAAATACTGGGACCAATTATGACGTGAATTTTTTCGTTAAATCGCTTTAATATACGGACTTTATAGAATAGAATGGATAACATATTCGGAAAAGTCAGCCATTTTATAAATACATATTTTGTTATAATTTATAACACTTCACTATTTTCGCGAGCAATAGGTAATTTATTTTGGACTTTCGCACATTTATTGCTTAATTTGTTCATTAAAGTCCATATTTTCAAATTTGTTACACTGAACCTAAAAATGTTACAATTGTATGATATAAATGTTACACTTAGAAATCTGAAAACGGCAACCCTGGTTCCTAGTCGCATTGTTAGTTTATTATTCTACGATAAGAATATTTCTTATCATCTTCTTCTGAATAATAAACTTGCGACGAGTCGTGCCGAGTTTGGAAACTCGTTTCTCTATGAGTGTCTATTTCACAGAGCGGCGACCGAACGATCACGGCCACAGAGCACGACAGATCATGTATATCAGGGGCGTAGCCAGGGGAGGGGTCCAGGGGGTCCGGACCCCTCCCGAAATTATTTCAATAGGCTTTGAAACTTAACTTCCTAAAGTGCAGCCAATATATTCATTCTTAGAATGCTGTTGAAATTAGATTGAAGGTATGTAAGCAGTATATATGCCGTCAGAGATTGTGCCATCTGGACGAATTCTGAGGAAAATGCATTTTGAAAACTTAAGGAGCAACTGACATAATAAAATGTAATTTCTTCCATTCAATTTACTCTCTGTAAGTGTACTCGTCTCAATCCAGGGTGCCCAATTGCACCTTCAACACAAATTGTGATGTGACTCTGCCTTCAAAATTTGAATCGATCTAGAACCACTCACTGTATAATACACAAATAGTTGGCCGCGAGCTCTCGATTGAATGACTACTTGCCTCTTAATACCCCCCGATGGGAAGAAAATGTCTGGTCATGTCGATACTCCGGAAAGTCAAGTCAAGTACAATACATACACACATTGTATGAGCAAAAGTAGATTCGTCAATGTTATTAGTGTTATTTTTCTATTTTGAATTAAATTTTCACTTATCCAATAGCTCATGAATTAAAACATGCTTTTCTCAATTGGTAGACATCTCTTCACAATCCTAACACACAGCAATTTATAGAAATGTTGGAAGTCAAGACGATAGGAAACCCGAATTAAGTGGGTTGCAATTTTCCATCCATTCCTCCTTGGTTTTGACATATTCAACATTGGTAATCACGGTCAAGATTGAATTCCTCTTTTCAATGTCGCAGACATGCCAAGTTTCAATTGTCAAATGGATGAAGCATACGAAAATTGAAACAATCTGGACAGGCCCAATGAAAGCTAAATAAATTGGATGCTTACATTTTCGATTTTGTTTAACATATTTGTTTCACCAAAAACAAAAAAGCGGGTTAATTGCATTATACATATAACGGAAAACGCAAAAAAAAAGTGAAAGTGTCACCTTCAAAAATCCACGTAAGCTCTCGTAAAATTGAAGATTCTTACGAAAGATAGAATGGAGGAAATTGTAAACTCGGAAATTTTAACCAGTGGCGGAGGTCGGGTACAGCCCAGGAGCGCCATACATGCTAAATCATTATGGAAATTTTGGCAAATTTCGTAAGTCTTCAAAATTTGAAATAAAATATTTTCACTCAGAGAAAAAAACGCACATTCATATTAAAAGCTCCACATTTAAATTGAACGCAGTATTCGTTTGAAAAATATCGTTTGATTTGAACGAGTTCTCATTTACGCTAAGAGAATTTCTTTTAAAACAAAAGAGCAGCTAAACCGCAAACGACGGTCGTTTAAATCAAAAGATTCCGCATTACATAGTAATGTGTATACATTTCTTTACGTAACAAATACGCATACCTAAAGGACGCGATGCCAAAATATCATTTGTTTCAACGTAGCACAACAGGTAGTTGTGAGTCCGATGAGTCTCACGTGTTCATATTCATTCCAAACAAATGTGTATAGTGTCTAACAACAAACGCGTATTAGAATCTTCGTCGATGTTAAGAGTGTTTTTGAGAATGTACTTTTGCATTCATCTGGAGGAATGGACGCTTGCACACGTGCAATTTAAGTTTAGCGGGTGTTAAAATAAAAGTGTAATGTATTAATCGTATTAAACCTAATCGTATTAGACCTAAATAAAAAATAAAGTGTTTTTCTGAAGTTTTCATAAGTTTTATTCTTTATTCATTTGTCAACACAGGTAACAGTAAGTATCTAATCGAATGGAGAATGGACAATCAAACGGAATGTATTATTTTATTTCAGCAGAGTTTGCCTTTAATTCCATGTAAACTCAATTATTTTGAATGGGGCAATTTCTTTGAAATGAAAACGATGCGTTACTTTCGAAATACATACTGTTTCATTAACAAGAATGCTTCGGTTAGTTTAAATAACAAAAATGTTCAATATAAAAACGAAGACGTTTGATACAATTGCCTTTCATTTATTTAAAATGTTTTACCCGTTTACAATAAAAGAATAAGTGTTTATTTCAAAGAAAAATACGTTTAAATCGACTGGCTTCTTCTTCCCAGGTAAACGTAAATTCTTTTGATTCAAACGCTTTTTTACAACTAATTATGCTTTTGAAAGAAACGCCACTCGTTAGAATTAAACGCATTTGCGTGTGGAGCCAAATCAAAAGCGGAAATCGTTTGAATTAAATATATTTCGTTCAATATTAGTGAATATTTCTCTGAGTGTTCCCTGTAAGAATGAAGTCGCTACGTGAGCCCAAGCATACTATCCATAGTTCTTGACTGCTGTTTGTAATGCTTTAATTTTTAGGTAAGGTAAATTTATGCATATGCGCAATAGAGTTTCGTTAAACCTTATAAAGTGAAAAATGTCGTATATCACGAATTTGTTAAGCATACTTAGGGTTGCTGCTTCGTACTGATACCAGAGCGGCCTATGGTTGTAGACGTGGCACTGTCTGCTTCTGATGATAGTGGGGCTGTGAAGTACCTACGCATGCTTGCCATAGTGCTCTTCCACACTCGTCAAGCGATAAAGCGATGGATTCGATATAGGAACAGCCAGACAGGAGGCATGATCTGCAACGGGGCATCGCCGAAACTAGTTTCCACAGTTTAGATAAAATGTATTTCTAATAATGTCAAAATTTCTGACACCGAGTGTCGGACCCCTCCCGAAACAAAATCCTGGCTACGTCCCTGATGTAAATCGCTCCACAGGGGGAGCCAAGAGAACCAATTGAAAGATAACTTTTCATTCTTCAGCAGCTGCTTCGGGCGAAGAAAACCGTAATTTATTTTTAACAAATTGTAACGAAAAAGATCATACGGTGCCAAGTCATGACTGTAAGGCCGATGACCCGTCAATTCAATGTTTTGACCGGTAAAATAGGCGCTAGTTTGAACTGATGTGTGAGAGCTCGCATTGTCATGATGAAGAATGATTCGTCGTCTCGTGTTCGCTTTGCGAATTTCCCTGAAAACTTCGGGGAAGCAAATGGTCGTGTACCACTCGAAATTGACCGTACTACGCTCCTCAAGTGAAACAATGGCCACAGGACCCATTCGACCGA
Organism: Microchrysa polita; assembly: GCA_949715475.1. NCBI lineage: Eukaryota > Metazoa > Arthropoda > Insecta > Diptera > Stratiomyidae > Microchrysa > Microchrysa polita. Next base: position 6,542,223 of record OX454418.1, on the reverse strand, counting down.
AGAAACAGGACACCATTTGCCTCGCATTGCTTCGTGCGCGAAACACTTTTGTTGGATTGGGTTCGTCTTGGAACACCCACACGGTCGACTGCCGTTTAGCTTCCGGCTTAATTCCATGTGTTTATTCTATTTTTTTGCTAAATTGACTTTTTAAACTAACTGTAACTTACACGAGTATCACTTGTCATCAGCGCCCGCTCTAGGACTTTCGCCGCCCCCGGCAAGAAGACAAATTGCCGCCCCTTAGGTACAACAGATTTGAGAGTTTTAGAAAGCCGTGAAAATGCTAAAAACGTGAAATATAAATGGAAATATTTCTTTGTCGACGTATCCAAGGATACCGTGAAAGGTGTGTTTCGCTTAATTTAAGCCAGAAGAATTCATAGCTTGATAATCACCTATTTCAATGCGTATAATGCCGACTCGTACACCACCCCGTTTTTACGGCTTGCTAAAACTATCTATTGATAGTAGATATCCATACTATTTAGATCAGTGGTTCCCAATCTTTTTCAGTTCGTGCCTCCTTGCGAGGTCTACTGATCCTGGCGCCACCCAAGAAAATAGGTTTATATTTCAGGATCTATTTTCGCATTTTAAATTGTTTGAAAATTTTGTTGTTAGTTCAGCGGATATTTTGTAACTACTGGAAATTTTTAGAAGTACATACGTATATTAATTAAATGTCGTGATCTCCGCATGCTGAATTTCGTCGTAAATTCGGCTTCAGTGATACGTCGAGCACGAAAAATGAAATCACCCGGAGCGACCAAAATCCGCAAGATTTTTACCAAAGATTCATTCTATCCATATAAAAACTCGCTGGCTGGTGCGCTTCTTTTTAGAGTCGCGAGCTTTGTCAATGTCAATCAGCCATATCATCAAACGCATTTAGTAGCAGCGATTTTTTTTTAATCGAAGAAAATAAAATTGTTGGCAATTTCCAACGTTTTACAACAACGGATTACCCCTGGTGAGTTTCGGTAGAAGTTCGAGTCAGAATGGTTGTTGTTGAAGGAAACCATAATTCATAAACGGCACCAACCTTAGAGTTGTGCTCGCACCCCCCTTCCCTAATCGTCGCGCCTCCTTCGGGGGTTCGCCCCCAGTTTGGGAATCACTGATCTGGATGTATAGAATGGTTGTTGTAGAATCGATACAAAGAGGTTTTTCCTTTTGAAGCCAGTGCTTGTACTCATAGTTGTTGGTCCAAAACAATTTACCTAGTGAAACCAGCTAACTTTATAGCATTGTTTTAAGAAACAACACAAAAATTCATGATCGTATTGGCATTCAAACCACCGTTCAGCTATCATTCATACTCTTACGCGCACCACCACGCACCACAGTTCAGCAAGGCCTTATAGAGTTTGTTTGGAGTTTCAAAATGTTGATGTAAGAAATCGAGAATGCATGCGAAATTTCGTTTTCCAGTAAATACTCAATAAAAGACTGCACTCAAAAATGTTGGGCCGAAAAATTGTGCTGGTTTTCATTACTATCGCTCTGCAGTTGTTTTCCATAAATTCCTTAAAAACTTCAATTAGCCGGAATGCTTTAGGCTTTTCAATGTGCATGGCTTATTTTCATAAATGCGTCATCTCCAGAATTTTTAAAGAGAATAAGGTCAGAGCTAGTTAAATCGACTGAGCCTATAGCCAAATTCCGATAATAGCATGTCCGAACACAAATTAGGGAGCTCTGGCAATGTGTTCTCTGGTTCAATCCCTCATCTTGCTAAAATTCAAACCACCTTGTTCGTAGTTTGCCCTCCAATGCTAGATGAATCAATGCAATGGGAACCAACTTAAATAATCGATTCATGCGAAGGTTTGGCGAATTGAAGTTGAATTGCAAAATGCGCGAAGTGTCGATGGAAATTATGGAAAACAATTCCAAAAAAATTATTGTGAATAACATTTCTCACAGAGGAGTCTGTTTTGAACGCCTTAATGTTTTCAGCGTTTATTCGACTCCCTATTTCTCATTTCATATGAATTTCTTCGGGAGTTCAATATTTATTTAGTGGACTTGCTCTCCTGTTACTCAATATACTAAACAAAAACTTTAGATATAATCTTGCGGAAATCAAATCGCATATAAATGAAACAATAATGAATTTCGTGCTATAATTTCGTCTTCTGAAAATTAGGCAAAAATTTGGGTCTTTAATAAGTTCCTTAATTCTGGTGAAAAGAAGATGAAATGATTGTTAAATCGGAGAACGAAATTTGCACATACAAGTAATTCTCCAGTTAGTATATTTTTTTTTCTAAAGAATAACTTAGTCAGCGCATAACTGAGCGAATAGTCCCACTTTGCTTTTCGAAAGTAGGGCGGGTGCTAGCGTCACAGACGTAAAATTTGCGCGGCTTACTTAGCATTTTAGGATTCTAAATGCAGCACTTAATCAAAGTTGATATTGATTTTTTCTTTCGGCTTTTTAAATATTTTGTTTTTATTCGAGTGCTGGCCAAAAAGCCGCCCCTAAAATTTGGCGCCCCGGGCGACGGCCCGGCTTGCCGCCCCTTAGAGCGGGCGCTGCTTGTCATCATTGTTCTGAGCAGGTATTTGTTAAAAAAGGTCAAAATTTCTGTTGGAAATAACATATTTGACGAAAACGTACTAGAACATGCCTAATGTAAAAACTTTTTTAGTAGCCATCGTATGGAGAATGGCGTTCTTGTTGTAACGATTTTTAAATTAATAACTTCATCAATCGTTAATCGTCGTCGTCGATCTCGGGAACCTATGATTTGAAGACTGACGCCTTACCTACTATACGACTATATACTACTATATAGGGTGTCCCGTAACTGGTTAGCCATAGACCAATGGTAGACTCTACAGGATGTTTTAGGAAAAATGTCGCCAAAATTATTTCTCCAGCTTTTACCGTTAAGGAGTAATCGCCTTTTTTGTGATTCTTGTCAAAAAACACGACTTTCTTCGAAAAACTCAAATTTTCTAGCTTTAGCCAAATCAATGTTTTTCATATTGTTCTGAAAGTACACAAAATTTCCAATAAAAGGACATATCGAACGTTTCGAACGGCTTCGTATCTTCCGAGATACGACGTTTTGAATTTTGCAAAAATGTCAATTTCAATTTTTAATGTCAAAATTAAACCCGAGTTTCGTAACGGTACATTGTAGTGGCAAATCTGCAAAGTTGAGAAAAGTTGGCGTAGTATCTTAGCTTTCGAACGAAACGTCGTATTTCGGAAGATACGAAACCGTTCGAAACGTTCGATATGTCCTTTTATTGGAAATTTTATGTACTTTCAGAAGAATATGAAAAACATTGATTTGGCTAAAGTGGAAGCTAGAAAATAGGAGTTTTTCGAAAAAACTCGGTGTTTTTTTTACAAGAATCACAAAAAAAGGCAATTACTCCTTAACGGTAAAAGCAAGAGAAATAATTTTGGCGACATTTTTCCTAAAACATCCTGTAGAGTCTACCATTGGTCTATGGCTAACCAGTTGCGGGACACCCTGTATACTACTACACATGTACTACTATAAGAGACTATACGTGACGAAGTTTGTAGCTTGCTAGACAATAGGAAAATTCGATATTCATTCAACTCTATTCCTTGTTTCAGTGTTAAATGTTACGATCGTTTGTTTTTAGTTATTGAATTCAATACACTCGATTTACACTCAAAAAATTTCTTACGTTAAGTACGCTCAGAGTCAAAACAGAGTATGTATATTGTTTTAACTCTGAGCGTACTTACCGTAAGAATTTTTTTCTTTAATTCGCATTCAAAACAGCTTTTGTATTTAATTTAAAGCGAAACGAAGTTATTTTAAGATTGTTTAGTGTTAAATGTGTACGGTCTGGGTCTAGTATTATGAACAAACATTCTTGATTATAGAACCTGTTTTTTCCTCTCAGTGTATAAGTCGTAGTTTTTCTGCGATTTTCGAAAAGTTACTATTCAAATAGCTAATTATGTTCTGCTATTAAGTATCACAATATGGACACGTCCTATGTTTCGTTGAAGACCGCAGTTTCGTACAATTTTTGTTTAAAATACCACATCATGCTCGTGGGCCCAGTTAGTTCGGTAATTTCTCCACGAACCACGATACACCGGTTTCATTCCAGGGGTTAGACGACGTAGCACAGCCCGAAAATCCTAGCTCGACGTTGATTTGGAAAGACTCCTCTTTTCTTGCCGACTATAATATCTACGTCGGAATATTATTTTTTGCTTTTGGTCCCCTTATTCTCGTATGACGCCCCTGGTAAAATTACATAATGGTAAAGTTATACAAATTCTATGGAATTGTATTATATGAAGATTTCAATAGAATATACAGAACCCACACCAAACCGTTCTAGATAAGAAATGATTGCATCGCGTTTCGTTCTGTGTTAAAGATTGAAGATCGATAAGGATCCACAAAGCGGAAAGCTGCGGAAGCTTACAAATACAAATGAACGCAAGCTACGAGTAGGTGAACACCTTAACTTTGATATGCGTCCATTCACGAATGTACTTTTAAAAGTCGGAAGGGGCGCAAACTTTGAATAAAATTGGACCATTATCCACTGTCGGAATACAAATTTCCGTATTTTTCATTGGCTTTAGTAATTTTGAAATTGAACAACATTTGTTTTATTAACACTACGTATTTACGCACAATAATTAACTCTTTTTTTAATATTAAAAATAAAGAGTTGGAACAATGATAAAATGGCAAATTCGGATTACCACTTGTATTGATTTCTCGTTCAACGTACAAAAATACTAAAACACTTCATTGCCTATTCAAAAACAAGCTATGTAGCTTCATCTTAACATGCAATAAAACGAAAAAAGCCAGCTCTAAACGCACACCTGACAAGCTGACCGCACAGTCTATAAAACATCGAAATTATGTTAAAAGTTAAAAGTGTTTTTTTAGTTGAATTATGGTACGCGTTTTAGTATATACATAATTAAAATGCATAGACTAAAGTTAATATGCAGATTTTGTCTAGTTTATGAATCGATCATCATGTTCACTTTTTAATGAACCACAGATGCAAGCACTTAATCGATTGCTCTTCCTGGAATCAGGCAGGTTTATAAAATGTTGTCTAGTCTAGAGACAGGTCTGGTTACTACATTTATATCAGAAATATGTATGCACAGAAAACATTAAATTGAAGGCCGTTAATTTGGAAAAAAAATGAACGAGGTGCATGCAAATAAAAATAACTTAACACATTGCATTGCATTGTTTTTTAGAAAACGAGAGCCGATCGAAAAAATGCAGGTAACATTGTCTTAAATTAAAATTAGTCATTTGTACGTAAGTAAGATGAAAAATCACATTTATTATTCTTGAATACATAATTTATAATATTTTTTAAATCTTAATTTTTTATTTGATGAAAAATATTTAAAACGCCAATAACAATGACTTTCTCCTCGGTAGTATTAGCTATTAGCACGTACATACATATTGATTATTATAAATGTGTTAGAAAAAAAATCTATCTAGAATGTCGTCAAAGAAAAGACAACCATACAGCAAAATGCAAATCAAAAAAGCCCCAACGACTGACAAAAATCCCCATTTGAATGATCGCCAATATATTGTACCAAGTATGTACGCGAAACGCGACCGAAAACAAAAGTCCCCTTAAAGCACGTTCATTGTTCAATCTTGTTACCGTAATTTATCTAAAATGAGAGAAGACAAAAGAGGCAAATCTACGGCAAACGTGCCAGATTGTAAATGAAAATAAAAAGACTTCACGCGATGATGCGGTCCAGCAAAGTTTGTGAATGCCAAAAGCTTGCTTCTTTGCATTTTGCTTTTTTTTTTCTTCCAAAATTTATTATATGATCTCAATTTCGGCTCGAAGAATCTCAAGTCACACTGCCACACCGGTGCCGGGCGGCCGCCTTTGCGTTCACCGACCGAACTTGGCCGGCTCAATAGACCTCAAATATTTGTTCGCCCCTTTTACTTGTATAGGCCGCACACTTTATCGCAAATTATTTTATTTGGCAAACCCTGTCACACGCATTTAGTCATCCTATGAGAGGGTCCTTCTCGCACACTCTATTCAAGTCGGCTGAGAGAGAGAACAAGCTCTCCCACAATCAATGCCACTCTGTGAAGGGTCGTCGCATAATAAAATGCCAAAGCCAAGAAATTACTCCACCGTAAACCCACTTAACCTCACGTAATCGGAAGAAAATCTCTGAAACTTCTCAGGAAATAATTTACTCACAATAAGTTGTGCTGAAATTTCTCGGATGTAGTGGTAAGGTTTGATGGTGTTAGAGGATCTAGTTTGTAGTGGTGAAATCGTAGAAAGAGAACCTAATTTTCTTCACATTGCTCTTTGGTCGTACTAACACACCTAAAATCCAACCAACACATTGAAAACACACTACCACTACAACCGCAAATCCCGCGAAAAATCTCGCAAACGCTCAATTTCAGAGTTCAGGCGTTCAGACAAACTCAGAGAGCAGGAGAGCACTATGAAACGAGCGAGATAGTTGCCACCTTACAACTCTGCATCTGTTTCTCGGCATTTTATCTTCCTCATTTCATTTCTATAAAACTTTGCCTTTTTAGTGTGAATTTATCTGACTCTCACGAGTCACTCAATCATCGTGTTCAACCCCGAGCCCCGTGCACCCAAACCCTCTCTGCAGCCTATGTGGTTCTAAAATGCGAGCCCACACTCTTTGTGTATGACGCTCTTGTTCAACCTCATAATAAATATTTCGATTACGTACGTTTTGTGGTTGCTCAGTATGCTATTTTGTTGTTATTGTTATTGATATTGTTGTTGTTGTTGTTGCTACTTGGCCTGGCATCTTTTTATATGGTGTACGTACGACACGGTATGTGATGTGCTGGGACATTCGTCGAATGGTTTTTGTTGCTTTTTGGCTTTTTCAATGTGCCATTTTATGATGTATGACGTTTATACCTCGTTAATGTGTATTTAAGGTTTATCACGGGTATCGTGAAAATTTTGCGAATTTTTAAGAAGGGCGTTTGTTCAATTTAATTCAATTTTGTATTTTTTTTATTGTAATTTGTAATTTTTATTCATCCTTTTTGTGTCGAGGAATTCACAAATTTAGGTATTAAACTGAACGTCATTTTTACACTTAAGGAGGTACACTATCAAATAAAGTTTGACCAATGACACAAAAAGTTTGTGCCACTAGTGTAATAGCAAAATAAATGACCAAAACTGTGTTTGACCAAAAATCAATGACAATCGCGTTCATTTATTTCGGGTCAAACATATGACCTTAGTGTAATAAAAAAACACAGCCTTGGTCAAATTTTTTTGCAGTTTTTGGTCATACGGTCATTCAAAAATTACGAATTTTTGGTGTGACGCATGGTGGTCAAACGAAATGATTCGATTGGGTGCATTTATTGATCAATATAAAAAATTGCGACAATTTTATACTTTTGTGCATATTGGAAAATTCAAAACTTAAATTAATCCGTGGAACTCCATCGAAGAAAAAGTTTTTCATAAACTCTCGGTAATAGCTTCAACTGGGACAATGTGCGTGTTCAGGACACAACTCTAGTGTCAACGTCAGCATATTTTCATTGATGCAGTCACTTTTTTTAATTCATACACTCAAGAACTGGGCCACAACGGACCAATTTTTTGCTAGAACCTTCAATATTATTGCGACCAAAAACCCAGAGGAAATTGTTATTAGATTAGAGACAAATCCGCCGCGCCGCGCCCACAGTGCGTCGTTCCATAGGCAAAAATAAAAAAATGGTTTTTTTTTCCCGGAATCAAAGTTAGCCAATATCAAAGAGAACATGTTGGGAGTGTCCGAATATATAAAAAAAAAATTATTTTTTCGTCTTTTTAGTAATTTTATGGACTAAAGTTGTAAAATATAAAAAATTCAAAAAAATAGGTTGTTCTTTAACTTCGATTTCCGATCTTTTCGCAAGTTTTTGGCAACCATAATGATATTTTTTAGAAGAGGTATGTTCCACTAAAACTCTTCAGATAATTTTTTTTCTAAAAATCTTTTAATTAAATAAAAAATGTAAAAAACATCATTAAAATACGAAAAAAAAACTTTAAATTGAGATTTAAAAAAACGTCACAAAACGTTTTGGGTGGTTGATATTTTCCGAAAGATACAAGTGTCTACTTTAATTTAAACTAGTATTGGTTTGCCTTTTTTGCCTTTTTTACGCAATTGGCTTTTTTACTGAACTAGTTACTTGAAAAATGGCAACTGGGCTATTTCTAAAGTCACTAAAAGTGATAATTTTACCATAATATTAAGCTTTTACACACTTTTGCGATAGAGGAGATAATAAGTTTCAAGTACGAACAAAAAAATATTATAAATAATTTTAATTAATTAATTAAATCAAAAATTCAATTAATTCAAAAATACCTAAAAAATATAAATATAAATACATAATGCATATGGATGGAATTTGATTTCTAAAGTCCAGTGTAAACCATATCATGTAAAAAATATTTATAATAATATAATAATAAATTGTTATTAGTTGAAAAAATCGTTAAAAATCTATAAAATACGAACAAACTTTCAAAGTGAGATTTTAAAAATACGCATCGAAAGATTTAGGCCCGTATTTATGAACATTCCTTAACTCAAGGAGACTTTTTTTTCTATGAAAAAGTATGGGAAATGACATTTAATTTATTGAATTTCGGCATCCTTGACCCATGGTCTCCTTGACCTGTGGACTTTCGCATAACGGCGGTGACATCAGGAACAAAGCACAACCCTGGTCAAAGGAGACAAAAAAGTCTCCTTGAGTTAAGGAATGTTTATAAATACGGGCCTTAGAGTAGCTACAATTATTTTTGCTTTTTTAATATAATTTGTATTTTTATTCAGCCAAATTTATTAAAATTTTTCGATAATTTTAAGGGTACGGGCGAGTGGTCAAAGCATCAATAAAGAAAAAATTGGGGACCTTCTAGGTCACACCAAAGGGTTATATTTAGAATTATACCCGTGTTCAATAGTTTGCTCAAAATTCTAGTGCACGGAGTTGAGGTAATTGATTCTTTCCATTTGCCAATTGGAAATTTATCTGAGGATGCCTAGGAGGCACTGCATAAGTAAGTTACAAGGAATCGATTGTCTCACACTTGTAAGTTTTCCAGAACCAGTTCCAATAAGGATTTAATGCGAATGCTCCTCTTAGCCTCGGACCCTTTCCTAGCGTCTCTGCGGACTCCGAAAATTAAGAAACAATATCATATAGACGCAGAAGTCAATTCATATATAAACCAATTAGATTATACTTCCCATTTCCAATTTTGATGTAAGTTTGCTGGATTTGGAAAGCAACGATGAGTCAGAATAAATTATAAGCATGTATTTTGTTAATATAATTGTTATTCTATAAAATAAAAAAATAAAAAAAAAAAAAACAAAAAAACGAAAAAAAAAAAAATGTTTTATCGAAACACAACTTCGGAGGATGCGTATCACTGAATTATTTAATTTTTTGAACCACTAAATCTCCAAATCGCAAAACTCCGTTTCTTTGAAATTTATGTATTTTAAATAGTGACACTTGAGCAATGTCAGAGTGACAAAATATTAAGTTTAAATTTGGGTTCTTGAAAGATATTAGGCATTTTATAAAGCCCCCAAAAATGGGTAAAATTCATAGATTTCTCTCTTAAATATCTCAGAGCTCAGTTGTTCCCGGATAATAATTTTATTACCAACTAATGTTTATTCTTTACTTTAAATAATAGCCAAGTTTCAAGAAAATTGGTTAACCGGTTACCAAGGTACGATTTTTTATACAGGGTGTCCCGCAACTGGTTAGCCATAGACCAACGGTAGACTCTACAGGATGTTTTGGGAAAAATGTAGCCAAAATTATTTCTCTAGCTTTTACCGTTAAGGAGTAATTGCCTTTTTTGTGATTCTTGTCAAAAAGCCCGACTTTTTTTGTAAAAGCCTCTATTTTCTAGCTTCCACTTAGCCAAATTAATATTTTCCATATTCTTCTGAAAGTACACAAAATTTCCAATAAAATGACATACCGAACGTTTCGAACGGTTTCGTATCTTCCGAGATACGACGTTTTGAATTTTGCAAAAATGTCAATTTCAATTTTTAATGTCAAAATTAAACCCTAATTTCGTAACGGTACATTGTAGTGGCAAATCTGCAAAGTTGACAAAAGTTGGCGTAGTATCTTAGCTTTCGAACGGCATATAAGAATAAAGCACAGAGTCATCCAGTTTCTTAATAATACGTATAAATGAAAAAAAAACCATAGTCTGCAAATGTACCAAACCGACTTCAATCTTGAAAAGGAAGTAACATTTTTACATCACGCATAGACTAGGTTGTTATGCATTATGGAAAAATACTTTTCGCTACTGTTGTAGATGCTACTTTACTAATTATAACGGTAAGTATAAAAAAATTTGTTTTAGGTGTTGTGAATGTTATTTGTACGAAGGTTCGCTGTGTACATATTAATATTGTGAAAGTATTTTTCATTTTCATCATCTAAAGGATAAACATTTCAATTTGTCAGGTATTAATTAGTGTCCTTTTATGTCCTTTTTCAGAGTTTTCCGATCCAATTTTTCCTTAGCAAAAATTAAAAAGGAAGTGGCAACTTGAATTATTCGCGTAGTTATGGGCTTTGGAAAGATACAGATGATAAGTTACGGGAAACACGAATATTTTCCATTCAAACGCGATTTATTTCGTTAAGGGTCCTTGAAATAGGAATCAAACACCGGATATGTAATGTACTCGGCGTCCCCTTTGATATGATATCCCGAATGCCGACCTCCAGTTAAGGATTAAATAGTATCCTTTCTTGTGCTTTTTCGGACCTTTCCGATCAAATTTATTTTAGCAAAATGTGTTTAGGACTCCTGGGACCCCACTGATTTAAGACCAAGAAAAAAATAGCCTTACTGTATTTTTTTCTATTGAAAATGCTTATATGACTGAACTATTTCCACGTAAAAGCAAGATTTCTTCCTCTTGCGGACTATGTTTTTTTCCCCTTTAACACATATTATTCACAAACTGGATTCTTATATGCCGCTCGAAAGCTTAGGATTTGGGCCAACTTTTGTGAACTTTGCAGATTTGCCACTTCAACGTATCATTACGAAATTCGGGTTTAATTTTGACATTAAAAGTTGAAATTGACATTTCTGCAAAATTCAAAACGTCGCATCTCGGAAGATACGAAACCGTTCGAAACTTTCGATATGTCCTTTTATTGGAAATTTTGTGTACTTTCTGAAGAATATGAAAAATATTGATTTGGCTAAAGTGGAAGCTAGAAAATAGGACTTTTTAGAAAAAAGTCGTGCTTTTTGACAAGAACCACAAAAAAGGCAATTACTCCTTAACGGTAAAAGCTAGAGAAATAATTTTGCGACATTTTTCCTAAAACATCCTGTAGAGTCTACCATTTGTCTATGGCTAACCAGTTGCGGGACACCCTGTATTATAGCCTATCTTTATACCATTTATCTTCCTCACATTTTTATCAATATCTCGAAAATCCATCATTTATTCATCTTGAATTTTATACAGAATTGAGAACCTAACTAGCTAAACAAATCCACCAAATTTCATAAAAATCGGTAAACGCGTTCTCAAGATATTGATTTTTGACCACCCACTCCATACATTCGACGCACTGTGGCCGTTTCAATCATTTTCTCGATTTTTTTCTGGTTGTAAAGTTTTTTTTCTCAACAACTTGGAACCTCTTGGCCATAGTGTCGACAATAATTTTTTTTCCGGTGGAAACACAGTACCTACATACATATTTCCCAGTAAAAAAACGTGGAAAAAATTTAAAGAAGGGCAAAAAATATTTATTTATTTGTAAATTTGGTTTTATCTTTAAGCAACTGTTAGATATTGTATCTTTACTACCCGTTATTGGCATTAAATCGGAGATATGAAACTATCGCTGTCGCTCTTAAAGTCACGATAAAAACGTTCCCGTTCAGGATGGCAGTTTGATTTTTTACATGGCTGAACTGGACTGGACTGGACATGGACTCACAATAAATGACTTGAAACTACATAGTGGCGATCCTACATATGGTTTTGTGGGTTCCCACCTTATCATGTAATTACTTTCAGAATTTTATTATGAACCAAGGCTGATCATTGGACAAAGATTACTTGTAGGTACTCTCAGGTTAGAAGTGTTTCTCAATTTTTCCACTAGCTTGAAACTAGGATCCGCAGTTAATTTTGAATTTGTTTTTCCGTGATTTTAGATGAGATGGGAGAAAGAACCTGATTAGTAACTAGAAGACTCCATTTTTTTAGAAATAAAAGAGGACCATATTATTCAAGCTATACCGACGAGAAGGCGGAGAACATTTTTTGGAGGTTTAAAAATCTGACGGTCCCTTTAACTCTCACGATAATTTCCCAGTCTTCTTTAGTATAAACTTAGTGATTTGGATGCACTGAGTAGTTATAAAATATGAGCACCGTCAACCTTATTCCTAAAATCCCTTTCAAAATATGTATTTTCTTGAGTACGCCCCTGCATGGAACACACAGAAAATTTGTGAAAAGAGCTAGCTGCTACTCTAATTTTCCCTAAGTTCTCCATACACCCCTTTTTTGATTATACCATTCTTTTCATTATCCCGGCGGTCACTTTTCGTCTTCTTAAATTTTAAATAGCAAGAGGCAAAATTACGCCTTCAAGCAAAATTAAACCTAAGTTGGCAACACGCAAAAAAATCTGAACTTAAGTGATTTGTAGGCATGTTGCAGGTTGCAGTACCAGGTTGCAAGAATGTGAATGGCGTGGTTGCCGAAATGTTGCAAGTGTGTAGTAACGTACCTGCAACCTAGGTTGGCAACCAAATTGCAGGTGTATTTGGCCTGTAAGTTAGCTTTGGTAATTTTTTTCTGAAACAGTCATGGTGTGATAGGTAAATTTGCCTTGGTGAAACAACTGACTCGAAACCTGACTGACTACGTCATTGGCCAAACCAATTGGTCATTTGTTTGTCCCATAGTGTAAAAGGTCTCGGAAAACACTTTTCGCCATTGCAAATGTTGGCCAAATTTTGTGTGACCCACTGAACAAACTTAATTTGATAGTGTGATACGACCTTTAGATTGTGTTCCCCTTTCTTTAATATACATTTTTTAATTTTCGGCTTCGCAGTAGCTTTCTTGGTCATACTCATCAGTGGCGCAACCACAGAAGGGGTCAGATGGAGAGGGGAGGGTTGGTTAAAATCCCTCCCAGACGCAGAAATTGGGGAAGAAAAACTGCTAGATGAAATATGAGGCGATGCATTTCGTTGCAAATTTTATAAAAAATATGAATCGGGTTCATTGACATAGGTAATTCACCAGTTTATGTGGTCTGTTAGGTTTGAACATCCTTACATGAATTTCAAAAACATCTTTGTGCAAACAAAAACGGACATATGCATAGGCCTGAGTCGATTTTAGCAAAAAAAAACTGTCCGGTTTTCTTTACTCTAGCTAATGGAAGATCAGGTTAAGTGTTCGCCAAAGTAGGAAATGATTTAGTCCATGTCGTACCATCAGAGAATTATTATTCCTCAAATATAAAAAGAATGAAAATATTCCTTAAAAAAGCAATTCATCATCTTTATTATATGCCTGTTGAAACCCATCAAAGGGATCAATTCCCTCCATTGCCGAAAATACAAGGCGACACTTTTTATAATCATAACCAGTGTTGCCAACTGAAAATTTAGAAAATGGCTAAATTTAGCCGGAAAACCGGTTACTTTTTTATCAAAAACGGCTAAAAATACGGCTAAATAAATTACAGCCAGAAAAACGGCCAAAAACCGGCTACATCATACAAAACATTGACATTGCGAGAAAAATAAAATAAAAAGCTGATTTTAATAATTTTATTTCTTGTTTGGAGTACTACCCGTAAACAATAGCTGACATAAATAAATAACAGGCGCGACAATCCAGCATTGGACTAAGGCCGCAGGATGTGTTAGTGACATCCTATTTCCAAGATCTTATCTGCTTTTTGTTGAGGTAATGAGATCAGCATCACGCTCAGCAGTGTTATTTATCCCCATAAATGGGTACTCGTTTAACATCTGAGTGAGATCATAGTCCGTCACAAGCTCGTGAGTTCGAAAAACACCATGGAACACGGTGAGATTCGAACTCATGAGCCGGTGCACCGAAAGTGCGCGCACTAACCGCTAGACCAGCCAGACTACATAGCTGACATGACAGTCAAAATTTACTTTGTTCGGATTTAGATAGCTCAACTAGTCGAAATTTTTGTATACACCATTTCTCGATCACATCAAATTCGTAATTGTGGAACATAAATTTCGTGAAAAATTACCAGTGGCGTAACACTTCCCAATTTTTTTGTGTTCGTAATCGAAATGGGCGCTTCTTCACGTTCGATTATTTTCTCCAGGAAAAACTGACAGAGCATAGGTAACCCACATTTAAAGCAGTCCACAATATAAACAAAAGCAACGAACATCATTTCCTAAAAGTTTTGTAATTTTTTGAGACAAAATTGAAATTTGAATAATTATACAGTAGAACCTGTATAAGATAATCATCATATTTATCACAAAATAAGAGAAAAAATTGAATGTTTTGCTCCAATCCTAGATTCTGTAGCTGACTTGCACATTTTTCTTGCAGATTAGTAAAAATGAAGGTTTTTAAAAAAAACAGTTACTCAAGGATCTATCAAAGAAAATTTCTTTATGATTTCGGAGTTGGGGGCTTGGCTTGTAAAGGCACTGTAAAGGAACGTCAAATGCGTAACTATACAACTGCATTTATATATATATCCAGTGACGGATTTACCAGTAGGCTGAGTAGGCTTCAGCCTAGGGCGGCAGATTTCAGGGGGCGGCAAATTTCGGGATAGTATTTTTTAGTTTGTTCACACTTCCGTAGAAGACTGTAGGATGTTGCCCTTATCATCATTATACGCTTTAGAAACAGGCGAAGCGTATTTTTACCCTCAGTGAGATATAAACAGGAAAGGCCACCTAATGATCAGGTACGAAATGCCCAGTTTGCCCCTCGAAAAACGCCCGGAAAGGCCTCAAAATCGCAATTTTCTGTTTTCATATGAAATTTTCGAAATCGGGGGTTGAAAAAGTCGATGAAGAGGACATCCAGACCTACATTTTGCTGAAACCTCCAGGCTCCTAGCTATCACCGTTTCAAAGATACAGCCACCTAAAGATCAGGTTCCAAATGCCCAGTTTGCCCCTTGGAAAACGCCCGGAAAAGCCTCAAAATGGCAATTTTCTGCTTTCATATGAAAATTTTCGAAATCGGGGGTTGAAAAAGTCGATGAAGAGGACATCCACACCAACATTTTGCTGAAACCTCCAGGGTCCTAGCTATCACCCTTTCAAAGATACAGCCACCTAAAGATCAGGTACGAAATGCCCAGTTTGCCCCTCGACAAACGCCCGGAAAGGCCTCAAAATCGCAATTTTCTGTTTTCATATGAAATTTTCGAAATCGGGGGTTGAAAAAGTCGATGAAGAGGACATCCAGACCTACATTTTGCTGAAACCTCCAGGCTCCTAGCTATCACCGTTTCAAAGATACAGCCACCTAAAGATCAGGTTCCAAATGCTCAGTTTACCCCTTGAAAAACGCCCGGAAAAGCCTCAAAATCGCAATTTTCTGTCTTCATATGAAAATTTTCAAAATCGGGGGTTGAAACAGTCGATATAGAGCACATCCAGACCTACATTTTGCTGAAACCTCCAGGATTCTAGCTATCACCGTTTCAAAGATACAGCCACCTAAGGATCAGGTACGAAATGCCCAGTTTGCCCCTCGAAAAACGCCTGGAAACGCCTCAAAACCGCAATTTTCTGTTTTCATATGGAATTTTCGAAATCGGGGGTTGAAAAAGTCGATAAAGAGAACATCCAGACCTACATTTTGCTGAAACCTCCAGGGTTCTAGCTATCACCGTTTCAAAGATACAGCCACCTAAAGATCAGGTACGAAATGCCCAGTTTGCCCCTCGACAAACGCCCGGAAAGGCCTCAAAATCGCAATTTTCTGTTTTCATATGAAATTTTCGAAATCGGGGGTTGAAAAAGTCGATGAAGAGGACACCCAGACCTACATTTTGCTGAAACGTCCAGGGTTATAGCTATCACCGTTTCAAAGATACAGCCACCTAAAGATCAGGTACGAAATGCCCAGTTTGCCCCTCGACAAACGCCCGGAAAGGCCTCAAAATCGCAATTTTCTGTTTTCATATGAAATTTTCGAAATCGGGGGTTGAAAAAGTCGATGAAGAGGACACCCAGACCTACATTTTGCTGAAACCTCCAGGGTTATAGCTATCACCGTTTCAAAGATACAGCCACCTAAAGATCAGGTACGAAATGCCCAGTTTGCCCCTCGACAAACGCCCCCATTTTGCTGAAACCTCCAGGGTTCTAGCTATCACCGTTTCAAAGATACAGCCACCTAAAGATCAGGTACGAAATGCCCAGTTTGCTCCTCGAAAAACGCCTGGAAACGCCTCAAAATCGCAATTTTCTGTTTTCATATGAAAATTTTCGAAATCGGGGGTTGAAAAAGTCGATGAAGAGGACACCCAGACCTACATTTTGCTGAAACCTTCAGGGTTATAGCTATCACCGTTTCACAGATACAGCCACCTAAAGATCAGATACGAAATGCCCAGTTTGCCCCTCGACAAACGCCCGGAAAGGCCTCAAAATCGCAATTTTCTGTTTTCATATGAAATTTTCGAAATCGGGGGTTGAAAAAGTCGATGAAGAGGACATCCAGACCTACATTTTGCTGAAACCTCCAGGCTCCTAGCTATCACCGTTTCAAAGATACAGCCACCTAAAGATCAGGTTCCAAATGCCCAGTTTGCCCCTTGAAAAACGCCCGGAAAGGCCTCAAAATCGCAATTTTCTGTTTTCATATGAAATTTTCGAAATCGGGGGTTGAAAAAGTCGATGAAGAGGACATCCAGACCTACATTTTGCTGAAACCTCCAGGCTCCTAGCTATCACCGTTTCAAAGATACAGCCACCTAAAGATCAGGTTCCAAATGCCCAGTTTGTCCCTTGAAAAACGCCTGGAAACGCCTCAAAATCGCAATTTTCTGTTTTCATATGAAAATTTTCGAAATCAGGGGTTGAAAAAGTCGATGACGAGGACATCCAGACCCACATTTTGCTGAAACCTCCAGGGTTCTAGCTATCACCGTTTCAAAGATACAGCCACCTAAAGATCAGGTACGAAATGCCCAGTTTGCTCCTCGAAAAACGCCTGGAAACGCCTCAAAATCGCAATTTTCTGTTTTCATATGAAAATTTTCGAAATCGGGGGTTGAAAAAGTCGATGAAGAGGACACCCAGACCTACATTTTGCTGAAACCTTCAGGGTTATAGCTATCACCGTTTCACAGATACAGCCACCTAAAGATCAGATACGAAATGCCCAGTTTGCCCCTCGACAAACGCCCGGAAAGGCCTCAAAATCGCAATTTTCTGTTTTCATATGAAATTTTCGAAATCGGGGGTTGAAAAAGTCGATGAAGAGGACATCCAGACCTACATTTTGCTGAAACCTCCAGGCTCCTAGCTATCACCGTTTCAAAGATACAGCCACCTAAAGATCAGGTTCCAAATGCCCAGTTTGCCCCTTGAAAAACGCCCGGAAAGGCCTCAAAATCGCAATTTTCTGTTTTCATATGAAATTTTCGAAATCGGGGGTTGAAAAAGTCGATGAAGAGGACATCCAGACCTACATTTTGCTGAAACCTCCAGGCTCCTAGCTATCACCGTTTCAAAGATACAGCCACCTAAAGATCAGGTACGAAATGCCCAGTTTGCCCCTCGAAAAATGCCTGGAAACGCCTCAAAATCGCAATTTTCTGTTTTCATATGAAAATTTTCGAAATCGGGGGTTGAAAAAGTCGATGAAGAGGACACCCAGACCTACATTTTGCTGAAACCTTCAGGGTTATAGCTATCACCGTTTCAAAGATACAGCCACCTAAAGATCAGGTACGAAATTCCCAGTTTGCCCCTCGAAAAACGCCTGGAAACGCCTCAAAATCGCAATTTTCTGTTTTCATATGAAACTTTTCGAAATCGGGGGTTGAAAAAGTCGATGAAGAGGAGATCTAGACCTACATTTTGCTGAAACCTCCAGGATTCTAGCTATCACCGTTTCAAAGATACAGCCACCTAAAGATCAGGTTCCAAATGCCCAGTTTGCCCCTTGAAAAACGCCCGGAAAGGCCTCAAAATCGCAATTTTCTGTTTTCATATGAAATTTTCGAAATCGGGGGTTGAAAAAGTCGATGAAGAGGACATCCAGACCTACATTTTGCTGAAACCTCCAGGCTCCTAGCTATCACCGTTTCAAAGATACAGCCACCTAAAGATCAGGTTCCAAATGCCCAGTTTGCCCCTTGAAAAACGCCCGGAAAGGCCTCAAAATCGCAATTTTCTGTTTTCATATGAAATTTTCGAAATCGGGGGTTGAAAAAGTCGATGAAGAGGACATCCAGACCTACATTTTGCTGAAACCTCCAGGCTCCTAGCTATCACCGTTTCAAAGATACAGCCACCCAAAGATCAGGTACGAAATGCCCAGTTTGCCCCTCGAAAAATGCCTGGAAACGCCTCAAAATCGCAATTTTCTGTTTTCATATGAAAATTTTCGAAATCGGGGGTTGAAAAAGTCGATGAAGAGGACACCCAGACCTACATTTTGCTGAAACCTTCAGGGTTATAGCTATCACCGTTTCAAAGATACAGCCACCTAAAGATCAGGTACGAAATTCCCAGTTTGCCCCTCGAAAAACGCCTGGAAACGCCTCAAAATCGCAATTTTCTGTTTTCATATGAAACTTTTCGAAATCGGGGGTTGAAAAAGTCGATGAAGAGGAGATCTAGACCTACATTTTGCTGAAACCTCCAGGATTCTAGCTATCACCATTTCAAAGATACAGCCACCTAAAGATCAGGTACGAGATGCCCAGTTTGCCCATCGACAAACGCCCGGAAAGGCCTTAAAATCGCAATTTTCTGTTTTCATATGAAATTTTCGAAATCGGGGGTTGAAAAAGTCGATGAAGAGGACACCCAGACCTACATTTTGCTGAAACCTCCAGGGTTATAGCTATCACCGTTTCAAAGATACAGCCACCTAAAGATCAGGTACGAAATGCCCAGTTTGCCCCTCGACAAACGCCCGGAAAGTCCTCAAAATCGCAATTTTCTGTTTTCATATGAAATTTTCGAAATCGGGGGTTGAAAAAGTCGATGAA
The DNA here is from genome assembly GCA_949715475.1 of Microchrysa polita. Lineage (NCBI taxonomy): Eukaryota > Metazoa > Arthropoda > Insecta > Diptera > Stratiomyidae > Microchrysa > Microchrysa polita. Next base: position 6,522,880 of record OX454418.1, on the reverse strand, counting down.
GAGGACATCCAGACCTACATTTTCCTGAAACCTCCAGGATTCTAGCTATCACCATTTCAAAGATACAGCCACCTAAAGATCAGGTTCCAAATGCCAAGTTTGCCCCCAAAAAACGACCGGGAAGGCCTCAAAATCGCAATTTTCTGTTTTCATATGAAATTTTCGAAATCGGGGGTTGAAAAAGTCGATGAAGAGGACATCCAGACCTACATTTTGCTGAAACCTCCAGGCTCCTAGCTATCACCGTTTCAAAGATACAGCCACCTAAAGATCAGGTACGAAATGCCCAGTTTGCCCCTCGAAAAATGCCTAGAAACGCCTCAAAATCGCAATTTTCTGTTTTCATATGAAAATTTTCGAAATCGGGGGTTGAAAAAGTCGATGAAGAGGACACCCAGACCTACATTTTGCTGAAACCTTCAGGGTTATAGCTATCACCGTTTCAAAGATACAGCCACCTAAAGATCAGGTACGAAATTCCCAGTTTGCCCCTCGAAAAACGCCTGGAAACGCCTCAAAATCGCAATTTTCTGTTTTCATATGAAACTTTTCGAAATCGGGGGTTGAAAAAGTCGATGAAGAGGAGATCTAGACCTACATTTTTCTGAAACCTCCAGGATTCTAGCTATCACCATTTCAAAGATACAGCCACCTAAAGATCAGGTACGAGATGCCCAGTTTGCCCATCGACAAACGCCCGGAAAGGCCTTAAAATCGCAATTTTCTGTTTTCATATGAAATTTTCGAAATCGGGGGTTGAAAAAGTCGATGAAGAGGACACCCAGACCTACATTTTGCTGAAACCTCCAGGGTTATAGCTATCACCGTTTCAAAGATACAGCCACCTAAAGATCAGGTACGAAATGCCCAGTTTGCCCCTCGAAAAACGCCTGGAAACGCCTCAAAATCGCAATTTTCTGTTTTCATATGAAAATTTTCGAAATCAGGGGTTGAAAAAGTCGATGAAGAGGACATCTAGACCTACATTTTGCTGAAACCTCCAGGATTCTAGCTATCACCATTTCAAAGATACAGCCACCTAAAAATCAGGTTCCAAATGCCCAGTTTGCCCCTTGAAAAACGCCCGGAAAGGCCTCAAAATCGCAATTTTCTGTTTTCATATGAAATTTTCGAAATCGGGGGTTGAAAAAGTCGATGAAGAGGACACCCAGACCTAGATTTTGCTGAAACCTCCAGGGTTCTAGCTATCATCGTTTCAAAGATACAGCCACCTAAAGATAACGTACGAAATGCCCAGTTTGCCCCCCGAAAAACGCCCGGAAACGCCTCAAAATCGCAATTTTCTGTTTTCATATGAAATTTTCGAAATCGGGGGTTGAAAAAGTCGATGAAGAGGACACCCAGACCTACATTTTGCTGAAACCTTCAGGGTTATAGCTATCACCGTTTCAAAGATACAGCCACCTAAAGATCAGGCACGAAATGCCCAGTTTGCCCCTCGACAAACGCCCGGAAAGGCCTCAAAATCGCAATTTTCTGTTTTCATATGAAATTTTCGAAATCGGGGGTTGAAAAAGTCGATGAAGAGGACATCCAGACCTACATTTTGCTAAAACCTCCAGGCTCCTAGCTATCACCGTTTCAAAGATACAGCCACCTAAAGATCAGGTTCCAAATGCCCAGTTTGCCCCTTGAAAAACGCCTGGAAACGCCTCAAAATCGCAATTTTCTGTTTTCATATGAAAATTTTCGAAATCGGGGGTTGAAAAAGTCGATGAAGAGGACATCCAGAACCACATTTTGCTGAAACCTCCAGGGTTCTAGCTATCACCGTTTCAAAGATACAGCCACCTAAAGATCAGGTACGAAATTCCCAGTTTGCCCCTCGAAAAACGCCTGGAAACGCCTCAAAATCGCAATTTCCTTTTTTGATATGAAAATTTTCGAAGTCGGGGGTTGAAAAAGTCGATGAAGAGGACATCCAGACCTACATTTTGCTGAAACCTCCAGGCTCCTAGCTATCACCGTTTCAAAGATACAGCCACCTAAAGATCAGGTTCCAAATGCCCAGTTTGCCCCTTGAAAAACGCCCGGAAAAGCCTCAAAATCGCAATTTTCGGTTTTCATATGAAATTTTCGAAATCGGGGGTTGAAAAAGTCGATGAAGAGGACATCCAGACCTACATTTTGCTGAAACCTCCAGGATTCTAGCTATCACCGTTTCAAAGATACAGCCACCTAAAGATCAGGTACGAAATGCCCAGTTTGCCTCTCGAAAAACGCCTGGAAACGCCTCAAAATCGCAATTTTCTGTTTTCATATGAAAATTTTCGAAATCGGGGGTTGAAAAAGCCGATGAAGAGGACACCCAGACCTACATTTTGCTGAAACCTCCAGGATTCTAGCTATCACCGTTTCAAAGATACAGCCACCTAAAGATCAGGTACGAAATGCCCAGTTTGCCCCTCGAAAAACGCCTGGAAACGCCTCAAAATCGCAATTTTCTGTTTTCATATGAAAATTTTCGAAATCAGGGGTTGAAAAAGTCGATGAAGAGGACATCTAGACCTACATTTTGCTGAAACCTCCAGGGTTCTAGCTATCACCGTTTCAAAGATACAGCCACCTAAAGATCAGGTACGAAATTCCCAGTTTGCCCCTCGAAAAACGCCTGGAAACGCCTCAAAATCGCAATTTCCTTTTTTGATATGAAAATTTTCGAAATCGGGGGTTGAAAAAGTCGATGAAAAGGACACCCAGACCTACATTTTGCTGAAACCTTCAGGGTTATAGCTATCACCGTTTCAAAGATACAGCCACCTAAAGAACAGGTACGAAATGCCCAGTTTGCCCCTCGACAAACGCCCGGAAAGGCTTCAAAATCGCAATTTTCTGTTTTCATATGAAATTTTCGAAATCGGGGGTTGAAAAAGTCGATGAAGAGGACATCCAGACCTACATTTTGCTGAAAACTCCAGGCTCCTAGCTATCACCGTTTCAAAGATACAGCCACCTAAAGATCAGGTTCCAAATGCCCAGTTCGCCCCTTGAAAAACGCCCGGAAAGGCCTCAAAATCGCAATTTTCTGTTTTCATATGAAATTTTCGAAATCGGGGGTTGAAAAAGTCGATGAAGAGGACATCCAGACCTACATTTTGCTGAAACCTTCAGGGTTATAGCTATCACCGTTTCAAAGATACAGCCACCTAAAGATCAGGTACGAAATGCCCAGTTTGCCCCTCGACAAACGCCCGGAAAGGCCTTAAAATCGCAATTTTCTGTTTTCATATGAAATTTTCGAAATCGGGGGTTGAAAAAGTCGATGAAGAGGACATCCAGACCTACATTTTCCTGAAACCTCCAGGATTCTAGCTATCACCGTTTCAAAGATACAGCCACCTAAAGATCAGGTACGAAATGCCCAGTTTGCCCCTCGAAAAACGCCTGGAAACGCCTCAAAATCGCAATTTTCTGTTTTCATATGAAAATTTTCGAAATCAGGGGTTGAAAAAGTCGATGAAGAGGACATCTAGACCTACATTTTGCTGAAACCTCCAGGATTCTAGCTATCACCATTTCAAAGATACAGCCACCTAAAGATCAGGTTCCAAATGCCAAGTTTGCCCCCAAAAAACGACCGGGAAGGCCTCAAAATCGCAATTTTCTGGTTTCATATGAAATTTTCGAGATTGGGGGTTGAAAAAGTCGATGAAGAGGACATCCAGACCTACATTTTGCTGAATCCTCCAGGGTTCTGGCTATCACCGTTTCAAAGATACCGCCACCTAAAGATCAGGTACGAAATGCCCAGTTTGCCCCTCGAAAAACGCCCGGAAACGCCTCAAAATCGCAATTTTCTGTTTTCATATGAAATTTTCGAAATCGGGGGTTGAAAAAGTCGATGAAGAGGACATCCAGACCTACATTTTGCTGAAACCTCCAGGGTTCTAGCTATCACCGTTTCAAAGATACAGCCACCTAAAGATCAGGTTCCAAATGCCAAGTTTGCCCCCAAAAAACGCCCGGGAAGGCCTCAAAATCGCAATTTTCTGTTTTCATATGGAATTTTCGAAATCGGGGGTTGAAAAAGTCGATAAAGAGAACATCCAGACCTACATTTTGCTGAAACCTCCAGGGTCCTAGCTATCACCGTCTCAAAGATACAGCCACCTAAAGATCAGGTTCCAAATGCCCAGTTTGCCCCTTGGAAAACGCCCGGAAAAGCCTCAAAATCGCAATTTTCTGTTTTCATATGAAAATTTTCAAAATCGGGGGTTGAAAAAGTCGATGAAGAGGACATTCAGACCTACATTTTGCTGAAAACTCCAGGGTCCGAGCTATCACCGTTTCAAAGATACAGCCACCTAAAGATCAGGTACGAAATGCCCAGTTTGCCCCTCGACAAACGCCCGGAAAGGCCTCAAAATCGCAATTTTCTGTATAAGACCGTCAAACACTGAGTCCATTTAAGCTTAATTTCGAAACTGAGATCCTTCCTGTTTTTATTTCATGCCTTGCTATATGCCCAACCTTTAAAAAACATTTGCTGCTTCGGCTTTTTGTCAGTTCGACATATCATAAATTGATGTTAGAAATCCAGAAATGGAAAACACAAAACAAAGCTAATTTGATATGCATTGATTAAATTTCTCCATTTTTTGTAATTAAGGCGATCGAGTTTCATAGACAGCCGATTTTCTTAGACTTGGCATACTTTATCCAATCGAATGACCAATTAAAGCTCATTTCTGTGGAGAGAAAGCACATTTTCTGTGCAGAAAGCTCATTGTCTCTAGCGAGTTCGGTAGTGGAACCTAAGAAATGAGCTTTCTTCACAGAAATCAGCATTGATTGTTTAATCGATTGGATAATGTATGCCGACCCTTAGTCGATCTTTAGGGAAGGAGAATACATTTTTATATATTTCCTTAATTTACATATCTGTTTCTTGGTCGTGGCTTTCATATTTAAAACCGAAAAACTGAATTAAAATTCTGGAGTTATGCCATTCCCATTGGTGGTGGTTTTGCACAAACAAATTTTACTATCGACCCTGCTAATTTTCCCCAACCAATACGGGACACACATTCGCCACAAAATATGATATTAATTTAAACCAGTCGCTCCAAACTTGTTTTAGTTCATACTCCCCTGTGAAGTTTTCTGAGGCTGGCGCCCGCCGAGAAAATGTTGGCCCAAAACCCAAAATGTTTTCTTCATGAGTTCCGCCATCACCATAGCTTCAGTGATACCTCGAGAAACATAATTGCAATGGAGCAATCACAATCCCCAAGTGTTCTATCTACACGGTAACAAATTTTGGGATAAAAGATAAAATTATTTATATCATTTTTAATATAAAGTTATATATGCCAATTTTAGTATACATTTTTATAACGTTGAAAGTATAAAGTCAGTGTATACCAAAAATGGTATAAATTTTATCAAAGTTCTTATGAACTTTTCTTTTCGTTGCGATTTATACCAAAACTCAGATAAATTTTATACAAAATGGTTTAGAAAGGCTTATCTATACTAAGTTAATATTTATTTTATTCTTTTCTAGGATAAAATTTTGTGCGAATTGAGTTGAAGATGCCATGCACATGTATAAATTACAAACTTCATCACTCATAGAGTCTGGTTGGTCTAGTAGGTAGGGCGTTGGTCTCCAAATCATAGGGTCTCGGGATCGAATCCCACTGTAGGTATAGGTAATTTATTATGCAATTTAGAGCGTAAAGAGGTTAATAAAATATAGAAGAGGTCAATGAGTTATATGATTTATGAGTTACTAGAGGGCTTCGCCCCCTGCTCGCTACGCTCACCAACCCAGCGTTCGCGCTCTGCGCGCTCGCGATTTTTTTATTTTTATTTTTCATTTTGCTATCAAGTGAAAAATCAACAAGGTTTCATAGTTGTACTGACTATGACATGATAGGCTGAGAATCATGGGGTAAAATAGTTAGGTTAATATGGAAAATAGTCAATGGTACTATTGTTTTCGTTCAGTGCAGGACCATCTACTGTTTATAATTTTTATATCAAATTCCTCTAAGCTATTTCTATATGATTGCCTATGAAAGTTATACCAGTCGTATTCTTCGATTTATACCTGTTCTCTTATAATTTGTATAATCTGTCCTATAACCAGGATCTATCGATTCTTTATAATTTTTATACCAAATTCTTATAAAACACTTCTAAATGATTTCCTATAAAAAATAAACCATTGGTATTGTTGGATTTACACTATAACTCATATTAATTTTATAGTTTATAGAATAAATTTAATTTATAAGATTGAAAGTTATAAATTTAATACGAATTTTCCTATGGACCTATATAGATAAGAAAATTTATAAAATTTATACCAAAATTTTTTAGTGTGTAGGATCATTGTATAAAAAAATGTATCCAGCCAGGTGCGGTTTACATAAGAAGTGCGCGGGCTTTCAATCAGCCATATCGGGCGATTTTTGAATTTGTGTCCGGCCTAAAATATTTTTAGTGGTGTTCAACAAACAGATTTGGCCACATCGCGCTTCCAGGTGCTTTTTTTTTATAAAAGAAAATAAAATACTTGGCCGATGTATTTCAACAATGGATTACTTCTGAATCTTCGAAAAAATTTCGATTCAAAATGGTGGCATTAATATTTTAGCATGCCACAGTTTGGAATTCGCCACTTTAAACCGATTCTCCAAGCAGAAAATTGTTGCAGAAGCTTTACACTCTGTGATAAATATTCAAGAATGTTCAGGACCTAAGAAGCGGAAAGCTCGAAGATCACACATATTTAAGCACAAAGTGTAAATTAAAAATGATTGGAGGAAAATAAAGCATAATACGTCCCGAATGTTCATTATCGACAAAAAATAGGGGCGGCAATATGTGAATAGCCTACTGGTGACAAAAGGGTAAATCCGCCACTGTATATATCTCACCATTAGCGTATCTGAATAATTTTATATTTTGATTAAAATTTAACCAGTTCGGTGTTTAGATTTTCCTCAGTTGCGAATTTGAGCTCCCCAAATAGCGAAGTTTATTTTCCGTAGTTACGAAATTGTAACATTGGTACGAATTTGTTGTAGTTCATATTCCGCAATTCCGAATTTGATGTTCCAATGGTACGAAATTGATGTTCCAAAATAATGAACTTGACCGATTATAAATTTTTTGATACAAACCCAACAACAAAATGTCATGAATCTACGAAAATTTATAGGATCTATGAATCGTCCTAGAAGGTTTGCACACTTGTTTTTAATGTTGCATGATTACGTTATTCACCACACGTGGTGACACGTTGAAAAAATTTAAAAATGTTCGGGTACCCTATGCTCCAAGACTTGCTCAGCAAAGAATTTAATTTAAGAAACTGTCTTCCATTTTGCAAATTATTCATTCATTATTAGTTACATGCTTAGAGTAGGTACTAACATCGTCAGTTTACGTGAAATCCCAGCAAATACTGTAACAAATTTGATGATATGTCGCTAGCAAAAACAATGCAGTTGCACTTTATTTCACAGCGAAAAGGTGTCATCGACAATCAATGAGGACGCGAGTGCACAATTATCTTAAATTCATTGAATTAAGGCAAGTCTCTACGGCACATTTTCTTCGGACGTACATTCAAGTTTTCCGCTCTGTGGACATAATACTTACCCTTATACACGACAATAAGTGTGCAGAAATAATTTCATTTCAATTTTGTTCTATTTTCAAAGTAAAATATATTTTAAAATTTCTTAAAATAGTTTTAGCCAGAAAAACGGCCGAAGAAAATCAATTCCGGCTAAGGATCCGGCCGGCCGGATTCTGTGATTTCCTCCGGCTAAACATTACAGTTTCCGGCTAAGTTTGGCCGGTAAACGGCTAAATTGGCAACACTGTCATAACACACCATCCAATTTTTTGACAATGGAAACATTCAGAAGAATAGTGCTTGTTTTCATAACCCCAGCACAAAAAATCAGAGCTGTTGTTGGGGTAACGTGCGCCGCCAAATTTCGATATGAGCCTACCAGGAACAAGTTGCGGAGGACTTCCGTATTACTCATCCGAATAATGGAAAGAATTGCTAAGAATCCTATTTGGTTTCTGAGTATAAAACGAAAGATTCTCATTTGAATACAGTAAAATCCTTATTTCTAAGTTAACTGAAAAATGTATCTCTTCTTCCGTCTAACCATCCTCCTCAAAAAACAAAATCGACATCTTTTATTATTTCGCTACCTTACTTACCATCGAGCGCAAACATTACAGCACACAAAAATGTGCAAAGTGATGGAGAAAGTTCTCTCCAACTATGACTTTACCATCGTTTTCAACGGAACTTACTATGGGCGAATCTTTCACGTAACAAGATCTTACCAAGTTCTTCACTATAATCAACATAATGAGGTGCTTCCTAGTTGGATAGCACACAGTTGGACTGGATAGTGGATAGCTTCACCAACTATGCTCGTACCTACTTGTTCAGCAAACAACATTCAACGGGATGAAATTCTATTTTGTGGGGTGCAATATGCATCTACCATGCCGCTAGCTATACGTTGGTTCCCTGTGCATTCTGTTTTCTGTATCTTTTGCAATACCGACGATATGGTTAGTATACTCATAGTACCACACGTATAGAGAGAAGTCAGTGGTTGTGGGAATGTTGCGTATACGATGCCAACCGCACATCCGCTAAATGCTAACTATGACCTAACTACATATATTACATTTACACATGCATATATGCATTGTTCGGCCGGGTTAGGTACGTTTTTCTTTTCTCCAGAAGATAATTATGTTTCGCGAACAAAATTTAACCTTCTATGGCTTTTGCTGAAATTTTCGAGGTGACCGTTTTATTTCATTTCAGACACAACACACATAGTTAAAGATTTCTGGCCCAAAAGTGTCATAAATATACTTTCATGAAAAATAGAGTGGCACTATCGCATTAGTATTTTCACAATAGTGACAAGCTTTCAGTTAGCAAATATATACACTCTCAATGAAAATAAAATCTAAAGAAATAGTAATGAAAACCTTCGCAGGTTTCAGCCCAAGCACCTTACCACAAACTGGAAAAATACTCATACCTCCATAGATACACACGAGTGTACATAGTCTGTTTGCTAGCTTCGCTACCATCGATGGTTTTCCGCAACTTGGTGACTTGGCTGTTGTTTAGTTGCATACTCTAGCTCTAGCGCATTTTAACCTGGTAGCTATCGCTAGCTAGCGAGCAGCAAGCAGATACAACAAAAACAAACTAACCTGCACGGGCAACTCGTCTATAGTTTAGTACTGTATGTTTACTGGTTACAAAATAGCGAACGGCCTTGTAGCTAGACCAAGTTTATATAATAATATGCCAGCAGATAAGTAGATACTCGTCGATTGTTGCTGTTGCTGCTTCAAGTCGCCGGAGTCGCATCTATTCGATGCCGGTAATGTTTTTGCCAAGCCGTATGGTACTCTATTGTTAAAGCGCTGTTGCTGTTGGTGCAGTTTTCATGTACCATCATCATCATCGTCGTCGTTGGTTTCTTGACTAGACTTCGTCTCCGCCAACAAGCCACCGTAGGTAAAACCGATACAATACGTTTCCAATTCCAATGCCAACCAGCAAACAAGCATATCTAACTACGAGAAGTATCCACTATAGACTATACGAATACTAGACCCGAGCTATACTATTGTACACGTTTAGTGGCTCTGGCAATCATTTTTGATGCAATTTCGACAGACGAACAAGCCGAACTGGAAATCTTTTGCGCTTCGATGGTTACTTTGCTGATTGCTTGATCGCATCTTTGAGTGCTGTGCAGCTCCTTTACTTCGCGGCCAATATGGGCGTTATGCGATTTTTATTGACTTTTTTTTTCTAAATAGTTTTAATGTTTGTTAATGCAAGTTTTTCAAGTTCTCGTTTGTTTTTATTTCTATGTATGTATATTTAAAATTTGCGGATTTCTGATTTAGCTTCATTATGACCTTCAGTTGGCTGGGTTTTTATAGATGATTGGGAGTTCGAAAAGTATGTATTGTTTAGCATAAATGTATACTGCATAGTGAGGGGAGATTGCAAAATGTTTTTTGCCGAAAGTCTTATACTAAGTCTTGAAGGACATAGGCTTTGGTAAACATTCTGCAGGGATTCAATGACGCAATATTTTAAAACGTAATACGTATTTTATTGAAAGTTCTATAAAATAAAACTGTTTTAAAAAATTTTAGCTTTTAACACTGGCATAGTGTTTCCAAAAGTTCTTGTGTTCGAAATCGAGGAAACACCATGAAAAAAACAGAACAGAACAGCCCAAAAGCCCTCAAATGACCAAGAGTAACGAAAAACTTCTGTGTTAACAACGCGTTCCAAATGTTTTTTAATTTATTATTTTATTTTTTTATAAATTGAAATTCGAATATTTATACTTGTAACATCATCTATTTATCAAAAAATCCAAGAGAAGCGACGAAAAGACATCACCTGTCACTAGGAGTTGTCCCACATATACCTGGCTCGTAAGCATTCGTTGATCTTAGACTAGGAGTAATTGCCCTAGATCTACGGCTCACAATTTTAAATTTTTTTATGATCCTGAGCAAGTTAAACTAAGCATATCCATATACATGACGAACTAAATCGACTGAAATGATTGCATGCTAGAATTCCTCCAAAGATAAAATGTATCATGTAGGGGAAACGGCGCAGGTACTCGTATTATCTGAACTAACTACAGTCGAGAAGGGATAAGTGCAATCGTCTCTGGCAGCAAGAAAAGTTGCACTTATCCGTTTTTTTCACTTATCCGTTTTCGGACAGATTCAGAAAAAATCATAATTTCAGATTGAAGGATATTAAGCATGCAAAAAGTATATGTTAGGCTGCGTAGTTCTAGTCTTAGTTTTACAAAATTATATCAGTTCCCCCATACTATGAGTGGAAAATTTATCGACACAACTATAATAGGGAGAACACATATTGAACCTAATTCTCAGTGTTTTACGAGTATGAAAGAAGAAAAGATAAATAAAAATTGCACGAAGAACAATGTTAAAATTAGGCATCGTATATACTCCTAGAGCTACACAACAGGATTATTAAAAGATTCTTACAAAGAAAGTTAAACAAAAACAACAAAAATGGGCGTACGTATTAATGGGGGTACACCCAATATAAGAGAGATAACAACAACTAAGCTTGATTACGGTTAACTGTAAAGAACATTCCAAAGCCATCAATGATTTTTAATCACGTTCTTCGCAATGATGTAACTGTTTGTCCTTGGAAGGAAACACAATCTGCAAACTAAATTCTTTAATGGTAGGAAAAATGCGAAACATTTGACTGCGTATCCAAAGGCAAGCATAGTAAGAATACAGTGTGTTTTTGCATATCACACAGATCCAAATGTAAGATTCTCCTATAATACAAATGATGTTGCACCGATCGCCGGCCGCACCGAATCATAAGTTATCGGGATTAATTTCACTTAGGAAACAGGATAAAGCGCCGATAAATTCACCATTGCAAAGTAAAACCTTTCGATAGAAATAAATCGTAAAGCCTTGAAGTAGACCATTGATCATGGCATTTTATTAATGTTAGCCTGAAACAATCGTATCTGCAATCCCTTTTAGATCATAGTAGTTATCCAGATGTTCAGGGTCAGTTTTTGACTTTTCCATGAGGATCGTTCAGTAATTTGATTGGAAAAGGATACATATTTCAGTTTTGGTGATTTAGTAAAAAGAAGTTAATGTAATAAAATTCCGTTTTAATTTTAGTAGCCCCACGAGAATAGTAAATTTTCATTAAAATGCAATTGATTCAATGTCAAAGTCTAGGCGGAAATTTCATCAAGATAATCAAAATTTGGCGCCGCACACTGAATTCTGATGAATTCAAAACAAAAGTAGCTGCCAAAACTTTGACAATATTTCCATTGTTCTCTTAAAGAAGTGAAAAATAAGCAATAAATAGGCATATGCAAATATGTAATAATTTACCACTCTTTTTTGTATTTTTTGTTAGTCGTAAGAATTTTGTTATTTTAGGGGTGTATGTGTCAATAAATTTGCCACTCATAGTATGTATCATGTTTTATCCAGTCGATAGGCACTAGTATTTGTGCGTTTCGCTTTTAATTTGTTTGTTAAATTAACAGTAGTCCGCATTTTTTAGCTCGTAAGTGCAGAGCCCCTTCAGAAAAAAATCGGATCAGAAAATCGTAACTTGCACTTATCCGTTGCAATGAACGTGTGCGTATGCTCTAGCTTTCATACATTTTCGTTGCACTTAAGCGAAATTTGCACTTATGCGTTTTGCACTTATCGAGACAATTTTATATGAAAACCATGTGAAAAATCATGGGGCTTTCAAAAATCTTGCAAAAATGCGTTTTTTGCACTTAAGCGTTTTGCAGTTATGCGTTCTCGACTGATAATTTATTAGCTGGCATCTGACCGTGTCGTGCTCTGTGGCCGTGATCGCTCGGTCGCCACTCTGTGATATAGAGACTCATAGAGAAACGAGTTTCCAAACTCGGCACGACTCGTCGCAAGTTTATTATTCAGAAGAAGATGATAAGAGATATTCTTATCATAGAATAATAAACTAATAATGCGACTAGGAAGTGGTACGGCTGACAACCGAATCACACTCCGAATTCAGTTGTCTTTATAACGTTGACGATTACACACGGTAGTCGTCAGCGCACCATGCTCCACTAGGAGTTAGGGTAATAAAAGAAGATCTGACCTTTTCTCTAGGTTGCTTTAGACCTATAGTCAAGATTCACTCCAACAACCGGATCATATTGGCTCCATTTTACGCAAGAACCTTCAATGGAAGCATTACTCCCAGCAAGTTGCACTTTTAATTGTCTTTAATATTCGTATGATCAAACACCCTAGAAATTGATATTGAGATAGATCTAAACTTAACAAGCTTGGGTGACGATTTCTTTGTAAATCTTAGATTCTTTTGATGATTGGTCTTCTTGCAATTTGCAAGCCGAATGTGAAGTTGCGTCTCTCTGGTAAAAACAATTTTCAATATTATCCGTACACAAAATTGAATGTTTTATCTTAGATTCTGCACCTTCCTCGCCAAACAATAAAAATTAGTGTCGTTTACGAACAGTTACGTAAGATTCTATCAAACAAACATTTCGTTATGTTTTCGGATTTGGAGCCCCTCTGGTTTGGGGCCCGTGTTCCGCTGAACACATGGAATACCGTACGTTACGCCACTGGCTTTTAATTAGTAGTTTCTGGGGCGCCTTATGAATTTTTTAATTTACAGTCTTCCTGGCTATGCGAAATTTATATATATTGGATTTCGTTGTGATTTGTATTATCCGAGAGAGAGCTTCTATATTTGACAAGGACAAGTAATATGCTGAAAAGAATCTGAACTTATTAAAAAAAAACAACGCAGGAAAAATATGTATTGTTTTTCGTAGAATTTTTCATCACGATGCTGATGATAGATGGCATAGGGCCCAAAATGCGTCCGAAGATTGGCCATTGTTTTTGTGCATCCCGTGTAGTTTTGTGTAATGAAACTACATATAAGGAAATGACATCTGATCCAGCTGTCATATTTGTATATGAAGTTTCGTTACCCAAAACTACACGGATGCACAAGAAAACAATCATAAAATGCGCGAAACCAAACCCGCTTGTGACATATTCCACGACAGAATTTATGGATTTTTATTGGTAAAATCGCCAGCGGGAAAAATTCCACTCTTGATCCTAATTCAGCCCTTAACAGTGAAAATATTTTTTGGCGGTTTTTTGACTGGATTATTTCACTATCCACTAGCCGGATTTTAAAGCGGCGGGGTTTTTAGTCGGCGGTATTTTGTAGTGGTGGGATTTTATAATGCCGAAAATTAGTAATGCCGGGATTATGTAAAGCGGGATTTTTTTATTTGTTAAAAGTGGGATAATATCTTTTTATTTTCTTTAAACATATTGTAGGAGTGTCCGCCCATCTCCTGTGATCTGATCCCGCACCAAACCTGACATTTCTCAGAATATAGACCTATCTGATGTAATGATTTGTGCTAATGTAACCCCAACTGTACTAATTTCCCCTCTATCTGCATTTATTTATAGTTAATGAATGGACAATTTTCTTGAAAATATTGAATAAATTGCGGTGTGAAAATTGCTACTTTCTATTATACAAACCGAAGATTTTCATAAAAATTACTTAGCTGCAAACTAGTGTTTTATTCAAAATTTAAGAAAAAATATTGACAATAAAAAAGTTAATTCCAATCGGGAACTTCGAAAAAATTGTTTTTTATTTGGATGCTATAAATCACTCTTATGCCGGCCCAGTGGCGGATTTACACATTTTCCGCCGGTAGGCTATTCATATTTTGCCGCCCCTACTAGGTTCTAGAGCTAACGAGTTTAGCCTTTCTTTGTTTATCTTCAAATGAAGTTGTCCAGAAAAAAAATATTTTGTGTTGATTACTAATACTCGAGACGAATTTCCAATCATTCGCAAGATACCATTTGTACTTCAGGACATGTTAATTCGAGCTTGCCGCTTCATGGATTCTGAGTGTTCTTCAGTCTTTCACAGCGAAATATGCAATAATTCTTTGGTTGGTGCGTCTATTTGAAAAGGTATTTGCCATTCAAGCGTTCATATAAAAATAATTTAAAAGAACGTGACAATTATTATACAGGGCATTCGGAAACTGCCGCATAAACGCATAATCTTATTTCACTATTCTAGCTAATCTAGCTTTGGAGGTAATGAGGTTTAAGTCTTTCAAGAAAATTACTTTTTTAAAAAACCTTCGAATGCCTGTGACAGCTGAGGAATCACAATCCGGTGCGTTTATGCGATTTGATTTGATTAATAGAATTGGTATAACTTGAATTCAAATATACCAGAGAAATTTAAAAATTGATTTTTTTTTAAAGGAAAATTATAACGGTACTGTCAACTAAATTCTAATAGAGTAGAACTTACTCGAACTCGACGCTCCCTAAAATTTGCCGTCCAATGCTCTAGCGTACTCATCCTAGTGTGAAATCCGCCACTGCTTCTTTTAGTGGGATTGCATTGTCGATCAAATTAACCTAACAAGAGAGAGAGAGAGAGAGAGAGAAGATCAAACGGACAACCGATTAAATATGAAAATGTTGGCAGCACGTTAACCCAAAAAACCCAATTTCATATGCTATTTAATAATTTATATTGCGCTTCACTAGTTTGCAGCCCATATAGTCGCTGTTAAGAAATTTGATAGCTAAGACAATATTTCTGGTGTCGAGTGTTGGACCCCTCCTACGTCCCTGCGAATAATTTAAAATATTATCTTTCCCTCAGAAACATCAATTTCGAATATTCAAATCAAATGGTATTTCTTGGTGTATCTCCTGATAAAATTCGCCTAAACAAAGTTAGATCAACAATCTAAAAATAATAGATCAACTCGTCGACAGGACAATCAAAAAATTAAAATCGTTTTCAATAAAACAAAAAACACATTTTCTAACAGAAAATATTATATCACGAAAATATGTACATATTTTGAAAGTTGCACCCCTACCGAAAAAAATTACTGGCTACATCCCTGCAACGGACGTAGATTTCTCATCATACAAGGAATTTTTGAAGCCTCAGTTAGTTTAGAATTAGGTACTTTGGTGCCTTAACAAAATTAGAGGAGAGAAGTAGCCTCTCTCTCTAGTAGATAAAAGCTCCATTTATCAATAAACCACTATGAGATTTGGGGCCGGTTTTGTTCCAATGCAACTGATTTCGAACTGTACTGATGCTTAGTAACCGAAAATGTGTAAATTCTGTAGTTTGGCAATGGCAGTGGTCGCGCCTAGCAGATATCCATTCGGGCTGGTGTCGTCAATCTTTTTGGCAAAACCTCTCCCGAAATATTTTCCTGCGTACGCCCCTGGTGTTCAATATTTATTTCCAGAGTTTTAAGCTCTGAAATAATTACGACAAACACTTCATCAGGACAAAGCTTCACGTTTTCACGTGTCTAGGAAATAATTTGGCCCACATTTGATATATCTGGTATTGAAAAATCTTTGAATTCAGTTTTCCCCGGTAATAGATGTGTGTAAACTTCAAAAAAATATCCGTTCCAAATTTGCCGCCCTATAAAAATCTGCCGCCCTAGGCTCCAGCCTACTCAGCCTACTGGTAAATCCGCCACTGTGCCGGCCCCATACTGATCGAGGTTTGCCAAACCGAGCAGTAAAAAATATCAGCGTCTTTGACAACACAGAGAGGGATGGAGGCGATGGGGGAATTCAACGACCAAATAACGTTTGTTGAATTTCCCCATCGCCTCTGTCCCTCCCAGGCGTGTGTTGTCCACAACTGTATTCTTTTGTACCCCACGTTTGGCAAACCTCGATCAGTGTGGAGCCGGCATTATTCGAAAACTTACCTATACTTCGTACCATATGCCAACAAATATCCCAGGTCTCTAGTTTAGTTTTGCAAAATTTGAAAAGAAAATATTGATAACGAAAAAATGTGTTATGTTCACCACCCTGTATATTGACTATGTACAGTCGAACTTCCCATAAGCGGACATCAGTTGGGAGTGACATAGAAAGTTGCACGTTTCAACACCGCCACACAAATTGTACTTATTGTGAATTTCTATGAAAATGTGTGAACTCTTGCACAGAGAGATGCTTGAAATGCATTTGACGCGTCAGCATCGGCATCGGCATCAGCATAGAAACATTTCAGTTTAGAACACACGCATTTGCCTTTGATGACCCACATTGACAGCAGCAGCAAAAGCAAAAAAAAATGCTTCTGCTGCTGCTCTCAATGTGTGTCATCAAAGGCATATGCGTGTGTTCTAAATTGAAATGTTTCTGCCGATGCCGATGCTGACGCGTCCAATCTATTTCAAGCTAGATATCAAAGATTTGCAGTCGTTGATATTATTTTGCCATTCCCGGGAATTGGGTCATGCTTTATACGCGTAAAATCCATTTTCCGGTAATCGCATACATTTCTGTAATAAAAGAATTTGGAGTTTTATTTGCGAAATTGTCCGTCTTCGAGTATTAGAGACCCGCTTGTTGAAAAAGGGTATAAGTACTGTCCGTGTCCGGTTATGAGAGTGACCGGCTATTAGAAGTGGGTTTCCTAGTAAAATAAGCGGACAAATAAAAGAGTCCGTTTATAAGAAATTAGATTATTAGAAGAAGTTCGACTGTACATACATAAGTCTATCCCAAAGTTATACCTTATACATATCACCCTTTAGCAATCATTACACCGAACAATGCAAAGGTATGTATCACTTTTTAAGAGCATGTGACAGTGACCATTGCTTATGCATTTATTTCTGTAATGGCCATCATTCCAAACCAGAGGAAGGAAGTGCTGACCTTTTAAATCGACTTATTGGCTACTACAAAATATGTATGTCCGCATAGTGAGTGTACACACATTATACACATACGTTAAGGTCTAAAATGGTTCGGATATGGTGATATGATGATGTTTGAGTCCAATTGGGCTAAGTCATAGGGAGCATAAATTTGTCGTTTAGCCGTTGCTTATATTATAGGAAGAGCTTATATAGAATATAGGTATGTATGAATATACGAGTATATACTGGTTATATGCAAATTTGAAAAAAATGACTGAACGTGACATTTCGAGAATTAAAAAAAGAAATGATTTAAAGACAAGGGACATACAAATGAACCTTTTCTCCTGTATATAGATATTTTCAAGTCTTTTAGTAGGTGACTCACTCTGTGGCTCACTTCGCTGAGTGGCGGTCTACGATGCTAGTAATCTAGAGGTCCGGAGATCGAATCTCGGCGTGGTTCAAAATTTCCGTACATGTGCGGATAGGAAATATATAGTGCTTGCAACATTATATAAACTCCGAAGTTATATGCATATGATAATGTATTAATTTATGTAATGTTGTCTCGAAATGGCCCCACATGGGGCTATACGGTACTGAGAAGAAGAAGTAGGTATGTACATATTATACTCTCGGTTAGATTTTCATTGAACTATCGTTTTTATCGTTCGCCTGGTCGAAGGTGATTCGAAAGATTAGAGCCGCCTATGTTCTCTAAAGCTAGCCACACTCAAAGTGGTAAGAATATAATTTAAAAAACATCAAAAATGTATTTTAACACATTTGATCTATTTTGTAGTATGTAATCTCTCCGTCGCGCCGGCCGCTCGTAATTTGCCTAGAAACCTTCAGGGTAAGCTTCGCCTATTCTATCTGTTACAAAATTACTTCCTTGGGGCAGGTTTATTCGACCGAATATCTTTAAATCCCTGCGTTTCATCCATTCTATTGTTCTAGTATTGTGTATAATATGTAATATAAAGTCTACAGTCTACCCTACCCGAACGGGTCGACTAATCCTATCGAATTTGCCTCTCATGTACATGCGAACACGTTAACGTTACGTGAAATTTTACTATATGAGTAGAGTGTGCCATATGGCGAATCTATACATATAGGTGTGAACCATGATATGCAAACATGCCAGGCATAGGTAGAGAGAGAGCATATCAGAAGTTCATATAACCGAGTCCTGTTTTCATAGAGATTATCCTTTTCATATGACGCGCGGTAAATGAAAGAGCTGTCTACTCTGTTCAGATATACATATGTACAAAGTTTAGTTTATGATATTCATACATACATATATGTTGTATACACTTTATTCCGTTGTCCTTGCAAAATTTAGCACCGCTATGAAATTCATTTGGACAGTAGGCCCGATATAGCTATGGAGAGGGTAATAATTTATGTCATGAAATCGTAACGGCTTTGTTTACACTCCTTAAAGTTTGAAAACTATTATCCCACAATAAGAATATAATCAGTCTTCCTCATGACCACAAATTTTTTTTCGTCCTTTCTCTTTTCGGTATCCGGTCAGGATATAGTTTGAGTAATACCAAGTTCTAGTCTAAATAAACTCCACTCTTTAGTCACAGGAGAATGAATATACGTACTCGTAGTATATGATTGCCCGCCGGAAAAACAATTTTCAAATGAAAAACACTCATATATTTGAAAAGTTTTCTCTGCATATATTTGGAATTGGTATAGTGACTATTGCAAAAGAGCGTGTTGAGCTTATACATATACATATAGGAATAGTAGAAATATAGTTCATAAATATGTGTTGGCATTTCGCCTGTTCCGAAGAAGTGTCCGATTTGTCTGCATGGGGTTCGTTCCGTGAAATGTTTGTAATAGCAAAAGGGATGAGAATCGGGAGAAATCAATATTGAATATTGGAATTGTAAATAGCAGAAAATTTAGGCTACCAATCAGCGTAATTGAATTGAAATGAAACTGGACGATGAAAAATGTATGTCCTTATTGGCTATTATTTTGCTGAATTGGAAGAGTACATAAATGATTATTAATTAAGTGAAAGTGGAGCATATAAACATAAATTAACTTGTATGAATTTGTTTGTTTCAGTTGACTTTTAACATTCTCCCATCTAAAGAAGATCAAATAATGCTACTTTTATGCAAACTTCAGTTTATGCAATCTCAATGGCAACTGCATTATCGCAATTAGCATAAAAATCGAAATCAACAGGTTGGCGATCTTTTTTCTGCTTTTTGAATTGTAAATACATTTAAATGCTCCAATAGGCAACGGAGTGGACTTTACGTCGTCGTATGTATTCAGTTCAAGTTTCTAGCGAGAGGAAAAGTTATCCACATTCTCCATCGAAGCCAAGTACATACAAATTTGCCGAGTGCTACTACGGTCTGACTCTGGCCTAGTGCAACAAAACTCATCGAACAAAAATGTACGGAAAGCATGGAATATGTATGGATGAACTACCACATCACATATTAAAAAGCAGCAGTAGCTGCAAGACGCAACAGCCGCGATACTCGAATCTAGCAACAATACTACTGGCGGCTGCATAGTAACAACTTTAGTAACCTTAAGGCATACATTGCTTTACTAACATTTCCAGGTCATTGAATGTATAATCGACAGCTGTTTGGATGGATACTCTTGTGCAACGCACTAAGCGAGAGTATAATAAGAAAGAAGGTCTGCAGTGGATTGGGTGTGCTGTAATGGATGAATTGTTGCAGAGCAGATCTTTAATGCAAAATAAATAAAGGAAAAAAAAATATCCAAAACATTATAAATCAATTGTCGCGACTGACTAAATTTCAAAACTTTGATGGCGCCTTCTATTCATGTCGCTAAATGCTAACTACCCACGACAATTGGTCTTCGTCGCGCCCTGGAAAAACGCAGAAAAAATAATTCTTCAAGCATCTTTGGATACATTTACATACAGTGGACCCTCGGTTAACGAACCCCTCGGATAGCGAACATTTCGCATCACGAACGAAATTTTTGGGTCGATAATGTTTCGCTCAACGAACGAAATTTCGGATAACGAACAAAGAAAATAGTCAAAAATTCAGATTTTAACCTAAAACTTGAGTGAATTTTTAGTCAAATCTGCATTTTTATAGAATTAAAAACTTTTATCAATAAATCAACATTGCAGAGTATATTAATTAAATTAAATTAAAGGTTTCGATTTACGAACGTTTCGAATGACGTACATGGTCTCGGAACGAATTGTGTTCGTTAACCAAGGGTCCACTGTAGTTCCAAGTAACTCAACGCGCTATGTGGAGATGAAGGCGCTGCCACTCTAGACTCCACTAATGCGTCTAAATGGTCAATTAATTAGCTCTTTTGCGTTGTCAATGTTTATGGACAATATTGTTGTTTGTCCGTTCCGCCATATATCTTTGGCTAGATCTCGCTATGATTTCGGGTTTTGTGGACGCGGTAGATCAAGTGTGGATGCATCGCAGATTTGACCATGAAGACGTTAAAATCAAGCATTAAATCGGTGTCAGCAAAAACACTACTAACACGAAATCAGATGGATGTAACTTTTTTTTTGTGCAGAGTGCAGTTGTTGGAGTATGCGGATGTGTTGGATTTTAGGTAGGAGCTTAAAAAAATTGACAAAGTGTGTAGAGAAACTTGATTGATACTCTACGTCGATAAAATTTTGTTTTTAACCATATACACCAATACACCTAATGACGACAAGCACGGGTCAATTGTAACGTAAAATCGTTGAAGATGCAGTTCTGGCTGACCTTCCACTAGACTTGCTTCAGGCTAAATGTTTCGTTTTTTGGTGAGTTAGCGTGCGCGTGTGGTTCGAGGTCATTGTTATGACTATCATTAAATCACAAATAAAATTAAAAAAAAAATCCGAACTCGCTTCCATTGGAATGCTCGTTCTCAGCGTATTTAGTTGTAGATTCTTTGTTTATTTTATTATTTATTTTTAATAAAAGAAAAGTCCGAAAACCTGGAACAAAACCTCTTCCGAACCGCAGACAAACTAAGGAAAGGACTATTATTCGGTCAACTTTCAAATCTACCCAATTCTGAAGAGGATTCGTTCGTAGAAAGTAGAGTTGAATTACATCTTTCAGCACGTGTTCCTCCTGATGTTGGTTTAATTTCCCAGGCATAATCCTTTGCTGAACTGTGAACATATCTCACTCCGGTATGGACGACAATAGCATTCACTGAGATTGACCGAATATGTATACATGTATATCCATACTAAACATTAGGCAGTGCAGGCTAAATTCATTAAGCCAAATCCAACATTTATTTGCCTATGAAATAGGCATGTCTACATGTAAACGTAAAACCTCCTGTATCTGTGTCCTGGCGTGTATGTGCTTAACACGAAACCTTTGTAATATGATTTCAAACCAACCGGACAATCTCGACCAGCAGCCCTATACATTCCTGTGCATCCTTGTATCATCATTCACTCATCCTCCCCGACAACGAATAACCGATAAATTTGAAAAGCCTGCAGCACAACCAGCTTATGAGTAGTTATGATGATTATTTGGTGGTCAATTTTACCCAGAGAATGGTCATTACCCAGTCAATTCACTCTCGATCCGGGGCATCCGCTATGTGTTGGCCATAGTGCTCCCTCGACCGAAGGGTTTTGGGAAATGTTCTATGGTGCTACTATTGACGACAACGATGTTGATGTTGATGATGGTTATTACTCGAACCGTATTGTTGCATGCAGAGTATTTGATAGTTTTGGCGATTTACCATAATATTTCATTTATGCAACACTCGCGCTGTTGTGGGGGTGCAAGAGGTGTGCACTATACACGGTTTATTCTATAACATTTTCGATGCATGCATACATGGGATGATCAATCCTTTTAATTTTTTAGATTCATTATATGGCGAGAATATGGTATGGAGATATTAAAATGACGTCAATTCGTATTTAGATGAAAATTGCCTGTAATGCGTTACGGTGGTCGTAAATTTCGAGAATATTTCGGTGCAAAATTGTAGAAATGAACAATTGAAATTGACCAGAGCTATGTAATATCTATAAATTTGTGCAGATATGTAATTGAAATTCCAGGTCAGACGGATTAATTTAGTTTACGTTGTAGGCATAGAAGATATTAAAATTGTGGGTAAGGTTAACGTTGCTTTAGATTTCTTTGACGCAATCAATGTTGGTTTTTAATAATTACATATAGTACACAATATTTTGACCTAATCTTTTTCTATATTTAATTATATTGGGATCCCAAAGTTTCCCTTTTGAAAAGTTTCAATATTCATTAGTTATTAAGAACAGCGAGTTCAACGACACATAAATCTTCACACTTATTTAATTCTCCTTTCCTGATATCCGAATTAGAAAAAAAACATAAAAGATCCTGTCTCTATGACTCGTGTCATCATTACTCCTGTGTATTAGCATGACACTTGTGTCACAAATAATTATCCTATTGAATGGTATTTCCTGTCATTAGATGACGCGACAAAAGGCTGATAATATGTATGCCACTCAGAAATTCCTTGACATGTCATTAAAGTACGCGTCAGCGACTCGCTCTTCAGATATGTTGTTCAGCGACATGAAGTTGTCTTCGGTATTATTGCCGTGGAATATTTTTTCCATTTTACATGTAAGTGTAGCCACCCCAAGCTCGAGTATTCATGTGCAATGGATTATGATGCATTGCTAATCGTACCTATATTTTGAAGTGCTGGAAGAATGTTCACTAAAAGTGGGATCTCAAAACCACTTCATTTAGGGCTTCATTTAATAAATGAAATTTAATTTAAATTTAAACATTTAATTGAAAATTAATCTGACAGTACGTGTAAAGGATAGATAAATAATTTTTTTCTTTTGTACAAATTACATATATAATTGTAAATTCATTCGGATATCCTGAATGTCTTTTGGTTGAAGTTTGTTTTAATAACTATTGAAAGATGCAAAAAATTCACAATGAGCTAAGGTTTCCAATGGGTTCTTTTTCACCGATTTCTGCGTGTATTTCTTTACATTTCAGTAAATTTCTTCCATAGGATTGGTCTCTACGAAAAGTAACAGGACAACTATCGAGACACATGAAAAATCCACAATGGGGCACAATTATGCAGAAAATTCTTTTTCTTATACTTCTTTCTGTCTTTCTTAAGCAAAATACAGGATTTCAGTAAGTTGACCCCACCTTATGGGTCTACACAAGGCTCCAGCCACAATGGCAGTATAACTATTGAAATAAGCAGAAAATTCACAATGAGCAACAATTCACAATGAGTTCTTTTTTCGCATATATTTTTTTCTATTTCTTTAACGTCTTTGTGGATTTCTGGAAAGTTTTCCTGCCGAATTGGTCCTCTGCCTGAATATCAGAATAACATTGAAACACGCGAAAAAATATATATATAATATATTATAATGAGCAAAGTTATAAAGATTTGTTTTTCGTATACACTCCCAATCAATAGGATAGTTCCACTTGTAAAATGGCTGTATTTCGGTAAGTGATAACGGTATTTTCTTCAAACTTTGTGACAATATTTTCAGTAGCCTGCTTGTTCTTTGCATAACAGAAGGTCTCAAATCCGGAGTCCCGTTAGGATTTTCTTACGAGAATTCTTAAAAACAGTACAAATGGTGAAGTCAATAGGATAGTTCCAGTGGAAATAAAACATCTAATAACGGCAAGAAAGGATAATTTTATTTTGAAAAATTTAGCTGGTAATAAGTCTAATTTTATTTAAGTAATTAGAGCTCAAAAAAGTCATCTGGGATAGAATTGTATATGTTTTAACGGTAAATTAAATTAATTTCGCTCCAAACTCCTCTAAACGTTCGCAGAAGAACTTCAGTGTTCTTAAACTATTGTCTAACAGTATAGATTTTCGTTGTCATTCATCCCCACACATTTTTGATGGTATTTAGATCTAGGAAGTATGGAGGTCTTTCCCAAACCTTGATTAGTTAGTCTTGAAACAAATCTTTTATCTTGCTCCATGACTGATGCCATTATCTTGTTAAAATCTCAAAGAAGTTGAATGGAAAATGTCGGTAATTTTAACACCTATATTACCCAGAATATTCTTGTAAGCCTGGACGTTGTGAATACCGCTAATTTCCACAATCTCAATAATTCCACACAGAGACATTATACCCCGTACTTCGACATTTCTTACTCTGAGTGATGTGTCTACAAAATTAATTCCTTCTTACTCAAATCGTGGAAATAATACCTAAATCCATCTGAACCGACGAGATTTAATCTTTTCCGTCAGTAAAAATAACGCGTTTGTTTAATCCATACAGTTTCTCCATTGGGGTTGAATATCTTGGAATGGAATTACTGAGCTTTCTTAAATAAGGGGTACACAGAGTACCTAGGCTTTTAAGGATATTCTTCCTAATGTATTGCCTAAAACTTCCGACACTTTCCATGCCATTCCTATAAGATTTTAGCAAGATAATGACTCCAATTATGAAGCAAGGCTGATAAAAGATTGATTTGAAGACCAACTAATCAAGCTTATGGAAAGACCTTCATACTTCCTAGATCTAAATATCATCAATGTGGGAATGAATGACGAGGAAGATCTATACCGTTAGACGATAGTTTAAGAACACTGAAGCTCTTTGGCGTACGTTTAGAGGAGCTGGCGACGAAATCAACTTAATTTACCGTTAAAACCTATACAATTCTATCCCAGATTAAGTTTTTGAGCTCAAAATATTAAAATAAAGTTCTTCTTATTACCAGCTGTCTGGCTGGTCTAGCGGTTAGTGCGCGCACCTTCGGTGCACAGGGTCATGAGTTCGAATCTCACCGTGGATCATGGTGTTTTTCGAACTCACGAGCTTGTGACGGACTATGATCTCACTCAGATGTTAAACGAGTACCCATTTATGGGGATAAATAACACTGCTGAGCGTGATGCTGATCTCATTACCTCATCAAAAAGCAGATAAGATCTTGGAAATAGGATGTCACTAACACATCCTGCGGCCTTAGTCCAATGCTGGATTGTCGCGCCTGTTATTTATTTTTATTTTATTACCAGCTTCATTTTCCAAAGTAAAATTATCCTTTCTTACCGTTTATTGATGTATTATTTCCACTGAAACTATCCCATTGACTTCACCATTTGTACTGTTTTTAAGAATTCTCGTAAGAAAATCCTAACGGGACTCCGGATTTGAGACATCCTGTTATTCAAAGAACAGTCAGGCTACTGTAAATATTGTCACCAAGTTTGAAGAAAATACCGTTATCACTTACCGAGATACAGCCATTTTTCAAGTGGAACCATCCTATTGATTGGGAGTGTATGTATTTCTTTCTGTATTCCTTGATCGAATTGCCAGATTTCAGTCAACTGATTCCGGCGGATTGGTCTACACCTTCTTCCTCTTTGAATATCGAATTTAGTATCTTTCAAATTTACAATTCGTTTTGTAAATTTACGAGCCGAGCGAGCACAGTTTGTGGTTTATAAAAATTGGATTGGCCCGCTAAATCAGACGACAAAAAGCTTGATATTGATCTGAATGCAAAAGGTTCCTTTGGGATTTTTACTAATTCTTAACAAATCATTTTGGCAGAGAATGCCTTAAGTTTTGGATATCTTTAATTTGTACGCTTTTAAAGTGTTATTAGGAATAACACTTTAAAAGCGTACAAATTAAAGATATCCAAAACTTCCAGTTCTTTTTTTTCTTTTGTTTGCCTCGTGGAAATTTCCATCATTACGTAAATATGACCAAAATGTCATTTGGATGCATTTAAACAGACGATTTCTATTGTGTTCTCATTATTTCAATTAACCGAGGAAATCGGTTAAGGTTTGTGTTCGTAGAGACGACTTATGGGATCATCGCTCGGCGATCGAAGTGAAACTACCGGTTTTGAGCACTATATGGGTATATTTTCTATACAGAAATGTTCCTTTAGTCTATAGTCGATACTAGGAAATTAGAACCATTCAAAAAATATTGAAATACGGCTCGAAATTGGATGCAAAACTACGATCGCTGAGCGATGATCCCATGAGTCGTCTCTACGAACACAAACCTTTATACTAGATGGGTACATCCCGGGCCACCCCGTTTAATCGAGGTTCTACCGTATAGTTTTCGTTTCAGCATGATTTAAAAAAAAAAACCCTCATGTAATCGATTTTGTCCGTCCGCCTGTTCACTAAATAACTCGCGAACGGCTTAACCGATCTTCATGGAATTTGGTAGGAATGTGTAGAATGGTAACAGTCTTTGGCAGGAAATACTTAATAGTTGGTAGGGCAAAGATAACAGGGTGCCCCGGATATTTGAAAATTTGTTCACTAAATAACTCGCGAACGGCTTAACCTATCGTAATGAAATTTGGTAGTAATGTGTAGAATCGTAGCAGTCTTTAGCACGAAATACTTAGACGTTGGTAGGACAAAGCTAACAGGGTGTCCCGGAGATTTGAAAAAGTCGACTTTTTTAGTTTTTATCGGATATGGACGTATGGGTACTCAAATCAAAGAAATCAATGGGTACATTTCATATCAGTTGCTTTTTTCCAGTTTGGAGTAATGACGTAATGTAACTACAGCTAATAAATTCTGTTAATATGATACATAGTAAATCTATTTTTGGTTTGGTCTAATTAAAAGTGTTACAGAATGGCGTTAGCCTTTCATTCTGGAACGCGTTTATTAAGACCAATCAAAAAATAGATTTACAAGAAGCATTTCATTAATATTCTGCATAATTCTCATATATTATGTATATCTATAAAATATGTGCAAAATTATTCATTATGTTATGTATCCAAAATCTAAAAAACCCTCGTATTGCGAGCGCACCACTCTGTACGCCGGTATTTTTCTATACGTGCGCCAGTGAAATTGAAAAAATCACCAGATGCATCAAGTTGCACGTCAGGATCGTTCCATATCTTTTCTTTCTTTTCTTTCGAGAATTTGTGATAGGTTTGTTGTATACACATTAAACATATAAATTCGAATTTGAATGTACATACAAACATATCTCTCCTGCGTCCTGCATCATCTGATAAGCTTAGTTAAGCTATTTAGGTACCACCTTAGCAAGAATTACATAGTTGGAACTTTGTAGTGAACGAAATGTTGCTATACTACATATTCGACAAATACAGGGGAATGGTACGGCTTTGGTACCCCACTTTGCTACTACATAGTAAGCAACTCTAAAGTAATATTTTTAAGTGACGAAACCGTAGCCGTATAATTTCTTTGTAACTTCCAAGGAGTTGCTACTTTATAGTAAAATGTATAACTATAGTCGCTAGTGTTACTACAAAGTCCAATTGGGTGAATTCAGATTGTAAGACGAAACCGGACGGGTAAACTTGCAAGACAAGAACCATCGTTCTTACAATCTGAAATGCACAATGCTTGTCTGCTGGCCACTACAAAAGCTCTCGCCGTCCGTTTGTTTGTGCTAATAAACGGACGGCGAGAGCTTTCGTAGTGGCCAGCAGACAAGCATTGTGCATTTCAGATTGTAAGAACGATGGTTCTTGTCTTGCAAGTTTACCCGTCCGGTTTCGTCTTACAGTCTGAATTTACCCATTGGGAACTTCAAAGTAACATTTGGGGCTGTCAGATACTTGTCGCCATATTTTCCAAGGTTTCACAAACATTTTCTACACATTTAGAAAAAGTAGCTATTTTTCCGATGAAACAATTTAGAAATTCTTTGTTTTAAGTAACTGTTTGGTTTGCTGAATTGTTAGTGCGTTAAAATCAAAAAGTGTAAAAAGACGTCTTCGTCGACTTTGGGTTAAGTTTTGACAATTTATATATTCAAGAAATAATTAGAAAAATGAGAGGGCATTACTCTTTTTCTATAGGTAGAATATCCACTTCCACAGTGAAATTGGCTTGGTACGAAGTTCTTCCTCCATGCTTGCTCGCGCATCGTTTTGCCCATTTTCTTAAATTTTTACTTTTCTATCAATTAAGACTTGTAAGGAATATTCAATGGAAAAAATACGACTAATAAAGGCTTTTTGGTTAATCGAGTTCTCATAGAAAAATTAGAGATATGTTAAAAAAAAAGCCATTTAAACTACAAGCGGAAAATGTAAAACTGAACGAAAACCAGCAATTCCAAGCAATTGAGTGATAATGAGATGTTCCTTGCTTGAGACACTTTATTTTTCATTCAAAATTCAAAACCTAAAATTCCAAAGTTCAAAATTCCTGAGTCCTGTTCAAACTTCAGTCAGTCATGTTCAGTCATATTGGTTTGCTTGCAGGATCGTAAGAGCTACACCTACATGCTCCAAGCCCAAGCCAGTCACCTAACTCAAACCTACTCCCAAAATTTCAGAAAAATGATGCATTCATTTTTACTAGCGTGTGCCATACAAGGTGGAATATAAACGAAGAGCTTTTCAAAAAACCAAGCGCAGGTGTGTGACATTCGATTTGGACATTGACTCGCATTGCTATCGTCTGGCACGCTCTGGCTCTTTCACAATGTGATTGGCCTAAATGATGAATGAGGCCCAAATTGGGGGTATGTCAGCAATACACAAAAAAAGGACCCCCAAACCATTACTGCGAAGACACAGCACGTGAATCAGCGCGGATGGTGACGGCCCCGAAAACAGAAATACTATCTGATAGCTATCTGTTCTGTGTAGTGTATCTCAGTATCTTGTATCTGTATCACAAACGGTTGGCCGCGCGCTAACAATTCCGCTGTTGCTTTTATTGTGTCGATTAATTCGAATCTTTTTGGCGCTCTTTCGCGCTTGTTTTCTGGTCGTTGCCGCGTTCGTTGTTGTCGTCACAATCGGACAGATTCAGTGCTAATAAATCAGTTTTGCAGCACTTTTGCATGTTTGGGGCTCTCTGTAGTGTTAGTGGTGTCGCGACAGCATACGCCAAACGGCATTGACCAGACCACACGACACACCATACCAATAGTAGCAACTTTTCAAAATGCCTTAAATGGCCGCTGATTTTTTTTGGCAAATTTTACCGCCAGCCAGACTTGAATGCGTTGGGCTTTTGTTCAACCATCGTTGAAGCATTTTCATCCTAAACCCGATACGCGACTCCATGTATGTGCAGCAACAATCAAATTGGTCTGCACTGCACTACATAAAGAGAATCGACCGAGGCATAAAGTGTGCTGGTGGATGCTTTCTGCTTGCTCACTGCTACTAGCTAAAGAGCTTCCAGTCTACTCGCACTGAACCAAACCAATGCCATTGTTCGTCCTTAAAGTTCCATTCACCCCGTCGTTCGTAGATTTAACGAAAATACAGATTTTAGTTAGTCACGAGTTTGTCGGTTATGCAGAATTTGGTGGTTTGCACGATGCGAAAAAATAAAATTTTTTCGATTCGTTTCTTGTTTTGGAGACAACACACATGCTTTGTGAATTTTCGAAGTGGATGATGGAATTCGGTGCCCAGTTTTAATTTTTTCGGCAACTACATCTATGAAATTATTGGAGACATTGATGTTTTTGGAAGAATAATTACCAGTTGCGTAACGTTTCAAAAATATCTTGTGTTCGAAAACGAAATTGGGGCCCCTACTCAATATAATTTACTATTAGCCAATATTTTTGCACAGCCGTTTACCAAAGTGCCACAACCAAAAAACTTTTAAACTTAAAGCTCCATTCTGGAAAAATATTTTAGACAACCTTTGAAGCTACACTTATCAAATTAGCTATGTATTATTTTTATTGCAGCGATTCGTATCCTCTTCTTTGATAGGAGCAGTGGCTTAGACAGCTTTTCGGAGAGGGAGGGGATCCGTGACCACATTTTGTCCTTACAAGGGAAATTCAAATTAAAGGACTGGGGGATGTGTATATCCCGAATTCTTATACTAACTAGTTTTTGTACAAATAAAATAAATAAACAAATTTTTCACAAAATTTTGTGAAACGAAAATTTTGTTACCAACCATTTTAGCCTCTAAAATTAGAGGAATCGTTTTTTTTTTGTTTTACTTAATTCAGTGCTAAAATTAAAATAATCAAACAGGTACACTATATCACGATCGCAATGGCAAGATGTGCGACCTAAGGTGGGGGGATTGATTCTTTTGATCCACCCCTTATCTACGCCACTGGATAGGAGAGCAGTCATAGGACCTCATACTTGCCGGGGCCTCTCCCCACCATAGCACTAAAATGTTCTCGCTTAAAGCTGCTTCGTAGCAGAGCCGAGCACAACTTGCTTCTATGTTCCAATAACCCAGAAATCAACAAAACAGTCGAAAAATTGCTACTCTTCATAAATACGCTAGGACGCCACTGGTGGTTCGGCGACACCGAACACATGGAACAGCGTTCGTGACGCCACTGATAGTTACACACCATTTCCCAATTTTTGCCTAGTGTTTTATATATTTTTAAGCCATAAATTTGTGTCATCAAAATAACATGGCTTTTTGAGATTTGGTTCCTATTTAAAAACTATTTGAAAAGCTGCAATAGTATCTGCTGTATGTGGCAATGGATCGTTGACTTCCAAATGTAGCGATCAGGCACATTGTTCTCCAAGTTCTCCAGCAACTGGTGCGAGTTTTCGATCATAAGTTTTTCTAAGTTAAAATCAAAAACTTTAGTACATACATACACTGTAAGTTTTTTTCAACTAGAACCCAGTAATTCACAACTAGATTTTAGCTCCTAGATTTTCAAGTTGTAAATCTAGTGAAAAAAAAATATTACTGGAAATCTAGCTAAATTTGTTAATAGAAATCTAGTGTGGATAAATAGATATCAAACAAGATCAGACAAATAACTAGAATTCTATTCAAAAGCCAAGCTGGATTTCTAGTAAAAAAAAAGTGGTTCCAGTCAGATTTACTAGAACTTCTAGTGAATTGTACTTAAGATAATCTAGTGAATCGTACTAGATTCATTTGAATTTTACTAGACGATCTAGATAAATCTGAAATCATGTTTTTTATTTTTAGTATTTTCTTCATTTTATCGCGTTTAAAACGATATTTGACGTATAACAACCTGATTCATCTGAAAATATAATGACAAATAAACATAACTTATTCGGGAAAATCTATTTTATTGTTATCCTTTTTATTGGCTGTTGTACAAAATTAGTTAGGGTCAATAAATATAACTAATTTTTTTATGGAGTGAGCCATAGGTACATCCATGCGATTCTCCGATTTACTGGCACGAGTTGGGGACTTCAGTCTTTGACATTACTCTGCCCTAAAAAGAAAAGAAAATATGGACAATGCATCTATTAGATTAAGTATAGTTTTAAAAATTAAAAGAATAACATGACGAAAACGATTAAATTAAAATGAAGAGAAATTTAAATTAAATTAAAATGAAGAGAAATTTAAAATTGGCATACATATGTATATTACAAAAATAGAAAGAAAAATTAATTGTACTTACCATTATATTTCTCCAAATTATGATCACTAGGCGAGACCCACAGTAACTGCAGCCGACTACAACGCCGACACCAAAAATTACATGAAGACTTATAGTCCACGTATTGGACTGCTTTCGTCGCTGCTATGCTGTTTCCATTCTGTCTGCCGTTTCACTCTTTCGCTGCGTTGTTTTGTTTGTTTATCAAAATATGCAATGATGAAAGAGAGAACAAAATATATACAAACTTATTACTTTGTTTCCCAATTCAGGCAATAATTTTTTTTGACTACTTACCTTAAAAACTCAATTTCGCAAACACTTGGCAATACACTTGTCACAACGCGAAGCACCCGGTTTGTTCAAAGATTAAAGATAAATTGTTGAAACATTAGCTACATAACTAAGACGAGAACGAACTATGCACGTATGCACTTAGAACTACACACTACTTTCTAGTAGATTTTAATAAATTTCCAGTACCTAACAATTACTGATATTCTAGGAATATGTTATGTTTTACTAGAAAACTAGTGAAATGTAACTAGATTTCTAGATTTGTTATGTGATTCAGTTGATTTTACAGCCAATCTAGTAAATATCCTTAGATACTAGTTATACCTTTTCAGATTCGCTAGATTTCTATTATTTTTTTTTCACTAGAAGTAGCCTAGTAAAAAATTACTAGAAAAAAGACTTACTGTGTACATACATATGTACTTACAACCTTATGTTTTGGTACTACTAATTTTCGTTTCTTTTCAGTAAAAGTTGCATTTTCAATATCACTATATTTTTCTATAGTGAAATCTTCCGAGTTACTCTCACTAGATTTTCGGAAAATGTTTTTTTTTTTAATTTTAATGATGTACAGTCGAGAACGGATAAGTGCAATCGTCTCCGGCAGCAAGAAAAATTGCACTTATCCGTTTTCGGTCAGATTTATACAAAAAAAACATTATTACAGATGGAAGGATATTAAGCGTGTGGAAAGTGTATTAAAATGTGTGTTAGGCGGAGTAGCTCTTAATCGTTTAATCAAATGTTCTCTTCAAACATTTTCAACATCTAAATTGCTTCCAGCGTCCCACTCTTACTTAATTATAGTAGTTTTGCCATACTATTAGTGGTAAATTTATCGATACAATGGAATATTTTCTTTTTGTCGCCTTTTAAAGTAAGAGGCCACATAATTGAAAAAAAGGGAGAACACCATATTGGACATATTTTTCATTGAATTAGGAGTGTGAAAGAAAGATGAATAAAAAATGGTTCCATTGCACGAAGAACAATGTTAAAATTAGGCATCGAAGATACTGGTAGTGATAAACAACATGATTATTAAAAGATACTCACAAAGAAGGTTAAGCTAGATTACGGTTAACTAGAAAGAACATTTAAAAGCCATCAATGATTTTTGATGATTTTTTGAAAAACATGTTTCCCACGGATGTAACTGCTTGTTTTTGGAAAGAAACGCTTTTCATAAATTTAATTTTTCTAATGGTTGGAATAATGCAAAACATTTGACTGAGTATCTAAAGGCAAGGGTAATAAGTTGCTCCAATCATAAGTTATCGGTATTAATTTCGTCTAGGAAACAGGATTAAGCGCCGATAAATTCACCCTTGAAGATAGAAGATAGAAGTTAATCAGAAAGCATTGAAATATACCTCCCAGAGTCATTAAATGTTGATCATGGCATTTTATCAATGTTCGCCTTACAATCGAATCTGCAAACCCTTTTAGCGAGATCATAATAGTTATCCAGATATTCAGTGTCAAGTTTTGACTTTTCCATGAGGATGGTTCAGTAATTTGATTAGAAAATAAAAATATTTCAGTTTTGGTGATTTAGTAAAAAATTTAGTGCATTAAAATTCCGTTTTAATTTTAATTAAAGCCTACGAGAATGGTAAATTTGACAAATTGTCTACGATGTTTGTATATGAAATTCCAAAATGTATTAACGGGCAAAAATAATTAAGTTTAATAGTTAAGCAAAGCTGAAATCAGAACGTAATTTTCATTAGAATGGTCTCAATTTTCAATTTTGTCAATAAATTACCATTATCAATGATAATAAAAATTTGGCGCCGCATACTGAAATCTGAAGAATTCAAACAAAAGCAACGGCTTAAGCTGTTACAATATTTCCATTTTTCTCTTAAAAGTGAAAAATAAGCAACAAATAGGCATATGCAAATTATCATTTAGGGGGTGTCTTTGTGTCAATAAATTTGCCACTCATAGTATGTTTATATGTATCATGTTTTATCCAGCCTTATAGATTTTAATTTGTTTGTTAAATTACACAGTAGTCCGCATTCTTTAACTCTTAAATGCACACCACCTTCAGGAAGAAATAACATAAATTTTCGTGAGAAAAAAAAAACAATATTGTATTCTTAAGTGCAAAACGAATGCACGACATCGAAAATCGTAATTTGCACTTATCCGTTGCGGTTTACGTGTACATATGCTCTACCTTTCATACATTTTCGTTGCACTTAAGCGAATTTTGCACTTATCCGTCTTGCACTTATTGAGACAATTTTGTATGAAAATCATGTAAAAAATCATGGGGCTTTCAAAAATTGTGCAGAAATGCGTTTTTTGCACTTAAGCGTTTTGCAGTTATGCGTTCTCGACTGTATGTAACAAGAATGTAACGGAATACATTTCATTGTTAAAACAGTAATAAAACATAAAAATTAAAAAAAAAACTTCTCACGCTTGAAAATTAGGACAGTTTATTCTAATTTTAAAGCGGCCAGTATACCTAGTTCGCTTGTTCTAATTTCCAAGCTATTCTTATTTCCACGTGTTCTAATTTCCGAGCGGCTACTGTACTAGCATCACAGAATGTCCCAAAAAGTAGTTTACAGGATTTTTTTCCGATGAAGTTAATAGAGAGTTTTAGCATGTCGTAGAAAATATTACGGTAGTACGAATATGCTTTGACATGACATTCTCTATGAATAATTCGCTTGCCTCCGTCCGCATAAGTATACCACCATGTTGAATGTCCCGCTACTTAAAATGTTGCTTGCGTCAAAAACTGTATCCTTAAACATCCAATCAGCCAATGCATTTTTATGCACCCGTTCTATTCGCCTCCTCA
Source organism: Microchrysa polita (assembly GCA_949715475.1). Classification (NCBI taxonomy): domain Eukaryota; kingdom Metazoa; phylum Arthropoda; class Insecta; order Diptera; family Stratiomyidae; genus Microchrysa; species Microchrysa polita. Next base: position 6,487,965 of record OX454418.1, on the reverse strand, counting down.
CAGTCGGTGGCCCGCGTCATTCATTCCAAACATTTCATTCACTCATTGTTGTCCGACATAGCATCGCCATGGTTCCTTTTTCGACACTCAATTCCCTACCGCAACTCCTCTGTATACTCAAGAATCCGGCGGCGTTCTCGTTGTCGCTTTCTAATCGTGTCGGGATACTATCATGACTCGTGTTTATCCTACAGATTTGTATGTTGTTTTTGTTATACACGTTATAGGAAGACATACCGTCGACGTTGTCTACTCACTCTATGACGACGACCAGGGGGAAATTATATGATGGCCTGTTGAAATCGGTCTCGAGGGTATTTATGAGATCATTAATTGCTTTTGAAGAGGACGACGCTGAATTTGTAATACTTATAATGGTTAAATGCACGGTTTATTCTATGCGGACCGCGTCGATGTGTTAAAGCAGCAGCCATACACCCTATGTCAGATGGCCATAGACTATGTTGCCATACATGAAAAATGTCGCATATGAATAGTGTAGGATGAAAGATGCGCGGATAAGATGTAGGTATAGTGCAGGAGAAGCAATGAATATTTTGAATGTACAAAAGATTTGATACAGAGATTTCTTTTCAATGTTCCAAAACGGTTCACGGATGATGGTCCAACACTTTGACTTGGATACTACAATATTGCATTAGGGGTGGATGAACCATTCTCTCATTCATTTTGTCAAATGCTATAGTGTTCGCACTGACACAATTCAAGATGTGAGTGACGCAGTGAAAGTGAATGAAAAGAGAGATGTACCGTACATACGTAATACTGTATGTACTCAAGTCAACCATAATAATTATAGATACATAAACCTATAGCATGCCCTCTTAATTTCGTGTCGTAGAAGTGTTTGTTTTTTGGTTAGTTCAGTGAACTTTATGGGTTTTGATAATTTCTCGCGAGGGGGTCGTCTGCTTGAGAAGTTTTTAGAGATTTTGATACATCTGTATTTCCATTTGAAATTGTCGGTTTTACGGAAGCTGTATAAGGTTTGTAGTTCATTTTGAGTCTTCGACAAAAGGGTGATGTTAAACACTTTTGGAGTAACTTATAACTTATAAAAAAAAACTCCGCCACTTCCAGAAGCTTTGAATTATTTTAAGCTCGAGTGATTAAAAATTTTTCTAAATTCACATTGTTGAGCTAGTCCCTAGTAAAGTTTTAACTCTTGTTTCACCATGAATCACGTGTTACTAGGCGTCCGTACGACCACAAAGCACTGTGCAAAACAAGTTAATTATAAATAATCGCCATTGTCTTGCCTACAACAAAATTAATAATTTTATAAATGCAAATGAATTTCAAATTAATTTTATTACCTCTTAAACTTCCGCGATTACGCGAAGACTCGAAATCAAACCATATAATCATGGATTACACTCTCTCTGGAAAAAAAATGCTAAACATGAAAAATCAATAAAATTCATGAATCAATTACATACTTCGTCACACACAAACCAAAACCTGAAGACCCAATGAATATAAAAACCGAATGCATATAGTCAGCAAACTGTAAAATAACCTATTCAAAATGCATACACATCAATTAACCGTCTGTTATCGTTCTAATTCGCCTAGTTTATTATCATAATATGTAAATCTCTTCGTCACACTCCATTCTGCCTGTGTAAATCGTCCATCAAATTGCCCCGGACCAACCCCTTGCCGCCTGGCCTACTGGGCGTATTGGCGTTGTTGTATTGTCTCGACGCGACCGATTTACAGCAAAAGCACATCATCATAGTAATATTGGTCGCTTCGCTATCGGCCAGCAGAAGCACCAAAAGAGCCGGAGCAGCGAGTTTCTTTTCACTTCAACATTCGGTATAGCAGGCCGCATAGCTCGCGCCATTCCCCTACATTTGACTTCATATGCTACTGACCTTGTATGTAAAATAGATATGCCTGCCCACTTGTAAAAGTCTGATGGCCAAAAAATAAGCACAAAGCTTTTTTTCGGCGTTTACAACCTCACGGCAAGATGATATCGCTTCGGTGACAGGCGACCAGAAAAAAAAGTGAAAAGAGATTACATGCAAAGAGGAAATTATGAAAACGTAACGATTAGCAATAATTACTATCGATTGGGTCATTGAAATTCAAGTGCCCTTGAGTCACCCGTTGCTTCGCTTTCGTGTCGCGATATTTGCAAAGTAGGATTCCCAGTGGGAAATGAAAGGAAAACAGGATTTACCTCCATAGTCGCCTCGAATCGTATAAGGATTGAAAAAATCGACTGCAACCGTTTTGCTGAAACAAAGAGACGATGCAGGGGAACAAAGGCGACAACAACACAATGAGCACAATGAGCTACAGGCGGCAGCGAACTTACAGCCTCGTTAAACATTTACGTAAACACGCTCAAACAGACATCAAATAATTGACAAACACTTTGCCAACCGAGAGGCCTTCGCGTGTCAATACAAACAAACCGAGAAACACAAACATACAAAAGACGCGTTTCGGTAAAAATGAGAGCGCAGCGTTGTGCCACTTTTTAAACTTCCGGTATTGAATCGCGAGAGCCGTTATGCATGCGTCTCCCTCGAGAGGGGATGCATTTTTAAGAGATTTAAGAGAACCTCTGCTTTTTCCTTAAGAGAACGGACTATAAAATGAAATTGAGCATGCTCTGAACTAAATCGAGCCTCTCTCTTGCTCACGAACTAATGCACACCTGCTTCAAAGCCGTATATTTCAGATTTGTGCGCTGGCCGTCTCTCTGACGTCACACTTGTGTCTGCTGTCAGCATGACAGACTGACGCGCGCAATAGTGTATTTTTGCCGCTCGCTCAGAACCTTTCAGTTTTCCCCCGATACATTGGCTGGTATAGCGGTGAACGGAGAACATCGGGGCTCGTTTCGTTTGCACCATGTCGTCAATTTATTGTTTGCATGCCTACGGTCGTATCGGAATCGGATGATTTCGTAATGATGCAAGAGGGTGTGTAACGGGTGGTGAGCGGTGCAAGGGCGATGATTGAAATTGTTTTTCGGGACGTTCACGCGCCGCAACAGGCAAGCTGCGCGGGGGATGATGTTGCAGAGCGGCACCAACGAGCTTTTATTATTTCGATACAAATCATATTGGGGACTTGTAGAGCAGCACACGCCACACGACGCGACGCGATGCCCACAGATGTGCCGTAAGGCTATCAGACGGATGAGCGGAATAGTGCTGCAATCGGTAGACCAGTTGGGGAGATAGCGATTGTGCGCTTCAAAGCAGAACCCCCTTTGCGTTCGCTTTAGCAAATTCTCTAGAGTATTACATGTGCTAACGATTCCGATCTGACGCTGGCAATGATGATAATTGCGTCGAAAGCTTCGTGATTTCGATAACGGTTAATATAGCATAATATCGAGATGTCAGGTGCCAACTAGTTAAATGATATCGGCTAACTGTTGACGAGTCAATGATTCTAAGGACTCTTTTTGATTTTTTTGTAACAATTAGTCTGATTATCTCGTCGGTTGAACTTTGGCATTCACAAATTAGCGATTCAAATGGGAGTCAATTTGTTTGAAAGCTGTTTGTTGGAAGCGGTAAAAGCATCCATTTATAGTATATTAGACGAATTGGATTTAAAATAAGAACAAGCTATCATGTCATGAAAGCCTAATCAAATTAAGCTAAAATATGACCATCGAATGGCAAAAATCCTACCTCGCTGATTTTTTTTGCATAATAAATGAAAAAGTCCCAACCGATTGGGGGTCCGTAACCTTAAAAAAGGGGTGAAAGGGGATATTTTTTCGGTTGTTTTGCGATTATTTCAAAAACGGCAGAAAATACAGAAAAATGGTCTGAGGACGAAAAAAACTATATAAAATACAAAGTGACTCATCAGGAGTTTGTTACGCACTACTTATTTTATAAATTGTAGAACAAAGTTGTCTTCGGTCACTTTGTATAGGAGGTATCCTTTATTTTTATCCGATTGTGTTGATTTTTGGTGGCTGGGGCGATTATGCCCTCCAATCGCAATTAACCAATATTTAGCTCTCTGCTCCAATTTTGGGGGCAGTTATGGACATGCCATTTTGCCAAATTCAAATGGGGGGATAATTGGGGTAGGGGAGACCGGGGCTAGTTCTAAAAGGGGCAGGTATTAACAGGCTGATCGACGCCAAACTATCAGACTGAGAGACAAACAAATAATGATTGTCCTGTTTGTTCACAATGCTAAACGTGTCTAGACTCGTCAGTTTAGTCTGCGCCGTCGCAGTAACGAGTTGTGTATGGTGTGCCCATATGAACAGGTAAACGATCTTTTTTGCGTTTTTATTTTCTTGATTTTCAATATTAATATAAATTTCAAAGATGTGAAACTTTAACTTATATAAAAAGTGTTTATTCAGCTATAGATGCACACTAATTTCTTGCTGCTAAATTACGTACTTATTATAGTGCAATGTGATTTCTGAAAAATTGGGCTTTGGGGTTAGTTTTAACAGAACACACGGGGTAAGTTCTAACATATTAACACTTGACCAAATCGCGAGTTAAGTTCCTGTGTTAGGATATTAAGGCTAGAGTTCCATTTTTTTTAATTACCTGTGATTGTTTTTCAAAGAAGATGTTTTTTAAATTTTTTGAGTTTGAGAAAACTGCTATAAAAGCTAAAGTTTTGTTATTTAATTATCTTTAGCATTAAAATATCACTCAGTACTGAATATGATGATACTGATCGTTGTATTTAATTAATATGAGACTGAAAAAAAATAAAACTTGATTTTGTAGATTAACTGGTGTTTAATTAGGTATTAGCAAAAAGTTCAAATTCGATGATTATCCTTCCTGTTAAAACTTACCCCAGGGCTGTTAGAACCAACCCCAGGCTGGGGTAAGTTTTAACTTGTGAGTTTCTTAGGAAAAAAGCCTTATTATTCAGAATGTAATACTTTTACAATAATTTTAATAATTTCTATTTAAAGTCCTATTAATGACGAATTATATGGCAGAAAGTTATGTCTCTAACGCAAAAGGTTGGGTAGCTAATAAGTTTTGTTTAAAATTTGTTAGAACCAGCCCCAGTCTCCCCTACTTGATCGGAGCGAAAATGTTTCGCCCAAAATTATTTTGAACTTATTGTGAATACTCAACAAAATTTCACGGCTATACTAGTATTTTTTTCAAAAGCTATGAAGCTTTTAAAAAAAGGTCTAAAATGAAATTATTCTAATTTATTTTTTAGTCTAGCGCCGAATTGTATAACTTATATTAAGTTGGCTAAGCATTATCTCGAAAACCATTTCGGAATAGTTTTGATGGGCTGCAGATCGTTACCTCGTATTTGCTCGGCACTTAAAACGATTTGAGCTTTCCTATTTATTTAGTTATAGTGAGTTGAACATTCGGAGTATCAAGTTGTTCCAATTCAAGCTATAATTGAAACACACTCTGAGTCGAGTCTACGAAAACGTCCGCTTGGCCATCTGTTGGTCATAGTCAGGACTCGAACCGAATATTTTACCATTAATTACTAATGAATTGTCGCGTTTTTCGTTAGATCAATTCCACAAAATTAATATAGCAATTATTCATTTCCAATTGATACCACATTCGACATCCGATCATTTTTGAACATGCTTAGCCAACTTGATTAGTCCGAATGCTCAACTCTCTCCGTGTCATCAACATGCATTCATGCCATTATGTTGTATGAAAGACATTTTTCAAACTTCATTTAATCTGCCTCTTACTTTAATAGGAACAGTGTAAAAAAGAAAGGATAATGATTATTGAGTTTTGATCGAAATTATAGTGGAAACTCGATATAATGAACACCTCTTCGTTAAAGGAAACGTTTTCATTTCTATAGAAAATCACGAATATTCAGCTTTTAAAAAGGGAGCTCGCGTAGGTGCATAACTAGTTTCCTATTCCTTATTGAAATTTGTATCGATGCCTATTTGTGACATATCCTGGAAGTTGATGGAAGTGGAGTAGGTCTTACTAACCCTACCTTCCCTTCAAACCAAAATTTAGCCACGCCTTTTGATAGAATGTCGCGAAAAACTTCAAATGTGTGTCAAGTGGTAGCTGTTTGATGTCCTTATAAAATATTAAAAGGGCGACAGATCCGACTCATATACCCCTCCCTCCCTTATTTTGGGCTTTGCGGACCGGCTAGCTCTGTACATGGGTATAGGGTATGCACTCATCATGCTATTAGCGCGATTAGAACTCGGTCTTGTTATAAAATAAATCTTTTATATAATAGTTCGTTATAAACATGTTCCACTGTTAAACGTATATCTCGAGACTTCTTTTGACTTATCATAGCTCATGGGATTCCTTTCTTGAAAAGTGTATGGATTGGATTGACACTGCTAGGATTTGAATATGGAAATGAACTGCTGCAACGCACCATTATAACCCAAATTTGTGCAGGTCCCAGAACATGTCCACAAGAATTACATCAATGTAATGTAATTATCGAATGTGGTACTCCACATAGTCTTCCATATGAAATGGTTTACCCTAGAAGTACATTTTCTGAGGATCCTGACCATGGACTTCCAAGACAATACTTGTCATAATCAAATGGTTTAAGAGTTTGGATATCAAGGCGCAGCTGCTTGAGTCCTGGTGAAAGTCCAAATATTTTACTAAGATGTCAAGTACAGAAGCTGTTTTTTTTTAGTGGCGTGTCCTAAGGACAAAACAAAAGATGTGTTTCAGTATACTTGCCAGCTAAAAAGACTGGGATTATAAGAAGCAGCTACAGAAACACTAAGCCCTGACCAGTGTGAAAACAAAATGGCAAAAACGATCCTTCCAAATCAACTATGACAGCTCCGTTTCCTTGGATCCTGATCAGGACTGATTAACCTAGGTTTCATAAAAAATGGCAGTAAATGTCCTGGAAAAATGCATCGGTGACATAATTTGTATGAAAATTTAGGTTATTTGGACCTGTTCTGGGTCCCATAAAATGCACCATCATGTTGAAAGAGCTGATAATTAAAATTTTATGAACATATCCTACCCTACCCAAAACTAAAGGAGAAAATTTTCATCAACTAAGAACGATCAGACAGAATGTATGTATAGAAATTTCTGAATGTGCCCCAATGCATGGTGTACCATATATGGTACGTTGCAAAATTGGTGCAAACAATACCTTTGGTGACTGTTTTTGGTCAAAATCTCAAAAGAATCTCAAGAACTTATCCAGTTTAGTCACCAGTATTTTTTCCTTTTCCGAATAACGGTAAATTTCGCAGAATTATTTAGCTGTAAAGATTTACTTTTAAAATTTCACAAAAAATAACGTTCGTCCACTTTGACGACGCACAGACAATTCAAGAAAAGCTTATTTTGTCTACTTTGGGAAAAAGTAAAAAAAAAATCAAAAATGTAATAATCGCTAGACTTTTACAGGAATCTAGCCAAGTACCATTTATGGTACGCTATGCATTTAAGGGTTAACTGCAAATTAACAAAGAAGCTCCACTTCTGAGCGTTGAAAACTTTCCTAATTAGTCTACCAGACATTTGGAAGTGTTTTTGTCAAAAGAGCCTAAATTTGATCTTGCCAAAGTATAAAATTATCAGTGACAAGTAAAATCCCAAAGCAGTCTTGAAATTCGAAATCTGGGGTAGAGACATGCCTTCCAGAATAAAAGAAAAGCTATAAGGAGTCTATGGCTAGATGCCAAGGCTTACGCAAATGTGGACAATACTGCTACCCTCAATACATCAATATGTATATATCAATTACCTCTCGGTCGGTAATTATTAATTAAATCAATCCATTCAATCATTTTCCTATAGTGGGACGCTCTACATATTTGCTCACATCACCCTCTGTTGCCATCGTCCTCTTTAATTCAATGCATAGGCTGGTGCTGGTAGTGGTTGTTTGATAAATAATTTGCATAAATAGATTCGCAAGCACTCAAAAGCTTTTGCTACAATGAATTTTTCCGGTTGCTTACTAATCGGTTTTCTTTTCTTCCTCACCCGTCTTCAAAACCGTACCTCAACGCCGCGCGCCGCCGGCCGGCTAAAACAATCCGACTTTTTTTTTATAATTTATGCAAATTGACTTTTTTTCCTAACTTTTCGATTTCTTTATACGACGAATACCATAGATAGCTTACCGTAGCTAGCCGAGCATAGTAGAATCCAAACAAACTTTTATACTTTTTGCGTTTGTTCGAATTTGTTACGAACAATTTTTCAGTTATGTTTGTTTTCGACTTGCCCCATAATTCAGTGTAAGCTTTTTTCCAGTGAGTTTCTTTTCTTTCTGCAAACATACTGGCATGCCAGATTCAGATATTGTACAGTATATACATAAATGCTGCTGGTGTGTGTACCGAAGGGAAATAACAATAATCGAGTAGCTTCTTACTGTTTGATGACGGTTTGAGTATAAAGAAAAAAAGAAGTACCTAATATGTAAAAATATTTATCAAATTTTGCAGTGGAATTTAAGGTTTTGTTTTGGTGGGCGTAACTAATTATTTGATGATTATATACATTTTAATTAAAAAAAAAAACATAAAAATAAAAAAATCGTTTCTTTTTTGTTAGATGTACTTTTTGCCTCTTTTTGATTTTGCAAAAAAAAACCGTTAAGTATTTGAATTAATCGAGTATGAAAAATTAGAAACATATTTACGATACCAAAACCTCTAAAAGTAAAATCGTCAAAATGCCCATAGTCCTATTAGATTAGCCGAAGAAAACTAAACCAAAATAGCCCAATCGAGCGATAAAAATCATGTTTCTCTGTATTTTTGCAGGATTGTTGGGGAGGACCCTTTGATTGACGAGGGAAAAGTCTGGATCTGGAAACGGGAACGGCGCAATTTTTTTTTTTTAGTTTTTATAGTAACTATTTCAAAAACGGCAAAATATACAGAAACAACATCCGCGAACTAAACCAGCTATGCGCTAGAATAAAAAAAAGGGTATTTTGAACGTTTTTAAAAAGCTTCATAACTCTTGAAGAAACCCAAATTGGGCCATGAAAAATGGTCTGGTGCCAAAACTTGAGCAGACCGGATCTCCCCTACCAAAGCTTGACGTTTAATATCTCTGGTTTGGCGTTACTTTGAGATCTGCACATTATACGGTTAGGACAGCTAGGACTCAATATCATTTGAAATATTTTTATTAATTCAACTAAATTCGTGTAATGCTAGCCTGCAATAAAACTTTCGGGTGCTTGTGCCAATTAATTTGCGAAGTAGATCTTTCAACTTCGTTATATTCTTTTCACGCATTTATTTATGAAACGTATAATGAGTATATGTACATACTTTTCTGCCTGCTCTACATTCGCTCGGAGCAAATTACATTTATTCAAATCCACCCAACGTCATCATCACAAAACAAGTCCTCTCTCAATCGTCAGTGGTAAAGCTCACCCATTCTTGATAATTTTTAATGCAGTCCACTCATTTGTCCAACAATTTCTATTAAAACTTTGAGTTGCTTACAGCCGACTCGACTTTCGTTTAAAATGCTCATCAAACAAAAACAAACCGGGTCGACTAAGACTTGTGTAACCCCCAAAGAGAATTCAATGGTACAAAAGAAACCAAATATTCTCAAAGGACTGCACCGCGCCCGCCGCTCCATCGTCGCGTCGAGGCAACCCCCCAAAGAAACTAGATCGGGAACCAGTAGTTCGTTCCCTATACACAGAAAACATAAAGAAATCGTAAAAGCACAAGAAGAAACCTTAAAAGAAACATCCTAAGCGTCATAAAGCATTGAGTTCTAAACAACTTTGTCCTGGTGGAACATAGACATTTTTGTATACGTTTCTTGTCTCTCCCCTCTTGTTTTTGACGTGCGAGCTAACTGTTTGCCTGTGTCTTATCTAATTTTTCTCACTGTTCGAGAAATGAATGCGTGACTCCAAAAGACATAGGTATACCGACAAGGATTTCTCGGGCTTTGAAAAATATGGAGAAACGGCGCTCATGTATACAGCCGAACCCGACGAAACACCATTGAGAACAGTTCCGACATAATGATTCCCTCTATACCTTGCCTATATCACATACATACTTTCCTTCTCTCGCTCTCTCGCCGTACAGAAATCCCATTACGAAATACTCCTATAGCAAATCGAAAGTAGCACAGCGACCGTTAAGTTGTAGGGAGCATAGACGAGGCCACGGGGAAAGTTAAGAAGCGAGACGAAAGAGAGGCGATGATGAACGACAACTAGGATGCTAGATGTTCTGATTGCATATCAAAGCTTTGATGATTTCCTTTGGCTGCAACTCAAGAGTTGGTTGGTTTTCACCGATCAAAGGCAACGATGAACAGAATTCCAAATACTCAGTTGTTCGGCAAAGGCTCTTCACGAAAAATTTATAGAGGTAAAACAATTTAGTTCAGTCTTTAGCCGTTTTTAAAAAGTCAGTGATTACTTACCCAAATGATATAGCCTTTCGGTTGGTTCCTTTCGGTTCGTTTTACAAAATATGCCGAACAAAAAACTTTACTGGTTCGTTTGTGTTATTTTAAGGCTAATCACGGGAATTAGCTAATTCAGTGCGAATATAATGCTTCGCCTATCTATCAGTAATTCAATAGAAATTACTGCACTAATCAAAATGTATCTCATCCGCAATTGAGCTGAAGGAACGCTTAAATTAAATCACAAGACCGTGTATATTCCTCCGCGTTCCCCCACTCTTCTCCCAATGCTCAAATGCCGTTTTCAAACCTCCTCATCTTCGCAAACGATCCGCACAACGTATCTCAGCATCATGTCCGTTTTGTGGGTGGCCCGCAAAGCTTTAGGACTTTTGTAAGATTTTCACATGAAATCCACTTTTCGAACCGCAACTGTAAAAGAATAATGGGTTAGCTCACATCCAAAGCTATTCGACCATGATGGCTACTCTATGGGCGCGCACACCGACAAGGACTAGGTCGTCTCTGCATATCCTTCCGATATCCTACGCTACGTTGTCGTCGTCATCGGATGTCCTTCCAACGAAACAAACTAATTCGTTTCTTTCTTCGCCCTCTCGCACTCGCCTCAACCATAACGACTCGCAATTTTTTCGTTCGTTTTGGTATTCATGACCTGATATGTTTGTAGCCAAGTGTCCTGGCACATTGTACATATAAATTCTAGGGATATTTCGTTTTGGAGCGTGCATAAAGCAAACGGTAAAGTGAAGAGCCTCACAAGAGGGATCGGGAAGCAAAGGAGACAGAAAGTGGGTGGGTGTTAGTGGATTGTACTGTGACACCCTATGGCATACATATGCTCGTTTTGGCTTTGACTTCGCCTGTACTACTATGCCTTTTTACGGATCCCCTCCTCTCGTCCAAATGGTATCCCTGCGCTTTTACACATCCATCGACTTACACCCGAAGTGAGCGGACCGAGAGTCTATGTTTCATTGCCTTTAGGTAAAGGACATAATGTTGGATATTATGGCAAATATTTTCGGATAATTTGTTTTTGTTACGGGTCTACCTTCGTATAGCAATACTGTGACTGTTATGAAGTTGAATTAGGAGCTGTCGTTGGAATATGGAAGTGAAAAAAGGATGACTATGGTGAAAGGATGTAGACGCGGCGGCAATGGCATAAGAAATGATGTACGGGAGTAAATGAGGATAATGTTAGTTATGGTTATTGTGTACACATTTGTAGCATCTAAATCTATTCATAATGCTTGGCGGCTAATGGATTAGATTTTTTTAGGGTTTTGTTTTAGATTCTTTTTAGAAGAAAACTCTTATAAAATCGATTTTGTCCGTTCGCGTTTTCGCTAAATTACTCGCGAACGGTTAAACCGATCGTCATGAACTTTGGTAGGAATGTGTAGAATGGCAACAGTCTCTGGCACGAATAGCTAAGAAGTTGGTAGGGCGCCATTGTCAAATATTATATTCCCTATATATCCGGTTTGGATAAAGTTATTCGAATGAATATTTCCAGACATATTCCTTATGTCATTTCCTAATTTGCAGATCTAAGGGGCCTACACACGCACATGAACATGGTTAGTATTTAACGTATCTAAGCTCATACTATCTTTGTGCAAAATTTCATATCGGTACCTATAACGGTTTAGAAAAACGGAGGTGATAGCGAAAGCTTAAATTCAAACGCCCATAACTCCGTTACCGTAACTCAAAACTAGAAACTAACTGATATAAAATGGACTCGTTGAGTACTTTGATTTATACGTCCATCTCCAATAAAAAATATAAAAGTCGACTTTTTTTACCTCTTCTTCTTCTTCTTCTTCTTCTTCTTCTTCTTCTTCTTCTTCTTCTTCTTCTTCTTCTTCTTCTTATTCTTCTTCGTCTTCTTCTTCTTCTTATAGCGATGAGGTGTGAATCCGCCGTCCATCTATGTGGGTACGAGTTATGGTTCGTCAATATTTATGCTCGTGAGGTCTAGGAACAAAAACATAGCTGCTGCGATATGGTTTTCCCACAGCGATATAGGAGATCAGTGGGCGCAGCTGGGCATTGAAACAAATGACCCACATCATGAGGAGTGCCATCGCAATTTGGACAGAGGTTTTGGATGTCCGGGTTTATGCGAGAAAGGTACGAATTAAGGCGTGAACAAAAGCCCGACCGAAGTCGAGCTAATGTTACTCTGGTGGCTTTCGGGAGCCTAATCTCCTTAGGTGAAGTTGGTGGTGGGCGCTCTAAGAGGACTCTATTCGCAATGGACCGATTCACTCAGCGCCCGCTCTAAGGGGGGGGGCAAGCCGGGCGGTCGCCCGGGGCGCCAAATTCTAGGGGCGCCTTTTTGGCAATCACTCGAATTAAAAAACAAAACGAGTGAAAAAAATTTAACATCAACATCAATTTAGTAGAAAGCAAAACTTAGAAACTACAGATGAAATAAAATGAGTTGAAACAAAATGTCGTAAGGTAGGAAACAAACTGGCACCGAAGCATTTTCAACCGTTATACCCAATTTTTTGGAGACGGCAGATTAAGGTTTTTATTTAGGTAATTATAAAAACCTGTTGAACATTTTTTTAATTTATCAATTAAGTCCACAATTGATACGAGGTGCTTAGAAAATGTTCCGCTTATGATGCTAGCACCTATTCCGCTTTCGAAAAGCAAAATGGCACAATTCGCTAAGTTATATAATAATAAATTTCCTCCCCAAAAAAAAATATTTTTTCATTACAGAATGATGTGGTAATTTGGTATTTTAATTGAAAAATTGGTTCCTTTTCCGTGATATCGTGTTGTTTTGCCGGGTTTGAATTTTTATATGCAACTTTTGTGTTGCCTCCTGTTTTCAACCCGATAATAAAACCAAAAGTTTTTATTTTAGCCTATATATTTCGAGCCGGATTGGCCCATCTTCAGGGCTTTCTTATTTATGAAAATTGTCTTCCGTGTTTTGATAGATTTAGTTTTAAAACTTTTGGTTTTATTATCGGGTTGAAAACAGGAGGCAACACAAAAGTTGCATATATTGGTTCCTTTTCTTCAAAGCATTCTGATTAGACCTGCTTATTCATAATTCGTATTAAAGGAAAGGGAAACCAAATTTTTAAATAAAAGGCGACATTATAACATACATATATAGAGAAATAAGGAATCGTGTAAACACTGGAGACATAAAAGCATTTTCGATTACAATAATTCAACTTCATTTCACCTGATCCTTACGTGTATGATTTCCTTCAGTTTCAGTAGCATTGATTTGACTATTCCCTATTGTCTTCAAGTTCCGTTTCCTCTTTCAACATTGAACTTGTGATTGATAGCATCAAGTGAACAGAAGAGATGAATTCCTCAATTTGCCCACATTTTTTCATCATTCGTCGTTAGGTATTTGTTGCGAATTGTGTCAAAACGCATAAATTAAAGCTTCTTGCAGAAGAAAATTAGGCAATACTAGTGTTAATTATTAAATTTTCAAAATTAAATGCCAAAAAAACATTTTACAACTTATTCAGTCGCTCAGAAATTAAAACACGCTTTTCTCAAGTCGTTGGAAGATAAACACCGATAAATTGTAATTCACAATCCTCCCACAAAGCAAATTAGAAAAATGTTGAAGAGAAGACTCAGTAAACTCGATTTTAATGGGTTGCAATTTCCCATCCTTGCTCGTCGAATTTGACATATTCGACATTGGGATTGGGTTTGAGTAGGATAAGTAGGTACGATGGAGCCACCCCCTGCCAAAGCCGCGATAGTATTCCTCCCTAATATGTTTCCTGACACTGACATGCTAATCTCGCGATTGGGATAGGTTCCCCGATTTAACAAGCTGTGATTTTATTCTCTTCTCTAATCATAATTTTGGAGATGAGGCATTTCTGACGTCGGTTGAAACCGCTAAAGATATCCTTTCGAGAAGAGATCCGGCTAATTTAAGTTTATCTGTTCTGTTTATTTGCGCAGGGTGTAAAGAAATTATCGAAAACTACTCCAAAAGGTTAGTGTAAAGCCGGCCTCACACCGACCGGAGTGTGGCACACACCGCGCAAAAGACCGGTTCCAAGAATGATACATTGGAGTCGCCCAACCACACTGCTGCACTGCTGCTGCACGATTTTTCGTATCAATCATTTGTGCGGTGTTTGCCACACTTCGGTCGGTATGGGGCCGGCTTAATGCAAATGAATATCAATCTTTGGCACAAAATTTTCCAGAGCGGATTTTTCTAAAATGTTTTGAGCGTTTTAATATTGGTAAGCTTTTATATTGGAACTCCGAACAAACTCTCCACTAAGCCACCTGAACTGTGGTGAATTTTTGTTTCTACTATATGCTTAAGGCCTGGATAGACCTCGGGCGGAATGAGAATGAAATTTTAGTTCGTTGCGATTTTCTCAATGAAAATGCATACTTACTGTCGTGGAATATGTGGTAAATGCTGGGGAATTCCATAAACTAAAATCCGAGAATGGTTTCACAATTCGTCTCTGCCATTTTATATATTATTTTTCGATTCCCCGGTCATTAGATAATTTCCACGATGAACTCGTCGTGGACAGTGAATCGGTTTGACATTTGCAAAACTCACCACGCCCGACGGAGAATATGCTACCGAATCGACCCATTTTCAAGTTGAAAATGCATTTGGACAAGGGGGAAATTATTATTTTTAGTTATTTTTAAGATGATTTATGATGATCGTAAAACGATTTTGTAGCAATTTTCGAAGCTAAAATTTTAATTTCACCACGGTTTTTATGCCGGCTCATTACCGTTTCATTTTCATTTACGCTCCAGATCTATCCAGGACTTTACTCGGCAACTGAACTCAGTGTGGGTAGAGATTCTAATATCTGAAGTACTGCAGCGTTGGTTTGAATCCCATTGTGATCATGATTTTTGTGTTGTCTTTACAAAAATGTGCCTACGGGAGCCGGTTCCAAAATGTAAATCGTTTCGGTTTCGGAGCTACTCGCTGTTATAGGCGACCAAAAGCTGCACAGATCAGTCGAGAAATAAGACCTGGATTCAGGTCTACAACAAAAACTATACAAGTAGGTACATACTCGTACTATCTCTACTATCAATTTCCCCGATATAGTACCTAAGGGGCGCCAAATTTAGCTATTGCCCGGGGCGGCGTAAGTGCTAGAGCGGGCGCTGATTCACTGCTTCTGTGTGGATCGCTGCGATTTTTTTTTTATAAAAAGGGGATAAAGGGGCCGATGTAGAGGACATTGGGGCGCACATTTTGCTGAAAAGTTCAAAGTCCTAGCCGTCTCCGGTCGAAAATTACATCCATTCAAAGTTGCGACCCAAGACCTATAAAATTCCAAATGTTTGGTTTATTTTTGGTAAGTGATGAAATATTTAGCTTGTCATGTTTTCTAGTTTATAAATTTCAGCATTTTAGATGCTACAGTTATCGACATTTATATTTCGATTTTTACTCCTTGTATGAAGTCTTTAAAAGCACTCGAATCAAAGTAAATTTTGACGTTTAGTTTAAAATAGGAAAAACTTTTCATACGACTCGTTTGAATAAATTTCTGCACAAGAAAGCTGAGGGTTTTTCTAGTTCTGGGCTCTTTCGAAATTTAATGAGCACTAATTATCGCCGCTTATGCGTTCCGGCAGGTGTTTCAAAAAGCACAGGGTGTTACCGAATTAAGCGTATCTTTATCGTGAGTAACTGTTAATAGTAAGTTAGGGTCCGCATCATTTATGTATTTATAAAATAGCAATTTTCAAAATTTGCTAAATGGACTAAAACTGAAGTAGAACTACTGGTATCTCCCCATTAAAAAATATAAAAAACAGCGCAAAATAACAACCCTGGAACCTATGCAAGATATGTTAACGATGGGATCTTAATGGGATTTTGTAGAAATGTTAAAATCGACAGCACACACTCGGCCGAGTTATTTGTCCCCATAAATATGTGAGCATTAAACATGTAAGCGAGGTCGGAGTAAACTTGTAGTGTCTCCGAACACGCTCACCCTTCTTCGCCCCACTTCAACCAGACTATTCCTTTCAGCGAAAAGAGAACAATGCTTCTTAATAGACTACTAACCAAAAGAATATAACTCAATTGTATGATTATCCTCTAGTCCAGTTTCCAAACAAATTAACCCGCACCGTATTTAGTCGATATTATTCCAACCGCATGAATCCAAAAAAGAAAATCCCCCAACAGGCGTTTGAAAATGTTATCAGGATAACTTCATGGAAAATGTCATCCAAAGTTCACAGCGTTCCAATATTATTGGCTCATCGAAATGGAAATCCTGTCAATTTCACCAACGTTAATGGGCATACACGTGTAACGATGTACTGAAAAAGTACGGACTACGTATTCGTCAGCTATGACGTCACAGTCGACGTCATAGTCACCTAGTTTGCACACTGCCTTTTAAGCGGCGAAAAAATTGGATCAACTTCACTTACACTCTTAAGTAGGGTGATATCGCTTTGTCCTATTTACAACTCATCCCCCGTTACACAAACGATAAAACAAATAATTCATAACGTCATCGTTTCCAGACTATCCTTATATCATGTACGTACTGAACGCCTACAGTCGGAAACCGAGAATAAACGTGGCCGTTCGCCGAATAGCTATGACGACAGCAACGTCACACGACATTGTATGCGCATTATAGGGTTTGCCGGCGCTACCATGCAAATTCATCGCCCGGTTCAACGCAAGACTTCCTGCCAAACACGTGCTTGGATTTTTCACATTTTCTCAAGCGGCCAAGGTTGCCGTGCACACCTGTCAAAGATGTGCCCTTTCGGTGTTTCTCGGTATCCGGTTCGAGCTATAAGAAAGCTCGCGAGTATATTCTCATTATGCGGATGGCGGGACTCGTAGGAGTTTCTGATGAATTTTTGAATTTGTCTGAAACGATGAGTCAATTTCAGTAAATTGAAGTATGTAGTAGACGCGCGGCAACGAGTCGTAATAATCGGACGGAACGGAAAATTTCCAGAAGGTCCTGGCTTGGCATTTATTTCGTCGTCCTCCACAAATGTACATGCATACATATGTATAGGCTCCGCCGAAATCGACTATAAGGGGAGCGAGAGAGTAAAATTTCAGTTGAATCTCCTTTTCGTTATAGAACGGTATAGAAATTTCCATGGTAGCTCGGGCTGATGTGGGTGAAATCCCGTGGGAAATTGTCGTTCACAGATATTGAAGAGCTGTTTTCGCAAATGGATGACGCCATTTCTATACGGAAAGGAAGCGACGGTCGAGAAGATGGCCACAATCTTGACGTCATTAAATAATCAAATTATTATTTCCAAGAGTTGGAAGAGGCATTTGTCGTGTGTCTCGTGCATCAGTATCTATACGACACAGGACATTGTCTATGGCTTTATTCGACACAAAGGACATTGGTTACGACAAGAGCCACTATACCATGCACACAGTCCGGGAATGTCCTTTGATTGCCAGTCTGATGAATGCTCACCTGAAAATCGGAAAATCCACAGGACAAAAGGTCGGAATGAAATATGGTTGCGTGACAGCATATTTACTCGGAGCACAAGGACATTGGATACAATGGAGACCGGAACGCTCTCTATACGTTGTGTCGTAATTCGACCTGAATTATGTGAATACCGATAAATGTTCTATATAGAGGACACACACGGGAATTGAACGTTTCATATTTCCCATACTCGTTCGTAGGATATATGCACTCTGTGCTATGTCAGAGTATCAAGCAAAGCAAAATTGGTCTCAATAAATATCAATTAACAAGTTCTCCCGTCTCGTTATCCTCCCAAGTCAACAGGACACGAAGCATCTCGTCGTGTATAATGGGAACACCCACTACGGCTTCTTGCAAACTGACCGACATATCAACTTATAGATTAGGCGCCAACTATAATGTTTTCTTTGTTTAGACGACGGACGTCAAGCCCATAGCCCAAGGATCTGGTTCATCCATCCCGGAACCCCGACAGAGCAAACAAACGGCAAATAAAGTGACTGAAAGCGAAGCCTCACCATATATATCCACCGCATCAACATGACAACGTGGGGGCTGAAACCGGTCATTAGCATTACTGACGACGACGGCAACGGCAATGAGGAAGGATCAGCTCGTATAGTAAATGTCGAAGGATTCATTTCACTCAGAAAAAAAAGGTCACTGCTCCGCCATTAACATCATCCAAGGAACAGGCAAACAGGGTTTTTATCCAAGGGTTGGATGGGCTACCATGGAAACTGTATGAAAATGTCTTGACATGACCTTTCCGACTGTCAAGAATGAAAAGCTGTTTTCCGTTTTTCTGTACGGTATACTGAATAGTCCTAGGCGCTAGCTAAGGATATAACAAACATATTTTCCATAATTGACATAAAGGTAATTATGGTAGTGCCATGTTGGTGTAACCTTGCGGTAAATGGTAGCAAATTGTGTTTAAGTAATTTACATGGCAATCAAATAATCTGAGAGTTAATTTGACCAGATGGAAGTTATGTTGGAATTAAGGATAATTGAATTTATGAATTGAAATGGAAAACCTCGGCAAAGTCAACTTTTTATCATTGAGTTACATAAATAACAAAGGAGCTGCTCTCCAGCAAAGGAACTGTTCAAGCATTTATGGTCGACTCACACATTCCAGTCAACAGTTACAGTCGTTTCATGTACATCTTATGACTGTGTAGCCGCTAGATTTAATGGTCAAGTATACTCTTTCGTTTTCTTAGTGAACTGTGTTCAAGTTGTGGATGCTTCGATGCCAAGACTAGACGTTGTGAGCTATTCATATATATTTAAACAAGCTGCCCGACTTGTCCAAGTATGTACGCATTCGATGCGAGCAATTCGAGTTTAGTCTCTGTGTTCCAGTCGTGTGTGCTTCGATGCCAAGACTAGAATGATAAGCTCTGGTGGCTCGTTCTCGTTCTCTGGCTCGCCCTTTATACTGTACGAACGAGCCTGCAGTGTCGGGATGCCGCGTGCTGTTTATCGTTTTGCTCGTGCTGCTCTGTGAGCGCTAGTGGGACGTTGCATTGCATGCGTTGCTGTTGTCATATCGGCAGGCCGGTAGTCAGCTGATTTTCGAAAATTGATGGTGTGTTTGCAAGTGTTGTGATAACTGACAATATATCAATTTGTACCGAAAATACCCTGCAATGTGTAAATCCATCTTTATTTGTATTTTGGTCATTTTAATAAAAAGAAAACTGGCGCACCAGTCCGTACTTCGTATACTAAAAATAAATAAAGCCACTTCCTTTTTAGAAAAATCAAAGCACCCACACAATCCTTTAGACTCTCAACATCCCTAGCATTTGCTTCCTTTTCCTCGATTTCATGTTTTGCCCGAAATCATTTCATCTCACAAATGAAATAAGCTATATAGCTACATGGCAGACATTCCTATTTAGACCAAAACTATAGTTTCATTCGTCCTCTCGCTAACCACTTGTATCCTTTTGTGGCAATAGTCTTCCCACATTTTCTCATTTTTCATTCCACCGACCCGAAGTGAAATCAAACAAAATTCTGTTTGTCGGCCAGCAAGCAATCCGAAAAGGTAAGGTCTGGAACGGATCCTTTTTTTGTACTTACCGCGTTGCTCGTTCCTCTAATGCCCCCGCCTACAGTACTGCATTCGCCGTCGTCGATGCTTTGTGTGTTGTCGTCGTTTTTCATGGCATTTTCTTATCATCCAAACTCCTAAACATCCACCAAAACTTTGCCTGCACTTTGGTTAACATTGCGTCCTTGTCGCAGTCATCGCTGCCACCACCATCATCATCGTCGTCGTCATCGCATTCGTATAGTCGTCGTTGTTGTCGACGTTCTATACATTTTCGTCCTTGTTGCTTTTTTTCCTTGCAATTTCCGCACTATGTCTGCAGTGCATAAAATGCCACTAGTGTCTGCGATGTGGGTGCGGGGACACGGCGCGATGATGGCAAGTACATATAGCACCCACACGAGACTCAATCTCAAACTACCCACACGCGCAGTCAGTCAGTCTTGTGGGCCCTTCAAGGACATTCATGATGAAGGCTTTTGGACAAAATCCAACGGTGAGATGGGTTTAAATCGGGCTCGATCCCTTTGCCCGCGCTGGCCCCATAATGCTGAAAGAACGGGAATGTATGATGAGAACGAGAGAAAGGCAAAAAAGGACTCGCTTTGGATTTGTTTGTTGAGTCTGCTACACACGAAACGTGTACCGAGAATCTCAACAAAGGACAAGGACATGATGGTGGGGAGTTGGTGCGGCTGTACGGGGTTGCGCAAAAATGAGAACACAGAACGTGAATAGTACAGAGCGACTGATGAAAGTCTGAGTGGTTGGCTGTACACATATAGAGTACAGTGTGGGTGGGTATGGGCCGATTGAGGAAGTTTGAAAACAGGTCAATTTGGTTTGGACTTACATCCTGTAGAAATGAAGGAGGAACTCTCAAACTTGTAAAAGCTAAATATGACTACCACCACTGGATTTTGCAATATGTGTCTCCCTGTCTCCGCTCCTCGGTTCGCCGTAGTTTCCTGGTACCTTTCCTTTCTTTGTTTCACCGACCAACTTACACCGGAAGCGTTTATAGAAATGGCCTTTGCAAGGATATCTCTCGGAACATGTACAAAATAAAAATAAAAAGAATTCTAACAAGGACTATGTGTGGGAGCGATTGGGTGGCATTGCGAACAGACAGACGTACGTACTCTTATAGAAGGAAGCCAATCGTTTGGTGGTATGGCCGATAGTGATGGCGAAGGATGTTATGCGTGGTTCTATAGCAGGCAAGTGGGTAGGAAACAAACTGCCGACATTCATTTACTAAGTGATACGTACGAAGGGAATATAGTGTATAGAAATGTCGAGGGTGAGTTGCATGAAATTTATTTACAGGACAAAAAAAAAAGAACAACAACTACACTCCGCTATGACGACGGAACGCTAGACGTTTTGCCATTTTGTGTCCGATAAATAATGTGTCGATGGACCTTAACGCGCACTTTGAACAAGAAGGGAATTGTGTAGATTGAAGATAATTCGTTTTGGGTGGATAAGATGTTTTGGGTAATTTTCTTTTTATTTTTAGCTTAAAACTACATTGGCTTATCAACACCCAACTCTGACCGAAATTATCAAGCAAGGTATGAATATGTATAGCAAACAGGACTAACATTGGCGAAAATCATCCTCTTTCCCGGCTTCGAATCAATCATTCCATTACATCACTTTGAATCGATGAATTTATTTAAGACAATTTCCGACAGTGGGAAGTGCAAGTTCAAAGTTCACGTTCAACGGACGACACGCAACGTGTCGGATAAGGTCGCTGCTTTCGTCTGTATAATGATGTGTCCTGACGAAATTCGACAGTCAAACTGAAGAAAAAACTTTTGTATGACTCGGTTGACTTGAAAGAAGTGCTCGTTTACATCCACCCAATGCGGGTGGAATAACCTTTTCGGGGTTGTTTGACATGTAGGAAATTGCGTAGTATCAAGCTATCTAAGTTGCACCGCACACGAGGGTGACATTGTGTTTTCCACGATGGTGAATCGCTTTTGTCCTTTAAGAACGTATATATGGGTGTCTAATGGGTTTTTGCTTTGCCTTCAGTGTGGGCGTCAAAGGTTATCAATTGATGCGGTAAGTGGATAATGGATTGTTGGAAAAAAAATTTCTTCGTATTTTATAAATTTAAATTATGCATAAATAATATTGTTTTCTTGTCTGAGACGTATTGAAAAGGAATAAATGACTGAAATTCAGTGAATCCTAGTGGGTTTCTTGTCTTCCGAAATCTAGTCTAGACGATGTGATGAGTTTGATGTAATAGATTTAAATAATTCAGCGAATTCGCTGAAGCTCATGAATGTCACATATAGGAATACAATGAGACTATCAAATATGTGTCAAAATCAATTAACTTGACCTGAAATTTGTTGACTTCATAATTTATCCGCGAGTCAACGCTATTTAATCTTTGCATTTTGGTAAATCTCTTTAAATGTTAATTTCTCTTTCAGCACATCTTAAAATAAAAAACCCATACAATTCAAATATATACAGCTCCACTGGTGTAAACATTAAAATATTATTTGTATGAAAATCGAAAACCAATCGATTTAATTATGGCAAAGCGACTATTTTTAATCGTATTCATGCATCGAATCGCGCGCGTACATTGCGCTTATTCAATTCCTCCAAAAAATAGCTCTAGTGTTCACCGAAAATAGAACATTCGAAGCCAAAAATGAATCTTATGAAGAAGCATCGTATCAAAACTCAAGAGTGTGTACCAAAGATAATAATAGTACCACTACTCGACAGTTTGTATGGGGAAAGATGTTTCAATTTGTTGATGATTACGTCCCTAAATATAGCTGAGGCGCACGAATAACACAAAGTTCCTGTGTTGGTACCCGCGTATCGTGTACATTTACAGTGAACATATCGCGGTGTTTTAGAATAAGCTTTCACATCGCTTATGCCTGGTACAAAGCAGTGGTTTACATGCTGCGTTGATTTAATATTCATTTTTAAGAAGAAATTTTCAAAATCATATATTTATGGTATCTGAAGAGTTCCGTAGGGGGGAGGATAAAGGCTATATCCTCTTCAGTTGTGGCATAACTGCGGACCCTTAGCTATGCAGGAGGAGCTTCATAGGGTGAACGGCTCCAGCCAATTCCTATGTTTCTCTACGGGGCGTTACTTTCCCGCATTATCCGAGTAACCGCTGCGCCTGAGTGCTGTATTAACAACTTCAGCGTCTCAGGTTACTAAACGTAATAGGGTGACAAAAACCGAATAGTCAATCACCGAAGCAGCCCCTCCGAGGCCCCTCCATGATGGACCTCTTTCGTTTACGAATACTATCATGGTTAAGCGATGGGCCGACAACTCATCCTTGTAAAAAAAATTTCGACGTCAAGAAACCTGGAACGAAAGCCTCGGATTGGACGGATACAACTCAACGACGACCTCGCAAACGAACAACGGATTACTCTTTCGGAACCTGGAATGTACGCTCCCTGAATAGGGCAGGGGCTTTAAGGGCCCTCTTGGATCAGGTTGAAAAATATAAGCTGAGCATAGTTGCACTCCAGGAAACAAAATGGCTTAGTAGCGAGATAGATGACCGAAATTCGTACACAATTTTCACAAGTGGAAAACCTTCGGGCCACAGGGAGTTTGGAGTGGCGTTCATTGTAAACAATCAACTTAAGCCGCATGTTATCGACTTCAAACCCATAAACGAGCGGCTGTGTGCGATTCGCATTAAAACTCGGTTCTTCAATCTCTGGCTCATAAACGCGCATGCCCCCACCGAAGTCAGTGAAGACGCGGCCAAAGACGAGTTCTACCACCGCCTAGAAAATCTCTTCGACTCACTTCAATCAAACGATGTCAAATTGCTGCTGGGGGACTTCAACGCCAAAGTCGGAAACGAAAGTTGGCATAGGGGGATTACTGGAGGTTACAGCCTCCATGAAGAATGTAACGACAACGGCCAACGACTAACAGACTTCGCGACCAGCAGAAACATGGTCATTAGCTCAACGTGTTTGCCGCATCGTCGTATTCACAGACAGACCTGGAGATCTCCAGATCAACATACCGTCAACCAAATTGACCACGTCCTTATCTGCAAGAGATGGGCGTCGAGCATGATGGATGTTCGGTCCTATCGTGGAGCAAATATTGACTCTGACCACTATATGGTGAAGGCGACTTATAGGTGCAGAATTTCTTCGGTGCATCATTCGAGATTCAACCCGGCAAAAATTTTTGCGGTTGACAAATTGTTGGATGATGCCACGGTGGTCACTTATACGACTGCCCTTGAGGGGAAGCTGACGCCCTTGCTAAATAACATCAGCAACCAGTGGCGTAGATAGCTTTTCGGAGAGGAGGGGGATCATTTTGCAAGATTACTTACACCTTCACGGTTATCAAATGTTGAATTTCAGAATAACAATTTCTGTATTTATTACACTTCAAATTGGCAGTTTTAGCAAATCTTGGTGCAAAATAGATAGCAATTATACCATACGAAAAAAACTGAGTCCTGAAAATATTCATCGATAATTTTGGCTTTTTTTTTACTAAATCATATAGTTATATGCCCAGAAAAGGGAAATTGTGAAGACGGGAGCTCGTTGGGAATGCCCAGTATATGTGGATAAAGTTGAGTATTTGTGTTTTTAAATCGAAATTTTCCGATAACTCAGAAATTCGTGAGTAGAAATTTCTAAAATTTCCAAACTTGACACCTATTAGCCAATTGTTTGAAAAGGATACCAAAAATGTGAGTAGAACTTAAAATTCGGACTGTTAAAATTCGTTTAAAAAAATTGTAGAAAAGTTTTGATTAACTCTTTATTTAATCCTCTAATTTATTTTCGCTTTAATTTAAATCCCAAGAACCTCGACACAAATGTGTTATTACAGTATGCTTTATTTTCTGGTACACACTACTTCCTTTTCCATTTGATATACATAGTAGAAAGTTGTAAAAGAAAATCGGTTGAGTCTCTGATGCTGGTCAAATATTTCACAGTTAAGTTGATTTCCGATACAGTGTAGCAGACTAAGCTTCGGAATTTTAAAACTTGTTCGCATTTTTCCAATTTTTGAATATCTTTGCGGAACCCCTGAGAAATCATCAACCCTAGGGCACCGCGGAATTTCGTTTGTTTGTTTGTTAATTAGTTTCGAATTACTGCCTGCATATGACTATATATTTTTCAATTTTGGGAATTTCTACAATTTATTTTTATATTATATTTAGTTTAAAAACGAATCCTGGTTATAGCTTTGAGAGTTCTTCGTATTAAATTCAATTAAATTGCGAACAACTATAGAGAAAGTCAAGAATTACTTTGCCTGATATATACGATAAAACCTTTCGTCGAATTTTAAATTAACAAAAAAGAATGTTGATAAGCTCAAGCAATAAAGGAAGCTTAAAAATTGGAAGCAAATTGGAAATTCCACTTCTGTGGAAGAGCGGAACATTAAGATTTTCCGGCGACAAATTTTCAATCAGTGGTTACATTTAATTTTTCCAGCAGCATTTCTAGATCCAATTTGGAAAAAGAGATGAACGTAAAGTCCTCTGCTGAAGTTTTCTATTCTATCTACACGCTTCTATTATACAATTGAAATTTGAGGAAGTGCTAAATTTTCTATTGCAGTTCTGAATATGGTTTCAGGCTTGTTTGAAACACTGCACACGTACCTAAAGTAACAAGAAAAAAGTGTAACCGAAGGGGGGGGGGGGGGATTGATCCCCTTAATCCCCCCTTATCTACGCCACTGTCAGCAACAAAGGCGCCCTTGAGATTTGGGATACACTCAAAGACACCATCAAAGGGGTCGCAGAGGAGGTTGTGGGATACAAAGCCCGGCGAGCCCGAAATGATTGGTTTGACGAGGAATGTCAAAATGCGGTAGATGCGAAAAACGAGGCATATCGCCAATGGACCGAACGCGCAACTAGAGCCAAAAAAACAAATTATGACGAGCTTCGACGATTTTCGAATAGGTTAATTAGACGTAAGAAACGTAAGCATCTTGACGAGCAGTTGATGCAAATAAACCAAAGACTAGCTAGTAGGAACAGTAGACAAGCGTACAAGCTAATTAATTCAATTAAAAGTGGATACCAACCCAGGACCTGCCTCTGTAAGGATAAGGATGGCAATATAATTAGCGACACCGATAGCGTTGATAAACGCTGGGCCTCACATTTTGAAGAGCTTCTTAATGTTCAACCGAACAACCCCACACAAGAAGCGCTGGAGCTGACGGCTGAAACAGGCCCTCCCATTCAACCCCCCAACAATAGAAGAAGTTGATCTCGTCATGCAATCACTGAAACATAATAAAGCCCCGGGCGCTGACGAGATTCCAGCTGAACTGCTAAAGCATGGTGGGGAGAGCCTTTTTAAGGCTATACACACACTTATCGTTAAAATATGGAACGACGAAATAATCCCGGAAGATTGGCGCAAAAGTATAATTTGCCCAATCCACAAAAAAGGGGATAAGTTAAAATGTGAGAACTACAGAGGCATCTCATTAGTTTGTACGACTTATAAGATTTTATCTAAAATTCTAGAAAATAGAATTAATCCGTACGCAGAAGAAATCATTGGCGAGTACCAAGGCGGCTTTAGACCTGGTCGTTCGACGACAGATCAGCTTTTTACAGCGAAGCTTTTACTCCAGAAGTGCTTGGAATATAACATCGACGTATACCAAATATTTGTCGACTTCAAGCAGGCATACGACAGTATCGATCGAAGTGTACTGTACAACATTCTGCTGCATTTTGGTATACCAGCTAAGCTAGTGCGACTCATAAGGATGACGATGACTAATACCGTCTCGCAGGTCAGAGTACAGAACAGACTCACTGACCTATTTGAAACTCGTACTGGACTCAAGCAAGGCGACGGGCTGGCGCCGACGCTCTTCAACCTGGCTCTGGAGTATGTAATTCGAGCCATGAACTTGGACAGCAGCGGAACGCTACTCATTAAATCGACTCAACTAGTAGCTTACGCCGACGACATCAACATCATGTCTAGAAGATTGGGTGATGCAGAAATCCTCCTGCATAATCTCAATAACGCCGCCAAAGAAGTTGGACTACATATCAACGAATCTAAAACCACCTCAATATAGAGTATGTAGACAACTTCACTTACCTGGGTTGTAATTTGTCAAAGGACGCCAACGAAACAGATGAGATAAAGCGACGGATACAACTAGCTAATAAGTGTTATTTTGCGGTCCTCCAAATTATGAATTCGAAGCTGGTGCACAGGAAGACGAAGCTCCACGTATATAAAACCATAATCCGACCTGTGCTATGCTATGGCTGCGAGGCATGGACCCTAACCCAAAACTCTGAACACGTCCAACAGGGACACATTCGAGCGAAAGGTTCTCCGAAGAATCTTCGGGGCCGTTCGTAAACGAGGTGAATGGCGCATCCGGTACAACCTTGAGTTGTATCAGCTGTATGATGAGCTACAGGTGTCGAAGATCGTGAAATTGCAGCGACTGCAATGGGCGGGACATGTACAAAGGATGAACGACGATCGCATGCCCAAAAAGGTGATGAACGCGCAACGAGTGGACGGAGCCAGATTGCGTGGACGACCGAGAGCCCGATGGGAGCATTCTGTATGTGAGGACGCCCACCAGATGCTAGGCTTTCGGAACTGGAGGACAAGGTCGCGTGACCGCGACAATTGGAGGTCTTCAATCCAGGCGGCCAAGGCCCGACGTCGGGCTATCGTGCCGTAAAGAAGAAGAAGAAGAGCATAATGATACAAGTGATTTTAAAAAAATAAAAAACATATTTTTGATTATGGCTATGTATTTATTCTTTAAACTTGGGCAGATTATTTTATTCTGGAACCAGAATAGCTACAAATTTGCGATACACCAGATTCAGCACATATTACCCTTATCAAGATATTCAGAAAACTGTGCTAGCGGCACTCGTACAGACGGGGACTTTTGGGGTCTTGTTTAGGACCTCGAAAGGAAGATTCATGCAAAAATCCAGCTTTCCCCTAATTTGGCTTGTTCTGTTATCCGTTCCATAAGAAGAACTTTTGTGTTTCCGATATTGTCCGTTTTATGGTGGATGGTAAGGTAAGTGTCGCTAGTGTCTCTTTCAAAAGCTGATAGCGTAATGTACCAAAAAAAAAAAACAATTTCAAAAAGTTTACTTTGGCAGACCTGTAGCTGTATTACATTATTCAATAAGTTCACGTGCAATTCCGTCAACGAGACGAAGTCAAAAACCCCTCGAACTCAAGAATTTCTTCTTCAACGTACTCGTGCTTGCGGTTATCTTCAGAAGATTGTGGATTATTGCCCGTCGCGGTCGTCTCATTGTAAACCGGCCCGGCCTGACTATACTCGTATAAAATCCAAATAAATTAAACTAATGCTGGGTATGAAGAAACAAAAGTGATCTTAAGTGAAATAACGGTTCAATGTTGTTTCATTTCTTCTTCTTGCTTTTTTATTTTTATCGTCTTCTTCTTCAGCATTTGCAAGATATCGTGGATTTTGCGCATTTTCTTTGGCCGATCCGATGATGGTCTTGGTCGAGTATCGTGTATAGCATGTATAGTATGTGCATGAACTCAACAGACTAACCATATCCCAAGTCAATTGGAAGCGTATATACTGCAGGTAATTCTACTTCTTGAGATGCGATCATCATTTTTCATTCGTTAGTGGATATATTTAACCGAACAGAGCGCGGTGAGACCGTGATACCCACGATGTCTTAGAACCGTATAGAAACCTATTAGCATTACTGATTTATTACCCAATTTCTTTGGTGGCCCTCTATGGACTATATGATGTGTATTCACACCTTGACGATTGTAGTTTATATTTTGTAGCTATCATAGATCCAAAATGACTGTTTTTTCTTAATGTTCGAAATGAAAAATTACGTTCATGATCTAGGAAGTCGTCCCAATCCCGAGAGCGAGAGCCTCTTTATATAAGAGTTCATTGATCGTGTCAATAATGACATAGACGAATGTCAAACAATATTGTTTCTTTGATTGCAATAGTGAGTAAAATTCTATTTGTTAGCACCACAATTCCATGCACTATGGGCAGAGCATTTCAATTCCTATCTCATTCCGACAATCAACCTGTAATCCGTTCATCTTGTTCGGATTATCTGCGTTTCTTTCTTCTTTGATGTGCCTTGCTTTCGCCAAAAAGTGCGCCGGTGAGAGCAATATACGTTTTCGGGTCAACCTGAGATCTGCACGCTGACGAACGGCCTTGAACCAAACTGTATTCCCGCTACACATCCGCTCTCATACCAAGTGGATTTCTTGTGGTAGTCTTTAGCTTCTTGGATCACTTGAGGTCAGCACAGCATGATGATGATTCTCAATCAAGCTCGATGGAAAACACCAACCTACATACCAGAGTCATGGACTCGCAGCAGAGTTTGTACGAGTACGAGTATAATTTATTCTAGCCAAATGCTTAGGTGGATTGCGCGCCACTCTAGCGAAGCTAACTTACATATCTAGGTATAATGAGACGCTGATGCTCTGCTGACGAGAGTCTCGTTCGCCTCTTTTGTGAACGGTATTCCATTTTTCATTCTGGCGCGCGATCTTTGAATTTCTCGTACCTTCCGAAAGATTTAATCGTCGTCTTCCAGATATATACGTATATGTACCAACTATGGAAGATGTTTTCTTTATTATCGTTTTTTCTTCTTTGGACCAAACATTTTTATTCATCGTCCTCTTTGCGTTTTATATTATGAAGACGATGTGTTTTGTGAACGTATGAGCTTAGGTGAAGATCGTGTGAAAAATGTGGATGACCGCTTGGTATCCAAAGTGTACGTATGGATGGTACATGGTGTCTTCGTCGCAGCACACAACGAAAGATACTTGGGAATCTGAGCCTGGATATCTCTGCATCCATTTGGTTATTATATGGTTAGCATATATGTATATGAAGATTGGCTAAACTCCGGCTAATCCATTGGTCTTAGTACTATACGACCACACAATCCCGATCCTAGCGAAGGTTATTGTTCTTTCATGCCTATACTCGCACTCTTTCTTCTTCTGCATTATACTGATCTGAATGTGCTGACACATCTTGCAAGTGTATTCTTCGCTATTAAACCATATGTACCTTTTTACCTTATTGTCGGTTGAATTTGAAAAGAAACTACATACATATGTACATGCTCCAGAATTCCAGGGTAGTTATAGGTACGATTCTAAATGGGGAAAGATTTAATTTTGGTCCCAGTAATGTTTATTGTTTTGTTTATTGACATATTGCTAAGAGAGTTATGAAATTCAATTAGATATATACCGCCTCCATTTTTTATAAATACATATATCTATGTAACTATACATAATACCTAATTTACTATGACCAAATTTTATTGCAGACAGATCATTGATGGTTCTTCTTGTTAGTGTTGAATAAGAAGAGAGTTGAATTTTTCATTGTTGTATACAAATGGCGGGAGACTATTCAATGCCTCGGATATTTAGTTATGTGTAATGAACTACAATAGAAATTTTAGTTGAAAAAAAAACTTCATAGCGGAATGAATGAAGTGGAATAGATCGACCTGTCCGTATAGGTACATTCCCCAAATGACTCATATTCGTTGGAATTCTCGTACGACATGTAATGGACATCAATCGGTGTTGCAGAGAAATTTGAAACGGTTTTGGATGTATGTACCTAGAAATTTTGATGAAGAATGGAATAATCGGTTGATATATTTTTAAAACAGCATAGCATAAGTACCCAACCCTCTTATGTTCTAATTCTAACATTGGCGTTTGACAAGAGAAGCAGAAGAATAAAAAAGCAGGATCAGAAAGACAAAAACGCCGAATTTTGACAATATTTGCGCATATTTTTCGATTTTTCCAATAAATATTAATTACCACGAATATTAATCCCTTATGCTAATTCGTCTAACTCACAATGGTTTTTGAGGGAGAGGAAGAAACAAGAGAAAAAAAAATATTTTATGCTTTCAATTCTTCGACAAACACTTGTTAATATCATACCTGTGGGCATTATGTGTTTGGCTATTTTGCCATCAAGGATTTCGAAACAAACCACCGTACCAAAAGTGTTAAACAGGAAAAGCTCATTGTGTTCCTGTAAATGTGTCTGTATTTTCTAGAGACTTATACACTCAGAAAAAATCAAAAATAATAGCTACACCCAGAAAAAACGTGTATTAAAAACCAATGAAGTTTTTACTTTACTTCTAGTTAACAGAAAATTTCTTTAAATGCATAAAGTTTGAATACAATTAATTAAAAATGCCATTTCGTAAAATACACTTTCATAGAATTTATGATTTCAGTACCAATATAATAAAAACATACCCACATACAACTAATGCAACAAATGACTTAGAATGAAGTTAGTCAAACTCTTTCATTCATTCATGGGAACTACATATGATTATTTTAAATAGCCTCTATGTATAAACATTTTACATAATTTTGTATTGCACCGCGTATCAAGTAGTTCAGATTTTAGAAACGGTGACAGCATTCCACATCTGGTCTCATGGCAATGTGAACGGACTGGCATGCAGCCGGAACTGGTTCGAATCAAGTTTCGGCAGAATGTTTTGTATGAATAAAAAATATAAAAATTTGAAATGAAATTAAATTACAGTAAAAAAAAAGTAAAAAAAAAATTTTAAATTAAAAAAATTTATTTCTATTTTTCTTTAATTCAATGAAATTTCAACATAAAATCGATGAACATTCTCATAGTTATAATGGAATAGCCACTTCATATTTTCAATGATATTTCTATCATTGTCCCAAAAAGGCTATTTCATCGGCTCTAAATCATAGCCAAAATTTCATACGTCCTATATAATTTTTCATTTAAAAGTAATTTTTTTTTCTGAGTGTATGATTCAAAAATTTTCAAATATGATTTGGCTCCATATACATTTACATTTAATTCAAAAATGTTTCATTTTGAACCATTAGTGGAAATTAGTTGATTCTTGTACTTTTAAAATTGCTGCATGTCAAAGCAAAAGGGGATATATCTTAATTTCAAAAGTGTTTTCACTTTAATTTTAAAATGTTAGACTGAAATAAAAAAATATTTAAAAAGTAAAATTGTTTTCCCCTTTTTTTATATTTTTTTTTAAATTTATTTTATATACAAAAATTTTTTTTACCTTTTTACACTTTGCTTCTACTGGGAATCGAACCGGGCACCTATCGTTTCGTAGTCCTACGTCCTACACATAAACTATCTGAGATTACTGGTACTGAACAAAATAGCGGCGGATGTAAATGGAACCGACACAGCCTTTAAAATGAAATTACCTTAAAAACAAATTTGTAACATATTCAAATCGATGTTTCAGTTAATTTCGAACAGATCCTTAAAGGGAATACTATTAAATTTAATATAAAAATATTTGTTTTAAAATGATTTATTGATGAATTTCCATTTTGTTTTTATATTGTTTCACTTCAAATTGAAGTGATGAGATTTTTCTAAGTGTAGTAGTATAATTTCTTAGAAGAACTAACTTTTGGAGTTGCAGCCGCATGCGCTTTGTTCAGAATTCGTCCGTTCCTACATAATGTTCTTGTTAACATGATAGAAATAGATACTTACACTAAGACGGGTCCAGAAGCTATTTTTGGAATTTGGTTTCTTTGAAGGCTCTTGACTACATATTCGAATTTAGTAGGTCCTAGATATGTTTTGTGTCGTTTCAAGGGTCATACCTAGGAATATTAGTTTTTGTTAGGATTGAATCATAAAAAACTAAGAACCTAATATAATAAAAACAGTAGAGTTTTTCCTTCTACGAGATATTTTTATTGCTTAAGAATACAATTGTTTCGGGAGTCACAAGCTCCCTTCCTCAGTTCATGACTCAGACTTCTGAGTCTGAGTCTGAGTCATGAACTGAGGAAGGGAGCTTGTGACTCCCGAAACAATTGTATTCTTAAGCAATAAAAATATCTCGTAGAAGGAAAAACTCTACTGTTTTTATTAAAACGAACGAGAAAGCATACCCGAAAGGAAAAACTTTTTTTTACTAAGAACCTACTTTTGAGTCGCCTGCCCAAATGAACACGTATCCTTCCCTGATTAAAGCCATTCTGGAATATCAAGGCTCCTACACACAAACTTACAAATTACAATGCTAAGACGATTTTTTACTGACGACTCATAATTTCTAGGAGTGTGTGGCTAATTGTGATTGCAAGGAATCCGTATATTGACGAATTAGGATTTACCTAGTGCATTAGCTTTTAAAAATTCTTAGAATACATAATTGTGTTGTTCCAATGAAGACGTTATCAAAATAAAATGTCGTCCCAGTGTATAACTTAGCAAAGTCTCATTTTGGAAATGTTTCACTTCCCCACTTATTCCAGGGGCAAACGGAACTAGGACATAGCTCCTCAAATAGCAATATACAACGCAATCATTTTGTTTCTTAATTAAACCATGCACAAATTAAGTAACGTTGATTCGTAACATCATCTTGAAGGCTCATTACAATCTCCAATTTGTGAAATTACGCCAGTATGGAAGTTTAATTGACAGGTGAACCGTTCGGTTTTTTGTTAAGATGTTTAAAAGGCAAATTGCCATAGACAATTCATTTACATCCTTAAAACCAATTCACTATATCAAATATAAACTGATATCAGCAATGTCTGCAGCATATTTTTTCTTAAGTCTAAATTGAAAAGAATTGTAATTTTAAAACAGCACCGGAAAATTTCTAACAGTCTTGAATTTACTACGATACGTATGGAATGGATGACCCGATATAAATAAATAGTAAAATTAACAAAATGGTTTTTAAAGACATAAGAAAACAAATTTCGGATCTTCGGACGAATTCGATGGTGATGAAAAGAGTCCATTGTCCTCAAAACTTTTAAATACGTCTCCCTAGAAGTTTTCAGATTATGGCCTCTAAAAATTTTTCACATATCTTCCATCATTTTGGCACAACAAAAAATAATTAAAACAAAAACCTTGCACAGAGTTACCGATCACTGATTGTGCCGGCTTTCAGGCATGTCATTTGCTATACCTATTTCGGAATCCATATATGTAGTCTCAATATCTATTTTAGAATCCATATTATCTCAAAATGACCTTAACAATGATAGATCCCCAAAAAAAATTAAAAAATTACCTCATCGAGCAAAATAATTTAAATAGTTTGAATCAGAAATATGTACTTGTATGGTATGGTGGATAACAAAAATATACTCCGCACCACTTTTTTTTTATAGATTCCGATCGGGTATTGAAGGGTTGAATGTCAATACTCCCGATTTGGATAAAAGTATTCAAATAAAGTTCGACAGATCAAATCCCGACACTGCTGTGGACGTCTAACAGTCAGAAAAGTTGTTCACATTGACACATTCGGCCAATATAGCACGGCAAACATTAAAAATGCTGCCCTGAAAAGTCATACTTTTCAACTTATCCACTTATCCCCCAACCCTATAATTTTTCTTATAATAGGTGTGTTTGTTTGGTTACCTCGTGTAGGTTTGGGTAACGAAACTTCACATAAAAAAAAATGACAGGTGGGCAGCTGGCATTTTTTTATATGGCTCGCCACCCCCTAAGGCCGCCACTGTGCCTATAAGTAAGTAAATAATCCGGTTGGTGGTAGTGGTTAGCGCCTTCACATTCGGTCCGCAGGGTCGTGGGTTTGAGACTCAACATCAGTGAATTCAGTTTATGGTGATTTTCGAACTCCAACTCACGACTCATATGATGGACTATGATCTCACTTAGATGTTGAACGAGTAAGAGGGATAAATAAATCTGCTAAGCGTACTGGTTTATGTTTTTAAAATTTGTTGGAAAGGAAGTCACGAGTTTTAAAATCGAAATAGAATAGCAATATTGTGGTAATTTTTGCTTAAATTTTTTTGTCAATATTTGTACACATATTTTCCAGTTCCTAAAAATTTGAAAAACTTTTATTTCATAAATGTTCAACTAAAAAATAATTAATAATATTTGACATTCAAATAACTTTATTTAAAAAGTCTATTATCTAGTATAGTTCGAATATGAAAAATTTGACTTTTATTTATGCATGTCCTTAATAACAGAAGCATCAAACATTTATTTTGTGTTTTGCAAATAAAATAATGCATTTCTCATGATAGTTTTAACGGCTTGAGTAGTTATCTATTTTTTTAGTAATTGGACATTAAATACATATACTCGTAATATACAAAATAAAATTAATTTTATTATTTAAAACCCCTACTTGCCACCTATTTTTGCAGTTTTGAATCAATATGAAATATCTGCCATATTTTTAACCATAAAAAATAAGATTAGTAGTAATATGCACTTATATGCTCAAGATTTGTAATTTTATTTCTTTTTTCTCAATTTAATTTAAAATAATCGACAAAATACTTGCGTATGCATGCATCACTATACAGACAATAAAACGTTTGCCACACTGTCTTTGGTCGGGGTGATAATGTTTATATTAAGCTCATAAACAAAATCACTGCAATTGAAACTAAAATTAGACTCTACCTCGTGTATTCTGTTGAATCATCTAAATTTAGTTACACGTACATGCACGTACATACACACATTGCAAATATTTTTGAATTTTGCTCTTGAAGAAAACCATTTCGTCGTTGAATTTACGTACACAGCGTACGACGCCCAATTTTGTTGTCCATCCATACCAAAGTCTCAATCTAATGTATAGCTTCACTATACGAATTATGTATATGTATATAATATCGAATCCATTCCATCTCTTCATTCCACTGGTTTCCTAGTAATTTCCGGGGCCACCTTACAAATTCCTTGAACTCAATTTGTTTTTCAGAAAAGCTAGTCAGTCATACGTATCATTTTTACAAGCATTTCACCTGCTATAAATGACTATTCGCTCCTTGCATTTTTTGTCGTAGAAATTAACATTTAACGAAGAGAGAAAAAATTGGCGCCCAAAGTGTGGACACCCAAAATAAAAAAAAGAATGTTGCTAATATGAACAATGTACGTCATTATTAACGCTATTATGTCTGGTAATTTAATGATTTATTTATGATTATCTTCGTTCCAAAATGTCCTGTACAGAAATTTCCTTTTGCAAATTTTCGGTAATGTTGTTATTTATGCTTCGCTAGTTTTGTTTGGATTTTATTTATTCCCTGGCTATGTTGTGATTGAATTTATAGCTCAGTGGCAAATTTTTTACTTTTGTGTTTATTAGAGGATGGGAACATTAATAGGTTTTAAAAGTGACGAAAGGAATCATATCCATCGATGTTGAACAAGAATAAAAAAAAAATATCCATTTGTTGTTCCGCTCATGGTACAAAATCCATGCTTTCAGATTCCTTTTAGAAAAACGTCCACTTCAAAATCCGCGTGTTGCAAATCCACCCATAATAAAAACCATCAAAACAACGGCATCCGTAAACGCTCTCCTGAAAAATTAAGAAAAAGTCGAATGTTGGCTGTAATTTTCGTTTTAGTAATCAACAAGATGGATTTTTACGGGATAGATTTTGGCCGGTGGATTTAGACGCATGGATTTCGCGTTGTGTACACAAATATTGTGTTCTGTCCTAAAATAAAAAGTTTAATTCAAGTGGGAACAATCATATTGTAACACAAAACACATCTGGATCACTCTAGTTTTGCCTTTTCGAATTAACGTTAGAAATGTTTCGCGATCTTTACTTCGCTCTTGCGTTACAACAAGTAGAAGTCCCTCTCAGTGGGTTTTACTAGCGCTATTAGCGCTGGGTTATGCCGACAGTGTCTGACTTTCTTTTATTCTAGTCCAGTATTTTTTTTTAATTTCGAAACGCATCCCAAAAAAATTGGGTGGTAGAGTTTTTAATTTTGACATTTGGATTCTCTTACACAGGAGTTTGCCGTTACCTTCATCAGTACGTATTGATAAGAAATTTGGCCACTTTATTCAAATCGTATGGGCTACGAATTCTTCATATAAATTTTTTAGCCAGAGTTACCGATATACATATAGGTTTTTCTTTAACCCTCACCCAGCGGCAGATTTTTACTACGCTTGCCGGCGGCAAAGGTACACCTGTACCTTAGTACATTTTGTATGAACATATCCACTGTTTATATGAACTTGGATTGTAAAACCGTTACATTATGATGAAATTAGTAATTATTTTTCGCAGAGGTAGATAGTTCAAAGAAATTGGGATTATGTGGATTTGGTTTTTGGAGTGGGTAAATTTACAAAATAGGTAAAATTTAAGGGAGAAAATAAAAAAGGAGCCTCCTTGAATAAGACTAATTTACAAATAGAAAATTAGAAAACGGTTCAAATTAAGTCAATAATTATTTTAAAAACGCTTGGCATGCTTAATATGCAAATTGTTGAGTCTTTGGTGGAAATTTACCCCCCTCCTCCCAAAAAATTATTAATCACTACACGGTCGGAAATTTAGTTTATTTATTAAACCTTTTTTGATTGTATATAGTTCCAATACAAAAAAGTTTAATTTTTAAACTTTTCGATTGTTTACACCTAAATAAAACTGAATAGTTTAAATACAAAACTTTGCATTATATTTGATTTTAATACATTCCGTTTAGGTTTTAATAAAATAAAAGTTTAAATCCAAAACTAAAATAATTAAATCCAAAACCAGAATCGGGTGAAATATTAAAACTGGAGAGGTTTACTTTAAAAAAAAATTAGTTTAAAATGTTTTTTTTTTAAGTCGATTTTCTTTTATTTCATATTACATTTTTTTGTGGGGCATGGCTGCGTTCACTCAACCGTTTATGGGCTATTTGAAGTATATAATGTTCAGACACTTGGATCAGGCGGCACATGTATGGAAATTTGGATCACGCCGAGATTCGATCTCCGGACCCCTAGATTACTAGCATGTGCGATTCAACCGAGTGCGCCACAGAAGGCTTATACCTCATGATTATTTATTATTCCATGAACAATTTGCCATATGGAAGGTACTTAAAACTGTTTTTGGTTTAAAGTCAAAATTTTAGTCCAAAAGATTAAATTTTAAACTCATGGTTTTGATTTTAAACTCTGATTTTACAACTTTTAAACTTTTAGTCTGAATTTTAAACTTTTAGTTTACACTTTAATATAAGTCTGGTTTTATTGAAAATTTTTAATCATTAAGGTCCAATTGGTTTACTTTCTAATATTTTTAGTCTTAAAAATTTATAAAACTTTCGGATTTCTTAAGAAATAAACCAAATTTTACTAAAATTAATAAAACAATTGAATTGTTTAGATTTGAAACAAAATTTGCTTAAAATATGGAGTAAACTTTTTCGGTTTACTGTAAAAGTTTTAAAAAGAAACTAAATTTCCGACCGTGTAGAACCCGTTACCCCTAACGAAAAAAAACATCAATAATTACCACAATCTCGTTATCTTCCATAAAACAACACTGCTCGAAGCAATAAATATATTGTAGAAAGGTGAAAATGTGTTATTAGTCAAAAGACAGGTCCTGTCAAGCAACAAGCGTATAGAGTCGGTAAGGATCATTTCTGCCTCTAATCTTCAGATAATTAAATCTAAGAATGACTTGAAAAAAAAAATGATATATAGCAGTTATGTCTATATACGTATACATAGATACCGACGTCAAGTTATTCAAGTTTATATTTCACCCAAACTTGCAATTTTAGAAAAAAGTTGGCTAGAAATTGGCTCCTGCTATTTTTGAGCTAAATCTTCCCAATGAACTCCCAAATTACACAAACAGTAGGTGATGGAATACAAATTATAGGAAGTTTTGATAAAGAAAATAAACCGCTGAAATCCAAAATTTTACTATTTGCTGCAAACATAATTACCACTAGATGGTATGGGAAACGGGGTGTAATACATTGTAACCTTGTAGCCTCCATTACTTCAAAAAGTTTGGTATGTCTGTAAAAGTTTTCAGATGTATGACAAATAACCAAAAATAGCTGTATGAATTGGCCTGGTCCTTATAAATCGATATCTCCAAGGACATTGATCATCATTGATCAAATCAAATACTTCTGTACTTCACTCGATTTTCAACTTATTGGTGCTATCATAACATGAGTCTCTCTAAGCATTAGCATTCACCAAAAATATTTTATTTGCGTCTTTTGTAATTTTTCTCTCATACAAATATATGAAGGTACAAATGTACCTTTGCCGCCGTTAAAGGGTGTAGGATGAATTTTGCTGCCTAACTTGGGGAAGGGTGGTCACACTTTTATTAAATTCGGCATACATATTCCAAACTTAAATCGGAGAGATGTTAGAAAATTCCACACAGATCGGACCCATAGGAAAAAAGTTACGGTATCTTAAAAACGAAAAAGGTACACCAGTAGCTATGCCGCCTGATGAGGGCTAACCTTGTTAAAAATACCGTTATACCCCATGGCACCGTGCGGAGTGCTCGAATCAAAATCTACCTTTGACATTTTATTCACAAACTACAAGAGTTAAAAATTTGCCATACACCACTTTTTAGTTCATATTACCGCTATCGAGATACACAGAAAAACCGATTTTTGGGGGTCTTTCACACTTTGTAGCATCGCTAACGGCCCTCGTACAGACGGGGACTTTTAGGGTCTTATGTAGGACCTCGAAAGGAAGGCTCATGCAAAAATCCAGCTTTCCCCTAATTTTTCCGAAGCACAAATTTCTTATTACTATTATACCCCAGGAAAATTGGCATTTCACTTCGGAAAAATTAAGGGATAGCTGGATTTTTGCATGAGCCTTCCTTTCGAGGTCCTAAACTTCTTCTTCTTCCTTGCCTCGTTCTTTATACCGCTCCATGGTTTCGCGTTGCTCGACCTGCAGTGTAGGGTCCTAAACAACACCCTAAAAGTCCCCGTCTCTACGAGTGCCGCTAGCGGTGCTAGAGAGGGTCAAAGACCCTCGAAAACAGATTTTTCTGAATAACTCGATAACGGTAGCATATACAAAAAAGTCGTTTATGGCGAATTTGAAGCTCTTGTGCTTCTTCAATAGACAATGGAAATACCGAATACGTTCGGGTACTCCTAACGGTGCCAGGAGGTCTAACGGTATTTTTAACAATGTTTCAAAAAATCTCTATAACGGTAACTCGTACTAAAAGCTTTTGTATGGAAAATTTGTAGTCTATGTAGTTTTGAATGAAGCGGCCAAATTTCATATCAATACAGGCAGCCTTAAGGGCGCTATGGGGGTTCAAACCTTAAAAAAGGTGTGTTTTGGGGTTTTTTCGTGAATGGCGCTAAGACGGGGGAGTGTACTCTATTGTCTTCTCGAAGAAATTTGTAGCTTCTGTGGCTGTTAGTAAGACGCCAAAAGTCCCCAAAGATGGTAGCCCCCCCTCACGAAGTTATGAGGGTCCAAAGATTCAATTAAACTGTTTTTGGGGAATATCTCTATAACGGTAACCTGTACCGAAAACTGTTCTATGTCGAATTCGTAGCTTATACAACGTTTAACTAAATATCCGAATTTCAGATCGATGCGTGCAATGCTAAGGGCGGTCTGATGGTCAGAACAGTACAAAAACGGTACTTGTTTTTCGTGAATATCTTCATAACGGGACCGCGTTCGGGATGAGGCCTATACTAATTTCTTGCTTCTGTAACCTTAACTTAAAATGCCAAAACAACTTATCTATGCGGGCACCCCCAACGAAGCTATGAGGGGTCAAAGAGATAACACAAAACCGCTTCTCGGAAATTTTTTAATAACGGTAACCTCTTGAGAGAACCAATCTGAAATAAATTTGTAGCTCATGTGGCTGTTAGTAACGGGCCAAAAGTCCCCAACGATGGAAGCCCCCCTAGGGAAGTTATGAGGGTCCAAACATCCAAAAATGCAGTTTTTTGGGTATATCTCTATAACGGTCATGTGCATCGAAAACTGTTATATTGCGAGTTTGTAGCTTATACAACGCTTATTTAAATATCCCAATTTCAGATTGATGCCTGCAATTCTAAGGGCGCTATGAGGGTCCGAAACGCACAATTACGGTATTTTTCGTTATTTTCGTGAATTGCTTTATAACTGGAACGGATTCGGGATTGAGGCCTGTAATAATTTGTTGCTTCTGTAACTTCAAATTAATATGCCAAAACAACTCATTTACCCGTAAACCGCCAAGGAAGTTATGAGGGGTCAAAGTTAAACAAAAACCCGTCTCTCGGAAAATTTGTAATAACGGTAACCTCTAGAGGGAAACCGTCTGAGACAAATTTGTAGCTCGTGTGGCTGTTAGTATGACGTCAAAAGTCCCCAACGATGGGAGCCCCCCCTAGCAAAGTTATGAGGAGCCAAACATCCAAATAAGCAGTTTTTTGGAAATATATTTATAACGGTAATGTGCACCGAAAACTGTTAAATTGCGAATTTGAAGTTTTTACAACTCTTAAGTAAATGTTCAAATTTCAGATCAATACGTGCAGTACTAAGGGCGCTATGTGGCTCCAAACCTTACAATTTCGGTATTTTTGGTTATTGGTATAACGTATACCGGAGGCAGTCTATAAAAATTTGTTGTTTGTATGGTTCCAAATAAAATGCTCCAGCGATATGAATGCACCTGAGGCAACCATACGTGCACACATACACTACAAACTACATACTACACATACCTTCCTCAAAAATTAGTTAGTTTAAACGTTGTAATGCATGTATGGTTGCCTCAGGCGCATTCAAAACTGTGGTGCATTTTTTTCGGAACCATCTCTCTCTAGTTCCTGTCAACCCCTTGTGGGGCATAGGGCATTAACCACGCCTACTCTCCACCTCGTTCTGTTTTGCGCCAACGGCGCTAGCTGCGACCATGTTAGATTTAGCGTTTTCGCTTCGCTAGTTACCGATCTTCTCCATGTGTTCCTTGGCCGCCCAACACGGCGACTTGCTCCGGAGTCCTGTGGATTCCAGTTTAGAGCCTTTTTTGCGACGTTTTTGGGCCCTCTTCGGAAGGTGTGACCTATCCATTGCCACTTAAGTCTTTTGATCGAAGTGCCTATCCTTTCCTGGCCAGTTATAGTAAGGAGATCCTCGTTCGAAATGATCTCCGGCCAACGAATATTAAGGATGCGCCGTAGACACTGATTAACAAAAGTTTGCAACTTATCAGTGATCTCTTTAGTCACCTTCCAGGTTGAACAGCCATATAGCAGAATGGATTTCACATTAGAATTAAAGACACGTATTTTGGTGCGTCTGGAAATATTGTTGTTTAGCCAGAAAGGAGTCAAATTGAAGAAAGCTGCCCTAGCCTTGTTTACCCGTGATTTTACATCAGCATCCGCTCCACCATCTGCTATAACTACACTTCCGAGATAGCAAAATTCATCAACTTTTTCGACTGCCTGTCCTGAAATACGAATTTCGCTTTGCCCACCTGGATATGTGCTCAAGAACTTAGTCTTGGCAGCATTGATTTTCAGCCCCGCATTACGACTCGCGCAATTTAGAGCTTCTGTCATTTGAGCGACATCATCCGTGTTTGTTGATAGAAGGCAAATGTCGTCAGCGTAGTCAAGATGTTGAAGGTGATCGAACAATTTCCATCTGATACCTTTGTTACGATGTAATTGGAGTGCGGAGCCGAGTACATCACTAATGGCAACAAGGAAGAGAATAGGTGACAAAATGCAGCCTTGCCTCACTCCACTGTGCACCTCAAAAGGATCTGAAAGCTTGCCCTTATGCAGGACGTGACATTGGGCTCCATTGTAGGATTCCTTGATGATGGAGATTATCTTATCTGGGATATTTCGTCTCCGTAAGGCATTCCAGATGTAGAGACGATCAACGCTATCAAAGGCTTTCTCAAAATCGATGAACATGAGATGTAATGGGGATCTCCATTCCGCGGATTGCTCGATGATAATACGGAGGGTGTTAATGTGGTCGCTACAGGAAAACCCTTCGCGAAAGCCAGCTTGTTCATCATTCAATGTGTCATCGATTTTGTCCTTGATTCGTCCTAAAACAATCTTAGCCATCAGCTTGGAAACAGCAGGAAGTAGGCAGATCCCACGCCAATTATTGCAATTCTTCAGGTCACCTTTCTTCGGAATCTTAATAATTACGCCCTTTTTCCACTCACTGGGAAGAGTTTCGGTTTCCCAACACTCTTGGATTAAGGGAAGGAGAATATCCGCTGAAGCGATAATATCCGCTTTCAAGAATTCAGACGGAATTCCATCAATCCCAGGGGCTTTACCGGCGTCCATTGATTTAATAGCGTCTATTAGTTCCTTTTTGGATGGTGGACCAGAACTAATGCCGTCTATTCGAGGGACGTCTTCTGCTGACAATGAAGATGCACTTGCAGGCCCGAAGGTGTTATTAAGGACCTCTAAAAAGTGTTCTCTCCATCTTTGCAGCTGTTGTTCTTCGGTAACGAGCAGAACACCTTCCTTATCTTTCACAGGATGTTCCGTTAGTAAAGATCTGCCAGTTAATGGCTTGATAAGCTTGAAGAGTGTTCCACTGTCACCGCGGATAGCCGCATCCTCTGCCTCCTTCGCAAGCGCGTTGATATTATTGCGCTTATCACGCCTAACACTCCTTTGAACGCCTTTTTGGAGCGAACGGTATTCAGCTCTGTATCGTTCCTTAGCTGAATCGTCAGCAGCTGAGTTGATCTGCTCTTTAACTCTCTTGCGTGCTGAGATAAGAGACCAAGTGGAGTCGCTAATAAATGGTCTCCTACCGCGATCCAATCGTCCTAAAATTTCTTCGCCACACGAAATAAATGAGTCCTTAGCGACTTTCCATCTATCGTCAATTGTCGGATTCTCATTTAGTGGTGGTGCATTAGCTTTTTCGCGCAAAGCGGTGGAGAACGCACGCTTGGTTGATGGAAGTTTGAGCTTCTGCACATTATATCTAGGGCAAATATTTGCACGGTTAGGACGCTGGATTGCTGCCGTTCGTAAGCGCATTTTTGCGATGACAAGATGGTGGTCACTGCCAATATCAGCACCACGTTTCGCCCTAACGTCTAAGACACAGTTTCTCCACGTTTTGGAAACAGCAATATGGTCAATCTGGTTCT
Organism: Microchrysa polita; assembly: GCA_949715475.1. Classification (NCBI taxonomy): domain Eukaryota; kingdom Metazoa; phylum Arthropoda; class Insecta; order Diptera; family Stratiomyidae; genus Microchrysa; species Microchrysa polita. The sequence continues at coordinate 6,443,849 of OX454418.1, read as the reverse complement.
CAGTTCTGCCATTCGGAGAGGTCCAGGTTGATAAGTGGCAATCTTTGTGTTTAAACAGAGTTCCACCAATGACGAGCTGACGAGAGTTACAAAACTCTATAAACATCTCGCCATTCTGGTTTCTGTCGCCTAACCCATGATTTCCCATAAGGTGTTCCAATCCTTGGTTATCTGACCCGACTTTAGCGTTGAGATCCCCCATTATGATTTTAATGTCACCTCTGGGAGTCCTATCAAAGGTGTCGCCAAGTCTTTGGTAGAAAACGTCTTTGTCAGCTTGATCAGCTGGTTCGGTCGGTGCGTAACACTGAATTATCGTGATATTTCGTACTCTGGATTTGAATCGGGCGGTGATAATACGGTCGGAAACTGGTTTCCAATCGATAAGGGATCGACGTGCATCCCTAGTCAAGAGGATTCCGACTCCTGCCTGCCGAGGAGCATTTTGGTCATCATTTCCAGAGTACAATAAAACAGTATTAGAGCTTGGTGATAGAGTCGCTCCTGATCCGAGCGGAACCATACAAACAACAAATTTTTACAGACTGCCTCTGTTATAAGTTACCGTTACAGAGAATTTCAGGAAAATAACCAAAAATACTGAAATCGTATGGTTCGGACCCTCATAGCGCCCTTGCGCGCATCAATCTGAAATTCGAATATTTAATTCAGCGTTGTATAAGCTACAAATTCGCCATATGTAACAGTTTTCGGTGCACATTAACGTTATAGAGATACATATTCCCAAAAAACTGCATTTTTGGATGTTTGGACCCTCATAACTTCCCTACGGGGGTTTTCATCGTTGAGGACTTTTGGCCCCTTACTAACAGCCACATGAGCTACAAATTTATCTAAGACAGGTTCTCTCAAGAGGTTACCGTTATTAAAAAATTCCGAGAAGCGGTTTTTTGTTTAAATTTGACCCCTCATAGCTTCGTTGGGGGTGCTCGCATAGATGAGTTGTTTTGACATTTTAAGTTGAGGTTACAGAAGCAACAAATTGTTATAGGCCTCCCTCCCGAATGCGTTCCCGTTTTGAAGAAATTCAAAAAAAAAACGAAAAATACCGTTATTGTACGGTTCAGACCCTCATAGCGCCTTTAGCATTGCACGCATCGATCTGAAATTCGGATATTTAGTTGAGCGTTGTATAAGCTACAAATTTGCCATATAACAGTTTTTCGTGCATGTTACCGTTATAGAGATATTCACCAAAAACTGCTTAATTGAATCTTTGGACCCTCAAAACTTCGTTACGGGGGCCCCCTTCTTTGGGGACTTTTTTCGTCTAACTAACAGCCGCATAAGCTACAAACTACTCCCAGAAGACCAGAGAGCACACTCACCCGTCTTAGCGCCATTCACGAAAAACCCAAGAAAACACCTTTTTTTTAAGTTTGAACCCCCATAGCGTACTTAAGGCTGCACGTATTGGTATGAAATTTGACCGCTTTCTTCAAAACTCTATAGGCTACAAATTTTCCATACAAAAGCTTTTAGTACGAGTTACCGTTATAGAGATTTTATTGAAAAATTGTTATAAATACCGTTAGACCTCCTGGCACCGTTAGGAGTACCCGAACGTATTCGGTATTTCCATCGTTTATTGAAAAAGCACAAGAGCTTAAAATTTGTCATACACGACTTTTTTGTGTATGCTACCGTTATCGAGATATTCAGAAAAACCTGTTTTCGAGGGTCTTTGACCCTCTGTAGCACCGCTAGCGGCACTCGTAGAGACGGGGACTCTTAGGGTCTTGTTTAGGATCTTCAAAGGAAGGCTCATGCAAAATCCAGCTTTCCCTTAATTTTTCCGAAGTTTGGCCAAATTTTTGTGTAAATTTCCTGGCGTATTATTATTATTACTAATAGCGAAAAAAAAAGGATAGTTTATAAACTGCTCATGTTACTGGATAGGTTTTTGCTGAAAATTTTTGGTTGTATGTATGTATTTTTGCAGGTTTCTTTCAAAAATAAACTCGATGCAAAAGCAGTATAGTTTAGATTGAAATTTGTGCTTATACATACATACTTTCAAGTTTTAAATGCCTACATGCCCTTTCAACAAGTCTATAACATACATACATAACATAACATACATATTTTAATTCAACATGCTTAAAAATGTAACAAATATCTAAAACTAAATTATTAAAATCAACCAAACCAAATTTCTCAAAAAAAAAATCCAAATCTTCTATTCACCAAAAAGTACCTTCACGTTGTCGACATCGTTCATAATCATATTCCAACTCCGACACAACCATCTCTACAGTCGCCTGTTGACAACAGCAAAAAAGGAGAGAAAAGAACCGTCAAAAAAAGATAAAAGCAATTTCCATCCATAGTATACGACGGCCAGAAGAGGCCAAAAGCTATTGAGGAGCACCACACCAAGCAAGGAGGACATTCTCGCTATACTGGTTCGGGTGTTATACTCAACGAACATGACCAGAATACTCCACCGGAAATTCTTTTCGCGTGAGACTTTCACGATTCACTTGGAAAATTTATTTTAGCGCCATATCGGTGCTTTGCTTGCACGCTCGCTTCGTATCTTTTCCGGACGATACACGGATGGTATGGAATGGATGGTTGTGTGCCATACGGCATACGGTTGTGTGTTCTGTATAGGGTTCCTATGGGATTGGAGGGAACAGAATATTATATGGAAGCAAAAATGAAATTGGGATGGAATTTTACTAGATGGTATAGAGAAAGCCGTATTTGATGTGGAAGTACAGGAAGCTAAGTGATAGCCGTTTGTATTTTGTTACTTCGTTGGAGATTATGTACGTATGTATATACCTTGAAATTTTGTTGGACCTGGTACATATCTGCAAGCCTCTCGAAAAGGTTGTTATATATGTACTAGCATATAATTTAAAAATCTACTGAATGCTTTTGTTTTAAATCCTTGTTCAACTAATTCGCCATACACACTTCCACTAGGATTTCCATTTGTCAAATCCATTTATTTTATCGCTCGTGAACTAAACTCGCTGGTTCTCTCCTTCCTACATGATATAAGCCATCTCACGTTCAACGTTCAAGAAACTCCACACGTCCACTGGTGCTCCCGACCCAACCATTCTCTGGTCAGTTTTATTTCGGTGTCACGTATTCCGTATCCACTAACAGCACAGAGCCAACATAATTTGTCGATGGGGACCGTGTGAGTGTACTTTAGAAAAATGTTAATTAAATGGTATAAATTTTTTTGATTGGAGTAATTAAGGAAATGAATGAATTGGCTTTTCGTCCGTTCTGTAGGTTGCGTCATCTCTCTCTCTATCTCTTTCTTTCTAAAGCTATTTGATATTTGTACGTGAAGTTTATGTTTAAAAATTTGAAATGAAGAAAATTTTCTATTTGAAATTGAACGTTTCGTGATGGATCCGATTTTTGATTTGTTGCATTCGTGCATTCATAAGGTGTTTTGTCGATAATAGTAAACTTATTGGATACGATGAAATCTAATTTTTTACGATTGATTCATCCAATTTGTTGTGGGTATGAGGTCTACGGCAAGTCGAAATGGGTGGAGCAGTTTGATTTGAATTCGGAAGTTCTCAGAAAAATCTTTGATTTCTGAGGTTAAATAAATGTAACGAGCTTCTCATTATTTTATGTAATATGTATGTTCCTATATGTTTTAGCATCGACATTTTTCTTTTGTTTTATTAATTTTTTTATTTATTTTTATTTTTTCAGTATGAACCTTAAAAAAGTGAGCATTTCTTTTTAATAGTTTAGTGATGCTATTCATATCACTCGGTCGATTGAGGTAAAATTAGAAAACGAATCATTTTGGAAGATAAGAAGGTTTGATTTATTCCTTTTGAAAAAAATCTTGCGTGAATGATGATGATAATGAATTCCATCGCTTCGAAATTGTTATCATTAAAACGAGGCATAGCATACCGGAGCCATCGTATTTACATCCCTTCTTTTAGCGTACGACCACAAAAGAGAAATGCATCTATATTTTGCTCGCACTATACAAACATCCTAATTAAATACAAGAAACGTTCAGACAAAACATTGTATGCACTCTTCAACCATCGCAACACCATACATACTCGCGTATCCTTTGATATTTTGCATAAATTCCTAGAGGTTAAACGTGGCAATTTACCAAGTTTGCATGTGTATAGGATTAAGGATGATGGTAAAAGGCAAATGCATATAGCGTACAAGGATATACTTAAATGCATACTCATACTCTTTACAACATACACTTTGTACGCTGCACACGAACTCTATGTCGTCGACAGTTCTGTATTGCAATGAAATTACCCTTGTTCAGTAGTAATTTCGTCCCCGGAGAGAGTTAAAAAAAAGAAGACGTTCCGCGCTCCTTTTTATGATGCAACCTACATGCAATGGGAAAGGTCAGCCAAGTACTAAAGTGGTTAACTAGCGTGTCGTCCTGATGCCAACTCTATTCAAATAAAGTGTAGTAATGAATTTTATTTTATTAGTTTTGAGTTGCAAAAGCAGCTAGGGAAAAATTCTTTTTTATTTGAGAAGAAGCTTTTTTTGTTAAAAACGCGGCTTTTGCCTGCTATGATTAAGTACCAGTATACGGTGTTGGTTATTTTGTATTTATTCAAAATTGCAGAAATTGTTAATAAGTAAACTAATTTTATTCTTATACAGTGCGTACTCGATAATCCGAAGCCTCGAAACCTCGAATTTCCAGTAATCCGGATCACCTCAAAGATTGCATTGTACACTCTGTAGTCCGAATTTCAAGAGCTTCTCTATTCCGAATCTGACTTTTTTCTCATAATAACAGTGATATTATCGTCCGAAATGAAAACCAAATTTTTCTTTGTTATTGGAAACAACAAAATCAAGAATAGAGTGAAATTCTTCGAAAATAGAAAACAGATTCTTCGAACAATTTGATTAAATTTGTCCATTTCCTCGAAATTTAGAGCAACTTAAAGGTTTCCACTAGTCCAAATTCCTCTGTAGTCCGGTTTGACCCTGGTTTCCATTAGTCCGGATTATCGGGTACGCACTGTATTGCAATTCTTTTTTATACCCGTCACTATGTGAAAGGGTATATTAACTTTGTCATGAAGTTTGCAACGCACAGAAGGAAGCGTCTCCGCCTATATAAAGTATACAGTAAAACCCCGACTTACGTCGTTAATTGGCTCCAAAAATATGCGATGTAAGTCGAAACGACGTGTATTGAAGCAATAGAAAGTCGAACTCCTGTTGCAAGTCTACAATAATGAATTGCCAAAACAGGCATACGAATAAGCAGTAATTATGAAGCTTCATTGTATTCAAGTAATGAGTATCTGGGTTCATTTCATTTACATAAAACGCTTTTGGCATCAACAATTTTTATTTGGAAGTGTAAAAACTCTTCCATGATCCATTGACTGATAAGAAGCCAACTTTCTTTGCTACTTGCACAATTTCCTTTTCGACGTTTTCTCATATATCGTTGTTGTTACTCGTAATAATGCAATCAGGTCATAGATTTTTCCAGGCTCGATTCATTGTGGTTTGTTGCACTTCATCCCAAGCAGTCATTATGTTTATTGCTATAATGATATCAAAGGATCGCCAGTAATCTCAGACTGAAATTTCACTTGATACATTTTCATTCATAGTTTCGACTAGTTGGCGAAATGTGTATCGTAGATAATTCGCCTTGAACGTCGATATTACGCCATCATCCATGAGTTGCAGAAAAGGGGTTTTATTCAGAGGTAAAAAAAAAAATCCCTTTACATGGAATTCATGTCATTCAGAATTTGTGGAAGTCCTGTCACATTGTCCAGAAGTAATAGAATTGTGACAAATTTCTCTGCTGGCAGAAATTCTCTACAGAGGGAAAAAAATAAGATTGAAACCATTCCACAAATAAACTGGAAGTCGTCCATTGTTTTTCATTTGATTGAAAACAAAACTGGCAAAGACGATTTTGGAACCCCTTTCATTGCACGTGGGTTCTCAGAATGAAATTCATTGTTTTGTCTAATTTGGAATTTCTGTGGCAAAATGCAACGACGTAAAAGCGGGGAACCATTGACGCAATGTGAAACATGGTATAAATTTGATAACGACGTAAAAGCGAAATGACTTATAACGAGGTGACGTATAACGGGGTTTTCCTGTATATATTTTTGATCAGTGTGACGAGAGAAATCGACTGAGCGATGTCCGTCTGTCTGTCCATCTGTCTGTCTGTCCGTCTGTTGCAACGCAAACTAGTCCCTCAGTTTTGAAGCTATCGGGCTGAAATTTTGTACACAAGTTTCCTTTTAGTGTACGCTGTATATATGTCGGAACGAATGGAATCGGACCATGGGGTCATGGGGTTGCCCCTGAAAATTAGGTTCTTCTAAGGAAATCTTTTTTCTTTATGTACCAATCTTAACCAAAGTTCACCCAAGTGTGTTCCTAGTAAGGCCTCAAAACATATCTAGGATCGGTTGGAATCGAAACGTTACGTCATAGGGCTGCCATACAAACAACCCGTGAAAATTAAGTTCTTCTAAGAACATTTTTTTTTATTTTAATCCGACCTTAACCACACTTTACCCAAATGTGCTCCTACTAAAGGCTGAAAAGATATCTAGGAATGGATGAAATCGGAACACTGCGTCATGGGGCTGTCATACATACCAACCCTTGCAAATTAGGTTCTTGTAAGAAAAACTTTTTTCTTTTTGAATATTAACCAAAATTCATCCAAGTGTGTTCCTGGATTAGCCTCAACGCATCCAGGAACAGATCGAATCGGAACACGTCATATGGCTGGGGTAGAAACTGAAACGCAAAAGAAGATTAAGTTTTATTCAAATTTCGGCTGCGCCTGAAATTAGCCTCCGTTTCGTTTAAATGATGTATACTTAAAATAGCAGGTGAAAAACCTAGTAATTGAGATTGCAAAATTGGTGGAGAAATTTGTATTTTGTTTCTTATGTTTTTTGGGGTGCTGAACACAAAACCGGAGCCTCCCACCAAAATGTCGAAAGACCCAAAAAAATAACAAAATGTTCGCTGTTTTTTCCCGTTTATTTCTATAGCTGTCCACGAATATGTTACAGTAGGGATGTCAAATTCGAATCCTGGTCCGGGCCAAATAACACTCTCTTCAAGTTTGGGTCGCAGGAGGAAAATTCCAAAAACTTGACAGCGTGAAATTTTTATTGATTTTCAAGAAACCACTATTTGTCAATTAATTTGTGCCAAATTTCGGGCAGATCATAGAAAAATTGTCACACCGGTCATTCAAGTCGCTAAAAAAAAAAAAAAAAAAATTGGGAGCCAAAATTGTCAGATTAAATTAACTTCAGTAGAAAGGTGGCAAAAGGCAAAAAGTTGTTGTGATGTGGTTCTAAAAAAACTCATGCATCAATACAGCTTGATAAGTACAGGAATCAAAATCAGGCACTTGGGCTGTAATGGTTAATGTTGAAATTTCCATCCATTCATTTAGTCAGCAACTCCTGGATTTTCGGAATTTAATTGGATATAAATCTCGATTCATGTTCGGTAAAGCCAACCAATTGTTTGTTAATAAGGCGCCTTATTAACAACAACAACGTTTAGAGTATTTAGAGGAAAATTCTTAGAATACATACATAGTTGAAGCCAGCCTAAGCCACTGAAGAGTTTTAGTAATTTTTATAAACTCTAGTTCAACAGCTGAATGTTCGTCACCTTACCAATTTCACAATTTTTGTGTTGATACACTTTGTGCTGCTTCGACATGTCCGCGGGCCGCGAGTTTGACATCCCTGTGTTACAGAGTACATGATTGCGCGCATTTTTAGCATAGTTCGAATTTTCAAATTGATCGGTTTAACATTTTTGGTCGCAAAAGTTGCATTTTTCTTGTTTTTTGTTTTGTTTTTTTATATGCTAAGCACGACATGGTGTCTCTAATATGTTCATGGACAGCTTTTCGTAGAAATTTACAATTTCAGACTTATAAGCCAAAAAACCAAAATACTTTGAGGGCCAGTACGTCTTATCTTAGTCTTATCGTATAAAGAAGACACACACAATTTTCATTATATGCAATTGCGCAATGATTTTTTTTTTTGTAATTTCAGATGATGGCGTAACCATGCAAAATATGGCATAGCTATGCAAAATAAACAAAAATTCTATTCAATATCATGTAAAAGCTTTTTGGAAATTGTGTGCGTCTTCTCTATACGATAAGACTAACCATTAGATAAGATGAATCAGAAACTGGCCCTGAATGTTGACCCTATTCGGGAAACTCCGGATCTCAGCACGAAGCAAAAACATGTACCAGAAACGAAAAAAAAAATTCTCCACCAAATTTTGCAATATCAAATCACGCAATGACTAGAGTACCTAAACTGCAAAAATTGTACGGCACAAAGCTAGAAATGATATTTCACATCAGTTAGAATAATGGAAGCAGACTGTCGTAACCTATTTGAGGTGCATATGATAGATTACTTCGATTTGGGAATAAATTGAACAAATGCGTTCCCTTCAATCATTTCAAGGATCTTTTTCCATTAGTTTGCCCGATTACGATTCGAAAAGTGCCAAATTTTTAAATAATTTTTATTTCATTTTATTAAATAACAAGCTGGCCCGGCGAACTTCGTATCGCCTCAACTTTTAAATGTTACCAATGTGTGAGTGCGGCAAAAGTACTGAACTCAGCGAATGTGTTGAGGAGATACAGGCATAGTCTAAGAAAATTGTTCAAGATCATGCCGTTCGATGGCCATATTTTGGCTCAATTTTCTTAGACTATGCCTGTATCTCCTCAACACATTCGCGAAGTTCAGTACTTTTGCCGCACTCACACATTGGTAACATTTTAAAGTTGAGGTGATACGAAGTTCGCCGGGCCAGCTTGTAGGCTGAATAATGTAAGAAGAAATTGCCTTCAAAATTTCGCTTCAACTTATTCCGATGAATAGGACAGAGTGAGCAATACGGTGGGGCGAATTAACTGAAATCCTCTAATCCGTCTAGGTGATTTTCGAGACTAAATTCATCTCAAAATTCAGTTTCGAACTTTTGCTGGGTTTTAGTACAAATTAACTGAAATAATAGGATAAGGCAAAAGGTTTCTTTAGCTTTCCAGCCTTTCCAAGCGAAAGCAAAATTTGCTGAAATATGCAAAGACTGAGGAAATTCAACCGCTTTCACATTATTATCGATCGATTTTTGAATGTTTCAGAAGATGTTCGGTTGGTGCTTATGGAAGAGAAAGGGGACGGGAGAGATAATTTAGCGGAAGAACGGTCATTTGATAACCATACATATAGCCAAACAAATGAAGAATATAAACTGCTTTCACAATTTTTCTCACGTTGCAAATTTTTTGCATGTTGCAACTTTTGACAGTTCGAAGTGGAAACCAAGGAGGGTCAAATTTACTAAAATTGCATAGAATTGTGAGGGCTAATGTGGGCAAGACCTGTCTTCATTAACTCTGCCGTTCAAGTGTCAATCCAGTCAAAGAAATTTATTGAAATCCGCAAATATGTGACGAAAGTTATTCAATTTTCAGAAAAATTTGTTTTCATAATTTTGCCTTTTGTGAAATTTATTCGTGTTTCAATAGCAGTTATTCTCTTGGTCGGGGTATAGACATATCCGATGGACCTTATCTTACTGAAATCCACTGAGCTATTCGGACGATAGAGACAAAGGTATGAGAATGAAGTATTTTCACAATTTTAGTAATTGTAATTTTTACTACGTTTCAATGGATAGGTATTGTAGTATAGGTGACCATATACTCTTCACTGAGTAGAGACAAATGATTTAGAGTAAGCTTACTGAAATTCTGTAATTCGTTTAAAAATATCGGAAAAGCTTGTGAAACACAACTAACAAAATAAAACAAACAAAACACCAGAAAAACTATATGGATAGGTATCCGGTGAGGCAAATTTTCTTAAATCACCTTATTACCTAAAAATAAAGCCTAAAATTGGCTCTTTTAACATTTTTTTTGGAAGCGGTAATACGAAATTTCGGTCGCTGTAGGAACGTTGCAGAAGTCTTTTATAATTTTTTCGCAAGTTAGATAGAGAACAAGCCGTTGGTCTAAAACGTTGTAAATGACGGCCAAAGGACAAACAAAAGCGGCTTTTTAAACTTTTCTTATAGAAAATTTTATTATTGTTTTTTTTTTTTTAGAAGAGAACAATGCGGAATAGCAAATTTACCTGGATCGGCTTATCCTTTCAGGAGATAAATGCAAGTTTTGTGAAAAAGAATTCTTCTTTCTTTTTTTCTCATTGTGAATTTGTTTGAGTTTCAATTTCATTCAGATATTCAGGATGAGGATTAAATCAGCAGGGCAATATTCCAAAATTACGTCAAGACATTCAAGCACGACTTTTTTGTAAAAACTCCTATTTTCTAGCTTCCACTTTAGCCAAATCAATATTTTTCATATTCTTCTGAAAGTACACAAAATTTCCAATAAAAGGACATATCGAACGTTTGGAACGGTTTCGTATCTTCCGAGATACAACGTTTTGTATTTTGCAAAAATGTCAATTTCAATTTTTAATGTCAAAATTAAACCCGAATTTCGTAACGGTACATTGTAGTGGCAAATCTGCAAAGATGACAAAAGTTGGCGTAGTATCTTAGCTTTCGAACGGCATATAAGAATAAAGCACAGAGTCATCCAGTTTCTGAATAATACGTATAAATGAAAAAAAAAACATAGTCTGCAAATGTACCAAACCGACTTCAATCTTGAAAAGGAAGTAACATTTTTACATCAAGCATAGACTTGGTTGTTATGCATTATGAAAAAATACTTTTCGCTACTGTTGTAGATGCTACTTTACTAATTATAACGGTAAGTAAAAAAAAATTGTTTTAGGTGTTGAATTATTTGTAACGAGGTTCGCTGTGTACATATTAATATTGTGAGAGTATTTTTCACTTTCATCGTCTAAAGGATAAACATTTTAATTTGTCAGGTATTAATTAGTGTCCTTTTATGTCCTTTTTCAGAGTTTTCCGATCCAATTTTTCCTTAGCAAAAATTAAAAAGGAAGTGGCAACTTGAATTATTCGCGTAGTTATGGGCTTTGGAAAGATACAGATGATAAGTTACGGAAAACACGAAAATTTTCCATTCAAACGCGATTTATTCCGTTGAGGGTCCTTGAAATAGGAATTAAATACCGGATATGTAATGTACTCGGCGTCCCCTTTTATATGATATCCCGAATGCCGACCTCCAGTCAAGGATTAAATAGTGTCCTTTCTTGTTCTTTTTGGGACCTTTCTGATCAAATTTATTTTAGCAAAATGTGTTTAAGACTCCTGGGACCCCACTGATTCAAGACCAAGAAAAAAATAGGCTTACTGTATTTTTTTCTATTGGAAATGATTATATGACTGAACTATTTCCACGTAAAAGCAAGATTTCTTCCTCTTACGGACTATGTTTTTTCCCCCTTTTACACATATTATTCACAAACTGGATGATTCTGTGCTTTATTCTTATATGCCGTTCGAAAGCTTAGGATTTGGGCCAACTTTTGTGAACTTTGCAGATTTGCCACTTCAATGTATCGTTACGAAATTCGGGTTTAATTTTGACATTAAAAGTTGAAATTGACATTTCTGCAAAATTCAAAACGTCGTATCTCGGAAGATACGAAACCGTTCGAAACGTTCGAAATGTCCTTTTATTGAAAATTTTGTGTACTTTCAGAAGAACGTAAAAAATATTTATTTGGCTAAAGTGAAAACTAGAAAATAGGAGTTTTTAGAAAAAAGTCGTGCTTTTTGACAAGAATCACAAAAAAGGCAATTACTCCTTAACGGTAAAAGCTAGAGAAATAATTTTGGCAACATTTTTCCTAAAACATCCTGTAGAGTCTACCATTTGTCTATGGCTAAGTTGCGGGACACCCTGTATAAAGATAATAATTTTTTTTTAAATGCGAAAAATTGTTGAATATTCGACTTAGGGCCGGATGTACAATCATGGTTTAACTAATGGTTGTCAGTTAAACCGTCGACGGTTAAAAAATGTGTGCAAAAAGTTAAACAGCCGTTTAAACTACGAATTATCTTTATAGCTGGTTCACACTAAAATGAAATCATATTTGGTCTAAATTAAATTAGTCAAAACCGTAGTAGATGTGTTTGAATCGTATGTAACTAAAATCAAAATGTATTATAGAGTGCACTTCAACTATTAAAGTTTCATTACAATATGGGACAACTGTTAATTAAATTTAGATTTCAATCAATTTCGTCAACAGTGTGAATCAGTGTGAAACAGTCGTTTAACTTAATTTCTCTCAATTGTAAACAACCAAGTTTCCATGGAAATATATGTACGAATACAGTCGAACTTGCCTTAACGGACACTTCTACAACCCAAACATTTCTCATAAAAGGAAACTTTTATTTTCACTAACGTTTTTTTGTTTACATAGCATCCAAGGAAAATTAAGTTTTGAAGCCTGACACTCTCATAGCTGCAAACGTATACACTAAACAAGCTGGCAAAAAATTTACTTTTAAATTTTAAGAAGAATTGTATTTCAAAGAAAGCATTTTAAGGTTAATTGAAGAAAAAGTAATAGTCATATCCTAACTAAAAAAAAAAGGAACCAAATCCAATTTCTGGCGGGGCAAAATTTAGATTTCATTCGGCCTTCCCTATTACATACTTGTGTTCCGATTCGGAACATCATTTTTGTAACTTAGCTTTTTGGGTGCGATTTCAGCTCCACCTTAGTTTCTTTTCCTTCTGTTCTTACATAACTTGGTATCTTCATAGGTTTAAAACTGGACCAGTAAAAAACGTCGCATACGAACATCGGCAACCCAATCGACTCCTCTCGTCCACTGATAATATCTATATTTTTTATATTTTAGTGAGATAATAATCTGCCTTTTACAAGAACAAAACATTTTTTGAAAAAAAAAAAATCCATTAGCGAACCTTTCGGAACTGTAAATATATATGTATATTTAAGTGACTTAATATTCCATTCCCCAATGCGGTGTTCGTTTATGCCAAGTTCGACTGTAGCGTAAACTGTATGTCAGCTACACCACAAATCACGAAATAATGATTACGCGGTGTTCGGGTGAAGACATTTGGGACAGCATCAAAATCACTTATGAAAATTTTGAATCTGTCTCACGCAAATTAAAAGTATTAAAATTGATTGACTTTTGTGAAATTCGTATCTTTTCACAGAAAATACTTCCAGCCGTCTTCGGTACAATTTCAGAAGTTTATGTGCGCTTCCTTCTGTTTTATTATTTCATGAGTTAAATAGCAGTAAGCGTTGAAATTTGCAAAATAGAACTCGCTCAATCGTAAACAATATTAAGGTTACCATGGAAGTTGACTACAGTTTAAAATTGTTCAACCAATCAGCAGTCAGCACACACAAGTTAAACGCAGTTTAACGATTTCAGTGAGCGAGGTAGTGGCTGATTGGTTGAACAATCAGCTCGCTCAATCGTAAACAAGCAATATTTCCATGGAAACTTGTAGACGAAACAATATAAATTAATAGGCAAAGCAAAATATAAATATTTTCTGCTTCGGATTTTAATTAGAAGGCGAAACTAAACAAATAGTAGTATGAAATACTTTTTTAGGTTAATATTATTTTTATAATTATGACCTGTTTATTTTTCATTGCTCCAATTTCATGTTGGTATCTCCTAATATTGATTCCAGTTTTTCTGCCGAACAAGCCCTCACCTCCGTAGTTCCGCAAAATCTAACCCTGATCTGAATATGTCTACATCAAATTTCTGGTAAAGTTAATTATAAGGAACAGAGCTTCTGTTCTAAATAAATAAATATTACCTATTATCGCATATAACAGTATAAAAAATGGTTCTTAGCTCCCGTAATGCGGTTAGGTAAAAAATAAATCATATCATATTAATATGATCACTCACTATATCGCCGCAAAGTCTCATGTATTGCAAAGTCTTATAAAATGGTCCTACGGCATCCTGTCAAGTTTTGAATTTGTCAACTTTTACAAATATCAAAAAAATTTAAGATTAATCAAATCAAAGATATTTGCGAAGGAGACGAATTTGGGAAATTGACTCAGATGTGCCTAGATCGGGCCATTACACGTAGCAGTGAATGTTTGCATTGTCAAAAATGTTTCTCATGTGCGCTTCAAATAAAAAAAACATGAAATAATTGATGTCTTCTCGAAAAAAAATGTTTGGCCTGGCATCGCAAGCCAATAGTGTAACCCTGGTTAAAAATAAGTTGGACACCCCTGAGCACATAACTTTCAAAGAGAAAGTGGGAACTATTTAAAATACATCAATGTAAAGAAAATTAAATGATTTTGAAATAATTCCAAAACTTACAACCTTTCTCTCTTTTCCCCCCGTTAGGGGGTCCACCGGTCAGAACTTTTTTTTCCATAATTAGAGGGCCACCCCCAGCAAAAATTCAGAAATTCATTATCTTTGCAACCCGATGACTTTATTTCTGTTTATTTTTCTTTGGCTAAAACCCATGAGTTAAACGGCCAACGACGACCGTTTAATTTTTCACGTTAAACTGCAGTTTAAACGACCGTTTAACTGTTTGTCAATTTCCTTAAACGGAGTTTAGCTAAACCGGCAACATTCAGTTAAACCATGAATTTTCATTCGGGCCATTTTATTTTAAAATTAAAGATATTAATAGCTACTATCCGGAAATATCCAGTTGCTAATGGAAAGTAACGATTTTTAAAAAAATTAAATTGCTGCTTAGCCAGGAATTTCAATTATCGCGTAGTGTATTTTTCCCCAGTTATTTAAACGGAGTTTAACATTAAACCACAGTTAACTAAACGGTGAGTTAAACCATGATTGTACATACGGCCCTAATTCACGATTTTGGAAAATAGCTTTACTGAAAACTATCAAACTCTACGTTTCTCAAAAGACCCCGAAATATGCACACGCCACCCATAATCCATATACAAATTAAATGACCACATCGTTGCTGTCGTCGAGTACCCGTTTTAAATGTGCTCCAGCGAATAGGTGGCAAACTTTAAATCGTCCTGCACCCGATTCCAACGGTTCGCCACGATGCTCGACTTACGCCTTCAGTATCCTGCCGCTGCCATTAATCCTTTCTGCAATCCTCGCTCTATGGGTTTCACTCGTCTCTTTTGTCTTTTATTGCGGTTGTAAATTATGCGTGTAATGGCCTTCTGCGATTTTTTTCTGTCTTTTAGCATACAATATTCGTATAATACATATTGGAATTGTATATGGCAAGGATGGCACCGAGGAATTCAATCGCTTCTTTTGCTGTAAAACACCACCGAGAAACAAAGAGTGTACCATGCATAGTCCTGAAAGTCGTGAAACAAACACAAATTTGTGTTATGTTGGCGATTCTGTTGTGTGCGGCCGAGAAATTTCGGAGATTTTAATAAAGCCCAACCATATTAAAGGCAACTGCATACAATGAAAACGCCACCATTGCCGTAACGAGCCGAGTAATACGATATTTTGTATGACTCCCATTGCTGTTATGCGAAGCTCGGAAAAAAAATTGAATGGAGAATGTCGAGCAAATTGCAGTTTTAGGGTGCAAGATTTATATATGTTTGAAATGGAAAATGGTCGGGGATCATATGTTGAACGGTTGAAATGTGACTCAGCATAAGCAAATTTTTATTCCTTTAATGGAGGGATGTGACATGAATATTTATTTGAAAATGGAAGAAGAATGAATTGATCCATTTGAATGGCGAGTTCGTCCATAAATTGTTTATCGGGTGAGTTTGTCTAATGGAATTAAATATAGAGATATATTTTTTACTCAATTATAGAATACGTATCTCCTTTTTCTAACTGCACCTATCCTGTGGTTTAATCGTACTCTTACATGTTTGATTTTATTTATAATGCATGCATAATACATTTTTGTCTACCATTTTTATTGTGTCACTCTTGAAATGTTAAGGTTAATTTAATTTTCACGGCTCTGTTTAAAACTTTGCCGTTTTTGCTGTCAAGTATGAGTATAAACCCATCACAGATCAGATGTGCAAAAGGAGTAAAAACCCACGTTACAAAGACAAAACGTTGAATCCTTTAATCCTTTATTCAATATGCATGATTACGTCAAACAATCTACAACACCGTAATGTCAGTGATCTGTTTTGCCTTAAGAACTATAGTAGGCTGGTGGTGTCTTAAGTATGCACAGTGTACGAATACTTTTTCCAACCATGTACCCTGTCCTGAATCAATGGAAGTGTCTGCGAATCAAACCAAACTGGAGGGTAATATCAAAAAATAGAAAAACACAACAAAAAACTCCGAACAGATCGCATAAAAGTACGTATGGTCAAAGTACAAATATCGCCAACTGAAGATAACCACAAAAGAACTTGAAACCAAAACCAACAAGGAACATACCATAACACACGGCATGCCACGGCAGCCGCCTGGGTTTCCTCCAGTATAGTATCATAAAAAATATCGATCGAAGTCTTGAAGAGTGTAACATACTCGCATTCATATTATGCCGAACCCTATCCGAGACCAAGAGGACAGAGGAGTTCCATGGTTTTGCTTCAGGTTATTGTATGTATGGTGCATGGCACATGTCTTGTACTCGAGTCTACCTGTGTGCTTCAGAAGTTACTGTTGTGCATAATATTATCGAATAGGACAATACGTTACGTACAAGAGCGCGCACAACGAACGTAACATTACGCTTTTAACACTCACCGTATGTCGTCAATAAACAGGTCGGCGAAACCTTTTTTTCATCAGCCCCGTGTTGCACCGTAAGATACCCCGATGATCATGCAACAACGGCCATACAAGCAGCGGGGCCATCTCTCATCATGATCACAAAATGAACAAGCTATAAACATGTGCAGTGCCGCTGAGGAGCGCGCAAAAAGATAGTAAAGTAGCATGTGCCATGCTGAGTTAGGCCACGAACGCGATCAGAATACTGAATAGGATCGAGAAGTGAACCGAAACCGCGCAGACCGTATATGATGCATGAGGTGAATGTGAAATAGCTTGTGCTGGAGCTGAAGTCTCGAAGAAGGTACCAAAGCACTATGCTTGATCACACAAGCACAAATATCAAGTGTTCATCGATATACATGTTGAAAATTTAAGACTCTTTTAGCGCCGTGTTTCTTCCAATTTTGGAGAAGTTGACCCCTTTTAAGACTCGGCGATACACCAAAACAATTGTCATTTTTTGAGTAGTAGCTTCGTTTCTTTGACATTAAGAACCTTCTACTATCCTGTACAGAGCAACTTCTGTATGTTGTATGTATCTTTAATAACTATTCTGTATATCCAATTTGCATGAAAGCTAGGAGCTAGGTTATTTTGTCCTTATATTTAGCGTATTTTTAGATCACTTCTTCTTGGAACCTCCCAATGCTGAATAAGACCATCGGTACAGAGATTTCTAAAAATATGTACCTATCTATTCGCCTATAAACGGCTGAGTGAACGCACCATGCCCCACAAGGGGTTACGGTACAGAGAAGATTCGCTTTTCAAATCCAACTTTAAAGGTCTCGATCCACCGACAGACTTTTGCTCTTCAGCAGAAAGCTAAATATTTCGAGGATTCGCAGGAAAACATGATGGGACAGAATATCGGAATGACATCAGTATCTGTGGTCTACATCTATGACCGGCATTATCCATCAACCAGCGCGCGTGATGTGTGTCGTCCGCGATTCGTAAAATATAAATTGTCTTCGTGTCTGGGCACATATTGAATAATTATAAGGTTTTGATCATAAATACAGCCTTGCTAACTAATCTTATTTGATGACTCAAGGCACGACACAGCTAATTCGAACGCCATTAAAATTTAAATACAAAAGATACACTAGTCAGAAACTACACTATAAACGAGTACCAGTAGTATGTATATGAAGTATGAAAGAATTATTAACTGAAACCTCTGGTGAACATGTGAAAATCATGATTCTTCTTGTGGCTTGTTGTGATGTGAACTTGGATTGTTCAACATAAATTTTAACTGGCTTTAATGTTTACTTCTTCATTTATACAACATAACAACCGCTCTGCGGGAAGCAGTGACCTAAGCTGTTGTAATGGGACGAAGTCATTGAAAGTTGACTATAGATGAGTGTGCTATTATTTTCCATGATTGAGTGGATATTTAGGGAGAATGATGCAATGACCCTCTCAAAGTAGTGTGACAAGTTGGAAAAGTATATCTGGCATGCGGTTTGGAATAGTACACTCACTCACTCGCGGGTAGATAATAAATTTATTATACACTGATATGATGACAAGATAGGCTATTTAGAATAATACTCGTACAGTAGACGCTCGAAAATTAGAAAAAAAGTTTTGACCAATTCTAATTTCTAAGATTTTTTAATTTCCGAGCGTTTTCAAATAGTGTCGAAAAAGTGGTTCATGAGCTAATGGTAACACATTCTGAAGGTTTTATATAAGTTAATTTAATAACAGTTAGTTAATAGGGTATAAATGTAATGTGTATCAACATTTATTTGGTGGAAAATTCACTTATTTTCATTTGCCTTTTGTCAATATTCGCCGATAAATTTACGGCTTTATCCCGGATATTTTGTATTGCCCGAGGCCGTTTGATGATTTTCCTTACCCGCGCTAAGTAATCGATTTGAACAGTTGATTGCCTCTGCATGGGAAACCCGAGCATCTCCGATCAATTCCTCGTCGCCAGAGTCACAGCTACTAGATAAATTCGAGTTTTCATTAATAATAATGTCCATATTCCACTCCTCCAATTCAGTTGGCGTTACTTCCTACATAAATAAAGAGCATTGGTGTTGTCTATTGTGTAATTTATTTGCCATCATCTATACCTGTCCTAGACGTTGAAATAGCTCTATTGTGTCCTGCCGAAGCCTTAGGTTAGCGAGGAGAATATAGTCCTCCACTTCAAAATCGCTTTGTTATTAATTTATCCCACCAATGGAATCAGATTGATTAGACAAAAGCTTGTTCCAACTGGGCCACAATACTCTCTGAGGAACGAAGTCCCAAGCTGATTTCTAAAACAGAATTGCTTCTCGTATGTTACCTTTTTTCATGCGCTGGCTACCTTTATTGTTTTGAAAAAAATAAACATGATTCTTGTTTGTTGTTTTGTAAACAAAGCCAATACACACCTCACAATTGGCTGAATTCAAATTGTAAGAAAACGACCGGACGGGTCAACTTGGACGACAAGAACCATCGTATGATCATTTCACACTATCCGATCAAAACACGGACCGGCGAACAATAATCACACAGCAAGTATGTATAAATGTTGCCATGCACGCTCCAAAGTTAGTGTACAATGAAGTGACGAGTCGACAAGATTAAAATGCAAGTAAAACACGCGCTAATTGTCTTTGCAGAACGCCTGAACTATTGGTAGATGCAATCGTCTTATCGATCGTACGAAAGATCTTACGAAAGAAAAACAATCGTGTCACGATTTTTTTCTTTCGTAAGACGCGTTCTTACAATGTGAATTGCACACTGCTTGTCTGCTGGCCACTACAAAAGCTCTCTTGTCTTGCAAGTTTACCCGTCCGGTTTGGTCTTACAATCTGAAATCAGCCATTATCTTCAGCAATAATCATAGAATGCAAAGCTTTTCTGTAGGACATCTTCGTATGCTTTATTCTGATCCATGGGCTGTAGAATTGGAGTTACGTTCGGGGGAAAGAATATAATGATTATATAGGTATTCCCGTCGCAGCTAGTAAGCTGTGGATGGCATGTGGTGTTATCCAAGAGTAGCAATGCCTTGTTTGAAAGATTGTTTTCTTCTAGGAATTCAGTCACCATCAAATTTAACATAAATGTTGCCTTTAATTTGAAGATACCGCTTACTTGGGGTACGAAACTCTTGTGGAACCACCTTATGAACAGCCGTCGTCATCCAAGAATTACTTATACTCCAGCGGATTATTAAACCCTATGAATGATCGAGGATTTCGCGACTTCCCGATAACTAGCGGCTTAATCTTATGTACTCCATAGTGGCATTGGAACACAATAAAATTGTCACTCTTTCCTTTGATGTCTTAAGCCCTGGAGCACAGCATTCGTCGCTGGCGACTAAAGTTCAATCGGAAAGGAGTCTGAAAGATACTGCTGAATCATCCGCATTGTACACTTGATCCAGTGTAATGCCCATTTCTGCAATTTTCGCTTGCAATTGTGCTTTAAATGGCGATACTGCAGTCACATCGCTAGACAACTTCTCTCCACAAATTTTAAGTCTGCGCAACACAAATCTTCGTTTGCAGTTTTGCGACCAACCGTCGCTGGCGTCGCCAGGATTTTGTTGCTCAAGGATTTGAAGGGCTTTTTCTTTTAGAACATTGCCATCAATGGAGCGCTTCCTTTTTCTTTGTTTCATAAACCACTCGAAAAATGTTTGCTCCATTTTCGGAAATTTTCCATAAGGAGGTTTTCACAATTTTACTTAATTTGGCCAGATTACGTAATCTGCAGTGTGGTGAGTTTAATAATGTATGCAATTTGACAGCTCAAATTAAGTAATTTTCACAGATTATGCAATCTGGCCGTAAGTGTCAAAAACTCCTTGTCCAATGTTTTTTTCCTTAATGGCAAATGGGAATTTTATTCATAATTTGATTTTCATTTTTCATTAAATACGAAATGAATAGTCACGGGGAAAGCCTCTTATTCAATACCCCTTTTTTAAGTTTTTCAAAAATCTAGGCTTTTATTTTTTGTTTTTTCTCTTGGGTAAAAATTATGTCTCTAATCAGAACTATAAATTAAAAATTCGAATCGAAAACCCCACCCGATATATATTTTGGCGTACGCCCCTGACTGTACTATGTACTAATAAATTTTTCCCAAAAGTTACCTTTCCGGTAGCATATTTCCGATAACATTATTTACCTACACAACAAGAATGTAACGGAATGTATTTAACTGTTTAAAAAGGGAATAAAACGTAGGAATTGTCAAGACCAACTTCTGACGCTTGAAAATTAGAACAGTTTGTTCTAATTTTAGAGCGGCACATGTGTTTAATTCACTTATTCTAATTTCAAAGCAATTCTAATTTCCGCGCATTCTAATTTCCGAGCGGCTACTGTATTTGTAAATGGTTCCATGGTCAGCGTTGGTCAGCGTATCGTATACGACAGAGTAATTTAGAAATAATGCAAAACCAATTATTATTTTTTTCAGAAGTACTGTATGTATGTATATGTAATTATTCAGGAAAAAATTTAATAAAAATACAAATAAAAATTATAGCTACATTGGCTCATTGATTTTTTACCGGGAAATTGAATTTTGTACTGTTCAGCAAAAGATCCAATGTATCCTCTATTTCAGGCGCGATTGCATTTTTTTTGTCCTTGGATCGCATCTTTGAACGTCTGAAGCTTTTGAAGGCCCTCTTCTGAAGTTGAAATTTGGTATGAATGTGTATAGAATGGTAACAGTCTTTGGTACAAATATCATAAAAGTTGCTAAGGCAAAAATAACAGGGTGTCCCCGAATAGGTGAAAAAGACGACATCGAGTAACGGTAACGGAGCTATGAATCTTTGAAGTTAAGTTTGTACCCCTTCCATTTTCCTAACCTTTATAGGTACATACATATATCATATGAGACTTTGGACAAAGATTGATTAGTATGAGCATGAGCAATCGTTACATACTAAGCATGTATCTGTTTCGTTAGATAGCATCTTCAGGTCAAGAGTAATCTAACTCTCTGAGTCAAATAGATAAATTTCCGAATCAACAAAATACGTTTTCGGATGAAAAAAATAATTTTCCAACCAAAAAAAATTTATTTCCAAATAAATTTAAAAAAAATACTGGATCAAAATAACAAATTTCCGAAATAACAAAACATGTTTTCGGGTGAATAACATTTTCTTCCGAACAAAAAAAAATGGGTTCCCAAATTAAAAACGAGACCGAGGCTAATTTGGGACGCGGCCGAAATTTGGATACCCTTCGCTCCCCTCGGGCTAAAAGTTTTTTCGGGTGTACCTACGACTTGTTTTAACCCCCCCCCCCCCATTCTTATCCTTCTGTCTTCACAAAAGCTCCGTTGCGTCGACAAAACAATAATTCTGTGGGGTTTGGTTGGAATAAGTGGGCAAATAAAAATATTTACTCAGAAAATTTTATTGGGGGATGGAGGAGCGGGAGTTGCTTTGATAAAGACACATTAATTCAAGGTTTGATGAAATTGGTTAAAAAAATGTTTCTTAGAAGAACCTAAATGCATATGCACATATTTTGTGTCATTAATAGAAATACATTTGTGAGAAATTTGGTTGAATAAAAACGTTTTTCTTAGAAGAACCTAATTTGGGGGGTTAGGTTTGTATGGCAGCCCCATGACCCCATTGTGTCCGATTTAGGGGTTAGGGGTTGGCGAGCGTAGCGAGCAGGGGGCGAAGCCCCCTAGTATAATAAAATGCAATGAAAATCGATAATAAAATGGTACCAGAGGGGTTTACTAATTTTTTTTTCCAATGTGTATGATTTTTTATGTGAAAAATTATTCATTTGATTTGTACATTTATTTTTTAATTTGGTCCATATCTACATATTTGTTTTATAAGTTTATTTTCTGATTTGGAAATTTAAAAAATCACATTATGTATCTCAAAATCGCTAATTCGGTAGTTTCGCAATTTCTGGCATGTTACGAACGAATTATATCTTCGTACACTATTAACTTATTAGATTACCTACCTTTTGTTAGAATTTCATTTCAATAGCCGCAACCAGTTGTTGAAATGAAATGAAACAAATCTCATAGCAGTAGCAGAGCAATGTTACTACATATTCTATCCGATAACAACTGTATGCTATGTATTGGCCTTATCACAAGCCCACCATCAAAGTCAAAGAAAGAAGAACAAAACTTTCAACAACGCCCCGAGACGCGCAAAGGAAAGCAAACGCGAGGGCGAACCAAAGAGCGCAGGAAAAAAGACCAACAACAGTTTATGTAAATAATACGAAAATTAAAGTAATTACATTGTTGACGCGCATTTTATGTGTGGCAATGAAATTTGTTGGTGGCATGAGAGGCATGGCATAACGAAACGTCCTCGTCGTCACTGTTGTAGCGTAAGCTCACGAAAGCGCTTAGCGCGCTGCTTAACAACTCTATACGTACAAGAAGAGCGTTGTGTGGTAGCAGAATTTGTAACAGATGTTGTGATGCGATAGTCATGGCATGATGACGTATGATGTGATATTGTTGTTGTTGCTTGATGAATTTTTTTTTTTTGCTTCTATGGTTTTCATATGGGACATACACCCGTGTTTCTTTCGGATACACGCCAAATAATAATATGGCGTGTATAAGATATTTTTTTCTATAAAAATCGTCTTGGATAAGTTTTTTTTTCGATTTTGTGAAAACAAAAAACGTGAACTACATAATTCCCATGAAAATTGGTAAGATTCTCTCCCCATAGATTTGGCCACCAGTATAACTTGTGTATCCAATTCTGTTCCAAACACTCTCTTTTCGCTTTGCGGCTTCATACTTGTTTCGCATGCCGAATACCAATAACGGTCCGAAAAGTACCAACAAAGCACTATACACAGCTCCAACAACAAAATCCAACTTCATAGCCGAAGAATATTATAGCAACAAATTGCTGCTGCTCTATGTCGCACCGAGTTTTTGAACCTGTGGTGCTCTTATTGTCGGTGTCGTAATCGTTGGGTGAGAGGGAGAGCGATCATCTGTTTGTCATTGAAAATTTTCCGAGTTTAGCAACATTAGATTCAGATAATTTTCCGATTTCTGCGCACTCGGAGAGAGAATTTTCATAGTATTTGTGAAAATATGTTGGGGTTGGTGGAAAGTCGTTATGGTGTTGGTGCAATTTGTTAGTGTTGGTAAAATAGACGGAAAATTTGTAGCATTTTAAGAGAACGGCTCTTCAAATCGAAGAATTTTTGATTATCTAGAGAAGCGCCACGAATTGCACTGTTGTATTGGTGGACAACACAGAAAAACAACAACAACTCCAATTCAAAAGAGACTGCATACATTTTAATTAACATACAGTGAACAGAAAAAAGCAACAAAAAGAGGAAACGACAACGATGATGATATCCTTGGAGACGTGCTGGTGTGCGCTGCTGATATTCCTTTTTGAATTGTATATAGAAAGCCACGTTGGGGTGGGTCGGTATGCATTGTTGGTCCTACGATGATGCCTGACACCTTATATCGTGCGGCATAATTAATTGAAGCGAATGTAAAACATCTCGATGAATTTCCGACATGAAATACACACAATGACTTTTCGCCTCACGAGTGACGAATGGCAAAGTAGCATGCATCAAGATGCAAGCCAACTGACCTTTACACCAACCAACGCCTTCCGAGTGGTGGATTTCGCTTGACCGCGTGCTATTTTCATTTATACTTTCCATTTGATATAGCACACATTATGAAAGTAATTAAGTCTAATATATGGCAATTAATATAGCACTTATGTCAGTTCATATATCACACCGATATGTACCCGAAGCCAAGTGCTTTGCCACAAAAGGCTTGCACTCGGGGTGTACATTTACAACAATGCTCGGATGTAATCAGTGCAGAGCCGTGGTTGAAGTGCATTATTGATGATTTATCACCTGCACGGATGCACGATACAGATGTTGGATGTCGGCATGCCCTAGAGTATATGGTTCGATGTGAAATCCTTGTTTTCGTTATGCTTAGTTTCGGTAGTGTTCTAGTTCTACCCGAGCAATAAAAGCAGCCTAACATTTGTCACATGCAATTCTAGGCATTCTGATTCTACGAGCACCTAGGCCGCTTCCGCCTTTATCCAAACCTTTGTTGGTGAAGATGACACAAAATCGCTTTTTCCTCTAAAGATTTTCTCTTTTCCATCCGCTTTTATTAATACATCCATAGAGGAGGCAACAACGGTTGAAAGCAAAATGCTTTGCACGGCTTTAGCAGCGGCATTGTTGTTGTAGCTGTATCTGCTATATGGTGTTGTTATCGCTGTATTTTCACTGTAGTCATGATGTTGGTATGGCTGGTGGTATAGCTGGCGTGATGAAGTTGCTTTTATTGTTGCTGCTGTTGGTGTACTTGCTATCGCATTTGCTAGCTTGCTAGCACACAAAGTGTGGGAATGTGTACATCTCTACGACATCGGCTTCGATTTGACTTCAAGGTAATTGGAATCCGAGGGGAATGTGCCGTCTCAGTTGATTACAACTGACTGGTGTCGTTTTTGTCGGTCGACGTCTACAGGCGACTATGATGACTATAGGCCCAGGCTATGGTTCGTTGATGTAATTGTTGGTGAAGTAACTTTTGCGATATGTACATTTAAGAAGCGAAGCGCTTCAAATGGGAAATTCAACGTATGCGTACTAGGGATGTCAAAAACCGGCCCATAACCCGGTTTTCGGTTTTTCCGGTTTTTTCGCAAAGCCGGTTAGACCGTCCGGTTTTAACCGGGCTCAAAGTACCGGTTTTCGGTTAACCGGTTTTTTATTCAATTGCTTAGAATTTTAGCAAAATAATGCATACACACTCGTTAAGCTGATGTTCGTATAGAAATATGACTGTGTAGTGGAACCCTAAAAGAAAAACATGTTGAACAAAAAAGATAATCAAATAAAATTGTCAGAAGTATTCATAATGTTTCAAAATTAGTTAACTGAGTTTTATTGCTAGACAATGTATATAGTGCAGTCAAAATATCCTATTTCAGGCCTCCAAATAGAAAAAAATAGAGTAAGGCTATTTTTTGTGGTTTTTTGAATCAGCGAGCTCCCAGGAATCTAAAACTCATTTTGCTAAAAAAAATTTTGATCGGAAAGGTCCCAAAAAGGACAAAAATGAATACTCTTTAATCCTTGGCCGGAGGTCGGCATGTGGGGTATCAAATCAAAGGAAACGTCGAGTACATTACATATCCGGTGTTTGTTTCCTGTTTCAAGGACCCTAAACGGAATAAATCGAGATTAAATCGAAAATTATTGTGTTTTCCGTGTATCTTTCCAAAGCCATAACTACGAGAATAATCCAAGTTGTCACTACGTTTCTCACTTTTCCGAATCTATGATTACCATTAAATTTGCAAAGAAAAATATTATCGGAAAGCTCTGAAAAAGGACATTAAAGGACACTAATTATAAACCTTGATTGAAAGTGAGCATGCAAGGTGTCATGTCAAAGAGGACGTCGAGTGCATTGCATATCCGGTGTTTGTTTCCTGTTTCAAGGACACTAAATGGAAAAATTCGGGCTAAAACGAAAAATTACGGCTTTGGAAAGATACATATACGAGAAACATGAAAATTTTCCATTGGATCCCAATTTTCTCTTGTGAGGGTCCTTGAAACAAGTAATAAACGCAAGATATGGAATGTACTCGACGTCCTCTTTGATATGACACCCCGCATGCCCACGTTCGATCAAGGTTTGTAATTAGTGTCCTTTTTGAGAGCTTTCCGATCATTTTTTTTAGCAAATTTAACGGTAGAATCTTTAGCTTTTATAGAAAAGTAAGAAACGTAGTGACAATTTGAATTACTCTCGTAATTAGGGCTTCGGAAAGATACACGGGTAACACAATAATTCTCCATTTAATCTCGATTTATTCCGTTGAGGGTCCTTGAAACATGGAACAAACACCGGATATGTAATGTACTTGACGTCCCCTTTGATTTGATACCCCACATGCCGACCTCCGGTCAAGGATTAAAGAGTATCCTTTTTTGCCCTTTTTGGGACCTTTCCGATCAAAATTTTTTTTAGCAAAATGAGTTTTAGATTCCTGGGAGCCCACTGATTCAAAAACCACAAGAATTAACCTTACTCTATTTTTTTCTATTTGAAATGCTAATATGACTGCACTATGATGTAGATGTTAAAGTCTTTGTGGACACGACGGATGTTGAAGTGGACGCGGATATCGATGTGGACGCGGACGTCGTAGGAACTACCGATTCGTCTTCCTATGCCAATGAACTCTAAATGCACTGATCTGATACACATACATTCACGACGCACAAAAGATACACGTGTGACACGCAACGTAAACAATATCTGCCTTGGACAGGAAAAATGCAAGGAGCGGTAGTTTGACGAAGCGATGGTTATTGGAATAATAGCACTAAGGAGAGTGTTCGGAAATACGAAATTTTTTATAGAAGACAAGCAATAGAATTACAGACTGACAAATCAAGAAAATATAAAAAAAATATGAATTTGCAAAGTTTTTTTTTCGGTTTTAACCGGATAAGCAAACAACCGTCCGGGTTAAAACCGGGAGGATGAAAAAACCGAAAAAAACCGGTTAACCGTTTTGAAAGTACCGGTTTTCGGACTAACCGTCCGGTTTTTGACATCCCTAATGCGTACTTCAGACTGTATAGTCCAGTCATATTAGCATTTCAAATATGTACACTCGGCCGCAAAACTATCGACTCAACCTGAAAGCGCGTGTATTTGTACGTGTTTTTTGGAAAGTATGATAATTATCTATAAAAGTCGTATGTCGTTTAAAAGTTTGAAACTTTAGCTAACTGTTAGTACCGTTTTTATCAATATTTGCTTCGCACTTTTTAAATTATTGCCACTTGTAACAAAAAACCCAGAAAAATTGAAATTTCAGGTAAACTACCCCTATAAAAGCGCCCGTAATCGGTTTCTCATTATCAGTTGCATCAGGAAAGTAAGGTAACTTACATCTGAAGTAATTTCAATCACTGTTTGGTCATCAATGGGTACGACGGCGGCACAAGTTGTAGCCATATTGTCGGAAAATTATAGTCAGCGAACCGTCGCTCGCCGTCTTGGAATGAGTCAGTCTGCTGTCTCGAGAGTTAGCAGGAGATTTCGAGAGACTGGTAGCTTCAATTCGAAACCAAGAACGGGCCGCCCTCGATCCACTTCAGAGAGAGACGACCGTTTCATTGTTACAAGTATGTTAGGAAATCGGTTCCTCACGGGTGTTGCTGGGCAGCGGAACCTGAGGCGTGTTCGCGGAGTAGCTGTTAGTGTCTGCACAGTAAAGAGACGATTAAGGGAAGCGAATATCAATTCAAGACGGCCTGCCAGAGGCCCCAAATTGACTGCACGCCACCGACAAGCGCGCCTCTTATTTGCTCGATATCATCTTACTTGGAGCGATACGGAATGGAGCTCAGTATTGCTCACTGACGAGTCGAGAATGTGTCTATATGGCAGTGACAGAAGATGTCGAGTCTACACTCTACAGGCGTCCAACTGAGCGATTTGCGCAGTGCTGTTTCACTGAAATGGTTGCATACGGCGGCGGTTCCTGTATGATGTGGGCTGGCATTTCCTTGGAGGGAAAAACGGATCTCGCATTCATGCCCACAGAAGGCCGAAGAGGAGGGCTGACAGCTGAGCGATACGTTACCGATATTCTCCGTGTCCACGTTGTGCTCTAGCATTTATTGGCGAGAACTTCACTTTGATGCACGACAATGCCCGGTGTCATGCATCGCGCCTCACTCGACAGTTCTTGAATGAAGCCAATATGTAGTCAATTAACTGGCCTGCACGCAGTCCCGACATCAATCCCATTGAACACTTATGGGACGAACTCAACAGAAGAGTCCGAGCGAGAAATCCAGTCCCTTCGTCCACTGAAGAATTGAATGCAGCCCTATTAGAGGAGTGGAACGGTATTCCTCAAGATACCATCAGCAACTTGATCAGATCAATGCAGAATCGACTGGAAGCTGTCATTAGAGAAAGGTTAGGCAATACCAAATACTAAAATAATAAATACTTAACTTATTTTCCAACAGTTTTTGTTTTATTTGCAAAAAACCTAACCAAAAACAATTTTCATATTTGCTCATTTTCGCTACGATTTCGCTCAAAGAGCATCAATTTTAAAAGTGCTCACCAAATATTTATTAAAATGGTAACAACGTAAAGCTGAGGCCTTAAGCTTTTCAATGACATACGATTTTTATGGATAACTGCTATACTTTTCGAAAAACACGTACAAATACACGCGCTTTTAGGTTGAGTCGATAGTTTTGCAGCCGAGTGTAGAAAAAAATAGAGTAAGACTAATTTTTGTTGTTTCTGAATCAGTGGACTCACAGGAATCTAAAACTCATTTTGCAAAAAAAAAATTTGATCGGAAAGGTCCCAAAAAGTACAAAAAAGGATACTCTTTAATCCTTTACCGGAAGTCGGCATGCGGGGTATCATATCAAAGGGGACGTCGAGTACATTACATATCCGATGTTTGTTTCCTGTTTCAAGGACCGACCCGGCTAAATAAATCGAGCTTAAATTGATAATTTGCTAAGAAAAAAAATGATTGGAAAGCTCTTAAAAAGGACATAAAAGGACACTTATTGCACACCTTAATCGAACGTGGGCATGCGGGGTGTCATATCAAAGAGGACGTTAAGTACATTCTATATCCGGCATTTGTTACTTATTCCAAGGACCCTCTAAGAAGAAAATTGGGCTCACATTAAAAAATTTCGTATGTTTCTCGTATCTGTCTTTTTATAAAGCCGTAATTTTCCATCTAAGCCCGAATTATTCTATTTAGTGTCCTTGAAACAGGAAACAAGCACCGGATATGCAATGCACTCGACGTCCCCTTTGATATGATACCCTGCATGCCAACTTCTGGTCAAGGATTAAAGAGTATCCTTTTTTGTCCTTTTTGGGACCTTTCCGATTTAAATTTTTTTTTAACAAAATCAGTTTTAGATTCCTGGGATTCAAAAAGAAAACAAAAATAGCCTGATTTTATTTTTCTATTTGGAGGCCTGAATTGGGATATTTTGACTGGGCTAGTAATAATGTTGAAGCGCGAGGAAGACCTCAGATACCCGTACAGATATATGAAAATGTCGATTGTTGGCTTATATGCTGATAAAAGTAATAATATAGCTGATAATCGTTTTCGCTAAATAATATTATGCAAACAACGTTGTTTGTTATATACGATTGATTCTTTGCACTTGCTTTGGACGTTTTTGCATAATTGGTTAACATAGTAGCGCGCACTTACCAAGCGAGGGTGTATTCTCTTCTGTGTAATAATATACGCGTAGTATGTACATATAATTTACATCAAATGATTGCGTTCTGTATGTAATTCCAACAATATCCAATTCCGATATAATCTACATTATGTGCATAAAACCCATTGATTTGATGATTGTGTTTTATTGTCTCTAGTGTTCCAATTTATTGTTTCGCAATTAATTAGGATGTAAATTATAGATTACTATAGTGATTTGTGCTGCGCAAAAGGATAACCCGATCGCTTGTGAACTTGATGAGCCCAGCACACACACACACACACAGGTGTTATGTCATTCAACGCCCAATACCGTGAAAACCAAGTTGTTAATGACCCTAACCGAGCCCAAATATCAGATATGTAATCACTTTCAAAACACAATGGTTGAAATAATTAAACGGTGTTCAAGTATGCTGAATGTTTCGTGGGGAACAAGTAGCACGCTTACACCACCCTCTGCCTCTACTCTACTGCCTCTTCGATTGTGTCTTTCAACTTGTATTATGAGATAAGTTCGTTAAAATTGTTCGAATTTTTAACGGCGCATATTACTATAAAGTCCAGAAATTTAGTTTTTTTTATACCCTATACGCTAATGCTACCAACTAGTATTACCGAATTTAAAGGATATGTTGTTTGCCGAAACGACATTTACTTGAAATTCGCAATTTTTTGGTAAAAAATACCCTATTCCTAAAAACCTGTAATTTCGTCAATATTTGACCTAGAAAATTGGTTAGGATATCATTGGATTGGAAATTCTGTCTACTTTCAAAATGCCACACACAGTTTTTATCCAAGACAATTATTTAAAAAAAATATTGTTGAAAATGTAAAAAAAGAGCTCGCCAAAAAATTAGCACAGGGTCCCCAGGGTTGTAAATTTGGATTTATATAGTTAATAATACTCTGAAACCCGAGGTTAGGCCTTTTTTTTGTAAAGTTTTACTGGCGTATAATATAATACGATTAATGTAAAAATCAAATCGAAATAAATGAAAATAAGGAAATTTTGTTGAGGTACGTCTCCAATGAACGATAAGGTGGACAATATTGGAAGTCAACTTTTGCAAACACGTAACAATTTTACAAGTTGGCTAACTTAGCTAAATCGGGCCCGTAGCGATGACTTGGACAACATGTGAAATTTGTATCGTTTGTAAAAGTTTCACGACTATGTTCTTCCAACTAATCGTTACCTCAGACGCGCCTTAGTCAGCCTCGTCGTTAGAGAACATATCAATTGACATTGCACCCGGACTCGATTCTGGGTGCTTGAAATCGTGTTCGCCTGACCGGAAATTTTTCGCAATAGTTCTGGCTGTGTTTTAATGAAGTTATAGAAGTCAACACACGAAACGAGTATTGATCTTGACTGTCGACATGGATTTAAGTGTCTTTCACGAAAAGCAGCCAAAGTTTAGAAAAGGGCGAATGAAAAAAGTCCTCGATTATTTTTGGACACATCTTGAGATCCAAAAAAAATTGCCTTTACTAGTTCGAATATTTTTAAAATCGAGGCTATGGCAGGTCCCAAAGCCAAAAAACGCGTCTTGGCATAACCCAGCAGTTTGAAATATTCAGCATTTTCAGAATCGCAGATTTAATTGATTTCAACCTTTCAACACGAACTGTGTTTATGTAAAAATGCGAGTAAATTTTCACGACCACGCATTTCAAGTCCATTGGCAGTCGGTCACAGGCCGACTTCAGTGCGTAAAACTATGTGTGCAGCGTAGCCAACACCAACAATTTGTGGTTTCCATTGTTTCAAAATATTAAAAACATGTTTGCTTCCACCACGGTCACGTGAGCCGAAAATAATCGGACAGCATGCCGCTACAGAATCCAACAACTTTTTCGGCGATTCCGTTTTACTCGGCATTACGTTTTATCAATTCGGAAATGATCTGTCCTATCTCACCTTTTCATGAACAAAGCTCCAACATCTTCACACGTACTCCGATTGTGGGAATAAAATATCGGACTTAATATTTCCGTGATTGGATTGCATCCGTTGTAATGCAAAGAAAATTCCTTTCCGACAATTCGTTTTTTAGAACAGTCATTGCATAAGTAGTTAGAACATTCGCGACAATTGCTAGAGTGCGTTTGATGCAGGTCGGTGTTTCGATTAAAATT
The DNA here is from genome assembly GCA_949715475.1 of Microchrysa polita. NCBI lineage: Eukaryota > Metazoa > Arthropoda > Insecta > Diptera > Stratiomyidae > Microchrysa > Microchrysa polita. The sequence goes on along the minus strand of OX454418.1, from coordinate 6,411,595 downwards.
ATAATCTCAATTCAATAGTAATGAACTTTTTTTTTCTTTGTAAAAAAAGGTCGGATAAAGTATCAAAAAAAGGACAGAATTCTGAAAGGGTCAGAATAGGAAAAACGGGAGTCTCCTTTTAAAAACAGTATAGTTGGTAGCATTACCTATACCCATAAGATGGTATGGGGTATATTGTTTTCGTTAACGTAATATTATGTAACACCTCAAGGAAGCCTCCGGAGGTATGGCAAAGTACATATATACATATATAAATGATCAGGGTCGAATAAGCCATGTCTGTATGTCCGTTTGTCTGCCTGTTCGCACAATAACTCCCGTAATAATGAGGCTAGCGGTTTGAAATTTGAAGTAATGAAGCCCAAGACGGCTGCCGATCCATAGAGGGGAGTATTGTCGATGGGGGTCGAAAATTTGAAATTTTTATTTTTGTCGAAAATGAAAATACATATGTATTTGAATGGAGCGACGTAGAGGATGGCTGGGAGAGTTTTTACTGCAAATTTCAGAGTCCTAGCTGTCTCCGTTCGAAAGTTACAGCCGTTGAAAGACGCGACCCAAAACGGCTGTCGATCCGGAGTATTGACACTGGGGGTCGAAAATTCGAAATTTTTATTTTTGTCGAAAATGAAAATGTTTGAATGGGGCGACGTAGAGGATGGCTGGAGAGAGTTTTTACTGCAAATTTCAGAGTCCTAGCTGTCTCCGGTCGAAAGTTACAGCCGTTGAAAGACACGACCCAAGGTGGCTGTCGATCCATAGAGGGGAGTATTGACGACGGGGGTCGAAAATTCGAAATTTTTATTTTTGGCGAAAACTGAAAATGATTGAATGGGGCGACGTAGAGGATGGCTGGGGAGAGTTTTTACTGCAAATTTCTGAGTCCTAGCTGTCTCCGTTCGAAAGTTACAGCCGTTGAAAGACACGACCCAAGACGGCTGTCGATCCATAGAGGGGAGTATTGACGACGGGGGTCGAAAATTCGAAATTTTTATTTTTTGGCGAAAATGAAAATGTTTGAATGGGGCGACGTGGCGGATGCCTGGGGAGAGTTTTTACTGCAAATTTCAGAGTCTTAGCTGTCTCCGTTCGAAAGTTACAGCCGTTGAAAGACGCGACCCAAGACGGCCGTCGATCCATAGATTGGAGTATTGACAGGGTCGAAAATTCGAAATTTTTATGTTTGGCGAAAATGAAAATTTTTGAATGGGGCGACGTAGAGGATGGCTGGGGAGAGTTTTTACTGCCAATTTCAGAGTCCTAGCTGTCTCCGATCGAAAGTTACAGCCGTTGAAAGACACGACCCAAGATGGCTGTCGATCCATAGAGGGGAGTATTGACGACGGGGGTAGAAAATTCGAAAATGAAACTGTTTGAATGGGGTGACATATATAGGATGGCTGAGGAGAGTTTTTACTGCAAATTTCAGAGTCCTAGCTGTCTCCGTTCGAAAGTTATAGCCGTTGAAAGACGCGACCCAAGACGGCTGTCGATCCATAGAGGGGAGTATTGACGATGGGGGTCGAAAATTAGAAATTTTTATTTTTGGCGAAAATGAAAATGTTTGAATGGGGCGACGTAGACGATGGCTGGGGAGAGTTTTTACAGCAAATTTCAGAGTCCTAGCTGTCTCCGTTCGAAAGTTACAGCCGTTGAAAGACGCGACCCAAGACGGCTGTCGATCCATAGAGGGGAGTATTGACGATGGGGGTCGAAAATTCGAAATTTTTATTTTTGGCGAAAATGAAAATGTTTGGAAAGGGCGATGTAGAGGGTGGCTGGGGAGAGTTTTTACTGCAAATTTCAGAGTCCTAGCTGTCTCCGTTCGAAGGTTATAGCCGTTGAAAGACGCGACCCAAGACGGCTGTCGATCCATAGAGGGGAGTATTGACGATGGGGGTCGAAAATTCGAAATTTTTATTTTTGCCGAAAATGACAATGTTTGAATGGGGCGACGTAGAGGATGCCTGGGGAGAGTTTTTACTGCAAATTTCAGAGTCCTAGCTGTCTCCGATCGAAAGTTACAGCCGTTGAAAGACACGACCCAAGGTGGCTGTCGATCCATAGAGGGGAGTATTGACGACGGGGGTCAAAAATTCGAAATTTTTATTTTTGGCGAAAATGAAAATGTTTGAATGGGGTGACATATAGGATGGCTGGGGAGAGTTTTTACTGCAAATTTCAGAGTCCTAGCTGTCTCCGTTCGAAAGTTATAGCCGTTGAAAGACGCGACCCAAGACGGCTGTCGATCCATAGAGGGGAGTATTGACGATGGGGGTCGAAAATTCGAAATTTTTATTTTTGGCGAAAATCAAAATGTTTGAATGGGGCGACGTAGAGGATGGCTGGGGAGAGTTTTTACAGCAAATTTCAGAGTGCTAGCTGTCTTCGTTCGAAAGTTACAGCCGTTGAAAGACGCGACCCAAGACGGCTGTCGATCCATAGATTGGAGTATTGACAGGGTCGAAAATTCGAAATTTTTATGTTTGGCGAAAATGAAAATTTTTGAATGGGGCGACGTAGAGGATGGCTGGGGAGAGTTTTTACTGCAAATTTCAGAGTCTTGTCTCAGTTCGAAAGTTACAGCCGTTGAAAGACGCGACCCAAGATGGCTGTCGATCCGTAGAGGTGAGTATTGACGATGGCGGTCGAAAATCGAAATATTTATTTTTTGCGAAAATGAAAATGTTTGAATGGGGCGATGACGTAGAGGATGGCTGTGGAGAGTTTTTACTGCAAATTTCAGAGTCCTAGCTGTCTCCGTTCGAAAGTTACAGCCGTTGAAAGACGCGACCCAAGACGGCTGTCGATCCATAGAGGGTTTTGCCATCAGATATGTATCAAGCACGAATTTTACTATGAAACCAACAAACGCAACAGTCAGTGGGCGACCCAAGACGGCTGCCGATCCATAGAGGGGAGTATTGACGATGGGGGTCGAAAATTCGAAATTTTTATTTTTGGCGAAAACTGAAAATGATTGAATGGGGCGACGTAGAGGATGGCTGGGGAGAGTTTTTACTGCAAATTTCTGAGTCCTAGCTGTCTCCGTTCGAAAGTTACAGCCGTTTAAAGACGCGACCCACGACGGCTGTCGATGTCGATCCATAGAGGGTTTTGCCATCAGATATGTATCAAGCACGAATTTTACTATGAAACCAACAAACGCAACAGTCACTGGATGTTACTGGAAATTAATTAATCATATTCGCCGTACTATTTGCGCATACAATGTTGCTAGTAAGTAATTAAATATCCCATTGTTCACACAGTAAACTTTTCCCGCATCATCAGCTCTAGATTTTTTTTGCGATTTAGTTAAAAAGTCCGTTTATTGAATGATAGACTCAAAGTTATTCGTCCATAGCAAAATTGCTTGCGAAGGATTTTCCCGGGAATTTTTAAAACAGGATCTCTTCAAGAGACAAATAGATTATTATTATTACCGGAAAACTACAATATGTACTTAAAAGTAATAAATTTATCCTTTCTGCATACCGGAAAGCCAAAGTAAAATAAGGAAAGCCATTTGTATGTTCAGAAAACAGATGGATTCGATTCCACACAAACATAATATAGAAGACCTTGATATCCTTTTGCGGACACGTTTGAGAAATCATGAAATTTTCCACAACGACGACGTGACGGAGGCAGATTGTCATATACACACACTCCCTCAGTCACCCTTCGTTTTTAGCGGTGTCCTTTTTTTCACACAATTTGTATTTTTTCTTGTGTAGATAGCACAAAACCATTTCAATTCAAAAGATGAAAAGAACACACGATTGTATTCAGGACGCATCAGGGCAAACAGGTAGCGGAGGCGAGCGAATATAATACTGTGTTGTGAATCAAAGTGTACATATAAGGGAATTCTTTGAATGTTCTTCTGATTCAATGTGGGATTGAGCTCTAATTGACTTGGTTGTATAAATGTTTCTTTCTTCTGCTTGAGTCAAGAGAACTTTGTTGACAGCTGGTTAAAATCTCTTGAACAAAAATGTTCTTCTTGTTGGTTGGCTTGACTTTTTCGAAGAGAATCATACTCATTTATTTCTATGTGTTTTTGCCTGTAGTTTGGATCAATTTGTTTGTGTTAGACACTACTACATGCCTATGGAAATCTTGTAAGAGAACTGGCCCACATTATGGTCGCCTCTAAGAGAATTCTTACATACGAGTTTCACTTTTGGCTTTTTTTGGGCTAGTATAGGACAAGCCTCTCTTTTAGGGTAATTTCAATGATGATTGATATAGACTGAACTTCACTTTGCAGTGGAGGAAACGTTACTTGTTCCTGAATTGAGCTTTGGACTTGGTTTATGTTTGACGAAAAACCTAACAAAGAGGACTTACGGGAAAATGTTCCGAAGTTAAATATCTATAGTCAAGAGCATAAAAGTCCACAATCTACAATTTCAGTGAGGGGAGCGAAAATGTACCCCATTTATAGGTTTCCATCTCAAATCATCTCCTCTCCCTCGAGTTCATCGTCGCCACATCACATATCGTTCAGTGCTTATATGCTGCAATTGTTGTTGTTAGCATTTTTGTGTCCTTTCGGGCGAATCAAGGTTTCTCTATAGCTAAATGGATGACTTTTTTTCGCCTGTCCGTTATCCATAGAGCACATGTAATGCTTCCTTTTGACTTCCCTCACGATATTCTTCCCTGCTGACTCGTTTGCTCTGTCATTCCCCTAGACATCGTTCGGTCGTATACACGAACGGAACGAACATAGTCGCATGGATCTGCCACCCTTTGCCTCGTTTCTCGCTCTGCTTCACCCCCGGCAGCATGAGAGTCCAACCAAGGCACTTCGGTGTTCTGAATTTCCTTTTGCCTACATATCGTGTACACGCGGATGGTGTATAAACTTCAGTTGTGGTACAACTCTGTGAATACTCTTACTCTGTGTTAGGGCTTGCGCCTCTTTCCTCTGGCAACCCGCAGTTCGATGGGGGTTTTATATTGTTTTCAGTGTATATTTTATACACATAATTCGATAAACTGATAGTAGCAATCTGCTCGTAGCTTTTATAGAAATTGGAATTCATTATTTCGATTATTTGATACAATATAAAGGCGTCAATTAATAGAGTCATGATTGTATTTTGAAAAATATGATGTTGATTGTTTTGTTGGGTTTCGTTGAATTTTTGGGATTTTTACACGGAATAGGGTTTGGGATTTGCTTAGTCGGGGGGAACATTTTGTTTGACTTAATTAAAAGTTAGTAACTGAACGGAATCCATATGGAATGGTGATGTGTGCATAGAAATTCGGATGATAGAATCGATTGAATTACACAAATCTTTACTCAAATCAAATGACCGATCGATTTGATGCCAATTAAGTATTCTTTCGTAGAGATCTCTTAGTGAAAACAATGGAGCAATTTGTTAGGTTTGATTTTTGCACTTAAATATCTCAATTCAATTCAATGATACAAAGATTATGGTCCACATTTGTATACGCATGGAGACATGGACGGCTGATGTGATGTTACTGAGTTACAGTTGTGGATGCTTCGATTCCAAGACTTGAATGCTGAATGCTATTGACTTGTTGTCTGTCTCCCATTTTATACTGTAGGAGCCTGCTAAGTGGAGGTGCCGCATGCTGTTGATCGTTGCCCTTGCTAGCGGGATGTCGTTTACGTGTACGTTGCATGCGGTGTTGTTGTGATAGACCGATTGTCTAGTGTTGGAAGCGTTGTTACAACATCTATTAAACGAATTCAAAAATTTTATTGAAAACATGTTGAAAGCTCAAAGCCTTCCAAAAAGCGAACTGTATTAATATCTGTTAAGGTTGTTTTTAAGTTTGTTTTGACAGTCATTGCAGAATTAAGAGGTTTCTCTAGGAGCAATCGGAGGAAACCTTGTAGAACAAAATATCAAAACAGCAAATCTTACTTCATATCATTAAAAAAGTTAATTGAACCACATCAACTAGCTTGGAAAAGATTTTAATAAAATATTAAAAATACAAAATAAAACGAATTCTTTGATAGATAAATATCCTATCGACTAATATAGAAGTAGCACACGTGATTTTAATGAGCAAAACTATGATAAATTTTATTGGCTGTATAAGGCATATGCAAGCTATTTTAACACGGTAAAATGCGCATTCAACATTAATCCTTAATCGTTATGGTTGTTGACACAATTCATCACAGCATGCCTTCACTTTCGTGCACTACACAAAACTTTCTTAGTACAAAACTAAAGCTTAACGAAATCGTTTGACAAAATCCATTTGAACCAATCCAAATAATTAGCAATAACTAAAATATGTTGATCCTTTTCGCATGTTTAATCATATACACGTTTCACCCGCGCTATATGTACATATTCATCAGAAGCCCCTTATCACCATGAAGTTACGTCGAAAATCTTCAAATACCTATTAAATTTTCACCCTAATAACTTTCCCATCACGACAAAAAGGAAATCTGAAATCCTTTTCGTCACTATCGTTCCATTAAGTCCCAAACGTTTTCCCGATCCTCTCTACGCGATGATATATTCCCCTTGGCCCGACAATATTCTCATTTCCAAATAAACTTTGTTAATCATTTCAGAGGTAAATTGATGGTATAGCAGGAAAACACACAGAAGTGCGACAATTAACTTCGTACCCTACCGAAAGGATATAGATCTCACTCTATGCAAAGTGCTGTAAATTTTGTATACATATCGATGTGCGTACCGTCGGTATTTATACCATTGACATCGAAGCCTCAAAATCATTTCAAACACCCTTTGATAAGGTGCTAGATATTCCAACTATATGAAATCCTTGTGATGGCATCTCCTGCTGGGGCTTTATTGCAAATCACCTTGTGCTCGACGTAGAAAACCAATCACACTATCCTAATTAGAGTTTAACGTAAGACGACAGGGTGTCTAATATTCAGTCAGACTCTAATCATGCATACATTATCCTTGTAAATGGCGAGAGACGAAACAGGTTTTGCTGTGCATATTGTATACGTTCCTGTATGTGTCGTTGCCTATGTATGGATATACAAGTGAATTCGCCCTCTCACTATATGGCAGTGCCTATTCGAATTGCGAAGGAGGTCGGATGGTTGAATACTCTCTTGTACGAACATTATAGGCATGACACCAACTATACAAAATACCCAACTTCCTGCTGGCTATACGAAATGAAAACAGGCAAATCGTTTATGCCTCCCGAGTCAACAAATTTCCCACTCCTATATCCGATTTTCCATGCGAATTCCCACTAAGCGCTTACACACATATCGGCCCGAAATAGGACGAAGGATGAGCGCCAACCGAACATATATTCGCAAACATTTGTACAACTTCTCAGTTATCCTGTATCGTGTTGGGTTGTTTTGCGACAACGACGACGACGACTGGGACGACACGACAGTGAAATAGAGAGAGCCAGTGTCGAGAGTGTGGGCAAACTTCTTCTTCTCTCAGAATCGCAAATTTCTTCGTCGCTCATATAGAGTGCCATCCTTTTATCCTCTTCGGTCCGATTTTCCTACAAGTTACATCGTCAGTCGCGCCAAATTTCGGGAACGACCGGAAAATTAATGAGAACTGAGCGAAAGTTATAGCCCAAGGGTTGACTGTATAGCTGCTTCAGTATATGAAGGTTGGAGACGTTCGACTCAAGGATCGAAGACGACGAGGAGAAGCAGGACGAACCGGTCGGACGAGCAAAGAAAAGAGTATTGTACAGTACATAGGTACACTCGGTGAAGTGAAGTAGCAGATGAAGGTAATGGCGAAAACAGGACGCCTAGGGATAACACCAACAGGCAAGGCAACAGGATTCATATTGAAAAACGACAACACAGAAAAAGAAGTGGTAGAGAAAAATTGAATGCCAAACAAAAAAGGCAGGATGAGCGCGACGACAAGACGGTGAGGAGAATGCGGGCGCGGGTGTACGTATATATGGACTGAAATGCGATTCAGAGACACAAAAAATTAGTTCTGAATGGCTCGGGAGATTATGTGTCACGGCATGGGATTGAGTTTTGGGTTTTGCGCGCGGTGTATAGGCAAACACATGCGAAGGGAGGAAAAAGTTCGATATGGAATTTGTGTGGATTCTTTCTTGTAAATAGAGAAGAAACGACCGAGTCACATGTCTCAATAATTTCAGATTTGATTTGTCTACACACATTTTCTCACAGTGTCGTCCGTCGGTCGCAACGCAAAAAGGGAGACAGTTGGTCGTAGAAAGATGAAGCAGTCTCGGGTCGAGAATCCTCAAACAATGGAAATTACCCCCAAATTCGACTATCATATCACATTTATTGAGGGTTGCTCTATTCCGGGCAAACTATACTATATCGATAAATGGCCCACCCAAATGGAGAGAAAAATAGAAAAACACTTGATGACTATTTTTCCTGTTGATTAAATTTATTTGTATTTTGCATGAACGCGGTTCGTTGCGCGCCGCTTTTGCTTGAATTTCGGAACGTAAGGAAGACCATCTTTCAAGGACTCATTGGGCATACTTAACGCTCGCCATAGCGGCAACAACTTTTTCCAAATGACAAAATGCCTTACGGGGCCGTCACCAGCGCGCCCGTTATGATGGTGGGTTGGTTGGTTGGAGGGATTTATAAGAAGGGTTGCTTTTGGCGAGGCGTGCGAGACAGACGAAATAACGATTTTCTCGTGACGGATGTGTCGGACGACGAGGACGACGACACGGGGGAAATAGGAGGATAGGGTTCACAACATTTAGTTTCTTCCTCTTTCAGTTAATTTGATTGAATCGGATATAAATCTGTGGTTTTATGTTATTATTCGGTTTGCATGACGTGTTGGAAATGAAAATGAATGGGAATTTTGGTTTTGGCTTTGTTTGGTATTGTTTTCGCTTTTTTAGGTTGGCGTGTCGGTCATAAGTGGATGATAGTGGTTTGAAAAATCAGATTGGAATGAGGATAGTAATTGGAGTAGGTTGGTGGATTTCGGAGCATAGGAATTGAATGAGGATAAATTGGTAATACATATCTCCTGTAAAATGTTTAGAAATGATAAATATAATTTTGTATAATACCGAAAAAGGGGATAATTGCGATTTTCAGAAGTTTTCCTTTTCCAGCTGACGTAGGATGGTACTACTTCTAAAAACGACAATCCGTTGCGATAGTTCGACATCCATGTCAAAACGCTTTTCAAATCGAAATTTTTCAAAAATGTATTTTATGTGCTACGTAGTCATAGTGTGGATGATGTAGCGGTAGCGGTTAGTTCGCTTTCCTTCGCCGCACAGGATCGTGGATTCGAGTCGCATCGTAAGCGAGTTCAGTTTATGGTCGAACTCACGAACCATGCGACAGCCTATGATCTCACTCAGATGTTTAACTTGGAGATGATGGAGATGGATGGAGATCCCAACACCTCTGATAAAAAAACTGTTAGGATCTTCGAAATTGCATGTCACTAACACATCTGCGACCTTAGTCTAATAATGGACTGTCGAATTGTGATTATTTATTATAAAATTTAATTTTTATGCTTTCCAATCGAAATTTTTATGTTTTTAAATTGACATTTTCGAAAATTGCTGTTTTGAGACCCGAATTACAGTCCTGAGCTGAGTTTTGTACATGCAAGTTCGATTTCAAGATCACCAAAATTTTGGCAGTAGTCGTATTTGTGTTTGACTTTCACGTGAAATGCTTATATTAGTGCCTTGTTCTACTCGGTTTGGTAGAGTTAAAACCACGGCGGCAAAATGCTCATTGTGGTGTTAAAATGTGAAAACGTGGTCAAACCTTTAGTAGCTATAAACCCACTACCGTTCAAAAACATTGAAACCCATTTCAGCTGATACAAAGCAAATGAAAATTACACTCCGACTTTCATTTATCCAACTCAACGTGTAGAAGGACTTCAAATGTCATCGACATTATTGCCTTGAATTTGCCCCCTAGTTTATGGCTGCGCTGTCGGTTGGTGTAAACCTACCGAGTTCAACAGTTTCTATAAAATTCATTCTACCATATTCCTTCTATCTACGTTTATTTACAACAAGAGGCTCGCTTCGCAGCAAACGTTCGACGGTTCAACCATATACATATATACACTCGCTCACATGTTCCATTTTTATCGTTCGTTGCAGACACGAAAAGGACCATACAGTTTTTCGGCTATGCATGCATACAGATATGCTTTGGCTTGGCGAAGCCCGAAAAAGAAAATCAACGAAAGGCATAATAGCAACTACAAACATGTACGTATACGGATTCTCAACGAAAAAAAAAAGCAACAGGAGATATTTTCAATTTTTGTCCTTATTTCCCGGTTTTCCAAGTTCCTTTTTTTATTTTATGTTAGGCAAACCTTAGAACAATATCCGACCGGTGCATTCACCTTCTTTTCGCAGCACGCGGAGGAAGGATATAGCTGAATCAGGAACTTTGTGAGTTGGATATGGTTGCATAAACTTCAAGTGATGACGATATCATTGGACGTGAAGGTTTTTTTAGGTTAGGGCCTCGTATAGTCGCATCCTTTCGTTTCGGCGTCGCTAGCTTGCTGAGAGCGCATGAAACAAGACTGCTGGATGAACAGACATTTCACCCGAAAAGAGCATTATAACGTTTAGACGAATTTTTTCTTTTTTTTTTTGTATTGCAGGGTATTTTGTTGCTTTTCAGTGTTCGCTGAGTATTTTTGTTATACTGACAGCAAGAGATAAATGGTCATCCAATGAATGGAAAGTTAAATATAAATTAATAAATAAATCTTTGTAGATAAAAAGGTCCTAGTAGATCATATACATAATATGTATTTATTGGTGAAATCAGTAATGTTAGATTATAATTTTCCATTTTCAGTAAGATTTTGCTGGAAATAGGCCTGTTCTTAGATTAAAATTCCTAACATAACCTTTCAATTGTATTGGCACACCAATCCTCGAAATCATAATCATGTAGCGGCACTGTTTCACCCTCTATGTCTATAACAAGTCATCTAATTCGGTGAGATTGAATGTTGGTGAAACCAACCAAAAACAAATTGCAGTTTTTCTTCCCGGCATTTTCGCTTCTGCCGGGACTTTTATAGGCCGTCTAACGAATGAGTTTGAATTTCCCAAGCAGAAGAACGTTCTTTGTTCACAATCTTTAACTTTTCAAAAAATAAAAATCAGCAACTTCCAGGGGGATGATGATGATGATATACACAGATATATACCATGATTTTGGTAAAGTCCTCTTTTCAGGTTGTTAACATTACACTCCGTGTATACGTTAGGGTGCGCGCGATATTAAATGAAAAGGGTTCGAGTTGAAAATGATGTGGGGAAAATATATTATTTGTAGTTAGGATCGTAAATGAATAAATATATTTACAGGCGGGAGTATTATAAACTTTTGCTTAAGGAGTAGGTTAAACTTGACTGTAATAGCATTGCGGATTAAATGTGTATGTACTTGCATAATTAAGTCGAACCGACGTTATCTAAAGATAATTGCGCTTGTTAGAATATGTAGCTTATTCAGTATACAATGTGTGCTTAGATGAAAAAAAATCGGAGGAAAAAAAAATCCATGCGCCATGCTCAAGACTCAAATAATAACTCTCTAATAACTTTATACAGCGTGCTTGCAATCGAAACTATCACCCCAACAAACAAAAAATTTAAAGTTAGAAAGTGAGGTCTGTGAGGGGTGCCTCGACCAGTTTGCAGGACAAGGATCAACTGGTCAACTCTGGATATAGTAATTTTTACTCTATTTGTATGTATTAATTCCACTCTAAAAAACGGAGAAAAAAGTCCGTTTCCTATTTCCTATCCAGTCTATCCTTCCTTCACTTACTCCTGAATCATAATTGCATCACATGATCAATATTATACAAAGCACACATACAATTTATATCTAACGAGCAACTACTGAATTTGCTCCTCCCCGCACTACAGTAACCTATGTATGGCGGCAGCTTCTAAGTCTGGAACAGTTCCGTGCCACACGGACAGATGTTTCATATACATATTGAGAGAATCCTCCAAAATGTTGCATACGTACATCATTGTCCATTTCTTATACATAACTGAGGTCGTTGTTCTTGAGAGGCTACTGCCCTAGACAGACCAGATATCACGCGAGACAATGGCCCCGAAACTGTTAAAGGAAACCAGAATGGATTTGAATGGTTTCCATCAGCATATGAGCAAAAAAAAAAACAAACCAAGTACCAGAAAAAAACGCACTGGCACAATACTCAAGGTGGCAGTTCAACAAGTTCAAAGATACCTTACGTCTTACCAAAAAGAGTCCTCGCTGGGACGTGTATACCTGGTCGTTCGTAACATTTGTGAAAGATGAATAAAAGTGAACCAAGAACGAAGGAAAGAAATATAAACGATCACCTGTTCGAGACGGAACATGTGCACGGTTTTTTGGTACGAGAGAGGTTCAATTACCACGTGGCGTTGAGAATTGACAGGGTTAGGTCATGGATATTTATGTCTCGTTCTTTATACTTCATAATTCTAATTGATCGTTACAAAGGAGGTGGAGTAAGGAATTTAAATTAAAGTACACCTAATTTTGAAAAGTTTGTAAACGGTTAATGGCCATAATTTAAAATTAGCGAAAAGTGGCTTTTGGGTAACTTGATAATTTGGCCCCTAGACGTTTCAATTAGGGGATTAATTAATTAATTTTTCTATTTGCAAATGAAAGTTGTTGGATAACTCGGGAAGCAACGGACAGTGGCAAAGTTTAGGGCTGGCTTTTTTACTAGGACACACACACACACCATTGATCTGCCGCCCATACAGCACATACATTAGGCAATTTATCGGGCAATCTGAAATTGACAGTCTCACGGTCCACAAGACACAGCACAAAATAGCGAAAATTATACCATTTTTGGCGATGGAAGATGGACATCCATTGCTATTGATGGAAAATGACCGCCACAACCACAGCATGGAGAACGACCACACCCAAGCAACAATTCGTTTGCTTTAAAGAAGCACTCCATACTGTAGCAATCATATAGTACCACGAAATTCATTTATCGTGTGACATCGCTTAAAGTAATATTTTGATCCGATAAAACATCCTTAAAGTATTTTCCGGAAAGCTTATATCATCATTATGGAATAAATTTAAAGATGGTGGTATAAAACTTCGATAAAACTGTCTCTAAACGTTAACCTAAAAACGTACTCCTTTAAATACTCCACTCTTGTGTTTATTGGATGATACAGCACACACATGCAATGGTCTCTCTAAGTTAACTCACACACATGCATTATATTCTTCTATAGCACAGTCGGTGTCATTTTTATAGTGTGACATTCGTATGGTCATCCAATAAATTGTTCACCGTAGTTTTATAGAAGGATGGACTTTGTGATTTAATGAATTGACACTTATGAAGTGCTCTGGAATACCACGTTTATGTAAAAAAAATCAGCAACTGAGAACACACGATTGTCATGACAGCTTGTACGGAAAATTGCATTGGCAATACGTTCCACACGTCAAATCAAAAAATTGAATTTTAGTCTTAGGTCTAATGGAGGGATACACTGAGAAAAAAGTACGCTAATATTTAAAATACATTTCATTCAAACGTTTTACGCGTTTGATTTTGCTCTAAAACAAAAAATACATTTAACGCAAGTCTTTTAATTTGTTAATTTTTAATATCTATTTAAAATAAATGAAAATATATTGTTTCGAGTATGTATTTAAAAACAAAACGTACGTTTTCATTTTAAACAATATTTTTTTTGTATCGTAATCAAGAACCCCGTGGCATATGATCATCATGATCCATATGTTTCTTATCCGAAAATTATTATTTATTATTATTTAATTCAAATGATGATATGAATGTACGTTTTTTTTTCAGTGTATGCGATTAAAAATGGATTACTATTATTCAATATATTTTGTAGCCACGTCCAAATTGCCGGGGATTTCTGCTCCTTTTTGTCCTAATTGCAGTTCCTGATGAGGAGTAGAATATTGTTAGCATTTAAACAATATTTAAAATTCAATACTAGATCCTAGTAAAAGTTATTATACGTAAAGACAAACACGAAAAAACAGACGTTGGAAATGACAATGAAAACATCTACCGTGGCCAAGATCGTATAGCTAGTTTCAGCCAAAAGCTGGGTTTTCATTGAGTCCATTAATTGGAAAATCATATAGTTTAACTTGATCTATTTTTCGGCAAGCTTCGGTGATGGTATTTGAAATTCTCTATAAATTCTGACTGGCTAACACGAGTTATTAATTGTAGAAAAAACTTGACGTGTTTTCTACAATAAAAGTCAAACATAATTCTTTCATTCTTCACCATATACACTACGGCATCACTATGCGTCGTCCTGCTTTGCGTTTTTTTTTCGCTTTGCGTCGTCCATCAATCTCTACCTTAAACTTCTATTGCGTCGCAAAAACCCCGTATTGCGTCGTCAATTCTTAGCTGGAAAATTTTGAAATGAGTGCAAAAATCGTAAAATGATGTAAGCAAACAATTTCCATTGATAGAAAAATGGAAATTTTGAGACGAATCGATTCTGGTGGAAAAGCTATCAAAGTAGGAAAAGCCTTAGGTTGGCACTAGATTAGATTAGATTACATGAGGGCATCGGCATATTTGCCATAAGCACTGCGACCGGTGGTCTATTGTGCCATTGCCCACTCTACAGGTTAGATAAATTTATCTAACCGACATCTGTCGATAAATCGATTAATTTGTCCCATGCTAAGGGAGGCGATGTCCTCTGTGAGAGGGAAAGTTATGCCGAAGCATTCCTCCCGTCGCATCGCCAGTCTTTCACACTCGCAAAGTATGTGAGTGGATGTTTCGTCATCCGCCTCGCAGAAACAGCAGGTCGCGTCTGCGAGTAAGCGCATGGTTCTTAAATGCCCGTTCAGACGGGAGTGGCCTGTAAGGAGGCCACTTATGATTCTGACCCTGTTCCTGCTGAGCTTAACTAACTCCAGAGTGCGTTTCTTAGAGTAGGTTGCTACAAAAAGCTTTGACTGCCTTAGTCCTGGAAGGACCTCCCAGCATACGGTGGCTGTCGTCTTTTCCCACTCAGTGATTTCGTTTCTGCATAGACACAGTGGAATACCACAGGAGGGTTCCGGGCCGCAGAAGGGGCCAGCAGAGGCTACCCTAGCGAGTTCGTCCGCGAGCTCATTCCTTTCTATTCCAGAGTGTCCGGGAACCCATAGGAGTGTAAGATCCATGCGAGATCCTAGTGCGTTAGGCATTAACGAATAAATTTATATTTATTGTTGTTTTTGTACTAAAATTAGGACTGCTGCCTACAGCCATTCGCACCATTGTAAGCAGAGATGCCACAAAAATCCGCGAAAATGCCAGGGTTGTAGCTTGGAGCACAAAGAATATATCAAGGCGCAGAAGCTGAATCATTGTAAAAATGGAGTCCCTTTTAAATCTATGGATACAAGAGCTAGGAGGAAAATGTCACTAGACAAAACTCTTTATTAAGCCCAAGGCTAAGAGTTTATTCGAAAGCATCAAAACAGAACCCGTTTTTAGAGCGAACGTTATATTGCTCTTAAGCGAGAATTATCAAGCGGGTACACAGTAGCAGCCGAAGAATTAAAAAAAAAAACTTTTAAGAGTCTATTTGAGTCCAGTGGTTATTCAAAACAAATATTCAACGTCGATGAGACGGGTTTGTTTTGGAAAAGATTGCCTGGTTAAATATTTATTTCGACAGAAGGGAAGACAGCTTGAAATATCCGATTCCTGGTGGCTGGGCGCATTATTTATTATTAACAACGCCTTAAATGATATGCTCTCCTCGGCGCAATAGTTCTCAAACCATTCCTTGAACATAGCTGCAGTCCTAGGCTTTTCGATTACTTTTCCAGTGAATAGGAAGCGATGCTTTGTAAACTCCTCTTAGCGCTCTCGGAGTTTCAGAGGTCAGACTTTATGTTTGGGCAGAATGTGCGAAGTGTCAGGAGATTACAAATAACGTAAGGCTTGTGAGCCTTGAAATGGTTAACATGGCTTCTACAATAAATCTGGATAGAATCGAAGAGAAAGACTTGGTAAATTTAGTAAATCTGGAGCATGATCCAGAAATAACAAATGAAGTGCTTTTGCTCATGAAATCTGAAGCTTCTGGATCACATCCCTAATGCGAACAGACTTCAGAAGCTCAACCGACGATGTCTAGTCTGTCGTCGATTATCGGAGGCTCTAAAGCATATTGAGCAAGCTACTGACATTTTCGTAAATGACGACGAAAACGCCGAGCGAAGTTCATTTGTAGCCATAGCTCTGCAAAAAGGCTGTTAAAGTTTATAATAATCTCTACATAAAAAAGAAGGGCGTGGCATTTCAAAAGACGTTGGATCCAGTTGTCAAAAAGACTTATTTTGTGATTTGTTTGTAATTGTTTTGTTGACGAAAAAAGCATTTTTTTTAGTTTTGAGAGCCTATCACCATAATTTGCATACTCTTCTTGTTTCCATTTGCGTTGTTTCGCTTTGCGTCGTATCTTTTAGGAACGCATCTACGACGCAAAACGAGGCCGTGGTGTATTAAACCAACCAAATGATGACCTCCTGTAGAAAAAGCTATTTCTTAAAACCATTGAGGTTTTGATGTTAATAGGTAATTGAAAACCGTGGTTTATTGCAAAAAAGCTTAGCAAGGTTATTTGACAATACAAACTTTTCCCAAAAGTTTGTATGTTTTCAAACTGCCCCTAACGTTCTGCAATTTGATAAAATGTATTAGAATTATGTCAAAATCGAGCCGAAATTAACCCTTGTTCTTCTCAGTACCGTAAAGCCACATATGGGGCCATGGTGCGTTAACTCAGCCGTTTATAGGCAATTTCGAGTCAACGTTACATTACATATCATTTCGGACTGCAAGCACTATACAGGGTGTCTCACGACTCATGGTATATATAATAGTGGATGATAGTACAGCTCATTTGGGTAGAATTAATGTCCTACATGACCCCTCTATCTTTAAACGTTATAAAATGTTAGTACCTTTTGTAAATAGTGTCAAAAAGCTCGACTTGCCGAGCAAAATCGCTATTTGCCACACTCCTAAATATATTTATCTAAGATTTCTGAAACTGCACAAAATTCTACATAAAATAACTCTTTTCCTAATTAAGCATCGTAGAGTGCAATTCACCCAAGTGAGCCACAGAGGGCAAACATAAAAATGCTATTATGTGTCTGTAGTTGTAGTTAGTAAAAAAAACAATAACCCTTACTATTTGGCTTTCAAGGTTTGTCTGCAACATGGAAAATCTATACTTGTTTCATCGGTAACTCTGAAGGTATCGCAGTACATATTACCTCGATTATCCTTCTATCAAGTATGTACATAATCATCGAAGATTGTATCAGCTACCATCTTCAATGATTACTCAATGTTTCCCTTCGTAGGTACTGCAGCTATAGTGCTGACCGCCACACACATTCACTACACCTTGTTACAACCATAGGCTATCCTTCTGAACTATTCGGGTGTCGAAACACCTGTACACTTTGTACTCTCCAGTCATTCCGATAAAAGTCCTGAAACGAGTGAATAGAGGTCGATATCAATTTAAGTTTAGGTTTCGTCATTGTTGTTCATCGACGCAATCTATATCTCGTATACATGGCGACGACCCGTAGAAATCAGTCAAGCAAATGTGATGAGTTTTGTGTTGAAATGGCCGAAAAACAGCGAAGGGATCAACATTGAATCCTTATAGGGTACAAGAGCAGAGGGTAAATCGATAATGTAATTTAAACGATTGATTAGTGCTTAGGGGAATAAAATAAAACATATTTAAGGAAGGCCGATTGTTTTCTGCCTTACTACTGTTTTGAATAGTCAACTTTGCAACACTCACTTACAATACGTCTATGTAGCAGTATGATCGAGCGTTGATATATGTATGTTAATCTTCATGACGTTTTATGAGATGTCATTTAGTTCTTTTGAAAAATCATGAAATTTATAATGGCAGATTGTAAGATTATCTTAAATTTGATTTGAGAATAAAATGATTTGAGAATAAAATTGCCGAGAACTTTCAATGAGTCATGTGTATTAATTAAAATTCTACAACAAAACAATATTGAGTATTAATTTTTAAGAATTAGAAAAGTATGTTTTTTTACGAAATGCTTTATTAGTTACTTCACTTCCAATAATATATATCATTCCACAAGCTATATGTCTCCCATCTTAAAGGCCGTTCAACAAATCTTTAATTTTTTGCGTATTTAAAATGTTTTCTTTCGCTTTCCACCGATATTTTTGTTCTTTCTACTTTTCGTTGTCGTTCTTTTTTCACCCCAAGCTTAACTGAAAAATGTTCAGGTCGTTTTCCTACCAAAAAGGAAGAGATCGACTAAACAAAGGAACAGAAATACAGACACATCTACGTATCTTAAAAAAAAAAAAAAAAATGTGAAGAAAAGCTTTGCAGCAAAGAAAAATGAAACTGGAAAAATAAAACATAAAAACGTTTATTTTTATATTTCTCTGGCATTCTTATCATCCTGCACAAATCGGATAGTAGTTAGAGCTGCGCTATTGATGGTGCGAGACAGACAAATCAATTTTACGGCAAAATTTGGTCAATTCTGTGGAAAAGCTGATGAAAATTGCAGTACAAAGGACTTGGAAAAATAAGTTGATTTCGACAGGTGATTTGCCAGTTGACAGAGTAACTGAGTAGGTATTATTAAAGATTAAATATTGTATTTATTGATTTCATGTGATAAAGATAACGACGAATGGGAAAATGAAAGAAACTATCGTTCCAAGTTGATGAGTCTTGGCCGCGACTGACCTTAATTTGACGTTTGAAGCTGCTATCATCGGTATTTCACGTGAAATCCATACAAATACTGTCAAAATTTTGGTGAATTTGAAATCGAATTCGGTGGGTTGTACTCACTTCAATTCAATTTCAATTTCATTACATTTATCTTACATTGAGTGAATAGCGCAACTGCATTATTTTCGCTGGTGAAATGTCAAAAACCGGTGTGGAGACTTTCGTCTGAAGTGAGTACAACCAAGCGAATTCAATTTCACGATCAACAAAATTTTGACAGTAGGTATTTGCAAGGATTTCACGTGAAATGACGATGTTAGTACCTTAGAAATATTTACATCTCCGAAATTGAATAAAAACCACCTAAGCGAAGTGTTTCGAATAGCAAAACAAAAAATGGTTTAAATCAATCTTCTCTAAGACAACATGAAAAAATAGATCCTTCTCTACTTTTTGTCATCTTCTGTGTATAAGCTATATCATTTTATTTTCTAAAAAAAAAAATGCTTATTCTGTCACTCTTAGAAAAAAAGTTTTCGTAACCAGAAAGGGGGAAAATATTAAGACTGGAAATAGAAAAAAAAAGTTCTCTTTCACCCCCCACATTATTGTACAAATTGAATGTTACTTTATAACAACGCGTCACAGATGACATGGCCCGCCCTGTCGTCTTTTACCGAACGATAATAATTTTCACAAGGATCCTCGTCGTTGAACGTGAAATTTTCCAGGAGTTTGTATCGTTGCGAAAATCCTTCCATATTCGCATTACTTTTTGTGTACATACAGAACGTATCGTCGTAGAAGTACGTACAACGTACGTATGTTACCTACTCTCCTACCTCTATTAGGAAGTTCCTGTGAAAAATCTTTTCCAAAAGGTATGAAACGTTCGTTGAATCGCATCTGCTGTATCTGAATCGGAAAGACACACGTAAAGCAGACTGCGATGTATACGACGCGACGTATATGATGAAGGAATCAGCTTAAGCTTTATTGTCCTTTTTGTTGTTGCTGCTGGAGAAGGTGGCAGCGTTGTGAGAGGAAAATGAGAAAACACCCATGAAAATATGTTTCGTCACTTGACGATTATGCTGATGCTGACTGACTGGAAAATTAATGACAGAAGCGTATAGAATGAATGGTGGCGGCGTAATGGTGGGGTCATTTTTCACTCGCATATACGACACGAAGAAGACGAAGTAATGGATGGGAAAATTTGGGGATGTATGCAAGGTGAGTGAAATTCAGGATTTAACAGGAAGTTATGAATAGAGTGAAACTGTTTTGCGTATAGCATAGATCTATCCATATCGATAAAACGTAGATGGCATAGGAATTCGTCTAAAGGTCGATGACTTTAACCCTTTAACGTAAAACTGTTGGCTTCATATATTCGTTTCTAATGCGATATTATAGTTGTAGATCCCGTGTCCCAAGAATCCTCCCGCCAAAAAGGTCATTGATCGTCTTGTATATCGGCAAAAGTTCTGATGAGTGTGCCAATTTAAGAAGCCAGATTCAATATGTCGTTATTAGTCTAAGAAAATTGGACCAAAATATGGCCATCGAACGGCAAAAATCCTACGTCGGAATTTTTTTTTGATTATGGTTGGGGATGGTCCCGAGATGATGGCATAGAAAGTTCCAACCGATCGGGGGTCCGCAACCTTAAAAAAAGGGGGGAAAGGGGGGCCTTTTTTCGGTTTTGTGCGATTATTTCAAAAACGGTAATAGATACAGAAAAATGGTCTGAGGAAAAAAAAACTACATAAAATTATCTTTGCAATGATATATAACACATTAGAGTTCAATTGAATATTTGGGCGTTAGAATAGAACATAAATTAGAATATTTTCATTTTAGACCTTTTTTAAAAGCTCCATAACTTTTGAAAGAACGCTAGTTCAGCCGTAAAATTTTGTATAAGTATGTATTAACAAGTTTAAGATAATTTTAACGTAAACGCTGAGTCGCTCCGGTCAAGAACCCCCATTATCCCCCCATTTAAATTTGTCAAAACGGCGTGTCAATAACTCCCCCAAAATTGGAGGAGAGTGCTAAATTTTCGTTTGTTGCGATTGGAGGTCATAGTCACCACACCCACCAAAAATCAGCTCATTCGGATAAAAACTAAGGGTACCTCCCATACAAAGTGACCCATGACAACTTTGTTCTACAGTTTATAAAATGAGTAGTACGTAGAACAAACTCCTGATGGGTCACTTTGTATGGGAGATACCCTTAGTTTTTATGCGAATGAGCTGATTTTTGGTGGGTGGGGTGACTATGACCTCCAATCCCAACAAACCAAAATTTAGCACTCCACTTCAATTTTTGGGGGAGTTATGGATATGCCATTTTGAAAAATTTAAATGCGGGGCGGGGATAATGGGGGTCCTTGACCGGTGCAACTGAATGTTTACCTTAAAATGATCTTGAACTTATTGTGAATACTTATACAAAATTTTACGGCTGAACTAGCATTCTATCAAAAGTTATGGAGCTTTTAAAAAAGGTCTAAAATGAAAATATTCCAATTTATGTTCTAGTCTAACGCCGAAATATTCAATTAAACTCTAATGTGTTATATATCATTGCAAAGATAATTTTATGTAGTTTTTTTTCGTCCTCAGACCATTTTTCTGTATCTCTTACTGTTTTTGAAATAATTGCAAAAAAACCGAAAAAAATTCCCCCTTTCCCCCCTTTTTTAAGGTTGCGGACCCCCGATCGGTTGGGACTTTTAATGCCATAATCTGGGGACCATTCCCAATCATAATCCAAAAAAATTTCCGATGTAGGATTTTTGCCGACCAAATATGCCATTTTTCTTAGACTATATCTGTGAGCTGCCTGCCAGACATACGAATCTGATCTAAACTGTTAATATTATCCCACAAAATAACAAGTTGGAAAGGTCTCCGCCAAAGAAAAATACATCAGCTGCCAAAAAAGAATTGATATTACTTCAATCCTGTTTTGGGTGGATACAATGGATTAGCCTGGATGTACAGGACTATCTTTTAATGTAGATAGAATTTAGTATCTCTGTATGGTAAAGATGTCAAAATATCGTCGTCATAGTTTGATAATAGATCGGCTGCTGGTAATATTTGTTGATGATGAGATTATTTAAAGTTAGTTAATTTTCAACTTTTAATTTAAAATTTGATTTCAGAAAGTTGTCTGCAAAGCTGTGACTTTAATCGATAAACCATATTTCGTTCGGTAATCTTATTTGCTCGCGTCTCGTTTGTCGTTTCTTTTTCTTTGGCGTGCGAGATGCTCCCGCGCGTCTTTTATTATATAATATACAGTAAAACACGGATAAGTGCACATCGATAATGCACAATTTTTTCGTGCACTTAAGCGTATTGTGCACTTATCAGTGCTCCATACAAACTATCTAATTTACGTAGCACAAATGGAAACTATTGGTAACAACTAATATTGATACAATTGGAAAAAGTTAAAAACTTACTAAATAATAGCAAAAATACACTTGCAAATTTTCCAGTTTATACCAAAAAATGTGTCTATTTATACTTTTCGTAGCATAGAAGTGCTAAGGATGTGGGTTGAGTTCTTTCGAGACAATTCTTTTACAGACATAAGTGGCATGTTAGCAATTGGCTGTACTGAATTTATATTAATACCTATTCCTATGAAAAGGGTCAATAATTTCTAATATGTATCGTATTACCACTCTCACTTATATGACCCTGAATAAAACATAATGACTCCATTTAAAAACATCTCGATCTCTCATTCCTAAATTATAAGCCCTAACAGCCAGGAATGTGCTCCTTAAACGGAAATCGCAATTTTATATACCAAGGAAAATGTTTCGTGATTTCAGTCTACACCAAACCACGAATTTCAATTTTATGAGCTCAAACAGAACAAAAAACTTTAGGACCCCACCATGTTTAGGACCATGCTTTTCAAACAAACCTAATGGCCTTTTTAAGCACTATTCGGTTATATTTACCTTGAGCTCGCTGCAAAACTGCCACAAAAAATTATTGAAAATTATAGTTTACAATTTAATATTTTTCGACGAAAAATTACCAATAATTTTTTTTTTCATTGAACAAAGCCGATACCGAATTTGGACACAAAGCTGATATGGGATCCATTCTAACCTTAGTTGAGTTAGACGAACAATAATTTAATAATACCTTGCAAAAGACGGAAAAAACTATCTCCGATGTAGGAGTATGTCTTTTAAGGGCCAAGTAACGCTATAGTTTTCAACAGTTAAATTTGACAGAGCTATGTACAAGCGACTTTCTAAAACTTTCGAACTTTGGCAACAAATATTAACAAATGGGTACTAACCATCTTTTCAAATGTGATGAATGCCGGGGTCACCATGATCCAACTAACAGCTGCTTGCAACAATCCCGTCAAGGGTGTCGAGGGGGGAACATCGAGGGAAGAGCATCGATCATAGATATTGCGAATCGAGCTTTTTGTAGGCTTTTGGGACGTCAAAACTGTGTGGCCTAAAATATTTTTTTTTAACATTTATACATTTACAATTTATGGATGTCAAAATTTTCACTTATGCTTGCAGAAATGTAAAAACGACATCCAAAAAAATTTGGTTCGCACAAAAAGCAAAACAAAATTTTGTAACAATCTATAACGACTATCTTAGAGGTGTCCTGCAATCTAAAGGAGGAGACTGACTGAGACTGCTAACATGAACGCTGGAATGACAAAGAGACTGCCACTTTTGCTAAACATTTTTTATCAAGACAATGTTTGATCTTAGCCTTAAGCTGCTCCCAAAAAGAGCAACTTTTAACTCTCAGATTTCCCTACTTAAAGACAAAAATTATCCAGTAGATTTTATTTCGCTTTCTTCTACATTTTCATAAATTGAATCAATCAATCGTCTGCACTAATATTTTTTTTTAAATGCATGTGCACTTATCCGTCATAAATCGTGTCCAAATGTTCTTAACCCTACCAAAAAATTGCATGCACTTAAGCGTGTTGTGCACTTATCCGTGTTGCACTTATCCGTTTTGAAATGTATTGAAAATCGCATTGTATAGATGGTGCATGAAAATTGTGTGCACTTATCCGAGTTTTGCACTTAAGCGAGTTGCACTTAACCGTGTTTTACTGTATATATTAATCACCGCGACGGCCACCACCAAATTGTTCCGATAAATTCCGTATATCTTCCCGATAGATAAATTCCGCACTTTTCTATCATCTTCAACAGGTTCGCTCGTTTGTCGTTTCCACTCCTAAATTGACTAAAGGATTATTTCATATTATCAAAACCAATCTAAACAAGAACCACACTCTATTCTTCTTATCATCTCTCGCGGAACTACTCTTGCAATAGAAAATTGCTTCTCTATATTAAACTCATCGGATTGACAATGGTCGTTCATTCGCTATATCCTTGCTTCTCCTTTTTTTTCGTTTAACGTTTCAACAATATCCTTACTCCGATATAATTCAATTGCGAGCTAATCAAGAGGAAGCACACTGTACGTAGTACATACTACTGTTGTTCTGACGTCCGCTTTATACCGCTCCACTACATATATAGATTTCGCTAGAGAGATCCTTGTCCATATTCCCATTCTTCACCTCAATTTCCTTATCTCGAATATTTATATATATATGTGTGTAAGTGTATCCGATAGAGACGATTCCCATTTCGAGACCCTCATCTGGACGACCACGACAATGGCCACGGGAACGATGATGACGAGAACTATACGACGACGTCGACAACGATGACGAGTACGACAAGGACGATAATGTTGATGATAGTGGTGATTGCGATGATATGGATAACGACGATGACAATGATGACGTTGCTGACCAAAAACCGAAATGGATATGGATACGCCGATAGACGCCGTGTATAAGTATATTAGTTTATATGGGTATGAATTGGACTTCAATAACGGTCGAAGGCGTAGTCATTCATCATCCTTACACGCACAAAGGGACGTTGAAATCACAAGTGTCTGAATCGGAGTCGGGTGTAGAACTATTTTCAGAGCTTATGTCAGGATATGGGTGGTGGACGAAATGAGGGTTGAAACTCATAATATGTAGAGGGAGGAGGAAATCTATTGTCCTGGGTGAACTAGACAGTGTCGGCTTAAGATGCTTATTGAATGCTGAAAATCTATTCGTCAGCATTCAAAAAAGTTATTTTATCTCATAAAATAAATACGAGTATTTCCCTTAAATTTGACGTAAATCACAAAATCCCATTTGAACTTAATCATTTCTAATTACCCCTCAAAATGTGACAAGTAATTGAGGTCACAATATTTACGATCCCGCGCGCGTATATACCGTATATCGTAAATTCGTGTAGCAAAACAATGCCTGGCTTATTGTTCAGCGATATAAAACAACGCGACAAAATACAAATCCATAAAAATTACACACCCACTGATGCACGTAAGTTCATATATGATGCGGTGTTTCCACCTTTTTTCCTTTAACGCGCGATTTTCAGGCATGTTATGACATTAATTTCGTCATAAAGTCGCACACCATTAAATCGGCATCGTTTCCATTTTCCGTTTCGTTGTGATCCTTTGCTGATATGTGGCCTCTCTATATTGGTGCGGTATCGTAAATGTCTCCTTTAAATTTAGATCTGGTCGGGGAGTTCTTGACGATGTGTATGTATTGTTTCGACAAAAAAAATGCTCGGAGGTGGCAAAGTCCTTGGAGTATATGAAGGGTTATGGATATGATTATGGGAGGCTTTGTTTTTGGGGAAAACTGTATGCTTAGCTTATGTGTTATCTTATGAAGATTAAGCTCCAAGAGTCAGGTGTCATTTTTGCGATTTCTCCATCGTAACAAAGTCATTTTTCTATATGCAATATTTTCAAAAACATGATAAAAATTACAACCCCATTTTGACGCTTTCCAATCACGTAAGCACAATTAATTGTCAAGCTAAAAAATATGTACGGTCGGATACCGAATTATCGACCTTTAATTAAATTATAGTAAAATAGGCTATATGTTAAAATAGCCTGTTTTTTATAATTGCCGGGATCAATATTTTTAATAGATGTTTGTTGTGAGTTTCACTTTCGCGGATCTACAGAGGCAACACAACAACAAACATCTATGTAAATTATAGTAATTTTTTCAGACTACATGCTAAAACCCTAAACATTTTGGCAAAAGTTTCCAAAATTTGAAATGTTTTGAGTTTGCTCAAAAATTTAAATTTGAATCTCTGCAAAAACTAAACCGATTTTAACAAGGTTAATTAGAATAATTCGTTAGTTTTAAACGCTCCTGGTCGTAGACTGAAAGGAATTTAGAGACGTTAAGGTTTTTCTGTAATAAACACCAAAGCTTTTACAGAAATGCTACATGAGCCCAATTGGACAAAAATCCTAATAAGTTACAGTTTTTTCCCTGTTTTTCAGGTTTCCCAAGAAAACATAATGCTCTAATTACTTCGAAATTGATGTACCTAATTTTTCATTATACGTTGATTCTACCCTAAATATATTTCACATAAATAATAAGAATCTCTCAAAAAATTATTAATTACCATACTTTTGGCATCCGACAGATATCAATCTGCCCTCATATTTTACCACTCTCCTTGTTTTTGTTCTTGACTCAATAGCATCTTGCATACAGTATCAAACAAATTTGTTCGTCTTCTTCTCGACAACGTGGCTTTCTTCCGCGATGAAATGAAACCATCTTGTTGACCCGCCAAAACAATGATCCTTCGAAAGCGTCCCCTATTCCCACACCCCCGATATACATTCCTGCATGTCGTCCCTTTTCACACTCATCCCGCTACATTTATGCTCCGTTCTCTCTCTTTCTCTTACTCGACTTCCATACTTGCTATATCCTTACTATATCCTTGAAAGCTATACAACAGCATCCCTACATAGGAAACATACTATAATTTCTCTTGTAGAGGTTTTCTGTTTTCGCAAAATATAGGACATGATAAGCACGACGACCGCCGACACACAACGTTCGTCCATTGGAATGTGCACGTCCGCATCTATAGCACACTGCGAGGAACGAAATGAAAAAAAGGACACACACAGAAAGGGATTTTAAGTATCCGAGTTTTCTGCTGCTTCTCCAGAATTCAGTATGAGTCGGTATACTTATTGCATAGACACGGGGAGCACTCGGATCGCGGAGAGTTTCGCTCAAGAAAAAGAGGAAGTAGAGCAGCAACTTGTTTTTTTTTTCTTCTTTCCGTCATCCGAATTCACATGCATTCTTCGCGAGCATTTTCCAAGCCTAATCGCACGATGACTGCCTCTTTAACGAACCATATACCAAACAGGATGCTGTTTGCCGGGGGGACCAGAATGAAGGATACGATGACGATAGTATACGAGACAAGGACTATATTTTCATTTGACTGTTGTCGGAGGGGTGTGTGCCAGTCGCAAAAAGAAGAAGGAGATGATGATGATGATGATTTGACCAAGATAAGGTGTGGAAAAGTGAAAAGAGATTTCCTTTCTGTCTCCCACCTCAAGATTCGGTGATTAAGGTTAAGGAATTTCTCGGTGATTGTGTTTAGGCTTTTCGGTTGTATATTTCATTTTTTATATGTTTGCGCACATAATGACAGAGTGTAGGGATCAGATATGATAAATACATGACTGAATTGGTAGATTAAGTGATACTTTTTTTCGAACTGATTCTGAACGTCATAGGTTGTGTTAAGTATGAGTTTGGTGGGGTTTTGTGGAGCGTTAAGTGTTGGGTTTTCATGGATAAGCCTGAATGTTCAGGAGTATCTTTAAGGTACGTTGTGCTCGACACGACTGCATCGGCTCTAGCGACGTTTTTAGAATGAGAGAAAAATGAGTTTTTATATGAAATGAGCGAGTCGCTGTCATTAGAGCCGATGCAGTCGGTTCCAAATTGTTGTTTTTTTTTGTGCGGGATTATGTTTGACACATATATGTATGCTTGGCGATCACACTTGTAAAGAGACTCGGAGAATTTACATATCCATCTACCTACCAACATCATATACGCTCAGGCGTGTTGATTCACACGCAACCAAGGAATCGGCAACTAGCATATACTCCAATCAACGGGGAGATTTTACCTTGCAAAAATTGGGGACTTCTCAAATTTTTGATATATTATAAAGACAAGTGGGGTAAGTTAAAATCCAACTATGCGTCACTTTCCCCCCTGTGCTCCCGCCGCTATCTTGAAAAAACCATTTAAAATCGGCTCTTTTATCAGTTTGCGGTCTATAACTCCTTCCCAGTCCATTGAGCACGAAATGTGCCGAGACAATCTTGTAGGGCACAGAGTTTCCTATAAATTTCATCTGACAAGTCCTACTCTACAATCAAAATTGGCAGAGTTATAGCGCAAAGAATATGCTAAAAATTCCAAAAATCATTACTAACAAATTTCAAAACATACTTCGAGAACTCTATACTAAAATACAGAGGAGGCTATGAGTTAGGCCGCGTACACATACAGTGCGACGCCGAGCTTTTCCGGGCCGGGCGATGCGATGCGACGCGATGTGTGCACACTCATTGCGATGTCGGGCCGGGCGATGCGATGCGATTCGATTTGTTGCGAGCCGACGCGATTTCTTTCTATGGCAAGAAAAACAGATTTTTCAAGGGGATTTCATACGGCGCTGGCTCGTACGATTTGCTGCTGATAAGGCTATGATTTCAGATCGACTTCGTGACATAGGGCTTCGATGGTTCTACCATTGATATTTTCAATATACATACAAACGTGTCGGTATATTTATGTAGTGTTGTAGATAATTGTGGGTATTAATGAATGGATTGTCGTAGGTAATAATAATGTAATGTATTACCATTGGTATTTTCTATATATGTACATACGTACTTGTCGGTATGGCTATGTAGTGTTGTAGATAAATTGTAGGTAGGTCATGTAATGATGAATGACTGAAAGACGTTGGTAACCTTGTTCAAATATGTATGAATGGGTGCAATAGGTAATTTTTGGAAACATGCAGTGCAATAAAACCCAGTTTCTAGCGTGCGCGAAATTTTATGAGCCTGCCGGCCAAAAAATTGCATCCCCGTTTCTCGGGGAAATACACGTCCAATCGGCGTGGCAGAAACACTAAGGCAAATTTGGGTCGCTGATTCCGAATTTGAGGTCAAAAACAAGAATTTTTTTTTGGGGTTGCCCGCCCCCAAAATTGTACCCTTGTTTTCTCGGGGAAATACTCGTCCAATCGGCGTGGCAGAAACACTAGGTAAATTTGGGTCGCCGATTCCAAATTTGAGGTCAAAAACAAAAAAACAAAAAATTCTGGGGTTGCCCGCCCCCAAAAAAGTACCCCTGTTTTCTCGGGGAAATGCTCGTCCAATCGGCGTGGCAGAAACACTAGGTAAATTTGGGTCGCTGATTCCGAATTTGAGGTTAAAAAGAAAAAACAAAATTTTGGGGCTGCCCGCCCCCAAAATTTTACCCCTGTTTTCTCGGGGAAATACTCGTCCAATCGGCGTGGCAGAAACACTAAGGTAAATTTTGGTCGCTGATTCCGAATTTGGGGTCAAAACAAGAAAAAAAATCTCGGGGTTGCCCGCCCCACAAATGGTACCCCGATTTTCACATCACCGTATGTTCCCACAACTAAACTATCTACCGCTGCCTTTAATAATTCATTGCAAATACATGCGCTGTACGAAATTTTCTTATACGTAATCGTACGCCACAAACCGGGTTGTGCTGCACTGCATATTACCACAAATCTTACTTCTTTGACCCATTCATAGATACAACCACAACTGTCAAATCCGAATACCGCCCTTTTTTGGGGGTACGGGTACGCTACGATCTGGGTTGGACAGCACTGTAAATTTCCACAAAGGCTATTTAGTAGACTAATCCATTATTACATCACCTACATACGGCTCCCTTCATTTAATATCTACAAATCTCTAACACTATACAACACGTCACCTATGTATGTATATATGTATAAATATTCCCAATGGTCATGCAACTCGTTCTGCACAAAGCTATCTCCCTATCAGCATCAAACAGTACGAAACCAGCCTCTCTATGTACAAACACAAATCGCATCGTCCATGTCGCTCACATCGGCGACAAGGCACCTTGCAGCAACTGCTGAAAGCACGATGATTCGACATGGAAAAGTTCTCCATCGTACAACCCGACGTCGCATCGCAAGCAGTCTGAATGATACAAGCAGGTTCGTGCTGGTTCCTATTCAAATGCTAAGAATTTTTTTTCTTGCGATGGGAAGCTTATCGCATCGCACCGCGTCGCCCGGAGTGTGAATGGGCTGTTATTGGTATACAATGCGTTTTTGTGAATTTGAAATTGGCATGATTTTTTATATTTTCTCCATTTTCGTGGCGCTATAACTCTGTTAATTTTGATTGTAGAGTGCAACATCTTAGATTAAATTTGTAGGAAATGTTGTCCTCTACAAAATTGTCTTGGCAGATTTTGTGTTCAAATGGACTGTAAAGAAGTTACAGGCCAAAAACTGATGAAAGGGCCGATTTAAGATGGTTTTTTGAAGATAGCGGCGGGAGCACAGGGAGGAAAGTGACGCAAACTTGGATTTTAACTTACCCCACCTGTCTTTATAACATATCAAATATTTGAGGAGTCCTCAATTTTTGCACGCTAACCCCTATTATTTCGTCTCTATTGATTGGAGTAATAGTAAAAATTTAAAATGTAAGTTTAGATTTAAATTTCGCGGTTATTCTTTTTTTCGATCGTTTGGCTGGCGTGGTGGTGGGCGGAAACCTTTCCCTGTCCGACCCAACGGTCTAAATGCAAGAATTGATTGCCTTCGTATCGACCTCAGGATCGGTTGGTTGACGATCGTTATTCTTTCGGTGGCACGATTTGATCCTTGTGCTTAACCTACAAAAAAAAATACTACTACTACCATAATCAAATGTGGAAATATATAATCGTTCAAACATTGTTCTTTCAACATAGGTACTCCTACAAGTGCCAGATCCCGGCGTCAAACCTCTGAGACTATCGAAACTATGCGTTCTCGAAAGAAGAATTCATTTAGCTACAATTCTCATATCATAACTCTTCCCTTTACCCAAACGGGTTTTAAAAACCCTTCTCCCTCGCTGTCATAACCTCCGCACAGACCAAAAACATTCACCACCAATTTAATTAACTCAATTACTTTTAATTCGACACCGCAATCATCCATCGCTTATCCAGTGCCGCCTTTTTCGCCATCATCGCACCAACACACGCTCATCGCTTAATCACTTTCGACCACCTGTTCACTTGGAAGTGGTCAACAAAATGGGTGAACTGCAAAAACAAGCAAAAACAAAAAAAAAAAAAAAACGAACAATCAACGCCCCGACATGAGAGATGAACTGTATAGAATTGTGTCAAACCAAGATCCTAATCCATTCAAATCCCCAGGGCCATTTATCCCCAGTATTAACGTCTAGGGATGCCGTCAGCTGGGCTGAAAAAAAATAACACAGCCATCAAATCGAAAAAAAAACCGTTGCGATGGACAATGAGAAGGTGGCATGCTCAGTACATACTCGTGTCCTTATACATTCCATGAGTCAAACATCATCATCATCGTCCTCGACGCTGTTGTTGGCGACCGGCGTCATCGTCATACAGACCTAGTATACTATGGCGTACATTGAACAATATGCCATCCCATCCCTTCAAGCCAATCCTCATGGCCAACATGCTAACCCCAACAAGGATATGAAGGAGATGACGGTCAAGCCCTGTGACTAAATATTGAGCTGTTCTCTATCTGGGTGAATTCAAAACTCCCCGTTTCGCAGTCCGCAACCATCATCCAGTCTGTCACCGTTTCGGGCTAATTGTTCCCATAGGTGTCGAAAAGGAGACGGTTCACATTCGTCCTTGATGTTGGACGTTGTCAAATGACGAGTAGAGTGTAAGTGAGTTCTCTATTATTTTCGACTTGATGTTTAACCTCCTGGCATTTTTACACATGTTTTCATTACACAATGTCCTTGACATATGTATGAAATTTAATCATCACTGCGACCGCAATCGGGAGGCCAATTCAATCGAATCGAATTGAGTTCAAATTATTCCGTAAGTCCGTTTAGTTGTAGTCCACTCTTCTCCTCTGCACACCTTTAAATTGCGATCGTATTCAAAGGTGTCAAATGAAATGAGTGTCCTGAATTCTAGTGCGTGACGAAAGGTGATCACTTCACTCCACGTTATTGCGACTAAACACGTCGATGTGGAAGTGAATTATGCGCGGCTAATTCACTGTCATTTAGCGAATTGAGTTCGATAGGGGGTCCGTTTGGAGTCGTTTTGTATGAAAGCCACCCACTTAATGTTTGTCTGCGTATGCCATCACCAGGATATGTATACGAACATAGTAGCATTCTGTTTGAAAGCCAAAAGAGCACACCACCTCGCGTCAACCACTACGCAAAGTTGAAAGAGCATATTAGCCACTTGGGCGTTCTTGGCTGGTCTACAACAATTTCGTTACACTTGTACCAAGACGACATATAGTTATTGTCCTCGTCCTTGCAAAATATAAAATGTATCCATAAAATTGTACGGACTTTTTCATCACTTCCGCCAAGCATTTTTTTTCTGTATTTTTGTTTTTCTTTGCTGGATGTCTTGTTGCTCTATTCTATGGCATTGATTTTCCGTTCCTCAATTTTCAGTTTCATGCCTCCGCTCTCATCCACTATATTCAGGACATCACGTATTTTTGCTCAATAAGCGACGCCACTTTTCGGTCTTCCCGGTTTTGTGTTTTTCCATTTTTTTCTCTCACTCTCTCTTCGTAAAGTACTAAAATATTGTAACGAATATGTCTCCTGGGGAATTGAGTGTGGTGCTTAGCAAATTTTAATTATGGCCCGTGACTTAGGGTTAGACACATTTTAACTTTACTGTCAACCTTTTTATCGGGTTCGACGTCGTCATCGTCAACATCATCCGAGTTCGCTTTACCAAAAATACCCGTTTGCCGCTATAAAACTCCCTTCGCTCGGTTGACTCGAACCATTTTCTTTGTCGTCTTCTTCTCCACATACAACTCGGGAGCTACAATAACAACGATATGCAGACAACGCTCAGTTAAAGGTCTACTCGTCGGAATCACAATTTTGACGGCATGTCATTATGATGTTTAAGAGCTTTGACTAACGCAAGGACACAGATCCGCTATACACAAGGCTGTTGGCGAAAGAAAACGGGGTGAGTTGAAGTCGACTGAAGAAAAAATACGTCGACGGTGCGGCGTATGAGTTTGGGGCTATGAGCTCTCCAGTCAATCCAACAGATGCCAACAGGATGCTTCAAGGACTCACGTAAAATTTTATAGGATGAAACGATGACGACGACACAGAAGCCAGTTGCTGTTGTTGTTGTTGTTGCAATCCACTTGTTAGGGAACAAAACGTGAAAAGGATACAGCATCGACTCTTTCTGATTTCTTTACCATCATCATCGCTCCTTTAGTTGGCCGCCATGTCCTTCGACAATCTCTTTCTAGCACACACACACACACATAGGCATTTGTTTCCCACTTAGTCATGTTTAGGGAAACATGCAGCTAAATTAAAAAGGGGTTATGAATATCATAATCAAAAGCATCCTCATATTTGGTGTAGATGGTTCTTTTTGTAAAGCATACGCGAATATTACTATT
Organism: Microchrysa polita; assembly: GCA_949715475.1. Taxonomy (NCBI): domain Eukaryota; kingdom Metazoa; phylum Arthropoda; class Insecta; order Diptera; family Stratiomyidae; genus Microchrysa; species Microchrysa polita. The sequence goes on along the minus strand of OX454418.1, from coordinate 6,378,039 downwards.
ACGACGTGCTTTTTGTTTACGGTTGCTTCTAACGCAAATTGAATGACTCGGAATTTCAGCGTTACGCAGGACCTTTCTAGAAAGAAGAAATTGAACCATTTTCGCAATTCCGAATTGAAAAGTAAAAGTTAATCTAAAAACTGTTATCAAATTAAAATTTACTTGATGGGTATATTCTGCAAATACAACCCGCTCCTTTTACAGAGGTCGAGCATCTTCAGCGTAAAATTGACAGTCAAATCTCTGCCAAAAGTAATTGAAGAAAAAAAAAAAAACAAGATGACTTAAAACCTATATATTTCTCTCCAGTGACAGTGTAGACAATTCGACCTTATCATAAACTTCCTTGCAAAACTCTGGACTTTTCACATTTAGACCGCCTTTATAATTTTCCGAGATCCGTCCATACACAGCATTATACACACCACTTACAGTCGTCATTTTCATCCATTACAATCCCATCGGAACAGTTATGAAATCCAAGAACAAGAGTAGTATAGTAGTAGAAGCATGAAAGCGAATACGAATATTTGAAAAATAACGAACTCGTTTCGTTTCGTATTACATCACTGAAGAACATCAGCATAAGGAATCCTTGGCAATGAGTGAGAATTGTTGTACATATATATGTATATAGTGAATTTCTGAACAAGAGCGCAGCGGTCATATAGAAAGGATTTCTTGGCTCCTTCTTGTTTTCTTAGAAAATAATTGGGCAAGAAGGAAAAATGAAATAAATGTATCTATATCTGACGACTATAAGTAGACGGGATGGGATGCTATGATATAGAGAGGTTCACCATCCTGGCAAGCAGGGGCGCACCCACGGGAGGGGCTAAGGGGGCTAAAGCTCCTCCCAGACCCTGAAATTGGCCAGGAAAAATTATTAAATAAAAATGATGAGAATAAAACACATGAGCAATTTTTTGTGCTAAATGTCCTTTAGTGCAAACAAATTTACAAATATTTGCGAAGGCTTCAACATCTTATTAGCAAAAATCAGTGAAAATGTACTTTTTCCTTAAAATTTGTACAGAACTTTGCTAATGCTAAGCAAGATAAAAGCAAAGCAAAATTTGTATAGGGCTGGTGCTTGCCCCAATGAATTTTACTTGTGGCTGGACTGGTGTACCTACATGAAGAAGGAAGTATTCCTGCACGATATTTCATAAAAATCAGTTAATCAATTCACAAATTCACATCGGGAATCCTTTCGTTAATTGCTAGATAGAGTCCTCTAAGTGATATATTTCACCTGAGAAGATTGGAAAAATATTCGCCGAACTTCAGCAAATCCGCATATTAGACCCATCGCCGCGCCGGCCATGTCACTCTTTCTCTTTGTGTACCGCAAACGTAGGAAGAAGATCAAAATAACCAATCAAAATCTAAGCCGAAATTATAGGAACAAATCCACTATAACGGTATTCAATGAAGCGATGATTACGAAATCGGTTGTTGCGCATAATAATTATGTAGTCGCAGCCTTGGTTTCCTCACTCGCACTCTTTTGTTTCAGCATTTACCAGGTCTTGAAAGTCCGTGAGACTCAAGGACATGACAACGTGTAATCGCTTATTCAGAATGCAACGGGACCAATAAATACCACCGTATAGTGTCATAACTGGCGACAGCAGCCTCAATGTTTAGTAATATGGATGGCTTTGGCCCCTCTCCAGAACAAGATCCTGGTTGCGCCACTGCTGGCAAGTATAAGTTGAGAAAATACTTTAAGGAGCTGGTCGTCTGGTTTGTATACATACATACTCAAGTTTGTTGACTGAAATTTGTGGTTTATTCAGTTTCGTTAGTGAATAAAGCACTGAGAAAATATTTGAATGTAACAAAAAGGATGTGCGAACCCCTAGACCTAGAAATTTGCCTATGCAACATAAAATTCAATTGCTTTAGAGAGACGCAGGTTATTCACCTGGTTCTATGGTTTCTGGGCCAGACTGAACTTCGCATTTCCATTTCCGACCGTAAAATTAAGTCAGCTATGTAGCTCCAACTCTACTAGTGCAGTCATATTAGAGCATTTCAAATAGAAAAAAATAGAGTAAGGCTAATTCTTGTGGTTTTTGAATCAGTGGGCTCCAAGGAATCTAAAACTCATTTGGCTAATTTTGATCGGAAAGGTCCCAAAAAGGACAAAAAAGGATGATCTTTAATCCTTGCCCGGAGGTCGGCATGTGGGGTATCAAATCAAAGGGAACGTCAAGTAAATTATATATCCGGTGTTTGTTCCATGTTTCAAGGACCCTCAACGGAATAAATCGAGATTAAATGGAGAATTATTGTGTTTCCCGTTTATCTTTCCAAAGCCATAATTACGAGAGTAATTCCAACTGTCATTACGTTTCTCACTTTTCCGAATCTATAATAGCTAAAGATTCTACCATTAAATTTGCTAAGAAAAAAATTATCGGAAAGCTCTCAAAAAGGACATAAAAGGACACTAATTACAAACCTTGATCGAACGTGGGAATGCGGGGTGTCATATCAAAGAGGACGTCGAGTACATTCCATATCCGGCGTTCATTACTTATTTCAAGGACCCTCACATGAGAAAATTGGGATCCAATGTAAAATTTTCGTGTTTCTCGCATGTGTATCTTTCCAAAGCCGTAATTTTTCGTTTAAGCCCGAATTATTCCATTTAGTGCCTTGGAAAAAGGAAACAAACACCGGATATGCAATGCACTCGACGTCCTCTTTTATATGACACCCGCATGCTCACGTTCGATCAAGGCTTGTAATTAGTGTCCTTTAATGTCCTTTTTCAGAGCTAGAAGGTAGAGGTAGCAGAGGTAGAATCTTAACATATTATAGATTCGGAAAAGTGAGAACCGTAGTGACAACTTCAATTATTCTCGTAGTTATGGCTTTGAAAAGATACACGGGAAACGCGAAAATTTTCCATTTAAGCTCGATTTATTCCGTTGAGAGTCATTGAAACAGAAAACAAACACCGGATATGTAATGTACTCGACGTCTTCTTTGATTTGATACCCCACATGCTGACCTCCGGTCAAGGATTAAAGAGTATCCTTTTTTGTCCTTTTTGGGACCTTTCCGATCAAATTTTTTTTAGCAAAATGAGTTTTAGATTCCTGGGAGGTCGTTGATTCAAAACCCTTAAAAAATAGCCTTACTCTATTTTTTTCTATTTGAAGGCCTGAAATGGGATATTTTGACTGCACTATAAATCACGGACTTATAGTCATTCTGATGCCTGTCTTAATTGATTATGCGCGGTATAATTGAGAGGGCACCTGAAGCAGTGGCGGATTTACCAGTAGGGTTGGTAGGCTTGAGCCTAGGGCGGCAGATTTCAGGGGGGCAGCAAATTCCGGGAAAATATTTTTTAAGTTGTTCACACTGCCGTGGAAGACTGTAGGATGTAGCGCTTATCATCATTGTACGATTTGGAAACATACAAAGCGTATTTTACCCTTACTGAGATATAAACATGAAAAGGCATTTGTCGCAATTGTCGAAGAGCGTCAAACACTGAGGTCTGAGGGTAAATATTGAAGGCAATTTAAGCTTAAATCTGAAACCAAGATCCTTCCTTTTTTTCATGCCTTATTTCTATGCCCAACCTTTAAACAAAATTAGCTGCTTTGGCTTTTTGTAAGTTCGACATATCAGAAATTGCAATAAATGATGATATGAATCCAGAAATGGAAAATACTAAAAAAAAGTTATTCTGATAAACATTCATTCGCTTTCATCCGAAAAATTATTCTCCTCATCTTGTAATTAAATTAAGACGATCGAGTTTCAGAGGAGTTTTAAGCATGAAAAGGGCATCAGCATCAACTCAGCTTAATCTCTTAGGGCAGGAGTACACATTTTTAGATGTTTTTTTTTTTAAATTGCTCTAAATTTGTATCTTGAATGTGACTTTCATATTTAAAGCCGGAAATTTGACAATGAACTTCAATTTTAAAGTTATGACATTCTTATTGATAGTGGTTTTTTTTTCAAACAAATTTTAATATCGACTCTGTCAATTTTTCCCAACCAATATAGGACACACTTTCGCCACCGAACATAATATACGACAAATCAAATTGTTTTATTTTTTTATTAGAGAGTTTTAGCGGGTCGTATGGAATAAAACGACATAATTTGACATTCCATATAAAAATTCGTTTGCTTACCGTATACGAATCAAAATATTTTAATTTTGCATATCCTAAGTAGGCATAGGTGTAAAAAACGACAAATTATTTCGCCAATTTCGACTGTTTCCAGAGAATCTAATATACGGAAATACACCCATGCCTACTTGGGGCATCCAAAATTAAGATATTTCGTTTCGTATACGGTAAGCAAGCGAATTTTTATATGGAATGTCAAATTATGTCGTTTTATTCCATACGACTTGCTAAAACTCTCTATTGTAAGATATTCTTCTAAACCAGTCGCTCCAACTTTTTTTTCAGTTCAAACTCCCTTGTAAAGTCTTCTGAGCTTGGAGCTCCCGAGAAAATTTTGTCCAAAAACAAAAAATATGTGTTTTTTGTTCGTTGACAGTTAGGCCATCACCAGTGGCGTAACGTACGGTGTTCCATGTGTTCAGCGGAACACGGGCCCCAAGCCAGAGGGGCTCCCAAATCCGAAAACATAAAAAAATATTATTTCATAGATTCTAGCAGTGTTGCCAAGTAGGCCTTGTGACTTCTAAAAGGAACTGGATTTTCCCCTAAAAGGATGACCTATTTGGGGGGAAGACCAAATTGGTATAAGGACAGAAAATTACCGAAAAGCCTCACTATGGACACCAAATGTGATATGTGGACAAGGGGGTGAAGCCTAAGGGTAATGGTAATGGTGAATGACTCAGCTATTTGGGACATTCGGTGGCTCATTGAGAGATGACACTCTATCTCCAAGTTGGCGGAACGTGGTTTCGAGTCCCGCTGTGACCATGAATGTTTGTGTTGTCTTTAAAAAAAATGCTCCTGTGGCAGCCGGTTCAACTATAAAATTCCAGAGCTACCCCTTGTTTTTACGACGACCAAGCACTGTCGATTGTAATATAGTTGACAAACAACAGCTGGCCACTTAGCTTAGCTTATCAGGTTACTCGTATAGGTGATACCTTCTAAAAGGGGCACTGTGTCTTATCTTTCGTCCTCCACAAAAAAAAATCTCACTGGACGAACAAACTTTGTGACTATCGCAGATACACATTTTGATGGAATTAGATGGCTTTTTTGGAACAAACCCCAAAATTCCATTAAAGAAAATTCTGTTCCTCCCTTAATTACCCCCTTAAAATATATCTCCCTAAAATTCCCCCTAGGAAGTCGACAAGCTTGTTGAGTATGGATCTGTCTCAATATCTATTTCTTCTGGGTTTTTGCTCAAGAATATTGAAAAGAAATAAACGTTCAATTTGCTAGAAGGAGTGCCTCTCCTGAAGGTTCTTGCGTGAAATTGAGCCTCCCTATATGATCCCCTTGTTGGAGTATTTGAATCCTATTGCTACATCATCAGGAAAAATATGTTCACAGACTGTTGATCTATTGACGGAAATGACTAACCACGGTTACTAAAATCGTTCAATAAGGCTTAAGTCAGAAAGTTTGTGACTCGAGAGATCAAAAAACAGATCCCCGCCGATTTAATAGTGAGTGCAGATACTAGATTAGCTGTATTCCCTACGTAAAGCATCTATGAAGAATTTCTATCACAAATTTGATTTCAGTGGTTTAAATTTGTATATGGACAGGACATGCTAGTAGTCGTTTAACTTAATCAGAATCGCCAAAACTCTTCAGCTATTTGATGTGATCCTCATATCTAGGCCAATCGCGTTTAGTCTAGGTGGTGGTTTTATTACGCCTCGTGGATTTTGTGATAAATAGATGATCTCACAAGTAGGGATGTCAAAAACCGGCCCATATCCCGGTTTTTCCGGTTTTTTCGCAAAGCCGGTTAGACCGTCCGGTTTTAACCGGGTTCAAAGTACCGGTTTTCGGTTAACCGGTTTTTCATTGAATTGCTTAGAATTTTAGCAAAATAATGCATACACACTCGCTAAGCTGATGTTCGTATAGAAATATGACTGTGTATATTCCGTATGCCCTAAAAGAGAAACATGTTGAACAAAAAAGATAATCAAATAAAATTGTCAGAAGTATTCATAATGTTTCAAAATTAGTTAACTGAGTTTTATTGCTAGACAATGTATGTACATATATAGTTGCAGTCAAAATATCCCATTTCAGGCCTCCAAATAGAAAAAATAAAGTAAGGCTATTTTTTGTGGTTTTTGAATCAGCGAGCTCCCAGGAATCTAAAACTCATTTTGCTAAAAAAAAATTTGATCGGAAAGGTCCCAAAAAGGACAAAAAAGGATGCTCTTTAATCCTTGGCCGGAGATCAGCATGTGGGGTATCAAATCAAAGGGGACGTCGAGTACATTACATATCCGGTATTTGTTTCCTGTTTCAAGGACCCTCAACGGAATAAATCGAGATTAAATCGAAAATTATTGTCTTTTCCGTGTATCTTTCCAAAGCCATAACTACGAGAATAATCCAAGTTGTCACTACCTTTCTCACTTTTCCGAATGTATGATAGGTTAAGATTCTACCATTAAATTTGCTAAGAAAAAAATTATCGGAAAGCTCTGAAAAAGGACATTAAAGGACACTAATTACAAATCTTTATTGAAAGTGAGCATGCGGAGTGTCATGTCAAAGAGGACGTCGAGTGCATTGCATATCCGGTGTTTGTTTCCTGTTTCAAGGACACTAAATCGAAAAATTCGGGCTAAAACGAAAAATTACGGCTTTGGAAAGATATACGTACCTACATATACGAGAAACATGAAAATTTTCCATTGGATCCGAATTTTCTCCTGTGATGGTCCTTGAAACAAGTAATAAACACCAGATATGGAATGTACTCGACGTCCTCTTTGATATGACACCCCGCATGCCCACGTTCGATCAAGGTTTGTAATTAGTGTCCTTTTTGAGAGCTTTCCGATCATTTTTTTCTTAGCAAATTTAATGGTAGAATCTTTAGCTATTATAGATTCGGAAAAGTGAGAAACGTAGTGAAAATTTGAATTACTCTCGTAATTAGGGCTTCGGAAAGATACTCGGGAAACACAATAATTCTCCATTTATTCTCGATCTATTCCGTTGAGGGTCCTTGAAACATGGAACAAACACCGGATATCTAATGTACTTGACGTCCCCTTTGATTTGATATCCCACATGCCGACCTCCGGTCAAGGATTAAAGAGTATCCTTTTTTGTCCTTTTTGGGACCTTTCCGATCAAAATTTTTTTTAGCAAAATGAGTTTTAAATTCCACTGATTCAAAAACCACAAGAATTAACCTTACTCTATTTTTTTCTATTTGAAATGCTAATATGACCACTAATAGATAATGTTGATGTTGAAGTCTTTGTGGACACGACGGATGTTGAAGTGGACGCGGATATCGATGTGGACGCGGACGTCGTAGCAAACTGCCGATTCGTCTTCCTATTACAATGATCTCTAAATGCACTGATCTGATACACATATACATTCACGACGCACAAAAGATACACGTGTGACACGCAACGTAAACAATATCTGCCTTGGAAAGGAAAAATTCATGGAGCGGTAGTTTGACGAAGCGATGGTTCTTGGAATAATAGCACTAAGGAGAGTGTTCGGAAATACGAAAATTTTCATAGAAGACAAGCAATAGAATTAGGTACAGACTGACCAATCAAGAAAATATAAAAATTTTATGAATTTGGAATATTTTTTTTTTCGGTTTTAACCGGATGGGCAAACAACCGTCCGGGTTAAAACCGGGAGGATGAAAAAACCGAAAAAAAAACGGTTAACCGTTTTAAAAGTACCGGTTTTCGGACTAACCGTCCGGTTTTTGACATCCCTACTCACAAGTTCTCCTGTAATTTTTCAAATTCTAATTTTGTTTAAAAAAGACCATTGAAACATGTTGCTAAAGCCGAAAATTTTCGTTACTTGCTAATTTATTGACTGTTTCAATGTGAGTTATGTATTGCCATTTTTCCTGATGAAATAAATTGAATTTTAGGGGCCCCCATTTCGATTTCGAACACAGGCAATTTGGGAAACGTTACGCCACTGGCCATCACCATGGCTTCAGTCATTCCTCGAGAAACATAATTGCCATTACTGTAGAGACCACGATCCGCAAGGATCATTGTATTGTGCGGTATGGTGCGGTTTACATAAGAAGCGCGAGCTTAGGCAATTCAATTTCAATCAGCCATATCAAGTGATTTTTTGTTTCGGTCTAAAATATTCTTAGCGGTGTTCATCGAACAGATTTGGTTACAGCTTTTGTATCAAAGGATATAAAATGTTTGGCCGATGAATGGCAACAAAGAATTACCTCCGGGTGATTTCGAAAGAATTTTTATTCAAAATAGTTTTCTAGACGCAAACCATAATTCAGAAACGGCATCTATATTTGAGCCTCCCACAGTTAGGGATTCAACGCTTTAAACCGATTCTCCAAGCAGAAAATTTTTGCATAAGCTTTACACTGTGATAAATACTAAAGAATGCTTAGGACCCACGAGGCGGAAAGCTCAAAGATGACACATATTTAAATACAAAGTGTAAACTGAAAAAGCACAATTCTATCCGAATATTCACTATCGACAAAAAGTAGGGTTTCAGTAGGGGCGGCAATTTGTGAATAGCCTACTGGCGGCAAATTGGTAAATCCGCCACTGACCTGAAGAGATGCAAAAAGACTTACGATAAGATTTAGGGACTCGGGCATTAGCGCTTTAGGAACTCTACTATCTAACGGGGAACGATGCAGAAGCATAAACTACAGAGACTCTCAAATACGTAAATCCCATAATCGAAATACCTATGTATGTATAGTTTCATATGGAAATTTGAGAAATGAGGGTTCCAAGAATCGAAGTAGAGCGCATCGGGGAGCACATTTTGCAAAAAAGCTCAAAGTCCTAATAATGGCCATTTAAAAGATCCATCTAACCGTGCACCGAATAGTGCGTTTGGCGCTAACTTTTATTACTATATGCAATCCTTAAAATGTATACCGTATTCGTAGTGATGCGGATTTTGCCTAGCTTTATATTTAGAGCCTTATTATTTTATTCAGCGATTTTACGATTGGTAATTTTGTACCATTCCCCGAAAAATGTTTATTCATAACCATGACTTTTTCAATCTCAATAATTACGAACATTTTATGTTGAAAAATTACGTACACTTTCTTCCGAAATTGAGCTGATTCATTAATGTTTGAATTGAGATTGTCTCATTATAAGAAGCAATTTAATCAACTGCTCGCTTTATACTGTTTTCAACTTTATTCCTCAAATTACATCGAAATGGAGCATCGTTCTGGCACTCTTGGCTCTCTCCGTTCTACTACACTCACATCATCCTGAAAAAAGGCCAACTTGCGCAATACACAGGACCTCTTCTCTTTTTTTTCTCTCTCTAAAAGCTGCAACATAAAATATAAAGAAGAGAGTTTTAGTGTGAAGTCCTCAGTCCTGTGGATTTTTTTCTATCGTTTTTTTTTACAACTCGTCTGATATGCGAATCTGTTGACCGCGTTTCAGTTTGGTTATTTATTGTTATGAGAGGGAGGCACGTGTGGTATATGAATATGACTGACACTGACCACATAAGGTGTGATGTTTGCTAAAACTTATAGCGTGCATACACACATATGAATGACTGCGGCAATAAGTATGTAGCGGAAGGATGACCGGAAATTTTCAATGGTCGGAGGTTATGGGTTTTTATAAAGTGATTAGGAAAGACAACTGAACAGAACAGTGTTTGAACAAGGTGTTTTATGTGTTTCTGGCGTAGGTTGCATTTATATGCTTTTGTTTCGAGGTAATTGGATTCGAAGCATGCGTTTATTTTAGCACTTAAGAAAAATTAAGCCGCATCAAGACTTGTTAGCTGTCGACAGCATATAACTGTAAAAATACTTGACTGACAAATTTTGAATTATTATTTTTATACGAGTAACAGGCACCAAATGCACTATCACCCAATTTCGGATTGATTCAAATACATAATAGTTTTCTGAGAACTATTTTATATAGAACCATGAAAAGGCGCTCAAAATCCAGGCTGCATTTCATCACATTGTAAAGACAACGCGTCCACCCCTAGATATTTACCAGCGTATTTTGCATAGAAAAAAATGTATAGCACCCCGAACAAATCTAATATCCTTCAACTCATTTCGTTACAAAGTTATCATGACTAAAGGAAACAGGAAAAAGTAAAACCCTTTTTCGCCACAAAGAGCAATCGCTTTGCAACTGGCAACTATTTCGTACTCCAGCATTATATCATTGATGTGTCAGCTACCTACCTACCTGGTTGTATTGAATACGGCCAACTCTGAAAGAAGACACATATGCCCCGGCAATCGTTTACGTATGTTCATGCCACTCTTTATAAACCCACTCAGCATAACTCTATGATACACATACGTGTATATTATAAACAGCACACGAATGCTTTGCATTGGAAACAGTAAGGATTTACTCCGCAGGGTCTTCAGGACCTTATATCCCCGTTCAACAGCTATACCGCCGGGTTACAGTACAGTCCTATAACGACGTTCAGATCGTTGCACCCTGCATCCTAAAAAAAAGTTACATGACAACCACCTATACCTAGTCGTAGCTCCAACTCCGGATAGTTGAATTCATAGTCAAATACTGTGTACACACTAGCTACTGCAGGTTTAATAAATCTTCTGGTAAAACAACTAGCCTGGCCTTTCTACCTATCCGTATACATAGTAGGATACCTGTGTACCGATATTTGTTGCTAGTTTAGATTATATTCCAAAGCAGCATATAGTCACGAGATAGACGTCGGGCAATTTCCACAGAGCGAAGTGGGCAGGAGCACACGAGCCAACGCCACTGTAGTCCTTGTTATGTGTGTACACCATACTATTTATTGAAAGATAGCATGCCAAAAGGATATGACAGGATGGGCACGACAGCTAGTGCGGTTGTAGGTGAACAACACACTTTCGGTGCTATCAGCAGTACTATATGCATTTCAACGTGTCTCTTCAATCGTTTCGTTCGGTTAGGACTCAATGAAAGGTGGAATATGTTGTCGGGGAGCATTACTGCGCTGCACCCAGCAAGTATGTATGCAGAAAATCTGGTTTTGAATCCCGGCATTGAAAAGGATAATGTCATAACAGTCAACGATGTGAAGGGCTCATTTCCATCTCCTCTCGATATTTAAGGCGATAAGAGCGGGTGTCCTTTCAATCATGCATAAAGAGGACTACAGCTTCTACAGAGTGTGCTATTGTCAGGCGAAGGTATTGTTTCTCGCAATGATAGCGGAAGAGTTGTCGCTCATATGAGGTTGTGGCATATCATATTATTTTTTTTTCTTTGTATTTTTAATCATATCAGAACAACGTTTTTATGGTTTTTTAGAATTTTTTTTTTCAAAAAACCCTTAGAAAATCGAACGTTTGAAAAAAGTCGACTTTTTATTTTTTATCGGAGATTGACATATGGGTATTTAAATCAAAGAACTAAACGAGTGCATCTCACATCAGTTAACATTTTCCAGTTTCGAGTAACGGTAAAAAAGTTATTGGCGTTCAAAGTTAAACTTCCTTTTTTTCTAAACCGTTATAGGGATCGATATGAAACTTTGCACAAAGATTGGTCAGTATGGCTTTATATACGTTAAATATTAAGACTGTTGACTTTTGCTAAGGAAAAGTAAATAACAGTAAATTTGTAAAATTTGAATTTGATCGTATGTAGCCCCTTTTAGGTTTCCAAATATGAAAATTCTGCTAGGGATTTTCATAAAATTACATAGGGAATATGTCTACGCAGCGCCCGCTCTAAGGGGGGACAAGCCGGGCGGTCGCCCGGGGCGCCAAATTTTAGGGGCGGCTTTTTGGCTAGCACTTGAATAAAAAAAAATTATAAAAGCCGGAAGGAAAAATTCAATATAAATTTTCATTAAATGGAACGAAACTACAGATGAAATAAAAAGTTGAAAGTTGTGTTTTGAAGAAGCATAATCCTTGGGAGGCTTTAAAGAGCCTACAATTGATAAAGGTGCTGCATTTAGAATCCTAAAATGCTGAGTAAGAGTTGCGTAACTGTACGTCTGTGATGCTAGCCCCCGGCCTACTTCCGAAGTTATGCCTTATTCAAGTCCTACTGTAAAACAGAAATTGGAGATTTATGTTCTAATGTCGTCGTCCAATTGAACATTTAGTACATCTTCTTTTGACCAGCATTAAGGATTATATTTGATCTTTCTATGCATGATCCCTTCTTCTTACCAAAGGAGAGACCCACCTAATTTTTAAATAGAGGACGAAATTAGCTGGGGCTGTTCCGCTCCCTGATTCTTTCATTGCTATTATATGGGAACAGCACTTGGAAAGTTACCGCTGCAGTTACCAAGAAATTGCAAAGTTTCGTAAATACATACTTGTCTTCGTCGAATATTAAGAATTATTTGGCCCGAAAGAATTTCAAATGAAGATGGGCCGTGGATTGGTCATCGTTGCGAGAGAGTGAGAACTGCATTGCTGGTCGCGCTATGAGATGGAACCCCTTCTCCCAAAGAGGCCGACAAAGGGGTCGTCCTAAAATCATGTGGCGCAGATCGGTGGATAGAGAGTGTGCTTCATTAAGAAAGACCTGGGGTCAGCTTCGATACATGGCCAGAAAACGTACGCGATGGCGAGGCGAGTATATGTAGTAGACGCGCTATGCCCCACAAGGGGTTAGGGCAAATTAGTAATCTTATTATTGAGTTTTTTTTGCGGAACGTCGCACTTTAATTTCCGGAAGTAAGGTCTAAAACTTTATTTTAGTCTATTGAATCGGAGGAGAGCACGTCACCTAAAACATATCCAACCTCCGGAGAAATTGATATTAAATGAGAAATAATGAGTCGTATAAACACTAAACACATCAAAGCGATTAAAACAAACTCTCCTGTGAGAAATTTCATACCCATGCAGGAGTTTTGGAAACTTCTTTAAACCTTTGGCGGCAATTTGACTTCGATTCGCCCGATCTCCTCGTGGAGGGATCGCCTCAGTTGGTTCCAATTGCATTGATTCATCTGGCATTTAAAGGGCAAATTTCGAACAAAGTTTTTAGGGTTTCAGCTAGGTGAGAGATGGAATCACAGTACACATTACCAGAGCCGCAGTAGCAGTACTTCCTTTTTTCGGACATACTAAGTCAGGACTTGTCTTCCTCTGATTTACCTAGTTCTGACCATCATTTTTATAAAAATTCCCAGTATGGGCGAAGGCTGGCTTTCCTCTAGACGTAAACATTTTTTCAACATCATGCCCCTAGCCCGGATATTTTTTTAGTAGGTCGGAGGGTATGTCATTCTCATTAAACTATATGACAACAAAAATATTTTTAGAAACAGGGTTAAAAATTTGCGAAAAGTAAATCCAGAGTGACCTTAGTCCTTTCAACAATAAATAGCGTCTACATGAGTTTTAATCTTGAATACATCACATGACCTTTGACACAAAATTTATCCCTTTCAGACGAAATGTTTTTTAATCGATTTACTTCCCAAAGGAAACTTCGTGTGAGGAATCCTTTATTCTAACGGTAAAACATGGCGGACAGCAAAAACTTTATAAAGTATACATTTAAGCCCAGAAGTCATGGAGTGATGAATCACGCACAATATGGGCTTTTTGGCTTCGGAATATTTTATTTGATCCTCACAAAGAGAGCTTTGGATGTCACTTAGGGCATGTGGTTGTTAAAGTTTCGGATAACAAATGCCTAAAACTGCAGTCTCAACAGAATTGTGATAAAATTCTTGTTTATCGGCTGCGCAGTCTGCAAGGATGTTATGGGAAACTACTCATCTACTTTAACGACGTAAATATTATCTATCATCAATCTGCAGGGCATTCGGTGGCTCAGTGGTAGAGATGTCACTCTATCTCTGAGTTGACGGAGCATGGGCCAGACTCCCACTGTAACCATGGATGTTTGCGTTGTCCATAAAAATGCTTCTTGGACAGCCGGTTCTTCGATGCAAATCGTCCCGTCCCGAGCTGTCAAAACCCCCTTCAATTTAAGAGAAAAAAATCCCATGAGGCGCTACAACAACAACAACTAAAAATCTACTAAAAATCTGCAACACAAATACACTTGAAATTGTGTTTTAAAGCTTAATTCTGCAAGATCAGTGTTTTTGGACAAGTTTTAAAGCTTATCGATGAAGCTATTTTATATATTGCAGCGATTCGTACCCTCTTCTTTGATTCAGTCTGTATAAGTAGTAAACTGACCCGTAACTATTTTTAAGAGGAATAATAAATAATGCTGGAAACAGATTAGACGCATTTAAAGAAAATTTAAAATGCATTGTGCTGCTTTCTTCGGCAGCATGTAACGCATCTAATCTGTTTCAAGTAAGTAAATTGTACCGTCCAGTGCTATTATATTTTTCGCGGCACTGCTTTTGCAAAGTGTCAATTTTACGGTGCAGCAGGTTAAGTCTGTCTAGGAAAGGCAAACGTGTCTTAGGTTTTACCCCCGTAACATATATGTCTTAGGAGTATTGTGGGCTCCAAGGTGATCAGTAACAACTTGGAAATTCAAATACATCCTATCGAGCAGCGCTTGTACCTTGTACTATGGTTAATTGTATCAGTGATGACCTCTGGCTTGTACGCCAAGTATTGGATACCACGTTGTGTCTGCCCGTATACTCCACTGGTACCATTATAGGACAGTCAGAGATGATGGGTGGTCGTGTTTCTTAAACTGAGCCACATCCTGCGTCCTACATCATTCACACCTTAATCACAAAAATATGCTAAAGATAATCACGTAAAAAGACCACTCCATCCTCTGGATTTCAATCATACACCGCTTTATTTAACCCTAGTTTACTGCAACCATTTTCCTACTAGTTTCATGTTATGGGGTGCAAATGCACCCCACAGTATGTAAGCCCCTATTTCTGCATTAACTGACTTCCAAATTTTTTTTAATTTGATTCATTTTGATCGTGTATTATGTTAATTAAATACGGAAAACAAAAATCAGAGAGTGAGTGCGAATTCAGAAATACTGGAGGCAAACATGTTGAGTTTGGTTGGACGGAAGGCACTGATATTCATACTTGAGTGACATGATAAACTCAAACAAGAGTCATGTTCATGAAACTTCCGTATGGTGAGCATCCATTTCACTGATTTTGCAAGAGCTATGCATCTCTTCAGGTTCCTCATCATTAGCAGAACTTATTACTTTAGTTATAAAAGTGAAATCGGTTCGCATAGATAAAAATAGCAGGCCGAAACTAATGGGCTCGAAGAAAGGTTCACAAATTCCGAAATGTAACTCTTTTTCGAAATTTTAGTCAGCACACTCTTCTGCAATTAGAATTTCTGATCATTCGACTAAGTTTCTGTTGTTTATTTATGAAATTTAGAGAAATATCAAAACAGTTTCAAATTGAAATCGTGTCTGAAACACAGCCACATTTGATGTCCCAAAGTTCATTCCGAAGAAACAAAATTTCGTACTATTATTAACATTTTTAAAGTTTTTTTCTCATCCCATATGTAAGTTTAGATCCTATTACCATTACTTCAAAATAAATATCAATTTAACATTAAAATAAATAGTTCTGAAGGGACTCCTGCACTAAGTCATCTATCTCATAGGTGACGATCGAAGATAAGCTGCCAAAAGCAACCATAGCGTGTTTACCTTCGCCATTCCTTACCTGATTTAATTTACTAATATAAAGGGGAAAATGAAGGGCTAGTGAAGTAAAACCGCCGCCATACAGACAACGTCATAGGAATTTTATGTTGCTATCCCGTAAAAATAAGTCCGAAATGAATTAATCTGACTATCATCTTCTGCCTGTCCCATGCACTCCACTTCCGAATTCGAATGTAGCATTCAAAACGCGGATATTCATTCACCTTTATCTTCTTGATCGAACTGTGGCTGTGGATCTTTGGACTTTTAAAGGCCGCGCGAATGATCCCCATATTCTTGGAAAGCGGTTGCTATGGAAATGTTTAACATTTACCAATTCACCGACCGCTTTATAAACTAGCGGATACCAGATTTAGTCAGTAGCCTTGGCAAAACTCATAATTGATACATTTTTCACATAGTAATAAACGACAAAACTGTTAAACGTTGTAAGTAAACACTAAGTTAAAATCATACAAAAAAAATATTAACTTGAAAATTCACATTTATTATTCACTGTCTTCCCGTTCTTCATCTACATTATCACCACGTCTGCCTTTTGAAAATTTTTTTTTACATGAGTCATATATGACTCATAGATGTGAACAGGGAGGAACGCTTTGTACACGTGTGACTCATAGACATTGAATGTGGTTAAGAATTTTCTTAAAAAACAACGTCTGAGAGATTTGGCCGTCATTAACCCCCATCAGACATTCGAAAATGTATACACACATTATGAGACATTATGTCACTCATAGACGTCAACGGAAGGAACAGAGTGGATACATATATCTCAAAAATAGTGAACATATTAATAATAATTCAGAGAATGATTATATGTATGTAGTGTCTTTTTGAACTTCTAAAATAAGTTTCAATCAGATAATTTATAGCTTATTAATTGCATTTTCCTTTTTTTGCTCTCCTGTAAAATTTGCTTTTTTGCACTTATCACATTTGGGCCGGGTTTCTGATAGCTCTTCAGTACCTGTCGGCTGATTAGTCTTATCCCGTAGAGAAGACACACACCATATTTAGAAAGCTTTTCCATTGTATTGAATGGAATTTTTGTTTATTTTGCATACGCCATATTTTGCTTGTTTAAGCCATCATCTTAGATTGAGAAAATCATTGCGCACTTTCATCCAACAGCGTAAATAAGCAAAAGATAACATAACTATGCAAAATTAACAAAAAATCAATTCAATATAATGGAGAAGCTTTTTGAATATTGTGTGTGTCTTCTCTGGGCAATAAGACTAACCATTCTATAAGATCTACGAGAGAATGGGCCTTTTCTCTTAACCATCGATTACCTAATGCTGATTCCCTTGTACGGCAGTTCATTTTTTTTTTTGCTGTATAACTCATTTTACTTCAAAGGAGGACATATAAGTTCGCAACTCTAATCCTTTGATTTTCAATCTGTTTTCTTTCAGCACTTATAAAGTTAAGTTGCTAATCAATAAAATACACTGACCAATTTCAAATGTGTACGACCTTATAGAGTCATTGTCCAGATGTAACCTATCTGGATTAAACCGCCTATTCTGACCAATTAGCTTCGGTTCATTATGCGAAACAGATTTTGAACTTCTCGAATTTGCCAAATTAAATGATGCATCGGTAGATGAAAAACCCCATGAAGAATCGACTCTGGATATACGAAATTGCGAAAATATACGAGTATATTTCAATTTTAAGTCTGCTGAATGGAACCCATATCGTTGTCCTTTTTCAAAATCGCACACAATCACACTCGTAGGGAAACTACGAAGAAGGATGAAACATAACCAACTGAGAAACCAGCCTACAGCATACATCAAGAGCCGAAAAAGCAAAAAAAAGACATGGTAGAAAAATAAAATTTGCGCAGCACCAAATAAAAAACCAGTAAAAAAGAAAAACGAGAAAATGCGGAAACAAAATGAGAACTTCTTGATGCAAAAGCGAAATCAGAAGGACGCCTTATGCCCAGCAACACGAGACGCGAGGAAAGTTTATATACGTGCCAGAGACCTTGTTGAATACGAAAGCTATACGGATAAGCACGGAGAGAGTATCTATACAAGAATTGTGAGTTCGTCGACTAGAAATTTACGCTCTAGGTGAAATACGTTAAGGCGGCCAACTTTCGCGGATCCTGCGGAACAACCCCGCGTTTTAAAAGTCTGTAGAGAGTGACAGTTTGGTGCGGTCAATTTCAAATTTAGAAATTCTATGTTTCGAAATCGAAATTTTAGAAAATTTTGCATTTGTATAATGTTATGGCATGGCATCTTTGAACGGTTGTATTTTTTGAACGCAAAGCTAGGACTCATTTTCATCGAAATGTGCGCAACAATATGTTTTATCTACATAGACCCCTGATTCCCCTTTGCAATTTTATTGTCCTTGAGTTGGGTGGCATGAAACATTGACCTTGTTTGCGATGTTTATTTTTTTCTTTTAACTGTATGCCCGGCATTGGCTTCTAAAAAAGTTGGACGCCTTAAAATCCGTACCTATACGTGTGTGTATATGATCCTATCCTGGGTCGTTTCGTATCTCGCCGATTTCCCGGAACTAGGATATTTTGAGTAAAAGAAACGACAACACTTCAACGTATAGAGTACAACAACGAGACAACGGACTGCTTCTGGAGAAGTACCGCACAATTCTAATGGGGTTTTTTTGGGCGGACAGTTTGTGTGAGAGTCGAGAAAATGTGGTCGGGCGAAAAGTTTTCACTGTAGTTTATCCATTGTGGGCTTCTATGGCGTGAGGAGGCCGACAATGTAAACAGCCTGGCAGATAATGAAATGCCATCATCGTTTCTGGATTCCACGCGCGAAGAAGGCACGGAAGGACTTACGGTAGGAAAATAATAACTTGTTGATGAAGTATAGTTATACCGATATGTTGCCTTTCAGTTCGTCTGAAATGATTTTGCCCGCAGAGTAATATTTCTTGCTTTCCTTTTGTATTTCATTCATATCATTGTCTATGGTATAGTTGGGGTTTTAATAAGGATTGTATACGTTTTACATTTTTGTGGCAACAAGCAATTTTAATATGCAATTTCTTGAATTCGAATTAAAGTCTATATTTTAAGCTAAGCTCTTGAACTCGATTTCGACTCATTTCGATAGACCACTTCACAAAAATGTCTTTGAGCATTCCTCGCACCTTCAGTAGATGAACTATTAGAATCATTAAAATCAAGGATTGGATTATGTAAAGGAGACAGTACTTCTTCCGGGGTAAATTTTAACCGGGTTTCCTTAGGTCATTACGCTAATTGACTCCTATCTTACGAAACAATAGTGTACAGTCGAACTTCCCATAAGCGGACACCATTGGGGATTGAGATTTTGTCCGCTTATTGGAAGTGTCCGCTTATGAGAATATTTCACAAAGGAATAACATTTTATAAAACTAATTTGGACTGCGCTGCGAATCCATTCAAAACCACGATGTCTCATTTCAACCGTGTTTTTACAATTCATTTTTTTCGAGATCGACAACACTATTTTTTCGTGAATTCTAAAATGACTTGTTCTTGCACTTTTTCTTCAAAAGACAATTTTTTTTAATTTGTTTTCATATTTTAAAAGAATAGAAAACTGCACGATTAAATGCTGCGACATAAATTCAACTCCTGAATCTCTAAGAAATTCCAGCTACACGGAGAGATAAACAAGATTTGTGCAGCGATTTCCGGAAAGTGAATTTTGCTTTACGCAAAAGACCAATTTTCCGGTAATTTCAAAACTTTTTTGCTCGAAATACAATTCTGTAATGTAAGAATTTCGAATTTTATTTGTGGAACTGTCCGTTTATTAGAGACTTGTTTCTTCAGAAAGGGTATAAAAGCACTGTTCGTGTCCGGTTATGAGAGTGTCCAGTATTGGAAGTTATTTTTCTAGTAAAATATAAGGAAAAACGTTGGGGAAAATAAAAGTGTCCGTTTATGAGAAATGTCCGGTTATTTGAAGTGTCCGTTTAGGGAAGTTCGACTGTATATAACTAAACTCCTGACTGACCTGTAGCTTCTGCCATAAGTTCTTTTATTTTTTCTATACAAGCCAGAGTAAGGAGAACAATACGTGCGTGACTTTTTCATGTTACACTTCATTCGTAAAAATATCTACGCACTCAAAAATGTCTTCAGAATTCTGTACTGATCCAAAACAAAAACACACTCTACTTAGTTATATGACCTAGAGACATTGTCATCGTCAAAATACCCAGACATACCTTCACACCGAACCCGAAAAAAACCCCATCAGGATAACAAACTACCATCCGGCTAAAGATACTTTTCTCCTGTTAACCGGATCCACCTGTTAAAACATTCATAAATCTCAGCCAAGCTCACACGCCAGGAAGGTTTGATGATGGGGCGAGCCGTCCGACAACGTAGAGTTTGCTTGGTGGTGTGTTGGCAAACTTTAGAGTTTCTGCCTCGGGTTGAAATTGTGCAAGAGAAGAGCTCAATTCCCGCACCCACAATTCCATCAAGTGGATATGGCAGTGTCTTTCAACATATTTCATTGTTCACTTCACATTGTTTTTGTTATTTAGCTAAAGTCGTGACGGTGGCACATAGGCTTTTCGCGGATATCATTCGGATATCGTTGCGCTTATTATACCGAAGCTGTACCTGACTGATGCCTTGCCTAGTCATTTGTTTTTTGTTAATTTTTTTAACCAAACGACCGAAAAGGAAAAATAGAATTCCCCTGTTCAGATTACAATTCACTCCTCGCGTGGTGGCGCATCTACCGATGGCAAGTTTGAAATATTTTTTTATTCACAATTTCGCTCCTGCGTTAGCCTCTTCGGTAATGGATGCAGGCTGGGTTGGCTTTTTTTGCCTTTAACAATTTGAGTGCCTACAACCACCGTAAGGATTAATTATGGTAGGATCTCAAAATATGAACATCTTTTTCATAGTTCGGAACCAAGGAACTATATATGCATATCTACATCTTTGGTTTAGATTTCCAGTACTGCGCCAAGCGATTTCTGAGAAAATATCCCAAACTGATGTATGTATATTAAATGCTAAAAAGTAATTGAAAACAGTACATCCAACAATAAACGCTACTATATCCATCGGCCATCATCAGACATAACAATGCCCCACAGAATAGGCGGACTAGGTCTAGTGGATCCAGTGCTTCATCCTTCCTATTACACCTCTCATTAAATCCCACACTGTACACAACAATCGACAACCACACACTCACCATAGATGACTCTCATTCACATCCTTTTCCCCAAGCTGGAGCCCATGATGTCAAGAGTATAGACGCGACCAACGTCGAGGACGAAGTACTTTTTTTTTGCTTATGACTCGCTTACGGACGTGGTTCGTGTTATGCCGAGGAAATTTAATTTTATAAGTAGCGCGTCAGGCTATTTGCATATTTTATACATATAGCACGGATGAAAAGAAAAGGATATATGCTCACCGCTGGCTGTGTCGAGAGAATTCTCCTTAGAACAATTGTTTTTTCCTGTCTATAGTCACTAGTAGTTTTTTGAATAACAATTAAGAGAAAAGAAGAGACATGGAACCGTAACGTACATGGCTTAAAGCAAAGATTCAGCAGCAATAAAAAAAAGCAACACACAGAATAAGGACGCAGAATACCCGAACTAACCGTTGAAAATATTCACAAGAGGTTATATATGCGTAAGTGTGCAGCGAACAGCATACCTACTTATATAGAACCAGGATTGTCTTATCGGAAAGGATATAAACATTCCGACATCAAGTGACGTTCTTGTCGTTCCCAAAACAACTTGTAGACTTGATTATGACTTAAATACCTCAGGTGAAATGTGATAGTCGCATAACGCACAATGTAAAAATGTTTTAAATTGGTGACTCTTGAGAATTGCATCTTTCCGGCTTGAGGAAAATTGTTGCTTGCTAACACACAAATTATACTCTACGTACAGACAAAATGAAAAACTCACACTCAGACTATCATCCCCATTCTCATCCAAAGACGCCCACATTTTTCACTTTGGCTTTGTTTCCACAATGTTTTGTTTCGTTGTTCCAAATTTTTTTCCTTTTTTTTCATCGTCAAGACGTCGAAGGACAACGTAGTCGACAAAGAAGCAAAAAAAAAATATGGAAACACGTCAAAAGTTCAAAGAGTGGAAAGGGCGAATTTCTTCTAATTAAGGACTTCTTAGCGAAGGATTTTCTTTCTGACACTATATACGATCGCGCGCGCTTCCCACCGACACAACGGACTTCGTTCTGCAGAGCAAAACCTATGCGATGTCGCCTATAGATTTGTTGTTTTTGTTGTGAGGGTTGAATTTGGGGTGGTTGTAGGAAACAATAGCGTCCACCTTATAAATGAATGGGATGGACGCCAACGAAGAAGGAGTCAGTGTATCAGGATGGCGAGTACGTTTTTTCTTCTTCTGGAAATACGAGTAGTATAGTAGTATTCAGTCATTAATTTCAGAGGATGGTTTTTGAGTTCACTTGTTGTTGTTGGTAATGTTGGTCTTTCTTTATGGCATGGTATGATTTTTAATTTGAATGCAATTTATGTTAATTGGATTAATTTTTGTCCGTAATGGTCACTGGTAAGTGAGAGAGAAAGAGTATAAGACAAAGTACTAAAAGAGTAGCATCATGCTGGAGAGATGCTAATTCATTTTGTGGGATTTACACGTCTTTTTTGTCGTTGAAAGGGCAAAGAAAAACAGTGATGAAATATTTAGGATATTATGCAGAAATGACTTGACTTGAACAAAAGAGTAAAGAGGTTGTCATAAATTTAGTTAATTATCTCTGTACAAGACGTCTTGGGATAAAAATGCTTTTGTAACACTTACTTTCCATATTCCAGACATAGAGCTCAAATTAGAGAAAACTGAAATTTGTAAAAAGAAAATTAAGGGAAATATGCATAATACAAGATATCCTGATGCATTAAGTTGGCAATACTTATCAGGTCAATATCGATCTTTTCTCCTTAAACGGCAGTTAGCTCATGTACAATTTTTATCGTAGAACCGGCCGTAAGGAGCATCTTTTATGAACACATTACTAGCATCCATTGTCACCCACGCTCGTCAAGGAGGGAAGGGAGGGACGGTTGGGATTGTTACGGAAATAAAACCTTAGGAGGGTCTCCCTAAGAGAAAGATTTCAGTCATCATACTACGTTATATTGGTTGGAAGTTGATGCCTTCCGTTAACCAGCTCTCATTTTAATGCGTAAACTAATAATTTCTATTAAGTAATAAGTAATATCACTTCGTTTGAGAAGAAAAACATTGACATGTAAAACAGATCTGACCAAAAACAACAAAGTTTTAAAAGTTACCCCGCCAAAGAAAAATTAATCTGCCGCAAAAAGAATACATATCACTCCAATCCGCTGCTCATATCTAATTTTGTTTGCTGTATGTACTTTTGTTTTAGGTGTAAATGCTGGAGAAGTTTAAATGTACAGGACTACTTCTTAAAGTAATTTGGTGGGAGCTTTAACATTTTATTCAGTGCCACTTTGACGGCTCCCTCCAAATTACTTTAAGAAGTAGTCCTGTACATTTAAACTTCTCCAGCATTTACACCTAAAACAAAAGTACATCCAGCAAACAAAATTAGATATGAGCAGCGGATTGGAGTGATATGTATTCTTTTTGCGGCAGATGAATTTTTCTTTGGCGGGGTAACTTTTACAACTTTGTTGTTTTTGGTCAGATATCATATATTTTTGCATACTTAAATAGCCAACTAGTATTTTTGTTTTGGGAAAAGTTTCAATAGGTTTTTGTTCAGCATATTCCATAAATTTAATATCGTAAGTTATATTCACAGGGTCTTCTTTAAAATAAATAGATACTTCAAACGCAATTGCAAATACGCCACAAATGGCTGTTGCTGACCTTTTTTAAAAATAATTTTGGGATGAAATGGGTATAGTTTATTAATATGTATTTTGTGCAAAATAGATTTGTGTTATCTTTGTGTTATGGCTCTGCTGACATTCTGTTAGTAATCTGTTAATTTTTTGTTAACTCTGTTAATGCTCTATTAACGGTCTCTTAACACTCTATTATCTTTTCGTTAATGCTCTGTTAACGTTCTGTTAATGTTCTCTTAATTCTCTTTAATCATTCGGTTAACGCTCTGTAAACGGTCTGTTACCTTTCTTTTATTACTCGATTTACGTTCTGTTAACGTTCTGTTAAGGCTCTGTTAATTTTCTGTTAACACTCTGTTAACGATCTGCTAACGCTCTGTTGTTGCCTTGCCAACGCTTTGTTAACATTCTGTTACTGATCTGTCTTAATGCCCCCCTGACCCAGTGTCCCAATGTCACATTGTCCCAATGTCACAGTGTCCCAATGTTCCAATGTCCTAATATCCTAATGCCCTAAGGTCCATTGTCACAGTGTCCTCATGTCCCAATGTTCTAACATCCCAGTGTCCCAATGTCCTAATATCCTAATGTGCCAATGTCCCAATATTCTGATGTCCCAGTGTCCCAATTTAGTTCCTATTGTCCCAATGTGCAAATATCACAGTGCCCCAATGGTTTAATGTCCGATTGTCCCACTACCCTAGTGTCCCAATGTCCCAGTATCGGAATATCCCAATGTCCCAGTCTCCCACCTAATGTCCTAATATCCCAATGTCTAACTGTCCTAATATCCCAAGGTCCTAATGCCCCAATTTCCTAATATCCCAGTACCCCAATGTCCCAAATGCCCCAGTATCCTAATGTGATAATATCCCAATGGCCCAATGTCCTAATGTACCAGTGGTCAGTGTCCCAATGTCGCAGTATACCAAGTGTCCCAAGGTCCCAATAGCCTAATGTCCTTATATCCCAGTGCCCCAATGTTCCTGTATCTCAGTGCCCTAATGTCCCAGTATCCCAATGTTCCAATATCCCAATGTGCCAATATCCCAATGTTCCAATGTCCCAATGTTCTAATATCCCGATGTCCCAGTGCCCCAATGTTCCCACGTGCCAGTTTCCCCAGTGTACCTAATGTCCCAATGTCCTAATGTGTTGATGTCCTAATATCCCAATGTCCTAATGACCCAAGACCCTAATGTTCACATGTTCTTATATCCCAGTGCCTCTATGTGCGAATATCCCGATGTCCCAATGTCACAACATTCCGATGTCTCAGTGGTCCAATGCCCCTATGTACCAGTGTCCCAATGTCCGATTGTCCCAAGGTCATAATGTCCCAATGTCCTAATATCCCAGTGTCCTAATGTCCCAGTCTCCCAGTGTCCTAATGTCCCAATATCCCAATGTCCCATTGTCCCAATATCCTGATGTCCCAATGCCCCAATATCCCGATGTCCCAATGCCCCAATATCCCGATGTCCCACGTTCCTGTTTCCCCATTGTGCCTTATGCCCCAATGTCCTAATGTCCCAAGACCCTAATGTCCCAATTTCCTAATATCCCACTACCCCAAGATCCTAGTCTCCCAGTCTCCCGGTGTCCCAATATCCAAATGTGCCAATGCCGCAGTGTGTTTTAAAAAATGGTCAATGCGATGAGCCGATAGACGCAATTGTTGGAAATCTTTTGTTAACTTTACCTATTAATTTACCGTTATTCCATCCACTTATCTAAAAGGAAGACATTGATTCTTTAGAAGGACCACCAGAGGATCATTCGTTCCAAATTTCATAAAAATCCCATCACGAAGAGAGACAGTAGAAGCAAGTCTTTCTGCAACTGTAGACTTCATTCTGAAATTGGGTTACTCGCTTAAGTCTGTGAGGGTGAAAATTTCACCGTTTATTGCATATATCTTACCCGTTATTGTGCCGATCGAAGATTTTATTTGGAAAGGCACTAGAACAGGATATGTGGAATATTTTGGTAAAAAAAATTTTTTGGGGGCTGTTGCCTGGAAGGCTGTAGCCTGGTCAAACAAAAAAGCAAGTTGTCTCCGGTAATCATAGACTTGTTCGCTTTCGTTTTTCTTTTTCCTTTGGCGGGCGAGACGCTCTCGCGTCTCTTGATCTTATCTTCGTCTATTTCTTTCAAATCACGCAAGCAGAATACGACGTTCACAGGACATAAAAAAGCACTGAATATAGTCTAGCTAAGGTCTAAAAACAGAATTCGCAGGCGAAATGAATGATTCTCGATTGTCCTTTCCTAAAATTGGCTTTACAAATGTTAACAACTTTTCTAACAATATTTTTCGGGCAGCAATTTAAAATAAGGGAAAATCTTAGTTGTTGTTTTAAAAAAATACATAAAAAGCCCCCTATTAAATAAATATTAACTTTTAGCAAATTTATTTATTGGAATGACATTAACACTTAAAAACGATTTCAGGCATTTAGCCACCGCGGCTGTTCTTGACGAAGCGCATTCTTGACGTCCAATTCTGGACCGCTTTTTCCAGTACTTCTGGCCGTATGTTACCAATAACACGAGCAATGTTGGCCTCCAAGGCGTCAATTGTTGCTGGTTTATCAGAATAAACCTGTGATTTAACGTAACCCCACAGGAAATAATCGAGAGTTGTTAAATGGCACGACCTTGAAGGTCAATTGACAGGCCCATTTCTTGAAATCAACTTATCACCTAATTTTGATTTTAATAAGTCGATAGTTTTTTCGACGTGTTGGTGTTATTGCATCATTTAGAGAGTACGTGGTACGAAATCTATTCACAATACGACGGATGGCTTGCTCAGATGGACGATTATGTATACCATAAAAAGTCGTCTTATAAGTTGCGCGAATCGACGACTGATTTTCGAAGTAAATTTTGATAATTTAGAAGCGTTCTTCAAGCGTGAGTCTAAAAATAATGTTTTTCAGAGTATACTGAAATAAATAAAAAAAAATTGATTCAAATGTAATAGTTTGTGTGCTTTTTTTCAATTTGAAGTTATATCATTCTTAAAAACAAACACCCTTTATATAAATAAATATCCAAACTCAGGTTGATACACAAAAAAAACCCTTCGTGTTTCATTACTTACTTAAAATAGATGCAATTGCCATTTTTTCCTTCAAAGTAAAAAAAATCACAATTACACATTTGCGGTAGTTAAAAAATTGGTTTATGATGTTTGAAAGGCTGGTCCTCCTTTGCTAAATCCACGTTTTCCACCGACTTCAAAGTGCTAGTTTGTAACGATATACATATTACACGTTACACCCTAAATTTTTTCCTATAGAAAATTCTACCCCCGACCCAAATATATTATGTGGAAGTTTCATGTTCTGCGATTTGCATTTAATTCTTAATACATATGTATAATACACCTAGAGAGTCACAGGATGTTGCAGAGACCTGCTCCTACCACGTACACCACTTCACTTCTCTTAAGATTTTTCGAAATAGACGAAAAATTGGAACTACTGCAAATGTTCCGATCACGAAACAGCATTTTCACTGACCTATATCAGTATGTCGCAAGTTTATTATTCAGAAGAAGATGATAAGAAATATTCTTGTCGTAGAATAATAAACTAACAATGCGACTAGGAAGTGGTATGGCTGACAACCGTATCACACTGCGAATTCAGTTGCCTTTGTACTTTGTAACGTTGATGACTACACACGGTGGTTATCAACGCACCATGCTCCACTAGGAGTTACGGTAATGAAGAAGAAGAAGAAGATATCAGTATGTACATACGATGTCTACGAACTTTATTTAAAATTGTTCGAATCAATGTCAAAGAAGTATGAAATATGACTTGGCAGTGTATTTCTAATGGCCGATTACTCGTACGTATGAACAATGCTTGAAGCATGCTTCTAGGTTCAGTTTCGTGCTTCAAGATTGTAAACTTATGTACGAATAAATGACCCTGAAGATTTCATCCAGAATATTAACAAAAGCTTATTTACTGAAAAATATTGAGCTTTTCAGTGGACTTTTCAGAGCGGTTCAAAGCTTTGCTGAAGAGCTTACAATGATAGCTTTTAAAGTAAGCTTTGTAATGAATTTGTAATAGATTAGATCAAGCTTTTTAAGGTGACCGCAACTAGGGTTTTTTTCAATTTTACAATTACAAAAAGAGCGGATATAAAAACTTTAGATGAAAGAAATTTTTAGGGAAAAATGCACACGGGGCCAATATTTCTGATTCCATAATAAAATAAATAACAGGCGCGACAATCCAACATTGGACTAAGGCCGTAGGATGTGTAAGTGACATCCTATTTCCAAGATCTTATCTGCTTTTTGTTGAGGTAATGAGATCAGCATCACGCTCAGCAGTGTTATTTATCCCCATAAATGGGTACTCGTTTAACATCTGAGTGAGATCATAGTCCGTCACAAGCTCGTGAGTTCGAAAAACACCATGATCCACGGTGAGATTCGAACTCATGACCCTGTGCACCGAAGGTGCGCGCACTAACCGCTAGACCAGCCAGACTACATAATTGGGTCGTATTATAAATTGTGTAGTATATATGCAGCGAAGGTCGTCGGAATTTTTATTGCAAGCGATTGTCATATAAATTGGCCAATGGATTGGATAGAGACTTTTGGATCTAAGATTCGACTTACACTGTCCAATCGATTGTACAATAAAACCAATTTTCTTTAGTGAAATCCCATTTTCTTTAGTGAAAGCCCATTTTCTTAAGCGACGTCGGTAGTGGAACCTAAATGAAGGAACTTTATTGTATAATCGATTGGACAGTGTATGCCGACTCTAACAATAAAAAGATACAATAATTTACATATAAACGATAGGTAAGCAAAAAATGTAATGTATGTACAGAAAGATCTCGCCCCATTATTTCGAAGTGCCAAGGGGAACCCCGAAGAAAAGTTCGGGATATCGAAAATTCGAGTAATTGAAAACAATGAAATTTTTTTTTTTATACAATCTGAACATTCGATTAACCGAACCGAGCACTCAGTTTATTTTCTTGTGAAAGTCATCGGATAAAATGGAAAATCAATGGTCTGAAGGAAGGGACCTCTTATCTGCATCGCTTAATTACCTCGAATTTTGTATTTTTGTTCAGTTCCAGTTGTTTTACACCTTTTCAGTTTGTCGCTTAATTTCGCATTTGGGCTATTTCTAAATGGAAGCTCGATTAACCGAACTTTCGTTTATCCGAACAACCCTTGTCGACCTTAGTTCGGATAATCGGCGTTCTACTATAATTGTTAGTTTGCCACCTAAAATATATCAATTTTCGTGTTTCCCGTAACTTATGATCTGTATCTTTCCAATGCCATAACTATGCGAATAGTTCAAGCTGTTACTACCTATTTCATTATTTTAGAATTGATAATAGCTGAAAATTCTACCATGAAATTTGCTAAGAAAAACATTGTTTGGAAAGCTCTGAAAAAGGACATAAAAAGACACTAATCAACCCTTGATCGAACGTGGGCATGCGGGGTGTCATATCAAAGGGAAAGTCGATTGCATTACATATCCGGTGTTTGTTTCCTGTTTCTGCTAATATGACTGAACTATTAACAAAATTTGTTGGTAATGATGGAGCCCTTGGCCTTACCGTTTGCTATACCCGTGGATTTATTCGGATCGGACTATCGAAGTCACAAAATGCATTGAAGCTGAAAATTATTGGAAAATTCGGCTAATCGAAGTTTCAATCATTCAAAATCAATGTGCTTTCAGGTTATCGAAGTCAGAACACGTTTTTAGACAGATATTTATTTTCCACTAACCGAAATTTTAGTTAGGCTTAAATTTATATGGAAATATTTCGACATATCGAAGATTCACGTAACAGAGGCTCTGGGAAAAAATACCAAAAATTGAGAAAATTGAGGAAAAAAAAGTTTCGTGCCAATGGGTACCCGAACCTTAGACCTTCAGTCACAAGGTCAGCACTCAACCTACTGAGCTATGGACGCTTAGAGGTGTCACTGCAAACATTCCAATGTGACGTTTTCGAAATTGAATAGCTCGATATTTCTCCCGCAGGGGCTCTTCTCTTCCAACAGACAAAGTTCCGCGTAGTTTCAATAAAGCTGGTAAGTTGCCATGACAAAAATACTACAGACATGCACTGCATTTTGTGTATAGAATGGAACGATAAGTCAAGATTTCCACAATTATTTAATACTGGCACCCACGAAATTGGGAACCATAATTAATACAATAATTGTAGAGGTTAGTGCTATCGAGGTCCGACTGTATGTACTATATATATGTAATTCAACTTCACTCTCTTCTATATGTATAATTCCCCACTATGGTTACGACGATGAGAATACACGAACGAATCCAATCTAATGTTTTTAGCAACTTGTACACTCAAAATCTGTATCTTGACCTCCGTTTAAAAAAAAATTTAAATTCAAAAAGAAATCTTCATTTCCTCCTCCATCTCCCCGTCTCGTCACTCGACACATGTTTCTCACGAAATCGTTAAATTTTCACGAATATGTAAATGCAGAAAAAACTGTAATCGCGAATCTGGGGGAATTCCTATCGCTCTCCGAATATGTATAGAGACGTTGACTTCGTCATGATCGTATCATTCAACCAGATTCACTTGAAATCGAAATGAAAATCCACTTTTAGCTTTATTATCTGCTTTCAGAAAACCCGTTTATGCCCAAAGCATATCTGAGTCAGATACAGCACAGCCGATTGCATAAAAATATTATTATCGTTAAAACAGCGTTAGGTGCAGCACGTAGACCGGTTACGGTTAGCGACCGCCGATAAAGACCTCGAAATATCTTTTGCCCATAGTAGTCAGCAGTCGGGATTGTTGACTAGGCCAGTGCTACATTACATTTCAGATTGGCTACATACGGTTTACATACGACGCGTGTGAGCTTGATTTCGGTGTCAACATTGGACCCCCGCTATCGTTTCACGATTTAGTGGAGTGCACTTGTAACCATTGTTACTACTGGTACAACTACTACATAATTCTATAAACTAGAAGTTTGTACAAAGTTGGTGGTCAATGAAAACAAGCTGTTCGACTGGCTGATTATTGCGTGACACGCGTGCTGTACTTTTTTCTTTATTCAAATTTGTATACCAGTTGCCAATTAAAGTGTATATCATATCGATTGAAAGTGAAAGAGGTCCTTTACCCTGTGATAGTAATTACTAGTCATTTTCACATTAGTCTGGAAGACTTATTTTTGGTCAGTTCATTGTTCGCGGTTGTCGTGGTGTACTGTAAACAGTGAGAGTATATAGTGGTAACTGACGGAAGTTTCTTTAAAGAAGTGACGGCGGAAGTTGTGGTCACGGTTCGCGAATATCATATACTCATATGCAAGACAATTTTCATTCGACCTTGAGAACGTTGCATCATTGTTAAATTTTTGTGTCATTGCATTTTTTGGATACCACTTAAGAAAACCTATCAAGTAACAATAGAGTGAGAATTCTTCTATTTTATCGCGTGCCACAATTACTCAGAATGGGATCTATCAATTGTAAACTGTTTTCAAACGATGGCAAAACGCATGTTCAGGAAAATGGTAAATATAATTTTCTGTTCTTTTGAAAGCTAATATCAGAATTGGTGTCCTTGGTGTTGGTTTCTAATTGATTTGGGTATAACTTTTATCCGTTTAAAGGAAAAGGATTCGCGATTAACATTATACATTAGCTTGACTTGCATGTAGTGTAAACAATGTAAAACTGGGTTCAGACGGTGACGATAATGTTCGAGTCCATTTATATCACAGGACCTTTACAAAATGAAGTGTATTAAAGCAATACGAACTTATGATCGAATAGTTCCGTCTGAACTTTTTACCAACTGAAAAATTTGTGTGTGGTGTTGTAACTATATAGTTAACCCATTTTAAACGGAGTAACTCAAACGTATTAACCCATTCGTTCCCACCGTATGAAATATCATACGTAAACAAAGAGCAGCTTTGAGGTTACATTTTGCACAGCCACTGAAATTATTGTAAAATAATTTCAATGGGAACCATACTTTAGAGTGTTTAGCATCAGAGAAAATTATCCTTTAGTCCTTTTTCGGCAAAATGCAAGTTTGAGATAGTGGCGAAAAATGAGACGGTTTTCATTTTTCCTAAAATTAGCAACCTACAAGTTTAAGCCCTAATATCGACGCTTGCGTAAATATTATTTTTGATGTTGATCGTTGAAATAAGTCTAAGGTTCCTGTAAAATATATGGAAACTTCTTTAAAAGTTTTCTTGCTCATTACAGCTTCTATACTATCATTTACATTTCGTGTATGAAATATCATACAATGGGCACATAAAAGTTCCTCTTCATCACAGTAACGGATCATGCTGCGGGCGTAATAAATTTATTTAAATTAAAAAGTTTTAAAAACTAAGCATATTTGATAGTAAAAGCTACGAAAATATCACTGATTAACTTGCGGCTTATCCTGGTAATAAGAGTTTTGCTAACTTTGGCACAGGGTGCCCGGAAAGACTCCTGCGGGTCAATGTCATTACAAAATAACAAAGATTAATTGATGCATTGGACGATTCTTGCATTAGATCGTAACACAAACAATATTAAGCTAGTAGATAGATTAGCCCGCATGACCCAAACAGGACTAAAAGCGAAATTAAAACGAAATGGTAGCTTCAGGATTGAAAATAGCATTGGAAAAGTGCTAGGTATCCGCTTTTTCCGGTGCTTTTCCGGTGGTCCTTGTAAAATAATTATCATTTTGTTAACATATTTATAATTTCTCAAGTAAGAGGAAATAGAACTCAATTCAGAAAGCATATTTTAACATATTTTTTAGGTAGCCTTAGAAAACCGATGAAAATTAAAGAAAAAATATATAAAAATTCACTATACATGAAGCAAAAATAAAAAATAAATAAAATAAATAAATAAAAAATAATTGACCTTTGACCTCTTTCTTTTTCTAAATTACCCCAAATCCTGTTGAAAACAATCGTGAAGTTATAACACTTTTCCATTTTCTAAAAAACAACTAGATTTTGTTGAATTTTTCAACATTTTTAAAATTGAGTATTGACTTATGATAGATGTCCGATCTGCCCGTGGTATGAAATATCATACGTTAAAAAAAGTACACTTTTTAAAAAAAATATTTAAATTTTGTACTAAATTAGTTTTAATCAAACCATACAGATATGTTTTACCAGAAAAATTTATTGAAATTCGTCAAAAAATTACTCGGGCAGCATTGGGTTAATTAGAGGTACGGAAATTAAAAACACAAACAGGGTTTTTACATAAACTAATTTTAAGTATTAAAAAGTTTGCTGAAACAAAAATTTTGTACATTTTGTTGTTGTTAAGCTCCCTATTAAACTGGAAATTCTAGAAATTCACAGTGTAACAAACATTCAAAACTCACATCATTTCAATAAAAAAAAAGAAATCGTCGGGTGTTACTCGTATTATTCTGAACATTTAAAATGAATAGGCAAAAAATTCACATGGATGTAGAGTATGGCTGACAACTGAATCATGCTTCGAATTCAGTTATATGTTTTTGACAATAAAAAAATAATCGAAAACATTCCTCAAGGATTTTCGGTTTATCTATAGTTCATTTAAATTTTTTGACTCTATACGCAAAAATTAGCATTTTTCGCAAAAATCGCATCTATTTCGTAGAAAGATATGTACAATGTATTTCCGTTCCTCTAATTATAATGAATCAGTTTCCTGCGTTTTTAGCTTTTCAAAAATTAATTTTCTTTATTAAATGTGTAACTTAAAAATGTCCTATCAACTTTTATTCATTACTCGTTCTCCATTAGTTCATATCCGTGTAATTTTGTATTTTAAACTGATATCCATTCGCTACTTTATATTGATAGTGGCAAAACTCCGAAAATGCAATTATAGATTCACGAAAAAGGTTCTTTTTAAATATACGGTCAACCGTTCAACCTATTCAATCCAGTTTTTACTATTATCTGTTTACGGGTCTCTAAAAACATTATTTAACTAAATTTTAGGACCAAATTCACTTTAACCTGCTTTTTTAAGCATTTTTCTAAAATGTGCCATTTATTGATGAACAAGTATTTCATTTTTTATTTGTTTTATTTTCGTACACAAATTAATATCCTGTGAATAATACACAGAATATTACAGATTATTATAAAGTGAATTATATAATTTCGGGATCTGATTGGTGGTTAACCGCTTACGTTAATTTAAAACCGCTTATGTTATTTTAAGATGAAATTGGGCACCATTTCAGTATCTGTGGCGCCAAATTTGGATGATGCAATTTCGTTAATATTAGCACGAAACGATCGAATCTCCAAACCTTTTTCGCGAAACCGTAACTGTTCTCCAGATATTAAATACCAAACTTTGACATTTCTTTTGGGGTAGTTTAGTCTTTAATTTGAAATTAGGGGTATTTTTTCAGTTTGATGTGAATCAATAGGAGTGCACTGAAAATCACTAAAGCGGAAATATCTCCATTTTCCTATAAAAATACTGAGCCCGCCTCATCGCAAACTAAAACTTTGACATTGAATATCGAGAGAACCGTTACGATTCGTTAGGATTCCAGATTTAATCGCTTCTGAGCAACCTTAATGAAATGCCATTATAAAAACCAGGCGCTAATATCACAACTTTGTTGAAATTCCACTATATGGACCGACACGCGACGTAATAAGAAAGGATGTGAAGCTGGAATGTGAGAAATACAGAATTACAGCAGCTCATCAGTTTGTATGACTTATAAGATTTTATTGAAAATTCTGGTAAAGAAAATTAATCCGTACGGAGAACAAATCATACCTGCAAAACTGGTGCAGCTGACAAAGATGACGATGACTTATTGATCTCTCAGGGCAGTGTGCAATATACACTTACTGATCTTTCCAAAACTCGCACTCGTGCCATGAATATGGACAAATCAGAAGATTAAGCGATTATAGCCTTCTACATAATCTCTCCGCAAAAGAAGGTGAACTAAGTATCAACGAAACCAAAACAAAGTCCATGATGGGCGGGCATTTACAACGAATCGATAATAGTCGCATGCCGAATAAGGTAGGATTGCGTGGACGACCGAGGGCTAGCTGGGAGTACTCACTACGTGAGGACATCCACCAGCTGCTGGGCTTCCGAAACTGGAACATAATGTAGCGTCACCGCGACAATTGGAGGTCAATAATTCAGGCGGCCAAAGCATGAGGCAACGTCGGGCTATCTTATCACATTGAATTAATTAAGGTGTTGTCCATATTGAAGGTCACCTGCTGTTAAAGATTAATGAATTTGGGTTCATTACAAAGGAAATTATTGGGGATGCGTTTTCCAGTTATCACAGATATACGCCTTGATGACATAGAGAATAATGACTGAACCCTCCGTCGGGCGCACCTCAAATCAAAACAAGATCGGGCGCACTCGGCCTGAGAGGTACTTTTTTCTATGTCACTATAAATTTCAGATATTTTTCGGAAATTAAGTTATTAGTATCTAAGGGATGTAATTAAACTAAAACTAAGAAACCTATTTACTAAACAGTAGGTATTATACAGAAATAAAATTATCGATTTACCAGAAAAAAAAACAAGAGAGAAAATTTTATGAAAAATACCGCATCCATTGTTCGTTAGAAAAATTGAAATTAATGAAAGGCAGTCAGTCTAAAAAGTTGTGGGCCCCTCTACTAGCGTGGAGCAGAGCAGAAACTGTTTTGGGGGCCTGTCCGGCCGGGTGCGCCCGACGGAGGTTTAATTTAATTTTTACCAAATGGTAAAACACTTAAATTAATGAAAGCCATTTTCGTTTATTCTGAATTTAGTTTTCGAATTTATACAAAATAGATAAACAAAGTCGACTTTTCTTTACAATAAAAGGACATTTGGTAATTTTTTTTGTCATAAGCTCCTACTCAAACGTTAACCTGCTTATTGAACTTAAAAAGCTGCAAGATTTGTTCAGCAATAGGCTTAAATTTAAAATTACTCTACTAAAAAATCAAGAAATCCTACTGAAGCGGTTATTCATAATTTGAAGTTATATTCTTATGCCAGTGTTCATGAAAAATTGAAGATATTTTAAAACAACTCATTGCAATTGGATACGGGCACATTTTTTTTATGCCAGTATCCATGACAAACCGGAGGCAGTTGGATAACGGCACAAGTACATTTTACAAGAAATCTACTAAAGATAGGAATGGGAAAATTTGTAAAATTAAAAACTGCCAAATGTGGCATCATTTGAGTTCAAAAACGGGAAATCCCAATTTTTGGAGTTGTGCCACTATCAAAGTAAAGCAGCGAGTAAATGTATAAGGGTGATGGTTCTATCAAAAATAGTAAAAATAAATAAAAACAAAGGAAAAACTTTAAATATTTCATTGGCTGTCGAATGTTTCTTTCTAAAATATCTTTCCTATTAAAAACGTATCTTATCAATTGAACTACTGAAATATTTTTAAAATATTTTGCGATTAGACTTATTGGGGGGGGGGGGAGATTTGTATTCGTTTAGTCATACACATCACGAGAAAGTTGAATGTTTTAAACGTATCTATAATAATCAATTACATATCTCATTGTTTAATCAGTCAGTCTGCCGCGAAACGGTCTTTGAATTTTCGATAGTGCAGTCGAAACAATGAATGAAATCAAATTTAGTGATTATCGCTTTGGATTATAATTTCATTTTATTGTTTTATTTAAATGATACTTTATGGAAATTTGTTGTCATGTTTATCCTTTCAATTTTATCGACAGTATCTTTCTTATGTATTTAAATGGTTCTTACGAAATGGTGAGATAAAGTAAATGGACTAGAATTCAATGAAGATAGCAAATAAATCAGTTAACATTTTAGTCAAAATAGTTTCTGAGCTTCAGAAAAACGGTCGATGTACCTTGTACAGTCTGTACAAAAGACAGAAACCAGTGCCCTTAATTTATCGGTAAGCGTTGAATTAGGGCAGTCCATCCACTAATACGAATGCATGGGCGTAACCAGCATTTTATTTTAGAACGGGTAGAACACTTGATACCGCCGAAATGTTGCCATTACTATCAGGGCCGGATTTCCCATATGGGCAACCTGGACAAATGCCCGGGGCTGGAAATATCGAAGAGCGGCATATTTTTGAAACTTTCATCCTTCCATTGAATTAATGTTCTGTGAAATAATACACATTTCGATATTTCAGGAGGCAGTTTAAATAAATTAGAAAAAAAGAAACTCTGCAAAAGACTTTCATATCTGACGTCAGTAGGCGTTTCGACCCTACAATCCAATGATTTATCGATTGATCCTTAACTCCCAAATTGTTTCAATATGCCTGGCTAACGAATTAAGCGAACACTTCTTAAATTAGAATAAAGTCTGATCACTGAACTATTATTTCTGTTTATCTGCACACGGGGCGTTTAAAATGCCCCCGTAGGCTTCAGCCTGCCAGCTCACCACTATACCATTGGGAATCGCGCGTGGGAGAAGTAACATACACTCGGAACCAAGAAAATCGGACACTTTTACTTTTTACTTCTACCCTTATTATAACGAAAGGTCTTGACCACCAACGAACGGATCTGTTTCTGGATCCACTTTCTTTCTCCTGGTATAGCATACCCCACCTCACCCGGAAACTGCAATTTCGGGCTAGTTTCATTAAGTATTGAAAACGACCATTTCGTGGGGCTGCAGCTGGAGAACGGTTGTAACTAAGAGAAAAAGGACTTCCATCCATTGTTTGGGAGTCGAGATTTTTCGATTGACTTCAATTTCACTAAACGTTACGGAAACTCATGCCGTACTTATAAGACAATCAATTTAGTGGGCTGTAGCGGATTTAGTTTATACGATTACAAAGGCTTTGCGTGTTCAATGTTCGGGAGACTATGAGTGCATTCAGCGAGCACATATTGTGATGTGCTACATATCCCCACCACAAGAAATTGGAAAACTGCTAAGTTTGTGTTCGCTGAATGGACTTGCTACATGAAATGTCAGTTCTCTCTAACCAGCTGATACATCCGCAGACATTGCGGCAATTCAAAAAAACCTAAAACTGCAACTTCCCTTATAAAATACGTACTCTCTTCGCACAATTTATAACGTTCACTAAAACCTGGCTCAGAAATGACATTTTTTTCAGCTGAACTGTGAATAAACAATTTACAGTATTGATGGTCGAGCAGCTGTGCGTGACAGTTGATCGAGCAGTCCAAGTAGCAGCTACACATCTAAATGTAGCATTCCAATTCAACGCTATATAGGGGAGATTTTCGATACATCGCATGTGCACCGATTAGCGGGTGAGTGGGACGCGGGGAGAGAACACTTTCCAGTAGCTCTTTCCAATATGTGCTCGCTGAATGCACTCTATCTGAACTCCGCTGCTCGCTGTCACTTTGTGTCCACTGAACAGTAGCGTAACAGTTACAATAACAACGCCATCTATCATATCATAGCCGCAACTCAGCTGTACAATGACGTTATTGTTTAGCTCTTAAATTTTTTATTTACACGAACAAACAAAACAAAAACAAGTAGTGACGTAATAAAAAGCAAAAACAAAACAGTGCAACGTTGGCGAACATAACCAAAAATTACGAGCTGATTTTGACGTCTAAGATTCTACATTGCGGCCTTAATATCTAGACGGCGTTGACAATAATGTATTTCTTATGTACTAGATCTTTATTTGCTTACGTACTAGTTCTTACATCTATTACAAGGAGTATCCGCTCCTCCATGAGCATCTAATTTCACCTTCAATGGAGTACATATGCCTACGTCTGAACATTAACATTGATTAGAAGTTCAGTCCAAACACCTTTCTAAGAAGTAAACTTACTGCAATTTTCACTGAAGCTCTGCTACTTCCGAAAACGCCGTAAACCAATGTATGTTAAAAAAATGGACACCTCACATGAATGCGACTGATCTACTTTCAGGTTAAACTATAGTGACGGAGGGCTCCAACTCGACTACTGCCCAGGGGCGCTACAGAGGGTAAATCCGGCCCTGATTACTATCAAGTTTTTCAGTCGCATGTTTTCAGTGTTGGAATCGACTGACAACGAACGAACGATTTTTAATTATTTTCACCCTTAAATTGAGTCGTTGATGAGTAGAGTTTGAATGCAATGGCGAATCTGGAAAATTTGATACAAGAATTTTCTAAGTATTCCAAGTGTTGATCTACAGGCAAAAAACAGCTTGAAACGATAATTTACAACGCCGAATCGACATTACTGATTTTCAAGCGATGCGACTAACTATTGCCTTAGGAAATCCAAAGCGGCCTATTTCGGTGATTGCCTACATATCTAATGGAATTTATTGTAATATAGCTTAAACTCAGGGAATCAAAAACTATTTCGTATTTAGTAAAGTTCCATTTTTATTACAAAGAACCATAGCAAGCGATATGCGCTTTTTTTCTTTCTTATACATAGTTTCCAAATCATACGCAACCACTTTATGCTTAGGGAAAACAAACTGTGAAGAGACGGTAAGACTGCCGAAATAATTTTCTAACCGTCATTTTATTTTTCAAAGTTGCGAGGGAGTTCAAATATACACATCAAAATTACATGCCAAAAGCTGTAAATGTTCCTATAGCTGTGTTAAGTTTTACATCAAAATGTGTTGTCCTCCATTTCTTCATTCACGTGCTTACATAAAATAATAGTCGTCTGTGTATTGTATCCCGAGAACTATGACAAACAATACGAAAACCCTCAATTTCTCCATTCTAGATCTAAAAGTTATTATCACAGCCGACGCCACGGCGGATGACTACATCGAAGCGGTCGTATGTCAAGAATCCGAAATTCAAAACAATCAAATGAAACAGCTAGAACTCGGCGATGCAGGCAAAATCCTTCTCGTTAAACAACGCGATCAGCTTTCGGCTGTAGGAAATAAATGTCCACACTACGGAGCTTTGTTGAACACAGGACAGCTGGGCGATAATCGAGTTCGCTGTCCATGGCACGGTGCTTGCTTCAGCACAATCACAGGCGACGTGGAAGACTTTCCCGGTCTCGATTCGCTACCATGCTACAAAGTAACCGTTAAGAACGGCGAAGTTCGAGTTCGAGCGAAACGACGCGATCTTGAAGCCAACAAACGTATCAAGGATATGGTCGTGCGAGACCCGAATGACAAAAGGACATTTGTGATAATAGGAGGTGGTCCGTCGGGAGGAGTGTGTGTGGAGACACTTCGTCAGGAAGGATTCACTGGACGAATTATTTTGATTTGCCGGGAACCTTATTTGCCATACGATCGAATTAAATTGTCGAAAGCCATGGATTCGTCGATTGAAGCGATTCAGTTTCGTTCGATGGATTTCTATGAAAAATATGGTATCGAAATTAGGCTTGGTGTGACTGCCACAAAAGTCAATGCGGAGGCGAAGACTGTCGTTTGCTCTGATGGAAAGACAATTAATTTTGATGCATTGTATGTGGCAAGTGGTGTTACACCGTTTCGCCCTAAAATTCCCGGAATAGACTTGCGGAATGTGTTTACGGTGCGCGATCATACTGATGCCAAGGGGATTTACAATCAACTCACAGAAGAAACAAATATTGTGTGCTTAGGCTCAGGGTTTATCGGTTTGGAATCGGCTGCCTATTGTGTAAAGAAAGTTAAGAAGGTGAGACGCTTCCAAATATTCTATGACTTCGTCGTAAATGTTTGTGTCGTTTTGTGCTGTCCAAAAAGTGGGAAGCTGTTTTAAGCTTCAAAACAATGAATTTAAATGTGTTAGTCCCAAGCGTAAACGTTTTGTGTCCCTTTACTATAATTTGTTTGCCTCATCTCAGGTGACCGTAATAGACATCGATTCCGCCCCACTAATACCCAGCTTCGGCATCGATATCGGTCGACGTGTACTCAAAATGTTCCAGGAGCAGGGCGTTGAAATGATTATGAGTAGCGGCGTTAAAACAATTTCTGGATCAAACGGAACCGTCACTTCCGTGGAATTAGTCGACGGTCGGCAAATTCCTTGTGATATTTTAATAGTTGGAACGGGCGCCACTTTTAACACAAACTTCCTACAGGAATCAGGAGTAAAGTTAAATCCAAACGGATCGGTTGACGTGGATATGCATCTGCGCACCAACATACCATGCATATATGCCGGCGGTGATTTAGCCAATGCACCGGTCTATTCAATGGGAAATGTTCGTGCGACAATCGGTCACTATCAGCTGGCACAATATCATGGTCGTATTGCAGCGAAAAATATGGCGGGACATTTGGCGGAACTGAAGGCAGTGCCGTTCTTTTGGACGGTGCTGTTTGGAAAGTCGTTCCGTTATTCGGGACATGGTCGAGCGAGTGAGGTTGGATGAAATAAGCAACTAAAAAAATATAATTTTAAATTAATTCTGTTTTTGGTAGATTCATATTGAAGGCGATTTGAATGAATTGAAATTTGTCGCTTTCTACTACGATCAGGATGGTAACGTGATTGCAATGGCGTCATGCATGCGTGATCCAGTTGTAGCGCAATTTGCGGAGTTCCAGAGTCAGGGAAGACGGTTGCATAAGCGTGATGTGGAATCATCGCCATTTGGATGGTGCGAGCAAATTAAAGTGTGAAATTGAAATGAGTCAATTTCGATATGCACAATATACTGCCATACCGCCTTTTGTGATTCTGTGACCGATATGAATGTTAAACTCGATTAGATACGTCTGTTGTGTATTTTTTCACTATTGTTTTGTTATCAGTATTTATTTACATATGAGTAAAAATTTATATTTGTACATAAAACTATTAAATAATAAAAAATTTCTATTGGAAATATATTATTTTAATGTCGATTATGATTAGGAAATTGTTTTCAATTTATAGAACAATTTTGAGTAGTTTGCATTCATGTCTAAATGCAAATTTTTGAGTACCTACTTCATCAATGTAATTTTTTTCGTGAAATTTATGCAAGTCTGGTAAGAAATTTAATCAAACGCAATAAAAAAAATCGGCCTTATCACAAATATAGAGCGTCGCTTATAGGAAAGGCCAATTATCCGAACATTCGATTAACCTAAGGTGACCAGATTCGCGAAGGCCCATTGCTGTACACATACTTGCGGAACTCGGATTTCAGGTAAATTCTCGGCCATACTCATACATACCTCATTTTGGCCGAGGTTTCTTAAGCTGGTAGTGGCTTTCGATGTAGTTTCATTGTGAAGCGGACTCCGATGAGAGCCTCCATAGCGGTGGAAAGGTGGCTTATTCTGGTTGCAATATTTCTTGAGGAGAGTATGCATTCCTCCATGGTTATATTAGTGACGCCATGCCGGTCCTCTGGACCCGCAAATTGTAACGGATTCGAAAAGCATATTGTGGAAAAAAAACTTTACCTAAAACCCTTTCAAAGTCCTTTGTTTAGCATGCATTTTCCAAAGAGGTTAATCGGATGGAGTACAGTGGC
This sequence comes from Microchrysa polita, assembly GCA_949715475.1. NCBI lineage: Eukaryota > Metazoa > Arthropoda > Insecta > Diptera > Stratiomyidae > Microchrysa > Microchrysa polita. The sequence goes on along the minus strand of OX454418.1, from coordinate 6,335,861 downwards.
GGATTTTCCATCGTTTTGTAATAGAAAAAATAAATCGCATCTTTCGCCGACTGTAACTTTAGAACTTTGTTAGCTAAAGCCAAAATTTTCACCAAATATGGACAGTGCGATGTTGTACAAGTCTACCAAATTTCAAAATTCCGCTCAAGAATTTGCAACTTATGGACAATTATCGATTAGAAAACACAAAAGTGAGACCTAGGCAGCTGTAACTTCCCAGCGCGGATAGTTATGTATGACCTTCACTTGAACGAAATGTGTGCCAGATACCTCTAAAAGTGTGCAAAATTTCAGAAATTCCGGTCGGTTCCGGAGTTATCGGAAATGAACTATCGAAGTGTTATTATCTCGCTAAATATCGTTCGTACATGTGAACAACTTTACACCTTAAATCGCATCTTTCGATGGCTGTAGCTTCTGTGATGTGATGTGAACAGTTCGGTGCTCTGCAAGTGTTCTAAATTTCCAAATTTTCCCCTTACGAATTTCCAAGTGATAAACAATTTTCAATTAGAAAACTCTAAATTGTAATTTGGGCATCCGTAACTTCCAAACGCAGATAGGTAGGATCGTTTAATTTGGAGGAAATGTGAGCGCCAAGAAGCACAGGTATCAAACTTTACACCTTAAAAGCAGACAAGACAGATCACATGCCTCACCGAAGAGCTTTTTATGTAGTGAATTAGACTTTTGTGTGTGGCATGGGAAATGCTGTATATTTTGCTGTACATCTCCCAATGCTGTACTGTACAGCAAAACGCTGTACGTCTGGTCAGCTTAGATTAGCCGAACAAGGGACTCAGCTTTTTCTTGAATTTACAATTTTGATTTTTTATACCCGTCACTATGTGAAAGGGTATATTAACTTTGTCATGAGGTTTGCAACGCACAGAAGGAAGCACCTCCGACTATATAAAGTATATATATATTATTGATCAGTGTGACGAGAGAAATCAATTGGGCCATGTCCGTCTGTCTGTCTGTCCGTCTGTTGCAACGCAAACTAGTCCCTCAGTTTTGAAGCTATCGGGCTGAAATTTGGTATGCGAGTTTCTTTTTAGTGTACGCTGTATATATGTCGGAACGAATGGAATCGGATCATAGGGTCATGGGGCTGCCCCTGAAAATTAGGTTTTTCTAAGAAAAACTTTTTTCTTTATGTACCAATCTTAACCAAACTTCACCCAAGTGTGTTCCTAGTAAAGCTTCAAAACATATCTAGGAACGGATGGAATCGGAACATTACGTCATAGGGTTGCCATACAAACGAGCCACTGAAAATTAAGTTCTTCTAAGAAAAACTTTTTCTTTTTTAATCCGACCGTAACCAAACTTAATCCAAATGTATTCCTAGTATAGCCTCAAAAAATATGTAAGAATGGATGGAATCGGAAAACACGTCATAGGGCTGTCATACAAACCAACCCCCAAATATTAGGCTCTTGTAAGACTTTTTTTTTCTTTCTGAATCTTAACCAAAATACATCCAAGTGTGTTCCTGGATTAACGCTAACTCATAAAGGAACAGATGTAATCGGAACACGCCACAGGGCTCCGGTAGATTTGTTTAACACAAAAGAAGCTTAAGTTTCATTCCAATGTGACGGGTATTTCGGACGCGCCCGAAATTAGCCTCGGTCTCGTTTTACTGATAAATTTTGACTAGAACCGAATTAAATAGGGAAAATATTTATCCGAATTTTTCAACCAGATTCAGTAGAAATATTAACTCATTAGAATAAAAGCAGGCCATTCGTCATAAATTGACATAACACAATATAATCCGCAGTTTTTGTTAGATTTACTGAATTGACTCAAGAGAACAAAAGACGGCGGCACTTCTACAATTTTCGGAAAGACAAGTGGCCCTGGCTTTGCGTCGAGTCATTTTAGAGCAGTTGCTCTTGCCATCAATGCATTTCTGTTTTAAAGGTAGGTGATGGAGTTGATTATTTAGCTGAGTTGCCTATAATATTTCACTAAAAGCGTGTGATTATCCCTGTTATTTCATCAAATATCCAATGCCGTGTTTACGCCCGGATAGGCTGGTTGACGATATCAACTAAGAACCAACAATTGAACAACTTGAGCAAATTCATAACACCAAAATTTTCTGAAGGAAACTTTAAAACAAGGAAATGGAATACAACCGTTGAAACCATAAATAAATAAATAACAGGCGCGACAATCCAGCATTGGACTAAGGCCGCAGGATGTGTTAGTGACATCCTATTTCCAAGATCTTATCTGCTTTTTGTTGAGGTAATGAGATCAGCATCACGCTCAGCAGTGTTATTTATCCCCATAAATGGGTACTCGTTTAGCATCTGAGTGAGATCATAGTCCGTCACAAGCTCGTGAGTTCGAAAAACACCATGGAACACGGTGAGATTCGAACTCATGAGCCTGTGCACCGAAGGTGCGCGCACTAACCGCTAGACCAGCCAGACTACGGTTGAAACCATACCACTTGAAAAAAGTTTAAGAGGAACCATACTTCTTGGAATGTAGAAACTCGTTGCCTGAAAGTGAATACTGAAAATATGGCATAAACCTGACACAATTTAGTGTCTAGGAGATTTACAAAACACTTGAACGTATGGGAACTGGGACATCATTTATTGACACACTATCTCCTTTTTATTGGGTCAGAACATTATGTTCTATATAGAACAGCAACTGTCAAATTTGTAAGGGAGTTGTGCTGTTCTATCCTGTTCTTCTTTTTCTCCCTTGCCTCGTTCTTTATACTCCATGTACTTATACTCCTGGCGGTGTAGGCGCATCGCCCGTTCTGGCGGTAATATTTCAGGCTATTTCTACAGACAGCTATCTATATATCTTGGATTGTTTCATGGCCGAGACCAATGCGTAGTTGTTGCTTCTTCATTTCACACATCCAGTGTTCTTCGGTCGGCGTCTGACCTCAGGTCTACCAAGTGGAACTTCCATTGATATCGCCTTCTTTGTGAAGTTCTCAGGCGGACGCCTTTGAACATGGCAATAACAATCTATTTGGTGTATAGACAAACTGCCTCGGATGTAGCTAATTTTAATATGGTCCCTTCTGGTTACACCAACTGACATGCGTAACATTTCCATTTCGATTGCCGTCATTTGAGTGAAGGCACATTCGAGGATGATCAATTCAATGGTGAAGATTGTCTCCTGTGGGTTAGGTTACAAAGTTGCTCCATAGAATAGTCCCACGAAAAAAAATCAGATTTGAATAATAATCTTAACAAAAACACAAACAAACTTGTTACTGACTTGTGACTATTAGATCTACAACTCTACTATAGCGTACATTTACAAAAAAAAAAAAAAAAAGATCTAGCGAAACATGTACAAATACCTAAATAAACCACTCTCATTGCCAGGGCCGGCCCTAGGGGTGGGCGATCTGGGCGGTCGCCCAGGGCCACCACTTGCAAGGGGCCACCACCCTCAAGAAACAATTAAAATCCAAGGGCCACCACTTAAAATGGGTTTCACTCTCAAGGGGCCTCAACCGAACAGCCTTTAAAAATATTTACTGAAATTAGGTTAAAGTAATTATAAAGCGAAATAACAATTTAATTGCGATAAGAAATCACTAAAAAAGCATACTTATCAGACATTGATGTCCAAAATGAGTGCAGAATTGAAAATTTTCATAAGTTTAATTCCTGGCAACATCTCCATTATTACTAGCCTTGCTTTCAGTTTTGAAAACTAACTGTAGAACATTTGCTTTCCTGCAGATGTTCTTCGAATTTTATTTCAAGTTTTTTTTAATTCAAAATGTACCTACGACTCGCCATGTTGCAAGATTAAGCAACTACTGACTTAGCTTAGCTATGTCTATTAAAAATGAGGTTGCAAACAACAATTTGTCGGTTCTTATTGAAACAGTTGCCATATGCTTGAGCACGAAAAAAAAAATTTCGTAAAATAGCCAAGCTGATTTTGAGTTTAAATTCTGCAATTCAACGTTTGAATTAATTGGTTGATTTTTTTACTTATGGCACTATCCTTTTGAAGCAACTTGGCAGTTGCCTAAATTGAAACTAACGCTATTTCCAGTCGAATATTGAAATTCTCGAGGATTTTATACGTCCGCTTTCGCAGCTAGCGATGGCAACTATGGCAATTGGTTGAAAGCCCTTATAATAATTTAAATGCGATAATCCTATTTTGAGAATTAATTTAGGGAAATTTCCAAAATGAAAGTTTGATTATGTCAGTTTCCTGCTTGCAATTCTGCTTGGATCCTGCTAAATGGCCTGCCTGTTTTTTTGGCGAACCGTCAATTGGTATCGGGTGTGGAATATAATCATCGTCAAGATGAATCCTCTTTAGTTCGTCAAAGTCTTAAATCGATTAATGAACATCTTTAGGTGATGGAACATGGGCAATTCGTGGCATTCGTGCACTTTAGCTTCCAGTTCTGATTTGTTTATGATTTCCAATGCATCTTCCTCAAAATACATTTCTTTAGCATGTTTCATGTTTTGCGTTTGAATCGATAAATTCTGGCCAGATCGCTGATTCTTTTTTTTATATCAATCGACGAAAAAGTTCTTTAGAATTTCAAAGAGTGTTGGTTTAGTCAGGAGTCAGATACGCTGAGAAAATGTTTGTGATTCGCTACGATCTGAGTGGTATGGGCTCGAGAGCCAAAGATGCAGAAAGCTAGTTGCGATCACATGAAGGGGCTTTGGGAGCTCAAACACCCTCGGAAATGAATTGATGAAACAATGAATATTTTATTAATAAAAGAGTAACAGTACTGCCTGAAATGAAAGTATTTTGACACATCAAGGACGCATAGGGATGCTGGAAAAATTCTCCCTAAGCGGTTTTGCATACTTTGGTCGTGTATAATGAAATGCAACTTATTTATAAATTCTGTCAAAACACGGAAGACAATTTTTATAAATAAGAAAGCCCTGAAGATGAGCCAATCCGGCTCGAAATATATAGGCTGGAATGCAACTTGTTTCATATGCATGTTGTGGCAAAACTGCTGTGTTCTACAACCTCAAATGTATCTCTGCAATAGTTTATATTTTTCTGGGTATTACAGTTTCTTTAATATAAGATTTGAATAAAATTTGTAGGGTTGTATCAGGGTACATGCCAACCCAGTTCACTCTCGAAAACCCCTTCCGAAATTAAAAATAATAACGTACGTACGACCCTATTAAAAGCACACAAAATGCAAAATGTCCAACACATGTTTTTCAGGGTAAAATTAAATGCAAACTTTTCGCTCGGAGAAGCTGATGACATTTATTCAAAATCGTTTTTTTTTTTAATTGTTAACGATCGGCATGATTATTTCCTATTTACGAAGGATCCCGAATTTCCACCTGTTAGCGCTGAAAATTTTGTTTGGGTATTGGTAGGGGCCCCCATCATCGATTTGGCCCAGGGCCACTACATTGCTAAGGCCGGCCCTGCTCATTGCCTACGGGTAATTTAAGTAAGTTCGACAAAAACTATGTATAGACAAAATATAGTCATGCATCATCTATCTCTAATGAACATTATCTATTTACAAGTGCGATAACTTAACCAGTTAAATGCAGTGATTCAACTATTCGTTGATCACCTTACTTTAGTCTATCGCGAAATACGGAAATACGTATACGAGTGCGAGCATAACGTCCCAGCATTCAGCTAAATAGTAAATATAGACTCGTTATAAACTTATTAACTATCGCAATCACTTGAATAGTTTAGATCGAGTTGTGACCCTCAAGTGTACAAAACGTATCGTGCATATCGTTGGGAACCCATATAAACTATTTTACTACATAATCGTATTTGTACTCTGTGATATCATCCATACTAAAAAAAAAACTGTTCTCCTCAGTGATTAGTAATTTTTTTTTGTGCATCCATATCCTTCAGTTCAGGACAATCCTTTTGACTTTCATTTTATTTTTGAAAGGACTACTGTTGTGCAGACTTTTTTTTATGACTTGTATAGTGGTGAATTTCAAATACATAGTGGTATTTTAGTCAAGTTGTAACCGAAATTATTGTAGACACGTCATAGCCAAACGGTTGGAATCGACCTTGACAATTCATTGCATCATCGATTTTTTTCCACGGATTTTAACACTACCAACCGGTGTAACTGGTTAGAAGTATCCTTGTAGACACAAGTCACTCAGCAACTTTGCAACATGGGAGCTGCAAATCGTAAACAATATTCTACCGGCTCCGGAACAAATAACGAAAATTCAGCGCAATCTCCAACAAATGGTAAACTTGAAGAGCTTTCGCTCTTTTATATCTAAACTTGTAAGTTTTCAGTTATATGATTCACTCCGAATCTTCGCGTATCTCTGAGACATGAGACATCTGTATTCTATTCACTTGACCAAATGGGATTTAGAAAGTGTCAATCTAAAGTTAGATAGGATAGGCATCTAGTACGAGTACGTACTAGCTTGTGTACTTAGTTTTCTGGTGAATTTGATTGATTGGTTTTTAGATTTTGTTTCTGTTTTGATAACTTGAATTCTTCGCTATCATGGAGAGTGTTAAAAACTGGATTCAAGCAAAAGGTACATGATTAAAATTTACTTCAAGATACCAAATATCCATCTTTTGTGTACAGTGAACGGGAACCCAATTAAGTTGGTTGTTTTGTTGGCATATGACAGCCGGAATATACAAGCGATATCTTTTAGTTGTGACTTTGTGTAGCTTAAAGTTTGGAAAATCTATGTTACGAATATCTAGTTTGACATGTATGTAATTAACATGGCTTTTTAGTTATTTGTCGGTATGATGGTTAAAATATTCTTCTCCTGGATTCCCACTAAATTAGAGAACACGAGCAACAGGTGTTACGCATGATATGGAATAAGTGGAAAAGCAGCCTTATCATGGTGGGAGTTTGAAGAAAGATCTTTTCGGATCTCAAATGCTTTATTAGGTTGCACAAACACGAAGAATCCATGGATACTGAATCCAACAAAACTCCATACAATAAATGACAGCTGGGAAAGTTGCCATTTTTTTTATAAGGATTCAGAATCCATATGGATTCTATGTGTGTGCGAATTGGGTACGCTGATTTAAAAATTCTAATTTGTCAAAAAAAAGGGTCGACTGTTGGCTCATTCAGTGCGGCTCTTTCATAACTAGAAGCATATTGAAACTTTAACACTATTTTTTTTTGATTCATAATTTCTCAAAACTAAAAATAATATTCACGAATTTTTACTTAAAGTGTAGAAAAAAAAATACAGAGATGCATGCAATAAACAAATAAATAAAGGGTGTTGTTTTAAGGCCGATAGAACTTGAAATTATAAAAAATAAGACAAAAAAATAAATTTGAATTAATATTTTTTTTATTCGAAAGATTACAAGATGGCATTATCACTTGAAAATAATTTGGGGCATATGGTCACTGTAGATCACTGTTTCCTAACAGGTGGTCCGCGGACCGGAGGTTGTCCGTGAGAGACCCGTAGGTGGTCCGCGGGGAGACTCCGGGTGGTTGATCCGATCCGAAATTATTCCAACGTATTTTCGAAATTCGAATTCGATTGCAAAAAATTGAAAGGTTTTTTTGCACTAAACATTAGGTCTGTTTTTTTGGTTATCCCGTGCAGGTTTGGGTAACGAAACTCCATATAAAAAAATGACAGCTGACGCACCTGTCATTTTTTTATATGAAGTTTCGTTACCCAAACCTGCACGGGATAACCAAAAAACACACCTATTGTCACAAATCCGAGCCTAAAGACCGAGCTATAACGTTTACTGGATAATTTTCAACCGAAGTTAGCTCTTCCAGACTGCAAAGACACATATTTCTGTGCGAGAAAAATCTCAGCTGGGGAGGCAACTTTAAAACGGACAAAACAGTTTTTCTTGATTCCCTTAACCTGGCAAACATGACGAATCTTATCATCATGCTCCTTACAAGATGGTGTTAGTATAAAAATTCAAGCAATCGGTTGCGTCGGGAATTGTGGACTGCGCCTTGGAAGATATGGAAGCCGAACCTAATTTTCAATAAATCATCTTCCTCAGACTAAAGCACCAAAGTATGTATAGGTACATATATGTTATCCGAAGGATCTTTAAATGATAAGTGGTTTTCCACTTTATTTTTAAGTAGGGAATTGGAAAAAAATAAGGGCAATTTGTGATGGGAGGGGAGATAGAACGTGAACTTCTGAATACAATACCTATACCAGGCATGTCAGGCTCGCGGCCCGCGGGCCACATGTGACCCACTTCGTTTTGTGCTGCCTGCGACCAGTTGGAAAAAACACAATGCGTATCAGCACAAATGCGTAAAAACAAAAAAATTTAGGTGTTGAACTTAAGTCTAACAAATTCACTTAAACTCGCCAAGAAGTCGGTGTCTCATACAAAGCTTAAATTATGTTTTTTATAAATCTTCCTCTATGTACTACAACAATTGGCTGACGGGCATGTGTATATTTGTGGAGGAAAATATGAAACCCCAAATTCGGTCCAGAAAAAAAGCTTTTGGCTTTGTCAAACCTGATAGTTATCTGCCTTTCAGGTTGTGGGATAAGAACATCTTGGATTGAATTTATTTGAAAAAAATACCCTTTAATGACCACGATCGTATATTTTGTGAGCAAATAACCTATGAATGTGAAATTTCGAAAACATGATCTTCAGCCCAAATACTGGATTTTTCAGTCTTTTAGCTTTTTAAGCGTTACTGAAGCACATGTTTGTTTCACATATCACAAAACAAATTTTTGCCAATTTTTAACCGGGATAGCTACGTTTTCCCGAAAAACAAAATCCCGCCTGTTTAAAATCCCGCTTTTTCTGAAAATTCCCGTCCTACAAAATCTCGCCATTTCAATTTCCCGCCCTTTAAAAATCCCGACTCTTCAAAATCCCGCCTTCTCAAAATCCCGCCATCTCAAAATCCCGCCATCTTAAAATCCCGCTATATCAAAATCCCGCTAATGTATAATAAAAAAATCCCGTCAAAATCCCGTCAAAAAATTTATTTCAATTGTCGATAAATAAAATGTTCAGTTTTGTACAAATTTATTAATTCATGTTTATGAGCTGAAGGGTTTTTCATGATGATATGTTTTTCAGCAGATAATTTTGTTTGCACTCTCGCTTTGCAAATAAGTGACTTTCTCTTGGCACAAACCCATCGAAATGTTTCCTTTTGTTTCCGTTCAAGATGGTAATGAAACCCGTCCACCACAGGATTGTCACCACCTTTATTATTTTTCACGACTTCGACATTAATATTTCCACTCATGATATCCCATGAAAATAATAGTTATTTTCGTTTTTTCACATCTAATTGTAAAATGGCTTGCTGGAACTCTTTTTATACGTATTTTAACTGCGATATTATGTTCAATCTTACTGATCACAGTTCACTGATAAGTAAATACTAACTAACTATCATTTACTGACAAATCTGCCTTGTTGCAAAAACATTTTAGCGGAAAATGTATAGTACCGTCATTGAAGGTAAGTATTCTTTCATAAATCGCGCGCGCGATTTATGAAAGAATACTTACCTTCAATGACGGGATATTAAAAAACGGGATTTTGAAAAGCGGGAATTCAAATTTCGGGATTTTGAAATGGCGGGATATTAAGTTGGCGGGCTTATGATTAGGCGGGATTTTAATCGAGCGGGATTTTAAAGTGGCGGGTTATTAAAGTGGCGGGATTATGAAAGTCGGGATTCTGAAAAGCGGGAATTTGAACTTCGGGATATCGTACCTAACCCTTTTTAACCACCTTTCTGCCGAACTTAATTTTATCACCCTAATTTCGGCTCCTAAGTTTGTTTTAGGCTAGGATATTTCTGGATGACGTGAAACGATGTTCTGATAAGCTGTGTAAAATATATCGAAAATAATTCACAAATTGTGAACGATCGATGATGATCGATAAACCGAATTTCGGCGTTTTAATTTCTTGTCTGAGGTTTCCAAATTTGAACTTGTTTGAGTCAAAAATCAAGGTCTTGTTTCAAATGTCGAATTCTGTGATTACAAATAAATTGTCTATCTGTTTTCAAAATTTTTACTCTGCGGCCCGCTCAAATCTTAAGACAGTATAGTATCCGTATTTGGCCGAGTCCAAGCTTTGAGTTTGACACCCTTGACCTAGACAGAAAAATCGAGACCATAATTTGTTTCATTATTATTGAATGGCGGTCCCTCAAGATCCATTTTCAGGCTAAGTGGTCCGCAGACGTTTCTGAGTTGGGAACGACTGTTTTAGATGTTCGAAGCGCATTCTGGACGTCCAATTGTGGGCCACTTTTTCGAGCACTGCTGGCCGTATGTCACGAATAACACGAACAATATGGACCTCCAAGGCGTTAACTGTTGCTGGCTTTTCATCAACGAAACCAGTGATTTCACGTAACCCCACAGGAAATAATCGAGAGGTGCTAAATCGATCCACCTCGGAGGCCAGTTGACAGGTCCATTTCTCGAAATCAGCTTATCGCCAAATTCTGATTTCAATAAGTCGATAGTTTCGGTCGCCGTATGGCACGTGGCATCATCCTGTTGAAACCGCATCTCGTCCGAATCAATGTCACCTATATTTTTAAACAAAAAATAATTGACCATGGTGCGGTAACGACCTCCATTGACTGTAACGCGAGCTCCTAATTTTTAGGGTTTTTAGATTTCTTAAAAAAACCTTATGAAATCGATTTTGTCCGTCCGTCTGTTCACTCTCGCACTCGCGAACGGCTTAACCGATCGTCATGAAATTTGGTAGGAATGTGTAGAATGGTAACAGTCTTTGGCACGAAATACTTGAAAGTTGGTAGGGCAAAAATAACAGGGTGTCCCGGACATTTGAAAATTTGTTAATTAAATAACTCGCAAACGGCTTAACCGATCGTCCTGAAATTTGGTAGGAATGTGTAGAATGATAACAGTCTTTGGCACGAAATACTTAAAAGTTGGTAGGGCAAAAATAACAGGGTGACCCGGGCATTTGAAAATTTGTCCACTGAATAACTCGCGAACAACTTAACCGATCGTCCTGTATTTTGGTAGGAATGTCTAAATAGTAACAGTCTTTGGCACGAAATAACTCGCAAACGGCTTAACCGATAGTAATGAAATTTGGTAGGAATGTGTAGAATCGTAACAGTCTTCAGCACGAAATACTTAGACGTTGGTAGGAAAAAGCTAACAGGGTGTCCCGGAGATTTGAAAAAGTCGAATTTTTTAGTTTTTATCGGACATGGACGTATGGATACTCAAATCAAAGAGCTCGATGGGTACATTTCATATCAGTTGCTTTTTTCCAGTTTGGAGTAATAGTAACAGAGTTACAGCTAATAAATTCAGTTAATATGTGTAGCCATGATACATAGTAAATCTATTTTTGGATTCGTCTGATTAAAAGTGTTACAGAATGAAAGGCGTTACCCTTTCATTCTGGAACGCGGTTATTTAGACCGATCCAAAAATAGCATTTCATTAATATTGTGCATAATTTTTTTTTTATTACCTATAAAATATATGTGCAAAATGATTCACTATGTATGTATCCAAAATCTAAAAAACCCTCGCATTGCGGGCACAGCTCTCTGTACGCCGGTATTTTTGAAGAAATACGGTACGATTATACCGCTAGCGTGTTAACCGCACCAAACCGTGCATTTGTCTGGGTGTAATGGAGCCTGTAGAGTCCATGTTGTTTGGTCACACTCCATATACGGCAATTTTGCTTATTAACAAACCCGTTAAGTCAAAAATGAGCCTCATCGATGAACACAATTCGGCGATAAAGAAAACGGGTCAGTTTGCAACTGCTCTAGAGCCCAATCGACGAAAGAACGAAGCATATCGTGGTCCCGTGGCTTTAACTCCTGCACCAGCTGGATCTTATCTGTGTGTAGGCCAAGATCTTTTCGCAAAATTTACCACGTAGTGGACAGAGAGAGCCACAATCCCTGCGACCGACGACGAATTTATTAATTTGGAGCGTCGCTCGACCTACGGTGTAGGCACAAACAGTTGTTGTAATTACATTGTGAGTGACTAACTTTGAACAAGGTGGTTTCAGCCAGAGCGGGAGACAGTTCACACTGCCAGAGCCTCAATAAAGCAGTACTCCTCAAATTTCTTCCTGACAAGCTCTCATTCACATTTGGTTGTGTCCTACTCATTTAACCAGCTCTGACTTATGTGATGTCTGACTTAAGTCATGAAAACGAGCACCATGTTATTTGGTGTGACATTTTTGATACAGTTTTCTGAAATTCTCATTTGCTCGTAATTTAGTGGCCAAAAGATTTTAGATATTTACTATTCACCTTTCTACTTTGTCATATGTACTTTTATCCGATGCGAGACAGTGTGTACATACGTCCAACTTTTCAACTTGGTTTAAAATTACTCCGCACCACAACACCTTAGCGGATTAGTCATATAAAAATTGTGCATTGCATAGGGTGACCGGACGTCACTTTTTGGAAGTCATGTCTTATCCTTTTTTACTCTGTCTGCGCCATTCATGCACCCTACTAGTCTTCCTTAAAAATCAGGAACTGCATATAGGAGATCGGCTTTCGCAGCCTTGCCATTCATGCACCCTACTAGTCTTCTTTCAAAATCAGGAACTGCATATAGGAGATCGGCTATCGCAGCCTTGCCACAGTCCCTATTTAGTAGATACGCTACGAAATTTTAACGTTGACATATTATGCCCCAACTGATGAGCTACTCCCCTAAAAGGAGTCACGGGATGCTATGCAAATTAAATATAGCAGCAGTGCGGGTCAAATGACAACTCCACATTGTGGTAAATAGGGCTCGGCTTTTGACTAACGGAATATGAAAAGTTGATCAAAATGATGAGGTATGCAGCCTTACAATCGATTCGCTTCTGAAACGAAATTCTAGCTTTGTTATCTCTGAATAATGCTTAACACGAAGTTGGACCGAGATTGAAACTCTTTCCAGCGTAACTATGGCTTTCTATCAGTATATAGACGGCCGGAAAAGAATCATCTGTCTGTGCATAAATCTCAGTTAAATCCCTTCGTATGTCAACTTACTATCGAAAAATAATAATCTATCCAGAACATAAATCAAATTATTCATTTTCGCTCGTCATAAGTATTTCATTCACACCCGAAATATATATCTTATCGACTCTAACCCGCTTTTTTTTGCTACACGATTTCGCGATTAGCCGCGGTGTGTATTCATTACCTTATGCACGTACGAAATAATTGAATTGTTTAGTTGTTTAGTTTATCTTCTCCTATATTAATTAATTATCTTCCATTACATCATTCTATTTTCGTATATAGACTTGCAAATAAATGAATGAAATCACGTTAGCGATTATAATATCAGACGGGAATTATCTAATGTATAATTTTACGTATTGTTTGGAAATATTTTTAGATGCTGGCTTTTTGTTTTGTTTTATTTTCCACTCTTCTAAACAATGAATTACATGAGAAATTCTAAAATATTCCTCAAGATGATTTCCATTTTCTTCATGGCGTTTTGCAGAGTGTGTATGATCAACAGCACACTCTGCCGAGATGTTTATCGCAGATATCGGTATGATATCATACTGAGGGACATGCAATTGTGAGTTTTAAGCCTACAATATTCATTCAACAGAATGTAGGTTGCAAGGCATTTGAAAGCAAGCTCTCGTAGGGTTTTTTTTTAGGCTCTGGTACAGCCATTTTCTTTTTCCATTTCGGTTGAATCGCTTATGCCTAATTTTTCATTATCATTGTATCATGTTAGCAGGAAGTAGGAATTTCGCCGCCTTTGGCGTTAACCTTCAATTGACGAATTAACCTCCAGTGGGCGCTCTCCTCTACTTAGTAGTGCCCGCATCGAGCTCTTGGTCGTCCACGCAATCTGTATCTGTCCATTGCCTAATTTTTAACCACTTCTAATTTTTAACCGCCTCTAATAATTTTCTCTACTCCATTGTAGTCGAATCATTTAGCCCGAAAGAAGATCCCGAAGGTGACTATGTCGAAGCGGTCGTATGTAAAGAGTCCGAGATCGAAAACAATCAAATGAAGCAATTTGAGCTGGGCGATGCCGGAAAAATTCTTCTAGTCAAGCAACATCAACAACTCTCGGCTGTTGGATACAAATGTCCTCACTACGGAGCACCACTAAATACCGGAACGTTGGGCGATAATCGAGTTCGTTGCCCGTGGCATGGTGCCTGCTTCAACACAACCACAGGCGATGTTGAAGATTTCCCGGGTCTCGACTCGTTGCCCTGCTACAAAGTTACCGTTAAAAATGGCGAAGTACGAGTCCGAGCCAAACGTCACGATTTGGAAACGAACAAACGTATCAAGGATATGGTTATGCGTGACGTGAACGATGAACGAACGTTTGTGATAATTGGAGGTGGACCATCGGGAGGAGTTTGCGCTGAAACATTGCGTCAGGAAGGCTTTACCGGTCGAATTGTGGTCATATGTAAGGAGGAGAGCTTGCCGTATGATCGTATAAAGTTATCAAAAGCAATGGACTTGCAGATTGACAATATTCAATTCCGACCAATGCAATTCTATGAAAAATATGGCATTGAAGCAATGCTGGGTGTAGCGGCTACGAAGGTTGATGCTCAGGAAAAGATTGTCACATGCTCGAATGGCTACAGTATTAAATTCGACGCGTTGTATATTGCAAGCGGTGCTACACCATTCCGTCCGAAAATTCCTGGTGTCGAGCTAGAAAATGTGTTCACGTTGCGTAGTCTCGGCGATGCTAATTCAATATACAGCCAAGTTAAGCCGGACTCGAATGTCGTGTGTTTGGGATCGAGCTTCATCTCCTTGGAATCGGCTGCTTATTTAGTGAAGAAAGTGCAAAAGGTAATTTCAATTCTATTAATTTTTATGAATCAAATTTAAATCAATATCAACCACTCTAGGTAACTCTAATTGGTCGCGACTCTGTTCCACTAAAAGCCAGTTTTGGCCCGGAAATCGGTCAGCGCGTTCTCGAATTGTTCCAAGAACAAGGTGTCAACATGCTTATGAAGAGTGGCATTAACAAAATAAATGGTACAAATGGAAAAGTCAGCTCCGTGGAATTGGCCGATGGCACAGAGATTCCTTGTGATATTTTAATCCTTGGCACGGGCGCTACATTCAACACCAGCTTCTTGCAAGATTCGGGAGTAAAAATGAATCCTAACGGTTCAGTTGATGTTGACATGCATTTGCGTACCAATATTCCGTGCATATATGCCGGTGGCGATTTGGCAAATGCACCTGTGTATCCTTTGGGCAATGCTCGCGCGACGATTGGTCACTATCAGTTGGCACAGTATCATGGACGTATAGCTGCAAAAAATATGTCAGGAAATATGCAAGACATGAAGGCGGTACCGTTCTTTTGGACGATGGTGTTTGGAAAGTCGATTAGATATTCTGGTTATGGTAAAGCGAGTGAGGTGAGAGTTTGTATGATCATTATTTCCGGAGAAACTTTGAATTCAAAACCATAATTTGTTTTAATTGACAGATTCACATTGATGGCGACATAAAAGAATTAAAATTTGTTGCTTTCTACTACGATCAGGATGGCAATGTCATTGCAATGGCATCGTGTCAGAGAGATCCGATTGTGGCACAGTTTGCTGAATTCCAAAGTCAAGGGCGACGATTGCATAAACGACAAGTTGAAGCGAATCCTTACGGATGGGCTGAAGATATTAAAGCGAAATAATGCGCTCACTGATGGATGTCGCGCTAGATAGATATTAGAAAATGTTAGACGACACGAAAGGGGTTTGGCGGACCAACAAAACAAAACGAATTAGGAAAACTACCACGGCAGCTTTTTCACCAACTAGTTTTCCTCAGGTTCATTGCTCATACCTTCCTGTTAAATTCTATTAATTTAGGACCACATACGATATTAGATAAATCATCGAATAATCGTCTGAAATTGATAAGATAAATTATTACAAATCATTGATTTTTTTTATAATAGCAGTATTTATTACAACGGTAAACATACACATTTATATTTGTATTTATAATAGAAAAATGCATTCAGCACAATTTCTATGAACTAATAAAGATTTACTATTCAAGTAGCAATGATCACCTTTTTGTCGGAGGTTTCTTGGAAACACGTCATCGAGCCATCATCACTTCAGCGTTATTCTACGAATATTTTTTTTTATTCTAGAATTAGTCCCATTTTTCCTGTACTCGCAGGTGTAATAGTCGATCTTCGAGAGTGACATGTGGTTTCATTTTCAATGGTGCCAATTGCGCTTGTTTCATTTTAAGGAAAAGTTCATGTTTGCCGAGTGCTTTTGCATGACCGGCCGATTCTTCCTGGAAAATAAGAGTAGGAAAATAGAATGGCATTAGTACGTGGCAAATAGACTAACGTTCTACGTATGTTTTTTTTTTTGTAAGAGTGCATAACTGCTAAAATTACAACGAGAAGAAGAGAGACCTATTTTATCATAAAAGTTCAGCGAAGTTCGAAAGAAAACTAAGTAGCTAAGAGAAGTGGTAGGCGCGAAGATTAACGGTATTTAAGGGTACAGCTGCTGGAAGGATTTGCGAAACAGGGCAAGGAAACTTGATCTTGGAAATGGATAGCTGCTAGCTGGGTCGGATTCATCGTTGCAGTGGTATACATGCAATTGCCGGCAAAGTCAAACTGAATCATAGCAAGACCGTCGGAGCCAAGTGATTTGAAGTTCATGGCCCGTTTTATAGAGTAGTGAGGGAATCTTGCATATTTACTCTACGCTTGTAGTGGGTACAAGGTTTTCAGATTCTTGCTGACTAAACCCACAACACCTCTTCCGTGCCACGCCGTGGGTCCCTGCTGAAACACCATCGTATTAAGAGTGTGCGTTCATCGACCAGTCGTATCGCCACCCCATCTGGGCTGTAACTTTCTCAAGGACTCCTAATCTCAGGAAACCTCTCCAATCTACCGAATATGGATGTTACAACTCGAGACAATAAAGTCTTCTCCTGGCCCTGGCATCCCCTATATTTAGCATTCTCGCATGAGCCGCTATTGCGATCGCTGCCTGCTTTTTCTGCGCTTAAGGTACGTTGTCCTCGACGCGGCCGTACGACAGCGACTCGCTCATTCCATTTAAAAACTCGTTTCTCTCTCATTTTAAAAACGAGTTTTTATATGGAATGAGCGAGTCGCTGTCGTGCAGTCATGTCGAGGAAAATGTATATTTACTAATTAGAACAGCATCAATTGTACACTCCCAATCAATAGGATAGTTCCACTTGTAAAATGGCTGTATTTCGGTAAGTGATAACGGTATTTTCTTCAAACTTGGTGACAATATTTACAGTAGCCTGCCTGTTCTTTGAATAACAGGATGTTTCAAATCCGGAGTCCCGTTAGGATTTTCTTACGAGAATTCTTAAAAACAGTACAAATGGTGAAGTCAATAGGATAGTTCCAGTGGAAATAAAACATCAAATAATGGTAAGAAAGGATAATTTTATTTTGGAAAATGAAGCTGGTAATAAGAAGAACTTTATTTTAATAATTTGAGCTCAAAAACTTAATCTGGGATAGAATTGTATAGGTATTAACGGTAAATTAAGTTGATTTCGTCCCGAGCTCCTCTAAACGTACGCCGAAGAGCTTCAGTGTTCTTAAACTATCGTCTAACGGTATAGATCTTCCTCGTCATTCATTTCCACACTTTTATTGATGATATTTAGATCTAGGAAGTATGAAGGTCTTTCCATAAACTTGATTAGTTGGTCTTCAAATCAATTTTCATCAGCCTTGCTTCATAATTGGAGTCATTATCTTGCTAAAATCTTATAGGAATGGCATGGAAAATGTCGAAAGTTTTAGGCAATACATTAGGAAGAATATCTTTAAAAGCCTCGGTACTCTGAGTACCCCTAAATTAAAAAAGCTCAGTAGTTCCATACCAAGATATTCAACCCCAATGGAGAAACTGTATGGATTGGACAAACGCGTTATTTTTACTGATGGAAAAGATTAAATCTCGTCGGTTCAGATGGATTTAGGTATTATTTCCACGATTTGAGCAAGAAGGAATTAATTTTGTAGACGCATTACTCAGAGTAAGAAATGTCGAAGTATGGGGTAGAATGTCTCTGCGTGGAATTATTGAGATTGTGGAAATTAGCGGTATTCACAACGTCCAGGCTTACAAAAAAATTCTCGGCAATATAGTTCTTAAAATTACCGACATTTTCCATTCAACTTCTTTGAGATTTTAACAAGATAATGGCGTCAGTCAAGGAGCAAGACTAATAAAAGATTTGTTTCAAGACCAACTAATCAAGGTTTGGGAAAGACCTCCATACTTTCTAGATCTAAATACCATCAAAAATGTGTGGGGATGAATGACAACGAAGATCTATACCGTTAGACAATAGTTTAAGAACACTGAAGCTCTTCTGCGAACGTTTAGAAGCGTTTTGGGCGAAATTAATTTAATTTACCGTTAAAACATATGCAATTCTATCCCAGATTAAGTTTTTGAGCTCTAATTAGTTAAATAAAGTTCTTATTACCAGCTTCATTTTCCAAAGTGAAATTAACCTTTCTTACCGTTATTTGATGTTTTATTTCCATTGGAACTATCCTATTGACTTCACCATTTGTACTGTTTTTAAGAATTCTCGTAAGAAAATTCTAACGGGACTCCGGATTTCAGACATCCTGTTATTCAAAGAACAGGCAGGCTACTGTAAATATTGTCACCAAGTTTGAAGAAAATACCGTTATCACTTACCGAAATACAGCCATTTTACAAGTGGAACTATCCTATTGATTGGGAGTGTATGCTCCATGAGTTCCGATCCCATTAATTCCAGCCATAGTTTGATGGTTGTTATCGTACTCCAGGTCTTTGGCGATGGCTACCATCGCAATGTCGTCCCTTAGGCATGTAGAGCTCCAGAATATTATTGTACATTTTATTTCACAGAAGGGAACCAAGCACGTATGCTGTGGGACGCCCGCTGTTACTGTGTATCCCTTTGTTCTTTCATTAGTATTATATTTAAGGTTGCGACATGAGAGGTAACGTAACGGCCAGGAAGTCGGTCACACTTATATTCTGCAACGCGACGATAACCTCCCAACTCGTGGAATTGAATGCGTTTCTGACATCTATCGTCACCGTACCACAACTAATTTAGTGCTAAGTTTGCTACCAATGTGGTTGCGTCTACTGTTGAACATGCTCGAAAGCCATACTGTCGGTTTGAGAGTTTTCCTTCTTCGACTTCCGCTGACAGTTGGTTGAAAATTATCCGCTCCAAAAGTTTTCCAGTGTATTATGCCATGTATCAAGCAAATAGGGCTATACGACTCCGACTTGCCAGCCGTAGCCTAGTGGCTTACGTTCCTCCATTCTGGATGCGGGGCTTTGAGTATTTCGATCACTGTGATGGCGGGAATCTGACAGTCCGTTAATACGGTGCTTCTCAATCTGGGAATTCGGTCTGCTGGAAAAATTTTCTTGACTGCGCTCTGAATGATCCGTCTCTGGTGTTTTTCTGGCATAATCAGTAGGTGATGTAAGTACCAAAAAAGATTCATTTGTATACCTTTTAAGCCCGCCCCGTCTGCCTGCTTTGCTGTAATTTGTGTAAGTTTTGTTCCGAATAGGTGTATTGAGAGGCAGATCAACTAATTGTGCAAATCTTGACTTATCGTTCCATTCCATACACCAACTACGGTGCATGTCTGTAGTATTTTTGGCATGGCAACTTACCAGCTCTATGGGAACTACGCGAAACTTGGTGTGTATTGAGAGGCAGCTCAAGTTATCAAGGTGGTTCTGATGAGGAGTGGTGGTATAAAGGTTTTGTTTTTGGGTCGTCCCACACGACGGCTAGCATGGGTTCCCTGAGGATTCCAATCTAGAGCCTGTTTTGCAATGTTTTTTGGCTGTTTTCGAAGTGTGTGACCTATTCACTGTCACTTTCGCCTTTTGATGTCGATGCCTATCCTATTTTGGCGAGTAATTTTGAGGAAGTCGTCGTTAGATATTACCTCAGGCCAACGAATTCGTAGGATGCATCGTAGGCACGAAAGTTTGCAGTTTGGTAGTAATGTTACTGGTCACCTTCCACGTGGAACACCCATATAGAAGCACAGATTTTCCATTGCTTTCGAATATCCGGAGTTTGGTATTTATGGAGATGTTGTGGTTTAGCCAGGGAGGAGTCAAACTGAAAAATACTGCTCGGGCGGTATTTATGCGCGACTCTACATCGGCATCAACCCCACTATCCGCTGTCACTACGCTTCCAAGGTAAGTAAAGTTCTCGACTTTTTCCATCGGTTGTCCGGAGTTAGAACTGGTGTTTTGCCCTCCTAATGGGCCTGTCTACACGCGGAACAAGAACAAGATGGCAAGGCAAGGAAAGATTCAATTTTCATATAAAAACCGGTTTAGTTCTCGAAATGTATTAGTATTACAGGCCAAATACATCTGCAACTTGGTTGCCAACCTAGGTTGCAGGTACCTTACTACACACTTGCAACATTCCGGCAACCAGGCCATTCACGTTCTTGCAAACTGGTACTGCAACCTGCAACATGCCTACAAATCACTTAATTTCCGATTTATTTGCGAGTTGCCAACTTTGGTTTGCAACCAAGTTGCAGGTGTATAAGGGCTGTTAGCGGCATTAATTTTTAAGGCAGCACTTCGACTTTCACGATGCAAAGCATCCTTCATTTGAGCCAGATGATCTGCTGTGTTTGAGAAAAGGCAAATGTCGTCGGCATAGCCCAGGTGCTGAAGGTAATCGAATAATTTCCACCTGATACCCTTAATTTTATGGTCGCGTAGAGAATCGCAGATTACGTCGTTGATGGTAACAAGGAACAGCATTGGTGATTGAATGCAACTATTTTAATTCCACTACACTTACCCGTGTCAAGTACGGATGTCGCAAAAGTAACATATTTCGCTCTTGCAGCTCGTACTCCTCAATCAAAGTGTTCATAGCTCGCTTCGACACGGGTTTTACAAGACGCCGTTTACCCCGGAAAATATGTCCCGGTACTGTTTTCTTGAAGAAATTGATAAGCGTAAGATGCATAATGCAAATTTTATACTGATGTTATTTTTGAACAACTAATAAATCGGTGAAAAAATCACAAAACCCGTCCTCCTCAGAGATCAAGATAGGTTATGTATATTCTATGTTTTGGTTATGTATGACAGATGAAAGAAATCGGCAATCTCTGAAATGATTCGGGCGCCACCTGAACAGTTCAATTGAATTTTGGAAGTGCACTCTGTCAGCTGTTCGACAGCATCTGCAATAATCCCTTTTAAACGTTTTTAAAGCCAAACTTCTCTAAATGAATCGATGTGAAGCAGCAAATTGTACTGAAGAAGAAAATCAAAATAAGAACGAAGTGGTTCAGGAAATTTACATAATGCTGCTGATTGACGATACGGCAGCAGGATGCAAGAGAATTTTGACGAACTTCTAAATGAAGAATTTCCTCGAGCAGCTTTTCAAGATGTTGAGCCGAATACCACAAATATTGAAGATATTTCGGAGAAAGAGGCGATGGAGGTAATGCATCAGATGAAACGCGGAAAGGCAGTCGGACCAAAATTTTGGTTGGAAATGGAAAATGTCGGGCTTAGTTGGCTCACAGTTCTCTTCAACAAAATCAAAGGTGGGCAACCGATGCCTGTGCTTTCAGGGAAAGTTTTCTTCTTCCTTTCTATAGGAACAAGTGAGACTCACGCAAACTCAACAACTATAGGGTTATAAAGCTAACACCTCATACACTGATGATCTACGATCGAGTTGTCTGCAACCGATTGAGAAAGATTCTACGGTTGAATGACAATTAACGCGGCTTTGTTGAAGGTCGATCTACAGTCGATGCAATTCAGTGCATACGTATTGCGATGGAAAAGTATAGAGCAGCACGAAAGGACTTGCACTTTGTATTCATCGATTTGGAAAAGGCATTCGATAGAGTTCCTCGTGATCTGATATGGTTGGCCTTGAGAGCACTTAATGTCCCTGAGGCATATGTCAGGATGATACGAGACATGTATGATGGAGTTACGACTAAGGTTAGATGCACAGCCGGTGAATCAGAAGAATTTCCGGAGAATGTCGGAGTACACCAGGGCAGTGTATTGAGTGCTCTTCAACATCATCATGTGCTACTTATTAACACGTATCTCCGACGTCCTCAGTAGCCCAAACATCGTTGCCTTGCAAGCTGTACTTACAAAATGGTGTGAAATTCTGGAGGAGCATGGACTGAGGGTGAGTATAACAAAGACTGAGTTCTTATGCTGCCCATTCTCAGACCCAGATGCACCGATACCAGATATGTACGTCAAAGGAGAGCAGCTTAAATCTTGTACCAAGTTCAAGTACCTTTGGCTCGATGGTGCACAACGGAGCTACATCCGATGATGACATCAAACATCAAACAAAGGTTGGGTGGATGACGTGGCGAGAAAACTCTGCCACTGAAGCTAAAGGGCAAGTTGTACAAAACGGCTGCACTCATGTATTGATCAGAATGCTGGACCATGTATGAAGGTTACGCGAAAGGACCAACCAATCACCGAAAAGCTCGAAGACCGACAAATGGATTGGTATTGCCATGTTCAAAGGCGGCCGCCTTTAGAATCCTGCAAAGAAAGCAATATCAATGGAAGTTCCACTTGATGGACCCAAGGCCAGAGGCAGACCGAAGAACACCTGGATGTGTCAAATTAAAAAGCAACAACAACGCATTGGTCTCGGCGATGACACGATCCAAGATAAAGCTGCCTGTAGAAATATGCTGAGATATTACCGACAAAAACGGGCCTGCCTACACCGCAGGCCGAGCAACGCGAAGCCATGGAACGGTATAAAGAACGAGGCAAAGAAGAAGACAAAAAAAATACAATTAAAACATATAGTAGGAGCCAATGTACGTGGAAGACTCGCAATGGGTGCTTCTGGTTGACGATACGGCAATCTGTAGGTGGATGCGAAAGTATTCTGAAAAACTTCTAAATGAAAAATTAGTGGCTCACAGTTCTCTTCAACAAAACCGAAGGTGGGTACATATCTCTTCTTTTTGCCGATGATATAGTCCTCAGTAGCCGTGCAAGCTGCACTTACAAAATGGCGTGACTTTCTGGAGGAGCATGGGTTAGTATAACGAAAGACTGTGTCCTTATGCAGCCCGTTCTCAGTATCTCTGCCGCCCTAACCTGCAATAATTTTCCGAGTAAAATTAACGGCTCTCCAGATATTCAATGTCGAAGTTTGGTTTAACATTTACATGGGGTAACTCAGTGTCTAAAAAGAAACCCATATTAACACCCATAACAAACGTTTATTTTCACATTAAAATATTTCAACAAAATACTTTTCTCTTACATCCTAAGTTTCAGTGTGCTAATGGCCTCTCTATCACCTTCACCTCCTCGTCTACCACTTTCGTCTCCGTCTCCTCACTCGACAAATACCTTTCTGCATAGTGGATAATCTCAAAGCAAACCTCCACCATAATTAGGATAATAATCATCCACTCGAGTCGAATATGATGTGCATCATTCAGCTCGTGCGATACCAGCTCGGCCAGTTCCACACAATGGTTCAGCTTCTCGTTCATCACCTTTGTCCGCCTCGATATTGCAAAATACGAACAAACTTGCTGATACAAATTCTCCAACTCCTCGCGATCCCAATAGAAGTCGGGCGTGTCCAACAAGTCCGAACTCAAATTAATCTGATGCCTCAGAGCGAACAGTTCGCCTGTCTTGCGCAATAACGTGGTACGCGAAATCCGAATTTTATTACCCTTCTTTAGATCCTCCGTAATGTACTCCATCGAGTGAATGTAACGATCCAGTGTGGCTTCCCAGACGCCCAATTTGGTTGACGTTGCCACTGCATTGGAAAATGTATACCTCTCCAAAAAGTTCTCCTCATCTCTCGTTAAAAAGAATTTACCCGCTTGGAATTTCGCGGCTTCCGTTTCAGCGACATAGTTGTATGGCATCGCTTCACTTTCGCCCCGCACTATAGCACTATCGTACGGATCCTGTTCGTACGGTCGGATGAATTTCAGCACATTCCGACTCTCCAGATCGTTACAGTTCCATAGCACAATGGAACCTTCGCGGAAAAAGAAAATTTCACGTGGTTCCTCGTCCACTTTGTACTTGGCCGTGACGTAGAGAACGTCCTGTTCGGCACCGAATGTGTCGGTTGAGAAGAATTTTTTCGGTGCATAGAGATCCTGCTCTTCAATTGCGGCAATCATTGATTCCAAATCGTATTCTTCGGCCGTGGAGAAAGCCGTGACCTTATGGAAGCCAGCTGCCTTGAGATCCTCTTCTTCGTTGCGACGCTTTCGCAACGGTCGCTTCTTTTGCGTCACTTTGATGTTTTCGGTGGTGTAGAATTTTGGTTGTGCACTGGCGTCGGGTGTTTGGAAGAGAAGCACGCGTCGATTGCAGGTTTTTATGATGGGGTTGGAGGTGGAAAGCCTTCGCGTCCATTGTGTCACTGTTCTGGTTGATGTTGTAAAAAAAGACGGCGCTGTCCTGGTGACGAGATGTCTTGCGAAATTCATGATGCACTATCTGTTGGAAAACTTAAGGAAAAATGATTTTATAGTCATTTCCCTTCTAGGAATTTGTTTATGCACTTTTTCGTATGAATTGCGCGTGTTGTAATTTTACACTCGATTGACAGCAGCAGCAGCTGATGCAAAAGCCGGCTGTCACAGTCAGCTGTTTGGTGCATCCTGATGCACTTCATTTATGTACGAGAATTTTGAATTAAATTTAACTTCAAATGACCAAGAAACATATTTTAATTATTTGCTGTTTAAAGTAATTATCCTGATGATAAGATCAAGCTTGTAGATACAAAAATTCAAAATTAATTTGCGCCAGAAAACGTTCAAGCATGATGACAGCCTTCAGAGTTTGACAATTCCAAGTAGCTGTCAAAATTGTTTGATGTCAGTCCGGTTTTTTTATTCGGGCTGCTCTTTGCATTTTTCAAATGGAATTTGCTGGTAAATTTCTCTAGGTGAATAAAACATTGCTTGTGACCTTTATTACATATTCAGAAATTGCCAACGAAATGGAGAATCCAATGATTACACAGATCAAACGATTGTACGAATATGAAATGTACGCGGACGTTATTTCAGTGGTAGGTATCCTCTGAGCAGCCCTTGATGTCAATTGATTTATTATAATGTTTGTTCCTGGTTTTTCTTCAGGCGAGTATACTTTCAACAATTGCCGAAAATGATCGAACCACTCTCACCTTCGACCAGGAGTATCAATTGGACTTGTTCCAGGCGAATGCCTATTTTCACGAACGACGCCATCGCAACGCGGAGCATCACTACCGGCTGGCGCTCCAATGCAAACAGCAAGTGATGAAGCTAAAGAATGCGCACAACACAGCAAGCTTGGTGGCAGTGAGTGAATATTTTCCAGAGGCTCAGACCAAATTTCGAATGGCCATATGTCTGAATGAGATGGGACAATTGTCGGATGCTATCAAGCTGTTGCAGTCGATTCCGTATAAGCAACGAACGCCAAAGATTAATTTTCTGTTAGGTCGATTGCAGCATACCAATTTTAATAAAACGGCGGCCACAGCTTCGTATAAGGAAGTTCTGCGCGAGTGTCCGTTGTCGTTGGAGTCGATTCGATGTCTGCTTGAGTTGGGAACGAATGGGATTGAAGTGAATTCGTTGGTGGTGAATGGTGAGTATGCAAGAGGACAAATTATTAAATAAACGAATTCCGCGAAAATGCTTTTCAAGACGTTGTATACCACATCTGGCAATCGGAGTGGACAGAATACTTGAATATCTCTCTCTAATCAGATCCTTTTCACAAAACTATCCAAAATCGGCTCAAATCGATGATTACACTTTTTTTTCTCAATTTCCAGTCAGCTCCTCCCCACCCTACACCGATTGGCTAAACAACTGGATCAAAGCACACGATCTCCTCTACAGTCAGAAATTCATTCAGGCAGCCGATACATTCAAAGCCATTCATCAAACATCAAAAATACGCAACAATGAACTTCTCCTTGTAATGATCGGGGAAAGTTACTACTATAACGGTAACTATGACACAGCCACAGCCTATCTGTCGCAAGCACATATGCGTAAACCGCTCATGACCGAAGGTCTGCAATCTCTGGCCGTTATTCATGCTCATCGGCGCAAGCTTAAGGAATTGGAAAAACTCACGCCGCCATCGTTGAACGCATCCGAATACACAGCGGAATATTGGTTTGTACTCGGCCAAACACTGTATGCGGCTGGTAAGTTTGAAAAGGCCGCCTATTTCGCTCACAAGTCAATACACATGAATCCGCGCAATGCCGAAGCGTATTTGTTGAAAATGAAAATATTCTTTCATCTGAAACGCTATCGCGATGCCGTTACATTTTTACGTACCGTGCAAGCTATTGCACCGTATCGTTTTGAGCCGTACAAGGGAATTGTTGATTGCTATTTGGCACTGAATCGAACGGATGAGGCGCAGAAAATTGCAACACATGCGGTGAGAACGATTGGAACGATTCCACGGACATTGATGGTGAGTGAGAGCTCATTTGCTGAGGAATATTTGTGAAAATGGTTGATCATATTTTTCTAGCTCTTGGCGCGAACATATTCGAAAGATGCTGAACACCGTAAAAAGGTGAAGACGTACTTAAATAAAGCGTTGGAATTGGACGAATACTTTTTGCCGGCGGTTTATTTGCTGGCCGAATTGTTGCAGGATGAAGGCGATGTGGCCGGTGCTGTTAAGATATTGAAGAAACAAGTCAGTGTATATCCGAGTGCCAGGCTGCATGCAACGCTAGGTGATTTAATGAGTGCTGAAAAGGATATGGATACCGCACTGGAACATTACACGGCAGCATTGAAGTAAGTTTTTGAAGTGTATGGCGTTTCACGTATTGTATTTTACTGATGCTGGGCCTTAAAACTGCTGTCTTTATCATCTACAGCATCTTACCCTCTCTAATTACCACAACCTCTTAGGGTACATGTTGTATTGTCGACCATTGTCAATAACGCTTTTCGGCATACTAAATCTGGAGTTGCGTTTATTGTGGTGATTATTTTCTGGGAAAAATTAAGACGACGTTGAGTACGTGCCTAGTTTGAACACATGCTGAATTTCTAGAATTCCCAGCACCATAGAATGGTGACTGAGCGATCACGGCTCCTAAATTCAACCATTTCTTCTTTTTGTTGCGTTGTTCGGACGACGTTGCTGCTGTTGTGTAGCGATGCAGAATGGCGTGAACCGCTTTGCATGTCTGTGGATGTGTTCTAAGTTTCGTTGTCGCTGTCGTCTGTTGTCTCAGCCGACAAGAACGTAGCAGCAGCAAAGGGTTTGTCCTATAATGCCGTCGGGGTGAGGCTAGTGGTTGCAGCGGAGCATCGAAACAGATGATTCACGTCATGAAGCGCAACACCGTTTTTTGGATGCCCGGGTCTATCGGAGATCGCTTAGGTGGGAATTGTCTTCCAATTAAATGTGGACCGCACCGCGCCTGTTCTAGGGATAAAGTCTCAGCTCTACTTCCCAGGCAGATCTACCTCGGATGGTGTCATCGCTGAGACCAATGCCTTGTTGTTTGCTGTCATATTCAATATTGTCATGATCCTTATTTTTCTAACAAAATAAATTTCATTTTGTAACCTACATATTTTTCATTTCTTTAACCGTAGCTTGGATCCGAACAACGTTCATGCCTTGAGTGGCCTCACAGCAATGGGATGTTCACGTAATGCCAACACAAAACCGGATGACTATTCGTACACAGGATCGTCTGTAAATGATGAACCAACAATGGATTTTCAGGAGCATGCTTTTGAATTAGTGGAAATTTCACCGGCTCTGGCAAATAATGAGCCCGACAATGAGGAATTGTGGCCGGACGCGTATGATAGCGAAGAGGAGGTTAATCATAATTGAAAAGGCCTCAATTCGAGTTTTTGTACATATTAATCTCAAATACATTTCTTATCCTTATCATTAAAGTGTTCTGTTTATTTCCATTAGGCAGTATTGTTAGAAGCAATAAGTCACGAATACGGCATATGTATGTCTCAATGATGACATGATCTAGGATGTTTTTATTCTTCTTCTTCTTTTAGCGGTACAGAAAGGTGTGAACCGCTGTGTATCTATATGGACTCGTTTTATAGTTCGTCATCGTTTTCGTCCGCAATCTCCAGGGACAAAAACGTGGCAGCTGCAATGGGGTTTTCCCATAGTGAGAGGGGGGTGAGATTAGTGGGTGCAGCTGGGCATTGAAACAAATGGGCTACATCGTGTGGCGTGCCAGCGCAGTTTGGGCATACGTTTAGTATATTTGGGTCTATGCGAGATAGATACGAATTGAGGCGTGAGCAGAAGCCTGACCGAAGTTGGGCTAAGGTCACTCTGGTGGCTCTCGGGAGCCTAATCTCCTCGGGCGAAATAGGTGGTGGGATCGCTGAGAGGACTCTGTTCGTACCTAAACTCGCAATAGACCTACTCACTTCCTCAGTGTGAATCATTGCAATGGCAGCCCGGTATGAATCTTCATCGAAAGGATCCCTTTTGTAACCCTGGACTTCTCTCTCAAGGTCACGAGGGCCACGTTTGATGTTGCGTGGAGGGGGAATTTTGTCCATGTCCAGGATGTTTTTATTCGTTGTTCACTTTAAAGCTGTATCAACACTGGCTGCCAAATGGCAACTTGCGATGCCAGTTTGACAAGCTGTTATTAGAGTCAGTGTGGATACACCTTAGAGCATCGCGTTGCTCGCGGAGTAGGCACATCGCTCGTGCCGACTGTCATTGTATAATGTCATGACTGACTGTCATATCGCATGCTCAATCATCGATGTTTTATCGAAAAACAATGGGTTGCGTTGGTTTTGCCAGGATTGCAGATCTAACAACAACAATAATGCTTTGCATCAGCTTACAAAGGATTGTTTCATCATTTAAGTTTACATTGCCGAATGATCTTTCATCGCCTTGCGAATTCTCCTTCTGGCCTGCTGGTATTCTCATAAAAAGATTTACTAGGCGAAATTTTCGACGACGATCAACAAGAACCCCAAAATAAATATAAATACTTTTTCTAATTACACTCTTTACTACCAAAATGTACGAGGGTTACGTACCAAACTCCAATCTCTTAATTTATCGCCTTTAACATACAACATCATCATCTGTTTGGCGGAGACTTGGCTTAACTCTTCTATAAATAGTCGTGAAATTCTGGAGGGGTGTGTTACCTTCCGTTGTGATAGAAACCTTGATCTTCTAGGACTATCTACTGGTGGCGGATCCCTAATTGCTGTTCGTGATCATATTCAATGCAGGCTTGTCTCTGTTCTACTCATGGGTCGTATCATTGACCTTGAGTTAGTAACATTCCTTTGGGTGGATTCTCATCACCCATGCGTACATGAGGATATATTCCTTGTGATTCATATCATCCAGCTATTGTCAATGAGATTAACATTAACCTATCACCTTACCCTACGAAGGTTATGCGTCGTAGGTTTGAATTCAGGAAAGCAAATTATGTAGCTATTAATGAGAAATTGAATCTAATCAATTGGTACTTCATCTTAAAAAAACTTAATTGCGAAACTGCTGTAGCTACTTTTTATGCTATTCTACACAACATAATATATGAGTGCGTCGCAATCTCTAATTTAAAGCTTCGTAAAGGCCCGATTTGGTTCACACCCCAGATTCGCAACTTGATTCTAAAAAAAGCGTCTTCACACTCGATTAAAACGTTATGGACGCCAATCTGACCGCATAACGTACCGTTCGTTGCCTTTGCTTTGCAATCCGATTTAGATTGCTTTACGTCTTGGTGTATCTCAAATGAGTTGGATCTTAATATATCTAACTGTTCCGTTATGGTGTATTCATTAAAATCTACTCCTTTCTCTTTTCAGTACCAAATAAACTCTATTCCTCTCCAATGTGTTTCTACGATTACTGATCTAGGGGTTGTTTTCGATGGTAAATTACGTTTTATACTCGTCGATTTATTAGCAAATCGTCGAAACTAGCTGGGTTCGTTTTACGATGCTCCTCTAGTTTTCAGTCTATTAATACTTGTGTGAATTTGCATATTTGTGACGCTAGTACGCAGCATATTAGAATTTGCCTCGGTAGTTTGGTCTCCATATTCTTCTGTTTTTGCGGCTATACTTTGTAACGCTATAGTCAGGGCCGGTCCTATGGGTGGGCGAGCTTGGCAGTCGCCCAGGGCCACCATTTTCAAGCGGCCAACACACCATGGAACCTTTTATTTTCGGGGGACACCACTCAGAAAGTGCTCCATTCTCACGCATCAAGATAATCAAAGCATACTTGATGCAAAATCTGCCTGCCTACTACAAGCACTCCGATATGTCTACCGATAATGTGCATAAAATTCTTAAAGAATGAAAACCCCAGAAATGGAGTTCGAATTCCGTAAAAACAATCGGTCAAGTTGCATCCATCTGACGGATGGTATTTCAAATGATTGGCGAGGGAAAAGCATTGATACACCTTGATCGATTTTTTTATGAGCCCAACACATAAAACAGATCAGGAATTTGAAATTTTTCCCGGGATTTTATCAATAAAAACGCATACTTACTGTCGCGGAATATGTCAGAAACGATGGGGAATTCCATAAGCTACAATCCGAGACCGGTTTCTTAATTCTCCTCAGCCATTTTATGTATTATTTTTCGATTCCCCGGTGATTTGACATTTCACGATGAAATAACCGGGGAATTGGGAAAAATACATAAAATGTCCGAGAAAAATTATGGAACTGTTTTCAGATTGTAGCTTATGGAATTCTCCAGCATTCCCCACATATTCCACACCAGTACGAATACATTTTCATTGAAAAAATCGCAGCGGAAAAAAATTTCACTCTCGATGTCAGTACTATAGGCTTAAGGTCTGAATAGACCTAGGGCGGAATGAAAATGAAATTTTTGTCCGCTGCGATTTTCTCAATGAAAATGCATGCTTACTGTCGTGTAACATATCGGAAATGATGGGGAATTCCATAAGCTACAATCCGAATATGGTTCCAAAATTTTTCTCGACCATTTTATGTATTATTTTTCGATTCCCCGGTCATTAGATATTTTCCACGGTCAAATGACCGGGGAATCGAAAAATAATACATAAAATGGCCGAGAAAAATTTTGGAACCATATTCGGATTGTAGCTTATGGAATTCCCCATCATTTCCGACATGTTCCACGACAGTAAGCATGCATTTTCATTGAGAAAATCGCAGCGGACAAAAATTTCATTTTCATTCCGCCCGAGGTCTATTCAGGCCTTTAAACGTGAAAGGGGTTTTATGAAACATTTACAACTCACTAGTCGCAGAATTTTAAAGCATTGCTATTTTGGCCTATACGTCCAAAGCAAAGTCTTCATTTTTTTATTTGTTTGTCAAGCTCAAATTGACGAAAAAAATATAGCCTTTAACTCTATGAGCGAAGGGTATAACGAGCCAGTAAAAATGTTTAAGAAAACCGTTTTGTGGCTTATCTTTGTAAAATGAGGAAGGGGATAATTTTGATTTGCCATTCTCAGCTCTCGTGCTTGCAGTTTCGCCTTACTGGAATATATATAACGGTGAGTAACTATCAAAATTCTATTTTGAAAAAAAAAAAAAACATTGACAAAGCGAAGACTTCCGCGACGTCGAAAAGATTGCGAATCACTGATATAAAGTGTGGAAAAACATTCAGGCCAACAAGGTGAGACATTGGGGTGTCGTGCTATATCAACACAATAAAACAAAATAAAAAATATTGACAATAAAAAATTGAAAAACCAAAAATGTAAGCCAAAATTTTGGTTGGAAATTGATAGGGGTCGCAATCATCGACTTTCCCCACCAAAATACTAAGGCCGGCCCTGGCTATAGTTTTCAACAAATTAATTTGGCAGAGCCATATGCAAGCGACTTTGTGAAGCTTTCGAACTTTGGCAACACATATTAACAAATGGGCACTAGCAACGCCATCTAGATATACAAGCCAGATTATCAGCTGATAAAATTAGTTGTCATGTGGCTAAGGAACCTTATTTACAACAATAGCAATAGCAACAACCACAGGCGCTAAGGTACCAAATTTTCGAAATCGAATTTCGACAGTCCGGCCTGTCTATCAAGATGGCGGTGGCACTAGCCATCTTTTTAATTTTTTTAATGTAGAGGCACCATTATCAAACTAACAGCTGATTCCAACAATCCCGTCAAGAGCGCCGGCTTTGAGGGGAAAATCGAGGGAAGAATATCGAATATAGATGTTGCGAATCGAGCTTTTTGTAGGGTTTTGGGACGTCAAAAATTATGTGTAGGCTAAAATATTTTTTTTTGTACATTTTCAATTACAATTTATGGATGTCAAAATTATCACTTGCTTGCAGAAATAGGAAAACATACAAAAACGAGACCGAGGCTAATTTCGGGCGCGGCCGAATTTGAATACCCTTCACTCTCCTCGGGCTAAAAGTTTCTTGGGGCGGACCTATGACTTGTGTTCAATCCTTCCCCATTCTTGTCCTTCTGTTTTCGCATAATATTTGATATCGATAAATTCTGTCGCGTCGACAAAACAATATTTGTGCGAGGTTTGGTTGGAACAAGTGATAAAATAAAAATATTTACTCAGAAAACTTTATTGGGGGGATGCGGGAGAATGGCCCTATAGTACGGTTCCATTCGTTTTATTTTTTTTTTGTTTTGACAAAGACGCATTAAGTTTTTTCTTGAAATTGGTGTAGAAAAAATGTTTCTTAGAGATCCAAAATAGGGGGGTTGGGTTTGTATGGTAGCCCCATGACCCCATAGTCCGATTGCATTCATTTTCATATTATGTCTTATGGCATCAATAGAAATGCACTTTTACGAGTTTTGGTTGAAAGTGAAAAAAGTTTTTCGTAGAAGAACTCAATTTGGGGGGTTGGGTTTATATGACAGCCCCATAACCCATTGTCCGATTCCATTAATTTTTACATATGTTTTGTGGTATCAATTGAAATGCACTCTTAAGAGGTTTGATTGAAATTGGTGCACAAATAAAAAAGTTTTTCTTTGAAAAACTCAATTTGGGGGCTGGGTTTGTATGACAGCCCCATGACCCCATAGTCTGATTCCATCCATTCTTACATATGTTTTGTGGCATCCCTAGAAACACATTTGTGTGAAATTTGGTTGAAATTAATGCACAAATGAAAAAGTTTTTCTTAGAAGAACCTAATTTGGGGGGTTAGGTTTGTATGGCAGCCCCATGACCCCATAGTCCGATTTGATCTGTTCTTACATATGTTTTGTGTTATCAATAGAAACTCATTTGTGTGAAATTTGGTTGAAATTGGGGCACGCATGAAAAAGTTTTTCTTAGAAAAACCAAATTGGGGGGTTAGCTTTGTATGGCAGCCCCATGACCCCACGGTCCGATTTTAGCGATTCAAACATACAAACTGCCTGCAATAAAAAGAAGCATGTGTGCAAAATTTCAGCTCGATAGCTTTTAAACTGGCCGAGTAAAACGCGTAGCAACAGACGGACAGACGGACAGACAGACAGACGGACATCGCCCAATCGACTCAGCTCGTCATGCTGATCATATATATACTGTTGTTACGCTTTCTTCCACTTTTGCGAGTTTTAATGAAAGACCGAAAAACTGCGTGTCTAGACTCTTTATTCTTTATTCCGTCTCGGCTTTTCCTTTTCTTCCACTGAACTCTCAACTGACACAAAATTCAAAAATCAAGATCATCATAGTGAGTTACAAAATTCAAAGTAAAACATTTTCCACAGTGGGTTACAAAAAATGAAAGTAAAATAATATTCACAATGTGTTACAACATCCTCCCACCTTTTCAGATTTGATCATACATACATTTAGGATTACAAAATATTAATCTTTCTTTTCAACATAACGGCTAGGTTTTTCAATAGTTCTGCCACTTCTTGTGGTTACAATTTTCTTACTCAAATCCATATGTTTATTTTTTCCGAATTATCCCTTTGATTGTTTTCAATTTCTTTCTGTTTTTTATGTTTTAAACAATTCATTTTGTCATATAAATCTGATCTTAATTCTATTTTTTTTTGAGCTATTTCTAAGGGATATATTCTCTGGATTGGTCTGCGGAACAAACCGTTTTTTGATTTCAAAACAAAAACTCTCGCGTTACCATCTTGCCCGGGTATTATTTGAACGATTCGCGCCAGAGGCCAATCACTTCGTTTGGTTCTATCGTCCCCAACCAGAACAATATCTCCGATTTTTACGACTCTAACCATTTTCTCGCGCGAATCATTAAAAATTTTAACCCGCAGAGTCTGCAAATATACGTGGGACGAATGCGAACACGCGGCAAGATTGAGTTCGTTTGCGGCCTTTACATTACTTTCGCCCTTCGCGAAGTGCGGACAGAAAACTAGTACATGCCGTTTCGCACACCAATCACATTTGACAATGGTTTTACAAAATTTTGCATAGTGCCCTCTTTTCAAACAAAAGTAACATGCTCTTTCTTTTTTCACTATTAATTTTCTTTTTTCTAAATCAAACTTTTTAGCCGTTTCACATTTATCGCTCGGATGGTCAATCGATTTACAAAAAATACAATTTTGAGCATCATTCTTTTTCACAAATAGGGCACTTGCGCTAGGAATGTCTTTATGCAATAATTGTTTACCTTTATTTCTTTTTTCGCTGTCTGCTACTATACCGAACCCCGCCATAGCCATGCCGATGCGTTCCTCGCCTTCAACCTCGTTTCGCAAAAACTCCAGCAACTTCGTGAGGCGATCGCCCGTCGCCGTTGAGTCTCTTAGCCCCATTCGTTGCCATGCTCGAAGCGTCTCCTCGGGGAGGGACGACTCCACCAGTGGGTATAGCATGGCTGCGCACTTATGTGACGTAACACCAAGCGAATCTAGAGCCCGAATGTTTAGCTCTAGCTTGTCATACAGAGGAGTGATAGCCAACTTTTGATCGCCTTTCGTCGCGTTCTGCAAAACCAAACTCAGCAGTTCTCGTACATAATATTCGACGATTACGTCGTCGCGGCCAAAACGATTTTTCAAACTGGAGACAGCCTGCTCATAGTTGTCCGCCGTAGGTGGAAAGCTTGCTATCACCTCCTTAGCTCTCGAGCCTGGCGCTGTCGCCTGCAACAGATAGTGAAACTTGTCCTCGTTCGGCAGCTGATTGTCCTCGTGTATCTTTCGGAACTGGCTCCAAAATGGTAACCATTCCTTTATGTGGCCGGAAAATTTTGGTAGTTCTATGCACGGCAATTTCAGTGCCTTTCTGACGGGAACTGGGGATTTGTTTGGCGTGTGCCAGACTTCAGGCTTAACTAAATTTACCATCTTAGCCCGCACTTTGAGGAATTCGGTGTGGTAATCGTCGTCCCGCACCAAATCCTCCTCAATTTCGGCCTCACTCAATTCCGAAGCGAACACCAGGGTCGCGTATTCTTTTTGAGCAACGTCGAGCTCCTCCATTTTTCTCTCCAGAGATTGAAACGCAATCGACGTTTCCTCTACCGACGCTTCGCTTTCAATTTTCGCACACGTGGAATTCAATATTTTGGTGAAGGCCGACCTTACCACTTGTCGCCTTTTCTTGGCGGCGTCCATTTTGTAGACGTAAGAGGCACCTCTCCACCGAAACTTTAAACTTTTTACGTTGACGGCGTCTCACCGTCCTGTCACGGTCGCCAGAAATATGTTGTTACGCTTTCTTCCACTTTTGCGAGTTTTAATGAAAGACCGAAAAACTGCGTGTCTAGACTCTTTATTCTTTATTCCGTCTCGGCTTTTCCTTTTCTTCCACTGAACTCTCAACTGACACAAAATTCAAAAATCAAGATCATCATAGTGAGTTACAAAATTCAAAGTAAAACATTTTCCACAGTGGGTTACAAAAAATGAAAGTAAAATAATATTCACAATGTGTTACAACATATACATACATATTTTATATGGTCGGAGATGCTTCCTTCAATGCGTTACAAACTTCATGACAATATACCCTTTACTCTACGAGTGAAGGGTATAAAAAAAATTGTTCGCAAAAAAAGAAAAACCAAAATTTATTGCTAACAACCTAACGACTATCTTAGTGTTAGTGGTATCCTGCGATCTAAAGAAGAAGACTGACTGAGACTGCTAACATAAACGCGCTGGAATGATAAAGAGACTGCCACTTCTGCTAAATATTTTTTTTATCAAGACAATGTTTGATCTTCTCCTTAAGCTGCTCCTAAAAAGAGCAATTTTAACCTCTCATATTTACCTAAAGACAAAAATTATCCAGTAGACCTGATTTCCCTTTCTTCTACATCTTCGTAAATCAATAAATATTTGAAATTCGCATTGAATGGATGGCGCAAGAAAATTGCGTGCACTTATCCGAGTTTTGCACTTAAGCGTGATGTACTTAGCCGTGTTTTACTGTACTTACCTTTACTTGAAATAACTGGCAGCAACCCTCTTAAAAGTCAAACCAAGCCGACTTCTCGACCGGATTCAGGTAGGTATAGTCCGCTCTTTGCTTGAATGCGTTCGATTTAGCCTGAACAGCTTCTTTATTTTGGCATTACACACTTTTCCATTCAATAGAAAGACAATCATATCCTCGACAAGTTTTCCTCATCTAAACTAAAATCAAATCAAACTTGCCCGTTCGCATTGAAACAAATCAGATACATCTCCAATCATCACTCTGTTAACAAACATCTTTTCAACAGCCTCTCAACAGTAAACATTCCACACAAAATTGAATTCAACTGGAAACCAACTTGAATTCAACTCTGCTCTTCATCGTCTTTCAATTCCTGGTCAAATCAACTTGAATCTTTTGTCGACCAAATCAGTTGTCATTTTACCGCGATCCGAGTTGGAGGTGTTGTTTCGTTGCGCGCGTATTTCGTGCAAACTTTGGCTAATTTTGATTATTTTTTTGCGCTGTGTGTTTTTTTTTTTCTGGTTGGGGGTGGTGTGTGTATGTGTCTTCGTGGTTCGCGCGAATAACCGCGTAGAGGAACACATTTATAGTGAAGATTAACCGAAATTTTCATAAATGTTTGTTGTGCCCGTTTGTGTGGTAGCTGTGTTAACACAATAAAGAAAAATTAACAGTATCCCTTTGTCGCGAATTAAGGATTTAGGAGGAGGAAGAATCGTTTCGCGAGTGGTTCGGTTGACTGTGTGATGAGGCGTGATTTTGATATAAAATATAACGAGTACCATCGTGTGTTTAAATAGTTCTGTTAAATTGAATTCAAAACATAAATATTATAGAGGAAAAATTATTTAAAATAAAAGTGTCCGACTGGCTTAGTTTACGTCCTTTTGAATGTGTGGTGGCCTTTTTGTGTCTATTTTGTGGGCTGGTGGTATGAGGTGAACAATTTCGTTACGACCAATTTTCAAGAATCACGAACAACTCCCATTAAGGTAAGTGTAGTCTCCAGCCCAGATTTATATCGTCCTTTTTGCATTTTTATTTGCCCCATGCGGGAACGGAGTATAAATGTATTTCCGTCTGACAATCATACCATACAATATGTATCAGGACATTCCGTGGCTGCACTATCCATCATCTGTTCCGTCTGGCTGGCTGACTGGAGCCTGAGCCTGCGCTATACATGTCGGTTCGCCGCCGTGTAGCACCCAATGTAATATGGGGCCACCGGTCGAATGTTGTCGTCTGCCAGGCAAGCGGAGTTCCGTGCAATCTTCTCATCACCCCCTGGGCAAAATCATATGACAGGATACGTACAGCGCTACACGTAGGACGTCGGAAGTCAGGGAAAATGAAAAAATAGCAATGTTGTGGCGAAGTGAAGTCGGTACTTGTCATGTGAAGGATGGAATTCAATTAAATTCGCATATAGGAGTGTAGGAGCAAGGCTAATCTATATTGCGAAAGGATTGGAATTTATTTTTTAATGGCGGTTTTAGGGACTCAAAGGAGTATTTTTTGGGTTTCCTATTTTTTGGAATTTATTTTTACATTAGCCGAAAAAAGAACTTTTCTTTTAAAAAATAGTTTTGGGTTTATAGTCGGATTTACGGATACGACACGAAAAATGTTGCCGAAAAATTTTTACTCCAATTGGATTGTCATTTCGCATATTGAGAATTCAGTAGAGGAAGGCTACGGTGGAGGGTAACATTTCTGGTGTATTTCGTTCGTTGAATCCGCTCATTGAAGCCTGGCAAAAATTAATTTAAGTCTGATACATATTGGCCGGGTTTCTGATAGCTCTTATTCAGTACCTGTCGGCTGATTAGTCTTATCGCGTAGAGAAGACACACACCATATTTAGAAAGCTTTTCTATTGTATTGAATGGAATTTTTGTTTATTTTGCATAGCTACGCCATATTTTGCTTGTTTAAGCCATCATCTTAGATTGAGAAAATCATTACGCACTTTCATCCAACAGCGTAAATAAGCAAAAGATAACATAACTATGCAAAATTAACAAAAAATCAATTCAATATAATGGAGAAGCTTTTTGAATATTGTGTGTGTCTTCTCTGGGCGATAAGACTAACCATTCTATAAGATCTACGAGAGAATGGGCCATTGTACGATAGATGCATAAAAACTTTTGTGAAATTTTTTAAGCAAAATTTTGAAAACAAATTTGTTTTGGAAGTTTTTCTAATGTGGGGCTTGTTTAAGAATTCGAACAAATTTTGTGGTTATTTTTTCGGACGAAAATTCCTTGAGATTTGCCCATTTTTTTTTGCACATTTTGATATTGAGTTTCCCTAAAATTGCTAGCTCCTTTTTTTTAAATTGGATTTTCTAAATCTTGGTGTCACCTCCTGAACCGAATGTTTCTAAACTGTTTAATATGAAATGTAACTTTGTAGTTCTTTTCCCCTGAAAAATTAAATCGAAACATAGTTCAGACGTTTTAGCATTTCAAATAGCAAAAAATAGAGCAAGGCTAATTTTTGTTGTTTTAGAATTAAAGTACGGTCCC
The DNA here is from genome assembly GCA_949715475.1 of Microchrysa polita. Taxonomy (NCBI): domain Eukaryota; kingdom Metazoa; phylum Arthropoda; class Insecta; order Diptera; family Stratiomyidae; genus Microchrysa; species Microchrysa polita. The sequence continues at coordinate 6,296,740 of OX454418.1, read as the reverse complement.
AGGAGTATAAACCTCATTTTGCCAAAAAAATGTTGATCGAAATGGTCCCAAAACGGACAAAAAAGGAAACCAATTAATCCTTGATCGGTAGTAGGCATGCGGAGTGTCATATCAAAGGTGACAACGAATACATTACATATCTGGTTTTTGTTCTCTATTGTAAGGACCCACAACGGAATACGAGGGTAGTCTATTAAGTACCCAGCCTCCCCGCCTGATGGTGTCAGTATCGCAAGAGCAATTTAGTATCGTGTAGTACATTCTTCTAGACGCCAACTGTCTAAAATTTAGCCGGATCAGACTCGTAGTTTTGCTTTGGCCACGTGTGAAAGCTGGAGTGTCCGCCGATTTTAGAAAAATGGAAAAAGAGCAATATCGGCCGGTGATTCGATTCTTGTTTTTGGAAGGGAAATCGCGCAGCGAAATCAGAGAGCGTTTGGATGCTGTGTACGGTGACTCTTCTCCTTCGATGGCGACCGCCAAAAATTGGTTTAACGAGTTTCAACGTGGTCGCACGTCGGTTTTTGATGAGCCACGTGCAGGTGCCCCGAAAACGGTTAGCACGCAGGATAACGTGACAAAAATCCACGATCTCGTATTGACAGACCGCCGATTGAAGGTGCGAGAGATAGCTGAGACAGTAGGTATTTTAAAAGATCGCGTGGGTCATATCCTGCATGAAATTTTGGGCATGAGAAAGCTGTCGGCGTGATGTGTGCCGCGTTTGCTTACTCCGGACAACAAGCGCAACGGTGAGACCACTTCAAAGCAGTGTTTGACGCTGTTTAAGCGCAATCCGAAGGAGTTTCTGCGGCGTTTCGTGACAGTCGACGAAACTTGGATACACTGGTACATACCAGAGACCAAGGAACAGTCGAAACAGTGGACTTCAGCTGGCGAACGTGCTCCGAAGAAGGCGAAGACTGCTCCATCGGCCGGAAAGGTGATGGCCAGCGTTTTCTGGGATTCACAAGGTGTGATCCACATCGGCTACCTGCAGAAGGGCAACACGGTCACAGGGCTGTACTATGCCGAATTATTGGGCCGATTCGACGCCGAATTGAAGAAAAAACGGTCCCACTTGGCAAAGAAAAAAATTCTCTTCCACCATGATAACGCACCGGATCACACCTCCGCCCGCCAACGCCAAACTGGTCGAATTGGGCTACGAACTGCTGCCCCATCCACCGTATTCTCCAGATTTCGCCCCGAGTGACTTCTTTTTGTTTCCAAACTTGGAAAAGTCACTCGCCGGGCAGAAATTTCAGTCGAATGAGGAGGTCATCGCCGCCACGGAGGCCCACTTTGCAGGCCTCACTCAAACGACTGTCAACTAAAAACTGCGTGTCCAAAATGGCCGAAACTTTGGTGAGTAACTGTTAAAAGGTGCACAACTACATTCACTAGCTTTTATTGACGAGTGGCGCCATCTTTGAGTTGAGGTCGGAAACTTTTCAGACCACCCTCGTAAATCGTGTATTAATGTTCCCCATAATTATCATCAGTATTTTTCCACTATTTGACACATGCAAGCCCCTCTCTGATTATTAAATAATTAGTGTCCTTTTTTGGAACCTTTCCGATCAAAATGTTTCTTAGCAGACTAGCTCTTAGCAGGCTAATCCAAAACAACAAGAGTTAGCATTATTCCATTTTTTGAATTTTGACAAGATTTCAGTATATCCCAGCCAGCATTTAACACATTTGTAATCATTATTTCATGCAACACGCGTAAGCACATATTGCTTATTCATTCATCACGTTTTCATACAAGCAGTATATGACGATGTCCCCCTATTTCATGTATATACGCATTTGCGCCTTATTACGGATAATCATTATAAAATCGTTATTCGTAAACATTATGTAATAGTTAAGTATCATATATATTCAATGCATCAATGAATAATTAAAAGAAAATACGGGCGACGGAGAGTCTTGAACTCATAACCCTATGCACAGAAGGTGCGTGCCCTAACCACTGCTCCAGCCAGACTATATGAATGATCATGATTTATTCGTGATTTTAATCACCCCAGCAACAAGAATCACACTTGAGAAGAAAACCATTATATTTCCTATATGCATGATCCGTCGACATTCCTTCAGCTGACCATCATGTATCTAACTTTCAATGCGTCCTATCGATACATAATGCCGATTCGTGATTCATGAAGTAAAGCTTATTTGTCGCTATTTTCACGGTACATGAGGCCGATGCTGGCTGGGATGTGGTCCCAAATTTCAATGATTTGAACATTTAATTAATTAAACAATCGAATGAATTTGCAATCATCTTTTTGGCGAAAACGTAATGAGTCTCCAGATATCCAATGCCAAATTCTGGCAATTCTATGGGTTAGCTCAGTGTTTGATTGGAAATTGGAAAAATTTCTGACAGATTTTGATGTGAAATAATTTCAGTTTTAATTGGCCTCGCCTGACTATTTACTAACAATATTTAACCCTTCGCCAGGACCCCAAAATTTAATGAACTTAGTACATATCCTTGAACATGTATCAAATTGTAAAAAAAACAAATTTTCAAGTACTTTGTTATGTTCTTGAACATGTTTAAGACAATTATTTACAAATTTTTTTATACATACTGTAAGCTGTACACATTTAAAGTGCCTATGGCGATCAACGTTTTTACTGTTTTGTCCCTCTGCCTTGGACTCAAGGAAAGCAACTTTGTTCCTAGAGTAGTGAGGATAATTTTTAGAACAAATTCCAAAAATATGAAATAGCCAATGCATGTAAACTTGTTTTTAACTCTTTCTAGATGCCCCTGCGACTTTATTTGACATAGAATAAGCTGGGTTAGAATTAGGGGAGGCAAAATTATAATCAAATTTTTTGAGATTTGCTACAGTTAATGTGTTTTTTCCGTCCTATATCAGAAGAAGAAGCTATCGCAGCAATTGAAGAACAAAGCTAGCAGCTGTTTTCGTGAATTTCTTTAGCCAGGATAATTTCTGACCAGTCAATCCATGGTATAATCTCTTCCATTATTTTCATTGCAGCCAAGAATTATATGAAGATTACCTCGGCCTTCAGTTCAGTGTGAAAAGACGCAATGAAACGACCGGGGAAGGATAGTAAAGATATCGAGATAGTCGAGTTAAAAAGGTCTCAACATAGAGTATAGCTCCGAGTTTCGTTTCCGGGATATTCAGGACAATTGAGGCCTTGGTACTCATGGGGTCTTTGAAGACCTCACGTGCCCGTTCCTGTAAATTTGTACTTTTGGCTATCAAAACTTTTTTTCTGGAAAGAATTGGGATTTTTTTCAAGCATAATTCTGAGCAGAATTTTGCTGGCTTAGATGTCCTACAAGTTCAACTGGATGGGCTAAACCGTTCAAAAGTAAAAATACCCTCTGGGGTCCAAAAAGACCTCACGTGCTCGGTGAAGGGTTAACAATTTTTGCCCGCACATAAATGTTTACATATCATATTACCACAGAACACCTAGGTCCAGCCGGAAGACTTTAGATTGGGAATCAAGTAGCTAGTTCGATATTGCTTTATTGTTTTTCAACCTAAATGTCGTCGGACCCTAATCATGAAAAAATTATTTAGAGCAGAAGGTCATTCTCCTCGGAATTTCAGAGCTCTGAACTATAACTGGTGAGAACGATGCTTGTAATCAGAGATGGGCATTGAGGAAAAAAAAGGGGCGATTTTGGACGAAAAAGGGAGTAGATATAGAGAAAAAGGAGTAAATTTTTTAAGACTTTCATATTATCATACTGAGCCCTACGATTGATAGACGTTTTTGTAATTGTGTCATCAGTATCGGTGTTATAACAGTGGTGTGATCATGTTTGGACTTATGTGAACTCAAAACTTTCAATTTTTAAAGTGTGACATTGTGTTTTGGGATTTGTGAAAGAAAATCGAATGAAATGTCGAAATATATTTGCGAGCAAGAATTGTAACATTTGCTAGACAGGGGGGCCAATGAAATTTAAAATGTTATTTTCGGTGCAATGCTATTGATTCACATCAATATGTAGTAAAAATACCCCCAACTTCCCATTAAAAACGGAACTACCCCATATAAATGTCAAAATTTGGCGCCGCAGATACTGAAATCGTGCCAGAATGTTCATTGTTCCACCGAAAAGGCAGACAAATGCAGCATGCAGGTCTATCTCATTTCCACCAGTATGAATTGTAATGTTTAGAGAGTGTACTAAACATTACAATTCATACTGGTGAAAAAGAGAAAGTATTATAACAGAAATGTTCCGCTAGTCAATTTTAATTTCTATTGTTCCAAGAAAAAGAAAAAAATGGATTCGAGTTAATTGCTTGGATTTTGTAAAAAAGGAGTAGAGACGATTTACTCCGGAGTAGCGGAGCAAAACCAAAAAAAGGGAGTAGATCTACTCCTAATGGAGTAAATGCCCACCACTGCTTGTAATGTAAGGGCCCGAGATTGATTTTCGGTGTGATGAATTTCGGATGTATTCTAACGAGAACAGCAGTAACAAGAGGTTAAAAGTGTTGAATCTTTACTGTCTCTCTCTCTGGTACGGTTGTCAGCCATACCACTTACCATACCATTTTTAGTTTATTATTCTACGATAAGAATATTTCTTATCATCTTCTTCTGAATAATAAACTTGCGACGAGTCGTGCCGAGTTTGGAAACTCGTTTCTCTTTGAGTGTCTATTTCACAGAGTGGCGACCGAACGATCACGGCCACAGAGCACGAATCTTTACTGTACATTCTACAAATTTTAGAAAATTGGAAACCAAATCCATTTTGAATTTCAAAAATCTGTAAAGTGTCGACCAACTGTCTGGACCGCTCTAAGTATGCTAATAAATTTCCCGTGTTTCATCGAAAACATAGAACTGATAATTCTGAATGCGCATTTGATAGTTTAAACTGATATGGTGACATATAGTGTGATTATGATTTCCAAATTCAATTTGAAACAGTTCCACGAAAAAGAAAACTGTTCGCCTAAAAAATAAAAGTAGTAACTTAAAAAACCAAATGAAGAAAATCTGAAAATGATTGTACCACTAATACTAAAGCTAAAACACAGACATCAACAACCCCAAAAGAGTTGAAAAAAAATTTGGCCCTTTCCGTATTTTCAGAAAGTTGACGCATCCACCTTCGAATGTCAATATTCAGGATTTTCCAGCTTTATTTTCAAGCTGGAGGTGTACGCTCTAAAAAAGAGAACTCAACCGTCAAAAAGAACATGCGTCAAATGTCGAATTTATTCGAAGAAGAAACACAATGTGCGACTATTCAAAGCAGAATAAATCGGTACATTTCCCAAATTTGGCTCTCCTGGCTGAAAAGTTCGCCGACCACTGATAGATAGATTTTATACTGAAACGTTTGCTAAATTTACTATTCGACTGACATTGAAATTCCATTAATCATTTTCCCCTATTAACTAAAGCGGAAATAATAATTTCTAATTCAAGTACAGACTGGACTATCACTCCGTAGAGAAATCAAATTTGCACGTTCAACGTTCAACACGTTATGTTTTTTTCTTCACCAAATCATCTAGATTTAGCAATGAAATAATGAGGATTTCTTCAGAGAGGCATCATTTTCAAAAAATAACAATTTCGAATTAATATTTTTTTAGAGGTACGAAAGTTTTATAAATATCCTTACGATCCTGGGGGCCAGGCAGGGCTCCCATTGTTTACTTTTGAACAACTTTTAGTGGATGGTAAAATTATAAAGGTGAATTTGAAATTTATTGAATATATGTATCTGGCACTGAGCTCCAAAAATCGCTTCTTCCATTTCAAAAAAATTATCAATGTCCAATTTTCAAGTTTGATTGTAAAGTCAAGACATTTTTTGTTTTAAATCGTTTTGTCTTCCAATATATTTCACAAACAGTAAAAAGTTCTTTATGTAAAATTTTTAAGGAAAAGCAAAGCCATACTAAATATTTAGCAAAAACCAAAAATACCTTGAAATTTTTTCAATATGCCAAAGAAGCGAGTTTTGAAAATAAGTGCCTCGTATATAATTCCGGGGCTAAAACACAAACCAGGTAAAGCGCTTCCTTTAGTTTGTTTCCGAAATAACCTAGCGATTACAACGAACGACACTTTTTGATTTCTTATAGTCCAGTCGCTCCAAATTAGTATTACTTTTTTCATTTGAATTCATTCGCTTTTCTTGTTTCTGTTCACAAAAAAAAAGTTTTATTTAAACAACAATTTCTGCGCATCCTTTGGGTGAATTTATTATACATACTAATATTTTTTATTTAAAACTAAATGAAAAGACACCATCATGCCTGACATTGATCGCACTTCTCGTGCTAATCAAAAATGCAAATATGCTTAATTAGTCATCAGGCAAAACATCGATTATTGAACTCAACTTTTTTTGTTGTGTGTAGAGTATAGCATGAAGGTAGGTATAGGTACACATACTTTCAAGATGTGATTTTAAAAACATGTAACTTATTTTTTTCTGCAACAACTCATCGAATGTCTTTTACTGCGGTCCTTCTCTATAATCCATGTCTTGTCTAATGGCTTTTAAAATGACTTCTTAGAGTTTACTCATTTTTATTGGCATCCTAAAAATCAAGTTTGGCTCTTATCGTGTAATTTTTGCATACATTTGATTTTTATTTTGGTTTTTTTTTGTATATACGCTAGACTTTTGCTTTCTTTACGTGCTTAGGTGCCAATAGCCATCGACTAAGACTGACTGAACATGTATATTACGATTAGACCTATGCAAAATGAGAATCATTTTTAGCTGGAAGGCTTCACACACGTCAAGTTGTTCTTGTTCTTGAGTTTAAATTTGCGTGTGTCTTTCTGAAATGTTCTTTGGCCGTATGAAGAAGTGTTCTTGTAGACACCAGCCGGCGTTACTATGCCGTAACATCCAGTAAATTGTCGTAGTAGTTGGTTCGTCTGGAGCCATCGTCAAGATTTTCCTTTTTCGTAATGTACATTTCATAGAAAGTGACATTAACAGCTTTTTGAAAATTGTACAGAAGATCTGATGATAGAGCCAAGAGGGAAAGGATATCTTTTTTGTGCGATTTGGAGATTTAAGTACAAATATTAATTTTACTCGTTCAGCCAAACCTATTTTTTTACAATCTATAAAGTCGTGACTGGTACGAAATCTCGCAAAGGCAATATCCCCCTGGTTAAACTAACCAAAAAAATTTACCCCGTCAATCCATCCGCTCATAACTGAGCCCATTGAAATTCACCTACACTAGCCGGCATATGTATTTTGACATCTGGTACTCTCGAGCCAAGATACTGATTTTGTTTAACCAGAGCGAATAACGGTAAATTTCTTATAAGGAAATCAAAGTACATATCAACAGCAATGAATATGCTCAATATTTTTCCTGTCCATTTTCGCACTCTCTTGCTATAAAGAAGAGAACAGATTTGTGCGATATTTTGATGCGACATAAGTATTTTGACAATATCTAAAACTTTGATTGTACACCAATTTCTCTGGAAAAAATGGATAGAACATAATTTTATTAATGGTTTGTATTTTGTATTTTGAATTCCAAGCAGAAAATGTGTCCAGTGGCTTGAAACATTGGAAAAAAAATCAGAAATTCGAAGTTTGGTTTAAGCCTCCGTAGAGGCAAACTTCAACCCTGGTTTAAAGGTTGAAGACGCTGCAATTGAATTTAATTTGATAAGGTAGACTTTTTATTATTAAACACCAGAATTGAATAAGAGAAAAGAAATAGAAAACTATTCCATGCATCACAGAAATGTGATGTGTATATCGAATAATTACCGAAAAATCTTCCAAATATTTATGGAAAATGTCCTAATTGAACCAAAGGATATTATGAATATGAAGAATGTGCCTTCGGAGGCAGAGATAATAACGACCACCTTCGGCCTAGAACTAAAAAAGTCAAATTGCATGCATACGCAGATAAAGTGAAACCAAAGAAAAATTTAAAAACCATACCAAAAGCAAACCTCTGTTACTAAGGAAAAAGTTCAAGCTACTGCAACTTTCGGGAAAAGCTTTTTCGGCTTATTTTCATCTTTTTATTAGATTTTTACAAAAAAAAATCAATATTTAAAGAAAATGCCCAGTTTATGTGGAAAAACGGATACCTGGTTATCAAAATGAATACCACAGTGGAGGCTCTCTCATGATGAGGGATATATTGCTTACAATGGCCTAGGCTGCTTAAGTTCAAATCACTGTTTCCATGGCCAAAGCTTTTTTTGGTCGTCATTGAATCGTCGGAAGTTATATTCGGTTTTTTCTTTGTGGTACAATTTGGTTTAAATTTCACTTCTTTCTTAGAGTTCTTCATCGTGGCTCACTCACATCACCCGGGGTTCACACTCGCTTTTTTTTCAGAGAGCGCTAAGATTTGTTTTTATTTTATTTAAAACATTTTTTTGTTTGGTAATAAACAGTTTACCGTATAAAATAAAATTCAATAATAGCGTATTCAACGTGTAAACCAGGACTTAGGCTTGCATCAATCGATGCTAATACCAATTTCCAAATTCTGATTTTTGTTTATGTTTCGAGCCACTGGTGATATTTTTTATTTGAAAATTAATATGAGTCACTCAAAAATTAATAAAAATATGTTTTGTGCATCAGTTTTTGCGTAAAAATGGGTGCAATCAAACAGATAAAATGTTGTCAAAATACTTATGGCACACCAGAATTACGCCTCCATCTTTTCTCTTTTCTATAGCATGAGAGTCCGAAAGAGGACAGGAAAAATATTAAGCATATTTATTGCTGTCGATATGTGCTTTAATTTTGATAAAAGAAATTTACCGTTATTGGCTTTAGTTAAACAAAACCAGTGTCGGGGCTGGAGGGTATGAGATGTCAAAATACATATGCCGACCAGTGTATATATTAAAAATTTGAACCTTTTTTTTTCCTAAAGATAGAGGATAATTGAAAAAGGGTAGATTTTGACCAGAGGCATTTTAATTGTAGGATATGGAACAGGTGGATTTCATTTTAGATTTGTAAATGTCATAAACTCAGCTTCAATGAAACCGGGTCACACGGTAAGCACGAACTCTAATCAAAACAGGTATTGTGTTTGTTTTGCGTGAGTTAACCGTACTTTAAATAAAAATCATAGTCATTTAAATTGCCTTTAAATGCACTTTCTGTAGATATAACTTTCATAGTTGTAAGTTTCATACTTTTTGAGAAAATTGAATTTGAGTTCGAAAGTGGCGAGTGGCCCGATTTTTGTGAAGCCGAGTGTACTTTTGGTTGGTTTCTAGCAAAACCAGCCCATCATGTTGATTCGCCACTCTTCTTCCAACTCAATCTCACCATATTAACACTGCTCGCGTCTACCACATGAAAATGCAAAAAACAAGTCCTTCAATTAAAAGCGACAACATTAATTACGAATCAAAAGAAGAGAGGCCACACTCACTCTCTCGCTCGGGGAAAAATAAGCCAATCTCAGTAAATTCACTAGTGCTCTACTGCCACGGGCAATTCTGGCAAAAGTACCTACAATTTATCTTTCATTACATATATGTATATCCCGTCGTGGATATATAGCTATGCAATTTTCTCGGTTATTTTTCCGCACTCATTCATGTATACAACTGAATTTTAACGGCGTTCACGTCCAACTCAACGAAACAACGAGTTTGTGTTCTCCACACTTTTCTCTGGAACGACTTTATTCAAGTGTCCTTGCTCTAGCCTGTGTGCATATACATACACTGGCTGAATGAATTGTATATGAACGTGCCTTGAAGGGATGCATTTTTTTTCTGCAATGCATAGGCTCTCTGGGCACAGGCACACATCATTAGATGGTTCCAAAATGATTGCAATGATGCATGAAAAATTTCTTTTTGTTTTTCTTTGCCGAAAGAAAAACTTGCAAAATGTCATAGTGCAGGTGATGACGAGTGGCCTAAAGTTGTCGCCGGATTATTTTTTTTGACGTAAAGTAAGCAATTGTGTAAGGACGTTGCATTTTAAAACGAAACGTGGCAACGAAATTGGACACATATACGGTTTAATGTGTGAAAGGTTCAGGATCGCGACAAGTTCAAAGTAAGCATTCTTTTCCGGTGTCGACTATAAGAAATGTTTCTAACTACTACTACTACTACACAATTAGGAATAACCGGTTAGGTGTTTTTTAGAATCATTTGACTTCTAAATGAGCACTTGTTCATTCTTTGTCATTTAAACACGAATTTTGAACACAGCGGTTATTTTTTGAAATGTAAATAAAAGCAGTTCCTGGTAGCGTCTTCCCAAAGGATTTTTTTTTAATTTTTTTTATACAAACCACTATCTAAAATCCACCGTTAGTTGTCAACGCAAGAAATTTGAGTACATATATTACAAAACGATTGTGTTTTTGTTGACAGTGGTGTTTATAACTGTAAAAGTGACCATCAAAAAGGCTTTCAGAAATCATAAAAAAAAAATTTACTACCGTCTAGTTTACTTCGACTTAAACTTAACCAAACTGTCTAATACAGTAGTTCCCAATATTTTTCTATTCAGGCCCCCATTACTGCCAGGCCTGCAGTCTCTGACGTCTACTTTCGTCGTTCTTCACGAAGCAGGATATGGGTCAGAGACTGTTACCTAGAATAATATTTATCATAACAGCGATATAGGCATCATTTTTCTTGGATCGAAGGGATAAAACAGCTTTTAGGCCGGTGTATAGGAATGACAAATTAGTTTTGCTAGATTTTATGAGATTTATAATTTTCATAAACAACACTAGCGGTTGAATGTTGCTCGCGCCCTTGTCTAAACCGTAACAACACCAGGGGGGGGGGTGGTCTAATACAATTTTTACCAAATTATATATTTCAAAAATTTGACCATGTTGTCTCACCATACACGGAGTCTTAAACAAAACATACTCCACATTGACTGCGTATGCTATGGGTGCTACCCAAACACATGGTTGAATGACGCATTCACTGGACCAACTAGTTTCCGTGTACAACGTCTCCATTATAACATTGCTCTGCTTTCGATTAACCAAGAGTTGTCTAGACTGACCATTTCTGGTCATATTGTATCGACTTCAGTGCCGGCCCTCTTCTAGCCCCTATATTTCTAGTATGTAGTATTTGGTAGCAAACCCAACCGCGCGATGTGCACTGTCCTGACAGTGGTTCCTTTTGTCGCGGATTGTTTATTTTGAGCGGTGGCCCTTCTGAGCCTCCGATTTACTTATGAAAAGATTCTACGATCTTGGATTGCATCTGAACGAATCTTATGGGTTATCGGACAATGTCTCTGCATCTTGCAACAGATGATCTACAGTTTCCGGCACGTTAGTATACTAGGAATGACGCATTCTCCATCATCATGGCATACGGTGGAACTCCTCGCGCAAATACTCGCACTTTGGTCGCGATCAATGAACGCTCTGCTCTGTGTGTGTGAAGTATGTACAAGATTTGTTCAGAAAATTAAAAATAACTTGGCGCAAGTGAGGCAATTCTTATTTGCTATTGAACTTGTACTGTTTCTGACTAATTGGAATATGAATGTCATCGTATGTCGGCTCTGGTTCAGCTGTGAGTGTTGTCAATACAGATTCAGCAGATTCATTTATCTCACGAGACAGTCGTCCAGTATGAAAACATTATCTGGATCCAGTTCAATATACCTCGTGCTGCGTGTAATCCATTTGAACTGTGGAGATACATTTCACATACAGACACGATGTAACCAATAAAGTCGACTATCGACCGATTCTCGGCATGAGGTCCAATTCGAATAGTCAGTGGTTATCGCTGGCATCGGGTTATATTGTTTCGATTCAATTCGATATGGGAATCGCTTGGTGTATCAATAACAAAATGAACCTCAATATTGTAGGGTCTTCAATATATGTTTGTAGCTTCCCATTTATTTAACATGTTATTGAAGTAGAAAAGATACTGATCGGCAGTCAGATAATCGTTAGCAACAATGATTAATTGATATACAATTTGCACCTGACAGTTTTTTCTGGCTATTATTAAGTGTTTAGGTGTCAAGGACGTTCTGATTTTCTATTCATTAATCTCCTCCGCAGTTGAGTGGCGATTTTGAAAAACATCCCTAACAAATTTCGAGTATCTTAATATCATTTATTATTCAATCCTTCCCAAATACCTAGATAGGAAAATGGTTCAAACACAACACACAACATTGGATAGAAGCCACTGCTTTGTTACTATTCTTTTGGCAGGATTCAGTCCAGTCATTGGTTTTGATTGGCATTTAGAAAATATCAAGAGGAATTGGCACCCATCATAATTTGATTCTTGAGAAACCCTTGAACATTCATCGTGCTGTGTGTGGATCTATATAATTTTGCCAAATCATCATTCTTTTCCGTCAACCGTCAACGACATTTTGTTAATTGTTCGCTTTGAATCGACATTAAGTGGATGACAGAGTTTTAATAATGGCTTCGTCTTGAAATGGTATGTTGGAGCCAAATTTTTGATGAGACCTAAATAGAAATCTGATAATAGAAACGAAATTATGCGAAAATATTTTTGTATTTTCTATAGGTAACACATGTCCAATGCACGCTCTGTGGCTCACTTGGTTGAGTCGCACTCTACGATGCTAGTAATCTAGAAGTCCGGAGATGGAATCTCGGCGTGGTCCAAAATTTCCGTACTTATGCGGATAGGAAATTGTATATAGTGCTTGCAACATTACACTCCGAAATGATATGCAATGTAACGTCGACTCGAAATTGCCTACAAACGGCTAAGGGCGTTTAACATTGTACAAATTTTATAAATTTCAGGCAAAAATATTTACCTTCATTCTCAACTGTGGCGTTTTAAATAAATAAAAAACTTTTATTGGTTTGATTATTTTTGATTAAATTTTAACGGTTTTTGACACCCAACTCAAAATATGTTTTCATATTCATTTGATTTCTGATCACAATTATTAACTGCCAAATTTCAATTTTGGATTTTTTAAATTTACATATTTCTGATAAGTCCAAAGGAACGTCTTATTAGTATTTGTCTCCTAATCGAAATCAAAACGACACCAAATTGAAAACAAAATGTTTCACGCTTGCAACAATATGATTGCCTGTGTGTGTTATTTTTATCAAGGCAAAATATGTTCTTATCTGCTTTTGTATATTTTTTTCGTCATTGTCATTTCGATGCTATCAGCTGTCCGCCTTGTTGCAGTCAAGTGTCAGCTTAACGGCTGAACTGGGTCGCAAACGTTAAATAAATGAAATAATAAAATGAATGATTCGTATACCAGCTGTTTAAAGCTAATGTACTCTTAGTCAGCAGCATTGCCTTCTAATATCATAGAATAAATCGAATTGAACATGACGGAAGAAAAAAAATGATTCATGCTACGCAAAATTTTGCTTGTAGATTAATTTCTTCTCTGAATTCCGAAGAAGTTTATTTTTGTAAATTGCTTATGGCATAGATGATTTGTTTTTAGGAAGAGAGAAAGTATGCTAGCGCCTCGTTAGATTTTATTTTAATTAAATCGATGATAAGATGACGAATGTTGATGTGTATTATAATAAATTTAACGAGTAGCCTGCGTTCTAAGTAAAAAAATTGCAAATATATATAAAAATAACACAGTTTTTTTAGGAATTAGGCTGTTTTTAAAATAATATTGTTTATGAGACACATATGACTCATGTTGTGCCTCTTAATGAGTCATATGTACCTCATGACGGAATATTTTCCCGAAAAACAACATTATAGGTTGTTGTTTGGTCAGGTAGTGATCGTTTTAAAAGTGATTTTCAAGGCTTACATAATATAGGGTTTTCCAATAAGAGGTGTTATTTTGAATAGCCAGCTATTGCGGTAGATGTCACGTGAAAGCTGCCATTTTTTGACATTTCACAAGTAGAAACAACGCCATTTTTAAAAATGGAACGATACACGGTTAAAATTCACTATAAAAATGGTGAAAAAGAAAATGGTGAAAAATGGATTGCGCTATCGAGAGATACTTAATGATTTTTTTATGGCCGGAATTCCAGATCAATACCATCCAACTCCGAATTGGATGATATTGATCTGGACAACGTTTACTTTCAACAAGACACGCAACGAAACCGTGGATCTTTTAAGGGGAAAAGTTTCCGGAACGTGTTATCTCTCGAAGAGGTGATCACAATTGGCCACCGAGATCTTAGCACCTTGCGACTTCTTCCTTTGGGGCCACGTGAAAGATAAGCCAGGGGTGTAAAACTCAATTCCCGGCCTATAGGCCAAATATAACTGCGTCTGCGGGTTTGAGCGGGCCGTAGAACAAAAATTTCGAAATGCCCATGAACATTTTTTTCGGAATTGAATCACAGTATTTTTTTAAATATGACTGTAAATCAAAGTAACTATAACGACATAGACACTATATCCTTTAGAACTGCAATATTTTGGAAATGTTCCTTCAAATAATTTTAAACAATTTAGACAAATTGTCAAATTGCCAAAATTTAGTTGATCGTTGACCCTAACCATAAATTGTGAGTTAATTTCCGTCAAATTTTGGCCAGCTGATGAAAACATTGTAGCACTAGCATACGGAAACAGCCAGGTCAAAATAGCTTCGCTAACATGCATTAAGTTTGGACAAAAGGGTGGCTACAAATAAGTAGACTAAAATTTGTTTGTGCTGCGGTGGCAGATAAGCATAAGGTTCGACAAAGCCAACCATTTGTTGTCTGAACCGCATTTCGAAACAAAACAAATTCACGAAGAGCTTAATATTTTCCTGCTCAAAAAGGCCGCCTTAAGAAAAAATTGTTTATAGAACATTTAGGGAAATTTCTATAATACACAGTTAAAGCTTGCATAAGCCACCGACTTCTTGGCAAGTTTTAGGAAATTTGTATATGTACTTGAGTTCGACGCCTCATATTTTCCATTTTTATGTATTTGTGCTGATGCACTTTGTGTTTCTTCGTCGCGACCGTGGGCCGCACAAAGCAGTGAAGTGGGCCGCATGAGGTCAGCGGGCCGCGAGCTCGACATGCTTGGTCGACAACAGCCCATCGTCGATTCAAGACCTCAAAGATGAATTTCGCAAGTACATAGGGCAGCAACTTTGCGATTTGGTAATGGAAAATTTCATGAAAAGGATATGGTCCCGTGAGCGTGGTCGTGGTGGCCATTTGGCTGATGTTGTTTTTCATTATTAACATGCCTTCCTCTTTATAATGAAGTATAATAATCCGATCGGTTATCTAAAAAAATGCTATTTTTCTTTGCATATCAAAATAATACTTCTTATTGAAAAACCCTTTATAAATTTTTAAGGCGCTTTTAGCTTAAAGTAAGCAAAAAAAGCTGACAGAACACTAAAAAATCACGTTGGCCTTAAGTTTCGGAGTACAGCCATCCGCCTAAACATCTATAAAAATCAGCGTAAAGTAATATGTCCTTCAATAAAAGTTCCACATACTTGGTATCAGGTCGCACGCATAATAAATTGCACTCATGAAAGCTTTATATACATTCACAACGCATACACATGTCCTTAGAACATATCACACCTCCTATCCTAAACTATTACGTAGGTTATACAGACGAAAATAGTGGTGACCCGGCGTCGGGCACCTTTCCATCAGTACCCCCACTACAATTGCGGTTAGTCAACTACTTAGGCCTGTTCGGTACCGCGATTCGGTTTTTTTCAATACCCGGTACCACAAGCGGTTTCCCTGACTCAGGTGTTTTTCAGTACCGACGGTTTTTTTAACCATAAGGCGGTTTTTATGAGTACCGGGTTAAAAACCGACTCAGGTTTTTTTTCAGTACCGACGGTTTTTTCAACCATAATCCGTTTTTTTAAGTACCGGGTTAAAAACTGGTACCAAAAACCTGAAAAAACCGACTCATGGTTGAAATTAATCGTTCTTTTTAACTCGGTACCAAAAAACCGACTCGTCGGTCGGTTTTTTTAACTCGGTACCAAAAAAAAAACCGGGATATCGGTACTTTAGAATATCGGGTCCGGTACCAAGTGAATACCGGTTTTGTACCGGGATCCCAGTTTTTGGAACAGGCCTAACTACTTGTCCCCGCCATAAAAGAAAAAAAAAACGATCAACTGTATAGGATAGGTCCTTGCTCTGCACGTCGTCCTTCTCTTACCGGGACAAAATCTTTTCAAGTTTTTGAAGTTGCCAACTTGTTAAAGGGGATTTTAGATGGTCATAGATAACGTTTGGCTATAGTTTTTAAAATAAATGATTTTTCCTATACTCTTGATGTTTGCTAAAAATATTTGTCTCAGCCATGTCCGAGAAATCAAGAAGATACTACATTATATCCTGTAATTCACGTCTAATTGGTTGCTATTTTGCCTGCAGTATATGCAAAAGTGATATATACGCGATTTAAAAATCAACCAATTCTGTCATATTGATAAATTTTAGGTTTTAACACCCACATTTTTTGACTACATTGAACTATACAAATTTATATGTATACGTCTGAAAACAACTTAAAAGCCCGAAGCATGTCGTTCCACCCGTATGCTTGTCTTTTAGCAAACTTGACGCATGCTGTCTATTGAAGAGGTTTGCACAAGTTATCCTAACTGCCGGATTCATCGTCAGCCGGATGACTGCCAGGCAGGCTGGCAATGCAATGAAGTTAAGGCGACCGAAAGCATCTGACGGATACGACCGCGTGTCGGTTCGTTAGGAACACAGGAAAACTTTTCCACTCAAAGAATTTCTCTTTATTAGAACTAGTTGGCACGATAAGGGTAGAAGAAGAAGAAGAAGAATATACAAATTAGTATAGAAGTTAGAATGGATAAATGATTCATGCAGAGAGGGATGATGATGATGAGTGTTTGAATCAAAGGAGCTTTGGAAATCGATACGTACGACTGTCTCTGTCAGGTACACATAGACCATAATTAAATGCGGTAATATACCAAGGACTTGTATCGCATAAAGTTTTTTTTATTCGGTTTTCATGTAACGCAGAATATGGTTGTCAAGAGACACCTATCGACCGTGAGAGTTTTTTTTAGGTAAAAGAAAAATCATGCGTGCTTGTGAGTCATAAAAACGCAAATATTAGTCGGTACGTTAATATTGCTTTGCTGTACAGAGAACACCAAAGTTTCAAAGAAATAGAAAAAAAAATCACAAGTGATCTATTCTAAATAGGCGCCAACTGGGTCTTAGCAAATATGTATAATATAGATTTGAAGGTTCTCAGGCCCTCATTCCTGATAAATATTTGCAAATTAACCGCCAAAAATGTTTGCATTTTACAAAACAAAACACAAAAAAAACACCTTACCAATGGACTTAATTTTCGACAAACAGACCATTTGATCTTAATAAATCTCTTTTGTAGTTCTCCGACTCGGAATAGTTATCACCTCCATTATCAGCCTCATCACCACAGCATCACAGAGTCATTGATGTGAATCAAACATATACAAGATGAAGTATCTGCTAAGTCGATTAAAAGAAGATCTTGAAAAGATTATGCCGATCTGCGGGGCGCTAAACAGTCTTTTCTTGTGGGGGACAGACAAGACAAGACTGACCAATTGATTCTATCGAAAAAAAAACTCACCTGTTTCCCATGGGAAGAACGCGCACGGTGTGGTCAAGCGGAGGGAAGCGAAATTTACGTTCATATTATATGGAATGAAGAAAAAAACAAAAAAACCGATACATAGAAATCGATCGATAAATCTTAAAGAAAGATTTAACCATAGGTATTTGGGTTTATGGCGCGGTATGTCCTCAAGATTCACCTGACCTACGATATATATGTCATTCTGTTATTCGACCTGTTTTTTATCCACCCAAAGTTTTTTTTTTAAATTTCTTTTCAGAACAGTGTTACTTTCTCAGTTCATGTGGTAAGGCAATGATGGTGGAATTGACATGTTCACTCTTTTCAATAGCGATTTTAGGATTATGGAGGTTCAGTGAGGATTAGACAAATATAAGCCCGATTTTTTTGGGCCAGAATATATCCGTATGTATTACATAAAACTACCCCGGATACATTTATCCAAAACAAATAAATTTTTACTAAAATTGGTTGAGCGAAAAATTTACAGAATATCTCTTACTCTTCAATAAGTAAGTAAGTCCAATAACGTGGCCATTATAGAGGGTGTTTTTTTTAAGAATGATAGAACTTCAAATTGAAAAAAAAAGACAGAAATTATTAACTTTTAGTAATTTTTTTTTTATTATTGGAATGATAAATGTCATACATTTAACATTTGAAAACGATTTGAGGCATATGGCCACCGCGGCTGTTCTTGACGAAGCGCATTCTTGACGTCCAATTCAGGACCACTTTTTCGAGTACTTCTGGCCGTATTTCAATTGTTGCTGGTTTATCAGAATAAACCTGTGATTTAACGTAATCCCACAGCAAATAATCGAGAGGTGTTAAATCGCACGACCTTGATTGATAGGCCCATTTCTTGAAATCAACTTATCGCCAAATTTTGATTTTAATGATGGTTGATTTTGTTGATGGTTTCTTCGACGTGTTGGTGTTACTGCATCATTTAGAGAGTCTCTCTCTCGATTACCGTAACTCCTAGTGGAGCATGGTGCGTTGATGACTACCGTGTGTCATCAACGTTACAAAGACAATTGAATTCGGAGTGTGATACGGTTGTCAGCCACACCACTTCCTAGTCGCATTGTTGGTTTATTATTCTACGATAAGAATATTTCTTATCATCTTCTTCTGAATAATAAACTTGCGACGAGTCGTGCCGAGTTTGGAAACTCGTTTCTCTATGAGTGTCTATTTCACAGAGTGGCGACCGAACGATCACGGCCACAGAGCACGACCATTTAGAGAGTACGTGGTACGAAATCTATTCACAATTTGACGGATGGTTTGCTCAGATGGACGATTATGTATACTAGGGATGTCAAAAACCGGCCCATAACCCGGTTTTCGGTTTTTCCGGTTTTTTCGCAAAGCCGGTTAGACCGTCCGGTTTTAACCGGGCTCAAAGTACCGGTTTTCGGTTAACCGGGTTTTCATTGAATTGCTTAGAATTTTAGCAAAATAATGCATACGCAACAAAAATGGGAACATTACGCTATCAGCTTCGCAAGAAGAATTTTCTTGTTCTTGTTATCGACACTAGCGACACTTATTTTACCGTCCGCCATATAGCGGACATATAGCGGAAAATGGCGGAAAATATCGGAAACACAAAAGTTCCCCCTATTAAAGCGGATAGCAGAACATGCCAAAAAATGTTGATCGGAAAGGTCCCAAAAAGGACAAAAAAGGATACTCTTTAATCCTTGGCCGGAAGTCAGCATGTGGGGTATCAAATCAAAGGAAACGTCGAGTACATTACATATCCGGGGTTTGTTTCCTGTTTCAACGACCCTAAACGGAATAAATCGAGATTAAATGGAGAATGTAATGTACTTGACGTCCCCTTTGATTTGATACCCCACATGCCGACCTCCGGTCAAGGATTAAAGAGTATCCTTTTTTGTCCTTTTTGGGACCTTTCCGATCGAATTTTTTTTTTAGCAAAATGAGTTTTAGATTCCTGGGAGCCCACTGATTCAAAAGCCACAAGAATTAACCTTACTTTATTTTTTTCTATTTGAAATGCTAATATGACTGCACTATGATGTAGATGTTGTAGTCTTTGTGGACACGACGGATGTTGAAGTGGACGCGGATATCGATGTGGACGCGGACGTCGTAGCAACTGCCGATTCGTCTTCCTATAACAATGAACTCTAAATGCACTGATCTGATACACATATACATTCACGACGCACAAAAGATACACGTGTGACACGCAACGTAAACAATATCTGCCTTGGACAGGAAAAATGCAAGGAGCGGTAGTTTGACGAGGCGATGGTTCTTGGAATAATAGCACTAAGGAGAGTGTTCGGAAATACGAAATTTTTCATAGAAGACAAGCAATAGAATTACAGACTGACAAATCAAGAAAATATAAAAGTTTTATGAATTTGCAAAGTTTTTTTTTCGGTTTTAACCGGATGGGCAAACAACCGTCCGGGTTAAAACCGGGAGGATGAAAAAACCGAAAAAAACCGGTTAACCGTTTTGAAAGTACCGGTTTTCGGACTAACCGTCCGGTTTTTGACATCCCTAATGTATACCATAAAAAGTCGTCTATAAGTTGCGCGAATCGACGACTGATTTTCGAAGTAAATTTTGATAATTTGGAAGCGTTCTTCAGGCATGAATCTAAACATTATGATTTGCCAGAGTATACTGAAATAAATAAAAATAAAAATTAATTCAAATGTAATATTTTGTGTTTTTTTTTCAATTTGAAGTTCTATCATTCTTAAAAAAATACCCTGTAGTAACAGAACCGCCCACGGAGAGAATCTTTAGAATCGCCAAATTAACGTCCTTAAATACGAAATCACGCTAAGCATATACGAGTAATCCCATAACAAAAAAACATTGTGTTGATACAATATAAATAAAATTTGGTAATTCTATTTTCTCTCTCTCTCTGGTTCCTTTTAACCCCTAGTGGGGCATAGGGCATTGACTACGCCTCTTTTCCACCTCTGTCTATTAGCAGCCATCGCCTTTAGCTGGTCCCACGATTTGCCTATAGATTTTCCCTCTTCCTCAACAGATCTTCTCCACGTATTTTTGGGTCTTCCCACACGACGCCTTGCATCGGTTCCCTGAGGATTCCAATCTAGAGCCTGTCTTGCAATGTTTTTTTGGCTCTTTTCGAAGTGTGTGACCTATCCACTGCCACTTCCGCCTTTTGATGTCGATGCCTATCCTATTTTGGCCAGTAATTTGGAGGAGGTCGTCGTTAGAGATTACCTCAGGCCAGCGAATTTGTAGGATGCGTCGAAGGCACTGATTCACGAAAGTTTGTAGTTTGGTTGTAATATCGCTGGTCACCTTCCAAGTGGAACACCCATATAAAAGCACGGATTTTACATTGCTTTCGAAGATCCGGAGTTTGGTATTTCTGGAGATGTTTCTGTTTTGCCAGAGAGGAGTCAAACTGAAAAATACTGCTCGGGCTTTATTTATGCGCGACTCTACATCGGCATCAGCCCCACCATCCGCTGTCACTACGCTCCCAAGGTAAGTAAAGTTCTCGACTTTTTCTATCTGCTGTCCGGAGATAGAAATGTTTCTTTGCCTTTCTGATGTCAAGCTCAGGTATTTCGTCTTAGCGGCATTAATTTTTAAAGCAGCACTTCGACTTTCACGATGCAAAGCATCTATTTTGGGTGATTAATAATTTGTGGGGATTTTGAATTTTGTGATTTTGAGTTTTGAAGACTTTGAGGTTTTTTAATTTTGGATATTTCAAATTTTAGGGATACTGCATTTTGTATTGATTGTTGGGTATTTTATATTTTGGGGTTTTTGAATTTTAAGAATTTTGTATTTTGGGAGATTTAAATTTTGAGGATTTGAATTTTGTAATTTTGAGGGTTGAGATTCTCAATTTGGGGTTTTTGAATTTTGAGGATTTTGTATTTTAGGATACTATATTTTAAGGATTTACTATAAATACATATTTTGATTATTTTTGTAATGTAATTGTAATTTTTGCTTAGGGCTGTATGCTTGTAGTTCGGATCTGATGTGCTTCAAGAGATCAGTATTCCTAATTGCAAAATCAGTATGAATTTGACATCGTAAATAGTAGGGTTAAATAACCCTTAACAGTATCAAATTAAATCGCTTAAAAACGCTTACGCAGTAAAACATTACAAATTTATTGGACGATGCAATTGACTAAGTAAGTTTTTAAGTAACTTGAGTATACTTAGACTGCATCGTAATGTGAGTCAGCAATTCCTTCATTCATTCATGATTTTCATTCAATATGTATCGTATCGTGCTGCAGCAAACAGTGGACGTACATATTATGCTGAGTGGGCTGGGAACCATATAGTGTGGTCTTACACGCAACATTTCACATGTCCGTTGCGATATGTGTAACACCCAGCTGTTTCATTATGTATCTACTCAAGTTCTGTTTGTCTTATAAATGAGCCTACTCAGATACAATGAAGGATATTAAGGGAGAGAGCATAGTGAAGGATAAAAACGTTTTACATTATTATTGTGCTATAAGTAAAAAAAAAAAAAAAACAAATTTGGAGGTAATTTCATGGAGTATCACGAAGCTCAATTCATATGGATGAGGATTTGAAGCACGAGTCCAGTCGGTCCCTTGGCGAGGAGGACCGCCACATCTTGGAGATTAAAAAATATGTTCGGCTCACGTCTATTTGTCATGTCAATATCCTTCTGTTGAAAATCCGTCTTATCAACCTTGTTTATAGACTTTGACCACGTAAATTTTTTAATGCGTAGATGTTATACTAGGATGGATTTCGTATTAGACCTAAGAGCTCCAATAAGTGCCTAAATTTTTTTTTAAGTATATCTCGCAAAATTGTTTTATTTCTGCGTTTATTTGCTTGTACCCAATAAATTGTTTGAGCTTATTGCGGTCGTTATTTCAAACACACTATAGCATTATTCGAAGGCCTTTTCAATTAGCGCACCACGCAAAAATCCCAGTTGCTGTGCTGTTGCAAATTCTCCACTTGACGTTGACGCCGCATCTCGCATCAAAACACACATCGCGCGGGTCACAAATGCGTGTGTGGGAAACATACATAACGCACAGCCGTTAACAAGTTCCACCTTACAATCATCCCATCTATAAACATATGAAACATTAGCACATCAATTAGCAACCTAATCATACAAAGTCTTAGCGCATCGCATTAAATTGTAATACATATTATTGCATTCTATATGCATTCATCGTCAAATGTGGGTTTCATATGCATAGGTACGCCAGTAGATTCCATAATGTATACACATGCTTGAAACGCGAATTCGCGATCGTTCCTAACGATCAAATAACACGGAACATTGGCGTCTAATATCTTCGCCACCCCCACCGCAACCAGCAAAAACCAAAGCGCCACTCCCGCGGAGAAGGATATTGTTCAGACTTGTGTAAACGTCGAACATTACACGTCTACAACCAACGCTCCATGTTGAAAATTGCCAATTTTCAATCTTGTAACAAACTTGGGCCCATGTTGTGAACCCTGCGGGTCATCGTCACAATCAACTTTAGGTCATGGCAAAATGTGTGTAAACACCGCGGCAAGGTGATATGCAGAACAGATTATATGTACACACACAAAAATTGTTAAATTTGCGGTTTTGTACAGATTGTCGCGGCAATGAACATCAACTATAGCGAAGTTCATGAGCCACACAAGACAACACACACCGGTGACAACGAATAGTAAAAGTGTTAACAACACTCTGGTTGATATTTGAGACTGAGTAAACAACAACAGTGTGTGTTGTAAAAAATTTGCTGATTTAAAGTCGGGGTTCAAGTATAACTTTATTGGCTGGGATGAAAACTTAACTTTTTTCATTCGTTAGAAAGGGCTTAAGTACCCTTCTTAAGCTTGAGGTTTTGAGAGACTTCTTTTCTATTAATATTCTAAATTCGATTTTTTTTTTCAAACTAACTTCTCGATTTTCATTTCATAATTTCACTGCTGTAGTGAACGCCTGCCTACTAGTATAAGGTTTGTCGAATGGTACTATGTACTATGTCGGCGCATCCAAGCCGCTCGATTAGTGCGCTGCTGAAGCTTCAATTATTACCGCATTTCGGTGTATCGTATAGTAGCTAGCAGGTCTCTAGTTGTTGCTAGTATATTGGTATTCTTACCTTTTAGTCTAGTACATATAGCTCAAAACCCAAACATCCAAAAAGAAAAGAAATTTTTGATGCCAAATTGTTGAATATACTGCCCAATATATGCAGAAGAAAGTTACACTAATTTGCGCCATGGGTTAAGGGGGAGGGGGTGGCAAAGGGGAGAAAATTCAGTTTTTTGCAAATATCTGGAAAACTATGAATCTGACCTTAAAATGTCCTGAGAACGAAACAAATTACACAAAATTACCTTTGTAATGATATATAACACTCTAGACGTTTTCTCGGAAAGTTATACCCTAGACCCAAAAGTATATAGAGAATTTCCATTTTTTGAGTTTTACATTTCGCACTATAACTTTTGATAGAATAGACCTAGGGTGACAGGATCTTGTTCATTATATTACTTACAAAATTTATTTGGTTTGTACCAAAAATTGAAGTGCTCCGACCATTGACGCCCCCCTCACTCCTCCTAATATTTTTCAAAAAAGCATGCCTGTAGCTTCTTTTCAAATTGAGCCAACCAGATCAAATTTGGTAGGATGCCTATTCTAAGCCCCATTATGCTCCTTACCAAAAATTATTACCACCCGATCAAAACTAAGGGTACCCCCCATACAAAGTGAGACAAAATTCTAACGAATTTCACATTTTTTCACTTCTAAATTCTATCTAAAATGGAAAAATAACATTTATCTCTTAGAACGTCATTATAACAGTTAATTGTAGTCTTCTAAATGTATATTCAAAAGTTTGTACCAGAGCGTGCCTTACAAGTACGAAAAATCGGGTTTCAAGTTTGCTAGTACACGTTCCTCGATATATTCGGAAATAGCCTTAGAACTAGTACCAATGACCTTCAAACCCAATTTGTTGATACTTGTAGTGTACGCTTTGATGCAAACTTTTGAACATACATTCAGAAGACTACAATTAACTGTTATAATGACGTTCTAAGAGATAAATTTTATTTTTCCATTTTAGATAGAATTTAGAAGCGAAAAAATGTAAAATTTGTTAGAATTTTGGTTCACTTTGTATGGGGGGTACCCTTAGTTTTGATCAGATGGTAATAATTTTTGGTAAGGAGCATAATGGGGCTTAGAATAGGCATCCCACCAAATTTGATCTAGTTGGCTCAATTTGAAAAGAAGCTACGGGCATGCTTTCTTGAAAAATGTTAGGAGGAGTGAGGGGGGCGTCAATAGTCGGAGCACTTTAATTTTTGGTTCAAATCAAGTAAATTTTGTTGGTAATATAATGAACAAGATCCTGTCACCCTAGGTCTATTCTATCAAGAGTTACAGTGTGAAATGTAAAACTCAAAAAATGGAAATTCTCTATATACTTTTGGGTCTAGGGTATAATTTTCCGAGAAAACGTCTAGAGTGTTATATATCATTGCAAAGGTAATTTTGTGTTGTTTGTTTCGTTCTCAGGTCATTTTAAGGTCAGATTCATAGTTTTCCAGATATTTGCAAAAAACTGAATTTTCTCCCCTTTGCAACCCCCTCCCCCCTTAACCCATGGCGCAAATTAGTGTAACTTTCTTCTGCATATATTGGGCAGTGTATTCAACAATTTGGCATCAGAAATTTCTTTTCTTTTTGGATGTTTGGGTTTGGGGCTATTTTGAACCTATTGTACTGGACTATTTGTTGTATAGTCATTTTTTGTATTATCACTGAACCAAATCGCCTGCTAAAGTAAAGAAAATACGGCTCAAATCAAGAAAAAAAGACAATAAAAAACAGCCAAGAAATATTTCTCTTCATTTGAGAATTAGTCACACTGATCCAAGTGGAATGCCAATAGCAGCGCTTTAAGGAAAAGTAACCTTGAATCAAGCAAACTTTTCTTATGAAAAAGACAAGAGAATCTGAACAAAAATAAAAAAAAACTTGCATCCACCCAACATCGAACCCATAACCCCATTCTTCCCAGTCAAACGCGCTACCCACTGAACCAGAGACACTTGTGACTAATCTACTACAACGGTCCAATATAAGCTAAAGCTAAAATAAAGCTTTTCCACGAGCTTTACATGGAAAATGTCAAAACAAATCTACTATCAAGCATTTGTTTGCTTGAATTGAGAATAATGGTTTAGGCTTGAATCTACTTCCTATTTCTCAAAAGAAGGTCTTGAAAATAGGATCGATTCAAGAAGAAATTTTCATATTTTGAGAAATTTTGTCTAAATTCGGGAATTTTGCAAATGAGAAAAGAGTTTCTTAATTTTAGATGGCCCAATTTTCTCAGTGATTGTTGCTGGTACATAGTATGTAATTTGAACCGATGCAAGGTCGACCATGTAATCGCTTCAGCAACATTATGTCACTGTATATACACAAGCCGGCTTATGAGAGTAATATTCCTATTATACACACGCTCAGCGTGAAATTGACAGGCCGTTAAAAGAGTTAAATGCATCCAATTGATGATTATTATCCAATAATAAAATGATCGTTTTAAAAAATAATGATTCATAGATATGAAAAGAGCCCAGAACCTACCGTGCTATCATAAGTGCCGGTGTGGATTTTTCAAGGTCGAAATGGATGGCTCTGGTTCATGATCAATGTTGGGACTGTGTACTCTTTACGCCGGTATAAGTTTTTTTTTCTGAAGTGCGATTAGACGAGAAGCCCTTGGGTTAGGTGTTTGGAAATCTCTGTTTTTTTTGCTTCTTGTGTTCGGTATCTTCAAAGAGCTGGTCGGACTAGGCTAGGTCGGAAACTAGACAAATCTATAGGGTTGGGCTTAAAACCAATTCTTGGTCTATCAAACGCATTTATGTACCTACTTTCCGTCATTGTGTCAATATATCCGTTTGTTTGTCAAAGATACAGAATATCTATGTACGTACCTACATACTTCTCTATCAAATCTGACTGACTTTTGTTGTCATTATTTCATATTCGATTATGGAACCTTTGTTAACACACAGATAGACAGTCAAGCTCGTGTGCGGAGGTTTAAAGCGTATACGTACTTACTAGGATTTATCTGAATGAGTCAACGATCTTCTTTAAACTGTACCGCGCTATATGCGCTGAAAAGAAAATTTCGTCAAAACAGATTCATATGACAAACCTATTCATCAGTACAAAATGGAATTATGTGCGGGTATGGAGAGTTCAAGTGAGAATTTTACATGAGCAATGACATACTCTGTCAGTGCACTCATATGCGTTGCCTTGACCTAAATTTGGGATTTCCATTTTTGGATTTTCAGTTACTTCAGCTGGTACATAGAGTAATTGATTTATCTGGATATGTGGTAAGATAGGTTTGAGGTAAATTCCTGACAGAAATTAGGTATGAATTACTCGTAGCAGAGTTATTTGTCGTGCTCGGTGGCCGTGATCGTTCGGCCGCCACTCTGTGAAATAGACACTCATTGAGAAACGAGTTTCCAAACTCGGCACGACTCGTCGCAAGTTTATTATTCAGAAGAAGATGATAAGAAATATTCTTATCGTAGAATAATAAGCTAACAATGCGACTAGGAAGTGGTATGGCTGACAACCGTATCACACTCCGAATTCAGTTGTCTTTGTAACGTTGATGACTACACACGGTAGTCATCAACGCACCATGCTCCACTATGAGTTACGGTAATGAAGGCAGATTAGCAGAGTAGTTTTTCTTCAGAATTTATTTGCTATACGATTCTAGTTGATGATAAAGGCCATGAATCGAAGTTGGTTGAGTCAGACGAATATCCGCGGCTATAAGGAATGTAATTAAACAACACAAATCACGTATGAGCCAGTTAGGAGAGGTTTAGAGGCTATGGTGCAAAACCTTATTCATTTTATTCCGCCCTCTTCAAGGCTCACATACCGTGCAAACGGCTTATTGGTAACATTGGGCAGCCGAAACGAAAATAAGACATGGAAGAAATTCTGTACAAATGCCTGCCCTTTGGCAAGACCATAAGGTCGTATTTTTGGTAAAACCTTTGAGGGACGCTTAAGTTGCTGGTACCTTCTAGACCAATCTTTTTCAGTCCGTGCCCCTCTTGCGAGGTCTGCTGACCCTGGCGCCCCCGAGAAAAAGTTGGCCTGAAACTGAAAATATGTTTGAAAAAATTGTCATGGACAGGGAATGCCATAATTTTGAAAATAAGTTCGAAATCCATTTTCCAATTTAAAATTGTTTGAACATTCGCTTGTTAATGTAGCCCATTTTTTGGAACTACTGGAAATCGTTAGAAGTATTATGTATTTAAATTTCGTGATTTCCGCATTTCTGCCGTCACCATGGCTTCAGTGATGTCTCGAGCAGCAATATTGGCATTCCCTGAAAACAAAACCCGCAAAGTTTTTACCAAAGATCATTCTATGCGAGAGTAACTATAGCTGGTGTGGATCATAGTGAGCAAGCTTTGTCAATTTGTATCATCCATATCAAGTGATTTTGTAGTTTTTTCTTGGCCTAAAATATTCTCAGCGGTGTTCATCAAACGGATTTAGTAGCAGCCATTTTTGTTTAACGAAGAAAATAATAATTTTGTCGTTTTTGCAACGCTTTGTAATTAAGTATTACTGGTGGATTTCGAGAGAAGTTCGAGGCAGAATGATGGTGTTGAAACAAACTATAATTGATAGAAGGCATCAATATTAGAGTTGTGCCCGCGTCCCCTTCCCTAATCGTCACGCGTCCCCTAGTTTGGGAATTACTGTCTCTAGACGAACCATACCAGAATTTTCACCCAAATTTAAATTGATGAACAAGAAAAAATATAAATGGTTGTTTTTTCTGGATTTTTCAAATTTTATGATTTTTATTAGGAAGAAGAAGAGAAACGTTTTTTTTTTCGGCTAATCTTTATTTAAATAGTCTTTTAACTTTTAAAATAAGAGTAAATTTAAGATTTCCTATATATAAACACGAAATATATATGTTTTTGTTTAATTTCTTTTCAGGTAGCTTACTTTTTTATGAATACCTTCGGTAAGAATTCTTAACAAAATATAATTCAACCAAAGCCATCCAAAAGCGCCAGCGCCAATTTTTTTTTAAATGAATCGCGTTTGATACTCTTAAATGTGTCATGCGGTGTTATGCGCTGTTTTGGCACTTCCATTTTATAGTTAAATTTACCGTTATACTGCCCGTACGATAAATTGCAATTATTATAATGAATTCTATTACACTTTCCATTAGCAGAAAATCCTTTAAACTTTTTTTTCCTGCATATTATTATCTTTTCAGAATATTCATATATCCTTTGGGAATGTCCTTGTTTTTTTTATGCTCCTGGAGATTGGCATCATCCCAATTAGAGTATAGCAACAATCTGAAAATAATGTCATTTCAGTGCCTTTTTCTTTTGAAAATTCTCTTGATATTTGAACAAGATTCACCTTTGAGTCTCTACGTGAATATGTTGTACATTATGTTTTGTGTTTGCGTCATATGGAAAATGTTATTTTAAATAATAGAGTATTCTGCCGAAAAAAAATCTGACAAAGGTTTTGAACAGAAAAAATGGAGCAAGGACATTCAATATTTAATGAACGACGAATGGAAGAGCATTGTAGTTATTAATGTATGTACTTATCATCAGTGGCGTGCACTCCATATATGCAAATAAGCAGTGCATACCCTCTCATTTAAAAACATTTTCTTCATACAAGTTCATGAAAATAATTACTGATTTCACTGTTAATTTTTTCCTCAATAAATGTACCAGCGCCATCTTTATATAGGTACTGTATGTTCCACTGACATCGTTTTTTCGCCGACACTAGAGTAGCTCGATAAGCACCATTTCGCCGTGCTTGTAATCTCCATACGAATTGAAAAAGTTCAACTGCAACAATGTTGCAGGTTTATATGGTGAAGAGAAGCACGCCTGCCTTGGCGTTGGCGAGCAAAGTTGACGGACGAACGATGACTATAGCACGAGCGGCGAAAAATGTCGTGATAAGATTTGAGCAAAGGGAACCAAAGCGGAAATAGATACATTGTAGGTCACAAAATGTGTCGTTCAGTTTTGATAAAATGTTTCCTTTGTTTGTTTTTTAATATTTAAACAATGTTGAAACAGGAATTTATTATTTTTTAAGGAGAATGTATTTTACTAATCAGAAACAAATTATAATGCACATTTTTATACGGGGTTAGCTGCATAGCTATGTATGCATTTTGTTAGTCGCACTGTGTTATGTACATATTACAAATGGAGGTTTATATGCCTACAGTTTACACATTTGAGAAAATCAATCAATTTTACAATGCGAATGTTCGTATTTGTTTGATTGATTTAAATAATTTTAAAGCACTGTTTTGTTAACGCTACAAAGTGTTTTTATTATACTTTTTTTTAGTGTTTTCTACAATAAATTAGGCGGTTTTTCCTCATTTTTAGTTATCCTGAGATTACTCAATTACTTAGGAAACACTAACCTTCCTTTTTATTTCGACATATCAAAAAGCGTTTATACTCGTATTTATCTTTTTTCGGTTTTAATTTTGCATACCCTCCACAAAATGGCTGTGCACGCCACTGCTTATCATGTTTGTTCATTTGTTGAAGTCTTCCTTAAATTGTTAACGGAAAAGGCCCGCGGTTTTTTGAGACGTGACGACCCATTCAATTTCAAAGCATCAGTAAACATCAATATATTAAAACATTTTCCAAATTTTGTGTTTCTGACACGCGCCGATCGAAAGAGTATTATTTCTCCGAGAAAACAGGGGTACCATTCTGGGAGGGGCAACTCCAAATTTTTTTTCTTGTAATTGGTTTTTCTTGTTTTTTTCTCGAAACTAAAGACCCAAAAATATTCAAGTGTTTTTGCCACACCGATTGGAAAAGTAGTTCACCAGGAAAACGGGTACTATTCTGGGACGGCAACACCAAACATTTTCTTTCCGGTTTTAAACCTCAAATTTGCAATCAGCGAC
Organism: Microchrysa polita; assembly: GCA_949715475.1. Classification (NCBI taxonomy): domain Eukaryota; kingdom Metazoa; phylum Arthropoda; class Insecta; order Diptera; family Stratiomyidae; genus Microchrysa; species Microchrysa polita. The sequence continues at coordinate 6,266,049 of OX454418.1, read as the reverse complement.
CAAATTACATTAGTGTTTCCGCCAAGCCGATTCCACGAGTATTTCCCCAGAAAACCGGAGTAGACTCCTGGTGTGAACTCTAAACAACTTTTTTTAGGGCGTGGCATTCAATTATTCGAGGCCTAAGATATCTTATTTGCACTTTAGATACGTTGTCATCCCTTTTTACCTTAAAGCTGGTTCAACTGAACCAATTAATAGCGATGTAGTTGAGTCAACTATTTGGCTCAGTATGGTGAGTCGTTCATTGTCAACTACTGACTCACGTGCTACATATCACTACTTGACACTATGCCTCATTGTCGTTATTTGTTTGACCTCCTAAAGGGAAGAAAAATGATTTAGCAGTTTAAATTTATGACAAAACCTCGAAAAATATCCACACTATATAATACGAATGTATTTATCTTTATTGATGTCCAAAATCGACCAAAAACATTTTAGTTCACATTTATTGTCGCTTGTCGCCCGTTGTCCATTTGTGGTTCGCGTGGTATGTCCAGTCATTGCAAGCTTCGCAAAACTCTTCATTTGGCAACCATTTCCATTTTCGACTCGGTTCGCGGACAGTGGCCTTGTACGGCTCTGATGATTTACTCCCATCAAATTTAACGGACCTATACATCAAAAATGTTGGCCGTTAAGTTTTCTAAACATTTTTGGTCAATTTGCCAAACAGCCAGGGTTATTTTTGGCATTATAATATTATGGTTGAAAAGAAACTCCAAGCAAAGATTTGTCTGCTATAAGAATTTATTATTGTTTAGTCTAGTCCAGTTTGAAGGACTGTGAAATCTGTTAATGGGAAGCATTAGAAGAAGTATGTAATAAAATTGAAAAGGTCCATTCACACATATGGGCATACACTACACCACATCACGCGTCCATCATCATTCTTATGATCGCCTCAGTTTAAGCTGGCTTTATGATGCAGAAAGCTGTAGAGAGAAAGAAAAAAAAAACTGTCTTAAGCCCACACATTGAATAGATTTGAAATTAATTAAAGTCATCGTTGTCGTGGACGTTAAAATTATAAATGTGCGTGTGACTCAAATACTATGTTTGTAGGTTTTGTAGGCTCATTTTGCGACCATTAGAATTAATTAGTTCAGTGTTGATATTGGTTTGAAAAACGAGAGTTATTTTAATTGGATTTCGTTTCCGCTGCTAAGAGATACATAAAAGTCTTATGGTAGAAAAAAAAAATGTTGGAACTGCAAAATAACGCGAACGCGATGTATAACGAAACGTTTCGTATAGTAATCAACCAATTATATGAGAAACTGTAATTGCTAGACATTTTGCACTATTATGATAATATGTACGCGGCTAGTGTACGGAAGAGAATCGGAAATAAGGCGCAGATGGCCATCGTGGTTAATTGCATATGTTACACAAACATCCAATTAGAACACCATGCTAAATGATCGTTTAGCATTACATATGTCAAAATTTGACATATAACGGATATTAAACAAGAAGTGTAATTGGTTGAAGTTAACGGCGCAGTTGGTTGTGGAAGTTAGGTGCTATTTTGTTTGTCAAAAGTGAGGGCTTCTTTTTAGCCGAAGATGAAACGTGGGTTTATTTGAAATTGTCATTTTAAGTGTCGTCTTGTTGATGTAGTGGTTAGTGCGCTCCACTTCCAAGGACAGATTCGTGGGTTTGAGTCCTACTGAGAGCGGGTTCAGCTTATGATAGTTTTCGAATTCATGACCCGTATGGAACCCTCAGACTTTAAACGAGTACCATTGATGGAGGTAATAACTCTACAGAACCTACTGTTGGTTTCAACAACTCTACAAAAAAGAAAAACAAGTAAGATCTCGAAAACTGGAACTAACACATCTGCGGCCTACGTCCAATGTTGAACTGTTGCACTAGCTTTTTATTGTTTTGAAGTTTTTTTTTCAGTCGAGTTTTTTTTAATAAGGTTCTTTATCCTTCTTGTCTGTTATAACGTCGCGGGGCGGTATAGATTTTTTAGATATCACGAAAGCCTAACTGAACCGAATATTTAATTTTTAAAGGGGTAACGACTTGCGTCCAGTTGTAACTACTAGGCTTTATCCTAGCAGGGGGTCTAGGTCCTTGTGACATCAGTCAAAAAGCCTGTGTAGTGGGACAGAGATCTTTGATGAGTTGCGACACCACGTACCTAGCAGCGCAAGGAGGCCCCTGGTATGGTTGATACACCATGGCGTGGATCTGTACAAAGACCATTCGGGCGATAACGTTCCCGAGCTCCCTAGTTATGTACGGGTAGCTCTTGGCATGACCGACCTCCTCCCATAACTTACGGGAGGGAAGTCGTATAAAGGCCGAGCACGATAAACGGTGTTCCCTCATGGGAGGTTCACCTTAATCGTGTGAGCTTCGGAGCTGGCGGCTTCGCACAACCCGAGCCTCGAAGGGGCTAGTTAGGGAGAATGGCCTTGGTGGAAGATGCCTACGCGCCTATATCTAACTAGTTTGTGGATTGATGACCACACGGCCCGCATCGCATTGCTGACTAGTATACTGAACGGCCCGCCCGGATGTGAATGGCAGCGCTATGAATCTGCTTTAAGCAGACGAGTAGTCACAGGTCCAACGAGCCTGGGATGTGCACATCTGAATTTTTACGTGAGGCTTAACCAATAGTGGGCCGAAGGAGGATCACACCTGCTATAGAGAAGTCTTTAGCGAATAGTGTACCTCGGGGATGGGTGTGCCCAGGGGGCTTAACCAATAGTGGGCCGAAGGAGGATCTGCTATAGAGAAGTCTTTAGCGAATAGTGTACCTCAAGGATGGGTGTGCCCAGGGGACCATGGCCCTTGCCCATCAAGGTGTTGGCCTCGAGCTGGCTGTAGGTTGTTAACCGAGTCATCGAGCTGGTGATGCAACCCCGGGGTTGGGTTTCATAAGGTGAGTGCATTCGCAGGGTGAAGAAATCCCCATCTGACAATAAGACCATGCCAGTAAAAAGCTGAAGGTCCAAACCGCCCGAAGGACTGGGAGATAAAGGCCGAAAGGCTAGGTGCTCCCCTGACGTTAAAACTCGTAGATGGTAATCTTGTAGCTACTGATATCTATGAGTCGATTTTCGTACTGCTGTAAACCATAGGGACACGCGTCCTCATCCTTAAAATGATGACAAATGACTGTTGGAGGAGGCTTACATACCGGAGTATACCGTGGTCTTCGGCGGACCAGATACTCCTGGCCATAAAAAGTGAGAGAAAGGTTCGAGTTATACAGGGGACAAATAGGTAAAAGATCTAAATGGTCTTTTAGGGGTTTACTACTAAAGCTATCCAAGTAATAATCCGCACACGGAAAAAAAATAACCGGTTAAAGTTTACAAAACAGCTCAAGTTTTTAGTAGAACGGTAGCTTTTAGCTCGATAAGTGTTAACCATGTTTATTTTCTACGATGAATTTCGTTCGTGGGAGCGAGCTTTTTCTATAAGCACTTCAGATCGCTCAAAGGAATCGACCTCGATATCACTGAACCGTTTTGTTACACTTTAAAAGCTTAAACTTTCGCCTTCAAATATTTCTGAAGGTCGATGCGATAGCGTCACGTTTCCATTATACTATACTCTCCGGCCATTAAAAAGCGGAAAACATGTTCCATATAACATCAAATTCCATAGATAATAAAATGACTGTGTGTAGTACAAATATTGAGTGTGCGCAACATACAGACAATTGACAAATTATCCGTCGCACCAAAAATGGATAGCATCAAACAATTTACTTGTGTTTTTTTTACTTACTAAATTAAATGTTTGTTGGCTTCGCGCCGTTCAAAATGACATCTTTCAATTTCAATTTGTTCGTGTCTATATAGTACTCTACGGCAAAAAGAGGTAGCTAGCTGGGTTAGCTGATATCAGGGTTGTTAGCAATGTCGTTTAGTTTGATTGCCTTGCCCAATAGACAAGCGCAACAGCGATTGCTTCACAATTTCCTCGGATCCTATTTAGATACGCGAGTAAATAGACAGCAGCATTAAGCGCATAAAAAATCGACGGGGTCGTATTCGTATCTCTAGTATACCTACAGATAACTTAAATGCTTTCAACGGTGGCGACAAATTAACTGGAGTGAAGCCATTGAACGAGTTAATCTATCGCACCGTTTTGTCAACGCGCGCAAACCTCTTAGCTCTGAGGCAACAACGTTAATTTTTATCAATGATCGATTAGACCCCAAAATGAATGCAATTGATGAATGTGATCAGGTCGTGCCGTTGACTAGTTGTACTAATACTATATTCAATCGTTGACGATGGTTAATTCGATCTTTAGAGCAGAACTATTACTGAAATTCCACAGTCCATTGGTTTGCAAGAGGTTTGATTTAGCCTTCTCTGGGTTGTAGTTATATAAATGTACTCTTGAAAGAAATTATTGTTCCGTAAAAAGGCATAAGTGGTTCAGCTGGTGCGACATAGACCCAAATCAATTTGTCAGTCAGTGTGGCGAATTGGCGAAAATAATTAGAGTATGTAGTTAAAATAAGGCAAATCATTGAACTGCGCACTAATTCAAGGTAGTCTGACCCACATGATTATTGTCGCAGGCAAGGTAATTTGAGGTGTATAGTGGTTATGAGGATACAGAGAGTTAATGTATGTACAGTAGAGCGTCGATTATCCGAACTTTTGTCGACAGGGATTGTTATGGGATAACCGAATGTTGGGTTAATCGAATTTCCACGATTATCCGAACTTAAGTCGACAGGGATTGTTGGGATAACCGAATGTTGGGTTAATCTAATTTCCACATTGAATATACTAATGCGAATACGCCGAAATTAGTGCATCTTCGTCAAAAAAGTGGAAAGAAGATGAGAGGAGGAAAAGAAAATTAGAGGAATGCCAAAAAAAGTAATATAAGCGACAAGCTGAAACTGCACGAAACCACTATACTGAACGAAATTCATTTGGGTAGATATTTTTATTTGACGACTTTTTTTTAGTCAGGGGCTACTTTTTATTCGGGTGTTTTTTGTTTGTTTGTTTGAATTCTAACTTGAATGGATTTCGTATCAGAACCTTTCTTTTGCCGGAACTTTATTCACTTGTCATCGTGTTACAAGAGCCACGTAAAGCGATTCAATACATTTTCTATTTATTGGTAAGAAAATCATTGTGATTTCATGGGAATGTCCAGTATACGATCTCTACTGACCTTTTCCTGCAAATGCACGACCTATGTAAACCTTACTTGAATAAAGCCACCCAATGTGTGTCCATATGTATAATTACCATATATGCCCCTTTATATCTTTCTAGTTCCGCTGGCATAAATTAGTTTGTTTATGATCTCAACCTCAGCAAGACAACATCCCGATCTAAGACCAGCACAATACATATTCTGCTCATATGCAACCGTGAACGATTTGCATAATCGCATACGTCGAGCATGCAGAACCTATACAACGATGACGATCATGAGTGGCGGCAAAGTCGTTTTTCATATCCAATATGCATTTAATGTACTCTATGATTCCAAGAAGTATTTGGTTCAGGCAAAGTCATCTTGTAAGACGATAGCTTGCCATGAGAAGATCGTCTTTTGATCTGAAACCTTTGAAAACCTATCTTCTTCTAAGGCAAAGTACATTGGGAGGTATGCATGGAAAATGAGACAAGTTCAAGGTCAGTCATGGAAATTGCATTTTAGTAATGCACCATTGCGCGCACATTGACTTGACTTGGCACCCAGGGGAGTGTATGTAATTGAAAAATGGTTGAGTATGAAATATCAATTCAGGTGCACTTGACTACGAGTGTGGTAAGTCCCTATATCGAAGGAAATGTCTCTACAAGAAACAAAGCCTATCTAGTCTGGTGGCAATTATACTACATATTTCGAGAAAATGTTCGAACTCCTTTTTGCATTATGTTTTACCTGTATCCTATACGAATTCACCAATCCCTGTCGATTCTTTTTCAGCAAAACAAATCCACTTCATCGACGCAACCCTGACATACGAGTACTTGTACATTGCCTAGCTAGAAGCTTCAATTCTAGGCAGTCTCTATCTTGAGAATATATACTTTCAATATCAATGCTGTTGTTCAGCCACCCACAATGACGATTCCTAGGACTTTATATGGTCGGACGAGGTTCGTTGAGATATCATCCAAACTCATTTGTTCGCTATTATATGGTTCTCATCTTGATGTTTTCTCGGAATACTGCGAAAATCTAATGTATTGAAAATCCTTCAAAATCGAAGGCTTCCGACCCAATTCCCAATGGACGAACGGAAAACCAGCCGAAAGATATTTGTACTTTTTCATATTGAGGACGAACTGTCAAGTTGTGAAATGAGAGAAATGAATTACTTCACCCATCCGTCTCTCTTATTCTTATTGTTTGCTTCACTTATGGGCTTATTCTGTCGTCATCTAAGTGAAATTGAATGAAGGACATTGTACATACAGATTTAGAACAAGCTATTAACGAAAGAAAGTGAGATGATTTGTTTGTTTCCTTTCTTTACATTTTTTTGCCTTAATTTGTTGCGGTTAAAAGGAGTTGTCAGGGATTCAATAAAAAATGTAGGCTGAAAGCCCCGAACAAATTGTTGATCCTCTGCCATCGTTCTGGTTAGGCAAGAACAAAGGCCTCCTTAACGAGCGAGCGGCGGCATGCGCTTGCTGCGGCTCAGGTTGGGTTTTTACCACTCGTTCTTTAAAAAATTAACCTCACAAACCGAACTCAAAATGTTTACTTATACTGGTATAAGTTGAGAACTCTTAACACTTTAAAATTAAGAATTACAACAATGCTATCACCCTCTATCTACATATAGGTGTCAAAAATCATTTAAATTACATTACCTATTGACTGAAGCGATTTTTTGACGCTTTAGAGAATAGTTAATGTAATTTCGACAGCCCCAAAAAGGATAATAAAACTTCAAAAACAGTCATTTATGTGAACAAATTGACTGAGTGAATGTAAAAAAAAAAACCATTGTCGAGCGAGAATGGCAAATCAGTCGACTTCTACTCAACACAAATAAATACCATTTACTGGATAAAAGCGTCCAGGCAGGACAACAATAGAATATGTCGGTATGAAATGAAACCAGCTCAGTGAAACGTGAATTATTATGACAATTTTGTCAAATGCTCACCGCCAACCACCCCCATAGTTAGTTAGCTTCCTATTCTATACGCCCGAAAATTTTACACAGACATTTTAGGAATATTGTCTGGATTTTATTGCTCCAGACATTCGATTGTTGTTCGCGCGCACCCCCAAGAAGAAAGGGATGTAAACGGACTGTATAGTTATTATGTGTCTGGAAAAGATCCATTTATGGAAGTTATACGTCTGGAAATAATTTAATAATGATTGTACGTAGTGAATTAAATGAAGCGTGCGTTGAATTGCGCTCGCTTTCAATCAATTCTTGTGCTTCTGTCGAAGAAAGAATTCCTGTTGTCAGGAATGGGGCTAATTTGATTTCATATTCCTTCTTAGCTTATAAATAGACAAATGAGAGGGATTTGATTGAATAAAGGACCAACGAAGAATTGCGATGGTAAAAGCAAATTTACCCCGTCGAATTTTCCTTGGCTGGGAATTTTTCGTAAAGGTACAATTATAAATTTTATAGGTATATTTCCGCGTTTTTCTAAAGATGCCGTAAAGAAGTAACGAAAATCGGATTGACTCTGACCCCTGCTACACCTTTGCAAAAAATACTAGATACAGCCGTTTAAAGAATGGGCAATAAATCACCCCCAAAACGCTCCTTTTAGGCTGAAAATGCCACTTTTCTCAATTTCTATGAGATTTGGCGAAAGTGGGGTTTGAAAAAGTCGCTGAAGAGGACATCCAGACCTACATTTTGCTGAAACTTTGAGGGCCCTAGCTATCACCGTTTAGGAGATACAGCCGTTTAAAGAATGGGCAGTAAATCACCCCCAAAATGCTCCTTTTAGGCTGAAAATGCCACTTTTCTCAATTTCTATGAGATTTGGCGAAAATGGGGTTTGAAAAAGTCGATGGCTGAAAATGCCACTTTTCTCAATTTCTGTGAAATTTGGCGAAAATGGGGTTTGAAAAAGTCGATGAAGAGGACATCCAGACCTACATTTTGCTGAAACTTTGAGGGCCCTAGCTATCACCGTTTAGGAGATACAGCCGTTTAAAGATTGGGCAGTAAATCGCTCCCAAAACGCTCTTTTTGGGCTGAAAATGTCACTTTTCTCAATTTCTATGAGATTTGGCGAAAATGGGGTTTGAAAAAGTCGATGAAGAGGACATCCAGACCTACATTTTGCTGAAACTTTGAGGGCCCTAGCTATCACCGTTTAGGAGATACAGCCGTTTAAAGAATGGGCAATAAATCACCCCCAAAACGCTCCTTTTAGGCTGAAAATGCCACTTTTCTCAATTTCTATGAGATTTGGCGAAAATGGGGTTTGAAAAAGTCGATGAAGAGGACATCCAGACCTACATTTTGCTGAAACTTTGAGGGCCTTAGCTATCACCGTTTAGGAGATACAGCCGTTTAAAGATTGGGCAGTAAATCGCCCCCAAAACGCTCTTTTTGGGCTGAAAATGCCACTTTTCTCAATTTCTATGAGATTTGGCGAAAATGGGGTTTGAAAAAGTCGATGAAGAGGACATCCAGACCTACATTTTGCTGAAACTTTGAGGGCCCTAGCTATCACCGTTTAGGAGATACAGCCGTTTAAAGAATGGGCAATAAATCACCCCCAAAACGCTCCTTTTAGGCTGAAAATGCCACTTTTCTCAATTTCTATGAGATTTGGCGAAAGTGGGGTTTGAAAAAGTCGCTGAAGAGGACATCCAGACCTACATTTTGCTGAAACTTTGAGGGCCCTAGCTATCACCGTTTAGGAGATACAGCCGTTTAAAGAATGGGCAATAAATCACCCCCAAAACGCTCCTTTTAGGCTGAAAATGCCACTTTTCTCAATTTCTATGAGATTTGGCGAAAATGGGGTTTGAAAAAGTCGATGAAGAGGACATCCAGACCTACATTTTGCTGAAACTTTGAGGGCCCTAGCTATCACCGTTTAGGAGATACAGCCGTTTAAAGAATGGGCAATAAATCACCCCCAAAACGCTCCTTTTAGGCTGAAAATGCCACTTTTCTCAATTTCTATGAGATTTGGCGAAAATGGGGTTTGAAAAAGTCGATGAAGAGGACATCCAGACCTACATTTTGCTGAAACTTTGAGGGCCTTAGCTATCACCGTTTAGGAGATACAGCCGTTTAAAGATTGGGCAGTAAATCGCCCCCAAAACGCTCTTTTTGGGCTGAAAATGCCACTTTTCTCAATTTCTATGAGATTTGGCGAAAATGGGGTTTGAAAAAGTCGATGAAGAGGACATCCAGACCTACATTTTGCTGAAACTTTGAGGGCCCTAGCTATCACCGTTTAGGAGATACAGCCGTTTAAAGAATGGGCAATAAATCACCCCCAAAACGCTCCTTTTAGGCTGAAAATGCCACTTTTCTCAATTTCTATGAGATTTGGCGAAAGTGGGGTTTGAAAAAGTCGCTGAAGAGGACATCCAGACCTACATTTTGCTGAAACTTTGAGGGCCCTAGCTATCACCGTTTAGGAGATACAGCCGTTTAAAGAATGGGCAATAAATCACCCCCAAAACGCTCCTTTTAGGCTGAAAATGCCACTTTTCTCAATTTCTATGAGATTTGGCGAAAATGGGGTTTGAAAAAGTCGATGAAGAGGACATCCAGACCTACATTTTGCTGAAACTTTGAGGGCCCTAGCTATCACCGTTTAGGAGATACAGCCGTTTAAAGAATGGGCAATAAATCACCCCCAAAACGCTCCTTTTAGGCTGAAAATGCCACTTTTCTCAATTTCTATGAGATTTGGCGAAAATGGGGTTTGAAAAAGTCGATGAAGAGGACATCCAGACCTACATTTTGCTGAAACTTTGAGGGCCTTAGCTATCACCGTTTAGGAGATACAGCCGTTTAAAGATTGGGCAGTAAATCGCCCCCAAAACGCTCTTTTTGGGCTGAAAATGCCACTTTTCTCAATTTCTATGAGATTTGGCGAAAATGGGGTTTGAAAAAGTCGATGAAGAGGACATCCAGACCTACATTTTGCTGAAACTTTGAGGGCCCTAGCTATCACCGTTTAGGAGATACAGCCGTTTAAAGAATGGGCAATAAATCACCCCCAAAACGCTCCTTTTAGGCTGAAAATGCCACTTTTCTCAATTTCTATGAGATTTGGCGAAAATGGGGTTTGAAAAAGTCGATGAAGAGGACATCCAGACCTACATTTTGCTGAAACTTTGAGGGCCTTAGCTATCACCGTTTAGGAGATACAGCCGTTTAAAGATTGGGCAGTAAATCGCCCCCAAAACGCTCTTTTTGGGCTGAAAATGCCACTTTTCTCAATTTCTATGAGATTTGGCGAAAATGGGGTTTGAAAAAGTCGATGAAGAGGACATCCAGACCTACATTTTGCTGAAACTTTGAGGGCCCTAGCTATCACCGTTTAGGAGATACAGCCGTTTAAAGAATGGGCAATAAATCACCCCCAAAACGCTCCTTTTAGGCTGAAAATGCCACTTTTCTCAATTTCTATGAGATTTGGCGAAAATGGGGTTTGAAAAAGTCGATGAAGAGGACATCCAGACCTACATTTTGCTGAAACTTTGAGGGCCTTAGCTATCACCGTTTAGGAGATACAGCCGTTTAAAGATTGGGCAGTAAATCGCCCCCAAAACGCTCTTTTTGGGCTGAAAATGCCACTTTTCTCAATTTCTATGAGATTTGGCGAAAATGGGGTTTGAAAAAGTCGATGAAGAGGACATCCAGACCTACATTTTGCTGAAACTTTGAGGGCCCTAGCTATCACCGTTTAGGAGATACAGCCGTTTAAAGAATGGGCAATAAATCACCCCCAAAACGCTCCTTTTAGGCTGAAAATGCCACTTTTCTCAATTTCTATGAGATTTGGCGAAAGTGGGGTTTGAAAAAGTCGCTGAAGAGGACATCCAGACCTACATTTTGCTGAAACTTTGAGGGCCCTAGCTATCACCGTTTAGGAGATACAGCCGTTTAAAGAATGGGCAATAAATCACCCCCAAAACGCTCCTTTTAGGCTGAAAATGCCACTTTTCTCAATTTCTATGAGATTTGGCGAAAATGGGGTTTGAAAAAGTCGATGAAGAGGACATCCAGACCTACATTTTGCTGAAACTTTGAGGGCCCTAGCTATCACCGTTTAGGAGATACAGCCGTTTAAAGAATGGGCAATAAATCACCCCCAAAACGCTCCTTTTAGGCTGAAAATGCCACTTTTCTCAATTTCTATGAGATTTGGCGAAAATGGGGTTTGAAAAAGTCGATGAAGAGGACATCCAGACCTACATTTTGCTGAAACTTTGAGGGCCTTAGCTATCACCGTTTAGGAGATACAGCCGTTTAAAGATTGGGCAGTAAATCGCCCCCAAAACGCTCTTTTTGGGCTGAAAATGCCACTTTTCTCAATTTCTATGAGATTTGGCGAAAATGGGGTTTGAAAAAGTCGATGAAGAGGACATCCAGACCTACATTTTGCTGAAACTTTGAGGGCCCTAGCTATCACCGTTTAGGAGATACAGCCGTTTAAAGATTGGGCAGTAAATCGCTCCCAAAACGCTCTTTTTGGGCTGAAAATGCCACTTTTCTCAATTTCTATGAGATTTGGCGAAAATGGGGTTTGAAAAAGTCGATGAAGAGGACATCCAGACCTACATTTTGCTGAAACTTTGAGGCCCTTAGCTATCACCGTTTAGGAGATACAGCCGTTTAAAGATTGGGCAGTAAATCGCCCCCAAAACGCTCTTTTTGGGCTGAAAATGCCACTTTTCTCAATTCGTATGAGATTTGGCGAAAATGGGGTTTGAAAAAGTCGATGAAGAGGACATCCAGACCTACATTTTGCTGAAACTTTGAGGGCCCTAGCTATCACCGTTTAGGAGATACAGCCGTTTAAAGAGTGGGCAATAAATCACCCCCGAAACGCTCCTTTTAGGTTGAAAATGCCACTTTTCTCACTTTCTATGAGATTTGGCGAAAATCGGGTTTGAAAAAGTCGATGAAGAGGACATCCGCAGACCTACATTTTGCTGAAACTGTGAGGGCTCTAGCTATCACCGTTTAGGAGATACAGCCGTTTAAAGAATGGGCAATAAATCACCCCCAAAACGCTCCTTTTAGGCTGAAAATGCCACTTTTCTCAATTTCTATGAGATTTGGTGAAAATGGGGTTTGAAAAAGTCGATGAAGAGGACTTCTAGACCTACATTTTGCTGAAACTTTGAGGGTTCTAGCTATCACCGTTTAGGAGATACAGCCGTTTAAAGAAAGAATGGGCAATAAATCACCCCCAAAACGCTCCTTTTAGGCTGAAAATGCCACTTTTCTCAATTTCTATGAGATTTGGTGGAAATGGGGTTTGAAAAAGTCGATGAAGAGGACATCTAGACCTACATTTTGCTGAAACTTTGAGGGCCCTAGCTATCACCGTTTAGGAGATACAGCCGTTTAAAGAATGGGCAATAAATCACCCCCGAAACGCTCCTTTTAGGTTGAAAATGCCACTTTTCTCAATTTCTATGAGATTTGGCGAAAATGGGGTTTGAAAAAGTTGATGAAGAGGACATCCAGACCTACATTTTGCTGAAACTTTGAGGGCTCTAGCTATCACCGTTTAGGAGATACAGCCGTTTAAAGAATGGGCAATAAATCACCCCCAAAACGCTCCTTTTAGGCTGAAAATGCCACTTTTCTCAATTTCTATGAGATTTGGCGAAAATGGGGTTTGAAAAAGTCGATGAAGAGGACATCCAGACCTACATTTTGCTGCAACTTTGAGGGCCCTAACTATCACCGTTTAGGAGATACAGCCGTTTAAAGATTGGGCAGTAAATCGCCCCCAAAACGCTCTTTTTGGGCTGAAAATGTCACTTTTCTCAATTTCTATGAGATTTGGCGAAAATGGGGTTTGAAATATGAAGATGAAGAGGACATCTAGACCTACATTTTCCTAAAACTTTGAGGGCCCTAGCTATCACCGTTTAGGAGATACAGCCGTTTAAAGAATGGGCAATAAATCACCCCCGAAACGCTCCTTTTAGGTTGAAAATGCCACTTTTCTCAATTTCTATGAGATTTGGCGAAAATGGGGTTTGAAAAAGTCAATGAAGAGGACATCCAGACCTACATTTTGCTAAAACTTTGAGGGCCCTAGCTATCACCGTTTAGGAGATACAGCCGTTTAAAGAATGGGCAATAAATCACCCCCGAAACGCTCCTTTTAGGTTGAAAATGCCACTTTTCTCAATTTCTATGAGATTTGGCGAAAATGGGGTTTGAAAAAATCGATGAAGAGGACATCCAGACCTACATTTTGCTGAAACTTTGAGGGCCCTAGCTATCACCGTTTAGGAGATACAGCCGTTTGAAGATTGGGTTTGAAAAAGTCGATGAAGAGGACATCCAGACCTACATTTTGCTGAAACTTTGAGGGCCGTAGCTATCACCGTTTAGGAGATACAGCCGTTTAAAGATTGGGCAGTAAATCGCCCCCAAAACGCTCTTTTTGGGCTGAAAATGCCACTTTTCTCAATTTGTATGAGATTTGGCGAAAATGGGGTTTGAAATAGTCGATGAAGAGGGCATCCATACCTACATTTTGCTAAAACTTTGAGGGCCCTAGCTATCACCGTTTAGGAGATACAGCCGTTTAAAGAATGGGCAATAAATCACCCCCGAAACGCTCCTTTTAGGTTGAAAATGCCACTTTTCTCAATTTCTATGAGATTTGGCGAAAATGGGGTTTGAAAAAGTCGCTGAAGAGGACATCCAGACCTACATTTTGCTGAAACTTTGAGGGCCCTAGCTATGACCGTTTAGGAGATACAGCCGTTTAAAGAATGGGCAATAAATCACCCCCAAAACGCTCCTTTTAGGCTGAAAATGCCACTTTTCTCAATTTCTATGAGATTTGGCGAAAATGGGGTTTGAAAAAGTCGATGAAGAGGACATCCAGACCTACATTTTGCGGAAACTTTGAGGGCCCTAGCTATCACCGTTTAGGAGATACAGCCGTTTAAAGATTGGGCAGTAAAGCGCCCCCAAAACGCTCTTTTTGGGCTGAAAATGCCACTTTTCTCAATTTGTATGAGATTTGGCGAAAATGGGGTTTGAAAAAGTCGATGAAGAGGACATCCAGACCTACATTTTGCTGAAACTTTGAGGGCCCTAGCTATCACCGTTTAGGAGAGACGGCCGTTTAAAGAATGGGCAATAAATCGCTCCCAAAACGCTCCTTTTAGGCTGAAAATGCCACTTTTCTCAATTTCTATGAGATTTGGCGAAAATGGGGTTTGGAAAAGTCGATGAAGAGGACAGCCAGACCTACATTTCGCTGAAACTTTGAGGGCCCTAGCTATCACCGTTTAGGAGATACAGCCGTTTAAAGAATGGGCAATAAATCACCCCCAAAACGCTCCTTTTAGGCTGAAAATGCCACTTTTCTCAATTTCTATGAGATTTGGCGAAAATGGGGTTTGAAAAAGTCGATGAAGAGGACATCCAGACCTACATTTTGCTGAAACTTTGAGGGCCTTAGCTATCACCGTTTAGGAGATACAGCCGTTTAAAGATTGGGCAGTAAAGCGCCCCCAAAACGCTCTTTTTGGGCTGAAAATGCCACTTTTCTCAATTTGTATGAGATTTGGCGAAAATGGGGTTTGAAAAAGTCGATGAAGAGGACATCCAGACCTACATTTTGCTGAAACTTTGAGGGCCCTAGCTATCACCGTTTAGGAGATACAGCCGTTTAAAGATTGGGCAGTAAATCGCTCCCAAAACGCTCTTTTTGGGCTGAAAATGCCACTTTTCTCAATTTCTATGAGATTTGGCGAAAATGGGGGTTGAAAAAGTCGATGAAGAGGACATCCAGACCTACATTTTGCTGCAACTTTAAGGGCCCTAGCTATCACCGTTTAGGAGATACAGCCGTTTAAAGATTGGGCAGTAAATCGCCTCCAAAACGCTCTTTTTGGACTGAAAATGCCACTTTTCTCAATTTGTATGAGATTTGGCGAAAATGGGGTTTGAAAAAGTCGATGAAGAGGACATCCAGACCTACATTTTGCTGAAACTTTGAGGACCCTAGCTAATACCGTTTAGGAGATACAGCCGTTTAAAGAATGGGCAATAAATCACCCCCAAAACGCTCCTTTTGGGCTGAAAATGCCACTTTTCTCAATTTGTATGAGATTTGGCGAAAATGGGGTTTGAAAAAGTCGATGAAGAGGACATCCAGATCTACATTTTGCTGAAACTTTGAGGGCCCTAGCTATCACCGTTTAGGAGATACAGCCGTTTAAAGAATGGGCAATAAATCACCCCTAAAACGCTTCTTTTAGGCTGAAAATGCCACTTTTCTCAATTTCTATGAGATTTGGCGAAAATGGGGTTTGAAAAAGTCGATGAAGAGGACATCCAGACCTACATTTTGCTGAAACTTTGAGGGCCCTAGCTATCACCGTTTAGGAGATACAGCCGTTTAAAGATTGGGCAGTAAATCGCCCCCAAAACGCTCTTTTTGGGCTGAAAATGCCACTTTTCTCAATTTCTATGAGATTTGGCGAAAATGGGGTTTGAAAAGGTCGATGAAGAGGACATCCAGAGGTTCAGAGAGCTAAATTATCTACATCTCTGGAAATGCCAAAAATCCCACCTGACTTTCTTAACCCGATTGTGACCTTATCAAACACGAAGAAATCCATTTTCCTATAGTCGGTTAGTCAACTTCCTTTTAGAAAAAAACTCAAGCTACATATTCATATTTATTCTAGTCACACAAAATAAGTATGACTAAATATTGATTAGTTCCACTGACGAAAGTGTGCTCAATTGTATATGCCACATACACTCCTATCTGCGACGGCTATAATAGTGTTATTATTCAATCACGTATGGACATTCCCGCGACGTCATGAAACACCAATTTGCGACAAAAAAGAAAGAGGAAAACATTTTTATGAAAATCCAAAGAAAATGCTGTTTGAGTCATGAACACATGGAATTTTGCACGCGTGCTTCTACACACCTCATTTAATGCTTATTTTGTTTTCATTTGAACATGGGACATTACAAATTGTTTCCTTTTTGCCTGGAACACATTTATGAGTCTGGCTTTCTTTTCTCCATTTTGTTTTCATTGTATAATGTCGTTTTGTCGCCAGCAACCGCCGCAATGTTGTCATTTGCTTGTTCACAAGAAAATATAGTATGCTGAATGTAGAATATCGTTCTATCGACTTTCTGATGGCTATGTTTCTTATATACTAAAATACAATGGAGAAAAAAAATAAGAAAATTGATGTCCACGACGGACGCCATCTTGTTTAAATATCACTTTAATAAAATGACCGTTAAACGACAGTTGGATTCAATTTAAAAGTATGTAGCTATTGATGCATTTCATTGAATTATGTACACGACTAAAAATAGGAGGAACATTTTATTAACGTTCGATAGATTGAGAAGAAGAATGGAAAACTCTTAAAAATAAAATTGATATAGGAGCGTTTTGCTCCATGCCTTCTGGTTAATTTAATTATTGTGCTTGTGCAATAACTCTATGGTTAGTTGATTTTCTTCCGCTCTCTACCCGCTCTGTTCTTATGGACAACAATAAAAAACTGCACATAACTAAGTAAAAGTTTCGCAATAGCAGTTAACGTTATCTTGGCATGAATCTATTATACTATACTTACGTGGTTGCACTTATTACTATGTTGGTACTAACGTCTTGCCTTCATAGTATACAATATCGTCATACTTTTATTCTGTACATATTACAATAGTTATGCTTTCCTAGGACAAATGATGATGTCTAGTCTAGAATATTATGTACATACATTGTACGAGAACACACATATATTGTTACATACATATAAATGCAGGTGCACGAAGAGGGACGTATATCCACATAACATATATGCATTTCCTAAGAAAACTATCCTTCTAGAATGTTTTCAAACTCACGGCAAATATCATGTTCAAAAGTGGGTTTTGTTTTACTAGAAACGCACGAAAATTATATTTTTGTTCAATGGTTTTCAAGCTAACTCTACTTAAAAAAAGTTTTTTTGTAGATGGCACACACACGAGAATCCATTCAGATTCCGAATATAACGCAACTTCATATAAAAAAAAATAGCTAAGCTAAATTGTGCTCAAACAACACTTTCCAGTTGAAATCAAAGGTTTTTCAAGAAATTTTAAATAAAGCACGTAGACACAGTGTTTAATCAAAATTACATTAGAAGATTTGCTCCCAAAGAACTTAACTCGAATTATTCCCGTGACTCTTGATAATGATTTGAAAATTTGAAACTGTTGGTATATTTGGGTATGTATTGAAATTTTTACCGGTAGAGTTGTAGATTGTAAGTTTTTTCAAAAAAGTGTTAAATCTATTACAAAAGTGGTAAATTTCAAACACTAATGCATAGTATGCCCAGATTGGCATGTTTCTTTAAATTTCATAACGCAGATTTAATTTCAACAATTAAAACGAAAAAATACAAATTTATCCACTTGTCAATTATGGTCAATCAGCGAAACAAATATTTTTTTCTTTCATATTTACATACAAGTATTACTCAATAATACTGACATTGTTGGATTGATTGGCATAGTACAGTTAATTGAAATATATAATATTATTCTCTATGTCAAATCTTAATTTGTCGCCTGCGCTTTTTGGTTGGGGTTAGCTCTACCTTTACAATGTAGGTATGCTATGACGATGCTATACTGTTTCGTATAATCCGATTAAAATCCATTTGATACCATAGTGTTAACCAATTTTCATTCTTCATTCCAATCGAATTATGATCTTTTGTCACATAATATGAACAGTCAATCGTCTAAGGAAAATAATTGAAAAAAAAAAGTTTAGTTCATTTTAAAAACAAATCTTTTTCTGCTACTTATTTTAGACAAGTAAATATATCTCTATACATATACAAGCAAAATTGAATTTTTGCTTCATTCAAATATCATTTCGAAATTTCAGAAGCAAAATTGTTTTGAAACCATAATACACAACAACTTTATAGAAAGAGTTACCACATAATGCTCACGATTGGAAGCATATACCCGAATTGAGTATTATAATAAAATTGGAAAGATAGCCATTTTCAATTATTTTTCAATCAATATTTACAATAGTCAATTTAATATAATTGAGACGCCATCAGATCCGAGATATGCTATAATTGAGCAATACAAAATGATTTCGAGTTGCGGAGGAGCCGACTATATTGTTCGAAATGGAAAGACGAAAAAACACTTAATTTGTTTTTATTTATTCTTAGACTATTTTTGATAGTTAAGGTTATCGCGTGACATATATGTATGTACTCAAATTGATTTGTGTGGCTCTTGTGTTATCACCCCTCACAATAAAGTTGCATCTCGCTTTTGAGACACCATATTGTTGAAACTTTGAAACGGATTCATGTTTTTGTCGACGCGATATTTATATTGCATCAAATCGATTAATGATACTGGCAACATATTTATTTTTATACCCTTCACTCGTAGAGTAAAGGGTATATTAACTTTGTCATGAAGTTTGTAACGCATTGAAGGAAGCATCTCCGACCATATAAAATATGTATATATATGATCAGCATGACGAGCTGAGTCGATTGGGCGATGTCCGTCTGTCTGTCTGTCCGTCTGTCCGTCTGTTGCTACGCGTTTTACTCGGCCAGTTTAAAAGCTATCGAGCTGAAATTTTGCACACATGTTTCTTTTTATTGCAGGCAGTTTGTATGTTTGAATCGCTAAAATCGGACCGTGGGGTCATGGGGCTGCCATACAAACCTAACCCCCCCAATTTGGTTTTTCTAAGAATAACTTTTTCATGTGTTCACTAATTTCAACGAAATTTCACACAAATGTGTTTCTATTGATAACACAAAACATATGTAAGAATGGATCAAATCGGACCATGGAGTCATGGGGCTGCCATACAAACCTAACCCCCAAATTAGGTTCTTCTAAGAAAAACTTTTTCATTTGTGCACCAATTTGAACCAAATTTCACACAAATGTGTTTCTATGGATGCCACAAAATATATGTAAGAATAAATGGAATCAGACTGTGGGGTCATGGGGCTGTCATACAAACCCAGCCCCCAAATTGAGTTGTTCTAAGAAAAACTTTTTTATTTGTCCACCCATTTCAATCAAACCTCATAAAAGTGCATTTCATTTGATGCCACAAAACATGTGTAAAAATAAATGGAATCGGACGATGGGGTCATGGGGCTATCATACAAAGCCAACCCCCTAAATTGAGTTCTTCTAAGAACAACTTTTTTATTTGTGCACCACTTTCAACCAAAACTCGTAAAAGTGCACTTCAATTAATGCCATAAATAATCGGACTATGGAGTCATGGGGCTACCATACAAGCCCAACCTCCCCATTTTGGATCTTCTAAGAAACATTTTTTCTACACCAATTTAAAAAAAAACTCAATGCGTCTTTATCAAAAAAAAAAAAAGTAAAACAAATGGAATCGTACTATGGGGCCATGCTCCCGCATCCCCCAATAAAGTTTTCTGAGATATTTTTTTTTATTTTACCACTTATTCCAACCAAACCTCACACAAATATTGTTTTATCGACGCCACAGAATTTGTCAATATCAAATATTATGCGAAAACAGAAGGAAAAGAATGGTGAAGGATTAAATACAAGTCATAGGTTTGCCCCAAAAAACTTTTAGCCCGAGGAGAGTGAAGGGTATTCAAATTTCGGCCGCGCCCGAAATTAGCCTCGGTCTCGTTTATATTTCCCGTTTAAGAGTTAAATTAAACGCATCGAACCAAAATAAAAAATATATGTTTCTTGCAAAATCGATACTTTGATCTCTTAACCCTCATTCGCCAACTGTTTCTACAATTTTTCGCCTATTGTAAGAGTCTACAACATTCTTTTTCGGCACTTGCTAAAAAAAAGCGATGCGAATAGGAGTTATATTTCTAGGAAAATTATACAATCCAAAACTATGCTATACAATGTTTGTTCGGTATAGTAAATATGGCAGAGTCGTCGTACTGTGCTCCATAAGGGGTTAACTACACTGAACCAAATCGTGTGTTAAACCAGAGAAAATACGGCTAAAATTAAGAAAAAGGGATAACAAAAAACAGTAAAGGAATATTTTACATTATTTGAGAAGTCACATTGAGCATAGCAAAATTCTGATAGGTAACAACAACAATTTCCAGGAAAACGAACCTTAAATCAAGCAAATTTTTCATATCAACCACTGTAAGAGTTATTAAAAAACAACAAAAATTGCGACAATCCAACATCGAACACACGACCTTATGTATCCAAGGTGAACGCGGTATCTACTACACCAGAGGAGCAATTTTGGGTTTTGAAAATAAGAGACCACACTGAACCAAATCGCCTGCTAAAGTAAAGAAAATACGGCTCAAATCAAGAAAAAAAAGACAACAAAAAACAGTCAAGAAATATTTCTCTTCATTTGAGAATTAGTCACACTGATACAAGTGAAATGCCAATAGCAGCGCTTTAAGAAAAAGTAATCTTGAACCAAGCAAACTTTTCTTATGAAAAAAGAAGAGAATTTAAAAAAAAAATAAAAAAAAAACTTGCATCCAACCAACATCGAACCCACAACCCCATTCTTTCCAGTCGAACGCGCTACCCACTGAACCAGAGACACTTCTGACTAATCTACTACAACGGTCCAATATAAGCTAAAGCTAAAATAAAGCTTTTCCACGAGCTTTACATGGAAAATTTAAAAAAATCTATTATCAAGCATTTGTTTGCTTGAATTGAGAATAATGGTTTAGGCTTGAATCTAGTTCCTATTTCTCAAAAGAAGGTCTTAAAAATAGGATCGATTCAAGAAGAAATTTTCACATTTTGATCAATTTTGTCTAAATTCGGGAATTTTGCAAATGAGAAAAGAATTTCTTAATTTTAGATAGCCCAATTTTTTCAGTGCAGTATCTTAATTTTAGATCTTTAGATTTTAGATAGTTAGCTCAATGATTTTCGTGTAGAGAGATAATACTGAGAAACAAGATCCATACAAGATTTATTGTGAGAAATTGAAGTTTTGATATTTTGAAATGATATCTTATAAAACACATTTAAGCATGAGATAAGCCAATAATTTTTCGAAATTTACATATATTTCATTAGAAAGTACCCTTTCACAAGTTGCAGCTGGTTAATTCCGAGCCAACATTTGGTAAATGACAGGCAACCGACAGTCACTCTCATATTTTTGCTAGCTTTCTAACTCTAATGCTGCCAATAGAATTAACATGAAATTGCTAAGTTTCGTCTATGATTAACCACCTTAAACGATACTCAGGTGCATTATTTTGCTACACGGAGAGAAAAAAATGTAGTGAAAGGCATTAAAACTGTAATAAAAAGCATTGCATTTGTAATGATTCCTTACCCTACTGCAACTGATGTAAAAGTTATCACATCTGTTATGAAATTAACAATTTTGATAATAAAATTTGCCAGGAAAATAATTTGGTGATAATAGAAAAAATACAAAAAATTATTTTTTTCATTTTTTCCGTTTTCTATTTTTACCTTTTTTTATTTTTTACTGGGGACCAATCGTTTCGTAGTCCTACGTCCTACACCTAAGCTATCTAAGATTACAAGTCATGCGAACAAATTAGTCGTTTTATTTTTTGACAGATTCATAATTATTACGCGCTCTTGTTCATTTCATGTACGGAAGGATGAAAACTATTACACCATGCAATAATAATTATTACAGGCTGTGGTGAAAATTACCTCAAACGCAGTAAATGTAACTATCCATACAAATATCATGTAATGATTTTTGTCATTACACTGCAATCATTTTTACAATAGTCCAACACCAGTAAAAACAACTGAATTGTAATCAATTCCCTACATTTTAATAACTGTCACTACAAATTTAGTGAAATTGTATATTGTGAATTTAATTGTATGATTTTGTTAAATTCATTGCACATTTTTCTCTCCGTGTAGATTCAGGGTTAAACGTACCCAAATAATTAAATGAACTTTTCCTTTCGTGCCGAGAAAATGTAGTAAAATTATCCTCCATGACAATTTCAGAAAGATTAATTCTTACAAGAAATTCCTAATGATAGCTCTTTAAGTTGACCTACAATGGTTTTGTTAGGAGCTTTTTCAGTTCAATTCATTCTTAAGTTTCCATCGATAAAATTTGTTAGGTTGGTAGAATGGTGTGAAACTTCTATAGCGTTTCATTGCAACTTTTATAATTAGTCTTATTGCTTTTTATTATTAAAAACAAAATAATGAAATACTTTTCTCTTCTTTCATTTCAGATCACAAATCGTACCAACACGCCCTGCATTAAACTCTATACTGACAATAGTACGACCCTAACCTATAAAACGACGACTACGGACTAACTTTCCTCTCAAATTCAATCAACTTCCACAACTAGTTTGGCCTACTTTTGTGACCTCAGAATACGTAACGTAAAAAAAATTATAACTCGTACAAAACTCAAAATACGAATTCCATCCATTGGCAAAAGAATCATCCATTTCAAACATCAATATCCATCACAACACACCCATCCCCTGAAGGACTATCGCCTTGAATGAAAAAAAAACTCAACTAATACTAACGAAGAAAGCAAGATTAATTATTTGCCTCTAATTAACGAACATTATAACCTATTGCATATAATCGTTGACACAAAAAAAAAAATCTGCAAAAAAAGCAGAGAGAAATATTTTCCACAAAAGAGTCCTTCCCAGCACAGCACACGAAACAATTAGCCTGAAAAACATTTTTATGTGGCACTCCTGCAACTATAGCGACCCCTAACCAACAAATAGCAGCATAGAGCCTATACTTTCCTGCACAGTGATGAGCATGCATCAAGCTTTCAAGAGGAAAATTTATAAAGTTTTCCGAGAAAAGTAGCGACGACCAACAACAAAAACATACCCGCTGTACCCATCACATCTCTGGGATACAATAATAATTGAATCGAACGAAACGGAGAGTTGATCTCTCTAATATAAATTTTTTGTTAATTTTTTTTTTCAAAAGAAAATTTATTTTAAAAATAATCGCCAACTATATCGAATTTAATTCGTTTTAATCGAAATACGACAAAAAAAAAATTGTAAAACAAGCAAAAATGGCGTCCATATTGCTAGAAGCACGACCCTATCGTCCATTCAAGTCCAGCGAAGAGTATCTCGAGGCAATGCGAGAGGATTTAGCTGAGTGGTTGAACACAATGTATCCAGAGTTGTTGATAAATGCCGAGAATTTTATGGATCGTTTGGATACGGGTGTGGCGCTGTGTAAGGTAAGTGAACTTTGATTTTATTTATTAGATTTGTAATTTTCTTGTGGGAAAGGATTAAATTAGCAAAACAAAGCCTCGTCTCTTAATTTTCCTTATAAAAAAAACCTTCTTAAATACACTGAAAAAAATCATTTGCTAAAAACAAGAAAAAAATTCAATAAAAAACAGCCGATTAAGAATTTTTCCTGATTAGCTCATTGCCGGATACAACGCCAAAATTTGACACGATTTGTATGTCAAATGTTCAAAATTGGACGTCTTTAGACGTTCTGTCCGGGAAAGGGTTAAAGATGTATTTTCTTGTTCCAAGGAAAGTCTTTGCTTAAAATAAATAAAAAAGCATTATTTTAAGCAAAAACTCATAGCTGTTTTTTATTGTATTATTTGTTGTTTTTGGCAAATGATTTTTTTCAGTGTAAATACATTAGTTAGGCTTTAGGTCTCGAGCGACACAGAAATGCTATCTGTATCTTTGAGCAAGAGGTTATTGCGGACAATGTCAGGCTCTCCCAACTTATTTACCACTATACTGCATGGTTCCACGATGTTGAATGAGTGCCGCGGAGTTATTGACTCCAGTTTCGATAAATCATGGAATATGTTTGTATCTACAGAGATGTAGGTTCGAAAGAAAGCCTATAATAATTCATACAATTATTTTGCCAAAATCGCTGTCTAGACTTCATTCTCAGATCTCAACCATTCTCTTTTGAATCTCTGTGCAACAAATAAACAGTCCTCAGATTATCGTACTAACCTACCATAATCATATACATATTCTCCACTCACTAACAATCCCAATAATATTGTCAAGGTCGTTTGTCTATCTATGATTGAATCTTGATCTTACCATCACGCATCTAATAGTACCTATGTATATTTTCTTGACTGAAGTGAAATGACTCACGCATATCCACAAAATCCATTCATTGAAACATTGAATTCTACTATGCCAAACATGGTCATTAGATTGTGTTAAATGACACAAAACATGTGCGCACGTTTTCTGAAAACAATCCACAGCGCAGCCAGGTAACATACAATTACACAGGTGAGATGTCTTTTCCGCGTCTTTTAGTTAGAGCTCAGTAGACAGTGGCGTGCACAGCGATTCCATGTAGGGTAGGCAGTCCAATAACCTTGAAAAAACAATACCAAGTACATACATAAGTTAAACTATCAAATCATGGCACTGCTCCACAATACATTGCAAGTGCTACACTTCCTATTGCTTTTATCAGCATTTACGCAAATATTCTCAACCGAAAGTCGTAAAATAATATTTTTAATATGAAATGTAGTTCCTTCTTTTTATGTATCTATTTTAACGCTCTTTTCTGTAGTGTGGTTTGTGTATTATAAAATTAACAAAAATAACATTCGCCAAACAGGATTCGGAAGTTGGTATTCACTTCTCACAAAAGTCTCCGCACATTTTTTGTAATTTTTTGATCATAAAAGCTTCGTTTTATTGGCTCTTACACTTAGTCTCCCATGAAAAATTTGTCATTAAGACCTTATATTCAATTTTCATTACTATGAAATCTTTTCAACTCGGAATTAAATGCAGATTTATTTTCGTCCCAAACCTTAAAAAAAAATATGCGGAGACTTTTGTGAGAACTGAATACCAACTTCCGAATCCTCTTTGGCGAATGTTATTTTTGTTAATTTTATAATACACAAACCACACTACAGAAAAGAGCGTTAAAATAGATACAATCCAAAAACATACATACAGATTCTAATTTATTCCATTCCATGTATTTCCGCATTTAAAACAAAGGTAAAAGGTAAAGATAATTTAACCATCTACTGTACTCTGTACTGTACGTGTTTGAAGTTCATTCACAAAAATACGTTGCCTGGACCGGCAATATTTTTAGATGTACGGGCGACTGGTGTTTTCGTGGACATCTCTTTATGTAGCAAATGGACAGAAACATACTAGGAAAAAAATCCAAGGAAATTCCCATGCTCCCCTAAATTAGTCGGAGAAAATGCTCCGGCTGCGTATCCTCGTCTCCTTCACTCTTTTAGTTTCAACCATTTATCGTTGATGTTGGTTTTGTCTCTATTTCATTGCTGCTACAAAATTTCCCCTCTGCGAAAATCAAGATACAGAATAGATAAGAGACTCGCCGCACAATTGAATGTTGTATGCGCTCCCATATAATGAGAAAACAGAGAAAGAGTTTGGAGCGAAAGGCATGCTTACTTTTCCATATAGTTTATGCTGCAGTCCAATTGACATGTGTATGTAAATTGTCTATCCGTACACAGGTTTGCGTGTCATTGTATGTGTATATTGAAGGCAGAAGCGATTATGCCTGTTCTGGCGACTTGAAAGCTTGGAGGAGGTGCAGAATTCGCCGCCTTTTTATAAATGAATGTATGTAGTATTACAGTGATACACAAGATGAATAGAATGTTGAACTTTACATTGGAAAACGTTTATGGGAAACTTATTTTTCTTTTTTTAATAATCTCACTAGGGTAGGCAGTGCCTTTTTGCATGTATGGAGTGCACGCCACTGTCAGTAGACAGAGTCAGTCAATCTGTCTTGACGTATTGATAAATCTATCTGAAATCAGAAGATTTTAATACTAAAACAGTGAGCAGATTGTCGATTGCGTAAGTCTGTGTCGATTGAAGTAAATAATGAACCCTTCTGGTAATTACACCAGGTGGTCATTTGACTTCAATTAAGGTTCACTTTTTGACGTTTGTCTTGTCTAATTATTTTTTTTAAATTCTTAAATTTATTTAATAGCTCTAGAAATTGTCGAGTATTTTCTTGTGGATAATAATACTCTATAGCCGTACAATTAGCTTAAATGAACGAATGATTGACCTTGCGGGAAACTTTTCATCTACATATACATACTACCGCCATTTACCTAAACCATTTTGTTAATGACGAAGAAGTTACTTACATTTATCTAAGGTCTATAATCTTGCTTGACATTGACAAGGTTATTTTTAGCTTTATTCTTGGGTAAAGTGTATGTAGAATTAGCGTACCTTTTTCGGATATGTCATTGGTGTGATGGGTTCGGAACATGCTGCGTGATTTCATGTTTGGATATGCGTAACCTATGTGCCGTGATATATTACGTGTAGTATTGTATAGGCAATGTTTTTTTTCTAAAATCAAGGACCCATTCTAAGAAATATTTAGACCTCCGAAATTTTGTAACTTTTTCATAAAATACTGCTTCACATTTTTTTTAATCATAAATTCATTATGTTTCACCAATATTTTTTTAAATTGTGAAGTTGCTGGGGGGGGGGGGGGTGTACCCTTAGTACCCAACTTTCATCCAAAATGAAGAACCCCCAAGGCATAAATCAGTTTTGGGTATTCAGTTGCCCAAACTATATTTATCAAATCCCCAAATCAAATAATAAAAGAAACTCATCATAACCAAAATCCCAAAAATTATTATCTAAGCTCCTAAACTCAAAATCTGTACATATCCCCCAAATGCCAAAACCCAAAATCCTGCTGATTCCCTAATTAAATTTCACTATCAATCTTGATTTCTATTTTTGAAGATTTGAATTGAAGGTTCTTTGGACTTCATATCCATTCACGTATAAACAAAAAGCAATCTCTTTTCAACTTTGGCTTCAAAATGGTGACCAAAACCCATTACATTCCTTCATTCTTTTTGCTAATGCTTTCTGAAAAACGCAACCTTTTCACAAAATTCGTTATGTGGTCATTGTAACCGGTTATCAAATCTATAATAACCTTGACCTCACGATATTTACATTCCTAAAACATCACAAATTAGTTTTTGACTTTCATTGGAAAAGACGCCAAGCATATCATAAAAAAAAGTGAAACTCATTAAAAATATATTTATGACATTCACACTTGAAACTGGCGCCTTTTATTTCTGTATCTATAAAATACAAATAGATGCTAATTTGGGAATAACCATAGAAGAGCTGTCAACCAGCCTCGCGGTCGGCTGAAAAATTTAAATCTTAATAATACCCTCATAAGCATAAAAGCAGAAGAAGCTCTAAAATAAAAATTACAAATTTTTTAAAACCTATAAATCTATCTTTTATCACATGACTTCAATGCATCGTTGGTGGCTGATGGCTGTCCACAAGAAAGATCCCGCAATATTCTTTTCATCCATTCTAAGAATCAGAATATTTTACCAAAAATTTGTATACTATATTTTATAACCCAACTAACACGTTCTTTTCTTATACGTGTTCCTTGTGGCATGGCGGCCGGCGCGGCGTTTGTGTGTCGCTCTTTTTTATTCACTTGATTTGCTTTGTCGCTGCTATATGTTCACCGTCATGTTTACGGTCCCTTTAGTTCGGCTAATAAGAATTGATATTTATAATCTTAACGAAAAAAAAATTGAAAAGATACTGAACATGAAAGCTACCGGTATACTGAACCTTGCCGTCTGGTGGTGTCTCTTTTCAGACTCTTTTTTTGCCGCAAGAAATTTGGTCTTTTATGTGGTTTGTTTGTGCCTTTACGAGTCCGTCATAAATGTCAGATTGATATTGTCTTCAATAAGGACTTTGCATCGTGGTATGGGAAGAGTTTAACGAATTGCAAAAAAAAAGGAAACATTTATTGGCAAATTCATGTGTTGTATTATGCGGTCAATAAATGTGAACGTGTGTAACTGAAAGAACCGCAAAAGATTATTATGTATTGAAGTTTTTGAAGAAAGGAGTGCTATGCGGTCCGTGGGATGTATTTCTGAAGTAAAGACGAATGTCGATTTTAATCACGTTTCGTCTAAAAATAAGTTTCGTTTGCTAATA
Organism: Microchrysa polita; assembly: GCA_949715475.1. Lineage (NCBI taxonomy): Eukaryota > Metazoa > Arthropoda > Insecta > Diptera > Stratiomyidae > Microchrysa > Microchrysa polita. The sequence goes on along the minus strand of OX454418.1, from coordinate 6,237,771 downwards.
TGAACGTAAAACCCGGGTGTCTATGATGCTAAATATTGTTGAACGCTATATGACCCTTATTTTGACAATTTCGAGAATGGGTGTGGTACGAATTCCACTATGTCAAAATCAACCTTTACTATTACTAAAGTGGCCGTCATTTCCCCTATCTACGAAGTCTTCTTCTGGTTTAGTTTTACGAAATATCTGAATTTTAAATGATTTGATTTTTTTTGCGATTAAGTTTTCAAAGGGTGGATTTTGACCAATTAAATTTTAACAACGTGTAAAGTTTTTTTGACATGGATATGGATTCCGTACCGGACCCACTATGCAATTAAACTGACAACTACATTGAATTGGCAAAACTTGGCCAAAACTATACTCCAAATCCTGCTCGCGTTATTCAGATCAGATTCGCGATAAGATCGCTGTTGGATCCAATTAATTTGTGTCAATTGAGCCGTAAAATAAATCATTAATCTAACTCTACTTGTATTCATAAAATAAATATTCATTGTTTCGCGACAGAGCCGTTTTTCAAACAAGATTCTGCTCATAAAAAATATCACTTGTATCGCTTATAATTAACATTCTAATTAAGAAGTCAATTTAAAAGCAATTTGTTTGCAATCTGTCGTTTGCAAGCCTATTTATCTTTTCATTGTCTTTCCAATTTTAAAGTCGACACGGTCTTAACATATTCTTGGCGATATTGAGTCGAACGGACTCAGTCGCAGCCACGACTTATTCTAATGTCAGTTTGTATCAGAAATTCCTTATTGGCGTCACAAAACACGGCTGCAAAATGACAATTTTCTAACATGTATTTAAATTTACCAGATCAGCCAGCTGGAACGAAATGTTTAGTAATGTCGCCGTCCTGAAATTGTAAAAAAGCATACTACAATATTGTATAGGTATAATGGAAAGTTTTTCATATGGGCGCCTTCATGCCAAATCTACCATGCTGCAAATTTAGTTATTTTGTGATATGCATATACAGTATAACCTCGATAATTGCAACTCATTAATGCACAGAGTAATTGCAATTTCCGAAATTTTGCAATTTTCGGGTCGGTTTTTTTTTTGTGTATTTATTCGAAAAGAAATGTTCAGATGTTTTTTTTTGCAAATAAATATAAATATAATAAATAATATAAAATAAATATATAATAAAAATGCAGAGGAAGCCAAATTGATATTACCGCTAGGCCAACCTGTTTCTTTCAGTTAATAATAAAAACGGTTTTCTATGTATTTCCGGGTAAAGACCGTGAACATCTTAAAATTAAAGAATTACTCTAAAATTGCAACAGTCGTTGCAAATTTAGAGTCTGCAATGGAAAACATTTTCTTTGGAAATATATCGACTCTAAAATTGCAAATAGCGTTGCATGTTTAGAGTCTGCAATGAGAATAAATTTACAGTTGCAAATATCGAGTATTGCAATTATCGAAGGTTGTAATAATAGGGGTTACACTGTATATGCATATGAAAATCATATTACCTCTTTTATCGAGAACCTGAGTACCCTCCGAGACTTCATAGCGAAACATTTTTGAAAGTCTCCCTCTACTAATTCCAAAATAACAAAAAATGACAAACATACAAACCTCCTCCGCATGCTAGAGTCATGGATCTACATACAATATACGTAATGCCAGAATCACGAATCCATTTTTGGAATTAATTAAAAACCCTTTTCATGACAAACGTTTCGCTACGATATTTTTGATGTGTTTACTAAAAATGTACACAGGAATACTACATTCCCCTCGTCTAAAGATTAGACCACTCGATTTGTCTAGTCTGTGGACGCGGAGGCTTGGCTATCCCTCTGTGAGTTTTGCTTCTTATAAGTGTCGATATGATATTTACATAATCAGCCAATATGTAAAAGCTGTTCGCACTACACAAGAACATAAATAATTTATTTTTTTTCTATGTTCATTCCTTCAATTTCCAACTGGGCGTCAACTGCCATTGGCCGAATATTACTCAAACAAGTGTATCGTTTCATTTGCTATACCGGCAATACAAGACATTTTGCACTTGTCTAATAAATTGATCGTTCCGCGTAGTATTATGTTTTCCTTTTCATTCGTTCCATGAATGAATTTTATGCGCGATCATCGTTTCGCAAAACCTCTTGAAAACGCACCGGTGGTGTGTGGGCGAATGCACGGTAAGTGCACGAGTAGCGCAACTTAGACGAGTGAGTGGCATGAAAATAATCTTGTGAATGGATTATGAATTTTTAATAAATCGATAATAAATTCTTAAACATGTTTATAGGCTAAAATTTACGTTAATACGAGTATACTGTCCGTGGAGTAAGATATACTAACGACTTAGCTTCTTTTTTTTGCTCGTGATAGATTGGGCAAGACAGATAGACATTCTAATTCATCTGTAGATAATAATAAATTTGCGGTATTAAAACATCTGTGTGTGCATAATATTCTTTTGGTGTTATGGCTAACGAACGTACGGCACTATACTGGGACAGCAAGTTCGTCTTGACACGGGTTCGAAGCCAATCTAGTGAAAAATTAGATTTAAAGGTTAAAAGATATTTTTCAACCTACATACTAGCCATACATACTACGAATACTCGTATACCGGTTAAGTTTAAGACAACTTTTCTTTTGACATAACTGTGCGGTTAGACATATACATTACTTCTTGGTTGCATATTTAAATTTCTTAACAGTTTTTAATTGTATTGCATTTTATGCTAATTTTGTCACAGATAAATATTTTGTTTAAGAATCGGTTTTGATAGCCGGCGTCTCTTGGTTTAATGCCGGAGACTATGCTTCGTTTATTCGAGGTATAGTTAGAATGCGTGCCGAGATTTGATGTCATTGAATTATAGTGAATGGATGATTGGTTGTTTGGGTTTTAGCCTTGAAACTAAACCAAATAGGAAAACAACAATAACAATAGTGTTTTATGCCGTTTTATGTCGTTGAAAATACATTATTAATTCGTCCCTATAGCATCCTATCTGTGAGAACAATCTTCGCAAATGCCCTTTCAATTAACCTCCCGTTCACCTTTACATGACCTCCACAGAAAAAGGCAATTCAAAATCGCATCCTGACTATCTTATCCGTCTCTAAGTGTTTTCATATGTTTCTCAAGCACCCAGCTAAGTGCATGCCGTGGCGGTGCCGTCAAACATCACAAACCATTGCAACACATCACTAAATTGATCGAAACCCCAAAACACTTAGTTTGACTTAATTGGCTGCGCAGTTCTTCCAGGTGTACAGTGCCACTGGCTGTACCTATTGGGCCGTTCCGTGTGATAAGAATCTCCATATCTCACCACTGGAATTACGCAAACTTGGATGCTTATTGACGCTGGTACGCGCATAGTTCAAGTGTTACAAATTTCCAAGTGTAGTATCACATCTTGCTTTGCCCAGGCCATATGTTACGGATCAAAAAATGTGTCGAGGATGCAATACTGTAGCCGTGCAGCATTGAGCATCGTTGTATCGGTCCATAGGCCACACTCACTTACTCAAATTTTTATTGGGTAATCTCTAAACATGACTTAGTACTTTTCTTGCAATTTCATTATTCGATTTAAAAGCAATCTTTAACGTCGACTCTTTAAACACATAGCCGAAAGATACATGAATGATGCTACTGTAAAATTAAGGGGACTGCAACACTCACACTCCAGTGCTGTAAGGATGGTCAAAACAAAATGCATTTATTAAGATTGAGAGTAAGTATTATGTGGTGTGGTGGCTTCTTTTGAAGTTGCTGAATGTTGCGCTTGATGATCCATTAAAATGTGAATTGATTGTGGGAACCCGCAGGGAGGCCACGCCATTTAGATCCCGCATAATTTGTTTATGCAGCGCGCAGTAGTCGCGCGGTCCCTATAGAACTGGGGCGCATACTTGTTCCGGGCCCTTAATTCACTTCAATTTGATTCACTTTAGTATGTACGATAGTTTGATATGGCAATGCGAAGTGAATTTGAATATATTTTGTGCACTATGGTTGGACATTATAAGGCCTCTTATCAAAGCGTATATATTTTTCTCTATGACGAAATGAGGAAACACCGAAGAGGTGGAGAGGAAATACACTGCATGAGATGATTTTCATTGCGTTAATGGCTGAAATTGGATGATGATGATAATGGGATTTGATGATGATATAATTTTTATACGGGCCACTATACATATATCTAGAATGTATAAGCATGAATGCATGGTAGGTACTTAGGTCTTAGGAACGAAGAAATAGTGAATTTGTTGCGATTGCTGCGGAAGGCACATTTTATTCAGTTTTGTTTATACGAGTCTGTACCACATTTCGAAACTATGTTCATAAGTATGTATTTTTTTGTGTGTATTTTCCTGGAAATCTTGAGAAACTCAGAAATGTTGCATAACTTTCAAGGTCTTCCTAACATAGCATAGCAGTGTATGATTGTCGATTTCTTAATCGAATTTGAGCTTCAACAATTTTGGCTGGTGCTGAATGCAGTGGCTTTGACTTATGGTAGAGTTTTCCTATGGAGTCTAATTTTTATCAGATATTTTATTTCATTTACTTCTTCTTCTTCTTAGTGCCGTATAGCCCCACGTGGGGCCATGGTTCGTTAACTTAGCCGTTTATAGGCAATTTCGAGTCAACGTTACAGTCGCCTCTCGTTAATTCGAACCTCGGTAATACAAATTTTTCGATAATGCGAACTAGTTAACCTATTCTTTCGATAAATCGAAAAAAAGAGAAAAGTTTGTATGGAGTTGTATACACTCGATAAAGCAAGATGATTTCGTTCAACTGAGTGATCACTAACATTTTATAATTCGAAATTTGCATTTAGAAACTCTTTATAATACGATTTTTTCCTGAAATGTTTCTGTTGCTGTCTTTTTGCGGCTAATTGCCAAAGATTACACATTTTCTTCAGTTTATTGTTAACTTTCAAGTGAAAACGAGTTCGAAAAAGTACACGAGCATATCCTTAGATGTGAAAAGACAAATTATCGCGGCAGTGGAAAATGGTGTTAAAAAAAGATGTGGCAACGAATTTTAAAATTTCAGCTATACTACTATTTTAAAACAAATAATAAAAAAAAAGTTTGGAAACCACATTACATTAAAAGAATGCGATAAGGTATGCTATTTTCTCATTAAATTAAGTGTATCTCCAGTCGATCACAAAAGAAGGACAAGCATTGTATCGATATTTTTTTATAAATTAACATTAATTTGACTATTTAATCCCATGATTCGTTTAGGATCTACCCAGTGCTGCAAAATAGCTTTCGCTTTATGTTGGAACAAAATTTAATTTTAGGTAAAAGCCTACTATTGAAGGAAATCCTTTGAAAATATGGTTGAGGCAGTGCCGCGAAAAAAATTCCGGTTGGAGGAGCTTTGCTGAATTGTAAAATAAATTATTTTATTTACATAGTCCATTTTCTCGATAATTCGAACACTCAATAATTCGAAATTTTTTCGTTGTCCCTTGGGCTTCGAATTATCAAGAGTCGACTGTACATTGCATATAATTTCGGAGTGTATATATATATTTCTTATCCGCACATGTACGCGAATTTTGGACCACGCCGAGATTCGATCTCTGAACCTCTTGATTACTAGCATCGTAGAGTGCGACTAAACCAAGTGAGCCACAGAGCGGGTCATTTACTCAAGTGTTAAAAATCATACAGTCAAAATGACTTATGTATTGTGGAATTGAAAAACAAAATAACCCACTTACTCAAACAGGATCTCTTCTATTTATAGATTGTTTTAATTTTATGGATTCCTTTTAATTTCGATACTATCATCATGGTGGTGATGAAATCTGAACACTACATTATAGGGCTGTCATACAAACCAACCTCTGGAAATTAGGTTCTTCTAAGAACAACTTTTTTCTTTATGAACCAATCTCAACCACCCTTCCCCCAAATGTGTTTTTTTGTAAAGCTTCAAAACATATCTAGAATCGGATGAAATCGGAACACTACAAACAACCAAAAACCAACCCCTGATAATCAGGTTCTTCTAAGAAAAACTTTTTTCTTTATGAACCAATCTTAACCAAACCTCACCCAAATGTGTTCCTAGTAAAGCCTCAAAACATATCTAGGAATGGATGGAATCGGAACATTACGTCATAGGGCTGTCATACAAACCTCCTAAAATACAATTTCGGATTTTTTTACAAAAAAAAAACACATTTTTTAAAGTGCTGTATCTTGGGATCCTTTGCACCAACAAAGCTGGAGGTACACTCAAATTAAAGAAGATTTTCTTAGCTTTAAAAGTGCAGTGGACGACTTACTTGTAGGAAGCGAAGCACCTTTTAGAAATTACAAACAAAAATATGAAAAAAGTCCGAAAATTTTGAGGTTTCTTGAGGGTTATGGGGTTAGCACAGGTTATTCGAAGTTGCAAACTTAGTGGTTCACTTCTGGTATCTATCCTAACAATATCCCAAAACAACAGAGCCGAGCAATTTTTTGCGACCTAAAATCGTTAAATGACTGGCCTATATGTAGATATTGCTCTACATTGGAGGAATCTGTTTTAATTAGGTATTGCTATGATTTTTCGAATTCTTCTTTATTTGACAATTTCTCTATTGTTCCAAAAAAATCTATTGTACCTACATATATTAAAAAAAAAAACGCAGCAAAATAGTAAAGACAAAGATTAAAAAAAAATTTGGTTGTGATTTTCCATCGTCCTCGTATAAATTCATCATTCATTTTCAAATAAAATGTTAATGGACAATTCTTGATAGAATATGCATACATAGTTCATTCATACTACTACAGTCAGACTTATATCGGGTCTATGACTATTTAACTCCGCAATAACTTTTATTTATCAGCAAATGGTTTTTCCATTTTAATTACTCTTTCCTGGCTGTGTTGTTTTGTTTCATCGCAGCAAAATCAATAAATATAGAAACGACCAGTCAGTGTACAAATACTCAATACATCAGTCATATTGGTTGCAACAATGGTTGCCTTGTTTACTGATAATTAGAAATCTTGCAACTATTCACGCCCTAATAAATTTCTCTTATCAGAAAAATCAATACGTATGCGAGTTTATATGTCATTGAATGTAGACAAACAGCAAAGATACAAAAAGAACACTATTTTTGTAATGATAGGACAATGCAGAGATTTTATTTATAGCAATCATACTCTTACTCGTACTTATTGATATCGTGGATAGTTTGAACGAAAACAAACAGTTCACTGATTTTAGCTCGAAAAATGACTGATGAAGTCAGAAGCCCAACAAAATACATATATACATTCAAATAAAGATGTGCATTGCGACATCAAAGCGATAAGAGATGTATGGCGCAATGGATGCAAGAAAGCACCAAAAATCAACAGTCGACTTCTAAGCAAATGTACAGCATAAAAGAATAGGAAGTTGTGTATGTATAAAGATAAATCTGGCGATGCGATAGTGCTTTGCATCTGAATATGAACAACAATCGGTATGGCAGTGACTGTTTGATAAAGCAAGAAATTCAGTATGTCCCTATACCAGCAAGGATGCAGCCAGCCGCTTGGATTTTCCAACAAGGTTTATGACAAACATCGCTACGTTATTGTGCAGAGGAAATGGGACGTTTGTTTTCTTCCGATATTAGCAGCGCACAACTTAATCTAAACATCCTTCATCCCTTTATACTATATTATTTGTGTGAGGTCACCGGGGAAAATGTGGCTGCCAGCTGGCAAGCAATAAACTTCTTGTACATACACATATATTTATAACCCCATAATGCAGTTGGGTGGAAGAACAATGTGCAATAAGAAGTGAAACCAAAGGAAATTTCATCCATTCGTATATAAGGTCGTAAAAATCATTTGCCTTTTCCACTTCATGTGTGTTCCGAATAACTTCATTCTTCATAGGAAAATCTTCTTCTATGGTGGTAGATGCCGTATAGCCATATATGAATGCAATACAGCATCCGATTTTATCTGAACCCATTCATTCGTCCCCTTAGAGAAATCCCCAAACATAGTTCATATCTTATGGCCTTTGGTAACAATCATTTTTTTCGGGAATATTCTTGCAGTCCAGAATACAGTGTGATGAAGAATAATATTTTCTTGTCGCTATGTAATTCCCTTCTGGTGTTGACTATATTGCCAGTGCAATGTTATTTTTTTCTTGGAATCATTCATTGCCATAAACAGCCAAAGAAGGCTCTTAGCGATTTATGTGCGACCATGAATTCTCTAGGGGTCAATGAAAATGTCCTTGTACAGGCAAATTCCATTCAAGCGGGCTTGCATCTGATTCATATATACAATGTCGTGTGCCAATCGATGTGCTTTTCTCTGTCTCCAATGAGTGCACTTCAATAAAATTAATCGGCTTAATTATAATACATTTTGCACAAGATGTCGAGCTTCGGATACAAAAAAGTCTTTGTTGCAAATTAATAATTGAGAATTGTTTATTTGCGTGTTTGCGAAAGCGTGCTATAATTTACTTGGAATTTGATCTTGAACTTGGATTGTGATTCAATTGAATAAGGAATTTTGTATGTTGTCAGAGAAGGGCAGTTATGATGATGAAATAGTATACTAGAAAAACGCCTGTCCGTATTTTAGATCGTTGCCGTTACCGAAGAAATCTGCACTTATAACTGAGCGAAAAAAGTAATACGCCTCGCTAACATACTCAACTAACAAACTTTTGAGAATTCAACTCTTAAAGAATGCATATCTCTTATAAGACTGTCATAGGAAAGCAATGATAAACGAACAGGTATTATATAGCGCAGTTATAATAAGTATGATTTGATTAAAAATGTTGTTTTGCCAGAATCGTTGTATAGAATAAGTTACAATTTTGTATTTCCTCCATGGGCGATTCACGATGGGTTTGAAATAAAAGCTGTATTTGTTTGCTTTAAAACCAATATATTTCGGTCAATTGACCATCTTCAGGGTTTTCTATATATAAACAATAAATACATGACTTTAATATATAATAATTAAATGAATAAAAGGATGATTTTACCTTTTTTCGTTTTTGAAAAAACTAAATAGAACAATGACACATTGAAGACAAAGACTGACAATGTATGTTAGTAGTAGATGAATGTCAAACAGACAAGTTAAATTATGGACGTTATGACATATTATTCATATAGAAAATGGATGTATGTATGTACTAGTTTATTACAATGTAAAATCATTATTTAATCCAAATTTTATTAAATTGTAGTACGTCTTTTTTATCACTTTTTTCGTTACAAGAAGTATCCTCATATTTAATAATTTGGTTTACTTCTTTTATTTGCAATTTGGTTTTATTGCGCTCATTAGCCAGAATTTTTGCTTCCTTAAAATTAAATTCGTGGTTTTCTTTAATCGCGTGTTTTGCTAAGGCCGATAAGTTGTTAGTAAGCGCCTTTTTGGTGTCGTTTTGATGTTGGCTCACGCGACTGCCTACACTCAGAAAAAAAATCCCATTAAACCAATAGGAATTGGCCATTTTATCCCATTAGATTTAGTCAATGGGAAAATCCCATTATTGGGTTAATAGGATACCATTAATTCAATGGGATGGAACATCATTAAAATAATTAGATCGAACTATTAAATCAATGTGATATACTATTAATGCAATCATGTTATCCTATTGCCTCAATAAAAGGACATCCCATTAAATTATTATGATTTTTCCATTGAAATTATAGTTTATCCTATATTAACCTTCCGGCGGGCGCAATACTAATCCTAACACGATCGGGCGCAATGCATCTGACAGATTAAGTTCAGAAAATAGGATGAAACCAAGTTTCTGTATATTCTACACTCTTATTTATTGCTGCATTGTCTTTTTGAAACAGTTCTACGAAATTTTAGAAACAAATACTGGCTCACAAAGCTTGATACCCTTCACATTTTTAATTTTCTAAGAATATTCCGCTTTCAATAGCCTCAATATTTAAAAAACCTCCAACAACTCGACCGCTTAAAAAATGTGAGCTTATTTGACTAAAAACACACTATTGAACGATTTGGTGACCCTAAATGTCAACTCAACGTTATTTCGCAATGTGAAGAGTATAACAAGTGGAAATTTTCATAGAAAAGGAAAAATAACACAATCGAGCGCAATACATCTGAGAGATTATTTCACCCCCTCCCGCCACTCAGACATATGGTAGATAGAAACTGAAAACGGCTTTGGGTAGTTGATCGATAAAGATTAAGCTACTGTGAGTTCCAAATCTCTCCCTTTTCATAACGCTGATTGGCGAAACAAAAACTGGTCACTTAATCTGTCAGATGCATTGCGCCCGCCCGAAGGTTAATAATGGGGCATCCTATTAAAACAATAACTTTTTCTTATTGGGACAATAGTTATTTCCTATAAATTTTATAGGATTTCCCTTTGAAAATACCGTTACCTCAATAACAGGACATATTTTTTTCCATCACTGTACATATAAAATTGTATATAAATACACGGGAGTATGAATATGAAAAGTTAATTTTCTTTCAAAAAATCAGTTAAGACTGATAAGACAAAATAAATTCCATCTCAGATTGATTTTTGCATTTGAATTGAATTTTTGCAAAATTTCCAATATTCAGAAATTTTTTATGAGAAATTTCATTTTTTTGCGAATTATCCGTACCTCTAATCATAATGCATGAGCATACGTTTTAAAATATTGGCAACTAACAATGTAAATCTGAATTAATCTTATTAGATAATCCCATTAGTCTAAAATGTACGTCCTATTAGAAATTCAATGGTTTATAATCTCATTAAACTAATAGGATAAAACTATTAACTTGTTTAAAATAGCCGAGGCGAAAAGTTAATAGGAGTCCCATTAACAGGTTATGGGATGTTTTTCTCTGGGTGTAGCTTTTGAATCGTTTCTCCTATATATGTTGCGTCGCAGTTGGAGCAGTCTATTTTATAAACTACTCCTGATTTTTCCTCAGTAGGGATTTTCGACTTTAAGGGTGTATACAAAGTCGCGTTTTTTGCATGCGGACGCATGGCTATATTAAGCTGCGGTACAAAATATTTACAGGACCGTGCAATCGATTCACTTAGCTTTGGTATGTAAACCATTGAAGAAAACGTTTTTTCGGCATTTGCTGGTAGTGACGTAGAGCTTTTTTCGGTGGATAGGAAAGCATAACTATTCAAGTTAACATTTCGGGTTTGTCGTACTTCGCCAATCATTTTCTCTATCATTGCGGGCGGGTAGTTGTTTTTTAATAAAATTTGTTTGATCCGTGTAAGATTTTGATTCCAGAATTTACGATGGCTGATTCGGAATACTTTTCGGATAAATGACTTTGCCACATTGGTTTTCATTTTATTCGGATGGTTTGAATAATAATTCAACAATCTGTTTGAGGCAATCGGCTTATGGTACCAATTCGTACACGTACTACAATTTAATAAAATTTGGATTAAATAATGATTTTACATTGTAATAAACTAGTACATACATACATCCATTTTCTATATGAATAATATGTCATAACGTCCATAATTTAACTTGTCTGTTTGACATTCATCTACTACTAACATACATTGTCAGTCTTTGTCTTCAATGTGTCATTGTTCTATTTAGTTTTTTCAAAAACGAAAAAAGGTAAAATCATCCTTTTATTCATTTAATTATTATATATTAAAGTCATGTATTTATTGTTTATATATAGAAAACCCTGAAGATGGTCAATTGACCGAAATATATTGGTTTTAAAGCAAACAAATACAGCTTTTATTTCAAACCCATCGTGAATCGCCCATGGAGGAAATACAAAATTGTATCTTATAATAAGTCTATTGAATTTTGACACACTTTCCCTCTTTCTACAAGCTCATAATTATATCGATAGAAAATTTTCTATAAAAGTTTAAAAGTTTAATCAAACTTTATTCTGAGCTCAAGCAATAAAGGCTAAGAATAACTTTTAGTGGTCATTTCTTGGTATGGAATTCCCATTATATCCAGCTGGCATTCAATTATGTGTTCACTGCAATAGGTATACTGATATTTTTCTGTAATTGTATTATGTATTTCATTTTCATAATCTAATAATCTACACGAGCCAAGATTTAGTACTCCATGCTGAAGGGCTCAGGCACAGCAAGCGTATGCTGGAATCTAACTGGCACAGCAGCTGCACCGAAGCCCTCAGTCTAAGTAAAACGAACCTCAGGGCAGTGGCAGTCCTTATAACCGGTCATTGTACCCTACGGAAACATCTGCATACAATAGGGATCTACTCACAAGTCACAAGACCCACTATGCCGCCTTTGCAACGAAGACGAGGAATCAGCCTCGCACGTTATTTTCGAATGCCCCGCTCTTATGAGCTGGAGACAAAATTTCATTGGGGCTCAAGCTACCATAATGGGTGCACCCAAAGTAAACCTGGTTAACTTTCTTCTAAGCCTCATACGAAGGACAGATCTCATAACCTGAAACTTTCTCGCTTAGATGGGAAATACAATAAGCCAGCAGGCTGCAGTATTGGGCGCAACCAGCCGAACCTATCTCAGCGCCATATCCATCCATGGATATCCATCCATCCATCCATCCATCCACTCCATGTTAACTCTTGTAAGATTTTTGTAGTGTCGTGTAAGACTGAAAATGATGGTTTGGCAATCACTTTGACAGAAACTTTGGGTTACTCACTCAACATGAGTTATATTTATATTTTATAAGTTGCAATTCGTCTATGTAACACATAGACCAAATTTAGCGCATGTTTATAGCTCAAGATTTGTCATATGGGTGAATAACATATGCCTGATAAAGAAATGTTTATCTCCCAAACACTTCAAATAAAATAACAACCAATATGCAGACTCTTATCAGTCAGTTGTATATGTACATAATAATGCATAAAATGACGAGGTTTCCTGCTTATCAAAAGTTTTGTTGACACAATGAATATCACTCTAGCCGAGCATTGGATGAATACAACATTTTTAGTCCGTTTACTACTTGTTGTATTTCTGCACTTATTTTCCAAATTTTTAAACTTGAGCATAGGTAAATCAAATATGCATGAATTCATATTCTTAAAAAAGTCACCATCCAACATTCTATTTAAATATGATCAGCATTTGTTTGTCCGATAGCTAAACGACACCTATTTAGGTGTGCGGTTACATATCATGAGAAAAGCCAATCACATCTAAAAATGTATGCTGTACACGTCGCTTAAAAATTCGATTAAAACTTATCACATCACAATTAAAACGTCACTTGTTTATCAACCAACTCATAAATTAGTATGGACAGGATTAGGCCTGTTCGGTACTCAGATTTCAGTATCGGATACCGGTTTTCCTCAGTACCCGGTACTATACCCGGTGCACCGGCACCCGCCGGTTTTTTTTTAACAGCCGGTTTTTTCAACCATGAGCCGGTTTTTTTTCAGTACCGGCTCTTTAATCCGGTTTTTTCAACCATGAGCCGGTCCCGGTGCACCGGTTCTTTCATCCGGGTTTTTCAACCATGAGCCGGTCCCGGTGCACCGGTTCTTTCATCCGGTTTTTTCAACCATGAGCCGGTCCCGGTGCACCGGTTCTTTCATCCGGTTTTTTCAACCATGAGCCGGTCCCGGTGCACCGGTTCTTTCATCCGGTTTTTTCAACCATGAGCCGGTCCCGGTGCACCGGTTCTTTCATCCGGTTTTTTCAACCATGAGCCGGTCCCGGTGCACCGGTTCTTTCATCCGGGTTTTTCAACCATGAGCCGGTCCCGGTGCACCGGTTCTTTCATCCGGTTTTTTTTTTTCAACCTTGAGCCGGTCCCGGTTCTTTTATCCGGTTTTTTCAACAATTGGCGGATCCCAGTGCACCTGTTCAGTGCCGTTTTTTTTTTGATAGTCTGTTCACAATCAGGTTTTTAAGCACCGGTGTTTTCAAGTTGTCTTGTTGTTGTTGATTTATTTGAGCTTTTGTTGTAGCGTAGCACTTTTTAGTACGGTGTTTTTATTGGATAGCCATGATTCAATATTTATGTATATATGATTTTTAGCTGCTATGAAGTTTATATAAGGTAATTGTCGCGATGAGAAAAAAATTATAAAAAATTTCTAATGTTGAGAAAATTATAAAGATGTAAATTACACATTCTAAAAGATTTAATGGAGAGTGTTAGCATCTCATTGAAAATATAACGTTCGGAGTTATATAGTCAAAGAAGAATACGATATTTGGTTGGCAAAACTCCCACATCACTGGATTTTGGCAGGTTGGTTGGGGTTGACCCCCGATTATGGGAAAAAATTCCCATTGATTGGAAGACCGCGACCTTAAGGGGGGGGGGGGATGGATGACTCTGTGCTTTATTCTTATATGCCATTCGAAAGCTTAGGAAATTGGCCAACTTTTGTGAACTTTGCAGATTTGCCACTCCAATGTACCGTTACGAAATTTGTGTTTAATTTTAACATTAAAAGTTGAAACTGAAATTTCTGCAAATTATAGGATAGGAATAGATAGGAAACTCTTCGCATCGTTCGATATGTCCTTTTATTGGAAATTTTGTGTACTTTCAGAAGAATATAAAAAAACATTGATTTGGGTAAACTGGAATCTGGAAAATAGGACTTTTTCGAAAAACGTCGTCGTTCTTTACAAGAATCACAAAAAATGCGATTACTCCGTAACGGTAAAAGCTAGAGAAATAATTTTGGTGATATTTTTCCTAAAATATCCTGTAGAGTCTACCATAGGTCTATGTCTAACCAGCGGCGGGACACCCTGTATAACCCCGAACATTATATTTTCAAAGAGATGCTAAAACTCTCCATTAAGTCTTTTAGAATGTGTAATTTACTTCTTTATAATTTTCTCAACATTAGAAATTCTTTATCATTTTTTTCTCATCGCGACAATTACCTTATATGAATTTCATAGCAGCTAAAAAATCATATACATAAATATTGAATCATGGCTATCCAATAAAAACACCGTACTAAAAAGTGCTACGCTACAACAAAAACTCGAATAAATCGTTGCTGGGTAGCATCTACCCAACAACCCAACAATAAGACAACTTGAAAACACCTGTGCTTAAAAACCTGATGCTGAACAGACTATCAAAAAAACACGGTACTGAACAGGTGCTACACAATCTAAAAAAAAAAAACGGTGCACCGGGACCGGCCAATGGTTGAAAAAACCGGATAAAAGAACCGGTGCACCGGGACCGGCTGATGGTTGAAAATAACCGGATGAAAGAACCGGTGCACCGGGACCGGCTCATGGTTGAAAAAACCGGATGAAAGAACCGGTGCACCGGGACCGGCTCATGGTCGGAAAAACCGGATGAAAGAACCGGTGCACCGGGACCGGCTCATGGTTGTAAAAAACCGGATGAAAGAACCGGTGCACCGGGACCGGCTCATGGTTAAAAAAACCGGATGAAAGAACCGGTGCACCGGGACCGGCTCATGGTTGAAAAGACCGGATGAAAGAACCGGTGCACCTGGACCGGCTCATGGTTGAAAAAAACCGGATAAAAGAACCGGTGCACCGGGACCGGCTGATGGTTGAAAATAACCGGATGAAAGAACCGGTGCACCGGTGTTGGAGAAAAAAAACCGGGACCGGCCCATGGTTGAAAAAACCGGGATATCGGTACATCGAAATATTGGTACCGGTACTAAGTAAACACCGGTTTTAAACCGGTGTACCGGTGTTAGGAACAGGCTTAGACAGGATAGCGTCAATTAGGGTAGGCCCGGGTAGGCCTACTATCTTTTTTTTAATTAACCAATTTATAGCTCACGAAATCGCCGTAAATTTTATTGGTTTTATTTTTGCGGAAGTATATCATATTTACAAAATAACAATCTTATCACAATGACTAAACCGAACACGTAATTATGATACAGCAGATAATAATAATCGTACATACAGAGATAAATACTTTCCACGAAAAATCATCATTTCCTCCTGCATAACCAATCGGTCTCTTCAACTCGTAAAAGTGCAATCACTCACGTCCTAAATATGTCAATGATGGTAATCCATAATCCTTTTGGCTGACACTATAATAAACAATCATCATTTTATGTCAATACGATCGGCATATGGCCATAATGATAATAATTATTACCCTTTACCACTTGTTTACTTTTCAACCACCATACATATAAAACCGTCCGTCAATCCGTTGCATTGCAATCTATTCAATGTGTAACATGAGAAGGGAGGGTGCCGGGTGAGCTGTTTACGAGTATAGCGCCGGACCTGGCTGCATTAGCAATTAACGTTCTTGACAGTCAAAGGGTCGCTTGCGCTCGCTTGAAACTCACTTCATTCTGGCGTTATCGCTACTTCTCGTAAGCATTTGTGACTGCTTTTATCAACGTTGCAATAGCGCACATTGTTTTGATAAGTACCCGCGCAAGGGACGTGCAGTCAAAAACGCCATAAAAATAAGTTTATAAGAAGAGTAGCCGACAAGGGTGGGTGTTTTTTTTATGAATGGCTCAGAAGGGAGTATTGACTTTGAACTGTGAGAGGTCGAGAATTAAGTCAATTGTTGTTGGTGCAGTCATAAAAGATAATTTGGAAAATGTTTTACGGTGTCCTTCAGGGATATGAGATATGATTTACACGCCGTTTTATGATTGCACTTGGAAAACGATGTAAATCTTTGCAGGAGTAATGCAATGATGGAAAAACGGCCGGCTCGCTTATCGTTAAGGCCTGAATAGAACTCGGGCGGAATGAAAATGAAATGTTTGTCCGCTGCGATTTTCTCAATGAAAATGCATGCTTACTGTCGTGGAATATGTCGGAAATGATGGGGAACTCCATAAGCTACAATCCGAATATGGTTCCAACATTTTTCTCGGCCATTTTATGTATTATTTTTCGATTCCCCGGTCATTAGATATTTTCCACGGTGAAATGACCATTGTGTGGGCAACCAAATTGTAAAAAGTCATGTGTGGAATATCAAACGGTTTTTTATATTTTCGGTAAAAGCACAATACATTTTTTTTGTTTTAAAACGACACAATTCGCAGCAGCACACCTATTGCTCACAATTTACGCTTTAAATAAACTTAATCATTATGACTTACTATCAGAGAGTAAGATATTGACAGCCAGTGGGGGAGAGCTGGTCGTGAATGTGTAACCTACAAACACATATACGGAAATCGATCAAAACAACTTGCTTAAACTTCCTACTATGTGGAGGTTAACGAGCAATAGTGTAGGAAGTGTTCAACATAAAATTCGCAATCATCGCACTCAAATTTATTTCTAAACAAAAAAAAATGTCTTCTTAAACCAACTGTTCCAACTTCCGACACGATTTCTCTAATTTTCTTAACGCAACTATATTTTGTATTTCACTGTCAATCATTTTGGTCATCACTCAAAAGCAGTTAAATTAACGGCAAACGGTCTACATTATCTTAAAAAATCTATTTCGCTAATTTGCATTAATTAAATAAAATTAAATCAGAAAAAATATTCATGAAACGCAAATGCCACATTTTCTGAAAAAATATTCCCAAAATCGGCAAATAATTATGTGTAGAAAAAGAAAAACAAACGATTCATATTTTTTTTTATTTCATGTTTATATCAACCCCTACACGAAACAAAGAATACATTAAAACATTTTTATGCCACTGCGTATAAGCATACGTATCTGCATATGAGTTGTCCAAATGACAACTCCAAAAATAAAATGTCCAAAACATGTTATCGAGTCAAGTCAAAAACCTTGTAAAACCATATTTGATAGAAGCAAATTTGGCATTGTCCGAACGCATACATGTATAATCTTATGTACGAGAATACTCAGGAAATTAAAAATGTTAAAAATGCAAAACAGCGGCTGATGATGAGTTTTCATTTTTTTTGTTTTGTTTGAGTTAAAAAAATTACCCCATTTGTTTAAATATATTTTTTTTCAACTGATTTTTTGGTGATGATCGTCAAAAAAGTCAATTTTGCGAAGCCCGTGGTGTGTGGTGCCCGCTACGAAAAAAAATATCAAACAAATTTCAGTCGCACATTTTTACAGTTATAAATTAATCAAAAGATAATCGAAAAAATGCACGCCATGCAATTCTTCACGTACTGTTACTGTAAATATCAATATTTCTGAAATTTTCTTTTTCTACTATAACGGTAACGAAATGGTCAATGGTCGAAATGGTCAATTGCAGCCCAACTCGAAAAGTAATTCTTTTAGAAGAAATCTGACCTTCTCTGTGGAACCGAGAGATCGAAATTGTTAATTCCTTAAAGTTCAAATAACTGTACTGTAACACTTGAAATGTAAAAAGGCTTCAGGATATCTGTAAATTTTCAGCTTTAATAAAAAGACGTTATTTAACCAAATTTTTAGATTTTTGACCTCAGTTTTTCTGTTGCAATTCTTCAGCTAAAAATACAATAGAATCTGGTCTTTGAAAAAATATTCTGCCTAAAGTGGGGAATAATAGAGCAAATGTGATTCCGTTATGGAATCTAGACAACATGCGCAAACTTTAAAAATAACTTGCCGCAAAGCCCTGGTGTTTTTTTTATAGTACAGCTATTTTTACTTTGATGAATTACCGATTTTGATCTACCGGTTCCACAAAGGAGGTCAGATTTCTGCTTAAAGATTTACTTTTCGGGTTGAGCTGCAATTGATTGAGCTGTTTGTTGCCGTTATAGTGCAAAATGAAAATTTTATAAATATTCAGATTTACTGTTACAGTATGTGATCAATTACAAGGCGTGAATTTTTTCCACTATATTTTGATTGCGTATAACTGTAAAAATAGGTGACTGTAAATTTTTTTCGTAGCGGGCCCCATGTACGTTATCATCCACTTTCGGCTTGATGTTGACTTATGGGACGCTATGTATACAGGGTGTCCCGCGACTCTTGGTACATACGATGATGGGTGATAGTACAGCTCATTTGGGTACAATTAATGTTCTACATGACCCCTCTATCTTTAACCGTTATAAAGTTATAGCATTTTTTGTTAATAGTGTCAGAAACCTCGACTTGCCGAGCAAAATCACTATTTGCCACACTCCCGAATATTTGATCCGAGGTTTGACTTTACCTTCTGAAACTCCACAAAATTCTACATAAAATAACTGTTTTGCCAATTAAATAATTTAAAACCCTACCCAGATACAACCATTCAAACTTTAAGAAATTCGAAAATTGATTTTTTATTGAAAATTTAAATTGTAAAATCGTAACGGTACTTTAAACTGACAAATGTCCTAAGTAACAATTCGTATGCTTTAAAGAAGCACTTCATCCTGTAACATTCATATAGTAACACACAATCAGTTTATCGTGTGACATCGCTTATATAAGTATTTTGATCCGATAAAAACTCCTTAAAACACTTTTCGGAAAGCTTAAAAAGTTCTTATATAATCAATTCACGACCACATCCAATAAGACTTCGATAACACTTCTCTAAACGTTAACCTAAAAATATGCTCCATTAAATACTTCTTTGTAGTCTTTATTGAATGACATAAACACACATGACTGAAATCAACACACACACACATGCATATAATCTTCCATAGCACTGTCGATTTCAATTTTATAGTGTGACATTCGTGTGATCATCCAATAAATTGCTCAGGATAGTTTTATAGAAGGATGAACTCTGTGATTTTTTAAAGAATTGACCAGTGGCGTAGATAAGGGGGGATCAAGGCGATCAATCCCCCCCCTTTCGGTCACACATTTTTCGTTATTACTTAAGGTACAAAAAAACAAAACAAAAGTGAACTTTTCGCTGAAATTACGAGTATTCAACGTGTGTAGTGTATCACAAAAATTCGTGAATCCATTTTCAGAACTGCAATAGAAAATTTATCAAATCCTTAAATTGCTATTGTATATAAAAGCGTGACAATTGAATAGAAACACTACAGTACAGGGCTTTACTTTCATATACTTTTTCACATTGGATCTGGAGTTTCGCACACGCAAGCCCTGCTGAAGTAATGTATATTCGCTGCTAGAAAATTTAAATGTAAGCACGTTGCTGGAATATCTTAGTTTTCGGTTAAAAGGATGAACTCTGTGATTTTTTAAAGAATTGACCAGTGGCGTAGATAAGGGGGGATCAAGGCGATCAATCCCCCCCCCTTTCGGTCACACATTTTTCGTTATTACTTAAGGTACAAAAAAACAAAACAAAAGTGAACTTTTCGCTGAAATTACGAGTATTCAACGTGTGTAGTGTATCACAAAAATTCGTGAATCCATTTTCAGAACTGCAATAGAAAATTTATCAAATCCTTAAATTGCTATTGTATATAAAAGCGTGACAATTGAATAGAAACACTACAGTACAGGGCTTTACTTTCATATACTTTTTCACATTGGATCTGGAGTTTCGCACACGCAAGCCCTGCTGAAGTAATGTATATTCGCTGCTAGAAAATTTAAATGTAAGCACGTTGCTGGAATATCTTAGTTTTCGGTTAGAAAATTTTAAAATATCGTGGAACACGGAGTGCTCTTCCACAGAAGCAGAATTTCCAATGTGGAAATATACAGTACATAAAATTATAAATTGCTGATGCTATGAAAAGAAATCGTCGCCAATTTGCGCATCCTTTATTGTTTGAGTTTATCAACACTTTTTCCTTTTTTAAGTTAAAATTTGACGAAAGGTTTAAACGTATATGGCAGGGCAAAGCAAGTTTTAACCTTCTCTAGTTGTTCGCAATTTTATTCAATTTAATACAAATAACTCTCAAAAATAGTCTTATGCCGGTAGTAATTCGAAGACAAATTAACAAACAAACCTACACTAGGGTTCCATGAAGATTTCTCAGGGGTTGCGCGAAAATATCCAAAATAGAAAATAATGTAGAAAGAGTTTTTGACAACAAAAAGTAAACAATCCACACGAAAAAATGTTTGTAAGTTTTAAAATTCCGAAGCTTGATCTGCTACACTGTTTCGAAAATCAACTTAACAATAAATTTGAACAGCATCAGTGACTTGACTGATTTTCTTTTACAACTTTCTACTATATGAATTGGAAAAAAGCTGAGTGTACCAGATAATAAAGAATGTCCACAGTATTTGAGACGAGGTTTCTGAGATGTGAATTATGTCGCAAATAAATGAAAGGATTGCATTTGTGTTAAAAACCACTTTAGAAAATCAAAACTTTTCTACGACTTTTTTAAACGAATGTTCAACAGACCAAATTTTTTTAAACAAATGTTCAACAGTCGAAATTTTTAGTTCTATTGACATTTTTGGTATCCTTTGCAAAAAATTGGCTGATAGCTAGGGCCTCGAAATTTGTAACAAATACCTATATACTGCGGTGCCCTACAAGTTTGCTACTTTTAGAAATATCTACCTACGAAGTTCCGATACTTATATCAGAAAACTTCGATTTAAAAACACAGAAGCTGTACTTTATCCACATATAGGTACTGGACATTTCCAACCAGATCTCCTTCTTAAAAATTCTCTTTTCTGGACATATAACTATCAATTTATTTTAGTTCCTGTTTTGGGGTGTTACGTGAAGAAAAGCAGCGATGCTAAATGTTCCGTAACTCCAGAAAGTTTTGAGAACCACAGATCTAACGCAATCACAATCACAAAATCAAAATTTTTTACGAAACCTGGAATACTGTGGATTCATCACTGCAGTAAAAAAGCCAAATTATCCATGTAGTTTCACAATTTTTGCGGAGATTTCAATATTTTTAGGACGCAGTTTTTTCGTATGCATAAATGGCTCTCTATTTAAAAAAAAAATCATACACTAATTTGAAGTGTAATAAATGCAGAAATTCGAAATTTGATAACCGTAAAATTATAAGTAATCTTGTAAAATGATCCCCTCCCTGTCCGAAAAGCTATCTACGCCACTGGAATTGACACTTATGAAGTGCTCTGGAACACCACGTTTCTTGAATTGAATTCATTGAAATATTGCCTGAAACCAACATTTCCTCACTCATTCTTAACTTATGAATCAATTAAGATAATCTCAGCCCAGAAACTGGCTGCATTTTATTGATGAACGTGTGAATTTAATTAGCTTCAACTGATTGACATATAAAGAAGAAGGTGCATTGCGGAGAAGTGTTGAGCATTTCGATAGAAGCAACGAACCACTTGTAGTGTTTATGAGCAATGCTGACTATATGTGACGTTGGCTGAGTGGTTAAGGCGTCGGACTTGCGTACGACAGTCACTGGTTCGACGCTGGTTGCGGGAATTTTTTTTCTTTTTTTTTTTTAAACGCGAGAAAATGATGACATAACACATATGATGTATGTCTTTTACAAAGTGTAATTCAGTGCTACAATAAGGTTCTATTGGAACAAAAACGGCGCCAAATGCCATTATTGGACTATTATTCATAGTGTTTATACCCTGTAAAGTGCCCCTATTATCGTTTGAAGAAAATATTCTACGAAGAATTATAGGGATGAAATTGTTACTTGGGGTGTAAAGTTGATAAAAGTTGCCTCATAATGTTTTTTTTTTCAAAATTAACAATTATGTCTAAGACGACTGTTTTTTAAGGTCATTAACGTAGTAGTTAGGTCTAACTGGTATTCTGAAGGGAATCAATACTAAATACTAAGGGAAAGAAATTCAAAACTTTATTGGAATTTTATTTTTCATTTAACTCATTTATGACATTAACACTAACACTGAAGACTAAAAAGGTCAAGGTACCCATACTAACCAAATAATTATTATTATTCACACCGGTCAATAGTCTGAGATGTGCTGTACAAATACAGTCAACGAACTTCCTTTTCTTCCGTCATGCGAGTACACCCTTGAACTCAGTTTCTTCACGCGACTATATCACGGTGAATATGTCGCGGATCAAACAAAAGGCAATAATACCATATAGTGCATATCTCCTTTGCCGCCATACAAACAGTCATTCAATAAATTTGCATTTTAATAACGTCCGGTCTAAGGAAGAAGCAGAAGACAAATCCATCAAATAGATATAAGTTCATACAGACTTATTATTTCTAATTATACTGGAAAGCAAAGAGTTGGCACGACATTGCTACGCTAATTTAAATCTTTGGCTCTTTGTACAAAAGATAAAAAAAAATGTTTTTTTTTTGTATGAGCAAACGACGACGACCTTATCATCATCGCTCTTAGTTGAGGGCTTAGTAGTTGGTGTTTATAACGGAGCATAAAGGAGAAGAGGATGACACATTTTACGACATGGTAATTACATCTATCATTTTATGATAGTGAGTTTGTTTGTTTAGACTGGCAAACCAGAGAGTATTGTAATGTGATGTGCTGTGTGTGTTGATGAGTCAAATACGGGATGAATATTCATTCATATCCGTCGTAGGTCGACGTAGTTTATAAAGGGTGTAGTGCATTAGACTTTCACTTATGGATCATGAAAATATATCATGCTGTAAATTAAGACATTGTTGCAAAAAAGTGTATGTGCGATTTTTTCTGTACTCTGCACTGAATTTACAGCTAAAAAGTCAAACAATCACCAATTCAAACATGAATCAAAACATCAAATACATACATCATTTCAACAAACCATCTTCGCTTATTGAATAGACAATACGATAATATTTCCAGTGCAATGAACCTTGTATTATGTCAGTTTTCCGTAAAGAGAGACACTCCTTTGAATGTTTATTCCTTTAAGTGAATCTCCTTAGACCTCAGGTAGGTACCTTCGCGATTGCACCTCACATCGTCACGTCGATTGTTTGGGTTTGGGTCGCATATTAGGCTGTAACTTTCGACCGAAGGCAGATAGGACTCCGCGATTTGCAGCAAAAAGTGCGCCCACCGTCCACTACATCGGTCCTTTTATCCCCACTTTATAGAGAATTTTTGAAAAATTTACCCCGATTGCGCTTGGTTCCTCTGTTTGCTAATTTTTTGGTCTTGGGTTGCATCTTTCAACAGCTTGCTTTAACTTTGAAACGGAGACAGTTAGGACTCTGAAATATTTAGCAAAATGTGTGCCACACTGTGCACTACATCGGTCCTACTCTATAATTTTTTTTTCGGGAAATTGGCTCTGATTGGCTTCGGATACCCTTTGTGTTTTTTTTGTTCTTGGGTCGCATGTCTTCAACTTTCGAACCGACACACACGGACACGACAGGACTACAAAATTTTCAGCAAAATGTGCGCCCCTTGGTCTCCACTCCCATTTTTTTCCAAAAATTTCGCGAATGCGTTTGGATTTGGGTCGCATCTTTGAACCGCTGTAACTTGTCCCCGTCGTATCGCCAGCTCGGAAGGGCTCGTCACCGCATTATATATGTAAGCGGCTTTAGTTATAGACTGGTTAACTTTTAGTTTTACTGATGGTGGTCATTCGATGAGCCTGCAAAAAACGGATACCTATAAGGAGCACAGCTATCTGAAATCAGTTTGTTTTATAAATGGATTGTGTACACCTAAATGACCTCTACTTAAATTTCTTTTGAGGGTTATTGTTTTTTTGTTATATTTTGCAAATTTTTAGAAAACAAGCACTGATTTGTTACTCTACTATGGGAAATATTGATACCGCTTTCTTTCGGACAATAAACCTATTTTCCCGAAAGAAAATGCGGTCATAGTCAACATTCAAATTTCGTACCATTCATTCTCTTTTATAGACACAATTTAAATTTGCATATACGTACGAATCGAATTTTTAATGTGATGATGAGAAAAATTCTTCAGATTGCACTTGCTATTGTATCTGGATTTAAAATGCTGAAGCCTCCGGGTATTAACAATACTGAATACCATTGAATCTATTTAAGTATCCATCCACCCCGTTGCGTTTTTCAAGTCTATTAAAATCAAATAAATCATTCCAAAGCCGGAGTCAGTTTTTCCACGCAATTCGACATATATCCTCAGGTGAAATATAGAGTTAAAATAGCTTTGGTATGCAAGGAATGTGTGTGCGAAGGAGGAATATCTTTATTACAATTCACAATATTGTAGTGTAGGAAAAGTGTAGTGTAAAATTATGATGCAAATCAGGTGATACACGTGGTGTAGGTATAGTTGTAATAAATCAATTCTCAAGTTTATTATGCAGTAGTGTAGTGAATTGATTAGTAGGAAATCATTTAAATTAAATGCAAATGCATCGTAATATTTAACATTATTCTCAAAGGACTCGTGTCAGCAGGTGTCAATTCGCTAGAGCGCCTCCTAGTTGCATTTTTTTATTGTTCACAATAAGTGGCACGATAGTTAAAAATTGGGACGAGGCTGTAGATGTGGCATTCATTTTCAAAATCTTTTTTATTTCCTGGGTAGTAGAGATGGGGAATTTTGCTATTTTCAAGATCCTAACTGTTTTTTTTTGTAAAGATGCTGAGAGGAAAAACACGGTCTGCACAGTTATTTAACATCTGAGTGAGTCGATCGTATGGGTCGTGATTTCGAAATTCATAAGCTGAATCTGCTAACAGTCTGATTCGAATCCACGATCCTGTGCTTCGAAGTAGAGCGCACGAACCACTACACCAACTACGTTCCACTATGAATCTCTTGAATTTCGAAAGTGACGATCGCACTATCAGGGTCATCTAGCGTGGTAGAATGCAGAAAAAAATGAATAGGTATATTAATTCAAGAAAAGTAGGAAGATTTTTTTTTATTCATTTTTTTTAGACATCGTTGGATTTACAATATTTATTTTTACTTTGCAACTTATCTTTATAACAAATTTGTACGGTGTTTACTCCACAGAAAATTCATTAAATGTGCTTTACTTTTAATTCTTTTTTTTTTATTTATTTGCAGGTATGTACGATGGTAGTGAAATTATTATGATACTTAGTAAGTACGTACGATTTAAGGAAACTTCGAAGTTTTCATATCCGTTTTATTCCAGTCAAAATAGAGAAATCAGTAATAAATCGTTATCAAAAACAAAGCCTGACTTAAATTTCAGCAGAAAATACTTTTTTCCGTCTGATACTTTCCGAAATTGCCGAAGATATAAGAATGACTCCCGGCTAGATTTTGAACCGACTCCTTTTTGCAGTATAGCGATGAGATGATTGAGTCTGTGTGGGATCTCTGAAATTCGACACTACATTGATGCTTAAAACTTATCATTAAACATTCTTCAAACAGAATTTCGTTTAAATTATTATCTCCCAAATTGTTCAAGTATCCTTTCTACAAAATTCCACCAATATCCATCACATCACACCATCGAATGATAAAATTTTAATTTCAAAGTCAAAGTCAATAAACCCATTTTCATTCCGCATCATTCTCGAATTCATGCTAGAGTATCGTCAAATTAATTTTATAGTCAATGTTTTAACTTGCGACTGTTTGTCAACGTCTTGGCAATGGAATTCTCTTAACACAAATTTTCAATCTCGCGCCTTTGAAATTACGAGCCATGGCTTCCGATGGATGCTGCAGTTTTCACTACATTTGAACGGCCCAAATGCTTCTCATTGCCCTCAACTGCTACTTTATACAATACCGAAGTAGAGCCATCAAAATAGATCTCTATCATGAACACATAAAATCAAATTTTAAAAATGTTGTTTTCAAGATGTTAAAGATTAACTTAATCCATACATCATCTCTACTTGCATTAGTCGAAGCCGCGTGTATGTACGATGATACGACTATATGAAAATCAACTATCGCGTCTTTCAAAGTGATTTTCTAATTAATATTTTGTGACAACACACAACTTGAGGCGTGTCGTGGAATTCTGGAAGCATTAACTTCAACACTCGGACTTGGCTTTAGCATTGAAACAAAAATTATAATAAATAAATAAATTGCTGATGTGACGCCTGACGAATACGGCCCGTTTGGTTTTACATTATTACCAGAAATGGTGGCGGCGCCAATACCATATAATATGTAAAAGAAAATTTTCAGATTTTCCTAAAATAGAAATACACACAGTGTGGCGAACAAATTTATCTTTCACGCACGCACCACTCGTGGGCAAATGCCATCCCGACAATTTTGCAAAATGTGTTTAGAATCACAACAATCTTAATGGAGTTTACCCATTGTGGTACACCACCCAACATTAGTTCTGCTTCTGACCGCAGGTAAACATTCTTATATGTAGTGAACAATAGTGGATTCAGTGGAGAGCCCTTCGGCACCCCATGCTATGCCAAGAACCTTATTGATTTCATCATCAAACATATATGACGGGAATACATTGAAGCGACTACCCATGAAGAGAATCGGATCACATTGATTGTACACTGCGCTGTTGATAGAATCTCGAGCACTTTACTCGGGTGATTCTTTGATTGCATTACAAACAAGCGATGCATCTTCAGTAGCTAAATTTATACATTCGGAATATAGTTGCAATGCCTGATAGTGATAGTGCCGCAGTCCAACTATAGGTTCATCAGGAATGCAAAGCAAATAGTGGAGATATATTGACTCTGAGGTTGGCCGTAGACAGTGATGAATGAATCGACAACAAAGGGATACGGGCGGAGGATCGATCAACACATTCGCCCCATATCGAGGACTATATACGGTCGCTGTAGCGCTGCTAATTGAAGATCCACTAACAAAGGGACTGTTCCTGTGGTGACTGTTTATTTTTGGCATACCATATCCCATAGGCCATAACGATACGATGATCGCGCAGCATTAATGAGACGAAGACGAATTGGGAATTTAAGAGATTGTCATTTGTAATTTGGTGAACGATGTGGTGTGGCTTTGACTTATTGGCGTGTCGACTTTGCATCGTTATGCAGATATATTTTAAGAAGTTGCCGAGATAAGATCTAGCGTGATTTCACGGTATACACCTTCCATGCCAATCTTCCGCGAAGCTTAATCATACTTAAGGTCTTGTGCACAAGTGAACATTCTTTTGGGATTTTTTTAACAAGCATACATACAAACAAAATTCTGACGATTCATATCTTAAGCCCGGAGACAATAGCCCCTTTTGGCGAAAATAATTCACTGAACTTTCCAGACACCGCGCGAATCTGCCCCACAGACCGCACGGGTGTAATGAACCCCGTTGGCAGACCAAGACGACGTAGAAGAAGTCTCTTCTAATGAGGTTCACCTTTAGCACTTGAAGGTATTTATTCGCTTGCCACGGATGGTTTCGTGGGCTTACTAATGACCATCGAAATTCAACACAAAAACTAATTGCGATCAACTTTTTTTTTGTATTTTACTAAGATCGTGCGATTTTTTGTTCAGTGACATTCAGTCACTTTAAAAGCTTAAACCTTGCCTAAGTGTACGGCTTAATTCACACCGCAAATAGGCGGTAATGACTGTTTTTTCTTCGGCTAAATCTTATTTTACAATCACAACCCACACTCATGCTGCCTGGACACTATAATTTCAATTCAGATGATTCACAGAGTTTAAATCAAAATGTTTAAATCTTTTTTTTTTTCTTACTTCTATTTTGAATCTTTTCGTCAATTGTGGCGTTGAGTTGAATTAAATTGCATTGAGCACAAAAAATGTGAACGAATCAAAATCGACAATCTCTGCCACGAGCCACCCAGAAAAATGAATTATCCTATAGATATGTTTTGGATAGGTGCACGGCATAGGTAAAACATAATCGAGATAGTGTGGCCTTGGCAAACATAAGGTCGCGGTCGCGGCTAAGTTTTCGGGTTTATCTTCTTCTTCTTTTCAAGTTCATGTAGCAAGAGTGTTTGGTTATATAATGAAGTTTAATTATATAGGAGGCGGACGATTAAATCCTCTTTTGTTGCTTGAAGGCGAAATCGTTTGAGTTGAGTTTTGGGCTTTAGAACGGTTAATGACGGCTAAATGGTCAACGCGATGAGGATTAGCGAAACGTGTTTCTACATTCGTGGATTTTATAGAATTGATATGCTATTGCAAGGGTAAAGTTTGCTCTTTATAAAATAAAACATTTTTTGAGACCTCCTCGGTCCGCAAATATGATTTTATGTTATCAAAATTAATTTATTCCCGACTTAAATCATTATTATCATTCCGTCCAATATGAACCTGTAATTACAGTCAATTTCTCAGCCAACACATATATCTGCCCGGCCGGCAATACTGAATTGTATTTAAAGACTACTTTTATCCGTTTGGTATACTTTTTTGTTGGATCTGGTACGAAATCCAGCTGATCACTACTAGTGAGTTTTGATTTGGATGGATTTTTATTCCAGACGTGACTTCAGTGTCTTCTAACTTTCAAGTTTATTTTTTTTTTACATTTTCCAAAAACGGTCAATTTTTAGATTTTTTTCAAAAACAGGACAACTTTTTATATTTTTTAAATCTTAAAAAAAACACAAACTTCAAATAAAATTGAATTTAATCGATAACCAATTTGCAAAAAAAAAATGTCATCTTCAGCACCTTCTTCTATTTTCTGCCACCCCAAAAAGAAAATCAATCCTAAAATTGCTTCTTTGGAATTCCAATTTTCTTCGAAACGCCTGCCGCCCTTTATTAGGGTTGAATCTTTCTTCCCGCTGTTTTCAAGTAGTGCTCTTGATGATTATTATCTTTTGGAAAAATCGTCAATGTATTTCACTTCTTCGGGGGAAAGGACAATAGAAATGTGTCGTACTTAACACCACAAAATGTCTTTTCATTCGGAAATGGAGCATTTTAAGATTCAGATAATGATAACAGGTCGGTTCTTGTTTTGTGTCCTTTCTCTACAAGAAGAATGACAAATTGAACTAAAATCGTTGATAAGACTATGATGCTCGTCCCTTTTAGAATTACGTGAAGAGTCTTTCGAGGAGATGAGTGTAATACGAGTACCTTCATATTCAGTGGGCTCTTCAAGGTTAAATCTTAGGCCGTCTTCAGACGAGGATACGATATTTTTTATAGAATATTTTTTCTATCAACTGTGTGTGAACATTATTTGAAATTCTAGCAACGGAGCGTCCGTGTTCAAAAACCGTTGCGTTATATAGTTTTGTGAACCATAAGATGGCTCTTTAGGCTCTTACTGCTTTTTTCGGTTCTTTTTAGTACCATTTTTCCAGGTTTTTGGTTTTGTTTTTTTTTCAAGTTTTCAGTACCGTTGTTATGCGAAAACCTTCAGTACCGCTTTTTGGAATCTCGTATGCCTTTATGCGAAAATCGTACTCATTTCCTCCCAACACTTGCGCAATTTTTGTATTACCACTGCATAAAAGCTTCCAGCAAAAATTCAAATCAAAAAGGTCTGTCTAAATGTGCTTATAATCATCTGACAAGCTTCTTTACGAAGATTCGCTTTCTTTCATTTGAAGGACTTTCCACTTTCTCCCCTAGTAAAATTTCTAAAAAAAAAACAACAAAAACACATTCTTTCTTAAATCCCTTCCCGACTGTGAATTAAATTTCAAATAAAATTAATTTAAGAAAAATTCATCGTCTTATATGTCGTTTCAATAATCCCTTGCATTGTATGTACATATGTATGTGCATTGGTCTGAATGATATTTCCTGCAGCGTTAACAACGCGCGAAGGCCGCAAGTCAAGACCCTATATATTGCCAGTGATGGTGGTTAAGTCTATGAGGTTATTTGGGGTGGAATAAGTCGTACACAAAGAGGAAAATTTATTTTTTCCCAATACCAGCGGATAAGCACATTCCCGGTTTATTTTTAGTTTTCGACGGAAAATACATTGCATCAAGTCGCCTTAGGTTTAAAAAAGAGAACGGAAAGGGCCGTATAAGTGGTTTTCACTTTCTTCCTGCTTTTCTGCCGTACAGATGAATAAAAAGGAAGGTTTCATAAGCTTAGATTGTAAAGAACATAATAGGAATAGTCACAATGAAAATGCGTATGTGATCATAAAATTAAACTTTCAACTTTTTGCTGAATAGTCATATTGTACGTAGTCTATATGTAAGATCCCATTTTCTTTATTTTTAATAATCTTAGTTGGATAAATCTGTATATAATGATGGAAAAGCGACAAGTTTGCCGAAAAATGAGCGGCGCGTTAAATAACCAGCAAAATGGCAAAATTGTTATGTACAATTTTATCAATTTATCAAACAATTGAGAACAATATGAGATTCTTCTTCGGGAAAAATAATATGGTAATTAACAGTGGCGTAACATTTCCCAATTTTCTTGTGTTCGAGATCTAAATGGGGGCCCCTCACGCTCGATTTATTTTCACCAGAAAAAATTTATAGAACATAACCCACATTTAAAGCAGTCTGCATTATAAGCAAAAGCAACGAACATCATTTTCTAAAAAAATTCGTTTTTTTTTCATTTTTTTTAGACAAAATTGAATTTAGAATAATTAAATAGGATCATCTATTTATCACAAAATCCAAGTGTCGCGGCGAAAGACAACCTGTAGGAGTGCCCTTCTACCTCGTAAGAGTCGTTGATCCTAGACTAAAACTGATTACTATAGATCTTTGGATCACATCCATAACCAAGTTAAACTAGATCGACTGAAATAAAATTCATGGTAGAGATGCTCCAAAAGGCAAATAATTTACGTATCATGACTCACTAGTTTGTTGACAGACATTAGTTGCTTGATTTCTTGAGTCCCAGTTAAAAAAGGAAAGGTTTTTACACTTAACCTCGTAGTAACTGTGGTTACCCATTCCGATCAATAGGACATCCATCCTATATCCTTTTTTCAACATTGTGAACATATTTTCCTTAGCTGAGCAATCAATTCGATATTTAAATACTCTCCAATAACTGGATTATGGGCAGCGCCCGCTCTAGCACATACGCTGCCCCGGGCAAAACGGCAAACTGCCGCACCTAAGATTTTTTTGAAAATGTTCATGGGTTGTGTCGACTTCATTTTACCAGGAAGGATGCTTTTCTGACACATTTTGAGTTATTTGAATCCCACCTAGAAATAAGTTTCCATACGAAAACAGAAGAGAAACCGGGAAAGAAGAGTCGTTCCTATCCAACTCAACATTTATGCTCATAGAGTGCTGAATGTAGCCTTTTTTTTATCATTATGAACTCGAGAACGTCATTGTAGACTGCAATTTCCCGAGGAAGACGTATTGGTGATGTAGTAGTCGTTAAGAAATGCGCCTAAAAATATGTAACAAAAAAAATGCGCAAATATCGCTCTGTCGTTTTTGTCAGGTAGTCACACATATTACGTACTTTACTAGACGAAACACGTTATTTAAATTTTAGATCAGATCATATAGGACTCCACAACCCAGACGGTTGTGGTGCTAAATCGTTAGTGAAAAAGTATTCTGCCGATGAAATACTATATTAGTACTCCAGGCGATCGGTCGTGAAATCGGGCTTCAGAGTGCATGCCAGGCACTGTCTGAGATTATTTTAGAAATCGATAGGGTATTAGTCAGAAAGCTTAAATTTAAGTTTGCACCACTTGAAAAATTTTCTAACGGTACTTATGAAGGTTTTTGTCTTGTTTGGGTTTCCGGCGTATATCTCCGCTCCCAATGGTAGCATTTCCAAAAAAAGGCCACCGAATTGTTTGGTACAAAATTTTCTTCATCTTTGGCATAGCGATTGTTCACCATAAAGCAGTAGGGAAAATGTTACAGCTTGTCAAAGTTGAAAAAACAGTTTTTCAAATCAGGTTTTTGCAAATAAGTCAATAACGGTGATTTTTCGCGCAAAAATTAATAAGAGTGGACTTGTACCTTATTGGATTCCCTACAATCCAGAAAAAAAATTAAGTCGATACGAACAGCTGCAGCCGAGATATACCCGAAAGAAAGTGAGCATTCCGAAGTAACTATGCGTTATACTCGTACATATTTATAGGTATAATTTGTTGCAGATGCAGTTAGGATGGTGAAGCTTCGGGTCTTTGCACGACATTTTGGAAAACAATTTGGAGTGCGACCGCTGTGATCTGCGCAATTTCTGCTCAAATATTCTATTTTAACACTGTTAAAGTCTGTAGTTTGTTGACGTATACCTTCTTTTTGAGGGAAAAAAGTCTGAAGCCATCAGAACAGGCGATTGCGGTAACCATTTTATGTTAGCATTTTTCATCATTAAATTTTCCAAAAATCTTTCCTCCTCATCGGAAAGGGACGTTTTACCCACCCGATATTTGTAATACAGTAGCGGAAATTGAAATAGGTTCACCCCCATAAAGTAAGGTTTTCCAAAAACCCGGCAGTTCACTAATGGGATAAAGTACCTAATTTACTTTCTTTTAATTTTGGATACGTACGTTGGGTACGTTTTTATTATTTTCTTCAGTAGAATCCTGAATACGATATACAGATCTACTTGGTTGTGGAAGGGGGACCAACGTTGGAATATCATAAATGTCATCGTAGCAATCTTCATCATTTATGTCTTCGGTTATGACTGCGACATTTGAGAATATTTTGCCACAACACTTTCTATAGATATTGGTACATGTGAGTCCAGCCTTCTTACAACCACATGCTGTCCCACAGTTTTTTTTTTACAAGAGCACGAAATAATATTTAATAGGTATGAAGGGATAATTTCTCCCGAAATCATCACAGGCTCCAATCCCACCTGAGTGCGCTTCCAGCCCAAGTTTTCTGGATTTAAAACGTTGCTGAGCCATGTCTGTATTTGGTGGTACGCTCGTAAGGAATGATGATCATGATCAGCGGCTGATTCGGCGGAAGGCAAAGCAGCAAGATTAGCTTTAATTTTCGTTCCTGCGCGAGCAAAAAGTTTGAAACGGAAATCGCTTAGTGATGTGTCGTTACGTGTACTTCCGTACAAGGCAATGAAAACATTCTTTCCGATAGTGCATATAGTGTTTGCATCTGAGCGCTCTGCTTTAAAAACCTCGAGCGATTGTAAAACGTGAGTATATTCCTTCTTCTTTAAAAAGGATAGAAGCCTACTTTTTCCATATCTAAAAACGGCCGAAGTCGTATCACACCCTGTGAAGGCGTGAAGAAAAAGTATATCCGCTGAAAGAGTTTGGTGTTTTAAACCTGTTGATGAATACAAAATTGTATTTTCGGATCCTCGCTCCATTTTTTTAAATAGACGCTCTAGACATAATATCCAATACCTGATAATATAACCAGAAGATCAACGTCTTCTCCAACGATGAAAATTGAGCCAAACCTGGACGACATGCCTAAAGCCGTTTGAACAATTTGTGTATCCGCATCCTCTACAGCCTGGGATACTAAGAAACCATGATTCGTTAAATAATTTTGCAGTATATCAACAAATCGTTTCTTTTTTCTTTAATTGACCAACAATGCCTCCTGCTTCATACCTCTGAAGATTGTGGTCTACTCAAAAATAAATTCAGCTGACTCTTGAATTGTTGAATTTTCCAACATGATTGATGCATTAGAACACTATTCACATTTCCCAAAATTTCTTCATGCTCCCTAGGCCACGTTCAATGCATCTCTCAATCAATGTACGGATACAACGTCACCTTCGTTTAAGGATTTTGCACAAACCAAACAAAAACTCATGGCGAAACTAAACAAACAAACAAAACTATTTCGAAAAAAAAAGAAGTTTATCAAATTGACTTTCATTTACAAAAATACCGCTAATGAGTCACTGTTCGCAAGCGTGTCGCGTAATGAACATATCTCTCTCTATCTGCAGCGAAAGACAACTGGCCGCCAAGTAAAACCCAACTGAATGTTGGTACATACTAGGGATATCAAAAACCGGACGGTTAGTCCGAAAACCGGTACCTTCAGAACGGTTAACCATTTTTTTTTCGGTTTTTTCCTCCTCCCGGTTTTAACCCGGACGGTTGTTTGTCCATCCGGTTAAAACCGGGACAAAAATTCTTTCCAAATTTATACAATTTTTTATATTTTCTTGATTTTTCCGTATGCAATTCTATTACTTGTCCCCAATGAAAAATTTCGTTTCCAAGTTCCAGCCCTTAAACATATTTTCGAACACTCTCCTTATTGCTATTACTCGTAGAACCATCGCTTCGTCAAATTACTTCTCCTTGTAGCTTTGATTTAATTTTGCATACGATACGAACTATAGCAATACGAGTGTGTATGCATGTTTTTACTAGAATTCTAAGCAAATCAATGAAAAGATTCGGTTAACCGGAAAACCGGTCCTTTGAGACCGGTTAAAACTGGACGGTCTGACCTGACCGGCTTTGCAAAAAAAAAAACGGAAAAAAACGAAAATCGGGTTATGGGCCGGTTTTTGACATCCCTAGTACATACCCGTAGAATGTATTGCTATCTCAGATCGTCGACTTTCTCTTGGGCATATCTCGGTTGTGGATGGTCGTATCGATTTAATTTTTTTTCTGGATTGTAGGGAATTCAATAAGCTACAAGTGAACTATGATCAATTATTTAGTGAAAATTCACCGTTATCGACTTATTTGCAAAAAACTGATGAACAAAACGGGTTTTTCCACTTTGACACGCTGTAGCATTTTATCTACTGCTTTGAGATGAACAGTCACTATACAAAAGATTAAGGCAATTTTGTACCGAACAATTTAGTGTCTTTCTTTTGAAAGTCCAACCATCAGGAGCGGAGATATACACAAAAAACCCAAACAAGACAAAAACCCTGATAAGTACCGTTAGAAAATTTTCCAAGTGGTGCAAACTTAAATTTAAGCTTAAGGACTAAGCCCCTACCGATTTCTAAAATAATCTCAGACAGTGCCTGGCATGCACTCTGATTTTACCAAACGCCTGGAGTATAGTGACAAATCCAAAAGGTAATCTAAGGACATCTTACGTCTCTACGGTTTCAGTAATGCCAATTTGATCCCCCTATAGTGCCTCAATATCGGTAATCTCACGGAATACTACTGAGTGAAATGAACTGAGACGAGAAACCAGGGTATGTCAAGAAGCAGACTCTAAGTCAACCAATCTTGTTAATAAATCCTGGACAATTGTTCACTTCAGACTCTAGCTTCTTGAAATTTTATCTGTTTCCTGAGGTTCTTAACGACTAGTTGAGGTTACGAGACAATAACACAGTAACTTCCTTCGTGTGCTTTATTTGCTTAACTAAAAACGTTTGGTGCTGATTTTTCGAAGGCCATTAAACACAACTTAAAAAAAACTATGCACCTAACAATTTCGTTGCGAAAGCAAAAAAAACACCGATTAAAGAGCAATTTTATTATCATTAAATCTAAAATTAAGTAACGGGTTTATTCAAGCAATTTATAGAGTTGCAGTCCTTTGTCAGTAACGCCCTAGAGCTAATTACCATTAATTTACAAGTGTTTTAGTCTGTTTTACCGGAAATAAGGTTCAGCTTTCATGTTTCAGTTTTCCGTCTAGGAAGTGCTACCCAAAATACCGGCCCTCCCTAGACCGGGCGCTGATTATTGGCCCAATTTGACGCAAGAACCGCCTGAAGTTGAACCTTTATTAATTTTCAATATTATTATGAGCAAAAACCTTTATAATTTATGGATTGTTCTGATGATTGTTGAGTTAAGTTGCGTCTTCCCGGTGCAAACAGATTATAATACTAAGAGATCCAAGATCCAAGGTTGAACATACCCAACATTGAATGTTTGCTACTATCCTAGATTCTATAGCTCACTTACGCATTTTTCTGGCATATTAGTAAAAATGCATGTCTTTTGAAAGAACAGTTAACCAAGGATATATCTAACTATCTGTTATGATTTCGGATTTGATTCATTCGGATTTGGGGGCCCCTTTGGCTTGGGGGCCCGTGTTCCACTGCACCGTACGTTACGCCACTGGTAATTAACCACGCTATAGATTGACTTTGAGATTTTGCGAGGAATGTGCAACTTTTCAAGCGCCATCTATGCGCTTCATCAGGGAGAGGAACGACCGATTAAAAAAAGTCAATGGTGAGGCCTTCCCTAATTCTCAACCGTTTGACCATTTTTTTTTAAAGCGGTGGCCTGTAACGTTTTTTTAATCACAATCGAATAGTGCGACATGTTACCATATTTAAAACGTACGTCAAGTCCTAAGAGCGCAAAGTCGCCAAGCATTTGCATATAAATCTATTATTAAGAAGGACTCCACTTCAAACACAATATCAAAAAGAACGCTCAGAAACACTATTCGATGTGACTCATGTTCGTAAACAATATCAAAAACATTCGGACCATTTTAGATAAACTTTCTTATCATGTACATCCAATCTATCAGAGCGACTAGAGTTTTGTCGCTTAGTCAAACACCCAGGCAACTAAACAATTCCCTTGTGAATCATTGACGGAACATTATTATCGATTCCTCCGTGTCGTTCATGCTCATGAACGATGAACTAGACGTACACGTTAGTCGAATAAGATTACGGAAAAAAGCAAAAAAAGAAAAAACTCGAGAACTTCAGAGGACATTACCATTCAATTTGGTATGCAAATAGTGTCGAGTACTCTATACCGGAGCGTATATCCATGAATCCATACGTACATACATGTTTGATTCGTTGGCTATGGCCTACTGATGACTTCTATTGAACCCATTTGAATTGAAATGAATCTTCGGTTTTTATATACATATATACTCTGTTAGCGAAATCATTCAATTCTAATGCCATGAAAAAACAAACCTTCAGCCGCCAAGAATATCAGAAAAGTCATTCAGCGCGGCCGGCGGCGACAACATATAAACCAGACAGAAAAATATAGTTTTGTTGTTCGGCGAGTTCCATGTTTTCCTCCTTTTTATATGTGCAAAGTGTCGATATTTTTTTCTTATTTGTTAGACAGTCCGTGAAACATCGTGTCGAGGCATATAATACGAGTGTATACTGTATACATCTTCAGCAAAAGAAAAGAGTTGAATACTTGGAGGATACAACAAACAAATATTGTACAGTTCTGGTATCGTATTTTTTGGGGGTATCATCTCTTGTTTATTTTGGGAATTTTATGTTCTGAAACTTGTACATAAGGATACGATGGATCATCGTGAACAAATTCATGGTCGCATGAGACATGCACTTCCCGTTCAAAGTTATGGGTCTGTCTGGTTAGAGGAGTCCAGTCAAGTTCAGATAACCATGCTGGTTGGTTTCTTAATTTTTTTTGTTTTGTTTTTGGTTGATGATGTCTGATGTGATAAAGGGACTGTCCGGTTTTCTATTTTAGGATTAATGAAAATTTCGAAGTTTCTTTTAACACATCATACACCATACATTTATTAGCAAAAAGTTAATTTTAATAACTCTTGGCGCCAAAAATATTTCTTTAAGGGGAGCAACGTGACTAGGCGCCAGTCGTACACTTAACGCTCTTTACCTATCCTTATTAGCAAACAATCCATCATATAGTACACCTATATACCTATCTACATACATACTAAGTTGTCAAGTTGTGCACAACTTTAAAAATACATACACGCAAACGTACCTAACTTTGATGATACGATTTTAAGTCGTCTCTGGCTTTGGTTGCAGGCGCGTGACTCTTTATATTTGCTCTCTTGTTTCGTTAGTATAGTTAGTGCAGTCGACTTGCTCCAATAATAAACCACGTCGAGTGCTTTATATTTCAACTTCAAACGGAAAAACGATCGATTGAACTTTGCCGAAAACTCGCAAGAAAAAATGTCTTAAAAAAAGGAAAACCCAATTTCGGGCGCGGCCATAATTTGAATACCCGTCACATTTGAATGAAACTTAAGCTTCTTTTGT
Organism: Microchrysa polita; assembly: GCA_949715475.1. NCBI lineage: Eukaryota > Metazoa > Arthropoda > Insecta > Diptera > Stratiomyidae > Microchrysa > Microchrysa polita. Next base: position 6,199,126 of record OX454418.1, on the reverse strand, counting down.
GTTAATAATTTCTACCGTAGTTCTATGACTTGTTCTGATTCCATCTGTTCCTGGATATGTTTTGAGGCTTTACTAGGAACATACTTGGCTGAAGTTTGTTCCGATTTCATCCGTTTCGAGATACGTTTGGAGGCTTTACTAGGAACACATTTGGGTAAAGTTTTTCTAAGGTCGAATTGAAAAGAAAAAAGTTTTTCTTAGAAGAACTTAATTTTCAGTGGTTGCTTTGTATGGCAGCGCTATGACGTAATGTTCCGATTCCATCCGTTCCTAGATATGTTTTTAGGCTTTACTAGGAACACACTTGGGTGAAGATTGGTTAAGATTGGTTTAGAAAGAAAAATATTTTTCTCAGAAGAACCTAATTTTCAGGGTTTGTTGTCTATGGTAGCCCCATGACGCCATGGTCCGATTCCGTTCGTTCCGGCATATATACAGCTTACACTAAGCAGAAACTTGTATGCAAAATTTCAGCCCGATAGCTTAGAAAACTGAGGGATTAGTGTGCATTGCAACAGACGGACAGACAGACGGACATCGCTCAATCGATTTCTCTCGTCACACTGATCAATAATATATATACTTTACATAGTCGGAGGTGCTTCCTTCTGTGCGTTGCAAACTTCATGCCAAAGATAATATCCTTTCAGATAGTGACGAGTATAAAAAAGCCTTATATCCAAATATGAGCCTCATCATGTACACAAAATGTACAGAAAATTTGTAGAACTACGACATCTGTAGTTCTACAATTTTCTCTGTGGTTGGTGCAATTTAGTTTGATTCTTTCAGCAAATCCTGCATTGGATTTTTAGATAGTACGTTGGCATCACCTTCAGTCTGAAGGAGGTCATTGCGTCCTGAATGGTACCATTCACAGAATCCAACTATATTCTACGTGTTGTTGGCATATACAACCACTGCTCCTAATTTTCTTTATATGAAATTACCCACGAGGATTTTCTTTTTGGTTTGAATGATCCCTTGGGAGGGAATTCAAATACACATATTACCCACACCTTTCAGAACAAAGAAGACACTTTGTCCTGATTTATTTAGGTGACACTATTCAATCATTATCATCAAAAATCTAGCTTTTCGAAATTCACCTTTTTATATAAGTAACGCAGTAATTGTTCTTGTACAAAATCCACCTAAGTGTAAATTCACTTAGTCAGTCGATAAAAATCATGGCTAGCCAGAATTCAGTCAGTAAAAATCCATCTATTTAATTCTAAATTTTATAAATAAATTATAAATAACTAACTTACTCTGAACATAGGAAAGGGGATTTGCGATTCAGAAATTAATTTGAATTTTGACAGTTTGGATTTATACTAGGCATTTCGTTTGGTATCTGTATATTGTATGGATTTAAATAGGCTGGATTTTGACTTAGGTGAATTCCATACCAGACCCATTTATGGCTTTAACTTCACCACGAACTCACTCTGGAATGTGAAGATTTTGTAATGGTCCTATATTTATACCTGTCCAGTAAATCATTTATATCTTAGTAATTTATTTGACCCAATGTTTATATTTTTTCATTACAGGTATGTATCAAAATTTTGGCAACTGCCTGTGTTTTTTTTTAATATGAGTACAAAGTAAGTACAAAATTTGCGTGTCTAGAATCAATTCAAAAGTAAAATGTCGTCACATCACTGCTTTGATATCATCCTGTTCTCATAACAGAAAACAAAAAAACTAATCAATTTGCACATTAATTACAATAAGAATTTCCGCTATACAACAAAGACGCACGTTTCTATAACGCAATCGGCCAAATAGGTGAAAACAATTGACTATGACGCTCAATCTCCAATCGGATATTTGGATTGGCGAAACCATACATCCGCAGCTCTTACCAAAATTAAACGACAATAATAAATATGTCATTATGAAACAGCAATCCGAATTATAATATGATTATCACCCGGTGGACGTCAGTATGGCTACAGCTAAAGTGTCGCCCCATGGCGTCTAAAGACACAAATAATAATTATTGTTTTTTTTTAACTACGTCTAAGAAGTCTCAATTCAAATAATTCAAATTAATAAATTCAGCACTAATTTCGACACCTCATTTTTGTTCGTGGGTGCATTAAAAAAATGTCGAAAACAAACACATCCACAGTAGTTATCATGACGCGATATACACGTCGCAGAGGTTAATCGAATCAGACAACAAGCCTGAAAATGGACTGAAAAGTCCATTGACACCGTGTGCGTTCAGTTTGACGATAAAACTGACCAAATTCTTGTCTTCCGAATAACACTAACAGTAACGTCTTCACTGAATGAAGGAGGACGGGTGTATGTGTGATAACTGACAAGGCTGCAATTAAAATGCATATGGACTTGAAAGTCTCATTGAATTTAAAAGAAAATGGCCCGCCCGGTTCGGGTTAATTAAAACAAATGAAAGAGAAAAATATAATCACATGATTAAAATGCACGTCACGTTGACAATTTGAACGAATATTTTAAGTTTTTATATTATAATGATCAGCTAGAGAGTGATGTTGGTTTTGATGGGAAAGTTTAGTAGGAGACAAAAGTGGTGCATTGCAATTAGTGCGTCATTGATTTGATCTTGCGTCTAAACGAACACTATATGGGAAAAGTGTATAGTTCACCACCGGAACTTACGTAAATTAACCAAATATTCAGAATTAGGAGACTTTATTCATTTTAAGATAAGGTACCTACCACATCAATGTTTTCCAAAAATATGTGTAGATCTCATTCCGAATTAATTTGCGAACAGTATCCTGTCACGAATCTGAAAACCACGCCAAAACGAAAGAGTTTGGCGAGCAACTTCGTTCGTTTTTTGTACTAAAACATTTATACGATTCTAATAATTTCTATTTATACTCAATAAGCGTTCAATCCAAAGGTGAATAGTATTTGGCAAAATCTATGCTGTCAAAACGAAAGACTTAAGGGAGTAACTTACTTACTATTTTTTGTTGATTTTATGAATTTTTGAGAATAGGACTTTTATACAAATCTCTTTTGAAATGAATACAAGTAATATGTATTCTGAATATTATCTGGAATTCGTAGTAGTGTAATACTCCACTTGAGACGGAAAGTTGTATTGTTACCTTGTATAAAATTATTTTTCTCTCGCGGGCTACAATTAGTTCTTACAGTACCTGCTACACTTAGTCTGCAATCTGTAATTTGCATATTGCATAACACTTTGCAATTGACACTGCCTCCACACTATTCTAAAAAAGTAAAGAAAAGACATATTTTAAACTTCACACTCTTATTGACCATCCTACATAGAACACCCAATTTTATGCCACTCAAACCTGTAAACAAATATATGCCTTCGTTCAAGCAAAAATAATTATTATTAATCCCAACGTGATTGACAATATTTCATATTTCAGCAGCAAAGTTACCACACCATGCTACAGTCACTAACCCCGCACTCAGAACTCTACTACATAGAGAGGTCGAGGCAGCATAAAATTAGTCTTACGATTTACGTACAAAGTGATTGATTTAAAATCTATCCAAAGGCGTATAAGTCTGGTCTCTATGCCAAGCTAACCTATTGATCTACTCGGTGTAGCCTAGCCACCCGGCCGACATGGTCAACAATATCTGCGCGCAAAAAGGGACCTATCCATATTTTCAACGATCGTGTCAGACATGTGCAAAAGATATTAGATAAAAGTACATACACCCGGACATTGGCCGCCGGAAATTGAAAACATTAATCATTTCATATATTCAATAAAAATAAATTTTGAAAAATTTTCACGATATGCATATACGAGTACATAATACAAAAGTTTAAAGAACTCGGAGATTATCTATATATAGTGTCTTGCGAAAATCTATAAATGGCGATTTTCCAAAAAGATTCAACGACTTTATGTGATGGTGCTCGGCGGTAAACGAATGGATCCATTGTGTGTGAGCGTAATTCTATAAAGTACCGCCCCAGGCACCCGGTGAACATTACCGGACTATATGATTGTGATTTATGTTTGAGAATGAAATTTGCATGAAAGGATTATTATCGATCATAAAAACTTTTGCGATGGGTGGTATGAGTATAGTCTATTGGTTGGATGGTATGGTGTTTTATGCGGGCAGTAAGTAGCTTATATTCGGATTCTGGTGATTTAATTGGATAATTGGTTTTTTTAAAGCAATTAACAAGTTCATGTTTATGAAGGTTGTACATTTTTTGATTTATTGTTGATACAATCTCTAATTGGAATCTAATCTAAATGGGTTTTTAAACGCATTTAAGTTAATGGTTCAGTAAGAACGTAGTAATCCTTAGGAACCTGTGTTCGTTTTAAGCTGTCTCTAAGAATGACCTTGAATCCATATTCAGAAATTCCATGCGAAAACAGATACTATAAACCGTTGAAATGTTGGCATTCTGAAGGGTTCAAGATCTAATAAAATCTAAAATCTTGATTAATAGTTCCATTCGTTACACCAACTACGGTTCATGTCTGTAGTATTATGGCAAGGGAATTCACTGAATAGAGCTCTATTAAGACTACTCGGAACTTAGTCTGTTTGCAGGGCTGGATTTACCTTCGATGGCGCCTCGGGCAGTAGTTAAATTGCTTCTCTCTGTCACAATTTATGTCTGATGTACTTAATCCTATTCACACGGAAACGGAGATTTATGTGAGTTTGGATTTTCCATGGAACTATGCAAAAAATCCAGTATCGTAGTATTTTTTTCGTTCGGTTCTGACCACAGATCCCTCCCCCGAAAAGCTATGTACGTCACTATTAGGAAAATGTTTCAATTGAACTACTAAACCAACTTCGACGCTGCTTGAGTGGATAGAGTTTTATGCCTTACATCTGAAAAAGTGCTTAATTTAAGCATTGTTTGCATAAACAATACATAAGACTGTCCTGTGATGGGTACATAATTTTGGGTTGAGTGCTGGCAACGAAAAAATACTGAGCACGCGAAGAATGTTAAGAAAAACTAAAACAAAATATGGTTGTTCTACCAATCACAATTTTCTGCCTAATACTTTTTCGCTAGCATTTTCAAAAAATAGTGTTGGATTGGCCGACTGAGTAGGCCTCCGGGACGCGGGTAATTTTAGGGGCGGACCTATCGATAAATTGTCGGATTGTTAAAATAAAGGAGCTGCTTGTAGAGTTCGGAAGGTGAAAAAATTGAAAAGCCTATACTGGCGGCAAATATGTAAATCTGCCACTTTTGGAGGCCTATTGAAATCTCGGAATGCATATTTCCCGTTTAAATTAAACGACAGCATGACATTTACAGAAATATGCCGCCACTCAAAATATGCGGCTCCGGGTAGTTGCCCATGTTGTCCGTTTGGGAAATCCTGCCCTGTCTGTTGGAAGATCGGAGCCCCAAGCGGGAGAAATATCAAGTTATTGAATTTGAAAAATGTCACGTTGAAGTATTTGCACTGTGACCTCTAACCGTCTGTACGTCGGTAGGTAGTATGTTGACCTTGTGACATGATGATCGGAGGTTCGAGTCCCGTTTGGGACGAAACTTTTCTTTCCTCAATTTCCTTAATTTTAAGTTTTTTTTAGCCCAAAGCTTTGTGGTTTCGTACAGATAGACACACTCATTACGTCTTGTATATGTTTTAGTCCAAGTATTCATAAATTGCAGATTGCCTAAAAACAAGCAAGAATTAGTCAACTCAACACTCGACATTACTCCACTTTTAATTTATCATATTTCTCTACCTCATTTCTATCGGTCATCGCTCATCCAGAAATCACTAAAACAAATTCAGGGAAACATCTCGGATCTCTCCAATTCACTACGATAAACATTCTATTGCGGATTAAATCACGACTCCATGAGTTCAATAAAACAATTTTGAATTTTATCAGAATTCAAACAAGGTCATCAAACGCTTTGGTGTTTATGTACTTGTATTTTTGTCTATATCTACACATCTGTATTTTGAGTGCTTTCAACTTACACACGGTATATTCTCACGATCGATTAGCCCCGATCAAATTGGCAAACCATATCGACGACAGTATTCCAATATGTTATTTTTATTATATTATTGGAACTTTGTCAGTTCACAAGTTACCAATTTTGTCGCATTTGTAATGTTGTTGTCGTCAGCTTTGTCTCTTTGTTGTTGTCGTTTTTGCCACTTGATCTTACCATAAACCATATAAAGAGAATTTTCTTTTGCCAATTTATATGCGTATTATGATGTTGAAATCTCGCTGTAGTTCAGCTGTCATTGTCATGTATTGTATTGGTCGCTATAATTGTGGAGGTTGAATTCGATCGAATTTGATTATTATACATGGTTGGGCGTAGATAATATGGTAAGTTGATTTTTTAGTATCGATTTATAGACTGTTCAATAAATGTTCAGATTTGTTAAAACGGGTAATAAAAATAGCATGCCTGCAGATCAGAACAGTTTCTTAGCACCAGTAGGAAATGTAAATCTAGTTGTCGGTCTATGATTTGAAATTGAAAAAATGTTAGCGGAGAATACAAATTGTTTCAGTTTTGTAACTTATTGAAGAGTTCATTCCGGTATGCTGTATGAACGTAGGTTTCGCGTTGTCTGCGTATAATTCATCATCATTACAGAAATAATCCACAGAAATGTTCAATGTTCTTTATCAAATTCCCAGACGGACGCCTTTGAACATGACAATACCAATCCATTAGTCGGTCTTCGAGGTGATTGGTTGGTCTGGGACAAGACCTCGGATGTAGCTTCTTGTGATGTTGTCCCTTTTGGGTACACCAACTGACATGCGTAACATTTTCAATTCAGCCGCCGTCCGTCCTTAAAAATAAAAAAACACACATTTAAACGATACTCTGTAATTTATAAGCACTTTCTGCCCTAATTAATCTATCACATAGTAGTATTATTTGATGACTCGACGTTTGTCCGGTTTTGCAGTATCGGGCGGTACCAAAAAACCTGCAAAAAGAACGGTTTTTAAAAATCAATATTAAAAAAAGAACGTTTCGAAAAAAGTATACTGAAAAACAGTAAAAATTTAAAAAAGCAAGATATCGATACTTTTAGTTGTTGGCACCGGTTTTAATCGATAAGCCGGTATTAGGATTAGGCATTCCACTGCACTTCTTATCTACTCACTATGCCAATTTAGTGACAATATTTTTCCAAATGGCACCTCAAATCCATTCAACCACAAAATACTGTACAACAAATCCCATAGATAAACCGATAAGGCGAAACAAGTGCTGCTCTATGTCCAAAGTAAACTAACACAAAGCTAAGGCGACCCTCAAGGTTAACAGCCGGCACCTCAACTCTTCTGTGCTAGCGAAAAATTCATTCTTGCTTCGTCACACTGCATATACAACACATTCGGCTCATTCATTCACTATATTAGATTGTGCTTACTGGAACACAAGATCGTTGTACGTATCATTATCATTGTTCCTATCTATGGACCGGCTAGCCCGTGTGTCGTAGTTTTGGGGGCGTGTAGGTGGATCTTGTTTCAATTGACGACTACGAGTATATGTACCGAGTGTGTATGTCAAAATGTTGTTTTAAGGAGATTGAGCTCTAATTGACTATATGTTTGCACAATCTTTGTATCGCAAACACTTTGCATATTGTAGATAAATCATTTCGGTACATTCTTTTGCGCTTTGTCTTGGTGTTTGCATATCTGGACCATGATTGGGCATTTTTAAGGTATACGGAATGGTATTTAAAGGTTGTTGTCAACGGATTTGCAGGAAAAGAAAAAAAAATTGTTAAAAGTTGATTAGGATTCGGATTTTTTACGAAACTATCAATTTGCATATATTGTCAACGAAGTCGGCATCTCTGAGCTGGAGTACGAGGGTTTTCGTAGAACTTTAAACGTTTTTTCCCCACTTGATATTTCATTGAGTTATTTGACAGTCCAAGTGAATTCACTATTCGTTGAATTGTCGCGGGATTGGCGTATGGTAATGCCCGATTTGTGTCACGGATTAATGTCGGATTCTTTTTGCTACATATAAGGGGGGTTCACATATTTTTTGTGGTCCTCGTAGAGTTTATCGAAATAGGTGAAGGCTTGAGGGGGGCTTTAAGAGTAGCTGTCTAAAAGAACCATCAATCGATATGTTAATTTTTCGTTTTTCTAGAAATCTCATTTCCTGAAATTGTTTATTGTATAAGATAAATATTAATCCTGTACGAACTTTCGACTGCTCTCTAACGTTAGAATGAATGAGCAAAAAAGGCTCGCTCAAAGTGTTTGTGTTTTTTTTTTTTTAAAGAAAGCTATTCTAGATCTGTACATATGTATAAGCTCTTGCTTATCACGTAAAATCCATTGAATTTAAAATTAAAACAGATGGAAATGAACGCTCCTCCTCCGCAGACACATACCTCCAAAATAAGAGTGATAACAACAATATTATCGTTTCATTGCTTGTTGTTCATGTAATAAAATAATGTAGAGCGTGTAGGAAAACCAATATAATTTTTAATTGAGAGTGAAAATCCGTTTCACTTCCTGTATTTGAAATATTGACTTGATCATAAATTTGCGCGTCATTGAACGTTATTCGCGCCTACTTGAGTAGGCGAACAAGACATCAGAATCAAATTAGAATCTCAGTTGTAACATTCTAAAATGTATATAGGTATGACGAGGTGTAACAATTTGCAAGTAGGTAATTGTTATTATTAGGTTTGGTTATGTTGAGATAAACGTTAATTTTATAGAAAGTTACCACGGAAAGTTATAAAAAAGTGTCACTTTATTTATTTTAAATATGAAAATAGAAAACGCTTTCACTAGGATTACTATTTTCTCTACTTAAAATTTCTAATCCTCATTTGCTAGCCCACCACACTTCGTCTGTTACTAACGACAAACTTTCTGTAGTGTTTTCCGCCTAAATTTTTCGATATGATTGAAAACTAAGAATGACACAATGTAAGAATTTAATTTCAGCTAATTTACACTATATGGGTTAATTTTCATTCAAATTCTAACTCGAACCACATCCAGGTTAGCTACTCAAATCCGAATACCGTTCCGTTTCCGAATTTCGTCGAAATGTACGCAATCCCAATCGCTCCCAGCTATTTTTTCAATGACTAGCTAAAATTAAATTTGATTCTAATGTATGTCTTCCACTGTACATTTAAGTGTAAAAAAATATTTGTTAATCAATTTCAAAAATATCGTCTGGCAAATTCTTACTTTGCAAAAAAAATATGGCTCAAGCAAGCAAAAAATGTTTTTAATGTAGTAAAAATTATTTAAACTTTTGCGTGTGTAAAGTGCAAACAGGGCTTTAATCTGGTTAATGTTAAAGCTGATTTTAGTGCACAAAAAATTAAATGCCTATGTGACAGTTTGAATTTTAACCTGGATGCTAACTCTCGATGGATTTTGTTAAAAAAAAATCCTCCTAAGAGCTAAGCTCCAGTTTTTTTTTACTTAACTTTAACTGGCCTGACATTCCTTACCTCTTTGTCCATGGTTATTATTTGGCACTATTCTATATGGAGTACTATACAAATTCTTTAAACTGATTCACTTAATTTCCAAATAAAATACATTGTGCCTACAAAATTGTATGTGGATGTGCTGTAATCCACCTTTTGTATTGATTGTATAATCGTAATTAACACCTCAAAATTTATTTGCCTCGCATGAACAAATCAACCCACCTAATTACTCATTCTGGTCACTTTTTTTCGTCAGAGTCACAGATTTATGCATCCTCTGCTTCACAGCACCATATCGTTATCCAAGCTGCCAATTAAATATAAATTACAATTCACAATATTCACCCAAAAAAAATTAACATTGCAATTTGTGCAAGAATATCCCAGAAAAAAGCCGTGACCGAACCAAACCAATAATAATACGAGCAATACAACACAACACCTGCAATTGGAGGCTGAACGAAAAAATTGAAAACAACCAAAACAAAACACAACCTCAATCATACCAAGAAATTCCATAGTAGCAATCGTTCCGAACACGTTGTGCACATCGTTATAATGAGATGAAAGAGACGCGGTTCCATGCAAAATGTAATAAATCACTTGCAAATAAGAAAAATTGCATACCCAATAATCAGACAATTGCAGACAATTGTCTTGTACTCATCGGAGCTTACAGTTTTTTTTTCTGGGGCGATCTTGTGTTGTTTTTGTTATTTCTTGGGGGGAAGATGACATGACAAAAATAAATCAACAACGAAAAATGCGGCTAACTCTTTGCGGTTTGTGCGCACCGAATATTATGTCATCGTATAGTGGGCGCTACTGTCGATTGTGATGCAATTTTTAAGGGAATTTTATACGTGTCATGTATTTTTTGCGTATAGGATAGTCTGGCTGGTCTAGCGGTTAGTGCGTGCACCTTCGGTGCAAAGGTCATGATTTCGAATCTCATCGTGTTCCATGGTGTTTTTCGAACTCACGAGCTTGTGACGGACTATGATCTCACTCAGATGTTAAACGAGTACCCATTTATGGGGATAAATAACACTGCTGAGCGTGATGCTGATCTCATTACCTCAACAAAAGCAGATAAGATCTTGGAAATAGGATGTCACTAACACATCCTGCGGCCTTAGTCCAATGATGGATTGTCGCGCCTGTTATTTATTTATTTTTATTTTATAGGAAACAAAACCTTTACAACAAATAAAAACTGGCCAAGCTTTGATCGTTTTTTCGTAAAAATTTTCGTTACCAAAATTGTGCAGGATATTTAAAAAAAAAAACGAGGCTACTGTAAAAAGGTGATGAACGCGCAACGAATGGCGACGGAGCCATATTGCGTGGACGACCGAGAGCTCGATGGAAGCAATTCGTAGGTGAGGACGTCCTCCAGATGTTGGGCTCCCGGAACTGGAGGACAAGGTGACCGCGATAATTGGAGGTCAACCGGACAGGCAGCAGGGCCCGAAGTCGGGCTATCGAGCCATAAAGAAAGAAAAAGGCAAGCTATAGCTGGCAGTCTAGAAATGAGTTTAGAATTCTAAAAGCGTGAACTCGAAAGGTTAATTTCCATTCCGTTCCTAACCAAATAATTTGCACTTTTCAATTCAATCAATTTATTATTCGTTTTTGGATTTTCTTCGCTATTGCCGTTTCGTCTAAAGACAGCTTTAAATCTGTGCAAATTTCGAAGTTGGTGGCTGCGTTAATATAGGAAGACGTCATTTATGGTGTTACAATGAAGAAGTGGATCTCTCGACCGAACAGGAAAACGTCGCATTGCCTCGGTTCGTTTTCTGTACCCCGCAATTAAGTGAGAATTGTATTGCATGCGAAAGGCATTTACCGAAACGGAATAAGTAAATAATCTGTGAATGCAATTGTTAAGACAAAATAATTATTGGTTGTACTCGTAAATTATTATTGGAAAATTGATTGTGTTGTTAAGTAATATGGAGTCATTGGTAGCTTCCATATTGTTTTTTTCTGGACAATGTACCAACTTTATGTATTATGAGGAATTTTGATAATGCTCTGCTCATATGGGCAAATAGTGTAATGAACAAGGTTTTTTGTATTGCAATTATCACTGATACGATTTTAGGTTTACATGTTCATGGAATTTTTTTTTGTGTATGTTCAATTTATGCGTATAAACGAATTTGGTTAAGAGGACGATTAACTTGTTAAGTAACACCAACATACTTTTTTTTTTAATATTCGTTCGATTGGATCACGCTTCTTAATTCGGAATGTAAGAAAATTTTCGATTTACAGATTGGGTGCTATTGAATTGCATATCGCTTTCCATTAAGATATGAGTTTTTTTTCTTGTTTTACTTAATTGACACATGTTTTGCAATTTGGTAGACTTTTTTAAGCGAAGGAAGATATTAAATTTGTTGTTGTTCTGGAAGATATTTTAATATGGCCGCTAAAATATCCTATGCTTTTCTTCAGAGGAGGCTCTGCTTAGACGTTATTTAAAGAGAAGAGCCCTATCAGTTATATTTTTCATCGCTATTTCATTTCATTGAAAATGTAATCAATTATGAGTATTCATAATTGTAATCTAAAAACAAAGACGAAATCTTCCCAACTGTAGTTGTTCACCCGACACTATCTTTTCGAATGAGTCACAAGTATTTTGCCGTCATACATCCGCTTTGTTCATTTAAATTTCTATACCGAAATCCTTTTATTTATGGGTTAATATATTAAATTTATTTTGGCTTAATAGCAAACAAACCGCTGGATAAAAGAAAATAAATGTTAGAAACAGAATTAGTAAAATTTCAAAAAACAAAAGTATTAAGCGAGTAACCTGTAATTATCTAACATGCTAAATTTAAGCATTCTTATTAATTTTTTTTTCGTTATATAATTACTGCATTTCACTTAATTTGTATTGTATAAAAACGAAAGTAAAACTGGTCTAAAAATGGTACAGATTTATACAATTTTGGTAGATCAAAATAAGAGTCACATATTCAAACAAGTTGTATAAAATTAAAATGGAGATGCAGCTTTAACCAGTTTTGAAAACCATACATTTATAATTTTTGTAAAACAAAAGCCGTCTGAGAGAAAACAGTATCTTAAAATTCAAATGCATCTTTTAATTTACAGTAGAGCCCCGATATTCCGGATTGATTGGGACCGGACCCTATCCGGATTATCGAATTGTCCGAATTTTCGAAATGCACTAATTCAGACCTTGGTGCACAGTATTTATTCGAATCATAAAAAAGTTAACCATTCTAACGATAATTAATGATTTTGTATTCGAAATTTTCCCTATCTTAAGTTTATATATCTGTAAGCTTAAAAAAACTTTATAAAATTGTCGAATTTTATGAAAATTAAAAAAAAAATGTGCACAAACCCGAATCCGTATTATCGAACTTCCGGATTTTCCAGGTCCGGATTATTGGGGTCCTACTGTAATTGCATTTGTGTGCACCCAATCTTTTCGGTTGTCAGTTAATAAAATGCTGTACTCGTATTTGAACTAAATATTAAGTTTGACAGTGAATGCTTTGTTAAGAAGTTGATTTGCTACTGTGGAATTGCGGTCTGTCAATATAATGGCGGCTTTAGTTATATTTTTTGTTGATAGAAAATAGTCGGTGAAAATGTATTTACTAGTCTATTCAAAATAACAGGCAATGCTCTCCTTTTCTTGTTCATTTGCTATACCCAATTCTCACTACGTTTTTCATGCCATCTTCCTTTTTTGTTTTAAAAATTGAAATGTTTATAGAATATCGTCACCTGGATACCAGATCCGGGAATTCCCATTTTTCAAGTTTTGAGAAAAACGATCTGAAGTGGATTGGCTCTGAAATATTGAATGTGATGTAGACTTTTATTAGAACTATTAATAGGAATTATCCATTTTTTTTGGGTCGTGCTCTGTGGCCGTGATCGTTCAGTCGCCGAATTTCCAAACTCGGCACGACTCGTCGCAAGATTATTATTCAGAAGAAGATGATATGAAATATTCTTATTGTGGAATAATAAACTAACAATGCGACTAGTAAGTGGAATGGCTGACAACCGTATCACACTCCGAATTCAGTTGTCTTTGTAACGTTGATAACGACACACGGTGGAGACGGGAAACTGCTTAATTGTTGTCATTTGAGACATCCGAAATGTCGTAAACCGTATGAAAACAAAAAGATGTTGTGAAAATCTGCTCATTTTTATTCTGGCATGCCTTGTTTTGAACATTTTTGATATGAGATTCTCATTTTCTCCAAAATTTTCTCTATAATTTATGGTCTACTTAATGATAGATTCTTTATTGCACACGAAGTTGAAAAATTGCATTATTTCGCAAAGCCGGCAATTTTTCGTAATTTTTTCCAAAAACAAGGTCAATTCTTCAATTGTATGCAATTTTTCATAAACGGAGGGTCAAGGATCGGTGCACATTTTGCTGAAAGTTTCAGAGTCCTAGCTGTCTCCGTTCTGAAAATACAGCCATTCAAAGATGCGACCCAACAATGAAACGAGACCGAGGCTAATTTCGGGCGCGGACGAAATTGGGATACCCTTCGGGCTAAAAGTTTTTTTCGGGCGTACCTACGATTTGTATTTAATCCCCCCCCCCCATTCTTTTCCTTCTGTCTTCACAAAAGTTCCGATGCGTCGGCAAAACAATATCTGTGTGGGTTTTGGTTGGAATAAGTGGGCAAATAAAAATATTTCCTCAGAAAATTTTATTGGGGGATGCGGGAGCATTCCATTTGTACGATTCCATTTGTTTTGACCTTTTTAGTTGCTTTGACAAAGACACATTAATTCAAGGTTTTGTGAAATTGGTTTAAAAAAAATTTTCTTAGAAGAACCAAAATGGGGGGTTGGGTTTGTATGGCAGCCCCATGACCCCATGGTCCGATTTGATCCAATCTCACATATGTTTTATGTCATCAATAGAAATTTCGAAATTTATAAATAAGGATATGTAAATCAGCTGGCAATTCCAAACAATTATATTATAACGCTAAAAGTTAAATCATTTGCAGTCATCAATGTACTCGTGCCTGTTTTCATAACTTTACGTGATTTTATGTTTAAACTTTTATTCTCGTTGTTTATTTGTCGCTCTGTTGGAGCAATAACAGGAAAAAAAAGATCTTGTAAAATAAATTGTCGATGACTCTTCTCCGCTATTATGTAACATACACAAAGTACATCGGCATTCTTGTAGTAGGTATTTCTGAATATTTTCTTAATTTTGTTGTGCTTATTGTCATATATACAAGTATGTGTTCATTGCTGGCAATAAACCCAAGCGCGTATCGTTTAATATGTTTTTAAGCGGTACGACGCAAACTATTAAATGAAAATAAACCATGTAGAATGAAACAGTAGGTGTTTATAATAACTGTGCCGAAATGCGAGGAAAATGGCATTTTGTACAAGGACTTTTGTGTCATAAAGATGGACGTATATGTGTCGTTTGTTGTCGTAGATGTCGCAATCATGGATAGTTGTGTGTGTGGTCGCAAAATAGTTTTTAAAATGAGATGACTAAATGGTATTACGAGAAAAGTCTTCGTTTGTTTCGAGCTAGAGGTATATTTGTGTATTTCTTTAATTTATATATTTATTACGACATGAAGGCTGTCAAATGGAAAACTACTGCTACTACTGCTGCAACACCAAAAACATGAAATATATAATTTAGTAGATATTTTACCTGTAATATAAAACAAGGATTTATGCTTCTTGTCGTAAAACTGAAATAAACTTTAAATCATAATAATCTATGTATGGTAGCTTCTGTTTCCGCATTTTAATAGCCAGCGCCCGCTCTAAGGGGGAGCAAGCCGGGTGGTCGCCCGGGGCGCCAAATTTTAGGGGCGGCTTTTTGACTAGCACTCAACTAAAAAAAATGTAAAAAGCCGAAAAAAAAGTTCAATATAAAAATGGATTTAGTAGAAAGGAAACCATAGAAACTCTACATCAATCAAAACCAAAAATCATTTTACATTTTTGTAGAGACGGTGGCACATATTTTTTATAGCTAAATAAACGCTTCCTAATCTAATTTCCGGAAGATGAAGACCAAAAATGTTGTTTAGCCTCAATAAATATATAACTCCGAAGAAATTCATATGAAATGAGATAAGGAATCGCATAAGCACTCAGCATATAAAAGCAGTCATATCCAAAAAGCACCATTTTCATTACTATTTTTTTGGAGTCGTTTTCGATAACTTCCACCCACTTTTCGCATCAATTCGCCCGATGTCTTTGCGAATTTCTCCGCGGCAGAGTCCTCCCTAATTTGTTTCTTCCAAGATGCTAATCAGAATTTGGTAAGGTTTTCCAGAGTTAACTAGTTTTGATTTTATTCTCTAAGGATTCTCCGCATTTATGAAAATAAGCTGCGTCTGCGAAGATATCCGGCTTATTGAAGTTTATCTGTTGCGAAGTTTATCTGAACTCCGAAATGCAAGCAATGAAAAGGAGAACAATTCTTTGTCACATTTTACAGAGTAGCATTTTCAAAAATATGTTGAATGTTTCCGGGGAACAAATGCTTTAGCATTAATTTTTGATGTCCTACGTGTCGGTTTTAAAGCTGGCAGTTTTCCGTGTGGCATCTGTATATTTTTTTTTGATGAAGGCGAAAATGGGTGGGGTTTTGAAACGGTCAGTTGCGTATGTTCCGCGCACAGGTTTGCCATTCTGATCCCCTTACTGTCATTTAGCGGATCAGAACTAATCTTCGGTTGTTTTCGGTAACATATTCTACAAAGGCAGACAAAGGAAATCAACCGGATATTATTTTTGATCCGCTAAATGGCAGTTAGGGGATCAGAATGGCAAACATGTTTGCGAAACATGCGCAACTGTTCCGTTTCGTTACCCCAACCAATAATGTCTCGATGAGCTTCAAATTTTTAATTCAAAACAAACTCTCTACAAAGCCTTACTGTACTTGGCTGAATTGCTCTCAACAATATAAATGATAGCGGAACAGGCTTCTAACATATTGGGCCAGTTTCTCGTGCACTTATCTAATCTTAATTTCCTTGGTTACCCCATCATCTGAAATTTGAAAAGATTATTCATCATCAATGTGGCACGATAGCCCGACGTCGGGCCTTGGCCGCCTGAATCGTTGACCTCCAATTGTCACGGTTACGTGACCTCGTCCTCCAGTTTCGAAAGCCCAGCAGCTGTTGGGCGTCTTCACCTACGGAGTTCTCCCAGCGAGCTCTCGGTCGTCCACGCAACCTCGCTCCGTCAATTCGTTGTGCGTTCATCACTTTCTTTGGCATGCGATTATCGTCCATCCGTTGTACATGTCCCGCCCATTGCAAACGTTGAAGCTTCACGATTTTCGATACTTCCAGCTCATCGTACAATTGATACAACTCATGGTTGTACCGGATACGCCATTGGTCTCGCTCGCGAACGGCCCCGAAAATTCGCCGAAGGACCTTTCGTTCGAATCGGTCTAGCAAAATTTCGGAGGCTTGGGTGAGGGTCCATGTTTCGCAGCCATAACATAGCACGGGTCGGATGATCGTTTTGTACACGCGGAGCTTCGTGTTCCTGTGCGCATATTTCGAATTAATTATAGGGAGGACCGAGAAATATGTCTTATTGGCTAGTTGTATCCGTCGCTTAATTTCGTCGGTTTCGTTGGCGTCCTTTGATAAGTTACAACCCAGATAGTTGAAGTTGTCTACATACTCGATATTAAGGTCCCCCACTGTGATGCTTGAATTTGCTGACGTCCTTGTTTTCGATTGCATCATGGCCTTTGTTTTGCTTTCGTTGATATGTAGTCCAACTTCCTTTGCGGCGTTATTGAGGTTATGCAGAAGGCTTTCTGCATCACCCAACCTTCGAGACATGATGTTGATATCGTCGGCGTACGCTACTAATTGAGTCGACTTGATGAGTAGCGTTCCGCTGCTGTCCATATTCATGGCTCGAATTACATACTCCAAAGCAAGGTTGAAGAGCGTCGGCGCCAGCCCGTCGCCCTGCTTGAGTCCAGTACGAGTTTCAAATAGGTCAGTGAGTCGATTCTGCACTCTGACCTGCGAGACGGTATTAGTCATCGTCATCCTTGTGAGTCGCACTAACTTTGCCGGTATACCAAAATTCAGCATAATGTTGTACAGTACACTTCGATCGATACTGTCGTATGCCTGCTTGAAGTCGACAAAGATTTGGTATACGTCGATGTTATATTCCCAGCACTTTTGGAGTAGTAGCTTCACTGTGAAAAGCTGATCGGTCGTTGATCGACCAGGTCTGAAGCCGCCTTGATACTCGCCAATGATTCGTTCTGCGTACGGATTAATTCTCTTTTCAAGAATTTTAGATAATATCTTATAGGCCGTACAAACTAATGATATGCCCCTGTAATTCTCACACTTCAGCTTGTCACCCTTTTTGTGGATTGGGCAGATTATGCTTTTGCACCAATCTTCGGGGATTTCCTCGTCGTTCCATATTTTCAGCAGTAGCACATGTATTGCGTTGGTCAGGCACGTTCCACCATGCTTCAGCAGTTCTGCTGGGATCTCGTCAGCGCCGGGCGCTTTATTATTTTGAAGCGACTGTATGGCAAGACTCACCTCCTCTACTGTTGGGGGTAGAACGGGAGGGCCTGGTTCGGCTAACTGCTCAAGAGCTGGCTCCGCGGGGGATGTTGATGGTGCATTGAGGAGCTCTTCAAAATGCGAGGCCCATCGTTTGTTGACGCTTTCGATGCCGCTGATGATGTTACCATCCTTGTCCTTACATAGGCTTGTCCTGGGTTGATATCCGTTCTTAACATTACGTATAAGTTTGTACGCCTGTCTAATGTTCTTACTGGCTAATCTTTGGTTTATTTGCTGTAACTGCTCGTCAAAATGTTTGCGTTTCTTACGTCTAATTAACTTATTAGATACTCGCCGAAGCTCGTTATATCTTTCTTTCTTGGCTCGGGATGCGCGTTGTGTGTATTGGCGATAGGCTTCATTTTTCGCCTCAATCGAGGCCCTGCATTCTTCGTCGAACCAGTCTGCTCGTCTGCGCCGGCCTTTATAGCCCACGACCTCTTCTGCGACCCCCTTGATGCTGTCTTTGAGCTCCTCCCAGAACCCATGGATGCCTAAATTGTTGATGTCATCAAGCATGGGCGACAGTTTTTCCTCTAGTGCTGTTGTATACGCAGCCGCCGTGGCATCATCAATCAAATTGTCAACCTCGAAGATCTTGGCAGGGTTGATTCTCGTTAGGTGCACCGAAGAGATTCTGCACCTGTAGGTCGTCTTCACCAAATAGTGATCGGTGTCGCAGTTGGCTCCTCGATAGGATCGAACATCTAGGACATTAGAAGCCCATCTCTTGCTGGTCAGTACGTGGTCGATCTGGTTCACGGTGTATTCATCTGGAGACTTCCAGGTCTGCTTGTGGATTCGTCGATGAGGGAAGCATGTAGAGCTTATTACCAGGTTTCTGCCGCTCGCGAAGTCGATAAGTCGCTGACCGTTGTTGTTGTTTTCGTCGTGGAGGCTATGACCTCCAGTAGTTCCCCTATGCCAGCTTTCATTTCCGACTTTAGCGTTAAAGTCTCCTAGCAGCAGCTTGACGTCGTTTGATGGAAGTGAGTCGAAGAGTGTTTCTAGGTCGTTGTAGAACTCGTCCTTAATCGCGTCTTCTTTTACTTCTGTAGGGGCATGCGCATTAATGAGCCAGAGATTAGCGAAACGGGTCTTAATGCGGATCGCACATAGCCGCTCGTTGATGGGTTTGAAGCCGATAACGTGGTCCTTGAGCTGAAAAGATTATTACGAAATTTTATACCGTACAAAATGTTGAAACTCCGATGTAATCCAAATCAACCTTTGGCAACCAAAATTGTTAGGTTGACTTGTCATAAATTATGTTTGGACAGAAATTTGTTTGTGATGTTGCCTTAAACTTATTAGGCTGAAAGGCAAAGAATCGGGTAATATGCTTAAATTGTTTTGTTTACGATAGTTCACATCCATGTGATCTCCTCACCAAATACAGAATTTCTGGGTCTTGGCCTTCTGTTAAAATAAATGCATTTAAATATAATGCAAGCATTCAAGAAAACTATCAGGCAAAGTCAACGACTTCTTTCTTAACCGATTTTCGGGACAAAACAGTTTGAGGAAGGGGTTTAATAATTTCTACACAAAGGCCGTCTTAGACGAATGTACCTCAAATAAGCGTCAGCAAATTGTTTGTAGAACTGAGAAAAAGATTTCTAAAATACGTAATTTAACCTCACATAAGCCACCGACTTCTTGGCGAATTTTAGTTAATTTCTTAGACTTTAGTTCAACACCTACAAATTTTTACGCTTTTGTGCTGATACACATTGTGTTTCTTGGCTAGGTGGACCGCATGCGGCCCGCGGGTGGCGAGTTTGACATTCCTGGCTTAGTGAGTAGAGTGGCTAGGGATTCCATTCTCTGAATTACAGGAGCGTTGGCTCGAGTCCCACATTGACCAGGATTTTTTGTTCCGGAGCTACTCGCTACTATTAAATCGCTTTTACAAAAATAAGGACAAAAAATCTATTTTCCTGATATAATACAGAAGGGCGGCAAATTGTCCACTTGCCCGGGGCGGCGTAAGTGCTAGAGCGGGCGCTGTTGATAGCTCGTCGCCACATAAAGACTTATGGATTATTATAATCCATCAGAAGTCCGGCGCCTAACCAAATCTTTATGCAATTTTAATTTCTCCGATTAAAAATGCAGATTTAACTATTTCAATAAATTAAAAACTGCATAAGCATTAAAATGTCATCATCAACTCAAACATTTACAGTTGCTTATATATTTTCGAAACAAAAATATAATATTTCGGGGCATCGAGTGGAAAAAAGATACAAATCAGGCAATCAATCAGATAATGTAAAAAATCGAAAGATTCAACTTTATCTCTTATTGCCAAACAACGTATACACATATCCGTAGTCGTGCATCAGACGGTTCATATGGTATCACGGCGGCGGGCGGCGGCGCGTCCCGTCAATGCGACAATAACACGATATTTTTTTTTCTCCAAAAGATTGTTACGGCTATATGGTAACATCACCATCTGTAATTCAATCTGCATTCAAAATTTGCTAACGATTGTGCCAAATTTGATTTATGCCAATCACACTTTTGTGTAGCACACAAAGAAAAAAAAAATAGCGTGACAGATTTACACAAAATATACAAACCAATCAAATCTAAACTTCATAGTGTTATATGCCCCCTTTTTGAAAATTACTGTGAAATGTGTTAATAAGATATAGACACACACATATTGAATATCGATGAATTTCACGGTTCTCAATACAATAACTATGATAATTTTTTTTGCATGTAATACTTGACTTCAATTAGTGTGGTTTTTTTTTGTGAATGATTTTTGATTTGGTGGTAATGAACATAAGTAATGATAATCGATTTCGATAAAGATTTGTATTTTTAGTTATATTTCACATGATTATATTTTTTGCTTCCTTAAATATGTACAGATTGTGACAAGGGATTAAAAAAATATATGATTTTGGTTCGTTAGCGATTGCTTTTGCTACTCTATGTTGTTTCATAAATTATCGTGACAAACGGTGGCAATTATATTCACCGAAATTGCATTAGTCGAATCTTTAAAAAAGTATCGTATTTCCGTTGGTTTTGCGACTTTTAAGTGGCTTGTACACATACACAGACACGAAGCAGCTATACAATGATGTGGCTGCATTCACTTTTTTGTAGTTGATTAGGTAGTGCGCTGAAATTGGCTTTGGTGACATCTTTATAGATAATTTAGGTTATGTATTACACTTTACACAATTTTTGAGGATCGGACTAAAACCCAATTTTCTCTAGAGCTCTGAAAGTTTGAAATAGTCGAAGACATTAAAAGAATGTTTTCTTTAATAAAACTAAAAATGTTTAGGTCTTCCGAAAGGGTTGTATTTTGAGGATTCTGAACGTTTACTGTTAGTTTCAGGAATTAATTGATCTATTCAGTGGTATATACACCTAGAAAGCCGATCACGGTAGCAAAACTTGAAAAAATTCTTTTCGCTTTAACAAATTATCTAGTCAGTGATTTGTTCACTGTCAGATGCATCCACAATCTCATGTGTAAAAGCTACTTAATATCAATCTTTTGAATTTTTCCTTTTATGATTTCACACATATTTTGTTGCGAATCAATTTCCATAATGTATATGACAAAACGTCATGGGAATATGACAATTTATGCTTATACTATTGCTGCCATGTAGACACAGGAAACCTAATCTACCAGTAAAGTAACTTCGCGCGCAAGCTTAGTTTCGCACTGTATACAATATAAAATTAAATACCATATTTGTCGCAATCATTTGAATTTCAATAGATGCTCGCAATATGCAAATAGTCACGCGAAGACTCGACGCGAAAACTCTATCATTGCATTGCAAGCACACTGAGGTGTTAAATAGAGATCAAAATCGTGCCAAGATTCGGATAGTATTGTACTCGGTATAATACGCGTCGTCGTCGTACTAACTCTCTGACAGTAGATTAGACAATTGGCGCCACGCGAAATCATGATCAATTAGCAATTTATTGACTGGCGCCAACATTGTTGCATTAATTGCAATATTTGTTTGTCATTTTGTTGAATAATTTAATTACCATTTTTTAAATACAGAAGAATTTTGACTTCTTTTTCCTAACATGCTTTTGTCCCCCTTTTTTCATTGCAGGTATGTACAGCCGGAATTAATTTTGACCTATGAAGCTATACAAGAGGAATATACAAATAGAATAAGTATAATATTTTGAGGTTATAAATTACTACGTATTTGTATTAAGGTGCCTTTTCAAAGTAACGCCCGTTTTTTTTATTTCTTCAATTTAAAATTTCTGCTTATTAAAAATTGTTTGGGCCCAAAGGAACGCCCATCAAAATTACCGTTATTTCCAAAATTCAACAATTTAATTTTATTTTCAAACAATTTACGTTGCCGGAAAACCGACTATTTAAATGAGCATTATTTGAATATTCGGCAATTAAAATTTTCTGGTTATCAAAGAGTTCAGAACGTTATTTTAATATCCCGCAAATTGAAATTTTCGCCAATCAACAAATTACGTGTGTGCCCAAGGTAACGTCAATTAAAACTACCGTTATTTTGTAAATTCCACCATTTCAAATTTCCTCTTATAAAAAAAGTTGACGCCCCTTAGGTTTACCGTTATTTGAAAATTCCGCAATTTTAAATTTCCGCTTATAAAAAATTCTTTTCAGTCCAAAGTAACACCCATTAAAAAATCTGTTCTTTTAAAATTCCACAACACTACGAAAAAAATATTTTGTTCACAAAGTAACGACCATAAAAACTACCGTTATTTTAAAATTCCGCAAATTAAAAAATATGGTTGGGACCGAATACCGTTACCAAATGAAATAACCGATAGATTAAAATTTCCGCTCGTCAAACAATTATTTCGTGGCCCTTTAGAATTACCGGTAACTCAAAATTCAGCAATTTGAAGTTTCCGCTTATCGAAAATTCTTTTGTGTCGAAAAAGGCCCTTTAGAGGTCCTGTTTTTCTAAATTCCGCAATTTCGAAATTCCGTGTTTAAAAAATCGTAATTTCTGTCAAACTTATTGTCACGTTTGGCGATTTCCATTTGATTTAATAAAATAGTTTTTTTTTTTAATCAATGATGGGTCAAGATTAAATTTTTAAAGTGGAACAATAGAAAACCCATAGAGAAGGAGCAGCTTAGTTGTGAAGATTTTGGTATTGTTTTTTTGCGACTGCACTACGACACACTTCAAATCTCGGAAGTATAAACGGTTCTCTGCTTGCATGAAGCCTATCCCGCGCAATACATATAGTCTAGTATAGATACCTCAAAACCCAAACATAAAAAAAAAAGAAATTTTTGATGCCAAATTGTTGCATACACTGCCTAATATACGCAGTAAAAAGTTACACTAATTTGCGCCACGGGTTAAGGGGGGAGGGGGTGTTTTTTTGCAAATATCTGGAAAACTATGAGTCTGACCTTGAAATGTTCCGAGGACGAAACAAACTACATAAAATTACCTTTGTAATGATATATAACACTCTAGAACTTTTTGCAGAAAATTATACCTTAGACCCAAAAGTATTACAGTGAATTTACATTTTTTGAGTTTTACATTTCGCACTGTAACTCTTGATGTAATAGACCTACCGTCATAAGATCTTGTCCATATATTGATAACAAAATTTATTTGATTTGTACCAAAAATTGGAGTGCTCCGACCATTGATGCCGCTCTCCTAACATTTTTCAAAAAGGTATGCCTCTAGCTTCTTTTTAAATTGAGCCGGGCAGATCATTTGGTGGAGTGCCTAGTCTTAGCTTCATTATGCTCTCTACCAAAAATTATTACCATCCGATCAAAACTAAGGGTACCCCCCATACAAAGTGAACGAAAATTCTAACAAATTTCACATTTTTTCATTTCTAAATTCTATGTAAAATAGAAAAAAAAAATTTCTCTTAGAACGTCATTATAACAGTTAATTGTAGTCTTCTGAATGTATGTTCAAAAGGTTGTACCAAGGCGTACGCTGCAAGTATCAAAAAATTGGATTTGAATGTCAGTGATACCAGTTCTAAGGCTATTTGTGAATATTTCTATTTTAAATAGAATTTAGAAGTGAAAAAATGTGAAATTTGTTAGAACTTTCGTTCACTTTGTATGGGGGGTACCCTTAGTTTTGATCGGATGGTAATAATTTTTGGTGGGGAGCATAATGGAGCTTAGACTAGACACCCAACCAAGTTTGATTTGCCTGGCTCAATTTAAAAAGACGCTACAGGCATGCCTTTTTGAAAAATGTTAGGAGGAGTGAGGGGGGCGTCAATGGTCGGAGCATTCCAATTTTTGGTAGAAATTAAACAAATTTTGTAAGCAATATATGGACAAGATCTGACGACCGAAGGTCTATTCTATCAAGAGTTGCAGTGCGAAATGCAAAACTCAAAAAATGTAAATACCCTATAATACTTTTTGGTCTAGGGTATAATTTTCTGAGGAAATGTCTAAAGTGTTACATATCATTATAAAGGTAATTTTATGTAGTTTGTTTTGTCCTCAGCAGATTTTAAGGCCAGACTCATAGTTTTCCAGATATTTGCAAGAAACTGAATTTTCAACCCTTTGCCACCCCCTCCCCCCTTAACCCATGGCGCAAATTAGTGTAACTTTTTACTGCGTATATTAGGCATCAAAAATTTCTTTTTTTTTATGTTTAGGTTTGGGCCTATTTTGAACCAATTGTAATGGACTGATAGCAGTGATTTCAAAACGAAAATTTGTATGAACATTACAGATTGAAGAAGAATGCTCTCTGAGGAGAGTTTCATCAGCAATTCCTTCCAATACGCGACCAAACTTATAGCTCGTACATGTCCGCTAAGAAACACAATTTTCACTTATCCAATTTATTTATATATCAAACAGGAAACCACTACTCTAAAAATATATTTTGAAAACGCACTCATTACCTGCGAAACGAACCTTTAGCTACGAATTTTTGGATAACATAACATAATCATGAGACAACGAATTTCGATACAACAAACGGAACAAATGATAAAATTTGGACTTGGGTATTTTGCCAACTGGATTCATTCAGGACTCTGTATTTTAAAGTCTAACCAGATGGGGGTAATTATTTTTTTATTAAAGAATTTTTAACTCTTGAAAACAGTGTCATAATTTCAACATGCATTGCGGCAATGAATGAACCACACTTGCCCTTCCACTTTTCAAAACGAAAGACTTAAACGAGCAACTTGTAGTTTGAACGATTATGGGATAGTTTTCCTTCTAAAGGATCTAAAAACGAAGTGATTGCAAAATTTTGTAATGCTTTTGTAATGACTTTTGCACGTGAAGAATAAAATCATATTCCAGTATTCCCTTGCAAGTTTCTGGAAGTACATACATATTTCAGAAATTTGTGGAAAGTCAATTGGGATGTCAATTATTCTAAATGTCATCTTTAAGTTTCAAGCAGATCTGACTATAAAAGAACTAAAACATCAATTAAAAAAAACTGGAGGCTTCTCTTTTGTCCAGATTCCAACCAGTTAGTCACGAGTTTGAAGAGGTGAGATAACGAAAGGATGCATTCCATAATCCGGGAATATGTACGGGCGTGCGGTAGATTTAACACATTTTACGATGTTTCTGATTGTAATTAGTAGTTTTTGGTTTGAACTTAGTGGACACTTTCGGAAAAATGTCTTGGCCATTGCTAAGTAGTCTGGCTATATGGGCAGTAGTCTGCAAATATGGCTAGTAGCCTTGACCGAAAAACATAATGACGAAATTCGAATCCTCCAAAACACCTTTTTTGACATATTCCAGCAAACAAGTGGATTCAATTTCATCTGTCCACCCCCAGCACATTCAAGAATACTTGAAATTAATTTCCACCTATATATTTACAAAAAAAAATATGTATAATGTTGATTCTGCGTAATAAATTACATCCTGTTTTGGCAATTCGCTACGCTTGTCTATATATTGATGAAACAAACAGAATATGCACACTCCTCTAGAAATGTCTTATCTTACCGCGAACAGGTACATATCGTGAAGAATGGGGTCGTCCGCAATATGTGTAGCATGCGCCCTCCATTCCACTGTCGTGATTATTGCAAAAAATTAAAGATCATCTTGTGATCGAAATCAAAGGATTTAGTGTAGGCGGTGGTTTGTTTTTGTTGATTCGAGAAGATCGTTCGTCAAGATGGCAACGGCAGCGGCGGCAGGTCATCTTCAATCGTTCGCGCGGTGAATTGTTGTTGAGTCATATTCATATAGGTTTTTGGACCACCTTGAATTGGTTGTGATCTTTTCGATTGTCACGATTCTTATTGTTTCGAAACATGACATGATTCTTTTGGAAAAACAAGTGCTGGTATGGCTGTACAAATAAAAAAATAAACGAGAGAATCTAGTCCTATGTTCTATTGTTCGCGCACAAAGAATAACAGAACTTAATAAATCATAGGATCCGCTTTGTTTTTATTCGACAACTCCTATTAATAGAATATTCTAAACGGTGCCGGCTACCGGTGGTCGAAGACGTATCATACAACCCATTTGTCTAAAAAAGCTAATGATTCAATGATCGCAATGATCGTGGCCTGTTTGAAGACAATCAATGACCATATATACACTTTGAATAGTCATTCTTAAAACATCATCGAATTGAGAAGCAAAGACGCAATCTATGATACGGTGTGAATTGATCGTGCTTCACGGATGAGTGTCATGCTCACATAAAGTTCACATACTCGTATTAACAATAAAGTGTTCATTCTTGGGAAAAAATGTCTTGTACAATGAAGCGTGACGTGATTTACCAATGTTGACCGTGTCGTTCGTCCAGGCAAAGAATACAAAACAATTGCAGGAGTGCCGCCACTCGAATGGGATAGCAATTGGTCAAACTACACCGCCTACATTTCTTGCATTGAATTTACCATTAGCATTTGAGATTCTTCTGTATTGCTTATGATTTCTTATTAAAAGAAAAGCAAGATAATTCTATAAGAGTCCAACCCGTTGCACAGTAACACGGATCAATGCATGTTAAGTGAATGAATTCTTTTCTTATTATTGACTATTGTTTTTATTAGGGCAGTTCTATACGATTCGAAACCATTGAGTGGCAATTTCCACTTCATATTGTCCCGATTCAAATGACTGAACGGATTTTGACTTCATGTTTTCGGGACTTTGAACTTTAAATTGTTCCATAGAAATTTGATTGTGATTGACCAAAGAGGTAATATAGACACGGATCTCAATTGCTGTCCGTTATCGCCAGACGTTAAGACAATCACTATTATCATAAATGTTTTTGCTACCTTCTTTATGTATTAAATGTATTAACATTGAAACTGGGCTTGGCTGCATCGTCGACCGTCTCACTTTAGAAGATCAGAAGAAGATGACCGGACGTGTTTAACGTCTCGAAAAGATTGAATGGATCATTAAACGCAAGCCCTTTTTTAACGCCTCTATACGTTCGATACTTTCACGCAATATCAATGTTTATTGAGAAAACAACGACGAATTTTAGAAATTACCATAAAAGTTTTTAATATGTACTCCAGGAGATCCGTTGGGTTTGTTTCGATGACTGATAGTGTGTGGTGATAAGACATTAACGATGAACATGATACTGCACTAAAGTGTGAAGACGTATACCAGCGCATCATATAAGAAGGGCATGCGTTACTAAAACAAATCTGACCATCTATCTAATGAACATATTGTACAACTTTCATTTTTCACAAATTTCCATTTTTTAACCAAGTAGGTACCTAGTTTTTTGTTTGTCAATAAAACGTCGCCGGATTGTAAATAATATTATGGTCAATGGTGAAAGAAACAGGCGTTAAAAGAAGGCCATTTAGTATCATCACCTACGCACTTTATTACATGCAAGCGTGCTGTAATGCATTGTTGAATACAAAATGTAAACAGAAAAAAAATTCAGGAAATTTAAATAAATCCGTAAAGATTCACTAGATATCAGTTACGCATAAGCATAAAAACAACCAAAACCGCTTCTTCATATCGATGAAATGCATTTGTCAAATTTCTTTTAATCTTTAATTAAAATCCTCCAAGTCCAAATTATGTATCATAAATTCATTTTTTTCTTATTTAAACGTCGCGTGACTGTTTATAAATGCAAATCTATACTCAAAGATTACGTTTAACGATTGCTATCATTATCTCAACGAATTCATCACTTAGGATGCATCTCGTTGCGTCTTCTTTTTCAACTAAAACTGCGATAAATAAAAAAAAAAACCAACAGACGAATTTACAATTGACATTTATTTAAGGTTGGATGAAATGAAGCAATAGACAGATTTTGTTTGTTGATACTCGTGCGGGTAATATAATATGCAGTGGCTAACATGAGTATACATATGTGTCATGTGTTACAACGTTTTTACATTTTCCATACATTTTAGATACTCTATGTAATCAGACGGCAAAGGTCGGATATTTTCACTTTCATTCCATGTATAAAAATGGCTCATAAATTTCGGAATAAATCTCGCTTGATCTGACAGTAATGGATCAAATTTCAATGTGTATCCCTATTGCGCAAACATTCTATGACCGAAAACAGAAAGATTTGCATCGGATATTTGTGTGACAACACTTTTATTTGACGTGTTTTGTGCGGGAGTTGATTATATCGTATATTTGATAACATGTTGACATGTTAATAAAATGATTGGTTTGTGCGAAGAATATGACGAAAGTGAAAGGGCAAAATGACTGAAATGTTGAATAATACAGATTAAAAAGAAGCTTCGAATAAGATTGTCATCATATTTGCGATTAATATGTGTCAATTTCATTTTAAATAAATGTTTTTTTCTATCGATCTCTAAGTCAGAAATAAAAACGAAAGACTTCAGCGAGTAACTTTTTGTCAATTTGTCTAACTACGCGATAGTTTTGTGTAAAAAGTAACCAGAAGCACAATGTTCCCCTATACTTATCAATTGATCCATATCTGGAAAAATAAATTTTATATTTTCCAGTTGCCTTACAAGTCATGCTTTGTTATAAAGGGTGTCCCAAAAAGAGCACAAGATTTAAAAATATGTAATATGAAATGCATTTTATTTACTTTCGAACCGTTTTTTTTTTAATTGTCGAAAGTTGATTGATATTCAAATTCTATTATTTCATATTGACTATTTCTGGGTGTGAAGTCTACTGCCTCAACAAAAGCATTTGGTCGAAAACGATTGCAATACAAAAAACGGCAGGAGCGATTACGAGCCTTTAGATCTCAATCTATACAGCGTGTCAACCGGTTCGCTATAACACCTACGATTTTCCACATTTTGTTAACGGAAAAATATTGCCCGAATAATTTCTCTAAATTTGACCCGCTCTGTGGCTCACTTGGTTGAGTCGCACTCTACTCGGCGTGGTCCAAAATTCCCGTACATGTGCGGATAGGAAATATAAAGTACTTGCAACATTATATCCACTCCGAAATTATTATGCAATGTAACGTTGACTCGAAATTGCCTATAAACGGATGAGTTAACGTACCATGGCCCCACATGGGGTACTGAGAAGAAGATTTCTCTAAATTTAACAGTGACGGAGTAATTGCATGCTCTGCAGCGCTTGTCAAAAAGCATGATCTTCTACGACGGCTTTAACTTTAATTTTCAAGCTCCTTATTCGTTTAGCAAAATTAGTCTCTAAATAATACTACCCTGATGTCATACGTATTAAAAAAAAATATTACACAAGGCCTATTTTAGTCATTTTGGAATTAGTAGGGCTACATACGGCTAAAAAGTATGCATACTCCTGCAGAATTGCGGCACACAGAGTGCATTTCGAGCCGGTTTCGGACTAGTATTATATGGCGCGCTGCAATTCTTATTAGCCACCGATTCGACACGTCCGCGTTTCTGACTATGTGTCATAGAACGGGTTTAAACAAAAGTAACAAAAACACATTGTTTTTGGACGGTGGATGTAGCATGCTAAAAAAATTATTTGAGTTATGCACCGTCCAGTTTGTCCATAGTGGGACAACACATACTTGTGCTGTCCCACTATCAACAAACTAAAAAAAAATAATTTTTTGAGCATGCTACACGTACTTGTGCTGTCCCACTATGGAATAACTGGACGGTGGATAACTCAAATCATTTTTTGAGCATGCTACAGCCACCGTCCAAAAACAATGTGTTTTTGTTGCTTTTGTCTAAAAAGTATTTTGAAAATAAAACGAGACCGACACTAATTTCGGGCGCGGCCGAAATTTGGATACACTTCGCTCCCCTCGGGCTTAAAATTTTTTTCGGGCGTATCTACGACTTGTATTTAATCCCCCTCCCATTCTTTTCATTCTGTCTTCACAAAATTTCCGTTGCGTCGGCAAAACAATATTTGTGTGGGGTTTGGTTGGAATAAGTGGGAAAAGAAAAATATTTACTCAGAAAATTTTATTGGGGGATGCAGGAGCATGGCCCCATAGTACGATTCCATTTATTTCGACCTTTTAGTTGCTTTGATAAAGACACATTAGTTCAAGGTTTTGTGAAATTGGCGTAAAAAATGTTTCTTAGAAGAACCAAAATGGGGAGTTGGGTTTGTATGACAGCCCCATGACCCCATTGTCCGATTTGATCCATTCTTACATATGTTTTGTGTCATCAATAGAATTAGATTTGTGTGAAATTGGTGCACAAATAAAAAAGCTTTTCTTAGAAGGACCTAATTTGGGGAGTTGGGTTTGTATGGCTGCCCCATGACCCCACTGTTCGATTTGATCCATTCTTACATATGTTTTGTGTCATCAATAGAAATACATTTGTGTGAAATTTGGCTGAAATTGGTGCACAAATCAAAGAGTTTTTCTTAGAAGAATATCATTTGGGTAGTTGGGTTTGTATGGCAGCCACATGACTCCATCGTGCGATTTTACCGATTCAAACATACAAACTGCCTGCAGCAAAAAGAAGCATTTGTGCAAAATTTCAGCTTCATAGCTGTTAAATTGACCGAGTCAAACGCGTCGCAACAGACAGACAGACGGATTAATATCCACGGCCTTAGACTTAGATGTGGAATATGTACCAGAATAACTGTTGAAACATGCGAAAAATACGTAATGAATTCTTTTTTACATACTTCTGTCTGTTTCTCTTGAAATATATAAAATATATACATATATAAAATTGTTCCGAGTTTAATAATTTTATTGAAAACAAATAAATGTAAATTCAGATACATTGGAATATAAATGCAAATTAATTCGTCGCGTAACTCGTCGCGTCCGTACACTAGCTCGATGCGTAGTAGGCTGACTCTCTCATTCCCACACGGCCATCCCTGCATCCCATACGACCCCGGATGGCCATTTTTTCAGTAAGTCCTCAGCTGCTGTAGTATGCCCTACAATTTTCCCGGAACAGTCCAAACGGACAAGCTTGTAACGATCGTTGTCCAGAATATTGATAACTTTGTATGGCCCCGTAAACTTCGGCTTCACTTTTTGTCCAACACCAAACTGGGTTTTTTTCAAAGCTACCAAGTCTCCAGCCTTAAAACCTTTCGCTGCGCGCCTTCGCAAGTTGTACGTCCGTCGATTTTCCTGTTGAACTTTCTCAATTTGCCCTCGCGCCGCATCTCGAAGCATACTTCGCTCTTCTTGGATGAAACGTTGATTTTCTCCATCCAAAATTCTCACCATTTCGTCATCTTCAGCACTCCTCATGTCCACATCTATCATGAGCTTAAATGGAGTCGTTCCAATACTGCGCTGATACGTGCCATTCAGAAAACTTTGTAGTCGGCTTACATGTTTCCACCAATCTTCCGCAGAGGTACTGGAGAGTTTTGCCAATGCTGGAACTATTACTCCGTGGATTCTTTCCACTTGTCCGTTTCCTCGTGGCACACCAGTTGTTATTAGATGCAATTCAATTTTCCGCTTGTCGCAATATTGTGCAAATGATTTCGACATGAATGCACCTCCTCGATTTGCAATCATACGCCGAGGATTACCGAAAATAGATTCAACGATTTCCATTTTTTTAATCACCTCTTCAGCTGACGTTGTCTTCACCGGGAAGATCCACGTGAATTTGGAAAATGCGTCAACAATAGTAAGCAGATAATTGTACGATTTTCTTGTAGAAGGCATCGGTCCTAGGTGATCAATGTGGAATGTATCCAATGGAACATCTCCCTTCGGTATCGGGTGCAGCTCACCTTCCAGTTTGTTGCCCTTACGATTCGACAAAATACATGGGATACAATTTTCAATGCAAGTTTTGATTTTGTTATTCACGCCGTTTATGAAATAATCCTTGTCAAGCATGTCTTTGGTTTTCTTCAAGCCAAAATTACCTCTTTCGTGGTATCGTCTTATCAAATTAGATTCCATGGCAGTTGGTACGATAACCAATTCCTTTCCACCGTCTTGCATATAGAGCACATCGCCTTTAATTGCATAGTTCTTATACGGACCATTTTGCAAAGTTGCTTTGATCGCCTGAACGTGTTCGTCCATATCTTGAGCTCATGAATTGTCTCGCATTTGTATAACATGGTTTTGTTCGTTCCACTGTCGGGGATGCCGTCACACACATACTCGCACACAGTTGCTTCGTCTATATCCGTCTTTTGTTTCGCTATTCGCTGCATTTCATACACATAATCCATATACCCCTCGTCGTTCGTCTTTTTTCGCTCGGAAAGCATCCGGTGGATGTCGCTCGATCTAACTCGCTTTCCGAATTCTGATAGTAATGCCGCCTTCAATTGGGACCAACATTTAATTCCGTCTTGGGCCATGACGAACTTTCGCGCAGTACCATCCAACACTTTTTTGCACATGATGAATTTTCGCTGGTCGTCCCATTGAACCGAGTCACAGATATTTTCAAAATCTCGCACCCATAGCTTAATATCTTGGTCGTGATGTGCGGCGAATTTTTCCACCGTGTCCTCCATGTCGCGAAATGTGAACGTAGTACGTTCGTGCTTCGCTATTGGATATATTTCGCTCAATGGACTAGATGCTCGTCCTGTTTTCGGGGTAATGTTCGTCGTGTCACCATGTTGACTTTGATCAAAGCCTACCATTCGCTTCGCCAGCTCTTCCTTCGTTCCGTCTGTAATCAATCGTCGCTTTTCACATTCTTCTACGAGTCCCACTTTTGTGAACTTTCGCAGAAATTCGTCGCAAGTCGCCGTCGCCGTCGCCATATTGAATTTTCGTCTCCGTCTTATCGCAAATTCACAATTGAAATACACTCGACAGGGATTACGGGTATCCCACTTCTGACACCATATAAAATTGTTCAGAGTTTAATAATTTTATTGAAAACAAATAAATGTAAATTCAGATACATTGGAATATAAATGCAAATTAATTCGTCGCGTCCGTACACTAGCTCGATGCGTAGTAGACTGACTCTCTCATTCCCACATATATTCGCAATGTTTTGAAATCTTTTGGCCACAAAGTCCTTTTTCTTATCCTTTGATTTCGGTACATTTGCATGCCTCAATAACAGGATGGTTCTGGACAAATCTGGGAATATATTAAGATAGCTCATTTTTTTCAATTCGTCTACACCCCTTGAACGGATTAGCGGATCTTAGAAATTCTTTCCCATTATAACCACCTGAAAATTGACAAAGACAAAGGTTATTATTAATGCAGTTCATTTTCATTGGATTAGCGGAATTTTGTAAATTCCACAACTATTAGTGGTTGTGAATGACATCCACCACCAATAGGTGAATAGGTCTTGACACATATGGAAAATAGGCACATTTCTCAGTTTTTGTCTATACCTCCTGAACTCAGTAGCGATGTTCCTAAAATTATCATTTTCTCTAATTTATTTTTGCCTATATCTCTTGAACGGAACGCCAGATTTCAAACATCTGGCAAATCGACCAAGGAATAATCATGAAGGCAGCTCATTTATGCTTTTGTCTATACCTCCTGAACAAATTAGCTGATTTCAGTAGGTGAGCAATATGAAGATCTACGGTTAAAATTGTAAACTGATAAGTCTCTCAAAACGTACCTTAAATAAGAATTGGATTAATAAAAAAATAGAAAATCTGCCGCTTCTTTCGCGATAAGACGAACTTGTTAACCTCCCGTGACCGCGCGAAAATTCTGCTATGCTACATTCTAAAATTTATTGGGTCACTAGCACAAAATTTATATTTTCCCACATTACAATTTATTCTCGGCGTGTTCATCTTCTTCATGCGTTCTCATTTTGCCAAATATACAAGAAAGTATCTTTCGTGCAAGTTGACTGGCTCTCCACAACCATCTTTTCTATATCGGCAATAAGTAAGTTCAGTACCATACAGTCAACTAAACTCCTTCGCTAAATCGATTAAGACAACTTTATTGGGTTCTTTTACGTTTATGGTAACATTCCTGTCCATCATTTATGCCGCATGTATGTACTCTGTTTGTACGAAAATATTCATACTCTTGATTGAGAAGATATCAACTTGACGTAGCAATGTACTTACACTCACTATTCAATATCTCAATATGGATTTGTGTTGTTTTGGTGCGATGATGTTGCTGTATTTGATGACGATTGAAATGTACGAAAGAATCAAATCTAAAATTAAAATGTGATGATGATACTCACTTTTTAATTCAGTTTCAAGAAAGATATAAATAAGCTGCACCACGTATATTAAATGGAACCGGTACTTAATGTATCGATTACGTATGGACATAGATATTATGTGATTATATTGACGTTAGATAAAGTGACAAGCGTATATGTGTATAGAATGAATGCCAGTAGAGATTGTAAATATGAGGATAATGCCGTAATGCTATGGTGCTTAGTATGTAGTTAATGTGACGTTTTTGGCGGAAAAGATAAGACATGATTTTATCTGTGTTTATTTTTATTTAATAAATTAGATAAGATTTCATTCAGTGCACAATATACTTTGAGTATGACATGTGTTGCAACATTTGGAATTGATGTTTTCTGGGTGCGATTCAATAAAAACTGTGTCAACGAAATTAGGCAACCCAATCAGTATAAAGGAGACCTACATTTCCTTCAGTTACCATTAAAATTCAACGATCAAAATAATTTAACCTACTGCCTGCGAAGGAGTTCCTAGGACAAATATGATGTATACTCTGATATTGAAAACTGAAACTTCAGTTGGCACAAAAAAAAACTTCCAACATACAATATTCGGTGAACTTATGGAATATTCCAATCCCGGATGTATGAACGAGTATTTATAACTTATGTTTGTAGTTGTTTTTCAAACGAATAATTTCCGTCAACCATACTACATACTTCATCAGTTATCACTCAAAAGTCATAAAACCATGACACGAATCTATCATTGTCAAAAATAGCTATACAAACAAAGAACACACCCGAAGAAGTATACTTATCCATTCCATCAGAATTGGTGACATGCTATCACTTGAAGATCTGGCCAAACATTACACCTCAATTGAGTAAATACTCTCCAGAAGAGGAAATCTAAACTACCCATTTGCGTGTAGCATTGATGAATGACACATAAGTGACAAGATGATTGTCCACAAGGAACACATCTTGGGCCTATTATCATATCTTCTAACTTCTGCATACACGTATAGTGTGTAGTGTATGCCTAGTCACTTTTGTTTTGACACTGCAAAGTCGGAAGACTATACATACGACTAAATTGCTGCTTGTGTGGCCAACACTCACTCTATGCGTGTATGCTTTTTACCGTGGCATTAATCTTCTGTGCAACCTCATAAATATCATAGACTCAGAAATTTTGGTTTTTAAATTGTTGGACTCTTCACAGGATCCAGTTTTGTTCTGAGAATATTAAATAGGAATTAATTTTGTTGATTGCAGCGGGAGGATATTGAGATTCAAGTCACGTTTTATTTTTTATTTATGAGTGCACTGGAATATGTAAAACAAGGTTATCACATTTTTGCTGCGGGTACAATACAGTTTAATTGTTGATAGGTCCTTTTGTGAAGTGAAGCACACTTCAGGTGGATTGAAGTGTGGTTTCGTGGCGGCGCAATGATGCAAGGATTTTGCAGCTGCAACCGTTTTGTTAAATAGCTCTTCATTGTTAAGTCGGTGGTGTACAATTAATCAAGTTAATGTTTAATAAGGTTTGTTGGAGGAGTTTGTTAAGGACACTTCGGTGGACATTTGTCACTGCAGAGGAAATGAGTAAAAAATCATTTTAAATAAATTCAATTCGAATTTTCAGAGATTTAAGATAAGGTTGAAGATAGGACAAGCCATCATTTGCAGGAGTCCGTTCACTGAAAAAATTGGGCTATCTAAAATTAAGCAATTCTTTTCTCATTTGCAAAATTCCCGAATTTAGACAAAATTTCTCAAAATGTGAATTGATTTGATCCTATTTTCAAGACCTTCTTTTGAGAAATAGGAAGTAGATTCAAGCCCAAACTATTATTCTCAATTCAAGCAAACAAATGCTTGATAATATTTTTATACCCTTCGCTCATAGAGTGAAAGGGTATATTAACTTTGTCATGAAGTTTGTAACGCATTGAAGGAAGCATCTCCGACCATATAAAATATGTATATATATGATCAGCGTGACGAGCTGAGTCGATTGGACGATGTCCGTCTGTCCGTCTGTCCGTCTGTCCGTCTGTCTGTCTGTTGCGACGCGTTTTGCTCGGCCAGTTTAAAAGCTATGGAGCTGAAACTTTGCATACATGCTTCTTTTTGTTGCAGGCAGTTTGTATGTTTGAATCGCTGAAATCCGACAAGGGGGTCGTGGGGCTGCCATACAAACCTACGCCCCAAAATTAGGTTCTTCTTAGAAAAACTTTTTTATTTATGCATCAATTTCAATAAAATTTCACACAAATGTGTTTTCATTGCTGACACACAATATATGTAAAAATCGACCAAATCGGACAATGGGGTCGTGGGGCTGCCATACAAACCTAGACCCCCAAATTAGGTTCTTCTAAGAAAAACTTTTTTATTTTCTCATCGATTGCAATCAAATTTCGCACAAATGTGTTTCAAGTTATCTAACAAAACATATGTAAAAATTGACCAAATCAGACCATGGGGTCATGGGGCTGTCATACAAGCCTAGCTCCCCAAATTAAGTTCTTCTAAGAAATTTTTTTTATTTATACACCAATTTCAACAAAACTTCACACAAATGTGTTTCTATTGATGACACAAAAACATATGTATGAATAGATGGAGTCGGACCATGTGGTCATGGGGCTACCATACAAACCTAGCCCCCCCAAATCAAATTTTTCAAAGAAAAAACGTTTTTATTTGCACACCAATTTCAATCAAACCTCAGAAAATTATATTTCTATTGATGCCACATAACAAACGTGGAAATAAATGAAATCGGACTATGGGGTCGTGGGGCTGGCATATAAACCCAACCCCAAAATTAGGTTCTTCGAAGAAAAACTTTTTTATGTATCCACCATTTTCAACCAAATCTCATAGAAATGTGTTTTAATTGATGCCACAAACATACGTAAAAATTTATGGAAAGGCCATGCGTTCGTAGGGCTGCCGTACAACCCCCCCCCCCCCTCTTTGGTTCTTCTAAGAAACCCACATCCCCCGCTTCTCCCATTAAATCTTCGCCACGGCACTCATGTGAAAATTCAAGGAAAAGCATGGAAGCGGGGAGGACTAAACACAAGTCATAGATACGCCCCAAAAAACTTTTAGCCCGAGGGGTGCGAAGGGTATCCAAATTTCGGCCGCGCCCGAAATTTGCCTCGGTCTCGTTTTTTTTTACATTTTCCATGCAAAGCTCATGGAAAAGCTTTATTTTAGCTTTAGCTTATATTGGAGCGTTGTAGTAGATTAGTCAGAAGTGTCTATGGTTCAGTGGGTAGCGCGTTTGACTGGGAAGAATGGGGGTTATGTGTTCGATGTTGGTTGGATGCAAGTTTCTTTTTTTATTTTTGTTAAGATTCTCTTGTTTTTTTCATAAGAAAAATTTGCTTGATTCAAAGTTACTTTTCCTTAAAGCGCTGCTAATAGCATTTCACTTGGATCAGTGTGACTAATTCTCAAATGAAGAGAAATATTTCTTGGCTGTTTTTTATTGTCTTTTTTTTCTTGATTTGAGCCATATTTTCTTTACTTTAGCAGGCGATTTGGTTCAGTGTTAATGTCAGGTCGTTGTGGCGATCCTACGTAGGGGTTTTGGCGGTTCAAACAAATCCCCTTCGATTTTTTTTTACGATTAAATATTCGAATCATTACAGTGGTTACATGTATCATGTTTTCTTTAAAATCGTAGAAAGCGTACTAACCGGAATTTTGAATTCGGCGGCTATACCCTTTTTTTTCGACCTTTTGCATCAACCGCTTTTATAAGTTCTTTCTTCTGCTGAATAGTCAGGGTTTGTAGCGTTCTTTTTGACGCAGATATGTTTAATTGGCTGAATTCCTCAAACTGCACGAAACAATTATTCTTTTGACAGTAACAACCAGAGGCGAATTTACGCATTTACCGCTAGTAGGCTGTTGACATTTTGCCGCCCCTACCAAGCTCTACGAGAATATTGCTGAAGGGACGTTACCTGAATCAAGGGTCAAGGCGTTTAGCTTTTTTATCGTTTCCCACCCAATCAAGTTGTGCAAAAATGTGCGGAACACTATTGTTTTTTGAGTCGAGAATTAATACTCCAGGACGAACTTCTTGGATTGACCTCCATTTATTCTCAAATTTCTCCTTTATACTTTAATAGATTAGTGCTTTCCACTTCGTGGGTCCTGAGTATTCTTTTATTTTTATGTGATAGATAAATATAAAAAAGCGATCTAATAATTCCTTGGTTGGAGCGTCGGTTAGAAGGGTAGGTTCTTATTCTTCATAGTGTCCCGCTTTTAATGCACTATTGAGCAGTACTCAGGGCGGGGCTTAGTCTCTGTGGCGCCTCTATCTCCGCCCTCCGTCATGTAAGGTAAGACAATTTCATGATTTTTAAATTGTTTCAAAAAGAGTTAAAATTTCAATTGACAACTTGACGAAATGCAAGGACTCGGTGATATTATTTAGCAAAAGTCTTGCTTACTGATTTTAATCACAAACAAACATTATGTATACGTCAGAACAATTTTTAATTTTTCAAAGGATCAATACAATAGGGATATCAAAACAGAGAGTGTGTGGAGAGATAAGTTGCGTCCTTAGATTAGGCCGCCGTCTCGGATCTCGCATGTAACGAGTCCCTCATTAAAAATCCCGAAATCGCACCACAAAACATCCAAAGTGTCCCTTCTCCCTAGAAAATATTCAACAAAAAGTGCAACACAAGACGCCCTTCTACGCATTTTTTGGAAAATCGAACTATGATTCCCTTCTTCCCCTCTTTTTGCGAATTATTTGTCCCTTGGCAACATGATGCCCAGCATTTAATGTAGATTCTGGAGCTCCTTGATTGCTTCACCCAAAACATCCTCGCATATGTTAGATTCCTACCCTTGTTTAATTGAAGCCAATGCGTTACAAAAATTGTTTCTAATCTTAGCTTAAGCGAACTACCCTCCACCAGTAGGCTATTCGGAGCGAGATTAGCAGAATTTTGCGTGAAGTGTGTGCAGTGAAGTGTAGTTCATAGGATAACTGAAATGTTTATATGAACGAGTATTATTTACATTACAATGTAAGTGTGCGATTGGGTACCCTGGAATACGCCTAGGTAACTAGAAAAAGATTAGGAAAAGAGCATTAAGATGTTGTATAATTATGACAGCTCCTTGAGTTTCCCAGAATTAATCATTCACAGAATTTTAAGCCAACGCCATGGGCATTTGCCAGGTTGCCCATGGGTAATCCGTGCCTGGAAATACTGATAGAATCGATGTTTTTTTTATTAAAAAAAGATGTCAGATAAATAAAAATAATGCAAAAAAGTGCTTGGCTTCGAATTTCAGTCTGCATAAGCAATTGACTAAAAGAGGCCTTTTCGCAGATTCGTCTTCAATAATAAAACGTTCCTAGTGTTTGAGGCTCTCACATAACGGTGACAAACACACTTCACACACTGCTCCCAAAACGTATCTCATGAAAAGGATAAATTCTATATCTCGCGTTATAATTAGTATTTGGAATTCAGTTTTCCACGGTATTAAATGCTTACAATGTGTTTCACTCAAAAAAAAAATTTGTTTGCCCCAAATTTGCCGCCCCCGTAAAATCTGCCGCCCTAGGCTCCAGCCTACTCAGTCTACTGGTAAATCCGCCACTGGTAACAACCTTACGATGAACGCTATATTCAAATGCAAACTGAAACATTTTATCGCAGAAAAGTACCGTTATTCTCGTTTCCGGAATATGCAGCAATAAAATTCTAATTTCAAACAGAAAAATCGCCATTGGAGGAATAAAAAAAAATCAACTTATAGAGTTTCGCATAGCAAAGTTTTGACTTATAGAGTCTCGCCCGTTTACCGATAAGAAATTTTAATTTGACCTGGAGAGTATCTGAAATTTTGACTTGTAGAGTCTCCAATATCAGCACTTTGACTTATAGTGAGCAGTGAAATCAAAAATTTCTCTTCGAGTAATAGAGTTTTTGGTTTGAGTTATCGAGTTTGTTTTTCATTGTTTTTTGTTCAAATGTGCTGGGGAAGCAGATTTTCTTCGACTTGAAGCGTTTTTCGAGTTAAGGAGTTTCGAGTTATCGAGTTTCCACTGTACCTAAGTTAATTTGGAATTAAGTTCTTCAGTACCTTAACATAAATAGAGGAGAGTTTATTTAACTACTATTTTTTTTATAGAAGACAGTGGATATGGTTTTTTTTCAACCTCCAATCAAATACGGTGGTTCTGTTGGTTTATGAGGACTCAAATATTTAATTCACATAAATTCCCTGGTATTCTTGCACAATCACAGTGATTTGGTCGCGTTTAGCATGGCCTTAGGATATACACTCGGGCTGTATCCCGGACCAATGACAACCTTTTTGCCGAAGCCTCTCCCGAAATATTTTCTTGCGTCAGATCGGGGCAAACGCGAATGTCGGTGATGTTTTATTAAATTTGTAAAACAAATTCACTAAATTTGAAATTAACATTTCAACAAATCAAATCAATCATTTAGCAATTTATCTGTCATTGTGAAATCGTTAATTTCATGTGAATTTATGATTTTCATTAGTTGCACAGTTAATTTAGATTGAGAAAAGGGTAATTTGTTTTGAAAATGGTATAGTGTACTGACCTGAATTGAATTAGCTGCAAACTCTCTATTCACTTTCTCCATCTAATTTAGTAATCGCGTTGAAATACTGTCATGAAGCGTTCATAAAAACATATACCGGTTTTACCACATTCACTGCCTATGACTTCCATGTGTAGATGGCGTTCTTCCCCCTTCAAGTCTATGAGTCACATGTGACTCATGTCACAAAGTGAAAACAAAGGACCTTTGGAAGGTAGGGATGACACAACAGGATGTGCTAGTGAATGTGTTAACGCTTGACAGCAGTATCTAAGTAATCTATTTTTAATAATCAATAAAATTCAAGACAAACATTCAGAAAATTATCTCCGTAAACATTTTCTTCTTTCTCGGAAAATCCTCTAAATATGACTCGTGTCACTTTAAAATAAAATTTCCATGACATTGTCACTTTAAATTTGCATAATTTATTATAAAAACAAAAGTCATTCTTAAATTGACACAATGACATCTTAATCAAATAACGGTGACACACTCAATTCTCTGACAAAGAGACGACACGTATGTATATTATGTATGTCCTATTTTGTCTAGCCCAGTTTTGCATGTTTCAATGCATAGTCACGTCCAAAGATGTCGTCGTCGTTGGGAAGACCTTCAAGTGCGAAAGTGCGGCATTTTCTCCACCCCTTTCTTAAGTATTCATACAGTATTTTTGTTATATTCTATTGTTATTATTATTGCACCCCCTGATTACTTTCTTTGTATCCATCTATCTTCATAACCTCTTATCCAAGCCAAGAGCCTAGCAATACCATGCAAGCTGCCATATCGTTTCCCTTTCTGTACCCGCTATCGGGCATTCTTAAGTTCGTAGGCCCTTGTTTGTCAGATGCCGCAAAGAATGTGTTGCATTTAAAGCTTCTGGCCCCATCGAAAAAGTGTGAGAATGGGGATGTTCGCTAGGCCGTATGCAAATGGGTAGGCAAAACGGCTATGATCCTATACACGAGGAAGTTTGTAGCAAATATGTATTGTTGAAATCGCTCAAGTGTATATGGCTTTGGGTTCAAGTTGTATGGTACAACGACGCGCGATAAGGCACTGGGCATGCACTCCGAAAGCAGGTTAATATAATGAAAATGCATGTAACAATAAGCGCATAATCGTCTCAGTACGGTTGACAGTACATTTATTATTGATTTGAAAATGTCGTGCAATTGTAGTTTGTAATATGAGACGCGGTGGACTATTATGAATCGGGAAGCAGTTAGTGCTAAGAAGCATTGAAAATCGATTAGAAGATTAAGGGTAATGTGCTCTTTGTTCTTCTGTGCGCTGCTGTCGGAACGTTGCGTTTGCGGAAGTTATTTCACAGCGCGCGGATTGTTGTTTAGTATATGCGTTTGCATATGGGGAACGTGGAAGTGTTATGCGAATGATGAAATTGATTTTGTATTATGAAACACAAGAAGATGTTAGGAATTTTCTGATTTTATGACTGAAGTATGATTGGTATTTTTCTGATACTTAGTAGAGCATCGTACTTCGCAATTCGATCGTACAAATTGGTCTTGATTTAAATATTTAGAGGAAAGATAAATAGGGAACTTTTGCTGACCAAAGAAGTGCCCACCAGTACTTTGATCTAAGGTTCTAACTGGTACCAAAATTACACTTAGTACGTAAATACAGTTAAGTTATCATTTTGCGCTAAGCTTCCGCATTTTTAATTTTTGATTTTGCATAGTATGGTAAAGATATAGTTTGATCATGATAATAATGTAGAACAACAACAACAACAAAAAACAATTATTTTTAAGCAACATTCGAATTACATTTCGCTTTGAAAACCTTCACAATACCCTTGTTCGTATAACCATGACCATGCCCATATATCCACTTATATCTATAAACTCTGTCTTCATCTGATGTCATGATATTTTGATCTGGTAAATTTTGTTTGCGTACATAAATAGGTAAATGGTTAAACCTATGTGTACAAGTTGATAAATATCAAAATAAACGAAAGAACCGGCATACATATTTGAATACGCACTCGCGGATACCTATTCTTTCCATATGCGTGAACAAATTGATCATTTTACACGATATCGCAGTTGAGCAAGGTTAACTGATATCATTGATTACGGGCGGGTATAGATAGAAAAAATAACATAAAATACTCGTAACACATGCACACTTGTACAACTTAAAAAAAAAACCTATACCAAATAAAATGCTCGAGAAGAGTGCTTGTTAAACACTCACGGAAACAGTTTGTTCATAGACAACAAGGTGTGAAATTGTTGATAATATTTTACAGTTGTTGAGAGTTGTTTTTGCTTCCACACAAGAAAAAAAAAACAAAAAATAAAATTTTTGGTTATAAGCAATGTCAAAGTATTTCGGTATAATGACCTTTTGATGGTTCTTTTGCATTACAGAATCTTACTTTGTGCGGCTAGCTAATGTCATTCTGTGTCACTAGGAATTTTCGATACTAAGATTTCAGTATGTATACCCGATATGGATTTCGATAACGGGTATTCACCGGCACTGAAAGGTTGTTTTTTCAACAGCGGTCATTTTTCATCCATAATCTCGTTGCTTGTTGAGTACCGTTTCCGAAAGTTCAGTTAAT
Organism: Microchrysa polita; assembly: GCA_949715475.1. Taxonomy (NCBI): domain Eukaryota; kingdom Metazoa; phylum Arthropoda; class Insecta; order Diptera; family Stratiomyidae; genus Microchrysa; species Microchrysa polita. The sequence goes on along the minus strand of OX454418.1, from coordinate 6,155,172 downwards.
ACTCCAATCAATAGAGACGAAATAATAGGGGTTAGCGTGCAAAAATTGGGTACTCCTCAAATTTTTGATATGTTATAAACACAGGTGGGGTAAGTTAACATCCAAGTTTGCGTCACTTTCCCCCCTGTGCTCCCGCCGCTATCGTCAAAAAACCATCTAAAATCGGCCCTTCATCAGTTTTTGGCCTGTAACTTCTTTACAGTCCATTTGAGCACAAAATCTGCCAAGACAATTTTGTAGAGGACAAAATTTCCTACAAATTTAATTCAAGATGTTGTACTCTACAATCAAAATTAACAGAGTTATAGCGCCACGAAAATGGAGAAAATATCAAAAATCATGCCAATTTCAAATTCACAAAAACGCATTGTATACCAATAACTCATAGCCTCCTCTACAGGGTGTCCGGAAACTGCCGCATAAACGCACCGGATTATGATTTCTCAGTTGATTTCCAGCAAAAAAGTTGTACGAACATCTCCCCTCAGCTTAAGCCTTTAGCTGCCACAGGCATTTAAAAAATTTTGAAAAAATCATTTTCTTGCACGACTTAAAGCCTAATATCTCCAAAGTTAGACCAGCTAGAATAGTGAAGTAAAATGATTATTACAACCAACAAATTTTCCTGTAAAATAAAACTAACCACACTAACATCGGATAAGAGGTTTGGTTTTTACAGAGCTGCAAAGTCAAATTTGCGTGATTTGACCCAAAAACAATCTTTTTTTCCATCTCCATTTTCTCCAACTTCCGCCAAGGTGAGGTGCTTGTACGATTCTTTTAAAAATTGGCGCATAGTCTTACGATCATATCTTTCTTACATCATTTTACTCTAGCTCCATTATTTCTAACAGTTTTAGTACCTTAAGTGCAGAAAACTAGAAAGATATGATCGTAAGACTATGCGCCAATTTTTAAAAGAATCGTACAAGCACCTCACCTTGGCAGAAGTTGGAGAAAATGGAAATGGAAAAAAAGATTGTTTTTGGGTCAAATCATGCAAATTTGACTTTGAAGCTCTGTAAAAACCAAACCTCTTATCCGATTTTAGTTTGGTTAATTTTATTTTACAGGTAAATTTGTTGGCTGTAATAATAATTTTATTTCACTATTCTAGCTGGTCTAGCTTTGGAGATATTAGGCTTTAAGTCGTGCAAGAAAATGATTTTTTCAAAAATCTTTAAATGCCTGTGGTAGCTGAAGGGTTAAGCTGAGGGGGTATGTTCAGTACAACTTTTTTTGCTGGAAATCAACTGATGAATCATAACCTGGTGCGTTTATGCGGCAGTTTCCGGGCACCCTGTATATTTTAGTATAGAGTTCTCGAAGTATGTTTTGAAATTTGTTAGTTATGATTTTTGGAATTTTTAGCATATTCTTTGCGCTATAACTCTGCCAATTTTGATTGTAGAGTAAGACTTGTCAGATGAAATATAGGAAATTATAGGAAATTCTGTGCTCTACAAGATTGTCTCGGCACATTTTGTGCTCAAATGGACTGGGAAGGAGTTATAGACCGCAAACTGATAAAAGAGCCGATTTTAGATGGTTTTTTCAAGATAGCGGCGGGAGCACAGGGGGGAAAGTGACGCAAACTTGGATTTTAACTTACCCCACCTGTCTTTATAACATATCAAAAATTTGAGAAGTCCCCAATTTTTGCAAGGTAAAATCTCCCCGTTGATTGGAGTATAATAGAGTTTCCATAGAACAATTTTAGGAATGCCAAAAAAGTCATTTGAGCGACAAGATTAATTTACCATTTTTCAAAAATTTTCAAAATTTAATTTTGGGAAATCGAATGTTTGGAAGTCGACCTAATACGCTCTGCTGTACATATATGAAGACTTTGGGGAATATTTGGCATAAATAGCTTTCCGTAGGGGGGAGGATAAAGGTTGAAAGGCTCCGGCCGATTCCTATATCCACTTCAGTTGTGGCATAACTGCGGACCCTTAGCTATGCAGGAGGAGCTTCATAGGGTGAACGGCTCCAGCCAATTCCTATGTTTCTCTACGGGGCGTTACTTCCCCGCATTATCCGAGTAACCGCTGCGCCTGAGTGCTGTATTAACAACTTCAGCGTCTCAGGTTACTAAACGTAATAGGGTGACAAAAACCGAATAGTCAATCACCGAAGCAGCACCTCCGAGGCCCCTCCATGATGGACCTCTTTCGTTTACGAATACTATCATGGTCAAGCGATGGGCCGACAACTCATCCTTGTAAAAAAATTTCGACGTCAAGAAACCTGGAACGAAAGCCTCGGATTGGACGGATACAACTCAACGACGACCTCGCAAACGAACAACGGATTACTCTTTCGGAACCTGGAATGTACGCTCCCTGAATAGGGCAGGGGCCTTAAGGGCCCTCTTGGATCAGGTTGAAAAATATAAGCTGAGCATAGTTGCACTCCAGGAAACAAAATGGCTTAGTAGCGAGATAGATGACCGAAATTCGTACACAATTTTCACAAGTGGAAAACCTTCGGGCCACAGGGAGTTTGGAGTGGCGTTCATTGTAAACAATCAACTTAAGCCGCATGTTATCGACTTCAAACCCATAAACGAGCGGCTGTGTGCGATTCGCATTAAAACTCGGTTCTTCAATCTCTGGCTCATAAACGCGCATGCCTCCACCGAAGTCAGTGAAGACGCGGCCAAAGACGAGTTCTGTCACCGCCTAGAAAATCTCTTCGACTCACTTCAATCAAACGATGTCAAATTGCTGCTGGGGGACTTCAACGCCAAAGTCGGAAACGAAAGTTGGCATAGGGGGATTACTGGAGGTTACAGCCTCCATGAAGAATGTAACGACAACGGCCAACGACTAATAGACTTCGCGACCAGCAGAAACATGGTCATTAGCTCAACGTGTTTTCCGCATCGTCGTATTCACAGACAGACCTGGAGATCTCCAGATCATCATACCGTCAACCAAATTGACCACGTCCTTATCTGCAAGAGATGGGCATCGAGCATGATGGATGTTCGGTCCTATCGTGGAGCAAATATTGACGCTGACCACTATATGGTGAAGGCGACTTATAGGTGCAGAATTTCTTCGGTGCAACATTTGAGATTCAACCAATCCAATCCAAAAATTTTTGCGGTTGACAAATTGTTGGATGATGCCACGGTGGTCACTTATACGACTGCCCTTGAGGGGAAGCTGACGCCCTTGCTAAATAACATCAGCTACAAAGGCGCCCTTGAGATTTGGGATACACTCAAAGACACCATCAAAGGGGTCGCAGAGGAGGTTGTGGGATACAAAGCCCGGCGAGCCCGAAATGATTGGTTTGATGAGGAATGTCAAAATGCGGTAGATGCGAAAAACGAGGCATATCGCCAATGGACCGAACGCGCAACTAGAGCCAAAAAAACAAATTATGACGAGCTTCGACGATTTTCGAATAGGTTAATTAGACGTAAGAAACGTAAGCATCTTGACGAGCAGTTGATGCAAATAAACCAAAGACTAGCTAGTAGGAACAGTAGACAAGCGTACAAGCTAATTAATTCAATTAAAAGTGGATACCAACCCAGGACCTGCCTCTGTAAGGATAAGGATGGCAATATAATTAGCGACACCGATAGCGTTGATAAACGCTGGGCCTCACATTTTGAAGAGCTTCTTAATGTTCAACCGAACAACCCCACACAAGAAGCGCTGGAGCTGACGGCTGAAACAGGCCCTCCCATTCAACCCCCAACAATAGAAGAAGTTGATCTCGTCATGCAATCACTGAAACATAATAAAGCCCCGGGCGCTGACGAGATTCCAGCTGAACTGCTAAAGCATGGTGGGGAGAGCCTTGTTAAGGCTATACACACACTTATCGTTAAAATATGGAACGACGAAATAATCCCGGAAGATTGGCGCAAAAGTATAATTTGCCCAATCCACAAAAAAGGGGATAAGTTAAAATGTGAGAACTACAGAGGCATCTCATTAGTTTGTACGACTTATAAGATTTTATCTAAAATTCTAGAAAATAGAATTAATCCGTACGCAGAAGAAACCATTGGCGAGTACCAAGGCGGCTTTAGACCTGGTCGTTCGACGACAGATCAGCTTTTTACAGTGAAGCTTTTACTCCAGAAGTGCTGGGAATATAACATCGACGTATACCAAATATTTGTCGACTTCAAGCAGGCATACGACAGTATCGATCGAAGTGTACTGTACAACATTCTGCTGCATTTTGGTATACCAGCTAAGCTAGTGCGACTCATAAGGATGACGATGACTAATACCGTCTCGCAGGTCAGAGTACAGAACAGACTCACTGACCTATTTGAAACTCGTACTGGACTCAAGCAAGGCGACGGGCTGGCGCCGACGCTCTTCAACCTGGCTCTGGAGTATGTAATTCGAGCCATGAATTCGGACAGCAGCGGAACGCTACTCATTAAGTCGACTCAACTAGTAGCTTACGCCGACGACATCAACATCATGTCTAGAAGATTGGGTGATGCAGAAATCCTCCTGCATAATCTCAATAACGCCGCTAAAGAAGTTGGACTACATATCAACGAATCTAAAACCAAGGTCATGATGCAATCAAAAACTAGAACGCCAGTAAATTCAAGCATCACAGTGGGGGACCTCAATATAGAGTATGTAGACAACTTCACTTACCTGGGTTGCAATTTGTCAAAGGACGCCAACGAAACAGATGAGATAAAGCGACGGATACAACTAGCTAATAACATTCGAGCGAAAGGTTCTCCGAAGAATCCTCGGGGCCGTTCGTGAACGAGGTGAATGGCGCATCCGGTACAACCTTGAGTTGTATCAGCTGTATGATGAGCTACAGGTGTCGAAGATCGTGAAATTGCAGCGACTGCAATGGGCGGGACATGTACAAAGGATGAACGACGATCGCATGCCCAAAAAGGTGATGAACGCGCAACGAGTGGACGGAGCCAGATTGCGTGGACGACCGAGAGCCCGATGGGAGCATTCTGTATGTGAGGACGCCCACCAGATGATAGGCTTTCGGAACTGGAGGACAAGGTCGCGTGACCGCGACAAGTGGAGGTCTTCAATCCAGGCGGCCAAGGCCCGACGTCGGGCTATCGTGCCATAAAGAAGAAGAAGAAGCTTCAAAATGATATTTTTGATGGAGAAAATCCATTTGATCACTTCCGGCATATTTGTACGTTGGAGGTTGATAGCATAATGTTCATGATTTATGCAAAGTATACAATTGGCGGATTTTAGTGGTATCAATCCGGTTGATGTATTTTATTTGGTGGACGTTTTTATCAATTTGTTTTTTTTTTTGTGACCCTGGGAAATTGGGACTAATTATGAGCCTATTTGTGTTTCTTAGCTTTTCACGTCTTTTCTATTACAGGCTTATTCAGGCTTTCTGTGTGCCCTAGAATGCATTTGCCCTCAAATACCATTCAGTAAATATATTATCTGAAATAAATCACATATTACGTCCGGCGCCTCATTATACCACATTACGTATCGCAATGAAATATTTATGCACTTCACTTTCGTTCTGAATTCTTTACATTCCCTTTCATTTTCGTTTCAATCTCAAAATCTAGACACAAACAAAATATTCACCAAACATTGCATCGCGAAATAACTAGATTAATTATAGAATCGCAACACTTAGAGTAAGTAAATTATCTAATTTCTCATGATCATCTAATCCGGACCGATGCCAACACACAGCGCAGCGCATCTTCGCGGCAATCCCTTTCACTTTTATCTCAACACGCGTCCTCGATTCTTGTCTGTTCTTTTGTAAGTTTGCGGTACACCTTCTTGGCGACCGCGCTAAGACATTCTTCTGTGCGAGTGGTTATTATAAGATAAAAGTTTGTTTTTGCACTATCACTTGATGTTGATGATCTGATTTTCACATTTCAACTCTGATCTTTATATTTGCTTTCTTTTCTATGTACTTGCAGCATGCCAACAATGTACGTCAGGCGGCCGAAGATTACCTGGCACGACGTCAAGCCCGTAACAAATCAATGACACGCTCTATGACTTCCGGATCGGCTGGCCCAATTCTTGCAATGGGTTCAGTACACTATTTGCCCGCTGCCAAGAGTGGTACATTCTTTTCACGGGATAATGTGTCCAACTTTATAACGTGGTGCAGGTGAGTGGCTTTATTTATTTAAAGAGTTTTACAGGAAGTGACAACGCGAATGTATGAGATGAGCGATAGGAAGTGAGAATTGATGGAATGCATGAAATTTTGATTTGGAAAAACTTATTTGTATAAAAATTCATTTGAATTTCCATTTGAAATTTCATGACTATGAGTAATAAGAGCCTGCTCCAAAAACATTGCAGAACATTTTAACAATCCGAAAGACTTGCTTTGCTATTTCCAAAGAAAATGCATTCTACAGTCGATCTTGTCGTTTTACATATTTGACCACCCGTTGTGCCGTTGTAAAACGTTCGCATCTTTGTTTCGTCCCGCCCTTAATCCATTAAGTGCATAGTGGCTTTGGTATGAGGAAGAATTTGTCCATTTATTTATATTTAGCGCCAATGACGGCACTTATTGCATCGTCACTCAACACAACACCCAGGTATACTTACGTATACCAAGTATGTAGTAGCGATATGTATGTACAATATTTAAGTGCATAAATAGTGTACTTCCATTTTAATCCGTAACTCGCAGCATGATAGATGCACTTCTTTGGATTACTGTACAGCACGACTGAACACACATTTTTGTTTGATCTTGCGCGAAAACATGGTCAATTAATTAGTCAGATAGGAAGTAGATTTATTATTAGTTCGTCGCGAATGTTTAGATCCGTAGTATAGTTGTAAAAAAAAAGAATTGTGTTGTATGGTGTTTGCAGATGCTAATTAATAAAATTATAGGTTAATGCAACGGGGAAGCGTTGAAATATAGCTGGAAGGCTTTTTGAAAGGGAAACGCGGTTGCAAATGAAAAAAAAAACTTTCATTGGGAAGTATATAAATGCATCAAACAGCAAACATATGGAAGTGCAATTTTTGTTGCATAGCTCTACTTATGCAGGTTGTCTATTCATTTTTTTAAGTTTACAAACTGAAGGTAGGCTGCTGCATTTTAATAGTTCTCTTACGAAACCGCTTATGATTTTCAGTCATACTCCTCAGTTACCACCAAAAATTTCCATAAATACGAGTATGTATGGAAAGTTTCTTTTTTTATTCTGGAAAATCCATGATTCCATTACAAATATTTACTTTGTGTCTTTACTCGTAATCCGTATGCCCGAGAAACTTCCTTTTTACTTTTGTCAATATTTTGTCCATTTTGTTCATTATATCAAAGTTACCGCATCACCGTTGCAGACGAATTGGCACACTGTCCTCTTCTATTGACATTTAATCATATTTACACTACTCTGCAACAAGAAGTAGCGAAGAAAATCCCTCAAAAGAAATTTTTTGCATAACTAAAAAAAACCAATGAAAACTAACAAACCGCAAAATATTTTGTTTAACACACAAAGCATGTTTGTTGGTTTTACATTTTTTATCCTATGTCATCTATAATGAAATAGAGTCTTCGAATTTAAACACGCCACTGCTAGCTGTTTTACGTGAATTGAACACATAATTTTAATATTATGCAAATTTTGTGTGTAATTTGAATTAGATTCCCATGGATATGTATGCTGATTATGTTCTTGTGCTGTTAAAAAAGAAATATCGAGAAATATAACACCTCTTGATTTTTTGTCCTGTGCCTTTTTCAAATCGTGGTTGGTCTAAAACATACAAATTATTTTTTTACATACTAGTTAAATGTATGTTACCTACTCTTGACAAAAAAAAAACTTATTGCAAACGTGATCAAAATTTTACCGTAACTCACATCGCACATCCCTGAAAAGAAAGTATATGGTACATTATTGTCACCGCCATTAAAGCCAAAAAAATCTAAAAATATAAATAGCAGTCAATTAAAATTTGACATCTTACATATCTGTCAAAGACCTCAATTTTAATTAGTGGTATATATTGCATAATTAATTATCGCAGTTGATGGGTGTGTTGAACAGGATTAGTAAATATGGCGATTTACAAAACATGCCGGTATGCAAAAAAAGAAACAATAAATTAAATGGAAAAATTGAGTTACTTAAAAACCCGTGTATTACGTTATATTTATATATAAGTCAACTGGCCATTAGATACAAACATTTCTTACAATTTTATCGTACAATTGGCAGAAAATTATATTATGTATATTTAATATTCGTAACATTTTAAACTAATTTGAATGCAATATTATACGCACGTGAAGTTAGCGTGTGAAATAAGAAAAGCGTTTGATGGCGGCGGTTTAAATAAAACCACAATATGCGAAGTACATTGGCCGATATAAATCTATCTATACAGATATAAAAATCGCGCATTAAAATGTTTGTTGGCAAACTTCTCCGAAACGGCTCGATAAATTTTAATGAAATTTATTGTGTATACTTGCTAGACATGCGAATAGGTCGTAAAGGTTTCATACCTCTAAGTGCGCTCCTCCCATTTTTGCTCGCTTTGCTCGCTATGAAAATGGTGTGAAAAATGTATAGTTCTTCATCAATTGAGAACGACTGGGCCGATTTAAATTCATTCATTCATTCAGTAAATAATAACAGTTTACAAATATCTACAAAATTCACATAAGCCTATTCTGGCTTGAGTGTGAAGAGAGTCTATTAAAATGAACCAAACAATTTCTTAATATTAAGACAAAAATGGATCAGTGATGAAAAAATGAAAGTGAGAGAATAACAAAAATTAGATAAAATAGAATTCCAATTTATAAGAGCATAGAGCTATGTATGTAGTTAAAGAAAAAAAGAAGAAAAAAAATAAGATGAAGAAAATTATGCTAAGATGGTAATAATTTCAACAAAAAAGGAAGATTTAACTAAACATAGACGCTTAAATATTAACTTATAATTAAGTGGAGTTAATTGATTTTTTACTTCGAGACGTAACTTATTAAATGCTTTTGGCCCTAAAATAGAAGAGTGTTTACACATTAGTGATGATTTACATTTCGATAGTTTCAAAAATCCGTTAGCCTGACTTCTGGTGGCATATCCTGAGAGGTATAAAGGAAATAGAGGTTGGTTGCGAAAAACAAATTTTAATAGAACACACACATATAACTGACGGATGCTCATAACATTAAAATCTAAAAAGGCTCGGCTTGTAGAATAATACTTTGATTTACATAAACATATTTTAATTAATTTACTTTGTAGGTTGCTTAGTGGTGACAATACATTAGAATTTGTAGATCCCCAAACTACTTAATATACCAAATTGAATAACACTTTGGACAAGAGCAAAATAAATCATTCTAATAGTTTTGCGACAGAGTATATTACGTAGTATAAAAAATAGGTGAATTGTTTTTCTCACCTTATTAGTAATATATTCAACATGTTGTTCCCATTTCGTATTCTCATCAATTATGATACCAAGATACTTGGTATTAGTGACCCTTTCAACATTTCCATTTCCGATTTGAAGGAATAAATTATCGATTGAGGAATCTATTTGCCCAAAAGCCAAATTTATTGCTTTTGGTTTTGGTCAAATTCAAACCCATTTTCAAATCAGAAAGGCAATTACTGACAACATTTAAACCAGTGTTTGAGTCTGAAAAAACATTTGTCCAACTTTTTCCTTTAAATAGCAACACTGTGTCGTCTGCAAAGGCCACTAGGTGTCCACTTATATTTCTTTGGTCTAATGAACAACTTTTTGTGTTGTTCGTATTGCCAGGAAAAGGTTTATACCAAAGAAAATTTTAACAAAACCGTCCGGAAAAGTCGGGAAATTGAAAAATTCAAAAATTTAATTTTTGTATGGAATTTGGTGTGCAATTGTTAGGGAAAGGCTTTTGGAATGAAAAAAAAACTCCGAGAAGTTTTCCCTTAGGGGAAAAATCTGAGATCATGTATATGTCTACATTATCGCTCACAAGAAAGCATTATCGCTAACAAGAAAGTTAACATTGCGTCAAAACGGTAACACCATAAATAGAATAAATCGAAATTAAATCCTTAAAATTAAACAACATCCGTTTCAGAATATACAGAATAATAACCACCAACATAAAAAATGTTTGGTAAACTTAATGAAAAGAAAATAAACAGAAAAAAAATCTGATGACTTCTATGGGGATTCGAAACATCATCAATCCATCGTCTGAAAATCTTACCTGCCACTTAACCGACTGTGCTATGCTGGCTCTTGGGTTTTTACCATTAAGGCTAACTGAGTACATTACATTAGAAATAAAAAGAATTTGTTTTTGAAAATTTATTAAGTAGAAAACTATCTGAATTTTCGTGGACTCGTCGAAACCTCGTTCATTCCAATCCAACCAATTACCTGCCACTCAATCCTTTTGGCCATGGCAGCGCCCGCTCTAAGGGGGGGCAAGCCGGGCAGTCGCCCGGGGCGCCAAATTTTAGGGGCGGCTTTTTGGCCAGCACTCGAATAAAAATAAAAGCCGAAAGAAAAAAATCCATATCAACTTCGGTTAAGTGGAAAGGCTGCGGTTTCCTTTCTACAGATGAAATAAAAATAGGGCGAAATAAAATAAAGATGTAAAGGTAAAGTTGTGTTTTGAAAATGCATATTCCTTGTGAGGCTATGAAGAGCCAACCATTGATACGAAGTGCTGCATTATTTATAATTCGAAAAGGCTAAGTAAGAGCCGAGAAAATTTTACGTCTGTGATGCTAGCACCCGCCACCCGCCTTTCGAAAAGCTGAGTGGGACTATTCGCTCAGTTATGCGCTGACTAAGTTCTAAAACATTCTAACTGGAGAATTACTTGTATGTGTTAATTTCAGTTCAATTTAACATTTATTTTATCTTCTTTTCACCAGAATTAAGGACCTTGCATGAACCCTAATTGTTGCCGAATTTTAAGAGGACGAAATTATAACACGAAATTCATTCAATCATTATTGCTTCATTTATATGCGATTTGATTTCCGGAAGATGATATCTAGAGTATTTGTTTAGTATATTGAGTAACAGGAGAGCAAGTCCACTAAATAAATATTGAACTCTCGAAGAAATTCATAATGAAATGAGAAATATGGAGTCGAATAAACGCTGAGAACATTAAGGCGCTTAAAACAGACTCCTCTGGAGTTATTTTCCATAATTTCCATCGACATTTTGCGCATTTCGCAATTCCCATTGCATTGATTTATCTAGCTGATGCTGGTTCCCATTACATTGATTTAGCTAGCATTGGAGGGCAAACTATGAACAAAGTGGTTTGAATTTTAGCAAGATGAGGGATCGAAGGGAACGCATTGCCAGAGCTCCCTAATTTGTGTTCGGACATGCTTTTATCGGAATTTGGCTAGGCTCAGCCGATGTAATTAGCTCTGACCTTATTCTCTTTAAAAATTCTCGAGATGAGCATTTATGAAAATAAGCCATGCACATTGAAAAGCCGTAAGCAATACGTCTAATTGGAGTTTTTAAGGAATTTATGAAAAACAAGTGCAGAGCGTTAGTAATGAAAACGAGCACAATCTTTCGGCCCAACATTTTTGAGGGCATAGTTTTCTAAAAATGTATCGCATGCATTATCGATTTCTTACATCAAGCTTTAAAATTTTGAAATTCCAAACAAACTCTATAAGTCCTTGCTGAACTGTGGTACGTGGGGGTGTGCTTAAGAGTATGAATGATAGCTGAACGGAGGTTTGAGTCCCAATGTGATCATGATTTTTTTTTAATGTTCTTAAGCTAGCTGGTTTCACTATGTAAATTGTTTTGGAGCAACGACCATGAGTACAAGAGGAAAAACCTCTTTGTGTCGATTCTACAACAACCATTCTATACATCGAGATCAGTGATTCCCAAACTGGGGGGGGTGCACCCCCTAAGGAGGCACGACGATTCTGACTCCAACATCTTCCGAAACTCACCAGAGGTAGTCCGTTGCTGCAAAAACTTGGAAATTGCCAATGCTACTAAATGCGTTTGATGATATGGCTGATTCAAATTGACAAAACTCGCGATTCTAAAAAGAACCGACGCAGTCAGCTAGTTTTTGTAAGGATAGAATGAATCTTTGGTAAAAATCTTGCGGATTTTGGTCGCTCCGGGTGATTTCATTTTTTGTGCTTGACGTATCACTGAAGCCAGGGTGACGGCCGAACTCATGACGAAATTCAGCATGCGGAGATCACGAAATTTAAGTAATATGTACTTCTAAAAATGTCCATTAGTTACCAAATATGGGCTGCACTAACAACTAAATTTCCATACAATTAAAAATACGAAAATAGATCCTGAACTATAAACGTATAACATTAAAAGCATTCCTTGCCAACGCCAATTTTTGCACACCTATTTTCTTGGATAGCGCCAGGATCAGTAGACCTCACAAGGAGGCACGAACTGAAAAAGATTGGGAACCACTGATCTAGATAGTATGGATATCTACTATCTACTACTATGTACTATCTATCTACTATCAATCTGTTTGGTACAGTACCTAAGGGGCGGCAATTTGTCCTCTTGCCCGGGGCGGCGTAATTCCTAGAGCGGGCGCTGGCCATGGGGCGAATAAATCTAGGAATCATCACATATGATCATGAACAGCTTTGTGAGGAGGAAAAGTGCAACGGAAGAATGATTTGTGGTGCGGTGACGGACGTCATTGGTTGAATGAAATTCATCTGCTGGATAAAATTTTTAACTTTGTTCATCTTTCAATCCAACAAGTTCAAACACATTCAAAAATTGCATTAAATCAGCCAGCCGCAGTACGTACGTACGTCACCGCACCACAGTGTTCCGGGCACACAATATTATACTTCCGTTGCCCAGAAGCTCTTCGACTAATGACACTACAGTGGACCCTCGGTTAACGAACCCCTCTGATTGCAAACATTTCGTATAACGAACGACATTTCCTGGTGAAAAATGTTTCGCTTATCGAACGAAATTTCGGATAACCAACAAAACAAGTTGTGAAAATTCAGAAATTAGCGTCAAACTCAATTTTTAGACAAATCTGCATTTTAAATGAATTGAACGCTTTTACCAACATATAATCATTATAGCGTATAGCTTTTCGATCGGGAAGGAACTATTGTCTGGTAAATTAATGAAGGCTTTGCTTAACGAACATTTCGGATAACGAACATGATCCCGGAACGCATTGTGTTCGTTAATCGAGGGTTCCCTGTATTTGCAATTATGTTCTGCCTGCATACATCGAGTTGTGCGAAATGATCTGTGATGGTTGCTAGATTTATTCGCCCCGATTGGAGTCGGCATAGTCGACTGGGTTAAGTGACAGGTGTCTGGTGCAGTACTGTTATCGAGTCTCCACAGAAATGCCGATTTTTTTCTTGTTAATAAGTTACCTAAACATTCTTTTGATTTTGGTGCTTGATCATTAATTATACTGAACATACTAAAACAGGTGTTGTTATATTGAGGAAATTTTTAGTTTCTACTCTTCGTAAATTTACGCGACAAATCGTATGCATTTCTTGGGTGTCTCTTTGTTTTATTTTTAACTGATACGCCTTTTACATGTACATTCGAAAGTGCACGCATGTAATCGAAAATTAAATTTAAACTTACTCGCCATTTGCAATTCAACCAGTCAATTGCATTCAATTTCATTCAACCAACCACAGCACGTAGGATGACCGTCCGTCATTGTAATTTGTGCGCACACAAAATTATTCATACCCCGTCTCCACCTAACTATACTGCAAGGTGCTGGAAATTGACTAACTATAGACCAACTGATGATATTCATATCGAGAAGGTGCAGTAGGGTCAAGTCGGTTAAGTGGTCGGTCGTTTTTTGGAAACTATTGACGACCGATTGGACCATGTTTCGAGTCCCCACAGAAATATCAGATTTTTTTCTTTTTCTTAAGTTTTTTTTTTTTTTTGGTGGTCAAACTATACATAGAAAACGCGTGTTGTTTTATTATAAGGAAATCTATTTTCGAATGTTCTGTTAACGTTATATGCAAACGTACGTTAATTTTAACAAGGTTTCACCATTATCCTGTCCCTCCAGAAGCCCAAAAATCGTTTGAAACCGATCACATACAGTGCAACAAACATCACCTTTCGAACGACACCCATAATGCCCATATTCTGCTTCCTATGGTAGAAAATGTCCTTTTTGGTGGTAATATTCTTTTACGAAAACTGAAAATCAAATTGTCGTGATTTTAAAAGACATCTGACTGTATTTTGATATTCATATCGTAACCATATCGTCTATAATGCATTCCCACAGAAAAAAGGACCTTTTGTGTCCAAGGACATCTTTCTCATAATAAGTGCAGAGACGCAAATATTAAGGACCGCACAACTTAACTTCCATCCGAGTTTCAACGGGGAGAGCCAGGAGAACCAATTGGACGGATGACTTAGAGAGAGATTATATTTTTACTAGACCCTTGAACAAACCAGTATAAATAAATAACAGGCGCGACAATCCAGCATTGGACTAAGGCCACAGGACGTGTTAGTGACATCCTATTTCCATGATCTTATCTGCTTTTTGTTGAGGTAATGAGATCAGCATCACGCTCAGCAGTGTTATTTATCCCCATAAATGGGTACTCGTTTAACATCTGAGTGAGATCATAGTCCGTCACAAGGCCGTGAGTTCGAAAAACACCATGGAACACGGTGAGATTCGAACTCATGATCCTGTGCACGGAAGGTGCGCGCACTAATCGCTAGACCAGCCAGACTATAACAACCCAGTATAAATATTTGTAAATTTAATTTTTTGTTGTTCTATTATTTAAATTGTCAATTTCAATTGTTTTTACAGGAAAGCCTTAAAAATATTCGAGTGCCTACTTTTCGAGACGGACGACCTAATCATGCGAAAAAATGAAAAACATGTGATACTATGCCTTCTAGAAGTTGCACGGCGTGGAGCGAAATTTGGTGAGTAAAAAAAATATTTCAAAATGTGATTATCCATTTTACTTGCAAAAGAAAAAATAGGCGCATTTTTTGAGGTTCTATTAAAAAAACCAAAATACCAGTCATTATCCGTAGCAAACTACTAGCCGCTATATGCCGCCTCTAGTAGCTTCCAGTTGGGCAATAATACCAAACAAACTAAGTTTTAGAATCACAAAGGCTACAAATTTGCCAGGCGCTACTTTTATTAGGTAATACCGTCATCGAGATTTTCTCAAACGTCTCGTGGCAATACGATTTGTCGATTTCTCATTTCTGAGGCTGCCTCATGAACTCACGTATACAGCGTGTCCGAAACGACCGCATTAACCCACAAGAAAATTATTCCTCATGTGATTTCCAGCAAAAAAGGTGTACGAGAATATACCCCCAATTCTTAACCCTTTAGTTGCCACAGTCATAAGAAGATTTAACAAACATGCATTTTTTCACGCGACTTAAATCTCAATGTCTCCCAACACTAGACCAGCTAGGATTAGCAAAATCAAATGATTATCATAGCCAACAAATTTACCTAAACAACAAAATTAACCGCACTAAAATCCGATAAGTGGTTTAGTTTTTATAGAGTTTCAAAGTTAAATTTGTGTGATTTGACCCAAAAGAAATTATTTTTCCAATTCAATTTTCTCCAACTTCCATCTAGATGAGGTGTTCGTACTATTCTTCTAAAAACTGGCGCATAGTATCATGGTCATATCTTTTTTAAATCATTTTATTCTAGCTCTACTATTTCTAACAGTTTAGATGCCGAAAACTAGGGTTTTTGTTGTCTATGATAGTAATTTTATTACCCTATCTTAGCTCATTTGATTTTGGAGATATTAAGGTTAAAGTCGCGTGAGTAAATGATTTTTTGTTGAATATTCAAAAACCGATGGCAGCTAAAGGGCTAAGAATTGAGGGTGTGTCCCGCATTATTGTTGGAATTCACGTGAGGAATAATTTTCCAATGCGCTTCTGTGGTAGTTTCCGGACACCCTGTATATGAATACAAAACATTATTAAACGCTTATTTCACCGTAGTTTGAAACAAAAAACATAAGCGTTTTTCAAATTTTCCAAAAAAATGTGTTTCACACCCTACTACATTTCGGAAAATAATTTTCAAGTTAAGAGTAGACTTCCTCGCGCAGACTTCATCACTTCTTTTAATATGTATATATTTTTATAGCAAATAAATTTTCTAAAATCTAGAAAAAAACGGTCGTTAAAAATAATCTATCAATAAAAATTGTTTCTCTTAATAAAGATCTTACATGCACATACATACAAACATCAAATATGGTCAAAACCATAATTTGCAATCAACCATTATACAACGCAATCACATTAAATCGCTATAAATCTTTCCACGATTCTTATGAAATATGATTTTAAATTAGCTATCCATCACATGGTCACACCTTATTAATATGGTCGACCTAATGAATTTTAATGTCAGTCACTTTTATCTAATAGCGCAAATGCATACACTCAAAATGTTACAAATGCTGCTGTTGCTGTTGCTGCCGTATCACGTCCACAGCGGAACAGCAAAAATCTGAAAAACAAAAAGTCCTCAAATCAATTCCATCATGTTGCGGCCGCCCGGCGGCGCGGCTTTGTTTTTGGTGTAGCGCGGAAAATATTAAAATATATAAAATATGTAAAATGCAAAATACGTAAAGTGCATTTTAAGAAAGTGCATTTAATTAAGTGTAAATAAATTTATACGAATACATGACTTTGTGCCAACAATTTATTCCGATAGTTCTAGATAGCACAAGTAGATAGATTGATCGGCATAGATCAAAAGCCGTCATCGTCGTCGTTTCACTCATATCAAACGATTATGTGAGTTTAGTTCTAATAAGCTCCTGTGTCATTTCAATTTTCACGAAAACCTTCGAATTGAAGTGTTCAACTGGTTATAAGAATGCAACAGACAATAGAGAGTTTTAGCAAGTCGTATGGAATAAAACGACATAATTTGACATTCCATATAAAAATTCTCTTGCTTACCGTATACGAAACGAAATATCTTAATTTTGCATGTCCCAAGTAGGCATGGGTGTATTTTCGTATATTTGATTCTCTGGAAACAGTCGAAATTGGCGAAATAATTTGTCGTTTTTTACACCTATGCCTACTTAGGATATGCAAAATTAAAATATTTTGTTTCGTATACGGTAAGCAAGCGAATTTTTATATGGAATGTCAAATTATGTCGTTTTGTTCCATACGACTTGCTAAAACTCTCTAATATTATTGCACATATCGGGTGCCTAATTGCGTTAAATTAAACTGATAGGTTCATGATAGACTTTGAATTGAAGCGTGTGCTAAGTGGTCTATTGGGAAATGTTTTGTGTCCTTTTATGGTCAAGATCTAAGTAAGCGATTATTATGTTATGGAAATATGTATGGTGAGTCACAATCCTTGGTGTTTGTTGTATATTGATACACTAACTATGCCCTATAGCTACTAAAACATTGAATGTGGTCCTTCAGTTGAATGAAATTAATTTCTTTGTTTTCCATATAGGTATGCTTGCTCCAATGCTGGTTCAAATGGAGCGACAGATTGATCGTGAAATTGCCGCAGACAATAAAGCGAACGGTGTCGGTACGCAAACTGACACCGGCAATGGTACCAATTCAATTGGAACTGGAACAGATATGTTTGATAGCGATTCAGAGGATGATGATGACAATGATGGACCAATGCTTATGTATGGACCACAACCACAAATTATCACCAACGATTTAAAGAGTCTCGATGAGATGGTAAGTACAATTTTCAATAATAATTTCGTAGGGCTAGGATTAGAAATAGTAGAGTAAGAAATCGAGTTTCTGAAAAGACGTTCATCAACCAGGCTTTTAACACACGGGACTATTATCATTATAATGGAACTCATTCCAATCTACACACGGAAAATGTCGAAATGATATCGGACCCAATTAAAATATCGAATACGTAACATTATTACCTCAATGTTTACTTGTTTCAGCTCCATAAATCACAAGCATAACCTTCTGCACAATAAAAAGTGCGAAACTACATGAAATCAAAATAGTTTCCAACACCTAAATCGTTTTCATGCTTATTAGCAATATGAAAAACGCCACCTTCCTCGTCATGGCGCTCGCGTATATGCTCAAAAGCAGCTACCATCATCGTACGTTTCAACCCAATAGTAATAACAAATATAAATTTACCATTTGCAGTAATCACTCATGCACAATCGTCTCATTTATCATACATTTATGCTGAATGATTATGAGCTCCATTACAAACTATTATAACTATCATTCTTATTGCCGCGTTTTGATTTTGAGCCGTTGTGCGATGACTACACTCGATGTGCGGCGGCGGCTGGATCAGGCTCCATGTTTCCCATAACGTCATATAGCGTTGAATCAAGCCGCGAAGCCTACAGCAAACAGGACAAACAAACAAGCAAACAAACGTACAACAACTAGTCAAATAGACAAATAGATTGAAAAATCTGTTCATCTCATGATGCCTAGCATAATCTTTCAAATAAACAATGCCATTAATGCGGCAGCACAAGAATAAAACGCGAAAACTGTTGCTCTTCGGCTTGTGCTTTTGAATTGAATTCAATCCACACGGCTCTATGCTGCATTGCAGCAAAATAGCAGTTAGATACATTCATATCGTCAGATGCATTTTATTATGTGAAATTCCGTCATAGTTATGCGCCACGGTTGTTTTTCTTGCTTTTTCATCAGCAGCGGCCCGACCGACAGCACATTGTGTTTGTGTCATAGCAACGAAGGCTCGGCACTCATGAAAATGTGAGACATGACTGTTACAATGCCTGTTAGGCCTTTGTGGAAAATTAATTGAATTTCCGCATCGAAATCATTTAAAATTCCATAAAATTATGTTTTTTATCTTGTTCACGCGGTGGCGAGGGTGCTATCTGCAAACAAAATGCGAATTTCTGCGCGGAAGCGCAAACGCAAAAGGCTTTTTATAAGTCCGGAAAATTGATCCGTAGATCTTTGCCAATTCAATCTATCTCGACGATAGGTGAAAAGGCATCTCGTCTGATGGATCGCGTTTTAATTGAAAACTAGCCGCGGCTCATTGAATTAAGATAATCATCATTTCTTGATGTTTTTATTATCTGTGTCCGTATAGTATGGGTTTTTATCATCATGGGTATGCATTGTGGCCGCTTAAGCGCCAGTGATTGATTATCGTGTGGATGTGAATGGGATAATTGGTTTCCTTTACTGAGAAACGAACACTTAGTTTCTTTAAAGAAAAAAATATTATCTTGGCCACTAAAGCTTCATTCTTTGAAAATTTTAACTACTTTAAACTGATTTGTTCCGGATTAAAAACATTCAAACTTCCTTTTTTTATAATAATTTTCTAAAATAGTTCAATAGGGCATTAAATCGGATATGGTGGATATTCACCGGTTAATATCCACCTGTTTGAAAACTTCCCGGACGATATTTTACTACGATTTGATGTAAATGTGTCCTGTCTGTGTCCTGTTTAAAAATAATATTTTTTTTTTTAATTTACAACCAGTTGGACCCCGATAACCCGGACTTTGAAAATCCGGAATTTCGATAATCAAAATTCAGATTTGAACCAAATTTTGTTAAAATTTTCATAAAATTGGAATTTTTAAAATTTTGGTAATGCATATTGCTCTATAAACTTAAGGGATGCCATATTTTCAATGTGACATTATTATTAACGCTAAAATGGTTCATTTCCAAGGATTTAAGAATAAATGCTATCCCCCAGGATGACAATGAGTTCATTTAGAAAATTCGGACAATTCGATAATTCGAATAGGGTTCGGTCCCAATCAATCCGGAATATCGGGGCTCTACTGTAGTAAAAAAAAAACACAAAAAAAAAATTTACAAAACTCCCAAAAAAGAAGAAGAAAAACAACAGACAAACATTTTTTGATATAATCCCGATATAAAATTTGTCCTCTCTGGACAACATTGAATAAGTTTCAAGAAAATGTCAAAATCATCAGTCAAATATACCTTTTTTCCTTCAAGTTAACACATTTACGGACCGAATGGACAAATTTGTGAGTGAAATTGACGATTTTATGAATCAAGTTAACAAATTTGCGAAACAAACGAACATTTTTTCGAGTCTAATAAATAATTTTGTCGATGAAAAAAATGCTTTATTGGATGATTTTAACAATTTTACGAATCAAATGAAAATATTTTCGGAACAATTAAGCACATATGCGAATGAAGTAAACATTGTTTTGAATGTAGTTAGCAACTTTACAGACGAAATTGACAAATTCGCGAATCAAATTAACAATGTTTTGAACCTAGTAAGTATAATCGTTAATCATATTTTTAATTCATCAATCAAGTAAACTTCGATTAATGCAGCTCCCTTCCGGTGCGGCAACTGGCAGTTGCATCATCATATCTAGTACAAAGTTTGTACAATCCGTTTAAGGTACTGTTTGCACTCCTTGAGCAATCAAGTCAGTTAAAACATGATCTCGTGTAAGATCACCAAATTCTCGACGTACAAATCCTTTTACTTTTGCGAACACTTTTTCAATAGGGTTGAGCATCGGCGAATACGGCGGGAGATATTGTAGCGTAAGTCCAGCGCGCTGTAGAATTTCCTTGACCTCAGCACCTTTATGTATTTGGGCATTGTCCATTATAACAAGCGCACCTTCCCATAATGAGTCCAGATTAACCACCAACTCTCTTAGAAATGTGCAGAATTTTTGTGCATTGCATGTTGAGTGTGCAAGAATATTGCTATGGAGAACTTCTTCATTAGACATTGGAGCAACAAGGCTTACATTTCTTCCGCGAATAGTAGGCAATACGACTCGAGCTCGTGTATTCCGTCGGGAGCGAGCATGTTTTCTGCGGAGATGTAAATTAAATCCAGACTCATCAATAAAAATCATTTTTATCCGGTTGACAGCGGCTGGATATGTCGATGGCATAATTTTTCCTTAATTCGATAGTAATGGTTCGTTAACCCGGTCAAGCTCGAACGAAGCAAGCTTAAGCGTAATTTTAAGCCTTCGTAAACCCTCATTGACGGTGGAAATAATTATAGAAGTGCCAGCCTGTTCAAGTTTTCGCTTAATTTCTTTTAAGGTTATCCCCGGACTATTTTCCACGATGCGTTCTATTTCACGTACAACGTCATCGGTTAATTTTTGCCGTCGGCAACCACCGCGGGCTTTCTGGAGCAGAGCGCAATCATTTTTCCTATTTAAACGAAGTTCTGTAGAAGCCGAATTTTCATTTACTTTCGCGGCTGCAGCTGCCTCTTTAATTGTTGCTCCGTCTTCGTATACGGATACCAGCAACTCCTTCTGTTCATTACTGATTTTCTTGTAGCATCCCCTACTTCTTCGCCTGCGTTAGTTATGCGCTTGTTATAATGGACAATGTCCAAATACATAAAGGTGCTGAGGTCAAAGAAATTCTACACCGCGCTGGACTTACGCTACAATATCTCCCGCCGTATTCGCCGATGCTCAACCCTATTGAAAAAGTGTTCGCAAAAGTAAAAGGATTTGTACGTCGAGAACTTGGTGACCTTACACGAGATCATGTTTTAACTGACTTGATTGCTCAAGGAATGCAAACAGTAACTTCAACGGATTGTACAAACTTTGTACTAGATATGATGATGCAATTGCCAGTTGCCGCAGCCGGAAGGGAGTTGCATTAATCGAAGTTTACTTGATTGATGAATTAAAAATATGATTAACGATTATACTTACTAGGTTCGAAACATTGTTAATTTGCTTCGCGAATTTGTCAAATTGTTCTGTAAAGTTGCTAACTACATTCAAAACAATGTTTACTTCATTCGCATATGTGCTTGATTGTTCCGAAAATATTTTC
The DNA here is from genome assembly GCA_949715475.1 of Microchrysa polita. Classification (NCBI taxonomy): domain Eukaryota; kingdom Metazoa; phylum Arthropoda; class Insecta; order Diptera; family Stratiomyidae; genus Microchrysa; species Microchrysa polita. Next base: position 6,133,255 of record OX454418.1, on the reverse strand, counting down.
ATTTGATCCGTAAATTTGTTAAATTGATTCGCAAAATTGTTAAAATCATCCAATAAAGCATTTTTTTCATCGACAAAATTATTTATTTGACTCGAAAAAATGTTCGTTTGTTTCGCAAATTTGTTAACTTGATTCGTAAAATCGTCAATTTCACTCACAAATTTGTCCATTCGGTCCGTAAATGTGTTAACTTGAAGGAAAAAAGGTATAAATGGGCCATTATACAATTTAGACGTCACACTACCTTAAAATTCTGTTTAAAATGGGGACCTAGCGTATCTAGGAAACTGTGGGAGTTGGGAGAAACGGGCTTCATATTCTGATTCAAGAGTCTGTTTTACATAAAAATCACCAGAAATGGTTCAGAAGTGCCAAACAGTGTTGACCAACACATCAAATTTGAATTATCGAATTATCAATGATTGACCATAAGAATTGTCAAAATCGAATAATAATAAAAACAATATGGCAGTTGTATTTGTCAAATTTTGAATAATTGACGTGAAAAATGTGAAAAACTGGCAGAAGAAAAATAGCCTACTACGATTTATTTTTTTTTATCTAAAATATTTAAAAAGTTTGGGCATTCCAAGTTCTAGCAGTTCGATAGCAAACACTAAGAAAATGAATTCAAAAATTGGCGCCGACATATTTCTAAACTTTTCAAATATTTTAAACAAAAGAAATATAAAACCGTAGCAAATTTGACAATTATCACTGTCAAATTTGACAATTATCGCTGTCAAATTTGACAAGTCAAAACGTCAATCGTTCAGATTTGCTGATTCCAGGCGTCATTCATTAGAAATTTAACGAATAGAACTGTCAAATTTGACGTATTGGGTAATTATACCTATGAAAAATATAGTTTAGACAAACTTATTTTAACCGCGGACCCCTGCACACATGAGAATCCTGTTTAGGGACCCCCGACTGAATTCCAAGCCTTGAATATTTAAATTGTTTAAAAAATTAAAAATAGGTACACAATAAAAATTGTTTTGATGTTTTAACAAATTTTTTATTGTGCATAATATTATTAGTAGTGCATACATTGCTCTGTGGCCGTGATCGTTCGGTCGCCACTCATAGAAATATACACTCATAGAGAAACGAGTTTCCAAACTCGGCACGACTCGTCACAAGTTTATTATTCAGAAGAAGATGATAAGAAATATTCTTATCGTAGAATAATAAACTAACAATGCGACTAGGAAATGGTATGGCTGACAACCGTATCGCACTCCGAATTCAGTTGTCTTTGTAACGCTGATGACTACACGCGGTAGTCATCAACGCACCATGCTCCATGTCTCCTTCTTGACTATGTATATGAAAACGTATTCAACACTCAATCAGGAATATTGAGTTTAAGAATATTTTCGAACCTTCTTTTAAAATCCGAATGAAGTTCATCAAGGTTTTCATTTGCAAGATTTGGAAACTGACAGCATTTGCCTCTATCTATGTTCTGCTTGAACAATACAAGCTGCGTCACAAACAAATTTGACTTATCACCCTGCAGTTGTAAATTGATTTCATTAAATTTACCGAATATGTCGTAAGATATATCTAGCTTAATACTTATTAAGTTGAGTGTTAAGTCATATTCGTCTCCTTCTTAAAAATGTTTGCAGCTACAGAAGCTACAAATTCGTCATAAACGACTTTAGAGCATACACCCCCGTTACAGAGATATTCTCGGAAAAATGCAAAAATTCGTTTTTCTAAGATTTGAACCCCCGTAGCTTCCTGAAGGCGCATTTTACAAATCCGCTGGCCGGAGATTATTTCGAATGATGATCTCCTTCGTATCACAGGCCTGGATTGGATAGGCACTCACTTCAAAAGGCGAAAGTGGCAATGGATAGGTCATACTCTTCGAAGAGTGCCAATGCAAGACGCCGTGTTGGACGACCAAGAAACACGTGAAGAAGATCGGTTAATAGCGAGGCTGCTTTATTAAACAAACAGTGGTCAGACCTAAAGACGATGGCACAGAACAGAATGAGGTGGAAAGTAGGCGTAGTTCATGCCCTATGCCCCACAAGGGGTTAACAGGAAGCAGAGAGAGAGAGCACCCTTAAGGCGGTACATATTGATGAGAAATTTGACCACTTTCTTCAGAACCATATTTGCTGCGAATTAGCCATAAATCTTATAGCTAGAGTTACCGTTATAGAGATTTTCGAGAAACCTTTTTAAAATTCGGTTTGACTTGCTGGCCCCGTTAGGAATGCCCGAATCAAAATAGACTTTTGACATTTTATTCTGGAACCACAAGAGCTACAAAATCGCCATACACGACTTTCCACCGCATATTACCGTTATCGAGATATTCGAAAAAACAGTTTTAAAGGTTCTTTGACCCGCTAGCGGCACTCGTACAGACGGGGACTTTCGGGGTCTTGTTTAGGACCTCGAAAGGAAGGCTCATGCAAAAATACAGCTTTCCCCTAATTTTTCCGAAGTTCCTAAATTTTTCTTAAAATTTCCTGGGGTAATAGTGTCTCTCGTAAAACTTCATTTGAAATGGAATACAAATGGTTAGTAAATATTTAATTTTTTCGAAACCTTTCTCGCACCCCCTAATCGGCTTCACGGACCCCCGAATTTTATCACACCTCCCGCGGACCCCCAGCACGGCTTCGCGGAGCCCAAGGGGTCCGTAGGGACCACTTTGAGAATGCATGGTTTAGACCAAAAAAGTTCACCCAGGTGTTGACTATCTGGCAAGTCTAAGCGCTTTCGATTCCTGAAATTTCTATGAAAGTGACCCCTTTACAAGCTATTTATCGACAAATCGATGATCGTTTGTTCATGTGTACATTGTATGTACATATGATTTTAATCACATGTACACAATCCGAGTCTTCATAAGAATAATAACTAAACAATTTGAATTGTGCCAACAAAATGTTCTCGAAACAGAACCACTCCACAAAAAAAAAATGCCCAAAAATAAGATCATTAGCAAAAACCAAACAAATCAAAACAAACAACAGAAAAAAACCAATGCGGAAATTTTAAGTTTCATCATGAAATTAATTATACAAAAATATTTAACAACCACTCCCCAAATTCACTTTTTATTATTTACCTCTCATCCAAAACGATATGATAATTACAATAAATTAACAATGCCAAAAAAACGTGCAATCTCTAACGCCAAGTCATCAAGCCATTTGTTAAAAATAATTCACTCACTCAAATGTAGAAAATGTCAGTATGTATGTACTCCATCTTAGATAATTTTTTCAAATCACTTAATGAATCATTCGTTTGATTCAATGATTGTCTTTATGCTCAAAAGATGATTTTGATGTTTGTCATTCAGGAGCCCCAAAGCGTTGAAATAATGATATGTTGGCGTTTGTTGAGTTTTTGTCCATTATTCTTATGGAATCAATTTTTGACTCTGAATGATTGTGATATCTGTGTCTTTTTTTACCTTCCGTCCTGCATTTAATCAGTCGGTGAAAAAGTGTTTTTTTCCAACCGTGACACAGGCAAGATTAAAAGTTTTGCATCATCTTTAAACGGACAGAGTGAGTGTGTTTAACTACCGAAAACATACCCGAAGTTCAAGTCGCGAATACAAATATGTTTGAAAAAACTATGCAGGGATTTGGAGCGACACATTTTTTCGCTCCGCTCCGCTCCCGCTCCGACCAATTTGAAACCGCTCCGCTCCAGCGCTCCGCTCCGACTAAATTTTTTTCGCTCCGCTCCGCTCCACGCTCCGCTCCGCTCCATTACAAAAATACAACAAAACTTCATTGTTCTTAGTAAATATTTATTATTTTCCACGAACTATTCAATTTAACGTATATCTACTCACGTATTATAGAATATGACTTAACAGGTGCGTTTTATTCGATCAAGTACAGAACAGGATAGCACCAATTTCGTAACCCGGATCAATTATTGCAAGGGGTAATCCGGATCATTGGAACATCCGGATTAGCGCAATCACTTTTTTCTAGGAAAAACAATCCAAACAAATAAAAAGGCGGAACAAAAGTCGATAAATGTTTTATTTGTTAGAAATTAGCCAGCATCATGTCAATTGCTAAACAGTCCCGTAAAAAAGTACGAGACCAAATCTACCATTTCACACTGAAAATCTCAAATATCCGGATTTTAGAGTCAACATTGCTGCTGAAATCCGGACTATAGAAGACATAGTGGAAATATTTAGTCGTCCGGATTAGCGTGATATCCGGATTAAAGGAGATCTGGATTACCGAGTCAAGACTGATTATTAATGTCATTTCCAGGAAAATAGGTGCTGAATCCTTAACTCCTTAGCATTTAAAGATTTTCCAAAAATGCTACCACTAACACCTCCGTGGGGAAAAAATGTATATGCAGTAAGATCACAAAATTTTGTCTTTGAAGCTGTGAAAAACTGTAAAAACTGAACTGCTTATCCAATTTTTATGCGGTTTATTTATTTGAAAAATCTTTAAATGTCTGTGAAAGCTGAAGAGTTAATAATTTGTTTATACTCCTTTTTGCTGGAAATATCACGAGGAATCATATTTGGGTGCTTTTATGCGATAGTTTCCGGACATCCCGTATAGAACGAGATCTCTCAAATGGTTATGGAAGCTGCGCTGTACTCCATCCAATAAAACGCACCTAATAACTAATTTAAATTAAAAAGGGCGTTTCATTTATCGAGTACAGGACAGGACTTTTCTGTCCTGGATGATCTTGAATTTCTTAATAATGAAGAGTGATGATTATGACTAAACGCAAAACCTCTTTTATCACAATGAATTTCACAATAATACGAAATTTCGCAAGTCTCTCAGCGAATTCTTCGCCTTTAAATAGCCCAAAATCATCAATTCGTTCCATAAAATGAAAAATTTCGTCGAAAAAAATCCTTTTTTTTCTCGGAATTTTTTGATTTTTTACATCGGAGCGGAGCGGAGCGGAGCGATCTTCAAAGCAAAATTCGCTCCGCTCCAGCCTGCAAAAACTCGCTCCACGCTCCGCTCTTTCGCTCCGAAATTTAAGGTCGCTCCGCTCCGCTCCATCGCTCCGCTCCGCTCCGCTCCAAATCCCTGAAACTATGTATATGAAATGAACTTAACCGCTTCCGCCACGAAAACGATTAGATACAGCAATATCTAATTGGCCACCCGTCGCTTCAAGAGGTACAACACACTATCAAAATGCTGTGCATAGAAAAAAATGTAATGCAAAAAAAAAATTATAGAGCTCACGTATGGCAAATTGTTGAAGGCTCCCGAAATAGATATGCGAAAAAAAAAATATTTATACATTCATCATGCAACAAACAACGTTGGTGTTTGATGCGGTTGAAAAGAAAAGTTGTTTAGATGGAATGTTAATTATTTAAAATTAGCGCAGTGAATTTGGTGTAGCAGTTTGTTGTTTCTGGTAGGCGTTTTGTATGTATACACATTGCAAATAATTCAGTTTTGATTTTTCAGGGCAAATCCAAACTTCACTTATTATGAAATCATAGTCTCGTTAATGTAGTATGGTTAGTGCGCTCACCCTCGAAGCACAGAGTCGTGGTTTCGAGTCCCGCCGCGAGCGGTTTCAGTTTATGATATTTTTCGAACTCACGACCATGTGACTGACTATGATCTTACTCTAAGGTGACCAGACTCCCGAAAGACCAATGATGTACCTACACATACTTTCGGAACTCGGTTTTCAGACAATTCCTCAGCCATACTTCCATATCCGAGTTCTACGTCACTAAAATTTTGGCAATTTATCTAATGTGCGAGAGATAGAGCGAGGTCTGAGGTAAGCGAAGGCCGAGCTATAGGATCTATGTAATTATAGGGACGAGTCCTAAGTCTAAACTTCCCGAATTGACATTCATTCGCTTAAGGTAAGTACTGTGTTCACCGAGCGAAAAACTTGAAAAGATTTATGTCTCCCAAGAAAAAAACTGCCGTGGGGACTTAACTTGCCTTATTCACTAAATTTAAGATAAATTTGCACTTGCGGACTTATTGATTGCCAATGACACCTTTTCCCTGTGAAATAAGTGCAACTGCATGGTTTTCACCGGCGAAATGTCAAAAACAGATGTAGAGACTTTCGTATGAAGTCAGTACCGCCAAACGAATTCGATTTCAGGAACATGCAAATTTTGACAGTATTTGTATTCTTACCGCTAAATCTTTCGAAATGCTTTTCCTCAGCTTACCAGTCGCTTTGCTTGCACCTCGCCCTATTCCGTAACAGCACTACATCGCAAAACTCGAATTCTAATAGCGCAACAGACAGGGCGTGTTCCAAGCGCACCGAAGGGCGAGGTACAGGATCCGAGTAAACGTATGAACGAGCCAGGGGTCTAAATCTAGATATTTGCAATTTTGTGTTTTCAAATGAAAATTTTCGAAAATGGGGTTTGAAAAAGTCGATGTAGAGCGCATTGAGAGCTACATTTTGCTGAAAGACTCAGAGTCCTAGCTATCACCCTTCAAAAGATACAGCCTCCCAAAGATGACCCAATATCAGCCAAGTTTGACCCATCTAGGGTCAATATTTAGCGAGATATTTGCAATTTTGTGTTTTCAAATGAAAATTTTCGAAAATGGGTTCTGAAAAAGTCGATGTAGAGCGCATTGAAAGTTACATTTTGCTGAAAGACACAGAGTCCTAGCTATCACCCTTCAAAAGATACAATCTCCCAAAGATGACCCAATATCTGCCAAGTTTGACCCATCTAGGGTCAATATTCAGCGAGATATTTGCAATTTTGTGTTTTCAAATGAAAATTTTCGAAAATGGGTTTTGAAAAAGTCGATGTAGAGTGCATTGAAAGTTACATTTTGCTGAAAGACCCAGAGTCCTAGCTATCACCCTTCAAAAGATACAGCCTCCCAAAGATGACCCAATATGTGGCAAGTCTGACCCATCTAGGGTCAATATTTAGCGAGATATTTGCAATTTTGTGTTTTAAAATGAAAATTTTCGAAAACGGGTTTTGAAAAAGTCGATGTAGAGCGCATTGAGAGCTACATTTTGCTGAAAAAACAAAGTCCTACCTGTCACCGTTTTCGAAATACAGACGCCCAAAGATGACCCAATATGTGCCAAGTTTGACCCATCTAGGGTATATATTTAGCGAGATATTTGCAATTTTGCCACATGACCGGCAATTTGCAATTTTGTGTTTTCAAATGAAAATTTTCGAAAATGGGTTTTGAAAAAGTCGATATAGAGCGCATTGAGAGCTACTGTTTGCTGAAAGACCCAGAGTCCTAGCTATCACCCTTCAAAAGATACAGCCTCCCAAAGATGACCCAATATCTGCCAAGTTTGACCCATCTAAGCCCAATATTTAGGGAGATATCTGCAATTTTGTGTTTTCAAATGAAAATTTTCGAAAATGGGTATTGTTGCAATATTTCTGGAGGAGAGTATTTTTCCGCATGGTTACTTTAGTGATGCCATGCCGGTCCTGTGGGCTATTAACGCCTTTTTAAATGGATTTTAAGATGTGGGGAAAATTTTTTATCTAAAACCCATGCCAAGTCCTCCTTTCTAAGTATGCATTTTCCTATAGCGCTTGTTGAAGAAATCGGATGGAGTACAGAAGCTGATTTTGCCATCGTTTTGCCACATCTTTCGACGGATGTAACTTCTGAGCCTTGGTAGCTACAGCCTTGAAATCTTCACCAAATAGCAAGTTTAGCAAATTTTAAAATTCCGCTCAAGAATTTTCAAGTTATGGACAATTTTCGATTAGAAAACCCAAAAGTGCGATTTTCGCAGCTGTAACTTCCGAACGCGGATAGGTGGACCGTGAAATTTGGAGGAAATATGAGCACCAAGTACATATAGCTTTAAAGGTGCGGGATCGGGAAGTGTTCTCGAGTTATCGAAAATAAACAATTGCCAAACATAAAAGTGCGATTTTCTCGCTAAATATCGATCGTAAGGGGTACCTATAGAGGGCAAGCTTAAAACCTTAAAAGCAGAAAACCAGATCCAGTCTAGGCCTTTCCAAAAGAGCAGTTAGGATCTTGGAAGTTGTATGTCACTAACACATCACCGACGTTGGTCCAATGTTGTACTGTCGTGGCAGTTATATATTTTTATAAGGGATTTCGTGAGTAATCCTGATGTATTAGATCAATACCATGGTCTCATGATACCGAGCACTATCATCCCAAACTAAATTATGTAATATCCCATACACATCTCAACTTCAAAAACTCATCCGATTAACATTGCTATTCATTCGTCTATCATCAAAATGTCACTTTTCCTTTTCACTATATTATTATTTCATCGATTCCTCAAAATCTCTTGTATGCCGCACACTTAGCACACATTTTATTCATGAAATCAAAACATTTAGTTGTTCATTTTGATCGTGTCCGCAGATAAAATGGCTAAATGATGACAGCATGCACATTTTTCACGTCACGGTTTTTGAGTACTTAGTAAAAAGACATCTATCTAATATATTTCGATCGTAACATATGTGATAGACATGTGTTTTGACGCAATTCACTTTAAATCCGTCAGCTACCATAGTGCGCAGGCAGAGTCTGTGTACTTTAATACATATTGATCTCGCGGTTGTCGGCACTGCGACTCAACAAATCGCCAACTTCTTTAACTTACACTGCGAGGAATGATGATGATCATCATACTGATGTCGACTGTGGAGGCTGAACACTGCGAAGGAATGCAACAGGTTTCAGGGCTTAGCACTTGGGGCATAATTTCAGCAACTAAACTACATACTGCCTGATGAAGAAGAATGAATGATATAGTCTCGAGATTTGAGATATCATCATGAAACTATGATGATGGACATAAGCCGTTGGACTCGATCGATTAGGCAATCAATGTTTTTGATCATTGACTATGTAGAAATTGTATAAGAAATAAGATCATTGCAAATTAAATTATATTGCTCGAAGGGATACTTGATTGAATGGACTATTGTTTGAGTATGTTGCGGGTGTTTAAGGTAGTCGAAATTATTCTTTTTTATGTACTTTCAATCAGGACATATCCCAATTTAAAAAAAAGTGTAAGTATCATTCAGATCTTAACGATTACCGAAAGTTTTGATAGGATAGTTCATTATGAAGTATAAAAATATTTTTAGGAACACAATTTAAAGTATTTTAAGAAAAAAAAATCAATTTTGTGATTTCTTCTCAATAATGGAAATCTATTTAGAGAAGAAACTAGCAATAAATTTAGAGGGATACTATATGTACATATATATATTCTTCAAAATATCTGGAATATATTTTAAATTATTCCGATTTCCTTATTTCGCAATTACCATCTTATTCCGTTAAACCGACCTCAAACGATCCAAATGAGAAGCTACAGGCGTCATAATAGTTTCTCCATTGATGTTTAAAATTTACCATCTGGAATTTTAAGTAAGCTGCTTAAATTGTAGATCTTAACATATGAAAGCAGCATTCTCTATGTTCTTATCAAAACTTTGGATAACAAGCATGTATAATCGCATACGTATATCTTACAGTTGAAACTCATAAAAATAAGGAAAGCTATATATTTTCAGAAGCCTTTCGCCGCATTTACAATGCGCCACCCCAAAAGCGCGTTACTACACAGATCAACATCAGCATCACTATCTCTCTTGCATCCATAACACCTCCAACATGTTATATTGAACCTAATTGAGATCGCATCTATGACTTAATGGTCCATATCATTTACACTTGTTATTCACAATGTTCATTCATTTACGACAAGTAGTAGTCGCGAAGTCGTATTCCATTTTCGCCTCTCGACTATTTACACTTATAATTTCCTTATGATACTATAGTATACGTTCGCCTTTTTAGTTCAGACTTTTCATAGATTTAGTTGTTTCTTTTTCTTATTTTTATTAGCATCATTAAGGCATGAACATGATTCGATGCATTTTAAATGTTTGTTGCATGTGTTTCAGCTGATCAAAATGACTGTGAGTTCACTGCGCGACGACGACTATGCATAACCTCTATACTCTACCATGGAAGAAACACTGATGAGGATCATTAAATTTGTATGTCTTCTTGTATGGAGTTTAGGCTTTGGGGGAGTTGTAATTTTCACGATTTTGTATATAAAATGATCATCTGTATGAGATTTCGAGCCTCCTTGCTTGCCACGGTATCATATAATGTACAGAAAGATATGGGCAAACACATATTCCTTGATTCCGCGTAATAAAGCGAAAGATCCAGATGATGATAGTAAAACTCGTGTTGGACATTTGAAAAGCCATGGCGTTCTTTTATTTTTCTCGACAGGCTCTAAAGTATTACACGAAAGATAATTGAACCTGGCAAGTGCCACACGAACTTTTCCGAGATTTCCGTGCTGTAATAACACCATCAAACATATCACGGTTTAACATAGTGCAGTGCAGTGGCCAAACCGCGCAAGATCAATCAGCAAATAAAGACAGACAAGCCTGCCAGCATAAGAAGCAATTAAAACGTTTAGTGTGGACCATTAATCAATTTGAATGTTATATAGCTGTTAGTTAATTGGAGGGGTAATTAACTTATTTTCGGAATATGGAAGTTTGTAGAAAGTTGTTCTTTTAGAATGGTAAGATTAGAAGCCAATTAAACATGTTTATTTAAATTATAAACATAAACTGGCCGCAGCGATGAAACAGACTACGTCAGAACGCCCCACAAAAAAGTTGGGAGTTCATCGGCAAAATTGGCGTAATTAAAGGAATGCCAAAAAAGTCAAGTTGAAACAACTATAAATGACCGAAGACGAGAAATTCGGAGCAATTCCAAATTCAAGATTCAAAATCGGATCGGTTAAACCAGTGGTTCCCAATCTTTTTCAGCTTGCGCCCCTTGCGAGATCTACTGATCCTGGCGCCCCCTGAGAAAATGTTGGCCAAAACCCAAATTGCCATAGGCAAGGAATGCTTTTAATTTTGGACATAAGTCGCAATTTAAATTGTTTGAAATTGAACATTTGTTTGTTAGTGCAGCCCATATTTTGGAACTACTGGAATTTTTAGAAAGCATTTTTTAACTTTCATGATTTCCACATCCTGAATTTCGTCGTCAGTTCGGCCGTCATTATGGCTTTAGTGATACGTCGAGCAGCAAAATTGATATCAATATTACTGGAGCGACCAAAATCCGTAATTTTTTTATTAAAAATCATGCAAAGACTATAGCTGGCTGATGCGGTACATAGCCATATCAAGTGATTTGTTTTCTCGACCTAATATTCTCAGTGGTATTCATCAAATGGCTAGTAGCAGCGAATTAATCGACGAAAATATAATTTTTGTCATTTTGCAACGCTTTGCAATAGCAGATTAGCTCTGGTGTAATTCATTAATGCAGCGCCCGCTCTAAGGGGGGGCAAGCCGGGCGGTCGCCCGGGGCGCCAAATTCTGGGGGCGGCTTTTTGGCCAGCAGTCAATAAAGAAAATATCTAAATAGCCGGAAGGAACATTTTTATATGAATATCAATTTAATAGAAAGTAAACCATAGACAGATGAAATGATAAGAGGCGAAATAAAAAAATAATGCAAGGCAGGAAGTAAATTGACACCCTCAAAAGCATTTTACAACCGCTGAGGCCATTTTTTTGGAGACGGCGGATTACGTTTTTTTAAGTGAAGAAAAAGAGTTAAAGCTTATTTAATTTATGATATGTATCACTTGTTTCCCTTCGAAAATTGCGTTTTAAAGAGGCAAAGTCCTTGCATCTCTTTGAAGAACCCACGATTGATACGAGGCGGTGCATTTAGAATCCTAAAATGCTTAGTAAAAGTTGCATAAATTTTGCTAGCACCCGGTTCTCTTCCAAAAGGAAAAGTAGGACAATTCGCTCAGTTATCCACTAACGAGGTTCTAAAATTGTTGTCTATTCTGTTGAATGACAGAGAAATAATGTATCGCTCTAAACAGTCAGTACATTAAAAGAACTCTTCTGTGAGAAATTCAATGGCCATGGTGTCTTTTTTATAGCTTTTATCGCCTTGCGCAGCAGTTATACTTCAATTCAATATCTTCGAAATTCCATTCAAAAGACCAATTTTGAGCTGAGTGGTGCGTTTCAAAAAGATGAAGGATGGAGGCACAGAAGACAGAAACAGAGCCGCAATAACAACTCTCCATAATTTGTTTCTGGAAACATTTTTATCTAGATTTGGCTAGGTTGCTGAATTTAGTCAGCTCTCACTTTATTCTCCAAGAATTCTCGAGTTGGCGCATTTATGAAAAATTCACAAAATCCGTCCATGAAAAGATTCAGCTAATTGAAGTTAAATATATTGCGCAGTGTATAAGGAAGTTACCGAAAACTACTCCAAAAGTTCCCGAAAACTACTCCAAGCGAGCACCATTCTTTGGCACAAAGTTTTCCAGAGCGGAGTTTTCTAAAACGTGTTAAGTGTCTTACTGGAATAAATCGTATTAATTTTCGATTTTTTACTTAGAGTTTAAAAGGTTTTCGTATAAAAATGATTAAATGTAAAGCGTTTCGAAACTACTCGCTAATACACCGACCAAGCAGTGGCCTAGATAACTATTCTTCCCGCCAGATGAATAGGTATAAATGGCGAAAAGCGCTTCCCAAAACTGTTTTGTTTTTAATTCGTTTTTAGTAATAATAGCAAATAATACAGTTTAAAGGAATAGTTAAAAAAAACGTGCTGACTTAAAAACTACGTTATTTGGATTTAATGCAGTACAATCGTGGAGAGGTAAACCTTTTGTCACTACCATTTTATTGGTATGCATTTTGCATTTTATTGCAATTTTCTGCGAAGGGAAGAAGCAAGTCTTCAAATCATCAGAATGCTGTCTAATTACCCAAAGCCACCCCACCGAAAGACTGCTTTGGCAGGCCGTAGCTTTTGAAGATAAATGGAAACAGGTCCTGTAGTCACAGTAATTTTGTTAGCTCCGGGAAAAAAGTAGGAAGTTTTAGAAGCGATCAATGGCAGCCAAAATCGTATTCTTTTGTAAAATGTTATGTCACCTAAATATCCTTAAAAAATTATATGCCACTAAGTGGTTCACATCCAATCTCGGGCAAAGTATATATAACAATGTATACACCATTTAAACAACCGCTGGTCCATATTTTTAAATATGATGATTAACAGTATGATTAAGCATTTAGTATAGAATATAATGAAACGAAAAATATTTAATATAACTTTATTACAACAGTAAAAAAAACATAATATTCGGAATAACCTTAAATCTATGGCCACAGCTAAAGTCGGGCAGACTCAAATTCTTAACAATTCAATCATATTCAATATTTTGTTGCATACCCTTTCTGGTTTTGCACGGCCCTTAGCCTTTCTGGCATGGACTGAACTAATTTCCTGCAGAAATCAGGACTTATTTTGTCCCATTCTTCCTGTAATGCAGCTTTAAGCTGCTCCCTACTGCTGCACGATCTATTTCTCATTTTACGCCCAAGTTCTTCCCACAAATGTTCGATAACATTTAAGTCTGGGCTTTGGGCTGGTGTTTTTATTACCTTAGGACAGTTATACAGGAGCCAGGTCCTGGCTATGAGTGATGTATGCTTCGGGTCATTGTCCTGATAAAACTTAAAATTTTCTGCAATGCCCAACTTCTGCGCACTCTCCTTAACATTTTTCTTTAAAATATCTACATACATGTTTTTGTCCATGATGCCATCTATAAAATGCAGATTTCCAACCCCTGAAGCTGCCACGCACCCCCAAACCATCTCTGATGAGCCCCCGTGCTTCACTGTTTTCTTCGTGTTCTTTGGACAAAATTCTGTGTTGGGATTACGCCAGACATATCGACGACCATCGGAACCGAACATATTAAATTTACTTTCGTCAGTAAAGAGAACCTGTAAAACATTACTTGTGATACTTTTTTCAACATAGAAAACCATATTTACCGTGCTCCAAAAAGAGAAGTCTTTTGATTTGTATTCGCGTGCGAATTGTAGCCTGCCTTGACGGTTCTTCTTACTAATGAATGGCTTCTTCCGCGCTACTCGGCCATTAAAATTATTTTTCCGTAATACACGTCTAACCGTTTCTGCATGAACTTCTTTACCATAATTGTCTTTAAGAATTATAGCAAGTTTCGGGGCAGAAAGAAAGGGATCCTTCTGAATCTCACGTATTATAAACTTTTCTTCTCTTGAGCTGAGCTTCTTCATTACTGACGGGCGCTGTTTATTTGCTAATCGTCCATCTTCGCTGTAGCGTTGGATGATATCGTGGACTGTCGACTTGCTTTTGCCCACCAAAATCGCAATTTCACGCTCGGTCTTTCCGTTCAAAAAATTATGAACAACAATTTTCCGTTCCTCTAATGTAGACTGTTTAACGGTACGTGGCATGGTTTCAAAATTTAAAATATTGTCTCCCGATGACAGCTTATGATAAACTGAAGACTTTCTATCCACTAAACAAAGTAATACTCAAACATAACGGTTAATCGGAAGTCATTTTTGTTATTATTTGCAATTGCCCGACTTTCAGTGTGAGTGTATTTCTTATGATAGTATGCAATATGAGCTTACATGCAATTTTTATAATTTCAGAACTAATTAATTTTGTAGAGTACTAAGCAACATAGTAGACGAATGCATAATGAATGCAAAAAATTTTGTTTAACCTAACGAAAACTGTTTTTTTTTTTGTTTTATAATAGTTTGCCCGACTTTGGATGTGAGTCACTGTATGTTGAACTCTTTGTAATGGCTTGATTTCCCACAACGTCGGTTTTAGCTATAATGTAAAATTAACTAATTTTTAAACTGGCGAACATTTGTATCAAGAAATATTTTCAAAGTGTAAGGCCAGTATACGCTAATAGTTATCGAAATTCTAGCCAAGGTAGTATGCCACTGCCAAAATAACTCGATTCTATCTAATCTATTATAAATCTGTCTAGTATAGAACCGAAGGGGCGGCAAATTGTCGTCTTGCCCGGGGCGGCGTAAACGCTAGAGCGGGCGCTGATTAATGGGAAGCAAACTATAATTTAGTATTGGAATCAATATTAGAGTTGTGCTCGCGCCCCCGTTCCCTGATCGTCACGCCTCCCTAGGGGGCGCGCCCCCCAGTTTGGGAATCACTGGGTTAAACTAATGTTCAGATAATCGGCATTCGGATCGACGCTCTACTGTAATTTCCAATATTCCATAATAATGTGTAAAGCATAACTTGCATAATTTTTAACACACACGATTATGATATAAAATACTTGACATATTACATCTTTTTGTTTACATTAACAGCGCAATATCTCCGAGTATATCGGACTCAATTTCATTCGTCTCAATTCGACAAACAGCTTTCCTATACCTTCTACTAGCTATTCAAGTGCTATACACCTGTACGGCACGCTATCATCATATTGAACTGAGCAAACAATATTCCTGCAATTTTATTGTATTAATATCGTACTAGAAAAATCTTCATAATTTAATTAACCACTATCCGTGTCTTCAATGACGTTCGATCGCTCGCCTGCCGCGGGTCAAACGTGGTCGCGATATATTTGATTTCATCGTTTATCCGCTTGCTACGAGTATATAGGAGTGAAATTGATGTTTTTGCACGACATCATTGGTTCGTTTACAGCAATTTAAATAAATACTTGAAATTTATCGCCAAAATGATTATTTTCAATATTGTTTTGGAATTTAGTATGTACATATATACACTTCAAAATGTATAAGGATTGCCCAATAAAAATGATGAGTTCATTTTATGCAAATTCGAAACTGACAGATGATATTTCGCATATATTATTGAATTCGCGTCACAAAGATAAATTTATTATCATTGTATTTTCTGATAACGGAGGTGTCATCTAACGAACGTCTTCTTTTCAAAGTACGTATAATATGGTCTAATTAAACTGTGGAAACTTGAGCCTAATGAGCTTGAGAAATCGAGATGCTACTATTGATTCGACGTTTTGCTATGTTTCACACCATGAATGCCTCGATTTTATCATAAAGCAAGATAGCAGCGTGAGATTATGTATTGTATATTATGCGTGCTTCAACCTATTAGAGAGTAGGCCAATCAATATCATGCCCTCATCTTCCAAATTTGCTAAATGTATCCGACCATAGTAATGAGGAATGTGTTAGGCATTTATTTATGTCAGTGAAATTGATCTTAGTCAATCACGCTTTCCCAGAGCTGTGGATTTATTACAACTCGATAAAGGTACTTTATCGATCGGTCGGCCAATCTGACCTACTATTAATACTCATTTAACAATTTGCCAATATTTAAGATTTTAGCATGGCAAGTACAAATCACAAAGCACGCAATATTGCCGATCCGATCACATCTACGAATATTTTCGAAGACACCATATTTATTAGGCGTGCGATATATTTGACCATACTGCTCGATGATCAAAACAACCTCAACAGCTAACCACCAAATGATCAGTTCATATTTCTTTGTTACTTTTTCCTCCGCCAGTAAAAACACAGTCACTCGGGTACAATAGCATATAAACTTCGTCGACATTACACTATAAAGTGGCATCATCATCGCTGAGTATGTTTCGCAGGGAAATTTCATTAGGTGGCTTTCGGGCATATTTTCAAGTGAAATATCATTTAATAAGACAAAAAGTTTCAAACGATCACGAATACGTTGTTTTTGTTTTGACGAACAGACGATATGATTTTTGTGTATCTTTACCTTACATATTCGAAGCAAGATACCACTAGGATGCTAAATGATTCAATTTCAATCCAAATTTGGCGCAGCAGGCGTATCTATACAAATTTCAAGCCACACACATAAAATACTGGCAAATATCGCTGCAAGGATTTGCTGAGAAAATTGTCAGATGATCGGGGGATACATATTTAAATTTCTACGTACTTCTCGTATATGTACATATAAAAATGGCAAAACGGCATAGTCACGTCTGATTGCACTAATTTTATGCACGGAAGAAAGGAGACGCGATGGACGCGATCTTTATGCTGCTATATCTATGGCAGGCGAATCGTTTCGCTTCAGGGGTGGAGTTCAACAGATAAATGGGGGCGCGCTTAGGCAATGTACTCCATATGTATATACTCGCCGTCTTCGTGGTCGTGGTGCCGATATCTTCGGCAGATCAAGACAAGAAAAGATCACGCGGCGACGGACAGCTGCATCAGAAAATGATACGCAAATAAAGTGATGGGATAGCAAAAAGACGTCTGACAAAGTTAGGAGGGTTCATCGGGACAGGACTATATATGTATTATTGTTGGTCCATTGTTCTACCGAAAACCGTACACAAAATAATTATAAACAATAGCTACAAAAGTGCAATAATTGTAACAGTCCACAAGCAGATTGCATGCAAATTGTTTGATTATTACTGAGCGCAAAGTTTAGTATAGGTACAAGAGTTTTTCCATGGGTAATGATTGTGGCACGATCCGGCTGCAATCTATTGTTTAAATACGTTCAGATTGTTTCGAATGCACCAGAGATGGTGTGACGCTTCGGGAACTGTTTTAGTAGATTTGTGGATAATGTTCAATTTTCTGCTATGATATGGTAACATCGTAATCTCCTTGTTTAAAAAGTTTTTTTCTGGATCTTTGTTGACTCAGTTTCGCCTCCTGCGGCGATGATCATTCAAAATTGCAAGTATCGTTTTGTGTGTGATACGGATATCTACGGACTTGAAGAAGTAGATTGAACGGGATTTGATTTTGTTTCGGGCAATTGAACAAATATATATTTCTCCTACATAATACATATTTGCAAAGATTCAACAAAACAAACACCCCTATTTTGTTCAATCGTTTGTTTTGCTTTCGGAAATTTTCAGGATTTACTCCGTAGCCAAGTCTGATTAGTCTGATCATGAAAATTTTTTGTAATGGCGAAAAAATTTGACATGTTTTCAGTTCAAAATGGTAAAATTTGTGCACGGGAAGCAAGCCTTATAGGGATGTCAAAAACCGGCCCATAACCCGGTTGTCGGTTTTTTTTTGCAAAGCCGGTTAGACCGTCCGGTTTTAACCGGGCTCCAAGTATCGGTTTTCCAGTTAACCGGGTCTTTTCATTGATTTGCCTAGAATTTTACTAAAAAAAATGCTTCCACACTGGTATTGCTGGTGTTCGTATCGTATGCAAATTCAACTTAAAATGCACGTGATTAAGACAGCTAATTCAACCCTTTCCCGGACAGAACGTCTATAGACGTCCAGTGGCGTAGATAGCTTCTCGGTGAGGGGGGGATCATTTTGCAAGATTACTTTTACTATACGGTTACCAAATGTTGAATTTTAGAATAACAATTTCTGTATTTATTACACTTCAAATTAGCAGTTTCTGAGCAAATTTTGATGCAAAATAGATAGTAATTTTGCCATACGAAGAAATACGAAGTCCTGAAAATATTGCATCGATAATTTTCGTTTTTTTTTTATCAACGGTGAGTAAATCCACAGTATTCCAATTTTCGTACAAATTTCGCTACTGTGATTGGAGTATCAGAGCTTTAATTGGGTTAGATCAGTAGTTCCCAATATTTTCTGAGTCACGGAACTCCTAGCACCGCTGCTTTTCTGGCCGGAACCCCTCAAAACAGGGATTAAAAAAATCATACAGTTATATGTCCAGAAAAGAGAATTTGTGAAGACGAGAGCTCCTTGGGAATGTCCAGTATATGCGGATAAAGTACAGTTTTTGTGTTTTTAAATCGAAATTTTCCGATAACTCAGAAATTCGTGAGTAAAGATATTTCTAAAATTTTCAAACTTGTTGGACACCGTAGCAGCTATATATGTATATTTGCTATAAATTTCGAGGACCTAGATATCAGCCAACTGTTTGAAAAGATACCAAAAATGCGAGTAGATCTTAAATTGTGGATTGTTTAACATTCTTTAAAAAAAAGTAGAAAAATTTTGATTAACACAAGTTTAATCCTCTAATTTATTTGTGCCTTAATTTAAATTCCAAAAACCTCGTCACAAACACTGTGGACATGCTTTATTTTCTGGTACACACTACTTCCTTTTCGAGTGCAGATAGTAGAAAGTTGTAAAAGAAAATCGAGCGAGTTTCTGATCCTGGTCAAAGATTTCTCAGTTAAGATGATTTCCGGTACAGTGTAGCACACTAAGAGGGAATTCACACTATGGGCAGGAGTTACTAAAACCACTAAGAGGCGATTCAGACTGTAGACAAGATTTACTAAATCCTAGATTTAGTTAACAGTTGTACCATATTGTACTGCAATTTGAATAATGCAAGTACATTCTACGATGTATTTTGAATTTAATGACATACGATTTAATCTAGTAAGTGGGTCTTGAGTCGATTAATTTAGTGGTTTTAGTAAATCCTGTCCATAGTGTGAATCCCCTCTAAATTAATCGAGTCGAAACCCGCCTACTAGATTAAATCGTATGTCATTAAATTCAAAATGCATCGTAGAGTGTACTTGCATTATTCAAATCGCAGTACAATATGGTACAACTGTCAACTAAATCTAGGATTTAGTAAATCTTGTCGCCTACGATTTAATCTAGTAGGCGGATTTCAACTCGATTAATTAAGTGGTTTTAGTAAATCCTGTCCATAATATGAATCCCCTCTAAGCTTCGGAGTTTTAAAACTAACAAATTTTTTTTCAGATTTTTTGCTTTTTGCTGTCAAAAACTCTTTCTACATTTTTCCTATTTTTGGAAACCCCTTAGAGATCTTCACGGAACCCTAGCGGGTACCGCAGAACTCCGTTTGTTTCTTTGTTAATTAGTTTTCGAATTACTGCCTACATAGTCTAAGAAAAATGGCATATTTGGTCGGCAAAAATCCAACATCGGAATTTTTTTTTGGATTATGGTTGGGGATGGTCCCCAGATTATGGCATTAAAAGTCCCAACCGATTGGAGCAGAGTCCTAAATTTTGGTTTGTTGCGATTGGAGGTCATAGTCACTCCACCCACCAAAAATTAGCTCATTCGGATAAAAACTAAGAGTACCTCCTATACAAAGTTACCCATCAGGAGTTTGTTCTATACGTACTACTCATTTTATAAACTGTAGAACAAAGGTGTCTTGGGTCACTTTGTATGGGAGGTACCCTCAGTTTATATTCGAATGAGCTGATTTTTGGTGGGTGGGGTGACTATGACCTACAATTTTACGTAGTTTTTTTTCGTCCTCAGACCATTTTTCTGTATCTCTTACTGTTTTTGAAATAATCGCAAAAGAAACCGAAAAAGTCCCCCTTTCCCGCTTTTTTTAAGGTTGCGGACCCCAATCGGTTGGAACTTTTAATGCCATAATCTGGGACCATCCCCAGCCATAATCCAAAAAAAATTCCGATGTAGGATTTTTGCCGTTCGATGGCCATATTTTGCCCCAATTTTCTTAGACTATATAAGACTACAATCTTTAAACTTTTGAAATTTCTTCATTTTTTTATATAGAAGATTTAGATTTTTATTTCTGTGGAAGAGCACTCCGTGTTCCACAATGTTTTATAATTTTTGAACCGAACATTTAAATTTTCCGGCAACAAATTTTCAATGAGTGCTTACATTCCATTTTTCAAGCAGCACTTCTGGATTACTGCGAAGCTCCACATCCAATGTGAAAAAGTAGATGAACGTGCCTGGCCTTAGTGTTTCTATTCTTTCGATACGCATCTATTATACAATTCTAATTTGAAGAATTGCTAAATTTTCTATTGTAGTTCTGAAAATATTTTTATGAAACACTATACTACACACGATGAATAATTCCAGTAAAAAGTTTAATTTTGCTTTGTTTTACGTACCTAAAGTAATAATAAAAAATATGTGACCTAAAGGGGGGGATTGATCCCCTTGACCCCCCCCCCCCCCTTATCTACGCCACTGCAGACGTCCAATTTTGAGCATTTGACATACAAATCGTGTCAAATTTTGGCGTTGTGTCCGGCAATGAGTTAAAAGAGAAACATTTTGAACAAAAAAGACAATCAAATAAAATTGTCGGATGCGATTTCATTATTTTATTAGTTTTTGAAAAAAAAATGCCAAACAACAGGGGCCATTCTAATTTCTCTTGCGGAATACGAAATCTTTTAGCGACACGATGATACGCGAAATGTACTGATATACATACAATTTGAAAAAAAAAATTATTCCGGTTTTAACCGGAAGGACCAACAACCGTCCGGGTTAAAACCGGGAGGAAGAAAAAACCGAAAAAACCGGTTAACCGTTCTAAGAAGTACCGGTTTTCGGACTAACCGTCCGGTTTTTGACATCCCTAAGCCTTACCCACGCTCTGTTGATTAAGTCGCACCCTACGATGCTATAGTAATCTAGAGATCCGGAGATCGAATCTCGGCGTGGTCCAAAATTTCCGTACATGTGCGGATAGGAAATATATAGTGCTTGCAACATTATATACACTCCGAAATTATATACAATGTAACGTTGACTCGAAGTAGCCTATAAACGGCTGAGTGAACGCACCATGTCCCCACATGGGGCTATACGGTGCTGAGAAGAAGAAGAAGAAGAAGGAAATCTAACAAACGCGATTCACACATATTTTTTTATTTGTACCGAATTATAAACATTCTGCGGATATCGCTCCTTTGTTCATGTTAATGTTATTGCGTCAATGCTTAACCTATATTAATAAGGAAGTCACTACACAACCGCGACTTAAAACTTATCATTTAATCAAATTTATTGATTCTTATTGGAAAAATTGAAATTTATTGTTTAAATTTCCATTTTTAAGTAGATTCATCAATCATTTTTGATAATCACTTGTAAACAACATATTGCAGTGTATCTAACGTGGGATCATAAAGAATCTATCGTGGGATCATCATCAAACTAGCCGGCAGTGCTCGTCTAACTATTGCAATAAATTTCGATTACACCAATATTCCTTCGGACAGAATATGGACAAACAAACGGCAAACGAATAATGTGCGACCAATAGGCGCGATCTTCATGTCGCTCTTGGGACAATGCTTAATCTTAAGTGGTCTTTACATATGAAGTTTTAAAAATTTTAAATTGCCGAATGAAGCAAGAATTCGAAATTCGTAATTCGAAACTTGCACACAGGAGCACGAAGCACCGCGTGTACAAAACGATCATCCGACCCGTGCTATGTTATGGCTGCGAAACATGGACCCTCACACATGCCTCCGAAATTTTGCTAGACCGATTCGAACAATAGGTCCTTCGGCGAATTTTCGGAGCGATATCAATGGCGTATCCGGTACAACCATGAGTTGTATCAATTGTACGATGAGCTGGAAGTAACGAAAATCGTGAAGCTTCAACGTTTGCAATAGGCGGCGCATGTAAAACGGATGTACGATAATCGCATTCCAAAGAAAGTGATGAACGAATTGACGGAGCGACGCGACGTTGCGTGGACGACCGAGGGCTCGCTGGGAGAACTCCGTAGGTTAAGACGCCCAGCACCAGCTGCTGGGCTTCCGAAACTGGAGGACAAGGTCACGTAACCGCGACAATTGGAGGTCAACAATAAACAAAAAACAAATATAATAGTGTTAAACTCATAACTTCCAGATCTCTTAACTTAGGAACTATCGCTAGTTAAACTTATCGGTCTTCTTAAGGCTATGTGTGTGTCTAAAAACCACTTTCAGCTACCCTAACTATCCCGTACAGTAAACATACACTCGTCTTATATATTTGTAATGATCATGTCAGGCGCAAAATATCTCCTTATTGGCGGGCAATCGCAATGCATGATCACCTATTCCTTCACGTTCATTCATCGTCAACGAGCGCCTCCTAGATAAACGCTCCAAACTCACCAGACACTTAAGCAGATGATCGTCTCGGCGGCTTATAATAGATGAGACCTGTAATCCAGCAGCAACAGAAACAAATGGCAAAAAGATATCCACAGTACATAGAGAATCGTTTGTAAGCTCGTAAGCTCGAGGATAACACGGAACTGAAGGATGATGTTTTGGGTCGACTTTGGCGGCTCGTATAACACAACTAGGTGGATAAATGTCCGTTAGCGACAGGTACAAATTGTGCAACATGACACGTACAATTGCCACAAAATCTATGTGTACACAAAGAGCGAGTATGATGCCGATAGTGTCACGGGATCTCGTTGTTCGCAGTTCCATTGATCGGGCAACTGAATCGATGCGAATTCGATGTTACCCGCATAGCCTGTGTGTGTGTTTGTTATGATGCGCGAAATGATCAAACGATCTTAACACTCTCTTCAAGTATCTAACGTGAAATATAATGCTGCTGTAACTCATTGAAAAGATAATAATCGCAATTTTATGCTAGTGATGTGCACATGCACAAGGATGAGATCCTCGGCCACGATGGGAAAGATATTCCGAAGGGTATTGTGGGTGGAATTGAGATGGGCTGAGGTATGCTCGCATGTTTTCAAAAGCACAACACTAAAAACAGCCCCAAAAGGTTAGTTGCAGATCTTCTAATGCATATTATTGCGCAACTCATTTTAACTCACGATCTGATTAAAATTTACAAGAAAATATTGAAAAGTGCGTCTTTCTTGGCGTGCATGTCTAGCGTTGCTGTACAGTACTTATGAGGAATTTAAGCGCCGCCACACATGCGACTGTGATTTTTTACTACCCCATACTGGCAAACACTTACACCTACTAGACTACTGATCTTTGGTCCAGTTTTATATCCAATGACATATTTGTCACAGGAAAAACATCTATATGAGCCCTTGTTTTTAATGTTACCCTGAGAAGGTAATAAAAAGCAAAGAAAGCAGAATGAAGCAAGCCGTTCTTGTGCCTTAGTGCTGATTTTACGCAAATTGTAACAGGATGCCTATGTATACCTACAAAAAAATGGTTCAGCAACCTGAATCTTAAAACTCTGTCAGTATATAACGAAAGTTCATTACAGATAGCGCTAATTTACCTTTTAATGCAAAGACACTCAGTTTTAAGAGATGCTATTCCAAATATCTAAATATTCGATCAAAGACACTAAACAAGCTGTGATCGTTTGTAAACAGTAGGCCCATTTGCATAAGTCAACTTTACCTGCCGACGAGCACGCTAGGGCATAGACAAAAGAGATTTGCTCATTGAACAAAAAAATGGATTTTAACTAAAAGTCCATTATGCTGCAATTTAAAGTGTTGAGCACACCTGGGGTTTCAACAATGTTGTATATTAGCAAAAAGTCGTAAGCTAGTTCGTATTTGATCAATACGGTCGTCTTGTATTGATGGGCTCAATGATCATTGATCGCGAGCTAGCGATCTTGGACTCGACAAAGAAATCTAGTATGCCTTTGGGTGACTGATCCTATTAGTGTACTCGTCTCCACACACTGTGTGCAGTTACGGAAGTGTTCACTTGACACGGTTTTATCGTTGAAGTACATGTAGAAGCCATGCTGATAGTCATCTTTATTTGAAATCTTACACGCATTTCATGGACTAACTTGATATGTGTAACCAAGACATTTAGGTCTATATACGATCAATAAGGGGGTAGATCACCCCTCTGTCAGTTTGACCCCATTTGACACACGCGTTACATTAACACAAAACATACAAATTGACATTTCCTGATTCGCTTCCAAAAAGGTCTCTGTGCGATTCGTTTCATTTCTGAATATGGACACAGCTCTATCTCAGCACTTGTATCGACTGAAGTATCTCTGAATTAGCTAAATAAGTAGCCGCACTAGTTGACATGTTTCACTATAGACGACGACAGTAAAATGAGGTAATCATATAAGTTTGCTGGGTACGTACATAATGTATAGTGTGTGTGTCCCGGGCGCGAGCCCAATCACCACGAGGGTCTTTTGTACACTTTTAAACATACGTTTTGCTTGATCACAACCGCTCGATTACATTATTGCATTTACTTCACTCTTCTAGTGTGTAGTGACCCACACTGCGGGCGATCCAGCTACCATAGAGGCTCCTGTATGGATGGGTTTTTGCAAAACGCGGGGTCTGCCGATATTATGGCTCGATGACTCGCGGTGTCAACTAACAACGCAATGGCCATTTCGAGGCATAAGTTTTGCCAATTGCCAACGATTATGTCTCATTAGGTGCATATTCATGACTTTTTACGGAGTCCCATATGTGCTTGATTGGTGTCTGATCAATTTTGCGAGATTATGATACGCGAGCTCGCGAGCAATGATGATGATGATGATGATCGATAGTGGTGGAATTTATGGGCAGCGTATGAGCAATTATGCTAATGATTTTATGTAATAGACGGTCCAGAGTAAATACATAATTGTATATGTAGTTTGCTATTAATTTTGTGTTAAATTGTGTGATTTAAATATGTCAAAAAAAGTTTGCAGTCTGAATTTGAGCCAAATCCCGAGATTTCGGTTAATGTAGATTAAATGAAATTATTAATTAATTTTCCAAGATTTCGTAACGCGATTTCGGCCAAAGCTTCAAACCAAATCTCTAGGAAATTGTGGTAAAGTGTGGTGAACACGCAACGCCTGGTTGTGTGCAATTTGTATATTTACACAACTTTGAAAATAATTGTCAAAACTTACAGAAGAGGCGGTCTAGCCTACATTTGGGACGTTTACCGATTCTGTCCACGTAAGTGGACTTCTTTTATTTTATACTTATTATAGTATTATTAAAATTAAATAATTGTTGATTTGGACTACCCAACGGAATACAATATTTATTTTAAAATTTTTAGCAAATTTTTGAGTCGTTAGAAAAAAATGTTTGACTGAGTGGGAAATTACCTAATTATATTAAGTATAAAATAAAAGAAGTCTACTTACGTGGAAAGAATCGGTTAACGTCCCAAATGTAGGCTAGACCACCTCTCCTGTAAGTTTTGACAATTATTTTCATAAAGTTGTGTATACAAATTGCACACACCCCCAATTAAAATTGACCTGCTGACGATTTCGTTTTCTATTTTGAGGAATCCATTCACTACATCAGTGGCGTAACGTTTCTCGAATTTCTTGTGTTCGAAATCGAAGTGGGGCCTCTAAAGTTAGATTTTTTCATCAGAAAAAATTACAGAACATATCTCACGATTAAAGCAGTTGAAAAATTAGCAAGAACGACGAAAATTGTCTGTTTTAGCAACATGTTTCAAAGGTTTTGTTTATTTTTTTTAGACAAAATTAAAATTTGAATAATTACAGGAGAACTTGTGAGATCATCTATTTACCACAAAATCTAAGAGGCGTAAAAAGAGTGCCCCTACAAACCTATCTCGTAACTGTCGTTGATTCTAGACTAAAAGCTATTGTTCTAGATCTAAGGATCACATCAACTAGCTGAAGAGTTTTGACGATTCTGATTGCCAAGTTAAACGAAGTTAAAGTTAGCAAATAAAAACTAAATCCACTGAGATCAAGATTTTCCAAAGATGTTTTACGTAGGTGAAACGGCTAATGTAGAATCTGCACTCACTAGTAAATTGGCATCTGTTTCCTGATTTCTTGAGTCGTATTTAATCAATCAAAGACAAGCACGCCAGGATGCCATTCGATAGGTTTAGTTAATTTGATCTAATTCTAAGTCCATGTTCATCGAATGTTCCATGTTCCAGACGTATTCTAGGGGCAATACCAGGAGACAGTTGTGACATACACAGCAAAAAAAATGCCGGGTATTCGAGCAAGAAAATCCGATAGGATAAAAAAGAAAAATTATTTCGGAAAAACATGCTCAAAATAACACCGCCATCAGGGGTTTTATTAGAAAATAATCCGAAACGGACAAAACTTCTAAATTGAAACCTTTTTCGGACACATTGCAAAGAATATCCCATTTGGTATTGAGTATTACACCTATCGGATCAATTCCGTAACATGTTAAATCAAGTTACTGTGCTGGGGCTAATTTCATCCGATTTTGGTATTTTGTGTATCCACCGATCGGAGTGAATTTGGTGGTCGAGCGAAGCCACATGTTGTATAAATTACAAAATCCATCAGTTAGTCTGGTTGGCTTAGTAGGTAGGGCGTTCGTCTACAAATCATAAGGTCCCGGGATTGAATCCCACTGTAGGTAGGTACATTTATTATGCATTTTAGAGCGTAAAGAGGTAAATGATTACCTATAGAGGGGTTGTACAAATCTCATTTATGCGTTACATGTTCCTTCCCTGTGGAAACTGTTTTCTTTTTTATTCCAAAAATATCGAGAATCACTCCTTTTGGTGTTAATGAAAGTATTCTTTTGAGTTCAAATTATTACACCAAAGGGATTAAATCATTACATTCGTTCGGAGTCTTTAGCAGTACCTTGCTTCGAGTTTTATGCCAATATTATCAGATTCGGATGGATACTATTCGACACCGATTCGGAGTGAAAATCACTCCGATTTTTTTGCTGTGTACATTGTCACAGCGGGACTCGAACGCACGCTCCGAAAACTAGATATGTAGTGTCATCTCTCATACTGAGCCACCGAATACCCCAAATAACTGAGTCATTCGCCTTGACGAAACCCTTAGGATTCATCCCCTCGTCCACATATCACATTTGGTCTCCCAAGGCCTTTTTGGTCATTTTGTGCCTTTGTACCAATTTAGAAGGAAGATCATCATTTTAGGAGAAAATCAAGTTTCGTTTAGAGGGAAGACACGAAGCCTATCTGGCAACACTGCAAGAATTTATCAAATAAATTTTGTTTTATGTTTTCGGATTTGGGGGTCCCTCTGGCTTGGGGGCCCGTGTTCCGCTGAACACGCGGAACACCGTACGTTACGCCACTAGCAATGACAACAGAAAAATAGTAGTGAATAAAATAAAATAAAAACAATATATGTACCCTATACCATTTTATGGGTATAGGGTATAAATATTGATTAAGCCATTAACCATCGAACATGCATTTTGAATTCAATCAATTCGCAGAATCACTTAATTCGCATTGTATCCAAACATTGCATTTATGTATTCAGATTGTATTGTATACCTACCAAACATACTCACCTCGCAAGCTCATGTGAACTCTTTATAATATGCTTCTGTGACATTTCACAAAATGAACTCGCAATTTGAAATGGAAATGCATGCGCATAATACTGATCTCGCCACTCTCAATTATGGCGACAATAGTAAGTTCATATTTTGCATTTAAACATTTTAAGTGACTCTGCAACTACACAATGTGGTTCGAGTAGTGTACCAAAAATATTTCGTTTGTCCATTGAAATATATACGCCAATCGAAAACAGTGCTTAGATAGCACTCCATGGTGTATAAATTCCTCGTAATGCATTGTTTGGATTAAATTTGATTGGGACTACATATTGAGTTAGTCTGACACGAATGGTTATACGTGGTGTGAAATTTTAGCTCACCAGACTTATACATACTCGTACCTACTTACTTTGAAACAATATTCCTCTTGATTATACATATTTTATTTTTGTATAATTTTACTGAAAAAGTATACTTACAACCACAGATGCTAAATGAGTGCCCCATCTGCGAAAAACTCGGTTGGGTGTGCTGCTTATCATGCACATCCAAAGATAGTGTAGATTTTGAGTATGGGATACCTCTAACTTTAAAGTAAACATTTAATTTAAATACTAGTGTGATAGTATTTTTTCTGTATACTTAATTATTTCGCATTTCTTCCCAACCTAGCATACATCAAACAATTCCGCCTATAATCGTGTCAAACAAATCTGCGCATAATCTTATATAATAATCTGCAACTTTGTCTAGAGCTGTCAATAAAGACATAACACTTTAGCAGAATATTTACACAAAACATCCGACTATTTTTGTGTAAATTTTCATATATTTAAATATGTATCTTATAGCTACTTTATTTGATCTTTCATGTTCATCGTTTATGTATTTTGCCATTTTATATGCTAATTGAGATGTCTTTTCAATCTCGAAATGTGCGCGATCAGATACGATGGTAGTTTTTTTCCCGTTTTTTTTTATGTATTTTCTTGTAACGGACTTGACGATTTGTCTGTAATTGAAAATTCCAAAAAAAACGTTTGTTGTAACTGCTCAAGATGAAATGTCGTTTAAATTAACATTTTGTTGCTATACATGATGGAGCTACTTTCTATAATATTGTTTACAAAAATATGAATTTTAATTTTCAATATCTATACGAGTACGAAGGAAATTTGATATGAACCGTATTTCTGTCATTAAAATCTAGATACACAATTTTTTTATTTGATTTAGATTGAATCTTGTTTCTTTTCCTGATTTGAATAATATTTTATATTTATGTTTTTGGTTTCGAGTGATATTTGATTTGAAACAACTGTTTTATGTCTTGCACAATATGTATATGAAAACATGCATTTGTAATTTTCAACCAAAATCTAAATACATATTATTCAAATTTAAGGGGAGGATGAATTGGATTAATTGGATTGAAGATTTCTTGGGCCATAAGTTAATTTTTATTGTGGTTTTGGAATGCTCTTAACCCGATATATTTTTAATGAGCACATCAATTAAAAGAAATGAATAGGTTTTAAATGTTAACCGGTAGTTGTGATTTTTTTGTATTTAGTTAGTGTTACCAACTACAGATAGTAGCAGGATTCTTCTTCTTAATAGATACAAGTTTTATTTAAGGCTCGTCATATTATTGACTCTGCATATCATGCACTGAACCAAATCGCCTGCTAAAGTAAAGAAAATATGGCTCAAATCAAGAAAAAAAGACAATAAAAAACAGCCAAGAAATATTTCTCTTCATTTGAGAATTAGTCACACTGATCCAAGTGAAATACCATTAGCAGCGCTTTAAGGAAAAGTAACTTTGAATCAAGCAAACTTTTCTTATGAAAAAGACAAGAAAATCTAAACAAAAATAAAAAAATAAACTTACATCCAATCAACATCGAACACATAACCCCATTCTTCCCAGTCACACGCGCTACCCACTGAACTTATCTACTACAACGCTCCAATTAGGCCAGTCAATAAACCGAAAAATAAGGCGTTAGGTCGGAAAAAATTGCTCGGCTCTGGTTTTTTCGGATATTGTTAGGATATATACCAGAAGTGTACCAGTGTAAAAGGTGCTTCCTACAAGTAAGTTGTCCACTGCACTGTTAAAGCTAAGAAAATCTTCTTTAATTTGCGTGTAACCCCAGCTTTGTAGGCGCAAAGGATCCCAAGATACAGCACTTTAAACATTGTTTTTTGAAAAAAGTTCGAAATTGTAATTTCAGTCATGTTCCGAGCTGAATATCGGCTTAAATGTGCATTTTACAGAGAAAGTCATGTGACATGAAGTTATAAACCAGTTCCTTAGCTGTATATATGTCGGAACGAATGGAATCAGACCATGGGGTCATAGGGCTGCCCCTGAAAATTAGGTTCTTTTAAGAAAAACTTTTTTCTTTATGTACCAATATTAACCAGACTTCACCCAAGTATGTTGGTTGTTAAGCCTAAAAAAATATCTATGAACGGATGAAATCGGAACACTAAGTTATAGGGCTGTCATACAAACCAACCTCTGGAAATTAGGTTCTTCTAAGAAAAACTTTTTTCTTTATGGACCAATCTTAACCACCCTTCTCCCAAATGTGTTTTTAGTAAAGCGTTAAAACATATCTAGAAACGGATGAAATCGGAACACTAGGTCGTAGGGCTGTCATACAAACCAACCCCTGATAATCAGGTTCTTCTAAGAAAAACTTTTTTCTTTATGAACCAATCTTAACCAAACGTCACCCAAATGTGTTCCTAGTGAAGCCTCAAAACATATCTAGGAATGGATGGAATCGGAACATTACGTCATAGGGCTGTCATACAAACCTCCTAAAATACAATTTCGGACTTTTTTACAAAAAAAGCTCATTTTTTAAAGTGCTGTATCTTGGGATCCTTTGCACCTACAAAGCTGGAGTTACACTCAAATTAAAGAAGATTTTCTTAGCTTTAAAAGTGCAGTGGACGACTTAATTGTAGGAAGCACCTTTTAGAAACTACAAACAAAAATATGAAAAAAGTCCGAAAATTTTGAGGTTTTTTGAGGGTCACGGGGTTAGCACAGGTTTTTCGAAGTTGCAAACTTAGTGGTACACTTCTGGTATCTATCCTAACAATATCCCAAAAAACCAGAGCCGAGCAATTTTTTGCGACCTAAAATCGGTAATTGACTGGCCTAAATATAAGCTAAAGCTAAAATAAAGCTTTTCCACGAGCTTTGCATGGAAAATGTAAAAAAAAAAATTATTATCAAGCATTTGTTTGCTTGAATTGAGAATAATGGTTTAGGCTTGAATCTACTTCCTATTTCTCAAAAGAAGGTCTTGAAAATAGGATCGATTCAAGAAGAAATTGTCACATTTTGAGAAATTTTGTCTAAATTCGGGAATTTTGCAAATGAGAAAAGAGTTTCTTAATTTTAGATAGCCCAATTTTTTCAGTGTGAGTTTGCTGAGACGTGTGCGATATGTATACACCTCCCCTTACTTATTTTAGTTCTAAATACATCCGCATATATTTGAGAGGTTTTAAAATTTTATTGATTTTAATTAATTTTATTAAAGGGTGAACTCGAAAGTCAAGTGCAGTAGTAATTAATAGTAAAACTGTAGGCAGCAGGTCAAAATAAAGATTTAGGAGCCAGAATGCTCTCACTATAGATAAATCAGTATTTAAAATTTTACTCTCAAACCGCGAAACAATTCATATACACTGAAAAAATCATTTGATAAAAACAAGAAAAAATACAATAAAAAACAGCCAAGGAAGATTTTTTCCTGATTTAAGATGTATTTTCTTGTTCCAAGATAATCTTAAATCAGGAAAAATTATTCCTTGGCTGTTTTTTATTGCATTTTTTCTTGTTTTTAGCAAATGATTTTTTTCAGTGTACGATATACGAAATGAGTCAAATTTACAATAATGCTAGGTGTTGAATTTAATAGTTTTAACACTTGATGAGAAATTTAATGTTGATACTCAACTACATTAAATTTTGCAATTTTGGTACATCTCGATTTGGTACTTCTCCTACAAAAAATTGAAGTTTATTCAATGAATAGTCACTGCCTTCAATTAATGGTTTCACAAATTCGTTTTTACATAAAATCTTTCTTTTTTCAAGATTATTAAATATATAATTCCTTTTTTCATTACAGGTACGAGATCTCGTTGAA
This sequence comes from Microchrysa polita, assembly GCA_949715475.1. Classification (NCBI taxonomy): domain Eukaryota; kingdom Metazoa; phylum Arthropoda; class Insecta; order Diptera; family Stratiomyidae; genus Microchrysa; species Microchrysa polita. Next base: position 6,101,094 of record OX454418.1, on the reverse strand, counting down.
AAATGTACATGTCCATCACAATTCCCAATGGTTCGTGTTTCCGAAGGAAAATATCGCATAGGCGATACGAAAGTGTTAATTTTTGTTCGGGTGAGTAAAACAAAATACAAAAATGTCTAATATAGTATTATACACGCTCAAAGAAGTAGATTTTGCTATTCAATTAATTAGTCATGGATGCTCAGTGATGAAAAATTTCACAGTTCTCATTTATACGATTAAATTCAGATTCTTCCATAAGAAGAAAGCCTATTGCTGCAACAAACAAACTACCAGTGAAAATCGCAGCTCTGATCTCTGCAGATTTCTCTAGAACTCTGTTACCGAACAAATAGTGCCCCCAGGATACCATGCAAACATGCCTCCTACATGATCATAAATAAAATCTGAAATTCCTCAACATCTTCCACGCTTCACTGCATCCGTTGCAACAATGTAATTTTCCACAAAACACATTTTGTTGACATCATGTTTGTCCTCCTGCATTCCGCCATTAACCATATAGTAAACACACATTTTCTGGCCGTAGTAACATTTTTGTAATTTGCAATTTATATGCAAATGATTCAGTGACATTTCAACAATCGTTTAAGACGCCAAACAAACCTGCACTCAGTGTGTGTATTAAGCATACATTCCAAAAGAAAATGATTCGACCATATTAGCTTCTCTGGCGGGCACTGTACTAGCCAACAAACGATAATGGACATGCACTCGTGTTTCTACGTATGTTAGACGCTAGAAACACTTACTAATAGATGCATTTGAGTCGCGGCCGGCGCGGCGGCGGTTAAATCGAAATGTGTAGCAAATTTCGTTATAGACGCTACAACATTTGAGACTTCTCTTGGACAATATTGTAAACATACCCACAATAGGATTCTTGTGTACACATTGGCTGTGTGTAGTATGTGATCATGTCACGGTGTCACTTGTAATGGTCGAAACATGACTAGCACAATGCGAGACAACGGCCACGAGTGTGTCATGTTTGTCGCGAAAGGATTGCAAAAATTGGGAATAAAGTGTAGGGGAGTTTCGGGTTTGAAGTTGCTTAAAGAATACAGATATTGTCCACATCTTTGAAAGCCGAATCCATCGAACAAAACGTCAGTCTCAGTATGATCTACAATGCACAATACGAAATCCCCGATCAAAAAATCCCAAATGAAGAAAAATTCCCATAATCAAAATCTCCAAATAAAACATTAAACTCTCACACTCAAATTCCTAAACACAAACTCCCCAATTGCATAGTCTCTAACTATAACCATCTATCAGTCATCTACCATTTACCATCTACAATAATCTAAAGAAAATCCCCATTCCCCATTTGAAGTGTGATTTTAGAACGGACAGCGTGGTTTAAGATCAGACCTCAAATGGGGGATGTGGATTTTGATTTTGTGACTGCGGGGATATCGTATTCAAGTCCCTCTGGAGCTCGTTATAGCTCTGTGTCATTTAAGGACGAGCGCGAAAAGTCGACTCAATGACATCAATTTGGTTGCCAACTTTGGTGTTGTTAAATTAGGCTGAATGTAGCCGAAAAACTAGTCACTCATTTCGTATATCCTTCTTCTTCTTCAGTGTAGGCATCATATCATAACCGAATCATTTAAGAACAATTCCCTTTACACCAACAACTCCCTAGCTCCTCTAAGTAATCCACTCGTCGAAAGCCCATTTGACCGTCGTTAGAATTATGTTTTTTCCCTAAAATACATACACCACTCAAAATGTCGCCTAATTAATCGAATAGTCTTGCTCGCTGGAATGTGAATATTTAAATTTACAAACTTTAACAACATTCTTTGCAAATTCCCATAGTCCATTTAACGAACAAACTATAAACAGCATGAAAAAGTTTCATAAGTAAAAAAAACAGACCGACAATTGGCGAGTCCGTTTCAAATGCGTTCCCAACATGGATTTTGAAAATGTGAAATATTGTTGTTCTCCGTATGTTTTGTCGGGCGTATAGGCTTGTCTATAATAGCCTCAAAGCACTTCCGATTATAGATAGATAGATAAAGTATATTTAATGATTCTTAAAACAAAATTTTTACAAGAATTTTTAGAATTACAATGACATTGTCGTGCATCAAAGTAAAGTTCTCGCCAATAAATGCTGCATAGGGCACAACGTGGACACGGAGAACATCGGTAACGTATCGCTCAGCTGTCAGCCCTCCTCCTCGGCCTCCTGCGGGCACGAATACGAGATCCGTTTTTCCCTCCAATGAAATGCCAGCCCACATCATACAGGAACCGCCGCCATATGCAACCGTTTCAGTGAAACAGCACTCCGCAAATCGCTCAGTTGGACGCCTGTAGACTCGACATCTTCTGTCACTGCCATGCAGACACAGACTGACTCATTCCAAGACGGCGAGCGACGGTTCGCTGACTATGATTTTCCGACAATAGGGCTACAACTTGTGCCGCCTGTTCTGGCGTCGTATCCATTGGTGACCAAACAGTGACTGAAATTACTTCAGATGTAAGTTACCTAACTTTCCTGATGCAACTGATAATGAGAAACCGATTACGGGCGCTTTTATAGGGGTAGTTTACCTGACCTGACCTTTACCTGAAACTTCAATTCTTCTGGGTTTTTTGTTACAAGTGGCAATAATTTAAAAAGTGCAAAGCAAATGTTGATAAAAAGGGTACCAACAGGTAGCTAAGGTTTCGAACTTTTAAACGACATACGACTTTTATGAATAACTATCATACTTTCCAAAAAACACGTACAAATACACGCGCTATTAGGTTGAGTCGATACTTTTGACCGTAAGTGTATATTAATAGAGTGGTATGGTGGTATTTTTCTAGTCAAATTCAGTTTACAAATTAGGCCCGTGTAGCGTCCATTCACCTTCGGTGTTTCTGAAGACCCAAAACTATAAATGTAAAAGTTAGCGCAGTGTATTGCATGAAAATATGACAGTTTGCTCTTAAAGTTTTACAATTTATCATCTCTACCTCGGTTGTGTGTGCTGCAGATCACACACTTCCACAAAAACTGTCCCTATCTGCAGAAAATACATTATATTCTAACTTAAGTCGAGCTACAAGTCTAAGCCTAAACGTGTTAAGTCCATTATACATAGTCACTATAAATGCTATAGCTTCAAACTTCAACGATTAGAGGATTAGATTAGGCACATATAGTGTGGCGATACTCTTGTGCCTAACGATGGATTTCTCTATCGCTCAGTATGATCGTTAAATGTTAGCACAAGCGCCAAATCAACCAATTTTGTTGTGGAAATTACATGGCGCTGGCCATTAATTAAACTAAATTACAAGACCATGTTTTCGATTTTATTTGCCTTTTTTCTCGCTATGAGTGCTGAGTTGGATATGGGTTTTGATTGCACTCTTTTTGCTAAATTGCTATATAGGTACCAAATACGAGTATACATTATGTGTGGAATCTGTTGGATTGCTTACTATTATGTTGAGTGCTCATTTGGCGATACGATTTTGTGTATAAGTTAACATTATGCAAAATATTTCTGCGTATCAGGATTTTGAATAATGTGAAGAATATTTGCGCAGTTTCTGCTTCGTTGCTAATTGATTCATGTTGGTACATTTTTGGCGAAAGACTCACGAAATATGTATGCTTCCCAAATGGATCGATTCTAAGTCCGTTTCGGATTTCGATATATGCCTAAATACAAATGGTAGTTGTCATGACTAAGGTATATTTTCTATACTGAATTTTAGAAAAAGCATTTCTGAATTCGTACAAAAACGAAACAAATATACATGTCTATTATGTCATCACCCCCGACTGTCGTAAATCTAATTCCGCACTTTATTAGGTCATAATTGCATTTTCACCAAATCGATACTTTTATAATTGGATGCGGCCGTTCGGATTGACTGTCTTCTTAATCATAAATCTTAGTTTCTAATCCATAACAAATCAACGACAATTATCCATTCCAATTATAGACTGACGCGTATAGCTGAACGTAATGCGCAAGTATCGCTAATGAAAGTGCTAAAAAGGAAATGTCATGCTGTAAACTCATTACGTAATAGACACTTTTTCTATATGCGCTCGTATCTAGCCAGAAGAGCAGGTTTCCTTTTTGACCTGATTTTAATCGTTATTTTCTTCTTAATGAGACGCAATAGAAAAAATTGACTGAAAATTATAAGTAACTAGAAAACGGGTAGCGAAAAAAGATGTGTAATGTTAAAGTCTACAGGTAGCATAAATTAACGCTATTTAGAACGGTTTATGTTTTAGTCCCTTAGTTATTTTATGTGAGAATTTCCGTATTATCCACATCACCGCAAGCGTTCTTTATAATCCAGCACTTATGACTTCGATGATCGTTTACCATGCAAAAAAAAATAATGTTATATTATCTGCTTTAGAGATCCTATAACGGATAAACTGTGTGAATTCTTTCTTCTTCTTCTTTATGGCACGATAGCCCGACGTCGGGCCTTGGCCGCCTGGATTGAAGACCTCCAATTGTCGCGGTCACGCGACCTTGTCCTCCAGTTCCGAAAGCCTAGCATCTGGTGGGCGTCCTCACATACAGAATGCTCCCATCGGGCTCTCGGTCGTCCACGCAATCTGGCTCCGTCCACTCGTTGCGCGTTCATCACCTTTTTGGGCATGCGATCGTCGTTCATCCTTTGTGCATGTCCCGCCCATTGCAGTCGCTGCAATTTCACGATCTTCGACACCTGTAGCTCATCATACAGCTGATACAACTCAAGGTTGTACCGGATGCGCCATTCAGCTCGTTCACGAACGGCCCCGAAGATTCTTCGGAGAACCTTTCGCTCGAATGTATGTCCAACAGGTGTTCAGAGTTTTGGGTTAGGGTCCATGCCTCGCAGCCATAGCATAGCACAGGTCGGATTATGGTTTTATATACGTGGAGCTTCGTCTTCCTGTGCACCAGCTTCGAATTCATAATTTGGAGGACCGCAAAATAACACTTATTAGCTAGTTGTATCCGTCGCTTTATCTCATCTGTTTCGTTGGCGTCCTTTGACAAATTGCAACCCAGGTAAGTGAAGTTGTCTACATACCCTATATTGAGGTCCCCCACTGTGATGCTTGAATTTACTGGCGTTCTAGTTTTTGATTGCATCATGACCTTGGTTTTAGATTCGTTGATATGTAGTCCCTCTTCTTTGGCGGCGTTATTGAGATTATGCAGGAGGATTTCTGCATCACCCAATCTTCTAGACATGATGTTGATGTCGTCGGCGTAAGCTACTAGTTGAGTCGACTTAATGAGTAGCGTTCCGCTGCTGTCCAAATTCATGGCTCGAATTACATACTCCAGAGCCAGGTTGAAGAGCGTCGGCGCCAGCCCGTCGCCTTGCTTGAGTCCAGTACGAGTTTCAAATAGGTCAGTGAGTCTGTTCTGTACTCTGACCTGCGAGACGGTATTAGTCATCGTCATCCTTATGAGTCGCACTAGCTTAGCTGGTATACCAAAATGCAGCAGAATGTTGTACAGTACACTTCGATCGATACTGTTGTATGCCTGCTTGAAGTCGACAAATATTTGGTATACGTCGATGTTATATTCCCAGCACTTCTGGAGTAAAAGCTTCGCTGTAAAAAGCTGATCTGTCGTCGAACGACCAGGTCTAAAGCCGCCTTGGTACTCGCCAATGATTTCTTCTGCGTACGGATTAATTCTATTTTCTAGAATTTTAGATAAAATCTTATAAGTCGTACAAACTAATGAGATGCCTCTGTAGTTCTCACATTTTAGCTTATCCCCTTTTTTGTGGATTGGGCAAATTTGCGCCAATCTTCCGGGATTATTTCGTCGTTCCATATTTTAACGATAACCCACCATGCTTTAGCAGTTCAGCTGGAATCTCGTCAGCGCCCGGGGCTTTATTATGTTTCAGTGATTGCATGACGAGATCAACTTCTTCTATTGTTGGGGGTTGAATGGGAGGGCCTGTTTCAGCCGTCAGCTCCAGCGCTTCTTGTGTGGGGTTGTTCGGTTGAACATTAAGAAGCTCTTCAAAATGTGAGGCCCAGCGTTTATCAACGCTATCGGTGTCGCTAATTATATTGCCATCCTTATCCTTACAGAGGCAGGTCCTGGGTTGGTATCCACTTTTAATTGAATTAATTAGCTTGTACGCTTGTCTACTGTTCCTACTAGCTAGTCTTTGGTTTATTTGCATCAACTGCTCGTCAAGATGCTTACGTTTCTTACGTCTAATTAACCTATTCGAAAATCGTCGAAGCTCGTCATAATTTGTTTTTTTGGCTCTAGTTGCGCGTTCGGTCCATAGGCGATATGCCTCGTTTTTCGCATCTACCGCATTTGGACATTCCTCGTCAAACCAATCCTTTCTGGCTCGCCGGGCTTTGTATCCCACAACCTCCTCTGCAACCCTTTTGATGGTGTCTTTGAGTGTATCCCAAATCTCAAGGGCGCCTTTGTTGCTGATGTTATTTAGCAAGGGCGTCAGCTTCCCCTCAAGGGCAGTCGTATAAGTGACCACCGTGGCATCATCCAACAATTTGTCAACCGCAAAAATTTTTGCCGGATTGAATCTCGAATGATGCACCGAAGAAATTCTGCACCTATAAGTCGCCTTCACCATATAGTGGTCAGAGTCAATATTTGCTCCACGATAGGACCGAACATCCATCATGCTCGATGCTCATCTCTTGCAGTTAAGGACGTGGTCAATTTGGTTGACGGTATGTTGATCTGGTGATCTCCAGGTCTGCCTGTGAATACGACGATGCGGAAAACAGGTAGAGCTAATGACCATATTTCTGCTGGTCGCGAAGTCTATTAGTCGTTGGCCGTTGTCGTTACATTCTTCATGGAGGCTGTAACCTCCAGTAATCCCCCTATGCCAACTTTCGTTTCCGACTTTGGCGTTGAAGTCCCCCAGCAGCAATTTGACATCGTTTGATTGAAGTGAGTCGAAGAGATTTTCTAGGCGGTGGTAGAACTCGTCTTTGGCCGCGTCTTCACTGACTTCGGTGGGGGCATGCGCGTTTATGAGCCAGAGATTGAAGAACCGAGTTTTAATGCGAATCGCACACAGCCGCTCGTTTATGGGTTTGAAGTCGATAACATGCGGCTTAAGTTGATTGTTTACAATGAACGCCACTCCAAACTCCCTGTGGCCCGAAGGTTTTCCACTTGTGAAAATTGTGTACGAATTTCGGTCATCTATCTCGCTACTAAGCCATTTTGTTTCCTGGAGTGCAACTATGCTCAGCTTATATTTTTCAATCTGATCCAAGAGGGCCCTTAAGGCCCCTGCCCTATTCAGGGAGCGTACATTCCAGGTTCCGAAAGAGTAATCCGTTGTTCGTTTGCGAGGTCGTCGTTGAGTTGTATCCGTCCAATCCGAGGCTTTCGTTCCAGGTTTCTTGACGTCGAAATTTTTTTACAAGGATGAGTTGTCGGTCCATCGCTTAACCATGATAGTATTCGTAAACGAAAGAGGTCCATCATGGGGGGGCCTCGGAGGTGCTGCTTCGGTGATTGACTATTCGGTTTTTGTCACCCTATTACGTTTAGTAACCTGAGACGCTGAAGTTGTTAATACAGCACTCAGGCGCAGCGGTTACTCGGATAATGCGGGGAAGTAACGCCCCGTAGAGAAACATAGGAATTGGCCGGAGCCGTTCACCCTATGAAACTCCTCCTGCATAGCTAAGGGTCCGCAGTTATGCCCCAACTGAAAAGGATATAGGAATCGGCCGGAGTCTTTCAACCTTTACCCTCCCCCCTACGGAAGGTGCTGCTTCGGTGATTGACTGTTCAGTTTTTGTCACCCTATTACGTTTAGTAACCTGAGACGCTGAAGTTGTTAATACAGCACTCAGGCGCAGCGGTTACTCGGATAATGCGGGAAAGTAACGCCCCGTAGAGAAACATAGGAATTGGCTGGAGCCGTTCACCCTATGAAGCTCCTCCTGCATAGCTAAGGGTCCGCAGTTATGCCACAACTGAAGAGGATATAGGAATCGGCCGGAGCCTTTCAACCTTTATCCTCCCCCCTACGGAAATGTGTGAATTCTTTGCTGGCTCTAAACACTGTGTAAAAAAAATTTGGGCTGGGCCAAAAAAACAGTGTATTACGGTTAGAGTTGGCCGCAGGATGAATATTTTGAAAACATCTATGGAAACTAATTTTCGGAATTTGATTACTACTATTTTGCTTTTGAAGTAGTCCTTTAAATCTGAATCACTAACGACCCCAGGATTACTTTTGGTTTATCGATCAGTAACCACTATTTGTGACTTGAATCTACAAACATTCAGGTCTCCGAAAAAAAAAGTTAATTCAACTCGCACAGAAAAATTAATAAAAAAGACAAAGATTACAAACAATACTTTAAAAAACACATGCACTAGTAAAGCTTATAAGCTAATAGGAAAAAAGGTTGGGCACAACTCGTGAATGTTTGCGAAATTTCGCACCTTGGTAAATTCAAATCCAAGGATTGCTGGAGTCTTTGAAACTTGGCCATCTCTCCAAATAATTTTCAATTCAAGGTGTTCTTGGCCCATAAGCTGCAAGGTGCGAACGCAAATTACGAAATACAAGCTTGATGAATAACTATCATCTTATACCTACAAAGTCGATTTTTTATAACCGAAGTTTGGTACAAAACAGTTTCACAAAAGGTCTTCATATTTTCTTTCACAAAAAGATAAACCGCCTTTATCAAATGTACCTCGAATAAAAATTCGATGAACGGTTACAACTGAAATTTATACCGCTGTAAAATAAATTCTAATCTAATTGTAAATCGTGTTAAAGCGGTGTAAAATAATCTACTAAATCCCAGAAACGTTTAGTGAAGAAAAAATCAAAAATACAATAAAAACGTTCTAGTCCAGGGGTGAAGGCATTGTTGGTGTGAAAGGCGATGGTTAAACATTTTTATGAAGAGGAAGACATTCTTTCATGTCTGTTTGTAACGCAAAGAAATACTTTTGATCAATAACCAAATATTTGTATAGTTATTCCTGTTCTACCCAGTTTTTGTTTTTCAAACTGGTTCCTTCCCAACAGCTGTTTTCCGTGTCTCCTCGACAATTTGCGCCTGAAAGATCTCACCACTCTGTTCTCGCCGCCTCCAATTCATCCTTTGATTCTCCAATTTCATTCAATTCTGTTTTAAAGACAGTTGCTGCGAGAAATTGCGAGAGCGTCGACTGAACGTTTTTATTGAAAAATATTTTTTTAATCCAATATATTACGATTCGTATTATCCTTTTTCTACTTTGAATGAAAAAAAAACCTAGCAGCCTATATAATTAGATAAAATTAGATAACTCACGATTCAAAAAGCAAATATTGTGATCTCGCCGTAAGCTATTATCGACACGGTAAATAAATTTTTGTGAAGCAATTCAATATTTTGAAAACATTTTAGTACACCTCTATGGGTTCCTGTACGCAATTTTGACGTTTTTGGCATAAAAATTTCAGCAACATTATGCTAAAGTGAGGTGCCTTTGAGGACTTCATTCGAAGTAACCCGCTGGCTGAATAAAACCGCTTGTGGTCCGGATTGTGGCCCGCCGGCCCTATTTTGGACAACCCTGGTGTAGTCCACTATCGGCTTAATATCTTTGTTAATGTTATCGTTTGATGAGTCAAAAATAAAAAAAATCTAGTTATAGCCGCCTTTTGTGGACTGCGTTTAAAACTATGTAATTGATTTTTCATGTCAATATGTAAAATTGTTAGGAGTAATTAATAATATTCGAATTGCATTTTTTGTGTTCTACATATTTAGATGGCGTCATCATCTATTACGGTCGATAGTCACGCAACATTATCTACTTAAAAAATTTACACGTCGTATATATATTCCAAATAAAGAGGAAATGCATAAGCATGTTATTCCTTAGGAAATATTGTTAGTTAGCATTTTTCCCCTGTTTATTCCACTTGTTCTACTTTTAGCAACCCATTAGAATTGTTGACAATTCCATTGAAAAAAAATGTTATGAAATTAAAAGTTTAGGTCAGCGACGAGCTTACATTATTCAAATGAAACCGCGGCCAGTATTGACTAATTAAAAGAGAGGACTTACATTGCACCCACTGAAATTAAGAGAAAATTTTGTTTTGTATCTTTTCCTGCGAAAGTATATACACGAAAGGCAAAATTTACATTCCTAGAAAACTTTCTATCTCAAAAGCCTGCAATCGAACAGTTCTCGCTTAAACTGACCTACATAACATACTTCAAATTCCAATATTCCCAAATAAATCAAAACAACTCGACATTGTCGCGATAATAACAATAATTATAACCGATCGATCACTATACAGGAATGTATCAATTACTGAACTACATCGCTCCATATTACTCCATAGAATTACCAAGAATGCATGTAGCAGCCATCAGATACCGCACCAACCCGCAACAACATCGTCTACTGGTATTTTTTTTCTTTATCGATTAACCCAATTACAGCATTCTATCATACCATTTAGTATGTGCCAGTAATTTAGTTATGCTGTCACCGTTGTCTCGCGTATAGTGAACCTCTAGCAAGCTCGCCATCCATAATATGAAATAGACCGCCACCGTCGCCACCACCATCGTCGTCGTCATACTGTACACATAAATATTTGCTATCATGTCTCCAGGTGCTGTTGCAGCCGCGCAATGCAAGAGGACACAAAAAAGGCCTCCGTGGTGGAAAGAACCTTACCACGCTCCATGTATGACGAAACTTGCTGCCTGGCCGTGCAACACATCGAAATGCCTGAAATTCCAATGACACCATAAATTCACACAGCCACCCGTTTTGCCTATCCATCTGGTTGCAACCATACCGCAGGCTCGTATATAGAGGAATCACATCCCAGCTGTATACACTTAAAGGCAACATGGTGTGCTACATGCGTTTCCACTATATTCGACGTTATGGGCCGTTTGTTCGGGTGAGCCTGGTTCGCGGCTCCTGATGGTACTTATATGCGACTCCTCTAGACTCTATCTATACCACAGACAGGTGATGTTGCACCCAATTCAGAAATTCTCTAAAAGAGCCTTACTCCTATTACATATATGGAGTTGAAGGTTAGACGATGGATTGGGAGTGAGTGTAAGAGTGCAAGTACACAATGAAGACTTTGGCTTACTACCATTGAACCTCAATGCGCGTAACAAACACACAATTCCTTAATTGTCCACACATGGATTTGCTCTAATTCACAATTATAGGAGTACAAAGTATACGCGCAACTGAAGACAAGTGTGCCAACCGACCAAATCGGTAAGCATATGTCATAGTTAAAAATGAAATGCAACAGCACCTAACAACTAGAATAATATGTCATGCAACTAGTTGCACATATGCTCGATCTTGTTTTCGGATTTGTCCAAATGGTTCAAGATCCGCGGAATATACAGAGGCTCGAAACCCTCAGAGGCTTAGACCTCATAGTATGAAAAGCCATAGAATATTTATAGTGCAGTCTAAATCACCTGAAGCCGAGGGTGTAATCATCTGGAATTACTGTAAAACTTAACTGCATTCCCACAATCTGAAAGGTTAAACCAATGTAATTGGAATTATTTAAATATTACAACAACTAAATTGAATCAAACTACTTTATCACAACTATTCCACCCGATACACATCGCTGAAAGTCACAGATATCCTATTTTATAGGATTATTATATGTACACCGTGTTCGCCACCATCATCATCTTCTCGTCTTAATGCAAAATGATTTACATTAATCTCGTGTTGATGGCGTTAAATTTACGATAATAATTTAAATATGACAATAAATTTTATATGGTTAGTGTACGCTGTCTTTATAGTTGGCTCTCTGTATATGAATATGATTGCGCTGCGCCTTTTACAGGCTCCACATATCATTCGTTTCGTAGACTATTATACACGACGAATGAAATTTGCAATTTAATCTAAGCCAAAAGTATGGCTTGAACGTAGTGTTTGTTAATGCAAAACCTTATTTATAAAATGTAATGTAAATTATGCACTTGTTCGGTTTATTCTTGGCAGTTTGTTGTATACCTATGTTTCCTTGTTGTCTCGCAATATGTTGTGTAAATATTGTTTTAATGCAAAGTGCAGAGTAGCTAATAGAGCTGCAAAATATTTGTATAATTTTTATTTAATATGTCATTCTGAGAAATTTATTGATTCTTCTAGAATAGAGTCAAGTCTAGATTAGTAGAGTGAACATTATGTACATATAAGGGCAATTACATATTATGACTTTTATGCTGAAGCAACAGTCTATTATGTAAAATTTATAGTATGTATTGTACATTCAACATGTTTACAGAAATAATGGCGTGCTGATTTAAGTACGTTTTTAGCATACAAGGCTAGGAAAATATCCATTAGCTACAGTTTATGATATGTATCAATAAAATACTTGTTTCATTTATAGTAACATAACGTAAAGAGATTCGTCAAAAACCACACACAAAAATATCCATCCAAACGAATATTAAAAAGAAACGCACACGTTTTGACTGACCACATCAAAATACCGTTCGGTCTAAATTCAATAATTATAGGCATATTAAATCTTTGCGTCAGAGTGGCGTATTTGTTGGCATTCGATAAAAATAAAAATCAAATTTACACAAAATGTGTTAATAACGAAGAAAGATAGCTGAAATTGAAGCCATGCCCCATTAATTGTCACTTTTGCGAATCTGTATCTGCCTCTTAGCATTGAGAAATTTCTTCTTGTTCATGAAAGCAAAAAATATGAAGTTCCTTAGGTCCTCACCAGCCAATCGATAGTATGATCGATCGTCACGATCTGTCAGATTGTATGGAAAATTGACGGTAATGCAGTCGAAAAATGCATTATTTTTAATGACGATCCATCGTGCGATCGATTAGTATGGTGTATGGCGATTCTTAGACATAGCCTCAGTTTTTTTCTGGCTCAAATATCAAGATTGCATCATGATGGACAAAGTGTATTCATGCTCAGAAGAAATATTGTTGAAAAATCAAGTCGGAAAATTGATCTGGAGGGAAATTAGTAGAATAGTATACTTCTAAAGAAACCGAAACTTTTGTACATAATTTTGCTAATGGGAGGCATACATTAAAAAATGCCATTAATTTAAAAAAAAAACGGTAGAATTCTACACATTTAAATTTTTTATTATACCCTTCGCTCATAGAGTGGGGGTATATTAACTTTGTCATGAAGTTTGTAACGCATTAAAGGAAGCATCTCCGGCCATATAAAAAGTATACATATATGATCAGCATGACTTGGGGAGTCGATTGGAGCATGTCCGTCTGTCTGTCTGTTGCGACGCGTTTTACTCGGCGGGTATTGAATCTAGCACACGTGCTTCTTATTGTTGCAGGCTGTCTGTATGTTTGATTCACCCAAATTGGATCACTGGGGCTGCCATACAAACCTAGCCCCCAATTTGAATTCTTCTAAAAAAACTTTTTTATTTGTGTACCAATTTCAACGAAATCTCACACAATTGTATTTTTATTGATAACACAAAACATATGTAAGAACGGATCAAATCGGACCATGAGGTCATGGAGCTGCCATACAAACCCAACTCCCCAAATTAAGTTCTTCTAAGAAAAACTTTTTTATTTGTGCATCAATTTCAACCAAATTTAACACAAATGCATTTTTATTGATAACACAATATATATGAATGAATCGAATGGGACCACGGGGTCATGGGGCTACCATACAAACGCAACCCCCCAAATTAGGTTCATCTAAGTAAAACTTTTTTATTTGTGCACCAATTTCAACCAAATTTCGCACAAATGTATTCCTATTGATGACACAAAACATATGTAAGAATGGATCAAATCGGACCATGGCGTCATGGGGCTGCCATACAAATCGAACCACCCAAATTAGGTTCTTCTAAGAAAAACTTTTTTATTTGTGCACCAAAACCAACCAAATTTCACACAAATTTATTTCTATTGATGACACAAAACAGATGTGAGATTGGAGGATCAAATCAGACCATGGGGTCATGGGGCTGCCAGGCAAACCCAACCCCCCATTTTGGTTCTTCTGAGAAAATTTTTTTTACACCAATTTCACAAAACCTTGAATCAATGTGTCTTTATCAAAGCAACCAAAAAGGTAAAAACAAATGGAATCGTACAAATGGAATGCTCCCTGACATCCCCCAATAAAATTGTCTGAGTAAATATTTTTATTTGCCCACTTATTCCAACCAAACCCCACACATTGTTTAGCCGACACATCGGAACTTTTGTGAAGACAGAAGGAAAAGAATGGGGGGGCGTATTAAATACAAGTCGTAGGTACGCCCGAAAAAAAAACTTTTAGCCCGAGGGGAGCGAAGGGTATCAAAATTTCGGCCGCGTCCGAAATTAGCCTCGGCCTCGTTTTTATTTATGTCTGGAGAGATTTATAGAAAAGTTAATCCTTCTAGACCAGTCATGGGCAAAGTACGGCCCGCGGGCCAAATGCGGCCCTTTGGGCTTATCAATCCGGCCCGCGACATTGTTTTGAAGAAACCCTAAAAATTAGACATAGTGCAAAATATAATTTCTGTGGAGCTAGAACAGGATAACAATTTCCTACTCATTGTGTCTTAAGTATGGCATTGTCGCATGTAATATTAACTAAGTTTGCACGCAACATCACAAACATCAGAGGAGTAGTAGTAGTGTCCGGCCTTAAGACTTTTTTACATATCTTCTCAGTCACATCAACAAATTGAACTTTAAATTCCAGGGAAGAAGTCGATTACAAGCTTGACACATATCCAAATCATTATGACGATAATCTGTCATGATGATGAAAGTTCGAAATTGAGGTGACACATATGTTTTCGTCATTAGAATTCGTCATTTACTTTTGACGTTTGGTTAAATGATAAAAATGTCCCCAACAACAGCGATATTTTTATGAATATTCTGTTCAATAAATTAAAGGCACACTTTTCTTGAAGAATTTGAATAGAAACGTGTAAAGATGATAACAAATTTAATATTTTTGCAAAAATTCTTGTTCTTCATTTTTGCAACAGATGGCGTCCCCTGTCATTATTGAGCAAATGATGGTCCAAATGTGTAATTTGGAATTCGTGCTAATGATGATGGTGAATTTTCGTCATAACGACGTATTTGCGTCATTCGAAGATATGTGTGTCAATGTTTTTAATCAACGTAATGCGATTGAATTTATTTCTCAAACAACTATTCAAGAAAGACCTTACTCATTTCACAAGACTAAAAACTATTGCAGTTAGGGACGACAAACTTAAGAGTTACGAAAGTTGTTGAAAGGAACCTTTTAAAGTTGTTGAAAGAAACCTCGACATTTATAGAATTATTATTATTTAATTGTGAATCAAGTAGTTGCAAAGTAAAGTAGCAGCATTGCATGGCTGACAAATATGCAAAAATGCTGTTCAGCACTTTTGTCAGCAATATAAAATGCATTGTGCTTGACATTTCGTGCTGTTGCTGCCGGCATTCTATTTCCAGCCTAACACTGAATTGAAGCAACCCTTTCTCAATGCTTCTAAAGTTGAGTTCAACAATGCCCCGTCAAACTCAACAGGTGTTCTCTCCCATCTACAGGTGTTCTCTCCCATGAAGCTTCGATAGAACAGCTTCACAGGCCTTATACATCTGCAACTTATTTGCCAACCGAGGTTGCAGGTACGTTACTACACACTTGCAACATTCCGGCAACCACGTCATTCACATTCTTGCAACCTGCAACATGCCTACAAATCACTTATCTTCCTGTTTTTTTTTTGCGTGTGTATAAGGGTGTTTAGAAATCGATTGACTGACGATCATTTGGCTTTCCTAATGGGAATCAGCTCATCATCGTTTGAACCAGATTACGAACAACTTTTAGAATCTTAGTCTTATACGCTGTATAAGACTGACTTATGTAAAAATTGGAAACAACGTTTATCATTTTATTTTCACACAAAAATTTTAGATTGGCAATAAATTTTTTATATCAAATGGGAAAATCATTAACTCCAGAATTCATGTTTGCTCAAAAAAGAAAGGAAATTATATTGAAAAAAAAAACCAGACTGGGCACTGCCGAAATTTAAATAACCGTCACGCCTAAATGAATCTCAAGTTTGTTTGTGTTAATATTTTGTACCGCATACTATATGACGTTTTCCGATTCCACCTGTTCGTTGAGGCTAAGCCATTTATTTATATGGGGAATGTGAGTCTTGCAGTTAGACTCCTCGTTTATAAAAATATGTTTTTTCAAATTTTTTCGGCCCGCCTAGATAATTTTTAATTTTATGTGGCCCTCTCCTTAGAAAGTTTGCCCACCTCTGTTCTAGACGATAACAAGATAAAGCTTTTCCCCAATTTCTTTTTTTTTTACCTTTAATTCCGGTATTTTGCGCTTCTTTAATTCAACTGCCTAGCCCTAGGCGGCAGCCTATGTTTACCAGTATGGGAAATCCACTAGTGAACTAGACCGTAAGGTGCGCGAATTGTCAGATTTGTTTTGTTCGTACGTTAATCGGATTCTGTGTGAATTCATACGAGCCAGATTTTTTTTAAAACTCGTAACCGTTTTAAAAAAAAATCTGCATAAATTTTATAGTCAAACATAAGTGACAAAATTCCTTATTTCCAATGAATCTGATTTCATGGATATTAAAAACATTTTTCCAAGATTAATTTATATTTCAAGTTTTATCTCGCTCTAAAAAAATACTGTTAATAATTAGAAACTTTTTGCCTAACACCTCTATTTTTTTTCTATAATGCCTCCTTTTGATGCAACATGTCGGAAACTAACAATTATAGGTACTACGGCTTGCATTATGCAACAATTAAACTCCCTCTTCAGAAAAAAACGCATTTCATTCAAGCACCCATATCAATTACGGCCATAACCGGAACATCAAATAATTTTCTTGTCAATTAAGAAATAACAACTTGTTAAAATTGTACAAAACAAAAATAAATAATTCCTAAAATAAGCAATACGAGAATATCATCTTAGCTAAACTAAAGTGCAACAATTACATCTGTGTCGCGATATGACTTGATTATTGGAAAAACATAACGCATATGTTGTGTACAGTCTTTTTTTTTTTCATAAACCAATCAACCGCTCAACCTTATCCAATAAGCTTCAACAACGTGCAGATTAACTAAAGTGCCCCTGGGATTAAAATGCAACATAGCCGATTTATTTAAAATTTATCTGTAATTAATTCATTTTATACGATCAATCGGACTTTTATGTACGGCTGGGTATGAAAAAATGCATGAAAACAATTTTGTTGCATGGTTAGAAGATAAAAACAAAAAACTTAGAAGAGTAACTTGTTCAAACTATAGGATCATTTTTCGCTCATGGTGATGATGTTGGGGGCTATACGATTGAGGTGTCTAGGGTGATTGCTCAATAGAGTGTTAGGCATTGAGTTGAATCAGTTTGGTATTTTTATTGAAATTTATGGCACTTCTGCATCGTTTCATTCGAGTTGTTAGTCACATTTACGACACGGTAAATTTAAGATCAATTGCTATAATTTTTTTTCAGCGAGAGAATTATTGTAAGTGATTTAAAGTTTAACGAAAATAGGTAACGACAAGAATTTTATAGCACCTATGATATGATAATATCTATGATGACAGATTCAGACATTGTGCAGTTGAAGTCTAAGAGCTATTCTAAATAAATCTAAACACAACAACAGCACAATCTATAGTTGGATTGAATCGCGCCAGTATGGGTCGACTGGCTAAAAAATCCAGGTTATTACAAATACATACATACTATCACTCTAAATCTGCTATTAAATAGTAAAATCTATAAAAAAAATGACAATTTGTTTTTATTTTATTACAGTTTTTACTGAAATAGATATATGTAGATTTCTGATTTAAAATTTCCTTGAATTCAGTTACTCGTCACCAGGGACGTACCGAAGAAACATTTGTTGGGGGGGGGGGGGGGGGGGGGGTGAAAAGTAAAATTTGCCGACTACATTTGAAAATTCACCAATTATAATTAAAGGTACGAAAATTTCGTTTTTACGAAATATGTAGATGTGAATTTCGGCGAAAATTGCTCATTTATGCAAAATGTTCTAATTTGGACTTTTTCCACAAAAAAATGTATCTTTGCCCAAAAATGTCAACTTGGAGATAATTTTTCATCTCAGATTTTTTTCAGACGTTTTCCGTGAATAATAATAGAGAAATTGTTAAATGCAGAGAGTTCGCTGAATCACGAGCACGATGGCTTGCCGAAGACCGAGAAAGCACTTTAGTTGTAGGTTCGATGGATGAACTTTGTTTTCTGCAATGCGATTTTTTTAGGGAGAGTTTTTCTCGTGGTTCGGTGGACCCCAAAATTAAAATGAATTTTACATAGAGATAAGAGCGTAACGATATTAGCGGCACATGCCTCAGACTTTCTCGTTTTACCGTTACCGTAACTTCTTGAGGAGTCTTTTCGACTAGAACTAGTATCTATGTGTGTTGTCTGAATTCGGAGTATGATGCAGTTTGCAGACACACTTCATACTGAATAATAAGCACGCGAGGTTTTGAAATTTTTGAACAGTCGTTTAACTGTGAATCTACATAATTTCTAAAGTTATAGAAAATTAAAATAACAACAACAAAATTGACAAAACTAGGTTCTTCAGCGAAATTTCTAATATCCAAAATTAGTTTATTTGAAATTCCTGTTTTTTATTTGCGATATCTTTATCTTTATAATAAATTTTTTAGCGTTTATGTAAACATCATAAACGTTCATCCATTAACGTTCGTAAATGATGGATTTATTAATCTTAATTTACTATGATCGCTCGCTCGAAGCTGATGTCACTGGACATGTCAAAATAAGCTGAATAATCTTGTAACCCTTCGGTCCTTAGTTTGAAAGCCTCTCTCGCTATCTACCCAACATTTTGACACTCGAAACAATTTTCAAGAAGAATTTGAATTTCAGCATGCAGGCATTGCTATCGGCCGAAATATGTCTTGAAATGGTTGGAGCAATTCGGCATTTTTCTCCAATTCCTGCGGGACTTTGACATAAAAATGTCAAGAAGGATTTTGAGCTCTTTTCGGTCAAATTTTGCAAAGTCTATTTCGGCTGTAGTTTGAGATGATTCGTAAATTTTTTTTCGGAACACAACGAGTTTGGTGATGTTTTATGTAGTCCGATTCAGGGTCGTCAAAGTCCCGCAGGCATTGCTATCGGCCGAAATATGTCTTGAAATGGTTGGAGCAATTCGGCATTTTTTTCCAATTCCTGCGGGACTTTGACATAAAAATGTCAAGAAGGATTTTGAGCTCTTTTCGGTCAAATATTGCAAAGTCTATTTCGGCTGTAGTTTGAGATGATTCGTAAATTTTTTTCGGAACACAACGAGTTTGGTGATGTTTTATGTAGTCCGATTCAGGGTCGTTATCTAATTTTCCTGCGAAAATTGTGGAGCTTTGCACTAACGCATTGATTTCGCTGTCGTTGTTAATGTCTTCAAAATACTTTATTTTACTGTGAATCACGGCATCAATAATGTTAAGGTCCTGAGCTTCAAATTTTTGAGTTAATTTTTTTAATTGAAACCTTTGTCTTATGTTTTTTTTTGCCGAATAGATCTGTTAATAAGTATGTACATTCAATTACGTAATTTTAATATTGCAACTTTCAAATGATTATATCCTTAAACATCAACAGGTATTTTTTTGTAAATTTATTAATGCCGAAACTTGCAATCCTACATATTCCCACTGAGGCCAAATTTGCCGACTGGAGATGAAAATTTAAAATGTTAGGGGGGTGAGACACCCCCCCATTCCCCCCTTAGCTACGTCCCTGCTCGTCACTAACAAAAAAAAAACTTCAAAACAAATAATTTTTTATCTAAAACTATTTTATATAGTCTACTTTACATTTTTAATGAAGAAGGATACAATAAAGAATAAAGGAGTTAGAAAAAAAAACTAATTGTGCAAATTATAGAACATACTAAAACGGGACCTTTCGCTACAATCTTATTTTTGCTAAAAGCTATAAATCCCTGTGGTTTTTTGACCAAAACCTCCACTTTACAACCAGACAGAAAAGTCATTACATCACGTCTAGATGAAAAATATTATTATTAATACCCATGTACCACACAACTGAAACAAATATTATCTTGCAGATATGTTTTATACTAACTCGTAGATTCATCATACTGGGATGAGATGGTATCATATCCAATTCTGACTGACAACATGTCTGTCATTCACTCATAAACATTGTTGCGTTTACCACATGCCGTGAAATTCAATGTTTTTAAAGCACATACGTATGCTCATGTCTCGTACTTGGAGCCTCTTCAACCATGATGCCGCGGTGGTACTTCAGCTTAGCCAACCGCCTGCCTGATGCACTTCTGAATGAGATGCCATTAATGCAAGAGTGGTATTATCTTTAGTCAAGTTACATCTTGTCTTAAATGATTTTTCACCTGATGCTGAGGTGTGGAGCAAATTGGCGGGAAAAATGGTTGATTTGTGATTTGTGCAAGTATACATACATAAATGTATCTGTTCATGAATAATAGGGCTCTGCAGTCTGCACGTCATCATCGCTAGGTCGAACGCTACAAGATAAGATGGATTGCTGGTGGTGAAGCCCATTGAAAACGATTAAGATAAGTGGATATGATACACTGGTTGATATGTCATTCATTATATTAACACTCTAGAAAAGGGTTTGATTCATTTTGGGATTATTTGTTCTACTTTGTGGTGATATGATTTTGATTCAACCTGCATCATTCCTAATTAGATTTCCCCGATTATGTTCAATATTTTTACTAATATTACAATTTCAGTAGACTAAGCCCGTTTTATTACATAATTGTAGCAGCACTTTTAGATTGCCTTTCAGCCCAATTGGTGACGGGGATTAAACAAATGTGATCACCCAAAATTTTGTCACGCCTTCTGGCGTAGTTCCAATGGTACTACAAGCAAACAGCTATGGTGTATTCGATTATTTTGATTAGTTAGATTGATGAGTTCGTTAGATTGATTTGGAAAGTTATTTTAGCGCTGTAATGGTGTTGACCCATTCCATTATTAAAGTTTTCGGCGATGCCAAGCCAAGGCCACAAAAGGGTTCTGGTCGATAAAACGAGGTGTGAATGGATTAAACCAGAATGTGGACCGGATTTTTATGAAATTTTGGCAGTAAATATAATACGCCGAAAAATGAAATATAAATTTGGCCAAACTTCGTAAAAATTCGAGGAAAGCTATAGATTAGTTCATGATCATTGCCTTTCGAGGTTTTATATGTCACAACTCCCTTCGTTTCGAGCTCTACAGACGGTTGCAGGGTGTCAAACGGTATTTATAAAAATCTCTATAATGGTAAAGTTCCCTTAAAAGTTGTTTATGGGAAACTTGTAATCTGCAGAGTTTACAGGAACAGGGCAATTTTTTAACGGGTTCATGAACCTCTTAGGCCGCTATATGTGGTTCATCCGTGTGCATAACAATTAGTTTTAGGAAATTCTCGTGAATGTTTTTATAAGAATTTGAGATTTCTAGGGCGCCAATGAAAATTCAAAAAATCCCAATCCGATGCCCGCTTTTCAAAGGGACTTATAGTTGATCAAACATACAAACAAAAAACGGTTTTCTGTGTGCTATACTCATCTATACTCTTATCACGATCTGTGGCTCACTTAGTTGAGTCGCACTCTACGATGCTAGTAATCTAGAGGTCTGGAGATCGAATCTCGGCGTGTTCCAGGAAATATATAGTGCTTGCAACATTGTGTACACTTCTCTATATGCAATGTAACGTTGACTCGAAGTAGCCTATAAACGGCTGAGTGAACGCACCATGCCACACAATGGGTTACGGTACAGAGAAGAAGATACTCATCTAGTGAGTTTCTATAAAAAAAATTGAAACGTGTTTATTGCACTCTGGTTGTGTCCTAAACCTTTAAGAGGGTTCAGCACGTTGGCCAATATTGGCATATTTGACTACATATTTTAAATCAATCTTCCAGAGTGTAATTTTTCTAAAGAACTATATGCGTCCTATCCTGCTTTTTAGCGAATATGGACAATTAACCAAGAATTGGAAAATTTCTAATACATAAGTTTTTCATGTTTAATACAAGACCCGATGGAGAAAAAATTCAGTGTTGAGTGGCGTGAGTAAGGAAGAGAATCTGCACTACGGCGTGCTTGTTTTTGGAGCTGTACCAGTAATATCCTTGCATTCCAGAAACTTTTTTTCAACGATGAATTGGTTAATTGTGGAAATCTTGACTTATCGGTCCATTCTACTACAACTTGGTGCATGTTTGTAGTATTTTTGGCATGGCAACTTACCAGCTCTATGGAAACTACGCGGAACTTAGTCTGTTGGAGGAGAAGAGCCCCTGCGGGAGAAATAAGGAGTTATTCAATTTCGGAAATGTCACATTGCATTGAGACCTCTAAGCGTCTATAGCTCAGAAGGTTAAGCTGCTGACCTTGTGACTGAAGGTCGGAGGTTCGAATCCCGATTGGGACGAAACTTTTTTTCCCCTCAATTTCCTCAATTTTGGGTATTTTTTCCCAAAGTTTTGTGGTTTCGTACAGCTAGACACACTCATCAGGTCTTGTGTCTGTTGTCTATCTGTACACAAGACGACCACTTGAATTTTTAGCGGTAGATTTCTATGGAGATTTGATTTGCCGTGAAGGCATTTACCACCATAACGCTCGACCGTGCAGGTCTGTACCGGTGTTGAATGCTCACATTGCTTTGGGAGTTGTGATGGTAGTTAGATATTTATTCCCTCTCGAATTTACAATTAGGCCCAGTTTCTCGTAGAAATTTTACTAACGCGATAGCTAACCATCTTGTCAAGATTGCTTTAAGTCGACATCTCGCTTACACAATGTCTTGACATTCAAAGTTTCGCTATTCAGTACCCATGGGCTGGTTAAATCTTATCGTTTAGACGAGACACGCACCTGGTTTTTGGAAAAGTTTTAAAACTTGTCCGCTCGTGTGGCAATACCAGATCAAAGCTAATTGTCTTCAAAATCTCACCCCGACGTCACAATGACGTATTCATTTCGCATTGTTTGTGTTGCCGGAGGTAAATATACTAAATTAATGCATTTGTTTAATTCCTATTCGTATTTCTTTTAGTTTGGAATAAAACCTGCATATCGGACATCACGAAGTATTCCATCGAATGCCTTTTCTAAATCGATGAATACAAAGTGCAATACCTTTCGTGCTGCTCTATACTTTTCCATCGCAATACGAATGCGAATGTTACGAATGTTTGTGTCGCATACGGCTTGTGATCACGCCGGTGATGCATAGTCAGGAATTGCTCGAACAATAGCTTTATGTGGCCAGCATGGTTTCTATATCCTTGCCCCAGGAACTGCTGGCTAGCTAGAACGTTATTTCGACTGTAGATTTCTAGGAGCAGAGGAACAATATCCTCTGAGCGCTCTATCTTATGTATGGTGCCTTTGCAGTAAAATGAAGCATAGTTCGACGTATCTATCTATCACATTTTCTGGTCTCTAATCTAAGATGACACTAACACAAAAAAAACATTAAAAATATTTTTCTCCCATTTCTTCAGAGTAATTCCTTGGCATCATGGTCACTTTTAACTGGCGTTGTGGACATGATTGTCATGACAGCTAGTACGGAAAATTGCATTGGCAATACGTTCCACATTTAAAATCAAAAAATTGAATCCGATGGTCCCGATTTATCTGACAATCAAAAAATCTGGCCGATCAATCGGAGGGTCTATGGTGCCTCTTAGGTTTACACTTCGATTCACTAACTCAGCAGAAGAATAACGTCAAACGACGAATAATGTTTTACGTTTGTTTCATGTAAGCGCTGTTCCATTGCACCAACGCTTACTTATCGTTTCTGAACTATGAACTCATTTCCATATGCTATAAGTATTGCCAGCCTATAATTACACAAATCAAAGAGAGCTTTACATTTTATTCGACGAATTAAGCAATCATATTAATTTGCGTCTTGCATACTTTTAGGATAAAATTAACAAGACTTTGAAGAAACGCACATTTATAAATTATACATGCATTGACGATTTGATAACTTAACAACGCTTTAAAGAGCTGATAGCTTAAAGTGGTTGATAAATATCTACCAGAAACCGGCCCTTATTGTATTAATTCTGGCTCCCAAATTTGGTGGGTGCGAGTATTAACTAATGGTGGAAATCTTGACTTATCGTTCCATTCTATACACCAACTCGCTGCATGTCTGCAGAATTTTTGGCATGGCAATTTACCAGCTCTATGGAAACTACGCGGCTCTTCTCCTCCAACAGACAAACTTCCGCGTAGTTTCCATAGAGTTGGTAAGTTGCCATGCCAAAAATACTACAGACATGCACCGAGTTGGTGTATAGAGTGGAACGATAAGTCAAGATTTCCACAATTAGTTAATACTCGCACCCACGAAATTTGGGAACCAGAATTAATAAAATAATTATTATTAACGAATTGGTTGATTAAAACTACAGTTATCAAAATTCACAATTTACTGTACTAATCAAACAATTCGTCCAGCTTTGATTTTTCAAAAATGCAATTCTTTTCAACCAAATAACAAATTGATCAATCAATCAATTACAATATTATTGGCGCTACTAAAATAAAAAAAAAAACAAGATGAAAACATTTCAATACTTCTCGGCTACTGTATCCATTATCATATAAAAATCAGTAAAATCTCTCCAGTCATTCCGTAAATATCCATTAGCCCGGTAACAGCTCTACTTGACTCTCGGACAAGGCGGACGAAATAAAAAGAAAGGCGTGAAAATAACATCTATTCCATTATAATTGTGACATAATGATGATGATTAAACGATTAAACTCTTGTATAAAGGTATCGACATTAAAACTTTTTTTTATGTCTTTTCCTTTGTACATTTTATCTGTCAGTTAATATCTATGTTGAATACGTGACTGCCTATTAGCACCTATCAAAGACAGTTTAAAAGATATCTCTATATATGCAAGAGAAAAAATCTACCAACCATAATGCAACAACAAAAAAGAGTTTAGTCGTTTTTTTTTATTATTTCTAGCCTTGTTCAAGTGCTGACTTTCTTTAGAGTCTTTATAGGAGTTTAGACAGACAAGATCAGCGTCATCATCATGATCATAATGAGAAAGGTATCTGGACTGGATTAGGTTACATGAGATGATATCCACCCGTGTCTGAGAAAAAAAAAACTAAGCTAACGCGTGTTGAAGATACATGTAACAGAACATATGAGTACCTACTTCAAGTAACATTGAGGTGGAGATTAGGTGTGAAATGTTTAACTTTAGTTATTTTTTTGTGCACAATGTGATGCTACGGAAATGTATTTATGAAGTTACGGAGGCCTAGTTTCCATACATTTTACATGTCATCATATAAGCTTTTTCTTCTACTTCTAAATAACCACAGTCAATTGAACAAAAGAATACTTAAATTAAAGTTCAATTATGTTCAGTACTTTCTCATGAAGATTCTATGCATTCTATTCCCTTTACATATGTATGGAGTTCAAGTGGCCGAACCTTTGGAATTAATACATATTATTGACCTTAAATAAGATGATGAGATTTAATGATGCCATATGTAGATAGAGTACATTATAGTCTCATTCACATCATGAGATTTACATTTTCACCCTTAGAGGGGACTCACACTATGGACAGGATTTACTAAAACCACTAAATTAATCGAGTCGAAACCCGCCTACTAGATTAAATCGTACGTCATTAAATTCAAATTGCATCGTAGAATGTACTTGCATTATTCAAATTGCAGTACAATATGGTACAACTGTCAACTAAATCTAGGATTTAGCAAATCTTGTCGATAGTCTGAACCGCCCCTTATATTTTTTTTTTCATTTTCAACAAAAAAATCCAATTAGTCTGAAATGAAATGTAAAATTTCTATATAAAATTTTGCGGTATAAAATAGCAGCGATGAGCGTCTAACACTATCATGTGGATTTTAAACTTAAAATATTATTTTCAAGAAATTGATACTTTGTTGCATAGTGATTTTTATCTGTAGTAGACATATGAAAAGTGGATGAAAAATCTATTTTTAAATTGTTATACATTCTAACAAATTGTATGTATTACATGAGAATAATGATTAACACACGCTACAGTAAGACACGTGACACGAATTAGTTTGTGGTGCCCGCTTGCCATAATTCATCTCCACATATGAGGTCAAAGAATATTCTGGAACACCGGGCGTGACTGAAAAAAGCAACAGTTTCAATAAAATTGCAGGTATGACCATTTAGTGACTGAGATACCAAATCTGAATTCTCTTAAGCTCTGGGAAAAACTTTTCTGTGTAAGAACATTTTGAATAGCATTTTCCATTTTTTCTAGGGTCCGATTAAAATTTCATGATACAAACTATTCGATCAAATGCGCCAATTACGTGTTTAGGTTATTATGTGTAAGAGTCATTATGCAAACATTATCGTAAGAAAAATCATTTTAAAGAAACAAGTCTCTTTTAATTCTATCCATTCCGCCGCAATCAATCAATCATAACACCTTTTTTTTTGCTGCTCTCATATGCAAATGTTGTCTAAAACCCTCCCGTCAATATTACATCAATTATCAACTTAACAGCTCCTCCTAGCTACCTTGTATTAGTATATTACTTGCAGCACACAGGTGTAGCTAAAACCCGCGCGCGATATGTAGTTATCTGCATCTCAGCAGGCAATCATTTATTAATTAATCTGACTTCTTTGGGTCTTTTCTTTTTCATTTTCGTTTAATTTGCGTGGAGCTCGCGTATGTCTAGTTTACTACCTTATGCATAATACTACTAGTACATTGCATTACACCATATTATCAGATTATCATGCACGCATACGTTTATATTATTTTTGCTTTTTACAGATTTTACGATCACATGTTATGGTACGTGTCGGAGGCGGTTGGGATACTTTGTCACATTATCTGGATAAGCATGATCCATGCCGATGTCGGGCGCAACATCGGTCGTCCGTTGCAGCGCGTCTTGTGCCGCGAACAAATCTTCAAACGAATGGCATTGAGTTGCATAAGGCACAGGTGATTTATGAAAGGTAAGTGTTAATATTATGTGAGTGCCGAAGCGGCCTAATGAGAGTATAATGTCACATGTTTTTGCTTCCAAGGACAAGATTGTTGATTCTCAGTGAAAATCAGGGCCAAACAATTTGTCTACGTCGTCGTGTCGACTGTTGACTAAGTAGCCTTATTATTATGCATTTTTATTTACAAACTTAGAATACGCTTATTTTATGTAATTGCGAAACAATTAAACATGCTCCTTGGCATGAAAAATTATCCTTTTTGCTGTTGAAAGCTACCTTGTATTGTATGAAAGAGTCAGTAAAATAAATTGTCTATTTTTTTGTACATGAAATTACCTTTACCGTTAGTATTTGTAAACAGGACTCCAAATAATTTGAGGAAACCAAATTAAAATTTTATCAACAATTTTTATAAAAACGTAGGTTAAACTAAACGAAACATTTTCTGTAAATCGAAAGATTTAAGCAAGAAACCTGATGCATTTTTACTTTTTCCAACATCTCTAGAAGAAAATTCGTCGTGTTCGTCGTCGTGTTATTGTATACTTTCCATAGAGCTTTATGGACAATTTGGGTTTTTGATCTATTATTATTAGAGGTACGGAAATTTCGCAAATAAAAAACAGGAATTTCGCATAAACTAATTTTGAAAATTAGAAATTTCGCAGAAATTCGCATAAAAACATAATTTTGTACATTTTGTTGCTTTATTAAACTAGAAATTTTAGAAAATCGCAATGAAACGAATATTCAAAAATTACGATCACATTTCATTCAGAAATTTTCAACAATAATAAGCAAAATAAATCGACTAGGAAGTAGTGTGTCTGACAACTGAATATTACTACGAGTTCAGTTGTGGAGAAATATTTTTGACAATACATACGACAAAGTCGACAACCACCCTCAAGAAGTCACGGTAAAAAGAGAAACTTCTGAGGCAGAACCCGCTAGTACTGTTTCGCTTTTTTATGTACAGTACATTTCAATTTTGGGGCTCGTCGAACCGGGAGAAAAGCTCTACCTTCAAAAATCCCGATAACAAAGAAAAACAAAGTTCATTCATCCGACCTATGACTAAACACCTTACTCGGTGTTTGGCAAGCCATCGTGCTCGTCTCCGAACTCTTGCATTTTTGGAAATTTCTCTATTCTTATTAATGGGAATCTTTTGACAAAAAATCAATCTGAAAAACTATCTTCCATAATTGATTCTTTTTACGAGAAAAATTCACTTTTCGTGGGAAAAGTACAAATTCGAGCATTTCGCATCAATTCGCAAAAATGAGCAAATTTTGCTGAAATTCGCATCTATTTCGTAAAAACGAAATTTCCGTACCTCTAATTATTATTATTATTCATTTGATAATCCACACATCAAACCGGACTGAATTTGAAGTTAAACCCGATGTAATTATTCGAAGCCCTAAGCTTCCAGAAGGAACTTTGACAACCTCTAAAGGAGGCTTTAAATATATCTATTTTTGTAGTTATGATAGTCTATTCATTGATTGTTCTGCAAATTTATATACATAGATTATGGTACCTCACCTATTGGTGAGAAACACTGGAAACACTGAGCAGCAATTATGACCAATTTCGATTGTGTGCCTTTTTCATTTTTTTTTCATACGGTTACAGTAATGACTAATGAAAAACTTACAACAGTTATCAATATTTCATAAAGTTTTCGGCGGTCCATTCATCACTATGATAGGTATTTTTTTTTTATTTTTTTTTTTAATTTTTTTTTGTCTTTCAGAGTCATTGAACGAACAAATAGGCTTATAAAATATGTCTGATATGCGTAAACAGATTAGTCATTTGATTTACAAACATTATAAATATGTGCGTGCTCATCAAATAACAAAGAAAACAATTAAGTGGATTTTTCAATTAATTATTGATTTGCGCGGAAAAGTGATTTTGTGTTATTGAAAGATTACAACAAGGTCACGAGAGAATTATACGCAATTATGTTATATAGACTTAAATAAAGTGCCTTTTATGGTGTACCTATGCGAACAAATGGGAAGTCGTATAGTTATAAGCGAATAATTTGTCTAGATAAAATGGAAACGAAATTAGAAAAATTATAGGGAAATTAACTGAGAAACTAAAAGAAGTTAAGCAATCAGGCGGAACAACAACAACAACAAATGACAGAGCAAAGAAAAGCTTAACACATAATTTTGAAATTTGTGTGTATTTTTATCACTACAAACAATTAGTTTCTAATAGGTTTATAGTGTTTACAATAATATTTTTTTTTTGCTTTATATGAAACGTACCATGTTCGGTTGCCTTGATCGTACGGTTGCCAAACTCTGATATACAGAGTGTTCTGCATAGACCCGCGTAAAATTCTA
The DNA here is from genome assembly GCA_949715475.1 of Microchrysa polita. Lineage (NCBI taxonomy): Eukaryota > Metazoa > Arthropoda > Insecta > Diptera > Stratiomyidae > Microchrysa > Microchrysa polita. The sequence continues at coordinate 6,071,538 of OX454418.1, read as the reverse complement.
CAGTTTGTTATCGGAAAAATGTCGTTACGGAGTAAATGCATTTTTATGAAATGTCAAAAGAACATGTCAAATTACCGAATTTCCATGTCAAATTTATGAATTTCAAAATCAAGTCAACGAATTTCCATGCAAAATATTGTAAATATTGTATACAGCTTTAGCTTTCGTTCGTTCGTTCGTTCGCACATGGAGTATTGTTCTATTGTGTGGAGTCCGTTCTATAAGGTGCATATCGAGCAAATAGAAAGAATTCAACACAATTTTACACGGTTTGCCATTTATCAAATTGGCTGGCGTTTCAAGCCAGACTATAAAACTCGCTGTTTCTTATTGAGTTTACAAGCCTTAGATTTATAGAAGAACATATTTAAACGCTATGTTTATAAGAGACCTGTTTTGCTCTCATATTGTTTGTGAAGATATATTAAATAACTTTCAAGTCAGAAATATTCCTCACAATTTACGGCGGAACAACCTTCTTGTTCAGCCTTATCATAGAGTAAACTGTGGGCTTAACGAACCAATTACAAGGTCAATTATTCTTTATAATAGTTTGAAGGACTTACTTAATTTTAATTGTATTAATAAAGTAATGTTTAAAAGAAGTTATTTTGATAAATTTCCTTATTAATATATTTTGTTCTCAGTTTTTTTTTTTTTACGATCTGCTAGAGTTTACACTCGACTGATTGATTAGTCACTTACGTACGCATAGTAAGTAAAGTGATGCCGAGAAGCCAAGTCCCGGGACAAAAGTTTCTGTGAGGCAAAAAAAAAATTGACAAATTTCCATTAAAACTTGACGAGTTTCCAGATAAAATTGACGAATATTCATTTTTCATGTTGAGGAATTTAAATTTCTGGTTGGCGAATTCCCATTACAATTTTGTTTTTTTTTTTGCAAATTTTTATCCAATTGACGAATTTTCAAACAAGCTCTAGAAATTTATGTTCAATATCGGCACACGCACATAATGCTGCAAAATAAGAAAAATAAAATAAAATAATTAAAAATCAATTACCTACGACTAGAAAGTTAGCAGCTAGTAGGACTTGATTGGAAAGTACCTTGCTGTTGTAGTAGCAATTCAATAGAAGAGTTTTGTTTCTTTTATCGGAGGGGGTTTTGGCGGCTTTTGGCCGTTGTAATAACGTGTATAGCTCTGGGACGGTTTACATTGAAGAACAGGCTGCCATCCGTAGGCATCCATGGCGACGAGTTTGGTCCCGATCAGAGGTAGAGGGTCTTCTCTACGCACTGAGCTAACGAATGCCCAAAATTAGTAAGAAGTTACGTTTGAGCAACAGAAAATACTGATTCCAGTCAGCGGACAATGCCCATTATGGGGATCAAATAGGTAAATGGAAAATTTGACTGTTTAAACAAAGGTCCTCCGCTTTGAAAAATTTATGTTTTCACATATTGAGACTACCACAATTTTGACGTTTATTATTAGAAACGTTCTGCGTGATCTCAACTTGCTCCTCGCGGGCTTTTATTCCTATAATTTCCATTTATGGGGATTATAATTATGGAGTTTTTTGAACTAGCCTTTTTTTTTATTTCGAGCATGGGAATGTCGTATCCATTTTTTAATGTTGAATAAGTGGACATTTTTCGGCATAATTTTAGCTGAAAGTAAATGTGCAGTTCCCCTACGAAATACATAATATATACACTTATGGCTAAAAAATAAGTTCACCCTGTAGCCAAGTAGTTATTTGAGTAAATAAAATCATATGGAAAGATTTAAATACTTAATTGGTGAGGAATCAAATAATATGTAAATTAGCATATTATAATAAATAACAGCTTTCATTTACCTTGAAAAAGTACATACGATACATACGAACTAACTAAAATAGGCTGGACAAAATAATAAGTACATGTCAGTTAAATTGATTAAAACTGATTTTAATTAAAATACATACTATGTTCTGATTCGACAAGAATTTGATTTATTTTATTATTTAAAAGTAAATGGTCCATTATTAAAAAAATGTTGCAGATAATTCTTATGGCATGTTCCCAAACATCCATATATCCAGTTACTTCCAGAAAATTCCGTAATTGGTTCGTTTTGTGAAAAGTTTGTTTCTAGTTCATTGATTCAACTCTTCCTAAATATTTGGTAGAAGCGGATCCTTAACCAGTTTGTGCGAATATCCTGCTGAAATCCCCATTTAAAGTGTATGGGTTCATCAGTTAATATTCTAGGACTCTCAACTAACATTTCTTATATGGAAATTGCCTCATAGTAAGGTATGTATATATTTGAACGAAACCAAACTATGAAAATTAAGACCAAGTTTTCTTTGGCCTCCATGGGAAATAGCCAGTAGCGTATATCATATTATTTTTTCCTGAATATTACGATAAGAGTACTTTCCAATCGAATTTATTACGATCTCATAAATAAAACAGAATATTCTGTGAGTTTTCATTGCTCGGTTTAGACAAGAAGAACTATCCCTCCAAAATTTACTTGTACCGTCAACACTTTTTGACATCGCCATGGAAAGTTTTAAACTCTTTTCCAAAACTGCTTTACTTCTTGTATTCTCCGATTTACTTTTCAAATGGATTCTATATTTTCAATATTTGCCGCGAAAATCAACAGTCATGCCAAGGGAACTTTTCTCGCCATAGTGATAATGAGATCGGCAGTTATCCTTAAGGTTCTTACATGGACTTAACCGCATTTGAGATTGCTTTTATTTAGTTTTTAATGAATTACACAGTAAATACAATGTTTAGCTGGTTTATTTCGTTATTGAGAGACTAATTTTTTTCCGCTATTTCAAAGTTTCGAACTTAAACGTATTTCTTCGTACCTACCTATGCGTTTTTCGCCCCTTAAATAATTTTGTTTGTTTTACATTTAACGCTTGTTGCATACACCAATGAATAAAAAAATCCTTACGGAAAATTGCAAGTTGTTGACAAAAAATTAAAAAAACCGATGGTGTACTTATTATTTTGACCAAGCTGGAAACCCACTTCAAAGCTAATAATAGGGGGATGCCATTTAGTTTTTCGATTCCGTTGGCATTGTTGTATCCTAATTGTTGTAATGGCTATCTATTTGGAGTAATTCAATTTTAAAAATTAAAGTTTGGCATAAAAAAGTAGGGACATGAGGGGTGCACTTATTTTTTTGGCCATATTTGTACATATATATTGTAGCTCCTCTGGCTGTCTAGTGTCTACAAGTAAATTTTCAAGTCAAATTATATTTCCGTATCACCGATTATTGCGTCAACCATTGATATACGAGTACTTCCCGAAACACTTTAAAACAGAAACAAAATTTGTTTGTGAATAAATGAATTCAGTTTTTTTCGTTTGCTATCAAATTAAAATGTTCGCTTTTCGTTGTCTGAATTATTTACAAATATTCGGTGCTAATATCGCACTATTTTTGGCCGCATTCGTCACGCAGTGAACTTTATGCACTTTCGACATAATAATGCTGGTCCGCAAATTCGCAAATGCCTTAAAGCGTTACGCACATTTGTTCGCTTTAAAAGGAGCTTTTCATAACCTCCTCCCTCCATTCAGTATACTCGCGCTAATATTTGATGAATAAATTCGCATTCCTCATAAATATCGAAATTCAACAGTTGCGTATACGCACTAACATTTTCCATCAAAACAACGACCTCGCAAAATTAATCAGGCTTTCAGAAATAAATTTATTTCAATTCACACCTCAAATGTACATACAATACATAAATTGAAATTCACCTGCTGGCATTTTTGAAATCATGATCTATGCACTTAGCCATATATCACCCAATATTGTGGCATAAAATCCGAACCGATCGACCGCTTTTCAACACCAAAAAAGCCCGTTCAATTCATACAAGATTATTTTGACACCTTCAAATCGGATTATTATAATTTTTTACATTTTTCATTAAATACGCGATAGTTTAGAGATCGAATTCACCAAACCAAACATATGAATATTTATTTTCAAAAAAAAATTTCACGCCGCAGCTTTTATCTTGGAACGGTTCGTAATGCCATAAATGTATTAATCGAACGTTAGTCTTGATCATGACATGTAAACCCAATTTTAAATAATTTTATTCAATAGGAAAATTAAACAAAAAAAATACTTTATAATTGAATAGCATGTATAATGCACTCGTACACAGCGGAGATTATTAGAATTATCCGCTCTCTTACTCCAAACCTGGGTGTCGACACTGAATCAATCATCAGCTGGAAAAACAAATACATACCTCGTTCCAAAGCGTGATTAAATCTGCGGTCACTGCATCTTATATTGTTGTTTGTCTCGAGCTCGAGTATCTTTTATTACTATTGTTACTGTCTCTTAAGGTATATAATGTAATGAGCCTTCGAATCAATTAATGCAATTATAAGACGCACACCTTAAATCCGATCTGACTATAATTTGTGCAGAGTACTTACGAGCTAAGAGCCTTAGTTGAACAGGTACTATGGGCTGTATCTACGAGTTATAATAGTAGATAGTAATCTTAGAAGTTTGTTTTGATTATATACATACATTTTTCAAGCTCCGAGGTAATCATAAATAATAATAGAGTAGTGATTTGTAAGCTGACAACAATAATGGACCATTTAGAGTCATACTAGTAATTTGCGTTATAAAACATACAGTAAAAGTCTCCTTGCAGTGATTACGATGGTCGTTGAATCATTGATTTGAATTGATTGATCGGTTGCCTTTTAAAAGAGTGAATGGGTAACTCGTGAATGCCATAAAGCTCATATAAGCATTTTGCTGTGATATTTAGTTATCTCATTGATGTTATTGTTGTGATCTTAATTTTGGAAGACTATCCCTGCGGTGTCAGATTCTGAGATCATAATATGCAAAAGGTTCCGTGACCAATGATGTATAATCAACGTCATCTATCCTGGATAGGATTTTAATACATACATCAGTCACTTTATCAATGAGGAGTCCTATCTCGTCATCTCTAAAGGTCCATCTAGATTAGTCGCCAAATGGCGTCACGTGCAACCAAATGGCTGTTGTCATTCCAGCCAAACTGATCGCCAGGGTGTGCGTCCAGTTTTGATATTCAATATGGCAACTCAACCAACCGCTTGTCAAATTCAAAGTGACAATTTCGCAGCTTTTGTTCGTTCTTTTGTTTGAAATTTAATAATTTTTGAATGGCGTCTAATAATTCAAACGCGCAGAGTCCGATTTTGATAATTAAATTTAAAAAATCACCAAAAGAAATTTTGGTTATGTCATTTTCTGTCTCCATTTGGCTGCTAGTGTAGATGCTAAGTAGCATGATGATGCGTGATGCCAGTTTTTGGACGCGCAGCCATTTGGCGACTAATCTAGATGGACCTTAATAATATCAGTGTCGTTTGTTTTGTGATGAATATCCAGGCATGAGTCAAGTCACATGTTATCCTTTTTTCTGACTTCGTCTCAAATTTCCAAATATAATCTCGTGACACTGGATACTTCTACGTTTTTCAGACAATGAATCTTGTAAGTAAGAAAAATGCTCAAAAAGGAAACCGACGACGCGTGCTCCACATTCACTTATTATGCGATCGACCATAAACTCATAATCTTGCAATCAATCAAATCGCTGACCTTAACCTGCTTGCGCCTTTTCTTTAGTGCGCCTATCCATAGAAACGTCCTTAGCCTGTCCCCATGAATTATAATCGTCTACGCCTGCCTCTGAGATCGGCTCATTTTTTACACACTTGTGCTTTCTGTGTCCTCTAATTTGTTTTCACTCGATGGACATAAGTTGATCACGACGACGAATCTGATTTCTGCATATGAACCGACTTGGATATTGCCTGGCAAATGACGTTGTATCGCGTCGTGGTCTGGTCAAGCTATAGTAGGCCAGTCATTTAACGATTTTAGGTCGCAAAAAATTGCTCGGCTCTGTTGTTTTGGGATATTGTTAGGATAGATACCAGAAGTGTACCACCAAGTTTGCAACTTCGAAAAACCTGTGCTAACCCCGTAACCCTAAAAAAACCTCAAAATTTTCGGACTTATTTCATATTTTTGGTTGTAATTTCTAAAAGGTGCTTCCTACAAGTAAGTCGTCCACTGCACTTTTAAAGTTAAAAAATCTCCTTTAATTTGAGTGTAACCATAGCTTTGTAGGTGCAAAGGGTCCCAAGCACTTTAAAAAATGTGTTTTTTTTTTGTTAAAAATGTCCGAAATTGTATTTTAGGAGGTTTGTATGACAGCCCTATGACGTAATATTTCGATTCCATCCATTCCTAGATATGTTTTGAGGCTTTACTAGGAACACATTTAGGTGAGGTTTGGCTAAGATTGGTTCATAAAGAAAAAAGTTTTTCTTAGAAGAACCTAATTATCAGGGGTTGGTTTGTATGACAGCCCTATGACCTAGTGTTCCGATTTCATCCGTTTCTAGATATGTTTTGAAGCTTTGCTAAAAAAGACATTTGGAGGAAGGGTGGTTAAGATTGATTCACAAAGAAAAAAGTTTTTCTTAGAAGAACCTAATTACCAGAGGTTGGTTTGTATATAACGTAGTGTTCCGATTTCACCCGTTCCTAGATATTTTTTGAGGCTTAACCAGGAACATACTTGGGTGAAGTTTGGTTAATATTGGTACATAAAGAAAAAAGTTTTTCTCAGAAGAACCTAATTTTCATGGTCTGATTCCATTCGTTCCGGCATATATACAGCTAAGTAACTGGTTTATAACTTAATGTCACATGATTTTTTCCGTAGAATGCGCATTTAAGCCGATATTCAGCTCGGAACATGACTGAAATTACAATTTCGAACTTTTTTTCAAAAAACAATGTTTAAAGTGCTGTATCTTGGGATCCTTTGCGCCTACAAAGCTGGGGTTACAATCAAATTAAAGAGGATTTTCTTAGCTTTAACAGTGGACAACTTACTTGTAGAAAGCACCTTTTAGAAATTACAAACAAAAATATGAAAAAAGTCAGAAAATTTTGAAATTTTTGAGGGTCACGGGGTTAGCACAGGTTTTTCGAAGTTGCAAACTTGGTGGTACACTTCTGGTATCTATCCTAACAATATTCCAAAAAACCAGAGCCGAGCAATTTTTTGCGACCTAACGCCTTATATTTCGGTTTATTGACTGGCCTATAGGCACTAGAATTGATTCCAATATAATATGGTCGCGCTACGACCACCGCCACTATTGCATACATAAATGTTAACTTTGCATCGTAGTCAAAGAGTTATCTTAATTAATTACTATACATCGGCAATCTGTCCGGCCGGATTATCTTTTCACTCGGACATGATTACATGTGTGTCTAATTGCATTTCATATTACATAGCGTCGTAGAGAAGACTGTCAGATGTGACGACAATCTCGTTGGTTTGTTTGGTGGAAATTTTATGTATAAGAGAGGTTTATCGAGTATGAAATGGTATAAAAGAGTGTCCTTTGTCCTGCGGCAACTAGAAGCAAATACGGTTTTAATAAATCCGTCGTTTTACATTTAATTGCTAATCGATTTTCATGTTTGGTTAATTTGTTTTTCTTGTGTTCTTTTTTTTTTCCAGATCACCGCCACCGGCTAGAAAAGTTCTTGCAGCCAGTAACACAATGACTAATGGAGGATCACCATATTCGGGCAATAGCAATTACAGTTCACCGCTTCAAGCTAGCAGCACTATAAGCACTCTATCGCCACCATCACGAGCCAGAAGTCGTAGTCGCAGTCCAACACCACAACGAAAGTTTTTGAACAGTTTGGCATCACAGCAGCACCAGCAGCAACAACAACAAGCAAACCAGAGTGGAGCAGGTCTGGTTGATGGTTTCACTGTAAGTACTTTTTTTTACCAAGGATTTGAGGTAGACATTATAGATTTCTGGTACCGTGCCTTCATCATAATAGGATTATTTAAAAATATTGAAGTACATACATTTTTTTTGTGAATTTTTCAATATTACAATAATAGTAAAAAAAATTACACATATGACGGTCACAAGAGCGGAAACGTTAGCGAACAAATCATCCTATGAATGAAATAAAATGAGTCAACCCTAAACAAAGCTGCATAAGTTATCTGAATTACCCCCTACATTAAATTAAAAATAGGTTTACAAGGAAAAATAACTTTTCGAAAAATTCTTTTGTGTGCTGAACTCAAGTCCCAAACCCGCTTTTCTTCATAAGATCAGGTCGTCACCCAAATGTGATTTTAGAATCCAACAGTTATGGCAGTATCCGGGGGAGAGGGATTTACCGTGTGAAGAATTGTGAACCCAGGGGGAAAAAGAATACAGATCCGGCTAATTTGGCGGCCTGTAGCGGAAGAATTCAATTTCAATTTTCCTAGGGATTGCGACAATTGGTATTTCGATTTGGTCTTCTCCAGTACTGAAAACGGTCGATTTGGGATGCTGTAACGGGCGAGCTTAGTTTTGAAGAAAAAAATGATTCCATAGTAAACTCAATAATAGGTACGTTTTATTGTGTTTATCCCGTGCATGAGTTAACAATTAAAAACAACGTTTGTTACGTTATAATTGAATTTAATTGTTTTATTTAAGTATTGAGGTCCGGACTTCTATGGTCGGGAGATACTCAACAACTGAGTTATAATCTACATATATGTGACCTTAAATACTAATTCTTATTTACTAAATCTAATCCTAATGAGGTTCGAGGGAAAATATATAACACTTTTCCCCTTAGCTCATATTCTTATTTTATTTTCACATCTGGTGGTATAAATTTGAAATATATTATTATTGGTCATAAACCACGACCCTTATTCTAGGAAGATTTTATTTCCTGCTGCGATGTTGTATCCGTATCTGGTTCGCACATGTTGCCTTTGTGCGTTGTACGAGTATAGCGTAACTACCGCCCCTCTTAAACAGAGACGTCCCGGATCTGATGTAAATTGTTTTCAATTTGACGAATTATATGCTGAATCCTTGATTCCATCTGAAGATGTTCGGGTTGTTCGGCTTTGGCTATTTGGTTGTAGTGATAGCATTTGATTGCATATGCGATACCTATTGTTAGAATCAGCACTATGATGACGGCAGTGACCCAAACCGTTTGCTGTGTTTCGAATTGTTCAGCCATTTGGTCGATTTTTTGCAGATTTTGAATGTGGACCTGTTGAAGATACGGAAGGGAGAGAGGAGTTAAGTGTTCGGTTACCTTTAGCTTGAAGACACTCGGTGTTTGTGGCTCCATTGTTGGTTTTCTTGTAGTTGCTGGAAATAGCATCCCATTGATGTACACGTCGTTGGTGTGGATTAGCAGAAATGTTCCGTTTACATCGATCTTCTGGCCATTCTCGCTTACGGTAGCTCTTAGGTTGTTGATAAGCAGGGTATTGTCATCAATCTCCATAATAGGTGGAACGTGGTGAGCGGTGGAAGTTCTACATGATGCGGTGTCGTTGTTAAAAATTTGAGTAAGGCATTGATCTTGTGGGTCGTGTTGGCAAAATGAAACCCCTGTTGCTTCTTTACATGAACGTAGTGGTTTATTCCCCGATATACATAGGGAAATGTGATCATTGGTAAAATTAAGGATGGTATTGTTATGAACAACCGGAAAGATTTTTAACATTGGGCAGATTTCTTTTACATTTGGCAGTTTGATAATATATTTTATTAGTGTATTGTCCGAATAAATTTTGACGGTAGAGGCAAGCATTAAGTCATTTAAAGTAACATTGATTTGTTTTTCAAATAAGTCTTTTGTATCATATTCCGATAAAATTAATGGATTTACAACATTCATTTTTGCGAAAATAACCGAATAGACTATATTATCTAGAATACTAATCGCTCTCTGGTTCCTTACTGATATTAATTGAAAAAGATTTGGATTTGAATTGTCTTCTTTTTTATAATAGAAATTATGGACAAGTTTATTGATCTCAGTTGTGAGTTCGTTCATTCGTTTTGTGAGATCAGTATTGATTTTGATTTGTTGATTCTCGGCTGCAATAAGTCTAGATTGTCTTTCGTTAGTTAAGACGAAATCGCTATGATCGGGAGTTCCCGCGACAAATTTTAGTACGGACCCTAAGAAGTCTATTGATCGTCTTTTTCTATGAAAACGTAATGTATTTAGTAGCCTGTTAATTTCGGTGAAATCTGCTTCAAGGGATGCTTTTTCCTCCTGACCATGAAACAATTTTTCAAGTTTCATTATATCTGCGGCTACTATTTCAAATTCTGTGAGGTTAACCGTGTGGATTAAAAATGTATAATCTTCATAAATCGCAACATTGCCTTTTCGTAGTGGTATATACATAGATGTTGAAAAATCCAAAAGTTTTGCTTTAGCCGTAGAAAGAACAAGTAATCTGAAAAAAAAAATTTATCGTATATTGTCTTTGTGGATCTTTTTCCCGTCTACGAGAACGGTAGTTCCTAAGTCTTTTTGTACGATTTTCTTTGCGTATCTATTTGAAAGTTTTGTGCCCCTACGCCTATCAATTTTAACGTAAATTTCTTGTCCCGGAGAAAATTTTCGGGAGGCTCGCCTTGCGTTACGGTAAAGGCATAGCTTTTTTTGGTTTTCATCAAGAAGTTGCTTAATTTCATAAATTTCGTTTTTCGACATTGCGAATATGGTGTCTATTGGTTTCTTCTTTGTAACTGAATGGACTGAATTATTGTATTTTATAACTGCTGTTAGAATGGTTTCTTCCATGTCATTAGTAGCATTTTCGATATTAAGGGCTCTTGAAATTTCACTTAGTGTTGAGTGAAATCTTTCCACTTGTCCATTACTTTCGCTATGCATAGCAGGAATTGTATGATGAGTCATATCAAATTGGTTTCGGATGAGGGATCTAATTGTTTGTGAACAAAAAGATGGTTCATTGTCCGTGACTAAAATCTTCGGATTCTTAAAAAACCCAATTGTTTTAAGTATAACGTTTTTAACATCCACTATGCAACGAGATCGTATTGGTTCCACCACGGCAAATTTTGAAAACTTATCGACACATGTCAAAAAATAGAGGCGGTTTGTGTTGTATATATCCATGTGTAAAATCTCACCTGGATAATTAGGTAAGGGTGTATTGCTTAAGGCTTGTTTCCGAGGATGTCTGACATATTTTGCTTGTGCACATGTCTTACAATTTCCTACGAAAGTTCGAATTCGTTGTCTCAGTTTGGGAAAAAAATAATTATCGATTATTTGCTGATAATTTTCGTTAGATGAACGATGTGCTCTTTCGTGTTCTATGGCTATTGTTTCTGCTTGATCATCATCTTTCACTAGGTCTATAACGAGCTTAGATGTATGTTTGAAGCGTACTGATGGAAACGTTTTAATCAGATCATTCTGAATTTTACCTAGTAGCTCAAGTGGGCAGCAAATACCATTTACTACGTTACAATTTATGACGTCTTTTAGGATGGAGGACAGTGAATGAAAATTTTTGAACCGGATCTCATGTCGAAAATAACCTGGAAATGGTTCAGAGGTTTTCTTCTCAGTTTCTTTTGCGAATGATAACAGTAATTGATTTTTAAAACTGTTAATTGGCTCAGTTACACTCCGTATGCAATGAGTAAGGGACATTTCACTATTGGTGCAATTGTTATCGTTCGTAATTTCTTCTTGACTGAGGGTCTGAATATACTGACGAGATAAAGCATCGGCTACTACATTACTGTTTCCTGGCTTGTAATGAAATTTGGGAGCGAACTCCTCGATGAAGCTTCTCCAGCGCTTAAGCTTAGTGTTGGGATTACGATCCGAGATAGCAAAAGTAAGCGGTTGATGATCAGTGAATATGTTGAGATTGCATACCCCATACAAATAGTTTCGCAACGTTTGAAGGGCCCAAACTATAGCCAACATTTCTCTTTCATTTGTTGCATAGTTTTCCTCTGTGGCCGACAATGTACGAGATACAAAAGTGATAGGTTTCCCGTTTTGTGATAATACTGCTCCTAGGGCCACTGAAGAAGCGTCGGTTGTAAGATCAAATGGCTTAGAGAAGTCCGGAAAAAGAAGAGTCACATCCTCTGATGCCAGAATATTTTTCAGCTTATTGAAGGCAGCTCTCTCAGTTTCTGAAAAACTAATTTTTTTGTTTTTTGACTGGCTGCTTTTAATATTGCCGTTTTCACCCCGTAGTATCTGGGTTAAAGGTTTGGCGATTTGTGCATAATTTTTTATGAAACGCCTATAATATCCTGTTAGACCTAGGAATGATCGCAAAGAGCGGAGCGTAGTAGGTTCTTTATATTCAAGAATTGTTCTCACTTTGTCATCACACGTTTTTAGACCGTATTGCGATACAGTAAAACCAAGAAATTCTGTGCTTGTTTTAAAAAATTTGGATTTTTCTAAAGTAACGCTCATATTAGCCTTCAAGAGTTTATTCAAAATAATACCTATATCTTCAATATGCTTCTTTGCATTCTTCGAAAATATTATCACATCATCCATATAAACATGGCAACGAACACCTATTTCTTCTCGCAAAATGTCATCAATTGCCCGCTGGAATATTGCAGGGGCATTTTTTAGTCCAAATGGCATTCTGCAAAACTCATACTTTCCATTATTAACTGAAAAGGCCGTCTTCTCACGATCCTTTTCGGCTAAAAGAATTTGATGGAAGCCTGATTTGAGATCTATCGTAGAGAAATATTTAGATCCAGACAGATTGGCTAAAATTACAGAAACATCTGGTATAGGGTATCGGTCAGTAATTGTATTACTATTTAATTTGCGAAAATCGACTACCAATCGTTTTTTCCGATTCCCTAGCTCGTCAACTCCTTTTTTGTCAACAATCCAGATAGGATTATTGTAAGGAGATCTACTCTTTCGAATAATACCCTCTTGTAGCAGGGAACTAATTTCTTTTTCGACAAAATCTTTTACAGCCATTTGGTAGGGGTAGCTTCTACAATATATTGGCTCATTCGTTGTAGTCCTAATGGTAGCAACGACGGATGTATTATACGGAAGAGTGCTACCTGAGTCAGAAAATACTTTAGAATTATGACTTATGACTGATTTGAATTCTGGTTGAACTTCTTGTGGGATGTCATCATAATTTATTTGCAAATTATTCACTTGCGCACAATCCATAAAAAGAAGTGGTTCATTTCCCAAATTATATTTTAAATTATTCGTTCCAGTTTCCACTGAAGCACCAATTTCTTGTAGGAAGTCGTACCCTATTATTCCATCAAACTTTTCAAGGTTTGGTAGAATAAAGAAATCTGTTTTTTGTCCTAATATATGGATTGTACATTTTTTTGTCACGTAAGTCAACCCGTTAATGGATGTCACATTAAACGGCTTTTCTACTGGTTTGGTCGTTTTAAAGAATGAAAAATCTTGAATATAATTCTTAGCTGCTCCTGTATCTACAAGAAATTTTAATTTGTACCCGTTTTTTGCTGTTTTTTCTATATAAGGCAATCGGGAACTAGCGTTTAAGTAGTTTAGATATTCATAATCTTCCGTGGTATGATCAAAGTCTTCATTCTCTGACCAGTCAGCTATATCTGACTGTTGCCCATGTTCATCGTCATTAATATGATTGATACGTTGGGTATTGACGTTACTTCTATTTCTTCCTAAATTTTGGAATTGTGGTTTACCCTGCAAAGGAAGTGGAGGCATTTGGTTTCTACGTGAAAAACCATTTGAAGGACCCGGATTCGACTGTTGAGGATTGTTTGAGCTCATATTAATGTTATTCCGTGAGCTACGTTGAATCCGTGAGAGAGTCGGATCGACTTCCATTGGTTCATAGAAAGCTCCATTCTGAACAGTGTTAGGTACCATTCTGAACTGTGGATAATTCTTACGGAAATTATTATTAACTAATTTTCTTTCCGCAAATGCATTCGCAAATGCTGATCTCTCTTTATTCACCTCTAACTCTTGAGCTAGAGCTAGGGCACTTGGGAGATCAGCAGGCCTGCTTGAAAATAAAACGTCACTAATTGGTCGGTTTACCCCGGATATGAAAATTCGCAGAGCATCATTTCTGTACTTTTCATTAATTATTTTTAATGCTCCCTTATCATCAGAGTATTCCATCATTGCTTTATTTGTGATTAATGTTAGTTGTTTCTCAACCTCGTCATAATATTGACTTATGGACTTCCGGCCCTGACGAAGTGTTGACAACTCCTGCTCTAAGAGATGCAGAGGTCTTTTATCGGCATACGTATGGTCGAGTCTTGCCAATATTGCATCAAAGTTAAGTGGAGTACTGAAAGATGAAAGAACGGTGTCCGCCGCTCCAATGATCTTATTTCTCAGAATAGCTACCGCTTGGTAATGACGGTGAGAGCCAGAGAAATTCTCATATGGCTTAATAGCTGCACTGGCGGCTTGTCGCCAAGAAGGGTATCTTTCAATAACCCCTGTGAATTCCGGAACCGTTTTTACAACATCCAGCGGAATTTCACATGCGATCGCTCCATTAATTTTAATATCTTCATACTTCTCTACTGAAGTAGAAGGAAAAATATTTTCCAATCGGTTAGTCAAATCGTTAACCCTTGACTCATAAGAAGCTTTTGCCTCCTCAGTGGCCTGTCGTATTTGATCTTGCATTTGATTACACAACCTGTTGGCCATTTCAGTGGTTATTCTAACCACTAGGTCATTTATTGCGTCCGCAGTAAGTGACATTCTGAATCAAAAATTAATCTGATCTCACAAAATGTTGTATATAACAAGAGAAAAAATTGATTGCGATTATGATCTGATCTTCTAAATAATATGATACTAATATGGTTTTACAAATTTTATGTATGTACTTACATCAAATAGAAATACATGGCTATGCTTTTTTCTTTCATTCACTTTTTTTATTTCTTTGCCAATTGCTTGCTGCCTTTTAAAGTTCACTTTAAAAAAAAAAATTATGTCATTAAGTTCACTATAGATCACTTATATCGTCACCGGTGTTTTTGCCACTATTTGCCACTAATAGGGTGTTCGCGAGTGTTTTATGAATTCCGCGTTGTTGGGCACCAATTAATGAATAATTAGAAACACGCCCGTATCTTCCCGTTGAGTAGTGCGTATTCACACTTGCGAATGAGGTACAGCTTAAAAAATATTCTTTAGAGATCCCCGTCAATTCACTTCGACACTGCACTTTTTTTATTTTTTTTTTTACACTTTAAAGAAAAGGTCGCGAGTTTAAATAAAATTCCCGGTTACAGCAATATTTTGCGTTTGGGGTCGCGGAGTTTCTTCCGGAGTTGGGCGCCAGTTAACAATTAAAAACAACGTTTGTTACGTTATAATTGAATTTAATTGTTTTATTTAAGTATTGAGGTCCGGACTTCTATGGTCGGGAGATACTCAACAACTGAGTTATAATCTACATATATGTGACCTTAAATACTAATTCTTATTTACTAAATCTAATCCTAATGAGGTTCGAGGGAAAATATATAACACTTTTCCCCTTAGCTCATATTCTTATTTTATTTTCACATCTGGTGGTATAAATTTGAAATATATTATTATTGGTCATAAACCACGACCCTTATTCTAGGAAGATTTTATTTCCTGCTGCGATGTTGTATCCGTATCTGGTTCGCACATGTTGCCTTTGTGCGTTGTACGAGTATAGCGTAACTCATGTTTGGGTAGAACTTCATATAAAAAAATGACACTTACCCAGGTAAAGTTCACGCGTGCAACTACCCTACACGGGATGTAGATGGCGGACGCATAGGGGAAATTTGAGGGAATTTGTCTTTTCAAACCAAATGTGAGAGTTTTCCTCATCACGAGAAAAGATTTTGCAAAGAAATAATCATCTTTTGTGATAAAATCCACCCCATCTAAAAAATAAGCCAACAAAGGTGAGTCAAAGATGCGCAAAAACTGTCAAATGTCAGCTGTTTGGTCTTAACCGGGATGTTACCCGCGATCGTTTTTTTTCGAGTCGGATTTATTTATTTATTTATTTATTTATTTCTAAACGGACAAAATTGTCCCTTTTATAACAAATGTATAAAAATTGCTGTCATTGATTATTTAACTTACGACTATCTTATTAACATTAGGTATACTAATAAAAACAAAACTAAATTATAAAACTAACAAAAAAAAATATTAGAATAAAGGAAAAAAATTTAAATCATAATATAGTAATTCTTAAACATAATTCATAACCAAATAAAATCTCAGACAAAATTCAACAAAAATTTACTTGAATAATTCATATATAATTATTCGCAATATACACATATGGACAAAAAAATAAGTACACCCCTCATGTACCTTTTTATGCCAAATTTTCATACCCTTTTTAAAATTGAATTACTCCAAATAGATAGTTATTACAACAATTAGGATACAACAATGCCAACGGAATCGAAAAACTAAGTGGCATCCCCCTATTTTCTTAGTCCCTCCCGATATTAACTTTGAAGTGGGTTTTCAGCTTGGTCAAAATAATAAGTACACCATCGGTTTTTTTAATCTTTTAACAACAAGTTGCTATTTTCCGTAAGGATTTGTTTTTTTATTAATTGGTGTATGCCAGAAGCGTTAAATTAAAAACAAACAAAAATACTTAAGGGGGAGAAAAACGCATGGTAGGTACGAAAAAAGAAGTTTAAGTTCGAAATTTTGAAATAGCGGAAAAATTATTCTCTCAATAACGAAATAAACCAGCTAAACATTGTATTTACTGTGTAATTCATTAAAAAGTAAATATAAGCAGCCTCAAATACAGTTAAGTCCATGTAAGGGCCTTAAGGACAACTGTCGGTCTCATTATCACTATGGCGAGAAAAGTTCTCTTGGTGATTTTCGCGGCAAATATTTAAAATATAGAATCCCTTTAAAAAGTTAATCGAAGAATACAAAAAGTAAAGCAGTTTTGACAAAAAGTTTGGAAGTTTCCATGGCGACGTCAAAAAGTGTTGAGGGTTCAAGAAAATTTGGGAGGGACAGTTTTTCTTGTTCCAGACCGAACAATGAAAACTCACAGAATAGTCTGTTTTATTTATGAGATCGTAATAAATTTGATTGGAAACTACTCTTGTCGTAATATTCTTCATTCAGGAAAAAAAATAATATAATATATGCTACATCTACTGAGGCGAAAAAAAGTGGTCTATGGTTTAATTTTCATAGTTTGGTTTCGTTCAAATATACCTAATAACCGTTACAATGAGGCAATTTCCATATAAGAAATGTTAGTTTAGAGCCCTAGAATAATTCACTGATGAACACACACACTTTAAATGGGGATTTCAGCAGGATATTAACCCTAACCGTACCTCAGAAACTGGTCAAGGATCCGCTTCAACCAAGTCGGGTGACTTTTCACGTTGTTACTAGAGGTCAATTGAATCTGGAGTGTTTAGGGGGAGTTGAATCAATGAAACAGAAACACAGTTTTCATAAAACGGACCAATTACGGAATTTCCTGGAAGTAACTGGATAAATGGATGTATGGGAACATACCATAAGAATTATCTCCAAAAGGCCAACAAAAACCTTTTTTTCTTTAAAAATAATGAACCATTTACTTTTAAATAATAAAATAAATTAAATTCTGGTCGAATCAGAACTTAATATTTTAATTAAAACAAGTTTTAATCAAATTAACTGACATGTACTTATTATTTTGTCCAGCCCATTTTAGTCAGTTCGTACTTTTTCAAGGTAAATGAAAGCTGTTATTTATTATAATATGCTAATTTACATATTATTTCATTCCTTACCAATTAAGTATTTAAATCTTTCCATATGAGTTTATTTCCTCAAATAACTACTTGGCTACAGGGTGATAAGAAAAATTAGTATGGGTGTACTTATTTCTTTGGCCATATGTGTATATTTTTCAGTATTAAACAAATCCACATGATTGGATACTAAATTTCCGATACGTTGAAGTCTAATAATTGCTGAATTCATTAAATAATTGTTCTTATATAACTGGGGGCTTAGGTAAAACATTTACACACGATACGAAAAAAAACGTCGCTATAATAAAATTATAGCGTCTGTAGTACCTAGTAGTAGTAGTCTGGCTGGTCTAGCCGTTAGTGCGCGCACCTTCGGTGCACAGGCTCATGAGCTCGAATCTTACCGTGTTCCATGGTGTTTTTCGAACTCACGAGCTTGTGACGGACTATGATCTCACTCAGATGTTAAACGAGTACCCATTTATGGGTATAAATAACACTGCTGAGCGTGATGCTGATCTCATTACCTCAACAAAAAGCAGATAAGATCTTGGAAATAGGATTAATTCAGCATCACTAACACATCCTGCGGCCTTAGTCCAATACTGGATTGTCGCGCCTGTTATTTTTATAATAAAATTACATTCTAAAGCACTGCCAAACTGTTGTGTCAACTGATTTTCACTAAAATTAGGGTATTTTGCGGTATGTTTATAATTTTTTGCTGATCTTAATCAGGGCCGGATTTTCCATATGGGCAACCTGGGCAACTGCCCGGGGCGACAGATTTCAAAAAGCGGAAAATTTTTGAAACTTTGAAAAAGGAGCAGCCGACAGAATCATAAAAACTATTAATTAATTCTAGTAAAATGTATTTCAATGCGCTCAACAGCTTCCTCATTTCAAATTGTAATGTGACTCCGCCTCCAAAAGATTATCCTTAAGGGAAAATTAGAGGATTATAAAGCATATTCGTAACGCATTGGCATCACTGTAAATAAATATGTCATATGCTTCTATGTCTTTTTTTTATAGGAAGCCTAGAGGAGCGTTTGGGTGTAACAATCAAAGAACTCCTGAGCCTACATTAAATATGGGACATATTTATTATTAATTCATGATTACTTGGCCGTCAGCTGATGACTTCTCGACTACAGTCTCCTAAAGTTCCTTCAGATTGGAAAAAAAGAAATCGAAGCTTCTCTTGTGAATATTTCGTGCTTAACGATTTTTCAGACCCTCCGAGGTGACAAGAAAAGCATAAGATTCCTCAATCATAACTATAAGTTTTGAGGAGTCGTGAATTCCAAGCAGATATGCGCTAAAGGTGTAGAACATTGGCAGCCTGATTATTGGGCCGCACACATACGGCCAATCCATTCCAATTGTATTGGATTGGCAAAACGTAAATAAAAACAAGTATTCGAGTTCTTCATGTCTGTGCGAAATCACAGTTCTTCCTCGTGCAAGCGTTTTTTTTTTTGTGTTTTCTTTACTACTTTAGTTGTTCTCCCATTTTGAATTAGCTGGAAAACAAGCATTTGCTATCAATTTTTTTAGTGACATGTTTGCATCGAGCCAATAGATTTAAATCAAAATTTCGACATTTTTAACAATTTTTACATTTGGAAATGTTTTTAATTTTCTTCAGAGAAAAATTGAAAACTCCATTGCCAAAAACATTATTTAAAATTTAGGCGCCAAATTACATTTTCTGAATTACGTCGACTCTCGATAATTTGAAATTCAAGGGACAACTATTTTGATTCAATCTATCGAGAGTGTTAATTATCGAAAGTTTTTTTAGAAATATTTTGAGAACGGTATAGTGAAGTAAGATCTTAATATATTGAGTAAAGAATATTTGTTATTCAAGTTTTTATGTGTATTTTTTATACCCTTCGCTCATAGAGTGAAAGGGTATATTAACTTTGTCCTGAAGTTTGTAACGCATTGAAGGAAGCATCTCTGACCATATAAAAAGTATACATATATGATCAGCATGACTTAAACTTGAAGAGTCGATTAAGAGATGTCCGTCTGTCTGTCTGTCCGTCTGTTGCGACGCGTTTTACTCGGCCAGTTTAAAAGCTATGAAGCTGACATTTTGCACAAATGCTTCTTTTTGCTGCAGGCAGCTTGTATATTTGAATCGGTAAAATCGGACAATGGGGTCATGGGGCTGCGATACAAACCCAACTACCCAAATTAGGTTCTTCTAAGAAAAACTTTTTTATTTGTGCACCAATTTCAACAAAATTTCATACAAATGTGTTTCTATTGATAACACAAAACATATGTAAGAATGGATCAAATCGGACCATGGGGTCATGGGGTGGCCATACAAACCCAACCCCCATTTTGGTTCTTCTAAGAAACATTTTTTGCACCAATTTCACAAAACTTTGAATTAATGTGGAATTACCAAAGCAACAAAAAAGTTGAAAACGAATGGAATCGTACTGTGGGTAATGCTCCCGCAACCACAATAAAATGTTCCGAGTAAATATTTTTATTTGCCCAGTTATTTCAACCAAGCCCAAAAGTTTTGTCAAGACGAAAAATCTGTCGAAGTCGAGGTCGTCAGGCTGCTACTAAATTTTTCGAAAGCCCCACATGAAGTCAAAGTGTCCCGATCCAAATCCGCCTTAAGCTTTCGTTTATTGCAGTATTTGCGTCAAATATGACGTCAATCGTAAATTTTATTTGTTGAGTTTATTCGTTAGATCGACAATGAAAAAATCAGCTCAGAAATTTAGGACTTAATAATGAGTGTGCATCACGAGGATTCTTATAATTTCGCCTTTGGAATTTCGAGACTGTGTTAAGCAATTCCGGCAGCGGCCAGGAACGCTCCCCTGGCTACGTCCCTGGGCAACGAAAATATTTTTAAGCGAATAGAATTCATTAATTAAAAAAAAAATGGGTTTGGTAAAAAAAAACGTTAGCGTACGCTTTGTATTCAACTGTTACTTTCAAGGTTTACGAGTAGCGAAGAGCGGCGATTCTGGGTAGTACCCAGGGGCGCCAAAGAGGCTAAATTCGGCCCTGATCATAATCAGTGGTGGAACGCCCCAGATTCATTACATTATACTGAAATACAGACTGAACTGAAATAGTCGCTTCTTTTACTCTCTCGAATTTTCAATTAAGAAAAAGGGGTTTCACATTCAGCTATCGTGTGCAAGCTGTAAGGCATGGATTTGGAGTGAAGCGGAGCGACCTTATATTTCGGAGCGAAAGAGCGGAGCGTGGAGCGATTTTTCGCAGACTGGAGCAGAGCGACTTTTGCTTTGAAAGTCGCTCCGCTCCGATCAAATCAATCAATCAGTCAAATCAATTGAAATATGGAACTTAAGTTCCGGGATGGCTTTCCAAATGAAAACTTAGGAAAACCTTTGTAAAAAATTCAGAGAAAAAAATTATTTTTTTCGGCGAAATTTTCGCGGAAATCAGTTGCCTATCGGATCTATATCTATATCGGAAAAAATTGCTTTGATTAACAAAAAATTACATAGGACGTACGAAATTCTGGCTATGATTTTGACCCTATGAAATAGCCTTTTTGGGACAATGATAGAAATATCATTGAAAATATGAAGTGAATCGGATAGGCAGTTTAGTTTTTACACAGCTTCAAAGACAAAATTTTGTGATCTTATAAATGTTTTTTACCCACGGAGGTCTTAGTGGTAGCATTTTTGTAAAATCTTTAAATGCTTTTGGTAGCTAAGGAGTTAAGAATTGGAGATATTCCCGGTACACCTATTTTGCTGGAAATTACATTAATAGATAAGCATAGTTTCCGGACACCCTGTCTAGAACAACTCAATTTCATGTTCAAATTTGTACGAAAATGGTGCTGCCCTGTCCTGTACTTGATCGAATAAAACGCGCCTATTAAGTCACTTTCTATAATACTTGAGTAGATATAAGTTGGATTGATGAATTCGCGGAAAATAATAAATATTAAGATACTAAAAACAATGAAGTTTTGTTGTATTAATGGAGCGGAGCGAAACATTTTTAGTCGGATCGGAGCGGTTTTAAATTGGTCGGATTGGGAGCGGAGCGGAGCGAAAAAAAAGTGTTACTCTAAATCCCTGCTGTAAGGCAAGCCTTTCGTCCTACTACTTCATAGTAGAACGAAAAACTAGCGAAACTTTTAATTTTTACTTAAGAAACACGGGTTTTGGACTTCTAGGAACCCACCGAATCTAAGACAAGAATTAACCTCTTTTCAGCCCAAAATTCGCATTTTTCCTTATTTTAATTCATATTCCCGGAAAATTATTAGAATTAAAGACACGAATCAATTTTTTTTAAATGATTTGAGTCTGAGGGCGAA
Source organism: Microchrysa polita (assembly GCA_949715475.1). Taxonomy (NCBI): domain Eukaryota; kingdom Metazoa; phylum Arthropoda; class Insecta; order Diptera; family Stratiomyidae; genus Microchrysa; species Microchrysa polita. Next base: position 6,049,492 of record OX454418.1, on the reverse strand, counting down.
ATTCTGCTTTTTACACATTTTATTTAGATTTTCATTCATTCAGTAAATACATACTAATTTGTGCCATTTCTTTGTTTTAAGATCAAAAATATTAGTTTCATGATTATAATTTGGGCATTGGCTTTTTGTATCACGATATCGTCTGCTATTGGTTTCTAAGGACATTCCACTTGGATAGAGTTTACAGGTTGAAATTGAAAAAATTCTATCATTGAAAAAAACAAATAAATAAAATATAAAACTACATTTGCAATTTGGGTTTTTTGAAATATACTTTTATTTAATGATATAATTGTCGAAATTTATCAAATTAATTTAATTTGGAACGTTATTAAATGAAAAGCAACAGGAACTCATTTTTCGCCTAATGACGCTAATTCTCATTGCAAGCTTAAAAATAAAGCCGGGAAGATCCAATAAGAAGGCAGGTATACTTCCCGTATTTCACCGTTTGGTCTTGTGGTTTTGAAATGTTGATCAATCAAATCGAAAGCTTTTTTACGCTATCATTAAGAAAAATGAAACAGCTTCTCTATGTGCTGAATTTTTTGAATGTGTTTCCCGCTAGATTGGCTACGTTTCTTTGGCAATAGAACAGTACAAGTCAACGAAATTTCCATATAAATTTTACAAGAATTTGTTAAAAGAACATTATCTCTATGAAAAATGGAAAATTAAATATTTTCGCTGTGCTGTTCTAAACCCAAAGAAGCGCAGCTATTGATTTGTTTCCAATATATATTGTATTGTATTTCATTACATTTAGTTAAATCTGAAAAAAAAAACACTTTTGCTTGTTTTCATTGCAGTCTACGGACAACATTGGCGTCACTCGTCACGGACAACAGCAATCATCTTCTCCCAATCACAATCTATCATCACCGAGCATTGTTCGTCGTTCAATGTCGCCAAGTCCTCGACGTATTGTAGACTTCCGTAAAAAACAAACATCATTGGACTCAACTACCACATATACGAACACACCAGTCGTTCAATTCGATACGAATGATTCCATCATACCGACAACATTGAGCAAGATAGATGCATCAGTTCATCAGAATGGCAACAGTAACAGTGGTGGTGGTGGCAATAATGCAGCCGAAACATCTACGAAATTCGAAAATATCAGCGATAATGGAAGCGAAATTAGCGATGAAGGATATCGAAGTTTGGGTCTTATACAGCCGGGAAGCAATGCGATGACTTCATCTTTGACTGGTGCACAAAAGCGTGAATCGTTACATAGTCAAACATCGATTGATGATGCCGAAACGAATGGTGAGTGAAAGTTTCCGGATAGGGTGGACCAAATATTATAGCAGCTAGCGTCACTTTTGACGGCCATCGAGGTTACACATCAAACGCAACTGATTTTGTAAAAACAACAATTTGAATATCTGGTCACCCTATCCAGCTTACACAGCAGATATACACATTAAAACTCTTTCAAATTTTTCAGGGCGTCTCGACCAAAATTCAAGCGATTCACAAATCTCACCATCCGAAGAGCATCCCTCGTCCGAAAAGACAGCCGACAATGGTGTTGGTTCCAATAGCAGTTTCGAATCAGCCGATTCTCCCGAAAAGCAAACATTACCATCTGACTTCCCAACTTCCGCCGAGCCGAACAACTCATTCGAGCGTTCCGGAGTTTTTATCACCGATGACGAGATTACAGTCGATATAGCCTCATCGACGGGATTGCGAAAGACCGGCTTTTCGGCCAACCTATACGGCGAAGACAGCCCTCTCGGCATCAAAAAGACAGCTTCAACGACGAAAATCCCACGATCACCCGTTGTGGTCCGACGTCGTCGTAGCGTTGATAATACCAGTGAATGCGGTTCCGAAGTTTCACAGCGTACCGGCTTGCCAGTTTTCAATCGAAAACAACCGACTTATCGATCGGTCAGACAAACAACGGACACATCGAAAACGACGCGTAGGGGTACGGGTCGCGACGTCACAAACACCTGGAATGGACGAACTTCAACGCCCAAAAAAAGAGTTCCACTCACAAATGAAACGTTCAATTCACCCCAATCGACGAATTTTACGCGTAACTCTAAGACACGATCGTCACAAATATCGTCCTATGATACTAACGGTCGTCGAATCAAGACGTCCAGCTCGTCGATATCACTAAATTCGTCGCCAGTCAAGAGCAGTAGCAGCAGCAATATTTGTACTTCGCCGTTGGCACAACAATTGTTGGAAGCAGCCGGAACGGCCAAGAATGATGCTCAAATTTTGGAGAAGATGAAACAACTTCTGGCACGATATTCAACGAACAATGGCAAAGCGGGCAAGACGGGCGATTACGATGATTTTACCACGGCCTGGGTGCATAGCAATGGTAAATTGGATCGAGCAAGTAGTTGCTCGCCGCCCACTAAAAATGCATCAAAACGTAGCTCGGCTGCGTCGTCAATTGAAAGCAACACCAGTCGCGATATGGCCTCAATGATAATATCGCCACGACGTGATCGTGGCGGTTCTAGAATTCCAGCACCAGTTCGGCATAATACCGAACTCTATTGATTTCGATAGGCATCCTTCCGTTGAATAGAATTGTCCCGTTGGACAGACATTTATTCAGTCGGATGGAGTTTTAAATTTTGTGCGATGTCCTTGATATTTTCTTTAATATATAAGAGATATAGAAAAAAAAACAGGAAAAAATCAAAAATACCACTAACCGAAATGTATCACAAAAAATGCGATAGTATAGTTATTTGCTGTTCGAGAGACATGTGTCAGGGTGGAGATTTTCACCTAACGGAGGTTGTGATTGCGAAAAATGCGAAGGCTTTATGCTGAAACTGAATTAAAGTCAGTCGAGGAAATCTCTGACCCTGATAGCTGGCCTATTACTCTTGTTCCTTGGCTTAATCTTTTACTAATCAAACTCACGCGCTTCCCACTCCTATATCCAGTACATATATCTTTTTGCTTTTTGTGTTTAGTGCTTGAAATGGCCTGATTAGTTGCTTGGTTAGCAACACTCAGCCAAGCCATAGCGACATTTTCGGATACAAATATGAATAAAAGACTTGAATGATCGCTTACATATCCATGTCAATGTTTTGTAAATTTTTAGCTAGCCTACGTCCCCTCCGGGAGAGTTCTAGAGCACATTAAAGACTTGTAAATTATCTTGCTCTTCGAAAAAGCTCTTTCACGAGACACGTCTCGGGGGGAATTGTATTATTAATTATTATAATTCGGTGTCCTTGCACCGTATCAGGTGTGGTCACAAATACATAAAACAATTCAATTACACAAATTAAATCGAGAAGATAAAATGATAAAGGTATAACCTAGGTGTATAAGAGGAGACATCATATGAAAAGAAAATGGTTTCCTTAATTTTTTATACCCCACTACTAATCCCTACTAGTTTAAAATGAATGCATATAAAATATCGAATAATTCGAATAATATTAATAGAATTGTAATAATACAAACTATGTCCAATTGGTGCTGTTTGATTGTTTATATATACACATACATTTTATATATTTACTCTTTGTTTTATCACTTGAGTTTGTTGCTTTTAATTTGATTTTATAATTTACGTTTTCTTTTTGAAAATTTTCATTTTAAAATGAATTGTAGTTGTAAGAGCCTCTTTTTTATATTGAAAATGAAAAACATTTTAATGAAATTATCGAAATTATGTTTGTTAACGAAATAAATGCAAATATTTTATTATCAAATAAATATGTTTTATAAAAACAATTTATCTGAATAAAAATACATTTTACAACCGAGAAAAACACATGTTTTAACACAATTGAGTTCTACATTTTATTTTTTGTGTTTCATTGTACCTACGATTTTTTTTTTTGTCATGTTATTCATGCCCTTCTTTCGAAGCTTATTTACGTTCGACAAAAAAAAGGCGTCTGAATAAGTCAGCGATACTGGTTTTCACCAAAAATTCAAATTAATTAGTTGGAACTGAAATGTATAGCGTTTTGGAGTAGAGAGGGGACGTTTTATACCAAACGGGGAGCGGGGGACACCGCGTGGGAAACCAGGACATGTCCTCCTAAAGAGGGCATTTGGTAACCCTCTATTTTGCAGAACATTTTTGAGTCCTTCAGGTGGTATTGCTTATCGTCAGCAAGCGAAACAATTAAAACGCTATTTCATTGAACATTTATTGTTTAAAGGCATATTGATTGAAACTGAAAAGTATTGCCCCCTCCCCCCCCCCCATCTTTTTTACCAGGGCAGGTCTATTCACAACCTTACTAAAGCTTTAAGCCAGATTCACAATAGCTCAGTAGAAGAGAATCAAGTAGTATGGATATCCACTAAACACTTTTCCTTTTAAAACAAACAAAAGATTTAACTCCCAGGGTATAGTAAAAAAAATTTACGAAATCCTTTACAACATAAGATTAAACCTATTAGAAACAATAGAAATTGTATGGTTAGTTATTAACGACATCTGTCTAAGACTTTAAACAATCAAAAAATACCTCAAAAATCAAACTGCCCAAGTATATTACAACAAAGTAAGGACCCCTAACTTGTTATGTTTAAGAACATTAGCGACGTTTTTTTCGTATCGCGTGTAAATCTGACTCAAAAAAAACGATCGCGGGTAACATCCCGGTTAAGACCAAACAGCTGACACTTGACAGTTTTTGCGCATCTTTGACTCACCTTTGTCGGCTTATTTTATAGATGTGGTGGATTTTATCACAAAAGATTATTATTTCTTTGCAAAATCTTTTCTCGTGATGAGAAAAACTCTCACTTTTGGTTTAAAAAAAACAAATTCCCTCATATTTCCCCTATGCGTCCGCCATCTACATTTGAGCTCTATCCCGTGTAGGGTAGTTGCACGCGTGAACTCTACCGGGGTAAGTGTCATTTTTTTTATATGAAGTTCTACCCAAACCTGCACGGGATAAACACAATAAAACGTACCTATTGTACAGAATATTAGGGACGTTTTATTGTGTTTATCCCGTGCAGGTTCGGGTAGAACTTCATATAAAAAAAATGACACTTTTCGAGTCAGATTTACCCTCGATGCGAAAAAAACGTCGCTAATATTGATCAGTAGCGACGTTTTTTTCGCATCGCGGGTAAATCTGACTCGAAAAAAACGATCGCGGGTAACATCGCGGGTAAGACCAAACATCTGACATTTGACAGTTTTTGCGCATCTTTGACTCACCTTCGTCCGCTTATTTTTTAGATGTGGTGGATTTTATCACAAAAGATGATTATTTCTTTTCAAAATCTTTTCTCGTGATGAAGAAACTCTCACATTTGGTCTGAAAAACAAATACCCTCAAATTTCCCCTATGCTTCCGCCATCTACATTTGAGATCTATCCCGTGTAGGGTAGTTGCACGGGTGAACTTTACCTGGGTAAGTGTCATTTTTTTATATGAAGTTCTACCCAAACCAGCACGGGATAAACACAATGAAACGTGCCTAGTATCTCATACAGGTTATTGCCTGGTTAATCTAAGGTCGCCCACACACGAAGCGTCCGAATCCATTTTTTTGATTCTTCGTTCTATCAAATTCATACATTTTCTTTGATTTTGACAACGAAAATCAAAAAAAAATGGATTCGGATTGATCGAGTGTGTGCGGCATTAGATGATAACCTGCCCAGCTGGTCATTTTTTTTATATGGAGTTTGATAGAACGATGAATCCATAGATTCTGTTGGTTTTATTCCAATTCACGGTCACTCTGAATATTGCTAATCTCCGTGCTAATGATTAATAGTGGATTGATATGTAACAAGGATGCCATTTCCGTGGCATGATCGTGAGGCAAAAACCGAAAAAGTTACGCACAAAATCACGCAAAACAATCTTCATGGAGGTTGATAGTAGGAACTCCTCTCACGTTATGCTATCAGGATAATTTCCTGGTGGCAGCTTCATAGAAATCCCATTTCCATAAAAATAAGTGTAAATTCACGAAATGTTGCTTTTATCATCTTTCGGGTCCTGAAAGTACATTGAACTATTGAATTGTGTTAAAACCAAAAAAGTTTTGCATTGTTTGACAAAATACATGTTTAAACACCCCCTTATGATAAAATCCGCATTTGTTTCCGCCGTCTTCATTTCACGTGAAATCCATGCAAATACTGTCAAAATTTTGTTGATTTTGAAAACATTTATCGCTGGGTGAAGATAGTACTTAACTCACCCTAATCATTATACTCTGGTGGACCACTGTCCACACTAACGGGCAGAAAGTGGTCTTAGAACATAAAAAATTAGGGGACCCTAATTTGGTTGTGAGCTGTACCTATAGAATTAAAAAAAAAAAAATCCCCTGGGAGAAGATGCTATAACTATTTCCGAACGTATTTACAAGTTTTTATCGTCTTAAATCCTATAAATTAAATAATCCTAAAACTTGCTCTTATAACATTCCTAAAACTCCTGAGTCTTTATTGTTTTTTTTCTGTACTTATTAATTTTCAACATACATAAAAATATCAAAAACAAAACGGTTTTAGCTCCACTAGAGATATAAGTAGAGGCAAATTTCAAATGTATTTTGAATACATATAAAAATATATATTCCTATTGAAAAATTACAATAAAAATTATTCAAAAAGATTATTCTGTTTTATTTATTCTAAAATATTAAGTTGATGCCGGGTATAAACTGATGAAATAAGCTGAAAAATTACGGTGGAAATAGGCGACAAGTGAACAACCAATACAAAGGGTGAGAATAGAACAGACAAGAATAGCACAACTTCCAATACAAATTGGACTGATTTGTTCTATATAGAACAACTCGTATCCGACTTCATGTTAGAATTTGTATGGAAGTTGTGCGGTTATGTCCTGTGCTCAAAAGTTAAAACGCTTCTAAAGCTATATGCACTTCTCGCAGAAAGGACTCGGTTCATACCTAATCTCGCAATAGACCGACTCACTTCATCAGAGTGAATCATTGCAATGGTATGATTCTTCATCGTAAGGATTCCGTTTGTAACCCTGGACCTCTCTCTCAAGGTCTCAAAGGCCACGTTTGATGTGGTGTGGAGGGGAAATTCGGTCCATAAGGTCACGATTGGGATGACCCTCTCGATAACAACCTACAAGATATTGTTTTGAGAGTAGTCGATTGTGGTCACGTATTGGCATCAAATGTGTCTCCTGATGTAGGTGATCTTGGGCAGACATCAGAAGGCACCATGTGGCTGTGCGTAGAACAGCATTTTGGCAGACTTGGATTTTATTCCAGTTTGGGTTGCATAGACTCTGCAATCAAACTGGAGTAGCAAAATCGGCCGCTGCACGACCCACCGCTTTGTAAGTAGCTAGCATTGTTTCTTTGTCTGTGCCTCAGGTGCTACCAGACAGTGCTTTAAAAATTTTGCTCCTACTGCGCATCTTCTCACAAACCGCTTCTGCGTGATGTGCTGAAGTCATAATTTTCTCAAGGTGAAGCCCGAGAATTAGGATTTGCTACATATGTGAACCATCTACGGGTATGCCATCAGGTGAGCACCTAACCGTTACGGTCTTATCTCCCGGTCCCTCGAAGTTTGGACCTTCGGCGTTTTACTGACAAGGTCTTATTGTCAGATGGGGATTTCTTCATCCGGTGACATGCACTCACCTTCAGAAACCCAACCCCGGGGTTGCATCACCAGCTGGATGTCTTGCTTAACAACCTACAGCCCCTACGAGGCCAACACCTTGATGGGAACTGTTTACGTACCTCAACCGGCCACCGACAATCACCTGACCAGGTGGTGAGGAAATTCGCAGAAGATTTTAACGCTGAGATAGTTAGGTTTCTGCTGTAGAAAAAAACTTATAGTCTAGCTAATTATCGATTGATAAGGAGGCGCATGTCATCCCTATCCGCTCCCGTGGCGAGTACAGTGCAGTCATCAGCATATGAAATCACTTCAATGCCTTCCGGTGGTGTTGCCATGTAGATGTTAAACAGAGTGGGAGACAGAACCGCATCCTGTGGAACACCTAATTTGATTTTTCTAAGCTTGGAACGACTGCCCCGAAACTCAGTGAAGGACTGCCTACCAGCTAGATAGTTGCCAATCGGTCGAATCTCTTTCGTAGGAATGTGCATGTTGAGAAGGTTTGCCAGAAACATGGAATGATTGACCTTATCAAACGCGTTTGATAGGTCAATTGCCACCAAGATGGTTCTATGGCATGGGGTACGTTGATTTAGTCTCTTACGCGTGTAGTGATCGCATCAAGAGCGGTGGTAGTGCTATGCATTCGTCTAAATTCATGCTGATGGGGTTCTAGCTTCGCATGGGATACAAGTGTGGGGTGTATAAGGGCCTCCGGCGTCTTTGCGACAGGTGATAATATTTTTATCGGTCTGTAGGATGTTCCAAATTTTGCACTTTTCCCTGGTTTGAGACATGGGACTATGCGTCCAATTTTCCAGATTTCAGGGATGGCATGCGTGGACATTGACAAGTTAAAGACCGCTGTGAGATACTCAATAGCTGGAAGGTCAAAATGTTTTAGCATGGTCATTGAAATGCCATCAGGTCCGAGGGCATTGGAGGTGTTTGCATCCTTGAACTGGCTCGCACAGTGAAGAGGATTGCTGGTTTCGATTTTGCCGAAGGTTATGACTATATTGCCCTTATCTTTTGTGGGGTTCTAAAGGGCACGGAAGGTAGACCATAACTTACTAGCACCTTTATTAAGGTTACAGTCATTGAGGTGCTCGTTCCCAATCGCCTTCCTGTGGTCTTTAACTTGTTGTCGTATTTCGATTTAGAGCTCCCGAATTCTGGGGTCACCAGTTACTGGACCAGGATTTGCTTCAATACCGGCGCGTAGAAGGAGAATTGAGAGCAGCCGCGCCGAGATTTGATGCTCCCAACATGACGAAAATACATATATGTATGTCGAATCCATACATATACTCGTACACATACATTCACAACCTTCCTGCATCGAGACCTTCGAGGCTCTTGCCAGGGGGGCGTTGTTGGCAACTCTTGGCCGTTTGTAGCAAACTGCTGTGGTCTGCCCCGGAGAGGCTTGAAACTGCAGTGAAGCAATGGTTGCCAGTAGGACCAGTCGGATCGTATCATCACCCGGACCAATGCGTTGTTGCTAAAGCTGTACACACTCGCTGCCTGATTCGAATAAGCCATGTCCGTCTGTCTGTCCGCCCGTGTGTCTGTCACTTCGCACGATACTCTCGAAATAATGAAGCTAGCAATTTGAAATTTCGGTTAAATGATTGTTTTGATAAAACCTGGGGCGGTATTGAAAATGAGCCAAATCGGACCAAGGTAACCCCTACCTCCCATACAAATGACTCCTCCATAATTTAATTTAATAACTTTCTACAGCATTTTAATCAACGGCTAGGACATGTCTGCTGTTTACTTTATTCGTTTCAGCAAAGAAGTATTTTAAATTAAACTACAGTAAAGCAACAACAACGGATTGGTCTCGGCGATGACACGATCCAAGATAGAGCTGCCTGTAGAAATATGCTGACATATTATCGCCAAAACGGGCGATGTGCCTACACCGCAGGTCGAGCAACGCGAAACCATGGAGCGGTATAAAGAACGAGGCAAGGAAGAAGAAGAAAGAGCGTCGAATTTTGAATTATAAATTTTGTAATTTTAAATTTTGACCTCATTTTATAACCCCTACTTAGGCAAATTTTGATCAACGGTTTTTCTGCCCTGTTAGGTGTAGGTTTTCGAGTAACTGAAAACCTACACAACTCAATAGCAACTTAGTAGCAGATTCCAGCTTTGTAGAAAGAATGCAGTGAATTGTAGACATCTACATTCACGCACCTTATTTGGCACGCAGCTTAATTTTAGTAAGGATGTCATTTTGTCCACATTGAAAGTTCACAAATTCAATAGCGGATTGTGTTAAGGACCGATCTATGTGGCGCGGTTGCGACTGATTCTGCGAGTGCAACTCATTTCTGCAGGTGGCTTGAACTGGAAATGTTTAAGAAGATATTTGGCTAGTGGGAAATCAAAGGGATTAATACATTACGCAATAAGTTCTATAAAAAGTTAACATTTATTTTTAAAAATAAACAACCTAACATACAACTACGATTAGCTATCCGTTTTAGTCAAACATAGCCAAAACTCAGGAGCTTCAAATGTTTCACTGGGATTTGTACTATATTCTTGCTTGAAGGGTATGTGCCACGTCGAGTTGACTTCGGACGCAATGACGCTATATTTGACTGGATTCTGTAATAAAATAAAAAGCCAGATTTTCAAAAATTAATTTGTTACAATGAAAATGGTGACAGATATCAATCGTTGCAAGCGTGAAAGTCAAGTAAATCTAATTGAAAAATTGTTATCTTACCTGCACGAAAACCTTTCCTCTCTCCGTGATGGTATGCACTAGGTACTGGTGCTCTTGTTGCCATCTTCGAAACAGTGGCTTCAGTTCCGGCCCCAACAAATGCGCATGAGTTCGCATTAAATCCCGTGATACAAAATCAGCGTTCGGACCACTCTTCAGGGCGGCATAAAGCAAGAAAGGATCATCATGAGATCTGAAAAAAGTACAAATACGTTTAGAGGCGTTATAGACAGATTTTCACTACCTACAAATTTGCAGTTAGAAAAAGACTAGCATTTTGCTTAATATTTTTCATCTCCTCTTGTGGCCATTTGTTCATGTGCTCTCGGCCTAAAACAAGAATCTTCTTTTTCGTAGTCTTGAAATGTTTCACAACGGAGGCCAGCTAAAAATAAAAAAAAATCCATTAAAAAAGTTTTTGTTATAATTTTAGAATCATACCGTCCTTGCTAACTCCACAGCCGGCCTGACGGCACCCTTTGAAAATGCCACGTTCAATCCATCGATAACAATATCATAGGGAGCCGTTCGATCAATAAATCTTATAAATCGCTCAACTTCAACGGGCGACGATTTCAAAAAGACATCCTCGCGAATAAGAACCTTCTGCATGAACGAGGCGGACAATTGGAGAAATTCTTTTGTCGAAATGGAATTGGCTGGTTGAAAATTTTTGCAGTGCTCACACCGACCATCTTTCGACAACTTCACGACTGTTGTCGCAATGTGAAATGCTTTGGTCACTTCTTCGATTTTCTTTACAACTTCTCGTGATACGGTGATTTCATTGTTTCGGATGAATTGAAACATTTTATTCAAATTCTCAGAAAAAGTGGGCGGATCCTGACTGATCGTATTCAGATATTGAATAAATGTTGCACATTTGGGCTGTTTGCCCAGCGTGCACATTTCTTGCCATAGCTTCCAGCCTAATGCAATGTCACTGGAGTTTTCAAATGCTTTTGCAACGAGCAAACTGTAAGCAGCCACGGTGGGTTGAGTGACCATTTTTATCATTTCTAATAGTTCGAGGGACTCACGCCAGTGGGTGGTGACAACTAGAGCGGTTATTAGGTTTTCGCAAGTAATTGCGTCGAGGATCTCGTGTTTTGAGCGAAGGTTTCGATATGTGTTGATTATGTCCTCGTGATCGGTGTCGACCAACTCGCCTCGCTGGTAAGCGGGGTAGTACATTCGCAGGATGCGGCCAATTGTTGCGAAATTGGGTGTTTGTCCTTCTGATTGCAGGAATGGTAGGTAGCTTTGAGCGACTCGAAGTTGCGTGTCAGTATCGCATAGACCAAGAAGAGTTGCGTCTACATTGACCTGAAAAGTAATATGACAAGCATGTGATGACAATATATGAGTTCTTTCGGGCGAAGCAAATCGTGCCCTATGCAGCTCTGCTCTGAACAATAGAAACCCAACAGGATCTAGGAACAAAGTTCCTGGGCTTATTAACAGCCGTGGATATAATATACGCCATCCTCTTCTGGGTCAAAATACAACTTACCTCCTTAATATTTTTATATCCCATCAGTTCACATCGATATTTCTTCCACTGTTCGGTTGACAAAGGTGCAACTTCCTTGCGAATGCGTTTTCTAATGTCTGCTAGGTTGTCTGCCTTTACAACAGTTTTCCGAGCTCGTTGGTAAATGCCTGCATAGTAGCGCTTCGTCAGTTCATTAGGTGCTTTTGACAAGGTGGTAGGTGCACAATCAACGACCCGCGACAGCCATCGAATCTTAAGCATTTTATTTTGCTGCAAAACCTGCACTATGCACCGGCAAGCAAGGAAGAATTTTATATGCCGATTTTGACTTGAAGGAAAACAGCTGATTAATTGTTTACTACAAGAATGTAAGAAAGGATGGTTCACGTCTGAACTGCTACTAGGATTGGGTCTATGCTTCTGTAATCGAAGTCCATTGTGAATTAATACAGCAGTTCCAGTGGCTGTCCACTGTAATTTCGTAATGGATGTTAACGTTAACGTAAAAAGAGAAATGAGTTCTCACAAATCACAGTCCACAGTCCGAAACTCCTAATTCGTGTAAAGCCGCACACAGACGGTCAATCTGAGTCAATTTTTTGGATTTTCGTTCTGTGAAAATCGAAGAAAATGTGTGAATGTGACAGAACGAAGAATAAAAAAATGGATTCGGACGCTTCATGTGTAGGCGGCCTTATATAAGTCCAGTTGGGAGCCCGGAGATGATACCAATCCGTGAACCATGAAGAATTAGGTGAAACACAAGGTAAGTTCAAAGTTCAAGGCGTCATTAATTAATCGTAGAAATTAAAATTCAATTAAATTACTACGGATGGTTCGGTTGATTGCAGGAACCATCAGCTCTACACCCATCGCACTTGACAACTTGGTTCGTGGTGATATTACCGAGAGAATCATTTATGCCTCTACTAACCGCTTACGCTAGGTAGGTACTAGCTGCCAATATATTTATTCGTACCAGTAGTATTGGGCTCACATCCCGGGGAACGCACCGGTAGGTATAGTAGAAACACATTGTACCCAGAAAACGCCTCTGTTTCTCGGCGGGACAGTGACAAAGTAAGTGATGGACACCCTCTTCCTCTTCTTCATTATCGCAGATTCTGCAATAGTTATGAGGAATTCGCAGTCTCCTGGCGTGCTCCCTAATTAGCCAATGCCCCGTTATTACATCTACCACATTGCGAGTATGCTTCCTGTCCGAAGACAGTGGACAATGTCTAATTTTGGTAAGAGCATCCTTGTTGCAAGCTTGCAAGATGTACTTGCGCTGGTCCTGCGTTCTCCACCAACTTCTGTGACACAAGCGACAGTAGGTTTTTCAATTTCCCGCTACCTGCTAATGCTTTCCGGGCCAAGTTGTCTGCGAAGTGATTGCCTACAAAGCCAATATGGCCCGGTATACAGTATAGTGTAGTGTTGAAGAAGCGACCCATATCTTAGTACTAAGCGGCGCTGACCCAAGTGATCGATTTGCAGTATATCAGTACCTAAATATGTAGTAAATTAATGTCCCTACCAGTGACGACGTAACTAGTAACTACCCAACTAATCGGAGAGCTCTGCTTGGAGGACGCTACTGAAATTAGCAAGGCGGAGAGAAAAATTAATATTCAAGTCATCCGAGTGAATTCCAATACCAACTTCGCCACTCGTTGTCCTTATTAGTTATGGGCCTGCTGAATGACCGACCACAGTGTACACCCCACTCTCCATATTGCAGTTTAACTGCAATGGCATCCGTCTGAAGATCGACGAGATAGTCCGTTTCATGATTACGCGCAGAATTCTGATAGCGGCATTCCAGGAGACAAAGCTCCAACCATCAACTCCCGATTTTAACATCCGCGGCGATTACATACTTTTAAGGCGTGATAGAGTCGGCAGGCAGGGTCCTAATCCAGGAGGAGGGCTTGCATTCCTAATACACAGAACCGTGCAATACAGTGTATTAGATCTTCGTTTCAACGACGGCACGGCGGAAATGCAAGCTATTGCCGTTAAATCCGGCAATACCAATATCGAACTTATAAACATCTATGTTCCACCAGCTTCTAGCTGTGGCTCTGGCTATAAGTTCGATATTGGTCCACTCCTCATAGGACAGCATAGGATCCTGCTTGGCGACTTTAACGCGCATCACGAACTCTGGCACTCTCACCTCGAAAATGATGCCAGAGGTATAGATATCGCGTCCAAACTAGACCCATCAGACTTCTGCGCTATCAATGGAATTTCGTCTACACGTGTCGCTGGCGCTTGTCATAGTTCTCCTGACATAACTATTGTGAGCGCCAGTTTGATAAGTGAAACCCGATGGGAGACAACAAAATCTCTCCAATCCGATCACCTCCCCATATTAATAAACATAGATAAACCAACCGAACTAACGACATCAGAACGGCGTACGTTTATCAACCATAAATAGGCAAATTGGGAGGGTTTCACTGCGTTCACAACGACGAAGTTCGCCGCGCTACCTACTCCTACGAACACACGGGAAGCCGAAAAGAACATAAGGAACGTCATTGTCAAAGCGGCAGCTCGCTACATTCCAGCAGGACGTATCCCCAAAGTTCGGCCATATTTCCCAACTACTGCCGCAAGGTTAGCCGACGAACGGGACGATTTAAGACGCCCAAATCCGGCAGACCCCAGAATTCATGAGCTAAACTTAGAAATAAATCGACAAGTCAACACCTACAAAAAAGAGAAATGGAACGAGCATCTAGATAGCTGCGACCTCTCACAAGGTGTCAGCAAACTATGGGCTACAGTCCGCGCCCTGTCTCACCCAACAAAAGACAAGGGTAGTGTAGCCATCAGATTCGGTAAGAAAACCACTGCCAATCCAAAACTCTGCGCGAGCCTGTTCAATAAGCAATTTATTGAACACCCCAAGACCAAGATGCTCAATTGCAAGATAAGAAGAAGGATTCGCAACCGTACAGTTGACATCATTCCCACCTTTACAGCGGACCAAGTTACAGCAGCAATCAAGAATGCAAAAAAATCAAAGGCCATTGGACCAGATGGCATTTCAATGGTCATGCTGAAACACCTCAACCTTCCGGCCATCGAATACCTAACGATGGCTTTCAACTTGTCGATATCCACGCTTGTCATCCCCGAATT
Organism: Microchrysa polita; assembly: GCA_949715475.1. Taxonomy (NCBI): domain Eukaryota; kingdom Metazoa; phylum Arthropoda; class Insecta; order Diptera; family Stratiomyidae; genus Microchrysa; species Microchrysa polita. The sequence continues at coordinate 6,034,480 of OX454418.1, read as the reverse complement.
CTGGAAAAAGGAGCGGATTATCCCCCTTCTCAAACCCGGTAAAAGCGCGAAACTCGCTGAATCCTACCGTCCAATCACAATTCTATCACCCGTTGCGAAGACGCTCGAAGCACTCATCCACCCCACCCTTGTATCACATGCTGAGCTAGCTTCTCACCAGCATGGCTTCAGGAAGATGCATAGTACTACAACAGCTCTGGATCTGATCACCCATCATATCCATAATGGCCTGAACCAGAAACCGCCCTGTGACAGAACTGTCCTAGTAGCACTTGACCTGTCGAAAGCCTTCGACACGGTTATCCATTCCGCGCTGTTGGCCGATCTCCTCAATATGCATATTCCTGCACAAGTGGTTAGATGGATTGCCAACTATCTAGCTGGAAGGCAATCCTTCGCAGAGTTTCGGGGCAGTCGTTCAAAGCATAGAAAAATTAAGCAGGGAGTTCCACAGGGTAGTGTACTCTCTCCTACACTGTTTAACATCTATCTGTCGAGCCTTCCAACTCCCCCGGAAGGTATCGAACTAATTTCTTATGCGGACGACTGCACCGTACTCACCTCAGGGAATGATTTAAATGGCATGTGTGCTCGACTAAATGACTATATCGAGAAACTGGTGGAGTTTTTCAATATCCGCAATCTTGTCATTTCACCGTCTAAATGTACCGCAACACTTCTTACCACCTGGACGCAGGAATTTTCGGAGGTGCTTGGGATCCGTACTGGTAAGCATGCTGATGACGTTGTTCCTACTGTAACCAACCCCAAGATCCTTGGTGTCTATTTAGACACCATGATGAAGTCGAAAAATCACGTCACAAACGTAGTCGATAGAATGCACAGTAGAAATAACGTCCTAAAGGCATTAGCCGGGAGTTCCTGGGGAAAGGACAAAGAAACTATGTTGGTCACCTACAAAGCGATAGGTAGAGCAATCCCTAGTTATGCAGCACCGGTGTGGTCACAAACCGTCAGTGACACAAACTGGAATAAGATCCAGGTATGCCAGAACGCTGCTCTAGGTATCGCCACAGGTTGCCATCTCATGTCGTCCCAGGAACATCTTCATCAAGAAACCAGCATGTTATCGGTGCGTGATCACAATCACCTCTTGTCTCTTCAATATCTGGTCGGTTGCTATCGAGAGGATCACCCAAATCATCATCTCATGGACTATACTCCCCCTCCACGACATGTCAGGAGTGGAGTCAGAGATCTCGAGAGAGACGTCCAGAGATACAAACGGGTACCTCCCGATATATTTGATAACACAGCATACCATGCGGCCATCGCAGATATGCACACAATCGTTGTGAATAGGTCAATAGGGAGATTAGGTCCGAATAGAGTCCTCTCAGTGCCCCCACCACCCATATCACCTGAGGAGACTAGGCTCCCGAGAGCCACAAGAGTGACACTAGCCCAACTTAGGTCGGGTTTTTGTTCACGTCTCAATTCCTACCTATCTCGAATAGACCCGGACATCCAGAACATTTGTCCGAGCTGCGGCGGTACGCCACACGATGTGGACCACCTGTTTCGATGCCCCGCTGCACCCACTAACCTCACTCCGAGGGCGTTATGGGACAACCCTATTGCAGCTGCTACGTTCTTGTCGCTTGAGACAATAGGCGAGAACGACGACGAAACTTAGAACGTGTCCACAGACATGCACAGCGACTCACACCCTTCTGCACCGCTACAACAACAACAACCGATTCACTCACACCTGTTTTTTACGATGGTACGTTCCGGAACTATGGGGATGTGCCCATTTAAATATTTCTGCGCTCCAGAATTTTTTCTTCATATTACTAAGTTCACTCTTGACATGTTCTTTAGGGAGTGTTTTGCTCGGTTCTCTCGCTCGATAATAACCGATAAGATCTTGCTGCGAAAGTGGACACATAATTGTGATCGCGTATTGGCAGCATATTTTCTGGTTCTGAGAATTCTTGATGTAAATGAGAGTTAGGGAGTTAGTCCAGAAAGGTAATCGAGAAGCCATGATTATTAGTATTAAAGAGTGGGCTGGATGAGAGAAAAGAGCTTCTTCTTCTTCTAGCGGTGCAGAAAAGTGTGAAACCGCTGTGCATCTGTGTGGGTACGAGTTATGGTTCGTCAACGTTTGTGTCCGTGAGGTCTAGGGATAAGAACATAGCTGCTGCGATAGGGTTTTCCCACAGTGATATAGGGGTAAGATCAGTGGGCGCAGCGGGGCATTGAAACAAATGGCCCACATCATGTGGAGTACCATCGCAATTTGAACAAATGTTTTGGATGTCCGGGTTTATGCGAGAAAGGTATGAATTAAGGCGTGAACAAAAGCCCGACCGAAGTTGAGCTAGGGTTACTCTAGTGGCTCTCGGGAGCCTAATCTCCTCAGGCGAAATTGGTGGTGGGCGCTCTGAGAGGACTCTATTCGCACCTAGGCTCGCAATGGACCGATTCACATCTTCAGTGTGAATAATGATTGGGTGTACACAGTAAAACCGTCCCAGATAGCTCTTTATGCAGCTAGGCCAGTTTATCGCCTACTCGAATTTAATAGTTTTGAGTCCTTGTCCCCTCTATTGTTGGAATCAGAATATGTACTGAGTGTACTCATGAAACAAACTCACCGATTTGCCTCTTCTGGCAAATGACATTGCGGTTTAACTGCAGAACAGTAAGTGAGAATGCGTCAGCCAGGACCACCGAGAAAGCATTTTATGTCATTTGCTTTGCTCCGATAATGGTTAAGGGTAGATTTGCCTGTTTAACTCCATTAACTCTTCCTTCGAATCTCGCTTACATCATCTTTTACCAATTCATTCCGTCCTTCTCCAGCTCTTATCGGCAGGTAGCTTGTTGTTCTTCGCTTTGATCGACTCCTTCAGATTGCTCATCACTCTGATTTAAATGAACTTCTTCCATTACTGAAGCTCTTCCCATTCGTACCTAAAATTCATAAATTTATATTTGGAAGGTAGATTTGTAGTGAGTTCAGCGAATCGTGGCTGTCGCCAATACCATGCTTTATCATTAGTCCATGCGTCAATAAATCCTGTCTCGTATAATTCATCTCTTATACGCACCTGTACGCTGTACGTCCTCGTACATATTATACGCATCCCATAACCGATTTTAATCGAATCTTGACCCACTTTCCGATGAAGAGTTCAATACACGCTTTGTCCCACGACATTCAAAATGATTTGAGTATCACATATCTCATCACCAACTAAAATTAGAACCTTCCCACCTTTCATGATGTGTGTGTGTGACCAGAAATCAAAATATCATTTAATTGTCACTGCCAAGCCAGTCGAAATCCTTTTAAGCTCTAAGCCGAAAGAGCTATCATTTCGATCTGATATCAACGCGTTGTATAACAATTTTCGCGTAACAAAATCAATTCCATTGCATCTTGAAAACGTGTCGAATGTTTGGAGAGCTTAAGGGAGGTCAGAGTGGTGGCTGGTGAGGTGACTTTAATGGCTCCATACGATATAGATCGGGCGAGTTATATGAGTGGAGACAACCCCAATCCAAATGAGTGGGCCGTCGTCGTCGTCGTCGCTTCTCAAGTGGCGTTCGGCCGTTAAAAAGGAATTGAATTGAGGCTATTGGAACGTTATCGGAGATGTCCTCTTTAGGGAAATCGCATTCAGTTATATCATCAGCTGTGACTGTCTCCAGGACTACATGACGTCAGATCACCTCATATATTGCATAAGAATGGACTTGATACGGGATTGCATTTGCCCGTACCGTAGGAACTCGTCACCGCTGCATACGGGGATAATTGCATTATGGTGGGTAGAATGATACCCTTTCCTCGTTTCTATGCATAACCTGAAGTCATGTGAAATTTTACGGATTTGTAGGTGTGTTGTTAGCTTCCTGAGTATATTTATAGATTGTACATACACATCCATATCGATTTATGCACAATTTCAACACAATGATATTTTATACCAAATTGAAAGCAAACCCCTAAAAATGGAGAATGTATGCGTGTGTTACCCTGAAGCTGCAAAGCTTTCGGAAGGAGCAGTTCAATGCAGTTTTTTCGCGCATGTTTTCCGCGAAATTGTGCAAATAATAATTGTTGCTAGGAGCTATGTGACGTCAAACTCCTTTGGCACTGCGTCATTATATGAGGGTAACGGGTGGTGTTGTCAGTTTGATTTTCTAGTATCCGATTAAATTTGTACTAGAGTTAGAGTGTTATATTTAGTTTTGATTCGCTCACTTGCAACAACTTTTATTTGAGAATCCAAGTTCCTGGATTCAGTACTGGTTTCAAACAATTTTCTAAAATATAAATTAAATTTTATTCTTCATAAATTCTAAACTTCTGTCGATATAGTGGCCATCTGTGGAAATATGTAATCACTGTATTGTATTAAGTAATCTAAATATTCGTTCATAATATTGAAATGATCCGTGCGATGATCCAAATTTTCAAAATGTCGCTCAATTCTTATTACAGATGGTCCGATAGATATTGAAAGATTTTTCGAAGTGATCATGTCGCTATATGTAAAGGTCAGCCTGCAATTGCATTTAATTTTAATACCATCTCATGTTTTTTGCAATTTTCCCGACTTACCTTGTTAAATGCAAAATAAAATGCTTCAGTGTCCTGTACTGTTCCTCCGGCATTTGGCTAACGAACGCTTTCAACGCCGACACTTTTCCGTCCATTGTCAATTTATCTACGAAGAATACTTTCATTTAGATACCCAAATCATGGCTGGAATATATTTAGAATTACCGAAAGTCATAGGATTAACATCCAGCGATTTCAAAAAATCAATATCTCTCAACAATGGTGTCTTGAGCTCGAAAAAGAACAGCTTCAATAAGCTTGCGATCGTATTCACATTTTTCTGGTATTCCAAACAGTCGTACTGACTATCATTGATTCGATATCGTAATTTCTGTATCTCCACACAATCGCCAGGAGTACGATAAATTCCACTAGTAATTTTCGCTGTCTCCAAAAGATCATCCTCGGAATCCGTCATATGTGTATTCAACTCCATTAGACGTCGTTCGATCAGGAAACAGCACAACACTACAATTTGTGGAACACCAGTTGACGGATCCATGGGAACGTATTGTAGTTCTGTATTAAAGCAGGGCTCGTCTGGAAAAGGGTGGTTAGCGTATTGATCGGAACATGGTAACAAAAACAGCCCTAATAAGGACCAAGAGCTTTTTGTCTTACTTTTGTAGATCTTTTGATTTTTCAACTCATCAATAGGAGGACGATTCAGCAAGTTGGTCTTCAATCGATCCCAGAGCGTCGGTCTGGGCATATCCATACGTTCTTCCAGTGCTTGCATCTTATTTGTAAGTTCCAACAATTGAAGTTGTAAATTTTTAAGCTGTAACTTGAGCGCTTCATTTTCGTCCTGGATTTTCGACACGCTGCCTTTGAGTTGATTGAACTGTTGCACGACATTGCGCGGAAGTGTATCCGATGCCGATGGTAGCGGCCGGTTTGTATGTACCGAACGATTGCGAAAACTATCAATTAAACTGCGTGGTTTCTTGTCATCCATAATTGTCTTTTTGTTCTTTTAGGCGGAGGTAAATAATATATTTCAAAATCTTTCACAAACAACACCCACTTTTGTAAATTCCATTTGTAACACGCATATCAGATATAATTTCGCGCACTTGTTATCATTTTAGGACTGAATCTGAAATTCAGGTGAATGCTAGCTTGGAGCGTTAATTCTCAGAGTTGTTATCAGACTCAGATCTGAATCACATATGGAACGGTGTACATACCGTGGTGTGGATGATAAGATAATACCCACCCCGCTTCGCAATGTAGATTTTGGAATTTTGGCAGGTGAGTAAAATGATTCAGAAGTACATACGAGTATTATGTGCAGAACCACCGAGGTTATCTACTGGTTACAACAGGTAACATTGAACGTGAGATCGTAGACTGTAATCATTCATGAATGCTTAGACATGAAGTCGGCCGGTGTTGTCGTTTTAATATTCCGAAGAAAAAGGAGAACAGCAGACAAACTTTCGGTGTGGTATAGAACCAGTAGGAGCCTTTCCTTTAACCGCTAGTGCGGCATAGGGCAATAAAGACGCTTTTTTCACCTTTCCCTATTAGAAGCCATCGCTTTTAGCTGGTCCCACGATTTGCGTATAAATTGACCCTTTACCTCAACAGACATTTTCCGTGTATTTCTGGGTCGTCCTACATGGTCACTTGAATCGGTACTCAACGGATTCTATTCGTGAGCTTGTTTTGCAATGTATTCGGCTCTTTTCGAAGTGTGCAACCTATCCACTGCCTCCTCCGCCTTTTGATATGGGTGCCTATACCATTTTGGACAGTAATTGCGAGGAGGTTGTCGCCTCAGGCAATTGAAGCCATAGGATGCGCCGTAGGCACTGATTCACGAAAGTTTGCATTTTGGTTGTTATGTTAGTGGTCACTTTCCACGCGGAAAACCCGTATAAAACACACATTTCACATTTCTTTCGAAGACCTTGAGTTTCGTGTTTCTGGAGACTGGTGCGACTTCACATCGGCATCAGCCCTACCATCTGCTGTTACTACGCTTTTCTAGCGGTTGGCGAGAGTTATATATTGGGCTATGCTCTCCTGGAGTTAATCTCAGGTATTTAGTCCTAGCAGCAGAAATCATTTTCAAATCTAGAGAGAATCATATTTTTAACCCTTAAATAAAAATTTAAATTCGAGGCAATTCGGATATTCAGTGCAATTTTGGTTTAATTTTTTGACTGATACTGAAGATAATAATAATCATACGTCGGTTCGACGTATGACCTCCTAATATCGTAGGCTGTGTGGCACCCACCTCAAACATTTTACCACCTATTTACGGCTATAGACGCGGCATGAGATAAATGTTGGAACTTCGCTTATGAGATAGAATAAAAAGAAATATTGATGTACGACGATTCGAATTAGATAATCTCGCTAGTGTCGGTGTACTACTTCGACCTCTCCTACGTAAGGCTGTCCAAGCCCTCTCAACGCTTTCAAACGCCTTCTGTCAATGAACATAACGTGTAACGGGGATCTGTTTTCAGTGGATTGTTCAATTAAAATACTGAGCGTGTTGGTGTGGTCGTTACATGAGAAACTCTAACGAAAATCAGTTTATTCATTGGTCAGAGGGCGGTAGACCATTTTCTTGCTCCAGTCAAATATTATTTTGGTCATCAATTTGGAGACTGATTCACAGATTCCATGGCAATTATTACCATCCCCGAAATTTCGTTATTTAGGAATTGTAATAATGCGGTCGGTCAGCACTCCTGGATTAAGGGCAGCACAATATTCGCGGTAGCGTTGATATCCGCAAAAGCTACTCCACCTGCCCTCGGGGCTTCATAAGCTTCCAAATAAATAATGGCCTTGGTAATTTCCAGTTCGGATGGTACACCGGTATTAACTTTGACCATTTGCGGAAGTTTTACTGATTCCGGTAGAGGTGAGCTTCAAAGACTGAAGTTGTTGTTGAGGACCTGTATGAAATGTTCTCTCCATCGGCGCAGTTGTTGTTCGTTTGTGACTAGCAGATACTCATATTTATCTTTTTTTAGGAGGCTCATGTGTAAAATATTTGCCAGTAAGTGGCTTTATGACCTTGTAAAGAGTTCCAGTGTCAACGTATATTATATCACAGTAAAAAGCTGTGGTCAGTTTACTGCGCATAATATGCCAACTTCTTCTTCCTTGCCTCGTTCTTTATACCGCTCCATGGTTTCGCGTTGCTCGACCTGCCGTGTAGGCACATCGCCCGTTTTGGCGGTAATATCTCAGCATATTTCTACAGTTAGCTCTATCTTGGATCATGTCATCGCTGCATAATATGCCAACTAGAAGCACAAATATCGAAACAGTAGGATATAAAAACATTTATGAAGGCAACCCTGAAGAAATGGTTCAAGGTAAACAATCGCTATAATCCCCTATACAGTCAATGGCTTTTATTACTGAAATATCGATCATGTTTCTTATCTATTTGTTTGTAGAAGCCGTGGTATGTAAGCACTACATTATATTCTATTTTTATTCTTTATATATTTACGAAAATATTCTGCATATTCGCAAAACAAGATATTCGAAATACATACACCTAGTATGTAGTTACAATTAATATAATATAAATTCAATTTTAGCAAAGGTCAGACGGAGGTATGGTAATTTGTTCATCTTTATAAACAAAATTCGACTACGCATGTGTTTGTAATGCATCTATCTCATCCTAATTTGGTTCAGTGGCGTAGATAAGGGAGGATCAAGGGATCAATCCCATTCCCCCTTCGGTCACACATTTTTTATTATTACTTTAGGTACGCAAAACAAAGCAAAAGTAACATTTTAGCTGGAATTATTCAACGTGTGTAGTGTTTCATAAAAACGTGAAACCATTTTCAGAACTGCAATAGAAAATGTAGCACCTCCCCAAAATTCAATTGTATCTCTCTCTCTGTACCGTAACCCCTTGTGGGGCATAGTGCGTTCACTCAGCCGTTTATAGGCTACTTCGAGTCGACGTTACATTGCATATAGAGTTGCGGAGTCTATATAATGTTGCAAGCATTATATATTTCCTGGACCATGCCTAGATTCGATCTCCGGACCTCTATCACTAGCATCGTAGAGTGCGACTCAACCAAGTGAGCCACGATAGAATAGAAACACTACTTTTTCACAATGCATCTGGAATTTTGCACAGGTAAGCCCCACTGATATAATCTAGTGCTGCTAGAAAAATTAAATGTAAGCACTGATTGAAAATTTGTTGTCAGAAAACCTTAATGTTCAGTTCAACATTTTAAAAATAATGTATAACCCGGTGTGCTCTTTCACAGAAGCGCAATTTCCAATGGGGAAATATACAGAACATCACATCAGATTATAAAGAGAAAACTCATTTTTGAGTTTATCAATATTCTTTTTTTTAGTTAAAACTTGGCGCAAGATTTTATTGCAAATCGCGGGGCAAAGCAAGTCTCGACTTTCTCTATTCGCAATTTCATTGTATTTAATACGAACTGTAGGATTTTTTTTAATAAAACAATTGTAGAAATTTCCAAAATAGTCTTACGTAGTAAGACCCTAGCGTTCCGTGAAGCTCCCAGGGGTTTCGCAAATATATCCGAAAAAGAAAAATGTAGAAAAAGCTAAGTAAAGTTTCTAGTATTTAAAGTTTTTTAAACGAAATTTGTTTGGGGTCATGTATATAAGTGTTGTTACTGAAAATCCTTATTGACCGCAAAAATTGAATATAACAAGACAATTCCACCCACGCAATTTAATAAAATTAAAAACACACTAGGTTTCACTTCTTGTTATAATTTTTATTTGAATGCATTTCGGTCTCAACTGTGGGAAACCATCATCAGCAAATGCTTGATGAGCACTAGATGGTAATAATACATTTTAGTCTAGTCAATATGTCAAAATTTTTAAGTGTTACCGTGCCAAGAAAGGGAAAAATAAATAGAAAAAAAAATTTTAATAAATTAAAATCATACAAAATAAATTAATATAAATAACATACTAAGTGAATAAATTATGGAACAAACAAACGTAGAAAAAAAAAAATAAATAAATAAATCTAAAACAAAAGAAAACAAACAAGTTAAAAAATTAAATAAAAATTATTGTATAAATTAAAAATTAGTTTGGATGTCGTGGTTTCTTTGGCTTGATTATATTAAAAAGAGGGGACTCAATTGCACCGTTGCATAAATTCATTAAGTTATCCGATGTACTAATGAAAAGCGATTCATATGCGTCGAGTTTTCGTGGATTCGATATGTTCTTGATTAATTTAACATTTTCGTCAAAAGAGTTAATTTTGTGAAGAGTAGCGTGATCGGGATCATAAACATGAGATGCTATGGCTGAGCGCATATCTTTGTTCTTTATAGATCGCATGTGTTCGGCGAAACGAAAATGAACCGCGCGTTTCGTTTGTCCAATATAGATTTCCTCACAAGAAGAGCACTTAATTTTGTATATTCCGCTCCGCTCTTGGATTGGGAATTTGTCCTTAGTCTGCTACACTGTACCAGAATTCAACTTAATTGTTAAATATTTGACCAGAACGGTGCTACAGTGTCCCACAGGTTTGAAAATTTTAGAAATATCTACTAACAAATTTCGGCTTAAAAACACAAAAGCTGTAGTTTATCCACATATACTGGGCTTTCCCAATGAGCTCTCGTCTTCATAATTTCCCTTTTCTGGACATATAACTATATGATATAATTTAATCCCTGTGTTCTCAGCAGAAAAGCGGCGATGCTAGGTGCTCCGTGACTCCGGAAAGTTTGGGTACCACTGATCTAACCCAATATAAAGCTCTGATACTTCAAACACAATAGCTAAAATTCGTACGAAAATTGGAATACACTGTGGATTACCTGACCGTAGTAAAAAAGCCTAAATTGTCGATGCAATATTTTCAGGACTCAGTTTTTTTTCATATGGCAAAATTGCTATCTGTTTTGCACCCCCCTCTCTCAAAAGCAATCTATGCCACTGATTTGGTTTGTAAGAAACCCCTCCGGTCGATGATTATGGTAAACGTAATTGATGATATTGCGAATGGTTTTATCTAAAGAAAGGTTTGGTACGTGCCGTAGGTCTTGGGGCTGCCTTATAAACGCAGCCTCCAAAAGATTCTCTAAAGAAAACTTTTTTATTTGTTGACTACTGTTGACCTCACTTAAGTGTGTCTCTATTGAAGTCAAAAAATATATGGACAAAATCGAACCATGGAATCAAAGCGCTGCCATAGAGACCCTACCCAAAAAAATATGATTTTCTTAGAAAAAATTCTTTACGAATCAATCTCAACGAAAACTCACATAAATATGACTCTAGAAACGGACGAAATTTTACCACGGAGTCACCAAGAAAACAGGGTAAGGACTAATCTTAACTAATTTGAGATAACTATATTCGAAACATATATTGGCACGAACGAGAATTGAGCAATGAGTCATGCGGATGCTATAAAACACCTCAACGCCTATCTCAAAAGTAGGTTCTTTCTACCAAAGCTTTTTCTTCCTAGATCCATCAATCCAAAATTTATATATCTGTGTGTTTAATGAGTTCAGAAAATGAATATGTAGGTTGTAGGAACGGATGAAATCGAAGCTAGGAGTGATGGGATAGGGCTGCAATGAAAGCAACACCCATAAAAGTTGTCCTTCTAAAAAATCCCTTTCAACTGGAAAAATTTTCCAGATTGTCATTTTGTATGGGATTTACAGTACATATGGAAATGATCCAGTATAACTCACATAAATATTTTCAAAACTTTGGTCTGCATCAGATTCAAGGGTACTGTGTTTTCACATTTTAAATTCAAATTGTTTTTATTGCAAACAGTTAAGATTCTAGATTGCACAGTGTTGTGGAGAGTTGGAATGGGGTATCTGGTTAGATCCTAATCGGCGCCATTATTTTTACTGAATTTTTTCCACCGCTGAACCATGAAAGTTTCCATCAAATATGGCCAATACTGTGCTCTGTAAGTGTGCCAAACTACAGAATTATCGGTCCATAACATCTCGAGGTATCGAAAATGTTTCCATGAAACACAAAAATGTGGATTGGATAGTTGCATCTTGTGAACGTTAATAGGCAGGAGCATGATATTTAGAGCACATGTGCTTGCTCTACCAGTCTGCCAAATTTAATAACGCGTTCCCGAGTTATCAAAAGCTTCCCATTGCGACACAAAAATGTGCGATTATCTCGCTAAATATAGCTCGAATGGGTGCCAAGCGTGTACTTTCCAACGCTGATAGCTAGAACCTTGAAACTTTCAACAAATAAAAAAAAATAGTAAAACTAAAATGGAAGAAAAATCAAATTAGTTATTATTTCATTTTTTTATTATTTAATAGTAATTAATACAAAATATATTTAAATATTTTTTTCTCCATAAGATAGCTGCTTCTTGATATCCACTCATTACCATCATTTTTTATTGTTATTTTTCTGTTTTGTTTTATTTTTTGCTTTTTTAATTCTACTCATTCGCAATACGAAATTCAATTTCATATATATTAGCACACGTTTACTTTTTATATATTTTTAATTTTCGTTGTTACCATATTCAAAAATGTTTGGATGACAATATTTTCATTGTCGTCTATTCAAATTCTATTTTATTATTGCATCAAAATAGATAGAGCATTCGTTTTTGGAAAATGTTAAACCAATATACAGTACATCATGTTAGCATTTACTATACATACATATACAACTAAAGTTAGTAAACACAGCATTGTAATAATTAAAATATAAAGGCAAACAAAAAAATGTTAATATTTTTTTTTAAATAGTTTTGCACATCATAAACATATTATATATAATTTACAGAAGATATGAATTTATTGTCAGCATTATGATATAGCTGCGTATTTTTTTTTCTTTTTTTCGTATAGAATATAATTATTGATTTCTCTCTTTTTTATCTAAAATATCACACACATTGAGACTGATACTTAAGTGTAGCATAAACATAAAATGTTAAACAATAACGAATTAAATTGAAAGCCAAAGTGTTTGTTAAACAAAATAAAAAAACAAAAAATATATCGATCCAAAGGATATTTTGAAAAAGGGGAAAATCACTTTTCATTTTTATCTGTCTCAGTATTTTAGTCACTAACATTCTTATCTATCATTCTTGTAGCTTTCACGTTGCCGTATTATCATTCTATAATAATTCACAAATTTTCATATCACTCTTAAAATCACTACTAACTCCTCTACATTATTATGTTAAGTATAAAAAAGTTATGCAACATTCGTGGTTAATAGGGACGACGACGATGCATTATGATTGGCGCGCTATCTTCTTTGAAAAGGAAGGATTATTACTTATAGAATGCGCTTATCCTTACAGTTGAAGCCGATGAATTAGATGTGCCTTCAGTATACCGATTCCAAAGGCTTTCTACATACTGGTTGTGGTTTTGAAGTCACTTTAATGTTATCCGTCATAATTATGATCGAATCGGGGGTTGGTACGGTTCATTGAAATAGGAATACCTAATGTTCTTATTGCTGGTTTTGATTTGTTTATATGCATCATTTTACAGAATATGAAGTTAGATGTGAAAAATTCTAGTTGAATCCGATTATAACACGATTATTTCTTTTGATCGATGATAATTTCGTCGCCCGATCTCATGTTATAGCTGTATAATTGTTTGTGCGGAAATCTCATCTCTTCGGGTCCTTGAAGATCGCGCACCTCTTGATCGACATAAAATAGACGCATCTTGTTGGCTGGTATGCCGGCTAGACGTTCTAAACGTGCTTTTAGATCAATGACCGTTCTGAAATGATAGTAAAGAATATTATGTAAGACTCTTGAATGTACATGAATTCACGGGAGAACAATTTTGACACTTTTTCTCTGTTTTTCTGAATTTTGCACCTAATTAATAGTAAAACGGCATCGCTGATTAAAAAAATGCAGTCCGTTTTTCCCCTATACGTCAGGTTTTTTAGATACCAAGGTTTTTAGGGTTTTTTAGAATTTTTTTTTCAAAAAAACCCTTATGAAATCGATTTTGTCCGTCCGTCCGTCTGTCCGTCTGTTCACTAAATAACTCGCGAACGGCTCAACCGATTGTCATAAAATTTGGTAGGAATGTGTAGAATGGTTACAGTCTTTGGCACATATACCTTAGAAGTTGGTAGGAAGAAAACAACAGGGTGTCCCGAACGTTTGAAAAAAGTCGACTTTTTTAGTTTTTATCGGAGATTGACATATGGGTATTTAAATCAAAGATCTAAACGATTACACCTCATATCAGTTAAAATTTTACAGTTTCGAGTAACGGTAAAAAAGTTATTGGCGTTTAAAGTTAAACTTATTTTTCGAGCTCCGTTTTTCTAAACCGTTATAGGGATCGATATGAAACTTTGCACAAAGATTGGTCAGTGGGGCCTTATATACGTTAAATATTAAGACTGTTGACTTTTGCAAAGGAAAAGTACAATAAATTTGTAAAATTTAAATTTGTTCGTGTGTAGCCCCTCTTAGGTTTCCAAATATGAAAATTCTGCTAAGGGTTTTTAGAAAATTACATATAGAATATGTCTATGAGTTTTCATTCGAATAACTGTATCCAAACCGGAAATATAGCCAAATAAGTATTTAGTAAGGGCCTTTCACAATGCAAGGGAAGCCTCTTAAGCTTTTCTTCAATGCATATCTTTTAACTTGATGAAACATGAAACTTGAAATTTTGTGGAAATGCATAGAATGGTAATAGTGTTTGCCACAAATATTTTTAAAGTTAGTAGGACCAAGTTAACAGGGTGTCCCTGAATAGCTGCAAAAGTATACTTGTTCAATACTCATAGGAAAGCTTGCGTTGGCTCTTATGACAGGGAACACAATGGAATCATTTTATATAAGGTTGCTTTTACTTGATTAAAAAACAATAACAGTAGATTTACAGCTAATAATTCAGTTCTTATATAAAGCCAAGCCATCCTTACGTTTGCCTGAGTTTCTTTTTGGTCAAAGGCCATCAGAAATCTTAAATCGAAAAATGCCTTGGAGTACTTTTATACAAACTGGATAAATAGTAAATCTATTTTTTGATTGGTCTAATTAAAGGTGGAACGCCTTTCATTCTGGAACGCGTTTATTTAGACCAATCCAACAATAGATTTACAGGAAGCATTTCATTAATGTTGTGCACAATGCTTATTTATTGCTTATAAAATATATGTACAAATATATTCACTATGCATTAAAATTCTAAAAAACCCTCGTATTGCGGGCGCAGCCCTCTGTACGCCGGTATTTTTTTAATTTTACGGAAAATTACAAAATGCTCCCTCCTTGTGCAGGACCTTCTAGTACTTGTATACAAGAAAATTAAATAAATTAAAGAAAGTAATTTGTCGCTACCTGTTTTTTTTGTTAAAAGTTGTGAAATTCTTTAAACATTTCTAAGGCTCTTTTAAGCAAAAAATGTATTTAAAAGCCTCTGTTCCAGCATATTACCCTATTATTGTGCTCTTAACTTATGTAATGGAAGCCTCTACTATCCCTCGTCAAAAGTGTCTCAATACTCTGACTCATTTTGCTATATATGTGGCAGTTATACATTTCTAAGTCAGAGGCCAAAAATAGGCCCCTTTGTCCATATCATATGTGTAGACCTCAAGATGGTGTGGATCGACAAAAAATCGCTTTTCTGCCGTTGCATATAAAACTGGGCCTGACGAAACAATTTGTAAAAGCCTTATCAAAAGAAGGGAACTGTTTTAAATACATGCGGTCGGCACTTCCTGTGCTATCATACGAGAAAATAAAGGCTGGTGTATTTGACGGTCCACAAATTCGGCAGCTTCTCAGATATACAAATTTTATTGAGTCAATGGAAGAAAATGAGAAGACAGCATGGCTGGCATTTGCGAATATACTCAACAACTTTCTAGGCAATATACGTGCATCGAATTATGCACATTTTCAAAGGCTTGGCTGCAACATGAGCATCAAAGTCCAAAGTCCACCTGCCCTGCCCTGAAATTGAACACTCCAGAAAAAGATACAAACGACAATTTTTGTTTTATTTTTTTTAATTCTTATGTAATGTTATTAAGATGTAAAATCAATATTTATAAATAAAAAAAAATTGTAACAAGTTTCGTTTGTTTTGGTTTCAATGAATGGTTTCCATGGGGGCCAAAATTTGAGCCCGCTGTATCTCAAAAACTGGACCTATAGGAGAAAAGCGGATAGCATTTCCGTATTCTACGACCAAAAATTAGCTAGAAATGAATATCAAATCTGAATAAACAAAATGCTGTTACCCCGTGTTATCAATATTAAATTAATATGAGCACAAATTTATTTAATATTTATTTTTACTGCTGAATGACTCGATATGCAAACAAATAATACCAACTGATGTTTGTGGGTAATTACAAATTAATCTAAAGTGTCACGCAAAGCGGCAAAGTGCACCAGCAATATTTTTGGTCTTGGGTCGCATCTTTGAAAGACTGAAACTTTTGAACGCAGACAGCTAGGACTCTAAAATTTTCAGCAAAATGTGTGCAATATGCTGTACTTCGGCCCACTGATTCCCCTCTATTAATAATTTTTTGAAAATTGGTGAACCTTAGCCTCTGAAAAAACAAAGAAAAATGGACTTCAAAGAAAAAAAAAAGAAGAACAGCCAACTAGAAAAACTGAGGTCAAGACCAGACGTATGATCGACTAGCCGTGAAAGCTCGCTTCGCTCGCTTTCACATCTAGAGCTCGCTACACTCGCGTTGTTCAATTCACGAACAACTTATTTATAACCAAAGTAATCTCGATAATTAATAATTAAAAATGAAAATAATCCCTCCATATCAACAAAAATAGTTTATTAAAGCTTTTCCACAAAAATTTTACAAAATATAAAATTATAAAAACTGAGCAAAGCAAAATTTATATAAAGGAAGTACGGCTTTATGCTAGCCTAGATTATTTCGATAAATATAATGAAAAATAAAAATTGTTGCTCCATATCAACAAAATGCGTTTAATAAAGGTTGCTTCATAAATAAGAATATAACAACTTTCAAAATAAATGAAAATATAACAACTAATGAAAGCGAAAATTCGGAAGTAAAAGCTCTTATTCGGCTTGTTTATGTTTTGACATAAGATACATCATTCTTGCTTACCCTGAAAGCAATCAAATTACATTCAAAGCAATTGTTTAAATGTAGACTAACGCTGGCTTGATACCACTTCCTTGTTAAGAATATCCTTGTTCCCATTCAAAGTAATCAAATTGTTTCCAAAGAACTCATAAATAGTCACCGTGTACGCTTCAGCATACCGCGCCAAACCCATAAATCCTAACTATTACATTTTTGTAGTCGTTTCCTCACCTTAAAGGACCCTATGCATTCTAAAGACAGTAACTTCAATTAAAAAAAGATCTACTGCTTCAGTAATATGATCATCTTCAAATGATATGTAGATTTCCCCACTAACAACGTCCTTGTAAGAATTCAAACTGTTTTAAAAGGACTTAAACTGCGTGCAAATTTATTTTATTGCATACGCTTTTGCATCTCCAGTCATATGACACCCATATTACTTAGATACCACTTGGTTGCTAAAAATATCCTTTATATCCTAAAGGAACAATTGTGAAAGGATACAAAATTTCTTCAATGATATTAGAATACATCTTCACTACAATTCCAAACATATAGATTTCTATAAATTTTGGACTTCTTTTCACTTTATGATTGGAAGAGCCCTTTTGCCATATCCACACTTGCAACAGGACCTATTTATAACGATATGGTATAAAAATGCCATACACATGCCTCAAGTAAGCTGCACACCTAATTTGGTCAAAATCGAACCACGGGAAATGCGTCTTTAAGCAAAATCCGAAAAGACTTAAGCGAGTAAATAAAATTTTAGGCGTAAGGGAATTTACCGTATTTCTAAGCCGAAAATGGAAAACTGAGGTATCCTATGTTCGTCTTTCTTACAGATATAGCGATTGGAAAAAATAATTTTTAAGATCCGTCCAGTAGTTTTTGAGCCAAACCGTTACAAACATTCCCATATAAGCAATTTTATATAATAGTATAGATGCGGCAATTCTCAAAAGAGTGAAATCAGAACCAGGACAAGTTTGTGTTGCGGCGTCCTGTAATAGCGATCCAAATTGTTCTGTGCCATCGAACGGAAGGAGTCAAGTGTCCACTGTGTCGGGAAGCACTAAAGCAAATCCCTATATGATGTTCTTGCAGTTAAATCTTCTAAACCATTGCCGAGCATTGCTGCAAACTGTGAAGGAGAAATCTGTAACCAATATGAGAACTTGGGGGAGCAATTTCGGTCGCAGATAAGGATGACCAAGTGGCCATCTAGGCGTGCGGATATCCAGCAAGAGATGTCCGGAGAATTGAGAGGAATTGCAAGAACAAAGATCGACGGCATATATTTGTACAGCTGTTACGCTCCACCACGATGGAACGATGAAACGACGTTGATTTGGAACAAGTTCTGGACGGGTTGGTGCGCGACGCGAGTAAGAAAAGCGCTGTGGTAATTGCGGTGACATCAACGCATGGACCACGGAATAGGGCAGCCAGTGGAAGAATAGGTGAGGGAGGGTACTTGGTGACCCGTTTTCACAGCTAGATGTTTTTCTCATCAATTCATGGGGAATGAAGAAAATGGGTACTCAATTAAAAAAACAATTTCTCGCCTATCAGCGACAATTTTCCGTTGTTTACTATCTTCTCCTATTGATTGATCCTTTGTTGAAGAGCACAGTACAAAATGAACTCGAAAAACTGAAATCTTCCATAGTATTCTAAACACAATCCAAACAATAATACCTAACCATAATTTATTTCTAAAATATTCTCGAAACGTGCACAATTCGAATAACACTATAGTCACGCTATCACGTATCGTTTCATAATAACTAATCAATGCAATTTTTTGCAAATGCATCTTCCTTCACTTCCTTTAGATCATCAATCCCCGGGCAATCTCATTTTTCCACAATATTGCGGCTCTCCAAACACCCGTCCATATATCTCTTGCAATTAAGACTAGAAACATTTACACACGACGAAGCTTCACTTCAAAATTATACTATCTCAATTACCACATTCATCCGCATTCTAACAAAAATGCAATTTACCTGTACACATCGACGCTTCGAACCTCGCTCGTATCGCCATAAGTAAAAGTGATTTTAACTCGTTTCTCTGGCCTTAGATCGATATTCACCAATGGATCCAATTTGCCATGAATTGCGACCAGCTCGTTGTAACGTTCGGGCCGATCGCTTTCAGGTCGATCCATGTAATAGCGTATAAAGGCGCGTTCGGCATCTTCACGCTCTTCGGCCGTGATAGTGCCACCGCCATTCAACGTCTCGATATATGGCAAACGGGCAATTAATAGTTGCCGCCTTTCATGTTCGGTTGCATCACATTTTTCCCATAGTGGCCAATTCTGCGCAATGTAGAGAAAAGCACAAATTTGTTAAATTGATTGAATAATTTTAACTAACGTATGGAAACTTACCTGAACGCGAAGATTTTTCAGACTTGGAAATTTGGCTAAGCGATCGACATCGTCCCACGTATTGATATTTGTGCTGCTCAAATTCAAGAAGGTCAAACTCCTAAAATAAAATACAATAAATTTTCAATTAGGCGGTAATAAAAATTATTTAAATTTTTAGCTCTCAATTTGTTCGAGCAGAAGGCCATATCGTGAGACAATTGTGACAGTTACGATCTTACCTGAAATATTCATGCGGAGGATCGACATCTTCGTCGTCAGTATTTGCTGATCTATCACTATTGCAGGATGATGGTCGAGGAACATATTCCACGGCCCTGAAAAAAATCACTGAACTATGAAAAAGTATCTGATGAAAAAAATTTTGATGAATTACCTTAGAGGACAATTAGCTAGCACCAGTGATTCTAAATTCGGGAAGACACGTCCTAATCGACATATTTCGGCCCAGTCTGTTATCGGATTTCCGGTAAAATGCAAACGTCGCACACCACTGTGACCGGTCGTTTTCTTATACATTGAACTCGTCGAATCACTACGTCGATACGAACTATTCGAAAAACTTGTTCCAAACTGATCAATATCGTTGTTATTACTAATACTGTTACTACTACTACTTCCGCATGTGCAGGACGATGATGAACCGGCGGCGGCCGCCGCATTTTCTTCACCTTCCATCTCACCGTCGGCTTTTTCATCATCCTCGTCGGCAATTCGCAAATCATCAAAATCGCTTGATAATAAGTCCTCGTCCAGAGTGTCGATCAGAACATTGCGATAATCGTTCAGGCTCAAATGCAATTCATATAAGGCGGGCATGTAGCTGAGCAAAGTGTCCACACTCTCCCAGTCCAGTCGTGTATTGTTCAGGACCAGACTGCGCAGTCGGGTCATGCATAGTGATGTGGGTGGCGTAATAGGACCGTAAAGACGATTTCGGCTCAGGTTAACAAATTCAATGCGTGGCATGTGCGAAAGAATTTGAAACACCTCATTCCAATCGGCCAGCTTGTTTTGTGCCAAATCGAGCTCTTTCACCGTGTGACACTTTTTACGCAGATCCTCAGCATCGCCCGCACAGTCAATATCACAGTCATTTAGGACTAAAAGCTCAGGAACACTGCACAAAAAAAATTAAACATTATAATTAAAAAAATAATCTTAAGCAAATTTTTACCTTAAAAGTGGCGGCAGTTTCGGTACAAATATGGACACAAGTGCTTCATCCTGTTGCTCGTCAACGTCGTTATTTCCCAAGCCATATTTGCCTTCAAGCGCTTCTAGTAGTGACGGCATGATGTCAATCAATAATTTTCAAAAAAAAATATCTAGAAGACAAAAAAATGCATAGATTTAGACAAATAAATTTATGTATCTAGCTAAATGAGTAAATAAACAAGGCTAGACGCGACTATGACAATGCAAACACGTCGTGCATATAGAAATAGAGAAAAGCCAATCTCGAGGCTAAAGAAATCGATATTATAGAACCCAAACAGAGTATAACTACAGCAAATCCTTGGTTCATAAGAAGCTTACACACAAAAAAGAAATTTCAATGTTAATAATATTAAATGAAGCCATTAGAGTTGATTTTTATTATAACAACTACCAGACAAGCATAGACACAACATCCTTGCCATTGCGCGTTGTTTTTGTCTCAAGGATATTACTTGTAGTACGAGAAAATTGTGTGTTCCACTCAGCCCTGACTATAACGCACTTCAGAAATCATGACGCCAGTCTGGGTTGTCCTCCTACTACCAAGGTTACTACGTACTGAAATTTCTCCCAAACAAAAGATGTCCCGTACCGCGTACTCTAACAAAGAGAATATTCTTTCATTTTCCGTCTAATTCCTCATGCATTTAAGGCAACATGAAGCGCAAAGAATTACTTTATTGCATTTTATGACTTTCATTGTTCCAATACAGCTGAGGCATGAGTGGGTACATTCTATTAACTTTATTTTTCCGGGTTTTAAATTTTGCATTGCACACGATTACAGAGTATAGGTACAGGCTATGAGCTTTGTCTAACCATTCCACGACCTCTGCATCTTCATCACCATTCGTGTGTTCGTGTTATGCATATATTTTCCTAGTGCATGACATATTTCTAGTAAAATGTCGTGAGTGAAGAAAAAACCATTGTTGCAACCATAACGCCATACAACTTATTTACGATTAACCTAATTGTAATGGAAATACTATGAACTCATATACGAGCGATGTGTTGGCACGGAGGCTATATAGAATGGTTAACCCGCGCAAGTGGCAAGAGAAAGGATTTTTATCGAGTTAATACAAAAACCAAAACACCCACCTATGAAAACGGACTATTGTATTTAATAATACGGTTCTCTATAGCTTGACTTTAAGCTTGGATTCTTTCATATATGGGCTCTGGCTACTTTTCTATAAAGAAAGTCCACGAGTCAAAAGTCACCATCATGCAGATTGAACAATTTCACAATATGATATTCCGAATAAACAATGAGCTTAGCTAGTTTTATCCAACATACATAATTTATCTAGTAAGGGGTTAAACGTTCGTCAACCCAATAAAGTCGACAAACATTGACCAACCATATACAAATGGATATGCATTCATACAGAACGGACCGGATATGTAATTTTCACAATAATACTATTATACACACATTGCGATTCATTTCATTCGATTCGATATTATAAAAATGTATTCGTGCACACAGGATAACAAGGGGACTGTAATTGAGTTCATTGGTTCGGCGAGGTAACCATCCGATTAGCACACATCAGATGCGGAACGGAACCCACCCAGTAAACTTCATTTTCCGGACAATTTAGTGCAGGAGGCATAGTAATAAGTGAACACCCCAATCCTCAAGCATTTAACTAGTTCAAAGTCGTACAAATCAACATGCAAACAGAAAGTTTGCATAAATTTTGCTGAGTATGAATGTCTGTAGTGAAATGCAAGGTGTTTGAATTCAGGCGCTGTTAAACAGTTCTTTTAGCTTGAGGGTGGAATTATGTTAAATAGGGGAGACTGGGGCTGGTTCTAACAAATTTTAAACAAAACTTCTTAGCTACCCAACCTTTTGCGTTAGAGACATGACTTTCTGCCATATAATTCGTCATTAATTGGACTTTAAATAGAAATTATCAAAATTATTGTAAACGTATTACATTCTGAATAATAAGGCTTTTTTCCTAAGAAACTCACAAGTTATAACTTACCCCAGCCTGGGGTTGGTTCTAACAGCCCTGGGGTAAGTTTTAACAGGAAGGATAATCATCGAATTTGAACTTTTTGCAAATAATTAAACACCAGTTAATCTACAAAATCAAGCTTTATTTTTTTTCAGTCTCATATTAATTAAATACAACGATCAGTTTCATCATATTCAGTACTGAGTGATATTTTTATGCTAAAGATAATTAAATAACAAAACTTTAGCTTTTATAGCAGTTTTCTTAAACTCAAAAAATTTAATAAACATCTTCTTTAAAAAAAAAAGGTAATTAAAAAAAATGGAACTCTAGCCTTAATATTCTAACACAGGAACTTAACTCGCGATTTGGGTAAGTGTTTACATGTTAGAACTTACCCCGTGTGTTCTGTTAAAACTAACCCCAAAGCCCAATTTTTCAGAAATCACATTGCACTATAATAAGTACGTGATTTAGCAGCAAGAAATTAGAGTGCATCTATAGCTGAATAAACACTTTTTATATAAGTTAAAGTTTCACATCTTTGAAATTTATATTAAGATTGCAAATCAAGAAAATAAAAACGCAAAAAAGATCGTTTACCTGGTCATATGGGCACACCACACACAACTCGTTACTGCGACGGTGCATACTAAACTGACGAGTCTTGACACGTTTAGCATTGTGTACAAACAGGACAATCATGATTTGTTTGTCTCTCAGTCTCATAGTTTGGCGTCTATCAGCCTGTTAATACCTGCCCCTGTTAGAACCAGCCCCGGTCTCCCCTACTTTAAAGGGGCCCGTAGACGGTTTTCGAACCATTCGGGATTCTATGAAAGTCTTGAGAGAAAAAAACTGAAAATAACAAGAACGGCACAAGTCCTTTCTGTTTAATTTAAAATTCCTAATAAAAAATCTCTGTCTGGCTGGTCTAGCGGTTAGTGCGCGCACCTTCGGTGCACAGGGTCATGAGTTCGAATCTCATCGTGGATCATGGTGTTTTTCGATCTCACGAGCTACGGACTATGATCTCACTCAGATGTTAAACGAGTACCCATTTATGGGGATAAATAACACTGCTGGGCGTGATGCTGATCTCATTACCTCAACACAAAAAGCAGATAAGATCTTGGAAATAGGATGTCACTAACACGTCCTGCGGCCTTAGTCCAATGTTGGATTGTCGCGCCTGTTATTTATTTTTTTAATAAAAAATCTCTCGTATTATGGTTCATAGTAATCGTCAACGCTAGTTTGATTCCAAAAATAGACGAATAGCAAATTTCAATGTTAAAAAATTAGGATTCATAGAGTTTTCACTGCAACTTTCAATTCTTCTGAGTCTTACTTTGAAAATAGGAAATAGCAACGATATTGAACTGAAATGCATGAATGATTTCCTATACGTATGTATGTATTGAATTTGTAAAGGAAAGCGCTTCCATTTCATATTTTCTCCCGGTCTTACCTTCCTGAACAGAAATTAACGAAATAATATGTACGGATATGTACAGCAAAATCTGTTACTGAATAAAAATATAATCATTTAAAAGTGTCTAAAAACTCCTTTAGAATACGAGGGTGCACCACAATGAAAACTATCTGATAAATGTGAACTAAATGCGTAGAACTAAGTCTAGACAAACGGCCTTCGTCATTAATCTTAGTTAGTATTAGTCATTTTAGAATTTATAGACGCTAAAATGCAACTATATGTGATATACACAAATAAGCAATTTATTGTTCTGACTAAGCACAATCGTGTGAAAACCATGTTTAAGCTTTAAGGGATTTTCTTTGTTATTTTCAATACTGTAGCTAATCTTTTCTTAGCCTGAATTTTTGAGGACATTCTGGATGCGTTATCGATACTATTGGAATAGTACGAGAAGTAGCTTTCTTTTTTTAGCAAATATGTATAGCTGCAGCAGTGGCGGAACAACTTCACTCGGGGCCCTCTCGCCAATTTCTTGAGTGGACCACCCTACACAGAGAGAAAAGCAGAGTGCAATCAATCGAAAACACGCTTAAATCAACTCTTTGTTTGACGTTACAGTGTTTCTACTCAAATTAACGTCGTACTTAAAATAACTTTGCTAAGAGTTATTTTGAATGTGGCGTCAGCACCACAGCCCTAACGACCGTGTACCGCTAGCAAGATAAAATATTTTAGTCTTCAATGCCATATACACGCCGTACTAATTAGTTCCAACTAATTTCAAACGTGAACTATTTTGTTCGTGTTTGGCAGTTTATGACAGAGAGGACTGGAATTTAGTCCGGTATAAACACTCATAGAGAAGGTACTACAGTCAAACCTCGACAACACGAACCTCGCTTTCGCGAATTTTCGATGTGTCGAAATATTTCTTCGGTCCCTTGAAATTTCCATATAAATTTTTGCATAACTCGAATTTATTTTAGCCGAAATTTTCGATGTCTCGAGGCAAATTTGTCGGTACCAAAACGTGTTCTGGCTTCGATAAGCCGCATCAACCACGAATTTTGTCAAGTAACCTAGCAACATGCTGATTTCACAATAATACACTGAACCAAATCGCCTGCTAAAGTAAAGAAAATATTGCTCAAATCAAGAAAAAAAGACAATAAAAAACAGCCAAGAAATATTTCTCTTCATTTGAGAATTAGTCACACTGATCCAAGTGAAATGCCATTAGCAGCGCTTTAAGGAAAAGTAACTTTGAATCGAGCAAACTTTTCTTATGAAAAAGACAAGAGAATCTAAACAAAAATAAAAAAAGAAACTTGCATCCAACCAACATCGAACACATAACCCCATTCTTCCCAGTCAAACGCGCTACCCGCTGAACCATAGACACTTCTGACTAATCTACTACAACGCTCCAATATAAGCTAAAGCTAAAATAAAGCTTTTCCACGAGCTTTCCATATGGAAAACGTAAAAAAATCTATTATCAAGTATTTGTTTGCTTAAATTGAGAATAATGGTTTAGGCTTGAATCTACTTCTTATTTCTCAAAAGAAGGTCTTGAAAATAGGATCGATTCAAGAAGAAATTTTCACATTTTGAGAAATTTTGTCTAAATTCGGGAATTTCGCAAATGAGAAAAGAGTTTCTTAATTTTAGATAGCCCAATTTTTCAGTGTAGTGACTTCGATTAGCCGAATTTTCCGCAAATTGTTGACCCGAATGTATTTTGTGACTTCGATAAGCCGAATAAGTCGAGAAAAGACGAAAAAAACGACAAACTTGTTTTATTGTTTTCGATTACTCGAATTTTCGATATCTCGAACAATTTTTCTGGTCCCTTAGCACTTCTAGATATCGAGGTTCGACTGTATCTTCAAAAATGTGTTAAGATAGTCTCCTTGCAGAGGGACCGAAACAATCGTTTTAGCCATATGGTACTTGCAAGGAAGAAGGTGGGCTGGATTACAAACCGCAACTACAGTTACAGCAAATGTCACAGCCATACCAGGATCAAATTTATTCCGTGACGGAGGCGGGAGGCTTATAAGATGTTCAAAGAGCCGAAACCCGACTTCTTATTTTAGGTAAATTTAGATTTTAAAGTTTAACTTATCTTTTCACAAAAACAACAACACAAAATGATTGTTTTCACTTCGGAAAGTGTATATCTCTTCTTGTCTACAAAAAAAATATCTACGAGGGAAAATTGCTTTTTTTTGTGCTGTTTTTATGGTTCGAGGAGTCTTTCGTGTGGCCCTCTCTCTTGGGCCCCGCGCCATGCGCCACCCCTGAGCTGCAGCTATGGGCGTAGTGAGGATTTCGGTCGAAATTTTTTCAACATCATGATTTTCTTAGGAGTTGAAATTGTCGATCGCGAAAATATTGTTAGGCAAAAAATGTTGGTCACCTTTAGGCGGCTGTACCTCGGAATCGGTGATAGCTAGGACCCTGGTTGTTTCACAAAAATGTAGCTCTAAATACGCTCTACATCGACTTTTTCAAAACCCATTTCCGAAAGTTTTCACATGAAAACACAAAATTGCCCATATCTCCGTTAATATTGATCCTAGAGCAGTCAAATTTGGCCTAGAAATGTTGGTCACCTTTAGGCGTCTCTATCTCGGAAACGATGATAGCTAGGACCCTGGTTGTTTCACGAAAATGTAGCTCCAAATACGCTCTACATCGACTTTTTCAAAACCCATTTCCGAAAATTTTCACTTGAAAACACAAAATTGCCCATTTCTCCGTTAATATTGAACCTATAGCAGTCAAATTTGGCCTAGAAATGTTGATCACCTTTAGGCGTCTCTATCTCGGAAACGGTGATAGCTAGGACCCTGGTTGTTTCACCAAAATGTAGCTCCAAATACGCTCTACATCGACTTTTTCAAAACCCATTTCCGAAAATGTTCACTTGAAAACACAAAATTGCCCATTTCTCCGTTAATATTGAACCTATAGCAGTTAAATTTGGCCTAGAAATGTTGGTCACTTTTAGGCGTCTCTATCTCGGAAACGGTGATAGCTAGGACCCTGGTTGTTTCACCAAAATGTAGCTCCAAATACGCTCTACATCGACTTTTTCAAAACCCATTTCTTAAAATTTTCACTTGAAAATACAAAATTGCCCATATCTCCGTTAATATTGATCCTAAGGCAGTCAAATTTGGCCTAGAAATGTTGGTCACCTTTAGGCGTCTCTATCTCGGAAACGGTGATAGCTAGGACCCTGGTTGTTTCACCAAAATGTAGCTCCAAATAC
Source organism: Microchrysa polita (assembly GCA_949715475.1). Taxonomy (NCBI): domain Eukaryota; kingdom Metazoa; phylum Arthropoda; class Insecta; order Diptera; family Stratiomyidae; genus Microchrysa; species Microchrysa polita. The sequence continues at coordinate 6,007,438 of OX454418.1, read as the reverse complement.
GCTCTACATCGACTTTTTCAAAACCCATTTCCGAAAGTTTTCACTTGAAAACACAAAATTGCCCATATCTCCGTTAATATTGATCCTAGAGCAGTCAAATTTGGCCTTAAAATGATGGTCACCTTTAGGCGGCTGTATCTCGGAAACGGTGATAGCTAGGACCCTGGTTGTTTCACCAAAATGTAGCTCTAAATACGCTCTACATCGACTTTTTCAAAACCCATTTCCGAAAATGTTCACTTGAAAACACAAAATTGCCCATATCTCCGTTAATATTGAACCTGTAGCAGTCACATTTGGCCTTAAATTGTTGGTAACCTTTAGGCGGCTGTATCTCGGAAACGGTGATAGCTAGGACCCTGGTTGTTTCACCAAAATGTAGCTCCAAATACGCTCTACATCGACCTTTTCAAAACCCATTTCCGAAAATTTTCACTTGAAAACACAAAATTGCCCATTTCTCCGTTAATATTGAACCTATAGCAGTTAAATTTGGCCTAGAAATGTTCGTCACCTTTAGGCGTCTCTATCTCGGAAACGGTGATAGCTAGGACCCTGGTTGTTTCACCAAAATGTAGCTCCAAATACGCTCTACATCGACTTTTTCAAAACCCATTTCCGAAAATTTTCACTTGAAAACACAAAATTGCCCATTTCTCCGTTAATATTGAACCTATAGCAGTTAAATTTGGCCTAGAAATGTTGGTCACCTTTAGGCGTCTCTATCTCGGAAACGGTGATAGCTAGGACCCTGGTTGTTTCACCAAAATGTAGCTCCAAATACGCTCTACATCGACTTTTTCAAAACCCATTTCTTAAAATTTTCACTTGAAAATACAAAATTGCCCATATCTCCGTTAATATTGATCCTAAGGCAGTCAAATTTGGCCTAGAAATGTTGGTCACCTTTAGGCGTCTCTATCTCGGAAACGGTGATAGCTAGGACCCTGGTTGTTTCACCAAAATGTAGCTCCAAATACGCTCTACATCGACTTTTTCAAAACCCATTTCCGAAAATTTTCACTTGAAAACACAAAATTGCCCATTTCTCCGTTAATATTGAACCTATAGCAGTTAAATTTGGCCTAGAAATGTTGGTCACCTTTAGGCGTCTCTATCTCGGAAACGGTGATAGCTAGGACCCTGGTTGTTTCACCAAAATGTAGCTCCAAATACGCTCTACATCGACTTTTTCAAAACCCATTTCCGAAAATTTTCACTTGAAAACACAAAATTGCCCATTTCTCCGTTAATATTGAACCTATAGCAGTTAAATTTGGCCTAGAAATGTTGGTCACCTTTAGGCGTCTCTATCTCGGAAACGGTGATAGCTAGGACCCTGGTTGTTTCACCAAAATGTAGCTCCAAATACGCTCTACATCGACTTTTTCAAAACCCATTTCCGAAAATGTTCACTTGAAAACACAAAATTGCCCATATCTCCGTTAATATTGAACCTGTAGCAGTCACATTTGGCCTTAAATTGTTGGTAACCTTTAGGCGGCTGTATCTCGGAAACGGTGATAGCTAGGACCCTGGTTGTTTCACCAAAATGTAGCTCCAAATACGCTCTACATCGACTTTTTCAAAACCCATTTCCGAAAATTTTCACTTGAAAACACAAAATTGCCCATTTCTCCGTTAATATTGAACCTATAGCAGTTAAATTTGGCCTAGAAATGTTGGTCACCTTTAGGCGTCTCTATCTCGGAAACGGTGATAGCTAGGACCCTGGTTGTTTCACCAAAATGTAGCTCCAAATACGCTCTACATCGACTTTTTCAAAACCCATTTCTTAAAATTTTCACTTGAAAATACAAAATTGCCCATATCTCCGTTAATATTGATCCTAAGGCAGTCAAATTTGGCCTAGAAATGTTGGTCACCTTTAGGCGTCTCTATCTCGGAAACGGTGATAGCTAGGACCCTGGTTGTTTCACCAAAATGTAGCTCCAAATACGCTCTACATCGACTTTTTCAAAACCCATTTCCGAAAATTTTCACTTGAAAACACAAAATTGCCCATTTCTCCCTTAATATTGAACCTATAGCAGTTAAATTTGGCCTAGAAATGTTCGTCACCTTTAGGCGTCTCTATCTCGGAAACGGTGATAGCTAGGACCCTGGTTGTTTCACCAAAATGTAGCTCCAAATACGCTCTACATCGACTTTTTCAAAACCCATTTCCGAAAATTTTCACTTGAAAACACAAAATTGCCCATTTCTCCGTTAATATTGAACCTATAGCAGTCAAATTTGGCCTAGAAATGTTGGTCACCTTTAGGCGTCTCTATCTCGGAAACGATGATAGCTAGGACCCTGGTTGTTTCACCAAAATGTAGCTCCAAATACGCTCTACATCGACTTTTTCAAAACCCATTTCCGAAAATTTTCACTTGAAAACACAAAATTGCCCATTTCTCCGTTAATATTGAACCTATAGCAGTCAAATTTGGCCTAGAAATGTTGGTCACCTTTAGGCGTCTCTATCTCGGAAACGGTGATAGCTAGGACCCTGGTTGTTTCACCAAAATGTAGCTCCAAATACGCTCTACATCGACTTTTTCAAAACCCATTTCCGAAAATGTTCACTTGAAAACACAAAATTGCCCATATCTCCGTTAATATTGAACCTGTAGCAGTCACATTTGGCCTTAAATTGTTGGTAACCTTTAGGCGGCTGTATCTCGGAAACGGTGATAGCTAGGACCCTGGTTGTTTCACCAAAATGTAGCTCCAAATACGCTCTACATCGACCTTTTCAAAACCCATTTCCGAAAATTTTCACTTGAAAACACAAAATTGCCCATTTCTCCGTTAATATTGAACCTATAGCAGTCAAATTTGGCCTAGAAATGTTGGTCACCTTTAGGCGTCTCTATCTCGGAAACGGTGATAGCTAGGACCCTGGTTGTTTCACCAAAATGTAGCTCCAAATACGCTCTACATCGACTTTTTCAAAACCCATTTCTTAAAATTTTCACTTGAAAATACAAAATTGCCCATATCTCCGTTAATATTGATCCTAAGGCAGTCAAATTTGGCCTAGAAATGTTGGTCACCTTTAGGCGTCTCTATCTCGGAAACGGTGATAGCTAGGACCCTGGTTGTTTCACCAAAATGTAGCTCCAAATACGCTCTACATCGACTTTTTCAAAACCCATTTCCGAAAATTTTCACTTGAAAACACAAAATTGCCCATTTCTCCGTTAATATTGAACCTATAGCAGTTAAATTTGGCCTAGAAATGTTCGTCACCTTTAGGCGTCTCTATCTCGGAAACGGTGATAGCTAGGACCCTGGTTGTTTCACCAAAATGTAGCTCCAAATACGCTCTACATCGACTTTTTCAAAACCCATTTCCGAAAATTTTCACTTGAAAACACAAAATTGCCCATTTCTCCGTTAATATTGAACCTATAGCAGTCAAATTTGGCCTAGAAATGTTGGTCACCTTTAGGCGTCTCTATCTCGGAAACGGTGATAGCTAGGACCCTGGTTGTTTCACCAAAATGTAGCTCCAAATACGGTCTACATCGACTTTTTCAAAACCCATTTCCGAAAATGTTCACTTGAAAACACAAAATTGCCCATATCTCCGTTAATATTGAACCTATAGCAGTCACATTTGGCCTTAAATTGTTGGTAACCTTTAGGCGGCTGTATCTCGGAAACGGTGATAGCTAGGACCCTGGTTGTTTCACCAAAATGTAGCTCCAAATACGCTCTACATCGACTTTTTCAAAACCCATTTCCGAAAATGTTCACTTGAAAACACAAAATTGCCCATATCTCCGTTAATATTGAACCTGTAGCAGTCACATTTGGCCTTAAATTGTTGGTAACCTTTAGGCGGCTGTATCTCGGAAACGGTGATAGCTAGGACCCTGGTTGTTTCACCAAAATGTAGCTCCAAATACGCTCTACATCGACCTTTTCAAAACCCATTTCCGAAAATTTTCACTTGAAAACACAAAATTGCCCATTTCTCCGTTAATATTGAACCTATAGCAGTCAAATTTGGCCTAGAAATGTTGGTCACCTTTAGGCGTCTCTATCTCGGAAACGATGATAGCTAGGACCCTGGTTGTTTCACCAAAATGTAGCTCCAAATACGCTCTACATCGACTTTTTCAAAACCCATTTCCGAAAATTTTCACTTGAAAACACAAAATTGCCCATTTCTCCGTTAATATTGAACCTATAGCAGTCAAAATTGGCCTAGAAATGTTGGTCACCTTTAGGCGTCTCTATCTCGGAAACGGTGATAGCTAGGACCCTGGTTGTTTCACCAAAATGTAGCTCCAAATACGCTCTACATCGACTTTTTCAAAACCCATTTCCGAAAATTTTCACTTGAAAACACAAAATTGCCCATTTCTCCGTTAATATTGAACCTATAGCAGTCAAATTTGGCCTAGAAATGTTGGTCACCTTTAGGCGTCTCTATCTCGGAAACGGTGATAGCTAGGACCCTGGTTGTTTCACCAAAATGTAGCTCCAAATAAGCTCTACATCGACTTTTTCAAAACCCATTTCCGAAAATTTTCACTTGAAAACACAAAATTGCCCATTTCTCCGTTAATATTGAACCTATAGCAGTCAAATTTGGCCTAGAAATGTTGGTCACCTTTAGGCGTCTCTATCTCGGAAACGGTGATAGCTAGGACCCTGGTTGTTTCACCAACATTTTAGAGCCAAATTTTAAGAAAGCACATTTGGGCAGTGGCTAAATTTCATTGCTGGTATGATTCAGCTACAAAATGAATCTTGAAATAACTTGAAAGACACGGAAAAATGAGACTCGTTCTGTACAAGGTCCATTCCTGCCCCCTCTGGCTACGCCCATGGCTGCAGCTCGGTCGTTTTAGAGTTGGGGCCAATAATGTTGTTTGAAAATTAAACCTTAACCTCCTAAAGTAAATAATCCTAAAATATACAGGGTGTCCGGAAACTGCCGCATAAACGCACCAGATTGTGATTTCCAGCAAAAAAGTAGTATCGAACATACCCCCTTAGCTTAGCCCTTTAGCTGCCACAAGCATTTAAAGATTTTTGAAAAAATTATTTTCTTGCATGACTTAAAGCCTAATATCTCCAAAGCTAGACTAGTTAGAATAGTGAAATAAAATGATTATTACAGCCAACAAATTTACCTGTAAAATAAAACTAACCACACTAAAATCGGATAAGAGGTTTGGTTTTAACAGAGCTTCATAGTCAAATTTGCGTGATTTGACCCAAAAACAATCTTTTTTTCCATCTCAATTTTCTCCAACTTCTGCCAAGGTGAGGTGCTTGTACGATTATTTTAAAAATTGGCGCATAGTCTTACAATCATCTTTCTTACATCATTTTGATCTAGCTCCATTACTTCTAACAGTTTTTATACGTTAAGTGTAGAAAACTAGGGTTAATTTTAGCTCGAATTCAATACAATTCAATTCATACTGCCCCTAAAGATCTGCAATTGGTAAATTCTATTCAAAGTATGTCGAAATCGAGTCAAAATTAACCCTAGTTTTCTGCAGGTACTAAAACTGTTAGAAATAATGGAGCTAGAATAAAATGATGTAAGAAAGATATGATCGTAAGACTATGCGCCAATTTTTGAAAGAATCGTACAAGCACTTCACCTTGGCGGAAGTTGGAGAAAATTGAGATGGAAAAAAAGATTGTTTTTGGGTCAAATCACGCAAATTTGACTTTGAAGCTCTGTTAAAACCAAACCTCTTATCCGATTTTAGTGTGGTTAGTTTTATTTTACAGGTAAATTTGTTGGCTGTAACAATCATTTTATTTCACTATTCTAGCTGATCTAGCTTTGGAGATATTAGGCTTTGAGTCGTGCAACAAAATGATTTTTTCAAAAATCTTTAAATGCCTGTGGCAGCTAAAGGGTTAAGCTGAGGGGGAATGTTCTATACAACTTTTTTGGCTGGAAATCAACTGAGGAATCATAATCCGGTGCGTTTATGCGGCAGTTTCCGGACACCCTGTATAAGTACAAGCATAGTCATACAGGCTGTTTTTTTAGCATTCATATATGCTTTATAAATTTGAAATTCTTTCATAAAAAACACCCTATACTACATGCTTGAACAATTTGCTTAAAAAAAATAAAAAGTTTACATATTTTTATTAAATACATACTAATCCCTCTTTGTCTAGTATTGTTTGTTGAAGTAGTAAATATCATAAAATTGCATTCAATCTCAATATGTATCTTCACGTATGAAAAACAATAATTTTTATCGTCTCCGCATATAGTAAAAGATGACAGTGTTGATTTCCTTGATATAGTTTTCCAATTACAATTGAAAAATATTTACTCATGATATCTATTTTGGACGGAATTGTGCGTTTTTTTTTTTTTTTACACTTGATTTGACAATATTTATTGCACCGCCCACAAATCAATTACATATAATATTATAATATCTGCGCATTTTGGGGCAGTGCGTATATTATAAAATTTACAAAATGCGTAAACAAATAAATTTCATTTTGACACTGAATTGTTAGATTTGTCGATATGAATGGGTATGACGCACTAGACTAGTAAAACTAGACCTGGTAAATTATATATGTATGTTTTCACCTGGTTTTCACCTAATTTTATTCGGAGATGTATAGGCCAAAATACGAAATAACTGAAATTAAAATGCGAAAAGCATGAAATCATTGTCAATCAAATAGATTTATAAGATGTGACAGTGTTTCCTTTGGTCAAATCAGCAATGTTTATGCTATTGCTTACTTATGACGTAAGCTCCGACTCTCAACGGAAACCCTTACCTCTACTACACGACTTTTAATTAATCTTATTTTACTTTTTCTCTAAAATAAAATGTAAACAATCCATGAAAATCCCACTAAATAAAGCTTTTATTATTATCGATTTTTGTTTTACATAACCCCATCACGACCGAGAATTATGAATTGTTAACTTCCTGATTGTAAAAGAAAGAAAAATTGTTAAGCCCTTTGTTTAATGTGTAATTGAGTTATGCTAGTACAGCTTGACTTCAATTGAAAAATGAACTTGACAATGGTGAACCATTAGCGCAATAGAGACCCAAGGCCTTAGATTGCTATGTACATTATTGTTAGCTACTGAGCCCGTAGCCCAACCAACTGAATGATTGGCTTATCTTAATCGCTAAGTTTGTTGCTTCTCGAAAATATATAAATAATGTACTTCTACTGATAGTAGCTTATTCAGGTCGAGACGCACTTTTTTCAGTTAAATGTAATTCAATGGCAAAACTACTCGCAGTAGTTGTGGAATAATCTTTTTGTACACAATATTTCTCTTCGATTTGAATATGTTTTTACGTGTATGATATTGTATTTGATTCATGTGTTCAGCACATGTAAATTTGAATACCTTGTGCCAGGGGTCTAATATTATGTATATACCTCTCCTACCACATCTAGTCTAGGGTAAGAGCGGTAAATCAAAAATGTTCAAACTACGGTGTTCGAAAAGGCAAACAGTTTTGATTTTTGTAAATGCAAGCAATAACGAAATTCACCAATACACTATTCGAAAAAATAACTTTTTTTTTAGAAAGATAAGATATCAATATTTAACAATGATTCATCACATTCAACCGACAAAGAAAGCAAGAAAAGTGATTTAGATTATATAAAAACAAAGAAAATGGAATTCTCACGATATATTCTATTGAAACATTATACGGTGACCTAATTTTAAAAACAAATGCAAATACATATTTTAAAATTGCGTTCAAACTGCTGCTTTTAAAATTTAAACTAATGAATGACCCTCACCAATAACCGCACTATGTAGTGTAAAAGTGTGTAGTAAAATTAAATGGGCGAATAAACGAGCAGCATGATTTGCGTTTGGGAATTTCGAATGCATAGTTAACGAAATTGGTCAAGTTGTCGTGCTCTGTGGCCGTGATGGTTCGGTCGCCACTCTGTGAAATAGACACTCACAGAGAAACGAGTTGAAAACTCGGCACGACTCGTCGCAAGTTTATTATTCAGAAGAAGATGATAAGAAATGTTCTTATCGTAGAATAATAAACTAACAATGCGACTAGGAAGTGGTATGGCTGACAACCGTATCACACTCCGAATTCAGTTGTCTTTGTAACGTTGATGACTACACTCGGTAGTCATCAACGCACCATGCTCCACTAGGAGTTACGGTAATCAAGAGAGAGAGAGAAACGTGTAATAGAGAACTTCGGGTTCAGAGGAGAGCTCAAGCTAACAAAAAATGTACTGTCGATCTCTCTATGATTTGAACTATAAAAACATCAATAAATCCTGATATGATAAAAAAATATCATTGTGCCTGTCCAGACACTCTCAATTTTGGTTCGTCGTCGACAACACACCATCTATTCATACTATTACCGAAAGAATTGATCATTTACCGGTCCTGCCTGACCAAAGCCGCGACCCATATTTAACGATAAATTATGAATAGATGTGGATAGAATGAGGCATTGATCGCTTCTGTTCACTTGACGCAATCAATGACAATTTTAATGTTGAAAGTGGATAAGGAGCTTGAAGAAGATATAGTCTAAGAAAATTGGGCCAAAATATGGCCATTGAACGGCAAAAATCCTACATCGGAATTTGCGAGTTGATGGCATAGAAAGTCCCAACCGATCGGGGGTCCGCAACCTTAAAAAGGGGGGGGGGGGCCTTTTTTCGGTTTTCTGCGAATACTTCAAAAACGGTAAGACATACAGAAAAATGGTCTGAAGACGAAAAAAACTACATTAAATTATCTTTGCAATGATATATAACACATTAGAGTTCAATTGAATATTTTGGCATTAGAATAGAACATAAATTAGCATATTTTCATTTTAGACCTTTTTTAAAAGCTCCATAACTTTTGAAAGAATGTTAGTTCAGCCGTTAAATTTCGTATTAAAGTATTAACAACAAGTTTAAGATAATTTTACCGTAAACGCTGAGTAGCTCCGGTCAAGGACCCCCATTATCCCCCCATTTAAATTTGTCAAAACGGCATGTCCATAACTCCCCCCAAAAGTGGAGCATAAATTTTGGTTTGTTGCGATTGGAGGTCATAGTCACCACACCCACCAAAAATCAGCTCATTCGCATAAAAACTAAGGGTACCTCCCATACAAAGTGACCCATGACAACTTTGTTCTACAATTTATAAAATGAGTAGTACGTAGAACAAACTACTGATGGGTCACTTTGTATGGGAGATACCCTTAGTTTTTATCCGAATGAGCTGATTTTTGGTGGGTGGGGTGACTATGACCTCCAATCGCATATATCATTGCAAAGATAATTTTATATAGTTTTTTTTCGTCCTCAAACCATTTTTCTGTATCTCTTACCGTTTTTGAAATAATCGCAGAAAACCGAAAAAAAGGCCCCCCTTTCCCCCCTTTTTAAGGTTGCGGACCCCCGATCGGTTGGGACTTTTAATGCCATAATCTGGGGACCATTCCCAACCATAATCCAAAAAAATTTCCGATGTAGGATTTTTGCCGACCAAATATGCCATTTTTCTTAGACTAATAGGGAAGACGAAGGCGCCATTTGTGGACATACCCATTGATCCATCCATCAAAATATGTATGTATGTATATTTAACACCGAAATACAAGTTTTACATTATTAACGTTGTCATACATTATTAACGTTGATGAAAAAATCTTGTTTTATCGATTGTGATGATGCAACTACAGCTAATTATGTCTAATTTTCAAAATCTCATTGTGCAAGAAAGTCATAAATTTATAAAAAAAAAACACGTCAGTGTTGAATCCATTCTTGACGCATTTTACGGCAATTATGGACATGACATTGAGTCTCATTACCGTGTCTGTGTATACGTACAATGTTGGTTCATTTAATATCAATAAACTCCCCGTACTCGGCTCAAAACAGCTGACCGTATAGCTAGCTACGAGTAGTGAGGAGAAGGCATATTTTCCATTTTGGAATTTTTGGAAAAATATACAAATGTATACCGAAATTCGGACGTTAGTCTAGCACTAGTATGCTACTAAACCAACCTGTAATGCACTCTTAAAAGTAACGTGTTTTGTTTTCAAATAAAAAAATTTTGTTGATCACCTTGAACTTGAGCCAGATAATTCGTTAAAGACGAAAAAGATACATCATCAGCATCACTCTCGTACACCACAAGATACCTGAGTACATTTTTGTTCAACGACTTCTCTTTGTATCGTTGTTATTCGCCTTGAGGTTTGAGGCGAGTTTGGTATACCTAGTTGCAATGCAACTTTTTTGAACAAATGAAAGTTGAGTTATAATAAAAAAAGTTTATTGCTCTTTTGATCATTCCATTGTGATTTTTCTTGTGTCTGATACTTGAATACAAAGTGAATCATCAGCCAAGGATGTACATATTAGGAAGTTTTTAAAGTAAAGCAGTTTTTTAATAAACGTATACAAAGGTACTAGAACAGCTCTTGGATGTGGCAGAAATGCTTGAAATGTAGAAGAATAATACCATAAAGTAAGAAATTGGAATAGAGATGGCACTCCATATAACATTAAAACCTACTGAACAACACTTTACCTTTGAATGTGTGCTGTATGTAACGTGTACATACAGGAAGACATCTTCTTGTATGTACATGTTACATACAGCACACACTCAAAGGTAAAATGTTGTTCAGTAGGTTTTAATGTTATATGGAGTTCCATCTCTATTCCAATTTCTTACTTTATGATAATACTACAAGAAAGGTCGACCAACAGTCATAAATAGGAAATTCAATTTATTACAATCGATTTTGTGGAAATATTTTGTAAAGTTACAATTTTTATTATAAATCTCACAAAAAAGCTCTACTCTAACGCTAACCATTGAATTGAAATTCCACGAGTGCATTTTCAGCAGTCAAAACAACTGGCTATCACAATCACGATTAATTAAAAACGTCATAATATAGCGCAAACAAATAATATAGCACAAATTTGTCAAATTGCAATTTAAATAAATTTCAAAAATTTTAATAATTTCAATCGTTACTCAAGAGTCAAGACGAATAGTTTTTGCTTACAATATTTTGCCTGCTTCTTTATACGAAAACTCATGCACTATGTGAATTGTAACGAATGTGCCCCTCATTGGACCGAAACGAATCGCCGCGCACACTGCTCGCCACAATTCAACTTTATTCTAATTATACTGGTCTGGCACATATGAAAAGCAAATGGAAACATATGTTGAAATATGTTTGAATTTAATTCAACACATACACTCTGTGACTCTCAAAATATGTGTGTTATGCCAATGCCAAACGAAAACTAGGGAACGAATATAATTTGTTTCGAGTGTTAATATTAAATTATTATTATTTATTTCGCCAGAAATTATTTTCGTATGACTGATGGTGCATTCGATGGTAGTTGTTGATGATGCAAAATTGTTGGCAACAGAATAAATTCTTGCACTATAAAATCCTAGTTTAGGTTTAGACTTTAGAGCTTTAAGCGTGGTTATGAATACATACCTCACAACCTCACACGGATGAGAAGTTGCCGCCATATCTAACCACAGAATTTATTGAACCGTTCCACGCTTAGATATTGTATTGTATTTTCTATTGCAATAAGACATTAGGTTATTGGCAAACAACTGGTGACTCAAGGTTACTACGTGACATGCACATATGAGTTTATTTTAATTTTTTTTTTAGATTTTGATGCATAGAGCGTAGCATTAGGTGCTCAGCTGATATTCATCAGATAGTTTTTTTTTCGCTTTGCTGTTCAAACAACGAATACATAACACACAAAAAGCAAGTGGACCATAATTTGTTTATTATTATCTATATCCAGAAGAACAGATTTTGTCATTTAATTTTTTTAAATATATAATTTCATTCATCACTCAGATGGCCACGATGTATAGCTACTCAATTTAAAGGGTATAATTCTTGATTTATTCTTTAATGTAATGTTGACTTTCAAAGCCGTGTATCCTTGCTGACTTATCGACGAAAGCTTGTATTTATAGAATACAACCACAAAAATGGGATATCTGACGATATATAGGGTATAAGTCAAACCATCCGAAGCGTCAAATCAATCGGACATCAAAATTATTTTTTTGAACGCTATGCATTAATTAGACTAATATTATTGTTGAAACCAAACATAGCTTATATAGTAAACCTCATTTTCAGCTATTTTCTGTCTGGTTTTATTTTCGAAAAAAAAAACTCTACACTGAAAAAATCATTTGCTAAAAACAAGAAAAAAAAAATACAATAAAAAACAGCCAAGGAAGAATTTTTCCTGATTTAAGATGTATTTTCTTGTTCTAAGAAAAGTCTTTGCTTAAAACGAATAAATAAGCATTATTTTAAGCAAAAACTTTTCTTGAAACAAGAAATTACATCTTAAATCAGAAAAACTTTTCTTGGAACAAGAAAATATATCTTAAATCAGGAAAAATTATTCCTTGGCTGTTTTTTATTGTATTTTTTCTTGATTTTAGAAAATGATTTCTTCCAGTGTACTAACTCATCAGGCAGAGTTCCATGAGGTCTCTTCTGGTGCAAGCTATCAATGTCGCTAAAATTATTAGTGAAGGATACTGGCAACAGTGTTCTGAGGATAAGGATGTTGTTCGAGGTATATGAAATATTTTTCACAGAAAGTTGATATTGCCTGTAGCGTGATGGGAATTGCAATGACAGTATGCCAAACGAAACTGCATGACAGTATGGTTACGCATTATCTGGCAAACAACTCGTTATAAAAAGACATTTAAACTAATCATCCAATATTTACTTATCTACAAAGATTACAATATATCTGTTAACCCATATAAACTGAATTGTTTGGGATACAATGTGCAATACAATAGTCATATCAGAATGTCAGTGCGAAACAAAAGTAGAAGTAAAACCTGTCAGATAGAGGCTTATATGAAAAATTGTATCATTAGTCGCTTCTATGGGCCTCTCCTTTAGTTCTTTACTCAAAGCTTTTCTACCACCAAAGCCGAACTGCAATTTCAAGGATTATATTATGAATTGCAAATGTCAACAAAACAATTTGCTTAAGTTCTCTTTGACTAAGGTAGCACACGCAAACCTCTATAGGCTATAAGCCAAATAATTTCATTATAATCATTAACTTTTATCATTCGTCATTTTTTTTTTAAGATGAAAACGTAGTGTGGCAACGCATTAGGGAAATTTTGATGAAAAACGTAAAAGAGGAAAAACAATGAATGGAAAACCCTGTGCTGAGTTAAGCAGAACGTAAGATCGTAGAGGTTAATAGGTTGATTACCAACTAATTCAGTTTAAAATACCTGTTAATGATTTTTTAGATTTTGACCGCTAACCATGATGGATAGCATGCTCCAATAATGACCATTTTTTGACATCATAATTTGTCAGATTTTCAGTGTGGTTGGATTTCTTATGATTTTTGTAACCGTTACATAAAAATGTTGTAACACCAATCCTAATTATTTTTATTTATAAAAAAGTAGTCTTTTTAGAAGAGTTAACAAATTTCTTAAAATACATATAGGCCAATCAATGTATTCACAAAAAAGGGGTATAGAGAACATCAAAGGGGGGTGACGATTTTTTTCTTCGGGGTTTTGTTAGGAGTAGTTAGGAGGTAAGCATACTAAAATCACTCGGACCTGAAAAGTGAGCTAACGTGGGCAGAGGGGGTTGAAGGGGCAATTTTTGGAGTTTTGGGCTTTAACTCGAAAACGTATAGTAGTCTGGCTGGTCTAGCGGTTAGTGCGTGCACCTACGGTGCACAGGGTCATGAGTTCGGCTCGCACCGTGAACCATGGTGTTTTTCGAACTCACGAGCTTGTGACGGACTATGATCTCACTCAGATGTTAAACGAGTACCCATTTATGGGGATAAATAACACTGCTGAGCGTGATGCTGATCTCATTACCTCAATAAAAAGCAGATAAGATCTTGGAAATAGGATGTCACTAACACATCCTGCGGCCTTAGTCCAATGTTGGATTGTCGCGTCTGTATTTTTTTTAAATATCCTACATACTCGTATTTATATATCCACGAATATGCAAAATTCCTAACGGTTCTTCCGATATAAAGTTGAAAATGTTTTTTTTTTCTGCATTCTATTGGCTCTGGTGTCTCCCCCAATCATGGATTTATAAGGGGTGTTTAGGAGTAAAAAAATACTAAAAGCACGCGTTGTGAGATGTGAGCTAACGTGGGGAGAGGGGGGAAAAAGGAGCCGATTTTGGAGGCTTTCGCCTTTATCTCGGAAATAGTGAGTCCTACTGAAATTACACGGAGAGAAAAATGTGCATTGAATTCAACAAAATCATACAATGAAATTCACAACATACAATTTCACTAAATTTGTAGTGAAAGTTATTAAATTGTAGTGAAATTGATTACAATTCAGTTGTTGTTACTGTTGCTGGCCTATTGTAAAAATGATTGCTGTGTAATGAAAAAATCATTGCATGATATTTGTATGGATAGTAACATTTATTGTGTTTATGGTAATTTTCACCACTGTCTGTAATAATAATTATTGCATGGTGCACATTAAATTAACGACAGCGCGTAATAATTATGAAACTGTCAAAACATAAGACAACTAATTTATTCGCATAACTTGTAATCTTAGATAGCTTAGGTGTAGGACGTAGGACTACGAAACGATAGGTCCCCGGTTCAATTCCCAGTAGAAGCAACTTGTAAAAAGGTAAAGATAAGATAGGGAAAAAGATTTTTGGGGAAAAAGAAGTTAAGGATAAAATAGAAGTAAAAAATAAAAAAAGGAAAAAATAAAAAAATGACTTTTTGTATTTTTTTTCTATTATCGCCAAATTATCTTCATGGCAAATTTTATTACCAACCAATTGTTAATTTTATTACAGCGCAATGACATTTTTCATTACAGATGTAATAAGTTTTACATCAGTTGCAATAGGGTCAAAAATCATTACAAATGCAATCGTTTTTATTACAGTTTTAATACCTTTCACTACATTTTTTCTCTCCGTGTATTTGTATGGCAGTATTAAAGCCCATTTAATTTCCTATAAACTTGTTCCACATATGTATATGTCGGATCCCAAACGGTTCTTCCGATATAGCCTATTCAAAGCCGAAAATTGTCAAAAAAGTTTTTTCCTCATTTGTTTGGTTTTGGTGTCTCGCGCGCTCTTTTCTCAGAAAAACGTTGTGAGACAAATTTGTGCAGTATGCAATTTGCTTTCACGTGATATACTTCCTGTTGCCTGGTCTTGAATCAGTCAAAAGTTCAAGAGCTTAAACCAAGCTTCCGAATTTATTTTTTCCCATTTATAAGTATAAACACCAACATTGTGCCAAATTGGGAGGGGATGACGGTTTCTTATTTCAGGGATTTATAAGGCGTAGTTACGAGGAAACATACTAAAAGCACGCGGTCGTGGTAGGTGAGCTAACGTTGGGAGAGCGGGTGAAAACATCTCCTTGTGCTTATCAGCTCTATCCCCGCTTTATCTCCAAAACCGCGAACTCTACAAAAAAAATATCTGAGCAAAAGAATGAAAGCTTCCACAATTTCCTATAAAGTTCATCTGATATGCATAGGTCCAATTCCTAACAGTTATTCAGAGCTAATTATTAAAATACATATCAGAAATTTTACATAGAAAACATCCACACAACATAATTGGTATACACGTGTATCTATAGATCGGCTATATGCATGTACGCTGTGTGGATGTTTTCTATGTGACGGCAATTTTCAACATTTATTAAACTATATCGGAAGAACCGTTAGGAATTTTGCATGGATAAATATGTAGAATATTTAGCAAGTTTTAATTCATACTTACTTTTTTCTCTAGGACTCATTGTTTTCGAGATACTTAAAGCCCAAAACCTCAAAAATTACTTCTTTAACCCCCTCTGCCCACGTTAGCTTACTTCTCAGGTTCGAGTGATTTTAGTATGTTTACCTCCTAACTACTCCTAAAAAAATCGTCACCCCCCTTCGATATTCTCTACAATGTCTTCGTTGATTGGACTAATAGCGCAACTTTGTCTGTGACCCACTGTATGTATTTTAATACATTTAAGTCTTTTAAATGAATTGTGAACCGGAAAAAATACAGTTTTGTGCATAACGATATCTAATCAGAAAGCTATTAATAGCTATTAAATACAAAAGGCGAGATTCATGACCTCACCAACTAGTAAAGAAACAAATTCTTACAATAAAAAAAACTTAACTTGAAGGAAGATGTGTACGCATAATACTTATGTATATTATTTAGAAATCGTCATGTTTGTGTTCTAATCGAATATTTTTAATATATCTCAGGGAAGATTATACGAATAATTACACAGCTATAGAAAAATTACGTAATGAGGAAAAAAAGATTTAAGATTTTTTGAATTGTAGTAATTGTAAATGTTAAAGTAGGTATTGTTGCACCCTTACTTAGAAGTCGTATAATGATACATGATTAGCGACTTCAATATACAAGTGGTTAGCCTCAAAACCACAATTCATGCATTGACAACTATGAAACGATAAAGTGCGGAAAATCACAGCTTAGCTAAGTGATTCCGCATTTATAACAATAGCAATAGGGTTTTTATTTTGTACACGGTGCCGATAAAAGACAATACAAAAAAGTGCAAAAAAAAGATAAATAAAAATAAATAAATAAATAGATAAATAAAAATAAATATCGTAATGGCCACAATTTTTAATTTAACCAAACAGAACAATAATTTAAGAAGCAAAACTTCACATTAAAATTAATGCTGCCGATGCGACAGGACATGAACAGGACATGCAATATCTACTCAATACTGCAGATACCTCAGCAAATAAAACTTGCTGGATGGATACAATAGACTCTATCTACTGAATAGAGTATTAGAATTGCCATTTTTTTCTCATTTTTAAAGAAATCACAACAAAATAACGATGTGCCGCAACTACCACAGGACGAACAATGTAACGAAGAAGAAGCAGAAGATTAATCTCAATTAAAAGAACACTGCGCGGTGTATTTATTCTGTTCTACAGTGCAACTAAAATAAAGTTAATGTATTTATTAACAATTATTCACACATTCGCGTATGTATGCATTTGCTTATTATTTCTTTTAATTAATATAAACAATTACCCCATCAATATCATTATACTCCATGATAGTTGTATCTGATGAATGTATCACGATGCAATGTGACGTGCTCAAAAAGTAACTTTTCCATAATAAGACATGTGAGTTTGTTTAACGTGCATATATTGTTGTTGTAGCAGTTGTAATAACCTCCTTTGAAACGATTGTTTGATTGTTCCTTGTTGTCGAGCCAAGACAAATTAGTATTCCAATATAATGTCGACAAGTTGCAGGAAAACGAAGGAAACTAGTAACTGATTAACGAGCAGATAAGTTGAAGATAAAAAGAAAGTAATGCACGCATTGAAAAGCTAACAATTAGATATTAAATTAAGTATATGTAATTCGTATACAATGATGGTAAGATTGGACGTAGTGGTCTGGTTATCAGATTGAGCAACTTTCTCTAAAATTCTGAATTAAGTGTTGGAATCAGGATTAGATAATATACGATTGCACTTTCAATAAAGGTCGATTCTCAAAGTGTTCAAAAGTGTATTTCTCAAACATTTTATAAGTGATTTAATAACAAATTTTAAGAAAAATCAAGTATTGTTCACTGAATTCAAAATCATAAACAAATTTACATCGTCGTCGATTGATTTAATCGAAAGGATCAATTGAAAATGTCAAAAATATTCAATGAGACGATAAATGTTTTACAATTTTATTTCTGTGTATTTTCTGAAAATCAGTACATCTGGATTATCGCAACAATACTGCCTATCCTGCGCACTAGGTATGCATTTATTTTGGAACGCTCTTGATTTCCCCCCGTCTATATATCCCCAATAAAAATGACGCACTCAAAACAAATTCTAATTCAACGCATTAAGTCAGCTGTTCATCGTGTAATAATTTTTAGTTTTTCATCATTGTGTATATAGTCTATAATATGTAGTGAATGACCCGAATTTTGTAATCATTGACACCATCGCGCTAAAATCTGGCGGGTTTTAGTGCACTCTTTTCCCATTTAAAACCACACAAAATAAATTTTGATTGTATTATATTTAGTATGGATACGTTTGGGTGGGTTTTCAATGTTTTTCAGTCGTAATGTATGCCAAATTGTTTAATTTAATTGTGTGTATTACACATACGATTTTCTTTTAAATCTATTTTGCATTGTTGTTCCGATTCAGATGCTGTGGCTTGACTTTAACATTCTAGCGTTAGTGAGACAGAAGAAGCAATTTACATGGGCAACTTGCCAAACTTTTACCGAAATGAAATCAATTGATTGCATTTGAAATCGAATGCAAAAAGTGGGTGAGATAGAAAAACAGACTTTTGGAAATCACAGGCGACTGATATGGAAGTGTAGCCATTGTTGATGTACTGCAGCGTATATTGTTATTAGAGTTTAAGATCGCACAATATTTAGCTTTACTTTAAAAATTGCATAATTTTGGGGAAATTCGTAGCGTTTCAGTTACGATATTAGGTACCTATACAATTTTCAAGACGAATTACCGTTTTTTTCAACACAAATGAACCATACAAATCCTTTCTTTCATTTGCAGGGATCGTACGCTTTGGTCACAATAAAAAAAAAAGATTCATAGTAAAAAGAGTTTTATAATTCTGGGCTTCTGCAGATGTAAAAACAATACCTACATTTATTTAAAAAATAATAATTTTTTCATCTAACTCTCAAATAACACTAACTTGCACTCACGATGCTGGCATGCAGCCGACGACGAGCTGTACTAATTTGGTGCCATTTACAACGGCTGTATTGTGCCTTCTCTAATGATGCAAAGTAGGCAGGATGATAGGCACAACACTCGCAGAATCAATTGAAATCGGTAAATCACCTGCACAAAGAGGAGTGTTAAACATGATTCAAATTACCAGCTAGTGCAGGGATGTCAAACTCGAAACCTGGCCCGGGCCAAATATGATTTTCATTCGGTTTGAGCGGACCGCAGCATTTAAAAAGCCTACAGACCTTTTTTTTCGATATTTAATAACAGAAAAATTCTTTTAAAATATTGTTAAACATCAAATTTACGAATGGCCTCGGGATAATATCCACTAGAAATGCCTTCTTTTGAAAATGTTTTTCAAACAAATTTAGTAACATCAGTGAAGAAGTTTAAACGCGAAAGTTCAGTTGATCGATCAGTATACTTACTTACTTTCAAACAAATTTTCGACAGGTGATCAGAACGCACTGCCGCGTCATCCAGGTTGTTCAACAACCTTGGAATCCAAAATTGTTAGGCTGACATAAATTAATTTCGACCAGAAATGTGGCTAAAAATAGACAAAAGTTTGTTTCTGATGGGAGCAAAATCGGGTGATGGGACGAAATTGTTATGTTTACGAAATTTCACATCCAGGTGATTTCCTTAGCAAATGCAAGATTTCGCGATCTTTAAAGCTTGGTATTTTTCAAATAAATCTAAATCCAAGATGTTCTTATCCCATAACCTGAAGGATACGGACGTGAATTATAATGCCACCCAGGCAGATAATTATAAGGTTCCGCAAAGCCAACTTGTTTCTGAACCAAATTTTGGGACAAATCAATTTCACGAAGAGGCCTAATATTTCCCTGTTCAAAAAAGGCCGCCTTCAGCAATTGTACCTCAAATATCTGCCATAAATTTGGAGGCAGATTTCTAAAATACATAGTACCGTCTCTTGACAGGCTTTAGTGAATTTCTTAGACTTGAGTTTAATGCCTCACATTTTTATTTTTACGCATTTGTGCTGATACACATTGTGCTTCTTTGAACTGGCCGCGGGCCGCACAAAACTGCGAAGTGGGCCGCGAGTTTGAACTGTCTGAGCTAGCGGTACGTAGGATAAGACGTTATTACATATTCAATTGGTCATTTCTGGTGAACTATATCGTAAGAGTATGAAGTGCAACATAATAGAAACCAGTTGATCCTAAAAGGGAGTTACATAATCAATATTCAATTCTACAAATCTGGCTATAGGAATGGGACTTAGTCAAAATGAATGGCTGATTTCAAATTTACTGTTCAAATCGTGGAAGGGTTCTAACACTTTTGCACTTATCTGACCTGGGGCCCTATCATGTAATTCGAAACGAAAACGAAAGTGCCGACACTTTCGTATTCGATTCGAAAGCAATTTGGTATCATGTAACTCGTTCGTTTCGAGTAATTGGTATTGCCTCATGAATTAGGCCAAATTCCCTTCATGTACTAGAATGAATCGACTAACGTACACTGAAAAAAATGGTTTAGACTTTTTATCTAAAGTGAAGTAGTTGACTTAAATTTAGATAGTTTTACCAAAGAAATAGCTGATTTCTCTAATCTTCGTAGCTGAAAATACTATTAAATTCGTTCATTTTACCACGCAAGATTAGAAGAAAAAGTTTAGTCAATTCTTCCACAAAAGTTGTTGATTGTACTATTCAAATATAAAATTTAACTACAAACAATCGTTCTTTTTTCTTCAACACAATTTAGCTATCCAACATTTAACAATTTATAGATAATGAATAGCTGTCTTTACAAATGAATTAATTGAATTTGCAAATATAGTAGATGTTTCAACTAATGACGAATAGAAAAATTATCCATATCTTCGTAACTGTTTCAACTACATAGAATCATAAGCTGAAAATCAACGCGAACTTTAGATGAATTCGACTATTTCTTTAGATAACCATTCTAATTTTTTTTCTCTGTGTAGTAGACCATGTCATATGACACAAAGTCAAATTTAATGTTTTTGTGTTTCAGATTACTTTCTAGTGCTTCGGTGTAAAAAAGAAGTTAAATTACATTATACAATATAGCATTTTTGTCCTATTCAATTAAAAAGTGAAATAGTGACGGAAAAAAAGACGGGAAATTGTTCGAGTCGCAATTGGGATTCGAACACGCGCTCGAATTTAGTATATCGGGTCAGATGGGAGACAGCGCCCCCATCGTCACGACGAAACTTTAGGATGTGCGAACAAATCGATTAATTTCGTTAAAGCATTTAGATGCGATTTTTTTAATTGCGGATTTTTGTATTAGGAAAATTCAAACGAAAAATGTAAAATTATGTGTGTTTTTTAACTCTATGTAAATAAAGTGTACCTTCTCGTAAATATTGATATACGAAAACTTTTATTTTTAACAAAAAATCTTTAAATTTCATCTGCATTCTGAAAAGGAATACATTTTTTTTTCTAAACCGAAGATGTTCAATTCATCTTTTCCTCCTTGGTAGCTTAAAAATTGCACGACGATCCTGGGAATACAAAATTTTTCTATTCGTCTTTACAAAATATATAAATGCATTATTTTAAGGAAAACTCGATAGTCTTTGTCGATTGTTTTTCGAGAGTACCCTACCTTTCGAATGCATTTTCGATGCAATCGTCCATATTCTCGAACGCTTTCGAATTACATGATAGGGGATTTTCGATTCGTATGCTCGAAAGACGAAGGTCCTATTACTTTCGAATAGAAGCTATTCGTTCGAGTTACATGATACCAATTTAGCCATTTCGAAAGCAATTCCTTTCGGATCGAATTACATGATAGGGCCCCTGATTACGTAATTTGAATTTGAATTTTATGAATTTGATAGCTCAAATTAAGTGGTTTGTCGCATATTACGTACATAATGTGATCGTATGAGTGTCTTAGCTCCCAGTTGGAGGGCACGCATTTCCATGGGAATAAAGGACCTTTTAACGTTTTGCTCCAACTTAACAGGATAAAAAAATAAACTGAGATTTTAGTTTTTTGTTTTTGTTTTAATGATTTGGGGCTACTAGTTAATGTTTTGTATTAAGATGTTTGTTTAATGCTATCTCAAAATTCGTGTCGCGAATTATTTTTCATAATTAATATATGTACTATACCGTAATTTAGCATGTTAAGATGTCCGCATTACGACCTTAACTCTTTCCGGGGCAGTGGTATACTTTTTATACCACATTTTAAATGTTTTTTCCTGGGTAATAGGGGCACTGGTATACTTTTAATACCATGTTATTCTATGCTATAGGCTTTTATCACTGCAACGAATTTTGCTGTTTTCTTTTTCGAATTCGACTTTTAGGTTTTTTAGAACCGTTACATCGGAGAGAGGGTCACTTGTTGTGAATGTTTATTTGATTCGTTTGTTCTAGTGAGGATAGTACTCGCAATAGCGTGATAAGTGAAAGAGTCTGTGTCCGAAAGAGTGAAAATTCATTTTTATCATTACTTTCAGTGAGAGGTTCAGTACATCGTTGATATTAGCATTACAAGGACGTGGTATAAAATGTATACCAGTGCCCATTACAATGAAAATTCATCTGAAGAAAAATATTTCAGGAAAAAGAGAAAATGAAAAGGGAAATCTCACTGATGATGAAATACTCCAATTTTTGATAGAAGACGATGAGGATTATGTTGATATTCCTTGATATTGACAATTACGAAAGTGACTCAGAGGAAGGAGGTTCGCCTCAGTCCACGTACACGGGGCACAGAAGGCTGTTATATGTGAGTTATTATAAGTACAAAATATTAATACAAATAAGTAAATTTGTGACCAGGCTTCCAGAAACAGTTTTGATGAGAGCGATGAAATACCCTTGTCGAACGTGAACAGTTGCGGTCAGTACGACCTCAATGTACTCCCACCTGGACCAAAAATGTTTCTGTCGATCCGCCGAATGAATTGACTGGCGTCAGTTTTTCGAATCATCAGCGTAGAACGAAGTGGAAGTGTTCTTTGTGCAATGTTCCACTCTGTATGAGTGGCAATAAAACATGCTTCTAAAGTTAACACTCTCAGTAAAATGGGCAGTGGTATAAAAAATATACCACGTCCTTGCAAACAATCCTTCAATGAAAAAAAAATTTTTTTTAGTTTTTTTTTACTTAGCTTGAAGATATATATGTGAAACTAAACACAATTTCTTAATAATCAAGCTGTTTTTATTTTGCCCCGGAAAGGGTTAAAAGAAATATACAGACATGAAAGGGAGTTTGCTCCTTCATAAACATGTTTGGGCCGCAACCGATAATGTGGCCCGGGTAAATTAAACTTAAGTTGGACACCCCTGGTTTACATGAAACGACAAGTGGGACAACCACATAATTGAATGGTCAAAAATTTGATAATTTGTCGTTTAATGTAGATGCCACCAATGTTGGTCATGTCCATCGAACCATACCGAAAATTGATGGATCACCAAATAAACAATCTGTACAATGTTTACCATCAAGCTTTTTAACCAAGTCGCTTTCGAAATTTTTCCTTTATCCATATTGTTTAGTTGACGTTGTTTTTCGTTTTATAACGACCCCAAAATGTAGCGATATGAAAACTGTACAAATATTTATAATATGTAATGATGTTGTTGTTACCAAACCAAAATAATTAAAATATGTATGAATACAAATGCTTAAAAAATGCACCATGATAAAAACTCGTAATTACCTAGTTAACAACCGGACAAAAATAAATAAAAAATCCTCGTCAATTCAGCCAGGAGCACAGCACAAAAAGTTGGTGAATTACACAAAAAATTGTGCAATTATTTTCGTTACTTGGAGGCAGTAGTTTTATAAGGCAAACTTATTTTTCAATTCTTATTACGTAGAATTTCGAGCAGTGATTATTGCATTCAGTCAATTTATTTATTAATTATTGTTTTTTAAATCTATTAGGATTCACATTAATTTGATCATTATGCACATCAAAAACATCAAAGTAAGAATCGCACTCAAAACTTCACTCAACGATTGAGTGACTATTACAGCTTTTGTTGTCTATAGTCACATTTGTATGTAAGCATTTATTCAATTTCACAGATGTGCACGCGATATGCATCTAATATTTTCGATGCGTATGGTGTTTCACTATCGTTGATTGAATTTCTTGCTTTTCGGACCGTAGTGTTATTGTAGCTCACTGACGATTGCATAATAACATAAATGCACATTAGACCGAAACCATAATATGACGTATCCACGCAATTTTTTACGCGATTTGTTTATTTTTATTATTACGCAAACATCCAACTTAATTTAATGGCAAATTGAAAAATCGTTTTAAAGGAGTCGATTTCCTCAACACGACACCGACTATTCGAGTATGTTAATTCTCATTGGCCCAGATACACGCGCCTTAGAGATGCACCCACACACTTGACGATTTGAGTTAGAAATTTGCATATTTTCTTACACTGCACCGCACGATTGGCCAATTAGCGCTCATGTGTATATGTACTAATTAAATGAACTTGTTGCACTTATTATAAAACGGGACGATACCGTGTGCCCTCAATCGAGTGAATGGGCTACAATTGACGAGAATGATGCGAATACACACAACTAGACGACACTAGACTAATAATGAATGCTCATCAGCAGCACTGCAGCAGAGTACTTTACTCTAATTGTTGACCCAATGAATCCAACTGCCACCTTGTCGTTGGTTCACTATCCATCCACTAATGCAATCCGCGAGATCACACACTGTACACTATCCTTTGTGTGTACGAATGGGTGTCATTGCATTGATGTATCTTGAGACGTGCTAATCCACTTCTTGGCAACTAGA
Organism: Microchrysa polita; assembly: GCA_949715475.1. Taxonomy (NCBI): domain Eukaryota; kingdom Metazoa; phylum Arthropoda; class Insecta; order Diptera; family Stratiomyidae; genus Microchrysa; species Microchrysa polita. Next base: position 5,982,731 of record OX454418.1, on the reverse strand, counting down.
TTACACGAATACATTACACATGATTACAACACTGACTGCGACCTACTATGGGAATAAATGTCTATCCGCTAACAAGCCAGATGATGCGCTTTTCCTTTTCTGAATGAAAACAGGAAAAATCAATAAGAACCGTGTTGTGTGCACTTTTATCCCGGACAGTATTTTCAATATCAATTTTTACAACAAGAAAATCACACTCGATTTATCTTGAAAACGAACAGCAGATAAGTGCCAAGTTAAAACCAACACGCAATAAACTCTCTGGTTTAACGATTTACCACGAAAACTGGTTTATCTGCACAAGAATCGCGACGAAGACAATGGCTTAAAAACAAACACTCACTATCCAAAGTTGCATTCACCGTAGCACAGAAAATCTATCGTACTATTACGAACAGAGATACCAAGCACCGCGAAGTATGTCTAATTCCGTTGGGAGTCTTGACGCGACTAAATTGAAATTGAATCGAATTGAATAGAGAAGTACCACATATCGCGTTCGTGTAGCGAAAAAAATTAAATCTACTCAAAACCTGATTTCACACATTGTGGGCAGCAGTTCGTATCCGAACAAATTTTCAGATAGAGATACGACGCGACGCACGGTTGAGATTTACCTTTTCAATTCAGACTCACTCACAATACCACTCTGCACTCCAATAGAACTCAAAGAAAATACGAGGGTACCACGGTCGTACATCGTACATACTACGCTCAAGAACTCTTTTTTAGTTTTCAAAACAAAACATTTACATTTTATATTTACAATATTTCCGAGGGAACGCGTCGCGCGAGGAAGATACAGATACGTCGTTGAATTGGCTCTTGTTGGTGTATTTCAGATACGCGAGAAGGGGGACAATGCACTACACTATTCTTGTGTTATAAAATTCGTCGGGTACCAAAAACGTACTGAGCAAACTCCACGATTCAGGACGTCACAAGGATAAGAGGATAAGTGTCTTCGTCAGAGGTTATCTTGAACATGAGAGGTGGTTTCTGGTTTATTCATTGTTTGTTGTGTTTGGCTGCTTCTTTGTTGTTGTCTTTGCTCATGGATGATTCAATTTACTTGGTGTTGAATAGGGGAGAAATGTGTGAAAAAAGTTTTTTTTTTGTCAATGCATTAAAAAAATTGTTATAATTAGCAAAAAATATTTAATAGGAAAATATGTTACTAAGGTTTTCCAATTCAAGCACAAAATTTATATAATACGTGTGTTTTTTTGGTTATCCCGTGTAGGTTTCGGAAACGAAACTTCATATAAAAAAATGACAAGTGGATCAGCTGGCATTTTTTTTATATGGAGTTTCGTTACTCAAACCTGCACGGGATAACCAAAAAAAAAAACACCTAATATTTTATATTGCCCTATTGACGTTAATAACACGGGAGAACAATTTTGATACTTTTTTTCTGTTTTCTTGAATTTTGCATCTAATTTATAGTAAAACGGCGTTTTTCCCCTATACGTCAGGTTTTTGAGATATTGGGGTTTTTGTAATTTTACGGAAAATTTCAAAAGGCCGCTTAAAAAACAACTTTTTTTTAAAGCTACGGGGATGCCCCTTGTGCAGGACCTTCTAGTACCTGTATACAATCAAATTAAAAACAATAAAAGAAAGTAATTTGTCGCTAACTTGATTTTTTGTTAAAAGTTGTAAAATTCTTCGGCCATTTTTAAGGCTCTTTTATGCAAAAAATGCATTTAAAGCCTCTGTTCCAGTAGATTACCCTATTATTGTGCTCTTAATTTGTGTAATGGAAGCCTCTACTATCCCTCGTCAAAATGTCTCAGCACCCCGGACTCATTTTGCTATATATGTGGCAGTTATACATTTTTAAGTCAGAGGGCAAAAATAGGTCCCTTTGTCCACCAGGCATATCTTGCCTACTTCAAAGCTCGAATTTGCAATCAGGATAAATGTTGGGTCCTTATAAAGAGTGTAACGTGGCTATACAAAATATCCGCGCTTTTTGTGTATATAGCATAGCAGAGCTCGCGATAAACATTGTACACAAAGGAATTGGCTCCCGAGATCTGATCTGAAGGCTGGTGATCCGAATATTGTTCATGAACCGCTTGTGGATCGACGAACAATAATTTCACCGCCGTTGCATATAAAACTAGGCCTGATGAAACAATTTATAAAAGCCTTACTCTCTCTCTTAATTACCGTAACTCCTAGTGGAGCATGGTGCGTTGATGACTACCGTGTGTAGTCATCAACGTTACAAAGAGAACTGAATTCGGAGTGTGATACGGTTGTCAGCCATACCACTTCCTAGTCGCATTGTTAGTTTATTATTCTACGATAAGAATATTTCTTATCATCTTCTTCTGAATAATAAACTTGCGACGAGTCGTGCCGAGTTTGGAAACTCGTTTCTCTATGAGTGTCTACTCACAGAGTGGCGACCGAACGATCACGGCCACAGAGCACGACAAAGCCTTACTAACAGAAGGAAATTGTTTTAAATATATTCTGTCGGTACTTCCTGCGCTATCATACGAGAAAATAAAGGCTTGTGTATTTGACGGTCCACAGAGTCTGCAGCTTCTTAGAGATAGAAATTTCATTGAATCAATGGAAGAAAATGAAAAGACAGCATGGCTGGCATTTGAGAGTATAGCCAACAACTTTCTAGGCAATATACATGTATCAAATTATGCGATAGTAGTCGAGCAACTATTGGACAGTTTTCAAAGGGTTGGCTGCAACATGAGCATCAAAGTCCACTTTTTACACAGTCATCTAGATTAATTTCTGGAAAATCTTGGAGCTGTGAGTGATGAAGAGGGAGAGCGATTTCATCAAGATTTAAAAATCATGGAAACTCGATATCAAGGCAGATGGGTTGTGAATATGATGGAGGACTATTGCTGGGACATAAAACAGGACTGTCCTGAAATTAAACACTCCAGAAAAAGCTACAAACGAAAATTTTTGACATATTTTTTTTTTTTAATTCTTAGGTAATATTGTTAAGATGTAAAATCAATATTTATAAATAAAAAAAGTAACGAGTTTCGTTTGCTTTGATTTCAATGAAGGGAAGGTTTTTATGGGGGCCAAAATTTGAGCCCCTGTATCTCAAAAACTGGACGTATAGGAGAAAAACGGTTAGCATTTCCGGAATCTACGACCGAAAATTAGCTAGAAATGAATATCAAATCTAAATAAACAAAATACTGTTCCCCCGTGTAATAGGTGTGTTTTTTTGGTTATCCCGTGTAGGTTTGGGTAACGAAACTCCAAATAAAAAAAATGCCAGCTGATCCACCTGTCATTTTTTTTATATGAAGTTTCGTTACCCAAACCCACACGGGATAACCCGAAAAACACACCTATTGTCCACCGAAATTCATGTCGCAAATCTTTTGTATCCGAAATTTATCTGACAAAACCATAACAACTTATTGATAAAAGAGCAGGAGCAAGGTTGTCAAACTTAAAGCGGAAGTGGGCCAAATACAAGCTTAAGGCCGCAAAATATTAGGTTCAGCAGAGACTTAAAATATTCTCGCACCTATAGTGGTTGTTGTTTTTAACAGTAGATGCATAGCATATCGATATAATTACCCGTTTTTCAGACCTTTAGTTTGAAAATTTCTAAAATATGTCGTCAATGCCGGAAAGCGGAAGAATACCGTTCTTCCGCCTAAAAAGCTAAGCTTTCCTATTCGTCAAGCGGGAGAAGTTGTGGAAAATTGCATATTTATAGGTGCATTTAGTGATTTTTATCAAAATCCTTCGAATTGCCTCGAACCAGCCAGTGTTTTTTAGGAAGTAAAGCAGCTCCACTATTTTCACCTCCGCTGCATCCCCCAAGCTTTCCAGACTATCTGAGCATTTTTTGATTGTCTTGTATGTTCCGGAGTGCTTCACAGGCCATCATGATTGCAAGCATTTCGGCCTGAAAAAACGCTGGTGTAACAAGTTATTTAGTAATCCGCAGAAGATTCCGGACTAGTTTGGGCACTTTGAAGTCTGTTAGAGCATTGCGCACGTCTTGTGGATAGACACAATTCGATCGATACCTATGAAGATTTTGAATTTGTTTTGCATATATTCAAAACGCGCAAAGATCTAGAGTCTACTATACTAGTTAGACACAATCAACCGTCTATTTTCCAGCACTAATATACCTAATTATCAGCCTCTACTATCGTTACTATAAGTATAAGTACATAAGTACAAGTACATGCATCCATACCAAGCAATATTAATAGATAACGTGTAGAACATGTAACTAGTATACAATTTTGTGGTCTCTATAAATAAAAACATACTCTAATGCCAAACACTTGCCCATCTACATACACTATGAGTTGACCCTGAGTTATAGGGCCAGTGTTTCTTTTCTCAGTTCGATTCGAGGTCGCCAATCTGTCAATTTAAGTACATTAATGAGCATTTTAGAATTGATGAACTAAAAATTATCTTATTCCATTTGAATTGATTGGTTTCCAAAGAGTGTTTCGGTAGAGGTATGAAGTAAAGTTTTTCGGCGACTTTTATGTTATGTTCGCATTTGCTGCCCTTATCTTAATTGTTCCATAGACTAAGGACTTTGTGATGAAATTGTTGGTTTACTTAGCTAGATTTTTTAGAAAGCACATTTAGGCGCTTAGTCCTAAAATTCTAGTTAAATGAATCATGAAAATATTTAAAAGATTTTTTTTTTATTTCTAAACATTATCTAATAAGTAAATTTCTCTCATCTGCTACAGAAATTGTAATGTGCATATTTTAAAATTTCGTTGGCATTGACAAAATGTATTAATTCTTTAAACGCATAATGTTGACGATTTTGAATACGTGCCAACTCACGAAGAGTATATTTGAAAACATCCCAGCGCACAAAAAGTTTTCCGAACTAAATCATATGATGACTCGCCAGAAAATTAGGTTTAGAACGCACCGGCCATAAATTTTAAGGGATTGCGACCTTGCCTATTGAATTTTCTGTAGCCGCAAGGTCATCTCATCATTTTGTGGAAAAAATCTATAGACTATCTAGCGTTCTCGTGCATTGTGCTGTTCCTCATACATTTTCAAATGAGTGGAGTTTATTTTTGGATAAGTTACATGAAAGTTATGTTTAAGAAATACATATATAGGTACATAGTTGTGTATAGTTTTTTTTTATTGGCAGAATTTCAAAAGAGCAAGGTGATTTTTTGATACATGACCAGCCTCAAAATTAGGAAGCTGGTGCTTGTGTTAGTTTAGTTGGATAATGCTGAGGATTCCCTTCAAAAGGCCGCAGCGGAATCTCACAAGATAACTTTTGTATGAATATATCAAATGGCATTTTAAATTTATTGTTGTATGTATACAAGTATGTTTGTTCCTTTTTTAAATCATTCAGTGGATTCAGATGTTGTTTTTTGATTTTTTGTATAATCCCAAGTAACAATTTCATCCCTATAATACTTCGTAAAATACTGTCTTCTAACAATAATAGGGGCACTTTACAGGGTATAACCACTGAATAATAGTCCAATAATGGTATTTAGCGCCGTTTTTTAATCCAATAGAGCTCTATTGTAGCACTAAATTATGCTTCGTATGTCATTTGCTTTATATCATCATTTTCTGTAATTGAACGAATTTGCAAAAAAAAAAAAAATAGAAAAACTAAATTTCCGCAGCTAGCATCGAACCCGTGTCTGTTGATTGCCCGTCCTACACGCTACCACTCAGCCAACCTCACATATAGTCAGCATTGCTCGTAAACACTACAAATGGTTAGTTGATTCTATAGAAATGCTGGACAATTCTTTATCGAATCTTCTGCAATGACATTAAATCTATACATTTATCAATAAAATAAAGTCAATTTTTGCACAGATATCACCTTAATTGGTTCCGAAGATAACAATGAGTGAGTAAGTGTGGGTTTCATGCAAGATTTCAAGGATTTCTATTGTAGAAATTATGTATTTCAGAGCACTTCATAAGTGTCAATTCATTAAAAAATCACAAAGTCCATCCTTCTATAAAACAACGGTGAACAATTTATTTGATGACCCTACGAGTGTCACACTATAAAAATGAAACTGACTGTGCTAAAGAAGAATATATGCATGTGTGTGAGTTAACTTAGAGAGACTATTGCATGTGTGCGCTGTATCATCCAACATCCAATAAACACAAGAGTGGAGGAGTATCTTTTTAGGTTCACGTTTAGAGATAGTTTTATCGAAGTCTTATACCATACCATCTTTAAATTTATTCCATAATGATGATAGAAAGCTTTCCGGAAAATGCTTTAAGGATGTTTTATCGGATCAAAATATCTCTTTAAGCGATGTCACACGATAAATTGATTTCGTGGTACTATATGATTGCTACAGTGTGAAGTGCTTCTTTAAATCAAACGAATTCTTGCTTGGGATGCTTACAAGATGCCTATGGGAATATAATCCCATCATACAACACGAACTCTAAAAACTAGCCCTATCTATCCTATTTGCGGTTGAGCCATTTACAACAATTGGCCACTGTACGCATTAATTCCATATAAGAAGCGCCATAAAACCGATAAAGCCGGTCGTGCAGCCAAAGCCCTTAGCAACTGACTCATAACTCAAACGTATGTATATAGCTATATTGGATATTACCATTTTAAATCAATAATGTCCTAATTTGGAAAATACAGTCTGCATGATCCAATTTTATGTCTGGATCTATCAGAAATCACAAGCGCCTTGTGTCTTTTGTTTCACATATAATACTTTTCAAAGAGGAGGCCTAAAAGAGTTAACTATGAGTATAGCTAACCATAAGATACGTTAACAAAGTCAGATTTAATTCCGGCAAGTCTGAAAAACTACAATCCTCTTTATGATAAATGTTCAATAAATACAACGAATCGTTCGTTTGGGCAGAGAAAAAAAGTTCAAGATCTCGAAATGCAATGTGTTTTCCGAGGGTCATGGAAATGTTACTTGCATTGCATGATGGCGCGATCTCTTATATGCATTGATATACGTATTACGAACACGAGTATGAGTAAACTCGTAATACATCTGACTACATTCAATTATCGTCAATTGCTTCAGGGAGATACATAGACAATACTATCTAAAAATGGAAATAAATGCGATATTAAAGTGCTAATAACTACTTTTAATGTGCATAGAGACGATTCTTTTGTTTAAGAGGCAATGAATATATTTTTTTTGCAAAAAATGTGTATAATGTATTAATATCGACAGAATACATGTATGTAGAGTAGAGCGTCAATTATCCAAACTAATGGCGAGAAGGGGTGCTTCGGATAACCGAAGCTTCGATTAATTGGGTTTCCATGGAAAAATTGGAGGATTGTCTATAGGTTGATATTATAATTCCAGGTTGGAAATGTGCCATACGAGTAGCACTAAACAAAAATAATAAATTCGAAGCATTTGATTGATGAGAGGTTCCTTCCTTCCTTCCTTCCGATTTCATACGAAAAAAAAACTGAGTTCCCGGCTAGGTTAATCCAATGTTCGGATAATCGACGCTCTACTGTATGTACATATTATTTATTTGTTGCAGTTTCTTAGCAGAATTGAGCTAGGTGGGTTACACTATCCAATTAATTTACTTTAATTAATTAAAGTCATATAGCAACACTATTTAAAAGACGTAACCACACAATTTTTCTTAAGCTAATAGACTTCAATCTCGCATTATATGTACATTAAAAGATTACTATGCATGAAATAGGGGTGTGGACTGGGTCATATGGATACTCAAACCTGACTTTTCAAAGTTATGATCTGCATCTAGACAAAGAAATTGTATCTTGTTTATGGAAATTAACTCAGTGCAAAAGCTAGCAAGGCAAGTCACGACGACACGTTTTACTATTTGCTATGAAAAATACTTAACAATATTGTGCGCAGTTATATGAGGGATGACTCGCTCAGCTGTTTATCTACAAAAGCTTGTTTTTGTTAGTAATAGTATTGAAAACAAAATAAACAGCAAAAGACTAGCCACATACGCGTAATGTTAAAATGTGCTCATGCCCATGCCTGGACACCTAATACAATGCAGACTTCGTATACGCTCTTGTCATGAAATATGGATTTTATGTTTTTGTTTATTTACTTAAATTTTAAAGCGTAAAAATGTACGACTAGCTCTAGCTGTGAGTGAGCTTTATTGTGTTTGTTGGAGAGGAGGTGCTAGGAAAGAATGAATGCCGGTCAGCTGACTCAAAATGGTTGGATTTACAGTGGCGGAGTTACTACACGGGGCCTAGGCACCTGCATAGGGCGGCAAAATTAAGGAGGCGACAACATTTCAGAAGAAAATCGAAATGCAAACCATAAATATTTTATATCTAATTTCCGAAAAAAAAACAAAATTACGCCTATTCATCGCTTTTTGCAAAAAGTAAAAAATTACATTACCTCGACCTTACTAAATCCCACCAAATCCACCCATTACAAAATGCTGCCACCTCAAAATCCCACCCACGAAAAATCCCGACAATGGATAGTGAAATAATTCCGTCAAAATACCACCAAGAAATTATTTTCATTGTTATCCAACAAACAATTTTATCGTTTTTTTTTTATAAAATCACAGAAATGATACGAAAACGATATCATTTAAATGAAAAATTTATCGTAAACGTGTCTCCCCGACGCTTTTTCATCATCAATATGTCAGGAATATGACTCCTATTAATATCGGTCACTATTCCTTCCCGAAGAGAGTGACGCCTTTAATCCGAATTCAATATGAAATTCGAGAAATGTTTTCTAGCAGGCGAATTGAACTCGTATCGTGGACGATAGAAATTGTTTGCTGGGTAGACTTCGTGAAAAGGACGCTAGCAGGGCCGTGGAGAGAAAATCCGGGCCCGGGGGGGGGCAATGATTCCGGGCCCACCTCTTCCATACGATAAAAAATTATGAATCGAAGAAAATTTTATTTTGACATATCGGTCCTCGAACAAATTGTACAATTATCTCTATAATCCAGCCTCCATTTAATCCGGAACACCTCATAGTCCGGCGTCCACACTGAATCGGCTCAGTCTCAGTAATCCGGATGTTTTCTAATCTAATATAGTCCGACATCCGGCATCAGTACGATAGATATTTGAAGAATGTTTTTTAAAGCGGCCTTGTGCGCATTCAGGTGCATTTTGATATTTAAGTTCTGAGGTTCTGGGTTCTCAGAAAAATACGAATTATAGAAAAATAGAAATAATAAAAAATAACGATACAGGATAAACCACTTGCCAAAAAATTGACAGCAACTGAATTCATTCGTGATGCATTTTTACATACTAAACTCACAAAAAACGGGGTTGACTGGATAGTTTAACAGTTTGTGTGTGTGTTTTTTTTTCATATCCGTCACTATATGAAAGGGTATATTAACTTTGTCATGAAGTTTGCAACGCACAGAAGGAGGCACTTCCTACTATATAAAGTATATATGTATATTATTATTGATCAGTGTGACGAGATTTTTTTAGTGTACGCTGTGTATAACGAATGAAATCGGGTCATGGGGGCTGCCCCTCAAAATAAGGTTCTTCTAAGAAAAACTTTTTTCTTTATGAACCAATCTAAACCAAACTTCACCCAAATATGTTCCTAGTAATAGTACAGACTCACTGTGGTAGAAATTGTTAACGCGAAAGAAGCTTAAGTTTCATTTCAATATCCGCTGCGCCCGAAATTAGCCTCGGTTCCGTTTTAAGTATATTTTGAAGACGATTCGAGAGTCGAGTGGCGAATTTTAAGGAAATACAGAAGCCAAAATCATTCTAGAATATGGTTTCTTCGTTTTACGTGCATTTTTGGGTATCGAATCTTTATAAAAAGCTACTGCTTAAAGGGTTAACTTTCTAGTATAAAGTTTCTTTACTAAAATCTGCCCGTGATGAAAATAAGTTTATTGTTTAATGGTCGTGCCCCTTACACAAGATACGCATAAAGCGAAACTGGTAGCCTGGTAATCTTCTAGCATTTAGTTCTCCCAAGAAAAAATATTGAAAAATTATTGATTCCCTTGTCCCAACAAAATTACTATTCTATTGGTGAAGTAAGATTCTAACCTATATTCGAACTTTGATATGAAGAAAGCCTTGAAATTTTCGACAGTCATTCTCGATAGGATAGCATCATTCATAAATATAATTTTTTAATTCGATTTGAAGACTATACGGGTGAAATTGGCTCAAGTGTTCATTTTACAGATGAATAATAAAGGCTGTACTGCACGCAAAATAAAAAGTGTATAATAACAAATGCTTGGGGAGCTCAAATCTGTAATTTATTAGCACACTCGCAGTGGCCCAGAATGTTGGTCTTTACTCTATAAAATTGACTTTCGAAATGCGCAACGCTACGAATTTATAAAGGATTTTTATTTCTTCCTATTTTACCTATTTCAAAAAACCTTTAAATTTTTTGTTACCGAGTTGGCGAGTACTATGGTAGATAGATAGATTTAAATTAAGATTCAACAATTTAAGTGATCAACATCTGTGTGCTGGTATCTTGAAAACAATTTCATAAGCAGCAGCAGTATGTACACAAAATAAAAATCGCTCCTTGAAAAAAATGACGCTGTACTCCTATTTTTACTTTAAACACAAATATTTCGAAAAACTGTACGCTACTGGATGAAGAAGTCGAAATGAAATTTAGTAACGAAACTATCATGTTGATTGAATATGCTGATTCGGGCCCTAGTTCTCAAAATTCAAAAATAGATTAGGGGCCCCCAGCCTAGTGCACAGTATGTTATGAATTGTTGTTAAAACGCTAAAACCAGTACATATGTATAAGGGTTCTTAGTTAAAGACCTCAAAATAGCAATTTGTATGTAAAAAAAACACTAAAGCACAACTATTGTGTCAAAATCCGGGCCCCCTATGAAATCCCGGGCCCGGGGGGAATCACCCCGTTCCTCCCCCCCTCTCTACAGGCCTGCCGGAGATAGAAAGTAATGGTGTTTTGCCCTCCTGATGACAAGCCATGGAATAGAGAGATAAAAAGGAATGCTTAATCAGCTGTCACCCATACAAACTGCATGGCCCGATTTTAAAAAGCGGTTGTCCACATCTGTCAAGTGTTATTGTGAAGTTTTTACGAAGTAAGTGGTGGGAAAGATTGTTGCTGGAGGAAGTTAGGAAGTGTTTCTATAAAATCTAATAGTCATATCGCAGTTTCAGTGCGACACAAAGGTAAAAAAGACGAATTGTCCCCACCTGTCAGATCCAGTCTGATATGAAAAATTCAATCATTTATCGTTTCTACGGAGCAATCCTCTTAGTTCTTAGGATCAGTGTGACAAGCTCATGTATTTAGTCTTAGCGGCATTAATTTTTAAGGCAGCACGTCGACTTTCACGATGCAAAGCATGCGTCATTTGAAAAATTGTTACACTACCGTGAGACTAATAGGATGGAGCTCCATCTACCAAACAATTTTTTACACCCAAACATGATTCTCATTGAAAATAATAGAAAAAGATGTTGCATCCATCTATGTATACATATATTCAACAGTTCTCGTATACTAACAAGATCCGCGATTTTTTATTAGGTCAGCCAAAGCAATCGTTCAACTTACTAGCTGTTTACTCCTTATTCGTAAGCCATTGGCCCACTCAGCACGGGAACAGAATTAACACTCTTGGTCTTGTGTCCAATGCTGAACATGGATATGGTCCGTAATTCGATCTGCACTTTCATGACGAACATTTTGCGTCGCAATTCGCACTAGCTGTATAACGATTTGCATGTGAAGACCAAACAAAAGTCATCTAAAAGTCAACAGTCCTAGCTTAAACCAAAATATTTTTATTTTCGCTCTTTCGCCATTTAAGGAAACTTGCTACCACTTTGAGTACTGTATGTACAAGTCATATGTGGTCTTTGTGAATACTTTGAGTGCGACATCATTAATTCCGGGTATCTTTGAACGAGTAGATATTATAGTCTGCAACTAAGATATAAATACCTTATAGGTACGTCATATTTTCAATCATTTCATACTTTACCTATTATTATTATTATTATTATTATTATTATTATTGTATGATAGTATCTCAAGGTAAAAATGCCATAGAAGCAGCACAGAACGTCAACACACAACTCAATAAATTACTTCTAGTTATAGACAGTCTTAAATTACAAATTAATCCCAGTAAATCTAAATTTATAGTTTTCAATAGAGTCGCACAACAATCTTTAAAAATTAATATATCAAACCAAGATATATATAATAGTATTTCTGTCAAATATTTAGGAATAGAAATAAAAAATACAACAGCTATATATTATCATTACAATAATAAAATTAAATCCAATAAAAGATCTCTATATGCACTAAACAGTATCACGGCTAAAAACTCCAACTTACACCCTGACTTAGCATTACGTATTTACAAAGCAACCATTAGATCAAATACAGATTATGCCTTGGGTATGAACAAAATCATTACACCTTCTACAATGGAGAAAATAGACATACAAAACAGAGCAATAATTCGTAAAATACTCGGCCTCACCAGATCAACACCGAAACATATTGTTCATGCACTAGGAGATGATCTACCCACTAAATTCCGTAAAAATATTGCTGATGCAAAACAAATAATCAATAACATACAAATTAAAGATGATTTAAAAATTCAGTTACCAACTTTACAAACTAACACACCACACTTTAATATCTTGGAAATATATAAACATATCTTTAATATCACAATACCAAAAACAGAACACGGTAGACCTGCCAACCTTGCAATAGATTATGATACTTTCTCTTGTAGTATGAAAGACAACGAACTCATTGACAAATTTCAACATTTATACACCAATAACAAGATTTTAGGAAACACTATTTCTTTCACTGATGGATCGAAATTTAATAACGAAACTGGATGTGCGGTCATCTTCCCCGAGGAAAACAACAGCTTTAAATTTAAACTCTCCCCTTTTGCCACTGTTTTTTACGACAGAACTCATAGCAATTTGGCAAGCCATTAAAATTACTTGCGAAAAATCTACACATAAAAATTTAATAATCTTCACAGACTGTAAATCTGCCGCGTTAGCGCTTGAAAGCAAGACCAACTCAAATAGTATAGTTAGACAAATTTTTTCAACCATAAGCAAGATCAACTTTGAAATCAAAATAATTTGGATTCCTGGTCACAGGAAGATTGAGGGCAACCAGCTAGCTGACACTGCAGCAAAAGAAGCTACTCAAAAACAGATAATTGATATTAACATCATCTCAAATCATGATGCTATTCTGGAAATAGAAAATGATAATAAATTTAAATGGAAATTGGAATTTCTTTCTAAATCTCGTAATAAGGGTAAGCACTTTGCCATGATTTTCAAAAACAGAAAGAGTTTCAACTGGTTCAAGAACATTGAAGCCGACACCCAAATTATAAAGATAGTAAATAGAGTGATTACCAACCACGGATACAATAAAGTTTTTCTCAAAAGAATGAAAAAAATTAGCAACAGTAACTGTGATATATGCGAAGAAACTGAAGACAATACACATCTCTTGATGCATTGTCCGAAGTTCTATCATTTAAAAATTAAATCATATTTTCTTGGCAATTATAACACATTAGCATTGAATATGAAACATAGTGATATAGAAGACTGGCTCAATCTTGGAAAACTCATTGTAAAATATAAAGTTAACATATAGGTTAAAATTCACAAAACAACATCTTCCTACTACAAAATATGATGTGTCTACTCATTTCCCTATCCTTCCCATATTCCTATATCCTTAATCCCCAATCAACCAATATCAACCATTAAAAGAGAAAAAAAACAAATTAAATTAATTTAATTAAATTTATACACCTGGCAATACAATCTGCAAAGATTAGCCATCGATTCAAGCTAGGAGCTCCACCTGTGGACTGTTAATTGCGGTGACATCAGGAACAAAGCCCACTTGGATCACAGGAGAAAGAAGAAGAAGAAGAAGTTTTTTATTGTATGAATGATTTCATCCTAGAAGTATACGTAGTCTCATGGGGTTGGGTTTTGGTACATATTTGATTTAACGGTGAGATATTTGAACACTCTAAACTTCTGGAGCCTAGTCTAAAATTTGAGACATACATACATAGTTGAACATGTTAATGATAGTATTAGTTTTCGTTTTATATAGTTTAATTCAAATCAATCCTACACGATCAATTACAAAATGTTGCTTCATCATAATTATATAGACCTACATATGTATGAAACTTGTTAAAACGAACGCAGATTTACATATGTACCTACATACATACGAGTTCTGGTTCAGAAGAAATCACAAGTTATTTAAATGTGGGAATTTTCATCGCATTGCCCGTCAGATTAATAATTAAAACTAATTCCGACTTTTCATTAATAGACTGGACGTAGACGCTAGACATATTTCGTAATTCTTCTCGGTATACAAAAAGATACATGAACAAATAAAAATGCAATTTTTGCCTCAATATCCGTTGGAACATTAAAAACAGGTGGTACTTACCTTTTAAGAAAGTTTGAGTTGGTGTTTTGGTATTTCTTGACACTGAGTATGTTTTCTGAGTGGAAATAGATTTTTTTAAAGCTAGGTATACACGAAAATTTTGATATTTTTATTTTGTTTATACAAAAGTATTTTTTATTTAAAAACTTTCATATAAAATAAACTGACAATTTGACTGACAAAGATTTTACCTGTCCAGACTTACTTAGTTAAATCGAATTTTGATAAAGTATAAAGGTCGATCCACACTCTTCAGTCATCAGTCACAGAAATTTTCCATAAAAGTTGATTGTCAGTTAATTGATTAACTGACAATCAACTTGTATGGAAGATTTCTGTGACTGTGACTGAAAAGACCAACTGGTGGACCAACTTTCATTCGTATTAAAATATTGTTTGCAACCGTTTGAAATATGTATATAAACTAACTTTTGAGTAAGTACATATGGTCAGCCAACAATTATTATTAGAGCTCTGGAGGGGAAATATTGCGTAAGTTTCCTGCGACGACAGACCTAAAATCTATAATAGTATGTGTAGATCCTTTGAATTTCAACTATGAAATCCGTACCGGAAAGACTTAAATTGATTCCTGGTGTTTTTTGCGAACAAATTCAACCGACGAACATTCCTTCGCTCACCAGTAGGAATGTCCCTTTTCCAGTACCAGGAATCCCGTAAGACTACATTTACACTGTAAGACTACACTGAAAGCAGTTCTTAATTGTCTTTCGGAACGCGGAAATAGGATCTGACTGAGAATTTATGCTGGATTTACACATTTCAGTCAACAGCCATAGCATATTAAAATGCAACTCATATCTTAGGATTCAAATGCATTCTTTTTCTTCTTTTTGGCGCTATAGCCTGATGTGGGGCCTTGGCCACCTGTTTAGTTGTCCTCCAATTGTCGAGGTCACGCGTGCTTGTCTGGTGGGCGCCCTCATCTACTGATTGCACCAACCGAGCTCTCGGTCGTCCACGTTATCTGGCTCCGTCCACTCCTTGTGCGTTCATTACAATTTTACACATGAGTTCATACTTTGTACGTGTCCCCAAATGCAATCGCTGCAATTTTCGACACATGTAGCTCATAGGGGCAAACGCCTTCTTCCATGGTCCTCTCTGTGGGCGCCCCTGGAAACAATGGTGGCTAACACCGCTAACGGCTGAGTAATTTCATTTATGATATGACATTTGAAAGAAGCACCCCAGTGCCTGAGTGCTGTATTAACAACATAAGCGTCTCAGGTTACTAAATGCAATAAGGTGACAAGAATCGAAGAGTCAACCACCATGATGAACCTCCTTCGATTTACGAATACTATCATGAATTAGCGATGGGCCGGCAGCTCATCCTTAGAAAAAAATCCATTTCAAGAAACCTGGACTGAAAGCCACGGATTGGACGGATACAACCCAACGACGACTTCGCAAACGAACAACTGATGACTCTTTCGGAACCTGGAATGTATGCTCCCTGAACAGGCCGGAGGATCAGGTCGAAAAATATAAGCGGAGCATAGTTGCACTCCAAGAAACAAAATGGCTTAGCAGCGAGATTGACGACCGGACTCAACTCATGGTTGTACCGGATGAGCCATTCATCTTGTTCGCGAAGGCCCCGAAGAACCTTTGGCTCGAATGTGTCAAATCCCCTCCATACAAAGCCACAAATTTCGTGATCCTGCGTACCAGCTTCGGCTTAATTATTAAGAGGGACAGGAAATAACACTTATTAGCCAGTTATATCCGTAACTTCATTTCACCCGTTTCGTTGGCGTTCTTTGACAAATTGCAACACATGTAAGTGAAGTTGTCTACATACTTTATATAGAGGTCTCCTAATGTGACTTTTGTATCTACTGGCGTCCTTTAATTTGATTGGATCATGGCCTTGATTTTATCCTGGTTGATGAGCACTACAACTACCTTTGCGGTGGTATTGATATTATAAAGCTGCATCGCCCAAAATTCGAGACATGACGTTCATGTCGTCGTGGTACCCTACTGATTGTGTCGACTTGATGAGTAGGGTTCCGCTGGCTCGAACTACGTACTCCAGAGCAAGGTTGAAGAGGGTCGGCACCAGTCCATCGCCCTGCCTGAGTCCAATACAAGCTTCAAAGATGTCAGTAAATCTATTCTGCACTTTGACCTGTGGCAAGATATTAGTCATCGGCATCCTTATCAGTAGCACTAGCTGTGTCGGTATACCAAATTGCAGCAATACATATATTGTAAAGTAAACTACGATCGATACTGTTCTGTGACTGTTTGAAGTCGAGTGTAAGTTGATGTTATATTCCCATAAATACGATAAAAAGCTGATCCATCGTTGAACGACAGGTTCTGAAACTGCCTTGACATTGGCCAATGACTTGTTCCGCGTACGGATTAATACCATTTTATTTTTCAAATGCATTAATGTATATTTATTTCGGCACATTCATTTCATTCACATTTAGGACATAACATATAAAAACTGAACTTAATACTAAACTAAAATAGAAAAACTTTGGTCTTACGGAATGAGAGGTCACAATTCATCTTTTTCTTCACCAAAGTCTCCTTTCGCCTTCTTCTTATCAACAGCATCTCCGTCGTCCTTCTTCTGCTTAGACTTCTTTGTCTTGGACTTGCTTCCTCCAGTCTCGTTTTTCTTCTTCTTACTGCCGTCCAATTCTTCCGTCAAGCACTTATTATCCTGATTTTTCAACGCTCTCTCCTCGCACAAATACTTAATCAATGGCTTAGTCTCCTGATGCTTGAAATACCAATTCTCAATCGCATCCTCATACTTTTCCAAGAGATCCTCGCACTGAGTTTTCATTTGAGTCACCTCAACCGGAGGTTTATCCCAGAGCTCATACGGAATGCCCAAATCGACTTTGACGCCTTTGTTCACTAAACCGTGCAGTGTGGAAAACGTTTGTGACATTCCTTTGGCAAATCGCGTACTATCTGTACGTTCCTTGTGCAAATTGTACTCCAGAATGCGTTCACAAACATTGTCTAGCGATTCGAGTAGCCTTAGTTCACTCTTGCGATATTCCGTACGTTTTTTGGGCTTCACATCGTCCAGGGAATATCTAAAAGAGTGACGTGGTACAGAGTTGTTATAAGAAAAATTGTCGCAATAGCAAATTAATCCCTAGAACAATAGTTACCCCAGTTCAATGACATCGTGCGATTTGCCGGTTTCGGAGAGTTTGTTTTGCAATTCGGTGGCCAGAATTTTGCACACTTCACATTTGTTTGCATATTTTACGCCTTCTTGTTCTTCGGCACCGCCACAGACGGTGGTAATTAGTAGAAATATGGTAAACAAAGCAGGCAACATGCCGCTGGTAATTTAACTATTTTCTGCAGAAGTTTTATCTAATCTAATAAAATCAACTGTCCAATAAAATTGGGAATGTTTGTCGCGTAAATGACGTTAATCAGCTGTGGCTGTGTCCCAATTCCCAATCTGCTGATACTCGGAAAAATAAAAACGATGGTTGCGTTCTTCGATAAATTCGGAAAACTGCACGAAAAAATGGCGACACTCCGAAGTTGCGGTGGTGGTTTGTTTCTACGATAATTTTGTAGGAGAATTGTAACCGGAAACCGTTATTTGTATTTTAAAGATAACGGAAATTAAATGGCGCAGATGGCAGATACAAAAAGTTAGATAATTTTGAAATTCCTTGGTTTTTGCATTGAGACGCTCTGACCGGGAAAGTTAAAAAGGGGCTATCGTGTAAAAATTTCGATTTTCACTTTTTTAGTGATTTACACAGGAAACAATGTGCTTTTTCCGATGGTGAAAACCGCAGTTGCCAAAACTTCAAAAATGGGTCCGAAAATCGATCCCGAAGTTCGCCCTCAAATCATCAAAATCCAATGTGAAATTGAAATTTTGTGTATTTATGAATATCTTTTCAACGGCTAAAGCAAATTTACCCAAATTTTCAACACGTCTCACTCGCTATGTTAGAAGTAAAAATCAATACCGCAAATCATATAGATCTGCATGAGTTGAGGTAGGGAGCGGTATGAAAGCTAAAAATGTAGTATCGAATACAAAGTTTTTAGTGAATTTAAGATTTATAAGTTTCGAAATTTTATGAGATGTAGGCATTAATGTATATAATGTAAGTAATTGTATAACATCAATATTTTACCGTTATTATTTATTATCAAATTATAGAAAGTAGACTTTTATACAGAATTTTAAATAGTAGAATTTTCAATAGAAAAAATTATCAAAGGCATTTTTTTGTTTTCTAATCTTTTGGGTGCTAAATATCAAGCTAGGTCAACAATTAATTTTGATTTGAAAAAGGACCAAAAAAGTCACAACAAATTCGTTAAAACGGAACGGGCATATGCGATATCATATCAAAGGAAATGTCGAGGACATTCGAGTTCGTTTATACATCTCATTCTTACGCGAATAAAAGATTCATTTCAGAGTCTCTTATAATAACCATGTTTGTATTTGCAAAACCATAATTTGACAAAAATACTAATCTGAAACGCATTTCTTAACTTTTTAGAATGTAAAGTAACTAAGTCTTCTATCACCAATTTTGCGTTTTGAAAAATATGAGTGAAAATGTCCTCAAAAGTAAAAGCAAGATGTCCTATTTACCTTAATTTTTTGTAGGAGATAAAAATTAATATCAAAGACCACGTCTAATTTATTTCATTCTCGATATCTGCTTCTATCTCAGTGATCGAAACCGGCTTAAATGGCATTTGAAGTATACAATACAGTAATTTCTTTATGCACAATCTAAGCCATCCAGGGTGCCTCTCCTTCACTGTCTATGAGTCACATATGTCTCTGATTTTCGAATGCCAGTCACGGTGGCAATACCGGTAAAAACCCTAAATTGTTTGCTGTTTTTTCGTTATTTGGCCCCTAACTCTGAAACTATTTATTTCTTACAAAAACTCTCCATAAATATTTAGAGGCCTCATAATTGAGCGTCCAAAGATACATACATATTATAAATCCATTGAGCGGTATTACTAAAATTGATAATTTAAATTTGCCATTTTTAACATAGTTCCATATTATGAATAAAGTTTTGAGATTGAATGGTTTTTCATTTTTCGTTGGAAAAGTTCCATTTTTCTTGCACATTATATATTTTGGTGTACAGAACCTGAATCCGTAACTTCCCACCAAAATTTCGTTGCAAAACAGGGTCAAAATAGCAAAAAAATGACTATCAATTGTAGCAATACCGCTTAACACATTTTAATGATTAATATGGTACGTATGTTTTCTGTAATATTTTCATGGACAGGTTTTCAGAGAAATGTACACTTTCGGAGTTATAAACAAAGAACGAGAAAACTATTTTTTCGCGGTTTTGACCCTGTTCCGCAATGAAATTTTGGTGGGAAGCTCAGGGTTCGAGCTCAGCACCCCAAAAATCATAAGAAACAAAAAAAAATCTCCACCACACTCCTAGGATTTTTTCTTAATAGTAAGAAGAAATGCTAAAAGGCATCCTTATAGAAAAATTATCCCAGTTTAGGACTGGAGGTATTTTTTTCGAGTTCTGTGCCGCCAGAACTTTGCTGTACTGTGGATGTTTTAAGGGCAACCGTTAGTTTGAAAGTCACACATAACATGGAAGTATAAGTTTACATCCCATAAAAATGTTTTTTGACTAAAAACTTTCAACGTGGGTTCGTTGAAAAATACCATCAGTTATGTAGTCTTGATCATCCCGAGTAGTTATGAGTAAGGAACTCCATAGAAAAAAATACACCTATTGAGTTAATTTTCACACTTGCCACTACCCTGCGCGGGCTAATGCATGGCAAAAAAATACAACAATTTCGTTTTCTAAGTTTGTGTACCTTAAAAAAAAATTGCAATTCAAAATAAAACAGCAAATGTTTCTTATTGAGGTATGTATTTAGATTTTTCAGATATATCATTATCTTCTGTGACGAAATTCACCAAATCTAAAAAATGAGCCGACGATAGTGAGACAAAAATGTAGAACAGTTGTCAGTTGTTTGAGAAAAGTTACCCACGATCTTTTTTTTTTTGAGTCACGTGTTAACCGCAATGACAAAAAAACGCGCTTATGGTCATAAGTGCGTTTCGACTTTGTAGATTTGTAGATCATTTCCATATTTACTGAAAATCCCATACAAAACGACAATTTTGAAAATTAATCATCTGCAAACAATTTCCTGTATGTCATTTTGTTTTTCAGTTTATATATTTGGCTTATAATCATTATTAGTTAGAGTCAATCATTTAAAAATTTCCTAAGACATTTTCCTTTAAATCAAATCTCGCACGGCACATAATATCAAATGCAATTCAGAATATCGCATTTGGAACTGATGACACAATAGTCAGCTGTTACTGAAGGGGGAAATTTTGATCCGTTTGCGTTTTACTTGGACAATGATCCTGTCTGTCCAAGAAAGAAACGACTATAATTAAATATCTATTCAATTCACAAAACCAAAGACATTTTCATCACCGTCTTAAAAAGGCTATTGCCTCGAGTCACAATCAGACAGAATTATAATTGTATACTTTTATTTAATAAAATATAATTCATGCATATTTTTCTGAGTATATAATACCCTCGTGATAAAGTTCTTTTCACAGTTGGGAAAAAGAAGACCCTGACTTATGTTAATTAGCTGTAAAATTAGACATAGCCGACAATATTTGCTGTACCGGTAGTAGACTATTGACGGAAATATCATCGAAATCGCAATCTAAAACAAAGGGTACATAATGCGAATAAAATATTCTTGATTCGAGCTAGAATATAGCGATATTTTGGCGTGCCCAAATGACAAAAAATATTCAAAACCATTTCAATGACTTCTTCTAATCCGTCCCTATCGTTTGAAACCCATGTTACCTATCCACAACAAATTTTCCAAAAATGTCCTTTTCAGGAGAGAAGATCCTTTCCGAAGATTTCAAAAATGTACAATTATTATTTCGGGGCACTTATCTCACCAAGTGTTGTATTATCATATCCATATTGCTCATATTGGACTTCTTTAGCAAAAAAAGGACCTTTTGTCCTTACGGGTATTCCCTGGGATTAGTATGCACTTTTAGATATTAAGTGTCCTGCTGATAAATTACTACTTGTGTTTTATTAAAATCAGCACACGAAGAGAATCAAAGCAAACAATTGAAAGGAATTGCATCATTATCAATCATGTAAAGATATTGATTGATTGATTGATGATTTACTGTTATTCCAGTTAGTGGTCAACAATACAATCTCTGAATAATTTTTGTGGCCACCAATGGATCATGTATATAAACAATCATAAAATATAGCAAACAAAGTGCTGAAAATATGCTCGAACTTGTCGAAAAATTAACTTACATTTTGATTTACTGTTATATTACCCGCTAATTACATTTTCGGTAACAGTACCCAAATCAGGATCATCGAAAGTATATAGATACCAAGTTTCATAAAAATCAGATCACGACAAATCAATTAAACGCAATGCACCGACTTGATTTCTTTATCGGCCGTTTACTCGCTTGTTTGTTTTTACCAGATAGCCCCCTTTTAACTTTCCCGGTCACATATTGTAATTTTCTACATGTTTGTTCACAAATTGATTAACAATTAATTCGCAGTGAAAAAAAAACTCTTCAAAGCCGGACACTCATGGTGTCGGCAGTTTTGTTCGTTCTTAATGCCGCACATACACTAGTCGGCCTGTCACATGTCTGTGGCTCACTTGGTTGAGTCGCACTCTACGATGCTAGTAATCTAGAGGTCCGGAGATCGAATCTCGGCGTGGTCCAGGAAATATATAGTGCTTGCAACATTATAACACTCATGCAATGTAACGTTGACTCGAACGGCTGAGTGAACGCACCATGCCCCACAAGGGGTTACGGTACAAAGAAGAAGAAGAAGACATACACTAGTCGGCATATGTATTTTGACATCTCATACTCTCGAGCCCCGACACTGGTTGTTTTGTTTAACTGAAGTGAATAACGGATTTCTTTTATCGAAATTAAAGTACATGTCAACTGCAATAAATATGCTCAATATTTTTCCTATCTTGACGATGAAGGTGCGATTCTGGTGCGGCATAAGTATTTGACAATATTTAACTCTTTGATTGCACGCCATTTTTTTATTAGGAGGTTTTCACACTTGTACTTAATCTGGCCAGATTACGTAATCTGCGGTGTGGTGAGTTGAAAAATGTATTGAACTTGACAGCTCAAATTGAGTATTTTGCACAGATTACGTAATCTGGTCGTAAGTGTAAAAACCTCCTTAGCAAGAGTTGATGGACAAAACACTTTCTTTTTAATTTTTGAGTTACTTATTTTGAACTTGAAGTAAAAATATCACCAGTGGCTCCAAACATAAATTAAAAATCAGAACTTAAAAGATTGGTTTGATCGATCGATAGAATCCTAGTTTAAACATTGAATGCGCTACTATTGAATTCGGTTTCATATGGTAAAACGTTTATTATTAAGAAAAGACATATCTTGGCGCTATCTGGAAGAAAGTGAATTTCAACCCCGAGTGATGAGTGACCCATAATGAACTCTAAGAAAGAAGTGAAATTTAAACTAAATTGGTCATTCATTGGTCATGGAAACAATAGGTACGTTTTATTGTGTTTATCCCGTGCAGGTTTGGGTAGAACTTCATATAAAAAAAATGACACTTACCCCGGTAGAGCTCACGCGTGCAACTACCCTACACGGGATAGAGCTCAAATGTAGATGGCGGACGCATAGGGGAAATATGAGGGAATTTGTTTTTTCAAACCAAATGTGAGAGTTTTTCTCATCACGAGAAAAGATTTTGCAAAGAAATAATCATCTTTTGTGATAAAATCCACCACATCTAAAAAATAAGCCGACAAAGGTGAGTCAAAGATGCGCAAAAACTGTCAAATGTCAGCTGTTTGGTCTTAACCGGGATGTTACCCGCGATCGTTTTTTTCGAGTCAGATTTACACGCGATACGAAAAAAACGTCGCTAATGATTTGAACTTAAGCAGCCTAGGTAAGCAATATATCCCTGCTTCATGAGAAAACCTCCACTGCGGTTTTCATTTTGATAACCAGGTATCCGGTTAAACCAGGAATTTTCTTTAAATATTGATTGTTTTTTTTTAAATAATAACAGGCGCGGCAATCCAGCATTGGACTAAGGCCGCAGGATGTGTTAGTGACACCCTATTTCCAAGATCTTATCTGCTTTTTGTTGAGGTAATGAGATCAGCATCACGGTCAGCAGTGTTATTTATCCCCATAAATGGGTACTCGTTTAACATCTGAGTGAGATCATAGTCCGTCACAAGCTCGTGAGTTCGAAAAACACCATGATCCACGGTGAGATTCGAACTCATGACCCTGTGCACCGAAGGTGCGTGCACTAACCGCTAGACCAGCCAGACTACTTTTTTTGTAAAACTGTTTGTAAAAAAAAACGAAAACTATTTTCTCTGCAGTGGCTTTAACTTTTTCCTTAGTAACAGAGGTTTGCTTTTGATGGTTTTCTTAATCTTTCGTTGGTTTCACTTTATCTCTGTATGCAATTTGCTTTTTTTAATTCTAGGCCGAAGTTGGTGGATATTATCTGTGCCTCCGCTGGCACATTCTCTATATCCATAATATCCTTTGGTTCAGATAGGACAATTTCCATCAATATTTGGAAGATTTTTAATTTTAATTAATAATTTTAATTAAATCACATCCCCTTTCTGTGGCACATGGAGTAAATTTCTATTTCTTTTCTCTGATCCAGTTTTGGTGCTTAATAATAAACAGTCTGGAGTATGAAATGAAATTCAATTACATCGTTCCAAACCTTTAAACCAGGGTTGAAGTTTACCTCTACGGAAGGCTCAAACGAAACTTCGATTTTCTGATTTTTCTCCAATGTTTCAAGTCACTGGACACATTTTCTACTTGCAACTCAAAATATAAATACAAACATTAAAACAATTATGTTTTGTCAATTTTTTTCAGAAAAATTGGTGTACAATTCAAGATTTAAATATTATCAAATTACTTATGCCGCACCAGAATTAGGCACCTATCTGTTCTCTTCTTTATAGCAAGGGACTATGAAAACGGACAGGAAAAATATTGAGCATATTTATTGCTGTTGATATGTACTTTGATTTTCTTATAAGGAATTTACCGTTATCCGCTCTAATTAAACAAAATCAGTGTCTGGACTCGAGGGTACTAGATGCCAAAATATGTACATATGCCGACTAGTGTACAGTACATGTATGAGCTCAGGAGAAACAATTAAATTCTTTATTTCCAAAATTCAAATTGTTTTATTTTTGCCGGATAGATTTTTTAAAGTGATGCCCAGACCAACGCGTCACGAATTTTCCGTCGCGAATCCGCGCCGGAAAATTTGCGTCACATTTTTTGGTGCCCACACCGGCGCGGCGCGAATTATTCGCTGGGTACTGTCACTCACAGCTGATATCATGTTGGTGCCTTAGGAAAGGTATTAGATTTATGTAAGGAAGGGACTTAGACATGATAGAGAATAACTACAAGAACTGGCCAAATACAATTATTTTAACATTTATAATCATGCTGCAATTTTCGTGCACTATATCAAAATGTCGCGGCATCTTTACTTATTATGAAAAAGCGTAAGCGGAAGAAATCAACATGAAATTCGACATTTTACCTCTCCATGTCTATACTTATTCTATGGATAAAATCATTGACATGCGCAAATTGATGGAAATATGCAGTGCAGTATAACCTTGTTATACCGTACCCTAAAAAAAGTTGCGGCAGTGTTCGATTTTATTGTTTGAATTGACTATCGCGTACCCGAAAACTCTCACATCTTATCTTGTGCCCGTCGAATGGTTTGTCTTATCGTATAGAGAAGACACAAAGCTCTTGAACATTGTTTTGTTGCTGTTTTGAATTGAATATACATATGTATGTAACTATGCTTACATAGCACGGTTACGCAAAATGCGTAGTTACATACAAGCTTGAATATTCTATTGAATTGAATGTTTACTTTGCATAGTTACGCCATATTTTCCTTGGTTACGCCATCGTATGAAATTGCATATAATAACTTTTAGTATAATCCTTACGTGATTCCTTACGATGGCGTAACCAAGCAAAATATGACGTAACTATGCAAAGTAAACATTCAATTCAATAAAATATTCAAGCTTGTATGTAACTACTTAGGGACAAACGCAAGCACCGAACCACCAGGATCCTCATTTCCTATCGTATACTATTCATGAATGAAACGATTGACCTTGTATTCTTTCGGAAATCTGTCGATATCTCTGCAATCCTTTGGTGTGGCAGAACGACCGAGGTGGCGCTAGACTCAACATAAAATTGCCGAAAGGGTCATCGGATCCTCTTTTTATTTCCGGTCAGTGCACAGGGTGGTCAGAGATAACCGTCAACCTGGATCTAGGCCACAGCAATTTCACAATCAGCTTGGTACTACTTCGATAATCCGTCGATATCTTTGGAAACCTTGATCGTTTCGCTGGACTCGCAACCAAATTCTCTTAGGTGGCATCGGAGCATCTTTCCTGCGCAGCTCACAAGGGGATAACCGATATAAGTACAATAATTCAAAAAATGTATGCTTTTGTTAGTTGTCAACCTAGATATTGGTCACAGCAATTTCACGATCAACTTCGTACTATATGGACTTTGGAAAATCGTGGATATCTCTGCAATTCTGCGGCCGAGCGATACGATCGGGGTGTCACCGGACTTGCCACAATAGGGCAATTTATTTGTGTAACAACAACGACTAAAAACCTTCTTTCCTTGGAATTCATGTTTCCAAAAATGTTACTTCTTTTACCCATCCACTGATACCATCAAACATTCAAAACTTAAATGCTCGGTCAATGCATAAACAACTCATTCCAAATCTACATCTTTTTCAGGACCACCAACATCAAGTTGTACTACACTGCACCTGTCAAATAAATTATTTGAATAAAATGACATTAGGTAGCAAATATTCGAACCGGAAAAAAAACTGCAAAACTGGCGAATATTCGCGTTGGTGTGGGCATCTCCATACAACGCAGTGTGTTACAATTTTGACGCCGCGGAAAAATTCACCACGAATATTCGCTGACGCGCCGGTGTGGGCATCACTTAAAACTGTATAAACAAAGAGAAAATTATAAAATGCGAATAGTCGCCAACAAAATTGGATGCCACAAATTTTCAACAAAATACGGACATGTTTTGGCTTAGTCCAGCATAAAACACGCTCAGAAATGTTCTGAATCAAAACCCAATAGAAAGGACCGCGACTCTCATGGACAAAGGAAAGACTTCCTAAAACGGGAAATCCTCATCACATACACATACAAACACATACAGATGAAGACATGTTCAAAGTCTTAGCCTTAATGCCTTTAATAAGAGAAATCTGAAATTTAATTTTATTTTCTTATGCAAAAAAAATGTATGTCCAGCATCTCTCGGACATACATTTTTTTGGTACCTACATATGTACATAAATATGATGTCCGCGTCCGTCTTTTTGGAGGTGATTTTGTTTCCGTGTGTAGGAGAAATTTGACCGGTTATGGGAGGTATCCGTCAATGGGAGTTTCACACTATATCCAATTGTAATTTTCGAAATTCAGAATTCGTCTTCTCGGAAATGAGGAAAAAAAGAATCGACGAAAGAAGATCTGGAGGGAGCGCGCTCCATTATTCATTGGTAGTTATGTAGTTTCCATTGGTGGATTTAGCAGTATAGACAGACGCATAGAGCGACAGATTTTGTATGCACTTTAAATCCAGTAGAAGACTGAATTTAAATAACATTTTTCAATACCATATAGAACATGTGAACCATAAGTTAAGTTAGAGGCGTTTTGAGGATAAAATTTGAGTGGCGCCAAATTTTGATAAGCAAAATTTGCATAGTTGGCATAATTTGCCAAATTTGCTATTTATTCTAGTGGGATTGGCTGGACAACTTGAACTTGATTCGTTGTCAGTTAGCTTTTCTCTGTGAAACAAATTAAAAGTACGAGAGATGGCAGATTGGAGCCCGTATTGGCCACTAGATAAGGTAAGGACACCTAGTCGCCCAGCCTGTACAATTAGAAAAAACCAACAACACGATCCATTTAAATAATATCATTGCATTTCTATTTTTCACATTCATACATAATTCTTTCATTGTTTTTTTATTATTATAATCTGTATTTCTTTTACTTTATTTTTTAAATAAAATCTATTTTACTCTTATTACATTTCATATGCGTTAATATGATGGTTTCTAGTAAAGAATGACAGTTAAATCATATCGAATTTTCTCTCTATAACTTTGATTACTGAAATTATGAAGATGATGGAACAATAAAGATAATGTTGAGGACCTAATGAATATTTACAAAATAATGATAAAAATTTAACATAACACAAAAACAATCGGGTACGTATGTTTGAAGTAGTATGACTATTATAATAATGTTTAAAATCGTTGCTCCTTTATGTCTGTGTTTTTATTTGTATGTTCTACGCGTAATCAGTTTCGCTTATTCGGATTCTCTTCTTGCCATATATTGCATCAAGGCCAGCATGAATATAAATATGAAAAAAATTTAAAAAAATACATACTAAATGAAATTTTATTTACATTTAAGGATGTAATATGCATTTACAGTAGTCTATAATGCAAGATTAGCTAGCCTAGATACAACGTAACAACATAAAAAGCGAAATAGATTATTTCGGAACATCACGAGTTACGAGGACTTCGATGTCTGTCTTTGATTTTAGATTTTTGTTTTGAAATCTATGTTTTTTTTTCACTGGGTACCGTTATAGTAATATTCTATTTTATTTTAAAACAATTGTTAATGGTACATTTTATATGTACTACTGTACAACACTACACAATCGCATTTTGTGATTTTTCTTAAATTTAATTTAAACACAGATAGATAAATTGCGATATAAATTTACATTTTATATTTTTTTTTTAACTTTTTTCTTTGTTTCATGTACTAGTTTATTTAATTTAATTTACTTTGCCCATCTACATGAATTGCGAGTGAAATTTCCTGTACTATTGTACGTAACTAATATTCGTTTTTCATTTCATCGTAAAGAATTAGTATCATCTAACTTATATAATATAATAAACTATTTCTAAATATGTATTTTAAAACATTTATTTTTAAATTAAAATTTATAAAAGCCATTTTAACCTCAATATAGTACATAATTTATGCATTTCTTACGTTTAAAATACTATCTTAATCGACAACAATATTTAAAGTTCACCTCATCTCCTGATGATGATGATGATGATGATGAGTCTCCTCGCTCGGCTTTTTCTGGTGACCGTCAAAAAGCAGGCGTGATATTGAAAATGAAGAGATCGGTGAATTGTGTGTACTACTGGCCGAATATGAGGTGTTTGTATCATCTGAGGTGGGTGTTTCACGATCACTTTCATCACTTTTCAGGATGTCGGCAGCTTCCAGGGATTTTTTATGCATGCCCAGTAGCCAGGGAGCAACGGACTCGTCGTCTTTGGCCGATTTCAGAATAGTATCGGGTAGTGGCAGTGAGTGACGAACCATTGCACCGTAAAGTCCATATTCGGCCATTTTTGTACTGTGACCCCAGCATTTTTCCGTTTTACGCCATTTTGCGCGACGATTTTGGAACCAGACCTGGAAAGAAGAAGAAGAATGCTATTAGGTAAGTCAAGGTAATATGATTTATGAATTGTTTTTAATTAATTTTTGATCATAATTGCATCAGGGCATCAGCAAGTCAGCACGCATCAAAACACCAGAACTTGTATTTTGCTTAAAATAAATGTCCTTCAAAAAGACCGTTTTTCGCTTAATTGGATCGAATTTCTAAGAAATCCCTTTCATTTATCCCTCTTGAAAAAAAATATTCATACAATAATTACTTCCCAATAATTATCCAGTTTAATCCTTTTAAACACAAACACAAAATAAGCGTCTCGTTTCACCATATCCTTATACGAATATTAAATCGTAATTACATTATCATTTGACCAATAAACCGCAAGAATATAATTAGGTGTGTTTGGTCCCTTTGATACCTTTGATTAGTTCGACCAGTTGGCGTACAGTTTTCGGCGACAACGATGACAGCAGCCTTGCACAAGGCAAGCGAAAACCAATTTTCTCCAATACGGCACGTGCCATGGTCTATGGTTGGAAATCCGATAACGACCACAAAAAGGACTATCCACGTACACACACCCTTTATCAATAGATTTTTCGTAAGTCCCAATACCTGATCGCCTTGATGTGGTGTTTATTAACCGGACGAAGTACGTTCGTATCGATTGTGTGGTCAGGACAGTAAGGAGTATTTTTTTTCCAATTATCCTATCCTGTGCATCGAATGGAATTTAAAACTTTTTTTCCGAAATAGATAGTGCAATGATGTAACATAATTCATAATAGCTATATGAAAGGATAATTTGTTTTCTTTCGTGAAAATAAGGTGATAATAATAATGATGAGCCGATGAGGGTTATTTGTTTATTACGATACGATGGGGCAGATTATTGAGTTAATTCTCTCTTCTATCTCAGATCAGTGCCCTGGGTTTGGTCAGCGCATTATTCAGTACTGATGAGAAAATTATACTATACACAGAGTGTCCAGAAAATACCACATAAACGCACCGGAATATGATTCCTGATGTGATTTTCAGCAAAAAAGTTGTACGCAACATACCCCTAATTCTTAACCCTTTAGCTGCCATATAGGCATTTGAAGATTTTTGAAAAAATAATTTTCTTGTACGACTTAAACTTCAATATCTCCAAAGCTAGACCAGCTAAAATAGTGAAATAAATTGATTATTACAGGGAACAAATTTACATAAATAATAAAACTAATCACACTAAAATCGGATAAGAAGTTTGGTTCAAAGTTTAATTTGTCTGAATTTGACCCAAAAACAAATTATTTTTCCATCTTTTTTTTCTCCAACTTCTGCCAAGGTACGGATTGTACATCATTTTATTCTGGCTCCACTATTTCTAACAGTTTTAATGCCTTAAGTGCAGAAAACCGGGGTAATTTTGACATAATTTGAATAAATTTTTCCAAAATTGCAGAACAAATTCAAACTGCCCGAATTGAATTGAATTCTAGCTAAGATTAACTCTAGTTTTCTACACTTAACGTATCAAAACTGTTAGACACAATTGAGCTAAAATAAAATGATGTAAGATAGATATGAACGTAAGACTATGCACCAGTTTTTAAAAGAATTGTACAAGGACATCACCTTGGCAGAAGTTGCGGAAAATTGAGATGGAAAAATTATTTATTTTTGGGCCAAATCGGACAAATTTAACTTTGAAGCTCTGTAAAAGCCAAACCTCTTATCCGATTTCAATGTGGTTAGTTTTATTTTTTAGGTAAATTCATTGGCAGTGATAAGCATTTTATTTCGAAAGTTTAGCTTTAAAGATATTGAGGTTTAAGACGTACAAGAAAATTATTTTTTCAAAAATCTTCAAATACCGGTGGCATCTAAAGGGTTAAGAATTGAGGATATGTTCCGCACACTATTTTTGCTGGAAATCACACGAGGAATCACAATCCGGTGCGCTTATGCGGCAGTTTCCGGACACCCTGTATATTTACCTTACAATTTTGGAAACGTCTTTGAAAGGTTAATTAATGACTTTCGTCTTTATTCGATAATTTCCAAGCTTTTTTTATCCCAAACATAAAACTGTCTCTGGAGACTTCACCCGCTTCACTATAACGAATTACATTTACTCAAATCAAAATAGACCCATCGTCACAAATTAACCCAAACATTATCACTCCTGTTATCCTCATTTCCTTCCATACAATGTATTCATCATTTTCTCCTGCTTAAGTGAAGTTTCTCAAGCTTAATCAGAATTTATCTGTTACACTTGCCGTGTATACGCCGATGTAAGATTGATTCCCAGGACTCCTTGACACTACGATATGAAGTGAATCTTCATAGTCTTCACATAATCCCCTTAGTGGCCTATGGTCCGTTCGGCAGTGTTGTATGTCGTACAAAGATCCAACTCGTTGCAAGCAAACAACGAGAGGGATGATGCTGGTAGTCTGGCGTCGACTTCATCCTATGACTATACATTGTCACCCCATTATCACTGCAAATAATAGTGATGTCGCATCACCGCATATGATAAATCTATGTACGTACGTATATTGTACACTATGGGATGTCGCTCTGTTTCGACACTAATGTTGCATGTAATGTTCCATAAACATCGACATAATTGAATTTTGGACAAACCATCCACTTGACTGAATCCCTCAGGACCTTATATTGTTTATCATCTTGGGGATGAATACACTTATTGTAATTTCAAAACTAGTACTAGTTGGTTGTAAATGTTTGGTGTATAGTATAGAGCTCGTGTGGGGTAGAAGGACGGAAAAAGGTTGGTTGTTGAGAATTGGTACAATTTCGAATTTTCATAGTAAAATTGAAAGGGGTGAAGAATTCAAGGGAAATTTATTTCATTTACATACAATACAAAAAATAAAGGATTGCATTTTCATTAAAAGGAGAATATAAACGCCTCACTTTACTTGGTTTTAATAGAAATTAACAATTGCAGGTAGAAGGATATTAATAGGAGAGCTAGAGGAAAACTTTAAAAAGTGAGCGGCTTTCAGGCTCATTCGAAGATTCGCAGCAAACGGCCATATTTCCTAGTCTGCAACGAATCACCGACGGAGCCTTAAAACTCCTTATTTTTGCACAATTTAGTAGAAACATATTTCTTTAAAATTTTCTAAAGGAATTTGTCTTTAAAAATTTTGCACCGAAGATTTCAATAAATATTTCAATGCTTTTTTACACAATCCCCTAAATTTTCACAGAAAAAAATCCTTTTGTGCAAAAAATAAAAAACTTTGCTTGTTTTATTGGGTTATTAATTTTTTATGAGTTTTGGTTGAAAAAAGCTGTAATCCACCAAGTTTTCTTTGGCGTTTGGAAACTTGATATTTGCATCATTTAACAGAATTTACAAATTGAGAAATAACGAGACCGAGGCTAATTTCGGGCGCGGCCGAAATTTTGATACCCTTCGCTCCCCTCGGGCTAAAAGTTTTTTGGGGCGTATCTATAACTTGTCTTTAGTCCTCCCCGCTTCCATGCTTTTCCTTGAATTTTCACATAAGTGCCGTGGCGAAGATTTAATGGGAGAGCGGGGGATGTGGGTTTCTTAGAAGAACCAAAGGGGGGGGGGGCTGTACGGCAGCCCTACGAACGCATCGCCTTTCCATAAATTTTTACGTATGTTTGTGGCATCAATTAAAACACATTTCTATGAGCTTTGGTTGAAAATGGTGGATACATAAAAAAGTTTTTCTTCGAAGAACCTAATTTTGGGGTTGGGTTTATATGCCAGCCCCACGACCCCATAGTCCGATTTCATTTATTTCCACGTTTGTTATGTGGCGTCAATAGAAATATAATTTTCTGAGGTTTGATTGAAATTGGTGTGCAAATAAAAACGTTTTTTCTTTGAAAAATTTGATTTGGGGGGCTAGGTTTGTACGGTAGCCCCATGACCACATGGTCCGACTCCATCTATTCATACATATGTTTAGTGTCATCAATAGAAACACATTTGTGTGAAGTTTTGTTGAAATTGGTGTATAAATAACAAAAAATTTCTTAGAAGAACTTAATTTGGGGAGCTAGGTTTGTATGACAGCCCCATGACCCCATGGTCTGATTTGGTCAATTTTTACATATGTTTTGTGATATATTTTGAAACACATTTGTGCGAAATTTGTTCGAAATCGATGCGAAAATAAAAAAGTTTTTCTTAGAAGAACCTAATTTGGGGGTCGAGTTTTGTATGGCAGCCCCACGACCCCATTGTCCGATTTGGTCGATTTTTACATATGTTGTGTGTCAGCAATGAAAACACATTTGTGTGAAATTTTATTGAAATTGATGCATAAATAAAAAAGTTTTTCTAAAAAGAACCTAATTTTGGGGAGTAGGTTTGTATGGCAGCTCCACGACCCCCTTGTCGGATTTCAGCGATTCAAACATACAAACTGCCTGCAACAAAGAGAAGCATGTGTGCAAAGTTTCAGCTCCATAGCTTTTAAACTGGCCGAGCAAAACGCGTCGCAACAGACAGACAGACGGACAGACGGACAGACGGACATCGTCCAATCGACTCAGCTCGTCACGCTGATCATATATATACATATTTTATATGGTCGGAGATGCTTCCTTCAATGCGTTACAAACTTCATGACAAAGTTAATATACCCTTTCACTCTATGAGCGAAGGGTATAAAAATAAAAATATGTAAAGTAATTACTGTAAGCTCTGCCATTATTTTTATTTTGCATCCAGCGCAGTAACGTGGTTGCAAGGGATGCGACCGACGACCGTTACCCGGAGACAGTTTCTCAGATATCCTTGCTCAAAAATCACATCAAACACTCCGCCGCACAATGTGCAATGGTTTGACAATAATTCTCCCACAGTAGTCCGCGCACAAGGACAAGCTATCCCGGACTATATCCAGTTACATAAACAATACGAATTTGTTCGTATTTTGAATTATGCTAAAATTGGCGTGTAGACGGCCGACCGTCATAGTAAAAAGTGAAAAAAAAGTTTACAATTAAATTATAAGCTGTATAATTATATTTGCATTTTTCGTTTGCTATTTGTGAATACGAATTATAAAATTATTCACAAAAGATTAAACAATTTTGTAAAACGCTTAAATGTTAATTTTATGGACATTTATAGAGGGTGAAGGCGATTGTGACTGTAATGGTATTTGAATAATTAAGTGGATCACCAGCATTGTCATTATGATGTACATCTACTTAATTTGTATATTGAATTAAGTTTTGTTAGTGTTTGAGAGTTTGACGTCAAACATTTTTTTCTTTTTGTTAAAGAACTTTGGTTTATAGCAATTTTAATCAATTATGCAATAATGTTTGCATTTATTTTTTAAACATAAGTTATCTGCTTTTTGCTTTACAGTGTGTTTTCCTAAAATGTTGATACTTAAATATACCGAAGTGATATGCCGTTACAAAGCCAACACATTTAAGCAGCTTGTCAATTTTGCAGATTTGTCAGTACAAAAGTATCGTTATGAAATATTTTTTTTTAAAATTGTTTTCGAAATCTCTCTAAAGTTTAAATTTTTGGATCTTGGCAGCAACATACATCAATATTTAAAACCGCGACAAAGAAAAACAATTTATATGAAATTCCATGTTGATCATAAACTGAAGTAAAAAAATTCATTGATTGAATGGGGGGGGGGGGGCAGTGGTGAATTTTAGTTTCACGAGACAAGTGATTTTCGTTAAATTTCCACAAAAACATGATATTAGGATAACGGTAAAATTTTTGCCAGCAGTATGGACTACTCAATGTGGAGCACCCTGCATAGTTATTCAAGGTTGACTGTAAAGTTCCAGTGATTATTAGTTGTAGCTAGAACCTACTAGGACATAGATAAATGCAATCGGCCCTAAAATATATTCCAGTCGCTTATGCTTTAATTGGTGGAATATTTTCTGGGGCTTTCTGCTTCGAAATTCTTTTATTCTTCGATAATGATCATTCAATTTGGGTGAATACGGGAGAGTTGCCGCGTTGGGAAGCGGGAGAGATGCCGCACGTGTTCTAAAAAAAACTCATCCAAAACACACCAAGCTCCAAATATTTGTCCAAATATTCTTTCTCAGTACTGTCGAGTCATATGCAGTGCACACGGTCTCCAGTTGCAACGGTTATTGTCATTTACAAAATTGTTAGGAAACGTTTTTCTTCTTCTTCTCAGTACCGTATAACCCCACAAGGGGCCATGGTGCGTCCACTCAGCCATTTGTAGGCAATTTCGAGTGAACGTTACATTGTATATGTATAGAGTTTCGGAGTGTATATAATGTTGTAAGCACTATATATTTCCTGGACCACGCCAAGGTTCAATCTCCGGGCCTCTAGATTACTAGCATCTTATAGTGCGACTCTGGCTGTTCTAGCGGTTAGTGCGCGCACCTTCGGTGCACAGGGTCATGAGTTCGAATCTCACCGTGGATCATGATGTTTTTCGAACTCACGAGCTTGTGACGGACTATGATCTCACTCAGATGTTAAACGAGTACCCATTTATGGGGATAAATAACACTGCTGAGCGTGATGCTGATCTCATTACCTCAACAAAAAGCAGACAAGATCTTGGAAATAGGATGTCACTAACACATCCTGCGGCCTTAGTCCAATGTTGGATTATCGCGCGTGTTATTTATTTATTTATTTTATAGTGCGACTCAACAGAGCGGAGGAAAAATTGTTGGGTTTGTTTTTTTGTTTCAGTGATATTCACCGTTAGGAGAGTTTGTCGCAAAAACCGATTCTACGCGTAGTTTAGTGTCGCTGTGTTCACTGAAGGTAAGATTTTTAGACATTGCGTGTTGTGTCTTGTTTAAAAGGCCATGCGGCATCTATACCGAACAAAAAGGTATATGCACCTTCAAACTCAGGGATAGATAGCAAAAATGAAGAACAAAAATACTAAGATCCCTTTTTCTGTCGATAATTTTCAAAATGTTTAATAACTCCCACTGTATAAGGATCAGTTAGTTTTCACCGAAAGTTCGATATTCTAGAAATTGCAACGCCTAAAGCAGCAGGGCCCCATAGACTCAGCGATTTATCGACCAATCGAAGCTCATTTCTGTGGAGAAAGCACATTTTCTGTGGAAAAAGCTCATTTTCTGTTGAGAATTCGGTAGTGGAACCTAAAAAATGTGCTTTCTCCACAGAAATGAGCTTTGATCAGCCGATAAATCGCTGCGTATATGGGGTCCTTAATGACTGGTCCTTTATGAAAGCTCTCCAGTTTATTAAGAAATTGTGTAAGCAACTAGTTTTTTATGGCTTCCAAATATTCTAAACCAAATGCTCTTCAGAAGAAGCTTTAAGATAAAGCTTTTTAATAGCGCAAGAGTAAAAGTAAAATTTTCAGCCGAAGTTCAGAAGCTTTCTTCTCGTTTGAAAGGAAATTCGGCTTAAGAATTTGATCTGAGAGAACGGAGAACGCATGGTCTATTCGCACGCCGGCCGACTTCTGGTGAGCTTAAACAAATATAAAATAATAAAAAAAAGAGAAGTTCTGAACAAAATGTTTTTTTCACGCAAAATATCCTTTTCGTCGACATGTATATGGAAATATTAAATGATAAAAAAAAACCAAAATATTATTTGACAGCTTAATATGTACCTTATTATTTTTAATTTTATAATGCATTCACCTGAGGCCATTGCGCTCTAAAACAATTGATAAATTGCAACAATGATCTAATTTTTTACAAACAAAACAAAAAAAAAAAGACTAAATCATCTTCTAATTCGAAAAAAAACACTCCATTTCCATAACAATACGGCGCAGTTCTTTCAACTCGCGCGCCACTTTTTCTTCATTGCTTTCCCTAATTTCCATTGCAATTTTCTCTTCCAATCTTCATTTTCATTTTTCTATTATTTGTTTCATTTTTTTCCGTATTCATTCTCCAAAGAAAGAACAATAAAATTTCCTTTCACACCACCTAATTTTAGGTCCCGCACACCAAACCGCCATACCAAGCTGCTTATGCTTACCATTAGCATGCAACAAAACAATAAGCGAAAAAAATCAACCGAACTCTTGTTGTATGGTACATATTAGTAACAAAACACCGCTACTTGCCAATGAACAATAGAGGTTAGGTTCAGGAAAATCATGGCGCCGGCCGGACTCGTCATCATCAGCACCGTCCTCGTATAGGTACGTATTTTGCATGAATGAAAAGAAAGGAGGGCGCACATAAAAAAAGTATTGTGAGTTTCACACACACGATCGTTTCATCTAAACTTGATTTGGTTAAGCCTCCATTGCCGAGGTTGAAAATTGCAAAATGCAGCAAAAAGTATACCTAACCATAAGTGAATGAGCTATAGGAAGACGAAATGCCTGATGCCGCAATAGCAAACGAAAAAAAGGGCTTCGTACGGTGAACCATGTGAGAAGAAAAGAAGGTACGGTGAACCATGTGAGAAGAAAAGAAGGACTAAATATGTATTACATGCAGATTTCGAGCACACCTCATCGTCCTCTTCGTTCCTTTTTTAAATTACTACTCACGTCATGTGTAGGTACCCTGTACGGTGTGCCAACATGTGACAAGGTGGATAAAATTACTAGATACTTGCAAGTTGCGACAGTAAAGTATGTAAATTTAAAAGGCAGAAAACCACGCACGCACCCGCTTTATCATGCCGCCATTTAAACAACATGGCGTCCGCCAGCCAATATTCGTACTACTTGTACTCTTGAGCACATTATTTTCTTGCCTCGCGCCCACATACCAATCATATGAATGCGTTCCGTTGTGTTCTTTAAAAAGTCGGTAGTACATTGTACAGTGCGGTTGTTTTTTGTTTCTTTCTTTCTTGTTAGATTAATAAAAAAAAAAGCCGGAATGAAACTTTTTAGTGCATAATTTAAAAATTATATGGAGATTTGTATTGTTTTAGTTTACGTATTATGTATTTAGTCGCCCACTATTATAATGAAAATTGTGCTTTGTTTCAGTGCGTAATTCAACGCATTTCCTATTGGTCGTCTGGAAATTTTATAACATGATGTCCGGTGTGCCTGCCCATGTGCGTTTTTCTGAATGAACCTAGATAAAGACGTAATTTGTAGGAGGAAGGAACTAAGTTATTGTTTTACTAGAATTATTTTGTAATTATGCTTTACTTTTTTCAGTTCAAAATAGCGACTTTTTTGTTGCGTTTAACGACGAGTGAGTGTTCCTATCGCTTTAATTGTAACTGTTGTCTTTGTTTAAAAATATGTTAGTTTTGTAATGTTAACTTTGACCTCCAATTATTTGCAACATGCACAGTGAAAGTCTTAAGTTTATAACATTAATTATTATTCACATTTCCTTTTTCCTATAAAATCCTGTTTCTTTGTTTCAATGATGAATGCGGGACGAGTACTATTTAAATAATAAAAAATATTTACCCCTTTCAATGTCTTGGCTTGTTGAAATCATATTTTTGCTTTAGTTTCATACCAAAATTTCACCTTAGACTAAAGCTTGATTTCTCATAACTCTTATCTGTACCTGTCGGCTGGTTAGTCTTATCGTATAGACAAGGCGCACACTATTTTCAGATTTTTTTACATAATATTTTCATAATAACCAATATATATAGCACATAACGCAAGAAGGTTTTAATATAAGGTTCTATAAAAAATCGTTTTCAAAACTTACTTGAATACGATCCTCCGGCAAACCCGTTTTCATTGATAGCGTCTCACGTGCACTGACATCCGGATAGTGGGCTTCTTTGAAAGCTTTCTCCAAGTCGTCCAGTTGATTGCTTGTGAAAATTGTTCGTCCATGTCGTCGTTTATTTTTCTTTTTACTACTTCCGCCAGGCGACAGACCATCACCATTGTGTCCAGCAACCAAAGCGGCGGCTGCAGCAGCTGCTGCTGAACAATGCTCGGCCGTTAAACTGCTACCGTTACCCAGACCTCCGTGTCCGCAATGATCGTCAGGCGATGTCAAACCTCCGTAATCACCTCGTGAGTGTTCTTGAAATTAGAAAATAAAAAAAAATTGAATTTTTTGTTCATAGTTCAGTTGAAAAAATATTTTGAGCACTAAGGCACTTTGAAGTTAGGAGTCAAAATTTAAAAATTACTGTTTTTTGTGTTTTTTTGAAAATTAACTTAAATATTACTCTCATTTGTTTTGGTTCATAGTCTAATTTGTGATGCCTCCGATAAATTTATTCAGGACAACTTACGTCAAATTTAAGGTTATATTTAGGGTTCTCGCATCATAATCCAGAACAGAGCATGTTCGGGTCCAGAGAAGCGTAGCAAATATAAACTTAAAAATTTAGCAGGATTCAAAATTAACTATCATGAAAAGCGCCCAAATTATACGCACGTCCAGCATTAAGTCTAGGCATCAAAAAGTGTAATGCAAAAAATTATGTACATGTACATTATGTATTATGTAAGTACAAAATCGACAAAAAGTCGTATCTCGTAGGTACTCCAAATCACATAATGACACCTTTACTTAAATATTATTTACATGTCCTTAAGGTTTTTTTTTTGTATTGTGATGAACAGCACGCTCTGCCGAGTTATTGAAGTACATAATATCTTCAGTATATCGATATCTCGTTATTGGGTAATTTCTTGGGAACTTTGAGCATTCAATACTTCAGTGCGTAGAGAAGACACTCTCTGGGCTCGTAGGTACATACTTCCTTGATTTTTGGTTATGAATTTAATTTAATATTTTCACTTTTGGGGAAGTGTGCATGTACCAACATTTAACGTTCAACAATTTCTATAGTAACTGTCTGGTAAACCGAGCAATCAACATATCGATTTGCAATGGAACTCCGTTCATTTGATCAGAAAATTGGTTATAAGTATTTTGAAATTCGTCAATTTGACATGGAAAATCACCAATTAGAACCTGAAATTCGTCAATCTGATATGAAATTGTAGTCTGTTGGTGTAGTGGTTAGTGCGCACAGGCACACCTTGGGTGCACAGCGTCATAGGTTTGAGTCTCACCGTGAACGAATTCAGTTTATGGTGTTTTTCGAACCCACTCAACAAAAAAAAAAAAAAACAGTTAAGATCTTGTAAATTGGATGTTAATGTGTTAGTAACATCCAATTTACAATTGCGGCCTTGGTCCAATGTTGGACTGTCGCGCCTATTATTTATTTTTATATGGAAATTCATAAACATGAATATTGAAATTCGTCAGCATACTTTTAAAATTCTTTTATAAGAAATGCATATTTGATAATTTGACATGAAATTTTGTTAGTTGGAAATGGAAATTGGGCATGATTTCAGTATCTGCTGCGCCAAATTTTGATGATGCCATTTCATTAATATTGGCTTGAAACGACCGAATCGGCAATCCTTTTTCGCAAAATCTTAACGGTTCTCCAGATATACAATGTCAAAGTTTGACATTTATATGGGGTAGTTCAGTTTTTAATGGGAATTTGGGGGTATTTTTACAAGATACTGATGTAAATCAATGGCATTGCACCAAAAATAACATTTTTAATTTCATTTGCCTCCCTGTCTAGCAAATAGTACAATTCTTGCTCGCAAATACATTTCGACTTTTCATATTATTAACGTCTTTGCCAAATTGGTAAAACTTACTATTCTAGTGGGACTGATTAAAATTAAAACGTCAATTTGATGACATGGAACACTTTCTCCAATGTGTAAAGCGGAAATCCACCCCTTTTCTTATCAAATTACATAACTGGCTTCACAGAAAAGTCAAACTTTGACGTTGAATATCTGGAGAACCGTTACGATTTGGCGAAAAAGAATTGCAGATTCGATCGTTTCAGGCCAATATTAATGAAATGGCATCATCAAAATTTGGCGCCGCAGATACTGAAATCTCCCCGGAAATTGGTGAAAATGATATGAAATTTCATTTATTTGACATGGGTATTCGCCAATTTTTATTCGAAATTCGTTAACAAATTTTGTAAATTCAGAAATTTGAAATGAAAATTTATCAATTTCATCTAAAAATTTGTAATAGAATTTCGTCAATATGAAATTAAAATTGGAAAATTTATTTTTTAAATTCCTCAATTTGTAGATAATAAAAATTCGACGACATGATTTGGAAATTCGTCAATTTGACATGGAAATTCGACCGTTTTGTCAATTTGAAAGGAGATTCTTAAGGATGATTTTAAAATCGTCAATTTCATCTGAAATTTTTGGTATGGAAATTCGTTAACATGTTTGGAAATTTGACAATTTGTCAATGTGTTTATGAGCTTGAAACATAACTTTTAAAGGTAACTTAAGGCGGTATTGTAGTCTGGCTGGTCTAGCGGTTAGTGCGCGCACCTTCGGTGCACAGGGTCATGAGTTCGAATCTCACCGTGTTCCATGGTGTTTTTCGAACTCACGAGCTTGTGACGGACTATGAAATAGGATGTCACTAACACATCCTGCGGCCTTAGTCCAATGTTGGATTGTCGCGCCTGTTATTTATTTTTATTTATTTAAGGCGGTATTACTTCGCTACTTCTGGTCCTGCGGATTAACTACGTTTTTTTTGCTCTTGAATAATCAGCAGTTATATCAGAAACAAATATGTTTCACGGCCTATATGGCCTTTAGGCTTGGAGGCCAGTGTTCCGATGAACATGGAACACCGTACGTTACGCCACTCTCTCTTGATACCGTAACTCCTAGTGGAGCATGGTGCGTTGATGACTACCGTGTATAGTCGTCAACGTTGCAAAGACAACTGAATTCGGAGTATGATACGGTTGTCAGCCATACCACTTCCCAGTCACATTATTAGTTTATTAATTCTACGATAAGAATATTTCTTATCATCTTCTTCTGAATAATAAACTTGCGACGAGTCGTGCCGAGTTTGGAAACTCGTTTCTCTATGAGTGTCTATTTCACAGAGTGGCGACCGAACGATCACGGCCACAGAGCACGACGTTACGCCACTGGGCATTACAAATATTTAAGAGAGTAACTATGATTTAATACTTAGTTTTAAACCCACAATTTCACCGCCATACCTAAACATTTT
The DNA here is from genome assembly GCA_949715475.1 of Microchrysa polita. NCBI lineage: Eukaryota > Metazoa > Arthropoda > Insecta > Diptera > Stratiomyidae > Microchrysa > Microchrysa polita. The sequence continues at coordinate 5,940,443 of OX454418.1, read as the reverse complement.
TTTTGTTAAATACATACATCCATTTTTGCTCCAAAAAATATATACATACATAGGTACCAAAACTTGATTGCCAATTCTATCTAATACACCCATGAGAAAGTCAGAAAAGTGATATCCAAATTACGCAATTTCAACAACTTATTTTTGCAGCTCATCTGAAGAAATTCTACAAAACGTCGCGAGACGTTGTCGTTATTGCACTGAAAAACGAACCTTTCTATTTTCGACGCTTCCATTTCGAACTCTCACTCTTTTATAGTCAAAAATTCATGAGTATATCGCGTAATCGTAAATTGCCAATTTCAAGTGTATTTCCCGTCAACAAATTCCCTCCTAAGTTGCCTATTTACGTTATTGAATTTTCTCCGATATACTCGTACACGTTCGTATTGCTGTTTTTTGTGTGTAAGCGCTTTTCGACTATATGGCAAATATTCTATATAGATGCTCAAGTATACTCGACCATCCGCATAGAATTTAATCCTAAACCGCCCACGGGACGATGAGATATATCCTTGCTGCAGGTTGTTGCTGGTATGGGCACTTTAACCAATTTTCCAAAGCACACAAAAATAAGCCTAAAGACTTGGTGGCCCGAATACGGGGACTTTCAACGTCGATGATGAGATGACTGTTCTGCTCTATGGAAAGCCAGAACGCCTCCCATGGATTATACTGATTTCATTTTGCCGGAAGACTATAATGGTAGCCATTCGACCCACAAAAACGTTATTCAGCAATAGAATAGAGGCAATGTCGTTTGCCAAGCTCCCCCAGGTTTGTATGTATATTCAGAGCAATGTTAGATGTTAGATGTACATAGTAACAAAAATCCACCCCCGTGGACACCATCAGACTCACTCTCAGCGGATACGACATTCTAAGACCGACATTTCAGGACATTCTCTGAAATGAACTGCGGGGACTATACTATATGGTGGGGTTCGTTTTGCAAACGAGAACGAGGCCATTATTTTGTAAGGACACAGGGCTATTTACGCTAGAATATTCGGATCCCGTAATAATGTCGTTTAAACTAATTTATTGATTGGTTATTTGCTCTCGTGTCCTTTTTATCGTGGTCTCGTCTCTTGTCGCGCGAAGACGATTCTTTTAGGCGAGCGTGCTTCCAACGTTGGCGAGGACTTTATGACGTTGTGTCCTCTATACGCAAATAAAGACCACTTGAAAATTGGTAGAGAAAAGCTTCTTTGCCAACATAGCACGAGCACAGGGAAAATGAAATGGTTGCCTGTTTTATTGGGTTTTGAATTGGATAATGGAAATTCAATTAATTTCAATAGATAATTGGGAAGCGTTCCCGGAAAATTGACTAGTTAATGGTGAATATTGAAATCGAGGGCGTCCGCTGGGTGATGTTATTATTATTGAAACGTACTCTGTAAACACTTTGGATTCTATAAAAGTGTGGGGAGCTACGCGGGAAGCCAATCATGCTTTGTAGGATGCGAAATTGAATTTGAGGTTTCTTCTTCTTCTTTTTTTTTCAAGCAAAAAAATACAACCCTTTAAATAAATTACAACCTTAAGTTAAACGGATTATCATTAATTGAACACTGACAATTTGCACCTTTACAAGAGACTTCTCATACCCTATTCCTCAATTCAAAAGAATAAAAGGAAAATCCTTCGTCTAATACCCGAAAACGAAAACAAAGTTACACCCACCATTATCCTCGGAAAAATTGTAACCCCTTCTATCGAACACTTACACCCCTTTAATTCTATGTGTATTCTAAAAATATCTGATAGTAAGTTGTCAAAATATCAATGATTTTCAATTCACGACAGAATTTGAATGTTTTTATTGCCAGGACATGCGGTTAAAGGTTCGAATTTTGAGATGTACGAGTATGTGTATTGTCATTCAATAAGCATGCATGCAACCATATTTTTTGCTCGTCTATCATATATTCGACGCTCACTTCCTTACACCTTTCCGTCAAATTGTAGAAAACCGAATAATAGGAAGGATTAAATAGGATTATTGTGACGAGAGAATGTGAATGTAAGTGTGCGTAAAAGGATATCTTTTAGATTCGATTTTTTGATAGGAAGAAAGGTGAATAGATTTTTTTTTCGTTTGTCGAGGAAGATATCTGTTGCGGGCTTCTTGAAATGTTTGGCCATTTGATAAGTCTATATTTGAATTTGGTTTCAGATTGAGATAATTTTATGGCGAGCTGATACGGTTTCAAAAGAAATTGAGTGGCCATCTGTTTTGGCTGTTATTTCTGAGGAATTTGTGTTAAAGGGTTCCAGTACAGAAAACACTCATATTGGGTTAAAACAACGAGGTTTTATATTCATTCGATTTTATCCAGATTTTTTGTAGGGTTGCGATCAAAACTGGGTGTTTGCGAATTTTGTAGTTTTAGTATATCGCCTATAGCGATTTTCATAACATTTAAGTACGTAGATAAATAGTCTGGTATGTAATCATCAATTTGGCACGATAGCTCGACGCTACGTCGGGATTTGGCCACCTGAATCGTTGATCTCCAATTGTGCGTCTTGTATGTACTAGGACTAAATACACATATTCATGTACATTCTGGCTTATCTAAAATGTCAAACAGGATTTGAGTGGCGGATCAAAGTTAAATCAATAGATACTTTTTCACTTTTTCGTTGTTGGTGTATTTTTCTTTGGCGGAAACCGTTTAAACTTGTTGTTTTTTTGTGGGATACAAAATACTAATCTGCTTCCGCAAAGTTTGTCTATGAAACTGTGCTCGTTAAATTACAGGAACTATCTCATGGCATTCGAAATTTAATCGCCCTAACTTTCTGGAGAGCCAAGTCAATTGAGCTCTTCTTTGCAAAAAGTTTGACATAATTTCCCGAAACCATCAAAGCAAAACCGTCACGACTTTAAATTATATCTAAAGTCACTCTCTGTAATTATTTGTTCCGCAATCGCCTAACGACGTTGCCGGGCACCTAAAAAAGAAAACAATGGCTGCAAAATTCCACCAATCTTCTGTCAATTAGAGTATGGCTGAGCTAAAATTTTTTACAAATTTCCTTTCAAAAACTTCACAAACTAGGTTGCCGAAACGCGAGCAAAAATGAAGAGCGGCACGACAGCAAACAATGCTGACCAGGGTACTAAATCAACTAAATTTGACACCCCCTAGAATGACATATAATTATCTAATCATTTAGTTAACCGAATATTTTAAAAAAACACCTTCTCTATAGCATTCCTTGGAAATGTAATCTTCAAAACTACTGCAGTTGCTGTGGGTGCTACCGTGAAATAACCTTCGTAAGTATACTTCAGAAATATACTTTTTCCCTGGTATCTTTCCACTTCTCATGTCATCCAATTTGATTACATGAGTGCTAAGCCAAACAATGTTTTCTTTTTCACTAATTCGATTCTCGGGAGAGAGAACTACGCACGCATACTTCATATGTCAACATAGTTTTCTTTTCGTTGAAAAACGCTTCGCGAATAAAAAAAGGCCAACAGCAACATACGATCCTGAGCCTCTATATGTCTCAACATGCGTTGTGATGATTTCAGACGTTTCATCATCATCGTTCCGATGAAAATCAACGAATGGATCTGAAGAAAATGTTTCCAACGAACCGCACCACCACTTGAACCATATTTTTTCGGCGTTATATTTCGTTTGGTTAGTAGCTCTTAAAATAACACCCTCGCACAACGTTGTTGACCTTTTTCGGATATAGGTTCCCATTCGTAAGGCTCTTTCTCTAAGGTTCTCAAGGTACGCACGTATGGTGCGTATAGTCAAAATTTTGTCATTGTCATTCCGATCTTATGATCCTTTTTACTATACATACATAATCCGAGAAACATACATGTGCTACCAAGTGGCTGAAGGACCTTTGATAGGTTTGTATGTTATCATTGCTCACTTTTTTTCTGGAGGTGTACCACAAGGGTATCATTAATTTATTTATTATATAAACAACGGACGGAATGTCTTGGAACTTTTTTCGGGTTCCAATTGATCCGTCTTGGACTTGATAGCCTACTGTTCTTTTTTTTTATTTAGCGCATATGCTGAGCGCTCAAAGCGGACACAAGTACTTCCTGAGACGATGAAGGAATACTATTACCGCAAAGCAACGCCCTAATCTGACTATTATCGGAGAGTCTATTGTTATTGTTCATGGCGAATTCTACGCTCGACGACCGACGACGTTGCGATACATATAAAGGAAGAACGTTAATGATAATCCACTTAGGAAGGATAATGTTTGTGCAAGGATACACGATTATGGATGATTTCACCGATTTTGGGAATTTTTTGCTGAAATTTTCATTTTTCGTATAAATTGAAAAGAATGAAATTCGACAGGAAAATCGTCTGAAATTCGATACGTTATACACAATTTTATAGGCAGTAAAATAAGGCATTCAGATTCTCATTCGAAAACGATATGGTCGATTTGAGAAGAATAGACGAATTTGTTCTCAATGTCAATGTTGTCGTTGACTATTGAGAGCATAATAACCAGGTTAAAAATGTTCATTTCATAAGAAAATTAATTCAAACCATTCTCCGAATTCGACATATGGTTATATGAATAACTTTCATTAAATTCTTATACACACAGAGAATGTGTATACTATATTTACGCTCGTATCACGATACGAATCTGTAGAGTTATACAGAGGCGACTATAGAATGCAGTGGCGGAGCAACTTGACTCGGAGCCTTTTCGCCATATTTTTGAGTGGGGCCCCTGATATAAGCCGTATCGTTTTGCGGCAATTTTCGAAAAATATTTTCCACTCTTCACTGCTTTTTAGAATCCGAAATTAAATCCTTGGGATGGTAATTTCCCATACCATGGTGTGAAGACGTCGTTTAAATCAACTCCAACCCCCACCAGAAAACACAGACTCTGTAGAATTATCAAACCTACAGCTCAAGATGACGACTTTCCATGACAAATCAAGATTTCTCCAACTCAAATTACAATTTGGACTCTTCAATAAACAACTTTTTAAAAAAAATTAACTCTTTTCCAGATCAAATTTGCAAATTCGTCTGGCGATTTCGGAAACCAATCGAGCCTTAACATAACATAAGAACTAGAATGGCTCTGGGTATCATGTGTTTATGCCTAAGACAAATTCAAACATTGTTTGCCTACTCGACGATCATATTTCAAAAGATTGCTGTCATTTTTCACACATAATATGAAAATCAATTACATATTGGACTATTGGTCTCAATTTCCTTTCAGTTCAAGCATGCGAAAAATCACATCCGCAACGATATATCAATGAACTAAGTAGGTACTACAATGGACCTTATGGGTTAGGAGTATGTATAACTTAATTGGACAATTAGAGGATATAGAATTTCATTTCTATTAGAAATCATTTGCCAGTCAATTAAAAACATATCGAGTTACAAGAATTTGTAAAAGGATTTTCTTTTGTATTATTGAATTCTAAAATACGGATGGAGTGGTATTTTATATTTGTTTCATGGGCTTACAACCTAGTGTATTGTTATAATAAGTTAGTAACTGGGCTCTAGTATCGTCAATTATTGCACTTAGCCAGACGTGTTAAGTCAGCGACTGGCAGCTTGCATGCGGCCCACTACTTAATTTTTTGTAGCCAATATTGGGGCAACGCAATCAGCACCAATTCCGTAGTCACGAAAAATTTATAGAACATAAAAATTAAATTTCCTTAAAGCGTCATTAATAGCTCAATAAAATACTGTTATTAGATTTCAAGTCAAATTTGTCGCCCTCAACTTGCTGTACTAACATAATCACTCGTACTAAATGAGTTCAATAACAATCACTTTGATAATTTTGTTTGTCTAATTTTGTTACCTTTATGTGAATTTTGGGAATATGATTGATAATGCAGTGGGGTTTTACGCATACAGACGTCCATCGTCTCAATACACTCGACTATTGCAAACGTGATTTAAAATCGCTCAAATTTGGAAAGTTATATATATTACGAAAGTGTGTAAAAAAGAACCGTCTCCATAATTTTGTTCATTGTGAATTTTGTGCTTGTTTTAATTCCGCTATTCGGGGTGAAGTCTATTTCTACAGACACCTCTATCTCGGATCGCGTCATCACTGAGACCAATGCGTTAATGTTGCTTTCCCATTTGATACATCCAGATGGAATCCAATCCCGTGGTGCAAATTTACTCAATATTGAATTAGCTCAGGAGATATAGACAAAATTATTTAAAAAAAAGTGTTTTTATAATTTTGCTTATTGTGAATGTTTTGCATATTTCAATAGACATTCTGGTTGCAGACAAATCCGGTGGAATCAATTTACTGAAATACTGCAATTCGTTCAAGAAATACAGAACAAAAGTATGTGAAAAAGGACAGTCTTCATAATTTTGCTTATTGTGAATTTTTTCCAAAGTTTTCAATACTTATTTATTTGCTATTGGGGAGAATATTCGAAAATCCGCTAGCATGTTCAAGCAATTCAGACAGAAGTCTGTGGAAAAGAACTCATTATGAATTGCGACGCAGGGTTCAAACAAAAATCATGAAATTATTAACTCCTTAACGACCACGTTTTTTTTTAAGAAATGGGAAAAATTACTCTCATCAACATGTTCTTCCCAATTTATCCGAACTTGCTTTACTTCTAACCGTATTCCGTACAGACTCAAATACAATGCAGCAAATTTACTAAAAGCCCCTAATCCGTTCAAAGCGGCCAAGGAAAAGAGCTTCCTTCAACAATTTGCTCATCCGTTCCGTATATCTGACTTTGGAGATATAGACAAAAGTATTTGAAAAGAAACTGTTTTTAATAATTATTCTTTGTGATTTTTCGCATATTTCAACAGTTATTCTGGGTGTACACCAATCTGCTGGAATCTTTTGACTGAAATCTGGTAATTCTTTCAAGGAATACAGAAAGAAATACACGGAAAACAACTCTTTATAATTTTGCTCATTGTGATTTTTTAGCATGTTTCAATATTATTTTGATATTCAGGAAAAAAATCCGCTAAGAAGTTCAAGAGAAATAAAAACAAATGTGTGAAAAAAACTCATTGTGAATTGTTGCTCCTTGTGAATTTTGTGTTTACTTCAATAGCAGTATAGCTATTCCGGTCGGAGCCTTGTGTAGACCCATAAGGTGGGGTCAATTTACTAAAATCCGGTAATTCGTTCAAGAAAGACAGAAAGAAGTATAAGAAAAAGAATTGTCTTCATAATTGTGCCCCATTGTGAATTTTTCATATGTTTCGATGGTTGTCCTATTACTTTGGCTAGAGACCAATCCTGCGGAAGAAATTTACTGAAATCCCCTCATATGTTAAAGAAATACGCGCAGAAGTAGGTGGAAAAGAACCCATTGTAAATTTCAGCTCATTGTGCATTTTTTTCATATAGGGCTGCCATACAAACCTACCCCTTCTAAGAAAAACTTTTTCTGTTTTAATCCGACCTTAACCAAACTTTACCCAAATGTGTTCCTAGTAAAGACTCAAAAAATATCCAGGAACGGATGAAATCGGAGCACTACGTCATAGGGCTGTCATACAAGCCAACCCATACAAATTAGGTTCTTCGAAGAAAAACTTTTGTTTTTATAAACCAATCTTAACCAAACTTCACCTAAATGTGTTCTTAGTAAGGCCTCAAAAGATATCTAGGAACGGATGAAATCGGAACACTACGTCATGGGGCATGTGTTTCTAATAAAGCCTGAAAACATATCTAGGAATGGATGGAATAGGAACATTACGTCATAGGGCTGTCATACAAACCAACCCCCAAATATTAGGTTCTTGTAAGACAAACTTTTGTTCTTCTTGTATCTTAACCAAAATTCATCCAAGTATGTTCCTGGATTAGCCTCAACGCATCCAGGAACAGATGGAATCGGAACACGACATAGGGCTCTGGTAGAACGACGATGAGACATTCTCGTCATGCAGCATACAATGTCTTCATAAACTTTTAAATAAAGCCGAAAGTATAACAAAAAATACTTTTTACCGAAATGTGTATAATTTTCATATCCTTTATACAAAAAAAGGCTAATTAGCAAAAACAATGAATAGGTGTTGCATTTCAACTCTCATCACTTTCAATTGCTAATTTACCTCATATTATCCTTGCAATTCTTTGCGAAACTCCTCAACCACATTGACACTCTCCTTTTCATAAACATATCTCAAGACACAAACTACGGGCTTTCGTTGAAGCCTACACTTGAGCAATTTCCCATACGTAGTATATTACAGCCAACATTTTTGCCGCACTCTTATTTATGACTACCCAGGGAAATTTATCTGCGCTTTCTCTGAGAGATTATTTCGTGTATGAAAGTCGCGACAGAAATGATGAGAATGTGTATACGAGTTACTGTTACCTATCTGCATTTTCACTTCTGACAAAAATGAAAAGAAAACAGTTTGTTCCTTTTTTTCGTACTTTATAGCACTTACAGGCTTATGTTCTGCTATACTTACATATTCACTATGTGTATACATGAGTGGCCAAGAAAAGGATATAAAATCATCGGATGAGCTATCATCTGAGGATTGAATAATTAGTTGTCAGCAGTTGCCTGCAAGCAGGTAACTTTTCTTTATATACTAATACTTATACATACAGAGTTGTCTCGCGCATCAAGGACCCTGAATACTGCCTTAGACTAAATTAGGTTTCCTTCGAAAGGCCATAGAGTGATACTAGAAAATTTTCCTGCATGCTTAACTATCTGTAAAACATAGCACCCCATTCGTCTCACAACTTCTTAACTCCATATCTAGGACTACAGTACACTTTCAGATGAAAGGAAAATGAAAAGAATAAAATAGGAAAAAAAGGACGTACGATAAAAACATTGCACAGATATACCACGCAAATTTCTTTCAGCTCGCTCGCATATAGCATGCAATGTGTTTCGCAGTTTTTTTTTTCACATGTTAAACGTTATACACAAGTGGCTGGGCTAATTAGAAGCTTTGCTTGTGACACTCGTGCCCACTTTTCGTCAAGAGTGTGAAAGAATGAACTGAAGTGGGTAAAACGGAGTGCTAAAGAAGATTTATATAATCTTAAAAGTATGTCCTCCGGTAGCACCCCTCTTTTCCCAAGTATGCAATGTCTCTGCGGTAAGTTGGCAATACATATATAGAGGCCTCTCTGTCAAGTGGGACATTCTGTAGATATTCTATATGCACGCGTTCTCTAGCCTGGACCTAGCCTAGCCGAGCCAGGCTTAGCCCAGTATATGGATGCCAAGTTTAAGAGAGTCATGTTCTTAAAAGGATACATTGTATCAGTTCATTCCTCTATAGTGAAGTGGATATGCTGTAGGATGTGTATGGTAAGGTATGCGGTTTAACACCGCGTCTTCTTTGCTGAACATTGGATTTCTGGAGGTGCTTCTTCAAGTTTACAATGTTCATCAGCCGAGAAGATATACAGGATACAATGCATGAACGAAATCTGTGTAAAGACATGTCGTGATGTTGAGTCGGAAGTGTTTTTCCAAAAATTTTCGGGAGAATTCGTCAAGTACGTAGGCGGTGAATAAGTAGACTCGTGAGAATAATTGTGTGTGGTGAATATTACTTTGAGATGCAGACATGTCGCAGTTTCTGTCAGAAAGGATTTCAGAGAATAACCTCATGGATGCTGATTAATGTAATGAAAGGAAAAAGATTTTTCAATTGACACTTACATAGATGCAAGGCTTTTATTAAGGGTAAACTGAAACGTAAAAATATACGGATAGGGTGCGAGAAGAAGAAATTGTACGGGAGAAATTGAGTAACAAATTAAAGTATAGGCACACACATTTGCAATGGGTACATAGTTCAGATTTAGTTAAAGGCAGTTTTTGATTATCTTTTTTGATATTTTGATCCATTTGTCCTATTGAAATTCCGCAAATGAAAAATCTCTCTTATTATTCTATTATTGTATTTGGATACCATATCGCCGCTAATATGGACAATAATTTTATCGCATCACTGTTTACGCAAAACTACCACTTTCTTTCTTGCCTTTCATCCATCTATATACTCTCGAGGCACATCGCGCTAACTATACATACACATAGTATATGTATACATATAGTCCTTAAGACATCCCATTGAAAAGTGTGAAAAAATGCGTTAATTCGCATTGTTGCAAGGCGCTCGAGTGGGTTCTCTAAAATAAGCACAAAGTCTCCTTACGCCTCTATGTGGTTCTGTATAGGGGAAGTGCTCCAGGAAACTTTGTAAATGGACTCATATAAATGTTAGTTGTGTTGTATATCAGATTTTGTTTGTTGTGCGCTGATGCCGCGCTCTGAAGGATACAATGTCCTTATGGTGTTATGTATACAGAAAAAAAACAATAACAACAATTAATACATACACGTAATCATGTATTTATATCCGTGATCGAATAGAGGTGTATGTTGTGCGTATATTGTTTAGGTGAGACAGTAGCGCAGACAATGTTGCAAAGTGGTGAATATGCGGAGTGTATGGTCTAGCCGCTGGGCAAATTGTGGTGAGTGGGAAAACTACTATAAGAAATGAGGTTTTAGTATGAATATTGTGGGTGTTTTGTGAATAGGCAATTTAGAACACGTAATAATTTGAATTAGAAAATATTGTATTAGATACAATCATCATTCATATAAACTCATATACACTAGTTCCAGAACCAGTCATCAGGGCCGGATTTAACCTGTATGCCGCCCCTGGGCAGTAGGCAAAGGGCCGCCCTCCGCCAGTAGTTTAGCTTGGAAGTAGTAAGAGTCGCACAAACATAATAGTAACGTTAACGGACGTATCTGATATGTACATGCCATTTTTTTCCAGTAAGTAATGTCTTTCGATTGCTTGAAAATATCCTGCTTGCCATACGGATGTAACCAGCAGTCCTTTCTGAAATTATTTAAAAAACGAGACCGAGTTCTAATCGTGCGAATAGCACGATGAGTGTATATCATATACCCATGTACAGGCCTAGAAGGCACGCAAACCTTAAAATATCCAATATCATTTTTTTGTAGGGGAGGGGGTATATGAGTCGGATCTGGTGCAATTTTAATATATTAAAGGGTCTTTAGAAAGCTACAATTTGACAAAAATTTGAAGTGTTTCGCGACATTCTATGAAAAGGTATGGCTAAATATAGCTTTTTAGGGGAGGTAGGGGTAGTGGTGGTAAGGCATTTTTCATTTTTAATCAACTCAAAGTTTATGTCATAATAGGGCATTAATCAAATTTTTTTTCACTGTTTTCTCATTGTCACATATCGTAGTACTTTTAGATGTCGATGTAATCAAACCTTCTGATTTCGTGATTTTTTAGTTTTTCTTTTTGTTTTCGGATAGAAAATAAGTTTAACAAAAATTTCGAAAATGCAAGCGCTCAATGTTATTTAAACGTTTTGCTTTGCTGATTTTTTGTCTTAAACGATTTTTTTGCAAGTGGAATTTTTCTACACTAAAAAAATGTGACAATTTGAATCTAAAAGTTGTGAAAAATTACCGATTGACACGATGAAAACATAATACTTAAAAAATATAGACAATGCAGAGAGATTTGGATCCTTCCCGAAACCAAATTGTGACCTCGTCACTGTTGCTTCTCATTCAATTGAAAGTGGGGAAAACTGAATGGACGTGTTACTTTTCTAGACAGCTGACGGGTGATGTAAAAAATGGTGCATTTTTCTGCCAAATGGAGAAATAAAACTTTTCTTTACCAAACAGCTCTATCGGAAGTCGTTTAAAATAGAAGCAGTTTAGTCAAAACTATTTTTTTAAGGGATCAGCAAAAATATAAAAAAAAAGTGTGTGGTTCGATGAGTTACTTCGTTGGAGGCGATTTACACTCTCCGAAGGGAGTATTTTAGGAGGCTTGTAGTAAAATCTGGAGCTCGCCGCCGGTTCGGAAGTTCATTGATTGCTACACCCGAAATATTCTCTAGGCTTGGCTTTCAATAAAATTGAACTTGGAGAGTCATCTACGGGACCATACCGCCAAAAGAGTACCTAAGCAATTACGCTCTTACCATCCATCGGACTGTTTTGACCTTCGGCATTTTAGTACCAGGATCTAATTTTTAAATATGGTTATTTCTTCGTTCGATGCGTGCGCTCAACATCGGAAACCCAATCCCGGACCGCAACTTCAGCTGGTTGACTAGGGTAAGAACCTCCAGTCACCTAGAGTCCAACACCATGATGGAAGGATACCATGGTCCCCTGGACAAACCCATCGCCGAGGTACAATATTTGCTAAAAACTTCTCAATAGCAGGTGTGACCACAGGGGGCCGAACCCTGCGATAGGTAGGGCTGCGTTTCACATCCGAATGAGGAACCTTCAGCATACTGGTCAGCACTTTTTTAAAGTATCACATTCGGCGAGGTGGATTAAGACGTCACCTAACTATAATAACTTAGAAAGCAATTAACATTTTTTTCTAACTTTGTCAACTGCTCCTTGAGCCAAAATGCATCTTTCCTAGAATGTAAAACCAATAAAAAGCTTCAAAAATTTGCCGCCCCTCAAAATCTGCCGCCCCGGGCAGCTGCCCAGGTTGCCCATATGGGAAATCCGGCCCTGGCAGTCACCAGTAAAAAAAAATACCGCCATTAAGTCTAAAATAACTTCTTAACCTCTTTTCTAAAAATACAGCTGCTGTGTGTTCAGGCCTTTAATGTAGTAATTTGTATAGTTTTGTGATCTGGGAGGGTTACCCCATTCTCGATAATTGCAATAAAAGCTTAAGCCAACATAAGTACATTCGATTAGTTTAGTTAGTTTTAGTTTTTTAACACCACGCAACCACGGGAGGGTCTAGAACCAGAAATAGGGAAATGAAAAATTGCAAAAAGGGATTTGAAACAATGCGATTCGTTGCAAATTTTACAATAAATATGAATGGACTGTGCAGGTTGCAACATCCATACTATACTTTGTGCAAATTAGAACACACACTGGTCTGAGGTAATATTTGTAAAAAGGGAAAAATGGCTTCAAAATGAATGCTTCAGCAAACAAACAAAAATCCGCCAGCTTCGAAAATAAATAATATTGAGCCCTTACAGCTGAAACATAATCTGGAGCATAGCGACTAAAAATTAAAATTGTTCATTGCAATTGAAGAAGAAAAAGAAGAAGGTATAGATAAAAAATATTTCCGTATTACACTTCGTAGAAATATTTAAATTTAAATTGGTGAACCTACAAATGTTTTTTAGTAATAAGAATTGAACTCGATTCAATTGTTGCATCCTTTGATCTTATGTAGTCAGTCGCTATCGTTGCAATTCCCATTCGAAACCAATTGTTTCTTTGCAAGATACAATCCTCTAAGGGCTCCCATTGTTTATTTGGTTTTGGTTTTGAGCCTAATAAATAAATCGCCGTGCGGTGTCACACATATATCTGCACCGGTAAAATTAATATGTAACATGGCAAAGTGTTAATGCTTGAACACGTGACGCTACAAAAAGTTTTAGATCGAAAAAACAGTGAATACAACTGCACTTTGAAACACTTCTGTATGCAATAGTAGCTCAAAACATTCTGAAAAATAGCACCAAATAGTACTTACGGCAGCAACATCAAATATCTAGTAATATGGATGAACTTAGCCCCCTCCAGGACCAAATCCTGGTTGCGCCACTGCAGCAGATATATCGGATTTAATAGAAATCTCTAAAAATGCTCCAATAATTTTAATTAAAAAGTGACAATCTCAATTTAAATTTTTTATTACATTTAGGGCGGAATTCATAGTCCTCACTTATACTTAAGGGAACCCTTAAGGGACTGTCGCTATTCATAGTCGCTCAATAAGCAAACGCTTAAGGGTTTCCTAAAGGGTTCCCTTATTCGTTAAGGTTTATATCTAGTAACCTTATATGAGCTCATATATTTGTTGACATTTCCTTATTTAAACACTTTGAAATTTTGTAAAAGTTTTGAATTTTTAACTACTTGATATTTTTTTATATATTATTTGTCACTTTCAATAGATATGGCAAATAAGTGAATCGTTTATTTAATGAGGCAACGCTCTAATAAGTGATGTCTATGGATACGAAGCTCCCTTAAGGGCTCACTTATATAGAGAAATCCCTTATTCCTTAAGGGAATCCTTATAACTTAAGTGGGGACTATGAATTCTGCCCTAAATTTTTAATTTATTATTGAACAAACAAATTATACGGCGAAAATCATGCCTTTTTTGTGGACAAAGATCCCTAATTTGTAAGCTCTTCCAAAAAGCTATAGATGTCGTTATACGTCTTGGGGAATAAATAATGCATTACTGCTGTAATTTAATTAATTATCGAATATCTGATTTGTGCAGAAATCTAATAAATATTATTCCTTCAATAAATTTCAAAGACATCGAGCACACTTCATTCCATTTTAGAAATGGTCATAGTACCCACCTATTATTTTTGTAATGGTTTGTATAATGTAAGAGGTAGCAGTTTTTGAATAAAACTAAATACTAAAATTAATAAAAAAAAAAAAAATTCAAGAAATATTGAATGTATGTGTGCCATAGTATAGGCCCTCAGAAAAAAATAAATAAAGTAAAAACTAACTACGCAATTTAAAAAAATTATAAATTCGAATCAAGTTTAAAAGCCAAAGGTCGAAACGTATTAGGTTAAAAAAAAATTTAACCCTGTCCCAATATGTGATGGCGTTCCGATTCCATTCCATTTGAGGCCTTACTATAGGTAGGATCGCATACGGATAGAGTTTGCTTAAGAGTGGTTCATCAAGAAATGTATTTTATGAGAAGAATCTGATTTTAAGGGTTGTATGACATTGGTGTTCCGATTTCATCCATTCTTAAATAAGTAGTAAGACTTCATCTGAAACTCATTCAATTGATTAGTGATAATTTTCAAATTCAAACCACTCCAAACCATTTTGCTCAAAACTATTCATCAAGAGACATACCTTGATGAAGAGTTTTGGGCAATATGGTATGGACTGGAGGTGACCAAATCTAAATAGTACCTACATATACATATTTTAAAACTATAAAAGTTTCACTTGATCAATAATTGAATAATATTTTGCCACCATTTCCACAAATGGAAAAAAAAATTGCCAGATAATTTAGATTTCCCTCTAAGGTTGATGAAACTATGCAAGTATATTTATAATAAATCTAAATGTTTTGTTTTTTAATTAACGCATACTATATCAAAATAATAAAGAAGAACACCTGGATGTGTCAAATGAAAAAGCAACAACAACGCATTGGTCTCAGCGATGACACGATCCAAGATAGAGCTGCCTGTAGAAATATGCTGAGATATTACCGCCAAAACGGGCGGTATGCCCAGGGCCGGATTTAGCCTATATGGCGCCCCTGGGCAGTAACAATTTTGCCGCCCTCCGCCACTAGATAAGCTTGAAGGTAGCAGTTGTCATCTTACAAAGGAAATGTAGGCAAAACGTTAGCGGGCGTATGTGAAAATATCAGCATATTTTGTTTGCTTGAAATTTTTTTATGTTGCTTCCCAGGGGAGGAATCCAGGTGTTCCGTGCATCTCCCAAAATTGTTTTAGGATTGACTGAAACTCGAAAAAGCTTACGGTAAATATTGAGCTCATCTTGACCTAATTTGTTTTCGATGCTAAAGATAACGAAAACGAATTGGGAAAGCACTTACTGGTGTTATTCAGCAAAAATCATTTGGAACCTAAAAAGTTCTAGATTTTCCTGATTTCAACTATTTTAAATTATTTTTCATTTTCGATGGAATTTCCGGTTTTTCTATGAACGAAAAATTGATTCGAAAATTTAAGACTAAAAACTCTTAAAAATTTAGCTAAACCTATTCACCCGATAGAAACTCAAAAAATTGATAGCCAATGCCGCATTTCTAATATTGAGACTTAAAACTCTCCCGAAATCAAATCCTTGCTTTTATGTGGGGATAAATTTAAGATGTAATTGAACACACGAAAATGTGTGGTTGGATGAGTTACTTGCTTGGGGGCGTTTTGAACTTTCCAAACGATCGCTATCACCGAAAATATTTTTCGTTTTTTTTTTTCAAGTCTGGGGCGATTTCAGAGGCTTGAAAACAGAAGCTGGCCGCCAAGTACTCGTGTATTTATATCATTTAATGCGGCTTCAGGCATAATGTTTAAAGTAAAGCCAAAGATGATTTATACTCCTACTCTAATTGAACTAAAGGCTGCCTCACCAATCAGAGTGAATGAGTGTATGCTTCAAGCAAAATGTTGCGTAGTCCCAATTTTTGAAGGCGGAATCACATTAAAATTTGAGTTGAGGTTGCGATTAGGTGCTTTGGATTAAGACGAACCTGTACATCTAACTAGAATAAATTAAAAAAGCAAATTATTTTCTACAATTATTTTTGAGTATTCAAAATCCATCTTTCCCATAATTTTAGACCAATGAAAAAAATTTTGAGTTTGCCGCCCCTCAAATTCTGCCGCCCCGGGCAGTAGCCCAGGTTGCCCATATGGGAAATCCGGCCCTGGGTATGCCTACACCGCAGGTCGAGCAACGCGAAACCATGGAGCGGTATAAGGAACGAGGCAAGGCAGAAGAAGATATCAGAATAATAAATATTAGATATCTTAATAGATAGTAGAATCAAATTTTATTCTTATGTTCAACAATATTAGGTAAAATTATCTACAATTAAAATTAAATATAAATACATGCTATAAATATAGAGTATATCTTTCGCTTCCATGTCCACACAGAAGCTTTTTATCAGCTCCCAGAAAAAATTAACATGGCTACTTCACATGCTCAATTAAATCCAATAAATTGAAAGTGTTGAAAGTCAACTCAACTGTTACTGATGAGGGTCACAATTTTATACATGAACTCGCGTAAATGTGTACCTACATTTGTACATGTATGTGGCTGTAGAAAAGGCAAACAAATTAAATGCGGGAACCATATTTGATTGGCTGCGGGCACTTTTTATTTTGGTGCCATAATTGAATTAACACAGGATTGAATTTCTAACGCCTTCAAGAATAACATGGCGGAGAGTATTGTGAAATTTTAGAAGTAAATGCATTATTGAAATATATGTTATATTACATTTAACAGGATGTATATTTTTAGGTAGAGATTTGCTTTATTAGTGTTTTCTTTTTTTTTTGCTCATTCCGTGTAGTTCTGGGTAACGAACTTCATATAAATGACACTTACTCAGATAATTTTCACTCGTACCAGTACTTTACATGGAGTAGAGTTTAGGGAAATGAAATATAGATGGCTGATGCATCGGGAAAAATACGGGAATTTTGTTTTGAATCTTGGCGCACCTATAAAAATTACCAATTTAAACAAGATGTGAGAATCTGTCTCATGGAGTTTTTAGATTTTGCAAAAAAATAATTAATCGTCTTTTTTGATGAAATTCACCAAATCTAAAAACTAAGCCAACGAGAGCGAGACAAAGATAGAAAACAACTGTCAGTTGCCAGCTGTTTGAGCGAACAGATGGTCTTAACCAGAAAAGTTAACCGCGATCGTTGTTTTTGATACCCAAACCAACATGGGACCCAATTTTGATAAAAAAAACGCGGCTATTAATATTAAAATCAAATTGAAATGAGAGAACTCAAACCATAACGTCGTAAGTGCCAAAAAATTCCACTTGGTATATACATAAATCTATTTAATTGAAAAATTGTAAGACTTTTTGATAATTTTGTTATTGATATCTATGCAGTTTTTTTTATCTATGCTAATATAACATTGTAGCATTAAAATTATTTCGATAGGAATGACATCAAAAATTGGGAACAAAAAGCCAATGGAAACATAATTTCGGCATGGCATTTCGTTATGGTTTGGTACCCTTTATTCTCTAATAAGTATATTTATGTAATGTAAATCGTGTATATACTGCTATGATCGTTTTAATATTTGTACTTTTATGAAAGTTTACTTATTATTTGGAAGAGAACCTTCACACCATCAGAATGTAAAGGCTCAAATAATAAATTTATTTCGATAAGATTTTGAACGTTAAACTTACATAAAACTAATCGTCATTAAGTGACAATTCGTGATTGTACGTCAACTTTACAAGAACGAATCAACATGTTTTAAATTTTGATTTTTTTTATGTACATAATACTTATTTAAAGTAATATTTTATGCTTATCATCAATAAAACATATACATACAGTAGAACCTCCCTAGGTTGACCACCTCTTAAAATTGACAATTTTTTTCCGCCCTTGTACCTTCAACATAATGTTAAATTAGTCTCCGTAAGTTGACCACGCTCTCTATCTTGACTAAAAATTGTCCGCCCTTTGGTGGTCAACTTATGGAGGTTTTACTGTATGTATTAATCAAATTCATACAGATTTGAACGCAAAAAATGTAGCTGTCACGCTTGAATTGCAGGGATCACTTAGTTAATTTGAAAAGCAATGGCGAACCATAAGGTTACCATATGCTGACATTGCAAAGTATCGAGTTGTAGGTATAGTTAAGTTCCTGTTCCCCAATTTTCGGAATGGTAATAAACATTTTTGCCAATTTGATTTTTAGGCCAGTCAAAATCGACATTAACCTCGGAATAAATGGAATACTACCGTTCTTTCGCTTATCTGTTTTAGAGTGTTCCTGGCTATATAAATCCAGATTTGCAACCCTGGGGACACTGTGCTAATTTTTTGGCGAGCGAAAAAGAGCCATTTTTTGCTGGTTTTTTTTTTATATTTCCAACAATATTTAAAAAAAATTATCTTGGAAAAAAACGATGATCGGCATTTTGAAAGTAGACGAAGATACAGGTTTTCAAAAATTGGGTATTTTCCACAAAAAAAGGCGAATTATAAGCTTATGTTGTTTGCGCAAACGACATGAAATTCACAATTTTTTGGTAAAAAATACACTATTTTTAAAAATATGTAATTCCGTCAATATTTGACCTATAAAATTGGTTAGGATATCATTGGATTGGAAATTCTGTCTACTTTCAAAATGCCAAACATAGTTTTTATCCACGACAATTATTTTACAAAATATTGTTGAGAATGTAAAAAAAGAGCAAAAAATGGCTCTTTTTCGCTCGCCAAAAAATTAGCACAGGGTTGCAAATCTGGATTTATATAGCCAGTAATACTCCAAAACAGATAAGTGAAAGAACGGTAGTATTCCATTTATTCCGACGTTAGGCTTTTTTTTTTGTAAAGTTTTACTGGCGTATTTTATACATGGATAATGGATGGATTTGTATAACGAAATTTATTTTTACTATTTATTTGCGATTGTTTTAGGAAAGTTGACATGCAAAGCATTTTATAGGGCCTTCACACTAGCAAAACTATGTATACGAATTTTTGAGCAAAAAAGAAATATTGTACAAAAATTTGCAAATTTGTAGAGAGAATTTTTGTACAAAACAAAAATAAATGAAAATGTTACGCATGTCAGCTGGTGTAACGAAAAGGGACCACATCAAGAGTAGCTACATCCGAGGCAGCTTGTCCATAGACCAACCAATCACCGAAAAGCTCGAAGACCGGCAAATGGATTGGTATTGCCATGTTCAACGGCGTCCGCCTGAGAACCCCGCAAAGAAAGCGATATCAATGGAAGTTCCCCATGATGGACCCAAGGCCAGAGGCAGACCGAAGAACACCTGGATGTGTCAAATGAAAAAGCAACAACAACGCATTGGTCTCGGCGATGACACGATCCAAGATAGAGCTGCCTGTAGAAATATGCTGAGATATTATCGCCAAAACGAGCGATGTGCCTACACCGCGGGTCGAGCAACGCGAAGCCATGGAGCGGTATAAAGAACGAGGCAAGGAAGAAGAAGAAGAAGAAAAATACGTTTTTTTAAAATATTGAATGCTTCACAACAAATTTCTTGAAAAAAATTTTGCCGAGCTCTAAATATTTTGTAACTAAAACTTTGTAAGATCCGGTGGCGAATTTTTTGAAGTAGGTACATTTCAAAATATTTATCAGCATCATGATCTCTGAATGGCAAGTTGCGTTAAAAAAAAACGTGGACATTCCTATCACTGCAGTTTCGATAGACGCAATCGTGGTAAAACAATTTGTAAAGCAAGTAATCGACAACGAGCAAAGAAAGTCTAAGCTAAGTGTAAGGACTTAGCACTACAGGAAATTTACTGACAAAATCTTTTCCGCAATTTCGAAGATCTATCTAGCTCGACAAAGAAAAAATGCTTAGCTATATAATGTGATATAGAACGATCAAAAGAAAAAAGTTTAATGTCGTGTCTCTCGAAAATACAGCAACTGAAAAATTAACTCAGCTAATTTGCAATTAAATTCTTGGTTACAAGTTGGAGCTTGGAGGAGAGAAGGAGCCTTATTAACGGCTCCACTCGCGCTGCACTCTCTGACCAACGACAACCTTTTTGCTATAACCCCTTCTGAAATGCTTTTCTGTGTACACCCCTCAAGGATACTAAAAAATGGAATTAACATCGATGAGTCTTTCTTAACAAATCAATAACAGGATAGCTCTAGCTGATATAGATACGTGTATATTGCAAATTTGGTGCGTAAATTTAATTCCGAAGTTTTGTACAAAAATTTGTTCATGGGAGGATTCCGGGAATATCCAACAATTTTGTGCAAAATTTTTAAGACAAATTTTTGTACAAAATTTGGCTAATGTTAACAGTCTATTCGAATCGATTCGTCAATGATGTTCCGCAGGATGCACGACCTTCAAATCAGGCCGAATTTTTAGTCGGCGCTGTTTTTTCAACATATATGTACTTTATTTAGCTTATTTATTTTATTTAAAACAATTTCAGAATACTTTATTTATTTGGGGCCGTTCGTCCATGTCACATACGATATTTTGACACATAAAACGTTTATAATCATAAAAAAAAAACATTCGGAAATTATAAAAATACCGGCGTACAGAGGGCTGCGCCCGCAATACGAGGGTTGCTTTTAGAATTTTAATGCATAGTGAATATTTTTTGTACATATATTTTATAAGCAATAAATATGAATTGTGCGCAACATTAATAAAATGCTTCCTGTAAATCTATTTTTGGATTGGTCTAAATAAACGCGTCCCAGAATGCAAGGCGTTAGCCACCTTTTATTAGACCAATCCAAAAATAGATTTACTATTTACCCAGTTTGTATAAAAGTACTTAAGATTTCTGATGGCATTTGAGCAAAAAGAAACTCAGGCAAACGTAAGGATAGCTTGGCTTTATACATATATGAACTGAATTATTAGCTGTAAATCTACTGTTACTGTTTTTAAATCAAGGAAAAGCAACTTATATGATAAATGATTCCATTGTGTCCCCTGACATAAGAGCCCACGCAAGTTTTACTATGAGTATTGAACACGTATACTTTTGCAGGGACACCCTGCTAACTTGGTCCAACAAACTTCAAAAATATTTGTGGCAAACACTATTACCATTCTATGCATTTCCACCAAATTTCATGTTCATTGTTTCATCAAGTTAAAAGATATGCATTGAAGAAATGCTTAAGAGGCTTCCCTTGCATTGTGAAAGGCCCTTAGTGAATACTTACATGGCTATATTTCCGGTTTGGATACAGTTATTCGAATGAAAATTTGTAGACATATTCCCTATGTACCTAATTTTCTAAAAAATCCTTACCAGAATTTTCAAATTTTTTGAAACCTAAGAGGGGCTGTACACACGAATAAATTAAAATTTTACAAATTTACTGTTATTTACTTTTCCTTAGCGAAAGTCAACAGTCTTAATATTTAACGTATATAAGGCTATACTGACCAATCTTTGTGCGAAGTTTCGTATCGATCCCTATAACGGTTTAGAAAAAGAAGTTTAACTTTAAACGCCATTTTTTTTCGTTCCTCGAAACTGAAATTTTTTAATTGATATGAGATGTACTCGTTTAGATCTTTGATTCAAATACCCATACGTCAATCTCCGATAAAAACTAAAAAGTCGACTTTTTTCAAACGTTCGGGACACCCTGTTATCTTCTTCCTACCAACTTCTAAGGTATTTGTGCCAAAGACTGTAACCATTCTATACATTCCTACCAAATTTCATGACAATCAGTTGAGCCGTTCGCGAGTTATTCAGTGAACAGACGGACGGACAAAATCGATTTCATAAGGGTTTTTTGAAAAAAAATATCTAAAACCCTAAAAACGATAATAGGCCAGATTCGCATCTCTGAGGATCAATGTATCAGACTTTTGGCGAGCAAAAAAGGACAACTTATTCCGCAAAATTAGCACAAGGTGTTCACACTGGAAAAATCATCAAATAGTCAAGGAATATTTTTCTCGATTTGAGATTTATTTTCTTGTTTCAAGAAAAGTCTTTGCTTAAAAGAAATAAACAAGCATTATTTTAAGCAAATACGTTTCTTGGAACAAGAAAATACAACGTAAGTCAGGAAAAATTATTCCTTGGCTGTTTTTTGTTGTATTTTTTTCTTGTTTTTTAGCAAATGATTTTTTTCAGTGCAGGTAGGGTCACATGTATAACTATTTAGAATAAAACAGATAAGATCTTGAATTAATTTTGTTAAACAAATTTTGAACTTTTACCCTTAATTTCTATTAAATGCATATTGATATTATGTAAATATTTGTAAAGTATTCCTTTGAAATTGACGAGTAAACAGCTATGAGTAAAGTTTGCAAAATGGTCACACCATTACCTTCGTAGTTCTCTCTCTTTATTACCGTAACTCCTAGTGGAGCATGGTGCGTTGATGACTACCGTGTGTAGTCATCAACGTGACAAAGACTAATGAATTCGAAGTGTGATACTGTTGTCAGCCATACCACTTCTTAGTCGCATTGTTAGTTTATTATTCTACGATAAGAATATGTCTTATCATCTTCTTCTGAATTATAAACTTACGACGAGTCGTGCCGAGTTTGGAAACTCGTTTCTCTATGAGTGTCTATTTCACAGAGTGGCGACCGAACGATCACGGCCACAGAGCACGTAGTTAAAGGTATAAAATTAATTGAATCGAATTGATTCCATTTCATTTGTTTTTCGGAAATAGTTATAGGTACGATTATTTTATTATACCTACACATATTGCTCTCCATTACAAACAAAAGAAAAAAAGGGATACCTAAATCGCATTTCGACCGATAATATTGTATCCAGAAAAACAACATTGGACCACTAAAAATTTGGAATCACTAGAAACGTGAAATTATATTTGAAAAAACTTTTCTACACACAAACACCTAACAATTATGTTTCGTCGCTAGACTGAATAATGTTAACTTTTTCACGAACTTGTTTGTGTTATAATGTACATATAGGCATAATGTATTTTGATGTATTAAATGTATCTGATTTCATCCAGCATCCACAACCGTACACCACGGAAAGAAAAAGATAATCTTTTAATCCGTCCATCACACAGATCAAACAATCATAACTACCTAATCAACAAAACACCTGTTCTGTTTCTGCATTTCGTTCTACGTAATTAACCCAATCAATTACCGAAACATTTGTGTCACCTAATACGAATTGAATTCCAAAACCCTATTCTGTCAGTCAAACTGCAATGATGTACTCGTAAGTTACAATAAAATTGTGCAAAACTCACCAAACTGTCCGGCAAAGTGTTGTTGAAAGTGACCGCGAAATTCATGGGGTGGATTAAACCCAGGCGGTAGAAAACCTCGCAAATAGGCGGCCGCTGCCAACGTTGTCATGTGATGATGATGGGCCGCTGCATTCAGTTGATTCTGTTCATAGCCGGCGGCTGCATAAAAGCTGGCAGGATTGAAAACAGGCAATTGATAAGGTCCTGGTGGACCGCCGCCACCTCCACTACCCCCGCCCGTAATGCCGGGCGACAATGAATCATTGTCTGCCGGAATGGGCGATAGAGTTGCATTCATTGGGGGTGGTGGTGAATTGTTGTTTGCGGGTCGTCCAACGCCTAGTCCAAGGATCTCTTGGATTGCAAAAGGTGTTCGCATTTTCGCCTGCATTGTGATCTGTGTATGCA
This sequence comes from Microchrysa polita, assembly GCA_949715475.1. Lineage (NCBI taxonomy): Eukaryota > Metazoa > Arthropoda > Insecta > Diptera > Stratiomyidae > Microchrysa > Microchrysa polita. Next base: position 5,916,400 of record OX454418.1, on the reverse strand, counting down.
CTTTTCCTGATGGCCGACGGGTCAACTGTTACGAATAGTCTTAACACTGGGTTGCACTAATTAAACTATGAGGTTTTGTTTCTTAGGGGAATGCACTTTTTGGGACTAAAGTATATTTCATACTACACATAGTAAGTACCCTGTACGTAGTATAGGGTCATAGAGAACATCACACTTTTCACCAAGTTCACAGAAACCTTGTCAGTTTTTTTATGCAACTGTAACAACAATCTGCACTTGGTCAACTCGGAACTTATCTAATCTGGTCCAACTGAGTTTCTAATCAGACTAGCAATCACACTCCCGAGCACATAAGACGACTATCGTCGGCACAAAGGACATCATCTAATAATTGCACGAGTTCGTCCACAGAAAATATAAACAACAGGAGGCAAAACAGAAACCTGCCAAAAAGTAAGGGCAATCCGAGGATACAAAATTTCTGAAACTTTTTTTTTTCTTTTTCCTTCGATATATCTGAATCCTGCCGAGCAGTGAGAGAGTGAGAAAAAAACGACTTTCTTCGACGGTTCCGAGTTCAACGAGAGAGTAATGTTGTAAGCTGGCAGCAGAACAGAAACCGACTGATTCGTAAAGGCAAAATGTATGAACAGTTGCTAAACAAGCCTGAAAAGAGGGGGAATTCCAAACGAGATGTGACTTGGATGCCAGGCCTACTTTTTCCTGGTCCACGAAGCAATGTTGGGATGGGATGCTGCATATGGCCTAATAAGATAATGCATGAATGAGGGGTGGTACAAAAGATATACAGTCGAGTAGCTGAGACTGGAAAGCGATGAGTTCTCGTGTCGGCTCTGTTCAACAAACGCAGTTTCATCGGGTCGAAAAGACCACGACAGGGAGTGGTTTGAATCAAATAGAATATGATTCGAATCATTGGAAGTCGTATACGTATACGAGTGTAGCGACACGGCTCGTGTTGATCGACCGGAACTTGTGGTTGTGCACATCCATATGAGGTGGAGTGTAGTGTATCTACCCATCTATGAGATTCATAAAATACTTGAAATACGATTCGAGATAATAATGGCCGGAGTTTTTCCCAACCGACGAGATGAGATGAGAGTAACATGTTAATTAAGAATTTCCCTTGATGCCAATAATTAGTCCGTTTTATCGATTAGCTCGGATGGTGGAATAAAATCGAAAATTTCCATAAAATTTCAATATGAGTCTATATAGAGCGGTATTGATAGTATTCGCCCGTATATTGAACAAAATAGATTTATGTATCTGCGCTCGTCGCCTTGCCGCTATAGTCGAGTGTACATAAAGCGGGGCAGAGTGAGAGAGACGGCGACGACGACGTGACGTCGAAACGACACGAAAGGATACAAATAAGTTTTCGGTTTCAATTGGTGACGATGACGACTGTTGTTGGCAAGGTTTTTGTGGTTGAATGGTGTAAAATGGATAATTGAAGAAATGAATTGCATCGACTAATTATCGATTTTGTACATCATGTCCTGGAGGAATGACTTATTAATCGGATTGGATTGTTATGTAGGTTGCGAGAATTGTCACGGGTATGGTTGATGTGTTGTTTTCATTCATATGGGTATGTAGCGTTGCCAATATGGTTTAATAAGTTTGACTCAATGCATAGATATCGTCTAAAAAAATATTTGCTACATACCTACAAATTTTATACATCAAAATACATATATGTAATTTGTGAAGTTCTTTCTGTCAGAATATGTAATTTAGTTTGTATTAGTTGTACAAAAAGCAAGTGACATAAAATTGTGGCCAAATGTTTGCTTAAATGTTATCCTTTTGATATTTCGAATATACCTATCACATAAAAAAAAATATTTAAGAAAGAAGAAATTTAAATTTTGGTTCTTCGTCCATTCGAAATTTTTCGTTCACTAATATGTCTGCTGGCGATAGTCGCAAAACGCAACTATAGGTTCAAATAACACATCGAATAAGCCAAATTTAAAAAACAAATCTTAAGAGCCATTTTTAATTTTTATTTTGTAGAGCGAATTTCACGTACCATTCGAATTCTTCCAGAAAGCAGTTCATGACCATATGAGGAGCTTTTAACAAGGGGTCTATACATTTTTTACCAAGCACCAACGCTATCTTTCACAGCCACTCTTTTCATCGTAGTGCACTTAACCGATTAAATGCGAATGCATTAATTTCAATGTAGCACGATCGCTACATTTTTACGAGCTTATACTACATATTTTGACGGTATTTGGTATTTCGCGTGAAATGCTGTTTATTAGGTACCTATCATCAAAATTAGTAGTACGCGCTACCTTACATATCGAAAACTTGAACTATCTACTAATATGAACAGCTGATTTTCTCCATTGCTAACTATCTGAAACTTGAACATTTTTTAAATTTTCGCCTCTGAAACTTCTTCAGATGACAGATTCGCACCGTTATCGATGATCCCAGGCACAAATGACACCGGTAATGAAGGTTGATTAATGAATTATTAATTTTGGATAAATGTAGCTTGCATAAACAATATTTGCCATATACATATGTACGTATCTGTGAAATAGAACAGCTCGTAAACTTGAACTGGGTTTGCCTCTAATTGTTCATGTTATCGCGAGTCTATTGTATTATGAAATGTATGTCACGTGCGTTTACCAATATTAGTAGGTAAAGGCACACCAGCTCCCTCTCCTCTGGAGTTGGAGGTGCTGAAAACCTCATGGATTTGGAGGCCTCAATGAGACGAAAAGTGATTTTGTCCATAAAGTTCTTGTTTACTTTATGCATTCTCTTCATTGTCAGAGGGTAAATAATGTATTAAATTCAAAAATGTATTTTTTTGAATACATATTTGAATTTTGCCTTTATTAACTGATAACAAGTACATATTCAAATATAATTAATTATGGAATATTACATCAGGGAAATATATGTAGGTACTCCTTAATACTAAATAATAAACAAAATACTGGCGCGACAGTCCAGCCTTATAGACTAAGGCCGCAGATATGTTATCCATCCATTTTCCAAGATCTTATTTGCTTTTTTTTTGTAGAGGTGTTGAGATCAACACTACGCTCCAGCAGAGTTATTTATTATAAATGGGTCCTCGTGATCCTAGTGAAATCATAGTCCGTCACATGGGTCGCGATTTCGAAAAGCATCATAAACTGAATTCGCTCATGGCGCGGTGAGACTCGAATCTACGATTCTGTGCTCCGATCCTGAGCGGACTAACCACTACACCGACCACACTAGGTACTAGGTACTTGGTGCTAATATCTTCTTCTTCGTCTCTGTACCGTAACCCCTTGTGGAACATGGTGCGTTCACTCAGCCGTTAATAGGCTATTTTGAGTCAACGTTACATTGAATATAAATAGTTTCGGAGTTTATACCTATATAATGTTGCAAGCACTATATATATATATATTTCCTGGACCACGTCGAGATTCGATCTCCAGACCTCTAGATTACTAGCACCGTAGAGTGCGACTCCACCAAGTGAGCAAAAAAAGAGCAAGGTGCTATTGTAGGTTATTTAAATTTAAAGTAAAAGAGTAGGGTAAAAGTTGGTTAGATGCCTAGCGGGATGCCTCAGTTGCCATATTCATCAGGGTCAGCCCCAAGTTAATGTTATTTTTTTTTACCAGGTTTTTACAAAATGTAAGGCAAAAAAACGCTAATTGCTGATAATTTCGTTCAAGAGATGAACGGACCAAATCAGTTTTGTCAACATATAGGTATGACAAAATTATTCACTGTGTTAAAATATGGTGCGAAAATTTAAAAATAATGCTGTATATATTTTCCGTTAGATTCGCCAATTGGATGAAAATTTTATTTTTATTTATGTTAATTTGTCATTTTGACAATATTGTATCAAATTGACAAGCTATTCAAATAAATTGTGCGCAACAAATCTGTAATTTGAATAACTAGCCTGAACGAAGCAACACTTCTACAAAGTACGATTTCTTCAATTCGATAAAAAAATGTAAGCGAAAAGTATTGGAAACGGATAAATATTTAATTAATTTGATAAAATAAAAAATAAAAAAACAAAATAAGTAAGTTTTTCTCAAAAATCTACGCGTTTCTTATTCAATGCAACATTTTTTTGACACAAATCCGATAAAAAATGTAATACATTTTTTTTTTGTAATTTTTGAAATTGGGTGGTTCGGATAAACGGTTGATCGAGCTTCCATAAAAAAATTAGAAAATAGCCCTAATGTAAAATTAAACGACAAAATGAAAACACATTGGAAGAAAAATATTAGCCTGAGAAGAGTGAAAGGGTATCCAAATTTTTGCCACTCCTGAAATTAGCCTCGACTTTTTACTAATTTTATTCTGCATTGAATTTTGATTCATATCAATGCTATAAGCCATTAGGTAATGACTTGAAAGCAAAAACCATATTTACGTAATTCCCACTCTCTGGTTTCCACTGACATAAATCCCTTTAGGCCCATCGAGGCCGGCTGGCTGTAGGCAAACAGGCCCCGAGGCGAATGTGAAAGAAGAAACCCTAGGCCAGTCATTTTATGATTTTAGGTCGCAAAAAATAGCTCGGCTCCGGTTTTTTGGGATATTGTTAGGGTAGATACCATAAGCGGACCACCAAGTTTACAACTTCGAAAAACCTGTGCGCATTCTACGGAGAAGGTCATGTGGCAGGAAGTTATAAACCAGTTACTTAGCTGTATGTATGTCGGAATGAATGGAATCGGACCATGGGGTCATAGGGCTGCCCCTGAAAATTAGGTTCTTCTAAGAAAAACTTTTTTCTTTATGTACCAATATTAACCAAACCTCACCCAAGTGTGTTCCTGGTTTAGCCCCAAAAAATATCTAGGAACGGATGAAATCGGAACACTACGTCATAGGGCTGTCATACAAACCAACCTCTGGAAATTAGGTTCTTCTAAGAAAAACTTTTTTCTTTATGAACCAATCTTAACTAAACCTCACCGAAATGTGTTCCTAGTCTAAGCTGACCAGACTCCCGAAGGCTCAATGCTGTACACATGCTTGTGGAATTCGGTTTTCAAGCAACAGTCATACTTCCAGGTTCCAGGTCCGAGGTCAACGTCGCAAAAATTTTGTGAAATTCTCTGATGCGCGACAGACAGAGAGAGGTGTGAGCGCGAGATACAGGATCTGAATGTACGTATGGACGGGGAGGTCTAAATTCTACAAATTGCCTTCCATATACTCACTCAGTTCTAAATTTTACCAATTCCCATCTATTGGTTCACCCCTCGCTGCGATCGCACCTCGCCTTATCCAGCGCTGGTCGCAAGGATGTTGGCGAATTATGAAAAGCGCAACAGACAGAGTGAGTTCAGAACGAAGCCAAGGGCGAGCCACAGCATCTGAGTAAATGTATGGACGAGACAGTAATCTAAACCGATTGCATTACATTGGCACCCCTCGCTCCACTTGAAAAATGTTGGCGAATTCTCTAATGCGCGACAGACAGTGCGAGGTCGACGAGCCAGAGGTGTAAATCTGATCTAAACCTGGTTGCAATATTTCTGGAGCCGAGTATGCATTTCTCCATGGTTGATGCCATGCCGGTTCTTTGGGATCTTAACGCCCTTTTAAATTGACTCTAAGGAAATGTTTGAAAAATCTTTATCTGACACCCATGCCGAGTCCTTTCTTTAGTACATATATACATTTTCCTATAGAGGATGATATAGGAATCGGATAGAGTACAGTGGCTGAATTTTCAATAGTTTTTTCATAGGGAAAATAAATAAAAATCTCATCATTTGACGGTTGTAACTACTGAACCTTGGCAGCTAGAGCCTTGAAATGTTCACCAAATATGTTTGCCAAATTTCAAAATTCAACTCAAGAATTTCCAAGTCATGGACATTTTTCGATAAGGAAACAATTTAAGCAGCTGAAGCTTCCGAACGCGGATAAGAGGACCGTAAAATTTGGAGGAAATATGAGCGCCAAGTAGCTCTACTATTGCAAATTTTTCAGAGAGATCGGGAAGGGCTCGCGGATGTCGAAAATGAAAGATGCAAACATAAAAAGGCGATTATCTCGCTAAATATCGATCGCAAAGGGTACAGGGGTCAAACTTTACACATTAAAGGCAGACGTGACTCTTCAAGGCCTCATCGAAGATGTAATTATGTAGTGAATTAGGATTAGGATGCTGTACATTTTGCAGTACATTTCCCAATGCTGTACTGTACAGCAAAATGCTGAATGTCTGGTCAGCTTATCCCATAGTCAAACCTCAAAATATATCTAGGAAAGGATGGATTCGGAACATTACGTCATAGGGCTGTCATAGAAACCAACCCCTAAGTATTAGGTTCTTGTAAGAAAAACTTTTTTTTTTTTTTTTCTTTTTGAATCTTGCCCAAAATTCATCCAACTGTGTTACTGGATTAGCCTCAACGCATCCAGGAACAGATGGAATCGAAACACTTCATAGAGTACGTCGTATTACAATTTCGGACTTTTTACAAAAAAATACATCTTTTAAAATGCTGTATCTTGGGATCCTTTGTTCCTACAAAGCTGGGGTCAAATGAAAGAAGATTTTGTTAGCTTTAAAAGTGTAGTGGACGACTTTCTTGTAGGAAGCACCTTTTAGAAATTACAAACCAAAATATGAAAAAACTCCGAAAATTTTGAGTTTTTTTGAGGGTCACGGGTTTTTCGAAGTTGCAAACTTAGTGGTACACTACTGCGGTATCTATCCTAGCAATATCGCAAAAAACTAGAGCCGAGCTTTTTTTGGCGGTTTATTGACTGGCCTACCCATGAGTAGTATGACTATACACTGCTTGTCATAATTATAGTCGGACCAACAAACAGAAGAGAGTACAGTTGTTCCGCATACTATAAACGCAAGTGATATTTTAAAGGCATATGATTCTAGCAAAAGTATCCTTTCACATATTTAGGTTATTCTTCTATAAAGGAAGAACTAAGATCCCAGTCCATCTTAACTATAGCCGCACTTGTTACACATGTACATAAGTATGGGAAAAACTAATTAAAAAGCTAACATTGAGCTAATTAATAATTGTAAGGATTTCGAATTAAATAGACCCTGAGAGATTATTTTCTTCACTTTTTAGCAAATAATTTTAACGGTGTATTCACATTTTTTTATTATTGACGTCTTAGTATCGATAACAATAATACAGTGTATTCATTTGATTGGATTGGAATATTTAAGTGCGGCATACATTATTCAATCGATTGAACAATCAAAGTTCATTTCTGTGGAGAAAGCTCATTTTCTAGGTTCCACTACCGAATTCGCTAGAGAAAATGCGCTTTCTCCTCAGAAAATGTGGTTTCTTCACAGAAATGAGCTTTGATTGTTCAATTAATAGCACTGTCTATGGCGACTTTCAGATAAAGTGCAGTTTTATATAATCCATTTTACGCTATGCTCGGTGGCTCAGACAGTTGAGTCACCCGATATTGAATCTCGGCGTCGTAAAATTTCCGTATTTACTAAAAAATAGTGCGGATAGCTATGAGAAATGCGTTGACAGGGAACGCATTAGAATAAGCGGCTACGGTACACAAAGAAAAATTTCAGAATGTAAATGTACATTTTGTTTTATAAAAATGAATGATAAACAATTTCTACTCGCTACTGTTAAATGGCACATAAATTATAAATTTTACTGCGAGTTTTTTGTTCATATACATATTAAAACTTTTCACATGGCTTCCGAAAAATTAAATTTTTTTCGAAGAGCTCCCATACACTGCGCGACAAATGCTTAGGTTCACTCATATTTCCTTCTATGAAACGGTAAAATAAAAGCTTGCCGGTTCAAGAAATGTTATTTTCGGAACTATTAAATATTACAAAGAAAATGATTGGACTGAATCCCCACAGGACATTTTCCTTAAATTACAGTAATTTATTTCATTCAAAGATTCAATTTCCAGTGTGACAATTGCTTAGGTTCAGGACGATTTTACCGTTTTACATAATGTTTTCGCTGAAAAGAGGATAAATACAAAAAAACAAGACCATATTTTTGTAATGTAATAGTATAGTATGTATTTCGGCCATTTTTATTTATAATTTCATAAAGGTTTCAAGGCAGGGAATCGTATAATGAATGCAGCGCGGATATTCGTATTGTAGACCAAGCTGTATTAATTCCATGAATTACCTCTTTTTTAGAGTCGTACTGTTTACCACTACTGTAAACCTCCCGAACAAGCCACCCCCAAATGTTTATATCAGGGGAGATAGGCACCCAGTCTAACAAAGTCACATTTTCCTCCTTAATAAACGATTTAACCATCCTCGCTGTATGAATTGGGGCAAGATCATGTTGCAATATCCAAAGGATCGCCTCCGTACATGACATTTATCTTAGGGACTTCCTCTTCTAAGAGCTGTTTATAAGATGAACCCGCTTGGCGACCTCGTAGGATGACCAAGTCGATAGTTCCATCATATGATATGGCTCCCCATACCATAACGGGACCTATTCAGGAGTGATGGCGTCACAGGTACATAGGTTTCTTCCTAATATAATGATAATAGTAGGAGGACCCATCTGGACCATCCACACAAAACCGTTTTTCATCCGTAAATATTACCTGCCTCCATTGTAATGTCCAGTTCATGAAACTGGAGGCGAATTCCAGGCGCTGTAGGCGATGTCGCGGGGTTAAGGCTGGTTTCTTTAACCGTAAACGTTTCAAACAAGAAGAAGATCTAAGAACTCGTTGGATGGTCCTTACACTTGCTGATAACCAAGCTCTCCCCAAGCTTACGCGCAGTAAGGGGCGAATCCGAGGCTTTTCTTAAAAGACGTCGCCTTGATGTACCGGAAATCGCTTTTTTCTGCCTACTGCGTATCATCGGCCATACTTTTCACTATCTCGTATAAAATTATTAACAAGGTTCGAGCTCCGCTGAATCCGTATTGCAATTTGTCGGTTTGAATATCCTTCTTGCTTTAGTATGGAAATCGACGCCTTTTCCTCGGCAGAAAATTGCTTTCATTTTGACATTATCCACTATATGTCTCATAGAGTACAACGCGAAAAAAAAATGTTTCCACAAACACTTCTTCCCAGGACAGGATAACTGTTTAAAGTAAGTGAACCTATAAAATTGTCGCAGTGGAAATTGCGATTTTCATTTTAAAAAATTCCGTTAGCTATGCGAGTTGTTTGATAGAATTGCAATATTGACTAAAATAACCGTAAATTGAAATATTTTCAATAAATCAGATTTCTGAAAAGTTTGAAATCACTGTATCAGAATATCGTTGTAATCATTACATTTTATTACAATTTTACCGAAAATTTCTTACCGAGTACTAATGGAACTTACCTCAGAATGTTTCTATTGGTTTGAATATCAGCATGTGCGTAACTTTGCGAAATTTCGGATGATTTGCCTTGAATTTTATTTTTTGAATAAAATATTTGTTTTCTGTGATTTTTCCTAACATTGCCGTATTACTTTAGTGAGAACCTTATATGCAGTCTGTTACCGTATTTGCTTGCAAGATAGTAGTGTAATAAGCAAGTGAAGAACCTACACAATTTGACCATCTAAGGGTATACCTAGCCTTTCGGCCTTATCTCCCGGTCCTTCGGACTGTTTCGACCTTCGGTGTTTTCTGACAAGGTCGTTTTGTCAGAGGGGGATATCTCCATCCGGCGAATGCACTCACCTTCAGGAACCCAACCCCGGGGTTGTATCACCAGCTCGATGTCTCGGGTAACAACCTACAGCCACCACGAGTCCAACACCTTGATGGGCAAGGACCATGGTCCCCTGGACACACCCATCTCCGTGGTACACTATTCGCTAAAGACTTCTCTATAGCAGGTGTGATCTTCCTTCGGCCCCTATTGGTTAAGCCTCACGTACAATTCAGATGTGCATCTTCCAGGCTCGTTGAACCTGTGACTACGAGCCTGTGCAGACTCGTAGCGCTGCTTTTCACATCTGGGCGGCTCCTTCAGTTTACTAGTCAGCAATGCGATTCGGGCCGTGTGGTCAATAGGCGCGAAGGTATCTTCCACCCAGGCCATTCTCCCTGACTAGCCCCTTCGAGGCTCGGGTTATGCGAAGCCACCAGCTCCGAGGCTCACACGATTAACCGTAATGGTTAGCCTCCCACCAGGGAACACCGTTTACGTGCTCGGCCTTTAGTGACTTCCCGACTCCCGTAAGTTGTGGGAGGAGGTAGGTCACGCCAAGAGCCACCTGTACATGACTACACACTAAAAAATTTTGGTATAAATTTTATAAATTTTCTTATCTATATAGGTCCATAGGAAAATTTGTATTAAATTTATAAGTTTCAATCTTATAAATTATATTTATTCTATAAACGATAAAATTAATAGGAGTTATAGCGTAAATCCAACAATACCAATGGTTTATTTTTTATAGGAAATCATTTAAAAGTGCTTTATATGAATTTGGTATAAAAATTATAAAGAATCGATAGATCCTGGTTATAGGACAGATTATACAAATTATAAGAAAACAGGTATAAATAGAAGAATACTAACTATTTTACCCCATGATTCTCAGCCTATCATGTCATAGTCAGTACAAGTATGAAACCTAGTTGATTTTTCACTTGATTGTAAAATAAAAAATAAAAAAATAAAAATCGCGAGCGCGCAGAGCGCGAACGCTGGGTTGGTGAGCGTAGCGAGCAGGGGGCGAAGCCCCCTAGTAACTCATAAATCTTATATCTCATTGACCTCTTCTATATTTTATTAACCTCTTTACGCTCTAAATTGCATAATAAATTACCTACCTACAGTGGGATTCGATCCCGAGACCCTATGATTTGGAGACCAACGCCCTACCTACTAGACCAACCAGACTCTATGAGTGATGAAGTTTGTAATTTATACCATGCATTGAACGAAAGCACGCACAAAATTTTATCCTAGAAAAGAATAAAATAAATATGAACTTAGTATAGATGAGCTTTTCTAAACTATTTTGTATAAAATTTATCTGAGTTTTGGTATAAAACGCAACGAAAGAAAAGTTCATAAGAACTTTGATAAAATTTATACCATTTTTGGTATACACTGACTTTATACTTTCAACGATATAAAAATGTATTCTAAAATTGGCAAATATAACTTTATATTGAAAATGGTATAAATAATTTTATCTTTTATCCCAAAATTTGTTACCGTGTAGGGAGCTCGGGAACATCATCGCCCGAATGGTCTTTGTACAGATCCTCGCCATGGCGTATCAACTGTAGCAGGGGCCTCCCTGCGCTGCTCAGGTATACGTGGTTTCGCAGCTCATCAAAGATCGTTGTCCCTCTACATATAGCCTTTTTGGCTGATGTCGCAAGGACACCAACCCCCTTGCGGAAAAGAACCTACACAGAGGGAAATGATTGGTTGATGATAAAGAAAATATTTGTTAAGTCTTCGTTGATTTCCAGTCATAGGGGTACTTTTGTTTAAACCGCTAAACAGTTTTATTTAATTTTACAAAACACCTTTCGCAGTATTTCTCAAATATTGTGTGAACAAAAGGTTTAAATCAAATTAATAAATCCAATTTGAGCATTCAAGAAATTTTATACTAAACATTTAGTAACGGCAATTATTTTGATTGGTGATATCAACTAAAACTTTGTACCAATATTCCAAATCGTTATAACAAAATTATTTGTCAATATTGCCAATATTGTTGCTGTCAATCCTAAATTTCACTTGGCATTGAGTACAATTATTTGCTTGATTATTTCATACTGTTTTGTGGCTTTTATAAAAAGTTATATGTACGTATTTTCAATCAAAACATTTTACCTAAAGTTGATAATACTTTTGTTATCAATACCAAATTTCAATAGGCCTTACGTATAATTCTTTGTTTGCTTTGGTGAATTTGTTTTACTGATCTTATGTTGAAAACTATTGTACCTAATAAAAAAAAATCATATTTGAAGTAACATTTCATGCCCCAATGCATGCATGCTTTAATAAAAACAACCACCGTTCATTTTCTCATATTATCCTTTTATTCAAACTTCAACTTTCCTTATAATATTAATTACAAAAATATGACAGATTTTGAGAAAGTACGTAGTATAGAGTATTTTTCAAGCGTTGACTGACGTTTAAACAAGAAATCACTCGATCCCGATTAGGTATTTACGAAGCTGAATGAATAGATAGGTCACAAATATGGATGTGTTTTCACAAAACTTATCGTTTGATGCAATTCTCTAAATCTGAACCTTTCTGGCTTGCTGATAACGTTTGGCCGTCAACAACAACTCATTCGACTAAATACATATATGTACTAAATTTCTCTACGGAAGAGAATTTCCAATCCAAATTTGTATGACATGTGTCCCACAGAAGACGAAAGGCGTTAGTGCATTTATCGATTCGCCTACAAAATACATCCCAATAAATTGAAAAATACAATTTTCTAAATTATTCTTGTCCCGCAACAGAAACCTGAAAAATTTCAGTATTTTGAATATTCAATTCGTTATGCACTATTTTCAGCCCGATTTCTGTGCGATTGCGAACTCCATGAAATGCTATGTATATTAAAACGACAAAAATGCACCCTCAGATCAAAGGATACGTATTATTAACACTTCACTGGACACATTATTCGCCCACTGTATAGACAGGCATCAATGATGGATTATATTAAATTCGAACAAGTGTTTTAGGTGGAAATAAATATTTGAGCCCTTAAAATTCCACTTGAAATAAGCTATTTTTCTATTAGCAAATTGAGTTTTTTTTTTGTTTTAGTGAACTGTTTTGGGTTTTTTTTTTGTGGGCAGGTATGGCCAACTGTTGGCAATTATCTTGATTGAAATGCAGGGACAATACTGAGTGCAATACATTTGAAATTTACAAGCGAATCTTAACTCAAAGAGCTGGCTTCTGGCTCAACAGTCGAGTATTGTCTGTAAAAATTCAGAAATCTTTTTAGAACCGCTTTTAGTGTAGAATTAAAGAAAAAGGTATTGCAAAACAGAGGGGATTTAAAACTGGCACGATAGTCCCAACATTGAACCTAGGTCGCCTTATGTGTCAACGTCATCTCATTCACTTGATTTGTGGGCAGCTTAATGTAGAGGTATTGGGTGAGGTTATAAAACACAACGTTGCGCAACGTTTCGCGCAACGTTTCAAATCAACCGGCCGTTACGGATCAGAAACTTCTCCCTACAAACAGATCCTCTAAGCGCCCCCTTGCGAGGCATAGCTTGATTGATTGGCAGAAATTTACAATCTGCCGTCGAACCGTGCATTTCCGCCCTCATTTATTTATTAAACTATTTATAATCAAAATAAAATGTATCTGCATCTCGTTTAAAACTGGAAATTTTAATTTTCGAGCAAAACGTATCAGCTGTGATGTGTCAATTGTCACATTTGTCACTTTCCGAGAGATGGCGATGGGAACACCAAGTCTGATCCGGATCTATGCGTTTACAGAACACAATAGGAAACGTTTCGGAAAACGCGAAACGTTACGCGAACGTTGTGTTTTATAACCTCACCCATTGATATCAACAACATATCGTTCGGCAGAGTTATTTATCCCGATGAATTGGTAGTCATTTGTAACTGGACTATGATCTGTAGTCCGTCACATTGGCCCTCAATTCAAAAGTCATCCTGCAGGTACCCGTCTAACTAACTAGCGACCGTGTGCTTCGAAGGCAGGCACGTTTACCATAATATCAACTAGGCTACGAAAAACCAACAAATAATTGAATTTTGAAGCGGTGCTTCGCTATAGACTATAGTTAATACTGTTTTACTGTGTCCTTAATATCAATTATAAAATTCGCATGAGCCAAAAAATCATTCCAACTTTTTTTTTGTGTAAGTATTCACGTGATGTGATAAAGTAGGTATCACAATAGCAAGTCTCAATGGTAATTACCAAAAAAAAAAAACATTTTAACCTTTTTCAATTATGTAATAAAGTACACTCAGAAAAAAATCGTCATGCATGTCTGATCAAAAGGGAATATCACTTTATTTTAAAAGTGATTTCACTTTATTTTAAAAGTGATTTCACTTTATTTTAAAAGTGATTTCACTTTAAATTTAAAAAGTTTTGATTGTAAAATTAAAAAAGTGAAAAAATATTTTTTTCCTTTCTTTTATTTTTTTTATATTTAACTTTTTTTATCATATTTTAAAAACTTTATTTTTTTCACTTTGCTTCTACTGGGAATTGAACCGGGTACCTATCGTTTCGTAGCCCTACTTCCTACAGCTAAACTATCTGGATTACAAGCACTAAATAAAATAGCGGCGGGCTTATGTACATGTGACGGACACAGCCTTCAAAATGAAACCACTTTAAAACAAAGTTGAACATATTTAAATCGATGTTTCAGTCAATTTTGAACAGATCATTAAAGTGAATCCTATTAAATTTAATATAAAACTATTTGTTTTTAAAATGATTAATTGATGAATTCCAATTTGATTTTTAATATGTTTCAGTTTAAATTGAAGTGATGAGATTTTTCTGAGTGTATAACAATCCAAACGTATGTTTTTATTCAAAGTGATGTAATCATAAGCATTAAAACAGAATAGAGTTCAAAGAGTTTTGCAAGATCCTTTCCTCTCATTTCTGAGAAGAGAACTTAGCCCACTCACGAATGTCGCAACTTTCAAAGGCTTGCCAAGTACGTTCTAATTGACAGGAAACCTGTCGCAATTCGATTACATATTCACAATAAGTTCCATTCAAATACACTTCAATATTGAAAAATCAATTACGACATTTTCACTTAAATCCTTATTTTGTCTCGGGCGGAATTCGACATCTAATCAGCGTTTCCGCCTCCTTTGAAACTCACGACCGATTTCGATTATAAAGAATCAGCTTACAGCATCGTCATCGTCTTTTTTAAAAGGAAACCAATTCCTATTGGCTCGGATAAGAAGCTCACTTAATGAATTTACCATATCTATCTATCTATGTCGACGATTGGATCGCGGCGAAAGATCAAAGGATTTCAAACGATGCACAAGTGGTCGTTTCACTAAAACATATTCCACCCACAGACGTGCCTAAGATTCGGCAAAGGGCCATTGTGCGGCTGATGTGTATATGCAAAAGAGGGAATAATGTTTGCATCAAGCACAATTTTTTCCTTTTCGCGTAGAGTCGTAGGTATATAGCATATTTATATGAAGTGGCCGTGCTGCACTTCCGAATCCATTTTTTCCATTTTAGAAACGATTATGTGAGTATGTGAAACAATCAACCACTTAAAATGCAATTAATTTTCCATTTTTCCCGGTCCTTGGGTGGTAAATCTATACAAAGGTATACTCGTTTTGATGTGGATATCTTTTATAGAATTTTATTTTGCTTTTTAGCATATCGTCCTTGGCATATCAGTGAAGAATCGTTTTCGATGATGCTGTTGTGGATACGAGTATTTTGGAAGAATGTATTTTCATTTGATAAAGCAAAAGAACAAATTGTTTTTGATTCTTCTGTGAAGTAAGAGTAATGACTAAAAAGCTATAGAGTATCTCTTAAAATGAACAGATACCGCATTAAGATAAAGAGTACAATTGCTTTTCTTACATGAAATATAAAGGTACAACTGAATCAAAGTGTGCATGCTTCGAACAAATCACAGGATTTTTTCATACATACATATATAGGTACAAACGTACAGCCTTTTTTAAGATTATTCTTTTTCTGGGTAGGTAAAATTTATAGCGTTTTATCAAACTTACAATTTTCACTCTGAATTTATCGAACAAACTTCTATTAATATTAGCATTATAAAGAAACATGCCAAACACCGAAAAGGTCGTGCATAATATTCGAAACTTCCATAACTACCATTGCATATTAACTGAGTTGAAATACACAAATCAGGAAGCATTTACAACCTATCAAAGTCAAGAACAGTCTGTATAAAAAAAATCCAAAAGTATGGCGTCAATTTTCCAAATGCATAATTATGCAATTGAAGTAAAAACGGAAAACGTGAAAAATCCTCTCTATAACGCGGCCCCATTAATCGTGAGCAACACAATGCGCTATAGTGCTTTATACGTGGGAGAGAGCTGAACCATTTATGATCCATCAAACGTTGGTCGTCATGTAATGCCGCGTGATTAGGGTGACAAAAATTATGGCAAAACAAGGAAAAAATGCAATATAATGGTGGTCGCTTTTGCAACGCTTCAATGTGCAATTATGCGCTTGAAAGGAAGCACAAAAAATCGCCAGAAAGAAGTGAATGAAGGCGTTCATATGGGCACTTCACAATAAGCATAAGAAAAGCATTTTTATACGTATGCAAAGCGGCAACCGGCAAATATCAAAGAAAATTGCATAAATATGCATTTCATTGCAACATTGGAACGTATGCATAGGCGGAATCAAAATGGCTCCATTGCAATATAATGCCACTCGCGCGTTTTCCGTTCAAAGTGTGTACTCTTAGATGCTGATTGCTGGTAGCGAATTGAACATTTTGAAAATTTATTTTTGATGGAGCATTGAGCTTATTGAATTGATTGCTTGCAATTCAAGATATAGGTTGAAGGCACCGTCGAAACAATCTTAAATCTTAATTCTCAAAATGCTGCTCAGATTTTCTTTTAAACCTGCGCACCTGAAACTAGGACGAGTGTTTAGTGAACTCGGCATTAGCCCCTGCCAGGTTCTTAACAAAATTAATGGAACTGCCGAATGCAAAAAACTACGCAAAACGATAAATTTTAAAACGAAAGTTTAAGAAGATTTATATCAGAGATAAACCTGCCAAGGAAACCTATACAGCCATATTGCCCAAATTTGGGGTCAACAAGTCTACATCCCTATTAAACGAAAAAGAACTACTGATGCTAAATAAAGGACTACAATTTGCGTTCCCCCCACGAACCATATCGAAGGGAGAGCCGTTAACATCGAAGCTTTAAGAAGGATTGGTCGTGACGATAAGGAGAAAATTAGGAAAAACGTAACAACGATATATCGAAAGGTACACATAAGAAGAGTAATATATCGTGGCAAGAGACTACAAACCTAAAATTGCTAAAAGAAAGTGTACTTCCTCAACCCATATATGCCCAAC
This sequence comes from Microchrysa polita, assembly GCA_949715475.1. Taxonomy (NCBI): domain Eukaryota; kingdom Metazoa; phylum Arthropoda; class Insecta; order Diptera; family Stratiomyidae; genus Microchrysa; species Microchrysa polita. The sequence continues at coordinate 5,899,289 of OX454418.1, read as the reverse complement.
GCCCCATTAAAACGGTGCACTTTTTCAATTGTTAAATTAAACGTAAATTTTTTTGAAAGGGTTTTTACTTATATCCTTTAAAAAGATATTGGCGAAGCTGCAAACTAAAACGTGGTACCTGTATCTTGGCTAACTTTGTTAAATTTCCGGTTTGAAGTAGAGGGTTTTCGACAGATGCAAACTATCTGAAAACAATTCAAAATAATTCAGTTTATTTTTATAAAAATAGTCTAGTATTAGCAATTTTATGGTCAAAAGACATGTAAGGAACGAAATTTACCCATAAATATATGAAATCTTTTACCAACCGACGAAAATATGGATCGGTTTTGTTGATGCCCCAAAAATTGGGCGTTGGGCGTCTATGGCTATATTAACATTGTCAAGGAAATAATAATGGTAAATCGGTTTACCGTTATTTATTATACCCAAGAATTAAATTAATTAATAGCTGTTTTAATTTGTTATTGAAATCTAACAGAAAATTGATTTTTAATCGGAATAATTATACAAAAATACAAAACAAACACTTATATTTTAAGCCCATGAGTACCCTGTTTAACTGTAAAAATTGTTTTTCGACAAACGTCATCCAGAAAATAATGTAGGTAATCATTTGGATTTGTCGCTGAAGAAGCTAGTATTCCTTACTGAAATTATATTGCTTTTGTATCAGAAATCTCATCCGACTGATTCTGCGCAAAGTCCCCTAAGTCTGCTGACAATGCAGCCTTGAATGTCTTCTAAATCTCTGCTCTAATGCATACGAAAACGTCCGACGCGGGCTTTCACCGCCTTTATCGTTGACCTCCAATTGACGCGATTACGTGACTTTGTATTCCAGTTACGGAAGCCTAACAGTTGGCTGGCATTCTCACCTACGGAGTACATCCATCGAACACTCGGTTGTCCACGCGATCGGGCTCCGTCCACTCGTTGTGCGCTATTCACCTTTACTGTGTGTTGAAAGCTTGGAATTTGGGATGTTCCTTCCTTTGACATTCGCCCGTCGCAGCCCCCCATTGCCAATTTTGGACTACGCCGAGATTCGATCTCCGGACCTCTAGATTACTAGCATCGTAGAGTGCGACTCAACCAAGTGAGCCACAGAGCGAGACAAAACATCAGTAAATGACAAATTAAGCAAAAAATCTTCTTTGATTAATAATTTTTTATCGTATGGAAGGGGTGGGCCCGGAATCATTGTCCCCCGGGCCCGGATTTTCTCTCCACGGCCCTGCCACAACGTACTGAATGGAATCAGTAGTTCATCAGTGGCGATCCGGTCACGCCTACGTAGGATCGCCTCCTCTGAAATTTTTTTAATTTCTATATACAGGGTGTCCAGAAACTGCCGCATAAACGCACCAGATTGTGATTCCTCATGTGATTTCCACCAAAAAAGTTGTAGGGAACATACCCCCAATTCTTAACCGTTTAGCTGACACAGGCATTTGAAGATTTTTGAAAAAATAATTTTCTTATACGGCTTAAACCTCAATATCTCATCTAAAAAATAAAGCTAACCTCACTAAAGTCAGATAAGAAGTTTGGTTTTTACACAACTTCAAAGTCAAATTTTTGTGATTTGCCCCAAAAACAATCTATTTTTTCATCTTAATTTTCTCCAACTTCTGCCAAGGTGAGGTGTTTGTACGATTCTTTTAAAAATTGGTGCATATAATCTAAGGATCATTTTATTCTTACATCATTTTATTCTAGCTTCGTTATTTCTGACAGAAAACTAGGGTTAATTTTAGCTCAATTTCAATTCAATTCAAACTGTCCCTAAAGATCTGCAATTTGGCAGTAGAGTTAATTGAGATGGAAAAATAGATTGTTTCTGGGTTATCATCATGAAAAGGGGATGTTTTTTCCACCTACAAACGAATACGGTTCTATTAGTTTATGAAGATTCAAAGATTTGTTGCCTCTCTCTCTTGTTGCTCTCACCTAAATCCCCTAGTGTTCTTCACAGTGGTTTGGTTGTGCCTGGCTGGCCTAGGACATCGACTGTTGCTGTACTCCCTGGCCAACGTCAACTTCATTCCTAAAGCCTCTCCCAAAATGTCTTTCTGCGTACGCCCCTGCTTTATATCCTAATAACAGTGTCTGAGGTAATTTATTTTACGCTAAGTGGTCTAGAGACATCTGCGGGTTGGGAACCACTGATTTATTCAGTTCAAGGCACAATATGCGTTTCATTTTACTTAATTACGAATTTGAGATCGCGAAGTGTCGAATTCGAACTGCAAATTTCGCGATCATGCTGCACTGAGGAAAATTATTTGGACTTTTCATCTAAGGTGAAGTAGTTAATTTAAATTTAAATAGTTCTATATGCGTACTAAAGACAAATAGTCAATATCTCGAATCTTCGCAACTGGAAATACTATTTAATTCGTTCATTTAACCACGTGAGATTAAAAAAAAAAGGTTAGTGAAATCTCCCACTAAAGTTGTTGATTACATATATTATTCGAATATCAAATTTAACTAAAAACAATGGTTGATATTACCGTTAAGCTAAGGTGACCAGACTCCCGAAGGACCAATGCTGTACACATTGCGGAATTCGGTTTTCAGGCAAACCCTCAATCATAATAATAACGAAACCGAGTTCTAATCGTGCGAAAAGCACGATGAGTGTACACCCTATACCCATGTACAGACCTAGAAGGCACGCAAAACCCAAAATATTCAATTTCATATTTTTTGTAGGGGAGGAAGGGATAGATGGGTCGGACCTGGCACATCTTTATTATCTTATCAAGGCATCCAACGGCTACCATTTGATACTAATTTAAAGTTTTTCGCGACATTCTATCAAAAGATATGGCTGAATATAGGTAGGGGTAGGGGTAGTCGGACCTACTCCATCAACTCAAAGTATATGTCAGAATGAGACATTGATCAAAATTTCAAGTCGATAGCGATATTCTACCGAAAGTTATGGCCGAATTAAAATATCAAGGAGAGGTAGTTTGTATGGGAGGTAGGGAAACCCGTGGTCCGATTGGGCCCATTTTCATTACCGTCCAAGATTTTAGCAAAACAAACATTTGGCCAGAATTTCAAACCGCTAGCTTCCTTATTTCGGGAGTTATCGTGCTAACAGACAGACGCACGGACAGACAGACAGACAGACATGGCTTATTCGATTATTGTAAATCTCAAAGGAAGTGGTGGTAAATATCGAAATTCCATTTTGTATGAGAGTCACCTGTTGCAATCAAGTTTTCATCGACAACATTTAAATTTAATGGGAATCCCAAGCAACAATTCGTTTGCTTTAAAGAAGCACTCCATACTGTAGCAATCATATAGTACCACGAAATTCATTTATCTTGTGACATCGCTTAAAGTAATATTTTGATCCGATAAAACATCCTTAAAGTAAAATCCTTCCGGAAATCTTATATCATCATTATGGAATAAATTTAAAGATGGTGGTATTAAACTTCGATAAAACTGTCTCTAAACGTTAACCTAAAAACGTACTCCTTTAAATACTCCACTCTTGTGTTTATTGGATGATACAGCACACACATGCAATGGTCTCTCTAAGTTAACTCACACACATGCATTATATTCTTCTATAGCACAGTCGGTGTCATTTCTATAGTGTGACATTCGTATGGTCATCCAATAAATTGTTCACCGTAGTTTTATAGAAGGATGGACTTTGTGATTTACTGAATTGACACTTATGAAGTGCTCTGGAATACCACGTTTCTTGAATTGAATTCATTGAAATATTGCTTGAAACCAACATTTCCTCACTACTTGTTAGCTTATGAATCAATTAAGATAATCTCAGCGCAGAAAATGTCTGTATTTTATTGAAGAATGTGTGAATTTAATTAGCTTCAACTGATTGACATATAAAGAAGAAGGTGCATAGGAGAAGGGTCGATAAAGAAGTGTCGAGCACTTGTAGTGTTTACGAGCAATGTTATCTATATGTGAGGTTGGCCGAAAGGTTAGGGCGTCGGACTGGCGTACGACAGTCGCTGGTTCGACGCTGGCTGCGGGAATTATTTTTTTCCTTTTTTTTTGCAATCGCGAGAAAATGATGACATAACACATGATGTATGTCTTTCTCAAAGCGTAATTCAGTGCTACAATGAGGTTCTATTGGATCAAAAAACGGCGCCAGATGCCATTATTGGACTATTATTCAGTGTTTTGACCCTGTAAAGTGCCCCTATTGTCGTTAGAAGAGAATATTTTACGAAGTATTATAGGGATGAAATTGTTAATTGGGATATTTAGTTGTCATTGGATCAAATTTAATTGATTCAATTATACACAATGAATAGGTGTCTTTATAAATAAATTAACTGAGTTTGCAAATTAAGTAGATGTTTTAACCAATAGGTAAGGAAAAGAAAAATTACCCATATATTCGTAGTTGTTTCAAATACATAGGCCGGGTTTCTGATAGCTCTTATTCAGTACCTACCTGTCGGCTGATTACTCGTATCGCATAGACACACACACAATATTCAGAAAGCTTTTCCATTGTATTGAATGAAATTTTTGTTTATTTTGCATAGCTACGCCATTATTTCCTTGCTTACGTCATCATCTTAAATTGAAAAAATCATTGCGCACTTTCATCCAACAGCATAAATAAGCAAAAGACAACATAACTATGCAAAATCTTTGCGATAAGACTAACCATTCTATAAGATCTGCGAGAAAATGGGAATCATAAGAATCAGAATCATAAGCTGATAATCAAAGATAGACTTTAGCCGATATCAACTATCCGCCTCCTTTTTTTTCTCTCGGTGTATTTGAACTTCATATGCTATAAAGATTATAGCTGATATATGATTATGTCAACCATAAAAAAGTCAGAGTTAATGAATCGCCAAAAAGGGTCAACTATTCGATATTGATACAAGGCATGTCCGAAGCACGAATTAACATTTTCGAATAAAAAACTCTTCTCCCGACAAAAAGATCTAAGAAGAACACCCGTTTGCTTTAGGAAATAATTTTGGCGGAAAATCATAAAAATGCCAAATAGGGCCTCGTTTCTTTTAATACAAACCAAAAATATATCAAAGATCGAGATACGCCCGATACGCCGCTTTGATATGAGACCTCAATTGTCTGTCTCCGAACAAGAACACTTGTAAGTAATTTTATGTCCTTTTAGGTCGTTTCCGCATTTTCCTAGTATACGATATAATAATTATTGGAAAATGTACATTCTTCGCATTTCAAGCTCGTAAAGAGCTTTAACATTTCTCGATCTGTCTGTCTTAAAATCACGAGCCTGTAGATTCATGGTTCTGGTATGCTAGAATATGACGACAGGCTCTACTTTTTAGGAGCTTTCTCCTCATAGTTTTTTGCGTGAATAGTTTTAGCGGTACGAAACAATTTTACTTTTATTCCTAACCAAAACTTGGACTTTTCACAATAAATCAAAACCTTTGTTCTTTTTTTTTCCAAACTGTAAACATGTACAGTTTGCCATGTAGTTGACGAAATAATTTGATTTGTTGCGGGTTACAGTACAGTTGTGACATCTCGCCACCTATAAAATAAAATGAATTTTTGTCACCCATTTTTATTTTTAAAAACTCTGCTCTCTTACAGTAAAGTCTATCTAAAAAGTCCTGTTCCATTTTCGCAATTCCCCAAACATTCCTGACAAACAAATGTGTATGTGTGTACTATACCACACAACCAAACCTTTCAAAATTAGCACACAGTCCCCAAATCTTATATGTACCTTACTCTTCCTATTTGCAAATGAACGTCACAGTTCTAAGTACATTAGTCACCACTCCATTTCAAATTCCACCCATATGAGTCTTGCAGTAAATATGGGATATTTCCGTTCTTATTATATCCAAGATAAGGTATCTTGCGCGCCTATTACACTTTCCGTACCATATTATGGGGTAGAAAGAAATCCCTGAAGACGTTTGCAGCTTATTGAAGAAGTGAATGGACAGATATATCGTCATACCCATATGATGTAGGTATAGCATATATGTAATTATTTCTACGGAAGGATACGTTGCCTAGCAAAAGTAATGCATTCACATGGCATTAATGTGATGCGTTACAAATTCAAAGCCACTCATACTGCATCCTGATTCCAACCGTCCCCATTCTGGAGCAGCTATAGTCTGCACCAACCACACAAGGAGTAGAAGGCTGAAGTCTATTTGCATTTCAGATTTATTATACCTTTGGTTGGAAATTACCTGCCAAGTAATATTATGGTATGTGTGTTGTAGCTGGGGTATTGGAGAATGGATTAGTTTATAGGGTGGTACGTTGTTTAGTGGTAAAGTAAAGTTCATAGTAGTGCCAGCATAAAAATGAGAAATGTCCGAGGATAACAAAAAACTGCAAATACTGGTGACCGAAAAAATGTGCGGGACCCAGATTTAAAATTACCTAAAGTTTTACGACTTTGCAACTTGAATGAAAATATTCTTATGAAAGGTATATTTAGGTAAACTTGGTTCAGAAAGAAAACTTCATTTCTAAGAAGAACGTGCCTTTCTGTGACAGCCTTGTTCTGATGCCATTCCTTCCTACATATACATATATCCTGAAAAGTATTACCTCAAAAGAGGCTTTGAGTTTGATTAGGTATATTTTCCTTTTTGACGTCTCTCTCCTATCGAATACTGCAGTTTTACAACTTTACACACGGTTTACTATATTTTCTAGTTACTGACAACTTGCACATTATGTAAATAATTTCTTGCATATTTTCCTACATGAAACACATATTCGACATCATTTCTGACGTCTATTGCATTAGAGTGCAATACACGTGTAATTTGGAGAAAATGCACTCAAAGGACTAATTAGTAGCTGAATGCTAGACACATTGCATAGATGGTTAATTTTTTAGGATAAGCATTACATTTGCATTTACCATTAGTAGAGCGAACGAAATGCCAAGATGAGGATAAGGAATAAGGGATACCTTACATACGAGATATATACGAGTATAAAATGTCTGGATATTTCTTGAAATATGTATGTATAAAATGCAAGTATGCATACTTATATACGAGTATGTAATGTATATGGAAGTGTATAGCAAGAAATGAGGATACATTCGTCTTCTATTAATATATAGTAGAAGAAACCATTTTGGAAATTTCTGATTTTAATTTCCAGATGAAGAGTGGGTTTCACAAGGAGTGAAATAGCAATTTGCAATTTTGTCTCTAATTAACAAATAGGCATATGCATATTTTTTGTAATTGAAACTCGCACTCGTAGAGATACAAATGTATGGCAAGTGGTGCAATACATTCGTCGCTGATTACTCATTATAACCTTGAAGTGCAGTGAAAGATGTATAATGCTGTAATGGTAATGTCTTAATTTGCATCGACGAACAGGATAATTTAGAAATGCGCAAAATTATGTAAGTACAGCACTTGGTTATTAATAAATTCATGGAGTATGGTTTTTTGATGGACTATTAATTTGTTGGGGGTGGGAAATTTTTTTTTGTTTCATTTTGCATATGCTGACTTATATATGGATAAGTCTGAGTGGAGCATACTTGAAACAAAAAATATCGATTAGTCTCGCATTTTTTTCTATGGAAAGCCAATGGTTTGTTAACTAATAGTTTGTTTAACCTTTGTGAAGAACAATAAATTTCAAAATTCCATTAGAATTAAATACATAAATCTGACTATGATTTAGACAAAAAAATAGCTTTTTTGAGAAAATAGACCTTCTTCGGAACCACCTTCACTCCTGTTAAATTTTTTTAAAAAGAACTATCTGTAATTTTTCTGCAAATTACACCGGTAAATAAAATTTGGATAAGTGGCTATAGGGTGGAGGCTGGGGTTGTCAAAAACCGTCCCGTTTCGGTTTCTTGCAAAGCTGGTTTGACCGTCCGGTTTTAACCGGTACCGGATTTCCGGTTAACAGAGTCTTTTCATTGATTTGCTTAGAATTTCAGTAAAAAAATGCATACACACTCTTTTTGCTTGTGTTCGTGTCGTATGCAAAAACAAATCAAAGGTAATTTGACGAAGCGAGGGTTCTACGAGTAATAGCAAAAAGGATTGTTCGAAATATTGTTTAAAGGCTGAAATTTAAAAACGAAGTTATTCATAAGGAACAGGTAATAGAATTGCAGACTGAAAAATCAAAAAACTATTAAAAATTATATGAATTTTGAAAGAATTTTTTTCCGGTTTTACCTAACCGGATAGACAAGCAACCACCCGGGCTTAAACCAGGAGGAGGAAAAAACGAAAATAACCCGGTTATCTTGCCGATTTGGAAAGCTAACAACTTTTTTGTCTGTTAGATTTATTTTTGTGTTGTTTTTTATTTAAGTTTAGATCTTTAACTTTAATGAAATTTTAATATGGAACTGTACAGCATTGTTAATCAAACGAAATTTGTGTCATTTTTTTAAATGGCGGATCAGAAATTGCATTTACGATGTTTGTATTGTTCCAACAGGCTTCAAGTGTATGGGCGATGGGAACCAAATTCTGACGATTGATTTTGACCTCGATTGTGCCGAAAACATAGCACGTTCAACATAGGTATAGTTGCCTATAAAACATGGCTTGGTACGCCAGATTTTAATAAAGGGCTTGGCACCTTTACTTCTACAGAGCTCAGTTTCCTTCGCTTCAATTAAGGGCCCTGCCGTTCTCGAATCGTGGTCTCTCGGAAAATGGTGACAAAAAATGGTCGTCGCGCTAAAGCTCTGTTTTCCAACATCGCGGGAGACTGTGGAGTTTTTTTTTGTAAAAAAAAATGCACCTTGACAATAAAAAATTTTTTTTTTGTCAAAGGTTCAAGAGTTGCCATAGAATATCGGTTATAATCCAACTTACCGGACACTTGCGGTCGGGTGGCAACGAAAAGGATTCATGTACCGAAATTTGGCCCTATAAAATTCCCGTTATCTTTACCTAAACTCTTTTCATTAAAAAACAAAATGATTCTTTGTCAGGCTTAGTGGCTCGCACACACTTTCGAGTTGGAAACCGCTGAGCTAAAGGTTTCAGATTTTTTCTTGGTGCTACCGGTAAAAAAAAAGTACATATGTATATGATAAACCACAGGCTCCGCGGGAACTTAAGAAACACATTTGAGCAGAAATTGTGGAAAATATTACCGACTACACTTTAAAGAGTTATGCAAAATGACAAAAAATGAGCCATGCCCTGCTATTTTAAAGATGATTGCTGAGGGGATGAAATTTTCATCGAAATTCTAGACTAATTCTAAATATCTGAACTAGGGATGTCAAAAACCGGCCCATAACCCGGTTTTCTCGCAAAGCCGGTTAGACCGTCCGGTTTTAACCGGGCTCAAAGTACCGGTTTTCGGTTAACCGGTTTTTCATTGAATTGCTTAGAATTTAAGCAAAATAATGCATACACACTCGTTAAGCTGATGTTCGTATAGAAATATGACTGTGTAATGGAGCCCTAAAAGAGAAACATGTTGAACAAAAAAGATAATCAAATAAAATTGTCAAAAGTATTCATAATGTTTCAAAATTAGTTAACTGAGTTTTATTGCTAGACAATGTATATAATGCAGTCAAAATATCCCATTTCAGGCCTCCAAAAGGTCCCAAAAAGGACAAAAAAGGATATTCTTTAATCCTTGGCCAGACGTCAGCATGTGGGGTATCAAATCAAAGGGGACGTCGAGTACATTACGTATCCGGTGTTTGTTTCCTGTTTCAAGGATCCTCAACGGAATAAATCGAGATTAAATCAAAAATTATTGTGTTTTCCGTGTATCTTTCCAAAGCCATAACTACGAGAATAATCCAAGTTGTCACTACGTTTCTCACTTTTCCGAATCTATGATAGGTTAAGATTCTACCATTAAATTTGCTAAGAAAAAAATTATCGGAAAGCTATGAAAAAACACATTAAAGGACACTAATTACAAACCTTGATTGAAAGTGAGCATGCGGGGTGTCATGTCAAAGAGGACGTCGAGTGCATTGCATATCCGGTGTTTGTTTCCTGTTTCAAGGACACTAAATGGAAAAATTCGGGCTGAAACGAAAAATTACGGCTTTGGAAAGATACATATTCGAGAAACATGAAAATTTTCCATTGGATCCCAATTTTCTCCTGAAACAAGTAATAAACGCCAGATATGGAATGTACTCGACGTCCTTTTTGATATGACACCCCGCATGCCCACGTTCGATCAAGGTTTGTAATTAGTGTCCTTTTTGAGAGCTTTCCGATCATTTTTTTCTTAGCAAATTTAATGGTAAAATCTTTAGCTATTATAAATTCGGAAAAGTGAGAAACGTGTGACAATTTGAATTACTCTCGTAATTAGGGCTTCGGAAAGAAACACGGGAAACACAATAATTCTCCATTTAATCTCGATTTATTCCGTTGAGGGTCCTTGAAACATGGACGCGGATGTCGTAGCAACTGCCGATTCGTCTTCCTATAACAATGAACTCTAAATGCACTGATCTGATACACATATACCTTCACGACGCACAAAAGATACACGTGTGACACGCAACGTAAACAATATATGCCTTGGAAAGGAAAAATGCAAAGAGCGGTAGCTTGAGGAAGCGATGGTTCTTGGAATAATAGCACTAAGGAGAGTGTTCGGAAATACGAAATTTTTCATAGAAGACAATCAATAGAATTACAGACTGACAAATCAAGAAAATTTAAAAATTTTATGAATTTGGAAAGTTTTTTTCCCGGTTTTAACCGGATGGGCAAACAACCGTCCGGGTTAAAACCGGGAGGATGAAAAAAACCGAAAAAAACCGGTTAACCGTTTTGAAAGTACCGGTTTTCGGACTAACCGTCCGGTTTTTGACATCCCTAATCTGAACCGAAAAATTTTACAGTTTCGCCTGTTTGTGGTATTCACATAGGCTACCAATTAGTAGCTCGCGATTCCAATTGGACGCAATTATCGCTTTTACACTACTATCAATCTCACTCGCTGCCAAATTCAGATATTCAATATATTTTTGCAGTATTTCAGTAATTCAGTTGTCAATTGTACAGCGCTGTACAACAGTGTATACTATTTATCGAATACATAGTGACAATTTTGCAACTTTTGATAGTGTTTTTGTCTGAAGCAGTACTATTATCGAATCCGAATGACCTAACATTAATACAAACCCAGTCCCCGATTTTGATAATTAAATTTATGAAAACTTCTACAATGAAATTTTGATTACGTCGTCTTTCAACTGGCATTTGGCAGCCTGTGTGAATGAAGTTTTAGCTCGAAAAGTGACATTAAACTGCTTGCCTACTAGGAACATTTGAAAATCTGGTCTTACCACTGGTAGTCTACCCAGATGTTGGAGCCACTTTCTGAATTTTGGATTTTTTTTTAGCTTTAATTATGTATACTTTATTCAAAAGTTGTTAGACGTATAAATCGGTGAGGAACTTTCTGTCTATCCTTTACAACAAAATCCTTTTGTTGTAGTTGTCTGTATAGGCATGCCATTCTCGGTTTAAGCAAATCCTTAATGCTACAAATATTGGTGTAGGTGCTTTCTATCAGGAGCTATATTGCACAAGCCATTAATTTTGTGGATGTTTTAAAAAAATATTGTGGCTATTTATGTGAATACCTAATTATATATTTTTCAATAAATCTGAATTTGAATTTGAAAAAAAAAATGTAAATCTTAATAAATGTAAATTACACATGATTCTTTTGGGTCTTCTTCTCCAGTACCGTATATAGCTCCATGTGGGGTCATGATGCGTTAACTCAGCCGTTTATAGGCAATTTCGAGTCAACGTAACATTGCATATAATTTCGGAGTGTATAATGTTGCAAGCACTATATATTTCCTATCCGCACATGTACGGAAATTTTGGACCAAGCCGAGATTCGATCTTCGGACTTCTAGATTACTAGCATCGTAAAGTGCGACTTAACCAAGTGAGCCATAGAGCGTGGGTCTTACATTGCATATAAATTCGAAATGTAATATTGCCAGCAGTTTTATTTTCTGCATACAGAAAAATAAATATAAACTCACCTCCCTATTCACTGATGAGGCCATTCATTGCATAAATAGACATTACACCATTACATTCCAAGCAAATTCTATGTGGTTATACAGTTGAGATTAAAAAATCCTTTTTAATTAAAATTAAAATTTACACATCAGGCTTTATATGTATGTTATGACTAACGCACAACCAAAGAGATACAAACGTATACGTAGAATAGGGGTTTCCTTTCCACATAAATAAGGATTTTTTCCTTGTTCCTTGTCATGATGATATGTAAGGCTTTTCTCTCATTTAAATCCTTAGTTGCCTTTTATGATTCTATACATATGTAGCTGTTTTTTATTTCGATTCCGTGCTAAATTCAATGTTTGTTTTTTAATTGTCGTTTTTTCTGTTTTAAAACAAGTTACAAAAGTAAACATCAGTGTGAGTCAAATCAAAGTTTTCAATACCGGAGCATGCAGTTAATAGCTTACACTGTATTACCATCATAAGCGTTGAAGCGAAATTATTAACAATGGAGAATCAAATCCTCTGGCCCATTCAACGCTTTCATAACTTACAACAGACATTAGAAAATATTAATATGTATGTACATATTAAAAATTTGATTTTAATTATACTGAATAAATTAGGATTTTTATTTTTATTTTAAAATTTGTATGTGAATTAATTATTTTAAATTATGATTGACAATCTTCGCTTGAAATTTAGGGGTAGTTTCCGAAAATACCTTGGCCCCTTTTCTTGCTTCACTACGGCATACCACTTAGCATACCAGCATGTTCCCACATCCAATTCTCCCCTATGTGTACGCCTGTTACCAATTTAAAGGACAATTTTTTGTCCTCAGCTATAAGTCACATTTACACAAAAGGGTAACATGTAATTAAAAACTTTTCTTTAGATTTCCTGAAAAATTGCTCGTCGCTTTTTTATATTTGTTTCGTTTTTTTTACTTCTGCCAAATGCATATATTGCGGAATGCACGTTTGCTCGCTTTGTTCGAAAACATTTTCAGTGGTTTTAATTCATCTCCTACAAAAAAAAAAAACCGGCACAGTATAATAGGATACAAAAGGGTGTCGCATATGATAGGCATGCAGTTTTTAATGACATAATGGCTATATGATGAATACACCTATGTGACGACCATTGGCGGTCGGGTGGCTTCTATAAAAGCTAAAGACTCTCAGATGCACTTTTCAGTTTTTTTTTATTATTTTGCACTCTAATTTTTATTTCACACATTGCATGTTCTTTCTTCCTCTGAATGTGTCGTCGAAATTATTTTATTTTCGGATAAAAGAGAAAACTTACAATGTAGCGAGGCACGTTTGAATGAGCGTGTTTCAATGCACAAAATTGCACTTTTGCACTCGTCCACTACACACTAAACTTTTAAGAAGAACTTAACGAGGGCCCGAGCGATGTACATATTATAGTGAGGAGCATCCAACATAAAGGGATGAAAGACTGCGCGGTGCGACTTTTCACTATACACTTACCTTCCTTCGTGTCGCGCCGAGCGCACACTTGTCACAAATTAATATGTGAGTTGAAGTGGTGGAAAATGGCCTTATGAGATCGACTTCTTGGCGGTAACAAACGCGGGCGAAAGGACGACGACGACGTGCGATAAAAATTGTAACAAACGGGTGTGAATAATGAGAACATTTGCCTTTTTCTCAATTATGTAATTATTTCAAAAGGAGTTTTGCGCGGTAATTTGTGATGTCTTTGTGCAGTAGTGATGTGTATGCATTATGGGTATGAATGTATGATGAATGGTGTATGGTTTTTGATGATATGGTGTTACGGCGGAAGTGACATGACGATTTATTTGAATTGAAATCTTAACGGCTGCAAGACCGTTTTTATGGGCAAATGTATTTCAGATACTGGATACGAGATGGTGCGATTGAATTCGCCGAAGCTTGGTGTCTGGGATACATGCTGAGTTGTGTATGGACTAGGGTATTTTCGAAGTATGGTACAGAACTTGATGCTGGGACATTTATTGAGATTTGTTCCCTGTTATATTGGAAATTGATGACGGAAGGATATTCTGAGTTGTGAGATTTGTTGTTTGGAACTTATTTTAATTATCTGGTAGAACTTATTGTAAAACTGGAAAATGGGACAAGCATGCAAAGAGATTTTAATAAACCAACATTGAAAAATTAAGATAAGAATGTGAAGGAAATACACAGTACATAACAGGTCCGTTTTATTGGGTCGGAGCAGGATAGAACATAATACATAACAACACCTGGAATTGTGCTGTTCTATCCTGTTCTGACCCAATAAAACCAGCCCATTATGCACCAATTTATATAGCACAATACAGCATAAATGTCGACAGCTTTCTACTCAAATTGCGAAAATTATCGAATGAATTTGAATTAAATTAAACAATAAATATATAATTCACGAAAATCTAAGTGTATATCTCAATTACCGCTGAATCAGTGGCGTAGATAAAGGGAAAGTATCGAGTCCCCCTGTGGCCACACATTTTGTACAGAGTACCACACACTACCACTATAGGAATGAGCAATTAAATGACTAATATTTATTTTTAATGTAATTTGAAAATAAAAACCAATGGATATTATTAGTTTTAATAAAATGAATGAAAAAAAAACATCTGACAAATTGTGTAGTCATTAGGTGATTTCAGATTGCAAAGTGTGGTTGAAAAAATGTTTTTGTCTGCTTCTTATGTTTTTTGGGGTGCTGAGCTCGAATCCGGAGCTTCCTACCAAAATTGCGTTGCGGAACAGGACCACAACCGCGAAAAAAAAACCCAAAATTTTCGTAGTTTTCCCATTTTTTGGATTGTATCTCCGTAAGCGTTTATCCAAAAACCTGTCAAAGAAAATGTTAGAGAAAACATAATTACGGATCCAACGCTCCATTAATCTATAAAATGTGTTAGCGGTATAGCTACAATTGATATTCAGTAGGACCCCGATAATCCGGACCCCAAAAATCCGGAAGTTCGATAATCCGGATTCGGTTTTGTGCCAAATTTTGTTTAAATTTTCATAATATTCGACAATTTCATAAAGTTTGCTCAAGCGTACTGCTATATAAACTTAAGATAACGCAAATTTTGAATACAAAATTATTATTTATCGTTAGAATGGTTATCTTTTTTATTGTTTGAGTATAAATACAGTCCACCAAGGTGTAAATTAGTGCATTGCGAAAATTCGGACAATTCGATAATCCGGATGGGGTCCAGTCCCAAGCTATCCGGAATATCGGGCTCTACTAGTCATTTTTTCGGTGTTTGGCAATTTAGACCCTGTTTTGCAACAACATTTTTGTGGAAAGTTAAGGATTCAGCTTCAGCACTCCGAAGTACATAATGTACAAGAAAAATGCGACATTTGCTACCACAAATGAAAAGCCGTTCAATCTCAAAATTTATTTCACAATATAGAACTATGTTAAAAATAGCAAATTTAAAATATCAACAGTAATAATACGCTCAACGGATTTATAATATTTATGTCTTTTTGGGCGCGCAATCATGTGCTCTCTGGTAGTCTGGCTGGTCTAGCGGTTAGTGCGCGCACCTTCAGTGCACAGGGTCATGAGTTCAAATCTCACCGTGTTCCATGGTGTTTTTCGAACTCACGAGCTTATGACGAACTATGATCTCACTCAGATGTTAAACGAGTACCCATTTATGGGGATAAATAACACTGCTGAGCGTGATGCTGATCTCATTACCTCAAAAAAAAAAAGCAGATAAGAACTTGGAAATAGGATGTCACTAACACATCCTGCGGCCTTAGTCCAATGTTGGATTGTCGCGCCTGTTATTTTAATAATGTGCTCTCTAACATTTTCATGGAGAGTATATAGTATAGTTGCTCTGATATAAAGGTGCTTCCCACCCATATACTATATTAATATTTTGAAAGAGTAGTTTTTGCGTAATGGAAAAAGATGAATTCCTTTTTAAAAGCATTCAGAGATCTTGAAGCAAAAACTAATCGCATAGGCTTGCATGCCAACCTCTGGAATTAGTATAGTGATTTTAGTTGAAAAAATGATGAAATCCAAACATCCAAAAAAAGAGCTGACTTTTGATGCCAATTTGTTCTATGGTCTGACCGAATTACGCAGTAAAAAGTTACCCTTTTTTGCGCGTCACATTTGGGGGGAGGGGGTGGTAAAGGGATGAAATTATGATTTTTCGCAAATATTGTGTTAACTGTAATATTTACAGCAAATTGATAGTTACATTCGTCTCTCTAGCTCCTGAAGTTATTTAATTGGAGCTATGGTCATTCGGATAACTATTCCATCAATATATAGCTGGCTCACATGGAGTCTCAGGCTGCTCCGACAAAGCATACCCATATTTCCCCTATTAACATTTTTCAACAAGACATGCCTTGTAACTTATCTCCAAATCACAGTAGGCTCGAAAAAATTTGGCAAACGTTAAGGCTAAGTCCCATTAGACCCTCCACCAAATATTACTTCGATCGGATTAAAACAAAGGGTACCTCCCATACAAATTATTAAAATTCAATGCCACTAGTTTATTAAGAAATAAGGGAACAATAGGCCAGTCAATAAACCGAAATAGGCGAAAGGCGTTAGGTCGCAAAAAATAGCTCGGCTCTGGTTTTTTGGGATATTGCTAGGGTAGATACCAGTAGTGTACCACCAAGTTTGCAACCTGTGCTAACCCCGTGACCCTAAAAGAACTTCAAAATTTTCGGACTTTTTTCATATTTTGGTTTGTAATTTTTAAAAGGCGCTTCCTACAAGAAAATCATTCACTGCGCTTTTAAAGCTAACAAAATCTTCATTAATTTGAGTGGAACCCCAGCTTTGTAGGTATACCAAGGAGCCCAAGATACAGCATTTTAAAAGATGTTGCTGAAATTATAATACGACGTACTCTATGACGTGTTCCGATTTCATCTGTTCCTGGATGCGTTGAGGCTAATCCAGGAACACAGTTAGATGAATTTTGGCTAAGATTCAAAAAGAAAAAAACGTTTTTCTTACAATAACCTAATACTTAGGGGATGGTTTGTATGACAGCCCTATGACGCAATGTTCCGATTCCATCCATTCCTAGATATGTTTATAGGCTTTACTATGAACACATTTGGGTGACGTTTAGTTTAGATTGGTTCATAAAGAAAAAAGTTTTTCTTAGAGGAACCTAATTTCCAGAGGTTGGTTTGTATGACAGCTCTATGACGTAGTGTTCCAATTTAATCCGTTCCAAGATATTTTTTGAGGCTTAATCAGGAACACACTTGGGTGAAGTTTGGTTAATATTGATTCATAAAGAAAAAAAAAATTCTTAGAAGAACCTGATTTTCGAGGGCAGCCCTATGACCCCATGGTCCCATTCCATTCGTTCCGACATATATATATAACTTCGTGTCACATGACTTTCTCCGTACAATGCGCATTTAAGCCGATATTTAGTTCGGAAGATGACTAAAAAACAATTTCGAACTTGTTTACAAAAAAAAACAATATTTGAAGTGCTCTCTCTTGGGATCCTTTACACCTACAAAGCTGGAGGTGAACTCAAATTAAAGAAGGTTTTGTTAGCTTTAAAAATCCAGTAGACGACTTTCTTGTACACTGAAAAAAAAATCATCATAATATTAATGAACTAGGAGCATAGACTTTTTTCATTACCATGATGAATTAGTTCATAGTAAATAAACCTTCTCTTCCTTAAGATAATACAGAGTTCATCTATTTAACGAAACACCGGTCGTTAGTACGTATAACGTACGTAAAGCGATCATGAACACAATGAACTTGCAGTAGAATCTTATGCATTGTACATTCCGGCTATGAACCCATATATTAGCCGCGATGTAAGTAAATCAAACAAAATTTGATGTTATTGTTCATTTATTACATGACATCGTTCATAGTAATATGTACTACTATGAACGATGCCATTATCGCTTTAAGTGTATTTTATAAACCCTCATCACGTATAGTCTGCGTGGTGTAGTAGGTAGGGACCCTATGATTTGAAGACAGACGCCCTGTCTGTCTTCAAATCATAGGGTCCCGGGATCGATTCCCACTGTAGGTAGGTAGGTAATTTTTATGGCTTTTCAGAGCAGAGGTAAAATGTAGAGTGAATGTCGTCAACTCTTATGAACCTGGATGCCGGCCTGCGCCAGTTTTTTTTTTAAATTGATGAACTCAGTAATTATATCAATCAACAAGTTGTTAATTTTATCAATTAGTTCATAATTTTAATGAACTTTTTGTTCGTTGTTTTGATAACAACAAATTCATAAGGCTGATGAAAGCCGTCTTCGGTGGGATATCGGTGTAAATATTCATTACTTTAATGAACAATTTCATTGTTTCAGGGTACCTTTTTCGTTCAGTGTAGGAAGCACCTTTAGGAAATTGCAAACTAAAATATGAAAAAAGTGCGGAAAATTTAAGGTTTTTTGAGGGTCACGGGTTTTTTAAAGTTGCAAACTTGGCGGTACATTTCTGGTATCAACCCTAACAATATCCCAAAAAACCAGAGCCGAGCTATTTTTTGCGACCTAAAATCATAAAATGACTGGCCTACAAGTCAACTAAAATTAAAGTTTTGTTCGTAGGCAATTTTCGGGTCATTTTGTATGGGAGGTACCCCTTATTTTAATCAGATCAAAGTAATTTTTGGTGGAAGGTCTAATGGGAATTAGCCTTAACGTAATGTTAATAGGGGAAGTATGGGTATGCTTTGTCGGAGCTGCCTGAGTCTCCGTTTAGGCCAGCTATATATTGATAGGAATAGTTATCCCAATGACCATGGCTCCAATTAAATAACTTCAGGAACTAGAGGGACAAATGTAACTATCAACAAATCGGAATTACATCGGATGTTTTTAGGTCTAGTATATAATCTGCCAAGAGAAGGTATAGGGTATTATATATCATTAGAAAGGGAATTTTGTGTAGTTTAAATTGTTCTCAGAACAGTTTGATGTAAATATTACAGTTAACACAATATTTGCGAAAATTCATAATTTCACCCCTTTGCTACCCCCTCCCCCCCAAATGTGACGCGCAAAAAAGTGTAACTTTTTACTGCGTAATACGGTCAGACCGTAGAACAAATTAGCATCTAAAGTCAGCTCTTTTTTTGGATGTTTGGGTCGAAAGCTAAAATCACTATACTAATTCAAATCAACGTCCAATAACGTCAATGGATATCTTCCAGTAAGTAATTGGATTTACCGTCGTACGTTCTCGTACCAGTGGCGTAGAAAACATTTCGAAGGGATATGTTATCGATCAGCAATTATTCTTTCAGCAGCACATGGAAAATATATATATATATATACAGTGCGTACTCGATAGTCCGGACTAATAAAAACCGGGGTCGATTCGGACTACAGAGGAGTTCGGACTAGTGGAAGCCTTTTATTTGCTCTGAATTTCGAGGAAATTGACGATTTTAAACAATTTTTTCGGAGAATCGACTTTCTATTTTCGAAGAATTTTACTCTGTTATTCTACTTATTGTTGTTTCCAAGAGCAAAGAAAAAAGTTGTTTTTAATTCGGACGATAATATTGCTGTTAATATGAGAAAAAAGTGAGATTCGGACTAGAGGGGCACTTGAAATTCGGACTACAGAGTGTACAATGCAATCTTTGAGGTGATCCGGATTACTGGAAATTCGAGGTTTCGAGGCTTCGGACTATCGAGTACGCACTGTATATACAGGGTGTCCCACGACTCTTGGTACATACGATAATGGGTGATAGTACAGCTCATTTGGGTACAATTAATGTTCTACATGACCCCTCTATCTTTAACCGTTATAAAGTTATCGCATTTTTTGTTAATAGTCTCAGAAACCTCGACTTGCCGAGCAAAATCACTATTTGCCACACTCCCGAATATTTGATCCGAGGTTTGACTTTACTTTCTGAAACTACACAAAATTCTACATAAAATAACTGTTTTGCCAATTAAATAATTTAAAACCCTACCCAGATACAACCATTCAAACTTTTAAGAAATTCGAAAATTGATTTTTCATTGAAAATTTAAATTGTAAAATCGTAACGGTACCTTGAACTGACAAATGTGCAAAGTTGATATTTCGAACGACATATAAAAATTAGGGTCTTAGGATTTGAAAAATTGCATATCTTACGTGTTAAAGAGAAAAAATCGTGGTTCCAAGAGAAAACCAAAGTAAACTTTTCCACAATTTTTATACGAGTTTTATTTAGTAAACAAGATTTTTTTTTTAGTTAAAAACGAAAAAAACACGATACCGACGTTAATTTTGGGCGCGGCCGAAATTTTGATACCCTTCACTCTTCTCATGCTAATATTTTCTTTCGGGTGTACTTATGACTTATGTTTAATCCCCCCCCCCATTCTTTCACTTCCGTTTTCACATAGTTTCGTTACCTCGATAAAACATATTTGCGTGAGGTTTGGTTAGAATAACTGCACAAACGAAAAAAAAAACTTTTTTTGGTGGGAGGTGGGATGCCCCCATAGTAAGAATATATTTGTTTTTACATATTTTTGTACTTTCTATAAAGTTACATTGCAAAAACAAATACATCTATTCGTATTATGGGGCTATACCCCCTCCCACCAAAAAAAAAGTTTTTTTTTCGTTTGTGCAGTTATACTAACCAAACCTCACGCAAATATGTTTTATCGAGGTAACGAAACTATGTGAAAACGGAAGTGAAAGAATGGGGGAGATTAAACATAAGTCATAAGTACACCGGAAAAAAAATATTAGCCCGAGAAGAGTGAAGGGTATCAAAATTTCTGCCGCGCCCGAAATTAACCTCGGTATCGTGTTTTACTGAAAAAAATCTTGTTTACTAAATAAAACTCGTATAAAAATTGTGGAAACGTTTACATTGGTTTTCTCTTGGAACCACGTTTTTTTCTCTTTAACACGTAAGATATGCAATTTTTCAAATCCTTAGACCCTAATTTTTATATGTTGTTCGAAGGCTAACATTATGAGGAAACTTTTATCAACTTTGCACATTTGTCAGTTCAAAGTACCGTTACGATTTTACAATTTAAATTTTCGATGAAAAATCAATTTTCGAATTTCTTAAAAGTTTGAATGGTCGTATCTGGGTAGGGTTTTAAATTATTTAATTGGCAAAACAGTTATTTTATGTAGAATTTTGTGGAGTTTCAGAAAGTAAAGTCAAATCTCGGATCAAATATTTGGGAGTGTGGCAAATAGTGATTTTGCTCTGCAGGCCGAGGTTTCTGACACTATTAACAAAAAATGCTATAACTTTATAACGGTTAAAGATAGAGGGGTCATGTAGAACATTAATTGTACCCAAATGAGCTGTACTATCACCCATTATCGTATGTACCAAGAGTCGCGGGACACCCTGTATAACTCATAGTCCAGCGAATTGAATAGTAAACAAATAGCCCGATTAACGGAAATCTAGTTCTAATTCATTAATTCAATTTTATTCGGTAAAATCCGAAACAGTTACACCTGAGAAATAGCTTTAACATTTCTCCTTACATTTAAAATTTTAAGCAAGCTTCACATTAACAAAAAATTATCTTCAACATTTCCAAAAAAGATTCCCACTAAAAAAAAACCTTCAGAATTGATTTTTAAGAAAATAAAATATTTCCATAGAATGTTGCTTGTATTGCCGACTCTAGATACTAAAAATAAATAGAAGTTTCTTCTGACGAGTGACACGTTTGAAGTGGAGCGTTAAGCAACTTACCGTCCTTGATAAATTGCATTGCTTCGGCTTAGCATTCACAATAATGCAAATTTTGCCGTTGATTGTGAGTAAATTTAAAATTGATTGATTGATTGATTGATTGATTTTGGAGGTGGATGCGGCAAGAATAGGCTTAATAGTGAGTGGGTTAGTCTGCATAACATGTCACACCGGGAAGCAAGATGCAGTTCCTTTTACAAATAAAAAAATGCTCTTATTTAGGCACTAACAGAAAAATAACGTTTGTAGCAAGATATCTCTAGAACGCTAGTACATACAACACTATAGGAACTGTCCAAACTAAGATAGTAAAATTTAAGTTATGGCAAATACTGCCAAAAGGGTCAATTTCGAATGCGTTTTTTGGTCAGTATTTATTTGTACAAAGTGTAGCCAATTCAATTTCAGAGAATCAAATTAAAAAAAAAAATATTTATAAAAGAAATATTTCCTCTTGTTTGTTTGTTGCATTGCCCTAACTCTTTGAGGACGACTACCCCGTGTGGTTTGTAGTTGTTAATGTTTGGACGACCACTGAATTCGAAGTGTGATGCGGTTGTCGTCATACCACTTCTAAGTCGCATTTCTATTTATTATTCTACGATAAGAAAATTCCTTAAACGCAATGTTCCGTTCCGAGTTTCAAAAACTGGTTTCTCTATGAATCTCTACGATTTCGGCTACAGAGCACGACGCCACTGTCTCGTACGCAGATTTCAAGGATGTTATTCAAACAATATGTACCACTTTTCTGTTCCGTTATCTTCTGGAATTCCATAGGCTCATACAAGTCACTTGTCTATTAAAAAATATATGCAGTTTGATTTACCCTCTTCCCCTAAAATAATTTTTGGGTGAACAATCGTAAAAAACTAATAATAATCAAAGAAATATACGATATTTTATTGGTAAAAAGCATGTACACATATGGCCAAAAAAATAAGTACACCCATACGAATTTTTCTTATCACCCTGTAGCCAAGTAGTTATTTGAGTAAATAAAATCATATCGAAAGATTTAAATACTTAATTTGTAAGGAATCAAATAATATGTAAATTAGCATATTTTAATAAATAACAGCTTTCATCTACCTTGAAAAAGTACGAACTGACTAAAATAGGCTGGACAAAATAATAAGTACATGTCAGCTAATTTGATTAAAACTGGTTTTAATTAAAATATTATGTTCTGATTCGACAAGAATTTGATTTATTTTATTATTTAAAAGAAAATGATCCATACTTAAAAAAAAAAAAATGTTTTTGTTGGCCCTCTGGTGAAGAATTACTCTTAAGTTCCCATACATCCATATATCCAGTTACTTCCAGGAAATTCCGTATTTGGTCCGTTTTGTGAAAACTTTGTTTCTAGTTCATTGATTCAACTCTCCCTAAACATTCTGGATTCAATTTGACTCTAGTAACAACGTGAAAAGCCACTCGATTTGGTTGAAGCGGATCCTTGACCAGTTTGTGAGGTATGGTTAGGGTTAATATCCTGCTGAAATCCCCATTTAAAGTGTATGGGCTCATCAGTTAAATATTCTGGGACTATCAACTAACATTTCTTATATGGAAATTGCCTTATAGTAACGGTTATTAGGTACATTTGAACGAAACCAAACTATGAAAATTAAGCCACAGACTAACTTTTTTCCGACTCCATTGGAAATAGCCAGTTAATGTACCGTATATCATATTATTCTTTTCCTGAATGAAGAATATTACGATAAGAGTAGTTTAGAATTAAATTTATTACGATCTCCTAAATAAAACAAAATATTCTGTGAGTTTTCATTGTTCGGTCTAAAACCAGAAGAACTATCCATACAAAATTTTCTTGTACTGTCAACACTTTTTGACATCACCATGGAAAGTTCTAAACTTTTTACGAAAACTGCTTTACTTCTTGTATTCTCCGATTAACTTTTCAAAGGGATTCTCTATTTTCAATATTTACTGCGAAAATCATCCGTCAAGCCAAGGGAACTTTTCTCGCCATAGTTATAATAAGATCGATAGTTATCCTTAAGGCCCTTACATGGACCTTTTTGACGCATTTGAGACTGCTTTTATTTAGTTTAATGAATTACACAGTAAATACAATGTTTAGCTGGTTTATTTCGTTATTGAAAGAATAATTTTTCCGCTATTCCAAATTTTCGGACTCAAAATGTCTTTTTTCGTACCTACCATGCGTTTTTCGCCCCTTAAGAATTTTTGTTTGTTTTTAATTTAACGCTTGTTGCATACACCAATGAATAAAAAAACAAATCCTTACAGAAAATAGTAAGTTGTTGTCAAAAAATTTATAAAACCGATAGTGTACTTATTATTTTGACCAAGCTGAAAACCCACTTCAAAGCTGATATCGGGAGAGACTAAAATAATAGGGAGTTGGCATTTAGTTTTAAGGTTCCGTTGGCAATGTTGTATCCTAATTGTTGTTATGGCTATCTATTTGGAGTAATTCAATTTTAAAAAGGGTATGCAAATTTGGCATAAAATAGTACATGAGGGGTGTACTTATTTTTTTGGCCATATGTGTATATTACAATTTTTGCAGGATTGTTATCCCGGCCCCCGGATTTCGGAGTGTCTGCAAATAAAAACAATGGGGGGGGGGGGGTAATATTTATTGTTTTTTATTTTTATTTAAAAAACGTAGAAAAATACAGTAAAAAATGCTGAACATGGAAGAAACTACAAAAAAAATTCCTTTGCAATGGAAACTTATAAAATACATATTTGACTCAATGCATATCAAACCTAAACTTTAAATCGGTACAATTTATTGTTAAAATTATGGTAGGTATCTAACAGTTATTAATTTTGAACATTTATTATTATTTATATTTATTGTTTTTCAGAAATCTGCTAGAAATATTTTGGATATTGTTAAACGCATATCATTCAATTGACAAAGGTATGATGTAACAAATAATATTTTGTTGAATCATTTGTATTTTTATCCAGTTCGTTTCCACCACCCAATTATGCATATTATATATTGATTTTAATGAGATACATGATATCGTTTCAAAAAGAAATGACACTTTCTTCTTCGCTCATCCGTACACCAACAAGAAAAAAATAAGCTTCAATTATATCGACACGGTGACATAATCTCCTTAACCTCAATGACAAAATCCCCTGTCTTTTAAGCGCGGGTAAATCACACCACGATTCTGAATATTAAATAAGGATACCAACTGTGTGTGTGGGTTATCATCGCCTTTATTTGATGAGGTGTTATTTCCACCCGGAATAAAAAGGAGAAAATTGGACGACCCAGAACCAAATAACCAGCTAACAAATAATATTTCCGAAGACAAGATAAAAGGTAAAAAAAAATGAAAGAAAAATCGTGACAAGCTTCCTAACAATATAAGGATGCACTTAAAAAAGTATCTTTCTAAATCGATGTCCTCTCATTGAATTTCACACTTCGTTAGGGACGTAATGTTGCCATCGCACCATTATCACAGCAAAAAAACTGAAGTTTAGGAAATTTTATCCAAACGAGAGTGAAGTTGTTTGTTTGAATGAAAAAAAAAAGTATTTATGCCGCAATGGATTAATATCTTTTTATAAAAGTTGAATACGCATATTAGGAAAAATTAATAATCGGATATCAGACAATTACCGCGTTCGAAATTTATTTTGAGTATTAAAATATTAAATTAATAATAAGTGTTTAGTGTTTATAATTTCAATGAAAAAAATACCTCGTTGTATTTATTTTTAAGTTGGATTATTTTGCTTTGTATAAAATCATCTAAATGTTGTTTTATTATAACAAATTAATGTCAAAACAGAAAATTCATTAAATTAGGTCATGCCAAATTATCAATACCAAATATAGTCTCTGTATTAAGATTTCGGAAACTATTGGTGTTTAATCTCCCCGGCCGTATCTTTACGTAATGAATGTGAGCATTTTCATATTAGTCCTATACAAACTAATCAAACAATATTCTAATTTTTCCATCCAATTAAACAAGTATACCTGGCATCAAATAAGAGAGTAGAGGGTCTCTTAAGACTTAAAAAAAATTGTTTTTCTGACATTCGATCGCAGAAGAAGGAGTTTCGCCAAAGCTATAGAATACGTTCAAATACGCACTTCAATTTTACTCAAATTGTCTTTACAATAAGGACAAATTCTTATCTCCTCTCTTACTCGAGTTTGTGTCGTTGAAACTTTTCGTTAGATGATTCATTAGTGACTTTATTAAAAGGCAGATTATCCTTGAATGGCGGATAATTATCGAGATTTTTGTCCACTTGACTTGATTCTTTCGCGCGCGATAGGATGGATGTTAATGATAATGATGACAACGATGATGATGATGATTAAAGTGACGATTTTGTATAGTATATGATGGCATGGCGTTGACGATGATAATGGGGAATTGTGATTCGATTATGTTTCAACGACATTGATGGTAAACGAATAGGATGAGAAAATTATTATTAAGTTGATTATGCTGTTTAGACTGTGACTTGACTTAGGGGTGGCTAGAATCCTTTTGCAGCGTAGACGTACATATAAAATTTAAATGTAAATTTTTGGCATTAATGAATTACTAATTGCAAATGTGTAATGAGTATTTATAGGGTCTGTCTTTGTCCTTTTTCCTGCAGAAATACTTACATGCAGCGCCCGCTTTAGCACTTACGCCGCCCCGGGCGAGTGGACAAATAGCCGCCCCTTAGGTAAAGTACCAGGCAGATTGATAGTAGATAGCACAAATGTTAAGTCGTTGTTGTTGTAGAAGCTATGTAAGAGTCATTATACCCTTCGCTCATAGAGTGAAAGGGTATATTGTTTTTGTTACGCCGATATTATGTAACACCTCAAAGGAGCCACCGGAGTTATGGCAAAGTATATATATAAATGATCAGGGTCGGTCCCTGAATCGAATAAGCCATGTCTGTCTGTCTGTCTGTCTGTCTGTCTGTCTGTCTGTCCGTGTGTCTGTCTGTTAGCACGATAACTCCCGAAATTATGAAGCTAGCGGTTTGAAATTTTGGTCAAATGTTTGTTTTGCTAAAATCTTGGACGGTATTGAAAATGGGCCAAATCGGACCACGGGTTCCCCTACCTCCCATACAAACTACCCCTCCTTGATATTTTAATTCGGTCATAACTTTCGGTAGAATCGCTATCGACTTGAAATTTTGATCAATGTCTCATTCTGACATATACTTTGAGTTGATGGAAAGTGGATTAGGTCCGACTACCCCTACCCCTACTTCCCCTACAAAGTTATATTCAGTCATATCTTTTGATAGAATGTCACGAAAAACTTCAAATTAATATCAAATGGTAGCCGTTGGATGTCTTGACAAGGTAATAAAGATGTGTCAGGTCCGACCCATCTACCCCTCCCTCCCCAACAAAAAATATGAAATTGAATATTTTGGGTTTTGCGTGCCTTCTAGGTCTGTACATGGGTAGGGTATACACTCATCGTGCTATTCGCACGATTAGAACTCGGTCTCGTAACTTTGTCATTAAGTTTGTAACGCATTAAAGGAAGCATCTCCGACCATACAAAAAGTATACATCATATATGATCAGCATGACTTGGGGAGTCGATTGGAGCATATCCGTCTGTCTGGCTGTCTGTCTGTCTGTTGCGACGCGTTGTACTCGGCGGGTATTGAAGCTAGCAAGCTGAAATTTTGCACACGTGCTTCTTATCGTTGCAGGCTGTTTGTATGTTTGATTCACTCAAATTGGATCACTGGGTCATGGGGCTGCCATACAAACCTAGCTCCCCAATTTGAGTTCTTCTAAGAAAAACTTTTTTATTTGTGTACCAATTTCAACCAAATTTCACACAAATATGTTTCTATAGATAACACAAAATATATGCAAGAATGGATCAAATCGGACCATGGGGTCATGGGGCTGCCATACAAACTTAACCCCGCAAATTAGGTTATTCTAAGAAAAACTTTTTTATTTGTACACCAATTTCAACCAAATTTCACACAAATGTATTTCTATTGATGACACAAAACATATGTAAGATTGAATCAAATCGGACCATGGGGTCATGGGGCTGCCATACAAACCAGACCCCCCATATTGGTTCTTCTAAGAAACATTTTTTACACCAATTTCACAAAACCTTGAATCAATGTGTCTTTAGCAAAGCAACTAAAAAGTTCAAAACGAATGGAATCGTACTGTGGGGTCATGCTCTGGCAACCCCAACAAAATTTTCCGAGTAAATATTTTTATTTGGCCACTAATTTCAACCAAGCCCAAAACTTTTGTCAAGACGGAAGAAAAAGAATGAGGAGGGGGATTAAATGCAAGTCATAGGTACGCCCGAAAGAACTTTTAGCCCAAGCGAAGGGTATCCAAATTTCGGCCGCGCCCGAAATTAGCCTCGGCCCCGGGGTTGGCGAGCGAAGCGAGCAGGGGGCGAAGCCCCCTAGTTTTATTCTTAAATCGTGTGATCTTGGCAGCCCTTGGTCGTTATAGCTCATCGGTTCCACGATGGCTGCCGTAGGATCACATATCAACCCAAAAATGCATAGCCACAGTGGGATTCGAACCAACGCTATAGTAATTCAGAAAATAGAATGTCTACCCACTGAGAAAGCCCAGATAGTATGTAGAAGTCCGTTTCGCCACAATTCATACTGTTAAGCGCAATTCACTTAAGTTCAGCAAAGCCTTCTAGAGAGTTTGTTTGAAATTCCAAAATTAAAGCTATAAGTATTGAATTTCCTCAGCCACATATTATTCACCACCGGCAAAAAATATACAGATGTCATGCGGAAACCTGGCGGAATTTAGAATAGACGTATATATGTATGTGATTTGGGGATTTATCGAAGCAGACCACTACTTTTTGGGTCCATTTTCGTCCACTTACAGAATTTCCAGAAGTCATCACTGAGTCCCGTGTGATGTGTAGCATGTCTTTGAAGCTAAGTTCACTCATGGCTTCCACACTTATTGTGGATTTGCCTAGGATCCTCAGTAGGGATGTCAAAAACCGGCCCATAACCCGGTTTTCGGGTTTTTCGCAAAGCCGGTTAGACCGTCCGGTTTTAACCGGGCTCAAAGTACCGGTTTTCGGTTAACCGGTTTTTCATTGAATTGCTTAGAATTTCAGCAAAATAATGCATACACACTCGTTAAGCTGATGTTCGTATAGAAATATGACTGTCTAACGGAGCCCTAAAAGAGAAACATGTTGAACAAAAAAGATAATCAAATAAAATTGTCAGAAGTATTCATAATGTTTCAAAATTAGTTAACTGAGTTTTATTGCTAGACAATGTAAATAGTGCAGTCAAAATATCCCATTTCAGGCCTCCAAATAGAAAAAAATAGAGTAAGGCTATTTTTTCGTGGTTTTTGAATCAGTGAGCTCCCAGGAATCTAAAACTCACTTTGCTAAAAAAAAAAATGTTGATAGGAAAGGTCCCAAAAAGGACAAAAAATGATACTCTTTAATCCTTGGCCGGAGGTCAGCATGTGGGGTATCAAATCAAAGGGGACGTCGAGTAGATTACATATCCGGTATTTGTTTCCTGTTTCAAGGACCCTCAAGGGAATAAATCGAGATTAAATCGAAAATTATTGTGTTTTCAGTGTATATTCCCAAAGCCATAACTACGAGAATAATCCAAGTTGTCACTACGTTTCTCACTATTCCGAATCTATGATAGGTTAAGATTCTATCATTAAATTTGCTAAGAAAAAAATGATCGGAAAGCTCTGAAAAAGGACATTAAAGGACGCTAATTGCAAACCTTGATTGAAAGTGAGCATGCGGGGTGTCATGTCAAAGAGGACGTCGAGTGCATTGCATATCCGGTGTTTGTTTCCTGTTTCAAGGACACTAAATGGAAAAATTCGAGTTAAAACGAAAAATTACGGCTTTGGAAAGATACATATACGAGAAACATGAAAATTTTCCATTGGATCCCAATTTTCTCCTGTAAGGGTCCTTGAAACAAGTAATAAACTCCAGATATGGAATGTACTCGACGTCCTCTTTGATATGACACCCCGCATGCCCACGTTCGATCAAGGTTTGTAATTAGTGTCCTTTTTGAGAGCTTTCCGATCATTTTTTTTCTTAGCAAATTTAATGGTAGAATCTTTAGCTATTATAGATTCGGAAAAGTGAGAAACGTAGTGACAATTTGAATTACTCTCGTAATTAGGGCTTCGGAAAGATACACGGGAAACGCAATAATTCTCCATTTAATCTCGATTTATTCCGTTGAGGGTCTTTGAAACATGGAACAAACATTGATTTGATACCCCACAAGCCGACCTTCGGTCAAGGATTAAAGAGTATCCTTTTTTGTTCTTTTTTGGGACCTTTCCGATAAAAAAATTTTTTTTAGCAAAATGAGTTTTAGATTCCTGGGAGCCCACTGATTCAAAAACCACAAGAATTAACCTTACTCTATTTTTTTCTATTTGAAATGCTAATATGACTGCACTATGATGTAGATGTTGAAGTCTTTGTGGACACGACGGATGTTGAAGTGGACACGGATATCGATGGGGACGCGGACGTCGTAGCAACTGCCGATTCGTCTTCCTATAACAATGAACTCTAAATGCACTGATCTGATACACATATACATTCACGACGCACGACTCCACGACTCCTTGGAAAGGAAAAATGCAAGGATCGGTAGTTTGACGAAGCGATGGTTCTTGGAATAATAGTACTAAGGAGAGTGTTCGGAAATACGAAATTTTTCATACAAGACAAGCAATAGAATTACAGACTGACAAATCAAGAAAATATAAAAATTTTATGAATTTGGAAAGTTTTTTTTCGGTTTTAACCGGATGGGCAAACAACCGTCCGGGTAAAAACCGGGAGGATGAAAAAACCGAAAAAACCGGTTAACCGTTTTGAAAGTACCGGTTTTCGGACTAACCGTCCGGTTTTTGACATCCCTAATCCTCAGCCTCCTACACGGAGAGAAAAATGTGCAATAAATTCAACAAAATCATACAATGAAATTCACAACATACAATTTCACTAAATTTGCAGTGAAAGTTATTAAAATGTAGTGAAATTTATTACAATTCAGTTGTTTTTACTGGTGCTGGCCTATTGTGAAAATAATTGCAGAGTGTAATGACAAAAATCATTGCATGATATTTGTATGGATAGTAACATTTATTGTGTTTATGGTAATTTTCACCACTGTCTGTAATAATAGTTATTGCATGGTGTAATAGTTTTCATCCTTTGGTACATGAAATTAACAAGAGCGCGTAATAATTATGAAACTTTCAAAAAAGAAGACGACTAATTTATTCGCATAACTTATAGCTTATGTGTAGGACGTAGGACTACGAAACGATAGGTAGAAGCAAATTATAAAAGGTAAAGTTCAAATAGGGAAAAAGAAGTTAAGGAAAAATAGAATTAAAAAATAAAAACAGGTAAAAATAAAAAAAAGGAAAAAAATAAAAAAATCACTTTTCGTATTTTTTTCTATTATCGCCAAATTATCTTCCTGGCCAATCTTATTACCAACCAATTGTTAATTTTATTACAGCGCAATGACATTTTTCATTACAGATGTAATAACTTTTACATCAGTTGCAATAGGGTCAAAAATCATTGCAAATGCAATAGTTTCTATTACAGTTTTAATACCTTTCACTACATTTTTTCTCTCCGTGTACTACCTAGTGCTGATCACTCACACACAATGTGTGCTGCCGTCTTAGCCAGACATAGTCTGCATACATCATCCTCCACGATTTTCATCTTAGTTAGATACACTTTTAAATTACCATGCCCTGCCACTAAGGCAGTTGTCCAACTTAGGCTACTCCGTGCATAACTGAGTACCTGCTTAGATTTCCTCCCTAGTGGGCTGGTAATTGCGTTTCGAGCCTGCCTACAAGTGAATCGCCTTCGCCATCGTTGCCGATGTATGGAATAAGGTAAGAAATTGAAAATTAATGCGAACATTTCTTTTCCACAAAAACATTCAACACACTTTAGAAAACTCAAAAACTTACTCAAAAATGGTATGCCAAAAATGATGGAGCTGATAGGCATAACTTAGCTGGGTCTCTTCGAGGACGAGTTTCTTCAGTGGTTTCAATTTCGGTGGCTTATTTTCATAATGGCATCATTTCGCGAGTTGTTGTAGAGAATAAGGTAAGAGCTACACTGTAAAAACAAGGTTGAATTTTACATCGAAAACTCGTTGAATTTTACACCTTTTTTCTCGCAAAATTACAGTAAACGTTTATTAAGCTTGGCAATTGTCAATTCAACAAAGTATTAATACTTTTTCAAGCGTAACAACTTATTAGTGGGCCATAAATCCTAAAATGTTTATATTCAAGCGAGGCTAATTCAAATTTAAACGTGAATTTAATCGGATTGCAGACATTTATTATGCAACGGAATCCTTCTTCTTTCTATAATTTGTGCTTTTGTGTCCCTTGGACGTCATATTCTACTTTTTATTCGGAAGAAATAGTTGAAGATGAGATCTGTTTAACATATCACTGTTTTTCTTCTCAAACGAAGTGGCATTGCTTATATTTCCAATTTCATCTTGAATAGAACTTATTAGTTTCCGCATTAAATTGGGAATTGGTTAACGGAAGTTCAATGACAATTTTTATAGTGAATTGACAATTTTTCATTCGATTTGGTTGTATAACGATAATTTATCGTAATTACTCCTACAATATCTACAGAAAATTAGCAAATTTACTATCAACAATTTTGAAATTGTTGAATCAAAAATTCCCAAGTAGTAAAATCAACAATTTTTCTTGTGCAATATAACAATTTTGCATCAGCTGTTGGAATACGATCGAAAATTCTTGATTTAACAATGGATTTTTCTTTCAGTGTAGTAAATTTTTTTTATTTTTGAGTGTGTATACACAATCAAGAGTCTGATTACGCCTTTCAACTTTTGAATTTATTGACAATATTTTGTTTTAAGTATAAAACAACCCGACGACCATAAAAATTCATTATTTTTCTCAATGCACCAATTCATTTCAATATGCCTTAATGCATACCCATACGTTGCATGATTGGAAACACCTTCATTTCCCATATATGTATGTATGTAAATTTTTCCCCTTACTGATTCATGCATTTTGTATTCACCTCACAACCATATACTATCGATGAGTCCTTAACCAAGAGATTCATGAAGAAATAATCAAGTGTCACCTTTCTAAACCTTTGTAGATACCTCGTGTAATTTCCACACCTACGCGTTACAATATCCAAATCAGTTACACATCTCACATCCAAGCGAATAATTGCAAAAATGCAAACTTGTTTGTATGCGGAATTCTCGATTCCTTCCGGAGTGAAACCCCTCAAACTTACACAATTTCCATGTTTCCTTTTTTAACTTCGCGTGTTTTTTTTTTGAAATTATCAAAGAATAGTTCGCGTGAATATTTTGAGGCCACAGCGAGTGATTATATACACATTGCCGGAGAAAATTATAACGATGACATACATACATATATACGACGAAGATGACAAGCAGAGCCATGATAACGTATCCTCCTATGAATCCTGCTAAAGTATAAGTTTGTATACAGATGATAATCATCGTCATCATCATCATAATCATCACCATAATCATTTTCGCAATAATGATTCTCGCATTTCAATTTGTAGCATGCTCAGCATATTCATTTTGCAATTTAAAAAAATGCTAAAATCTCCTCCGGTTTGTTTTTGCAATTCTTTTGGCTGTACCTATGTTTCAGGATAAGAGGACGTTTAAAAGCAACGAATGCTTTATATTCATCAACATATTTAATGCTACGCCATTGTGGTGAACACCCACTTACATTATCTCTCCATTACATGCAATACTCCTTTGGGGCGCATACACAACACTCTGCTCTAGCACAGAGGAATTCTCTGCATATACTTGACAAAAAATACAAAAATAAAAAAGAATCATAAACATAAAAAAGGAAATGGAAAATATAGAGAAGGATGGAAACGAGCACGCGAAAAAAAAAAGAATTATAAGTAGAGCTCCATATCATTTGAGATCAAAGGAAGTCATTATGTTCGTGTGCAGCGAATAGAAAGCCATTCCCGACAAAAAGGATATATGGTCGCATAATTTTGCTTTTGCTTCGTTTTCCTTCGCCCTTTCCACGGCGCAAGCAACACGGTGCTATGCTGGTACACAAACGAAATAATGATGAAGGCATAAAACATGCTAAAATCATACAACTACTTCATATTTTGCATCTAAATTGTGGCGTGTTTTCGTTTGGGGACGAGAACGTGGGCGTTTTGCTTTTTTCTCCTCATGCAATTGTCGTTGAGGAAAATGATGAAAGAATCTTCGTGTTTCAGTTTTTTTTCATATCACCGCAGTTTATGATTTTATGGGAGTTACGATCTCTATTTAGTATAACATCTATAAAATTGCATTATGTATTGACTTGGCCAATTCGATGTTTATTGTCGATAGTATGTACCTATATTGACCACGGAGATATAATAGGTTTTGTCCGCGAGATATACATACTTCATTAATTTAAAAGGGAAATTCTTTATTAAAATTAAGTGCGCCAATTTCTCATGTAGTCTGGCACAGGCTCATGAGTTCTAATCTCACCGTGTTCCATGGTGTTTTTCGAACTCACGAGCTTGTGACGGACTATGATCTCACTCAGATGTTAAACGAGTACCCATTTATGGGGATAAATAACACTGCTGAGCATGATGCTGATCTCATTACCTCAACAAAAAGCAGATAAGATCTTGGAAATAGGATGTCACTAACACATCCTGCGGCCTTAGTCCAATGCTGGATTGTCGCGCCTGTTATTTATATATTTAATTTCTCATGGAAACTCGTCAACATGTTTTGAAAATTCTTCAATTCAACACAGAATTTCGTTAATTTTGAATGGAAATTTGACAAAATGGATTTGAAATTCACCAATTTGTAATCGAAATTCATGAACAAGTTTTTTGAATTCGTCAATTTTTAATAAGAATTCGTAAATTTTAAATGTTAATTCATTATTTTGAAATTCGCCAAGTTTTGGGCAAAAATTCATCATTGTGATTTGGAAACGTGCATTCGACATGGAGTTTCGTTATTTAGGAATGGAAATTCGATAAAATATTTTTTTCGATCGTGGCAATTCGTCAATATGATTTTTAGATTGGTAGTTGGGAACGTGTTTGTGCCAATATTATTAGAGAGTTTTAGTATGTCGGTGAAAATATAACGATAGTTCGAATAGGCTTTGACATTTTCTATGAAAAATTCGCTTGCCTGCCGTACGCAAAACAGTATATGTACCACAGTTTTTTATATTCCAAGTAGGCATAGCCGAATAATAATTACAAATAAAATATCACGAGCTCACAATTCCAGCTGTTTATAGATACTCAAATTCAAGGAAATACACCTTTGCCTACTTGGGACATGAAAAATTATGGTATACTGTGTTGCGTACGGCAGGCAAGCGAATTTTTCATAGAATATGCCAAAGCCTATTCGAACTATCGTTATATTTTCAACTACATGCTAAGACTCTCTATTAGCTCAAAACATAACTTTTAAATTTAATTTAATGCATAAATGTAGCAGCTGGCGCCACTGGCAAATCATAATAATGTATCCATACTACACACTCAGCACAGCGGAGAATCATTTTATCCGCATATTTTAATTAAGAATACCAAAAGAGACTTTTAAGTGACGATAATAATAATTATTCAGCCGAATATTTAGAGCGTAATATGTATGTATCTGAAAACCAGCAGAAAACATTTTGTCCCCATCCGTGTAGCTAGCATATGCATATGTAGACGGGGAATCTAAAATGGAACAATTTTCTTTCAAAAACGGAAAATTATGCGATTTTTATTTGATGAATGAAAATCTTGTTATAAGGATATGAACTGAATACATTGGCAAGGATATAATTTGTTGAAACGTTCGAGGACAAAAAAATGATGCTTCGATTATATTCACATAGAGCAGTGTCGAGAAATGTATCAAAAATGTGTATTGAAAAGTATCCAAACTGAACACCCTCCGGCCATTTTTCGCACGGACCAGCGTCATTATCGGCATCATTATCACTTTTTGCTATCATAATAATTAACAACAAAAAAATCATCCCTCAGAGCATCTCACCAACAGCGGCCATTCGCGCGATGTTCAATTCAACACATCATCATCATTTGAATGAGAGCGTATGCACTTTAATTTACGAAGGCTGCCATCACAGTAGGAGGGCCCTCTGGATGATTGCTAAAAAGCAAACGACGACGAGAGATGCCCACGTCAAGAATCAAATGTGTATGTGGAAGAAAGCCGCGTGGTGAATGCGACTAACCACTCTTCTATACTTTGAATGTGTACACGACGAAAAATTCCAAAAGGGGAGTTCTGTATGACAGGAAACACAGTGAATGAGTCTGATGGCCGGAGGCCATAATTTGCAAATAACACAAAGAACTCGTGGAAAAAAGCCATAAAAAAGGCAAATGATGTAAACGGCCTATAAGGAGTCGGTGATAAAAAAGGATGAGCGCAAGGATTGTGTTGTGGATAAATAAATAAATAAATAAATAAATAAGCAGGTATGTATTTTAATTTTTTTTGCACAATTAATAATCTGTAGAATAAAAATCGGCATCCACTTTTTTATTTAAAAATTACCTAATGATGTACCTAGTTTAATTAAATATTATTAGTGCAATGTCGCTATCGGTTTATTCAAATAAGTGTATTACAGAAAAATTTGTTCAGTTGCAAAAGCGACTATCTCCACTTGCGTGTTCCATTCAGGAAACACAGCCGTTCTAAGATGCGACCCAAGACTAACTGCAA
The DNA here is from genome assembly GCA_949715475.1 of Microchrysa polita. Classification (NCBI taxonomy): domain Eukaryota; kingdom Metazoa; phylum Arthropoda; class Insecta; order Diptera; family Stratiomyidae; genus Microchrysa; species Microchrysa polita. Next base: position 5,862,608 of record OX454418.1, on the reverse strand, counting down.
TGCACAGGGGGGAGGAAGGGCAAACGGGGTCATATTTGGCAAAATTTTTAAAATTATTTTTTTTAACCAAACATTAATTGGGGGAGGTAGACTACGTTGCGGATGACATTTTGCTGAAAATTTCAGACTCGCAGCCCCCTCCAATTAGAAGATACAGAATTCAGTTGTTTTTACTGGTGCTGGTCTATTGTAAAAATGATTGCAGTGTAATGACAAAAATCATTGCATGATATTTCTATGGATAGTAACATTTATTGTGTTTATGGTAATTTTCACCACTGTCTGTAATAATAATTATTGCATGGTGTAATAGTTTTCATCCTTTCGTACATGAAATTAACAAGAGCGCGTAATAATTATGAAACTGTCAAAAAATAAGACGACTAATTTTTCACATAACTTGCAATCTTAGCTTAGGTGTAGGACGTAGGACTACGAAACGATAGGTCCCCGGTTCGCGGTGATGTTGATGCGTGCTACGTTAAAAAGTTAAATCGTGTAGTACCACAGATTGGAGCTCCGAAGCGAGGTAATCCAGGGAATGTTTTATGTGTTAAATTCACATCTCATTTGGTAAAGCGGAGTATTATGTCCTCGAAGTTTAAAAAGAAAAGTCAACTTAATACTAAGATATTTAGCGATAGTAATGTTACGGAGATTTTTATTAATGATAGTCTGTCAAGTTATACTAGAAGTATGTTTAAAGCTGCTAAGGAAGTTAGGAATCAAGGTAAAATAAAGTATGTGTGGATTAGAAATGCCAAAGTGTTAGTAAGAGTAAAAGATGGCGCTGAGGCCGTTGAAATCAAGGCGAGGGAGGATCTAAATTCACTCTTAGGCTCATAATAGCCTTAAACAGACCGTCTAAGTGTAGCTATGCCTGAAAAAAAAAATTTTTGATTCTCCAAATTGCTTTGATTTCCTCTCCGCTTGTACATTTGATAAGGATTTTTTTCTCTACATTCGAATCGTATGTTCGTTATTCATCAGAATATTCGTAGTATGCGTAAGAACTTTGATTCACTTGTTTGCGAAATTGATTCTCTTGTCAACAAGCCTGATTTTATTTTCTTATCTGAAATTTGGATTTATAGTAATGAAATTCAACTATTTGATATTCCTGGTTATAGCTTTGTTACTTGTTGCAATGACTCGTATGCTTCTGGTGGAGTTGCGGCTTTTGTTAAAATTAACTATAGTTGTGAAACTTGCACCTACAATATGTACAGTGGCGACTTTCTCAAAATGGAGTGCTTCATTAATAATAAGAAATTTCCTTTCTTATGTGTGTACCGTTTCAATGATGTATCAAGGGAAGCTTTTTTCCATGATCTAGAAAATATATTGTCTGGGATAAAGGGTAAAAATCTTATAATTTTAGGTGACATGAACTTAGATTTATTATCTGATTCTATTGAAATCGATAATTACAAATTTCTCATGTCGTCTTTTGGTATGGAATCGTGTATAAATGTGCCAACTCGGATTACGGACAATTCTAAATCATGTATTGATCATATTTTTCTTCGTGTAAATGATTGCCGGAAATTTTCTTTTAAGAGCTCAATTTATTACTTAAATATATCAGATCATTTGATGACTTGTCTAATTTTTGATAATGTTTCTAGTGTAAAGAGTCAATCAAATGTTAATATGCATCCACAACTTAAATATAATTTTGCTATGTTGAACAATTTACTATTTCGTGAAAACTGGAATGACGTCTACAATACGGATGATCCATCAGTGGCTTATGACAATTTTTTAAAAACTTTAATGAATCATGCCAATACCTGTATTCTGTCGAGGTCTTCTAGAAATCGCAAATCTAAAAAACTCAAACCTTGGATCAATGACTACCTTGTGGCCAAAATTAATAAAAGAAACAAACTCGGATCGAAATGTATAAAACATCCCAATAATAGGCTTCTTAGGGCTCAGTATAAAAAATTATGCAATGAGTTAAAAACGGAAATCCCTATGATGAAAGAAAATTATTTCATTAATGAATTAAACATAAATAAAGGCAATCCCAAAAAAGAATGGTCAACCATTAATAGAATTATTAATAGAGGTAGCTCGAGCAATAGTATAAAAAGCATTAAATGTGGTGACGGAGTTTCAACTGACTCGGAAGTTATAGCTGATGTATTTGTGAACTTTTTCTCAGACATCTCTTACAATATTTCTGCTGATTCTGTGGATTTTTATTCAGATCGTCTTGTCTCTGATGCTTTTCAGACGGAAAGCTTTTTCTTTGCGCGAATCTCGTCTTACGAATTATATCAAATCATAATGTCGCTAAAAAAATCAAATTCAACTGTCAATAATTGTCTTTCTATTTTTGTGCTGAAAAAAATTGCGCTTAATATTGTTGATATATTAGCTTTTATATTTAATATGTCCGTGTCGAGTGGTGTTTTTCCAAACAAACTGAAAACAGCTGATGTTTTAGCACTGTTCAAAAAGGGTGACACATCCAAACAATTATCGTCCTATCTCTCTTCTTTCTCCCTTTTCGAAAATTTTTGAAAAAGCGATAAAACATAGGATGGTTTCTTTCTTAGAAAAAATTAATTATTTCAACAATAGTCAATTTGGGTTTCGGAAGGGTAAATCTACGGAGGATGCTTTGCTATCCGTCTGTGGTCATATTTTTGAAGGCGTAAATGCCAGTAAATTTACTGGTGCCCTATTTGTCGATATTAAAAAAGCGTTCGATACGGTTGACCATGTTATATTATTGGATAAAATTTTTAAAGCAGGTTTTAGAGGTTTCATGTACACTGTAAAAAAATTTACTCCAATAATAGGAGGAAACTTTTTTTCCTTCTATTATAGTAGTAAATTTACACCACTATATGAACGAGAGTAATTTTACGCTTTGCGGTGTAAATATTTACTACAAAATTGGTGTAAATTTGCACAAATAAATAAGTAAACTTACTCTTAAACTTAAGTAAATTTAAATCAGAAATAAGCAAATTTGCACGAAAAAAATGTAAATTTACACCGGCAAATATATAAATTTACATCCGGGTCTATAATAATATTTACGCAAGCCCGTTCTTCGGTGTAAATCGTCCTGGAGCTACCCGTTACTGCAACGGCCAAGAGCTGCCACACCCCCTTCGGTTCAAGAGCAAAAAAGCGCTACAGCACAACAATAATATGATGCTCACACGAACGCACTTCGGACAGAACAGACTAACTGCACACAGAACAAGTCACTTGTGAGATACAGGAAAATGCAATAATGCACAAAAGTCAGTTTTACACAAATGTAGGTGTATTTTTTACACCAAAATTAGTAAATATACACTGAACATGTGAAGTTACACAAGAATAAAGTAATGACACATCTTCACACCAAATGTGGTGTAAAATTACACTGAGATAGAGTAATATTGAAAGATCTGTGTAATATTACACTATTTTCTGGGTATACTAGAAATTTTGTTGAAAAATAAACGTTTACTGTAATTTTGCGAGAAAAAAGGTTTAAAATTCAACAAGTTTTCGATGTAAAATTCAACCTTGTTTTTACAGTGTATGATTGGCTATCATCGTTTATAAAAGGAAGGTCGCATAGAGTAAAAGTAGGAGCTGCTTGTAGTAAACTTCGCAAAATTGAGTTAGGTGTTCCCCAGGGTTCTGTTCTAGGCCCACTTTTGTTTCTTATTTATGTAAACTCACTTCTCAACCAGAAATTAATAGGCAAGCCTAATGCTTTTGCTGATGACTTAGCTTGTACTTACACTGCAAGTTCTCTTCTTGACCTTATTTCAGATATCCATCATGACTTGGAAACTCTAAGGCTAAGGCTGGTTTACCGCGCATAAATTTGATATTAGCGGTAAGACGAAGATTATGTTCTTTAATTCAAATATATTTATCCGTCGAGCCGATTAGTTTTTGGTATCACCACCATAGTTGTAAGCGCTTCGTTGTTAATAATTTGTTAGTTAATAGTTCATCCAATGTTTCCGCCTCTTTTTGCTCTGAAGTTTTATGTTCTTGTAAATGTTTTGAAATTGGTATAGTATCTAGCTTTAAGTATCTGGGTGTTATTTTAGATAGTAAGTTAAATTGGTCTTTTCATATTGCTTCACTCAGAAATTACTTGTTATCCGCTATTAGACAAATTTATATGTTGCGTCCTTTTTGTACCCATAGTCTTTTGAAAATGGTATACTTCAGTATCTTTCATTCTAAATTGGAATATGGGCTTTCTTGTTGGGGTAGTATTTATAAAGTAAGGTTAAATCCTTTATTGGTAGCACAGAAACATGCCATTCGACTAATTTGCAAAAAAAATAGACGTCATCGCAGTTTTCCGCTTTTTAAAAATTTGCATATACTTCCTTTGATTCATTTATATTGCTATAAAATTTTAAAAGTATTTTTTATTCGGAGTGGTTATCTTGATATACGCACCTCAAGTATTTATAGTCTACGTCAGTCTTTCCAAGTTAATGTACCGCGCCATTACAAAGTTTGCTATCTGAAATTTTTCACATGCTTCGCACCTCGGTTATTTAATAAGCTGCCACCTACTATTAGAGGCATTCGAATATTACCCAAATTCCTTTCTGAATTAAAATCATGGCTCTTAAATTATGATCATGTTGATATCTTTACGATTTGAATAGTTTAGTATGTTTTTGTTCTTTATAATCCTTACTTTACGCGATTTTTTTTTTTTTTGTATTTTTTACTACTAACTTTATTCTTTTTGCTTCCTAACTGCCTTTTTTAAGTTGTATTATTTTATCTTATTTTATTTTTTTTTGTTTTATTATGTATTATACTGACTTTATTTTTACCACAACTTTTCTTTTTTCGTATTTTTATTTAACAATACATTCGAAGCTAATTTTTATTAAATTATAGAATGTATTTTATTTATTTCTCCGATTATTTAATTTTGTATTTAGTTCTTTTTTTTATTTATTTTTATTGTATTATTTTTTTTATTGTATATTCATGATCATTTTTCTTGTATTATTGTATTTTTTAATGAGGAGGAATAAATGAATTGAAAAAAATTCCCAGTAGAAGCTAATTGTAAAAAGGTAAAGTTAAAATAGGGAAAAAGAAGTTAAGGATAAAATAGAAGTAGAAAAAAAAAAAAAGGTAAAGATAAAAAAGGAAAAGATAAAAAAACACTTTTTGTATTTTTTTCTATTATCGCCTAATTATGTTCCTGGCAAATTTTATTACCAACCAATTGTTAATTTTATTACAGTGCAATGACATTTTTCATTACAGATGTAATAACTTTTACATCAGTTGCAGTAGGGTCAAAAATCATTACAAATACAATAGTTTTTATTACAGTTTTAATACCTTTCACTACATTTTTTTCTCTCCGTGTAGTTTTCTAAAAACCCTTAGCAGAATTTTCATATTTGGAAACCTAAGAACAAATTTAAATTTTACAAATTTACTGTTATTTATTTTTCCTTAGCAAAAGTCAACAGTCTTAATATTTACCGCATATAAGGCCATACTGACCAATCTTTGTGCAAAGTTTCATATCGATCCATATAACGGTTTAGAAAAACGGAAGTAGAAAAGGAAGTTTAGCTTTAAACGCCAATAACTTTTTTACCGTTACTCAAAACTGGAAAATTTTAACTGAGATGTACTCGTTTAGATCTTTGATTTAAATACCCATACGTCAATCTCCGATAAAAACTAAAAAAATCGACATTCAAACATCCGGGACACCATGTTATCTTCTTCCTACCAACTTCTTAGGTATTTGTGCCAAAGACTGTAACCATTCTACATATTCCTACCAAATTGCATGACAATTGGTTGAGCAGTTCGCGAGTTATTTAGTGAACAGACGGACGGACGAAATCGATTTGATAAGGGTTTTTTGAAAAAAAAATTCTAAAAAATCCTGAAATTTAAAGATAATCAATATTTGCTCCAAGATTTTTGTAACAACACACTTTTTTTCCGAATTTGAAAAATTCTCAGTTAGTGTACCTTCTGGTGGGAAAGAATATAAGCAAAAATCGCGTCAAACTCGGAAGTGCTCAGTTCGACGTGAATGTACTCATACTGAATTCCCATATTTCTCAACATACGAAAAATCGAGAAAAATTAATTCTGACGTTTTTTTAATGCGGCTGATGCCAAATTCTTGCACTTCCTCCACTCTATATGCACTAAAAAGTTACACTAATTTGAGTGTCACGTTAAGGGTGGAGGGAGTGACGAAGAGGTTAAATTTTTGTTTGGAAAACTATAAGTCCGATCGCCAACTGTGCTAAGGACGAAATAAACTGCATTTAATTTCTTGCAATGAACATTTGTATGGTTCTTGTGAAGATTATAATTATTTGTTACAGTGACGTTCGCACAGATAAACTTTTTTTCTATTTTAGGTAGCTTCTGAAGAGAAGAAAATGTGTAATTTTCCAGATTTCGGGTTCACTTTGTAAGGGAGGTACCCTTAGTTTTGATCCGATCGAAGTTATTTTTGGTAAAAAGTATAAGCGGGCTTGTCCTAGACACTCAAGTAAATGTTATTTACCTGGCGTAGTTTAGACAGTAGTTACAGGCATGCTTTCTTGAGGTATGTTAACAAGACCGTGGGAGATGTCCTTGACCGGAGCAAGCTCCTTTTTGGTATAAATTAAATTCATTTAATTGGCTGTACCGTCATCAATTCTTACCGCTATACCTTTGTAGAGAATAATTTCTACAATATTTTATTTATTTTTAATAGATTTATTTATTGAAATTTATTATACAAAAAATATATTAGTTATTTAGACAAATATTTGACACCAACTATTATTTATTTTTTTATTTTTTATAAAGCTACTTTGATGAAGTGAATTTTATTAATATTAAAATCCACGACATTACCCCCCTCCTTAGCAAAAAGTATATATTTATACATAAGAATATTAATTATTTAGATAGTACAATGCATAATAGGTACTTATCGATATACATACATACATAATATAATTATATTTAATTATCCAGAAACTACAGTCTTCTGGAGGTAGCTTCAACATCCAGGCGATGGGAGAGTAATTCATACTTAAACATCCATAATATTCGACGCTGGTGGAGCAGATGAAATCCACAATTGAGCTTCGGCGTTGTCCAAGTTTAATCTTGTTCGAACGACCGGCTTCAAAAATTGGGATGATGATGATGCAGTTGATGTCCGGAGTTCCATCGGACATACATACTGCCGTGTATCCATATTTCGCCGGATTATAAAAGTTGATGTCGCGTGAGACACAGAAACTTAATCGTCCAGCGATCAGGCAAACTAGGAGGAGGTAGGCAATTCTCGGCAAAAATTCGATTAACTTTTCGAAAGAATAAATTAGTCAGCTACGAGTCACAGCTTTTTTTTTTGTTCTCGGGGTCACCATTTTGTATTAGGGTCACCATTTTTATTATTTAAATTTTTATTATCTTCATATCACGTCGGGGAATGTTCATCACGTCGGGGTCACCATTTTGTAGACAATCATTTCTACAATATTTTATTTATTTTTAATAGATTTATTTATTGAAATGTATTATACAAAAAATATATTAGTTATTTAGACAAATATTTGACACCAACTAACTATTATTTTTTTTTTTTTATAAAGATACTTTGATGAAGTGAATTTTATTAATATTAAAATCCACGACACCTTTACTCTATTAAAAGTTACAGTACGAAATGTAAAACTCAAAAAATGTGAATTTCACATAATACCTACTTTTGGGTCTAGGGTATAATTTTTCAAGAAAACTTCTGATGTATTATATATATCATTGCAAAGGAAATTATTGTATCTGGTCTCTAGGACATTTTTCGGTCAGACAAATAGTTTTCCAGATACTCGCGAAAAAACATAAAAAGTCCCCTCTTTTTCACTCCCTCCCTCCCGTGTCGCACAAACGAGTGTAATGTTTTATAGCTTACAGGGGTGAGTGTATTTGATATTTTGCAATCAAAACTTTTTCCTTTTTTTGGATTTTTGAGCCTAGAGCTAATTGCACTATACTAAGGGCCAGTTTCTCATATCTCTTATCTAATGGTTAGTCTTATCGTATAGAGAAGAGGCACACAATTTTCAGAAAGCTTTTACATTAAGGGCCATTTTCTCGTACATGAAAATAATTGTACAGAAATTGCGTGTTCTCTTTACGATAAGAGTAACCATTAGATAAGATGTATGAGAAACTGGCACTATTATGAGATTTTGTAGTCTTTTGTAGCAAAAGCGTCATGGTTCGATATGTTAGAATCAAAATCGGCAATCTCCAATTTTACTTACATACATTATTTTAAACCTTCTTATGTTTCGGTACTAGACAATTTTTTATACCTTTCGCTCGTAGAGTTAAAGGGTATATTAACTTTGTCATGCAGTTTGTAACGCATTGATGGAAGCATCTCTTACCATATAAAATATGTACATATATATGATCAGAATGGCGAGGGGAGTTGATTGGGCGATGTCCGTCTGTCCGTCTGTTGCTACGCGTTTTACTCGGCCAGTATAATAGCTATCAAGCTGAAATTTTGCACACATGCATCTTTTTATAACAGGCTGTTTGTATGTTTGAATCGCTATAATCGGACAATGGGGTTATGAGGCTGCCATACAACCCGAAACCCCATAATTTGGCTTTTCTTAAGGAAAACTTTTTTATTTGCGCCCCAATTTCAACCAAACTCTGCACAAATGTGTTTCTATTAATACCACAAAACATATATGTAAGAATGGATGGAATCGGACCGTGGGGTCATGTGGCTGCCATAGACACCCAACCCCCCAAATTAGGTTCTTCTAAGAATAACTTTTCTATTTGTGCACCCATTCCAACCAAACCTAATAAAAATGTATTGATGCTACAAAAAATATTTAAAAATTAATGGAATCGGACCATGGAGCCATGGGGTTGCCATACAAAACCAGCCCCCAAATTAGTTTCTTCTAACAAAAACATTTTCTTTGGTGTAGTTTTGTGTTACCTCGATAGCAGAACCCAAATGAAATTGTAGTGAAACCGTCTAACAACAACATTCATCAAAAAAAAAACATTTTCATTTGTGCACCAATTTCAACCAAACTTCACACAAATGTATTTCTATTGATGGCACAAAGCATATATAAGAATAGATGAAATCGGACCATGGGGTCATGCGGCTGCTATACAAACCCAACCCCTAAATAAGGTTCTTCTAAGAGAAACTTTTTTTATTTGAGCACCAATTCCAACCAAACCTTACAGAAATGTGTTTCTTTTCATGCTACAAAACAAATGCATATTCGTACTATGGGGCCATGATTCTCGAATGTCTACTGTATTGCCAACTGCATTGATGCTGATGCAAGAAGACTAACCCTAACCTCTTATTGAAGAATTGAAGTTTCTATCCATGTACAAACATCCTCCATCCAAGTACAGAGTCATCATGTACCAAAAGTATTGCACAGCGTCGTCAGCTAAGTGGCATAATTTTGCGATAAACTTGATTCGATAATATTCGATGATGTCGCTTGCTTCCTTTCCGTTTATTGATTAGCTAAATTTGCTAACATGACTGTCATCCAATTTCGTGATATCGTCAATTCGTCAGAGTGTTGAGCCAGCCAGCACACAATTTTGTCATGATGACATTGTAGAGGACATAAAGAAAAAGTAGATACACACGTATCCATATGGTAATGGAGAAGAATGTGTAGAATTGAAGAGGGTGAAATGGCAATATTCTAATAGAACTCATAAATTGCAATTTTTCGTTAACTTGGGATTGGACTGCGCATAGTGCCAAGACGAATTTATTGGTATGTTTCGAATGCAATGCTGTTTTTGATAAATGATTACCCATTGGGATTACGAACTATTTGGGCATACTCGTATTAGATTTATTTCAACCCCACTGGAAGTAGGGCTACAACAGTTAGGGCTACAACATTCTTTCCATTGATCGTTAATTGATGTTGCTGTTTTACATTGTCTCCGTTCCTATATACAGGAAACTAAGACTTTGGCTGGGAGATTTTCATAATTTTCAATAATGTAAATTTAAATCTAGCCCCCTATTCTTTCAGTGGCCTCCAGCTGAGTTTTCTCGTCTATTCAAAATCTTAATGGAAGCTGTCACCATCACCAGTCACCATACTTACGACTACAAGTTATATCCCTCATTTGAACGCAATACTGAGTTTCTATCGTCATTCAATAAAACGAAATCTTTTTCCTAAAGATGCACTTATTCGAATATTTCGCTGCAGGATTTTAATTAAATTACACTTTTGATGTCATCAAAATTTATCTGAATAACCCGTTCTTCTATTTATGATTTTATTCATGCATAATGGATGCTGATGATGGATTCAAGTCTGAAAAAAGAAGTTTGTATGACTGTTACTGATTTGTGAAACCCCCAGGTAGTCAGTTATATGGCACTCTTGACGTCTATATAACGAAATTTATGAAGAGAGTGAAGATGCCATTAAGAATATCCTATGGGATTTCACGGTGATTATTTCGCGGAAACATTATTGGATTCAAAGCCGCAGATGAGACTTGAAGGACTCTTGAGTATTTAAAAGGGGATTGAATTCAATAGGTACGGGAAGATACTTATAAAACAGGATGGAAAAATTGTTAAACAAAATGGATGTAAAAAGTTATAAATAAAATTTCATCGGTACAAAAATATGTTATGTATACTCGAAATGAAACTCAATATTATTGGATTTAGTATTCATTTGTTTAATATTTACAATATCTGCAAAAGGTATTAATTACACTATATATGCGAAAAAAATATTCGCATTATTCTCTTTTAAACAGATGCCAAAAACCTTTCGATAAATTCCATTTAATCTCCTATATGCGGGTGTTTTGTACCCTTAACTCTTAAATCTTCAAATTATAAACTGAATTCAGCCTGTCAAAATATTTTGCGTTTCATGACAAAACATCCTTTGAAACGGAAGGCATGTGACAATAGATCCTTTCAACTCTTTGCCATTGTAAGCTATACATACATACTTTTATGCATGCACGTTTTCACCTCCACCTCTGACACTGCTTCCTTGACATTCATTTGTTGTTTTGACGCGGCAAAAAGCATTCATTCAACGCAATAGGATCTATTTCACGGAGAAACGATATCTCGTCACTCATTCGCCTACGAAATATACCTACCTAACCTAAGTATGTGTATACAAAAGCTCGGTGTAGATTACACTAATGTCCCGATTCACGAATCAACTTTTTGTTTTATCCTTTTAGAATGTCACCGTAGGAACCCCTTTTCGCGTGCAGATTTTACGGACATTTTATCCGCGACTGTTGTCGGTATAGGAGTACATAAGATGCGGATGATTGTCTCTATCCTTTCGTTTTTTCAACTTTTCAATGATTTTTGTATGTTGTATTTGTTGGGTTCTTTTTGTGTTTGTATGTATATAGAGAGTACATGCCGTCTGATTCCTTTCATTAAGCACTTTTGTTAATGAGCGCGAGGGACGCATTTTCTGCACAATTATTATTATGGTGATGAGATGACTGACACGATGGTGAAGAGTCGAAAAGGATTTCGTTTTACGCGCCATTAATACGCCACTCTAGACATATTTAATGTAAACGTTAATGAGATGCAGTGAATTGCTTGTTGACGGTGGAGCTCGTAGATGTAACAAAAGACGGGGTAAAGTTTCATGGGAATGGGACTTACCCATTTATTTTATGAAATATGTATGTATTGCAATCTTTTATTATTTCTGTAATTGTATAAAACGATTGAATTGAATATTATATAAAAATAGGCACCAGTCCGCTCTACAAGAAAGTTTTTGAGAAAGGCTAAATTTCCCGCGAGTTATTAAAAATGTTCTATTAAAAAGTACAGAAGTGCAGTTTGGACCAGCTATAACTTGGGAACGCTGATAGGTAGGACCATGGAATTTTCAGCGGTTATCTCATTTAAGGTGGTATTTCTTTATCAAATAAAGTTTGTCCATTGGGTACAACAGAATTTGTTGGACTTTTGCAATGACAAAAAGTATTTTTCAAGACCGATTACACTATGGGACAAAGAAATGACCAATTTGTCTGGCCAATGATGTAGGTAGTTTTCAGCGCCCGCTCTAGCACTTATGCCGTCCCGGGGAAGAGGACAAATCACCGCCTCTTGGGCACTGCATCAGGAAGATTAATTACAGATAGTATGGATTTACGTCGTTGTTGTATATAGGATCGATTCAAAGGGATTTTTCCTCTTGAATCGAGTGATTGTGGCAGCTCATGGTCGTTGTTCCGAAACGATTTGAATAGTGAAACCAGCTGACGTAGGAGCATTTTCATATGGTCACAGTGGAATATCATTTATAAACTTAAGCACAAATTCACCGCAGTTCAAGAAAATGTAAATTTACTTTTTTAGCGTGAAGATATTTAACAGGATGATTCTTCTAACAATCTACATTGGATTTGCTGTATAAAAACGGGCGAAATAAAATAGAAAATAAGATATACCTAATAATTGTGTCTATTATTCTATACAAAATTATTAGGTTACATCAAATAAAGGTTTTGTATCGAAAGCTCCACTGATGCGGGTTACAACGAGTTTACGAGAGTTTTCATAAACTCCAAACGGCCGATAACCTCGTTATTCGTATTCGTCGTAGTGGTTTCCAGAAATCCCTAAAAACCGCAAAGCCGATTTTTTCAGGGTTTTCAATGTGCATGGTTTATTTTCATAAATTCGTCATCTGCAGAATTTTTATAGAAAATAAGGTCAGAGCTAGTTAAATCGGCGAAACCTAGCCAATTTCCGATATTAGCATGTCCGAACACAAATTAGGAGGCTATGGCAAGCAAACGCAAACCATTTGGCCGAAGTTTGTCCTTCGATGCTATAGGTATATGTAGAAATGAAATCGAAACCAACTGAAGAAATCCATCCACGCGAAGGTTTCGCAAATTGAAGTTAAATTATGTTGCGAAAAGTCGATAGAAATTATAGAAAACGACGCAAAAATATTAATGATGAAAATAATGCCTTTGGCCATAACATTTCACACAGAAGAGACTGTTTTAAACGCCTTTATGTGCTTTTAGCGTGCTTTATGCTAGTCCATATTTTGCATTTCATATAAATTTCTGCGAGAGTTCAATATTTATTTAGTGGACGTGCCCTCCTGTTACCCAACAGGACTAGACACTAGACTAAACAAAAACTTTTCCGGAAATAAAATTGCATATAAATAAAACAATAAAATTGAGTGCTATAATTTCGTCCTCTCTTTGAAAATTTCTCTTTGGCAAAATTAGGAGTCATGCTAGGTCCTTAATTCTGGTGAAAAGAAGAGGAACTAAATGTACAATTGGAGGACGAAATTAGGACATAGGAGTAGTTCTCCAATTAATATTTTTTTTTAAAGGTAATTTAACTAGCACATAACTGAGTGAATAGTCCCACTTTGGTTTTCGAAAGTAGGGCGGGTGCTAGCAACACAGACGTAAAATTTACGCAGCTCTTCTTTAGCATTTTAGAATTCTAAATGAAGCACATTGTATCAATTGTGGGCTCTTCATACCCTCACAAGGAATATGCATCTTCAAAACGCAAGATTAACCTTAAAAAAAAACACTTTTACCCTTATTTTCTATTTTGTTTCGCCCCTTTTTATTTCATCTGTATAAAAAGGAAGCCGCAGACCACTTAATTGAAGTTGATCTTGATTTTTTTCTTTCAGCTTTTTTCAACCTTTTTTTATGCCAGCCAAAAAGCCGCCCCTGAAATTTGGCGCCCTGGGCGACCGCCCGGGCGACGGTGCTCTATACGACTGTGCTGAATTTTTTAAACAATAATTTATAAATTATTGAAACTTTTCTATTGAAAAACACAAAAGTGTCTTTGGACGGCTGTAACTTGCGAACGCTTCTAGGAAGGACCTTGAAATTTGCAGGGAATGTGAAATCTAAGTTGCTCTACAAGTATGCAAATTTCTGGAAAGATCGGCCGATGGGTTTCCGAGTGAGTTAAAGTCAAATATTGCGTAACATAAAAGTGCCATTCATGGGCGTAGCCAGAGGCTGGCAGGGAGGGGCGCATGCTAGTTAGTGATTATGGTAAAAAATCTTACCGCTGTAGTCAAAAAAAAAATCGCTGCACTTTACAATGTGAAAATGCAAAATGCGAGTTTGATTTCAGGCGCTACGTTAAATTTTCTGCGGCTTTTCTGAGTCTGGAAAACTAAAATATTTGTAGTTTTCTAGCCCTTGATATCCCGAACTGGGATACCTACGTGTGAGCATCATCAATCGATAACATAATTAGATCAGAAATGGACACTTTCCCATATTTTCATGCGGTTCATTTCATGGCTTCATATGGCTGCAGAACACAATTTTAACCTTTGCATGAAGGCCTCTCCGGTTGGTATAGTGCAATCTGACTTCATATCATCTGAAAGGGTTTTTAGTGACAAATAGTATACAGCTTTGCCTAGTTAGGGATCTTGTGAAGAACGAGTCTCATATTTTCGAGTCTCTCAAGTTATTTTATCAAGATTCACTTTGTAGCTGAATCATACTAGCAATGAAATTTAGATACTGTTAATATTTTGCTAAATTTGGAGGAAATCGACACATAAATCGACATGTGTCGTCACACTGATCTCTTGGTCTATTTCAAGTGGAATATGCAGTCTGAGAGACAAAAATAGTCCGGTAAATAGACGAACTACAGTCTAAAAATGAAATTGGAGGCTAGTTAAATGTAGGTAATCAGAATCAAAGTAAAAGCCTAAACACGTGCAGGGGCTATTTTTCGTTAGATGGAGTGGAAAATCATTCCCGACTGTCATTTCTTAAAATTTGGCTATAAAATTTGCCTAACTATATTTTCGCAACCGACAATTTCAACTCCTAAGAAAATCATGATGTTGTAAAAATTTCGGGTTCGTACCCTCTAACCGAAATCCTGGCTACGCCCATGTTGCCATTATCTCGTTACGCATCGAGTGCCAAATTTGATTTTTCGAATCGCATCTTTGGGCGGGCGGCTGTAACTTCCGAACGGTGATAGCTACAGCTGTAACTTCAGAACCTTGAAATTTCCATCATAAGTGGCCACTATGCTGTGCTATTCAGAATTTTTCGAGCAACAGTTCGCGAGTTATCGAGCTTTTACCGTGTTTTACCTTTTTTAGGGTTCTTTAGAAAATTTTTTACAAAAAACCCTTAGGAAATCGATTTTGTCCCTCCGTCCGTCCGTATGTCCGTCTGTTCACTAAATAACTCGCGAAAGGCTCAACCGATTGTCATGAAATTTGGTAGGAATGTGTAGAATGGTTACAGTCTTTGGCACAAATACCGTAGAAGTTGGTAGGAAGAAGATAACAGGGTGCACGAGATTTAGGGGCCCTAAAGCCACATGAAAGATTTCTCGCGTCATAAAAACTGCGAAAAACAACACCCCGACGTAGATATTTTTTGTAGACAAGAAGAGATATGTATACACTTTTCGAAGTCAAAACATGCTAAATTTATTGTTCCCCTTAGATAAACAAATATATTATTGTCGTCAAACCTTTCAAAGTTTATGAGAAAATTCTCAAATTTTCACAAAAAAAAAAAAATTGCGCCTCGCATGGATGCGCTATTTCCAGTAACTGTAGCCGCAGTTTGTCATCCGACCAACCCTTTTCCTTGCCAAGTACTTTTTCTTCTTCTTTGTCTCGTTCTTTCTACCGCTCCATATCGTTGCGCCGCTAGACCTGTTCTGGCGGTAATGTCTCAGGCTATTTCTACAGGCAGCTCTACATTGGATCGTGCCATCGACGAGACTAATGCGTTGTTTTTGCTTTTTCATTTGACACACCCGGGTGTTCTTCGGTCTACCTTTGGCCTTAGATTCATTATGTAGAACTTCCATTGACATCGCCTTCCTTTCCAAGTAGCAAATGGGCAAAAAGATTCCTTATGTCCCTGGTGCAAGTAAATTATAACGGTCAAACACGAACAAAATCGTTTGATAGTGGTACTAAACATACATATTTCAAATTAGTATAGCCGATATATGTCGTTAAAGACTAAACTATTTTATCTTGCTTGCGGTATACACACGGTCATTAAGGCTGTGGTGCAGAGGCCACTTTTGGTTTGTAAGGAATCTTGCCAAGATTGCTGTATTGAATTTAGTATTAAGTAGGTACAAACGTTTTTAAAATTGAAGGATATTGTCACGAACCACGGCTTTAAGTTGTAGCTCAGTTATATGCACATACTTAGCATCATTGCATTTCCGAACTGACCTACGACAATTTATATCATTTATCGTCAACCTTACCCAGGTAATGTACAAATTGCAACAACAATAGCATATCATTGTAGATATATGGACCGGTCATCCAAAAATTTCATGTATATGCTCTCGTTGGTGTGATTTGTAATATCACGGTGACGATGACCGTAGATGATAAGTGCATTCATGCTGTTATCGTAGACGATCGTGGGGCGATGCACTCATGCACATGGATCGCAGATTGATCTGCTGGCTATGTACTTTTTTTTATGCAATGCAACCGCTATTCCTTGCTGTTTTCGGGGGGAATGGACTATGTTGCTGCATTGCATAGGAAAAATGATTTTTTGTTTTTGAGAAGGAGTCATCAAATGACGGTCGAATAGGGACGTTGTCCCGAATACGCCGCGCGGCGGCCGGCGGTTTTGAATTCTTGGTGGTTCCTTCCTATGTTGGATTGTTCGACTAGTGACAGTTTTTTTTTTGTGCTATCGAAAGATATAAATTGTACTTTTGGTTGTTGTGATTGGTGCCTAATTTTCAATATTCGAGGCTGGACAAAAATACAAAATACAACATCTAAATTACTAGTGATAGTTGTGGCAAGCAGACAGTTAATTCGTATGCTGAAGTGTAGATTTTATAAAAACCGTTGTACCATACTATCAAATATGTATGCAATTTGGAAACTATCCCGTTTATCCATAATTTGCGTGAAAGACAAAAAAATTAAAAAAAAAAAACAACCAAATATCTATTTGAATCTTGTGTCATGAACGAACATTGAGTGAGTTTAAGAGGAAAGGAGAAACATCAAGATCCAGTTGTGAATTAGACGCATAAAAGTATCTGGATTATCATTTAACGAGACAAAAACAAGTATTGTCTATTATAATTTTCATTTGAGAGGTGGCGATTAAAATCTTGTTGGTGCCCGGCGCGTGTCATATTTACGGGATATCTGCACCCTGTGAATAGTTTCAATGGAGGACTGCGACGATGAATTATGCATTTTATAATATATGTAAACGGGGATTTTTTTTTTCTATTTTTTTTTGCTTTTCTTGCTTCTACTTTGCTTTATTATTATTATAGAATTTCAACGTCAACGTCAATGATCGATCGTTCGACAGCGACATTTCCAAGTTAGTTTGTATTTTATATATTTTTTTTAATTCGTTTTTTTTCTTACGTATTTTCTTAGATCTTGCTTTAAATCTATATTTCGTTGGATTAATTATTTTAACTATCTTGAGTTTTTATTATTGTTTTTTTCTTCTCTCGATCCCCTATTTTTTTTATAATTTTGTGAATTTCTTTTTTTTTCTGCTAATATATTTTTGTAATGCTTTAATCGTTTTTTTTTTCTTATCTATAATTCAATTGAGTTCTCCCGTGCTCCGAAGGATGGGCACAATCCTTCCCCAAGTCCCATTCTTTTAGTTTCTCCCTTTTCAAAATGGTGGCTTAGCAAGGACCGCAACGCTCTGACCCAAACAACCCGCGACATTCGCTGGCCTCGCCGGGCCAATATGCCACCGGGTCAGTAGCGTTCGGTTATTTTCTTCTTGTTGCAGTGACGGCGGCTCGACACATAGCCGTGGTCCGCGACAGAATGGCGCCCAAAAATTGGTTGGCTTTTTTATCCGATGGCTGAGGCCATTGTTTGATTTTATTGAGAAATCAGCTCGAATAAAAGTCTGCGGTCCATTACCGCTGGCCACGAGTCGAGAAGTCGTCATTGCAACAAGAAGAAAATAACCGAACGCTACTGACCCGGTGGCATATTGGCCCGGCGAGGCCAGCGAATGTCGCGGGTTGTATAAACTAAACTATAGCACATTTAAAACTGAAAAAAGGAATAGAGTTGAACTAATATCGTGTTCCTTTTTTTCAATTGTCAAGCGTCGTTTGTACATGTATGAATTTGCCAGAACGAAGATTCAAAAAAATGGACTCGGACTGACCGTGTGTATGCGGCATTAGGGTATAGATAGGACACTCGTCTTCAAATAATATTGTCAAGGGATCAAGTCCCATTGTAGGCGCAGGTAATTACACTGTAACTTCGAAATCATGTTTCAAAAGAGTTGGTTTAATGTCAATCCACACTTTCTAATCATCAGTCACTGTCATTTCCGATACGAATTGACAGATTGTCAGTCAATTAATTAATTGACAATCTATCAACTTGTATGGATAATGACTGTGACTGATGACTGAAAAGTGTGGATCTACCTTCAAGAGTGTTTTCGATTGATTTCACTCTGTTTTTTCTGTAGGGGGGGCCAACTCAAGAAGTTGGCGGGAGGGCCTCGAGTGAAGTTGTTCCGCCACTGTTCTTAAGTCATGCAAAATTATATTGCCAGCGTTTTTGTTTTAGTTTATTGAAAAGTTACAAATTTACCATATGACGTATTCCAACCGCTTCTTTCTATTATCATTATTCCTTCAGTTTATAAAAAAATGTTTAAGATTGGTCCGACTATGTTGTCATCATACTCCAATTGTATTATTATCCTGTCAGATTTTTATGGCTTGATTACTAGTGATTCGAAATGTTAGCCGCCCTCTTGTATTTATCCTTCTATGTATTTACAACCGGTGTGCTTTGCTAAGGTGAAAAATTACCAATCCAAATAAAAATGATAAACAAAGCATTCACCCACGTTCCTCGCAATGTTCTTATTCGTAATCAGAAAAGCGAAAAACTGTTTTCCAAAGGCGTTCAATTTCATCCTATTCGAAACGTCCTCCATAATGAGATCGTCCCTTTCCAAACACGTTATCTTTGTTCCATCCACACTCCCTGTCTAATATTTCTGACAACATAGGACTCACATCTTTATCATTTGCCCCTCCCACATTTTAATTCCATTTTTTCCCTGATTCGATCAAACATTTTAATGTTGTCCTGCTTGCAAACAACACGTCCGCCATCTTATTCAACTCTACCACTGGGCTCTGCTTGTGACAGGGATTGTCCTTTTGTTTGGACTCTTTCTTGCCTCAGGATCATATCCCTATACGATTTTTTTCGAATTCCTCCCTAAACTCGAAAGTACGAGTGGTAGAAGCAGTGCTATCGTAATATTAGATAACCAAAGTCAGTTGGTGCGAGTGAGATGTAGAGTTCAACATTCGTTCGTCCTGCATGATGCGCAACACATCAGTTATCCTGCGAAAGCTATATTATTCGGAGGCCGCCCGAGAAAACTCGTGGACTATACGAAGCACACGAGAGGGTGTGAGTTTCGAATACTATAGGACCTGCCAGCAACGTTTATCCTTCGTATGACAACAAATCATTGTACAAGATGTGAATTGTGACAGGATAAGTCATCAGTGAGGATATAAGATGATTTTCCGAAATATTATATGATGACGAGGTGGTATAGGAGGTATATGCGATGCGAATTTGAATTGTCCGTATAACGAAGAATTCACGCGCGCTTTTGCTGCTGCGGAGAGAATATTATCGTACCGTATATATTATCTCGTTGGGGATTCGATAAGGGCGCGAAGGGAAATTATGAAATGGGATCATTATCAGAAAATGGAAAAAATGCTTCTTGCCGCTGTTAGCCGGATTGACGATAACGACAACAAGAATTGGAGCGTAGGATGATGACATGAAATTATGGAGATCTTAGCCATCGTGGCTCAAGCATGTTTTTTTATGAGTGGAGACTGGAGGGGGTCTCATTTTGATTGTTGGTGAGAAGATTGTGTGCGGTGCATGAATAACAAAAAATTCGTATAACGATGCTATTAACGCTAATGGTATCGGGGATCGTTTATATTATCGAAGTCACTCCACATTTTCACGGAGTCGTTTTTTTTTCATCTATTTTTTAAAGGTTTTTGTAATGAGAGGTTTTGTTTTTGTCAATGATTCCGGATTACTTACACATATTACTGAATGTCTAAATTTCAAGAGTTATCATTATTTGTATTTTGCAAATTATGCTAATAATAATGGTGAAAAGTCGTTTGAATTAACGAGGTAAATATAATGTTGAAGATTAAATACCGAAAATTGGATGTCAGTTGGAATAACCACAGATAATTATACATTAAAAAGTAACATCAGTCGCGGAACGTCTGATTCAGATTGACTCGACCAGATCATTTTACTTTAAGTTAATATAAGGGGCCCTGCTTCGAGGCATTTTTAAAATATAATTCCACACAATCGTCAGCAGCCTAAAATAAATGTTAAAACATAGCTTTTCCAAATAATAACCTAAGGTTACATTATCTTCAAACTAAAAGCCATAGGCATTGAAAATTAACGTAGAAGTTGCAGTTAACGAAACGATCAAGTTTGACAGACACAAAACCTACCGTTGGTGAGGTAAAACACATAAGGTGTTAAGGTGTAGAAATACGAGGAAGGAGACCCATCCATGCTCGAAGTTCCAAGAAAGAGAGAGTAGATTTAAAATTTAATATTCGCGGATTTTATGCTTGGGAATGTTTTGGCGATTAAGTTTTAAGTGTTTTAAGATAAGGAATACCTACCTATTGACGAGGCACTATAGGCACTTGCACCCTTGTGGTTTGGCGCCCCTAAATTGCAGTTGAATTTCACGAGTGAGCCGTTAATTATAGTCCCTTGCTTCCCAAAGTCATATTTTTAAGTCTATTTTGACCTGAGAAAATGTGATTTGTACACCTCTAATTTAGGATATGGGACATGCATGCGCAGCATATATTATTTCAGAAGCCTAGATACAAACGCAAACATCTGCAGTATTTTTCATAAATTGAGTTTTATGTAGCTTTATTCGTCTGGTCAACACGCATCTAACAGTGTTATTTTTATTGACAAAAGCAGACAACTTTCGATAAAAACGGAAACGAAAGGTGGGCTTTATCTATACCATTTCTCAGTCAAGTTCATAACTATGGAACATCAAATTCGTAACTATGGGACTTTAAATTCGTAACTTTAGAAAATCAAATTCGTAACTATGGAACATCAAATTCGTAACTTTGGAACATCAAATTCATAACTTTGGAACATCGCATTCGTAACTGTGGAACATCAAATTCGTAATTATGGAAAATCAAACTCGTAACTATGGAAAATTAAATTCGTATGTGATTTATTAGGTCCATTTCCTTGTTCGTTTTGATTAATATGTGTACGATAATATATATATATATGTATATATATTTCCTAATAGAATTTCCTCAACAACACTGTTTTCATCGGAAAATGAAATATTTCCTATTTCGCGCGGTACCGTTTTTCCTCAGAAATCCGAATGTTCCGCTAATCCGAATGCTCCGCTGATCCGGATTATCCCTTGCAATAATTGATCCGGACTATCGAGTCAAGACTGTATATGAGGATGGGTCCACTATTAAAAATGCTGCAACGGCAGCTGGAGTTAAATATTCAACTGCTGCAGGGATAATTAAAGCAGACACTCGTAATAATGATAATATGCAATCTACTAGAAGAAATGGAGGTGCCCGCCATCGCAAATTAACGCAGGCAGTGCTAGACAAAATAGAAAAATGTGTCGGAACGAATTCCTGTATGACACTTAAACAAATTAAGCGTGAGCCGGCGATCACAGGGTGTATTGTATACAAGTACGATAGCTCGAGGACTACACACGCTCAAAATAACTTTGAAGCTTGCTTCAAAGGAGGTTGATCGAATGAGCGCGCCCAGGACTATGGGTTTGCGAAAAGATTACGCAATAGAAATTTAAAAAATAATTGAGGAAACAGCGCCAAGATTAATTTTTGCGGCGTAATCAGGCACGGTCAAACCATGGAACTCGACCCAATGTTATTATTCCCACAGTCAGGGGTAGGAATGTGAGTTTAATAACAGCTCTTTCAAAGACGGAATATTACATAGTCAAATATTATCGAATTCGACGTATAATTCAGCAAAATTTTGCGACTTTTTAAGAGGATTGGTGGAGAAAGTGGATTCATCATGAGAGGGGGCTTTGGTTATTATGGACAATGCCGCAATCCACAAAAGTGCTCAATCCAAAGAAATTTTAGAGCAAAATGGATTATCTATTAAATTCTTACCACCATACTCCCCGATGTTGAATCCGGTGGAAAAAGAAAAGGATTAATGAAGTTACCGTTACGGAAGCGCAACGAATGCTGCCCATATTGCCACTTGTCGCTGCATTAATTTAATTATAATTTACGCCTTTTTCATATATAACCTGGTAAGCACTTCTCCAATGGATTTTGCTTGCTAATTGATTAGTTTTAGATTGAATATTTTGCGCGAGCTAAATATCCAGATTCATAAGATCCAATAAAACTTGTATACGGTAAGGAACGTTTTTGCAAAGGAATTGTGATGGCTAATTATCTGGATTTCAGACTTACGTAATGGGAAAACAAAACGACCATACGAGTAAACGATGAATAAATAATATTTCATGGTAACACAATTTATTCGTTCAAAGGATGTTGATCGTTAATTCTATTCGATTTTCAGGAGTTTGTCGCTAGCCTTTATTAATAAATACTATTTTATTCTAGATAATAGATTCTACAAAAAAATTATGCCTTTAGTTATATAATATATAATGTATTATTTATGAGCTTTGGTGTTTTAAATCTTCTAGCTACTGCGAAATAGGAAATATTTCATTTTCCGATGAAAACAGTTGTTAAGGAAATTCTATTAGGAAATATATATACATATTATCGTACACATATTAATCAAAACGAACGAGAAAATGGACCTAATAAATCACATACGAATATAATTTTCCATAGTTAAGAATTTGATTTTCCCTAATTACGAATTTGATGTTCCAAAGTTACGAATTTGATGTTCCACAGTTACGAATTTGATGTTCCACAGTTACGAATTTGATGTTCCAAAGTTACGAATTTGATGTTCCATAGTTACGAATTTGATGTTCCAAAGTTACGAATTT
Source organism: Microchrysa polita (assembly GCA_949715475.1). Taxonomy (NCBI): domain Eukaryota; kingdom Metazoa; phylum Arthropoda; class Insecta; order Diptera; family Stratiomyidae; genus Microchrysa; species Microchrysa polita. The sequence continues at coordinate 5,839,361 of OX454418.1, read as the reverse complement.
GATGTTTCATTGTTATATATGAACTTGACTGAGAAATGGTATATACAAAATCGGACATCTTTGTGAAACATTTACTTACAAACCCGGACATCTACAATGGTGATGTTGGTGTTGTTTTGACAGTGTAGATGTCCGTGTTTATAAATGGTTTAGGAAGATGTCTGATTTCGTTAAGTTCAACTTTCGTTTTAATCTATAGAAAATTGGGGTCAATGAACCCAGATTTTACTTGCTGAATTAAACAAACATTATTTTCATTATTTTTACCTAAAGGTACAAAACAGGAGAAATATATATTTCAGTTACAAAAGCGGACATAGTAAATTTTCAAATTAATTTGTTTTGAGAATCTTATAATGCTTCATGCTACATTATGTTTCTTTAGCGTCTAATATGTTTTTTTTCCTGTTGAACTTTAAAACAAAAAAGAAATGAAGCTCTTATCTTTCGTGTGGCTTCAGCAAAAAAAAATTGTCTCCTGAAAAGTTACACTGAACCCAAAAATTCGTAAATTCGACGAACTTACATTTAATATGTAGTCTGGCTGGTCTAGCGGTTAGTGCGCGCACCTTCAGTGCACAGGGTCATGAGTTCGAATCTCACCGTATTCCATGGTGTTTTTCGAACTCACGAGCTTGTGACGGACTATGATCTCACTCAGATGTTAAACGAGGACCCATTTATGGGGATAAATAACACTGCTGAGCGTGATGCTGATCTCATTACCTCATCAAAAAGCAGATAAGATCTTGGAAATAGGATGTCACTAACACATCCTGCGGCCTTAGTCCAATGTTGGATTGTCGCGCCTGTTATTTTTTTTACGTTTAATATGAAGAAAATTTCATCAAAATACGGTCAATGAAGCTATTATTTGGATTGAAGAATAACATAGTCATATTGAATAATTACGAAATTATTGTAAATTGATGAATAATTTGTTAATATGAAGAAATTTTCTATTATTTTTTTTTTAAATATTAAAAATTAACATTACGTCTTGTCTTATTCGTATTGAAACTAATTTAATTTATTATCAAGAGACGCGAGAGCGTCTCGCCCGCCAAAGGAAAAAGAAAAACGAAAGCGAACAAGTCTATGATTACCGGAGACAACTTGCTTTTTTGTTTGACCAGGCTACAGCCTTCCAGGCAACAGCCCCCAAAAAATTTTTTTTACCAAAATATTCCACATATCCTGTTCTAGTGCCTTTCCAAATAAAATCTTCGATCGGCACAATAACGGGTAAGATATATGCAATAAACGGTGAAATTTTCACCCTCACAGACTTAAGCGAGTATTCCAATTTCAGAATGAAGTCTACAGTTGCAGAAAGACTTGCTTCTACTGTCTCTCTTCGTGATGGAATTTTTATGAAATTTGGAACGAATGATCCTCTGGTGGTCCTTCTAAAGAATCAATGTCTTCCATTTAGATAAGTGGATGGAATAACGGTAAATTAATAGGTAAAGTTAACAAAAGATTTCCAACAATTGCGTCTATCGGCTCATCGCATTGACCATTTTTTTAAACACACTGCGGCATTGGGACATTTGGATATTGGGACACCGGGAGACTGGGAGACTAGGATCTTGGGGTAGTGGGATATTAGGAAATTAGGACATTAAGGTCTTGGGACATTAGGACATTGGGGCATTAGGCACAATGGGGAAACAGGGACGTGGGGACATCGGCATATTGGGGCATTGGGACATCAGGACATCAGGATATTGGGACAATGGGACATTGGGACATTGGGATATTGGGACATTGGGACACTGGTACATAGGGGCAATGGACCACTGAGATATCGGAATGTTGTGACATTGGGACATCGGGATATTCGCACATAGGGGCACTGGGATATAAGAACATGTGAACATTAGGCTCTTGGGTCATTAGGACATTGGGATATTAGGACATCAACACATTATGACATTGGGACATTAGGTACACTGGAGAAACTGGGACGTGGGAACATTGGGGCACTGGGACATCGGGATATTAGAACATTGGGACATTGTAACATTGGGATATTGGCACATTGGGATATTGGAACATTGGGATACTGGGACATTAGGGCACTGAGATACAGGCACATTGGGGCACTGGGATATTAGGACATTAGGCTATTGGGACCTTGGGACACTTGGTATACTGCGACATTGGGACACTGACCACTGGTACATTAGGACATTGGGCCATTGGGATATTATCACATTAGGATACTGGGACATTTGGGACATTGGGGTACTGGGATATTAGGAAATTGGGGCATTAGGACCTTGGGACATTAGGACAGTTAGACATTGGGATATTAGGACATTAGGTGGGAGACTGGTACATTGGGATATTCCGATACTGGGTCATTGGGACACTAGGGTAGTGGGACATTCGGACATTAAACCATTGGGGCACTGTGATATTTGCACATTGGGACAATAGGACCTAAATTGGGACACTGGGACATTAGGATATTGGGACATTGGCACATTAGGATATTAGGACATTGGGACACTGGGACTCTGGGATATTAGAACATTGTGACATGAGGACACTGTGACAATGGACCTTAGGGCATTAGGGCATTAGGACATTGGAACATTGGGACACTGTGACATTGGGACAATGTGACATTGGGACACTGGGTCAGGGGGGCATTAAGACAGATCAGTAACAGAACGTTAACAAAGCGTTGGTAAGGCAACAACAGAGCGTTAGCAGATCGTTAACAGAGTGTTAACAGAAAATTAACAGAGCCTTAACATAACGTTAACAGAACGTAAATCGAGTATTAAAAGAAAGGTAACAGACCGTTTACAGAGCGTTAGCCGAATGATTAAAGAGAATTAAGAGAACATTAACAGAACGTTAACAGAGCATTAACGAAAAGATAATAGAGTGTTAAGAGAACGTTAATAGAGCATTAACAGAGTTAACAAAAAATTAACAGATTACTAACAGAATGTTAGCAGAGCCATAACACAAAGATAACACAAATCTATTTTGCACAAAATACATATGTATTAATAAACTGTACACTGAACCAAAAAATTCGTAAATTCGACGAATTTACATTTAATATGAAGAATATTTCATCAAAATACGGTCAATGAAGCTGTTATTTGGATTGAAGAATACCATAGTCATATTGAATAATTACGAAATTATTGTAAATTGATGAATAATTTGTCAATATGAAGAAATTTTCATTTTTTTTTTAAATATAAAAATTAACATTGCGTCTTGTCTTATTCGTATTGAAACTAATTTCATTTATTATTATATGTCTTCAAGACTCTCACAATATTTATTAAACACTTTTTTATATACAAATAACCATATTACCCATTGTGTTAGAATCAGGATTCGAACTCGGTCCGCTTGCGTGCCAGTCCACTCACACTGCCATTGCGCCAGAAAGGAAATACACTTCCAATGTTCTCAAGACAAGCACTACTTGATACACACTGCATGGCGGACGCCTTATTGAGACTCGGCCAGGACACTTTTTATTTTTTTTCTTTCTGACAAATTGTATGAAAAAATTTCTTTTTGGAATTGAGATTTCCATTAAAATTTAAAGGCAAAAATTACTCAGAAAATCGAAAATAAACAGAAAATGCGTTACTATAAATTCATCAGTGTGAAGAATTTTCGTAAAAGAGAAGAATTGAAGAATTGATTTTATCAATATGACTAAATTATTCACTGTGATAAAATATAATATATATAAAATATAAGAATGATGCTATTCTTCCATTTGATTAAGTTTTATCCTTTTGACGAATCTGACAAATTGTGAATTTGTTATTTTGACGAACTTTTGTCAATCTTACAATTGCTTTCAATAATTTAGCGCAAACAAATCGTCAGTTTGAATAATTTCTTCTATACGAAGAAAAACTTTTAAAAAGTGCGATTTCTTCAAATTGATTAAAAATTGTAAGCGAATAGTAATAAAACTGATGAAAATTTAGTTAATTTGATAAAACGAAAAACAAAATTTTCATATTGAATAATATGCAACTTTTTTTCTAAAAATCTACCCGTACTTTTTCAATGCAACAAATTATTATTCAAATCAAATAAAAATTTTATTCAAAATTTTACGAAAAAAAATTCGTCCATATGAAGAAATATTTGGTTCAGTGTACCCATTTCATCCCAAAAGAATACATATCACTCCAATCCGCTGCTCATATCTAATTTTGTTTGCTGGATGTACTTTTGTTTTAGGTGTAAATGCTGGAGAAGTTTAAATGTACAGGACTACTTCTTAAAGTAATTTGGAGGGAGCCGTCAAAGTGGCACTGAATAAAATGTTAAAGCTCCCACCAAATTACTTTAAGAAGTAGTCCTGTACATTTAAACTTCTCCAGCATTTACACCTAAAACAAAAGTACATCCAGCAAACAAAATTAGATATGAGCAGCGGATTGGAGTGATATGTATTCTTTTTGCGGCAGATCAATTTTTCTTTGGCGGGGTAACTTTTACAACTTTGTTGTTTTTGGTCAGATTATATTTATTCAAGACTTTCAATATTTATTAAACAATTTTTTATATACAATTAACCATATTACCATTGTGTTAAAAGCTGGATTCGAAATCGGTCCGTATTCATATTGAATAATATGCAACTTTTTTTTCTAAAAATCTACCCGTACGTTTTTAATGCAACAAATTATTATTCAAATCAAATAAAAATTTTATTCAAAATTTTACGAAAAAACTTCGTTCATATGAAGAATTATTTGGTTCAGTGTAGCCAACATGGTGATGTTGGCCTTTGTAATTTATTAGCCTAACTCATTATTTTTAAAGAAAATATAGTTGAACTATAGAGGAAGAACTACTCTCCTCCGACTAACATTATATGTATAGATACCAATATTTCGCTTCCTTAATGTACTCCTACCTATATACATACCAACAAAAACTGCAAATATCTCTCCAGAAAATTGCACCTGCAATTACTTACGTTTAATGAGAGTTTTACATCGGTGAATCCATGGTGAAATTTCCTGCTCTTAATTATAATTCAGTCGCGCAATTTCCATAATGGTGCAATTTCTGCGGCTTTGGGGGGAGGGGAGTCTATATTATGCGCTCTCCTCTTCTCATGTACACCTTATCGTAATTCATTGTATACCACAATTATTCGCCGCCATTTTCCATACATTAGAAATCTGCAAATATACACACTAATGGAAAAAACGTTGATTACGAGAGGGATCTGTTTAATTATCCGTAATGGCTGGTTGAATTGAGTATGCAAAAGAATCATGAATTAAAATTACGAAAATTATGGGCTTGGATGTCGTTAGGATATTCGGATGCTGTACCTAAGTATGCATGAAAGGGTTACCCTTGAACCATCACAGAATACATTTTAGAAATCATTTTTAAAATTTCGATTCAACTACGAACGAACCAACGATGCAATGTTAAACTCAATTTACTGTAATTGAATCAAAGCTGCATCCGATTGGATACCATAGTCATCCTATCCACTTCTGGATCTTGAAGCATCTACCTTCTCGCCGTTGGATATCAAATAAATCCATACACAAAAAAAAATCGAGATAGAACTGAAAGAGGACTAAGACGAGACAAATTTGTCGATAGGAAAAACGAACTAAATCAATTTCTCTTAGGTATCCATTATAGTCACTCGAATTGGATGGAAGGATGTGCTGCGAATCTTTGATCAGGACATAGCAATAAGAAGAAGGAAAATAAAGAACACGATGAAAGCGAATGCTTTTTCTTCGTAGAATCCTTTGTATCCTGCGAGACTGTATAACTGTAAATTTGAACTTGATGTTTATATACTTTGTGCACTTCGCCCCCTACTATTATAGTGGATGCTGAAGTTCCGTTTATAGTTGAAAAGAAAGGATGCTTGGGATGATAAGCGAGCGTCTTGGAATGAATACAAAAGCAGTTTCAGTGATAGTGTCGACATTGATTTCATTCAACGTTTGTGTTCGAGGAAGAGATCCTTTGTGAAGTATTCGAGTAGATTGCAACGTCGGATGTCGCAATTTTAAATTGAAGAAATAGACGGTGATTACATCAGATATAATAGCCAAACAAGCAGTAAGGGACAATTATGCGAGGATGTCTTTATGTTAGTGAAATAAAAAGTCTGAAGAAAACTCAATATATAAAAATATTAAAACAGTCGAAACATGAAATAGTTTATATTTTTATATTTGCCATTTAACTTGAAATTTAAGTTATGCTTTTAGTCTAGAGCTGATGCTTAATATGGTATAATAGAGTTCAATGGCACTTAGTTGGTAAGCAAATTGTATTAAAATTAACGGGCAGTTAGCTAACTGTAGCTTAAGGCGACTTCCACAAATCAGGCTATATTTTAATAAAAAAGTAAAATTATTACTGTATTATTATTATGTATTATTTGATTGGGGAATTCGTTTCATTCCCTAGTAATTTTGCATATCCATCTTTATTTATAAAATACACAAAATTTAAAAATAGCAAAAAATTAAATTAAATTAAATCGAAAACCAATAGATTAGTCGTGTTTGTTTTTGTAATCCGGCATAGGTTAGGTTAGCGTAACTACATGGGGTTACAATAAAACGTAGGTAACCTGTTTGGGTCATGTTGTTATTGTAACCCATTGCAGTTACATTGAAATAATCTCCACCGAAATACAAAAAACACACCTAATATTGATCTTACAATTTGTTGTCTAGGATGATATCTGGAGATTTCTATACCCTGACCACAAGCGGTTCAGGAGTTTCGAATTGGTGATTTTACGATTTCACTCATAAATATATTTTTCTTTTATTTATTACAATTTATTAATATTATTAAATATGATTAATTCAATTCATTAGTAATTTCCTCCCTAGCAAACATCATTCACTATTATCCTTAAATAAACCTCCTCCAAACATCTGTTTATATTCACACCATCATTTCATACACATCTTGTTGTCAATGAAGGTTAAACCTCGTATTCATTGGTTTATCGTACCATCCTACCGCCATCAAAAGGACAATAAGTTCCATTTATAAATTTTAATATGCTGCCATACCGCACTCGTCAGTACATAACGACTCAATTATTACACCACTATTAGGACGAAATAATGTTGACACATTTGTGACAGTAACATGTTTTATCTGAGTTTTAGTATCTTTTTCGTTTCTTTCAGTTTTGTGACACCAATATGTCTCGAAAATGGTCGTTTTGCATTGATGATGATGAGCGGCAGGGAACAATAATAGACATTGGTATATTTATTTGTTATTATTTTTTTAGGGAACAGATGTGATCTTCGTGGAAATCCTTGAGAAATCCGATATTAATGTTAGGAATTGTAAAGAAATACAAAAGGAAGGTATACTTTTGTTGAAAAGATACATATTTCGCGAACATCGAAACGTGAGTTACATATATAATAGTGACTGTGAAATATGGTGCACGATAAGGCTTTTGAAATCATTTTATTCCTTGAGATTGAAAAGATCCTTTCTACGAAATATATGTAAATAAAATATATTATTGTTAGCCTAGTAACTTAAAGGCTAATTTATATTTCGTGACACATTTGCGGTAGTTGAAATTTTTAAATAAATGCAACTTTTGTGTTGCCTCCTGTTTCTGTCCAAATTCTGTCAAAACACGGAAGACAATTTTTATAAATAAGAAAGCCCTGAAGATGAGCAAATTTGCTCGAAATATATAGGCTGAAATAAAAACTTTTTTAGTTTTACTCATCGGGTTTAAAACAGGAGGCAACACAAAAGTTGCATATAAAAACTCAAACCCGGCAAAACAACACGATATCTCGCAAATTTTTAAATGTTTTTGAAAAGATGGTTCTCTTTTGCGAGAGCCAAATTTTCGACCTTTAGCACGCTGTGCGCGATACAGTGGCGTAGATAAGCGGGGATTAATGGGATCAATCCCCCCCTTCGGTCACACATTTTTTATTATTACTTTAGGTATGTAAGACAAAGCAAAAGTAAAGTTTTTGGTGGAATTATTCAATATGTATAGTGTTTAGTAAAAACGTGAAAGCATTTCCAGAACTGCAATAGAAAATTTAGCACTTCCTCAAATTTTAATTGTATAATAGAAGCGTATGGATACAATAGAAACACTATAGCACAGGCTTACGTTAATATACTTTTTCGTATTGGATCTGGAATTGGCACAGGCAAGCACTACTGAAGTAATGTAGAAGTGCTGCTATAAAAATTAAAAGCAAGCACTGATTGAAAATTTGGTGCCGGAAAGTCTTAATATTAGTTTTAAAAATTGTAAAATATTGTGGAACACGGAGTGCTTTTCCACAGAAGCGCAATTTTCAATGGGGTAAAGTACTTAAGATTATGAAGATTTCTTCAGGAGAATGGAAAGATAATGTAAATGAAGAGTAAACACTGCAAAACTGCTTCCAATTTTTGAGCGTCATCTATTGTTTGAGTTTTTCAACATTCTTTTTTCTTTCTTTTAAGTCAACATTTAACAAAAGGCTATTTCATATATAGCAGGGCAGTCTTGACTTTCTGCAGTCGTTCGCAATTTTATTGTATTTAATACGAAGAACTCACAAAACTATAACCAGGATTCTTTTTTTAACTAAATCTTCCAAGAAATATGTTTGTAGAAATTTCCAAAATTGAAAGATATGCGGTCAGAATATTTTTTAATTTTTTCAAAAACCTGAATAGGATTTTCATAATGGTATGAGTTTGCCTATAATTATTCCGATTGGAGTAAGAATATTTTTTCAAAGACCTGAAACCATGGCAATTTTCACCCAAAAATTGCAACACTCAAAATATCAAAAGACCTCTGGAGGCCTGTAAAGTTAATAATGAGTCAAATAACGTCCATTCCCATTCAAAATTGAACTTTATAAGCCACCAGAGGTTTTTTTGATATTTTGAGTGGTAAAAATTGTCATGGTTTCAGATCTTTGAAAAAATATTATGACTCCAATCGGGAATAATTATAGGCAAACGTCATACCATTATGAAAACTAGGGACAATGCGCCAACTTTTAAAATTACTTGCCGGAAGGTCCCAGTGCAATTTTTTTACGGTACAGTTATTTGAACTTAAAACAAAACAAAAATGTTTTTTTTTTTGGGTGGGATGTAGAGCATAAAAGAAAATTTGTGAAATATTAAGATTTGCAATTACAGTGGACGAAAAATGACAATAAGGTGTGCCTTTTTTTATTTTTTTTTTCTAAAACGAGACTGATTTTTTAAAACTATTTTTCTCGTACCGAACACACCGGTTACCGAATTATCGTTGGCGTTAGGAACACCCTGTATATAGCTGCTACGGTTTCCTAAAAGTTTGCAAATTGTAGAAATATCTACTCACGAATTTCTGTGTTATCGGAAAATTTCGATTAGAATATAAGCTCAATATAAAGCTCTGATACTCTAATTTAGCGAAAATTTGTAGTAAACAAATTTTTTTCGGCAAAATTGCTATCTATTTTGCACCAAATTTGCTCCAAAAAACTGCTAAGTTAAAGTGTAATAAATACAGAAATTATTATTCTAAAATTCAACATTTTATAACCGTAAAAGTATAAATAATACGGAAACGTATTTTTTTTTGCTTTGAAAATTAATTTTTTTGGTCCGAAAATTTATTATGTTGATTCGGGGATTTTGTTTTTTGGTCGAAGCATTTTTTTATCCTGAAAAGTATTTTGTTCAGGGCCGGCCTTAGCATTTTGGTGGCCTTGGGCCAAATCGACGATGGTGGCCCCTGTCAACATCCAAATAAAAATTGATTTTAGAGACACCAATTTTTTACCTTGACGTTGATGTAAATGGCCTGAATTACTATTATCCAATAATTGTGCTCATAATGTTGATTTCGTAATCGTACGTCGCTTGATCGACATGACGAATAGAGTTCCAATGTTTTGCTTGACGTCGACAACGTGCGGTGGTGATTATTCACGATAAATATTACTTGAAACTCCTTGGGACCTGGAGGTGAATAATGTACTTGTAAAAAAGCATTAATTTTTCGAGCTGGAACATCGGTAAATTTTCCTATAAGTTCCGAAAAAGCAAGCGTGTTTGCAAACTCATTTTCAATTGACAACATTGCCTATCAATTTAATTGATCTTGCGTCATGGTTGATCGCTGATACGTTATGATTAGCTTCAGTTTCGGAAAACTTATTTCACCTGATGCCGTCGCTGGCATTGTTAATAAGACTCGAAGAGCAATGATGAAAATGGGGAGCAGATGTCGCAGTTTGTTTTACAAAATACCAGCGAGTGCTCTTCTCAGGAATTAAGCATACGAGCATTTTCAATTCAGCACACATATCTTGGGGATCAATGTCCGATTCCGATGCGTCTTTTAAAACATTGCTCAAATTAATACATGCTCGCATAAGCTCATTTTCATTAGCTGTTTTCATTTTCCCATAATCAGTAAGGTATCCAAAATTATTAGTGTGGAGTTTTAACTGATTAAAACGTTCAGTGAGAGACATTAGTTTTTGATTTAATAAAACGTTAAAAAAAAATCCACTTAAAATTTCCTTTTTGGGTCCGTAATAGGGTCATAGGGTCATCATCGACTTCTTACGAAAACAGTTTTTTAGCTTTACATCTTCTCATGGAGCTTGCTGCAGGAGAAACCATTTCTTCGGCCATCATTTCAAGCTCCTCGGCTAATTGTTTGGCAGCATTTTCGGCCAATTCGAATCCAGTATCTTTGTATGATTTAAAGAACCCTTTAGTTTTCTCGAAACATTTCATGGCAATATCAATGGCATATCCTTGATTCGCACTACCTTACTGATAATGTTTATTTGCGATAAAATGTCATAACAAAAAACTAATGATACTAGGAACGAACCTTATTTCTCTTCAACGGAAATAATTCGTTTAAGTACATTCCTCTAGTGCGTTCATTCATGATTAATTGCTGGCTTTGCCTATCAATTGTTATTTTCTTCCTTAATCTTAACTCAAGTTCAATCCAGCCAGCCGTGTGTTTGGAAGACACTTCGTGATCTTGCAATAACGTTGCCATGTGTTTCCAATTATCATTGCCCCCAATCATTAGTTTGATTTCGAATCAGAAAATAATTTACAACAAAAGCAAAAAACCACGTCATTTGATTTTGAGTACACTAACCATCGGCGATTTGCCCTCTCACCATTCGTCATTTTACGGCTATAAAAATCTTCAGAAAATGAAGCGTTTTGCTTTTTGATAATCGAAGCTCCTGATTTCAAAGAGACCATTCCATTCTCCACTAAAAAATAACCGTAAACGTTCAGTTATTGTGGATGGCCATAACGAAGGGTCTTTCATTTTATTGGTCATTGGTATTTTTTTACCTCAGCATCATCAACAACTTTAGACTGGATGTTGATGTTACATCTGCGGTAATGCAACCAGGCTGAAGATTATTAAACGGCGAAATACTTTTTTTTCTCTGTAACTACGAAATGCCTTTTTAGTGTGCCGATAAATGCTTCCGCTGTCGCCTTCTTTCTCCTTTTTATAGCACCCGATTCTTGATTTAGTCCAACTCGTTTTGGTGGAGGCAATAGAAATTGTCCATATTTCAAAAGGGTGTTGTTGCGTGGAGGCCCCTTGTTATTGACACTGTTTCCGAGTGGTGGCCCCTGGAAAGTAAAGGTTCTTTGAGAGTGGTGGCCCCTCGAAAGTGGTGGCCCTGGGCGACCGCCCAGTTCGCCCACCCCTAGGGCCGGCCCTGATTTTGTTGATTCGGATTTTTATCTTTTTGAGTCAGATAATTATTTATTTGACCTGAAAGTGCCATACATAATAAAAATTAAAATGTAGAAATTGGCATAAATTACGAAACGGGTTGAAAAAGGATTGCCGACTAGTTTAAAGGAAAGAAATTCATTTATGGTCTTTTGTACCACAGAAAAAAAGATAATCCGGATATTTTCTTAGTCCGGGATACCCCTTTATTTATTTATGTCTAACTTATTCCCATTTAATTACCTCGTATCCGGGTAACTGTTCAAGATAAAGAAAAATAATTGAGAAAAAGTGTTGTCTTCTTGAATTTTGCCATGGATATATTTACTCCAAAATGTTCCATTTATGGTTAAAAAGAACTTGGATTTAATATTAGGAAACCATTCTATAAAACATATTTAAAAATTGGAACTACAGCAAATATTCCGATCGCCAGACATCCAGTTGCCAAGACCAAGCTAAGCAGTGTTATTTATTCCCATAAATGGGTACTTGTCTAACATCTTAGTGAGATCATAGCGCTTCACATGGGTTGTCAGTTCGAAAAACACAATAAACTGAATTCGTTCACGGTGAGACTCAAACTGACCCTGACCCTGTGCACTGAAGATGTGCGCACTAACCACTAAAACTGTAAAAAATTCTAACACAAATAACGACACAGGATCTCACAGACCCGAAGCCTTAAACTACCGCATCTTTCTAAAAACTAAAGTTTCAACAGTACAGAACTACTATTTTGCATTAGAATCGAAGCTAGAGACAACCTCAGAATGATGGGGGTTCTCGAACATAGAGAAATCTGTACCTTGACAGATTCGCCGGTTCTGTGACACCTAGTGTCGGTACTTAAAGGTTACATTTGATTGTTAGGCCTGGCCTATATGATATATCACTGCCCTTGTTTAAATTGAAGGGAACACGTTTTGAAGATGCTTTATACTCCTAGGGCCGATTACTCGTACATCTTATCGACTGGTTAGTCTTATCGTATATACAAAGCGCACACCATGATTTTTTCTAGTTTATGTATTCAGTATTATCATTACGCATCTTCATACGATGGCATCACCAAGCGCAACTATGCCAAGCAAACAATCTTTAGAAAATGCTGTGCATACGACAAGACTAACCAGCAAACGGGTACTATGTAGATAAGATGTACGAGTAATCGGCCCCTAGTCCAATCAAATTATCCGCCCTCATTAGGCCGTTCGGAGCTTCCAGCAGGATAAGTCTCAACTTCTGAAGGCGCAGTCACATTACAATTTGAGGTAAAGTTGTGATTGGACGCCCTGAATTGAATTAACTAGAATAAATTAAAACGAATGCAAAATGCATCTGCAATAGAATTTAAAACCAATTTAAAAATTTGGCTCCCCTCAAAATCTCCCGCACTGGGCAGTTTTCCGAGCTTATGGAAAACCCAGCACAAGGGGAAAACTTGGAATTTAATAAACAAAAATAACGCATATAATATATGTATTGTAAATTAGAACTAGATATACTTGATCTTTTGCAAGATAATATGCTATATTGCTATTGGTTGAGAAAAATCAACCAACGTTGTTGTTTTGCCAGAATCGATGCTTTTTTCATCAGTTGGTTTGGTTTTGCCTCGGTGTTTCGATTCACGAAATGAAAAACCCAAAAAAGTTTAATGTTTGTTCGACCAATATTTCCTGGAATATAAAGCGATTATAAAAACTCACGCATTTGTTTAGAATTGTAATTTTCTACAGGTGGCCAAAATTGAATTGATCTTGGCTTTCCTCTCATAGTGTTCCAAACATATTATATGTTTTCAGATTGAAAAAAATTAGATGCAAAGTTTGACTTTTCCCTATTTTCAGCTCCTGCAAGGACGATATCCTGGGCGATCGCACGGCCCATCACTAACTAAAGTCGCCACTGGATATCCCTCGCTAATTTAAAAATTGTTGATTCGGGTCCTTGGGCAATCCCAAATCATGTGTCCATCCAAAATCGGAAAGACCACATTTGCATTAAGCTATCTGATTAAAATGAACCACTTTCGATGTAACATTTTGACGAGTTTTTATTATTCAAAGATTATTGATTGGAAAAGGGCCAATGAATGGTTAGAATCTAAAGAAGCTCTTTATGACAAATTGAAGAAGCAACTTTGGGATAAGTAAGTTTCAGAAATTAGTAAATTATCCAATATTTCAATTTCTTAGTAATTGTGACATTTTTAATAATTTATTAATTATAATTATCTATAATATATAAAAGAAAGTCCTTTTAGTTACACAATTTATAACTCTAGAACGGCTGGACAGATTTTCATGATTTACGGTTTGTTGGATTAGGCTCTGGCCAGAATAGCATAATAACTATTGAAACATGCAAACAAAATTCACAATGAGCTAAAATTCACCTATTTCTGCGTGTATATCTTTAACATATCTTCGGATTTCAGTAAATTTCTTCCACAGGATTGGTCTCTACCCAAATTAACAGGACAACCATCGAGACATATGAAAAATTCACAATATGGCACAATTATATGAAGACAATTATTTTTCTAATACCTCTTTCTGCCTTCCATGAACGAATTAAAGGATTTTAGTAATTTGAGCCCACCTTATCACCTCTCTCCCCTGAATGGTTTCCAACCATAGCAAAGAATAACTCTTGACGCATCTGAAAAATGGCCAGCCACCAAATTACGAAGTCATCTCTTAAACGGCTTAGCGTGTTTCAGTAAACTTCTCCACCTAGAAAATCAGCCAAGTAAAAATTATCAAGGAAGCTCATTTTCTCATGCTTTTGGTTATACAAACCTTCTGAACAAATTTGCGGATTTCAGCAGTTTTGCCCCAACCGCAAACGATCATATCTAAAAGGTGGAGCGATACCAAGTTCGCCGGATCAGCAACTGTAATTCCAGCCACATCGACGACAATATATTTTTTATATTTAACAGTTAAAATATTTACTAGAAATAAAGTGTATATTTTATACCGTTAGACACCCTCCCACTTTTTTTTTTAAATCGAATTTAGTATTTCAATTTTATTCATTTTGAAAGGGAATGTTCGTGCGAGCGCAGCGAGCTCAAAGCTTTTATTGTCATAAAATAAGCTTCCCTACATCTAATGTAATTTTATACGCAATTACAGTGTAATCCATTATTCCAAATCCAAAGCAATAAGCCACATCATTATGAATGGCAAACAATCCTTTCATTTAAACATTGCCCTAAGAGGAAGCATAAATTGAAAACAACATTAATTAGATTTTCGTGCGTGAATGACACATTTGGAAGAGATACGTATAGTCCCTCCAATAAACAGAAATGAATGGGAGAAGATAGTATTTCGGATTACCGAAACATCTTATTCAAGATGCACGTTTATTGTTTCTTCAATCATAATTACGAATAATCGAACATTAAGCTATGATGGGATTTTTGTGATCTGATGTGATTGATTAGAAATATTATTGATTTACCAATACAATAATTTTGTATAATTTACAAATCGGATAAACAATGTTATTAAATTTGATAAGGAAAACATTTTCGGACAATTAACCACGGTTACGCTTGGTCCCTCTTTTGCATTTTTATTTGTTGTTGGGTCACGCGTTCGCAATTTAATTTTTTCTTGGGCTGCATTTTTGAATGGCCTTGGAACTTCTGAACGCAGACATCTAAGTAATTTCAAGCAAATATGCAAACATGAAAACTTTACCTCGTTTGTACTTTTTTTTTTAAATTCAGGTCACTTTTTAATTTTGGCACTGAAACTTCTGAACGCGAACAAAACAGCAAATCTACACACTACACCGGAAAATGATGTGGTTCATCGGCGCATTAGCTCCCTGATTCATCCAAATATCATTTTTTTAATTTATCCGCTCGCGATTGGTTTCTCTTTGCTATTTTTACTTTATCTTAGTTCTAATCTTTTAAGGGCTGTAACTTCGTGTGGCTGTAGTTTCTTACAGGGACTCTATACTCTAATGTCGCATACACACGGTCAATCCATGGATTCTTCGTTCTATCAAACTCTATATAAAAAAATGACAACTAACCATTTTTTTATATGGAGTTTGACAGAACGAAGAATCTATGGATAGACCGTGTGTGTGCGGCATTAGGGTTTTATTAAAAAAAAATATTTTCAAAAACGGATTTGGATCAATCAAAAAAAAGGTTTGCTTTTATCATTTTATTGTTGTTGAGTTTTAGTGACCCGAAAATGTTGAGAATAAACTCCTTAACAATCTAAATCCTATCCACCATTTTGGATTATCTTGAAATTAATATACCAACGTCTCTCATTGATGGCAGTCTGCCGACTTTTTCATTTTGCAAATTGCTTTTTATTTCTACAAGTAATTTTTGTATTCAACACAATTTATTCAAACTCCACCTCAATGCAAATGTAAATTTCTTTTATTTATTCCCATTATTCAAAAAAATCTCAGAATTGTCCGACCCAACCAAAACTAACAATCACCAACGACGACTTTCCATCCACCCATAACAGGATAAAAATCTGTACAATTGTTAAATTATGATGACGATGGTCCCGTTCAACGAATAAATTAAGTGCTGATTGAAAAAAGGAATAATTTTTCGTTGAATATCAAATTTACCTGGTATGAGCTTCCTTTCTCTTTTTCTTCTTTCATCCGACCGGTGTGTCCTCGGGTCTACGATGCTTCCTTGCTTCATCATTGCTATGAGATGAAATGCGGTGGTGGGGATAGATAGTGCCGCGGTCGGCGTCGTCGTCACTTGAATCATCTCCAAGGATCTTGTTATCCTTATGAATAGAAATTGATGATGAATTTTGTTTATTTCCTGAGAGATTTTATTTTAAATGCAATTTCAGCAGAAATTTTTCAATTCGTTTACATTCATAATAGTCCAAACGACAACGACGACACGGCAACCGCACATTATGCATGAAGTGGACGAAATTTATTTTATCGTTTTGGTTGATGCAAATGAAAATGGAAAATTCTATTAAGAGAGGATTTCTTTTGATAATGATGTGGATTAGATAATGTAATATGCTGATAAATGACCGATGAAAAGAGATTTTCTTTGATTTGGTGAAGCCTTCACCAACATTTAGTAACAAAATTGTTGTCCGAAATTGTGCGCTGTACAATACACTACAACTGGAAATGCAATTTCCCGAAGTGCATTCATCGCCTGTTATTCACTGAATTTTTCAATTTCTCTATAAATCGCTATAATCTAAATCGAATTTCCGTGCTGACAATCACATTCTGTAAATACACCCATACACGCTGTTTGCTCCAACAAAAATACGTATACTCGTATAACTAAACACTATCCTATATTTTTGGCCCACTGCATCCCCTTTATATCCTATCTGAAATCTACTTCTTTGAATCTAACGTCTTAATAGTTTGCACAGCAGATCCTTAACATCAAGTTGACTTTTCACTTTTCGGGCACTATACTCGTGACATCACACACTCTGTCGAGTGTATCGCTAGTATCCGGCTCGATATGATGGAAAATGTGATTTTCTCGTTTTCCGGCACAGTGATGGTATTGAGTAAACGATTGCAGTTGACATGTTTCATGTCCAATCAAATTTTGATAGAAGGATATTTCGGCAAGTGACATGTTTACTTGTACACTCGTGCTTATGTTTACTGGTATGGAATATGTATACGTAAAACGGTAAGTGAGTTGATGGAATATTCGTGAATGATTCATATAATTTTCGAATAAGAAACTTATTTATTTATTTATTTTCCCTGAATATTTTCGTGTGTTATGTATATAAAGTTTTTCATAATTCTTCACGATAGCATAATGGAAAATTTTCAATAGGATGACAAGAGGCGACATGTCTCCAGGCTTGTAATTACCCGGTCTGTTGCTATATAATATTCTGAGTTGCGATCAATAACAAAATTTCCTTTATTTGATATAACATCTATTTCCACATAATTATTTCATTAATTAAAATCAACCAAAACCATTACCATTACCCAAACGAACCGTTTCAACTAAACGTCCCCTTGCAAGTTTATCTCATATCCAAACCGTCTTCTTCCAATTAACGGAATGCTTTCGCGCTTTTAATTATATCCTTGAACAAGTATCCGCGAAAAAAATCGCGAACCGAAAGCGAATGCACATCGAAAGCTCTAAGCTCGTCTCTTAATAAGAAGGTGAACTTGCAATATGGCTTCGGCGTTTCGCGATGAATGCAAAGTATTCCCGCAATGAGTCGTATAGTTTTGCATTTGCAAAGAACTTCATTTTTCCCTCTCTGCAATATTAGTCCTTATACGTTAGAATGGCATTATTTCCTGAAGAGGTGTGTGCGGTGATTGGATTGTGTTATGTTTAGGGGGCGATTTCGATGCCATACCACCCGAACAGCATTCAATTTTCAATTTGAAATCGAAATCTCGCAGTCTCGTCAATGCCAGTTTAGATTTTTGCTGATGGATATTATGTCTAACCCCCTTCGTGACACATTCATATCACAATGAAAAAATATAATATTCAAGGCTTGTACATATCGACTGCCTCTTCGTGTAAGGAGGGTCCTTCTCGCCATCAGCAACCATTTTTCAACCACCATTGGCGTTTTGAATATGACGTAATTATTTGATAGCATAATAGTCGAGAATATCTGAATTTGAAGAGGGATTCTTCGATTCTTCGAAGTTCCTGCAAGCGTTAATATTCCATTCCATTTCATTTGTACATATAATGCCTAAAGCGGACCCACAATGACATATAGCAAATTGGACACATGTGGCGTTCTTTCGAATGGAACGAAAGACGTTATTATATTGAATGTGAAATGGCCTCATTTTGCCAGGAGCGCATCGGGATGCGATGATTGCGTATGGTGGCGAAAAAAAGAAGAAGATTGTTGCAAAGTTGAAGTGATTTAATCAAATAATTTTGCCATTTAGATGCAAAATGTAAGTGTATACGGGAGGTTTGAACGCGAATATGAAATCAGTTGAATGGAACATGGGGTGGTCTATGGCGGAAGCCATTTTGAAATAGGCAAAGGATCTACTATGTATCCAGACGGCAGAGCGTCGATGAAATAGTTGTTTGTTCAAGAGCGCTATGTATTTCAAAGGGACGAGGTTTTTTTCGAGGGTCCTACTCATGCGGGATGCCTTTTGTAGCGCGACGCCGGCAAATGAGGCAATAAAGGGAACTCTATTTTAATTTATTTACTAATTGGATTAAGGGTTTGTATGTTTGCTTGTGAGGATGGTAGTTACCGTTTTGTGCATTCATTTTTTAAATTTATTTGTTTGTGTCATTGTTATTATTTACATAACGATTTGTCGTGAAACATTTATTTTTAGGCGAGCGAAATTAAAACAATTTATTCAGGATTATCGCATCGAGGCATTATATGTATTTCCCAACACTTTATGAGAACAATTAGAACAAAGTACTTCAGTGTCATATTTTTGCATTCAGAACGTCTCTTATTCGTCTTTTTATATACGTCGGCCATTGTCTCTCGTGATTTCCTTACTACTTTCCATAGATTTTCGCATAAATGTATTATTCCTGAATTATATGAAGAGTAGAATGACTATGTTGAGAGTGGATGCGAATAATGTGTCATATGAATGAGGATGATTATAAAAATGGATTGTTGGAAGAGCTTCCGACGGGAAGCGTAATTCATTTATATTTTTCCATTTTACATCTTTAGCACTCTATTGCAGCTGCAGGAGAAACTAAAAGATCTTGGTCTGTCTACCTCGTACATTTATGCAAAAATCATTATATTTCTTGGTATACAATAAGTCGTAGGTAAAAACAAAAAATATCAAGTTTTCAGTTAGTTGTGTTGACTACATAGATATATACATTCTGTAGATACTATTGTGGTTTTGTTATACCCTTCGCTCGTAGAGTCAACGAAGGGTATATTAACTTTGTCATGAAGTTTGTAACGCATTGAAGGAAGCATCTCCGACCATATAATGAGTATACATATATTATCAGCATAACATGGGGAGTCGATTGGGCGATGTCCGTCTGTCTGTCTGTCCGTCTGTTGCTACGCGTTTTACTCGGCCAATTTGAAAACTAGGAAGCTGAAATTTTGCACAAATGCTTCTTTTTGCTGCAGGCAGTTTGTATGTTTGAATCGGTAAAATCGGAGCATGGGGTCATGGGGCTGCCATACAAACCTAAACCCCCAAATTAGGTTCTTCTAAGAAAAACTTTTTTATTTGTGCACCGATTTCAACCAAATTCCACACAAATGTATTACTATTAATGACACACAACATATGTGAGAATGGATCAAATCGGACCATGGGGTGGGTCATGCGGCTGCCATACAAACCCAGCCCCCAAAATTAGGATCTTCTGAGAAAAACTTTTTTGTTTTTGCACCGATTTCAGCCAAATTCCACACAAATGTATTTCTATTGCTGACACACAACATATGTGAGAATTGATCAAATCGGACCATGGGATCATGGGGCTGCCATACAAACTCAACCCCCCATTTTGGTTTTCCTAAGAAACATTTTTCCACCAATTTCACAAAGCCTTGAATTAATGTGTCTTAATCAAAGCAACAAAAAAGGTCAAAACAAATGGGATCGAACTATGGGGCCATGCTCCGGCATCTCCCAATAAAATTTTCTGAGTAAATATTTTTATTTGCCCACTTATTCCAACCAAACCCCACACAAATATTGTTTTATCGACGCAACGGAACTTTTGTGACGACGCAAGGAAAAGAATGGGGGTGAACGTTTAGCCCGGAGGAAAGCAAAGGGTATCCAAATTTCGGCCGCGCCCGAAATCAGCCTCGGTCTCGTTTTGGCATGAGAGGCTACCACTTTTGTGGTATCTAGATCTACACCTTTTTTGTTCATAAAATTTGACAATCTACCACACTACTACTAAAAATTGAAAGTACACTGGTCGGCATATGTATTTTAACATCTCATACCATCGAGCCCCGACACTGGTTTGTTTAACTAAAGCCAATAACAGTAAATTTCTTTTATCAAAATTAAAGCACAGTATAGTATAGTATTTTGACAACATTTAACTCTTTGGTTACACCCATTTTTTTTCGCAAGAGTTGATGCACAAAACATATTTTTATTAATTTTTGAGTTCCCATATTAATTTTAAAATAAAAAATATCACCAGTGGCTCGAAACATAAACAAAAATCAGAATTTCCAAGATTGGTTTTAGCATCGATTGATGCCAGCCTTAGTCCTGGTTTACACATTGAGTACGCTACTATTGAATTTTATTTTATACGGTAAATTGTTTATTACTAAAAAAAAAAAATGTTTTAAAACAAAATAAAAACAAATTTTGGCGCTCTCTGAAAGAAAGCGAATGAGAACCCCGAGTGATGAATGAGCCACGATGAAGAACTCTAAGAAAGAAGTGAAATATAAACCAAATTGTGCCGCAAAAAAAACGAATATAACTTCCCGCGATTCAATGACGACCAAAAGAAGCTTTGGCCATGGAAACAGTGATTTGAACTTAAGCAACCTAGGCCATTGTAAGCAATATATCCCTGCATCATGAGAGAGCCTCCACTGTGGTATTCATTTTGATAACCAGGTATCCGTTTTTCCACATAAACTGGGCATTTTCTTTAACCTTCCGGCGGGCGCAATACTAATCCTAACACGATCGGGCGCAATGCATCTGACAGATTAAGTGCAGACAAAAGGATGAAACTAAGTTTCTGTATATTTCTGACTCTTATTTATTGTTGCATTGTCTTTTTCAAACAGTTCTACGAAATTTTAGAAACAAATACTAGCTCACAAAGCTTGATACCGTTCACATTTTCAAATTTCTAAGAATACTTCGCTTTCAATCGGTTCAATATTTAAAAATCATCGAAAAACTCCACCGCTTAAACAATATGAGCTTATTTTACTAAAAACACACTATATTGAACGATTTGGTGAGAATAAAAGTCAACACAACGTTATTACGCATGTGAAGAGTATAACAAGTGGAAATTGCCATAGAAAATGAGAAAATAACACAATCGGGCGCAATACATCTGAGAGATTATTTCATCCCCTCCCGCCCCTCAGACATATGGTAGTTTGAAACTGAAAGCTGCTTTGGGTAGTTGCTCGCTAAAGATTAAGCTACTGTGAGTTTCAGATCTCTCCCTTTTCATATCGCTGATTGGCGCAACAAAAACTGGTCACTTAATCTGTCAGATGCATTGCGCCCGCCCGAAGGTTAAATGTTGATTTTTTTTTGTAAAAATGTTATAAAATAACGAATATTAGCCGAAAAAACTTTTCCCGAAAGTTGCAGCAGCTTGGACTTTTTCCTTAGTAACAGAGGTTTGCTTTTGGTATGGTTTTTAAATCTTTCTTTGGTTTCATTTTATGCGTATGCATGCAATTTGCCTTTTTTAGTTCTAGGCCGAAGGTGGTCGCTATTATCTCTGTCTCCGATGGCACATTCTTCATATTTATAATATCCTTTGGTTAAATTAGGACATTTTCCATAAATATTTGTAAGATTTTTCGGTAATTATTCGATTACACATCCCATTTCTGTGATGCATGGAATAGTTTTCTATTTCTTTTCTCTTATTCAATTTTGGTAATTAATAATGAACAGTCTACCTTATGAAATTAAATTCAATTGCAGCGTTTCCAACCTTTAAACCAGGGTTGAAGTCTCCCTCTACGGATGCTTAAAGCAAACTTCGAATTTCTGATTCTTATCCAATTCTTCAAGCCACTGGACACATTTTCTGCTTGGAATTCAAAATATAAACACAAATCATTAACAAAATTATGTTTTATCCATATTTTTCCAGAGAAATTGGTGTACAATCAAAGATTTAAGTATTGTCAAAATATTATGTCGCACCAAAATTTCGCACCAATCTGTTCTCTTCTTTATGACAAGTAGTCCAATCATATCGTATTTTCGTCAGGAAAAAAATACAGAAGTTTATTTCTCAATTTTGTTATATGTATTTTGGGGCGCTGATTCCGAATATCAACTTTGCACCCTAAAAAACGTGCCGCAACCTTTATAAAAGGGGGGAAAGGGGGGCATTTTTTCAGTTTTTTGCAATTATTTCAAAAACGGTAAGAGATAGAGAAAAATGGTCTGAGGACGAAAAAAAACTACGTAAAATTATCTTTGCAATGATATATAACACATTAGAGTTTAATTGCATATTTCGGCGTTAGAATAGAACATAAATTAGAATATTTTCATTTTAGAGCTTATTTAAAAGCTCCATAACTTTTCAAAGAATGTTAGTTCAGCCGTAAAATTTTGTACAAGTATTAACAGCAAGTTTAAGATAATTTTAACGTAAACGCTGAGTCACTCCGGTCAAGGACCCCCATTATCCCCCCATTTAAATTTGTCAAAACGGCATGTCCATAACTCCCCCAAAATTGGAGCAGAGTGCTAAATTTTGGTTCGTTGCGATTGGAGGTCATAGTCACCCCACCCACCAAAAATAAGCTCATTTGGATAAAAACTAAGGGTACCTCCCATACAAAGTGACCCATGACAACTTTGTTCTACAGTAGTTTATAAAATGAGTAGCACGTTGTACGTAGAACAAACTCTTGATGGGTCACTTTGTATGGGAGATACCCTTAGTTTTTGTCCGAATGAGCTGATTTTTGGTGGGTGGGGTGACTATGACCTCCAATCGCAACGAACCAAAATTTAGCACTCTGCTCCAATTTTGGGGGGAGTTATGGACATGCCGTTTTGACAAATTTAAATGGGGGGATAATGGGGGTCCTTGACCGGAGTGACTCAGCGTTTACGTTAAAATTATCTTAAACTTGCTGTTAATACTTGTACAAAATTTTACGGCTGAACTAACATTCTTTGAAAAGTTATGGAGCTTTTAAAAAAGCTCTAAAATGAAAATATTCTAATTTATGTTCTATTCTAACGCCGAAATATGCAATTAAACTCTAATGTGTTATATATCATTGCAAAGATAATTTTATGTACTTTTTTTCGTCTTCAGACCATTTTTCTGTATCTCTTACCGTTTTTGAAATAATCGCAAAAAACCGAAAAAATGCCCCCTTTCCCCCTTTTTTTTAAAGGTTGCGGCACTTTTTTTAGGGTGCAAAGTTCATAATCGGAATCAGCGCCCCATAATACATAAAGAAAGAGTGAGAAAAAAACTTCTGTATTTTTTTCACGGATTGGTACTAAATCGACACGATATTACTGAACTAAAGAGAGTGCGAAAACGGACAGGAAAAATATTGAGCATATTTATTGCTGTTGATATGTACTTTGATTTCCTTATAAGAAATTTACCGTTATTCGATCTAGTTAAACAAAATCAGTATCGTGTTTCGAAAGTACCAGATGTCAAAATACATATGCCGGCCAGTGTATACCCAAATCTATCACAATAATTATTTTTGCATAAAAATTTGACTGGATTCTTTTTTTTCAAAATTTTTAAGACACATTTTCGCACGAAATTTTGCAAGTGTGAAGCTTGTTTAATTTTTTAACTATAACTTCAAGCATATTCAGTAGACTTAGAATTAAGAAAAAAATTGCACAAAAACTCTCACTCAAATTTGTATGCATTTCCACAGCCCATACTTGCTTTTTTTGCGCAGAATCTCCTTTGAACAAAAATGTGTAGTGCTTAGTACTAGGATTTTGTACGATAATGATGTTTTAAAAATCCATCACTTTCTATCTATATGTATTTTTATTTTCAAAGTTCTCAAAAAATAAGTCGAAAGAATGTATATCGTCACCAATTTGCCATAACCGCGAATCTACATTTTCATTATTTTGAGGAAAAAAGCAATTTTCTTTGAAAAGTCGAAATATTCATCTAGCCCAATTTTTTTTTTTTCTGAAATATTAGCAGAAACTAAAGATTTTTGTAGCTATATATAGTCTAAATCATGCAAACACTTAAATCAAGGATACCGTGAACTTTCGTGGTTCCGGCAAATTGCTGGAAGATTCGTAGTTCTGACATATTGTCCGTTATATGGAGATTCGCGGTTCTGGCATCTGTTTCGTTTTATGCCTGTTGAAGATTCCCTGTTCTGGCTGTTGCTTCGTTGAATAGATATTTGGATATTGATGGGAGATATTTGCACAGTGTTTGTTGTTTTTACCTTGAATTTTGCATGTTTACCGATGCATTTATGCGGTATTTTTTTGACAGCCTGTATATGTCAAAAAACTAGCGCATAAATGCATCGGTCAATTGATTTCTCATGTAAATTCCAACAAAAAAGGTGTACTTGAGCTGTTTACTAAAAAAGCTATAATGAGTTTTGGGCGGATTAATTGTGGGGTGAGTCTTTTTTAAAGTTTCGAATCAGCATTATCCGAGAAACATTGTGCTTTATTCAACTATTGTCTCCCACCCAACTGTCTAGTTTATTTATTTATTAAGGTTTGGTTTTATTCATAAAGTTTAAAAACAAAAATCGATTAACAAACGAAAAAGCTATAGTTCAATTCGTAAATACTTACGTGGAGCACCCTGTACTTGTATGATTTATTAAAATAATTAAGTTGTGGATATCTCCCTTACATGTTTTAATGGTAACTTCACTATTTCTAGTAGCTCTAACCAAGTTCCAACGCATTAATACATACATGGAGCATCGAGATTCGTCTGTTCGTTTGTATGGCTTTATGTTATTGTTAGGAGTTTCTCGTATCTGGAATATTGTTGTTTTGTGGGAAATGTTTGGAGATTTGCGGTTCTGGCATTTTGTCTGTGGCGAAACGTGCCTTATCTTTCTCAATAAAGAAAGCGGTTTAGTTTTTGATGGTTTTATAATAGATTCGACATAGCATATGCGAAAGTTAAAAATCACATTATGTCGAAATCGCTATAGTCGGTAGTTTCGCGGTTCTGGCATATTGGTGACGATATGTTATCAGTGCTACAACTACCCAAAATAATGTTTTGTAACTATTTATTTTTTACTTTTTAAGATGTATAGACCTTGCCACTCGTTTTGCTAGACAAAATATTGTGTGCAAGGGCCGAACAAAAAAAAAAAAAAATAATTACGCTAAGTATTCCTAATAGGCATGATGAGTATCATATCAAGGGATGCGTCGAGTGCAATCTATGGTTGGCAGTGGCGTAGATAGCTTTTCGGAGAGGAGGGGATCATTTTGCAAGATCACCTATACTTTTATGGTTATCATGTTTAATTTCTCAATAATAATTTCTGCATTTAATTACACTTTAAATTAGTAGCTTTTTTGAGCAAATTTTGATGCAAAATGTATAGCAATTCTGCCATACGAAAAAAAAATGAATCCTGAAAATATTGCATCGATAATTTTGTCTCTTTTACTACGGTGAGTAAACCCACAGTATTCAAATTTTCGTAAACATTTTCGCTACTATGATCAAAGCTTTATGTTGGGTTAGATAAACTTAAACAAACTTTTCGGAGTTACGGAACACCTAGCATCATATTTAAATAAATCATATATCCCAAAAAGGGAAATTATGAAGACGAGAGCTCTTTGGGAATGCCCAGTGTACGTGGATAAAGAACAGCTTTTGTGTTTTAAGTCCAAATTTTCCGATAACTCAAAAATTCGTGAGTAGATATTTCTAAAATTTTCAAACTTGTAGGACACCGTAGCGCAGCTATATATATTTGCTAGAAATTTCGAGCTCCTAGCTATCAGCCAATTGTTAGAAAAGGAGTCCAAAAATGTGAGTAGAACTTGAAATTTGGACTGTTAAACATTCGTCTAAAACAAATCGTAAAAAAGTTTTGATTAACACAATTTAAATATTCTTATTTATTTGCGGCTTAATTGAAATCCCAAAAACCTCCTCACAAACACTTGGACATGCTTTATTTTATGGGACACACAACTTCCTTCCATTTCATATAGTAGAAAGTTGTAAAAGGAAATCGGTCGATTATCTGATGTTGGTCAAATATTTTACAGTTAGTGGATTCCAGGTACAGTGTAGCAGACTAAGGTTCGGAATTTTAAAACTTTCGGAAATTTAAAAATTTTAACTTTAAAAATTTCGATTGGATTGTTGGCTTTTTGTTTTCAAAAGCTCTTTCGGAATTTTTCCTATTTTTGGAACCCAAGGTAACCGCGGAACACCGTTTGTTTGTTTGTTAATATGTTTTCGAATTACTGCATGCATAAGACTTTTTGTAGAAGACTTCGTTAAAAAAATAATTCTGTTTTGAGAGCTCTTCGTATTAAATACAATAAAATTGCGAACAACTAGAGAAAGTTCGGACTTGCTTTCCCCGGCTATATACAATAGAACCTTTCGTCAAATTTTAACTTAAAAAAAATTGATAAACTCCAACAATAAGGTTGCTCAAAAACTGGAAGCAGTTTTGCGACGCGTTTTCTCTTCATTCGCCTTCGCATTTCCACTCTCCTGAAGAAATTTTTACAATGTTATGTACTGTAAATTTCTCTATTGGAAATTGCGCTTCTGTGGAAGAGCACTACGTGTTCCAATTACTTTTAAACCTTCAGACCGAACATTAAGATTTTTTGGCAACAAATTTTCAATCAATCAGCTAACATTTAATTTTTCTAGCAGCGATAGCACTCTAGATTACTTCAGTAGGGCTTACCTGTGCGAAACTCCAGATCCAATGTGAAAAAGTAGATGATCGTAAAGCCCTGTGCTGTACTGTTTCTATTTTATCGATACACTTCTATTATACAATTGCAATTTAAGGAATTGCTAAATTTTCTACTGCAGTTTTTAAAATGTTTTCATGGTTTTATGAAACACTACACACGTTGAGTAATTCCAGCACGAAGTTTACTATTGCTTTATTTTACGTACCTAAAAAAATGTGTGACCGAGAGGGGGGGGATCGATCCCCTTGATCCTTCTTATCTACGCCACTGATGAACTGCATAAATAGGATAAAAAGCAACATACATAAATGGAGTAAAAGGCCATATTTTTATTTCCCAAGGCCCCAACGACGCAAAGATATGTACTACTCGTATAATGTCTGTATTTATTATGGACAAATTTGTGTCCACTTTTATCTTTTTTATGACCTTTGCGCACAATATTTTTTCAAGCGAAACGAGTGGTAGCATCTTCAATGTCTACAGATTTTAAATAGCCAAGAAAATAGTTGCAGAACGTTTTGCCCGTTTTATTCAATTTAGGCAGTTCTGCATCCTTGACATAAGGAAATAACGGCGTCTAAAGTTAATCTTTGATTTGCAGCGTTTGAAACAACTAACGAAAAGAAAAAAAACGCAATTTTTTCTATTCCTTATTAGTATTACCATGCATCAGATGCCACTTTGCAAGAGTCTTCATACACCATCCAATCGATCGTACGATACATCGTCACGATCTGTCAGATTGTATGAAAACTTAAACGTAATGCATTTTGCAAACTGTTATTCGGTTGACTTTCTGTTACTGTGAATATAAAAACAACAAAAAACAAAAAATAAATCGGGATAGTTTAACTGTTATTAAATATTTGGTGACAATATTCTACCATATCTTTCAAACTCATTTATGTGTCTCGAAGCGCGTTCCTTCTCCTTATGTGCTCCTATAACTTATTTCGCCAGCTATTTGGCATGTAATCAATTCTGGTGATAGCTCGTTAAGTTGGGGTTAAAATTATAGATTTTTCCATCTGAATAATTTTCTGGTTAAGCCTAGTATTGACCTCGAGAGTGAAATTTTTGTCCGCTTCGATTTTTTCAATGAAAATGTATGGTTACTGTCATGGAATATGTGGAGAATGCTGGGGACTTCCATAAGCTATAATCCGAAAACAGTTCCATAATTTTTCTCGGCCATTTTACGTATTTTTTTTTTTGATTCCCCGTTCATTTTATCGTGAAAAGTGAAATGACGGGGAATCGAAAAAGAATACATAAAATCGCCGAGAAAAATTATTGAACTGCTTTCGGATTATAGCTATACATTTTCATTGAAAAAATCGCAGCAGACAAAAATTTCACTCTCGAGGTCAATACTAGGCTTTAGGGAAAAATATTTATGTTTGCTTTTGGGCAAAAGAATGAATCAGTCATAAAAATGTGTAATACATGGTAGAGTCAAAAGTTTTTCGAAAATCCTTAATAAAAAATTGATGAAAATGTGCAAAACATTTGAACATTATTTTCCTGCATTACATTTAAACACCTCCTGCATCTACATAACTTATTCCATTTATACCTTCACCTAATTCTGTTGGTACACAAATTTGAATTGATTACTTTAAATTATTCACTTCAAATAAAATCAAAGTCATTTTTTCTCGGTGTATCACATACGCTTCATTATTCCTAATTTGCGTGACTACTTTTTAATACACCAAAAAGTAACTTGGCTTTTGGGGTTCCGTAAAGTTCAAGTTGTTCAAATTCACAGTAAAAGGTTTATTGAATTTTCCACACAAAGTGTAGTAGAAATTACTACAAAAATAGACTAAAAAAAATTTTTAAATTTAATCTTACACATTTCTTTAGCAAAAGGTTAAAATAAATATACGCAATATAAGTTTTAAATAAAATATTGTGAAATCACATTGCTACTGTAATTTTACAAACAAAAAATGTAAAATTAAATCAAGTGAATGTGATTTTTCATCATTCAATGTAATATTAAATCAATCACATTTCGTAAATCTTGTCGATAGTATTCTGCCACGCTCTGTAGCTCACTTGGTTGAGTCGCACTCTACGATGCTAGTAATCTAGAGGTCCGGAGATCGAATCTCGGCGTGGTCCAAAATTTCCGTACATATGCGGATAGGGTAATATTTTGCAGTACGGCCATGACGGACGCCAACCCGGGCTGCTCACAGCTTTCTCTCATTTCCTCGACAGCTCCGTTGTCGTCACTGACCGATACCAAATCAGGCTGCTCACAGCTATCTTTCTTCTCCTCAATAGTTCCGCCGTTGTCACTAGTGGTGAACACGTTAAGTATCCAGATCATGTGCCTCTCGTTGAAGCAAGTCCCGAAGTCGCAACCGTAGCTGATCCTTATTGCCCGTTGTCGATACAGCACGGGCGCCGAGCTCAATCTTCAGCTCCTTGACGGTCAGGTCATTAATGTCCAGCGCCATTCTTTGATCCCACTTCTGACACCAATTTGTTGTAGGCTCGGGGGGTTCTTCTCCACTTGCTTCTTGCTTCGCTCGTTCTCCAGTTCTCGCCTCCTGGTGCTCAAAGCTAAACTTCCCTTCGCTTCCTGGTCGTTTTCAGTCTGCCTTATATACTCGAGGAAATTCAATGAGAGTGCGAATCACAAATGCATACATCGTGCAAACACACGAATTCACAGTTTACTGTGATTCGACGTCTCTAACGATTAACAAGGAAATTTATTGGGAGAGTGCGAATCATAAATAATCATCATTCATGCACACGAATACACAGTTTACTGTGATTTGACGTCTCTAACAATATAGTGCTTGCAACATTATATACACTCCGAAATGACATGTAATGTCAGGTTGATTCGAAATTGCCTAAAACGCCTGAGTTTACGCACCATGGCCCCGCATGGGGCTATACGGTACTGAGAAGAAGAATAGTATTCCTGTATAGAAAATTTAATTTCTGTTGGAAGTTAATTAAATTCTTTATGGGAATTTTAAATAAAAAATTTAATTTTACACATGGATATGAGACTTGCTTCCCTCTAAGAATTTAAAATTAAATCTTTATAGGAAATGGGTTAAATATATTGATGTAATTTTAAATGCTTTATTTAACGTAAATTGGCAACCAATTGCCAACTCTGAAAGCTGTAAAAATTTAAAACCGTGACCTATAAACGGCCGAGTTAAGGCACCATGGCGGAGTTAAAACTACCGATACTCTCAAAATCTAAGATGCGAACCGCAACTGAATACAAGCCCTTGCGGAAAAATTCCGACATAAGTCTGTAATTTTACACATTTTCTGTTGATTTACATTCAATTTCCTCGATTTTAATTTTTTTTTTTGATATTATGAAACCAATGTGATTTTACAATATTTTATCTAATTTTCCAAAAGTTTTACTCATTACCATAGAAATGTGTAAAATCCCCTCTCTTATCTATTTTTAAAGTTTTTAAATTTTACTACATTTTAAATGGGAAATTTAACAAACTTTTTACAGTGTAGAAAATGTTTAATCCTACTATGCTCGCATCGCTCGTAAGTTATAGGAATATCTGGATACAATAAATTAAATGCTTCGACAGCAAGTATTAATTCAGCGATAACGATATGAAAATTAATGAATTTGTGTTTTCCAATTAAAAACACTTGCAGAAGAATTCTGTGGAAAATTCAACCATCATGATTTTCTTATATTTTTCTATTCGTTCATTCAATTTACTGTGGCCGACAACAGGGTGACACTTCTTTTACGAATTAGAATTTTCAATTTCCTGCGAGTTTTATTTGACCAAACGGTTACAGGTCATATTGCAATTGTTACTCTATGCTTTTCTACATTTTTAAGCAAAATGTTTTATGTTCTTCAATAAAAGTTACAGTTATCGAGCTTTGGCCAGAAATCAAAGATCACAATTTGAATTAATTTTAACATTTAACTCAGCGAACCTGCGAATGAGCATATCATAGGCATCCTATACTACATATTATTTTATTAAACACCCTGTACGTCCCAAGAATCCTACAATTTTAATTAGAACCATACGAGCCATAGCATTGTTGCCCCGTAGCGCAGGTGAATTTGAATTTATGTTCCATATTCATTTATAAACGACTCTTCTGAAGCAGAACCATCAATTTTTCAGCATCAATCTGCATTTATAGCAAGAACATCAAAAAGAAATTCTACCAATGGTCCGATTAGGTGCACGACAGCCGATACGAGAGCAAAATGAACAGGATGCCATCATCATCGTCATCATAGCTGAACTCGTATAATTGCTGATAAACGACAAAGGATCGGCGAACCAGACAGCAGGTGTAAGTGGCACCAAAGTGCAGAATATCCACTTAACTTGTGGTTGGTTGAATGCCTTTCATCGTGTGTTTTATAATCCTAGATTCTGTCATCCATTCAAATTTATTTTTTTCCTGCTTTTTTTTTCATTTCCTTTTCAGATATCATGGTTTCTAAGTGTAATTTGAATTTTCATCACATCGTTCGCTTAGGTTTTTCTCTTCAGTATTTTTTGTGCGACTTCTTCTTTTTTGTCAAGGACCTGCAATTTGTCGCCTGTACTAGGACTTATCCAATTAGTGAATGAGATGCAGAAATTTTTAATTTGATGCTCTAATGAGTGCATCTACATTTCAATTGGTGTATACACGGTGGCCATTTTTTTGCGTCAAAGGTATGTTGATGTATGCTATACTCCAATCAAGTTCTGATGACATGAGGATGACGACGTATATGTATGATGCAAATTCATCATGGCCAGTATGAAACTGTGCAGGAAGTGCGGATTGACGAAGTGACACCACAACGACGGACGAACTGCAAACCCTCTTATGGGAAATTATGCGGAATATATGATGGGATTTCTGCATTTGCGTAATGAGGTAACAACTTGCTGAATTTGCAAGCAGTAGAAAAAGTGATTGCGTATCATGGACTTTGACGGATTCGTTAGTTTCGTTAGGAATGAAAAATTAGGGAAGGTATATGAGGAGGCTCTGTAATGCTCGTTACTTTGCTCTAAAAGATCGTGATAAATTTTAACGATATGTTAGGATATTTAATTTAATGACATCAAGCTTTGCGGATTTAAATTTACATATTTCGTAATTTTTAAATCCCTGCGGATTTTCTGAATATTTTTCACCGATTTTCTAAGGTCGAGCAAATATTACCAAAAACATAATTTGTGATGCAAGGAATTTCGCAGCAGAAACTAACAGATCTAACGGAA
Source organism: Microchrysa polita (assembly GCA_949715475.1). Classification (NCBI taxonomy): domain Eukaryota; kingdom Metazoa; phylum Arthropoda; class Insecta; order Diptera; family Stratiomyidae; genus Microchrysa; species Microchrysa polita. The sequence goes on along the minus strand of OX454418.1, from coordinate 5,806,649 downwards.
TCATTTTGTTCGTTGAAAAGCTTTGGACGGAATCAGAGGTTGTCCTTGTAGAAACTAAGGGAACAAACTATTGACGTTTGTATATTGCAGCATTCAAGCTGATAAATAATCTATAGATTCCCCTTACACTTCTAGAAAAAAATCAAATATGAGTATGTAGTTACTGTTATAAAAATAAGTATTGCATACGAGTGCTTATGCTAACATTCTTTCTTTTCTGAACGTATCATTGTCTCATAAAAGCGTGAACATATTCCTTAAAAATAAAACTACAGAAAAAGCTATTAAATGCATCCTTTTCAGCATTTTGGGCTGCCGTCAAGTGTAAAGTGCACCCATTGCAGTCCTTTGAAAACACCTCCCGTTAAAATACAACATCAAAGGCCATTCGCTTTGATCTCGAACGAAAGAGGAAAAATGACTTTTGATCTTTAACTTCATCAGCCATTCTTGCATATTGCAATTTTCTTCATCGCAGCACATTATGAAACCTATACGTGCACTTTACGAACATTTTCAAAACTGATTTCCTCTTCAATGCGTCTGCACGACTATGCGACATGTCGTTGATGCCTTTGTCACAACAATTTCGTCGTCGTTCCATAACTGACTCGTCTAATGGCCGCCTTCATGATTTGCAATATATATGCCGCCAACGACAACGGCTCTAGGAGGAAGAATTTTTCAATTTGCTCTCATAAATGCAAAAATGCATATACGCGACCAGGACGAATTGACGTGAAGTTAGGTGTAGGTCTGGAGCATATTGCATTTCAAGCATTTCAAATGCATATTGCATACACAGCCTATCACTCGAAAGCCCATATCGAGAGCCCATCCATCGCCCCGCGGGGCGGCTCATTCGTTTGCGTGCATGTGCCCATATGAAAGTGCTTTTTAGTATACATATGTATAGAGAAAGATGCAAGAAAAATGCAAGAAAAATGCATAAAGGATGTCGCTCCGTCTATTGTTGTTTAGTGACACTTTTTCAATCTTGCACTCACTCCACTCTGCTTCTCGAGGACTTTGTCGCCAAATCTATGTATGTGCTCAGCTTACACAAGTAGCAAGAATGGTTTTATCCTATACGAGATGCATCTTTACACAAACGCATAAATACTCTTCGTCAAGCTGTAGATGGGAAAATATCCTGAATAGATGATTTTTAATGAAGTGATATGTCACTTAGAGAATGGGCAAAAGAGTGTAATTATTCAAAGCCGACAGGCATGGGATTTTAACCCTTCGGAATGGCCATGTTTCAGTTCATAATCAAAAGGACTTCTTTTTTTTTATTTTACCTTTTATGCATATATAACGTACTACTTATAACACAAAGAGCCGTAAGAAAAAAAGGATGCTCTGCTCAGGTATTTGGAGCGACACATTTTTTCGCTCCGCTCCGCTCCCGCTCCGACCAATCACACATCACAAAATTTTGTCTTTGAAGCTGTGTAAAACCGTAAAAACTAAACTGCTTATCCGATTTTTATGGGGTTTATTCTTGAGAAATTTTTTTGAAAAATCTTTAAATGTCTTTGGTAGCTGAAGAGCTAATAATTTTCTTATACTCCTTTTTGCTGGAAATATCACGAGGAATCATATTTGGGTGCCCTTATGCGATAGTTTCCGGACATTCCGTATAGAACGCGATCTGTCAAATTGTTATGGAAGCTGCGCTGCCCTGTACTCCATTCAATTAAAAAATTTAAATTAAAAAGGGCGTTTCAGTTATGGAGTACAGGACAGGACTTTTCTGTGATGGATGATCTTGAATTTCTTAATAATGAAGAGGATTATGACTAAACACAAAACCTCTTTTATCACAATGAATTTCACAATAATCCGAAGTTTTGCAAGTAATAAATAAATAAATAAATAGAAAAATTTCGTCGAAAAAAATCTGATTTTTTTACATTGGAGCGAAGCGGAGCGATCTTCAAAGCAAAAGTCGCTCCGCTCCAGCCTGAAAAAATCCGCTCCACGCTCCGCTCTTTCGCTACGAAATTTAAGGTCGCTCCGCTCCGCTCAATCGCTCCGCTCCAAGTCCCTGGCTCTTCTGCTGCTTTCCAAGATCTTAACAGATTTTTGATTGGCTAAACAAGCACAGGCAACAACAATTAAACTTTAAATCTGCCGACTTAGCCAAGCATTAAACAAACTATTTCTTTTAATTCATACGACCTACCAGTCAGTGATACAATTGACCTTTTTAAGGTCCTTGTAAATAATCGTCATAATAAATACATAATTAGCGCGACAGTCCAACATTGGACTCAGACCGCAGATGTGTTAGTGACATCCAATTTCCAAGATCTTAACTGCTTTTTGTTAAGGTGTTATATATGGGTACTCGTTCAACATCTGAGTGAGATCATAGTCCGTCACATGGGTCGTGAGTTCGAAAAACATAATAAACTGAATTCGTTCATGCTGAGACTCGAGCCACGACCCTGTGCACCGAAGGAGTGCACACTAACCACTACACCAACCAGCCTACAAATAATCGTCATAATCTTAAAATAATCTGCACGAAATTTAAATTTAAAATATTCTTCCTCCAGGCATTTCACGTAATAAGGCCCACTTCTGGGTTAAACGATATCCTTTTCTCCTGCCATATAAGCAAGCCAACCATTGAATGCTTATGCAACTCTTAAAAGCTTCTTTATTCGCTGGCTAGATTAAAAATAAGACAAGAAGCTATCGGGCTTGAAAAAAAAACCTCCCCTTAGACTCAGCCCCATTGCCTGTCAAATGGGGAATTCGCTCGGATCTGATGTCCTTAGCCCCGGAGACTTGATTCTGCTCGTGTGAATATGCAAATGATGTGCAATGTGTGCATATGATAATGAACAGTCATTTCATCCCAGCCCAGTCTTTCATATCTTATCACACGAACGGAGATGCCATAGATGACTTTCGTATTTTTCAATTATGCAGATAGTTTGCTTAAGGACTTGTGGGTGTGGTATGGTTAGAAGCCCCTTGCTATCATTAAGATCATGCGTTGACTGTGGCTTGACGAGCCCTCATTTTCTTTCTTTTTTTTCCATTCTTTGTTCAGTTTCGTGATGTTAATTGCGGTTATGTGGATAAGGTTCACATGACAACACAATGATATTGTTGTATGGTTTTGGCGAACCATCTATGTGCGGTCTAGGGGGATGGACGCGATATGCTTCACGAATGTAGAAGAGTGATACTCTCTCATGAGTGGCAGACATTTAGGCTAAGTGCTCCCAAGATGAATGGTGTCAGCAAGACCAGAATTAACAAGTGTTAATGGATATGGTGTATAATTATGGATTTTTGAAGATGTTTGATTCTTAACCAGCAGTGTGCAGTTTTATGTAAAGCATGTAATTATGATGTGTTAGGATGAAGTGGGAGAACAGGTGGATGTAAATTTTTATTGAAGATTTTTTCTTTTAAGGCTATTCTTTAAATTTTGATTGTTTTTTATTTTCATTTCATTTTTGGTTTGTGCATATCTTGGTTAGGATTGAAAACCTGAAATGTTTGATAACAGGCTTTCTTTGGAAATGATAATATAATAAATACTTCTGAAGAATTTGAAATAAATGCCTTAATTCCCCACCAAACAATTTGGCGAGCTTTCACCACAATGAATAAAAGTCTGATTCGAGTTTGCTTCGACTTGACGAACTATCCTCGGATTTTACCCAAATAGTACGCCATGATGAAGAATATTCTAAGTCGAACGAAATTTCTTCATCATGGCGAATAAATCTACGTATCTTTCGAGCCTAATTCACAGCGGCGACGAAAATTCAAATCAGAATTTTCTTTATTGTGATGAAAATTGGCTACAGGCATTAAATCCCAAGTAACAATTTCATCCCTATAATTCTTCGTAGAATATTTTCTTCAAACGATAATAGGGGCACTTTACAGGGTATAAACACTGAATAATAGTCCAATAATGTCATTTGGCGCCGTTTTTTGATTCAATTGAACCTTATTGTAGCACTGAATAACACTTTGAAAGAGACATACATCATATGTCTTATGTCATCATTTTCTGTCATTTTCTCGCGTTTGCAAAAAAAAAAAGAAAAAAAAAGTCCCGCAGCCAGCGTCGAACCAGCAACTGTCCTACGCAAGTCCGACGCCTTAACCACTCGGCCAACCTCACATATAGTCAGCATTGCTCGTAAACACTACAAGTGGTTCGTTGCTCTATCGAAATGCTCAACACTTCTCCGCAATGCACCTTCTTCTTTATATGTCAATCAGTTGAAGCTAATTAAATTCACACGTTCATCAATAAAATGCAGCCAGTTTCTGGGCTAACATTATCTTAATTGATTCATAAGTTACGAATGAGTCAGGAAATATTGGTTTCATGCAATATTTCAATGAATTCAATTCAAGAAACGTGGTGTTCCAGAGCACTTCATAAGTGTCAATTCTTTAAAAAATCACAAAGTTCATCCTTCTATAAAACTACGCTGAGCAATTTATAGGATCACACGAATGTCACACTATAAAAATGAAATCGACAGTGCTATAGAAGATTATATGCATGTGTGTGTGTTGATTTCAGTCATGTGTGTTTATGTCATTCAATAAAGACTACGAAGAAGTATTTAATGGAGCATCTTTTTAGGTTAACGTTTAGAGAAGTGTTATCGAAGTCTTATTGGATGTAGTCGTGAATTGATTATATAAGAACTTTTCAATCTTTCCGAAAAGTGTTTTAAGGAGTTTTTATCGGATCAAAATACTTATATAAGCGATGTCACACGATAAACTGATTTTGTGTTACTATATGAATGTTACAGGATGAAGTGCTTCTTTAAACCATACGAATTGTTACTTGGGATAGCCAATAATATCCATCTTCTACGAATGGGCAATGCAAATCATTTACGCTTCGTAATAGAAAAACTTCTACGAATCGTAAAGGTAAATAATTTAAGCTTCAGAATGACAAAACTTCTACGAGTCTAAAATACGTATCGTATTCAGTTCGCCGCGACACATCGTTTTCGGATTATATTGGCGTATCGCTTTCGGTTTGCCAGGGCAATTCGCCATAGAGGTACCATATTCTTCTCATACAATCTGTTTGCGATCTAAAAATGAGTTCGCCGGCGAACAAATTTCTCGTTTTGGCAAATCGTCTACAGATCGCCGGTGAATCAATTTGTTTGGTGGGTCAATGTGGAAATGTTAACTACGTGTGTATAGAGTTAGTTATTAGTAAATTTCCTCGTGTTACTTGCAGGACGTCATATGCAGCTAAAAAAAGGCATTCATTTTTTTTACTAATTTTCAGTTGTTACTGAGGTATTCGATTTTTGTGATTATTGAGGAAAAACCTAAATTTTGACATTTAAAGTGACACTACACATTAAATAATTAATGCTCTGTTAATGGTATGTTAACGTTCTGTTAATAGGAGTCCAGGAGAGTTGACTATATGAGAGACTTGAATCGTTTGCCTACACCGCAGGTCGTGCAACGCGAAGCCATGCAGCGGTATAAAGAACGAGGCAAGGAAGAAGAAGACTTGGATCGTATTCCTGGCAATCTAATGACTATAGGTTAATTTTTTGTCAGAAGGTGACTTTTATTGAGCTGAATAGCAATATAATAAACTAGTCCAAATGTTATTTATAACAATTTTCAGACTATGGTCATGTCTCCCGATATTGTGACGCTACTACTGTGTCGCAAAAAGGACTTATGTGCCATACACCTTGAATGCTCATCAGCGATGAATAAAAATGTGGTTCAACTCTCCCGGACTCCTTCTACTCTGTTAACATTCTGTGAATGTTCTATTAACAGTCTGTTGTTAATTGTCTGTTAAGACTTTGTTAAAAATGCGAAAATATAAAAAAAAAATCGATTCGAGTAAATTCAAGTGGTGTCAAAGTTTGCATTTTTTGGCGACTTTGGGCGAATCTAACTTCCAAACGGTAATAACAAGGACTCTCTACTTTGCACGGAAATGTGCGCCGGAATAATCTCTCGGTTCTAAAATCACAAATTTTCGAAAATTTCGTTAAGAAAACTTAAGGGTCTTAAATGATCTGTTAATGTTCTGTTAACGATCTGTTAGTGGTGTGTTAACGGTCTGTAAACGCTCTGTTAACGGGCTAATAAAGCTCGGTTAACGAGCTATTAACGCCCTTTTAATGGTCTGTTGATATTATTATTAATGTTAACTCTTAACTGCTGTTAACTTTTAACTATGAATGCTATTTTTCTTATGAAATGCTACTCATACACGACTAACACAATGTTAGCGTTAAGTAGAGGTTATACTAATGCTTTATCAGTGTTATGTTAAAGTTATGTTATATTAACATTATGTAAATATGATGCTAATGGCTGAATTCAAATTGTAAGACGAAACCGGACGGGTAAACTTGCAAGACAAGAACCATCGTTCTTACAATCTGAAATGCATAATGCTTGTCTGCTGGCCACTACAAAAGCTCTCGCCGTCCGTTTGTTTGTGCTAATAAACGGACGGCGAGAGCTTTTGTAGTGGCCAGCAGACAAGCATTGTGCATTTCAGATTGTAAGAACGATGGTTCTTGTCTTGCAAGTTTACCCGTCCGGTTTCGTCTTACGATGTGAATTCACCCAATGTCATATTTCATCATTAATATTACTTATGTCATCTGTGAAACGTTATGTTAATGATATGTTAACGATATGTTATGCCAATGACCTGTTAACTTTATGCTAATTTTGAATTGAATTGAATTGAATGTTATTGTGATTTTTTTCTCAGTGGTGTAACGTAGGGTGTTCCATGTTTTCAGTGGAACACGGGCACGCAAAGCTATAAACCTCTGCATGTGAGGTAGCTAACATGGTCCTCATATCTAGGATAAATACTTCTAGTCTAGGATTAATGATTGTTTTCGAAATTACTTACCTGGGCACCCCTTGAGTTTTTCGACATTTGATCATGGACATTCACCCATCTAAGTTGATGATTATATCATATGTAAATAAACTAAAAATTTCAAAAGGAACGTCATCTTTTCTTCGACGTTTTTAATTCCATATGGATTTACACTTAGATGGAAGCCTAACTATCCCACCCTACTTTTCATAAGTCAGTTCTGTGGTCTAAAGGTAAAACAGCATAAATCCGATTTGTTGATTTTTCAGGAGAGCATTTTAAAGTTTTGAAAAATTCTGTGATAAAAGTTTATAAATATTTTAATGTGTGTTTTTCCAATATATAGAGTGAAAAAAATATAAATTTTTATAGGATAATAATTTTGTGGATAACTATAACAGTTTTGTAGTTATAGCGAAAAAATCGACTTATGCTGTTATTCTTTGTTGAGAGAAAATATATTATAAAGCGTAATTCTATATATGTCATTATTCCATTTTGTAATCTCAGGCCACGACTATGATATTTACACATAAATTGTTCTTCCGAATCCTACAACTGAACTGCATACAGTTTATGTACAAATATGCTTTTTTGCTATTTCTTAAGTGTGTCTTATAATTGAGTTATGAGGTGTCGCGATTTAAAGTTTTTGATACTATTTGCACGATTTCATGAATAAGGTTGTTTTTTAAATTATGAAAAATAAAATAAAACACTAGGGGCGGAGTTCATAGTCCCCTCTTATAATTAAGGGAACCCTTAAAGGACTGACGCTATTCGTAGTCACTCAATAAGGAAACGCTTAAGGGTTTCCTTATTCGTTAAGGTACATATCTAGTAACCTTATTAGGTAATTCATATATTTGTTCATATATGACATATCCTTATTCAAAAACTTTGAAATTTTTGAAAAATTTTGAATTTTCAACTACTTGATATTTTTTTTATATTTTAATTGTCACTTTCAACAGATATGCCCAATCAGTAAATCGTCTATGAATACGAAACTTCCTTAAGGGCCACTTAGAGAAACCCCTTATTCCTTAAGGAATTTCTTTATTACTTAAGTGGGAACTATGCATTCCGCCCTAGATTTTGATAGCACAAAACTTTATTTTTTACTAAATTCAATGAATTAATCAGTAGGGGACAAAGGCCTTCTCTTATTGTCTTCCTCGATGTAACTGTAGAGGGCTATGTCATATCATTTTCGGTACGACAATTAGTATTAGCAACTTCAGCGTCTCAGCTTACTTCACGTAATATGACGACGGAAAACCTATAGAATCAAAAACTGAAGCTGCTTTTCGACGCATCCCCATGATAGCCTTCCTCCGCGGTTAATCTTATCAAACTCATTCTTATAAAATATCAAGTCAAGAAACCTGAAACAAAGCCTCGGATTGGACGGACGAAAACGATCCCGCAAACGAACAACCAACTACTCTTTTGGATCCTGGAATGTACGCTGCCTGATTAAGCAAGGTGTCCTTAGGACTTTCCTGGATCAAGCAAAAAAATACAAACTGAGCATGTTGCAATCCAAGAAACAAAAAGGCTAAATAGCGAGATTACCGACAGTAATTGCGAGTTGGAGTGGTGAAGAATAGGGTATAACAGAGAGTTTGAAGTAGCCTTTATAGTAATAATCAGATCAAGGGGCACTTCATCGGATTCGCATATGTGCGCGATCCGCGTTTAGTCCCGTTTCGGTAATCTCCGGCTTATTCATGTGCATTCCTCTACCGAAGCGAAAGAATAATCAGCTAAGGATGAGTTCTACAAAACACTTTAGTTGCATCTCTAGATACATGTATAGTAAAAAGACTAATCAAAGGCATCTAGGCACTGGGGCAATCTACCCGGGCTCAGGTAATCCAAACTGTTCTTAGCAGGATACTCCCATAAAAGAGCGGCTGAGCTACTTCAGCTAACCAGAAATAAGGTAAGTAGCATAAGTGGGATTCTTACATGCCACTCCTGCCTGAGATCACATCTGCGCACAATGAGGCTCGTACATGATGTGAGCTGTCGATTATGTGAAGAAGATGACGAGACCTCAACCTACATCCTCTGCGAGTGTGGTGCTCTGGCCCAACGCCGCTGGATACAATTTGGAGTGACCTATCCAGACACGGACGACATAGCTTCGACGTCAATCAGCAAACTCAGCTCATTTCTTAGCACGATCAACCTCGATCCTCAGGCATAGTCCTGCCCACATATGAGCAGGGCGATAGTACAATAGGCCCATCTGCTTCAGTGCTACGAAACCCCTTCGGGTTCGCCCCCCCCCACAATGGAATCTAATCTAACCAAAGATTAGTTAATAAGAACATTAGACATGCATATAAGCTAAAAAATGCTGTTAAGAGTGGATATCAAGCCAATACAAGTCTCTGTAAGTACAAGGATGGTAACATTACCAGTGGCATTGACATTATTAATAAGCGGAAATTGCATTTTGAGTGGCTTCTTAAACTCCCCCATACAAGAGCTGAGTAGCTGACTTAGCCAGACCCTACCGTTTGACCCCCAACATAAGAGGACATCTTGCCATTCAATAACTTCCACCTACTAAACACCCAGGCGCTGACGAAATCCCAGTGGAACTACTGTAGCGCGGTGGAACGAGTACAATCACAAGATTACTACTTGAAATATGGAGCGACGAAGTAATGCCGAAAGATTGGCGCAGAAGCGTCATCGTCCAGTCCAAAAGGATAATAAGCTGAAGTGTGTATTACAAGGGCATATAATTAGTTTGAAGGAGTGTATCGATAGCACTGTAGGACATAATGCAGGAATTTGGTGTACCAGCGAGGCTAGTGAGGCTGGAGCATATGAAGGTGACTTTTGCCGTCTGACCTGCGTTAGAGGACAGAATAGACTCACTGGCCTATTTTAAAGTCGCACTGGGCTGAAGCAGAGCGTTGCACTGGCATATCGACGCTCTTCAACCTTGCTCTGAAGTACGTAATTCGAGCCTGGAAAATGGACAGAAGTGGAACGCTACTTTGTCGATATCATCAAAATCATGTGTCGAAAAATAACTATGCAGCAAACCTTCTGCATAATCTTATAATATAAAGTTACTTCTTTGATATAGAATATAACACTAGTAGCGTAGCATAATAGCATAATTCCAGTACTATTTATTCTTTTGGAACAGATTTGTCCACGGAATAAAAATATAACTCTAGTTACATATTGGAATTCGCAGAAAGTGAATTTTGACTAATAACATATCTCCACATATGTGTACTCAGTTTGAGAATTTATAATCTGAATAACAGCACAAGTTTAGTTATGTATGCACGAGGTACGTAGATCAAAATGGAAACGAGACCGAGCCTAATTTCGGGCGCGGCCGAAATTTGAATACCCTTCACTCTCCTCGGGCTAAAAGTTTTTTGGGGCAAACCTATGACTTGTATTTAATCCTTCCCCATTCTTTTCCTTCTGTTTTCGCATAATATTTGATATTGACAAATTCTGTGGCGTCGATTAAACAATATTTGTGTGAGGTTTGGTTGGAATAAGTGGTAAAATAAAAAAAATATCTCAGAAAACTTTATTGGGGGGATGCGGGAGCATGGCCCCATAGTACGATTCTATTTGTTTTACTTTTTTTTGTTTTGATAAAGACGCATTGAGGTTTTTTTTAAATTTGTGTAGAAAAAATGTTTCTTAGAAGATCCAAAATGGGGAGGTTGGGCTTGTATGGTAGCCCCATGACTCCATAGTCCGATTATTTATGGCATCAATTGAAGTGCACTTTTACGAGTTTTGGTTGAAAGTGGTGCACAAATAAAAAAGTTGTTCGTAGAAGAACTCAATTTAGGGGGTTGGCTTTGTATGATAGCCCCATGACCCCATCGTCCGATTCCATTCATTTTTACACATGTTTTGTGGCATCAAATGAAATGCACTTTTATGAGGTTTGATTGAAATTGGTGGACAAATAAAAAAGTTTTTCTTAGAAAAACTCAATTTGGGGGCTGGGTTTGTATGACAGCCCCATGACTCCACAGTCTGATTCCATTTATTCTTACATATATTTTGTGGCATCAATAGAAACACATTTGTATGAAATTTGGTTCAAATTGGTGCACAAATGAAAAAGTTTTTCTTAGAAGAACCTAATTTGGGGGGTTAGGTTTGTATGGCAGCCCCATGGCCCCATGGTCCGATTTGATCCATTCTTACATATGTTTTGTGTTATCAATAGAAACACATTTGTGTGAAATTTCGTTGAAATTAGTAAACACATGAAAAAGTTTTTCTTAGAAAAACCTAATTGGGGGGGTTAGGTTTGTATGGCAGCCCCATGACCCCACGGTCCGATTTTAGCGATTCAAACATACAAACTGCCTGCAATAAAAAGAAACATGTGTGCAAAATTTCAGCTCGATAGCTTTTAAACTGGCCGAGTAAAACGCGTAGCAACAGACGGACAGACGGACAGACGGACAGACAGACAGACGGACATCGCCCAATCGACTCAGCTCGTCATGCTGATCATATATATACATATTTTATATGGTCGGAGATGCTTCCTTCAATGCGTTACAAACTTCATGACAAAGTTAATATACCCTTTACTCTACGAGTGAAGGGTATAAAAAAGACACTATTCAAATTGTACCAAGTGATGAACTATTATACATTTTGGAAAAATAGCATAAGTCAATTGTGAAGTTGGTATCCCTTTTTTTATTTGGGAATAAAAGCATACCTCAATTATGTTGTTAATCCTCTACTTGTAAAACAGTGTTCATTCGTCGAAATACGAAAAGGAATAACGACATAATGGGGAATTATGCTGTTATACCTTTTGTAATTCTGATCGTGGCGAGATATGCTGTTAGGTTTTTTATTAATAACTTTGGAACCTGTTATCCGATTTGCACGAAAAAAAATTACAAAATAAAACAAAAAATGCTTAACAAGATGGCATATGTAACTCAATTTTGACATAAGTCGAGTTATGCTGTTTTGACTTTTGACCACAGAGTTTTTCTACATTTGTGTTATGTTCTATATCGCTATAGGTAAAAGTGTAATCATTTCTGCATAACTCCCAATGAAAAAAAAATACATTGTTCCACGCCTTTCCGCTACCATTTAGAGCGGATACTGATGATGATGTACTCGTACCTAAGTCGTTGGTACTCCCAACCGCAACGAAATGCGAAATGTCCGTGAAGATGATGTGAATGAAGTAGGCATAAGCAAAAATTTTAATTATTCTTTAATTTATGTGCCTGCGGATTATTTACACATATGAGGATTTGCATTAACACATATGTATGTGGATTTGCATCACTATATGATGCGACTTTCTCTTAAGTCTACAGAAAAATATAGATGTGGTGTTCGCACTCGTTGGTCCATAAATGCAATCCTAGCAAACTTGATGCACATATACTTCCCACGTAGATAAGAAAGTGTGAATGATATAATTACGTTTTTAATATGCGCAAATGTATGCAAATTGCAGGCCTTGAAGGGCTTTTCACAGAAAAGACAGAAAACTCACAGGAAATATGCTTTTTGGAGTGTGTGTGTTTGTGATGCTATACGGTCTGAAAATTATGATGAAAAAATTTTCATATTGCGAAACGTGGTGATATCGTTGGTCGGTTGGTAGCTGCTTTTCATTATTATTTTTCTATTTCCTTAGTTTAATTTTTTTCTTCTGCTCAGTCTCTGGACATTTCATATGGCGTCAGCCAACCATCCAACTTGGGAGACTTCTTTTTCACTTTGACGAAATTATTAAAATTATGATGTGGCTAAAATCCGTGAAAGGGGCGTATATAAAAATGAGTTCATTTTCCATTCGTCTCGTATACCTACTCGTATATGAGTATTTCTTTGTACGGTCGTTGATTGCATTCTGACTAATGCACTTTTTCTTTTGCAAGATTTTTAATTATACCTATACATGTTTCTCAAATAAAAATATGGACATGTCTCATTCAAAGAAAACAAAAAGTTGGACTCACTTCCTGATGGGATTTTTAATTACAAAATACGAGAAAGCAATTGCCGAAATCAAATTGTCTTGCTTTGTCAGCTATTTATATTAAGATACAACAAATGGAAATACTCAAAATTATCAAAAAAGAGGACAACATTATAATCTCTAAATTCCAATCTCTTCGAAATTTGAATACATCATTTTCAATTTAGTTGCCTGTTCATTTTTGTTTGGACAACCCTCTTTTCCGTGCTAAATCAATTTCACATCATCGTCATCTCATCATCAATTCAACCTATTCATCAAAAATAATTTTCTCGTCATAATTTTGTGTAAGCATAGGTAACTGTCTTTTCCCGATAAATCCTTAATACTCACTTTGTTGAATGTGCATCTCAAAAGAAACACGCTCATTTTGAATGTTATTTCTTTATTCAAAAATCTGAATTGATTCCGGAGAAAGAAAAACCACTTGAATGAGCCGTTCGGATACTCAACATCTTAAAATATTTCACAAAACGAACAAGAGATAATCCGCTACTGTACAAAAGACGGACAACATAATATAGGATAGAACTTAGGCAGAAACATTTCACACATTTTTTGATTTATGTTTGAAATGATGCTGAAAGTATGAAGAAAGCAAAAGGAAACAGAATCTGGTTAAATTGATACTTTTGGATATTTTGGCATAGCGAATAAAGGATGAAATGATTTGACAAGGATTGAATGGTCATTTTCGTGTTGGTTTTCTTTTTTTTTTTCATTGAGTGCGAGAAGGAGGACCTTAAAGGGGATTATGTTTTATGAACCATGAACATTTTCGAATGAGAGTGAGTTATCAAAAAGTTATGAGAGAGATTAACTTTGCACAAAAGAAATTTTCGAATATAGATGTCATATGGTTGTCCGTGAATGTCCGTGAACTCAGGCTGGAAATCACACTAAAAAAAACAACCGAAAAAAATAATAAAATTTTGTCTTCTTTATAATCAGACTTAAACAAAATATATAAAAGTACATACATCATACGAGATTCATATCTAGATCAGATTCCACTACGTGTACATTTTATAAGATAAAAGTATGCTTATAAGCCATACTTTATCGAGAAGACAACTTTTTTTTCGTTTTATTCCTTGCGTCGGCATCCAATTTTGGTACGAATCATGAAGCATCGTTCCCATCTCGTGCACATTGAAGAAAAAAAACTATTCCCTTAGCAGTTCTGGACAAACATCTCTATATAAACGGACAAATAATAATAGGATGCCCACAGCAGGAGACTGACATTCGTATTGTTCTCATATTAGGCATTTGTCAAAATATTTACCTTACAAATGTCATAGTCATTTTGGTCCTTTTAACGTGTCAAGAAGAGTATAGCTACCGTGTAATGTAAAATCTTGTCTTGTACTTGCACATGGTTGATGATGTGTTTTTTTTTATACGAAGAAAAAGACATCACCACAACAACGTTACGGATCTCATTTGCAGGACAATCGTTGTTGGAAGAGGAAGTTGTGTATTTGTTTACTGGGAAGGACCTGTGATTATTATGTGCGGTTTTCTAACACTTGAGATCGGTTTGAATGAAGCATGTAAGAAAGTGGATGATACTTGCTCAATTGTGTTCCGTAAGAACTAAAGGAGGTATGTAGAGCGTGCGGATGTAATATGTAATCGATATTGATTGCTTGCAGGTTAGTTAACATGGGAAAGGTATGACAATAATTGATTAATACAAAGTAAATGCCTAGGAAGCAAATTAGCGAGGACAAATATATCGAATTACAATTACATTAATATACACTGCGCGACAAATGCTTAGGTTCATGGATATTTTCCTTTAAAATTATATAATTTTTATGTACTCTGATCAGAAATATTTTTTAAATAATGCTCTCTCAATTAACGGTTATTTTAATAAATATTGCAACTCTATCAAGCAACTCGCATAGCTAACGGAATTTTTTAAAATGAAAATCGCAATTTCCACTCCGACAATTGTATAGGTTCACTTACTTTAAAGAGTTATCTCGTCCTGGTGAGAAGTGTTTCTGTAAACATTTTTTTCGCGTTATACTTTGTGAGTCGTATAGTAGATAATGTCAAAAGAAAAGCAACTTTCTGCCAGGAAAAGGCGACAATTTCCACACTAAAGCAAGAAGAATATTCAAACGGACAAATGACAATATGGATTCAGCGGAGCTCGAACGTTGTAAGTAATTTTATACGCGATAGTGAAAATTATGGCCGACGATACGCAAGAGGCAGAAAAAAAGCGATTTCCGGTGCATTACGGCGACTTCTCTTAAGATAAGCCTCGAATTCGTCCCTTACTGAGCGTAAGCATGGGGAGAATTTGGGGTTATCAACAATGGTGAGGACCATCCAACGAGTTCTTAGATCTTCTTTTTGTTTGAAACGTTTATGGTTAAAGAAAAAAACAGCCTTAACCCCGCAGCATCGCCTACAGCGCCTGGAATTCGCCTCAAGATTCATTAACTGGACATCGCAATGGAGAGGTAATATTTACGGATGAAAAACGGTTTTGTGTGGACGGTCCAGATGGGTTCTCTTACTATTATCATGATATTAAGAAGGAACCTATGTACCTGTCACGCCATCACTCCCGAATAGGTTCCGTTATGGTATTGGGAGCCATATCATATCATGGAACTATCGTCTTGGTCATCCTACGAGGTCGCCAAACGAGTTCATCTTATAAACCGCTCTTAGGAGAGGATATCCCTATGATAAATGTCATGGACGAAGGCGACCCTTGGATATTGCAACATGATCTTGCCCCAATTTATACAGCGAGGGTAGTTAAATCGTTTATTTTGGAGGAAAATGTGACTTTGTTAGACCGGGTGCCCAACTCCCCTGACATTAACACATTAGAAAACATTTGGGGGTGGCTTGTTCGGGAAGTTTACAGTTGCGGTAAGCAGTAAAACCCTAAAGAAGAGTTAATTCATGGAATTAAGACATCTCGGTCTAAAATACCGCTATCCGTGCTCCATTCTTTACACAATTCCCTACCTTGAAGGCTTTATAAAATTATAAATAAAAATGGCGGAAATACACACTATTAAATAACAAAAAGTTCTCTTGATTTTTGTATTTCTCCTGCTTGACACTTTTCTGAAATATTTTTCAGCGAAAACATTAAGTATAACGGTAAAATCGTCCCTGAACCTAAGCTATTGTCGCAGTGGAAAAAGACTCTTTGAATGAAACCAATTACTGTAATTTAAGGAGAATGTCCTGTAGGGCCTCAGTCCATCCATTTTATTTGTGATATTTAATAGTTTCGAAAATAACATTTCTTGAACCGGTAAACTTTTTTTTTACCGTTTCCTGGAAGGAAATATGTGTGAACCTAAGCATTTGTCGCGCAGTGTATACATACATAATAATGGTTCATTATATGTAATAGTTCCATGCGATATTCCAATCAGTAGCACCAGTGCCGGATTAAGCAGGCGCGGGGCCCGTGGCAAAAGTTGACCGCGGGGCCTTTGGAGCTTTGATTCACCAAACTAATATTTCTTCTTCTTCCTTGCCTCGTTCTTTATACCGCTCCATGGCTTCGCGTTGCTCGACCCGCGGTGTAGGCACATCGCCCGTTTTGGCGATAATATCTCAGCATATTTCTACAGGCAGCTATCTTCGATCGTGGCGAGACCAATGCGTTGTTGTTGCTTTTTTTCACCAAACTAATATAAGGGTTCTAAAATAAAATTTTGGTTTTATTAGTCATTTCTTAAGGGGATTAGGAAAGCGGCTAGCGGCTGGCAAATATCAGCATTACAGCCTTCCAGTACACGTCGAATGTGCAATAAATGAATAATGATATTTAGAGAAACGGTGTTTCGTAAGCCATTGTGCTCGTGAACTCTCGAGAACTCTGCATTTACAATTCACAAATCTCATTAATGGGAAACTTTTTAAATAAAATCAATAAAAAATAAACAAGATTATTATCTCCATAATTGATTTTTTGGGTGAAAAATTAACATTTTCGTATAAAAAGTAAAAGTTAAAACATTTCGCATCTATTCGCAAAAATGAGCAATTTACGCCGAAATTCGCATCCATCTCGTAAAATCAAAATTTCCGTACATCTAATGACAATATGTTAGGAACGCCAATCCCTATTACTGAAAGCCAAATACATATTGACAAAATGCCTGAGACAGACACAGGACGCACAGGGGTTCAGATTCACATTCTATCGGGACAAAAATCAAAAGAGTATTTGATTACTGATGATTTTGATGGTCAATAAATTTTCACATTTTTCACAATTGTTATTTCAATAGAAGATTGAAATAACAATTATATTCCTCATGCCCAGTGGGGTATCTCTCAAAACATTATGAAAAATGGGGGCAAAATTATATGTTTTGAAAATGATTTAAAATTGATTCACAAAAAAGTTTTTCATTGATGTGGCAAGATTTTTTATTTATTTTAATTAGTAAAACCGAATTTTGGAAGACAAATTATATTTATTCGACAAAGAAGAATTTTTTTTTGAAGTCCGTTTTGGACGACCTCTGAAAATTTAAAAATCGGAAATTTTCCGAAAAGTGATAAAACATCGAAAAAATTTTCATTCGAGTGTTTTATATTGATATAGCTTTCGCAGAAGGCCAAATTTACGTTAACACCTTCTACATTCATTCGGATTTATTAATTAAAATAAAAATCTTGGAAATTTTACAGACTTAATTAAAACGACATTTTTCTGACACAATTTTGTATCATTTTCAAGCAGGTAAAACCGGTACGCCACTGTGGATGAGAAATATAATTGTAATTTCTAAATTCCATGGATCTGTGCAAATACGTTTCCCAAAAATCTTATGTGCCGGTAGAATGTGAACCTGAAACACTGGAGACACAGATTAACAGGATTTTCATAATTAAATAAAATAACAGGCGCGACAATCCAACATTGGACTAAGGCCGCATAATTTTTCATAATTAATTAGAAGGAATTGTTTCTGCATTTTTATGCAATATTAACCTGGCTGTAATTTTGGAATACCCTGGAATAAATTGTTCGACGATAACGTTAGAAGTAACTGGCTTTAAGAATTTCATCGTCATCTTGGTTGTTATAATTTTTGTTTGCGAAAAGTGCGGGGCCCCCTGAAGCGCGGGGCCCGTGGCATTTGCCACCTTCTGCCACGTGGTTAATCCGGCACTGAGTAGCACCAAAAAAAAGCAAGCTGGAGATAAAGATTCTCTTTGCTTTCAATTTTATTTTGTCATCTTTCACGAGCATTTTGATTTATTGTTGCAATTTACTATCTCTGTAGGATATGCATTTCTACAGAAGTTGATTTTTAATTCAAGTTTTACCGCTACAAGAAACCCAATGTTACATGTACCGTTCGTTTTTTATTCTTATTTAAATTATTTTGAAAGCTGGTCCAATTTTGTCAATTGAAAGTTGAAATGGAAATAATCCTGTATTGCGAGCAAAAGTCAAATCCGCCGGAAATTCTTTGAAAAATTCAACTTAAAGTTTATGTGTGCAAAAAATTTGTGAATTTCTAGGTTTTCAGGAAACTATAGCTCATTTTTCTAGGAAAACATGCAGCAGAAAGTTTTCAAAAAGGAACGAAATTATCCTTAACTTGGAATAAGGATATGAGGTGTTATATCAAAAGGGATGTTAATTATACGAGTATATTTCCAGTAAATACAACTGTACAAATGAAAGAAATTTCGGAAATTGGACACAGGAAATCCCATTTCTACATTTGAGTATCTGCGACTGTATTTAGTGAAAACCGGAGAAATCGAATACATACATATAGATCAGGAGCAATTTTTGTTATGGTACATATTTATCAACACCATTTTCAGGGTTTTTTGATTTTGTTTTTTTGTTTAAAAAATTCCCTATTATAAAGTAAATTTTGCCCGTCCGCATGCCTGTCTATCCGCCAGACGTCTGTCAGTAAATTTGTGAAATTTCAGTTTGCGCGTGTGTAACCTCTTAAGTTTGCAAATTTGAAAATGTTGTTCATTGAAAGTTATATAAGGAGTACATCTGCACATTTTATTTATTTATTAACCAAACAAGGTAGATTACAATTGTACAAAAGAAAGAAAACAATTATACAGAACATTTAATTTCACAAATACTTAATTAGATAGGAAGGAAGGTGAAGAAGGAAATACAAATGAGAAGATTAGGATGTTGTAAGGGACTTCATAACATTTCGTTTGAAAACCAACTTAGAAATATCGGGAGAGTAGTGGATGCTAAAGGAATTAAAAGTTCTACAGCACCTATTTACAGGCTCGTTGTAGCCATATACGGTTGAATGCTGATATTCTTTTAAAAGAGGTGTATGTCTAGTTCGTCTAATTTGATAATTAAACGTGATTTTGTTAGATATACGATCGATACTAGCTGCCCCGCTAACAAAGTCAAAAGTAAAACATGTAGAAAGCAAGGTTCTTCTGGAGGTAAGCGTCGTCAAGTTCAGCAGAGAAAGTCTATATTTGTAGGATGGAGACAAAGAAAAACAGTGGGGTCATATAAATCTCTCAGTGCGAATAGAAGAAATTGTTTTTGAACAGATTCGAATCTATCACAGTGCGACTCGTGAAATGGATTCCAGACTATACAGGCGTATTCAAGTATAGGGCGTACAAGTGTGGTATATAAGGATTTGGTAACCCAAATATTTCTAAATTCTTTTGCACGTCTTTTTATGAAGCCAAGTTGTTTATTGGCTGTAGATAGTACCATATCGTAATGCAGATTGAAGCGCAATTTATTGTCAAGTAAAACACAGTAGTCTGGCTGGTCTAGCGGTTAGTGCGCGCACCTTCGGTGCACAGGCTCATGAGTTTGAATCTCACCGTGTTCCATGGTGTTTTTCGAACTCACGAGCTTGTGACGGACTATGATCTCACTCAGATGTTAAACGAGTACCCATTTGTGGGGATAAATAACACTGCTGAGCGTGATGCTGATCTCATTACCTCAACAAAAAGCAGATAAGATCTTGGAAATAGGATGTCACTAACACATCCTGCGGCCTTAGTCCAATGCTGGATTGTCGCGCCTGTTATTTATTTAAAACACCGAGATCCTTGATATGGTCCACTTTCTTGAGTTCGGTGTCATTAAGTAGGTAGGAGCTAGATAAGACTGTGTTCTTACGCGAAAAACTCATTACCTGACACTTGCTAACGTTCAAGTGCAGATTATTTTGATTGCACCAATTTTCGAGGGACTCGAGCTTTCGCTGAAGAAAATCAATGTCAGAGTTTACTTTTATAGTGTGGTACAACTTCAAATCGTCGGCGTACAGAAGATGAGGAATATCCCACAAGAGTTGTGACAAATCCGAAATGAATATGTTGAATAGGAGAGGGCCTTTTTTTTTTCATTCCAGTAGCTTCATTTAAGCCAGAAATGTAAGGAACCATATATTTAGTAAGGGCGTTTCCCAATGCCAAGCTAGCGTCTATTCACATGTTAACTGAAATTTTGTATTGGGATGCATGGACTCAGGAGCGTACCCAGAAAAAAATTTCGGGAGGGGTTTTTGAGAGTGGTTTAACTGCGGGAGCATGTGGTTATACCATACAAATTGTATTCAAATTTTACATTTGAGGAAAATACCCTGCAATACCCTATAGCAAATAAAAGTAAAAACATATGGTGAGCTCTAACCAAGTAACCAAAATGGCAAATATCAAAGAACCAGTTGTAAGTGGTTCTGCATATGAAACAACATGCATTTCAATATACACGACCAAAGAACCAAGGCTTCCGCACCCAATGTATAAAAATACCGTTATTTTAGGCAGTACTGATACTCATAAGAAATATTCATTATTATTCATATCCATTATAGCATCAATTCATTTCGGACGGGGTTTGACCCCCAAAACCCCCAGGTAGGATCGCCAATGCATTGACTGGTAATTGTATTTGCCGAGAATACTTTTGAACTTTATAAATGTAATTTTGAATAAAACATTTTTATCTATCTGTCTACTTTTGAACCATCACTGTTGACGGTCACCGATCCGGGCAATTACAAAAAACAGTTAGTTATATTCACAACGTAATAACTTGCACGAATAGTATCTTTGAAGTTTGTAGGGCGAAGTCAACAGGTTGTCCCTGTATTTATTACCCAAAAATTATAATGTAAAACAAATATTAAATTCGCATTAAAATTCTAAAAAATTTCGTATTATGGGCCCAACCCACTGTACGCTCCTTGTTTTATTATTTTAAACACTTTTTACTTATAATCATTAAGGAAGATTCAATACACCAAAGAAAAAACATTGAAGGCGATTCCTCGGGAGAAAAAATATGAATGCAGAAAAAAAGAATGTGATGGCTAAAAGGCATTTTGCTACTTTAAAAAATGCAGGCTCCACAATGGCAAATATCTGGCGGAAACGAGAGCTTGGGCTGAAATTGCTCGCAGTCTGCTGGAACTTGTTCCCAATAGTTTTTTTTCGTTCCTTAAGCTGAGCTGATATGTTGATAAAATTTAAAATGTTACTACAATGCTTTGGAATAATTTATCATGTTCAACAAAACCAAAAAATTTAAATAAACAAAATTCTAGGAGAAAATTTATTTTTGAATGGTAATAAATGCACAAAAAATAGGAGCAATTTCTACTAAAATTTTCGCGACTTTATACATATAAAATAGAACTGATGATGTATTCATACACCTATTTAGATTAGATTAGATTGTGGGGGGGTGTGAACCCGAAGGAGGATTCGTAGCACTGAAGCCAGTTGGCTTATTGTATACTATCGCCTGTGGGCAGGACTATGCCTGACGATCAAGGTTGATCGTGCTAAGAAATGAGTCGAGGTTGCTAATTGACATAGAAGCTATGTCGTCCGTGTCTGGATAGGCCACTCCGAATTATAACCAGCGGCGTCGGGCCAGAGCATCACATTCGCAGAGGACTCGCTCGCGTCCTGCAAGAGCCTCATTGTAAGCAGATGTGATCTCAGGCAGGAGTGGCCTGTGAGAATCCCACATATGGTGCGTACTTTATTTCTATATACCTATACTTAACTTGGCCGTGGGCCGCACAAAAGTGTTAGGTAGGCCGTATGGGTCTCGCGGACCCCGAGTTTGCCATGCCTACCCAGCGCACTGCAAATTACATATGCCTAAAAACGAATTTCACAGTCTCTCATCAATTAGACGAAGAACGATTCTAACATTTTAGATTTAACAGTAACTTAGAAAACTTTAAGTGGCCCCAGAGGACTAAAATTATGAAATGTCCTTTAAACGCAATTGATTGGGTGTCTGTACAAAAAATACCAGAAACTAGAAGCTTTTGACATTGATATGATGCCAATTGTGGATAATGTTGTACATTTGAGAACATCTCTCGTGTGCCCTGAATTTTTTATTCGAAATATAAAATCCTGCCGCGTCATAGTTGGGCGACCTCTGGTAATTTTCATTCATTTTGTATTTCTCTTAAATCCAAAATATTATTTTTTCAAACTGAATGTAATATTAATTTTGATAGAGAAAGAGAATTTTATTTAGGGCCAGTGGCGTAACGTATACAATGTTCCAAGTGTTCCACGGAACACGGGCTCCTCATGCTAAGGGGACTGAAAATTGTTACGTTGTTAGCTTCTATGGGTAAATTGTTCTTTTAATGACATTCATTTTTAGTAGTTTGGATCACTTACACTTATTTATCTAAAAATAAAAAACTGACAAAATTTTAGTCATACTGTTAAGTTTTAAAAACGCCTTATTACAAAGATTTCCTGAAGCAAAAAATAGCTGAGTGTTAATAACTTATCAAATTTTTCAGTTGAGATGATAGAACCAGGGATGCGGTTTCGGTAATTTGATTTGCCCATAATCGGAATGAAATAGAAAATTAATTCATCTTCTACTATAAACTATACACAATTTTATTATATTTTCATCAAGAAAATTGAAAAGTATTGGAGCATGTCACTTATGAACAAAGATTTATGTAATAACGAGCTGCTTTGGTGGCTGGAAATTTCGGTTCCTCAAATATTCCCTGGTTTTGTGACCCCCCATTTCGATTTAGAACACAATAAATTTGAGAATCGTTACGCCACTGATCAGAGTTATATACGACAAGGAAAAATCCTTAAAAATTCTTAGGTTTATAATTACGGTGCTTTTAAATTTTCGACAATGTTTATTTTTCGAATTCTTTAGAATAACGCAAGTGGAATTATTGAATTTTCGTCATATAACCGCTAATGACTTGACGATAACTTTTTTGGCACCCTGTATGTGTAGATGAGTTTTTATTTTATTTTGAATTGTGTATTCCGCTTTAAATTGACTGCTAAAAAATATTTTACATGCCACAAAAATATTATTCGCTCTTTCATATTTTGTAAAACATCTAAACAAATAATCACTCATACTACTTATATTATAAGAATCCTGATAGAACAGCTAACACGCGCGCATAATCCAGCCAGAGCGGTGATATCCTTTTAAATATCCATCCCATATAAATGCCATACAATTGCTCGTCCCTTTCAGTTTTCTTTCCGAGCTTCGTCAGTTCACATCAGCATTAAGGTTTTATTGTAGATAAATTCAATTTGAAAACAACAATACTAATAATTTATTAATTCACGTTCATTTTCGAGACAATTTTAGATTTTCGGTTCAAATTTACAAGATACTTTGATCAAAATCAGATTTTTAATTGGCAACCAAAATCTTTTATATTTATTCCCTTTGAAATTTCCCCCTTTTTCCAAATCACCACTATACAAATCCCATATTCCAACAAAATCCTATTACCTACACACACCATTCAATGAATTCGCCCTACTCATTCGCCCCCTGGTGTTAAGTATACACATTTGCAATTGGATTCTCCTAACATCCTTCCAATTGTGTCCGATAGAGGTACACTTCCGTTTCGCGGCCATTGTATTTCGTACTGATGAACTGATGTGTCTATGTTCTTTTCGAGCTGCAATAAACGTCCGTTTTCAATTTGGCTCCTGTGGTCTTTTGTTCTTGTACAGTTGAGGGTACTCACTATGTGCATAGTGAAGCCGAAAAAAAAGTCGAATTGTTATAAATAAGTAGGAAAAATGCAATTGCCAATGAAAGGCATTTAAGGATATTGTATGTCGATTCGAATCTTATGAAATTGAATAGAGAACGTACATTGTCTTTGGTCGCGTATATTCTTAAGAGCAACTGACGAAGAAAAAAGTATCGAATTTCAATCGAATTGTTCGGGACGACAGTTGTTAATTATTGTTTAATTGACTGTGAATTTGAATTGATTTGTCGCGAAGGAAATGTTGGTAAATGGTCGACTTTATTTTATGGTTAATTTTTGCCACTCGTCTTATCAACGAAAACTTTACACTCAGAATAAATAAATTTATTTTTTAGAATATAATATGCCGCGCTACGCTAAAATTTATTTCTATTACATAGTTTTTAACTTAAAAATTTAAGTGCTCAAACTGATCGGCTGCTTTTGAGTGCACTAATGTCCACGACTATCAAAAACTGTTTTTATAGAAAACACCAAACCAAGATTTATCCTCTTGTGTTTCAGCCTGCAAAATACTTGCTCGCTTTATGTCTTTTGGCATTCACTATACTATGTCTTTGTTTACATCGAGCATCCCAAGAATGATGTGCTGTGTACACCATTCACGTCAAAATATTTTCAAACAAAATAAAAATTCTGGTCAAATTGAAATTGGAGATGTTTTCATTAAATAACGATATAAGACAGCTCTTCTTTTTGCATCCATACTAAGTGTGGAGCACAGAAAGGTTATATACGAGATGCATAGTACCTGCCAAATAAATTCCCTCCATAATTGAGGATAATACTTCTTGGAAACAGAAGTACCTACCTATATGTGTTAATGAAAAGATTGAAGGTACATGCAAGCTGAGCACTTGTATGTTTAACGAGATAAATATGAAAAGAGCACAATTAAGTATAAAGGGCAGACATGCATTATAAGAGGATTTGAGAGGACACATACATATATAGCCGGCGCGGGCGGGAAGAGAATTTTTTGTGCAACAAATTACATAAACGAATTCATATAAACATTTCTGAATGTATTCATGTTTCATG
This sequence comes from Microchrysa polita, assembly GCA_949715475.1. Taxonomy (NCBI): domain Eukaryota; kingdom Metazoa; phylum Arthropoda; class Insecta; order Diptera; family Stratiomyidae; genus Microchrysa; species Microchrysa polita. Next base: position 5,781,598 of record OX454418.1, on the reverse strand, counting down.
AAGTAAGTATGTAGTATGTAAATTGAGTTTAGAAGTGGCCTTGAGAAAATTAAATTGCATAGGTAATATATGAATGCCATGAGTTCGTCCTTAAATTCTAGCCTTGAAGATATTAGTGTTGAGTTGCTTGCAAGGATGAACATTTAATCTTTTTGTCGATACGGAAAGTTTATCAAATTTCCAAGAAAAAAACCGAACCCCTCCAGCACAGACGAAAATCTAACAAAAATCTAAAATTCACAAGTTCAAAAATCGAAAAATTACTACAATAAGAAAATTACTAAAGTAAAAAATACTATACACAAATCCGAAATTTTGAGCCCCTTTGTAAGGAACGTTCGGCGTGATACAGTCGTTCAAAGATGCGACCCTACAACAAAAGGTCAATTTTTCAATTTTTCGAATATTTTGCAAAAACAGAGAAATTTTTCCAAAAACAAAGTCATGATTTTATCTTTTTCGAAATCTTAAAAAAAATATGGTAAATTTTGATTTTTTTTTTCAAAAACAGAGTTAATTTTTACATAATTGTCCAAAAAGCAGGATTTTAATGGCTTATAAAATAGAAGCTCTTCCACAAACATGATTGCTATTTAGAGACAGGAGAAGCTGAGTGTTATATGTTTAAGAAAGTTATTCATTACATAATACCAGCTGGATCGCCATCGCCCGGTTTGCTGGTATTTTGATCGCATATAAATCAGAACTGGTTTGATACGAAATCCCCATGCACAAACTATCCAAACCGTAATCCTCAAAATAAAAGTATCCAATTCCAAAATTCCTCCGTTCTCCTTCACAGCGATCTCGATACCTATACAGTGAGTCACAGTGAATATGAGGCACCCCTCATAAGTATGAATCGTTCTTTCATATTTATATTTCCTTAACTAATTTTGATAGATACTAATTCTCAACGCTCAGGAAGGTCTCCTCTTTTATATCCAGTATGAATTGTCATTGTTAGTCCAGTTTACAGTTATCGTCGATTTAACATTGACATTTTAAGTACCTAATTTATATTGGCCGTGTTTTTAACAGCTAACCTGCATTATACGGGTAATTTTCATACAAATGCTAACCCGAAGGCCGAAGCCTTATTCAGGTTAGCAGTTCAAACTCGAATAGCATGCTATTCAGTTTGAATGAGCTTTTGAAAATTCGCCTAAATGTTTGCAATCCGTACGTTTTCCAAATTTAAATTTTAAAATGAAAAGCTTCTAAGGCATAGTTTACATGTTGCATACAAGTGTGTGCAAAAAAAAACTTGTTTTTGTTTGTAAATTCATGTTAAAAGTTTCGTTTACCAAATTCTTATTCTGAAAAAATTATGGTTCGCGCATAAAAATATGTTTTCAATGAAACAAATAGCATTTAAACTTTTGCATTTGCAAAATGAAAACGAGGCTTTAATATTAATGGACAATATTTTGAAAAAAATTGCAATGCCTACGTAAGAATTTAAAATTTATCCTGGATGCTACCCTCGATGTTTTTTTTTTGCGTGTCTGGCCTAGACAAACCTGCCCCCGATGTTACAAAACATGGCCATTGTTGTGTTCATTTAATAAATCTTATTTAAATTGTGTACTAAATTAATAAAATTCAATTAATTAGTGAGGATGCGTAAAGCACGACATCGTTAAAGGGATTGGTCCTTTGTTTTCAAAAATGTTGTGGAACAATTCAGCACATCATATTCATCGTTTTTCTAGAAAAGAAATATTTGCAAATATGTAATAAGCCACACGAAGGGTATTTAGGTCAGGAAAGAGGTTCCTTTGGTCCACTGTTGAAAAGATCCCTCACCTCTTGACTTAAATTGTCAAAACTCAATTGTATATAATATAATCTCAGAAAATCCTTATAGTTTGCCCATAAATACGCTGCTAGGATTTATTGTTTTTTCCATTCCAATAATAATTTTTTCCAGGCTCTCAATATTTTCTATAGCTTAAAAATGTGTGTAAATGGAGCAACAAAAATTTAGTGCTATAATTCAATTTCGGGAATAATTCAATTTTTATCAGCCAGCTAATTGCGCAGATTGCAGTCATCATATTTTTTTTTAGACTTCAGCTACCTCCACACTAACAAAATTTTGTACAAACTTTTATGAAAAAGAAAAGCACAAAATTTTTACACCAACAACTCTGAGGTTATTTTTTTCGATATTTTTGATAAATGTTGATTTGAAATCATAACAAGACCGAGGCTAATTTCGGTCGCGGCCGAAATTTGGATACCCTCCTCGGGCTAAAAGTTTTTTTCTGGTGTACCTACGTCTTGTATTTAACTCCCCCCTCCCCCATTCTTTTCCTTCTGACTTCACAAAAGTTTCGTTGCGTCGACAAAAAAATATTTGTGTGGGGTTTGGTTGGAATAAGTATGGGCAAATAAAAATATTTACTCAGAAAATTATATTGGGGGATGCGGGAGCATGGCCCCATAGTACGATCCCATTCGTTTTGAACTTTTTAATTGTTTTGATAAAGACATATTAATTCAAGGTTTTGTGAAATTGGTGTAAAAAATGTTTCTTAAGAACCAAAATGGGGGGTTGGGTTTGTATGGCGGCCCCATGACCCCATTGCGTGATTTGATCCATTTTTACATGTTTTGTGTCATCAATAGAAATATACTTGAGTGAAATTTTGTTGAAATTTGTGTACAAATAAAAAAGTTTTTCTTAGAAGAACCTAATTTGGGGAGTTAGGTTTGTATGACAGCCCCATGGCCCTATGGTCCGATTTGATCCATTTTTGCATATATTTTGTGTCATCATAAAAATACATTTGAGTGAAATTTGGTTGAAATTGGAACACAAATAAAACAGTTTTTCTTAGGAACCTAATTTGGGGAGTTTGTATGTAAGCCCCATGACCCCCATTGTCCGATTTTACCGATTCAAACATACCATGCCTGCAGCAAAAAGAAGCATTTGTGAAAAATTTCAGCTTCATAGCTTTTTAATTGGCTGAGTTAAACGCGTCGCAACAGACAGACAGACGACCATCGCCTAGGCAGAATTTTCATATTTGGAAACCTAAGGGGGCTACACACGAACAAATTGAAATTATAGAAATTTACTGTTATTTACTTTTCCTGAGCAAAAGTCAACAGTCTTCATATTTAACGTATATAAGGCCATACTGACCAACCTTTGTGCAAAGCTTCATATCGATCCCTATAACGGTTTAGAAAAACGGAGGTCGAAAAAGAAGTTTAACTTTAAACTCCAATAACTTTTTTACCGTTACTCGAAACTGGAAAATTTTAACTGATATGAGATGTCCTCGTTTATTTCCTTTTTTAAAATTTTCGATTTGATAGACAAATAGATTTTCGATTTGAAAACATAAAATTGCGAAATTTCTAAAGGCTGAAACCTTATTTGTGGGGCACTCACCGCCACTCTCGTGCTTAAAACGAGATGTCATTTGTCAAAATTATTAAAATAAAAAAAAATTCAATATCATCAAAGGTACGGATTAAACTCAATAAATCAGACACCACCGGGGATGATCTCCTCAGCAATCTGCTTCTGTGGTACGCATGCATGATAATGTTCAAAATCTGTTCAAGCCAACTATAGGTAAGGATGGCTGGGGAAGTGATAGGATACGAGAAATTATTTCTGTCTGATGACCCATCTAGCATCATCGATTCAGTAACTGCTGAAAATTATCCGAACATTTATACCCCAAATTTGTATCATTTTGCCCCATAGTAATACCGTTATTCAAGGTTACCGCAATAACACTGTGGAACATATGTCTCTAAAAGGATGTCATTGAAATCTTTAGGCTTTCGGCTCACTATGTTTCTTACTACATTTAAAAGATTTTGTTGGCAGAATCCATTAAAAGTATGGTTTTCTTAGTTCATAGGACATATCTTGCAATTCTTCAATAAATTTCAGAAACAGCTTCTAAACATGAAGCTCAGGAATCAATTCTCATGGCCAAATACAAATCATTTTGGCGTGGTGCATCAACAAGAGACAATAAACAATCAAGCTCAAAAAATCAAAATTTGACCGAACTATTTTGCAATTATCTTCTGTAGACACATCAGGCAGGGCCGGATTTCCCATATGGGCAGCCTGGGCTACTGCCCGGAGCGGCAGAATTTGAGGGGCGGCAAATTCTTAAATTTTTTCATTGGTCTAAAATTATGGGAAAGATGGATTTTGAAAACTCAAACATAATTGTAGAAAATAATTTGCTTTTTTAATTTTTTTGGTTGGAAGTCATACATACAAGTACATAGTTTAATCGTCTTAATCCTAAGCACCTAATCGCAACCTCAACTTAGTTTTTAATGTAATTTCGCCTTCAAAAATTGGGACTACGCAAAATTTTAAACATTATGCCTGAAGCCACATTAAATGATATAAATACGCGAGTACTTGGCTGCCAGCTCCTGTTTTCAAGCCTCTAAAATTGCCCCAGACTTGAAGAAGAAAAAAAAACAAAAATATTTTTGGTGATAGCGATCCTTTGAAAAGTTCAAAACGCCCCCAAGCAAGTAACTCATCTAACCACACATTCTCGTGTTCAATCACTTAATTTTAAATTTGTCCCCAAATCAAATTCGCTGGGAAGCAAGGATTTGGTTTCCGGGGAGGTCATAGTCTCTTTATTAGAAATGCCGCATTGACTATAAAATTTTTGAGTTTTTGTCGGGTGAATAGGTTTAAATAAATTTTTAAGAATTTTTAAGCTTAAATTTTCGAATTTGCAATATTTTGTTCAGAGAAAAACGAAAAAATTCCACCGAAAATAAAAAATTATTTAATAATTTAATTTAATAGTTGAAATCAGGAAAATCTAGAACTTTTTAGGCACCGAATGATTTTTTCTGAATAGCATCAGGAAGTGCTTTCCCAATTCGTTTTCGTTATCTTTATCACTGAAAACAAATTAGGTCAAGGTGTGTTCAAAATTTACCGTAGGATTTCCTAATTTTGGGTTTATTCGGTATGACGTTTTTTGGTTAAACATGATGCTAATATAGGATATTTTATTTGTTGGGGTAATTCGCAAATTATTTCCAAAATGATCGACAAAGAAAAAAATGTAGAAAACATGAACGCATTTCTAAAGAAAGTGAAAAGCTGAACGTAATAAGCACTGTACAGTTTTCTATGTTATCATTGGAGTTTCAATCATTCCTAAAACAATTTTGGGAGGTGCACGGAACACCTGGATTCCTCCCCTGAGAAGCAACATAAACATTTTTCAAGCAAACAAAATACGCTTACTATTAAAAAATATGAAATTTAATTATTCACATACGCCCGCTAACGTTTTGTATACATTTCCTTTGTGAGGTGACAACTGCTACCTTCAAGCTTATCTAGTGGTGGAGGGCGGCAAATTCGTTACTGCCCAGGGGCGCAATAGAGGCTAAATCCGGCCCTGACATCAGGATGTAATAAAAGCTAACATTTTAATCCAAATTAAAATAAAAAAATATTTTCAGTAGGTAAGTAGGTATTATCAAAGTTAAGTGTATTAAAGGTAACTCGCAACTATACCAAGAAATTTTCACAGAGTCCGAATACCTGGATTTCATAGATGTACCTAATACAAAGCCCACAATTGAGTGATCAATTCAATGCTTTAAATGAGGAATCTAGAATCTATCAATCAATTCGCTACTAAAACCTTTTAACCATTATGGAAAAATCGTCCTTTCATACTATAACCATCTAAACTTTCATATACACCCAATAATACTACATACGTACATCCTTTCCATCTATCCATCCATTAATTTGTTCTTCGTCCTTATTCGTTTGATACACATCATCTCATCCCAGGCTAGGCGTATATCCTCTCTCTAAAACTATGTTCACAATGTTCGATATCTACACTTGAACACATAGACGGAATGCATAAAGTAAAAGGAAGCTTTTATGACGGGCAGCAAGCAGGACGACGACTATGAGCTTAACGATTTCGTATGCCAACTGTAAAGCCTCTGGTTAAAGGATAATGAAGGATCCATTCAGGAATAGGACATTAATTCGGAATGGGCCCATCTACTCTATATGTATAGTATGTACGATGATAACGGAAACGTCGAGGTACACAGAAATCCCAGAAACATATCCAATTGACTAATTACCGTTTTAATTAACATATTCTAGTTGGGCTCCTCGTTTCAGACAGCAACGTAGCAGTTATGGCAAGGAGTTTTGCTCGACGCAGACAGCCCGGCCAGGATCAGAACATAGTAGAACATTGAAAATGGTTTTCGAACCTAACTGCTGCAGTATAGAGTCTGGGGTGGGTCGGCCACCATGCTCAATGATTGGCATCCTCCATTGAAAAGAAAACCAACACAATCAAAATCATTTGATTCGTGGCTTTCAACACATTTAAAATGCTCACCAATACCACCTTGTTTCATTGGAAATTCACTACCACTCAAACACACTGGAATGTCAGGAAGAAGAACAAAAGCCAAGAGGATGGGTTTGTTGAACCTGAATAACTTCGGGTTGGGTGTCAACTGTGCGCCGAATCTACGTGAGGGGTTCCGGTTTGTTCGACAAAAGAAGCCCAGTCAACAAACTCGGAGGGTGTGGCTTATCTTCCAGTCGAGAAACACAACACCAATTTCGTGGAGTACAAGAGATGGCATTAGGCATGCGAAAGAGATACCGAATCGACGGGGAGTACAACAAGTGGGCGGGATTATCATCGGTGAACGCCTGTTTGCGAAAATCAAGTTTTCTACCTGGGTTTCTAGCCATGGCGCGCGAATCATTCAAAACCGGTTCTCGTCTTGGACCACATCTTAAAACATTTCACGAGGCTCGCTGATTTACCGTAAACGAAAATTGAAAAGTTCGTAAAGTTAATCTTGTGATCGTGTGTTTGAAAAGTTTGTCGTTTGCCTTCTGTCCTATTGGTACACGTTCACGTATAGTGTTGACTAGGCCTACATGCAGCCGACCATGTCCGAGTGTAATATGCGAACGTGTAATGTTTTGAATAGGAAAATTATGGCATTTTGCATTTTATCGGACAGTTTAGTCGTTCCTCGTTGAAATAAAGGAGCGAGGAAAAGGTCCTAACATTTGAACTGAATATTTAAATTTGAATTTAGTCAAAAATGCCGTGTCGGAGTGCAAGACGGCTGTCACTTATACTTTTCCTTGAATGATATTATGCACAATTTTGACCGGTAGTTTCTAAATAAAGAGTGTTTAGTGTTTTGTGATTTACATTGCGGTAGTCAATTTTTAATGCATTTCGATTTGCCGTCGGCTCGAAACAACATGAGTGAATTACGTCAAGCCGCCTTTTAGCCGTGAACAATATTGTGTTTTAGTCATGAATTTGGACTCTCTTCAACGATTGGAAGATCGTCTAGAAAATTCTCGCCAACAACAGCAACAACCACACAACCATCATCATCCATCAACGCAACATCATTCACATCACTACGCCCACCACTTGGCACTATCTTCAAAGTCGTTCGCTAGCACTGTTGGAAATACCATGCCACAACGATCACCGTTTGCCATACAAGAATTGTTAGGACTGGGTGATAGTTCGCGCAATGCAACTGGAGGAGGATCAGCTGCAGCGGCCGTTGCGGCAGCGGCTGCCGTGTCAGCTGTTACACCCACACTCTATCCGAGTGTTGGTCAAACACCGTTCAGTGCAGATCAACATCATCAGATGACAATGGCAGCATCACGAATGGCCTATTTCAATGCTCATGCAGCTGTGGCAGCGGCGTTTCTTCCGCATAATATAGCAGCGGCCGGTGCGGGTGGACATCATTTATTGCATCCCCAGTCAGGTGCAGGTTAGTGGAAATTGATGAATTATGATAGAATATTACTAAAAGATAAAAACTAGAGTGACAAAAAAATATATACTTACAAGAGGAGTACTATTCATCAGACACTAATTTCATCAATCAATCAAAGATTTTTTTTCTGAGATTATATATTTGTTTGGAATTCAAATATAGGGTTTTCCAGTAATGATATAAAATTTTTTTCGTTTAAACATTTCACATGATTTTTCAGTTAAAGTCTTGTACTTTAAATTGTGCCAAATTTTACGAACCAGGAATGTTTACAATAAACCATCCGATTCCTAAAAAAAAATAAAGAATAAATTATTGAAAATATGTATAAAATTGTAAAAGAAAAAAAAACTCAAAAATAAATTAAAAATGAAAAGTTTGGTTCAAAAGCAAAAGTCACAAGTCAAAATACAGAGTCGATGGCAAACATACATACTGGGGTCAGAATGAATACATTAATGCTCTACCCATATTTAGAACTCAATGAAATATTTTTTCTTTTCTTTTTTTTTTGTAAGAAAATCGTTAATTTAGTCATTTTAAATAAAGCTAGTTATTTGCAACCAATTTTGAACGTACGATCTACCTAAAAATTATTATAAATCGCACAAACTACTATACGAAATAGTGGCGGCTTTAGGGAGTGGCGAGTTGGACGACCGCTCGGCTCAGGGCCTGGCACCACATACACATATGGCCAAAAAAATAAGTACACCCCTCATGTACTTTTTTATGCCAAATTTTCATATCCTTTTTAAAATTGAATTACTCCAAATAGATAGCCATTACAACAATTAGGATACAACAATGCCAACGGAACCGAGAAACTAAATGGCATCCCCGTATTAGCTTAGTCCCTCCCGATATTAGCTTTGAAGTGGGTTTTCAGCTTGGTCAAAATAATAAGTACACCATCGGTTTTTTACATTTTTGACAACAACTTGCTATTTTCCGTAAGGATTTGTTTGTTTATTCATTGGTGTATGCAACAAGCGTTAAATTAAAAACAAACAAGAATACTTAAGGGGCGAAAAATGCATGGTAGGTACAAAAAAGACGTTTAGATTCCGAAAATTTGAAATAATGGAAAAATTATTCTCTCATTAACGAAATAAACCAGCCAAACGTTGTATTTACTGTGTAATTCATTAAAAACTAAATAAAAGTAGTCTCAAATGCGGTTAGGTCCATGTAAGGGCCTTAAGGATAACTGCCGATCTCATTACCACTATGGCGAAAAAAGTTCCCTTGGCTTGACTGATGATTTTCGCGGTAAATATTGAAAATAGAGAATCCCTTTGAAAAGTTAATCGGATAATACAAGAAGTAAAGCAGTTTTGGTAAAAAGTTTAGAACTTTCCATGGCGATGTCAAAAAGTGTTGACAGTACAAACAAATTTTGTAGGGATAGTCCTTTTTGTTCCAGACCGAACAATGAAAACTCACAGAATATTTTGTTTTATTTATGAGATCGTAATGAATTTGATTGGAAACTACTCTAATCGCAATATTCTTAATCCAGGAAAAAGATAGTATGATATACGGTACATCAACTGGCTATTTCCCAGGGAGGCGGAAAAAATTTAGTCCATCGCTTAATTTTCATAGTTTGGTTTCGTTCAAATGTACCTAATAACCATTACTATGAAGCAATTTCCATATAAGAAATGTTGGTTGAGAGTCACAGAATATTTTACTGATGAGGCCATACACTTTAAATGGGGATTTCAGCAGGATATTAACCCTAACCATATACCTCACAAACTGGTCAAGGATCCGCTTCAACCAAATCGAGTGGCTTTTCACGTTGTTACTAGAGTCAAATTGAATCCAGAATGTTTAGGGAGAGTTGAATCAATGAACTAGTAACAAAGTTTTCACAAAAAGGACCAAATACGAAATTTCATGAGTAACTGGATACATGGATGTGAAGGAACATGCCATAAGAATTATCTCCAGAGAGCCAAAAAAAACCTTTTTTTCTTTTTTCAAAATAATGGACCATTTACTTTTAAATAAGGAAATAAATCAAATTCTTGTCGAATCAGAACAAAATATTTTAATTAAAACCACTTTTAATCAAATTAACTGAAATGTACTTATTATTTTGTCCAGCCTATTTTAGTCAGTTCGTACTTTTTCAAGGTATATAAAAGCTGTTATTTATTATAATATGCTAATTTACATATTATTTGATTCCTCACCAATTAAGTATTTAAATCTTTCCATATGATTTTATTTACTCAAATAACTACTTGGCTACAGGGTGGTAAGAAAAATTCGTATGGGTGTACTTATTTTTTTGGCCATACGTGTATGTAGTTAAATAAAAAATCATTTTTTATATAAATTTACTAAATCTTGTTCGTATTAATTTTGGAACACAATTAAAGCTAAAAATAAAAATACTACCTATAGCATAGGTTTGACGAGTTTTAGTCCTTCACTACATTTTGAACAATGTGTCTAATTCGACATAAGCATAATTCCCTTCGGCTAAAATTATGTGAGATTATACAAAACCACAATAATTCGTAAGACAAATTTTTAGAGGAAGTCCTAAAGACCGCGGTGGTCAATTCGGACTGAAAATCATGATTGGCTTCTAAAAGCTTTTATCCGTGAAATTCGTGTAAAAAAATCCTTCAGACTGGCAAATTCTTGTGCGAAATGAACTTTTGTACAAAATGTTTCTAATATGAGGCTTGCTCTGAACTCTCACATATTTTGTTTTAAATTATTGTTAATTAGAAAATCATATTAACAATAAATGACGAAACCGTATGATTGAAGGGGTTGCCTGACATAATTTCACTGGAAGAAAGTAAAACCTTAATAATGCACTTGTTTTTAATTTATAAAAATAACAGGCGCGACAATCCAACATTGGACTAAGGCCGCAGGATGTGTTAGTGACATCCTATTTCCAAGATCTTATCTGCTTTTTGATGAGGTAATGAGATCAGCATCACGCTCAGCAGTGTTATTTATCCCCATAAATGGGTACTCGTTTAACATCTGAGTGAGATCATAGTCTGTCACAAGCTCGTGAGTTCGAAAAACACAATGGAACACGGTGAGATGCGAACTCATGAGCCTGTGCACCGAAGGTGCGCGTACTAACCGCTCCACCAGCCAGACTACTAATTTATAGTGCAAATTTAAAAATACCTAAATTGTAAATTAATGTGTGGAACACACGTTTTAATGCGTGGTCCATTTTCTCACTATAGTGACGCGTTCCATTTCGCTATATCTGGCAGAAAAAACCTAAATATTTGATTTTAGGCATGATTAAAATTTCAGTCCTAATGATAAGGCGTTTTCGTTATATACATATATTATTTAGGGGTTGGCTACGATAACCCGTCTATCATATACCCGTTTTTCAAAATCCCGACGTTCATTATCTCGTAGTTAAAAATCTCGCTTAATTAATCCTGCCTAATCAAAACCCCGCCATTTCAATTATCCGCTAATTCAAAATACCACTTTTCAATATCCCATCATAGAAAGTAAGTATTCTTTCAGAAATAGGTAATCTGGTCTTTCGGTGGGCGAGACTTAAGTATGCCCTGTATAACAGTCTTGCTCTGTATGGGCTCAATCGCTCAATCGGACGGATTTGTGCTAGTCGATAGTCAAATAATCCCCTCAAAATAACGCCAAAAATTATTTTCATCCTTAACAAAAAACCATGGCAATTTCTGCCATGGTTTTTTGTTAAGGATGAAAATAATTTTTGGCGTTATTTTGAGGGGATTATTTGACTATCGACTAGCGGGATGTATAAAACGGTGGGTTTGTTAGTGGGCGGAATTTTGAGGTGGAGGATTTAGTAATGGCTAGGCTACTACTAACTACCTATTGCTAATTACTTAGGTACCATGTCTGACATGGTTTCTCAAAGGGGACGGTATAGACTGAGTCAGTAAGGCCAATCAGAAACCCATATTCAAAAAAATTGAAGTCCGTGGGAGCATTATATTTCCACTGAAGATTTCGATAAAACTAAATATTTGCTGTCTGCTTTCGTTTTTTACTAATTTATATTCAATTTGAAATAATTAAATTTCGTAGTTATTATCAAATGAATCAAATGAATGGCCGACTTCACATAAAACAGACAACTTTTACGTTTTTAAAGCCCATCCCATCGATATCGACCAATTGCTCGGCGGACTTGATTATAGGAGAAATGCAAAAGAAAAACCACGAGCAAAAGTTTGTTCAAATCACCTATTACGTAAAAGTTCGAAAGAACCACGCGCAATCAACTGAACGGGTTTTACTTTTTCTAATTATTATTCAATGGTTAATATCTGTGCCGCTGGACCCCAGCTTCGTAATTTTGACATTTTCGTAATTATACAGGGTCGCTTCTGGTAGGGTAAAAGTGGGATAGTTGCCTCACTTTTTGTTTTAGGTCCATATTTTGCCGAAGCATTATTTTCTGGTTTTCTTTTATATACATTTACCTACATCTGTTAGTTACTATGTATTTTCAAAACGAATGTATTTTGTTGCCATAGGTTTTGTAGTTATAGTTGTGAAAAGACACCTCTGATTTTGGGGATAGTTGCCCACACTATGGGTTAGTTGCTATAATGCATATTTGAATGTGAGGATAGTTGCCCCAAGGGGTCAAAAGGGAAAACTAGATTCTAAAATATAGATAAAATACAAAACAAAAGCTTGTGGCTACCCTGAAGTGGTGAAATAGTTAGTTTATCTCAGCTATTTCGTTCTATAACATCAATGAACGCAACCAAAAGGAATCTTTGTTTCCAAACGTGTCACGAAGAGTTGCTCCTACTATATACATATATTTACAAGCCATTTTGGTAACACTAAAATTTTTATTTCAAGTTTAAATGTTGTAATTTGAGCTACTAGGGAATGAGGGATAGATGCTTTTAGGAAATGTCTTGAGGCATCTACAGGGTGTCCGGAAACTGCCGCATAAACGCACCGGATTATGATTCCTCAGTTGATTTCCAGCGAAAAAGTTGTACCGAACATACCCTCTCAGCTTAACCCTTTAGCTGCCACAGGCATTTAAAGATTTTTGAAAAAATCATTTTCTTGCACGACTTAAGGCCTAATATCTCCAAAGCTAGACCAGCTCGAATAGTGAAATAAAATGATTATTACAGCCAACAAATTTACCTATAAAATGAAACTAACCACACTAAACTAGGATAGGAGGTTTGGTTTTTACAGAGCTTCAAAATCAAATTTGCGTGATTTGACCCAAAAACAATTTTTTTCCATCTCAGTTTTCTGCAACTTCTGCCAAGGTGAGGTGCTTGTAAGAAGAAAATTGAGAAGGAAAATAAGATTGTTTTTGGGCAAAATCACGCAAATTTAACTTTGAAGCTCTGTAAAAACAAAACCTTTTATCTGATTTTAGTGTAGTTAGTTTTATTTCACAGGTAAATTTGTTGGCTGTAATAATCATTTAATTTCACTATTCTAGCTGGTCTAGCTTTGGAGATATTAGGCTTTAAGTCGTGCAAGAAAATGATTTTTTCAAAAATCTTTAAATGCCTGTGGCAGCTAAAGGGTTAAGCTGAGACAGGGGCGGCCGGTCTAAGTGGGCAGGTAGGGCACTGCCCACCCTACAAAATGCTAGCTAAAAATAAAAATATGAATTATTTTTTAGAACATAATTGATTCACTTCGGTACCTATATCTAACGTGAATCACCAACCATTATGTACATTGCATTGCGCCCATTCATACTTCCGTCATGTATCTGCTCATCATATCAACATCAGCATCTCAACCTGGGGCAGAATGTTTTTCTGCCCACATGTACCATCAATCTATTCTATAGCTATTCCATAGCACATAGAGACACGATGAATCTTCTTATACGTTCAACGCATGCGCATTGAAAGTATCTGAACTTCACTTAAGGGCATGCCCTTTACTACACACTAGTAGGTATCCATGAACTTGTGCAACGTTCGCGAGCGCGTGGAGCTGTTCTAGTAGTTAGATACTCGTAGCATAGCGCGTAGTGCATGAATACAATAATAACGGCCGTTTTGTATTTAAATTTTGCATGGTGCATTGTAGAGGCTTTTAAATTTTGCTTGAACTTGAAAGAGTAACCTAATTTCCATATAAATTTGGCAGGAGTTGCCTTTTATAAATTATTTCTTCAGAAAGATTTGTGCAGAAAATGTGGAATAATTTCTAAGCAAAATTTAATAAATTAATACAATAATCAGTGCTTAATATTTACTTATTTACTTATAATTTTATTGAAATATTATCGCGACTATTGCTTGTCCCTTTGAAAGGCAAATACTGGATTATTTTTCCACATTGCGACCGTTCTCTGCCAAAAAATGGAAGCAATATAGCTTATTGTAGCTATCTGTATGTATATTCATAGTTAAAAAAAAACCTTTAAATAATTCATCTACATACGTAAAAACATTAAAATGGACTGACTAACAAAGAGCACAATTTTAATGCATTAAAAAACAATGTAGATATGCATGTATAGTATTTTTTTCATAATGATAAATCTGCCCACCCGGCTCTGTACTCCACGAGCCGCCACTGAGCTGAGAGGGTATGTTCCGTACAACTTTTTTGCTGGAAATCACATGACGAATCACAATCCGGTGCGTTTATGCGGCAGTTTCCGGACACCCTGTATACCCCAAAAATTAGGGGCATCTAATATTTTCTGAGTGGATAAATGCCCCACATTTTTGTACAAAATTTAAGTAAATAAAATATAAAATTTGACTTGGAATATAAATGTAATTATAAAGACCTGACGAATATGAAAAAAAGCTTCCGCTGACTTGAAATAGAGAAAAGTTGCGCGCGATTGAAAAAATGCCATTCCAAGTTCACACAAGTTGAAAATTAAGTTTTCGTACACTCAGAAAAAAGTCGTTATAAAATCTAAAAAAACTATGATTCAAAAATGTTCATATATGATTTGGCTCCATATGCGTTGACATTTAATTCAAAAATGTTTCATTTTGAATCAATCGTGGAAATATTAAAGTGATTCTTGTACTTTTAAAATTGCTGCATGTCAAATCAAAATTGAATATCACTTTATTTTCAAAGTGATTTCACTTTATTTTCAAAGGATTTCACTTTAAATTTAAAATGTTTTGATTGTAAGATTTAAAAAGTGAAAAAATTTTATTTTTATTAATTTTTTTTTATTTTTAATTTTTTTATTTTTTTTCTATTTTTTTAATTTTTTTTCTATTTATTTTTACAATATTTTAAAAACTTTATTTTCTCACTTTGCTTCTACTGGGAATCGAACCGGGTACCTCTCGTTTCGTAGTCCTACTTCCTACACCGAAGCTATCTGAGATTACTAGCACTGAACAAAATAGCGGCGGGCTTATGTAGGTACATGTGACGGACACAGCCTTCAAAATGAAGCAACTTTAAAACAAAATTGAATGTATTCAAATCGATGTTTCAGTTAATTTTGAACAGATCATTAAAGTGAATTCTATTAAATTTAAAATAAAACTATTTGTTTTTAAAATGATTTATTGATGTATTCCAATTTTGTTTTTAATATGTTTCACTTCAAATGTAAGTGATGATTTTTTTTCTCAGTGTATTATCGTTACAAAGAGGCTGCGTGGACATCCCTAAAAACAAAAATGGAATTACTGTTAGTTTCAGACGATGCTCTTTAAATGTCATAAATAAATAAATAAATAACATTTTTGCTCGTTTTGTGTCTGGAAATACTAGTTTGAGCAACTGCGGCATCTATCCCACTGGGGCATCTAACCCACTTTTACCCTATAATAGAGTGACTTATACAGGGTCGGGTACCGGTCGATTTCTAAAACGTCGTAAAAAAACAAAGTTCTTGCTGTATATTTTTTGCCACTAAACCCCCCACTACAATAGAGGAATTTAATTTAGATAACACCCCTGTAAAACAAAATCTGTTTCAACGTTCGTGGTTTATTTTCGTAAATTCGTAATTTCAAGAACATCAAATGAATAAAGCTAGAGCTTACCTATAACCTAACCTATAGGCTCTCGGAGTGTGTACTGTGGTCTCATCTTACAGAAACCATCATTTTTTCGAAGTTTTCTTTTCATTTAATCCAATTTGCAATGCGTAGGCGAAGGAACAATATTCACAGGCATGAATCCGATGCTCAATCTTAACAACTGAAACGATTTCAACAAAGAATCAAATGCTAACGACCGCATGTACCGAATTAAAGTGATATGTTGCACAATTCCAAAAGTTTAGTGATGAAAAAGGGCACCATTCTGTGGAATGCAATTTTTTTTACAGGTGTCTCATCCTAATTCAAAAATTGTGTTGAGTAGGTAAATTAATAGCAACCAAAAATTGTAGAATAAATTTTCAATTTTTTACGATGTTTTAAAAAATCTCAGCCTACCGTGAATCACCCTGTATAAGTCACTCTATACCAGGATTTTTTCATATTTGAGAGTTCGTTTGTTGAAAAAAAATAGTTTGTTTTCGGATTGGGCTAGCTTGAGGCCTAATAAAAAACATTCTCAAAAACAATGCGCACATACTAGAAAAATTTAAAGTTTTGATTTCACACAATAAATAAATAAATAACAGGCGCGACAGTTCAACATTGGACCATTGGACTAAGGCCGCTGATGTGTTAGTAACATCTAATTTCCATGATCTTAACTGCTTTTTTGTTGAGGTGTTGAGTTGAACAGCACGCTGAGCACTACACTCTACACCAGCCAGACTACCACATTTCACACAAAGTCAAGCCAAATTTAGACAAAAACGTTATTTCAATTTTTTTTATCAAGGATCAAAAATACACTTTGCTCAATTTTTCACAATTATACCTAAATACTAGACATGGGTATTATGTGCTGCGAAACAATCACTAAATTATGATAATTCAATTCAAACTCAAGTGGTGTCATAGCTCATGACGTCATGATCAAACCATACTCACATTTTCTAAGCAAAGGTACAGTCAAAAAACTTTGGAATTTAAAATATTTTATTCACTAAAAAATCTTTCAATTCCTTCTTGCATATTTATACAAATCAAATAAAAGAAAGTCCTTATGGTCTCATCTATCGAACGACTCTAGGTGTATATTTGGAAAAAAAAGAGTATCAGTGATCAAAAAACCAAAAGACATTTGGAATTTGCATTGTAGTACATAAATTGCTTAATTTCATCGCGTATTAAGTACTTAATTGAATACTTGCACACACAATAATGAGGGTAATTGGATATTTTTTCTTAATGAATGGATTTTGAATAAGGTCAAAGCAAAAAAAAAAACTAAACGGAATTTCGACAGAGGATAGGTCATGGACTGTGCAATGATGAATTTGATGAAGTGTGCGTTATGCCCTTTTGTTCGCTGAACGAATGTTGTTTTTCTTATGAAATAGCTAGAATTCCTAGAGGTTTTGTCATATTGATTTCATAGGTAGGTACAAAATATATGTACGTATATTGAAAATGAGACTTATAATAGAATTCTTCAATAAAAGTCTAGAATTTCGCTGGGCACTTGTAATGCGGATGTTTTTACATCATATTAAATAAATGGTCAATTCCACATGTTCAAGAAAAACGAACTTCCTGTTCCAATCCAATTAGCTTCACCCTTCTCAAGTTGGTTACCGTACCTACTTTTAGTAAGACCAATCACAGATTTATTGTTGTTTATTAGCCTCGTATGGAAGTGAAAATTTTACCACAACCACAATATATGCATACCTTGCCGCCAGTCACCACTTATGTGATTCTAATATTGTATAGGAGTATGGTAAGTAAAATCATCGGTCGATCTTGTTATTTGAGTGGCATCCGACAAAAGATTCTTGCCTGAAGCTCATCTGTTACTATTTCTCAGTATAGTAGTCGCGGTATCTTCGAGCTACGAATTCAATCGTCACCGTTTTCGTATTGAAATTGTTGTCTGTTATTCGGGTAAACATTTCGATTAATTAAGATTCCAATACTTTTGAAAGTGCTTTCCTTATTTATGAATGTATCGTAGTTATCCGCTAAATATAAGCCGTTCGTTTTGAAGGTGCGCGGTTGGATGGATGGATGGATGGATATGGCGCTGAGATAGGTTGGCCTGGTTGCGCCCGATACTGCAGCCTGCTGGCTTGTTGTATTTCCCATCTAAGCGAGAAAATTTCAGGTTATGAGCTCTGTCCTACGTAAAAGGCTTAGAAGAAAGTTAACCAGGTTTACTTTGGGTGCACCCATACTGGTGGTTTGAGCCCCAAAGAAGTTTTGTCTCCAGCTCTTAAGAGCGGGACATTCGAAAATAACGTGCGAGGCTGATTCCTCATCTTCGTTACAGAGGCGGCATAGTGGGTCTTGTGTGTAGATCCCTATTGTATGCAGATGTTTCCGTAGGGTGCAATGACCGGTTATAAGGCCTGTCACTGCCCTGAGGTTCGTTTTACTAAGACTGAGGGCTTCGGTGCAGCTGGTACGCCAGTTAGATTCCAGCATGCGCTTGCTATGCCTGAGCCCTTCAGCGAGTCTCCATCGGTCTTGGAATTTATCCTCGGTCCATCGTTTGGCAACGGTTCTGGCAGTAGATTTACTGATCCCGATTGCAGGTTCAGGACCAGTTTAGGGTAGTTCGGAACCCTCTCTTGCAAGGGCATCCGCTTTCTCATTTCCTTCGATCCCCTTATGTCCTTTCACCCATTTCAGAGTTACTTTGTTTCGGATTGCTAGGTTTTTGAGATTTTGTTGGCATTCCCAAACCCATTTAGAGGTTGTTTTGGGTTTTGCAATTGCTTTTATAGCAGCTTGACTGTCGGAGAGAATATATATGGTCCTGTTAGTGTATCCCTTTCGAGTACTCTCCCCTGCTGCTAAGTTTATGGCTATAAGTTCTGCCTGGAAGAGAGTTGTATATTGACCTAGGGGTTTGGAGATACTATAGTTGTTGGTTTTAGTATAGACTCCTGCCCCCGTTCCTTGGTCTGTCTTCGACCCATCAGTGTACCACACAATGTGATCTGATAGATGGTTGTCGTTCCATTTACTCCAGTCTTCCCTAACCGTTGAGGTTTGGATGTTGGAGTCGAAGGTGTACATGGCCGGGGTATAGTCGCTGCCCATATCTAGGATTGGGTTTGCAATGATTTCTGTGATCGTACAGTGTCCTACCCTTTGTGGTGTCCACATGTTCTATGATTGGAGTCTGTACGCTCTTCTGTGATTTTGAGGTCCAGTGGTGGCAGGTCTAGTAGTTTCTCTAGAGTTAAAGCTGGTGCACTGCGCATGGCGCCGGTTATGCTTGCGCAGGCCAGTCTCTGTACTGATCCCAACTTCGCTGCTGCTGTTTTTTGCTTGATTTTAGTCCACCAGACTATGGAGCCATAGGTCAGACGGGGTTTGACCACAGCTTCGTATATCCAGTGTATCATTCGTGGTTTTAACCCCCACGTTTTTCCCTATTGATCTTTTAGTAGCATATAGGGTCTGTTTGCCTTTTGAAATTGTGTTTTGCAGCTGCTTGATCCACGTGACTTTGTTATCAAGGGTGACTCCCAGATATTTTACCTCCGTGGTAAACTGCAGTTGTTAATTGAATAATGTTGGAGCGTTGAGCCCTTCCAAGTTGTACTTGCGACTGAAGGTTATTAATGTTGTTTTGGCGGGATTGACCGATAGGCCTGCCCTCCTACACCAATCCTCCACTTGGGTTAGAGCTTGTTGCATGAGTTCCGAAATAACTCCTGGATATTTTCCCCTTATAAGGATGCTGATGTCATCGGCATATCCTAGGGTATAGAAGCCAGATTTCTAATGTGGTCTCAATCTTCCCAACTAGATGGTGTAGTACTGATTCACATGATTTCCCTGTCTGATAAGCATGTTGGTTTGGGTGCAACGGGAAAAGCGACAGGCACCTTTCCCTGATATGTTTATCGACGAGCTTTTCCAATGACTTATGTAGGAAGGAGGTTATAGACTTATTGGTCTATACGATTTCTCTAGGGTTTGGTCACACCCCGGCTTTGCCAGAAATGCTACGTTTACCTGCTTCCAAGTGATTGGGATGTGTCCTAAGGCTATGCTGGCTCTGAATAGTCTTAGTAAAAGCGGAGCCAGGGTCGTAAGGGTGCGCGGTTGCTTCGACATCAAATTTGTGTATGTGTGTTTTTCTCAAAAAGATACTGGGTAACATTAACGCGTGGTACTGATGGTCAATTATATTATAATCACATATGGGGTCCAATTTTATTTATACAATTTCTTGGGAAAAAAATTGACGTTCACGCTTGGTTCTTCCATTGCGATTTTTTTTTTGTTAATGGGTCGCATGAAAAATTGAGCCATGGGGATCATATGGGTTTTTTGTTTGACATAAAATAAATAACAGGTGCGACAGTCCAACATTGAACTAAGGCCGCAGATGTGTTAGTGTAGTGACATTCGATTTCCTAGATCTAAACTGTTGCTTTTGTTGAGATCAACAGCACGATCAGCAGTGTTATTTATCCCCATAAATGGACACTCGTTTAACATCCGAGTGAAATCATAGTCCGTCACATGGGTCGTGAGTTCAAAAAACACCATAAACTGATTTGGTTCACGGTGAGATTCGAACCCACGACCCTGTACACTGAAGGTGTACGCACTAACCACAACACCAGCCAGACTACTTCGCTTTTGCTTGACATACGTTTTGTATTTAATAGAAAGCGGTTAAGCGCATCACAATACCATCTTGTCAATCACTGGACACCAAGACAAGTGATGGCGATAAACCAAATTACTATCAAGTGTAGGCTCCATACTTCAAAAAAGTTGCGCGAATATATCTTCAAAAAGACGCCAAACGCGCACTATATACAGTCGACCTTCCCTGAACAGACACTCCTAATAACCGGACACTTCTCATAAACAGACACTTTTATTTTCCCCAACGTTTTTTCTTCTATTTTACTCGAAAAGTACTTTTGTACCCTTTTTCAACACGCCGGTCTCTAATAAACGGAAAGTTCCACAAATAAAATTCGAAATCCTTGTATTACAGAATTGTATTTGGAGCAAAGAAGATTTGAAATTACCGGAAAATCGATCTTTAACGTAATGCAAAATTCACTTTTCGGAAATCGCGGTACAAGTCTTGTTTATCTCTCCGTATAGGTGGAATTTCTTAGAGATTCAGGAGTTCAATTTATGTCGCCACATTAAATCGTGCAGTTTTCTATTCTTTTAAAATATTAAAAAAAAAATTTTGCCTTTCGAAGAAAAAGTGCAAGAACAAGTCATTTTAGAATTCACGAAAGAATAGTGTTCTCGATCTCGAAAAAAAATTGTATTGGAAAAACACGGTGGAAACTACATTGTGGCTTTGAATGGATTTGCAGCGCAGTCCAAATTAGTTTTATAAAATGTTATACCTTTGTGAAATATTCTCATAAGCGGACACTTCCAATAAGCGGACAACATTTCAATTCCCAATGGTGTCCGCTTATGGGAAGTTCGACTGTAAACATCAAATTAAAGAACCAACGAATTAAGGTACTCAGACGGTGCGCGTACTTGATACTTGAATGAGATTGTCGAAATTGAATACAAAGTACGAGTACGTATATGCAAAGAAAGGTGAGTGGGCGTAAAAAACTAGGTAACCAAACATCAATCAGTCGCGGGTGAGCCGCACACTGCTCTACAATTGATAGATTGGATTCAAGTGCATTATTTATTTAATTTTGTCGGTTCTTTTCCTTTTTTACGGGTAATTGGATTTAGCAGTATGAAGTATGATTATTACTGATAAAATGTTCCTAACAGTCAAACAATTGGGTATTTTTGATACATATTTGTCTCAAAGAATATGGAGTAACTGTACAGAGTTGAGTAGGATGTTTATGTTGAATTTCATTTTACTTTTTTTATGTCGTTTGCTGGATTTTGTGATTATCATTCGCATGATGAGTGTCAATAAAATATTAAATTACCACTGTTAGGGATATTCAATTTCAAAGATCTTAACTGCTTTTTTGGGTGATGTGTTGCGATCAACAGCACGCTTAGCAGTTTAATTTTTTCCCATATGGGTACTTATTTAACATTTGAGTGAGATCATAGTCCGTCACATGGGTCGTGAGTTCGAAAAACTCCATAAACTGAATTCGTTTAAGGTGTGACTCGAACTCACGTTTCTGTGCACCGAAGGTGTGCGCACTAACCTCTACACCAACCAGACTATTGATGATAAAAACAAAAATAAAATCAAAGACTCTTACTTAAATTCTCGTGAGTTTCTTTGTATAGCTTGCATTATACTGTCCGATCGATTGAGCAATCGATTGCACACAATCGATCTGACGCCCGTACATCACATACACTATGCAATTTATCGTGCAATCTCAAATAACAGTCTCACGGATCACGGTTCACACGAAACAAAACAACATAGCGAAAATTATATATTTTGTGGCGATGGAAGGTGCTACTTTCGATGGAGAATGACCGCCACAACCACAACATGAAGAAGGACCACTGGTTTCTGTTAAAAAATCAGTATCTGGATACACATGATTGTCATGACAGATTGAATGAAAAATTGCATGGCTATATATGTTCCACATACGTCCAATAAAAAAATTTGTATTGGATGGTCACATACACCTTCCAATTTATCTGACAATCTAAAAATTGCTTCAATCAATTGGAAGGTCTATGTGCACTCTATTGACGGCAAGTGTTCGCATCGAGATTCATATTCTTTTTTTTCTATTTTTCTGTTCTTCTACGCCAGGGGTGTAAACTAAAAACCAACCCAGGCCAAATAACACTCTCTTCAGGGTTGGGTGGGCCGCAGGAGGTCAATTTTAAAATTTTTTATCTATCTTATCTGCATCACTATAGCGGCTTGAGAATTATCCGGGAGAACTTCCACCTTTCGAAAATGTGCTTCAAGAACATTAAAAAAATTGAGACAAGAAGCGAAAATTTGAATGATCTTCAAGTAATCACTGATAGAACAATTGTCACACCAGCAGTCATCCAGGTCTTCCACAACAACATTGGGAGCCGAAATTAAATCAGCTTCGTTAGAAAGATGGTTAAAAGAGACAGAAAGTTGTTTGTGACGTGGTTTTAAACGAACTCATGCACTATTACAGCTTGATAAGTATAGGGCTCAAAATCAGGCACTTGGGCTGTAATTTTTATGTAGAAGGTAATTTAGTCGCCAATTCCTGGATTTCCAGAATTTTTTTGAAATAAATCTCGATACATTTTCGTTTAAGCCTATCATTTTTGCATTGATAAGGCGCCCTATAAAACCAAATAAAAAAATTGTTTATTTTATTTAGAGGAAAATTACTAAAATACATAGTTTAAGTTAAACTTCGTCAGAAAGTTAGTATGGTTTATGCCACCACTGACTTTCTCACTAACCTTAGTAATTTTTTTAATCTTGAGAAATTGTTAAAGTGACGAAAATTCAGCCGTTGATTTTTTCTCAACTTACCAATTTCACGATTTTTGTGTTGATACACATTGTGCTGCTTCGACATTGCCGCGGAGTGCACAGAACTGCGAGGTGGGCTGGATGCGGCCCGCGGGCCGCGAGTTTGACATGCCTGTATGCCTGTATCTACGCAATAACCTTTATCAAACACTTCATATACGAGTCGTACGGCGAAATCACATCAACGGAGATCATCATGCTCATTGTTTATAAATGTAGGTATGTTCCTATACCTATATCTGCACAACAATATGCGCAGTGTAACCTACAGTTCCTTATTAAAATAGTCTCGCGTGTGCATAACACATCAAATTCATTTATTAGCCTTGCAACGTATGTGTGATTACTTGAAATTCAATTGAATTTGACAGACAAGCGCGCTAATAAATTCCACTGTTGGTTTCTTAAGTGTTTGCCCTTTGCGAAATACAAAACGCGATCATTGTTCCAGTTCGGGTCAATTGTGTTTGCGCGGACAATCATACATATACTGGTAGAATTTCATGTGGTTAGAGTTTAATACTGTGGATGATATAGTGCGTGGTTTCTAAAAGTTAATTAATACAGTTTGTGAATGCATGGAGAAAAAAAATGTAATTTAAGGATTCATTAAAAACTAGGGGGCTTCGCCCCCTGCTCGCTTCGCTCGCCAACCCCGGGGCCGAGGCTAATTTCGGGCGCGGCCGAAATTTGGATACCCTTCGCTTGGGCTAAAAGTTTTTTTCGGGCGTACCTATGACTTGTATTTAATCCCCCTACTCATTCTTTTTCTTCCGACTTGACAAAAGTTTTGGGCTTGGTTGAAATAAGTGGGCAAATAAAAATATTTACTCGGAAAATTTTATTGGGGTTGCCGGAGCATGACCCCACAGTACGATTCTATTCGTTTTAAACATTTTAGTTGGTTTGATAAAGACACATTAATTCAAGGTTTTGTGAAATTGGTGTAAAAAAAATTTTCTTAGAAGAACCAATATGGGGGGGTTTGGTGTGTGTGGCAGCCCCATGACCCCATGGTCCGATTTGATTCAATCTTACATATGTTTTGTGTCATCAATAGAAATACATTTGTGTGAAATTTGGTTGAAATTGGTGCATAATTAAAAAAAGTTTTTCTTAGAAGAACCTAATTTGGGGGGTTAAGTTTGTATGGCAGCCCCATGACCCCATGGTCCGATTTGATTGATTCTTGCATATATTTTGTGTTATCTATAGAAACACATTTGTGTGAAATTTAGTTGAAATTGGTACATAAATAAAAATGTTTTTCTTAGAAGAACTCAAATTGGGGAGCTAGGTTTGTATGGCAGCCCCATGACCCAGTGATCCAATTTGGGTGAATCAAATATACAAACAGCCTGCAACAATAAGAAGCACGTGTGCAAAATTTCAGCTTGCTAGCTTCAATACCCGCCGAGTAAAACGCGTCGCAACAGACAGACAGACAGACGGACATGCTCCAATCGACTCCCCAAGTCATGCTGATCATATATGTATAGTTTTTATATGGTCGGAGATGCTTCCTTTAATGCGTTACAAATTTCATGACAAAGTTAATATACCCTTTCACTCTATGAGCGAAGGGTATAAAAAAACGACTTGCTGGACCGTTGGATTCATATTAAATGTTTTAAATAGCCTAAAAAATGGTTTCCAGCCTCTGAAAATTTATTATTTCTTAGCAGCTATGTAATTTATTGTTCGGTAGTTCACTGAGGCTTAGGAAAGGTTAAAATACCAACCACAATCTCCAATTTAAAATTGTCAAAACCAAAATTCTTAAAATTTGAATTCCCATTCAAACTCTCCGAACTCAAAATTCTTGGGCAGGTTCATTGCTTTTGAACCACAATTCCATAAGTTTGGAACATCAAATTCGTAACTTTAAAATATCAAACTCGTTACTATTTAAAACGAAATGTATGTCTTACCGTTATCGTACATAAATGATTTTATGTTTTTGATAAAATTTAATGTTCCAAAATTACGAACTTGATGTTCCAGAGCAATGAATTGAGAAATAGTACAATGCTTGCTTATGTTATTTATCTTTGAAATGCTTTCCTGTAATTGGTAATTATGTTAATGCAAAGAGCACCAAAATAAATAAAACTAATTTTCTTATACAATTTGAATTCCAAGTAAAACCCTACTTCATGCAAGTATAAACATCCCAATATCCATACAAAACAAGCTTGTTGTCTACTCACTTATACCCCTTGGTTGACACTTATTTGTGGTCCAACTAGCACTTCGTTACTTGATACCTCTTCAACACAAACTATACTCAATTTGTGACCTATCCAGGGCTAGAAAAAAAACTTCAGAAAACAACCTTTCTCCATCATACAATCACATGAATCGCATCCTACCGCAATTTTACCATGCTGCCGCCGAACCGGAAAGCGCAATGGACTACAGGACGAAGAAGCAACGACAAAAAAAATAGAAAACGGTTCGAGTGCAATTGTCATCACATGTCCTTAAGAAGCCTGTCAAGATGCCAATAAGTGTATTGAATTTTTTATCAGGATCACCTTTCATCACATTCTAATGTTCTTGCTGCTAGTTTTTTTTCGTAGAGTCCTTTCTTCGTCGTTGTAAGAGCAGAGTAGCGTTCGCATGCGGCTGTTGCCTTTTGCATGTCCTTTTACTTATCCCCGCATTCGTTTCAACTGGCTTCGTTTCGTTTTTTCTTCTATCGTCTTTTTTCTATATTTATTTGAAATCCTATTTCCTATATGTATAGACAGGTAGGTTTGAAAGTTGAAGGATAATTGACACAATACACCATGTATTGACTACTAGCCGTAATCGGTTTAAGTAATTATCCTTGTGGTTTAGCCTTTAGTGTAAGTAGTTCTCTTTATATGGTGCGGAACAAAGAATTTATATCGTTCTCGTGGTAGCACGAACATCTGGAGATTGTGGTCTGATGAGGATAAGGAGGAGGTCTATTTACACGACATCTGAGGCGTGTTGATAGTTGGAAAAGAATGTAGATAACGGAAAAGAGTGAATGACGAAATCCTTTAAATGAGACATTGGAGATTCGGACACAATAAAGAAGATGAGTAGAAAAAAAACTTATAAAACATTCCGATGAGGTGTCAATTGATAGTCGATTAGGCTGACAATGACAAGGTAATTGTAAGGAATTAGGAGGGTTCGTTTACGATACGAAATTCGGATGGTTATGTAACCTAGATATGTCGTGCTCTGTGGCCGAGAACGTCCGGTCGCCACTCTGTGAAATAGACACTCATAGAGAAACGAGTTTCCAAACTCGGTACGACTCGTCTCAAGTTTATTATTCAGAAGAAGATGATAAGAAATATTCTTATCGTAGAATAATAAACTAACAATGCGACTAGGAAGTGGTATGGCTGACAACCGTATCACACTCCGAATCCAGTTGTCTTTGTAACGTTGATGACTACACACGGTAGTCATCAACGCACCATGCTCCCCTAGAAGTTACGGTAATGAAGAGAGATGTAAGCTAGATATACTATGAATCGGGTAAGATACCTTGCATGCATATTTGAACTATTATTAATTGAACGGAAGGGAGGTGTCCCCTATTTCATTGATGAGGATGTGTGACAAATCTAGACTTTATTCATTCGTGGACTTTTTGCAATATTTTGGATAAATGTCCATTGATTGAACTTATCAATTGCTTTTGAGTAAGCCTTATCTGAGTCAAAATCTAAACGATTCGAACAGCTATTGCGACATATAATCCCAATTAAATCACAACACCTTCCCCCTAAGAAACAACTCAAAAGAATTCCATTAGAATTTCGCCGAAACGAGTACAAAAGGTAATTCTAGAAGATGTCAAATCATGCAAGTGACGAGTTAATTACGTCCAAATTTAATACCCGAAAAATTCAATATGCCTACATACAACTACAACTCTACCATTATAGTCCTGTCCACATAGTCACTTCGTACAGTACAGAATTCACCAACAATAGAATGCCAACACGAAACTTTCAAATTTAATTAGGGGAATCGCGTGAATTGTTCACATCTCGTAACTATTGTTCCGCGGACATTCTATATGTCATTTGAATACCGCGTATGTACATTGTGAGGGCTATTTAAATTTCTTTAGCCGAAAAAAAAAGAGTATGTAAAGTCTAAAACGGCCCACATAAATGCATACATAAAAGACGCGTATACGTGGAGGTTTTTGTAAAGAATGTATACTGAAATTTCGGAATAGTCCTTTGCGTTGACAATCAATTTGTATGGCGCTTAGTAGAATAAACGTATGGATGACATGATGTTGATTTTGTTTTTTTTTCTTCGTTAGCATGCACCAGATAAATGCGAAGAGATGAAAAATGGGCTTAGCCTTTATTTATCACTCAATTTTCCACCTTCAATTACGATGCACATAATATGGCCCAAGGTGGGTAGAATCACACGTGTATTACTTGTTTCCTTTCCGGACTATTATCCTTCTAATATGATTAAGCATTAGCATACTAACAGTCTGAAAGACTGCTGTGCACATCCTGTCTTTTCATCCAGCTACAAGTGTGTTCGTGTATTCATCCTTGCTCACAACATTCAGATACATATATCTAACTAAGCAGGGAGTTTCATCCAAAAACAACGCGCTACAAGTCTATTCAACCGCAATAGGATATAAAAGATGCCAAGCGAATTTCAACACTTCCCGCGTGTCGTGAATATCCTTTCTTCCCCGGTCGACCGGCGCCGGCGGCGTGCAGATTCTAGTATTATTATGGTAACATGGTCTCTAAACGAACTAATGACGATGCATCTCAAGATGACATCAAGGCATATAGTCACAGAGGCGATAAGGAGCATAACAATCTGAGAGTACCCACAGAATAGCACCTTCTATAAGGGTAATATTTACGGATGCGCCACGTTGAATAATGACATGTAACAGCTGGAAACAACAAAAAGGAAAATCAACGGCTTGCAGAGGAAGGCTTCTCTCTCACAAAATACAAAAACATACATAAAAGTAAATTAACTTGAAAGCAAGTACTCTTGTGTATCGTATATGCGCTTGTAAATATAACGCGGGAGAAATCCGCGTCTGAGGACGGTAGTTGAACGTGTGCAGGAGTTAAGCCATAAAGCAATGAGGGCTACTGAATAGGCAAAGGTATGCAAATTAATGAACAAAGTAGGACAATATGGTAATAGATGGCTTTAATATAAGTCAATTTGGTGAAAAATCAGTGCAGAGTTAATTTTGGTATAATGCATACCTACAATATCTAATGTTCATCTTGAGGTTTTAAGTTAGTGCAAAGATATATTCATTTTAAGGAACTATACGGAAGGAAGTTGTATATACCATGACTTTAGATACACCTTTCTTTAAATTGGCCATAATAATGGATAACGGTCAATAATTTTATTGAGTTACTGAGGTCTAAGGAAGATGTTTTATCAATTTTGTCGCGCAACTTGATACGAAAGAACCCTTGCGTTCAGAAATTTGGAAAGGTTGCAAAAAATTTAAAACGAGACCGAGCCTTATTTCGGGCGCGGTTGAAATTTGTATACCCTTCACTTTCTTCTGGGCTAATAGTTTCTAGGGCGATCCTATGACTTGTACTCCGATTCCGTCCATTCCAACTTAATTCGTGTAACTTGCTTTGTGGGTGGGGTTCGTATGACAGATCTATGCCCCCCCCCCATTTTATTCCAATCGTTTTTCCATAGTTTCCGTGACGTGTCGCTAGGACAATATTTGTGGGAAGTTTGATTGGGAGAGGTGCACCAATAAAAATTCCTTAGAAGAACCAAATCGGGGGTTTGGGTTTGTATGGCAGCCCCATGATCCCATGGGTATTAGCAACGCCATCTAGATATATCATAGCCGCAACTCAGCTGTACAATGACGTCATGGATCCGTATTGAATTGTTCGTAGAACAAACAACAACAATGTCATAAGAGGCAACAACAATGCAATGCAATTTCAACTGCGGATTTGACGTTTACGAGTCTACATTGCGGCCTTAATATATAGACGGCGGTGGTATTAGGTCTAATTCTTGCATATCGACATATGACAAAATATGAAAATGAAGACCACATCTGCGTGGTGAGTACTATAGCCAACAAATTTAAAATGAGAAAAAAGGCAAAATGTAATAAATATAATAAATTCTTTAAAAAAAATATTTACCACATTTGTTATCAAACTAACTGTACTATCAAGGTCGTAAAAATAAAAATAGGTGACGTCATTTTGTCGTTGCTGGCAACATAACGTCACCCATTTAAAATGCAATGCATTACCGTCACTGTTGCTGCATTCAATCCAATTCAAGCATAATTATTATACAGCGTAAGCTACAAGTATCAACAAATTAAGTTTCAATGCACCACTGGTGCCAGTTCTAAGGCTATTTGCGAATATATCGAGTAACGTGTAGTAGCAGCCTTCAAACCCGATTTTTCGTACTTGTAAGGCACGCTCTGGTACAAACTTTTCACATTCAGAAGACTACAATTAACTGTTATAATGACATTCTAGGAGATATTTTTTTTTCGATTTTAGATAGAATTTTTAAGTGAAGAAATTTGTTGGATTATCGGATCACTTTGTATGGGGGTTATCTTTAGTTTTGATCAGATGGTAATAATTTTTAGTGGGAAGTATAATGGAGCTTAGGCTAGGCACCCTACAAAAGGTGATCTGCCTGGCTCAATTTGAAAAGAAGCTACGGGCATGCGTTTTTGAAAAAAATTTGGAGGAGTGAGGGGGGCTACAATGGTCGGAACACTTTTGGGTCTAGGGTATAATTTTCTGAGAAAATGTCTAGAGTCTTCTATATCATTACAAAGGTAATTTTACGTAGCTGGTTTCGTCCTCAAGACATTTTGGCGGTTAGACTCATAGTTGTGCCGACGGCTTTTTGAGGAAGAACTAATACCTATATGTCTGATAGTATATTTACTGCTTTCGTTATAATTCAAAACATTACTCTTGCTACTACGACCTCTCCCCTAAGCTTTCGCCGGAATGGAATTGTTTGCAATCAACACCAAAATTCAACAATTGCTGAAAATTCCTTTCATTATTAACTCTGAAACAGCTTTAGCGCAACCTAAAAGAAATATTGTTTCATTTAACACCTCCAAACTTCTCTCTCCGCACATAATTACCATCCGCTCGCTGAATCTTTCCAACACTCACGCGCAAAAAAAAAACGTCACAATATCTCTCTTCTCCATCACAAAAGAATCTCATTTTTCTCGCTCAATAGTCCATAACATTCAGACAAATCTCTTGCTTACATTCAACATTGACAATAAATCTCTTCTGTCTCTCTTGTATTCTTTGCATTTCTAGACGAGATCACTTGAGAAAAAATATCCTGACACCTCCTTCAGATAACTTACTTCTAATTCGGGCGGCGCGACGCAAAACATCAAACGAAATGCGAATATAACTCAAGTCCTAATTTGAAACTCTCTATAGGTGCTACTTTTAGACTTTCTCGCGCGTACAAACGCAGAAATACAACAACAGCTGTAAAAAAAAAGTGATAATCTTCGCGCGAATTATTCTCGTCAAGAGTCCACCCCGTCCCAGTGACGTGGCGCGCTTTCAAGTCACTCCACGGCTAAACAAATAGCAGCTATTTGACGATGATAATCATGCTGCCGCATAGAAGAAACGGTATAAGGAATCAGGCTTGTTGCCCACAATGGCTCTAATTCTCTCACTAACTTTATATCCTCAGAAACAAAGTGGAACAGGACTTTGAATACTAGAAGGAGCGGCATGGCATATAGATACAGCCCGAGATGAAATCTTTCAATTTGGCACTTGAATTGCGAGGTGAGAGAGTTCATCCCTTTCATGTGGTGTGAAAAACTGCTTTTAAGAACAAACGAAAGCGAAACATGAAACTCATCATGCGACCAGGAGGGCAATTTAAATTTCAATTAAATCACTTGACGTGTATGAAGTGCATTCCTCTTTATGTCGCCTTCCTGCGATAAGAGGCAGAAAGAGAGAGGGTGGAAAAGTCACACCAGAACGAAGTGTGAATTATAGGCGGAATAACAGAATGCAATTCTCTCTATGCTCCTTATATAGTCCATATGCACTTCACTTCACACCTCATTGTGTCTTTGGCGTTATCCCGAACGCCTACAAAGTGATACGACAAGCTGCTCCTGTGATGAACAAACTACCCATAGTTTTAACCCTTGCACTGCCTTGCTCGTTTCCTCTTGACGTGTGAATTAATATATTGGCCGTTTGCTAAAGTGCCAATTAGTGAAATTTTCCCCTGAGAACGTATGTGCGTCTGTCGCGATTTTCTTGTGATGGCGATTACCGCAATATCTGCATTGCACGTTTTCATTTCGTCCTCCGAGGACGTGCTACTTTAACCACGATTGCACACTTTAGTCGCCTGCATATAGTTCAGCGATGACAAAGTGCGTGAAACTAGGCTTCCGAGAGCAGCATACCGACGTTGAATATGTAGCGAAGGTGTTGTAGGGCTTCAACGTAGTTGAGTTTTTGCATATAAAAGGATATGCGCAACAAAGGACCGCTCTGAACTTGTTTTGCATGCATCGACACCTCGCAAACTGTTGTGAATGGAAGTGGAAAAGTGAATGAAATCTATTGCACAAGGAATAGAATATTTCACTCTGCCATACACATACCTAGTATAATCCTCCTCACGTCCCGGGTATTCCACAACGAGGAGCGCAGGATAAAATGTAACAGAATTTACGATGCAATTCACCATATGAGCGTGATGCACCCCCGCGAAACCCGTTCTCAAAACCAACTTTGGCATCGTTCGACAAAACGATACAACAGAACGGTATTCGTTCAGCTCGCACTTGACATTCAACTTCTGCTGTTGCTGCTGCTGCTCTTACCTTCTTTGATCCTGCTTTTGTTTTTATTTGCACGTCGCCTTTCTGGATAACACATTTACGGCTATACATGTCGTGTAGGTCGCGTTAGTCGGTCGCTTCTCGTCCAAATCCATATGTGATGGCAATGTATAGGGATTGAGTGAAGAAACTGAGAAATCATACGACGAGGGCAACCACGACCACTGACTGGTTTTTCTTTATTAATTTTATATGTGCTGCTGCGGTATTAGGGGCGAAATTGTATAGAAGATGCAAATTTAAGAGAAAAGAAATTAAGAGAAAAAATTTGGATTTTTGAAAAATGAATGAGCAGTGGCGTAGGATTTTAGAGTAATTGATTTAAGTTTAAAAATAAAATATTGTGTTCTGTCATTTCTCTTAAAAGTCAAATTAACTTGAAAAAGCTCATTAAGGCGAATCAACTTCAGGCATAAGTTCCCACTTGCTTCTATGACGCGTCCCCCTTTCAATACCATACAATCCAAATTTCCCATTTTGCCCATACAATCCAAATTTTTCTATTTTTCGTCCTAACTCTTACGTACACATCCCTCTCTGGCATTTTCTTTTTCTTCGTTCTATGTTATTCCCGATGCTAGTTATCCAAACTACCATTTAACTTGGTATGTTTCCATTGACAAAAGCATATGATTTGCCTTAGCGTCCCTTTTTCCTGCACCACTCGAACGATTGAATTTATATTTGCGGTTCAGCCATTTCGAATAAAATGCATTCCATCATCCTACGTCTTCCATACTCAGTTTACCTCCGCCAAAGCACAAAATGTAGTAACCGCCGCGCTTCCAAGGGTAGTTATGTCGTTCGACGAACTGCAAATGCCCAAGAGTGCTACGGCACGACGAAAGAAAGTAGGATAATATGGAACCGTCGAGCGTTAACGAAATCAAAAGAAGATCCGAATATTGAGGCATAAGGATCGACCGATACTGAAAAGTGAGAGAGTTTTCAAAAAAAACTCCACGTCCTTTCAAAGAAAGCATAGCCAAAACGAAATGCCGGATTTGTTCGTTTATTCGAAATTCTTTGTGCGAATCTAATAGACGGAAGAAGGATTTCGAATGTTGGTATAATGTATGAGGTACATGGAAATATTACGTTTATTTAGGTAAAAGTTTTTCTTAACATTCTTTAGTTGGCATTTTCCATCCAATAAGCATGCATTCGAAATAATACTATTGTTGGCCATTTTCTATGTGGGGTAGCTCGATTTACGGCTAGAGACTAGAGTGGTTGGGCGATTGAGTTGTTGACTTCCTATACCTTAGAAAAGGTAGACAGGGTCATGCATTAAATAGTATTTACATATGACGAAACGTGATGTTATTTACGGGTACATGATCTGGATAAAATTCAAGTTTATACAAAATGTAAAGATTTTTATTTTAGGTTTATGGTTAGGAACGATATACATATACATATGTGTGTGTTGAGAATGTCTTCCATATTTTTCGGCAACACATGTAGTAACTGGCCGAATCGTGGATAATAGCTTATAGTTCAACAAATTTAGCTTTCACTTTTCCTGATTGGCGTTACCGTTGTAGGGCTTGGTTGGTAGGACTCAGCTATTTATGATTCTATATCGGGTCGACGTTACATTGCATTTTTTTTGCATGTACAAAACTTTACCATGCCGAGGCACAAATCGTAGTACAGTATAGAGATTCGTAATCCTATAATATTTAAACCGAAAACCAACTTTTTTAATTATGAAATTTTCTAAAAAAATAAGTGTATTGTGAAAACCACCTATCTATCTGTATAACTACCCAGCCAGCACATTTGTAATCATTATTTCATGCAACACGCGTAAGCACATATTGCTTATTCATTCATCACGTTTTCATACAAGCAGTATATGACGATGTCCCCCTATTTCATGTATACACGCATTTGCACCTTATTACGGATAATCATTATAAAATCGTTATTCGTAAGCATTATGTAATAGTAAAGTATCATATATATTCAATGCATCAAAGAATAATTAAAAAAAAACACGGGCGACGGAGAGTCTCGAACTCATAACCCTATGCACCGAAGGTGCGCGCCCTAACCACTGTTCTAGCCAAACTATATGAATACTTTCAGTTAACGTAACCTCCTCAGAAAACATTAAATGGTATAATCGACACTCTACAGTATTTGACTTTTGAAAAGACCTTGCATTGTATGGATGATTTACCTTACCTAGTGCAGTTCACCCAAAAAACGACCTTAAGAAATATTTTCGGCTGCCCGTTTTAAATAATAGAGAGTTTTAGCATATCGTTCAAAATATTACGATAGGACGAATAGGCTTTGATATTTTCTATGAAAAATTCGCTTGCGTGAATTTTACTGACTATAAACAGCTGGAATTGTGGGTTCATGATATTTTATTTGTCGGCTATGCCTACTTCGAACATTCAAAATTTTGGTACATATACTGTTTTGCGTACGGCAGGCAAGCGAAATTTTCATAGAAAATGTCAAAGCTTATTCGTCCTATAGTAATATTTTGAACGATATGCTAAAACTCTCTAATATTCAATTCGTTTAAACCTCGTCGACAAATTATGTATAACGCTACAGTATATTTAGTCGCAATTGGATGTACACGTAAGAGAAACTAATTACTCATTCCTATTTTCAAAATTAACTGAAAATAGATTGCTTGTTATTCAATTACATATTAAATTTTGGCAACTGAACAAAGCAAATTTCTTTATTATTAATGTTTTCATTTTCGTGAATAAGAACTCGGTTAACTCTTTATGTATCATGTCAACAAACTAAACGGATCCAAGGCAATGACAACGACAATCATCACCTCAATAATTGACTGGTGTCCTATCTATTTTCAGAAAATTGTTTGACGTAAAGCAGGCGTTCGCCATATTGCTAGTAATATTTTCTTGGTATAATAAGCAATACGTGCAGCATTATGCACAAGCATCAATGAAGATATGAATCTCAAACGTTGTCGCAACAAACATATCAAATTACCATAGTCTGAATTGGAAAAGTCAAATCAATGTCAAAAAAAAAATGCTGATGCACTTACAATCTCGTCAAAAGCGTATTTAGACAAGTTGCATTTTTTTTGGAAATAAAAGTTGAACCACAGTCACTAATCGTATTTTTTACGTTCAGCATTTCGACTTAAAAAAATAAAAAACTTAGCACATTTCTTTATTAGCATTACATACACTGAAAAAATTCATTTGCTAAAAACAAGAAAAAAATACAACGAAAAACATCCAAGGAATAATTTTTTCGCGTTTAAGATGTATTTTCTTGTTCCAAAAAAAGTTTTTGCTTAAAATAATGTTTATTTATTTATTTTAAGTAAAGACTTTTTGTAAGGACAAGGATGGTAACATCATCAGCGACATCGAACGCGTCAACAAACGATTGGCCTCGCATTTTGAAGAGCTCCTCAATGCATCATCAACATCCCCCGCGGAGCTAGCTCTTGAGCAGTTAGCCGAACCAGGCCCTCCCGTTCTACCCCCAACAGTAGAGGAGGTGAGTCTTGCCATACAGTCGCTCCAAAATAATAAAGCGCCCGGCGCTGACGAGATCCCAGCAGAACTGCTGAAGCATGGTGGAACGTGTCTGACCAACGCTGTACATGTGCTACTGCTGAAAATATGGAACGACGAGGTAATCCCCGAAGATTGGCGCAAAAGCATAATCTGCCCAATCCACAAAAAGGGTGACAAGCTGAAGTGTGAGAATTACAGGGGCATATCATTAGTTTGTACGGCCTATAAGATTTTATCAAAAATTCTTGAAAAGAGAATCAATCCGTACGCAGAACAAATCATTGGCGAGTATCAAGGCGGCTTCAGACCTGGTCGTTCAACGACCGATCAGCTTTACACAGTGAAGCTACTACTCCAAAAGTGCTGGGAATACAACATCGACGTATACCAAATCTTTGTCGACTTCAAGCAGGCATACGACACACGACAGTATCGACCGAAGTGTACTGTACAACATTATGCTGAATTTAGGTATACCGGCAAAGTTAGTGCGACTCACAAGGATGACGATGACTAATACCGTCTCGCAGGTCAAAGTGCAGAACCGACTCACTGACCTATTTGAAACTCGTACTGGACTCAAGCAGGGCGACGGGCTGGCGCCGACGCTCTTCAACCTGGCTTTGGAGTATGTAATTCGAGCCATGAATATGGACAGCAGCGGAACGCTACTCATCAAGTCGACTCAATTAGTAGCGTACGCCGACGATATCAACATCATGTCTCGAAGGTTGGGTGATGCAGAAAGCCTCCTGCATAACCTCAATAACGCCGCAAAGGAAGTTGGACTACATATCAACGAAAGCAAAACAAAGGCCATGATGCAATCGAAAACAAGGACGCCAGCAAATTCAAGCATCACAGTGGGGGACCTTAATATCGAGTATGTAGACAACTTCAACTATCTGGGTTGTAACTTATCAAAGGACGCCAACGAAACCGACGAAATTAAGCGACGGATACAACTAGCCAATATGACATATTTCTCGGTCCTCCCTATAATTAATTCGAAACTTGCGCACAGGAACACGAAGCTCCGCGTGTACAAAACGATCATCCTACCCGTGCTATGTTATGGCTGCGAAACATGGACCCTTACCCAAGCCTCCGAAATTTTGCTAGACCGATTCGAACGAAAGGTCCTTCGGCGAATTTTCGGGGCCGTTCGCGAGCGAGACCAATGGCGTATCCGATACAACCATGAGTTGAATCAATTGTACGATGAGCTGGAAGTTTCGAAAATCGTGAAGCTTCAACGTCTGCAGTGGGCGGGGCACGTACAACGGATGGACGACAATCGCATGCCAAAGAAAGTTATGAACGCACAACGAATTGACGGAGCGAGGTTGCGTGGACGACCGAGAGCTCGCTGGGAGAACTCCGTAGGTGAAGACGCCCACCAGCTGCTGGGCTTCCGAAACTGGAGGACAAGGTCACGTAACCGCGACAATTGGAGGTCAACGATTCAGGCGGCCAAGGCCCGACGTCGGGCTATCGTGCCACATTGATGATGAAAGACTTTTCTTGAAACAAGAAATTACATCTTAAATCAGGAAAAGTTATTCCATTGCTATTTTTTTGTTGTATTTCTTCTTGTTTTCTTGTTTTTAGCAAATGTTTTTTTCAGTGTACGATAATATTAGGTATTAGCTCTACGAATATTTATGCCATATATTACATAACAGGAACCAAGCCTTCCACGAACTTATTATGTATATCGTTAGAAATGTGGTAAAAAAACCTTATTTTCATGGTTCACAGAAATGGAAAAAAAGTAATAAATAAGGAGGCGAAGAACAAGAAAGTAGACTAGAATAAGAGTATTTTAGAGTATTACTGGCTATATAAATCCAGATTTGCAATCCTGAGGAACCTGTGGTAACTTTTTTGAAAAATGGGCTATATTTTTACTCTTTTATAAGATTTCCAACAAAATTCTTTAAAAAAAAAATTATCTTGGAAAAAAAACGATGATCCGCATTTTGAAAGTAGACAGAATTTGCAAATTCAGTGATATCCTAACAAATTTTTTAAGTCAAATATTGACGGAATTACAGGTTTTTAAAAATAGGGTATTTTTCACCAAAAAATTGCGAATTTCAGGTAAATGTTGTTTTGGCAAACAACATAAGCTTGGAATTCGCCTTTTTGTGGAAAATGCCCTATTTTTGAAAACCTGCATGTCCAGTCAATATTTGACCTACAAAACCGGTTAGGATATCATTGGATTGGAAATTTTGTCTACTTTCAAACTGCCGATCACCGTTTTTAGCCAAGATAATAAAAAAAAATATTGTTGGAAATGTAAAAAAAGAGCAAAAATATAGCCCTTTTTCGCCCGCCAAAAAGTTGGCACAGGGGCCTCAGGGTTGCAAATCTGGATTTATATAGCCAGTAATACTCTAAAATAGATAAGAGAAAGAACGGCGATCTTGCATTTATTCCGAGGTTAATGTCGATTTTGACTGCCCTAAAACGGTGCGAGTGGAAGATAGTTTTATTCAATTGATTATTTATAAATGCAGTTGTTTTCCTTCAATCTGTCTTTTTTACTGTTGACCCTACTGTGAAATGTAAGCTATATTGGGTAGTAAATTTCATATCCAACGATCTAGAATCTTCTTCCTGCGTTAATCACGGTGAGTATTCGAAATTGAATACAGAAAATCGAAAAATTATCATTTTTGAATTATGCAATAAATCTGTGGATCTCATCAAGAGCAAACATTTTTTTAAAGTAAAGCCTAAAATTAGTTATGTAGGATTAACATGCACCGAGATGCAGCCCTTCAATGTTAACACTTTTAAGGAAGAACATAGAAATGAAAAACTATCACATAAATGCACTGTAAAATGATTTTGCAGGTGATTTCCAGGTGGTGTACGTGACATATCTCAAAATCTTAACCACTTAGCTGCCATGGGCATTTTAAAGATTTTTTGCAAATGTATTTCATTAGACTATACTAAAATCTGATAATATCTTAAAACTACACTAGCTAGAAACCCAAAAAAAAAGTTCGCCAAAACCAACAAATTTTCATTAAAAATAAAATTAACTGTTTTAAAATCGAATAAGCGGTATAGTTTCTACAAATGATCAAAGTAAATTTTTGTTATTTGGGCCTAAAACGATCTTTCAATTTTCTGGCACCTTCTGTCCAGGTAAGGTAATTGGGCGGTTACTGGCAAAGCTGGTGGATAGTGTTTTTTCATCATTTTTTTCTAGCTCTTTTATTTCTGTAGTTACGACTGGGGTTAATTTGCACGTTGTGCAATTGGGTGGAGTCAGATCAAATATGAAATGTTTGATGGTGCTTATCTCCGGCTGCGTTGAGCTGGTAGCAATAAGTTTGATCTCAAATCCGAGGAAATTTTATGTGGTTTGATATAGTTTTGGAAATATTTTTTGCAAATTCAAAACTTTTTAAAATATTAGTGAAAAACTAGGGGGTTTCGCCCCCTGCTCGCTACGCTCGCCAACCGCCGAGGGCGAGGCTAATTTCGGGCGCGGCTCCTCATTATTTTTCTTCCGTCTTGACAAAAGTTTTCGGCTTGGTTGAAATAAGTGGGCAAATAAAAATATCTAAAATTTTATTGGGTTGCGGGAGCATGACCCCACAGTACAATTCCATTCGTTGTGAACTTTTTTGTTGATTTGGTAAAGACACATTAATTCAAGGTTTTGTGAAATTGGTGCAAAAATTGTTTCTTAGAAGAACCAAAATGGGGATTGGGTTTGTATGGCCACCCCATGACCCCAAGGTCAGATTTGATCAATTCTTAGATATGTTTTGTGTCATCAAGAGAAACACGTTTGTGTGTAAATTTGGTTGAAATTGGTGCACAAATCAAAAAGTTTATCTTAGAAGAGCCTAATGTGGGGTTGTTGGGTTTTTATTGCAGCCCCATGACCCCATGGTCCGATCTGATCAATTCTGAGGTATGTTTTGTGTCCTAAAGAGAAAGAAGTTTGTGTGTAATTTGGTTGAAATTGGTGCACAAATAAAAAAGTTTTTCCTAGAAGAACTTAAATTGGGGGGCTAGGTTTGTATGGCAGCCCCATGACCCAGTGATCCAATTTCGTCGATTCAAACATACAAACAGCCTGCAACAATAATAAACTTCTTCTTCCTTGCCTCGTTCTTTACCGCTCCATGGTTCCGTGTTGCTCGACCTGCGGTGTAGGCACATCGCCCGTTTTGGCGATAATTTAGATTAATCGAGTCCAATAATAAACACATGTGCAAAATTTCAGCTCCGTAGTTTTTATAGTGGCCGAGAAAAACGCGCTGCAACAGACGGACAGACAGACAGACGGACATTGTCCAATTGACTCATCTCGTCATGCTGATCATTTATGTATAGTTTTTATATGTTCGGAGATGCTTCCTTCAATGCGTTACAAACTTCATGACAAAGTTAATACATATACCCTTTCACTCTATGAGCTAAGGGTATAAGAAAATATGGGAAGGTTTGTGCGGAATCCCTCAGTCTCAGTTAGCACAGTTCTTTCGGGGCCAGTGCTGCCAATTTAGCCGTTTTCCGGCCAAATTTAGCCGGAAACCGTGCTGTTTAGCCGGAAGAAATTTGTAATTCCGGCTGACCGGATTTTTAGCCGGAATTGATTTTCTTCGGCCGTTTTTCCGGCTAAAATTATTTTATGATTTTTTTATTTTGAAACTAGAATCAATTTTTCAATATTGACAAACAAAATAATTAATCGCCGTGAAATCATTTCTATTTACACTTATTATCGTGTATTAGGGTAAGTACATACTATGTCCACCTAGAGGAAAATTTTTATTTATGTCTCCTGGGAAAAATTTGCCGCGTAGACTTGCCTTTTTTCAATAAATTTAAGGTAAAGGGTTTCACTTAGAGGGGATTCACACTATGGACAGGATTTACTAAAACCACTAGATTAATCGTGTCCAAACCCGCCTACTAAATCAAATCGTACACTCTAAAAAGTGAATTTAAATTTCCGCTGAAAATGCGGTAATTTTACACTTTTTCCCGCTTATAATCACATACAGAGTGCATTTTTCAACAATTTCTGTGTAAAATAAGAAAATTACACCAAAATCGGTGTGAAATGTATTTTTACGCTACACTTCTGTATAATTCAGATTTTCTGGTGCATTTTTACAACGTTTATGTGTATAATTCGGATTTGTGGTGTATTTTTACAACGTGCAGTTGAAGTTTTACTCATTTTTTGTAGCGTGCTCTCCAGTTGTCATACTTCAATCGGCTGTACTTAGCACAGTGAACCACATTTTTCCAAAAATTCTCTGCATTTAGAACTCATGTGTACACGCTCTGTGGCTCACTTGGTTGAGTCGCACTCTACGATGCTAGTAATCTAGAGGTCTCGAGATCGAATCTCGGCGTGGTCCAAAATTTCCGAACATGTGTGGATAATATTTAGTGCTTGCAACATTACACTCCGAAATGATATGCAAAGTAACGTTGACTGGAAATTACCTATAAACGGCTGAGTTACGGTACTGAGAAGAAGAACAAGTGTACAGATCGCACAAAAAAGACCATATTGCAACCTCCCATGTAGACGAAAAACTGATCAGCAAAAGTCGACCGATACTTGTTTATATTTTATATAGCCCTAAATAGTTTTATTGATAGCTATGTTATTTATAAAGGTTCGCCACTTAAATCTTTACAACGAAAAAAGAGTGAAACCGCATTATATTCCTATTATTACCGAGTGTTTTTACACATAGCGCGGTGTAAATTTGCTAATATATTGGAGTACTTTTTTAAACATTTTTTATGTAAAATTACACTTGATTTGCAAATTTAGATTGCAGAGTAATTTCACTATTATAATAGAAGGAAACAAAGTTTCCTTCTATTATAAGAGTAAAAATTTCATAGAGTGTATGTCATTAAATTCAAAATGTGTTGTGGATGCAGTACAATATGATACAACTGTCAACTAAATCTAGGATTTAGTAAATCTTGTCAATAGTCTGAATCGCCCCTTAAACTGACGATATTAGTACCTAGTCTAAGCATGTAATTTACTAACCACCAATATTCTGAATAATTTGCAAAATGGAAGACAGTTTCTTAGATAAAATTCTTTGTTGAGCGATTCTCGGAGCATCGGGGTTCCTGAACATTTCTCCATTTTTCAAAGTGTCAATTCTTTACCACAGAATCATGCCAGATTAAGTACAAGGGTGAAAACCTTTAAGCGCGATTCATAGATATTGATAATATCGCCGGAACTTTGTAGTGTTGCACAAAATCTAAATGCTGAAGAAGGGGGTAAGTTGCCACCGAAATATATACTCACTTAAATCTAATTTTTGTAGTTTACTGGGCAAGCTACTTGCACAACGTCTGACGATACATAGAAACTACACATTTTCATAGATGCATTACATTTAGTTGTGGGGTTTGTAGCATCAAATTTATCAAAAATCTAGACGATTTCCCGGCCAAGCTCATAATATTGGAACTTCAATTTCGTATCTTTGGAGCATCAAATTCGTAATTGCGGAATATGAACAATGGAACAACGAAGCATCAATTTCGTAACTATGAAAAATAAAATAAAATTTGGAGGGCTCAAATTCGAAAATGAATAACAAGTTTGACACACATATTTTCGAACGACGCAAAGTTATCATCATTAGCACGAGTTCCAAATTACGCATTTGGGTCATCATTTGCTCAATAATGACTGGGGACGCCATCTGTTGTAAAATTTAAGAACAAGAATGTTTACAAAAATATTAAATTTGTTATCTTTACACATTTCTATTCAAATTCTTTAAGAAAAGTGTGTCCTCAAATTATTGAATTGAACATTCATCAAAATATCGCAATTGTGAGGGACATTTTTACCATTTACACAAACGTCAAAAGTAAATGACGAATTCTAATGACGAAAGCATATGTGTCACTCCGATTTCGAACGTTCATCATCATGATGAATTATCGTCATGGTGATTTGGATATGTGTCTTGGGCCTACTTTTAACCAACATATAAGATTGTTCAGGTGCGATGATGGTAAGATATCCATACATAAATGCGTTGCCCTTGCCCATAATTACGCATTCCTTTTATGAATTTAATGTTCCACAATTTCGAACCTAATGTGGTTATTGACTTGACCGAGAAACTGTACAACAATGTTGACTAGTTGAGCTATCTAACTTCGAACAAAGTGAAATCTGCCTAAGTTTACGGGTACTCCAGAAGAGAAATAAATTTATTAAAATAAGTTTTTTACTATGTATATTTTTTCGTAATGTGACTGTTTTGTATGATTTAGCCGGTTTTTCGGCCGTTTTTCTCGCTGAAATTTATTTAGCCGGATTTTTAGCCGTTTTTGAAAAAAATATAGCCGGTTTTCCGGCTAAATTTAGCCGTTTTCTAAATTTCCAGTTGGCAACACTGTTCGGGGCTACAAATTGTGGTATGCATAGCAATAACATATACAAAATGGTGCATTTTTTCCAATGTTAAAGTTCAAATTGACTCTACTATATTATAAAGGTGTTAAAATTAATTGGATGATCGTAGTCCTTTAGTTATAATCGATTATTATTCATATCATGGGCTCATAATTTTTCCTTCTTCGTATGCAAAACTATTTCCCTGAATTACTTATCAAATTAAATGAATTGATGTTTCCAGTCTGACAGCTGTGTATCTGTTATGAATGAAATTTCGTTACCAGTTTTGGGAATAAACAAAAAACGCAATTTTTGTAATAAATAATATATCTTAAGACCCTTGAACACTACCTCTCACATTTTGTCAAATTTTAATTTTCTAAAAGAATAAAAAAAAAACAAATTGGCGATTAAAAATTTCTGAACATGACCTCACCATCA
This sequence comes from Microchrysa polita, assembly GCA_949715475.1. Lineage (NCBI taxonomy): Eukaryota > Metazoa > Arthropoda > Insecta > Diptera > Stratiomyidae > Microchrysa > Microchrysa polita. Next base: position 5,737,911 of record OX454418.1, on the reverse strand, counting down.
ACTAGATATACTAAAAATAGGCACCCCTTTCTTAGCAACTTTCAGCTATATATACGATTCTCCTTAAAAATTTTATGAAAACATATAGCACATTTAATATTACATGAATTATTTAGCCCATGCATACACATGTTTCTTTTTTTTTAATAGGAAAACCCCGTAAATATAGGTTGACGAAATAAATTGTTTTTCTTGAATACTTTTTTTTTTGTCTTTTCACCAGATATGTATGTACTTTCTCTGCGTAATATCAGTACTGAGCTCTTTTACTATTTATACGATCCTTTTCCACCAAATTCTAAAATTTATCAATTCCAGTTTTACGATACTCTTATGTATTTCCTCTTCTCAATCTAATGCATTTTAAGAATAGATTTTCTGACAACGTGACCTAAACAGTCTGACCAAAGTCGTAAAATTCAGTTGACAACAATTCACTGGGAACATGTTCTAAAATTTGCTAAAAAGGATAACAGTTTAACAAGATTATTTTTCTAGTAGTCATCTGAATCGTATATAGGAACCCACAGGTTTTACGACTTTTCCTCTATAAATCGAAAACCATATAAATGCATAAGACAAGACAAAATCATTTTATGCCATATACCAACAACGTAAAGGTGACGTATTGCCGTGTGCGGTTGAAGTTAACGACTAGCTTAGTTGACGTCACGAAAAGGACGAGTTTTATTTCTATAATTTATAAAATTCAATTTTGTATGGAATGAATGTGTTTTTTTTACTTGTCCGTAATATAAAATTTTCTATTTTCTTTCTATATTTTCAGGATTCTCACAATTGAAATCCTCATTCGGCTCGGGCGCATCATGTATCGGTGGTAAGTACAGCAAACTACAAAAATGAACTTTGCATATTTTTGGGAAACGTATAAAAATCCTCGCAGTTTGGTTGAAATGTTTTCATTTCGATGCGGGTACGAAATGATATCGAAAGGGACGACGATTAAGAGATGAATAAATCAAGTACAAGTTTTCCATTATACCACTCTTATACAGGACGATAGATCTCTTGCGTATACATTGTGCTCTCGAATTAAAACCAGAGTTGGTACCGTGCGACATCCTAACGAAGTATAGTACTCAGTCGCGTATTCACTACGCTCAAATTAGCATTTAGCGCAAATGACGTATGGTACTTATCGCGGCTTCATTTCAACAAGCATTTAGCGGACCAAGTAAAACAATAAAACAAAACATTTTATCCCCTCGATTTTACGACATGGGCTCTGGCGGTCATACATTTAGGTTGAGTCCATGTTGATTCCACCATGAAAATGTGCTTTGTTACGGGGCAGAAAAGAAAACAAAAGATTTTGAAGTATGGATTTACTGCGAAGCCTAAACTACCTTGCAGCAATTTTTGATAAACTGCGTATAATTAAATCTATGTATGTTGCAGTCGGATTCCTGCCATGCCTATATGAGCCTAAGGGAGGACGGTAATATGTTACTGCATTAACACAAGCATTTTATTTTCACCTCTGTGTTTAATACGTGCAAAATTAAAACAAAAAGTAATAGGTTCAAGATGGCGTCGAGTACCCGTTACTTACATTTGCACATTTAACAAATTCAGTTTACTCACTCGAATACAATGAGAGTTACATACGTGTACGAGTATAATGGCAAATTGCCAGGAGAAACACAACATCAACTTACTTCAATGACTCCTAAAAGCTAAGCTGCCATGTTGCAATCGTTATAGGACAAATGGAAGAAGTCTGATCGACGAGTGAGTGAGGTACATTTAAGGAAAAAATGGGGAAATGCATAAATAAAATTGAGGACACGAGCATATACGAAATGCCGGCAGTTTTAGAAAATATGGTTCATTTTGTTTTGTTCTTTTATTATTTAATCAAGTGGGCTGGATTAAATTAATTTTGGAAAGGTCAGTTATTATTGGTGTGGGATACTGATTGAATAATGATATGGGGTTGTGGCATCTGAAAAAAAGGATTCCTTTGTAACTGGGGTTACAATTTTAACTAACAGTAGTAAGTACGTGACGACTATCGCCAATGCAGTTGCCGGCCTCAAGACTTCTTAGACTTATTAGTCGTATTTTATAATTATATTTTTTGTCAATGAATCAATACGATTCCGATCACCAATATTTATTGTGGTTTAAATATTCCGGGAACCTGTGTATCCGAACAATCATTAACGATAACTTATTATTTCGTGGCCCTCAACAGTCCTTACGGTTGTCAAAAAAAAAACATTCGTGGAATTCTCTATATCAATCATCAATCAGTATCCCCTTAAACAAACACATTACCACACATTAACCTGTAACATATTGACCTCTAACCTTCTCATCGTACTACTCTTTTCAAAATATATTTCCTATGAAAATGCTGTATTCTAACCCCGTCAATGAACCACTTCACACCATGTTACTTATGTAATAAGATCCGTTTTGTGTTGTATCAAAATATGCCCGAAGAGGACTATGCACACTCAACCATCTTGCAGGCTCGATATGCAATGCTTTCAGAGAAGAGTCGCATGCTAGTGTATGCATTTGTGTCACACCACCAAATGGAGAACTTCATGTATAGTATACACTTCTTGGTATTGCACAATCTTGACATTTCCTTTAGACAGTTTTTGTTGGCGATATGATGACATCAAGTGTGAAGCCAATACTCAATCACGTGGTGATATGGTGGAGGTTTCCTTCCGTTTTTTTTTGTATTAATCACTGGAACCTTTATTGCGAAGAAAGAATAAAATATATAGAAAGGCTAAGTAAGTTTTAAAAATAATTTCTTTGATAAATGTACGTTTTTCTTAGCCAAAACGAAAATAAATAAATTTACCTATAGGCTAGAAAATGGTATAATACATAGTTACAAGATCTCTTTAAGACCAAAACTTTTGTTTAACCAACCAGCTTCCCAGTACTTTGCTGAACTGTATAAACGGCGCCTAAAAAATTACCAAACCAACACATGTCTTATGTCTCTAATGACTAAATCAATCATACATCAACATTCACAATAATTTCCCGAACTTCTTGGAAAATCAGTCGACTCAAATCAAAGCAATAACACGTCATTCGTACATATGCATTTCAGCTGAATGCATCCTTTCATCGATAAATCTTGAATGATCTTCAGAGGTGTTAGCTGTAAGATACGCTACACGCTTATCCAATAGATACACGGTTCAACACCTTCCCGATGATAATCGATGCAATAATATCAATCATTAATAAAATTTCCGAATTTTCCCAACTCATTTATACACTCTATCGATTCATGCACAAATCCTTGCCGCAATATATGGGAATAAGGCAAAAGAAATGTACCCGCACATTTAGGGACAAAGCAAAATCTCTTGAAAATCGCGTACAATACAAGAACACTTGAAATTAATTGAAATTTATGCTGCAATAGCTCAAGACAATATTTCTGTCGTGTATAGGTTATATTGAGAAGATCAAAGGATATCCGGGCGACAACGACGATACACAGTATGAGTTTATGGTATTGTGATTAGGATTTTGCCAAGGAACGGCTATTATTGTATTAAGTGACAATTATAGAGACATTTGTCTCCGTGTGGTTAAAGAAAATTTACTAAACAATGGAATTCCTTCCTTTTTTTCTTTTGATTTTTCAAATCTACACTAAGCAGTAAGCACCCACCCAAACCACTCTCGGGCCCTTTTAAAGAGAATGCTAACATGTTCGAATTTCAAGATTCGGACTCTTGTGTATATGGCACTTAATTAAATTCGTAGGAGTTATGAGTGTACAAGGATCATTAGAGCATTCGGTCTACGGCGTCGGTCAAGTTCCAAGGGAATCGGGCAATCATGGGAACGAACGTACTTGTATATTTATTGAAAATTTAATTAAAAAACAAAAGCTGAAATTGGTGAATTGTGTTTTTAAGCTCTTTAGAAAAAATACAATTACATAAATAAATGAATGATATGATTGAGTTGTGTAAGTGGATAATAAGGATTGAATACATGTGAAAAGGAACGATGTGCTATAATCCTACAATCAAGGACACTTAATTAAAACCAGACTGCAGAGAATTTACTATTTTCAAAGATTTTTTTTTTTAATTATGGCGTAATATTAAGGAGTGTATTTTTTTCTTTAGCCTGCACAGTAGTTTTGAGGTTAACAATATTAAGATCCATTCGCACTTAACGTAATCCAAAACTCAACGGTTTTCTTTTAATGAAGAGTTCGGCAAACAACAGTCTTAATATCGAATCAAACCAACAAAATGTGCAGACACTTAGTACGTGCTACGTGTAAGTAAACTATTTTTTAAGAACAACTGTGATTTGATCTAGTCATTTGATTGTTTCAGACTCGACGTTTATTGGATGCGCTATACAGGGTGTGATTCATTGTGTTGTCATACTGGAAAGATAGATATAGGATAATTTGCTTGCGCAAAAACACCATCAATAGAATTGGTAAAATTTTTACCCGTTATTGTGCTATAGTATTTTTTATATAGAAGTCAACGAAAATTGCGACTTGTGCTATTCAATTAAATTTGACTCGCCTAATCAATAAACGAAAAATGTTGACAATAGAGAGTTTTAGCATATCATTCACGTTGTTACGATAGGACGAATAGGCTTTGACATTTTCTATGACAAATTCGCTTGCCTGTCGTACGCAAAACAGTATACCACAATTTTTCAAGTCCCAAGTAGGCATAAGTGTATTTCTGTGAATTGGACTGTCCATAAACAGCTGGAATTGTGGGTTCATGATATTTTACTTGCCGGTTATGCCTACTTCGAACATACAAAATTGTGGTATACTGTTTTGCGTAAAGCAGGCAAGCGAATTTTTCATAGAAAATGTCAAAGCCTCTTCGTCCTATCGTAATATTTTAAACGATATGCTAAAACTCTCTATTATAAAATTTTACACAAACTGACTTTTAAGCGATTTTCCATATATTTACGTTGCTGCCAAGAAAATTTATTCGAACTTAAGTGAAATTTCGAAATTGATTTTTCATTTAAATTTCAAAACAATGATTTCATAACGGTACTTTGAACTGTCAAATCTGGAAAGATGCTTCAGGATGCAGGCCAGAATATTACTTTCGACATTTAGATTTTATAATTTTGGAAAAACTCACATTGAAAGTAAAGAAAAAAAAATTTGATGTAAATTCTTTTTTTTACTTTCAAGGTATGCTTTGCCCAAATTTTGAGAACTCAATGTCCAAGGAAGAAATTTTTATTTTAAATTTAAATGAAAATCAGTTTTTAAAAATTTCTCAAAAGTTTGTATATGGTTATCTTGGCAGCAACATTATTCTTTGAAACTGCGAAAAAGTCAGTTTATGTGTAATGTTATAACAAGTTTCATAAACTGAAGTAAAATTTCTCATTAATTTTTAAATTTTATCGATTGGTCATTTAATTTAATTATTATTAATTATATCTAATTTTTAATTTAATCTTGTAATTTGTGATTTTCATTGACTTTGATAAAAAAAAAATTCCGTACAAGAACAGTAAAAATTTTACCATTTTAATTGATTATGTTTCCGCCCAAACAAATTGCGCCAATTTACATAACCATTCAAAAAAATAATTTCCCTGATAATGCGGGAAAATATTTTCACCAATGGTACTGGGCATTTAACCTTCCGGCGGGCGCAATACTAATCCTAACACGATCGGGCGCAATGCATCTGACAGATTAAGTGCAGAAAAAATGACGAAACTAAGTTTCTGTATACTTTAGACTCTTATTTATTGTTCCATTGCCTTTTTGAAATAGTTCTGCGAAATTCTAGAAAGAAATACTGGCTTAAAAAGTTTGATATCCTTCACATTTTAAATTTTCTAAGAATATTCCGCTTTCAATCGCTTAAATATTTAAAAAACCTCCAACAACTCGACCGCTTAAAAAAGGTGAGCTTATTTCACTTAAAACACACTACTGGACGATTTGGTGCACCTAAAAGTCAACACAACGCTATTACGCAATGTGAAGAGTATAACAAGTTGAAATTTTCATAGAAAAGAAAAAATAACACAATCGGGCGCAATACATCTGAGAGATTATTTCATCCCCTCCCGCCCCTCAGACATATGGTAGATAGAAACTGAAAACTGATTTAGGTAGTTGATCGATAAAAATTGAGCTACTGTGAGTTTCAGATCTCTCCCTTTTCATATCGCTGATTGGCGCAACAAAAACTGGTCACTTAATCTGTCAGATGCATTGCGCCCGCCCGAAGGTTAAATTGAGGTACATTCTGGTTGCTCGTAATCGCGACTTTTAGCGATATACTAAATATTTTGAAATTCTGAAACAGGTCACTATTATACAGTTGTTACTATCGATAGTTGTCAAAGACGCCGAACTTTAAGGTGTTCGCTGCACATAGGAGATATAGGTGAATCAAATTTTAAGGAAAAAAAAAAACATAAAAAACCTTGTGGATAATTTGAGGGGGTTTGATTCTTAACAAAGCAAATTCCATCAACATTTGCGTCAGTTCTTCCGGAATGTGTTAAAGCGCAAGATATTTACTTCAGTTGAAATTCACAAAAGTGCAGCTGAACTGTAGCTTTGTGTAGCATGTCAGGTTTGATTGGCAACCTGAACCTACATTTTCTTTGATATTATGCCACTAAGGTCTTCTACAAAAATTTCGAGCAGCACATTCAGTAAGTACAGGCTTTCCGAAAGCTCCGCTTAGTTCAGGGACGTAGCCAGGGGAGGGGTCCAGGGGGTCCGGACCCCTCCCGAAATGTTTTGAATGGGCTATGAAATTTCAGTGACGATATGAAACATGGACACTGTAATAAGTTACCATCGGGATTTTTTGTATGGAGATTCCTTCCCATAATTTACTCTTTGCTATAGTGAAAATACAAGGTGGCAAGAGCATTCAGTTCTAAGTCAGTTCTCTTGGTTTCTCTCTCGTTTGACTGAATTGATTTGCTCGGTATTGCAAATTTGATCTAACGAATAAAAAATATTAAATTCATGTTTAACCGTTTCCATAAAATTTGGACTAGTATTCGGCCTACCCAAGCAACAATTCGTTTGCTTTAAAGAAGCACTTCACACTGTAGCAATCATATAGTACCAGAAACTCATTTATAGTGTGACATCGCTTAAAGCAATATTTTGATCCGATAAAACATCCTTAAAGTATTTTTCGGAAAGCTTCTATCATCATTATGGAATAAATTTAAAGATAGTGGTATAAAACTTCGATAAAACTGTCTCTAAACGTTAACCTAAAAAAGACGCTCCTTTAATACTCCACTCTTGTGTTTATTGGATGATACAGCACACACATGCAATAGACTCTCTAAGTTAACTCACACACATGCATATATTCTTCTATAGCACAGTCAGTGTCATTTTTATAGTGTGACATTCGTATGGTCATCCAATAAATTGTTCTGCGTTGTTTTATAGAAGAATGGACTTTGTGATTTTTTTAAGAATTTACACTTATGAAGTGCTCTGGAATACCACGTTTCTTGAAATGAATTCATTGAAATATTGCATGAAACCAACATATCCTCACTCCTTGTTAACTTATGAATCAATTAAGATAATCTCAGCGCAGAAAATGTCTGCATTTTATTGATGAATGTGTGGATTTATTCAACTTCAACTGATTGACATCTAAAGAAGAAGGTGCAATGGAGAAGAGTCGATAAAGAAGTGTTGAGCACTTGTAGTGTTTACGAGCAATGTTAGCTATATGTGAGGTTGGCCGAGTGGTTAGGGCGTCGGAGTGGCGTACGACAGTCGCTGGTTCGACGCTGGCTGGGGGAATTATTTTTTTTCTTTTTTTTCACGAGATAATGACAGAAAATGATGACATAACACATGATGTATGTCTTTTTCAAAGCTTAGTTCAGTGCTACAATAAGGTGCAATTGGATCAAAAAACGGCGCCAAACGCCATTATTGGACTATTATTCAGAGTTTATACCCTGTAAAGTGCCCCTATTTTCGTTAGAAGAAAATATTCTATGAAATATTATAGGGATGAAATTGTTACTTGGGTACATTCATGCATAGATTTTATGTCATTTTCAATTAATGGCCGTTACTTAAAAATTAATCATTCACTTTAGTTCGTTCGATATGTTCATTGAAATATTCCATCGGTTGTTTCATTGTGTGTGGTTTATTTCAACAAAATCGCTAATCCATGAACGCCTGGGGAAAAAATTCGACGGAGTGTGACATGGGATTTGGGTAGATCAAGAAGACACCCTTCCTATGAATTGCCGGAGCGTGGGTTCGAGTTCCACTGCCACCATGGATGTTTGTGTTTTCTTTATCAAAATGCTTCATATACGACAGCCGGTTCTTCGATGTAAAGCGCTTTAGAGCTACCCGTTGTCATGTGGATATGAGCTGCCAAAACAATTGAGGCTATTTCCGCAAACGCCTTCGTTGATGAAAAAACAGCATCTCACGTAAGAAATTTTAAAATTTTTATAAATTTTTGAATCAAATCTTCCGCTTTTCAATCTGTTTAAAGGTTCCCGTGATACGTGAGATCATTATGGTAGGTGCGTTTTTTTCTCTTACGGGTACAGGACAGAATAGCTCAAATTCCCTACAAATTTATCAGTTTTGTTTTATATAGAAAAACTCGTAACCAACTTCATGTTCGAATTTGTATGTGAAGTTGTTCTGCTCCGTACTGGATTAGCAGAAAAACCGTGCCAAAGTCATGATTTTCGTGACTCTAAATTGTCACGAACTATGCTTTTTTAGAGTTTAAAATAAATGAACGTTACGAATTTTTCGCAGTGTATTAGGCAACCGTGTTTCAAATTGCGCATTTTATTATTAATTATAATGCTATAAAAGCAACGATTTGGGTGTCTAAATATGGCTTGCACTGCTATCCGTCTCATAAGGAGAACTGTTGTGGTTCCGTTATTGCCCGTTGTATGGTGAATGGTAAGGTAAGTGTCGCTAGTGTCGATAAAAAAGGAATTCTTCTATCGAGAGCTGATAGCGTAACGTTCCCTAAATATTAAGTCAGTGTAATTCGTGAATATTGTGGTCAAATAAAATAGGTCGAAATCTAGATGATCAATGGAGGCGTGGTTCTTTTGAAAATTGCGAAAGGTTTCATAAAGTCTCAAAAATTTGAAACCACTTTTTTTCTCTTTATAAATGAAGTGACTTTTCCTGTACGATCGGACAATTTTATATCCTCTAGAATCAATACCAAAACTCTAATTTCAAAAAAAAAATTTGCCTAGTATTGAGCGTTGGACCCCTCCCGAAACCAAATCCTGGCTACGTCCCTGGCTTAGTTGCAGGAAAATATTACTCTTCGTTCTACTTACAGATGAATAAAAAAGCATGGAAAAGGCGCTAAATTTTTTGGGTCGGAGCGTGCTAAAGAGTCTAAAGCTATAAATTAAACCTGAACTAGAACCAATTAAATAATTGTTTCATTAAAATTATCGTAAACCCAACCCCGTCATCATTCATTAACTTTAACTCAGAAAATTATGTTACGTTGATTTTCAGAAACGAGTTCGCGGGATCTCCATATATTGCAGGTACTACAGAACATCTATCCAAAAGGAACGTTGACGCGAATATACAAAAGCCTGATTAGCAACACTCGAGCAGCTAAAGAAGTAACAGATATAAAGTGGTTACTTGTCTTCGTTGTCGCGGTGACTGTTTGTAAAGTGTCTCAAGTTGTCACAATTTGCGAAGTAGTCTCTCGACACCTTCATCTTTTATTATGTCTTTTTTTCTTACAATTTTATTTTTTTCGCCGTCACACTTTTTTCTGCAGCACAACATAAGCTATTTGGGATATATCAGAGCGCGCGGTTAGACTGCGTCAATTTTCACTGATATCACGGGAATGCCATCCATGTAAATGGTAATGTTGTGCTCTGTACTGCAAAGTTACCATCGCATCGCTAGAAGTCTTGTCCTGCGGTCGCGCCGCGCGTCTTACCGTAAGGATATGAGACAAAAAAACGAACGAAAAATGATGACACTCCTTGGAGCCACTCGAGAAAATTGCAAATACTACTGTAGTGGTCATGATTATCCCATTTTTCCATTTAAATGTAAATTCTTTTGATGTCCTTGGAGATGTTTGGTGTTTGTGTGCGTGTCTATTGTATGTATGTCGGTAAGAGTCAACAGTGATATGGAATCATATGATTTATTTGGATTTATGTACATAGTATGTACTTATAAGTTGTGTCTTTCGTGAAGTATATTTAACAAAATGTTGAACAATTTATTATTCTTTGCTAACGAGTATATTGATCTAATTTTCCAATTGTAGTTCAAGATAAGAAATATAATAATTGCGACAAAACCTCATCTCTATTGCATAAAATGCAATTTTTTTTTGTATACAACTACAGCATACCACCTTTGAGACACTTCAACTTTATTTTCCTGCAAATGGTATACCTAACAATAATTCTCATTCTCTTTCACACCTATGTTCAGTGTTATCCGCACCAGGTTTCGTGGTAATATGATGGTGAGGATTTTTTGCGTCTTTCCGATCTATACTTGGATACGACGAGTATCATACTGTGTTACTGATTTCGTGCAAGTCTAGAGTATCCATGAAGAAAATCCTGGTGCCGCTTAAGGCATAAGAGCAGAAAATACAGTACGACAAATAGAAAACCTCCAGTGAATCCACTGTAGCATGAAAAAAGACGTCTCGTTTTTGAATTTTCCACATCTTTTCCGTTTCTGGCTGGCTGCTATTTCTACGTTGCTACTTGTGTACAAAAGCTTCTGCCATAGTCCTGGCTATATGATGGCTGCTGGCGATGAAAAGTCTTTTGACGACACTGCTGACAATAGTAATAATGCTATCAATGGAAAATTGTTAATTAGAACTTCTCTGTGAAGTTGCATTCATTCGTAATATAATTTTTGTATATGTATTTCATTGGCAGTTGCATATGGATGACGTAAAGAGTTCAATGTGTGAGTGGAAATAAGGTTGGGGCTTAAGCGACCCAAGTCTTAATTCTAGGAGGACTGGTTGCACTGCGTCTCCTACACTGAGAAAAAAAATTAGAATGGTTATCTAAAGAAATAGCCGAATTCATCTAAAGTTCGCGTTGATTTTCAGCTTATTATTCTATGTAGTTGAAACAGCTACGAAGATATGGATAATTTTTCTATTCGTCATTAGTTGAAACATCTACTATATTTTCAAATTCAATTAATTCATTTGCAAAGACAGCTCATTCATTTATCTATAAATTGTTGAATGTTGGATAGCTAAATTGTGTTGAAGAAAAAAGAACGATTGTTTGTAGTTAAATTTTATATTTGAATAGTACAATCAACAACTTTTGTGGAAGAATTGACTAAACTTTTTCTTCTAATCTTGCGTGGTTAAATGAACGAATTTAATAGTATTTTTAGCTGCGAAGATTAGAGAAATCCGCTATTTCTTTGGTAAAACTATCTAAATTTAAGTCAACTACTTCACTTTAGATAAAAAGTCTAAACCATTTTTTTCAGTGTTTTTTTATAGGTACTCACTTATTATACCCTTCACTCGTAGAGTAAAGGGTATATTAACTTTGTCATGAAGTTTGTAACGCATTGAAGGAAGCATCTCCGACCATATAAAATATGTATATATATGATCAGCATGACGAGCTGAGTCGATTGGGCGATGTCCGTCTGTCTGTCTGTCCGTCTGTCCGTCTGTCCGTCTGTCCGTCTGTCCGTCTGTTGCTACGCGTTTTACTCGGCCAGTTTAAAAGCTATCGAGCTGAAATTTTGCACACATGTTTCTTTTTATTGCAGGCAGTTTGTATGTTTGAATCGCTAAAATAGGACTGTGGGGTCATGGGGCTGCCATACAAACCTAACCCCCCCAATTTGGTTTTTCTAAGAAAAACTTTTTCATGTGTTTACTAATTTCAACGAAATTTCACACAAATGTGTTTCTAGTGATAACACAAAACATATGTAAGAATGGATCAAATCGGACCATGGGGTCATGGGGCTGCCATACAAACCTAACCCCCTAAATTAGGTTCTTCTAAGAAAAACTTTTTCATTTGTGCACCAATTTGAACCAAATTTCACACAAATGTGTTTCTATTGATGCCACAAAATATATGTAAGAATAAATGGAATCAGACTGTGGGGTCATGGGGCTGTCATACAAACCCAGCCCCCAAATTGAGTTTTTCTAAGAAAAACTTTTTTATTTGTGCACCAATTTCAATCAAACCTCATAAAAGTGCATTTCATTTGATGCCACAAAACATATGTAAAAATGAATGGAATCGGACGATGGGGTCATGGGGCTATCATACAAAGCCAACCCCCTAAATTGAGTTCTTCTACGAACAACTTTTTTATTTGTGCACCACTTTCAACCAAAACTCGTAAAAGTGCACTTCAATTGAAGCGATAAATAATCAGACTATGGAGTCATGGGGCTACCATACAAGCCCAACCTCCTCATTTTGGATCTTCTAAGAAACATTTTTGCTACACCAATTTAAAAAAAAACTCAATGCGTCTTTATCAAAACAAAAAAAAGTAAAACAAATGGAATCGTACTATGAGGCCATGCTCCCGCATCCCCCCAATAAAGTTTTCTGAGATATTTTTTTTTATTTTACCACTTATTCCAACCAAACCTCACACAAATATTGTTTTATCGACGCCACAGAATTTGTCAATATCAAATATTATGCGAAAACAGAAGGAAAAGAATGGGAAAGGATTAAATACAAGTCATAGGTTTGCCCCAAAAACCTTTTAGCCCGAGGAGAGTGAAGGGTATTCAAATTTCGGCCGCGCCCGAAATTAGCCTCGGTCTCGTTCATTTTTCCATTAGTTTGGTTGGCGCTCTTATACTTTAGTGAAAAATGAAAAAAAATGTAAGTAACGCGTCAAATATTAAAATAAAGATTCTATACAAAATTGTCATCAATAGCAAAACAGAAATGGGTCAGAGATCTCTTTTTTTTATCGTTACGATTTCATATTAACGCTTTCTTCGTATAGTGATAACAGACTAGTCCCGGGGCTCCCATAATCTTTTTCGTATAACTCCTTTTTGATTTCAAATTTTGTTCACGACACGGACACGCCCCTCTTCAATTTTGTGTGTATAGTTTTAGCAGACATTATAATTTAGCAGTGTTATTATCCTCTTTACGTATTTTGCACATGCTAACTTTCGTTGAATGCGTTTGATTCTTATTCTGCTAAACACGTTGTACAGCCATACAATCACAGATTTTATATAGCGTTTGAGGATGTTCGATTTGGTCTGTTTAAAGACGTAGTCCTGAATAGAGTCAGATTTAATCACATTTGAGAGCAATTTATTCAATAAGTTTAAGCATCATTTTGTAAATCAGTTTTCAAATCGCTGTTCTTTGATTCTTTTAATTGGTTTTGGCGTGAATTTTGATTTGAATTCGTCAACTACAGAAAAGCCAGATTCAAAACATGTTTACGAATAGATTGCGCAGTGCAAATGATTAACAAAAATATGCAAAGACACCGCAGGATATATTCTAGGCAAAAAAAAATGTATTTTAAATACCGAGATGGGGTCGACCTAAATGTTTCTCAAAATTAATGTCGATAAGCAAACAAACTGAAATCTGACTTCAAATTTGCCACGGAGCTATCTAATTCCAGGAATATGTTTTTAATCCTCCTCGAGTATAGGACTCGTAGTCGTTACCAATCGAAAGGCAAGTTTTCTTGAATACTCATAAAACTCGCGACGCACAGAACTCCTGGGCTAGTGATTTACTTAGAAGCTCGATCAAATATCGTCAGACCTGCAAATCTACCAATTTAGTGATCTACATAAACGTCATTTAACCATTCCAAAATCACATAATATATTTTTGGTTTTGAATTGAACTATCCGTACAACGAAATGTATTCCAGGATCACGAATATATAAAAAAAAAACTCGCATGCTAGAGTCGGGAATATGCAGTGTATTGTCTATATCTAATGGACACAACCTCAGCTATTTAAGAAATAACACTATACACGGAATTTTGGATTTTTCGCAAAAATTAACTTTTTAACTGCAAAAGTGCCGACTCGTGTTTCTGGAATACATATAAATAACCAATATTTAAACGACAAAAAATAACTTTCATTCGAATGTTTCCAACATTGAAAATTGAATCCTACCCTTAAGTCCTTCGCATAACACCTACATCTCTCAATTAGCAAAATATGGTCTCCATGACAAGAAGACTGTAAAATAAATTTTCATCAAAAGACACGACCACACATCATCATAAGTACGAGTATAAGCATATTACCATTCTTACGTTTATGTTTATAATGTCGCACTTGCAGCACCACACCTTATTATACCAACGAGGGTGGATTCTTATACTTTTATACACATAATGGCTAATGGTAGAGGCAAGCCATTTTTTTACTTGAATTAACAACTGAGAAAAAAAAAATTGCAAAATTGTTGAATACAAAAATGAAGCTCCAAGCGAATCACGACATAGGATATCCTTTCATATAGTGAACGAAGAGAAAAACGAAAAATAGCGAAGCAAAAGCTGTATACAGTCATAAGAAGGTGAAAATTGCGAATTTTCCACGGTAGGGTGCAGTCAAGGTATATATTGTTATTACAATATTGTATTTTTTTGAGAGTATTGAGCGTGAAACTCATTAAGGACAATTTTCGTAAATATAGGTAGAAAAAAAAACTTCAAAGAGTGACGCGCAGGGAATTCTTCGTATTTTTGTATACCGCGGCAACAATACACGGGAATTGTATTGACTTCGAAGAAAATCTGTTTATAAACGCGGAAATTTCATTTAATTGCCATAGATTAAAGGGTCTTTCTGTTTTCAATTTTAATTAATGCATCTGCATATATGTCTAGCTTGCGATATTTTTCTTTAAGCAAAAGAAAACGTACCTATTTAGGAAATAAATGGTGATAGTTTCTTATACGTTTGCAGTAAGTTGACTTTTCCTCTTACTGAAATTGATAGGACTACGGTTCCAAGTAAAACTATGTAGTCTAAAAAAAAAGAAGTTGCACGTACAAAAGTAAAATTGACAAATTGAACAAATATCTCCGACCATATGGGGCATAACGAAACTTGTACTGTACTTGTATAGTTAAACGGACATTGCCTTTAATTTGATCGTCACATTTCTAAACCATGAAATTTCCGTAGCTATATGGTATGATACTTGGTGGTGCACATCCCGTCGGATATACCATATTGACTCTATTTGTCTAAATGTTCTCATACGGCGATTACGTTTCCACCTCGGATATTATGGTACTCGTGCAATTCGGAATGCTTTTGGTCAAATCCTGCTGTTTGTATCGATGTTCACATTTTCGAATTGATCATTTATCTGCTGCCCGTTATCCTGGAGGTCGTTTGTCGTTAGTGTAGTGTCCTGTTTTGTTGTTTTGTGCATCACCAGCCCGAAAATAGTGCATACCAATTTTCATGGTTTGTTACATGCATTTAGTCGAAATAATCGCATTTGTATGTATCAATTGGGGTGAGAACAGAAAATCAATAACAAATTGAAATAGAAGCGGTTTACATTTAGATAAATAATATTGAAATAACTAAATATGTATATTGTATCGCGGAATCATGAGATATTTTAATATACATATTTTAAACTTACATCCCATACTTGACGTTATTTAAAAAATTTGAAATTTATCGATTGAAGAAATTTATTGATTGCGAGATTAATTGAAAGGAATTTTTTGATTTGACGTGTGGAACATATTGCCATGCAATTTTTCGGACAATCTGTCATGACAATCATGTGTTTTCATTGGCTGATTTTTTGACATAAAGCGGTGGTCATTCCTCATGCTGTGGTTGTGGCGGTCATTCTCTATCGAAAGTAGCAATGGATGTCCATCTTCCATCGTCACAAAATAGATAATTTTTAGCTATGTCAAGTTGTGTTGTGTGGACCGTGAAACTCTAATTTCAGATTGCGCGATAAATTGCCTAGTGTGTGTGCTGTACGGGAGTGAGATCGATTGTGTGCAATCGATTGCAATATCAATTGTTCAATCGACTGTATTTAAAATCAAGCTTCCCCTACCGACTTCGGTAAAGAAAATGAGCTTTCTCCACAGAAAATGAGCTTTATTGTACAATCTATTGGACAGTCTATGGGGACTCTAAGAAAGAGTCAATTTATTTAGTGCAGTTGCAGAAGCGAAGTCAAACTTAAAATTACAGTAAGACCCCGAAAATCCAGAATTTCGATAATTCCGATTTAAAGCAAATTTTGCTTAAATTTTCATAGAGTTCGCAAATTTTCTTATGTTTGTTCATGCCTTGGAAAAAGCATAGCAACCCATGCCATGCGTTAGTCCAGAGTGGGCATCAAAAAATAAAAACGGCACCGTTCTCACACTATCACAGTTCACACATCTAAACAAAAATTTTATTCAAATGTCAAATTTTTGTTTACAATTGAGAATATATTATCCGCGTAATATTTATTACTCTCTAAACTGCCAACGTGACAATTAACCCTTCGGTTGGCACATAGACCTAGACAGACCATTGGTACAATATCTTGATGAAAAATATCGTTCAACAATATTTCCTTAACGGAACCGACGGCCACAAATGCGTTCAAACGTTCGGCGAAATATGAACTAAGTCTAAAGAAACGAAAAAACGGCGCATCATCGTAAGGCATAGTATGTAAACTGTTTCTAGAACCAAAATTAGACCTCTTCGAAAAATAAGATTGATTTCACAGAAAATTCAGCTACACCTTAGGCATAATAGCTCGTAGGCAGCGACAGAAGGGTTAATAATTGCATCGGCAATATTTTGACGTTTGAATTATTATTATTATTAATTAGTGTAGTGTAATAAATTCGGAGTCAAACACATATGGGTTGTGTAATCACATCCCAGCAAACAATTTTATCGTTTTATTCAAAAAATCACACAAATGATACGAAAACGATATCATTCAAATGAAAAATTTATCGTAAGCTTGTCTCCCCGACGAAAAATCGCTTTATCGTCATCAATATGTCAGGAATGTGACTCCTATTAACGAAATATCTTCTCATTATTGCAAGGATGATAAAATCGTAATTCTTCCCAACGAGCGAATTACGAAATTGTTAAAATATAAAACGACTAATTTATTCCCATAATTTGTAATCTTAGATAGCTCAGGTGTAGGACGTAGGACTACAAAACGATAGGTGCCCGGTTCGATTCCCAGTAGAAGCAAAGTGTAAAAAGGTAAAGTTAAAATAAGATATAAAAAGTTAAGGATAAAATAGAAGAAAAAAAAAATAGAAAAAAGGGAAAAATAAACAAAAAAAATTCACTTTTTCTATGTATTAGTCTATTATCGCCAAATTATCATCCTGGCGAATTAATATCGGTCACTATTCCTTCACGAAGGGAGTGACGCCTTTAATCCGAAAACGATATGAAATTCGAGAAATGTTTTCTATCAGGCGAATTGAATTCGTATCGCGGACGATAGAAATTGTTTGCTGGGATAGGCACTCTGGACTAATGCATGGCATGGGTTACTATGCTTTCTCTAAGGTTCATGCCTACTGCACTATAAACTTAGGGTGAGGCATGATTGGAATGCGAAACTAATTGAATAACGTTAGAATGGTAAATTTTGTAATAATTTTAGTATAAATACTGTCCACCAGGTTGATATTTAGTGCATTTCGAAAATTCGGACAATTCGATAATCCAGATAGGGTTCGGTTCCAATCAATCCGGAATATCGGGGCTCTACTGTAGTTGAATACGGGGAACGAGAAAATTTAATTTTATGCGACTAGTCATTATTTCCGATGTTTTTCACAAAAGAAAAGGTTTTTGTTCATAGAAATTACACAATCAACACTTTCATTGCCCATCTAATGCAGGACACCCTGTTTATTCAATTCATTCAATTTAATTTATAGACTACTCCAGAGTTTAACGCCTAGTCTTAAATAGAAAAAGAATTGGCAGCCACTTGCTATATCCTTTTCCTTTATGTCTGCATACTTCGGATTATTCTGTCTATTCCAAAATGCACGTACACACCCTCCTGCGCTACTATACTACACATTTTACGAACACATGTCTCGATGAGTCAACTTCACACCATTATTGAGTAGTTCTACTGGAATTTCGCGTCTCTAAAAGCGTCAAGTTCATTTATTAGACAATTTTCATGCAAGATTCGTGTTGGCTGAAACAGCCTCCTCGATCCTTGAGTAGCTTTTAGCTTTCCGTGTCTTTAATTTGTGAATTCCACAGTGAAATTCTTACAGAAAGTGCCGATATGTATAACAAGCATGTAGAAAGTACCATGTTTGTGTATACGATATTACGAGTACATACTACATGCAGGACGCGTATTTTTCCAGAAATGTGCTTACTACAAAGGAGCCAAAGCCAAAGAGAGAAGGTTGTGAATTTTGTGTGTAATGCAGACGTACGGAGAACTTACGACTATACCCAAGAGCTTTCGACGTACATAATGTACTTCAACTAATAAATTTTACGCTAGTCAAGAGTGTACCGCTAAAGGGTAAAGTGCCGTGTAATTTATGCAAGTATGTCAAATGTTTGGAGCGTACAATATAAGTAGCGAAAACGGGAAAGATGATAAGAACTTCCAGACTAGGATATATGCATCTAGTAATATATGTTGTAACATATTGAGCGTATTTTTGCAAAAAAAAAGGATAAAATCCTACGTAAATTATAGGTTATTCGCTTCTGGCACAGATGTGCGTGGATTAGACCTCCTTCAATTCCTCTTTAAAACATTAAAATCATCATCAATATCAATTTCATTTGATGCACAGGGATGTATAGATTTTGTTGCAAAAAATTGATTTTTTCCTGAAAATTGTGTATTTAAAATAAAACAGTTACATTTTTGCTTCTTGCAACCAATAAAACATAGAAATATATAAATTTAAAAATGTTTTTTTTTTCTGTTTTTATTTTACCTGACAAATATTGTTACATGTAGTCTGGCTGGTCTAGCGGTTAGTGCGCGCGCCTTTAGTGCACAGGATCATGAGTTCGAATCTCACCGTGTCCCATGGTGTTTTTCGAACTCACGAGCTTGTGACGGACTATGATCTCACTCAGATGTTAAATGAGTACCCATTTATGGGGATAAATAACACTGCTGAGTGTGATGCTGATCTCATTACCTCAACAAAAACAAGCAGATAAGATCTTGGAAATAGGATGTCACTAACACATCCTGCGGCCTTAGTCCAATGTTGGATTGTCGCGCCTGTTATCTATATCTTCAAGACCACACATGCGTGTCACTCCCCCACTCTTACCCATGCCTCCCTGACAATGATAAAGAATTCCCACACGATTTATTGCCTTTTGGGGAGGTGAAACTTTTATTGCCTTTTACTCACTTCACTCGTTTCATTTGCAACGATATTACGGCAAACTTCACGCATTTGTATGTATAGTACTTTACACACATGAAAACGGATTCGTCATGCTACCAAACGTAAATGACCTAAAATTCACGATATGTACAAAACGTTGCAAAGGTTTGTCAAAATGCACGCAAAAAGGGTTGAGTGTAGGGATGTCAAAAACCGGACGGTTAGTCCGAAAACCGGTACTTTCAAAACGGTTAACCGGTTTTTTTCGGTTTTTTCATCCTCCCGGTTTTAACCCGGACGGTTGTTTGCCCATCCGGTTAAAACCGAAAAAAAACTTTCCAAATTCATAAAATTTTTATATTTTCTTGATTTGTCAGTCTGTAATTCTATTGATAGTCTTCTATTAAAAATTTCGTATTTCCGAACACTCTCCTTAGTGCTATTATTCCAAGACGCTCAGTGCATTTAGAGCTTAGGCCCGTATTTATGAACATTCCTTAACTCAAGGAGACTTTTTTTCTATGAAAAAGTATGGGAAATGACATTTAATTTATTGAATTTCGGCATCCTTGACCCAAGGTCTCCTTGACCTGTGGACTTTCGCATAGCGGCGGTGAAATAGGAACAAAGCACAACCCTGGTCAAAGGAGACAAAAAAGTCTCCTTGAGTTAAGGAATGATCATAAATACGGGCCTTAGAGTTCATTGTTATAGGAAGACGAATCGGCAGTTGCTACGACGTCCGCGTCCACATCGATATCCGCGTCCACTTCAACATCCGTCGTGTCCACAAAGACTTCAAAATCTACATCATCTATTAGTGCAGTCATATTAGCATTTCAAATAGAAAAAAATAGAGTAAGGTTAATTCTTGTGGTTTTTAAATCAGTGGGCTCCCAGGAATCTAAAACTCATTTTGCTAAAAAAAATTTTGATCGGAAAGGTCCCAAAAAGGACAAAAAAGGATACTCTTCAATCCTTGACCGGAGGTCGGCATGTGGGGTATCAAATCAAAGGGGACGTCAAGTACATTACATATCCGTGTTTGTTCCATGTTTCAAGGACCCTCAACGGAATAAATCGAGATTAAATGGAGAATTATTGTGTTTCCCGTGTATCTTTCCAAAGCCCTAATTACGAGAGTAAATCAAATTGTCACTACGTTTCTCACTTTTCCGAATCTATAATAGCTAAAGATTCTACCATTAAATTTGCTAAAAAAAGATGATCGGAAAGCTCTCAAAAAGGACACTAATAACAAACTTTGATCGAACGTGGGCATGCGGGGTGTCATATCAAAGAGGACGTTTATTACTCGTTTCAAGGACCTTCACAGGAGAAAATTGGGATCCAATGGACAATTTTCATGTTTCTCGTATATGTGTATCTTTCCAAAGCCGTAATTTGTCGTTTTAGCCCGAATTTTTCTATTTAGTGTCCTTGAAACAGGAAACAAACACCGGATATGCAATGCATTCGACGTTCTCTTTGACATGACATCCCGCATGCTCACTTTCAATCAAGGTTTGTAATTAGTGTCCTTTAATGTCCTTTTTCAGAGCTTCCTGATAATTTTTTTGTTAGCAAATTTAATGGTAGAATCTTAACCAATTCTAGATTCGGAAAAGTGAGAAACGTAGTGATAACTTGCATTATTCTCGTAGTTATGGCTTTGGCAAGATACACGGAAAACACAAAAATTTTCGATTTAATCTCGATTTATTCCGTGGAGGGTCCTTGAAACAGGAAGCAAACACCGGATATGTAATGTACTCGACGTCCCCTTTGATTTGATACCCCACATGCTGACCTCCGGCCAAGGATTAAAGAGTCTCCTTTTTTGTCCTTTTTGGGACCTTTCCGATCAAAATTTTTTTTTAGCAAAATGAGTTTTAGATGCCTGGGAGCTCGCTGATTTAAAAACTACAAAAAATAGCCTTACTCTATTTTTTTTTTCTATTTGGAGGCCAGAAATGGGATATTTTGACTGCACTATATGCATTGTCTAGTAATAAAACTCAGTTAACAATTTTTGAAACATTATGAATACTTCTGACAATTTTATTTGATTATCTTTTTTGTTCAACATGTTTCTCTTTTAGGGCTCCATTACACAGTCATATTTCTATACGAACATCAGCTTAACGAGTGTGTATGCATTATTTTGCTAAAATTCTAAGCAATTCAATGAAAAACCGGTTAACCGAAAACCGGTACTTTGAGCCCGGTTAAAACCGGACGGTCTAACCGGCTTTGCAAAAAAACCGAAAAAACCGAAAACCGGGTTATGGGCCGGTTTTTGACATCCCTAGTTGAGTGGGTTAAGCAATTTGCTGTGTAGATTCTCGCGTCCCGTATTATGTATTCGGCAAGGTAATCATATCGTTGGACACGAATAAAACGACATATCCACACATTCGTTCGTACATAGGATATTCGAAAAGGACGAAAACCAACAAATAGTCATTTCAGTATCATGTAAACCCCCTTTTTACGGGACTGGGAATGTGTGTGGGTAATTTATAGGAAAATTACACACATCACATGTGTAATTATTAACTTTAGTTGAATTTTATTGTTTTCATTTTGCAATCATGAGCACATGAGTTTATTGGACTGCATGCCGAAATAGTCGAAAGGGTGAAAGCTGTAAATTTTTCGACATTGGTAATTTGATGGTGAAGTGGGTGAATTGGTGGAATTCTTTTGAACATATCATCAATGTAATTAAGAATTTAACACAATTTAAGAGAATAGCGAATGTATATCGAATTGTTGTTATATAGCAAAACCGAATTATAGGATGGCTAATATGAAATAGAAATAAATTAGTTACATTAGCTTTATTTGGGAAATAAATTCAAGCTGATTTCTCAGATGAAAAATCAAACAGATCATTCCCTTTACAAAGTCTACAATATCTATACTTTTAACAAAGAATATTTTCCATTCCAGGCTCACTCGACTCAAAAGACTTTACAGTTGACGGTATCAATGGCTTCGGCAGCAAGAAAAAGAAGAAGAAACGACGACATAGTCGAACAATTTTCACCAGCTATCAACTAGACGAACTAGAGAAAGCCTTCAAAGAGGCCCACTATCCGGACGTCTATGCTCGCGAAATGTTATCACTAAAAACAGATTTACCTGAAGATCGAATACAGGTTAGTATAGAAATCTGAAAATTCCTCATTTGACATGCGTGTACCCTTTTCAACAGAGGAATTCCTCAATAATTTATCTATTGTAAGCCCGTGTCATCGTGCCTATAACTTCCCTGTATGGCATACACCCGTTTCTTTCTACGACACACTATACCGGTAATTTGATAGTTTTAAGCATTCTTACTCACCGAAAAGCGTTTATAGGAGTATCCATATGCTCCTGTTCAAATGTAAGACGTACCTACAAAAAACATGCTTAGGGATTCCTTTTAATTATCCTATTATCTTGATGAATAGCATCATATCCTTTAATGATGACTAATTTAAAAATGCGATGCAAAGAATGTCTTTTGACAAGACGATTTCTCTTTTGTGCTCGTACTTTGGGTCAATTTTTATTTTATTCATTATTTCACACCTGAATTGAAAAGAAATCAACGCAAGGCAACGCAAATGTTATGCCTGGGCAAAGTTTTTTCTTTTTATATACGTGCAGTACATGGCATTTCGAAGGATCTGCTAGAGGTGTTTTTGTTGGCAAAATATTCAACACGTTCGTCGAGCTCTTCTGAATGAGTCAAACGTTTTTATTTTTAATTCAGTATACAGCGTACAAAAATATTATGTTATGAACGTTGCCAGCCAGACAAGATTTGTTTCTTTTGATGAAATGGAATGTAAATGTAAATATTACTAAAAAAATATGATTAATCCAGAATTTGTGAAATATATTTATTCCACCATTTCTTTTTTTGTAATTTTGATACTTTTCACATTTTTCAAATACCTAGCCCTTTAAACGAAGTGTTCTGATTCTATCTGTATTTATTTTAATACCATTTAGAATAAAATGATTTTCAGTTCAATGAAAACCATTTTTCTTCGTAAAAATTTATTTCAGGTTGGAGTTCCTTTAGCACAGTCTCGTTTGTGGTTTCTATAGAAACAAATTGATGTGATATTTTCATGGGGTTGATGCACAAACTATTTTTTTTAAAAGAACCTTATTTGTGAACAAGGTTTCTATGACAATCTTAGGATACCATTTTGGAAGCTGCAACAGAACTAAGCACGTGTGGCATATCTCAGCTTGATAGCTGGATAGAAAAAAACAACCGCCGTGAAACCACTTTTTAACTATCTATTTTTTTTAATGTATTTTTTTTTTTTTGTAGTGGAGCTCTAACATATGGGACTAATATTCAACAAATTTCTACAATTTGAAATTTCCTGCAGCAGAAGGATCCTTATTCTGCGACAAACTCTTTTTTCTAACATGACACAGAAATAGTGTCAATTTTGCTATCGGAAAAAAAAATTAAAAAAAATCCCGAAGTTACTGGTCCGTTAAACTGCTGATATAATTGTGATATACGCAGTTCACCCTAAAATCCGAAAAAAAAAACAGTTGATCTGTACGTCACCTTTTCCAAAATAAAGTAATCTGCAAAACATTCATAATGTTGGCGTTCAAAGTTTTAACAGTGTAGCTAAAAGTGCCAGCATATCACATAAAGTATCGAACCTATCTAACCTTATTTGCTTAAACTTTTTAAAATGGCTTGAGATTGCTACATATTACGAATGAAGTCACGTAATCCTCAATTGACATTTTTCATTTGATATCGGTAAAAATATCAAAACATGTTCTGAGAAGTAACAAAAGTGTCCCTATTCAAGTGCCTCAAGATATTGTCTCTATTATGATATGTAGCATCTAACGAGACTTCTTTTCTAAATTCATTGATTTTTTTAATATTTTTGGAATAAAAAAAAGTTTTAGTTGGCGGGATTTTCGGCCGATGTTTCTAAGCAGCGATATTATGTGACAGCCATACCCTTTCAAGCGAATAAACAAATTCGACGATATTTACTTATTTATTTATAAAGTCAACGGACATATAGTCCTTTTAACATATACAATATAATAAAAAAAAAGATATGCAGTGGTTGCTTCAATTTGTGCTTAATTCAAATTAATTCAAAAAATACCTACATATATCTAGTTTATCTTAATAACTAATATGATAAGATAATACAGCTGTACCCATTTAAATTCAAAAGACAAAATTCACTTCCTATTCAAACAAACCCAATAAAAAGTTTTGAGGGTTAGGAGACTAGAATTAAATATATCAAGATTATTTGAAACAAGATAACCTATTGATTTCATGCGCTCTAAAGGAGAATTTGCCATAAAATTAGTTCTGAAAGTGCTTCATGAAAGAGCTCATGATGTCTTAAATTTCTCGTAGGAACATTTATTGAAATTTCTTGTAAAATATCAGGCGAATCTAATAAAGCGTTAATTACTTGATAAAAAAATTACGCATCAAAAAATATCTTCGTATTCATTTTCAATAATGAAAGAATATCAGAGTAACTAATTGTCTCAATATTCATATGTAATTTTCTAGAAGTGAGCCTCAGGAATAAGTGCTGTACTTTCTCAGTATCATGCGAATGATTGTTATAATATGGACTCCACACTATTGTAATATACTTCAATTTACTCCTAACCAAAGAAAAATACAAAGACTTTAATGCATTAATATTACCAAAATTAGCAATATTTCTATTTACAAAACCCAACATGCTTATATGACGAGTGAAATTTAACGACGAATCAAAATGTATTCCAAGATCATACACAAACTCAACTTTTTTAAGTAAAGTATTTCCCAAAAAGTAAGAATACTGTGACACAGTCAAATTACGATTAAATATAATATACTGGCATTTACTCATATTGAGTTCTAAATTGTTCTGGGTACAATAAGTATGAAAAGCATCCAAATTGGATTGAAGTATGGCTGCGTCAAAATCCGAACTAATCTTTTTAAAAGTTTTGCACTCATCTGCAAAAAGTAAGAAATTAACATCTTTGAAAACAGTACCTATATCATTTATGTATAAGAGAAACAAAAGGGGACCTAAATGTGAACCTTGCGGAACTCCAGAGCTGGGATAAAATGGTTCCGAAAACTGATTTTGTATTTTTACAATTAATACACGATTTGAAATGTAATCTTTTATCCAATTGAGAAGTGGGCCATGAAACCCAAAGTTATTTAATTTTTTTATAAGAAGAGTGAAATTAAGCTTATCAAACGCTTTTGCAAATATCTCCTACTCCCAGCGTGGTCTCGATCGTCAACGCAATTCTGCTTCATCGGCACTCATTCTGCTGTGTTCATCCCTTGCTTGGACATGCTGCGCATTCGTTACAAAGCATGTCGAAATTTCGTCAAAAAGCTTTTCACCCAAAATAGTTTCGTTGAGTTAGGATCCCAATACATGTACGTTAGCATCTCTGTATTATTCTTCAGAAGAGTTAAATATGTATGGTTAAAAAAACAATAATTCTAAAAGTGTTCTCGCCAACGTCCGATTAACTGTATACAAGCCATACAACTGACTGATAAAATAGAGACTAGACCTCATCATATTGTTGCGCAAAATTATAATCCGAAGAAGGATCTTGAACGCTTGAACCCTAATTGGCGGTATTTATGAAAGATATGCAAAACCCAATTGAATGTACATATGTGCTCGTTCTGGCATTAGCATTTAGATATTGTATCTTTAAGTTTCAATAAGTGGCACTAGAAGATCTTAGTGTAATGATCGCAAATCACACCAGTTATAGAATAACAACAAACATATGTTCTGAAAACCTTTGTAACTAGCATGTAACAATTGACCGTTTCAACAGCTAACAACAGCATACCATCTCATTGATAATCATGTCATTTGGCATGTCTGTACCAAGAGCAAGATGTTCTCAAAAAGACATGGCAAAGAAAAGAAGAAAAAATATTTTTTTTATTTTATTATTATAATATAAAACTTCCTTTTTGGTTTTTGTTCTATTCGCAGACAGGGCTATTCGATTTGCTACTGAATTTGCACTTTTCGTTGAAAGGTGAGCGAGAATGTTTTTTTTTTTTAATAAATACATTGATCCTGTGGCTTGTACTTCAGTCGATGCGCATTTTGGCAACACCAACATTTCCAATATTAACCAATCAATTATCACATACCTGTCCAAAGGATATGATGATTGAAAATCTGCCAAATCACTTCTTCTTGAATTTCCAGAGCATATTTCAATATGCTAACGTCATCTCGTCATTGTGCTGCAAAAAAAATCGCGCAGACGTCTTATTTGTATTATTAATGAATGAATGGACGAACAACCAGAACGGAATCTGACCGGGTTAATGGACTCCACACACACTTTCATCCTCCGACAACTAGTTGAAGTTGTCCGTTAAAGACTGCCACTTTGACGTTTAAAAAAAACTTTACAAAAAAAAATTCCAAACTCCTAATGATTCTGTATCTGCTCGCACGACGTTCCGACATACAATCCTAATTTCATAAGCTCGTGTTGTCTTTCCAAGTTTCCCATATACTTTGGTTCAAGTCTAATTTCCTTTCGGCTTCGAAACAACGTAGGAAGCGGTTCGCCCAATCATAACAATCAAAATGTTTTAATTAGTTACCAAATTTGGTTTCAAGTATCTATCGGCTGCGGCTCGTCAACTTGCTCATAATGCGCGGAGCAGTTACTGTTGTAGACGAATAACCGGCACACAACAGTCACTATAACAACAACATAAATCACCTCTATAGTAAAAATAATAACAAAATACTTGTATCTTGAACCGCGAGCTAAGCGCGCTGAGGTATTTTTTCCGAGGAACAAGATGCATATTTGAATAAGTTTGACTAGAGTATGCTTTTTTCGGAGCACTCAAAAACGTTAAGTGATTACACCATACGTGTCGGTGGATGCCTTTAAACCTTTACAATTAGTGTAAATTAGGTTTATTGTAGCAGATCGGTCGATTGGAGGTCTTTTTTTCATCCTCTGGAGTGGCCACTAGTAATATTGTTATACTACATACAACACTAACTTCCCCGGGCGTAGACAAATTGTGACTATTGTCCGTTGTGGCATTGTTTGATTTCTACCTACCGCGAATTGTGTCAAAAGGCTGTTGACATTAATTTGGGGGAAAATGTCCGCGTAAGTGAACTGTAAACACTTTCACTTTGAAATAACTTCAAATCCTTTCGAATGAAATACCTGCATAACCATCCTTTATTGAGAGAAACTCGATAGCCTATTTCGTTGACTGTTCAGCATCGCCCATAAAAGTTACTATTAAATTACTTAACCGTATACTAATCTGAATCAGTTTGATTAGATTTCCATAAAGCAACACCACTCTTATTTCTCTATCATTTTATCGCTGCATTTGACAGTTAATCAAAATCACCACACAATTTGGCGTGGTGGCCGTCAATAAAGTCAGAGTTTTGATTCAATTACGCTCAGGTGACGCCTCCGCCTATTCATATTGAATTTTCGGAAATTTGTGTATAACTGTTGCGGTTTCTCCTTAGGACTATCTTGTATCTTCACGTGTCATATTTTCAAGAGGGGATAGTCGTCTTAAACGTTTTATTTTCACCAAAATAGCACCAAAGAGGCTATCGGTATAGCCGTCATGTCCTTTAGCTATTTTTCGACTATGCGAATCTTATATCAACGCCTGCAATTTTCGACACATAAGCACAAAAGGCGACGACAGCTATTCAGCTGGGATGTGAAAGTTTTCGTATAGGGCGGTTGATCACAGTCTATGACGCGCGTATCCTGCAGAATGGAACTATAACACAAAAAGCGAGTTACGTTGTTGTCGGTTGGCTGCTGGATGACAACCCCCGACTGGGTAAATTCATTAACAAATTTGTCTGTGGTGGACAGTTTTTTTTTTCGAGCTGTGGATTGCACTATAGTCAAATTGGTCCTGGTTGTGTGTTTTGTGGACAAGTAGCAAAACAACAATTTTCTCGTTTAGTCTGCAATATAAGGGATATAAGTTGTCTGTGTTTATGTGTGTTTGAAAAATGTCCTTAACAAGAAAACTAGGGAATACACGTATGTCGAAATTCTATGTACAGAATAGATAAAGTTAGTTTTGAGATCGTTGTAATAACAACTTTTACTTAAAGCTGAATTACTGGAGGCTTATATTCCTTATAGCTCTGGAGTTCTCACATAGAAGCATTATATGTTTAAATGGGCCTGTCTCAGGGCCGGATTTAGCGTCTATGGCGCCCCTGGGCAGTAGCTAAATAGCCACCCTCCGCCACTGGTTAAATTTGAAAGTAGTAGAAGTCGCATACACATGCTAGGCAAAACGTTCGCTGTGGTGTGTGAGAAGAACGTTTAATATTTTTGCGCGAGTGACCGATGTAATTTTGTTTGCTTGACAATATGGTGCTTCCGAGTGATGGGGCAAGGTGAAGGTCCATGGGAAGGTTCATGGAGTTTGGACCCCTCACGACTTTGTTTAAAAATGCATTAAAATTCCAATGACGACAACATTAAAACTGAAATGATGCTGATCCATTACATCCATTACATAGAAGATTTTCTAAATACCTTTCCACTTTCGGTGATTTTTGTTCATTTTTGAACGTTTTAGAAGTCATGAGCGAAAAACCTAACTTCAACAACTAAAATTGTTTATTAGCGTCATGTCATGTAGTATGATTTTTTAGCAGGGGAGTTTTCTGTTTCTTTTCTAAAATTCGAAAATTTAAACGTACAAATTGTGCATTTTTTTAAACCTATACACACGACAGAAACATGTTACTAAACATTTTATAGCTAATGCATCATTTCTAATATCCCGAGTTGGACACCCCCTGAAACCAATTTATGACTACATCCCAGTTGAATCGCGGCTAATTTTAAATAGAAAGAAAATAGAGTAAAGATAGAAAAATCGAAAATATGTGCTAGCTTTTACTAACTATAGGGACACTGGGGCTACCCACACAGAATCCATGGATTTTCCATGTATGGGCTGCCTAGGGTTACCAATTCTTAGATAAATCTGTCCCAGAGACTCGTTTAGTACGAAAGCGAGTTTTTGGCAATGTATGTACTATTCCAAAAAATTAAATTTTTTATACAAGTTTACGAGCAATGGTCAAGACGATGACGGCAACTACCCTCCATTTGACGAGTCGTATAGTGGGGTGCTCTGTGGCCGTGAGCGTTCGGTCGCCACTCTGTGAAATAGACACTCATAGAGAAACGAGTTTCCAAACTCGGCACGACTTGTCGCAAGTTTATCATTCAGGGCTCTCTTCCACTGCAAGCGTAAACTTGAGCGGCGCGGCGCTCCAGCGGCAAAGCTTTCACAAAATGTGCGAAAAAAGCTTTTACTAGTAAAAGGTATAAGCACACACAATATTCAGAAAGCTTTTCCATTGTATTGAATGGAATTTTTGTTTATTTTGCATAGTTACACCATATTTTGCTTGGTTACGCCATTAAAATTCGGAAAAGCTTTAAACGCGGGAGCGCCGCGCCGCTCGAAGCAGGTAATGGACGGCAGGCGTCAGAAGAAGATGATAAGAAATATTCTTATCGTAGAATAATAAACTAACAATGCGACTAGGAAGTGGTATGGCTGACAACCGTATCACACTCCGAATTCAGTTGTCTTTGTAACGTTGATGACTACACACGGTAGTCATCAACGCACCATGCTCCACTAGGAGTTACGGTAATGAAGAGAGAGAGATAGTGGGGAAATCATGTATTGATACATGTCCAAGATATAGGTTCAGGAATTCTTTGGCTGTTACACAGATCCGGAGCGGAGAGGGTCGACGCGAATCATACTCCCGGAGAAAATGAGCGAAGCGAGGAACAGTTTTTGTATGAGGAAGTTGGGCCATTTTTTTTGTAACAATGGGTCGTCTTCTAGGTTTTTCAAATTAAAAGTATTGAATTGACATTTTAGCCTGAGTTATTCCATTTTTAATTACATGGAAGATTTGTACAATTTAAACAACATTTGCGCTAAATTTCAATCATTTATATCGTACAAAAGGATACTGTCAGATAATGTCTTCGAACGGCTGCGGAGTGATAAAATTGAGCCGCTCCGGATTCCTGATTATTGCACACAAAACCTACTCAAGGCTTCCTATTAAAGTGGACACTGAAGTATATGCTAGATCCCTTCCCTTGTTTAAGTTACATTCAATGCCCATATGGGAAATCCGGCCCTGGCCTGTCTACACGCGAATCAAGAACAAGAACAAAAAGCGTTTCTTTAGAAGAGATACGTGAGGAGTAAGGAAAGGGAAAAAATAATTTTTCATATAAAACCCGGTTTTTGTTCTTGTTGTTGTTTCGCATGTAGACAGGCCCAATTAGCATAAAATATCAGCCGCCAATATTCTAATATTTGGTTTTTAATTTTTTTAAATCTATCAAAATATGAAATACAGTTTGTTCTTTACGGAAGTCTATCCCGTATTGAAAATCCTTTCGAAATTGTCCCCAAACATCACATCAAGTCACACATTTTTGAATAATTGATTCCGTTAGCGTTTGCATTGTTCGTCCTTGATCGCCCTTATCATGAAAATCGTCCTGCGATTGACCCCAAAATATCCAAAGAATCCCGCAAGTCACGCATTATTGAATAATTGAATCCGTTAGCGCTTGCCTTTTTCGTCCTTGATCGTTCTTAGATCACCTTTGAACGGCTGTTACTTCAGAACGCAGATAGCAGATAGACTCTGAAATTTTCAGTAAAATGTGGACCAAATTTGTGTTTCTGAAAATCGACTTTGTTCGCATTTGGTAATTTATTTTTTGATGGGTCCTTTAAATTTGTTTTGTTCTTGGGTCCCATATATATATATATATATACCCATCTACAAACCTAGAATGTGTAAAACCGAAAATATTCAATTTCATTTTTTTAAGGGGGGAAGGGGTAGATGGGTCGAACCTCGAATATCTTTAGTATCTTATAACGGCATCCAGCAGCTGTCATTTGCTATAAATTTGAAGTTTTTCGCGACATTCTATCAAAAGATATGACGGAATATTGCTTTGTAGGGGATGCAGGGGTAGGGGTAGTCAGACTTTTTCCACTTTCCACCAACTTCAAGCATATGTCACAATTAGGCATTGATGAAAATTTCAGGTCGCTAGCGATATTCTGTTGAAAAATATGGCCGAATTAAACTATCACGGAGGGGTCATTTGTATGGGAGGTAGGGGAACCCTTGGTCCGATTTGGCCCATTTTCAATACCATCCAATACCATGTCAAAACAATCATCTGAGCTAAATTTCAAAACGCAAGCTTTATTATTTCGGGAGTTATCGTGCGAACTGACAGACACACTGACGGACAGACAGACAAATAGACAGACAGACGGACATGGATTATTCGAATCAGGGACCGACCCTGATCATTTATATATGTATATACTTTGCCATATCTCCGGTGGCTCCTTTGAGGTGTTACATTAGTCATCGTAACAAAAACAATACCCTATACCATCTTATGGGTATAGGGTATAAAAACAATGAATGTATACACGTTCTACTGAATGCTCTCGAATTCTGAAGTATTTTTTTCTTATATATTTTTTTTTTAACAACAGAAGACGAACGTAAGTGATAATTTTTCTGTCAGATGATACGAAAAGGGTTCACCTTCGACTACCCCGCTGATATGCATCGTGGATGATAGTGAATCTGAAAGATGTTTATAGCTGTATCTCCCGCATTGGCTTTTGAAAAAGTCGGCCGTCCTACGTTTGAACAACTTGATATAATGAATACCGTTATCGTGTTCAAGGTAGATTGCATCAAAAAACCAAAAGATTGAAATTGTTAAGATAGACTCATGTAGAAGTGGATTCTCTTTTCGATTTCGATACGTTTTATTGTTTATTTTGAAAGAATGAAAAAATTTTTTTTTTAATATTTTTATAACGGTAACAATCGGTTTTGTACCCGAAAATAATGTGTGACTCTAAATTGGAAAACCAAAAATTCAACTTCCCAAATAAAACCAAATTATACTAGGCTCTGCTTTAAAGCTCACAATTGAAAACAAAACAAACCAAGACATCAAGACTCAACACCATTCACCATTTATCGATTAAACTTTAATATTATGTAAACGTCTCCCCCGTATATATTTTAGTGAAAATTTAATATTGCCCCAACTTGTACGACTGAGTTTCCATCTGAATTACTCACTCTAAATTCCTCGAACTCCACGTATGTACTTACAAGCACATAAATTAACAAAGAATGCCAAAATCCATAGCGACGACGACGACGACGACTTTCTTCCTCTGCCAATTGTTTTCTAGTATAATCTCATCATCTAGCACAAAACACAAAGTTGAAATCGCTTCCTTGCTCAGTCTCGAGAAAACGACAAGGACTCCCTTGGCATATAAATATAAATGCATATGTATACCTACTTCCACCCGTCTCGAAAGTATACGAAAAGCCGTTAGGTAATATCACGACAAAATACATTGGCTCAACTCGAACTCGCACCACATACACATATAGTGAAGTCTCCGAGTTTTGTACCCTCGAACACCATCTTTACGGTAATAAACAGCACTCTAGCTTATTGTTTGACATCGCGGTGGAGTGAGTTTGCTATGCGCAAGGATTCAACCTCATCGCGAGGATGTAGAAGACAATGATGACGTGACGGGTACTTGTACAGCAAATAGTTGTACTAGTATAAAATTGGGCGGCTAACGGATGGAAAAGCCACTAAGCAAGTTTCAAACCTTTTACATCGCGTGCACAACTCCGATCCGACTCACACATAGTAAGTACACGCCGCCAACGACACGGATTCGATGTGGAAAAATATTCAGGCTACTTCCCGTACTCATCATAAGCCCCGTAATTATACCCATGAACAGGGATTGTATGTAAGCTGCTGCCATCATTGTTCTTTCGACGAGGAATTCGCGAACGTATGAAGAAAGCGAGCGAGTGAAATGGCTAGGTGGCCATAACGGGGTGTGAGACGCCTAGAGAACGGTATAGCTGGGTTTGGGATTGCCAACCAAGGGAATCACTGTTGTTGGCCTAGAAACGCTTAACAGGAAAATTGGGGCTAATTCCTCCCTAACTTTGGATTCTATTCGTTTCTAACCGTATAGTAGTCTGAATGAAGCAGGCGCTGAATTCCAGCTATGCGGAATGAACGTACAAGAGAGAAAGCATTGCCCGACTACGGGCAAGTTAGACAGGTTCAACGAATGGAGCTTTTCCTACATATATAGCTATCGACATCCATTTAATCGAGTTTAGGGGATGCAAAGCTTACTTTCCAGTGTAAATGTTCTAGGTTAGAGACAGGACTCCATGCAATTTAATTTGCTGAATTGGTGGTGGTTATATGTAATATAGTATGGATGGCATGCAGAGGGAGTGGAGTTGATATGTATGGAAATTGCACAGAAACTGAAAATTAACAATTTTGCAATTAAAATCAATAAAAAGGACGACAAGGGATGTTGTATTGTTTATTTGGTGAGCAACGTAGACAAAATGTAGTTGCATTCGTGTGTGTAAGTGGCATTGAAAATTGAAACAATTTTCAAAGTACATATGGGGTGGATGTGAGTGGTTCTGGAAGTTAGTGTGTACATATTTCGAGTATACTTACTTACATAGCCCTATTACTTATTCATCCGAACTCTCTTGTCGTATTGGTGGTTTTATTTGTTGTTTTTTTTTAGCTTTTATATGGGAAAGTTTACAGAGTATTATTACAGATCATATATTAAGTTGGCAATAGGGGAATCTGCGAAAATATAAGTTTTATTTTAATATTTTTGTTTTTACATAATTAACAAACAACATACATAATATAAATAAAAAAAACAATTTTTTCACAAATTTTAATACTTTGATCTAATAAAAATCCTTCCTTTGAGATAAATGACCAGCGAAATGAATTTCTGAATTTGAGAGCTTGAGGTACGAGTCAATTCATAGCTATCCCTCTTAGTGGAATAGTGGAAATAGTACTGAAGGCAGTGGCGGCTCGTATACAGTAATACTGGGGGTTCACAAAAAAGAAAACTAAATACATACATACGACATCAACCCCTCAAAATCTATTTTAACGTATACTTAAGACACCTACTTTGAATTAAAATTATTTTATTTTAATGTCAAAGCATAGTCCATCATACGTACATTCTATTTTTTTGCGAAAATGACTACTTCCTCAAGCCTGTTTCCATCCTGTTTACCTGCATCTCCTTGTAACTGCGAACAAAAATCTAGATTTTATAACGAAAGAATCACTGCGATTTTCACATAACAGCCAAGAAAAAAAAGTTACGAATCAGCAGCACACCAAAATTTATTTTCTATCGTTTAATTGACATTAAATTTTTCCACAAAATGCTTTTCAGTTCAGACAAGGCAAACCCAATCCTAGAATATTGAGCATGAATTGGTTGTCCTTAGAAAAGTTCTTATCAACAAATTTCTAAAGTTAAACATAAAATCTCTACTCATTCTTATACCTATATTCTTTCATTGAAAATACTCACCCAAAATTCATACATTCGGTTCATCACCGAGTGGTGTGCTGTGCACGACTTATTTGTGCACAAATTCTAGTGTAAATTTTGCACTATCCCCTCGCTCCGAGAACCCGTCACATATCTGATTTTGGAGCGAGTGCACCAGTTCATATGACTGTGCACCAACACTGTGGGTGTTGGTAGCTAGTCGAGATATAGATTCAATGCATGGCTTGGGTATATCGTATGTGCATAATGTACGTACGCTTCTTAGAGTATGTTGCATCGGGCGGTTTGTTCTGTTTTGTTAAGTGTTTTATTTAGCACATTATTTGTTGATATTGTTGTTTTATCAGGGGGTGCACGTGCACATGTGCACATATGGGCCAGCCGCCACTGACTGAAGGGAACTAACACTGAAGGCTTTAAATTTTAAACATAATATTTTGTTGAGTTTTTTTCAAGAAGTCCCATGTGACGTGATTTTCCTATAGTGAATTCATATTTTTTTTTTACTGAAATTCGACTGCTTTCGCAAAGTCTGGGGACGAAATACCGCGGTAAAAATCCAGCTAGTCATAATCCAGCTGACAAAAATGCACCTAACCAAAATTAACAGTTTCAAATACTACAACGATAAACCGCTTTTCTTATATTCAAAGTCTGAAAATACGTTTTAATATTGCAGCCTCTTCGTGTTGTGAAACGAACTATCATTTTAGGTCCGTAAACTGTAATGGATCTGTTAAGTTGACGGCAACTCGTTAAAGACTGAATTGATTTTCCTGAAATTCGCCATACACCTCAGGAACATATTGCTCAAAAAATAGGAAATAATACGAAGTGCCTCCTCTCTACCACTTTTCACATCCTTCGAGCTTATTTAAAGTCAGCGTTGTCAATTATGAAGGCGATGTTGACGTGACTTTTACGAGCTCAATAATTCATACCATATGCAGTTTTCATTAATCCTTTGTTATCCTTTTGCAAAAATATGACAAAAAAGGGTTGATACTCCTTTTAAACAAGTGCATCGAACTCAGCATGCGGTCTAGAATTGATTATTAGCCAATATTTTAATATTTGAGTTGACTTTATGCCGGAGGAGCCGTGAGCGACTGCTCTAAAAAATCTTCAAAAGCCGAACCGCCAATATTGGCATATGTCGCCAAATTGTTTATGACAATGGGAGACTTATTTTGATTAGTCTAATGAGCCCTCTTTTCATATTTGACGCCTTTGTTTGACGCAGTGTCACAGGAATTCCAAGCGCAGAGGTTCTATTTGATAGACGTTGGTTGATTTAATACTAATCGGCAAGCCTGAAAGACCTGTAGCGACATGCAATCACTCTAATAAATTACTCAGAAGAAAAGTGTGGATATTGTTTGGAATATGTTTTAAGGAATAATTGGAAAATTGACATTTGCCATCGGCAATGGTCTGTCTTTGAACTTCGCCGAAATGCAGAGAATTAGTCGTTGAAGCCGAGAGGAAGATTAAAACTGGTCTTTGTTTTTGCAGAGGAACGCCTAAGAGATTGATATTACCGCACATGACTTTTTACGTTATACAGAAGGAACTAAATAGTTTTTTTTAGCAATACAGCAGTTCACACTTGATAATCAAAAAAATGGTTAACAATTATTCCTGGAAATTGTGTTTTATATCCAAACTTCACTAGTAATTTTATATTTTCACAGAATATGACCCCAAAGAATATGACCCAAAGGGTCGCATACAGAATATGTTGAAATAAACGCAGCTAGTATTATTGTTTTATACAACATTTTATTAGACGTATGTGAATACGTCTAATAAGACTTTGGATTAGTAAAAAAAAAACATAAAACTACGCCCAACGAATTCGTCAGATATTTTATATTCAAAATTTTCTTTCTTTTAGGAACTCCTTCAATAATAGATCTTGGATTTTATCATCCAGATTGACTTTAAACCATATCCTGTATCCTCTAACAGTTGTCTCAGTTGTCAGTCTTTGCCAAATGTTAAGAAATAAGTTTTCCAGAAGTTTGTTATTCATAGAAGGCACTCAGAATACTCTGCCTAAACCTATACTGAATAAAAATAACTGGCGCGACATTCCCACATTGGACTAAGATTCAGATGTGTCACTGACATCCAATTTCCAAAATCTTAACTGCTTTTTTTTTTGTTGAGGAGTTAAATTCAACAGCACACTCAGCAGTGTCATTTATCCCCATTAATGCGGATTAACATCTAACTGAGATCATACCCTACTAGCCAGCCATGGCATAAGGAATGCATCGACGCCGGCATCATGAATCTCTGGATGAATCGAATCATTTCATTTGTTCTAGCCGCGGGACTAAATTCCCTTATATATTTTTCAAAGATATGGTGAACGACTGCATGAAGACCACGTGAACCCAAACATGACTTTCCCTCATGATTTCATTAGAGAGGTACTGATGATAGATGCGGTGCGGATCATCAATGAATTCATCAGAAAGGAACTGATGAAAAGTACGATGAGTTTCACTGGCGAATTCATCATGCTCGAACTGATGACAAATTTAATGAATTTCCCCGAAGAGTTCATCAAGTTCGCCCTAATGAAATAATCGACGAATTTCATTCATGCGTTCTTATATGAACAACGTATGAAATAGACGATTAGTTTCATTCATTATTTCATCAGTAATTTATACATTTAGCACGCTATGTGGCTCACTTGGTTGAGTCGCACTCTACGACGCTAGTAATTTAGACGTCCGGAGATCGAATTTCGGCGTTTTCCAAAATTTACGTACATGTGCGGATAGGATAGTGCTTGCAACAAGCAAAGATATATGCAATGTAACGCTGACTCGAAATAGACTATAAACGGCTGAGTTAACGCACCATGCCCCACAAGGGGTCACGGTACAGAGAAGAAGAATTTATTCAAATTACTCGATGCTGAGGCACACACTACGAGGGTCAACTTTAAAGTGAAAAAGAAAAATATTACCCATCGGCGCAAAATGACGACAAGGAAGCGAAATTGACCGAAATTTCAAGAAAATGTCCCTCAATGAATTGGCACCGATTCTTCATCGAGACAGTCATCGGGTGATGGAGATTCAGTCGAAGTACATAAGCCAACGCGTGTGGATGAGAGAGTGTTCACAAATACTACGACAATTTTTGCATTCCCCCGTCTCTTTGGATTTATCGTTCACCGATTGTGGCTAGCAGGGTAGTACGTACATGGTTCATCAGTTCGAAAAACACCATAAACTGAATTGGTTTATGGTGAAACTCGAACCCACGACCCTGTGCGCCGAAGTTGTGCGCACTAATCACTACACCAACCAGACTACTGAATAGATCATTCGAAACTCCGATAAAGCAACCCTTCTCATTCACTTAACTTCCCGCCTATACAACAAAACAACGACAAGTAAAACGGGTGGTGTCTCTCTAGAGATTTCTAAAAATTAATTTCTTAGATTAGTTGCTAAGTATCTATTTATTACATGTTACGCCTATAAACACAATCCCCATATAATTCCTCCTTTCCTTTAATTTTTTTCATTCAAATCCATGACGAATTGAAAGATCGCACAGAAGTCTATAAATATTACGCTATTCTGTCAATTGACTAACCAGAAACAACCCTCATACAACAAAACCCTTATGTATGTTGTTAACTCTAAAATTTGTTACACCAAAAAAATGCGACCACGTATACAATGTTGTCTTCGTGCACCTTCCCCCGTTATACTCGATTCCAAGCCTATTCGAACAAGGACATGATAACGACAAGTGCTACAAGATTGAGGGTAGATTATCGTGGCAGTTGGATAAGTGGGTTGAAAACATTGTGCTACCAATTTACTTTTTAATCTTCCACTATTATCCAGTGCAATTGTTTTGCACAACTTTAGAAGCTCGGGTATTTAAAATTGTTTATAATAGGCTGGACATCGGTTGAAATAGATTAGGTATCGATTAATAATCCGTGCATGTCCAAAAGCTACAGTTACGAGTATTAACATCTACAAAGGCGAAAACACTTTAAAACCAGCAGAAACAGCCACAATTTCACTTTGTCGTCGTATTGTAATCCGTTAAGTGGATTAAATTGAATTGCGTTTTAGAGATTATTGGGGGTCTCGTGAGGATTAACGAACTTTTCTTCCTTACTGGGATGACAGTACATACTGCGATTCTATGGTTTACCGAATCTCTGGAGAATCTGCTTCGGCTTTTTGCTGATTTTTCACCCATCTATGTTTTTGCTTCTCTCGCATTCTCATTCGCACACCATGTATCTATTGCTATTACCCTTGTCGTAGAAGCGGGTATAATGGATGTGACAAGATGGTAATAGGAAAGATACGAAATTGGTTTTTAGAAAATTTAAAAGAAATGAAGAGTCTTTTAACGTTTTAGCTATATATTTGTCGTATAATCAGTCTTTGGCTTTGTCATTGTGTTAAATTATTTCATGTCGTGGTCCTTTTGAAATCGTTCATAAATCAGTTAACAACGATTGATTGCAAGAAAGTAGGTGGAAAATGAATGTCTTCATTTTGAATAATTTGAGGAAGTATATGCGAAGGATAATTTGCAATTATTGGTTATCCTTGCGGAGTTTCAACCTTAATTTTGTTTACGTTCTATGTGAACGTAAACGTAATGTTCCGATTCCATCAATTCCTAGATATGTTTTGAGGCTTTACCATGAACACATTCGGGTGAAGTTTGGTTAAGATTGGTTCATAAAAAAAAAAAGTTTTTCTTAGAAGAACCTAATTTCGAAGGGTTTATTTGTATGACAGCCCCATGATGTAGTGTTCCGATTTCAGCCTTTCCTAGACATCTTTTGAGGCTTTACTAGGAACACATTTGGGTAAAGATTGGTTAAGGTCGGATTAAAATAGAAAAAGTTTTTCTTAGAAGAACTTAATTTTCACGGGTTGGTTGTATGGCAGCCCTATGACGTTATGGTCCGATTCCATCCGTTCCCAGATATGTTTTTTTTATTAGGAACACACTTGGGTGAAGTTTGGTTAAGATACATAAAGAAAAAAGTTTTTCTTAGAAGAACCTAATTTTCAGGGGCAGCCCCATGGCCCCATGGTCGGATTCCATTCGTTTCGACATGTATACAGCGTACACTAAAAAGAAACTTGTATACAAAATTTCAGCCCCATTACTTCAAAACTGATTGACTAGTTTGCGTTGCAACAGACGGACATCACTCAATCGATTTCTCTCGTCATACTGATAATAATATACAGTCTTGACTCGGTAATCCGGATCTCCTTTAATCCGGATATCACGCTAATCCGGACCACTTAATATTTCCACTATGTATTCTATAGTCCGGATTTTAGAAGCAATTTTGACTCTAAGATCCGGATATTTGAGACTTTCATGGTGAAATGGTAGATTTGGTCTCGTACTTTTTTACGGGACTGTTTAGCAAATGACATGATGCTGGCTAATTTCTAAGAAATAAAACGTTTATCGACTTTTGTTCTGCGTTTTTATTTGTTAGGATTGTTTTTCCTTACAAAAATGTGATTGCGCTGATCCGGATGTTCCGATGATCCGTATTACCCCTTGCAATAATTGATCCGGATTATCGAATCAAGACTCTGAATATACTTTATATAGTCCGAGGTGCTTCCTTTTGTGCGTTGCAAACTTCATGACAAAGTTAATATAAAAAACTTTACCTAGTCCCAGCGATGACGGCGAAAGCAAGAGAATTTACATAAACTAAAGCTTTCTAGAATTTAAGGGAATCGAAGAGTGGTTACATATAGTTGACAGGTAAGTATAAAAACAAATCTTATTCCCTAAAAAGCCTGAAATTTGACGACAAAAAAGATATATGTATCTGTAGGAAATATTTTTACTCTCTTCTGTCCAAAAT
The DNA here is from genome assembly GCA_949715475.1 of Microchrysa polita. Lineage (NCBI taxonomy): Eukaryota > Metazoa > Arthropoda > Insecta > Diptera > Stratiomyidae > Microchrysa > Microchrysa polita. The sequence goes on along the minus strand of OX454418.1, from coordinate 5,696,956 downwards.
GTATTATCTTTTTGACATTCCTTTCTCACTTTCCGGGAACCACATATACTAAACTATAACCTTTTGCAGCATACCGTTCTCATCATCATCCTTACAATAATATAATTTTATTCACATGATTTTAATGATCTCAAGTAGGTAGTTATCCACTTATCAATTGAAAATAAAATTCTTATCTTCGACACATATTACACGAAAAGTACCATCCTTATCCTATTTTGATATTCTTTTGCCAAGCCCTCCTCACCATCCTCAGTTATACTCTACTTCTGTTCAACACAGGTCGCAAACAGACAGAAAAATAAAATTTAAAAAAAAGAAATTATTAAAACTGAAATGAAGAAGTGACGTAAAGTGAACCTTAAATTTGATGATAAAGCAAAATTTTTCTTATGCATTGAACAGTGGGATTGGTCAAGTCAAGAGGATGATCCGAAAATAAGGTACTCAAGTGTTGATTCTTCGTTAACACTTATCATGTCGTAGAAGTCGCGTGTGATTATAATGTACAAGAAGAACCACCTTCAGGAACACGCATCATATATTTAGTGACTGTGGTTTGGTTATACGGGTGTCGAAAGCGTTGAATTGAAAAGAGTTTTTTTTTTCTTTAAGAAATGACTTTCTTTCATCACATTTCTTCTTCTTATTATTGTTATTCTGAAGATCATCTGAAGAAGAGTAATTTTCAACTTAGCTTAGAAATGGCTAAGATATGATACAGTTCTTTGAAATTATTTTCAATTTGACTATAAATTCTGGGAATTTTGTGTGGTAGAAGTGGGTGTAGTAGTTTGTTAGGTTTTTTTCTCTTGTGCTGCGTTGGGGCCTTTCCTGTTTGGATTTTGGAAGACTTCATGTCACCAGTCATAGTGGATATTAAGAGCGTAAGTTTATTTGTAGTTTGGCCACTAAAGAAGTATAAATAAGCAAAATTAAAATAATTGGAATTTAATTTTGATTTGATTAGAATCACGGCACCATATCTACAAATATCTGGATTAATTGTTAGCCCATTACTTTCTTATTTTCAATCGATTGAACGTTGGTTTTATGAAGTCTCAAACTTTAAATCTATTTAATAATATCTTGAAAATGTTTAATTATTGTTTATTAATTTATAATCACTTTTTGTCTTTGGTCGAATTTATTGCCAAAAGTACAGTACAACACTTTTTAAGCAGTCATCCTTGCATACATAACGTTCTAAAAAATTTCTCAGTTACTTCTTTACCTTAGGTACCAATGCTTATACAATTTAATACCAAAGATCAAATCGGAATAAAAGAGGTACCTATTTGGGAGGTACTGGCTAATTTCTTTAGAAGACGGTGCCCTAAATTCATTAGATCAGGGGTGTCAAACTCAAAGGCTGCCATGGGCCAAATAATCCAAGCTTTGAGTAAAAGGGGCCGCATTACAAAAATTTAAGGCAAACCTAATTTTAAATATATTCAACCTTATTGGTTATCCAATCCTAATGTCATGCCATTCCTCTACTATGTGCCTCGCTACCATTGACCTTAGCTGCCTATTGTATTTTTTTCCTAATTCCGCTTCTTTCCAATGTTCGTCAAATCGGGTTCCTACCAATCGGCGTGTTTGACCTACGTAAACCTTCTCCCATTTGGGGCATGTTATCGCGTACATTCGGCTTTTTTCCTCCTTGTTAAGCTTGTCCTTCGCGCTCCCTAACATGATTTTCAATTGGTGTTTCCTACTTGTACCTACCTCAATTCCATATTTCCTCAATGCCTGCTTAATTCTCATCATGTCTGATGAGTACGTAATGGTTGCCCAAGAAATGCTTGATGTATCATGTAGAAGAAAAAAAGAAGAGAACCGATTCCTTTAGTTAGTTGCGCTGTTTCCTATTATGAGTGTGTCCACTATGTCTGGGTTGTGCCCATTTTTCGTAGTGGTATTTTTAACGAGTCTGTAGTACCTATGGTCCCTATAGAACGCTGCTATCTTCTGTTGAGGCATATGATTTGAGGTACTCACTATATGCCTTTGAGTGCTGGTAGGTTTCCGATATATGTCAAATTCCAGCTGGTTGTTCTTTCTGATAATCTCAATATTCAGAAATGCCAAAGAGTCTTCACGTTCAATTTCCATGGTGAATTGGATTTTTTTGTGAATACTGATGATGGCAATTCGAATGTCATCCAGCTTATCTTTCGGGACTATCGCTAGCACATCATCTACATATGTGGCCCAGAATTTCGGCATCAACTCCCTCATCTCAATTTCGTGTTCAATCCATGCCATGAATATCTCACTGATTAAGGGCGATAGGCGGTTTCCAATAGCTGTTCCACTAGTCGTCTTATAGAATTTCCCTCTGAACGTAAAGTAATTTTCGTTAATGCAAAGAGCGGTGAGACGTGTGTATTGCCTGGACTTCCTTTTCCATGCTGGCGAATTTTCCTGCTGCATCAGCCAGTCTTCTAGGGCTTCTCTGACTGGGATGATTGGCAAGAGTGCCTTCACATTAAAGGAAACGAGACAATCCTCAACTGAGAGGTAGCCTAATTCTGTAAGTTTTTCTGATAATTCTGTGGAGTTTTTTTTTATCGAATATTTGCTCTTATGTTCTCCAATCCTATCGAATTCTACTATGAGCCACTTTGCAATATTGTATGTCGGGGAGTTTGTATCGGCAATAATTTCTCTTGTCGCATTACCTGGTTTGTGTAATTTTGGTTGCACAGCATTCTTTGAGGGTTTTTTTCGATTATATTTGTAATACCTAACAATGGGTCTTGTCTGACCTTAAAAAAGTTTCCATTGTTAAGTTTATCACGTACTAAGTTCTCATAGTCAGCTTTGTCCTGAATCACTATCGAGTTACCTCTATCCGCTTTCAGATATAACACGTTTTTCCTATTTAATCTTGATATTATCGTCTAATCGTTATTAATTATATTTTGTTTTCTGGGTCTTGTGATTATTTTTTCCACATCTACTCTAGCTTTTTCTTTCTCCTCCGCGTCCGGGTGCCTAATAGCTGCTTCAGTATCAATTATACTGTCTTCATTACCGGTGGGTTCGTTAACGGCGAAATTTAGTCCTAAATTCAGGAAATCTAATTCTTTTGTATTAATCAAAAACACTTTTTCCTGTTTTTGATTAATACAAATTAAAAATAAGCTACAAACAGCGGTGAAACCGATCAATAAGATCTAATTCTTCTTTTGTGAATGTGACCAATGATTTGTTAACTACAAAAGTCTCTAAGGTCATCACTTTAGGTTTGTGTTTTTTCGGTGATGCCATTTTTAGTGCATTCAGTTTCTTGGCCAGGTTTATTCTCTTTCTATCCTTCTTACTACGATAGCAAGAGTCAATTTGATTTATATATTTTTATCTCTATGAAACCACCCTGCGTTGCTATTTCATGCTTCTTGATGCTTTTCCTAATCAAACTACTTTCTAATTGGTATAGTTGCTTCTGTGACATTTCTAGGCCTAATTTGATCTTTAATCTGTGCGACTGTTAGGTTTGAGTTTTGATTTCAAACACAATTTTAAAAATTTAATATCTTCGCTAATTCCAGCCATTTTCCTCTTTAGTTTTAGGAGTCTTTTGAATACCGCTCTCGACTTGGTTGTCATTTTTAGGTTTTTTCCCTTATTGAGTATGCTTTCTCGTTCGTTTTAATTAAAAACAGTAGTTTTTCCTTCTGTGAGATATTTTTATTACTTTCGAATACAATTGTTTCGGGGGTCACAAGCTCCCTTCTTCAGTTCATGACTCAGACTTATAGTAGAATATAGGTTAGGTCTTCTCTTTAGTCTGAGTCATGAACTGAGGAAGGGAGCTTGTGGCTCCCGAGATAATTGTATTCGGAAGTAATAAAAATATCTCGTAGAAGGGAAAACTCTACTGTTTTTAATTAAAATGAACAAGAAGGCATACCCAAAAAGGGAAAAAACCTATTGTTTTCGACCTTGAGGACCTTGTGCGCACGCAGCTTAATCGAAAGAAAACTATTAGGAATTGTTAGTTTTTCTGAATTTTTTACCATAATTTTTTTAGGAGCATTTTTATTATAGTAAAATTAAAAAAGACAACATTTTTAACAATGTTTGCTTAAATCTAAAATAGTTAATGAGATACAGGGTAAGAAATAGGCTTGATTAAGACAACAATACATTAGCGAACAAATCAATTTATTCGACGATTGCTTCAGTTTTACAAGAAAAGTTTATTTATACTTACACTTATAAGGCACATTGTGATATGAATTTTCGAACATACATTCAGAAGACTATATAATTATATTGCTGTAAGATAGTTTATTTTTTCTATTTTGAAAAACTTTCTTAAGTATGAACAAAATTTGGTAGGTACAGTTTTCGGTTTAACTTTCTACAGAAGGTGCCCTCAGTTTTCATTTGATAAAAGTAATTTTGGGTGGGGAGTATAATTTCATGTTCGTCCGATGTGTACCCTGGTCATTAAAGACAATTTTAGAAATCGTTCTAATTGCACGATAAATGTATCGGTGATGATGAAATTTAGCCATCTGTATTACCCGTTCAGTCTCAGATTAACAAAGCCTCCTAGAAATGAAAAAAGAAAGATATAGATATAACTGTTTTACCATACATTTATGATTGAACAACTAACGAAAATCCCGAAAAACTCAGCGAAATAATGCAAAAAAATCGCTCTCACCACCATCAACTCATATGCAATTCAAAACTTAACTGAAACCCAACAGCACTTAGGTACACATCATCAGCAGCCATCAGAAATTGAGGAGAACTCCATACAATTTAGCGCAAGCGTGCAATTCGTACATAAGGACCAATTTGCATATAACCATCGACATTGTGAAGCCATACATTTCGTCGCAACCTCATCCCATCACCGCATTGTCGTATATGCCCTGAAGTTGTTAAAAATGACGATATAGCCGACGACGAATGGATGTGAGTATGATGTGAGTGCCAGGCCATTGTTTTCCAATTAAAAATGCTCCTGGCGCGGCGAATAAGCATGAGGACGAGTATCGGGCAAAAGCCAAGCAAGCGAGACAACGCCGCCGACGACAGGGTAATAGGTAGGTACTATAGGCAAATATAGAGCGCCTTTGCATATATGGCCCCCCTTGTATAACCGAGCCATAGTCGACATGCTACTTATCCACATGGTGCACGGATGCACTTTTGATGCTAATTTTTCTGGTTTTTCACAATTCCAGGGTGGGTTTTGTCCTTCTTCACAGTTTTTTTTGTTTTATTTTCCTTTTCAATTTAAAACCCCCAGTCAGAGTTCATATGCAATTTTTGCACGAAAACAATTTAGTGCGGGATATCATAACTGCGGTGATGGGCCTTTTATTCTAATTACTCATTTTGCAGCTTGGCCCGCAAGTGCATTATAATCGTCGCGTCGTCGTCAATTTTAATGGATGACGACAATTAGCTTAAAATCATTTAAATTTCGATTTGGCTCGAGTATAATATAAATTTTTCATTTTCACTAATCTAGTGTGTGCAGCAAATTTCGTTTTAAATCGTCAACCATCATATATGTGATTGACGGTTCGTTTTCATACTTCATGCTCAAACGAATATGCCAGCGGGGATAAAATATAAGAGAGCGAATACACACACCCAACAAGTTTCCTTTTGTTTTTAGACCCTTCCATTATAATTTTCCACCTTCATATTTCAGCCAGTAGTACTCGTTCGCCAAGAGTATGGCCTCAGGTAGGAAAGTGCTTAATAAGGCCCAAACACAATGCAGCATTCTTTTATATTCGCGCATATACATTTTATCGGGCAATGATGTCCTGCCTGTACAGTATTTGATTCTGGTTCATTTCGTTCAGTGCTTTGCCTGGCATACCTTTTGTTTTATATTGCCAAGTGGGCACTTAATGTTCCATACATGTGGAGCCACATCCATACCGATATATACGAAAGGAGCTTCCATTATAGTACCTACGTTGTTGGCCTGTTAATTTGTTTGGGCGTGGAGTGGGGGGAAAATTGGATGAAAATGGCGTAGACAATTTCGTGTATTAGGTAGGTTGAAGATAAATTATTTGATTTAGCCCTTAAGGTGGTTATGGAAGCGACAATACAGGCATTCAACTTTTGACGATGACGTTATCTCAGACTGTGTTGTTCTATACTTCAAAGGTAAATTCAAATCCAAACGCTGCGGTTAATTGTATAGTATAGTCGAGAAGAAGAGTGAACGAATGCATCAATTATTAAAATTAACAAATTATGGAAAACAATAAACAAATGAATGGCGATGGTTGTATGTGAATAATAAACGGCCGGATGGAAAGCATAAAAATCTGGTCAAATATGAGGGATTTGTGGGCGACTCTTACTTACAAACGATGATCTGCGATGAATGCGCAGGAATATAGGAGTCGCAACACCTCAATCTAAAAAAAAAATCAATTGAAATCAGTGAGTGATATGAAGCAAAAATAGGAAACTAAATAGCAAAGCTAATAAAACAGTTTAAAAATGTAATTTACATACGTTTGACTTAAAAGGTTTCAATACTATAACCAATACCAGTATATCCTAAACCCTAGTACAGTCAAACCTGTTAATAGGACCACTCCATAATCGGACCACCTTTTAATTGGACCGCCATGGGTCAATTTTATTTGGTTTTTCATACAAAATAACCTTTATAAACGGACCACCTCTTAATCGGACCATGAACCACAATCGGTGACTTCCATTTGGATGGATCAGTACTAGACGAACCTCCACAATCGGACCAACCTCTGGTTAAATCTCCAAAATCGTGAAGTTAAAGGGAGGATTGATTGAACCATATTGGGAAATGGGGAATCCTTTTGACTTTCATTATAAAAAACGCTTTGTAAAATAATGAAGGATATTCAAAATTTCGGTAGAACTGTGTGTGGGGAGAATTTATAATAAAAAAGGGAATTCAAAAAATCACAAAGCAGTTACGATGTTGAGCGGTTTCAAAACATTAATAGCAAATGCACAGGTGACAATATTCATAAATAACGGTTCAACATTTTTTCACATTTTTTTTCTGGCATCCCTTGGCAATCGGACCATCTGCTAATCGGACCGATTTTGACCGGCCCCGTCAGTGGTCCGATTAGACAGGTTTGACTGTATTTAAAATTTTACTAACATTCTATTGGAAGCTCACTCTGGTCCTTTGTACACGCGTGTTTGGAACACCCGATGCCAAACTGTCAGTGTAACTTATTAACTTAATTTAGCCGTTTATTATGAAAAACTTGGTGGTTCCGTTATTATTTTTTGTTAACCACTTCTAATTTTTCATTAAGAAACTGCTTCTACTAACTTTTGTTAGCACTGGAGAAAGCGAATTTCCCGGCAAAAAAAAACAGTCGGTTCAGTAAACAGCAAATAGAAAAGATATGATTGACGCACTTCAGCACATACCCAATTTCTGTCCTGACTGTGTTGACTTATTTCACAAAATAAATTCTATCCGCACTGACTTCATATTACCGGATATAATTACATACTCGTACACATTCTTTGAATCCCGGTTAATAATAAATTATACATTTCCCGTTAATAAAGCATAAAGTTACCCGGTAATTGAATACTAAATGCCCATTCGGCGTTCCAATTCTCATGTTTGTACAACACTTTTGAAAACATCTTCACTGCACCCTAAATATTTGTATATTTTACCCTTATAGACAATTTCAATTACCAATTCAATAATGTACGGGGGTTGTAAAGGATATGTTGCATTTTTGTGCCCCCTTTGGTCAAATTATTCACACTATCATGTTTGCATTGTTTGCATCGAAGGGATGCATTCTTCTAACTTGCATATTTCTCTTTCGATATTTATACAATCATTAACCCCAAGAGAGTACTTCTCGGCTATCTGTTCTCCCGAAGGAAATACACTTTGCCAACTATACACGAGTACACCAACGATGAAATTAATTTACTGATCGGAAATGTGGTGAGAAAAAGTTTCCCGCGCATCGAAATCATGCCTGGAGAAGGACGAAGGTTGGACAAGTGTTTTCACATGACTGACATGTACAAGCATACATAACACAAGTGTGTTGATAGCGCACTAAATGTTTAAACAAGTGTAAATATTAGTTTTTTAGTTAAACTGGTTAGATTTGATTTATGAAGCGGATGGGGGTCATGTTTTTGTTACATTTTTGCTTTTTTCCTTCCCTTGTGTGGGATTTGTCGGAATATGGAAGGTTTCCCTTTTTACGTACAGTTTGGTCACGTGTTGAAACAACGGCCAATTACTTTTTGGTATCATTGCTATGAATGATGATTAGAGGATTATGCGGTTAATGGTGTAAAATATGAACACTTGGGTCATTGGAGCAGGATGTTTGGGTTCGAGCTTTATGGATAGTCATTTCATCGGAATTGCGTTGTAAAACTGGTGTACAGTATGTAAGCTTAGGATTTCGTCTGCGTAGTTACAAAACTTAACAACATATTTAATTTGTTATTTTATTAATTAAAGTAGTCTGGCTGGTCTAGCGGTTAGTGCGCGCACCTTCGGTGCACAGGCTCATGAGTTCGAATCTCACCGTGTTCCATGGTGTTTTTCGAACTCACGAGCTTGTGACGGACTATGATCTCACTCAGATGTTAAACGAGTACCCATTTATGGGGATAAATAACACTGCTGAGCGTGATGCTGATCTCATTACCTCAACAAAAAAAGCAGCTAAGATCTTGGAAATAGGATGTCACTAACACATCCTGCGGCCTTAGTCCAATGCTGGATTGTCGCGCCTGTTATTTATTTATTTATTAATTAAAATTTAACTTCTGTCCGGCCTGAATTATATCAAAACTAACCGACTAACCATCTTTCATCTTCTTCTTCTTGTAGCGGTGCAGAAAGGTGTGTAGCCTCTGTGCATCTATGTGGGTACGATTTATGGTTCGTCAATGTTTGTGTCCGTGAGGTCTAAGGACAAAAACATAGCTGCTGCGATAGGGTTTTCCCACAGTGATATAGGGGTAAGATCAGTGGGCGCAGCGGGGCATTGAAACAAATGGCCCACATCATGAGGAGTACCATTGCAGTTTGGACAGATGTTTTGGATGTCCGGGTTTATGCGAGAAAGGTACGAATTGAGGCGTGAACAAAAACCCGACCGAAGTTGAGCTAGTGTTACTCTGGTGGCTCTCGGGAGCCTAATCTCCTCAGGCGAAATTGGTGGTGGGCGCTCTGAGAGGACTCTATTCGCACCCAGGGCCGGCTTTAGGGTGGGGCGAGCGGGGCGGTCGCCCCGGGCGCCAGGTTTAGGGGCGCCGAAACCCGTATTATTAATTTAATTTATTTTTACAAATTTGTTTTTTGCTTAAGACAAAAACAGTTAATAATTTTTTTTAACTGCTGAACTAGTTACTAGTATGATGTAAGAATACTAATGCATGTATGAATGTATATAATACCACCAATTTAACGCGCATTCTAATCACAAGTTAACGGTATATTTTTATACAAACGCAGACCTGCGACAAGAATTCTATGTGCAATTTCACAACGTTCACTCATGGCCGCACGACACAAATTGTCACCTGTATCTATATAGAAATCAGGTAAGAATTTAGTTGGGAACTCATAATATCAGCTTCCCACTTCAGGAATTGACTGCGTTCCAAAGATAACCTTTAATTAAGAAAAAGCAGTACACAATTCTAATAAGCACATTCGTTTTCGAACCATTTTCATCAATATTTTTTATGTGGAAATGCAATTTCTGGATTATGTTTATGCTTTTGTCTTTATTAAAGTTAAGGGCGCCAAAAACCTGACGGTTTCTCGGCCGATCGATTGGGCAATCGACTGCCCACAATCGATCTGCCGCCCGCACATACATACATTAGGCAATTTATCGGGCAATCTGAAATTGACAGTCTCACGGTCCACAAGACACAACACAAAATGGCGAAAATTATATCATTTTTGGCGATGGAAGATGGACATCCAGCAATTGAGAACACACGGTTGTCATGCCGCAGCTTGAACGTATTTATTTCGTAATCAAAAAATCTGGCCGATCGATCGGAGGGCCTGTGGCGCCTCTTACGTTTTTTGATATTTATGTACATATAAAAGTTTTTGGATTTTTGTTAATATGTATGATGCCACAAAAACTTAAGTGTGTTGTTTGAGGGATAATTTTGTTCTAATTTTGTGGTCTCCGAAGGTATTGCATTTTAGAGCAAACATTGTTGTCTTTTCTCGCTCAATGAAATTTACTAAAACTACTTGAAAAATAGAAAAGTTTATAAACGTATTTGTAAAATTAGTAAGTTAATGAACGTGTAAATGTTGGTGATTCAAAAATGAACCGGTGGTACCTACATTGTATAACCTGTAGAAATGCGAAATAGCCAGGTTTCCACAAACAACCCATTTCTAACCACGGTCGAAATTACAAAATGAAATGGATTTATGTTTTGAAAAATATGGACTACTATACGTAAAATCGATACTGACTGAATTCAGTACCATCAAATTCAACCGTATTTAGAATCATCGGCAAGTGCGTTTTCACAGGGACCAGAGTATGTGAATCAGGAACGTAGTCATTGGAACTCCCCATCTATCCTTAATTTTCGTCTTCTTCGATTACTAATTTGAAAAATTTTAACATCGAAAAAGATGGATGGAAAAGTGCAACCTACTTAAGTGGGATTTGTTATCGTCTTCCAACAACATAATGAATGTTTGTGAGCTAATATGTATGGTCCCTTATGTTTCGCCGACGTGATATTGCCTGTTTCTATTTTTGAACGATGAACTGGCAAAGTATTTTGTGGTTTGTTTTAAAAATTGAAAAATGAACACTACAATAGATCCTCCAATAGATCTACTCTTGCTTACACAAAACTCGCTTTTTTATAATATTAACGAAATAATAATTTTCTAGGACGAATTATGAAAAAATGTGAATGGAATGGATAGAGGCATACTTTTCTGTTCGCTTTAAGCAATCAATTGATTGGGAAGGGGCCAATTAACGTGAAGTTAAAAAGAGTTAAAAGTGGATAGTTTCAAGGGCGGCGCGGCGGGGCAATGGAGAAAAATATTTCCAAAAAACGTTAAAGTTCAAGTTCTATTGCAATTTTTTCGTGTATAGAAACTATAAGGGGCGCTTCTTTCAAGTTCGCCCCGGGCGCCGTTACACCTAAAGCCGGCCCTGTTCGCACCTAAACTCGCGATAGACCGATTCACTTCATCAGTGTGAATCGCTGCAATGGCGGCTCGGTATGTAACTTCATCGTAAGGGTTCCGTTTGTATCCCTGAACCTCTCTCTCAAGGTCTCGTAAACCACGCCTGACATGTCGTGGTGGAGGAATTCGGTCCATGAGATGATTATTGGGATGATCCTCACGGTAGCAACCAACAAGATACTGTTTAGAGAGTAGGAGATTGTGATCACGTATTGGCATCAATTTTGTCTCCTGATGTAAGTGATCCGGGGCAGACATCAGAAGGCAACCTCTCGCGATGCGTAGAGCGGCATTTTGGCAGACCTGAACTTTGGACCAGTTTGTGTCACATAGACTATGTGTCCAAACTGGGGCTGCATAATCAGCGCCGCTCGACCCACCGCTTTATAAGTAGCTAGCATGGTTTCTTTATCTTTGCCCCAGGTGCTACCAGCTAGAGCTTTTAGGATGTTGTTCCTACTGCGCATTTTTTCACATACTGAAGCTGCATGATTCGCAGACGTCATCATGTTCTCTAGGTGAAGTCCGAGAATTTTGGGATTTTTAACAGTAGGAACAGAATTGTTGCCAATACGTATATCCATCTCCCATCTCATGTCCTCCCACCAAGTGGTTAGAAAAGTCGCAGAGGATTTGGACGCAGAGATGGTGAGGTTTCGGCTTTGGAAAAAAGCCTGTAATCGTCCTGGTCCTAGATAGCGATTAATTCGGAGGCGCATTTCTTCCTTATCATTCCCTGTGGCGAGTACGGTGCAATCGTCAGCATATAGGAAATCACCTCGATTCCTTCAGGTGGTGTGGGAAGGCCGGACATGTAGATGTTGAACAGAGTGGGGGAGAGTACCCCTCCCTGTGGAACACCTAATTTGATTTTCCTAAGCTTAGAACGTTTGCCTCGAAACTCGGTGAAGGAGTGCCGACCAGCTAGATAATTGGCATTCCAACGGATCTCTTGTGCAGGAAGATGCATATTCAACAAGTTTGCTAGGAGCATTGAATGATTGACCTTATCGAATGCACTTGATAGGTCTATTGCCACCAGAATAGTTCTGTGACAACGACTGCGTTGATTCAGCCCATCACGAATGCGTGTAGTGATCGCATCGAGGGCAGTGGTGGTACTATGCATCTTCCTGAAGCCATGCTGGTGAGGTTCTAGCTTCGCATGTGCAACAAGAGTGGGGTGAATAAGGGCCTCCAGCGTCTTTGCGACAGGAGAAAGTATCGTAATGGGGCGGTAGGATTCCCCGAGATTTGCGCTCTTCCCTGGCTTGAGACAGGGAACAATTCGACCTGTTTTCCAGATTTCAGGGATGGCAAGCGTGGACATCGACAAGTTAAAGGCGGCCGTGAGATACTCAGTGGCTGGAAGGTCGAGATGTTTCAACATGGTCATCGAAATGCCATCTGGTCCGAGGGCCTTGGAGTTTTTAGCATTCTCGATGACTTTTTTAACCTGGTCCGCTGTAAAAGATGGTATGGTGTCAACAATCCGGCTGCGAATCCGTCTTCTAATTTTGCGCTTGAGGCCGTCAGACTTGGGATGTTCAATAAATTGTTTATTGAACAGGCTAGCACACTGAAGAGGATCGCAGGTTTTAGTGTTGCCAAATTCAATGGCGTTGTTGCCCTTTTCTTTCCGAGGATTGGAAAGGGCGCGGACGGTAGACCATAATTTGCTGACACCTTCATTGAGGTTACATTCATCGAGGTGCTGATTCCATTTCGCCCTCCTATAGTCTTTAACTTGTCGGTCAATTTCGGAGTTAAGCTCCTGAATTCTGGGATCATCAGGGTGAGCGCGTCTGATCTGATCACGTTCATCGGCTAATCTGGCGGCACTAGTGGGGAAGTTAGGCCGAACTTTCGGGATACGTCCTGCCGGAATAAAACGTGCCGCGGCTGTGGTAATGACGTTCCTAATATTTTTCTCGGCCTCATGAATGGTGATAGGTGATGTTAGCTCGATGAACTTCGCCGACGAGTAAGCTTTGAAACCATCCCAATCGGCTTTCTTGTGATTGACAAACGTTCGCTTCTCATACTTGGTCATATTCGCTGGTTTGTCAATCTTTATAATGATTGGGAGGTGATCTGATTTAAGGGTGGTACGTACTTCCCATCGGGAAGCAGCAATTAGGCTGGCACTGACAATAGTTATGTCAGGAGAACTACTGCAAGTGCCCACGACTCTAGTCGGCGAGTCTTCGTTAAGTGAACAGAATTCTGAGGCGTCAAGTGCTTCAGCGATAGTTATACCCCTGGCATTGTTGTTGAGGTCCGAATTCCAGAGCTCATGGTGCGCGTTAAAGTCGCCAAGGATGACCCTGTGCTCTCCGGAAAGGAGAGGACCAATATCGAAACGATAGCCAGAAGGGCAACTAGAGTGAGGTGGTACATATATATTAAAAATTTCGATATTAGTACTCCCTGATGGAACTGAGATGGCTTGAATTTCCGCCGTACCGTCAGCAACTACATCTAATACACAGTAATGTACGGACTTGTGTATTAGGAAGGCAAGACCACCTCCAGGGTGAGAATCATCCGTGGCGGCCGGTCGATCTTTCCGCAGTATAACATATTCGCTATGGACGCTTAGAGACGAGTTTGCGTGAAGCAACGTCTCTTGGATGGCGGCGATGAGAATTCTGTTTGAACTCAAGAAGTGTGTGATCTCAGCGATTTTCCGGTGAATGCCATTACAGTTAAACTGTAATATAGATAGTGCAGTGAAAACTGCTGGAGGGGGAGGGCCAGGTGTAAGACTGGGTCTGGCATTCCTTATCATATTGTTTGGCGGTGTAGGGGGCAGTGGTGGAGAAGGTGGGCTAGGAGCAGCCCTGGGTTGCCTGGAATTCATACAACCTGGTGCAACATATGCTAAGGAGTGTTGACCTTGTCTTCGTAACCCTGAACACCTAAAGTGAACCCATTCCCTGCAGCAATTACACTGCACTGATCTGGCATTCGAACCGATACGTTGGTTGCAGACACTACAAATCCATACCTCTGGGCCTGGATTTGTCTCAACACCGGCGCGAATTAGTAAAATTGAGAGCAGCCGCGCCGAGATGTAATGCTCCCAATATGACGAAAAAACACATATATCGTACCCACACATATACACAGACAAACACAACCTTCCTGCATCGAACCTTCAGGGCTCCTGCCGGGGCTCTTGCCAGGAAGGCATATTGGCCGCTTTTGGCCGTTTTGCAGAACAAAACGGGTGTAATCCGCCCCGTAGAGGCAGCTGCCGTAAGACCACTAACCATCTTTCATAATTTTTTATGTTACAAACTAAGCTACTAAGGTAGCAGAGAAGACGGGAGGCTACTAATTTATTATTATTAATTATCTTTAATTCATTTCTGATTGAATATATTCATCTCAGCGAAATGAACGGTGACAATTAAGGTTTTCCATTCATGTATACAAAATCTCAATGAATCTATTTACCAAAACCATTTATGGCAATTCCAATTGACGACTTGAACACCCTGAATGGCTGATTTCAGTAGAGAAGAAATACTCTAGCCTCTTTCACAGAATAGACAAGATAATTCTGTCGTATAGTAAAACATTTGAAGCCTTTTTTTTGGCCACGGCCACCGCCAGTTGTCAGCAGCCCCATCCCATCTTCAACGTGTGATGTGATCAAAAAGCCTTTTGTAAAGTGCCTATTTGTCGTTAGCTGTAACCAATCAAGTGTAGAGAATAGAGGTTGGAGCCAGGTAAAATAACCAACCTGAATATCTGTATATTACCTATACCACCCAGACCCATCACGTCGCTGACATATCGTTAAGCCCAGCCTACACAATACTGATGCGAAGGGAGTACTTCGTAAAGGTGAACAAAGATAAAGCACCAGCATCAGACCTGAAATATTCCATTCAAATTCAGGTTGATGATGGCTCTCTCCATCATGATATCGGGGAGACCATGGTGATGTCGATGAGGATAGTAACGTTCACCTATTGTGATGATGATGCTGATGATGATATAACGACCTGATAGATAATTTCATTTTATTCACAATATGGAAGGCAGCAGACGCGCATTTAACGTTTTGAAAATTTCCAGTAAATAAACATGAACGTATTGCTGACCAACCGACTGAAGCAGTAACTTCGAACTTGTTTTCTATATGAGTCTTGACCTGAGAGGACATTAGTCGAAAATAGGATTATTTTCATTCATTCTTAGCATAATCGCTGATTGACAACCTATTAAAACTTATGAGCTAAATGCGTAGCTATGGCTAGGGTATTAGCTAAATTATCTACTATATAGGGTGTCCCATTTATAGGGCAGAAATTTTAATGATATTTATATTCATTTACAAGCTGTGGGAGCTCGCTTCGCTCGTTCTGCCATTATGAGCTCGCTCCGCTCGGAAATTTACAAAACGAATTATGAATTTGAAAGATACTAAATGAACTGAATTCCTAATAATTTCCCAGATGGGTCAAGAGCTATTGTGCTATTGGCGGTGGAAGCTATTAAGAGGGGCTTCTGAAATACCTTCCAGAAATACAGACAACTGGACCGACGATTCAGTGTAAGTTACTGAAATTCGGTAATTCGATCAAAAAATATAGGCAAACGTAGGAGCAAATGAACTGCCTCCATATTTTTTGTTTGTAAATTTTCCAGATGTTTTATAACCTCTCCTGCTATTCGGGATGGTCATCAATACGAAGATGGGAATGGAATTACTGGTATGGAAAAATCCGGTGAAGAGATATAGACAAAAATTAGAAATTTTTTTTAGAAACGTGCGCGCGTTCTAAGATCAAACCTCAAATGGGGAAGGATTTTGATTTTGGGGATTTTTATTTGGGGATTATTGGGGATATCGTATCCAACGGCAAATGATGATTTGTTTAAAAAATTTTGAGAAAAGTTTGTGAAAAACAACTGTCTGGATAAATCAAACAAAAATCATAAAATTATTAACCCCTTAACTCATTGCCGGACACAACGCCAAAATTTGACACGATTTGTATGTCAAATGCTCAAAATTGGACGTCTATAGACGTTCTGTCCGGGAAAGGGTTAACGACCACGAATCATACAGTAGCATGACTTAGTTTTTTTTTATGAGAAAAATCACTTTGATCCAAATGCTCTTCCAAATTTTTCCCAAATTTCTATAATTCAAATCGTATTCAGTACATAAAAAAATACGGTGAAGCAAATTTACTAAACCCCCTTATTCGCTAAGCAGATATAGGCAAAGGTTTGCCCATGAGCTCAAATTTGCTCATTTTCAATTTTTTGCAAGTTTACGTAGCTAAACGATAGAGACTGGTGTAAATTTACCAAATACACTAAACCGTTCCAGAATGGTAGTCAAAGGATCAGAAAAACAGCTGCCTCGAACATTTTTCCCATTGTGAATTTTAAAATTCTGTTATTTTTACAATGCGGCGGCATTTAAGAGATAAATACAAATTATGTGAAAAAAAGGCTTGAAAATTTTGTACATTATGGATTTTGTGCTTGTTTTAATGCTTATTCCGCTATCCGAAGAACAGTCAAATATGGTTTTGCATATTTACTCAAATCCGCGACTTCGATGAGGAGATGTAAACAAAAGTATTTGAAAAATAACTGTTTTTATAATTTTGCCCATTATGAATTTTCGCGTGTTTCTCCGGGTATAGATCAATACGCTGGAATCAATAGACTGAAATCTGGCAATTCGTTCAAGGAATACCGCAAGAAATATACGAAAAACAAATCTTCCTAATTTTGTTCATTGTGAATTTTTTCGCATGTTTCAATGTTATTCTGATATTAACGGAGAGGACCAATCCGACAGGAAAGTCTTCCAAAAATCTGCAATCAAGAAATATAAAGAAAAATATGTGAAAAAAACTCGAACGAAAAATTGTAAATTGTTGCTCATTGTGAATTTTCTGCTTATTTCAATGGTTATACTGGTATTCCAGCCGGAGCCTTGTGTAGACGCATCCGGGGAGGGTCAACATACCGAAATCTAGTAATTTGTTCAAAAAATACGTAAAGAAGTATGTGATAAAGAATTGCCTTCATAAATGTGCCCATTGTGAATCTTTCATATGTCTCAATAGTTCTCCTGTTATTTCGGGTTGAGATCAATCCGGTGGATCAAATTTACTGAAATCCGCTCATATGTTAAAGAAATACACACAATTCACGAAATAGGCGAAAAAGAACCCATTGTGAATTCTTCCTCATTGTGAATTTTTCACGTATTTCAAAAGTTATTCTGCTATTCCGGGCAGAGCCTAATCCATGAAACCCAAAATTATGGAAATCGGCCCAGCCCTTTTTGAGTTATAAATGGTGTAACTAACACGACTTTCTTTCATATATATAGACTAGCTGAGAGAGCTCGCTTCGCTCGCTCTCTTATCTAGTGCTCGCTTCGCTCGCATTATTGGCTTCACTCACAACTTGACACTAATTTGAATGCCAATCAACCTGCTAACTATAATTTATTGGGATCGACCTCTCGATGATGAAACCAAAGTGTATAATGGAAACAACGCTATAGATTTCCGTCGGGGGGTTAAGCGGTCAAGGTAATACAACAACAACATATGTACTCAACCCCCTGACTGATTGATGAGACTGCACTTGCCCTTCAACTATATTAGGGAGTTATCTCGAAAATCATTAATTTAATAAATTTCTATTAAATATGTCAGCACACTCATTTACTCAGTTTTTCGTGCACTAAAATGTGCGCACGCCACCTACAATGCTCATACTATCCCAGAAACCATCATACATCCAGGTTGACGGTTGTTAATGTAACTTAATTGTAATTAATTGTAACCTTGCTATGCCAACATCCGGGCTGACGGTTATTAGAAAAAAAAAAACCCATGACCCTTTAGGCAATTTTGTTGCGAATCCGGCGACATCTCAATCGTGTCGTTCCGCCAAAGGATTGCGGAGATATCGACGGATTCCCGAAGTAGTACGAAGTCTATTGTGAAATTGCTGTGACCAACATCAAAGGATGTGTGTACGTAAAAACATAGTCACCTTGACTACAATTAACACTGTATTTGATCCAATGACAACTAAAATGTTCCCATTAAATTTAAATGTTGTCGATGAAAACTTGATTGCAACAGGTGACTCTCATACAAAATGAAATTTCGATATTTACCACCACTTCCTTCGAGATTTTCAAAAAATTGTTGGTCCATAAACCTTCTCCAACGTAAGACGGATAAAACAAAAAAAGAATCATCCAAATCGGTTCGTGCGTTCTGGAGTTATAGCGTCAGGGAGGAAAACCCGACTTATTTTTATATAGTAGATTAGGGTAATGTTTTACTACCACCTCCAATTCTTTAAACACAAAAAAATAATGTACAGCGATAATCTTTAATTCTTGACCATTTCGTCAAATCTAAATTTAATTTTAGAATACAATTATTTTATGAAAGCACTCGAATATAATAGAGGATTCAAACTGTTCATAGTATACCATATTGAACTTGGGTTAATTTTAGCTCGAATTCAATATAATTCAATTCACACTGCCCCTAAAGATCTGCAATTGGTAAAATCTATTCAAAGTATGTCGAAATCGAACCAAAATTAACCCTAGTTTTCTGCACTTAAGGTACTAAAACCGTTAGATATAATTGAGCTAGAATAAAATGATGTAAGAAAGATATGATCGTAAGACTATGCGCCAATTTTTAAAAGAATCGTACAAGCACCTCACCTTGGCAGAAGCTAAAGAAAATTGAGGTGAAAAAAAAAGATTGTTTTTGGGTCAAATCACGCAAATTTGATTTTGAAGCTCTGTAAAAACCAAACCTCTTATCCGATTTTAGTGCGGTTGGTTTTATTTTATAGGTAAATTTGTTGGCTGTAATAATCATTTTGTTTCACTATTCTAGCTGGTCTAGCTTTGGAGATATTAGGCTTTAAGTCGGTCAAGAAAATGATTTTGTCTTTAAATGCCTGTGGGAGCTAAAGGGTTAAGCTGAGGGAGTATGTTCGTACAACTTTTTTGCTGGAAATCAACTGAGGAATCGTAATCCGGTGCGTTTATGCGGCAGTTTCCGGACACCATGTATGCATTATGTACATGCGAGAGTTTTCAACTGATAATCACGAAAAATAAAAATCACAATTTTGACTGTAAAGAACATCGAATACACGGAAATACACCCATGCCTACTTGGGATATGCAAAATTGTGGTATACTGTTTTGTGTACGGTAGGCAGCGATTTTTTCCCTTAGCATGTCAAAAACTATTCGTACTATTTAGTACGTAATGCTAAAACTCTCTAATAAGTAGGTATATTACCACATCAAGTCAAATATTTAAAAAAAATAATTGCATACCAACTGCCGTGGAGAAACAAATGTGATTTTCCTTGTTCCTAATTCCGTGCGAGTCCTAATGAGTTTAACCCTTTAAAGTCCGAACTCTTAATCGCTTGAATTTCTTTTTTTTTGTTCCTGAATATTAACTCTAAATATGATTCATTTAAGAATATACCAAAAAAAAATTTTTACCTCACCCCCTTCCCCCCTTTCTATGCTGTTCCCAATTGGGAACAATGGCCAGTAATGGGATATAAACAAAACAAGGTCGATTTTATTCCAGATATGTTGGACTTTATTGGTTCTTCAATGAATTTATGGAAAAGTAAATATGATTTATTTTGGAATTTAATTTATGGAAAAGTATAAATTATATTTTGGCAAAATTCATTCAAGATGAAGACGTTTGTTGCACTCCTTACACTCCAACGGTGCATATGACTTACAAAGAGCACATCTTCCTTGCGATGATTTTATCAAATAGTGGACATCTAATTTGCGTCTAGCTGGGCTAGCATCTGCTTTAGGACGTGGCGGTGGACCTATTTTTTTATGAAACCCTTAGCAGGAACATTGTTACTTCCCGCCGGAATTTTAGGTGAGTCATTGCCGATTTCCCATGCATTTCCTTATGCACGAACCAGGCTGCTACTACTGCCATGTTGAGAGCATTAGCGAATAGATTCCACCACTACTTTTTCCATCGTAGGCATGGGCGATACGAAGATTAGAAGTCCATCTAAAATATCGACCCCACCCATTCCGTCGCTATATTTGTGAATAAGATGGGGTTGTTGTATGCCTATCTTTTTGTTCTCCTTCACAGAATATTTACATGCTGATTTCGCCATGACTTTCGATTCCTGCAAGGAACTTTACGGTTGATGCGATTGGAGAGTAAATGTCTTCCTCAGTAGTGATTCTCAGAAGGCAACTGGTGGTACTTACTGAGAAGGAGTATGCCCCAAAACGACGTCCATTCAACGCCGATCTGATCAACATGCTGAATGGCGTAGATTTTTGTTATTTCTGCTAAATGCTGCAGACAGCTTTGTGGCATAAATTAATAATATATTTCTACCGGAATTAAAGTTTTCAAGGGAAGTTAGTTTCTAAGTTTTTTACCGGCTCATTTTGTATTGGGGTTTGAAAATAAATGCTGGGAAACCAATTTAGAGGTGCAATGTCGGGTTTTTTTTGCCTCGGTTTGGGCTATGATCCACTTGTGGTCAACCGTTGATGGTCACCATTTGAAGCTTTTCTTTTCTGGACACGTTTATTTTTACTGCCCGATGCCTCACTATCTTCCGAACTTTTTATTATAACGGAAACTTCACCGCAAACATCACTTGGTCTAAGATTTCTTGCTCAATGTCTTCCTCGTCAGTAACTTTGTCGTTTTCCTCAGGAGGTAATTGGCATATATCTATATTATTCAATGAACCCACGTCGCAATCATCTAAGCTCTGTAGATATTCCACTACCAAATTTACGAACTTGAACTCTCACTTATGAACACCGAATAGAGACTGACATAGCACATGCGAAAATTACATGCAATTGCAATGTAAGTCCAGTCATATTGAAAAATTGGAAACAAAATAATTTTTTTTACAAGACACTGAAGTGAGCCAATGTTCCCAATTGGGAACACGTCAATTTGAACATGTATAGCCGATAACGGTATTATTTTTTTATAAAATTAAGGTCACTACTATTATTTGGTATGTATTTATTAATAGTAAAAAATAAAATTACATTAAAATTTCAGGGTTTTGTTGCTTAATAAAAATTTGAAACTTTTTTCCCCAAAACTAAAAAAAATCACCAAAAAATAACGGCAATTTTTTTATCATTTATTTATTTTTTTTCCTTTTGACCAACTTGTTAACAACCTAAAAAAAATGGAAAAGAACGAAAAAAAAATTGCAAGTGGGTTTAAAAAAACCATGAAATTATGTTCCCAATTGGGAACATTGGGCGGTAAAGGGTTAAATCTTCAGTGTTGGTGTATAAATACGTATGTGTACAGTTTTTGTACAGTTACAATACCTATCAAAGGTAACATTTTAGCATGGGGTCACTAGAACGTCTTTTCTCCCTTTTCACATACACAGATAACCTCTTTCTCTCCTTATTAACTCGATACACCCCCAACGTAGCCCGGATATATTATTATAATATTTCACAAATTGAAATAAAATAGCACTCGAAAATAATTATTCAATTTCTCATAGATACATAACGATTTGTTTCCTATCTTCAATTTCCTATTACATATTTGTTACAAAAGTTTCCGTGAATGACACGTTCCGTCACACCAGGAGGTCTTCACTGCATTTTCTAACCATTATTATCAGTTTGTCAGCCCCATTAGAGCGTACCATATAAACGCCCTTGACGAGATAAATACGAAGGGTAACTATTTACAAAAAAAAAAACATACAAACACATACACACGCACGCGCAGCACCTATACAAACTTGCCCTTCAAAACAGACACGTTTGTATCCTTTTTTTAGGGAGACCATTGACTCAGCTCTCTGTACTTGGCAGAAGCAATGAATAAATTTGTCGTGTAAAAGTAAAATAATTGCCGAAAGGATGTATAAAAACAAATCAGTGGCCGCACCATCTACCCAGTAATGGCACGTGTCGAGTGGAGGTTTTGCTTTTTATGATGTTGTCGTGGTGCATTTTATACATGCTGGAACATTGTTTTAACTCTCGTATATTGTAGAGGCAACCAGGCAGGACATTACTATGATCGTAAGGAGACAATTTTTCGAACGGAACAAAATCAAAATAACGCTGCCAAATCGGGCGACATACTATAGTGATAGTAGAGTGAATCTATTTATCTATAGTATGTATGGGGATAGGAACAAATTCGATTATGGAAATCAGCAGGACATAAAATATCCTTTGAACAGACTAAATGCAGTGCAAAAGAATTACAGTTTGTTTGTTGTCCATAGGAGTAAAGCAGACCAGTCGATTTGAAAGTGCATTACATGTGCTGTGGGGATTTTTGTATTTATTTTTTATTTTATTTTTTACATAAATTTTTTCCGGGAAATTTACTTTGTAAATAATAAAAAGTGATTTATATGATGTTATGAATGTTCACACATAACATTCCGCACTCATCAGTTGACTAATCTGTACTGTACATACATCTGATTTTCACTCTTGACATGGCACGATAACTAGGTGCATGTATGTTTTCGTTTAATTGTGAAAGATTATATGAGAGCAAATTCAATATTGTCGAAGAGATACGTTAAAATCAAACCCAATATTCATGCTATCAACGGTAATGACTCGTAGGAGTACTCATAGATTCATATAGACACTAGAGCTCATCCATCCACTTCGTATTCGTACCTTCATCTTTAGAAGTAGGTACCCGTAGCAGTAGTTTAACATATTTGCAGACATTTGTACACGCCTCCTCTACCTACCGCATACAAAACATCTTCAGAGATACTCTTGTTGTCACTCTATTGGTATTTTTTTACAACAACAACTCAGATTGAATACTCAAACTGAATTGAATTGAAATATCCAATTTAATACGTCTATAATACAATCTAGGTGTACCAGTGGTGTAGATACGCGGACATCATGCATATTGCTTTAAATGTTCCACATAAATTGTGAAAAATAACATTAAAAATTAAAGTTGAAATTTAAACAAAAAATTGGGTCCCTACAATTTGTTGCCGAATATCTTCCATAGCAAATTATAAACGTGAATAATTCCATTGGTTAAAAAAAAGCAACCAAATCCGCTGAAAACAGCAAATAATATTTCAGGCCGAAAAAAAATCAAAAATGACGGATTGAAATTAACGTCTAAGGTTGTATGGATATAATGATCTTTGGTATACTTACGCAATGTCAGTTTTCAACGTATTACTGAGCGAAAAATTAGTTTCCTGCGGATATTCGGCCAACATTTTTCAAACCTATTTTCAAAATCAAACATCTATTCAGGGCCGGATTTCCCATATGGGCAACCTGGGCTACTGCCCGGGGCGGCAGAATTTGAGGGGCGGCAAATTCTTAAATTTTTTCATTGGTTTAAAATTATGGGAAAGATGGATCTGGAAAACTCAAACATAATTGTAGAAAATATTTTGCTTTTTTAATTTATTCTATAGCTGTACATATTAATCTTAATCCAAAGCACTTAATCGCAACCTCAACTCAATGTAATTTCGTCTTCAAAAATTGGGACTACGCAAAATTTTGCTTGAAGCACACACTCATTCACTCTAAATGGCGTGGCCTTTAGTTCAATTAGAGTAGGAGTATAAATCATCTGTGGCTTCACCTTAACATTATGCCTGAAGACATATTAGATGATATAAATACGCGAGTATTTGGCTCCCAGCTCCTGTTTCCAAGCTTCTAAAATTTCTGCAGACTTAAAAAAAAACACAAAAATATTTTTAACTTTACGTTTGAGAACTCTTACGCTTAAATTTTCGAATTTGCAATTTTTTGGTCAGAAAAAAAACGGAAAATTCCACCGAAAATAAAAAATAATTTAAAATAGTTGAAATCAGGAAAATCTAGAACTTTTTAGGCACCGAATGACTTAATAACATCAGTAAGTGCTTTCGTTTTCGTTATCAAAATTTACCGCAAGCTTTCTTAATTTTGGGTTTATTTCGGTATGACGTTTTCTATGGTTAAATATGTTGCTAATATGTAGGTATAGGAAATTTTATTTGTTGGGGTAATTCGCAAATTTCAAAACGATCGACAAAGAAAAAAATTTAGAAAACATGAACGCATTTCTAAAGAAAGTGAAAAGCCGAATGTAATAAGAATTGTACAGTTTTCTATGTTATCCAGGGGCGTAACGTACGGTGTTCCATGTGTTCAGTGGAACATGGCCCCTAAGGCCGAAAATATAAAGAATATTCTTTTTTCAGATCCTTAGATAACTGTTCTTTTCAAGATATTTATTTTGATTAGTTTGCAAGACACAAACCAGCTGCAGAATCTAACATATACAGACAAGACATTCCGAAGAGTAGCGTAACGTTTTTGACAATCTTTGTGTTCAAACTTAAATCGGGATTCCTTTCTTTGTGCAGTCACATTTTCGATTTCCATAGTTGAAATCCCACTGTCACCATGAATGTTTGTGTTGTCTTGATATAGAAACCCCTCCTGCGACATCCTGATCAAATTGACGAATTCCTAAATTAAATTTACGAGCTTCCATGTTCAATTGACGAATTTAAAAGTTGTGTTAACGAATTTCAATTACAAATTGATAAATTTCCAGATTAAATTGACGAATTTTCATTTTAAATTGTTATACTTCAACATCATGTTGACGAATTTCCATGTCAACTTTACGAATTGTCAAATCATTTTGACGAATTTCCATGTCAACTTTTCAAATTGTCAAATCATATTGACGAACTTCCAGATAAAATTGACGGATTCACATTTCAAATTAGTCTTGGTTTCTCAAGATATTTGTCAATATGGGATGTTCAAATTGTATCGGAAATTCCTTCACAATATTTTGAAATTCATTAATTTAACATAGAACACGAAAACTGGTCAATTTATAATAGAAATTCGTCAACATCATTTTTAAGTTTGCCAATTCGTCATGGAAATTCGTCTATTTGGAGCATGTTTGTGTTAATACTTTTAACTGAAAGCATAAATATTAAATTTACCTTAAGGCAAAAATCGGCGAAAATAGTTCGGCACTTTTGCTCCTGCGGCTTTGTGATCTTGACACTAATGAGCATTTGAAGCAATTCGAAACAAATATGGATTTCGGCCTTTGGGGACCTGAGCTCCAATGAACATGGAACATGGGACACCTGGCACTGGCATAATTTTGCAATAAAACTATGAAGAAAGTGTCTGACAAGCTTATTGAGTAGGGATTTATCTAAATATCAGCTTTTCTGGGTTTTGGTCAGGAGAATATTGATGAGATATAAAGGTTTGACTTGTAAAAAGGCGTGTTTACCTTAAAGGCTCTTGCTTCAAATTGAGCCATTGTGATCCAGTTCGTTGAGTTCTTGAATACTGAAATATGTTCACAATGTTGTGGATCTACTTGTCGAAAGATCCTTCTTTAATATTTTTTTTATCCAGGAGTCATAAAATCAAGAAATATATGCATGCCGCTAAACCCTTCTGTCCAGATAACGGAACAGTCGTTTCTCCTACTGGACACATTTTTCTTTGGAGGAATTCTACCATTAATCGATGAAATTCGCCATGGATACGCCAACTTAGCCAGGGTTGTCAGAGCAGTATGCCAGATGGCTTGACCCACAGATTTGGGGTAAAAAGTTCTAGACTAGACAAGGCGCACGTCTTGAGGTGGTGTTTTTTAGTAGCTTCTATTCAGGTCAGTGTTAAAAATTCAAATAGGACATGTAGATCTTTAAAAGTTCTCCAGTTGATTTATTCAAATTTAATTTGTTGTCTCAAATTATAAAATGTTGGAACATGTTGCTTCAACAGAAGATTTGCTTTTTCTCATTTGTGGACTGCTGTAAATGCGATTTCTGTCAATATTTCCTGCGGCTAAAAAGTCGTATGTGGGGCCCAACTCCAATTTCGAAAATAAGAAATTCAGAAAACTTTACGCCACTGATGTTATCATTGTAGTTTCAATCATTCCTGAAACAACTTTGGGAGGTACACGGAACACCTGGATTCTTCTCTTGGGAAGCAACATAACAAATTTTCAAGCAATCAAAACACGCTTAGTAGTAGTAAAAAATATGAAATTTTCAATTTTTCACATACGCCCGCTAGCGTTTTGCCTACATTTCCTTTGTGAGGTGACAGCTGCCACCTTCAAGCTTCTCTAGTGGCGGAGGGCGGCAAATTCGTTACTGCCCAGGGGCGCCATAGATGCTAAATCCGGCCCTGCATCTATTCTCGGCTTTTAGCCAACATTTTCTTGGCGTTTGTGCCAGACTCAGCAGCTCAGTTTGTGCTCCACTTGATGGACCCAAGGCCAGAGGCAGACCGAAGAACACCTGGATGTGTTAAATGAAAAAGCAACAACAACGCATTGGTCTCGGCGATGACACGATCCAAGATAGAGCTGCCTGTAGAAATATGCTGAGATATTATCAACAAAAACAGGGGGATGTGCCCAGTGGCGGTTTTACGCATTTGCCGCCAGTAGGCTTAATCACCTATTGGCGCCCCTACTGAAACCCTACTTTTCGTTGATAGTGAATATTCGGGAGGAATTATGCTTTATTTATCTCCAATTATTTTCAATTTACACTTTGTACTTAAATACGTGTGACCTGCGAGCTTTCCGCTTCGAGGGTCCTGAGCATTCTTTAATATTTATCACAGAGTGTAAAGCTTATGCAATAATTTTCTGCTCGGGGAATCGGTTTAAAGCGGTGAATCCCAAACTGGGAGGCTCAAATATTGATGAATTATGGTTTGGTTCTAGACCGCCATTTTAAATCAAACGGTTTCTTTTGAAATCCCCTGGAGGTAATCCGTTATTACACTACATCGTCCAAGCATTTTATTTCCTTTGATTGAAAAAAGCTGAAAACAACTTGATTTGTCTTATATTATGTGACGAGTGTGTGTCCTGTATTGGTTGGGGAAAATTGGCAGTCGATAGTAAAATTTGTTTAAGGAAAGCCACCACAAATAATAAAATTTGCATAACACCAAAATTTGAGTTCAGTTTTCCGGTTTTAAATATGAAAGTCACATCCAAGATGCAGATATATAAATTTTAGAAAAATTTAAAAATGTATCTAAAAAATGTTTTCTCTTTCCCTAAGACATTCAGCTGATGCCCTTTTCATGCTTAAAACTCATTTGAAACTCGATAGTCTTAATTAATTAAAATTAATTAATTTGATGAAAGTTAATCAATGCTTATTAGATTAACTTTCTTTAGTGTTTTCCATTTCTGGATTTCCAACAAGAATTTTTGCAATTTCTGATACGTCGAACTGACGAAGCAGCAAATGTTGGGTGGGCATAGCAAGGCATGAAAAAAGACAGGAAGGATGTTGGTTTTAAATTTTAGCTTAGACAATGGCGACAAATGCCTTTTCATATGTATATCTCACTGAGGGTAAAAATACGTTCGCCTGTTCCCATACCGTATAATGATGATAACTGCTACTGTCTTCCACGGCAGTGTGAATAACCTAAAAATATTTTCCCGGAATTCGCCGCCCCCTGAAATCTGCCGCCCTAGGCTCAAGCCTACTCAGCCTACTGGTAAATCCGCCACTGGATGTGCCTACACTGCAGGTCGAGCAACGAGGCAAGGAAGAAGAGTGCCAGACTCAGCAGACCACACAATGGCACGCACTGAAAAAGATTGGGAACCACTGATCTAAATCCCTCCGGCCTTCATCGAAATTTCTCCCTCAGTATTTCAGTGAAACAAACAAATACGATGATTTAAACCCAAGAAAGCGCGATCTATGGCAGCCGAAAATCTCCCCTTACAAAATTTCTAGCTCAAGGTAATTGCTGATCTTGCTAGGCTTTGTATTTGAATTTGAGAAATAATCTACATTGCTCACAAGAACTACTAATGACTTGCTCACACTGCTGTATTTTCCCTGTGTTACAAAAAAATCCGGAGCCCTTCTCCTCGGAAAAGCTATCGACGCCACTGACGTGTACTCGTGTACACGGTTATATATTTTAAATGGATACCTATGCATACATTGACAACTTTGAATGCATTATCTTACTCTTACTAAAGATGATAAATAATTACTGTCTTTCGATAAACGTAATTACACCTACAGCGGCTGATAAATAAATGGACAGTGTGACTGCGTAGCGTATAGACATCACAAATTATCGCGTATCGCGAAACATTTAAGTAGCGAAAACTGTAAATCTCCGGAAGGAAAAATAGTAGAAAACAATTCATAAATAATTTCTGAATATGTCTTGACATAAAGTACCCATCATACGTAATTTCACTTACTCTGGCATCTTGATAGTTGTTTGATAGTTAAGTTACTTAACTGTTCGCGGCTAAGAAGTTTAATAGGTCAAAAGGCTCATCTCATCATGATGAATTGATGAAACGACCGCTGACTATTTGAGATCCTGCAAATTATGAGATTCCACAACGGTAGTTTTATGATACAAGAGAGTTATTGAACTACAATCATGTATAACATGATTGGTGAAAGATGTAGACTTGGAGTGATTAATAATTGCGATGATAATTGCTCATTGTTTGGAAAGTAATTTTATTAATTACACTCGAGATGAAACTATGTATGTGTTGACGAAGTGACTTGACTGAATTTCGATATGGAGAGGAATCGGCACATTATTGTTGTATGGGGAAATATCCATTTCTTTTTTTGGTTGGATTTATATTTTCTTTTGATTTTAAACAAAACACTGTGTCAAGTGTTGAATTGCGGTTTTTACGTACTATACGTGACGTATGAGACAATTTAATTTGTTTATGAGTACATCTGAGTAGATAATAATCATATGAGTAGAAAAAAGGTGAAAGTAACAGTAAATTTATGTTTTTTATAAAAAAAAAAACAAAAATTTGTAAAACTTAAATATGACATGCTATTTGTTTATAAGTGATTATTACTGCAGTTACATATGCGTTTTCTGGACACAATGAAATGTCACTGAACATGAAAATTGTTATATAATTTTAATACATAAAAATATGAACTTATTTTGCGACTATTTTTTACAATACAAATCCAAAAATTTATTGAATGAATAGATAATAATTTAACAAGGTCAAATCCATTTAATTTTTCTAAAAAATTTAAAACATTTTCATTAGATGCCATCGTACAGTGATTGGTAGCAAGCAATCCTCTTTGCAAGGAAAATTGTCTCAATTTTCTTGTTGTATATTTTTTTTTAGTTTAGCATTCCCCCTTCCACGTCACTCTTCTAATAACGAAACGTCACTTTTTTCTCAAGTAAAATAAATTGACTGCAGCTCACTATGTTAAACATAGCGCGTTCCACTACGTTTCCCGTGATTCAGACTTGCTCATCCACCTACAGGATTGTGCTCTTTGCACTACCCTTTTGCATTGATAGATTTTACCACCCTCTGCATTGTGCTGGGCCGGAATACACCTAGACCCGGTCTGGTGAAAATACCGATTATTATCGGATCTATGTGCAGCACTTTAAGTGTGAATGGGGAGAAAGAGATTCCTGGGTCCATATAGAAAAAAAAGCCGAAGAAAAATTGTACAGAGTGATAAATGAAGTGAAAAGTGGTGGCTGTCGCTAATTGTTAAACAAGCAATTAGTCAGAAAATTCAATCGTTAGTGACGTACTGGACGAGCCTATATAACAAGAATGGGTGTGCGGCTTATATAGGATTTCCGTAAATGCTCATCGTTGGAGATATGTTGGTGTTGTGGCTCATGTGTTCATGTTCAATATAAATGTTTTAACCCCTTTCAGAGTATTTTTGGTGACAAATGAACTAATAGCGCTGTCGAAGGGAAATGTTATTGTGTAATTGGATTTTAGAGATGAAAAATTTACTTGTTTTCGATGTGTCCGCATGTTTCGGGAAGAATGAGATACAAATCAGATTGTGATTGGCAGCACTTCATTCAGTTTCAAATGAAATTAAATCATTTTCGATACATTTTTAGTAAATATTAGAAAATATTCAATTAGTCCACAGCCCATGTTTTGTTTACACTTCGATCACTGGGGCCATGAGGCTAAACTTTTAAAATTTCAGCAGTACCCCGAAATAGGAATTGTATAGATTTAGTTTTGAACTCCATCATTAACTGCAGTAAAATTATAATTCTCTTCTGCATCCTGTTAAATGCGAAGTTTCAAGTACAATATCAGGATTGTTGAGATAGCAATATATCAATGGATATTTTATTTTATAATATTATACGTCAAAATATTCAGTTTTGTTAGAACCCGCTATAGTATACCTCATAAAACGTTCAAATTAGCCGCTTAAAATATCGTAAACGATCTCCCATTTTAATCCTATGATATTATTAAATTCATAATAAATTTATTTTCATTTTTATTTCAACAATTCGAAAATCCCCGCACATACGTCCGAATGTTAAATGCACAAATATTCGTCAGACACACGTTCGAAATGTTGATGACAATAATGCCATGATACACCATCCCTGCCCAATGTTCCGTATAAACGAAAAATAGGAAAATACTTCCCCGGGAATGGAATATAGCATATAGCTCTCAACACAACACACAAAGTGGACCATTATCCTATCATATATCCTTTTCACCCCTGCTTGCCTCTATGCCGTCCTTATCCCGAATGTATACTTGAATGTCTGGTGTGGTCCTATGGGTGCTCCCTGTTTGTATGCAATCGACGACACGTCCAAATATAATAGCGCACCCACAATTCACCAAAATTCAATTAGGCGGTAATTTATTATCATATGGCAATAATAAAATTAATAGAGAGAGAGATAGAGATTGTATGCAAGAGGATTCTTTCGAAATGTCAAAATAATGGCAAGCGTATTTGACTTCTGCGGATTATTTGTTATTAAATTATATTGTCAGTGAAGAAGGAATATTAATGTGATGATCATTTCTATGGGAATGAGGCACACAGGGACTTTTACTGGTACATTTATAGAGTATGCTTTAAGTACGAGTAGGTACATGTACACCAAACATGTTTTAAGTGTAATTTTTTTCTACAATGTCGAAGTAAAGCACTAAAGCAATATTTTCAAACTACTGCAGTTAAACCATATTTCTAAAATGAACAAGTAAACCGTCAGGGTAGCTAAAAGGTTAAAAAAAGTACGGTTGCATAGGAAAATAAGTACACGGAGAGAAAAAAATAGTGAAATTTTACGAAATCGGTAATTTTACAGAAATGCAATGAATTTTGAACCCATCGCATTTGTAGAAAAAATTAACTACGTTGTGAAAAATATTACTTACTACATTTATTATAAAGTTAATTTTACATATTGTAAACATTCACTACAACTGTAGTAATAATTTACTGTCGACAATAATAAAATTAACTTTGTTTGTTGTAAATTCTTTCGAAAAAAAGTAGTAACAATATCATAATCGATAGTGTAGTAAAATGTTCTAGTGAATTTTGCCACTATTGAATATAGTTTGATTGTAATAAATTTTTACAGCTATGCTATTATTATTTTTTTTTTGCTGCCGTATCTAAATACAAACATAAAAATTATATGTAGCTGTATCTACATTTATTCTCCAAGAATAATAACATAAACAAATAAAAAGTTTCAAAAAGCATCCAATTAAAAAAATATTCGTACTGAGTATTAGGAGTTATTGAATCTTAATTTTTACATACGTTTACCTCACGCGAATTGCAAGAAAGTATATTTACCTCACGGTTTTAAATTTTTACAGCTTTCAGAGTAGGCAATTGGTTGCCAACTTTCAGAGTTGTAAATTTACAACACGCATTTAAAATTACATCAATATATTTAACCCATTTCCAACAAAGATTTAATTTTAAATTCATTGAGGGAAACAAGTCCCATACCCATGTGTAAAATTAAATTTTTTATTTAAAATTAACTTAACGTTAACTCAGCCGTTTATAGGCAATTTCGAGTCAACGTTACAATGCATATAATTTCGGAGTGTATATAATGTTGCAAGCACTATATATTTCCTATCCTCACATGTTCGAAAATTTTGGACCACGCCGAGATTCGATCTTTGGACCTCTAGATTACTAGCATCGTAGAGTGGCGACTCAACCAAGTGCGCCACACAGCGTAGCAGAATACTATCGACAAGATTTACGAAATGTAAAAATGAAATGATGAAAAATTACATTCATTTGATTTAATTTTACATTAAATGATGAAAAATCACAAATCACTTGATTTAATTTTACATTTTTTGTTGGTAAAATTACAGTAGCAATGTGATTTCACAATATTTTATTTAAAATTTCATAGTTTTCATTTATTTTAACCTTTTGCTAAAGAAATGTGTAAGATTAAATTTCAAATTTTTTTTTAGCTTTTTTTTGTAGTAATTTTTACTACACTTTGTGTGGGAAATTCAATAAACTTTTTACTAAGATATATCTTAGATTATTTCTTCAAAGAATGGTTTTTGTGCTTTACGCGTAGGGGTTTTTTGTTCCATTATTTTATTTTATGTTGTTTTCTAGAAAAAAGAAATAGTATAAAAAGTAATTTAAATTGAATATTGAAATCACTATGAGTAACAAAGTAAATTTCGTAAGTTCTCGAAACTTGGACTATGAAGCTTGTATTGCAGTTTTTGAGGTTTTCGTGCTTCATGAAAGTTCAAGGATTCTTTGTTTCACATTAATCATAACCTTTTATTGACCTACTTACCACGAATCATTCACTACCACAGAACACACACACAATTATTGAAATTGTACAACAATTTGGCTTCAACACTGATATAAAAATATTTTTCGTATGACATTTGTTTTTCACAAAATTTAATTTGATTAGAGTTCGGTTGAAAATTCATTGTATTTGCAATTAAATTCTACAGCAGAATGTGTAATGACTTTTTTCATTTTTATGTAATAAAAGTTGTGCTTTCAAGCAAAATGTCAAGCTAACAACATTTTGTAGTATTAATTTTCCAAAGTTTAGTGAATGTTAAGTTATAACTTGCATAAGTAAAATTCACTACGGAAATTTCTCTCCGTGTACATAATAGATTCTCTGTTAAAATTGAAAACTAATTGACTTGGACTTAATATAAAATCATCCCTTGTGTTAAAAAAAATCTTCTAGCTCTAAACTTCTTATACCCGTCACAACCGATTACTCCAATCAACGGGGAGATTTTACCTTGCAAAAATTGGGGACTTCTCAAATGTTTGATATGTTATAAAGACAGGTGGGGTAAGTTAAAATGCAAGTTTGCGTCACTTTCCCCCTGTGCTCCCGCCGCTATCTTGAAAAAACCATCTAAAATCGGCTCTTTTATCAGTTTGCGGTCTACAACTCCTTCCCAGTCCGTTTGAGCACGAAATCTCGAAAAGCACAGAATTTCCTATAAATTTCATCTGACAAGTTTTACTCTACAATCAAAATTGGCAGAGTTATATCGCAAAGAATATGCTAAAAATTCCAAAAATCATTACTAACAAATTTCAGAACCTACTTCGAGAATTCTATACTAAAATGCAGAGGAGGCTATGAGTTATTGGTACAATGCGTTTTTGTGAATTTGAAATTGGCATGATTTTTGATATTTTCTCCATTCTCTTGGCATAACTCTGTTAATTTTGATTGTAGAGTACAACATCTTAGATTAAATTTGTAGGAAATTATGTCCTCTACAAAATAGTCTTGGCAGATTTTGTGCTCAAATGGACTGTAAAGAAGTTACAGGCCAAAAACTGATAAAAGGGCCGATTTTAGATGGTTTTTTGAAGATAGCGGCGGGAGCACAGGGGGGAAAGTGACGCAAACTTGGATTTTAACTTACCCCACCTGTCTTTATAACATATCAAAAATTTGAGAAGTCCCCAATTTTTGCACGCTAACCCCTATTATTTCGTCTCTATTGATTGGAGTAGATGGCGGTCTTGAGACGCGTGGGCGTTCCAAATAAATTCTTACCGACCTTTCACCTGAGACTCTAATTTTCAAACGGTGAGAGCTACGACTGTTAACTTTGTAGAGGGCTCCGGAACAAACTCTCTGCATAGGGTCTAAAAACATCAATTTCCAAAAAAAAGTCGATTCAAAAACATAAAAATACGAGGTTTTTGAAAATTCCAATTTGAAAGCATAACAATTCAGACTTTCTAAATTTTATATTTTAAACCATGCAAATGGGGTCAAAATTCGCACTTTTTGTGGAATCTTTGGGCAATTTTAACTTCCAATATAGCTACACCCAGAAAAAATGACTTTTATTAAAGAAAAATAACATAGGCCGTGTGAAATTCTGGCTATGATTTGGAGCTGATGAAATAGCCTTTTAATGAAAATCATAGAAATATCATTTAAAATATTCAATTATGACAATGAACTCATCCATTCTATGTAAAAATTTCATTGAATTTTATATTAAGAATATATTTTTTTTTATTTTTGTGATTTCATTTCAAAGTTTCATAAAAAACATGCCAAAACTTGGATTCGAACCCGGTCCGCCTGCGTGCCAGTCCGTACACATTGCCATGTCACCCAATGGGGAATGTTGTCAACGTTCCTAAAATTTGAATTACTTGATACGCTGTCCAATACACAATTATTCTTTCATTGGTTTTATTGTACGTTTTTTTCTGGGTGTAGATGCTAGGATTGGCCTGTTTTTTACTTTCATAATTATATTTATGTCAACAGCAATGCATGGTTTGAAAGCAAGCCAACACGATAAAGAAACTTTTGTCTATTTTGTATACTTTACAGTTCAAAGTACAGTTATGAAATAATTTAAAATTATACAGTAGAGCGTCGATTATCCGAACATTCGATTAACCGAACCAGGCAATCACCTTTTTTTCATATGACAGACATAGAATTAAATGAAAAATCAAGGGTTTGAAGGAAGCAATCTCTCGTCTGGCATCGCTTATTAACCTCGAATTTTTTATTTTTGTTTAGTTCTAGTCTTTTTAAATGCTATCAGTTTCTAGCTCAATTTAATATTTGGGATATTTTCTATTTTTCTATGGAGTTCGATTAACCGAACTTTCGTTTATCGGAACCACCCTTGTCAACATTAGTTCGGATAATCGACGCTCTACTGTACTTAAATTAAGTTGGATTTACCTAATACAATTTGATATGCATGCTTTGGTATCATAGTTGGTCAAACTCCAATTAAATAAAACTAACCGTACACAGAGGGAAAAAAATTGATCAATCATCTAAAAAGTAGTACATAGTTCGTTTTTGATTTTCAGCTTATGATTCTATGTAGCTTCGAAGATATGTGTAATTTTTCTATTCTTTTTTTGTTTTCTATTCGATTGTTTGTAGTCAAATTTTATATTCGAATCATTCACTAAACAACTTTATTGGAAGAATTCACTGTACTTTTTTCTCTAATCTTGCGTGGTTAAATGAACGAATTTAATAGTACTTTCCGTTGCGAAAATGAGAGAGATTGACTATTTCTTTAGTAGAACTATCTAAATGTAAATTAAATTAAGTGAAGTAGTCTCTTTATATAAAAAGTCTAAATCATTTTTCTCAGTGTAGTCATAGGATATACTAATTCCAGTGTCACAATTAAACGAACTGTATAGGAGTATTTTCAGAAAAAAAATACAAAAATAAATCTAATAATCACCTTCCAATTTACCACACTAAATTCTTCACACACAATGACGAAAATCATCGAAAATCAGGTGTAAATTGTCCATAAACTTACCAAATTACCTAATTCGTAATAACAACTATTATAAGCCACTCGCAGCCGCTTTTCAAGTGGTTTCTTTGGAAACTCTTATACGCACACACTTCTTCACTTCCTAAATTACCCACCTCAAGACCTCTCCATCAATATACATATATTCCTCTTAAAATCTCGAATACGCATCGCATACCTTAAAACCCATAGAGAAGACCTAAAAAACCCAACAATACTCGTACTCCATCCGCCCAGGTTTTTTTTTTTTAACCCAAAGCGCGGTGCATCATCTTCTTTTCAGATCTTGTATTGATCATTGTTAGCGGGAATTAGTTATGTACTTGAGATTTGTAACAGATTTTTTCGAACGCGATATCAATCATTCAAAACACCATACCTTTCATTCTATCTATATTGCCCATACTGAAGAGACTTTAGGACTTCAGAGCATATATGTACTGTGAAAACAGCCATCCAACACCAATAATAAAATTCGGCGAAGAAATGAAGATGATTGAATCAATGCTGATGCAGAACAGGATGAAAGATTCAATTGACACCATAATGAGTATAATAAGTGATAGGAGGCAAGTGGAAAATCGTTACTTTTCAAGAAAATCTGAAGATCTGATATAGAAGCAAAGCATACAGGAGAATGAATCGTGATTGTACTCGGTTGTTGTTGGTGCTCGAAGAAGGCGATATGTGAAGGAGTTTTGAGCATTTCGAAGAAACGCGTGCACAAAATATGACGTAGAGCGCTTCATCTCGAGAAGCATGTCAGCAATTAACATGCCAGAGTAAAACACCCTGAAGTCTTGATTTTGGAATCTACATTGTGAGGAGATACTGGTCTGATATTTTTCTGACTTTTTTTCATAGATCGTTTATTATTGGTTCATCATAGCATAGGAAAAAGCCATACTGTCTACGTATTCGGTAGCTTACAGTGTAACGATCAAGTAAAATGAATGCCGTTAGGGATGAGTTTTTTTTTCTGCTACAGGGATAGGAAAAAATTGGGGAGGATAATGGTGAATACTCGTATCACGGTAATTTCATCCATCTAAGGGCGCAACTACATAGACTGTCATTATATTATCTTATTATTAAGCCTTCATTCGGTATCAATTTTTATACGTGCACCGAATGAAATTGAGTAGGTTTAAAGATATTATAATGACTGTCAAGTTGCGCCCTAAAATTTGTAGCTTGGCTAATTCAAACCTTTCATAGCCAGATGATGCAGCGTCAAAACACATACAGCAAGGAGCGATTCTCAAATCCAGAAACTTTCAGCGCATTTGTCATGTTAAAAATGAAGTCCATTTTTAGTATTGCCCTCTTCTTTATTGCCAGCATATTTAATTTATTTTTATTGGTCAGTCAAAAAAGTGGACCACAATTTTCCAGTGCCACTATTAAAACAAAATTCCAAAAACATAATCGTACATCCGATATTCTTGAAAATATTCAATACACCTTTTGCGTTCACTACACGATGACTATGGCTTTTTTTACATAGTATTCATGGATGTGCCTTCAGGAGGAACCCAATATTCAAGAACCTCTTCACTATACATAATTTCTCACATTCTCGTGAACTTCTTCTGCCGCAGGAGAAGAAACATGGCAGACATCATGACGGGATCTGGAAACACGATGTGAAATAATTCTGTATTAGGTCTTCGATAGATCATTAACTTATTGATTTCGATTGCACGAATCCGATAATAACCCACTTCAATTTGTAACTGCAGAATGATTCTGTTCTGTTGAATATTATGAATATAATGACAAGAATATATTGGCACGAACGTATGTACCTACATGTCTACTCCTTTCAGAATATTTTTTTTTATATATTTTTTTCTGATGGTATAGGTCAGTGGTTCTTAACCTTTTGCACATGAGGGACCATTTGATCAAACTCATTAGTTGTTGCGGACCACCAAATTGCAATTGTGATAAGAACAATTCAAATCATGAAATCTTGTACCGAAGACTACTTCTTGCGGTGACCGTACTGTAGCTTGGTAATATCAATAGGGATACCAATAGAATTAATTCCATTTACCTATGGAACGCAACTTATTGTTGTTTTGTCAGTTGACGTTTTCGATTAGAAAATGTGGAAATAACGCCGAACGGATATTGCTGCATCCAGAAAAAGTCGAATGACAGAGATCTTCTTGCAAAGGACTCATGGTGTGAACGAATTTCAAAACCTTCATTAATTTTCGTAAAGGGTGTTGCCCAATATTTCGGTTTGTTTCATCCAGAGATGGCTCATAATTTTTAAATCCAGTTTGTTTATCAGATTATTGAGCCCTTCCTTACAGTTCTTACTGTAAGAACAACAATTTTTAAATAGACTCCCATAAATATGGCATTTTTGGTGCATGTTGCACCAACAGAAACCTATTTAGAAGTGCCACCGAAGATCAATAACAGCTTAATTACATTAATTCAGCACTGTAAATTACCAATTACACAGCACCAACGTGGACAAATGGTCTCTGCAACACCAACTGGAGCCACATTCAAACCTGTCAAAACACAGCACTACGCACCATCACCGGCTGTGCTAAGATGTCTTCACAAGATCATCTACACCAGGAAACAAAAATAATGACTTTGAGGAGCCATAATGAGCCACTCACTAAGCAATATTTAGTTGGATGTTATCGAACAAACCACCCGAACAACCTACTCATGGACAAAACACCACCGCCACGTCGAATCAGACGTTCGATCAGGAACAAAGAGCGTGAAGTCCAGCGTTACAAAAAAGTTCCTTTCGATGACTCCGACTACAAGGCGGCTATTGCAGATTTACAAATATCCGAAGTCCATAAAGCTACTCAAAGTCTCGCGAACAACCGTGTACTTGGCATTAAACCTCCTGCCATATCTCCAGATGAAGAATCACTACCAAGAGCAACTCGTACCACTCTAGCTCAAATTCGATCCGGCTGGTGCCCGCGACTAAATTCCTACTGGTCACGAATCAATAATGAAGTCGCCAACACCTGCCCAGCCTGCGGAACCAGTCCACATGACGTGGACCATATTTACGATTGTTCAGCTGCTCCTACGCATCTCACACCACTTGCGTTATGGACACAACCCATCGAAGCAGCTTTTTTTCTTAAATACAGACCTCGAGGATGGAATGCCCACCATCTTCAAATGACAATGTGCAACTTAGATTGAATGTTTCCCCATTTGTGCCGCTACTACAACAACGACCATTATGGTCTGGCCGAAAAAGAATCGATTTTCAAAATATTCCTCGCATTAAACACCTGAACTGTTTTCATTACAATTATGACAATCCTCAAGTCTATAAAGACACGTAGCTACTGCACATAAAGTGAACATTCCTATCAAGCTCTCGGCCGTCTTCGTTTTCTTGCACATTGTAATCATCTTGCGTTCGTCACCTAAAAAAGAAGCATATAAAAGCAAATTTTGACGGTATTTCATTTTATGGTAATAAGCCACACTCACATTTCTTTTTGCGACCAATACAATGCATTACACTTAAGATAACACAGTGTACAACGGTCAAAATCTCAATGAAAACATTCTGTCCTGGCTCAGTCAAAACGGACTCCCATCCGCTTCCAACGTTCAAGTTTCTATTAGAAAGTTAATATTGAGCTGCGTGAAATTCGAGAATTGCCGTATCGGGCTCTGAGGGAACCACAGCAAAGGCTTTGCGGACCACCTAGGGTCGCCTCAGGGACCACCAGTGGTCCGCGGACCACCGGTTAAGAACCGTTGGTATAGGTACACGATGGCAATTACGAGTGGCATCAAGTTGTACGGATGATGAAATATAATTGCCAGTTTGAAGAGATGAGTGAAAATCAATAGGAATCAATAAATAATGACAGAGTAGCTAGCAATCACTTAATCATTCATTTATTATAAATGTGGATAGGTCGAGAATGAATGAGCTCGAAATATAGGTGTGATGATGTCGACGCGTCTATGCGAGGTGGAGAGCCTATAGCAGCCAACTTGTGCTTGCCTATGTGTGTACCTATGGCAACATAACTAAAATGGGCCTGATCAAATCATGCCATTCAGGCATTCAGCTAGGACGCTTTTTATTCCAACACTTGTCCGATTATTATTATTATTGGGTTTTGCGTGTTATCCAATTATCGTGACAGCGATGTTCAAAAAGTTGACGACTATGATGATGATGATGATGATGATGGCGGTGATGATGTGATGTATGCATTGAAATTTACGGTTCGGACAAGGTAATTTCTTCCTTTTTTATTTGTCGACGTTATTATATTGATGACCTTATTATTTGACGGCAACACGAATTTCGGCGGATAATTAATTATAATAATAGGGTTGTTGATTTGCTCATTAACATGATTGAATTGCCATTTAGTATGACAGGCTTGTAATTAATTAAGCTAACGTTCTCATTTTCGCCAAGCATGACAAGGCAGACATTTTGACGTATTTGTTGCAGAAAATAATGAAAATTCAAGGATATCTTCCAAGTAGAGAGGGCTCAATGATATACCCAATGCATTTAACTCTCTTCATTAGCCTATTCTCGTATTCCGCCACCAAACGAATAAAACTATATGAGCACCTGAACAATGAAATGAATAAATAACTTCGAAGGATATGCCACCCCCTATCATCATTTCTCAGCGATTAGTCAATTATTTCATGAAAGTTTCGTCCTTTTGTTTGACTCCAATAAGTCATTACGTGCTTCAATGTACCAACTAGCCCTTTTCAATTCACTATACCTACTCGTATTATGCTTTTCCGAATAAGCGGATCATAGAATGCCGACACCAGAACAATTGGGAGTGGCAAAAGGACATAATGAAATAATAAGAGGATCAGAGAGATTTCCTTTTCATCGATAATCCGTTAAGGAATTTTCCTATTTTATGTTGGGTTAAGTATTATTGAATAATAGGAGAGGGTGCAAAGTTGAGTCAAGTGCCTTATTTATTGCTGCGGATATTTACAAATATAATCAAGAGAAATCGGTGAGGTGGTAATTTAAACGAAATATATACAGTGTACGCTCTCATAACCGGACACCATCGGGACCAAAAATATTGTCCGGTTATTGGAGGTGTCCGCTTAATAGAATGTCTTTTTATTTACTTTTATTTTTTTAAACAGAAAAAAAAACAATTGAAGTTATAAAGATACATTCATTAATTATGTACATATATGTACACATTTAAAAATAATCAACTACAAAAAACACAAATATAAAAAAATAAAATTAATTACTATGTTGTATTATAGTTCATGTAAGAATTTATTTTGAAGAAAAAAAGGATGTTATTGAAGTTTGTTTCTTATGTTTAAATGATTGTTCGGAGAACTGACGACAATTTTTGAACGGAAATACCATTATTCTTGTAGCAAGAGATTTTTTTCAAATTTTGTAAACATAGAGAACCATCAGCATATGATTGAATTTTAAATTGAATTTTATCATGTTCTAAATGGTTTTCATCATGGTATTGCTCGTGATTAGAGTTGACGGAGATAACTTCACGTTGGTCATCTAAATTTGATAGTGAAGCTTCCTCGATGAGAAGGTTATCGTCCATTAATGCGAAATCTTGCGCTTGTATATTGGGAGATCCAGTCATTTCCAAAGCGATTCTCATATTTCGCCACAAAATTAAAGGAATTTTATCCTCGTCGTCACTTTCTTCAACGTTTTCTATGGATCATTTCTGAAAACAATTTGCGATAGTTTCACATCTTACTTTTCACCATGCGGATTGAATAAAATAAATCGCATCTAAAACATTAATTTTTTTTTAGAGCGCTGATGCGGAATCAACTGTGTCGATCAGGGGCGTAACGTACGGTGTTCCATGTGTTCGATGGAACACGGTCCCCTAAGTCAGGGGGCCCCGACCCAAGCTAAGTACCAGGGAGTAATGACGAGTCATTCACTTCAATATTTATTTTACAATAAAGGAAGCTTAGTTACTTACTTGTGACGAAGAGTTTAGGGAAGTTACACTAAATTGATAGCCTATTGACTCTACCGAAGACGTATACAAATCTTCTTTTTGACCATTTCATGTGTCCCAGTCCAAGCAAGCCAATAGGTACCAATTTAAATCATGAAAAATTTATCGACGGACATTATAAATCTAAAGTAGCTAAAATTAGCCGAGTGAATTTTTCAGTCCAGAAATTTTGAAGCCCTTTCACTGATGATAAAGCATTGCCATAAATCGATATTACAATTAAATAACAATTAAGAATTAAAAGGATTTAACTATTTTAGTCATGGTAACCGTTGAGATATGTCTCGTGGTAAAAGAATTTAACTTTAGAATTTTCAGGTCCAACTTTTTACAAAATTTTCCATCATGCCTGGGGTGGAGCTGGACGAGGAATCTGTTTGATCATGTTTTCATTAGAAGTAAGTGCTAGAAGAAGATAAAACTGGTGGTTGCATTGATTTCCGCTGTTGAAAATTGTTCCTATGATGGAACGAAATGAAATATTGTGCCTTTTTTAATATCCCAAGCCATTCGTTTGCAATTTCAATTGCCTTCACTTGATTGGTTGGTCGTAACAGTGGCATATTTTTACGGTTCGCCTGTTTAAACCACTGTAAAAAACGTTGGCCTGCCGGAGGTTGAACTGAAGTTCCGCTTAACTGATGAACTGATTTCGTTTAACCCTTTCATGCCCAAATTATGGATTTTAAGCGGAGAATTTTTTTAACAACATTATGTCGTTCAGTAGTCATCTTTTATAATATTTTCTTGAAAAAAAAATTTCAAGTACTATAGTTAACAAATTAGAGCATGATGCCATATGGCATCATTGGGACTGAAAGGACACTTAGCAAGTTCCATGTGAAAAATGAGATATTTGGTCGGCAAAAATCCTACATCGAAATTTTTTTTGCAGAATAGTTGGTGACGACCCGCAGATTATGGGAAAAAAAGTCCCAACCGATTGGGGGTCCGCAACCTTAAAAAATGGGGGAAAGGGGAAACGGGGGTCATTTTTCGATTTTTTGCGAGTATTTTAAAAACGACAAAAGATATAGAAAAATAGTCTCAGAACGAAAAAAACTACATAAAATTATCTTTGCAATGATATATAACACATTAGAGATCTACTCAATGATTCGGCGCTAGCTTAAAAATAAATTAGAACTGTTTCATTTTATACCTTTTTTAAAAGCCCCATAACTCTTGAAAGAATGTTAGTTCAGCCGTAAAATTTCGTACAAGTATTCACAATAAGTTCAACTTTATTTTGGGAGAAACATTGAGTCGCTCCGATCAACGACCCCCATTATCCCCCCATTTGAATTTAGCGAAAGGACATGTCCATAACTCCCCCCACAATTAGAGCAGAGTGCTAAATTTTGGTTTATTGCGATTGGAGCTCATAATCACCCCACCCACCAAAAATTAACTCATTCGGATAAAAACTAAGGGTGCCTTCCATACAGCAGCATCTAGCATTTATATGAATAGGGGACTTACTGATTTGTCTTTCACGCCCAATGATGCCATATGGCATCATGCTCATGCAAAACCACTTTATAGGGTTTTCCTAAAAAAAAATCGAAAAATCTTTTGATTTTCTCTTACAACAACCTCTTTACAAAATGAAACCATTAAAATGATTTGCATAAAATTATTATTATCAGGAAATATGGGGAAATGGATAAATCAGTTTTTCGGCTTTACGACAATCGTGAAACCTTCTCTAAAATTTCATTCAAAATAACATCCCAAAACCAAAAATTGCACGCTGGAAAAAATCAACCACGTATTACACTATTGGGAGAGTCTAATATCATACAAAAAGTTAAAATTTATTTTTTAAATTTTCTATGAAAAATAAATAAATTTCATGATGCCATATGGCATCATTGGGAGCGAAAGGGTTAAGGAATACTTTCGGTGGACCTCGTGCTTATTTTTTATTATATCTGCGACTTGGGTTTTGGTTATCTGAACAAAATTAGCAACTAATTCACGCACTGAACATCTTTTTTTCAGTTTTATAGTTGATGAAGCTAACCTTTTTTTGGAGTTTTAATATTTTTTTGTGCCATATTTATAGTAGTCACTGCAACATTAACATGAAAGTAGAAAATCTTAACAAAACCTTTAAAAAAATACGTACACCACAAAATTCAAAGAAATCACGCCAAAAAGAATGACTTGTTGCTCAGAATTCGTGACATGTACGAGTAATGCCTCAAAAATCAAAAAGCCGACAAAATCCACCAAAAATACTGAATTACTGCCTAGCCTAGACAATCAGGAGACTGTCTAGACAAAAAAGGTGCTTATTGTATTTAGTGTAGTTAGTACGTGATAAACCTAATACATCAGATTGCAAATGTGGTGGAAACAATTTTTTTTTGTTTCTTATGTTTTTTGGGGTGCTGAGCACGAATCCTGAGCTTCCCTCCAACATTTCGTTTCGAAACAGGGTCAAATTCGCGAAAACCTCTAACATTTTTGCTGTTTTTACGTTATTTGGTACCTAACTCTGAAACTATTTATTTGTGCGAAAAAACTCTCCATAATTGTGTTAGAGAGCACATAATTGAGCGTCCAACGAAACATAAACATTATAAATCTGTTGAGCTACTACAATTGATAATGTAAATTTGTAATTTTTAACATAGTGAATAACATTATGAATACAATTTTGAGATTGGACGGTTTTTCATTTTTGGTCGCAAAAGTTGCATTTTTCTTGTACATTATGTATTTTGGGGCGCTGAATCTGAATCCGTAACTTCCCACAAAAAGTTCGTTGCAACAGGGTCAAAATTACAAAAAACACCAAAAAAATTACTATCAATTGTAGCTATATCGCTTAACGCATTTTAAAGATTAATGGCGCGTTGGACCACCAATTATGTTTTCTCTAACATTTTCATGGACATGTTTTCGGAGCAATGTACTCTTTCG
Source organism: Microchrysa polita (assembly GCA_949715475.1). Classification (NCBI taxonomy): domain Eukaryota; kingdom Metazoa; phylum Arthropoda; class Insecta; order Diptera; family Stratiomyidae; genus Microchrysa; species Microchrysa polita. The sequence continues at coordinate 5,651,981 of OX454418.1, read as the reverse complement.
GAGTTATAAACGAAAAGACGGGAAACTCCGAACATTTAGGATTTTTTCGCGGTTTTGACCTTGTTCCGCAATTAAATTTTGGTGGGAAGCTCCGGATTCAAGTTCAGCACCTCAAAAAACATAAGAAACAAAAAAAAATATCTCCACGACACTTTGCAATCTGAAATCACCTAATGACTTATGTAAAAACAAGAAGTTGACTTCTGCCTTTGTCCGCTTAATAGAGGTTAATTCGCAATAATAAGCGAAAAATTCGTGTCCGTGTCCGGGTAATAGAGCGTCCGCTTAATGGGATCTATTTTGTATGAAAACAGTGCATTATTTTAATGGGACTTGAAAATGTGTCCGGTTAAAAGAGTTGTCCGGTTATGGGGAGTGTCCGTATAGGGAGCGTACACTGTATATCGTATATCGCATGATTTAATATTTGTAGCATTAAAGTCATATTCAATTGCGAACTGCCGAATTCCAGACAAAACCACTGGTTAATTTAATTTGATATTAAAATTTCGGCTTTCAGACGGATAATAAAATTATACATATACTCCAGTCCAGTCCTTATTCTGCAAAGTTCTTCAAAAAACTGTCATTTCAAACCGATCACAATTCTGCACAATAATGTGCCTTGCAACCGCACAAAATCAGAAAAACGCAATCAAGCAAATTGATTTTGGTGAATGTTGTATTTTTCTTGGGTCGTTTTTCGATTTGATTAAAATGTAAACGTTGAACAAAATCTTCTATTGCGGCCAGAAAACAAGATGTTATTGCATGCAATACGTCCGGTTGAAGGTTGAATGGATTCTTCTATTCAATAAAAAGAACGACATATCATTCAATCAAGACAGAAAATGGGAGTATACATTTCAAGGATGAATGTTCGTACAAATTCAATTTGGCGAATTTTCTTGAAAATCCTATGAGATGATACTATATAAATTGAATGGACTCTGGAATAGTCATAGTTTGAATTTAGTCAGTGGATTTCGTAATCTTCAGATGATGATAATATCGTCCCTGTGTGTAGAGATGATTTTTTTAATATAGTTGAAAACATAGTTGTGTCCAGGAATTTAGATGTAACTTTATTTTCGGGATAAGTAATAAATTCAAGCTTTCGTGAATCTTAATTGACTCGACAGAGCGTGCTGTTGATCCCAACACCTGTACTCTGTACAACACCTCATAAACCATTACGATCGTGTAAACGGGAAATGGCTAATCAATATTCGGCCTAGGTTGAATGTTGGTAATTTTTTTGATGATTTAATTTATGCCGTACTCAAAAAATGGGGCTAAGTTTCATTAGCAAAATATTCAAGATTATTAATAATTCGTCGTATTCCTTGCAGGACTTTAAAATATCTTCAAAATGCAATAAAATAACTGAAAAAATGTTCTACCAGTGTTCATGTGATTTTTAAGGAAAATCGCGAAATTAAACATTTACGGAGTTTTTTTTTTTATTTGAAGCCATCACAATGGCAAATATTTCTTCTCACTCAATAAAAGTTTCAAGAAATCAAATCAAATTAAAATTAACGTTTTATTTCCAACAAATTTCGGGTTTCTTTGTGAATTATGGACGAAGTTAACTATCACTAATCTTGGGACGCGGGAGCGGGCGGGAGCCCGCCAAAGAAAAACGAAGAAATTTGAACAAATCAAAAGTGAGAAGCGACTAAGACTATGTTTACACGACGGAACAAGTACGGGTTTTCAGACCTCTGTAGCTCGGACCGTGGTTGGTCCTGAGTGTTCAAATTTGATAGAGGTTGTCGCTAGCGCCGTCTTACAAAGTGTAGCAAATTTCAAGAAGATAACATGAAAAACACCGGAGATATAAGAGTTTGAAAATCGCATTTTTTTTTTTCAAAAATCTTGTTCTCGTTGTCTATTGACAGGGCTACAGCCTCGTAGAGAGCGTCTTGGGATTTGCTTTCTTTTTCCATTGATAGAGTCTGTCCTGAAGGTGTGCATAGGCTATCATTTGCTCCGATCCGTGCAGTAACAAAAAAGATACAGCGAAAAATGTGAAAAAATGCATAGAGTTTCTCGCTTAAGTCTTTTTATATGTTTTAAAAGTCGATTTTTCAAGGAATTCTGATGAGTTAATTGTAACAAAATTTGGCATGTAGATTTATTCTTGTAAGTCCACTCGGTTTGATCCTGTTGTGGTAGTTAAAAAAGGGCACTCTTAGTTATATAGTGATTGAAACAGAGACTGGTCCTGATACCTATAGGTATCTCTGATTCCTGGTCACTTTATCATTGTAAAAGTATTGCTTGGTAAACTTTAGTCAGGACGGAGCAGGTTTTCGGGGCCTTTGATAAAGGATTAAAGGATTTTTCATATGTATACGTCTTTTCTCTGGGGTCTGGTATACATTTTGTAACGTAACTAACGAGCGTAACGTAACGTAACGACGCAATGACGATGAAGATCAATAGGCCAAAAGTAGTAGGGATATTTTAAAAGGAAGAATGATGGAACCTGGATATAAGGTAAGTCTTGGGTCTGTAGTAACGAAAATCGTGTCTTAACCGTTTGGTGTTGATAGGCCCAATTTGGAACTTAGGAAATATGGATTTAATTTGAATCACATATTGAGTACACAGTGAGGCCTAATAGTTACATTAAAAATTAGATTTAAGATTAGGATGTGTAAGGATAGGGTTTGCGTTAAGGTTAAGTTTGACGTTTAGGCTTAGGCCAAGGTTATGGTCAAAGTTAGGGTTAACATTAAGTTTAATGTGATGTACAAAGATACTAAGGTTTGCGAGGTAAGAGGGACTACCAAGGCCATCAGGGTTACCAAGGTTACTATTGACTTCCAAGATCACCAAAGTTATCAAGTGTACTATGGTTACTAAGCTTACCAAGCCGACCAAGGTTACCAAGGGGAGCAAGGTTACTAAGGTTACTAAAGAGACAAAGGTTAACAAGGGGTTTATAATTATTATAATTATTGTTCTCAAACAAAATCGTGACAATAGGGCAATGAATATAGTCTTCATCATTTATTGATATGTTAAATCGATTCTGTAAATCAAAAACTGCAAAAAAAATGATATCTCACAAAAACAACTGTGTTGTTAAAGGTTTCCGCCAAAGAAAAAGTCGTCAGCCGCAAAAAGGATTGATATCAATACAATCCCGCCATAATACTCGCATCTTGTCTCAATGATACGCATATTCAAAAGAAATTGAATTAGTTAATAGTTTTCATCAAATCAGCGCGGTGCGGTAACGGTACGCGACAGAAATAATGTTCGCGTGCCGCTCCCGCGCTGGTTTGGTGGAGCAAACTTCTTTCAGCGCTTTTTGGCGTGGAACTGAACGAGGGTACTATTTGCTGCTATGTTCTTTTCTTCATCAGATTTCACTTTGAAGCTTCTAGCTTTGTAGAAAATAAAAATGCGTTTTAGAACCTTATTTTGCTTTCCTTCGTATGGAACGCGTTTTTTTTATAGAATAAATTCTTTCATAAGATTGGTTTTGTTCTGTTATTAACCGTATTCAAGCTCCCCGCCAAATAGCGTTGAAAGAAATTTGCTCCACCAAACCAGCGGCTGACGACTTTTTCTTTGGCGGAAACCTTTTACAACACAGTTATTTTTGTGAGATTTTACTTTCTTCTCCCAATTTGGAAAATATTTGCCAGTCTACTTGAACTAAATATTTTTTTCATTATTTTTTTGTTAATTAGATTATACTAATTGTTTAATCTGCTCCCACTCAAATTACACACACCACCACCACACTACTTCTTTTCATGCAGAAATGCACGCAATAGCGTGCCGTACGTTTTCAGAAATCACCGAAAAGTGTACACAGTGCACTATTTGCAATTTCATATGACAAACGTCAATATTATTTTGCCTATAAATTGTTCTAAGTATAAAAATGTACTGGTGCAGTCATCGATAATCATTTGCAACATATTTCGTCACTTCAAACTTACCGTCCATTCTCTTATCATGGAGAAATTAAGAACATTGGCAAACACACGAAACTGAACAATTTTTCGGGTGTCAGTTAAAATATCGGAGTGAGCCGAAATGTGCTGAATTCAGGTTTGAGACTTGGGTGCTTACATGTTTTCATTTGAAAAAAAATCAATGTTTTGCGGCTGTTTCCATACGAAAACATGGAAATATCACCAAATTATATGTTTTCGGTCAGTATGAACATATTATAATCTTAGCAAACCAAAAACATCTCAATAGGTATTGTACCGACTTTTCCAAAAAAAAAAAATTATAAATGTTAGTAGAGGTCTTGAAATTCATAGATGAAAAAACATTAAAGTAATTTTTGCACAAATCGATAAATCGCTCTTTAAATAGTTTACATCCGTATACACAATATTTCAAGAAATTGAATGTTTTTCCAGAAAAACGCATGAGTTGTGCCGCATAATTTTTTAAAAAGGATACTGAAGCTAATTTAATACCCTTCAGTCTCCTCGGGCAAATAATTTTTCGATGTTCCTATATGCCTTGTGTTTAGTCCCCCCCCCCTCCAATTCTTTTCCTTCCGTTTTCGTTTTACCATAAGTTCCGTGATGTCGATAAAACAATATTTAGTTCACATAAGTACACGAATAAAAAAAATAGAAAACCCTATTTGGGGAGGAGGTGGTATGGTAGCCCTATGGCAGCCCCATGACCCCATGGGCTGATTACGTCTATTTTTGCATATGACATATATCTTTAATTTATTTTTAATTGTATACCGTAGCGCTGCCCTAATCTAAAAAAAAAGTTTAAACACATTCACCAAGTTTTTGGGTAATGTCACTTCAAATGTACAAAATTTGCCATTTTTCTCATAGAAATATTCTAAAATCTTACAACTGCTAAAAATTGGTTTAGCCATGTATTTATGCCTTCGTTTTGTTGCATTTTAACCTTTTTGGTTTTAACATGGGGCTAGTTAAAACAAGAATTTTTTCTACACACACTTCTCACTCACTAACCGCAAAAACTATCATCGCAACTATCAATCATCATAAAGTCATTCGACCCAACAATATAACCAAATACTCTGCTTACGGATCAAACATATCCAACCAAATATCCTTTGACAACCCCCATGAATTTAAAATTAGAAAAATTAAATATTTTCCAGGACATTAATTCGCAAAACTACAATACAGCGACATTGCACTAAAAAAATGTAAAACAACATCAAGTCCATAAACGGTGGATTATACGGTTACTGTGCGATACTAAAAACGTTTTGCTGTAATGCTGATTTGCATATTTTCACTTTAGATTTAACGCGTTAATTGGATTATCAGATTGCCAAGTGGACGGGGTGGAGGATGGAGACAGTTGGAGACAGCGAGTAAAGGACGAGACAAGCCCTAAATGACTTGACGCTTTATTTGAAATTCATTTATGAATATGAGTTAATGCATAAAATTTGTATATTTATTTGCAATAAAGTGTTGACTATGTAAGAGATATTCAATGGAGTTCAGTGTTGGATGTACGTTCAGAGGTAGAGAACTCTTTAAAAGGTTTCATCGGCACTATTTGATATAATATTTAAAGACAAAATCATGGAATAAAACAAAATTGTTGAACTGTATGAATGTATCACCACAAAATTATTAATCTGACTGTGATTCTAATAGAAATTTAAAAAATAAGGGAATACAAAAATGTAGAAACAACAGGAAATGTTGTTAATATAATTCCACTATCGCCAAAGGTGTTCCAGGTACAAAAAACTGCAAACTTTGTATACATATAATTGTGGACGAAAACAGTTTTGGATTTTTTAAACTTTTAGGCACATATGTGTGGCCCTTTAACGTTTTAGGTTTTATCTAATTCTAAATTGTATATAATTCGATTCGCTCTCATTCCAAAATAACTCAATTTAAATTTTCGTTTTAGGTTTGGTTTCAAAATCGTCGGGCAAAATGGCGTAAAACGGAAAAATGCTGGGGACGTAGTACGATAATGGCCGAATACGGATTGTACGGCGCAATGGTACGTCATTCGTTGCCTCTACCGGAGACCATACTTAAGTCAGCCAAAGAAAATGACACTGTAGCACCTTGGCTATTAGGTATGGAAGCAAAAAGTAAATAAACCTTTTTACATTCATGTTATCTAATAATAATAACACAAAAGTGACAAAAAGAACTGAATAAAAAATAAGGAAGACAAAATTAATACAAATAAGTAAGTTTTAAATATTAATTTAAATTAATGTTTTATAGCCTTTCAAAATGCAAAAGATACAAAAGGTTTTCTTCATTTTCACGATTAAGAAAAAGTTCCGATCATTGCTATAAACAAATATTTTTATTTTTGGATATGTTTAATACAATTGAAATTTTCGACGACTTTTGTTACTAACAAATTCCAATTTACTTAGAATTCCAGGAACACGTTTAATTACGTGTACACTTAATTAACGTTTTTCTGGCGATCTTAGAAAGTTTTCACTACTAATTATCGTTCTGTCTTCTCTTTTAGGTATGCATCGTAAATCTCTGGAAGCGGCTGAAGCTCTTAAAAATGACGACAGTGCCAATAGCGATCACGACGAAGCCACGTCTAAATGCAGTGATAAATCAACATCAGCCCAAAAACTGCACCGAACTTCACCGGCAGGTACTTCGTCATCATGTCCTCCACCGGCCCCACACCACTCACAACAATCGTCACAGCCATCGTCCTCGACAATTTCAATTAGAACCTCAAGTCCGGCTTCGTCTACCTCGTCGTCACCGATAGATGTTCAAAGCTCAGACGGAAGTCCACCTCAGGCTCATATGCATCAAGTACATCACCATCAACATTTACCGGCGCAACATGGGCATCACAATGACAATCTCATGGACGGTGGGAAAGAACTAAACTTGGTTGTAAATCCTTCGTCAACAGCAGCACCGTCTGGAAACGGACATCACGTCGGCCTACACCATCCAGCCGCTCCGACTGGATACCATACCGAACATGACCCCGAGATTTTTAGGTGGGTTGACAACTACACCCGAGGCTCTTTGATACGGTGATTCTATTTTGACTTTCTATGCATTTGTTTTCTTAAAGTAATCAATCCTATTTAGCATTATTTCCTATTAGTATTATTATAACTTTTATGTTTTCTTTCTCACGACAACTTAATTCTCTTCTATAGAAACAACTCAATTGCCTGTCTACGAGCCAAAGCCCAGGAGCATCAAGCTCGTCTTCTGAACAGTGGCCTTCTTCTGCAAGTTCGTTCATTGGCCGGACTAAGCAGTCCGACAGAGAGTAGTAATGCCAGCAGCATGTCACCACCGCACCACCTTTCATCGAACTGTGATTCTAATGGAAATCTAAAAATACGGGAAGATTGTCATCATCAGGCTGCTTCTGGTCTGGGAGCATCACAACTTCAGCCTCCGCAGTCGCCAATGGGCAAAAGGATATCTACTGTGGATGAGCTTCAGTCACAGACTCAACAACAACAAACAGTCGCGACTGTCACCAGTAATGATCGAAACAACTTCTATTACCATGTGAAGACTGAATTGAATTCAAATGGATCGGTAGATTGCAGTAGTGATATGTGACGTTAATAGTGACAGCCTAAATGGGGATGGATTGAAAGAAACAGACAACGATTTTAACGTATTGATAAATTTAAGCACATAAAAAATAAGTAACATTGATGTAGTCCTTGCCTTCGATAAATTGAATACATGTAACTGCCTTGCACCTGAATAGGGACAAGAATTTAGTTTGTTTCAAGGTGGCTTGTACCTTATGTCCTTCAGTATAACAAATACGAGCCACAGAGAAACAAATAAAATGCTTGCTCTATTTAAGTGCATGGCGGCGCATAAACTCCAAAAAGTAAAAATAAACTGACTATTTGGTAAAATCAACTTGATCAATCTCTTTGGAAACTGGCAGTCGTCTCTAATATCTGCATGTTAGCTGATTGCAATATTGCCCTCATTACAGATGATTTTTATTCGAAAATGGTTCGAAAGCCTCAAAAGCGTTGCGTAAATTCAAAAAATACTGTAAATATGTAAATTTAAAATATACAAAAATAGCCTTTGAACTTTTCCGAATCGAAGTTAGAATTATTACTTTTAAAGTTTAGAATGTACATAGTAGATATACCAAACAGTAAACAAGCTTTGTGCAATACGGCTCTTAAATATTTTTCTCTTAAACAAAATAATTACAAATAACTTTATTATAGATATTTTAGCCTCTATAAATCGAATTATTATTTAAATGCATATGTATTTACCTATTTTAGCAAGCACAGAACAGAATACAATAACTAAACCAAACAATATAATAAAATAAAAATAAAACACACAAACACTTCGAATTATTACTTTAAGCACCATATTTATGACTGTCTTTACTAGTAATTACTATTATTATTAACAATAAATGAAAATGAAAATATAGTTTTAAGGAAATTTTAAAATTCACAAAGAAATCGAACGGTTCTAACTAAATATAATTGTATAATTACAATATCTTATTTTAATATGTTATTCGGTCATAACATGAAATCCGATAAGATTTTAAATTTTATCAGAAAGATGTACTTATTACAACCATGTATTCATACTCAAAAGAGTGGATAAAAAAAAACATTAAAATCTGAAAATGCAATAAAATTTGATTTTGTTTTTATTTCAAACTTATACTAACTGCATTATCATAAATTTTCCATTAAATTTGACAAATCCGTAGTCAGATTGGGTGGGGTTACGAAACGGAACAGTTGCGTATGTTCCGTTCCCTTTCAAATCTACCGAACGTTATTTTGCTCGAAATAAAATGCAGCTGCATCTCGTTTGAAACTGGAAATTTTAATTTCCGAACAGCTGATTGAAATAGATTACGCGCATCAGCAGCAGCATCGGCCGAATTTCATAGCTGACAAATATGCTGAATGCCAAGTATTCTGCTCAACATTTTTGTCAGCAATGTAAAATGCATTGCGCTTGACGTTTCGCGATGCTGCTGATGCGCGTAATCTATTTCAAGCATGATGTATCAATTGTCACATTTTCCACTTACCGAGAGATGACGGTAGGAAAACGAAGTCTGATCCGAATCTATTCTGTTACAGAACAAAATAGAAAACAGTTTGCAAAATGCGGCACAGTTTGCGGAACACACGCAACTGTTGTGTTTCGGAACCGCACCCATTGGTCGCATGGTGTACTGTTCTGCTGGAGATTGGATAATATATTGAGCCGCTGCTGCTGTTGCTGCAGCATATCTGTTTCCAGCACGGCAAAAAATTTAATTTGCATTACGCTGCATTTTGATTTATGTAGGTATTGAACACGCGATCTGATCAAATCCCTAGGACAAATTTGAAAGACTGACAATTATGGTTCAGAGGTTTTCACCTGCAATTCGATCGTCGCGTCGAAACTCGTCCTTCGGTAGGATTGGCAATTACATAGTCCGAATCTGATTGAGGCATGTTTTTAAAAAAAAATAAAACTTTCTTTTGATCTCACTAAAAACTAAAAAATGACCTCCTTCCTTTCCTTCCCCAACTTCCAAATATAACGCTCCTAACAATCCTATAATTATTAAATGCTGCTGGCCTATTAGGCTAGTTTGTACCCGTACGCGTGCATTGCATGGAGACTAGTATGGACACCATTGAATGAGAGTGAGAGGGAATGTTTCATACTAACCAAAATTTTCGAAAACCTAAATAAACAGGTAACTACACTGAAAAAAATCATTTGCTGAAAACAAGAAAAAAAATACAATAAAAAACAGCCAAGGGATAATTTCTCCTGATTTAAGATGTATTTTCTTGTTCCAAGACAAGTCTTTGCTTAAAATAATGCTTCTTCTTCTTCCTTGCCTCGTTCTTTATACCGCTCCATGGTTCCGCGTTGCTCGACCTGCGGTGTAGGCACATCGCCCGTTTTGGCGATAATTTCTCAGCATATTTCTACAGGCAGCTCTATCTTGGATCGTGTCATCGCCGAGACCAATGCGTTGTTGTTGCTTTTTCATTTGACACATCCAGGTGTTCTTCGGTCTGCCTCTGGCCTTAGGTCCATCAAGTGGAACTTCCATTGATATCGCTCTCTTTGTGGGGTTCTCAGGCGGACGCCTTTGAACATGGCAATACCAATCCATTCGTCGGTCTTCGAGCTTTTCGGTGATTTGTTGGTCTATGGACAAGCTGCCTCGGATGTAGCTACTCTTGATGTGGTCCCTTTTGGTAACACTTAAAATAATGCTTATATATTTATTATTGTATTTTTTTCTTGTTTTTAGCAAATTATTTTTTCAGTGTAATCTGACTTACTGTTAACGCAAATGGCCTGCGAATACATCCAGAAGAAGGTTCTGGTTTCTACAACATTTTGCCATAAATAAGAATTACGGAGGGCAAGTAAAAAATAAGGTCCCCTACGCTATACACTCGAGATGCTAGGTGAAATCCGGCAACACCGCCTTGATTGTTGGTTCCTCCACTCCATTCCCACTACCGGGAGCGATCGCTGCGACGCTCAGTGCCGGCCTAACAGCCATCCGTCGCGATGGAGCCCGCTATCGCCGTCGCACAGTGGGGCGGTAGAGGCAGACATTCAAAAAATGTATACCATTGGAGAGCTTTTGTGAATGATTCATCGCATAGTGAACATTTTGAAGTTTCTTTCTACAAAAAATTTCGGACCGATATCTGTCACAGTAGAAATCAGCGGCTCTCAAAGTGTAGAGAATTGATTTTGCAGTTTTTGCACATTTTTCCATAATCAAGTTTCAATGAAAACCCTGACTATAAATTAGGATAAAACTTTGTTTTATGATTTTATTTTCAATATTTCTCTCTCTATTACCCTAACTCCTAGTGGAGCATGGTGCGCTGACGACTACCATGTGTAGTCGTCAACGTTACAAAGACAACTGAATTCGGAGTGTGATTCGGTTGTCAGCCGTACCACTTCCTAGTCGCATTATTAGTTTATTATTCTATGATAAGAATATCTCTTATCATCTTCTTCTGAATAATAAACTTGCGACGAGTCGTGCCGAGTTTGGAAACTCGTTTCTCTATGAGTCTCTATATCACAGAGTGGTGACCGAACGATCACGGCCACAGAGCACGACGATTTTCAATATTTAGATTATAATTAATATGTTAGCATAAAAAAAGTAAAAAAAAAATTGGAAAAAAAAAATATTTAATTTTAATCATTGAAGGTCAAATTGACCCTAACTGGATTTTATTACATTGAGTTTTAACAACTACCTCCACGTGCCTCCAAGCGTCTGTCTATGCTACATTATTCCAGGAAGTCTCAAGATTACTAATATGTAAGAATCATAACCCCACAGAACCCCAGGCTACTTTTATAACCCATTGTGTTATGTCAAGTTGGCTGTTTTAGACACGCTTTTTGAATATCTACTGCAAAATATGTTGGGTCCTTTGAACCGGAGATAATCGTAGTTTTCATCCCATTGAACTAGTTTTTGGTAGAAAGTATAAAGGGACTCTCTCTTGACGTTCAGCCAAAATTTACCACCTCCCTTCCCCCTGGAGAGGAGCTATGGACGTTTTGACTTGAACAAGTTTTAGTAGGCGAATCAGGCGTGTCCTTGGTCGGAGCAACTCAATTTTTGGCAAACATCAACTTCATTTTATTAAGAATATTTCCCTAAATTATGCTGGCTCAACTAGCATTTCTTGCAGAGTTACAGTAAAAAGTGTAAATGTCAAAAAATGATATATCCAATTTTATTTTTTGGTCTAGGGTATAATTTATCAATTGTGTTATATGTCATTGCAAAGGTAATTTTCAGTAGTTTAATGTGTCCTCGAACCATTTTGCTGTAACTTTTTTAGTTTTTCAAATAATTAGAAAAAACTGAAAAATTATCCCCTCTCCCCCCTTAAAATCGAAATAACTTCAAAACGGCTGATCCTATCTGCGTGAAACCAATTCCATTCGATTTATAATGGCCAAATACATTAAGATTGACCTGTTTTTATAATTGTTTCCAAAATTCGGGTTTTTCGCCACACTGTGGTCGCCGCCAAGTGTGAAATCCATGATCGGAGAGTAAGGCTTCGGGAGCTGGGTGACCAGGTTCCTGAGGTTTGTGAAAAAAACCATCGACAACATTTTGACCGAAAAACTTGGTTATCGCAAGATATGTGCGCGGTGGGTCCCGCATATGCTTTCAGAAACCCACAAACCCAATCGCGTAAAGTGTGCCGAGGGGTTTCTTCGAGAATGCGCCGAGAATACCGAAAAATCTTTGACTCGTATTTACGTATCAAAAAGCATTCACATTTTTATCTATCGATCAAAGTTCTAACTTTACTTTACCAATTCAACTTTGGCAATCATTATAGCCTCCATATCAATACCGAAACAATAGAACGTTGCTAATAAATACCACTAAATTCTCACAATTACAAAACCAACAAATGTATACTTATACATACATATGTACTGCAGTGGCGTAGATAGCTTTTCGGAGACGGGATCATTTTGCAAAATTACTTATACCTTTACGGTTATCAAGTGTTGAATTTCAGAATAACTATTTCTGTATTTATTACACTTTAAATTGACAGTTTTTTTAGCAAATTTGGTGCAAAATAGATTGCAATTTTGCCATACGAAAAAAACTGAGTCATCTATTTCTATTTCTATTCATCGATAATAATTTTAGCTTTTCTACTTCGGTGAGTATTCCAAATATCGTACAAATTTTCGCTACTGTAATTGCAGTATCAGAGCTTTTTATTGGGTTAAACCAGTGGTTCCCAAACTTTTCGGAGTCACGATCACGAAACACCTAGAATCGGCGTTTTTCAGGCCGGAACACCTCAAGACAGGGATTAAAATAAATCATATATGTAGTTATATGTCCAGGAAATTGTGAAGACGAGAGTTCGTTGGGATTGCTCAGTATATGTGGATAAAGTACAGCATTTGTGTTTTTAGATCGAAATTTTCCGATAACTCAGAAATTCGTGAGAAGATATTTCTAAAATTTCCAAACTTGTAGGACATTGTAGTAGCTATATATATTTGCTAAGTAAATTGCGAGGCCCTAGCTTTAAGCCAATTGTTTGAAAAGGATACCAAAAATGTGAGTAGAACTTAAAATTTGGACTGTTAAACATCCGTTTAAAAAATTCGTAGAAAAGTTTTGATTAACACAAATTTAATCCTCGAATTGAAATTCTAAAAACCTCGTCACAAACACTGTGCACATGCTTTATTTTCTGGTACACACTATATCCTTTTCTATTTCATATACAGTCAAACCTGTCTAATCGGACCACTGACGGGACCGATCAAATTTGGTCCGATTAGCAGGTGGTCCGATTACTAAGGGTGCCAGAAAAGTACAAAAAATGAATGAAATAATTTTTAAACGTTATTCATGAACATTGAACTTGTACAAAGGTTACCTATGCCCTATGCAATTAATGTTTTGAAACCGCTCAACAGCGTAACTACTTTGTGAGTTTTTTTTAATATGAATTCTCCCCACACGCAGTTCCACCGAAATTTTGAATATTCTTCAATATTTTATCAAGCGTTTCTATAATCAAAGTCATGGTTAATGGTTCAAGCAATCCTCCCTTTAACTTCACTTGCATCTTCATGTCTCAGAAACTCCAGAATACCAGAATTGTCTCACCACTGCATCTACCGAACACTGATTCAATGGTTGATGCTGTCTACGAAATTTCCCGTGGTCATGGGAAATAATGAAGTGTATGTAGTAACAAAATTTCTAAGATTTTTGTTAGTCAACAAAATGTCTTGCCGCGTTGCCTGTCTGTTGGTCAATTTCCTCGTACTGCTCAAATAAGAATCAATTTGAAGTTTTGGTCCGATTTTGGAGATTTATCCAGTGGATGGTCCGATTGTGGAGGTACGTCTAGTACTGATCCATCTAATTGGAGTCACCGATCGTGGTCCATGGTCCGATTAAGAGGTGGTCCGTTTATAAAGGTTATTTTGTATGAAAAACCAAATAAAATTGACCAAGGGTGGTCCAATTAGAAGGTGGTCCGATTATAGAGTGGTCCGACTAACAGGTTTGACTGTAGTAGAAAGTTGTAAAAGAAAATCGGTCGAGTCTCTGATGCTGGTCAAATATTTTACAGTTAAGTTGATTTCCGGTACATTGTAGCAGACTAAGCTTCGGAATTTTAAAACTTGTTGTTTGAATTTTTCCAATTTTAGGATATCTTTGCGAAACCCCTGAGAGATCTTCACGGAACCCTAGGGTACCGCGGAACTCCCTTTGCTTAAAATAGTCCTGGTTATAGCTTTGAGAGTTCTTCGTATTAAATTCAATAAATCTTTATAATCTTATGTACAGTATATTTTTTCTGTGGAAGAGCCATCCGTGTTCCACATTATTTTTTAATTTTTGAACCGAACGTTAAGATTTTCCGGCGACAAATTTTCAATCAGTGCATACATTTAATTTTTCCAGTAGAACTTCTATATCCAATGTGGAAAAGTAGATGAACGTAAAACCCTGGGCTATAAATACTCTTTTTTTTCTATTGCAGTTCTGAAAATGGTTTCAGGTTTTTATGAAACACAACACACCTTCAATAATTCTAGCAAAAAGTTTACTTTTGCTTTGTTTTGCGTACCTAAATGAATAAGAAAAAAAAGTGTAATCGAAGGGGGGATTGATCCCCTTAATCCCCCTCCCTTATCTACGCCACTGATGTACTGACATAATAGAGAAATTAGAGAATTGAGTATATTTATCCAAGCAATAATTGTTCAAAAAAAATGAAGGACTTGTTATTAATTTAAAAAAAAGCGCATACGTACATATTCATTGGCAGACAAATTTTAAGTTCGTAACATAATATCTATGGCACCAGAAAATATAATACATGATAATTAGCAAAAATATGCACAATTTGCGGGAAATATTAGATGCGTTTTTGACTATCCAGGACATAAAAGCATAAACAAATTGGAACATCAAGTTGGGTACGAGTTGTTAGAACACAACTGTCAAATTTGTATGCAAAGTTTGCTGTTCTCTCCTGTACTACGCACCTATTAATTTCCATAAACTAGTTGTGTTGTGTACATGAGCTGATTTAAATCAAATTAAATTTTTCCCGCCTACATTTGGACGTATCGTATCTCAATAATGAACATCCCATAAAAATATCCAAGACAACAACATTTGCATCTGCTAAACGGGAAATTCGCGCAAAATTTCCCCTGGGAAAAACTCCGAAAGTTCCAATTCACAATAGTATTTATTCGAGCTACAAACCGGAAACGACACCTTGTTAAAACATACTCAAGTGTCACCCTAGGCACATCAATAGATGGATATATAGCAGGGACTCACACCCCACTATTATTCGGAGATTTCACAGTAGAGTCTCGCTATAAGGACGGCATTTCCATACATATGGCGGTTAAACAGATGACTGAAACTACCATTTGGTATAAGAGCTTCAAGGAAAATAAAATGCAATTTGCGGCGTGTGACTGGGTTAGTGTAGGACTCATTTGAGTTAATGTTTAAAGGAATAGACACATGGATTTAACGTTCATTTAAAGTTAAGACGATTTAACAACTACTACGAAATGTATTTCGTGATAAACTTTTCAATTTTGATTTCAATTGTATGTAATTTAGTCCAGGCTTTATATTAAATCAGAAAATCACTGTGGTGAAAACTATCAATGAAGCGTCGATACTATGGCATGCCTATGATATAGATTCGTTTGTATTTATTTTCTGCTTTGTAACAGTTGTGTGAAATTCTCTTAGGTTGAACTTTTCCGCCAGCAGAAGTTATTACCTTTGGACTGGTACGGAAGTTTCTATATCACAGAAAAATTTCAAAAATAACAATTTTGAAGAACTTTCGAAAAATTGACACTGTGTCTGGAAATTTGAAAAACTGACCCTGCGTGAGAAAAAAAAATGGAAAAACTTGCCCTGGTTTTCTTTTGTTTTTGGGTCGACTCTTTGAAAGGCTGAACGAAGACAGGACTAGGACTTTCAGCAAAATATGCGCTGCAACATGCTCTATATAGGCTCCTTGACTATCCGTTTATGAACAAATTTTATTTCGAAAAATTGGCCTTGTTTCTAAGAAAATTTAAAAATGAGATCTATTTCTGGAAAAACTTTGGAAAAAACTAAGCACTGATTTAATTACGCAGTTGCTTTAATTTGTCATTCATGTAAAAAAGGGCTGTTCTACACTTGTTTTTACATAATATTGTGAACAATTTAAAATAAATAAATGATATCAGAAAATTGTTGATCTTTTTTTGCAATGTTCTTTTTTTACTGGTATTTATATTTTTAACTAAACGTCTAGTAATTTCTATGAATTTCCGATGAACGCCTATTAGGCAGATGTTTTTGTCGTCTCGACCGACTAATTTTTAACGTAATAAATCCTTTTCACAAACTTTTCCTATTATGTACAAAACTTTCGAAAACTCCATACCACAAAACCTTTGTCTTTCTCTTACAGATAATTAATTCCGCATTGTCTCTTTGGCAATATGCCCTGAATCTCGACAGATAGCACACAAGAAAAAAACAGCAAGAGCATCTGGAATTTATCTGAATCTATTCGTCCTGATTCCACAAATTTTTCCGCTTCATTCACATGCAAACTTTAAGGATTGCTTTCATTGTTTCCAAGATCAAGTATACTTTTTGCCTGCGAAAACCCAATCAAAAGGAAATTGAACCAATTTTTTGATCTATGCAATCATTAAACCAATATTTGTGTGGTCGATATAACCCAGGAAAATCTCTTTAAACTGGAAATATACTTAACGGTAGATTCATGATCAAAGTATCGAATAGAATTACACAAGGAAAGAGTCGAAAAGTAGAATGTCAGATGAAATCAAATGAATAGCCAATCTGTTCGCTATACGCTCTATTGACCTTGTTCCTTTCGTGAAAGAAATGCTGGAAATAACTTTATGAATGAATTCTTGAGAATATGTTTTGAGATGAAAATTAAGTATATATGTACATCTGTATTAGTGTATCGTCATGGATAATTGAAAGGATATGTACCTACATTTGGGAGAAGATTATATTGATTTTTAATCAACGTGAGGTTTGAGGTTTCTCTGAAGTACAAAAAGTACAAGACAAAAATTTCATATTTATTGTTAACCCTTCTGTCGGCACAAAGGTCTGGCCAGACCTTTGGCACTATATTTTGGTCATAAAAGTATAGAAGATGAAATCGCAGCGACTTCATATTTCATGATATCCTAGAATAATATGTTTAGAAGCATTTTGCAAAAATTTGAAAAAATCGGTTGAAGCTTTGAGTTTGTTTTTGATGATTTTAAATTTATAGTGCTTTTTGATACCCAATAGGTCTGGCCAGACCTACAGTTTTACCCCCCATTCTTCTCTTGATGTAAAAGGTGCAAATATGAAATTCTCTTAAAATTATCCTATTTATGATGTAAGAATGTCATTAAAATTCAATTTGTACTATAAACGATAATAATAACTCAGATTTTTCTTTAAAAAGCCGTGAAGCTCGGGAAATAAGTATGCCTAATTTCATCACCTTTTATAACATCACCTAATCAACTGAGATTTGATTCAAGGAAATTAAAACCATTTTTTTTCCTTTGTAATAGTTAGCACTAAGTATGAGAGACTTACAAACGTCTTTCTAAATAGATTTAATCAAGAAATTTACGAAAAATTTAGAATTAAATGATTTTCGCCCTTGAAAATTCCTTATTTCTTTCCACCTACTTCCCTAAATTTGCAGACTAATATCGAGCTGAAATCTACTAACAAAGCGCCAAATATTTGCCCAAAGATATTGGTATTGAAAAATGCGAACAAAGTTTCTATTAGGTATATGTCATGAAAATAGAGAAGCAAAAAGGGATGAAAATAAGGGAAAAACATGTTTATAATAATACCACCTCAAAATATGTCCACTTAAAAACGTTACTAGTGTATCTACAAAAATTATTTTAATACTTTTATTGTTTAAAAATGGCGGTAAAGAACTGATAGAATGATTCTACCGATAAAAATTTCACCTTTTCTAAAAAATAAAAGTTTTTTCTCAGTAGGTCCAGCCAGACCTATTGGGTATAGAATATGCATATTGTAGTAGGTGCCGACAGAAGGGTTAAGCTGATTTTTTTTTCTCTTCGTTCAGAATGGGTGAGGTTATAAAACACAACGTTCGCGTAACGTTTCGCGTTTTCCGAAACGTTTCCTATTGTGTTCTGTAAACGCATAGATCCGGATCAGACTTGGTGTTCCCATCGCCATCTCTCGGAAAGTGACAAATGTGACAATTGACACATCACAGCTGATACGTTTTGCTCGAAAATTAAAATTTCCAGTTTTAAACGAGATGCAGATACATTTTATTTTGATTATAAATAGTTTAATAAATAAATGAGGGCGATAATTCACGGTTCGACGGCAGATTGTAAATTTCTGTCAATCAATCAAGCTATGCCTCGCAAGGGGGCGCTTAGAGGATCTGTTTGTAGGGAGAAGTTTCTGATCCGTAACGGCCGGTTGATTTGAAACGTTGCGCGAAACGTTGCGCAACGTTGTGTCTTATAACCTCACCCAATCTATACTGGGATATTTTTTTTATATTTTAAGCTAGTACTAGTAGAACGAAAGATACTTACAGACAATCAATTAATTAGAATAATTAGATGATACCATTTCCTAATTTCTGTATCTATAACCTTACGTTACCTATATCTTACCAACCAGAATGATTTTTCAAACATCCGTACATAAAAGTATCCACTTGACATCAGTGCGTATAAAGATAATCCATCAAAGAAATCGATAGCTTCTACGAAGATTTCCCAATCAGCATTCATCTGTCATACGTGTGTACAACAAATATCTTTCTATCTTACATAAATATTTTCAGCGGAGAACGCATCGACATCAAGAGCTTTTCATGCAGAATTTTTTGTTAACCATGATCATATTCCGTTTGCTTTTGGCATTAAAACATATCTTCAGTAATGCACATTAATATTGCACATTTCCTAGGTATATTATGCGAATTCACCAATGTGTCGTCGCTCGTCGGCACATATTTTCTCAATAATACCGCATACACATTATGATAGGAATCAGTTTTGGAATACAATGCACTTTACGAGAGAGAGAAACAGTGCACGTCTTGCTGTTGTATACATACATTGCGCGATTTGCAATTGCATCTAACTTCATTCCAGGATGCCGCAATTTGAATTGATATTGCTTTGTTGCTAGCTACCCGATCCGATCCATGAATCGCGGGAAAACATCGAAAATGCATTTAAAAAGGAAAAACTATATGCCTTTGGCTGTACGCATATAGTGTTGAGGATTTTTATCTTTTAAGGCGGAATGTTTCGATACTTCTTCTATTCATGTAAAGTAAACTTGACTATACGTCCATTTGAATTTGCACACTTTTGTGTACATAAACAGGGTGGGCCATTTAAAGTGATTCAATGTAAACCATGCATATTTTTTTATTTGTTAATATTTTTTCTGAAACTTGGAGGCAATAAGCTAAAACACATTGAAGATATT
The DNA here is from genome assembly GCA_949715475.1 of Microchrysa polita. Lineage (NCBI taxonomy): Eukaryota > Metazoa > Arthropoda > Insecta > Diptera > Stratiomyidae > Microchrysa > Microchrysa polita. The sequence goes on along the minus strand of OX454418.1, from coordinate 5,632,364 downwards.
TACATGAGACAATGGCGCCGGAACAGGGGGGGCAGCGGGGGCAACTGCCCCCTCAATATTTTGGCTAAAGGGGCAATTAGTATATTGCACTATATTAAAAATGAAGAATAATTTATTTTATATTTATATACGTATACAATGTATATATTCAATTTATTATTCTAGTAGTGGATATTTGTTTTCCATGATGGAATATTTGTTTCGCAGAAAGTTGCATACGTGCATCTAGTGCATGTATCCTACGAGTATGTACATAATCATTCCATTTTCATTTCTTCTGCGTTAACAAGAGTACCTCGAATTAACGACAAGGCCAACGATAGCGAAACTATTGACCGTTGATCAACGAAAACGAGGAAGTTTTTCATTCTCCTTGTCAGAAAACCGTACCGTTGGTAGAGAATCTCACAGTAAAATTGGGCTGCTATGCTCGATTTCCATATTGTTGATTATCGGTCACAGTTAACTTTTTGAGAGTATGCCGGAAGCTTCACCTACATGTTGCGCCGAAATTGCTGATCACTTTCGAAGCATATCGAGCACAGCAAGTTACGGCTAGTAACATTACTTCTAACGGTTCCAGCATCAGCTGCATCATCAGAAACGTCGTTCGGTGCTTTACGACGTCTTTAACATGGCTACATTCAACAATGACACATCTTATCCTTCTCCATGTTCACAGGGAACGAACAGGGAATTTAGATTCCTCAAAAATCATGAATGAATTTGTTTCCCGAAGAAACCGGAAAACAACCTAATTTTTTAAAGCTATATAAAATGAAGAATATGTTTATATCATCAAAATGGGTAACAAAAAGAAACTTAAAAGGCTAGTCTCTAGTATGTATTTTCCAAAATTATTAATGGTGTAGTCATTTTGTGATTTCAGATTGCAAAGTGTGGTGGAGAATTTTTTATGTTTTATTAGAGGGTTGAGCTTGAATCCGGAGCTTGCCACCAAATTTTTTTTTTGGGAGGATGAGGCTTAAAACTCCGAAAGTGTACATTTCTCCGATAACCTGTGCTTGAACATGTTAGAAAAAACATAATTGCGGGTACAACGCACCATTCATCTTTAAAATGCGTTAAGCGGTATCTGTACAATTGATAGTCATTTTTTTGTGTTTTTTTATATGATTTTGACCCTGTTTCACAACGAAATGTTTGTGCTGAGCACTCCAAATAAAAAACAAAACAAAAAACAATTTTTTCCCACATTTTGCAATCTACTAGGTTTATCACGTGCTAACTACACTATCAGTGCAATATATCTAATGAAGAGCTTATACTGAGGTGAGGGGTGGCTCACTTTCACTAGGGCTTCGCTTGTGGTAAGTACAGGACCCTCAGCTTTGTAAAGAAATTTGCGATTTTATTTATTTTGCGAATATTCTCTAAATAAGGTTTCGAAACCCAAACTTTCCATTTGAAAACATAAGAATCAAAATTTGCACATTTTGTAGTTTCGCATTTTTATATTTTCAAATCCGATTTTCAATAATTTTGAATTTTTATGTTTTTATACCGAAACTTTCGAAAATTTGGGTTTCAGACCCAATGTAGAGGTTATTATAGCGGAAGTCGTAACTGTCACAATTTAAAAATTAAAATCGCCCAAATTCCACAAAAAGTGCAAATTTTTGCCTCATTTTTTTAAATCAAGATTTTCGTACTTTTTGAAAAACTTCCGAATAAAGAACACTAAAAATTACAAAATTTTTATTTTAAAAATGAGATAATTAAGATAATCAAAATTGAAATTGTTTGTTTGGCTCACTTAATGAGGCGCATTCAAATGCACATTCTGCACATATATTAGAGCTGGTCCTGGCTAGAGGTCCGGTATATAACCGCTTAATTTAATATGAATTTGAGAAAAAAAATCTTGCCCCCCCAATAAAAAATTCGTTCCGGCGCCACTGATCATAAGATTACAAATAGATTTAAATTGAAATAGCGTTGATTTAGGTGCTTTTTTAGAAGAGACATGAGGTTCTATGAATAAAATGCTGCTTCGCTTATTACTTGGCTGAACAGGCAACAACAATTTACATTTGAATCGCCCGGTTTAGCAAAGCATTAAGCAAAGCATTTTTTTTATTCATGCGACCTATGGTATTTAACAGGTCTTAATTCTATAAAACATATGACTGTGTAAAGATAGAATGGTATTTCCGCATATTTAATAGCTTGTCCTCAACCCTGTCTTAGGAAATATCACAGTAAGTCAATTCACTGAGGAAAAAAACTTTTAAAATGCGTTCTAAATTAATAACAATCTTCTTAAGTCGGCCATTTCAATCAGGCATATCTCAGACGACACTACCAACGTATTTTCGATAATTTTTTTACATTTCCGTACAGGACTTAATTTTACCAACATTTAAGATCAACAGCAAATATGTATGTAGCTTATCCGATTTAGCTTCGCAATTAGCCAGAGAAAAACAAGGAATCATACGACTGAATACAACTGAATCGGTTTGCAATTATAAACAAATAAAAATGTTTTATGCATGCTTTACATTGAATCAATTGAAATGACCCACCCTGTACGGTAGATGTTCCTATCATACGGTTGCAGGTGAGTTACCCGATCCTTGACGGCGGCAAGCATTTGTTGATGAAAAAACGACAACGTGCGATATGTTCGCTGATTGTATACAGGGTGTCACGCTTATGTTGAAAATGATAGGGTATCAACCCATAAATGTTTGAATAAAGACGTTATTAAAAGAATTGGTATATTTTTTATCGATAGTGTTTTCGTTCGTGAAAATCATATCTTGTCGGGTAAATTAAACATCCACATATTCCCCAAGTAACAATTCGTATGCTTTAAGGAAGCACTTCATCCTGTAACATTCATATAGTAACACAAAATCAGTTTATCGTGTGACATCGCTTATATAAGTATTTTGATCCAATAAAAACTCCTTAAAACACTTAACGGAAAGCTTAAAAAGTTCTTATATAATCAATTCACTACATCCAATAAGACTTAGATAACACTTCTCAAAACGTTAACCTAAAAAGATGCTCCATTAAATACTTCTTGGTAGTCTTTATTGAATGACATACATATAAACACACATGACTGAAATCAACACACACACATGCATATAATCTTCTATAGCTCTGTCGATTTCATTTTTATAGTGTGACATTCGTGTGATCATCCAATAAATTGCTCAGCGTAGTTTTATAGAAGGATGAACTTTGCGTTTTTTTAAAGAATTGACACTTATGAAGTGCTCTGGAACACTACGTTTCTTGAATTGAATTCATTGAAATATTGCATGAAACCAACATCTCCTCACTCATTCTTAACTTATGAATCAATTAAGATAATATCAGCGCAGAAACTGGCTGCATTTTATTGATGAACGTGTGAATTTAATTAGCTTCAACTGATTGACATATAAAGAAGAAGGTGCATTGCGGAGCATTTCGATAGAAGCAACGAACCACTTGTAGTGTTTACGAGCAATGCTGACTATATGTGAGGTTGGCCGAGTGGTTAAGGCGTCGGACTTGCTGGTTCGACGCTGGCTGCGGGATTTTTTTTTCTTTTTTTTTTGCAAACGCGAGAAAATGACAGAAAATGATGACATAAGACATATGATGTATGTCTCTTTCAAAGTGTAATTCAGTGCTACAATAAGCTTCAATTGGATCAAAAAAACGGCGCCAAATGCCATTATTGGACTATTATTCAGTGTTTATACCCTGTAAAGTGCCCCTATTATCGTTTGAAGAAAATATTCTACGAAGAATTATAGGGATGAAATTGTTACTTGGGTCATCTGTTCCTGAATTTAATTTTAGATTCAGAGACCAAATAAAATTCACATAAGTCGATTTAGTACTATTTTCAAAAATATTAAAGTTTCTTCAGAAATCCAAACTTTAGAGAAACTTTTAAATTTATTTTTTCTATTGAATATTTAAAGAGTAGTTTCAATTATCTGTTTTTTTTTTAATGAAGGATGATAAAATATAATCCTCGAAGTCTAGAAACTATGTAATAAGTTTTTGTTGTAATTAAACGCGGACGCAGACCACTGTCTGTTTAAATCATTCACCCTTTCACGTTGTTTTCTCGCTTTGAAGTGTTTTATCCAGGGCCGACCCTAGAGGTGGGCGAACTGGGCAGTCACCCGGGTCACCACTTTCAAGGGGCCACCACACCATAGAATCTTTTATTTTCCGGGCCACCACTCAGAAAGTGCTCCACTCTCTGGGGGCCTTCACGCAAAAAGATAAGCATACCTGATGCATCACACCACGTCACATCTTATCGGAAATTTATAAATGTTCGAACTACAAAAGCTTCAGGATAAACCTAAGTCTATTCTATAAAAAAAAAAAAATCGTGGAATTACCTGGTTCCAAAAATATAGAAATTTGTTTCGATTGAAAAATTCAAGTAATGCTTATGCGCAAATATTTTCAAAAATTCATCATCATCATCAATGTGGCACGATAGCCCGACGTCGGGCCTTGGCCGCCTGAATCGTTGACCTCCAATTGTCGCGGTTACGTGACCTCGTCCTCCAGTTTCGGAAGCCCAGCAGCTGGTGGGCGTCTTCACCTACGGAGTTCTCCCAGCGAGCTCTCGGTCGTCCACGCAACCTCGCTCCGTCAATTCGTTGTGCGTTCATCACTTTCTTTGGCATGCGATTATCGTCCATCCGTTGTACATGCCCCGCCCATTGCAAACGTTGAAGCTTCACGATTTTCGCTACTTCCAGCTCATCGTACAATTGATACAACTCATGGTTGTACCGGATGCGCCATTGGTCTCGCTCGCGAACGGCCCCGAAAATTCGCCGAAGGACCTTTCGTTCGAATCGGTCTAGCAAAATTTCGGAGGCTTGGGTGAGGGTCCATGTTTCGCAGCCATAACATAGCACGGGTCGATGATCGTTTTGTACACGCGGAGCTTCGTGTTCCTGTGCGCAAGTTTCGAATTAATTATAGGGAGGACCGAGAAATATGTCTTATTGGCTAGTTGTATCCGTCGCTTAATTTCGTCGGTTTCGTTGGCGTCCTTTGATAAGTTACAACCCAGATAGTTGAAGTTGTCTACATACTCGATATTAAGGTCCCCCACTGTGATGCTTGAATTTGCTGGCGTCCTTGTTTTCGATTGCATCATGGCCTTTGTTTTGCTTTCGTTGATATGTAGTCCAACTTCCTTTGCGGCGTTATTGAGGTTATGCAGAAGGCTTTCTGCATCACCCAACCTTCGAGACATGATGTTGATATCGTCGGCGTACGCTACTAATTGAGTCGACTTGATGAGTAGCGTTCCGCTGCTGTCCATATTCATGGCTCGAATTACATACTCCAAAGCAAGGTTGAAGAGCGTCGGCGCCAGCCCGTCGCCCTGCTTGAGTCCAGTACGAGTTTCAAATAGGTCAGTGAGTCGATTCTGCACTCTGACCTGCGAGACGGTATTAGTCATCGTCATCCTTGTGAGTCGCACTAACTTTGCCGGTATACCAAAATTCAGCATAATGTTGTACAGTACACTTCGATCGATACTGTCGTATGCCTGCTTGAAGTCGACAAAGATTTGGTACACGTCGATGTTATATTCCCAGCACTTTTGGAGTAGTAGCTTCACTGTGAAAAGCTGATCGGTCGTTGATCGACCAGGTCTGAAGCCGCCTAGATACTCGCCAATGATTCGTTCTGCGTACGGATTAATTCTCTTATCAAGAATTTTAGATAATATCTTATAGGCTGTACAAACTAATGATATGCCCCTGTAATTCTCACACTTCAGCTTGTCACCCTTTTTGTGGATTGGGCAGATTATGCTTTTGCGCCAATCTTCGGGGATTTCCTCGTCGTTCCATATTTTCAGCAGTAGCACATGTACAGCGTTGGTCAGGCACGTTCCACCATGCTTCAGCAGTTCTGCTGGGATCTCGTCAGCGCCGGGCGCTTTATTATTTTGAAGCGACTGTATGGCAAGACTCACCTCCTCTACTGTTGGGGGTAGAACGGGAGGGCCTGGTTCGGCTAACTGCTCAAGAGCTGGCTCCGATTCTGCACCTGTAGGTTGTCTTCACCAAATAGTGATCGCTGTCGCAGTTGGCTCCTCGATAGGATCGAACATCTAGGACATTAGAAGCCCATCTCTTGCTGATCAGTACGTGGTCGATCTGGTTCACGGTGTATTCATCTGGAGACTTCCAGGTCTGCTTGTGGATTCGTCGATGAGGGAAGCATGTAGAGCTTATTACCAGGTTTCTGCCGCTCGCGAAGTCGATAAATCGCTGACCGTTGTTGTTGTTTTCGTCGTGGAGGCTATGACCTCCAGTAGTTCCCCTATGCCAGCTTTCATTTCCGACTTTTTCAAAAATTGCTGTTTTAAAATTCTAAAGCTTAGGCTGCCTATCGTACTATCCCTATAAAATTCATAAAGAATGAAAACCGCAGAAATTGAGTTTGAATTTCGTAAAAACATCGATCAAGTCGCATCCATCTGACGGATGGTATTTCAAATGCTTGGCGAGGGAAAAGCATTGATACACGTTGACCGATTTTTTTACGGCTTTGACGTATGTGCCAAACACATAAAACAGATCAGGAATTTGGGATTTATTTTGAAGCGTAAATAGTCCGACAATATTTTTCTTTCAGCGAAAGCTCGACAAAATAATTCAAATTTGCTGTGATTTAACTAATGATGATGAGAAAAGATTAAAATTTTACAGGGTAAATAAATACGTATTTTTTAGAAAGAGCTAGCTGACAGTGGCAGCAATTCTATTGTTTTTCCTTAAGACCTGGATAGACCTCGGGCGGAATGAAAATGAAATTTTTGTCCGCTGCGATTTTCTCAATGAAAATGCATGCTTACTGTCGTGGAACATGTCGGAAATGATGCGGAATTCCATAAGCTACAATCCGAATATGGTTCCAAAATTTTTCTCGGCCATTTTATGTATTATTTTTCGATTCCCCGGTCATTAGATATTTTCCATGGTGAAATGACCGGGGAATCGAAAAATAATACATAAAATGGCCGAGAAAAATTTTGGAACCATATTCGGATTGTAGCTTATGGAATTCCCCATCATTTCCGACATGTTCCACAACAGTAAGCATGCATTTTCATTGAGAAAATCGCAGCGGACAAAAATTTCATTTTCGTTCTGCCCGAGGTCTATCCAGACCTTTAAACCTAACAGGGGTTTTATGAGATATTTACAACTCACCAGTCGCAGAATTTAAAGCATTGCTATTTTTGCCTATACGTCCAGAGCAAAGTCTTCATTTTTTCTTGTTCGCTAAGCTCAATTAGACAAAACAAAAAATATGGCCTTTCACTCTATTAGCGAATGGTATAACGAGCCAGTAAAAATGTTTAAGAAAACTGTTTTGTGGCTTATCTTTGTAAAATGTTTATAAGGAAGGGGATAATTTTCATTTGCCATTCCCAGCTCTCGTGCTTGCAGTTTCGCCTTACTGGAATATACAGTGCTTGAAAAAAAATTGGGCCAAGCATTTTATGGTCATTTTTTACTTTTTATGCTAAAAGTCTTGCAAGTAATTAGGACAATAAGGTTTTATTGGCTTTGGTATGAGTACACTATCTATAAATTGTGAAAAAGTGAAGATGAATAGTCATTTGTCAAGCGGAAATAGAGTGATAAGGAAGAAAGTGTAGCTTGTCTAACAAAATGGGAAAAGTTAGTGCGAAAAAAAGAAATATTTTGGTTTTGGCGCGTGAAAATCTGACTACACGTGAAATAGGTGAAAAGCTGGGTGTTGCTAAAAGCATCGTGGCGTGGATATTAAAGACTTTTCTAGTAAGGGGCACTAGCGAGGGGAAGAAATTCCCTGGACGACAAAGGAAAACTACTCCATTGGATGATGGCCTCATAGTTTTGCAAAGCCGTCGGAACCGTTTCAAGACTTCAGCCGATATTAGAAACGACCTAGTTCGAGCAACTGGAAATCAAGTTTCGTTCAGACTGGTAAGAAATAGGCTTGTCAAAGCTGGTTTACGTGCATTAAAGCCAGTCCATAAACCAGATTTTGCGTTACGAGTCAGGCAGAAACGATTGCAATGAGCCCAGGAGCATGCTTCTTGGACTCAGGAGATGTGGAACAGGGTAATCTTTACGGTTCAATGTCCATTTAGGCGATGGTCGAATTCTTGTGCGGTGGGAGCCTCGAGAAAGATTAAGCGACGAGTGTCTGCGAATACTTCCTCCGAAATCTGAAGGAGTCATGGTGTGGGGATGTTTTTCCGGCGATGAAAGGGGTAGAATCACCTCCCTAAATTCAAAGGGGACAGCTTCGGTATATTTGGAAGTCTTGGAGAACCAATTGGAACCATGTGCTCTAGAATTATTCGAGGATACCGTGAGATTTATCTTCCAACAGGATAATGCACCATGTCACACTGCCAAAGATGTAAGTATTAAGTGAACACAAGTCTAACCTTTGATAATAATTGGTAAATTGATCCAACAAAATTATCTTTTTTTTTAGGTGAAGAGCTACTTCCAGGAGAACAATATCGACGTCTTGGATTGGCCTCAATACAGACCCGACTTGAGTCCGATCGAGAATATCTGGAGTATGATGAAGCTGGAAGTGGCTAGGAAGCGCTCAGTCTCAATTCAGGCATTAAAAAGGCTAATAATTGAAACTTGGGACCACAACGTGGAGAAATTTGTCCTAATTGATAAATCGGAGGTGTTTAGCTGTAATTAAAGCCAGAGGTGGCCCAACTAAATATTAATTGTTAGCTATAAAGCTCTAAAAACCAATAAAAATATTTTAAAAAAATCAAAACAGTTTACTCTATTTTCGCCGAACAACTTTTTTCAGGTAAAAAATGTCCGTCTTCATTTTTTTTCAAAATTGTTACTAAAAATGCAGGTAGGGAATTTTTCGTGGAATAATCTTTTCTCTCTCGATTACCGTAACTCCTAGTGGAGCATGGTGCGTTGATGACTACCGTGTCTAGTCATCAACCTTACAAAGACAATTGAATTCGGAATGTGATACGGTTGTCAGCCATACCACTTCCTAGTCGCATTGTTTGTTTATTATTCTACGATGAGAATATTTCTTATCATCTCTTCTGAATAATAAAACTTGCGACGAGTCGTGCCGAGTTTGGAAACTCGTTTCTCTATGAGTGTCTATTTCACAGAGTGGCGACCGAACCATCACGGCCACAGAGCACGACTTAATCTTTTAATTGCGTCTTAATTGAGGCAAACTCAGAAAAAAGAGAAAAGGAAGTAATATTGTGCGAGAGAATTGAAGCAATTTTGCTGAAGAGTTTGTTTAGTGTTAGTGCAGGGGAAATTATGCATAGGCGCCGTATAAATTTGAGTGCTTTATGAGGGGGGCTTGGAGGGAAATTTAAAATGTGTGATTAATTTGCATTAGGTGGTCAAAGCCCGACGCACGTCGGGCCATCGACACTAATGATAATATATCTGATGCTGAAAAAAATTAAATAAGGAAATATGAATGTATGTAAAGTAAAGTAAAGTTATCTACGACATTTTTTGGAATAGAAATGATGTGGAGTAAACCTGAATATCTGCTCCTAGCGTGGTCCATCCAGATAGATGCACTCGGCAGGTCTTGCATCTTCGCGTCTATCTGAACGTTGTGATCTTGTCTATGTTTGTTCCCACATTGAACACTAAAGAGATAGATATAAACAGAGGTTATGATCACAATGATATTATCCGTATGCCGCCAAATAGCTGATCAATTACTTCAAAGCTGCCTACTAAAGTGTGAACAAACAACAAAAACAATCATATGACTTCATTAAAAGCAAGAACAATGCAGTGGAAAAGTTGCGAACATTACCAGCATATGTGTAAGCTATGAAATGCTGCCGCTGCTGCTGCTATTCAAAGCAGTAACAGCTCGCGAGTCAGTTAGTAATTATAATTATAACGAGGCTAATTTTGGGTGCGGCCAATATCCCCCTTTAGTGCGAATATATTTGTTTGTACATATTTTTTTGTATAGTTTCGATAAAGACACACTAATATAAGGTTTGATTGGAATTTAGCTAAATTTTAGGGGAACCTAATTTTAGGGGTTATGGGTGGTTGGCGCATAATGATCCAATGGTCCGATTCTATCGACTTTGACATATATTTTGTAGCTTCAAAAAAAACACATTTCAGTGAGTTTTGGTTTGAATTAGCGCACAAATAAAAAAAACAATTCTTAGAAGAGCTTAATTTGGTGGTTTGGGTTTGTATGGCAGCCTCATGACCTCATTTTTTGTTCTATCTATAGGAACACATTTGTGCCAAATTTGGTCAAAATTGGTGGACAAATAAAAAAGTTTTTTTTAGAAGGGCTTAGTTTTGGGCTTTGGGTTTGTATGGAAGCTCCACGACCCCATCATCCGATTTTATCGATTCAAACATACAAACTGGCTGCAGCAAAAAGAAGCATGTGTGCAAAATTTCAGCTTCATAGCTTTTAAGACGGCCCAGTAAAGCACTTCGCAACAGACGGACAGACTGACATCGCCCAATCGACTCAGCTCGTCATGCTGATCATATATTTATATTGTCGCAGATGTCTCCTTCAATGTGTTACAAACATCATGCCAAAATTAATATACCCTTCGGTTGACTCTACGAGCGAATGGTATAAAAAAACATTAAACTGGATGTATGTACAGTAGGGCCTCGGTTTTCGTCGGTAATTGGTTCCTAGAAATCGCGACGCAACACGATACAACGCAAAACGAATTGTGAGTTTTCCATAGCAAATTTTAGAATTTTGTAATAAAATAACGACGCAACGCGAATTTTCACAACGCAAATCGGAAAAATGGTGTTACTTCTAACACAGCACAATACGAAAACAACGCAATGTGAATCGACGCAAATCGAGGCTCAACTGTATTACATAATTTCGGGTTTTCAATTCGCGAATTGCACTGCAACAAAACAACATTCATTGAAGGAAAAACATTGGTTTCAAACAACAGTCTTGATTCTAATCACTGCAAATCACGTTGTATAAGTCGATATTGTTCGATATACATACATCCAGTATAATTTTTTGTTTTTACTATGAACTGTCACGAACAAAAAAAAAAACAAAAGAAACTATGTCCCCCGTTTCATCGGCGCTAATGCATATACAACTTATTTTGGACATTAATTTGATGTGCTGGTGCAAAAATCCTGTTCGATGGGAAATTTCAGATTGACAAGTAGGTGCAATGATATATCGAGCATATGGACCGGGCGGGTAGAGTGCAGTAGAGGGTGTGTATCTCTCTTACCACCGCATATGTGGTGGAATTGCTTCACAGAATTTCGTGTATATATACGGTGGCATTACTTCCTTACTCTCTTGTTCGGTTGAGGCAAAGAATCAATTTCGCTAAAATATTGGCCAACTTTTAACTTCAACATGGTTTTATCGCAGAAAATCTTCTTGCCCATTTTTTTTTCCAGCACTGTATATATAACGGTAATTAACTATCAAAATTCTATTATGAAAAAAAAAACATTGGCAAAACGAAAACTTCCGCGACATCAAAAAGATTGTGAATCACTGATATAACGTGTGCAAAAAACATTCAGGCTGACACGGTCAGACATTGGAGTGTCATGCTATATCAGCACAATTAAACAAAAAAAATATATTGACAATCAAAAATTGAAAAACAAAAATGTTGGCAAAGGTTGGAGAGAATTCAGATGGAAGACTAATTTGTTTTTGAGTCAAATCACGAAACTTCAACTTTGAAGCTCTGTAAAAAGTAAAACTCTTATCCGATTTTAGTGTAGTTACTTTTATTATTTAGGTAAATTTATTGGTTGTAATAATCATCTTACTTTGCTATTCTAACCAGTCTAGCTTGGGAGATATTGAGGTTTAAATCTTCAAATGCCTGTGGCAGCTAAACGGGTAAGAATTGGGGCTATGTTCTAAACAACTTTTTTGTTGAAAATCACACGAGGAATCACAATCCGGTGCGTACATGCAGCAGTTTCGGGACACCCTGTATACATGAAAAATCGGTTTCAATTATTGTCCGAAACGGTAAAAATCTTTTGTAGTTTAGTAGGAAAGATCTCGGCCACTTAAAAGGACATTCGCCTGGGAAGACAATATGGAAGTTCCACTTGAAGGACCCAAGGCCAGAGGCAGTCCAAAGAGGCCCTACTATACAGAGTTGTCCTCGATATTGCCTGTAGCATTTGCAAGGAACGGTCTAACTCTTATGTCACAATACCCATTTGGAGGTTTATTCCTGTTAAATAAATTTCCTGACCCGATCTGTCTTAGGCATACATTCCTCAATTCAGAAGAGCAAGCCATATTGGACATTAGAAAACATCTGAAAAATTCCGTCTCATGCTACTTGCTATGTCGTGACACCATTGCAATCACTATTCCACCCAACTTCCGATAAAGTATGTCGTGACAGATTCAGTAGAACATATAGCATGGTTTCACGTACGTATATAACACGCTTGATGTCATCTACATCCATACGAATTACTAAGAGCACACACAAGAAACACGCACCATTCTATCTTGTTCTTTTCAGCATTCCTACATAGAGAACTTCACTTTCGCATTGTATGCCAATCTCCAAGGATATCGATATTGTACCCGCTCGTATCATGCTCATTTGCACCCACCACCGCATCTTTCCGAGTCACGTTCTCGCGTCCATGTAATGTTATGTTAGCATAGCTAACGACCTCCAAGTCCTTGGCATCTTCATGCGTTGCCGGAAGCATTTGAAATATGCCTATAAGTTTAATATGCCTCTGCATGTTCTTCTCATCCAATTTGCATTGTGGCACGCATTAAAGTCATTGCCAACAACTTGAAAAGTGAATGATAGGAGAAAGTACACTCCTGTCATAGCAGGGCTTGCAGTCAACAACTTGGAAACCTATTTCGATTTCCTATATAGGACTCTAAGCTTCTTCCGAATATACGTTCAAGTCATCGTCGGATAATGGATAATCCTTCTAATGGGAATTCCACTGGCTCGAAAATAGGACCATATACTCGTATAGTGATGAAAAGAAAATTCCCGACAATCTTCACACTATTCAACCGTCTTAGGTGACACCATTTCATCTTAAAGTGGTATTAAAGCAAATCAGAGGATATCTAATGCGATTATACAGATTCGAATTGGAGGGAAAGGAGTTTCCGTTAGAGAGAGAGAGAGAGAGAGAGAGGGAAAGCAAGAAAGACGAATGCCAATCTTCTGATAAGTATGTGTATAATGGCCCATAAGTGCAAGGGAGCGATATCCTTTTGAACGATGTGGATAGGATAGACTGCTTTTCCTATACCTATAATTAGCTTCTACGCTCACTTTAACTATCGAATACTGAATCAATATTTATTTCTGTCAAGAGTCGGGGATCCACTTTGCGAATGACTAGGCTTTTCAATATGGCTTTGCCCGACCCGGTGCGACCCCGTTTTCCCTTCGGTAGAGATTGATTTGATTTGATTGAGCATGATAATTGAAGATGTTTGTGCGCTGCCTTGACGATTACTGCGACTCCATCATTCGTGCTCTGTGCTGTGATTGAATTGCATTTGCTCTGATGCAAGGAGCATTAAGGATGATTTCATTTTGCTGCGGGGGTAATCAGTCATTCTGTGTTGAATGAGTGGTTATTGGGGATTGGGTTATTTTCTGGCTTATTTAAGATGTTTTTATGCGGATGTTTGAGTGTGTATATACTTTTGACGTTATACGTACAGAATGATCGCGTATAGCCAACATCCCTACTATGGGTTTCATACACTCAGCAACTACAATAAGAACTAAGATTCCAGCAGTACTTCACCGAAATATAATAGGACCTCAGTTAATTTTGTTTTCTAAAATTTTATTCATACAGACCAACACAAATTTAGTTTGAACATTTTTATGAAAATGCAGAATAACTTCACTTTAATTCTGATGTAGTAAAGTAAGAAATTTATATTCAATTTCTAAGCATATAACTCTCAGCAAGCATTCAAATCGTTTTTTGCAACTTCTCACCCAAAATATAAATATCAAAAATAAATGCAAAATTATTGCAAATAAATTTTCTATGACCGACATTATTCGGTGCGATTTGCATTCAATACATTCGCCGCCATAACCATTTCGTATGAAATATTCAGGAGAAAAGTACGCAACACACACCCATGCCACGGAAGACTATTACTCGTATCATCTGTTTATCGTTTCCATAGTGCACCCATTGGTAGTCCACATCCACACGACGATATAGCACCACACAGCCGTACTTAATGCGGGAAAAACCCGAAAGGATTAAAGATCAAGGATTAAAGGGCATCCATTCAATTCACAGAGACGATCAACTTTTCTTGGTATTCAGTGCAGTATGGTATTCTGTTGAGCATTCCTTATAGTGCTCTCGATACTCGTTTCGAGAAGTTGAATCGACCACACAATCTATGCAGAAGAGCTTGGTTTCGAAATGTTTTTTTCTTCGTGAAAATTGAATTGTTTTGCACACAAAACTCATCATAGATAAAATTCCTGGTGCACGATTTTCCAATTGTCATATCTATTCAATTCGTATCGTATAAGAACATTTTCAATTTCATATTTGTTGAGGACACAGGACGGGACTTGAGCTTTTTTTTTATCGTAATGGTAATTGAATAATACTCGATTGTGTATTGGAACGGAATAATCAAATTATATTGTCTAAGAGAGTCGCCAAGGCATAAAACAATTACCATTTGCAAGATATCCAATATCCATAAGTACAAGAGCAAATCTTGTAGCCCTCTTGGGTCATGACCATATAAATACGAGTATGAGTACATGTTTTGCATTTGTTAGAGCTATTAACATTTCCTTGACCTAATGTAACGAGATTCTTATTATTATTATTACAATTGTTTCCGGGACGTTGGCGTTCATGTTAGGTAACAACTCTGCCATCGAGGCAAGAACGGCTCCAAGTGTCCGGTTTTATAGAACACGACAATGTTCATTATAGTGTCGCCACCAAGGTAAGGAACAAAGAAATAATTCAATTAATTTGCACATAATAACCGATGGCACGTTCCTTTTGTCGTCAGTGAGCACAAGTGCTGGGGTGGAAGTCAACAATAAACGCCTGCCATTCATGAATGCGTTAATTAACAACATTACGATTATTCGTATGAGTGGTTGTTGGATAGGTATGAGCTGCGAGTTATGGAATCCCGCTGCTTACGTGTATGGATGACGACGTGTTTTGCAATTCAAGAGCAATGTTTTGAATGTGGATTCAAAAATCAGAAGATCTTGTAAGTGTTACACAACCAGCGGCAGCAGCACTGCTCTATTCAAACGAGAATTGGATCCACCAAATATGACAAAATCTGTCTCAGTAAGTGTAGAGTTCAAGAGAATTAAGATGTTGCGTTCTGTACGAGGACATTTTTTGGAATCGTATAGAGTTTAATTAAAATGACTGTCACCTATCGATTTTACGAACTTCAAGCCCATTCTAATCAGTGCCGGATTAAGCAAGCGCGGGGCCCGTGGCATATGTTGAGCCCCGCGCCTGTGGAACTTCGATTAACCTTATTAGTTTGTTGGTTCTAAAATTAATATATCGGTGTTATTAGTAATTTCTCAAGGGGTTTAGGAAAACGGCTAGCTGCTAGCAAATATCGGAATTACAGCCTTGCATTATGCGATGAATGTGCAATAAAAGAAATGCTATTTGATATTTAAAAGTACGGTGGTTGGTAAACCATTGTGCTCGTGATTCTGTTGACTCTCAGCACTCTGCATTTACAATTTACAAATTTATTATGATTAATGGGAAACCCTTTAAAAAATCAATCTAAAATGAAGAAGATTATTATCTTCCACGCACAGTGGTTCAGATTCACATTCTAGCGGGACAAAAATCAAAAGAGTGAGTATGCGATTACTCATATCAATAGAATATAGAATAACAATTATATCCCTCATGCACAGTGGCGTACTTCTCAAAGCATTATGAAAAATAGGGGCAAAAATAATCTGTTTTGAAAATTGTTTCACAAAAATATTTTTCATTGACTTGTGTAAGTTTGCCAAGATTTTTCTTTTTTTTTTAATTAGTAAAACAGTAAATTTTTGTAGACAAATTATATTTATTTGATAAAGAAGAATTTATTTTAGAAGTCCCTTTTTGGACGACCTCTGAAAATTTACAAATTCGACATTTTCCGAAAAGTGATAAAATATGGGAAAATATTTCATTTTAAAAGTGTTGCTTATTAATATAGCTTTCGGTTGAATTGTCATTTTTCAGGGTTAAGGGTCACAACTAAACATCTAGCTAAAAAAGGCTCATAATAAATATACTAACGTATAGCGCATACCAGAAGGGCAAATTTACGTTAACACCTACATTTATTCGATTTCACTAAATTAAATAAAAAATCTTGGAAATCTTACACACTTAAATGAAAAACAAAATTTTTGTGAAACAATTTTGAATCATTTTTTAAGCAGGTAATTTTGCCCCCACTTTTCATAACGTTTAAGGCGGTACGCCACTGTGGATGAGAGATATAATTGTAATTTCTAAGTTTCTATGGATGTGCAAATACCCCAACACAAACTTGAAAAATCTTATGTCCCAAAATGTGAATCTGAAACACTGCCGACGTAAACTTACGGGAAGGAATGCCATCATGAATTATACAGAAAGAAAAATTTCTGTATTTTCATCTTAACCTTGCTATAATTTTGGAACACCCTGACGTAAATTCTTCTACTATAACGTGTTATATCAATTTAGAAGGAACTGGCTTGTAAAATTTCGTTGGCATAATTTTTGTTTGAAAAAAAAACGCTGGGCCCCTAAAAGTGCGGAGCCCGTGGCATTTGCCACCTTCTGCCACGTGGTTAATCCGGCACTGATTCTAATCCTAATACTCCAATCAACGGGGAGATTTTACCTTGCAAAAAATTGGGGACTTCTCAAATTTTTGATATGTTATAAAGACAGGTGGGGTAAGTTAAAATCCAAGTTTGAGTCACTTTCCCCCCTGTGCTTCCGCCGCTATCTTGAAAAAAAACCATTTAAATTCGGCTCTTTTATCAGTTTGCGGTCTATAACTCCTTCCCGGTCCATTTGAGCACGAAATGTGCCGAGACAATCTTGTAGAGCACAGAATTTCCTATAAATTTCAAGTGACAAGTTTTACTCTACAATCAAAATTGGCAGAGTTATAGCGCAAAGAATATGTTAAAAATTCCAAAAATCATTACTAACACATTTCAAAACATACTTCGAGAACTCTATACTAAAATGCAGAGGAGGCTATGAGTTATTGGAATACAATGCGTTTTTGTGAATTTGAAATTGGCATGATTTTTGATATTTTCTCCATTTTCTTGGTGCTATAACTCTGTTAATTTTGATTGTAGAGTACAACATCTTAGATTAAATTTGTAGGAAATTTTGTCCTCTACAAAATTGTCTTGGCTGATTTTGTGCTCAAATGGACTGTAAAGAAGTTACAGGCCAAAAACTGATGAAAGGGCCGATTTAAGATGGTTTTTTGAAGATAGCGGCGGGAGCACAGGGGGAAAGTGACGCAAACTTGGATTTTAACTAACCCCACCTGTCTTTATAACATATCAAAAATTTGAGAAGTCCCCAATTTTTGCACGCAAACCCCTATTATTTCTTCTCTATTGATTGTAGTATAAAGCGTTGCAACTGGAACTGTAATCGTTACAGGTCCAAAAACGATAATTCTGTAATTAATATTTATTTAGTGCATTAAATTTTAAATTTTCATTCCACTCAAAACAAAAACTGTTAAGACATGAGTGAAATATATATGACAATCGAATCTCATTAAATTTCCACGGTTCACTTTAGTACTTTTCAAAAACTTTCTTCATTGAATTACCATTTTAATTGTGCTTGGAGTGGAGGTCTCTCTGTCTACAAATAGGATTAAGTTATCCAAGTTGTCTGAGGATATACATACATGTATCTATGTACATACATATGTACTCGTATGAAATGATAAAAAAAAATCCTTTTATTGAATGTTTTCAATATCTTCACAGAATGAGTCCTGACCTGTCATACAGGGTGAAGCAGAGGAAACGCATGTGAACTGCTAGTACACGGCGACGAGAGGGTGTATTGACCTTGAATGAATGTTGGCAGACTGCCCATACAACGCAGCTTGAGCAGTTTCAGTCGCTATGGAGCGTTGGAGCGTAGAGCATTGTGTTTTCGTTGTCGAGCGGTACTTTAGAAACAATGATTCCGTAGTCACGGTGCAACGTTTTTTCCGTCAAAATTTTAGAGTTGGACGTCGAGGTGCAGGGCCTGATCGAAATATGTACTGTACTCCGATGGGATGCAGCGTTTAGAAGTACTGGATCTGTGATGAAAAAAAAAGCACCTGCTCTTCCCCGTTCAGTACGAACTCCGGAAAATGTAGACCGAGTGAGAACGGCAGTTATTGCTAGTCCGAAGCGATCGGCTAGACGACAGGCTGTAGCTCTGGGTATGTCACGTCGTTCGCTTCATTTTCATCGCATCTTACATGATGATCTTAAATTTCACCCGTACAAGGTAATGATCGTCCAGCAGCTTAGTGAAGGGGATTTTTTGCAGCGCAGAGAGTTTTGTCGCGTAATAGACGAAATTTTTACAGAATTTGTATCCAGCAAGAAGGACGTCATCTCCAAGACATTTTTCCGAACTCGATTAAAGTATGTATATTTCAAAACTGCATTAAAAAATCTAGTACTTAATGCTTGTTTTTATTAATTTTATCAAACCGTTTCCCAGTCATTCGATAGTGAAAAACATGCGTTTCCTCTGCTCCATCCTGTATAAGTAAAACTACCACCGGAAATATGCTGATCGCTATGCAGTGGAGAAGCTGAATCGGAGAGTACTCGCCTTTAGGGGGTGAGAGAGAGAATTATTACGAAAATAGGGAAAGTTACAGGTAGATGTTCGGAGGATAAGTTAAAGTAGATAAAATTACCTTTGCAATGATATATGTACGGAATACAGTAAACTTATAATGGTGGATATCATCCTTGGGATAAAATAAAACGAGACCGAGCCTAATTTCGGGCGCGGCGAAATTTGGATACCCTTCACTCTCCTCGGGCTAAAAGTTTTTTCGGGCGTACCTATGACTTGTATTTAATCCTCTCCTCCCCATTCTGTTCCTGCCGTTTTCACATAAGTTCCCTATGGCGCCGATAAAACAATATTTGAGTGAGGATTAAAACTTTATTGGGGGAAGCGGGGGACATGATCCCATAGTACAATTTCAATCGCTTATACATTTCTTGTTGTTTCTATAGACACATTAATAAAAGGTTTGGTTAAATTGGTGTAGAAAAAAATGGAGGAGGCTCGACAGGCCCATGACCCCATGGCTCCTTTTCATCCATTTTTACGTATGTTTTGTGGCATCAATAGAAACACATTTGTATGAGGTTCGGTTGAAATTGGTGAACAAATAAAAAAGTTTTTCTAAGAAGAACCTAATTTGGAGCTTCGGTTTGTATGCCAGCCCCATAACCCAATCGATTTCAACTATTTTTACATATTTTATGTGACATCAATAGGGATCAATTTATATGAAGTTTGGTTAAGATTGGTTCATAAACAAAAAAGTTTTTATTAGAAGAACTTAAATTGAGGGGCTATGTTTGCATGGCAGCCCCACGACCCAGTGATCCAATTTGGGTGATTCAAACACAGAAATCGCCTGCAACATAAATAAGCATGTGTGCAAAATTTCAGCTCTGTAGCTTTAATAGCGGCCGGGAAAAACGCGCTGCAACAGAAAGACAGACATCGCCGCATCACCCAATCGCATTATAGTACATACACATATGGCCAAAAAAATAAGTACACCTGTCATGTACTATTTTATGCCAAATTATGCCACGACCCAGGATTTGTTTTTTTATTCATTGGTGTATGCAACAAGCGTTAAATTAAAAACAAAAAAAAAATCTTAAGGGGCGAAAAACGCATGGTAGGTACGAAAAAAGACGTTTAGAGTCCGAAAATTTGAAATAGCGGAAAAATTATTCTCTCATTAACGAAATAAACCAGCTAAACATTGTATTTACTGTGTAATTCATTAAACTAAATAAAAGCAGTCTCAAATGCATCAAATGGGTCCATGTAAGGGCCTTAAGGATAAGTGTCGATCTCAGTATCACTATGGCGAGAAAAGTTCCCTTGGCTTGACTGATGATTTTCGCGGTAAATATTGAAAATAGAGAATCCCTTTCAAAAGTTAATAGGAGAATACAAGAAGTAAAGCAGTTTCCGTAGAAAGTTTAGAACTTTCCATGGCGATGCAAAAAGTGTTGACAGTACAAGAAAATTTTGTATGGATAGTTCTTCTTGTTCCAGACCGAACAGTGAAAACTCACAAAATATTTTGTTTTATTTATGAGATCGTAATAAATTTGATTGGAAACTACTCTTATCGTAATATTCTTAATTCAGGAAAAAAAAATATGATATACGGTACATCAACTGGCTATTTCCCATGGAGTCGGAAAGAACTTAGTCTATGGCTTAATTTTCATAGTTTGGTTTCGTTCAAATGTACCTAATAACCATTACTATGAGGCAATTTCCATATAAGAAATGTTTGATAGTCCCAGAATATTTTACTGATGAGCCCATACACTTTAAATGGGGATTTCAAACCCTAACCATAACTCACAAACTGGATCCGCTTCAACCAAATCTAGTGGCTTTTCACGTTGTTACTAGAGTCAAATTGAATCCAGAATGTTTAGGGGAGAGTTGAATCAATGAACTAGAAACAAAGGACCAAATACGGAATTTCCTGGAAGTAACTGGATATATGGATGTATGGGAACTTAAGAGTAATTCTTCACCAGAGGGCCAGCAAAAACCTTTTTTTTTTTTTTAAAGAATGGACCATTTACTTTTAAATAATAAAATAAATCCAATTCTTGTCGAATCAGAACATAATATTTTAATTAAAACCAGTTTTAATCAAATTAACTGACATGTGCTTATTATTTTGTCCAGCCTATTTTAGTCAGTTCGTACTATTTCAAGGTAGATGAAAGCTGTTATTTATTAAAATATGCTAATTTACATATTATTTGATTCCTCACCAATTAAGTATTTAAATCTTTCCTTTTGATTTTATTTTCTCAAATAACTATGTACTTGGCTACAGGGTGTTTAGAAATATTCGTATGGGTGTACTTATTTTTTTGGCCATATGTGTACATACGAAAAATTGGCCGGTTCGCAATTTTTTCCAATAAAATGGGAATATTGGTTTAATTCGCCTGTATTATTTAGCCAGTGATGTGGGAAAGTCGCTATCTGCAGTAAAAGCTTTATTAAACTATTTACTTTCAATCCTACAATTTTCAAAAACCGATAAATACAATTTCGACAAAATTTAAAATTATTTCAACGGCACTTCTTAATAATAACTAGAAAACAATTTTGCTGTATGTATATGCATTTTAAAATCGTTTCAATGCTAACAAAAAATCCTACAGCAAAAGATAAAAAAAATAACAAAAAATTCACCAAAAACCAAATCTTTGATACATATCTCCAATACTTTGCCTCACCACAAAAAGTGCATTTTGCTTTGGGGACTAAAATATACGTACCATAGATAGATAGATGAGCGCATGGTTAGTGCAAGCACAGAAGTCTTTATAGGAAATGCATTTTACCAAACTTTTGCTCGTGTATGTGTGGTATATCTCCGGTCTGCATAACACCACCATTCCTCGAAGTCTCTTTGCAGACCATCAACTGCGTCGGCGGCATCTTTTCTTGTGCCATGGATGGATGCCGGCTGTATGTTGTAGGGGCTTTTGGGTTGGAGTTGCGTTGGAGTGGAGCTTCGCCATCTGATTCTACACACAGCGTGTGCATACTGTGTGTATTTCGAAATATTCGAGCTCCAGTCGTACTGGCGGGTGGCATCCATCCACAGTCGATTTTTACAGTCGCGTTTGTGCGGTTCATATTCGTGGTGGATGTCGACACTACAGGATTGCTTTGATTCGACTCGTCTATCGTATATAAGTTTCGTCCTTTGGCTGCACTGCTTTGTATGGAGAACTTGGTGCAGTATCAGATAGCGTGTACAGTGTCCAGTCACGCGGGAATGGAGGAAATTGGCTAGTTAGGCATCGTTCTAGCTTGCGTTCGGATTCTGACCAACCATCCAACCGACCGGGCAACTTGCATACTCCCGTCTTGCCCTTGGCTTAGTAGCTGGGTCTATGACCGTATAGATACCATAGTCCAGCACTTCCTTCCGGGTTAGACTTTCTCCGTCGCCTCCAGTCGCATACAGCACAGCTGTCGGAAAAAGATTCAAGAATCTCGGATTCGAGTACCGCAAAAAGGAACTGAGGAACTGTGTTTGTTTGCGAATCCTTTCCGTCTTCGTCGCGAGGGTTGTTGCATATAGCGAATTGTGTATTCAAATCATATGCTCCATTGTCGCGCGGTCGGAGTGTGAGGAGGACCTTATGAATTCAAGTGCGCCATTATCTGATCCTTTTTTTTTGTCAAAGCGTTCTCCTTTCTCTGTGCTATACATGTTTCGTGTTCTTTTGGTTGTTTTAGATGTGTCGTCTTCTCGCCTATTTGGGGATATGGGCTAAGTTCATCGGTCGATGGTCGGTTATCGGTGGGTCGTCGTCGTGTTGTGCCGGGTGTGTGCGTTTTTTGGGGTAGTTCCGGGTTAGTGTTGTCTGCCTTTCGTTCGTTCGTTCGTTCTGGCTGCAAGGCGAACGCCAGATTTGTTGTTGCAGTTGTCATGCTTTTGTGGGGTTAAAGTTAGTTCCTGTTCCTGTATTTGCCGGAATATCAGCAGAACTGCTCGTATATTATATTGAAGTCGACGTGGTGGAGGTGCAACGTTCATAATTTTCGTGGGGCAGTCACCGTAGCCACCGCCGCCGGCCGGTTTGGATTCATTGGTATGTTGTCCTTGATGTGAATTCGCGGTCTATTGGTCAATTGAGAGAAGTTATTTCGCGTCAATGGCAGCAGACGTTCGCACGAAGTATTTGGGCAAATAATGTGCTTAAGTGGACACGGGGACTCCCCCTTAATGTGAATTATAAATTGTCTGGTGACGAAAAATGTGAGATGTACTTACTGTGTATGTAAACATAAACGTCTGGTTGAAATTCTGAGAAAAAAGACTTTTTTTGCACAATCGCATTTCTCGCGTGTGCTTTTATGAATGTCCGAGCATTTGCTACAGTGAAATGCAGACAACAGAGGTGGTGCATCACGGACTGATATAGTGCAATAGTGTGTTGAGTGCAGTGGGCCATCTGGTGTGTCTGTGAAAGGATATGATGTTGTTTTCTTTGTGAAGGAATTGAAGAAATTCTCGGTCATGGATTAGATTTTTGTGAGTGTGCTTGTGAAAAGGACGTTAGATAAGGATTTTATTTATTGAAGGTGAGTAGATAGTGTATATCTATTAGCTATAATCTGTATAGTATAGGTTATTTTTGTGTGCAGATTATAATCAAATCAAAACCGACATTAACCATATGGTTCGTTCGAATCGATGGAATTATAGAATTGGATGTTTAGGCGTAGAATTTCGTATCTTCCTTAGTCAAAATTATGTAGCAGATATTTTTAGCCATTATTCATATTTTATACTAATACAGTCTTGACCCGGTAATCCGGATCTCCTTTAATTCGGATATCACGCTAATCCGGACCACTAAAGGTTTCCACTATGTGTCTTATAGTCCGGATTTGGCAGCAAATTTGACTCTATAATCCGGATATTTGAGACTTTCAGAATGAAATGGTTCATGTAGTATCGTATACTTTGTTACGGGACGGTTTGGCAAATCACATGATGCTGACTAATTTCAAAGAAATAATACATTTATCGGTTTTTGTTCCTCTTTTTTATTTATTTTGACTGTTTTTCCTTAAAAAAAAAGTTATTGCGCTAGTCTGGATGTTCCGATGGTTCGAATTACCCCTTGCAATAATTGATCCGGATTATCGAGTCAAGACTGTATTTAAAATATATGTAAATTTGTGCAAGCGTCATCCTTTATCTAGAAAAAAAATAGGTTCCTCATGTTAGGAAGGGTTGGGAAGAATTCTCTCTTAGAATTTTTAGGGTTTTTTAGATTTTTCAAAAAACCCTTATGAAATCGATTTTGTCCGTCCGTCTGTCCGTCCGTCTGTTCACTAAATAACTCGCGAACGGCTCAACCGATCGTCATGAAATTCGGTAGGAATGTGTAGAATGGTAACAGTCTTTGGCACGAAATACTTAAAAGTTGGTAGGACAAAAATAACAGGGTGTCCCGCACATTTGAAAATTTGTTCACTAAATAACTCGCGAACGGCTTAACAGATCGTCATGAAATTTGGTAGGAATGTGTAGAATGGTAACAGTCTTTGGCATGAAATACTTAAAAATTGGTATGGCAAATATAACAGGGTGTCCCGGACATTTACAAATTTGTTCACTAAATACCTCGCGAACGGCTTAACCAATCATCATGTATTTTAGTAGGAATGTGCAGAATAGTAACAGTCTTTGGCACGAAATACTTAGAAGTTAGTAGGGCAAAGATAACAGGGTGTCACGGAGATTTAAAAATTTGTTCACTAACTGATCGTTATGAAATTTGGTAGGAATGTGTTGAATCGTAAGAGTCTTTAGCACGAAATACTTAGACGTTGGTAGGACAAAGCTAACAGGGTGTCCCGGAGATTTTAAGAAGTCTACTTTTTTATTTTTTTTTCGGACATGGACGTATGGGTACTCAAATCAATGAACTCGATGGGTACATTTCATATCAGTCGCTTTTTTCCAGTTTGGAGTAATGGTAACGGAGTTACAGCTAATAAATGCAGTTAATATATGTAACCATGATACATTCTGGAACGCGTTTATTTGGACCAATCCAAAAATAGATTTACGAGAAGCATTTCATTAATATTGTGCATAATTCTTATTTATTACCTATAAAATATATGTGCAAAATTATTCACTATGTGTGTATCCAAAATCTAAAAAAACCTCGTATTGCGGGCGCAGCCCTCTGTACGCCGGTATTTTTTAATAATGGTTTTCCAAATAGGATTTAGATACATATCTAGTTTCTTATGTCTGTTCATCTTTGTAAATAAAAAAAAAAAAAAACTAAATACAGAAATTGGAGCTTCCTATCTAAAACTTCAAGTATGAATGATGGATGAAGGACCGGTGAACCCTTAGATGCGTCATATCACAAACAATAGCGCATTGGTCTCGGCGATGACACGATCCAAAATAGAGCTGCCTTAGACATAGGCGTGGCATTACGCCAGAACGGGCGACGCAGAGTGGAACAAAAACCTCGAATTTTGCCGTCCTATATCGAATGAAATAGGTTTCACACAGATAGAATCAGCCGATCTGAAGTTATTTTGAACTTAAGGGGGAGGAGGGGGTCATTTTCAGTTTTTGTCAATTATTTCAAAAACGACGAAAGATGCGACAAAATGGTTTGAGCAGGAATTAAACAACATAAAAATGCCTTTGCAATGATATGTAACACAATAAACTTATTTTGATAAATTATACCCTAGACCAAAAAAATGGGGTATTTGCATTTCTTGACTTTTACTGAGGTATTTGCATTTGTTGACTTTTTATTTTTTATTGTATGTCTGAATGTAATGCGTAATGCCACTTGAGTCTGGATATTTTAGGGAAATATTCTTAACAAAATAGAGTTGACGTTAGCCAATAATTAAGTTGCTTGGACTTTGGACACGCTTGATTCGCCTATTGGAACTTTTCAAGTCAACACGTCCATAGCTCCTCCACGGTGAAAGGAGAGGGGGTACGTTTTTGCGGGGCGTAAATTCAGAGTACCATTATACTCTCCACCAAAAACTAGTTCAATAGTACCTATCAGAACTAGGGGTACCTCTGATACAAAAAACGGTCAATTTTGCAGCAAATATTCAATTGTCGTGTATAAAACCGTCAAAATGACATAACAAAATCGTCTAGAAAAGTATCAGGCGGGTCTGTGCGGTAAAAATTCTTACATATTAGTAATCTTAAGACTTTCTGGAATAACGTAGTATAAGAAGACCCTTGGAGGCACGTGGAGCTAGTTACTAAGACTCAATGTGAAAATAACAATTTGCGTCAATTTTGCGTTCAATCATTCAACATGAATTTTATTTTTTTCAATTTTTTTTTTATTTTTTGTTTTTACGCTTATCTACTCTTGATAACATAACAATTCAAAATAAAATCATAAAATTTTTTTTTTCAATTTTCTTCTCAGGGTTTTCATGAAAAAATTTTTATGAAAAAATTTAAAATGCAAAATAAATTATCAACACTTTGAGAGCCGCTGGGTCCTTTCTGTGAAAGATATCAACCTAAATTTTTTTTGCAGAAAGATAAATATTTCACAAAAGCTCTCCAATAGTATAAATCTTTTGATTTTTTTCCACTACCAAAGTTGCACTGTTTTGTTTTTACATACTTTTAATTGCGTCATATGCTTGTATTTGTTGTTTGTTTGCATCCGCCATAAATTTAGTAGCTAAACTATGACGGCATTGTACAGCTGAGTTGCGGCTATGATATATGTATCTAGATGGCGGTACTCCACCGCAGGCCGAGCAACGGTATATACAATATTTCCCATCTAAGCTAAAAAAATTTCAATGCTAATAATTTTATTTTAAAAGGTGTTAATTTTAACTGCGAAATCGTTTATTTTGGAGAGTAGAGTGAAATTTAACTCATAATAATAATGGAAGATTTGGAAAAATGTTAATATGATATGAAAAGTTGTTAATTTAAGGCCGAAATGTTTTAACTTGTATGCATGCAATTCTTATATTCTGAAGATAATATAGAAGGAATGATTTTAATGTCTGCTCGACCAAACTTATGTATCTTTCTCACGTTATTTTCGCCACCATTTCTCCGTCCACGCTTTACTTACAATTTTAACACTGCATATAGTCTCTTATAAAAGTCGCTATACTCGTACAATCTTTCATTTTTCGTGTCTGCACGCAGACGAATCTGACATGTAATTTATTTGAAAAGTACTTGCAACAACGCAAACTCTTAAACGGCACCACTATCGGGCAACCGTGTGCCCGCAAGTCCATGTTTAACTATATGTGGCTATAACGAAAAATCCATGCAGAAGATATGAACGAGGATTTAGCCATGGCAAGAAGCAGCACGAATTGCACACCAATCTTTAAAGAACACTCTCTCCTCATGTCCTCCCATCTTACTATTCTCCATCACGCGTGAATAGAATTCAAATTGTCTGATACGTATCGTGGCCAAATGATGCAGCAGCAGTTAGGTACATATGTATACTGTCGCCGCCACCGCCGTCTTTATATCATGTCTTCGTCGATGTTCACCCAAAACAAATGTCACAATTTTTCGACATAACGCCTAAACGGCACATCTAATCCGGCTAATTTCCAAAGATTTCAAATTGTCACTTGAAAAATTTTCCAACAATATCCATTTCAAGCTGTTTGAAGGATTAATCACTTGTGAGGATAATTTGTAATGAAATTAAACGGTGGCGACAAGAACATGGAAGCAATCAAAACATATACGTTATAAGCGCGGCAGCAGCGTGGATCAGTTTTCCGAAAATAAACTCCTCCAAGAGTATCGGGATTTACAAAAAATAAAGAACGAAAAATAAAGGAGACGTGGAGCCGCGGCTTAGATGCATCCATATAAAGCACCATGGGGAGTTCTGTTGGTGAAGATACATACATATATGCGCGCCTATAGGGTTGTGTTGAAATGCAGCATCGTGGTTGCTTCAAGAGTGCTGCACCCACAAGATATTTATTGAGTTTTGCTCTAGAGGTGAATGCTATGATGGGATCTTTGGTTTAATAGGTCATTTTGAGGGCTGCCACTTAATCTTAGCAATAGATTTCAAACAGAGAGAGAAAACTATGAAAAATGTTGTTGATTTTTCTTTTAACAGGGGAAATTTAGGTGAAGTTTTAAATGCAATTTAAATTTTGTTTAAACATTATAATGGATATTTTAGAACAGGACGATGGAGCATCGTCTGGTTATTTACAGATTTTCGATTGACTTAATTTGCCAGTCTCCTATTACATACTCCCTCCTCCGAAGACCACCAGCTAGTGAAAAACTTCCGCTTTGAATATGAGGTATAAGTGTACTTATTCGGCTGTGGTATAAGTATAACATATTTTTAACAATAAATTCATAAAACATCGTCAGTAATCTGTTACTTACACTTGGACGTAAATGTCCATGTCAAGCACTCTAAGAATATTCATCGCCTAAGAATATTCATCGCCAATACAATCGCATCCAGTTCAGTTCTTGCTCGTCTATCCGCTGGCAATTGAAAATTCAACATTGCAACGCTTGGTTTAAGTTCATTGGTTTCTGCGCGTATCTCACTGAAATGCGTACCACCGACAATGAATCTTTATCTCTGTAAATGAGACTAAACCATGTCCAATTTTAATACCATCTACCATCATCGTGATGTTCGGGTTCTTCTTTTAACAACACAACACTTTAGTGCATATTTTACAGAATCATTTTACAATTTAATGGTCATAGATTCTAGCTGAGAAGTTGTGTGTGTAGGTTGAAACTGAATGAAAATCGCTTGTATACGATGTTATGTCGTTGACACGAGACTAATATGCAAAGGCCAAAAGTGGCATGCTAAGTCATTTGATTTGGAATAAGACAAACGATTGAAGGAACTATAAACATGAACGATGTAACTTGAGTCTGTAGTTGTCTGCTTTTCTATTTATTATAGCTTGTAGTAGCTTAAGTACAGCGCAAAAGTAATGAGAAAATTCTGGAACAAATATTTCGAAGTTATTGCTGCTAACAACGCGTAATTGTTTAACTAGAGCTTCAGAAATGCAAAATCAATCCAAAATTATTTCAGTTAGTTTTAGTTTAAAGGCGGTTCCACACATTATACATTTTTTTTTTAATTTCAAATCCCATTGGGGCCCAAAAACCTCTAGAAAAATTTGGCAAACCATAAAAAAAACACGAAAAAAAAAACAATTATTGGCTGGGCCAGCAGGCGTGATAGAGATTGGTACCAATATACGTAACTGAACTCTTCAACAAAATAGAGGACATATAATTTTTTTCACGGAATTCATAGTCCTTACTTATAGTGTGATTTCAGATTGCAAAATGTGGTGGAGTATTTTTTTTATTTCTAATGTTTTTTCTAATTTTTTTTTTTTGACCGTGTTTTTTCAACAGCTTTTTGATGTTCATAAGTTATGGGCTTGATCGAGAAATGCTGTATACAGAGTTTTTCACATAGTGTTAATCGATTTTTTAATATATCGAATATAAACTTTGCAGATTTGCCAGGAACAAACTACCGTTATGAAATTAATGTTCGAAATTTGAATAAACAATAAATTTTGAAAATTCTCTAAGGTTTGTAGGTACATCTGAGGGATGCTGAACGAAACCGTCAAAAAGACAGCCAGGTCAGAATCAGTTATTATGTTCATAATACTTGGTTCAAAAAATTAAGCCACCTTATATTTTATATTATTTATATTTTAATTTACCAGGATTAGCCTCGATAAAAATAGATAACACGATAACGGAACGGTAAAAAGAAATACCTAGGCCCGTATTTATGAACATACCTTAACGAAAGTCAAAGAATTAAATGTCATTTCCCATACTTTTTCATAGAAATCATTTATTTTCAGGGGTCAATTCATCCTTGATTTAAGGCGAAACTCAAGGAGACCTTAAGTTTTCAATAGACTTGAAATATAATACATATTTCAAAGTAGGTGCCCAAGCAACAATTCGTTTGCTTTAAAGAAGCACTTCACACTGTAGCAATCATATAGTACCACGAAATTCATTTATCGTGTGACAGCGCTTAAAGTAATGTTTTGATCCGATAAAACATCCTTAAAGTATTTTCGGGAAAGCTTTTATCATCATTATGGAATAAATTTAAAGATGGTGGTATAAAACTTCGATAAAACTGTCTCTAAACGTTAACCTAAAAAGACACTCCTTTAAATACTCCACTCTTGTGTTTATTGGATGATACACCACACACATGCGATAGTCTCTCTAAGTTAACTCACACACATGCATATATTCTTCTATAGCACAGTAGGTGTCATTTTTATAGTGTGACATTCGTATGGTCATCCAATAAATTGTTCACCGTAGTTTTAGACAAGGATGGACTTTGTGATTTTTTAATGAATTGACACTTAACACAGTTTTCTGAAATACACAATTTCTGCATTAGAAATCCTTGAAATCTTGCATGAAACCCACACGTATGCACTCATTGTTATCTTCGAAATTAATTGTGATCTCTGCGCAGAAATTCACTCTATTTTATTGATAAATGTATGATAGAGTACATTTGCAGAAGAGTCGATAAAGAATTGTCAAGTATTTCTATAGTAGCAACAACCATGTAGTGTTTCCGAGCAATGCCGACCATATGTGAGTGGTAGCGTGTAGGACGGGCAATCAACAGACATTGGTTCGATGCCAGCTGCGGAAATTTTGTTTTTCAATTTTTTTTTTGCAAATTCGTTCAATGACAGAAAATGATGATATAAAGCAAATGACGTACGCCTTTTTAAAGCATAATTTAGTGCTACAATAAGGTTCTATTGGATTAAAAAAACGGCGCCAAATGCCATTATTGGACTGTTATTCAGTGATTATACCCTGTAAAGTGCCCCTATTAATGCTAGAAGAGAATATTTTACGAAGTATTATAGGAATGAAATTGTTACTTGGGTGGATAGCTACATTGACTTCAAGTGAGGTTGACTATAGAAAATTTCAAGGTCTCCTTGAGCTTCTCCTTGAATCAAGGATGCATTGACTCGTGAATATATGTAAGTGATTTCTATGAAAAAGTATGGAAAATTACATTTAAGTTTTTTAATCTCGGCATCCTTGACTTAAGATCTCCTTGAGTTAAGGTATGTTTATAAATACGGGCCCTAATCCATTAATGACGTTTATGCTCAAACAAGTTGCTGCATCAACCCTTGCAGTATTGCCCGCCCAATGCAGATACCTTGTATGAATTAATGATTTGGAAGATCCTGTTTACAATACTAATCCGTTAAGATTGTCCTATTTTTTTAACCTTTAATAGATTAGGCGTCACTAGTATCACATCCATAAATATAAA
Organism: Microchrysa polita; assembly: GCA_949715475.1. Lineage (NCBI taxonomy): Eukaryota > Metazoa > Arthropoda > Insecta > Diptera > Stratiomyidae > Microchrysa > Microchrysa polita. The sequence continues at coordinate 5,601,043 of OX454418.1, read as the reverse complement.
TCATCTTTACTCCGCGTATGAATCAACGAATTGGCATAACGCCATCTGTTCCAATCTGTCTGATCATCTCTCCATCATAATTTCTCGAACATGTCTCAACTGTAAAATTACAAATTGAATGCATAATCAAATCCAATCCTTTCGTGCATAATTAAGTTCTGTCATCTTCACTTCGTGCTGTCTATTAATTGCAAATCACCTTAGCACGTGATCAATACAAATTTTATAGTTTGCATTAAATATGTACAGCTCGCGAGATGAATCTCGTTTTACGATTTATATCTCAATCGATATGCGCCGTCCACCGTTCATATACCTAAAGCAAAAACTGACAGATCGCGTCTTAGACCACATTCGATCGGTTATCGTTAAACGTAAATATGCTGCTGCGTATACCTACATAGAACTTAAGTATGATAAATTGATGTAGTACGTCGATTTAAATTGGCTTGACTAGTTAGTACGTAATAATACTGTCTAACTAGATTTTGCAGACAGGCAACTTCACGCGGAAAGATTTAGCGAAACGATATGCATGCTACTGAGGATTAAATTAATTTTTTTTTATGATTTAGGCATGGAGTTATCAAAGCAAGTCGGGTGAACTGAGATTCAGGTAGTAGACTTCCATGAATTAGTAAATAAGAAGGAAGCGCGGAAGTGTTTGAAATTTTTCGACTCCCTCTGCGCACATAAAGTATCGAATTTGGCTGGACGTTATTTACGGAGAGAATTGAATTTTGCACAAATTTCATTCACACATGGTAATTTTGAGTTTCACATAATGACACATATTCAAAATATTCAAACATAATGTTCGGTACTGATGACGTCACAGATCTCTCACTTGCGCTCCACGGCCGGCGCAATCTTTAGTATGTGAGTTATGGTAAGTCCTAATTAGTCTTTTAGGCGTTATGATATTATTTATGTCAGAAAATCAATGCAGAATCGAGAAATTTCAATGAGACTGAATACATTTCAAATCCAACAACCATTTTCTTTAGGCGGAAAATATTCTTCTTTTCGTAAACCTGCTTTAATAAATTGAACCTTTAGTGAGCATTCTTTATTATACATAATATTCAAAATCATAATAAATGGACCAGTTTTAATCTCAATTTGCGACAGTATGCCGGATGTCGATTATGTTTAAAGATCTAATTAATCAACTAATACATTTGCGATATTCGATCGCTTCTTGCTTACTCCGTTAAGCGCCAATCAATTACATGGCCATATACGGAGTACACTGAAATGGAAAATGCATTAGGCGCTATTGCAGCCACCAGAGTAGAGAGATATGTTCGTAAGATTGAAGATAATTTTATTAGAGAGGCGAAAACATGTTTCGTAAATAAAGTTGTATAATGTATGTAGGCATGTACATGTAGTGCAAGTTTTTTTTTAATGCAATGTGAATATTATTATATTGTCAAAAATCGACACTTATTTTTTTTAATTTTAAGGTTCATTGTAAAACAGGTAGTTTACGAGATCCCCTTGATTTAAATCCACTATTACCAAAATCTGCACACCACCGGGTCAAAATTGTTGTAATATTGACATGTATAAACAAATGCACAAAAGATGGCACTTTCAATTTTTACTTATGTCCCTTATGGCCATACTAATTTTTTCTATTCTTTCTACAAATGTCAAAATGATATATGTATGTATATGAAACTCTCTTCTAATAAATCTGTCGAATGGTTCGCACGCGTTTTTATCGGCATCCCTCCAATCACAGGTTATGGGCCCAGTAACCCATTAGCAAATAGATTTACTTCGCGGCCTAGTAGATAAAATATTTATCTTTGTATTTTTCGTTGATTTTTCGCACGAGCGGAGCTCTTTATATGGAAAACCCTGCTACTGCGAGTATAAGTGAAGACCCTGCGACTGATCAAGACAGTGCGACTGCGAGTGTAGCACCGAAAGAAGAATCAATCGAAATCGCGAAGGAAATTTGCTATATTGAAGTTCCAGTTCCATTTGAAGTTCCCGTATTACCGATGTCGACATCAATTTTGTCATCGATTGAAAAATTAAAAGGACGGGAAAATTATTCCACCTGGAAGTTTTCTATTGAAAATTATTTGGCTTTGGAGGACTTATCAGGCTGTTTGGATGGAAGCGAGACGGATGCCAAAAGGTGCGCGAAGGCGAAAGCGACATTAATTCTGAGCATCGAAAAATCCAATTTCGTTCACGTAAAATCCGCGAAAAATGTCAGAGAAGTTTGGGATAACCTCAAAACGACTTTCGAAGACAAAGGTGCAGTGCGAAAGGTCACCTTGATGCGCAAAATTGTCAACACAAAGTTGGACGAGTGCGAGTCAATGGAGGTTTACGTGAGTGAAATAATAAGTACAGCTCAAAAGTTGTCTGAAATTGGATTTGACGTCAATGACGAATGGTTGGCGATATTTTTGCTCAGTGGATTGAGTGACGATTACTTGCCGATGATTATGGCAATCGAGAATAGTGCCGCGAGACTATCTAGTGATAGTGTAAAAACAAAGCTTCTACAAGAAGTGGGAAAATCATCGAATGTTGAACGGGCGTTTGCTGTCAATGTCAAGTCACGAAAAAGGAAGCCACTAATTTGCTACTCCTGTAGGCAAAAAGGGCACAAAGCGACACAGTGCCCGGACAAATTCAAAAATTTGAAAAGCAAAAGTGGTATAGCCGAAAAACACGGCAAAAGTTCTGTGAGAAGTCCGACGGCATTTAGTGCCGTATTTTTGAGTGGCAAGTTCGATTCAAACGATTGGTTCATCGATTCGGGCGCCACTAGACATATGACCATGCACAGAAGCTGGATGTGCAACACATCAAATTATCATAACGAGCCGATTCGGGCAGCAAACAACGACAAGATGAAAGTGGAATGCCATGGAACAGTCATATTTAGTGCGGCAGTTGACGGAGACCGGAGAGATATAGAATTTCGTAATGTACTGTGTGTACCGGAACTCACTACAAACTTACTTTCGGTGAGTGAAATTACCAAGAATGGTAAATCTGTTATTTTTTCTCCCGCAGGTTGTGTGGTGACAGATTCTGATGGAAATGTTTTGGCAAAGGCGTCGCTTGTAAACGGGCTGTATCGACTAGAAGGATCGAAGAGCATGGCGCTTGCAACGTTCAGATCGCATGACTCGTTTCAGCTGTGGCATCGACGGCTCGCTCATTTGAATCATGCCGATTTGTTGAAAATGAAGAATGGTGCCGTAATCGGTGTATCATTTCCCGATGATAAGAACAGCACAGCATGTGTTGCGTGTTGTAAGGGCAAACAGTCTCGAAGGCCATTTGGAAGGAGCGGCTCAAGATCGAAGGAGTTACTTGGTGTAATTCATGCGGACCTGGCAGGCAAGATGGAAACGAGCTCTATAGGTGGATGTAAGTACTTCCTTGTTCTTGTTGATGATCATAGCCGTCGTACGTTTGTTTACATGTTGAAACACAAGAACGAGGCATTCGATAAAATTTGTATTTTTAAGAAGCGCATAGAGAATGAGACGGATAGACGCATTAAAAATTTTCGAAGCGACAACGGTTTAGAGTTTTGCTCAAAGAAAATGAATGATTTTTTCAATCTTCATGGCATACAGCACCAAACGTCAGTACCGTACACTCCCCAGCAGAATGGACTGGCGGAGAGAACTATTCGTACGTTAACGGAAAAAGCTCGATGTATGCTGCAAGACGCCAATTTGCCTACGCGTTTTTGGGGAGAAGCCATAAATACAGCTGCGTTCATTAAAAACCACACAACCTCGACTGTTTTGGGAGACAGATCACCAATGGAGATTTGGAATGGCGAGAAACCTGATGTAAGTCATTTTCGTGTATTTGGCTCCATCGCAATGGCTATGGTTCCCAAGGAACGACGAAGAAAATTTGATGCGAAATCGAGACAACTTATGTTTGTTGGGTATTGCGAGGACCAAAAGGGCTATAGGCTCATGGATCGAAAGAGCAACGAAATAATTGTGAGCAGAGACGTAACATTCATCGAAGACGCAAATCATGTTCAAACGGACGATGCCGACAATAATTCAAGCCTCAATGCAGATGTTGAAGAATTCGAAGGCAACGTGTCTCTATGTGAGTCGGAACCTGAAACACGCGAGATCGAAAATGTTAGCGAGGGCGTTCAGCATGGCCCTAACAATGCTGATGGCGAGATCGAAAATGTTAGCGAGGGCGTTCAGCATGGCCCTAACAATGCTGATGCTGATGGCGATATTCTCAACGGAATCAGCGTGGTGGATGCAGATCATGTCGATGAGTGTGTTGCGTCGACCCAAGATGCTGGTGGCGAAGTAATGGTTCCAATGAGCAGTGGAATCGTAAAAGAAGCAGCCGTTTCCGTTTCAGACGAAAGCGATCAGTTCGAAGTTCGTCGGTCAGCTCGAGTAGCGAAGAAGCCAGAGCGTTTTCAATCAGGGAAAGCGAACTATGTGTTTGCTGTTTATGAAAACACCGCTCTGAATAATGAACCAGTCACCGTAAAGGATGCGATGAGTGCGGTAGACAGTCAAAAGTGGCTAGCGGCTATGGACGAGGAGTTTCAGTCGCTAATGAGCAATCAAACGTGGAAACTTGTCGATTTGCCGGACGGGCATAAATGCATCAACAGCAAATGGGTTTTCAAGCTCAAAACCGATAGTTCAGGCAGAGCGATTCGGCACAAAGCACGTTTGGTGGCCAAAGGCTGCAGTCAGCGCGAAGGAATAGACTATTTCGAGACGTATTCACCCGTGGTTCGCTATTCGTCAATTCGTTTGCTGATGGCGATCTCTGTCAAGTATTCGTTGAAGATAGAGCAGATGGATGTAGTAACAGCTTTCCTACATGGGGACGTGAAAGAATCGATTTTCATGAAGCAGCCCGAAAACTACGACGATGGTACTGGAAAAGTATGCAAATTGTTGAAATCGTTGTATGGATTAAAACAGGCAAGTCGAAATTGGAATATAAAATTAAATGATGTTCTCATAAAAGCCGGTTACGTTCGATGTAAAAGTGAAGCGTGTGTATACGTGCGACGCGCTAATAAGTCCATTGCCATTGTAGCCGTTTATGTCGACGACTTGTTGATATTTTTCAACAACACCGCTTGGAAGGACCAATTGAAGTCGACCTTAACTAGTAACTTCAAAATGAAGGATATGGGCAATGTATCAAACATACTCGGTATTCACATCGATTATGATTTTCAAAAGGGTATAATTGCTTTGAATCAGCGAAAATATACGGAGGCGATTTTACAACGTTTCAATATGTTAACGTGTGATCCTGTTAAGCTGCCGTCGAGTTGTAATCAACGATTGACCAAAGAGATGTCACCAACGAGCGACAATGAAGTTCAACGAATGAATAACATTCCCTACCAGGAAGCAGTGGGAAGTATTCTATACCTGCAGCAATGTACACGACCCGATGTTTCTTTCAGTGTGGCTGTAGTAAGCCAATTCAACCAGCAACCTGGAATTCCGCATTGGACAGCCGTGAAGCGTATCATGCGGTACCTGAGGGGTACATTGGATGCGAAGCTAGTATTCACGAAGAATGGCAAGTACAGCGAACTTTGTTGCTATTCTGACTCCGATTGGGCATCGACTTTTTGTGACTACAAGTCATGCAGTGGTTTTGTGACGTTGTGGCAAGGAGCGGCGATCTCATGGAAAAGCAAGAAGCAGACAGTTGTTGCTCTTAGTACTGCCGAAGCCGAATATATGGCTCTTGCAATAGCGTGTCAGGAGTCTTTGTGGCTCAAACAACTAAAGGAGGAAATTCTAGGCGAATCATCTACACCGATTGAAGTATTTTGCGATAATAAGGCAGCGAAAGATATGTGCGAAAATGGCAACTTCAGCGCAAGATCGAAGCATATTAACATCAAGTACCATTTCATCCGCGACTTAGTCGAGCAGAACATCATCATGATTTCGAAGATAGGTACAGAAGGTATGATTGCTGACTCATTAACAAAGGCCGTTCAGATTCAAAAGCATATTTTTTGTTCCCAAAGCATGGGACTTGTTGTAAATTAACTTTGCATTATATTCCTGATTTGGATTAATTAATTTTTTATTTTTGAATCTCACTTAAAAGTAAATTAATTTCGAATTTGTTTGAAAAATCTTTTGAGTTCATTGTTTAAGTGGGAATGTTGTAATATTGACATGTATAAACAAATGCACAAAAGATGGCACTTTCAATTTTTACTTATGTCCCTTATGGCCATACTAATTTTTTCTATTCTTTCTACAAATGTCAAAATGATATATGTATGTATATGAAACTCTCTTCTAATAAATCTGTCGAATGGTTCGCACGCGTTTTTATCGGCATCCCTCCAATCACAAAAATATACCCGTTCACAATCCTCCCGCGTCGAATCTATTACTGCGCCAGTTATCAAGAAAAAAGTTTGAGTTGTAAATTGCTATGCATTTTAAACGTGTGGATTTTGAATTAATGCTTAGTAAGACAAAACACGATATTCGGCTTGGCTTAAAATAATTACGCTTGGCTTGAAATTATTAGAATTAATGCTAATCCCAACCGCATCCAATATCAACTTTAACTTAGTCTCCAGCCGCAATCAATCTTCAATCCGGTACACTATACAAATTTTAATTAAGTCCCGAAACTAAGCAAATCTATCTCAATTTGAAATCGGTTTTCAGTTAATTGAAATACAAACACTGACCCAACAACTGCCACCTACACACGACACTACATATAAACAAATATGTATAAGAAGGATACAAGGACTGCACTCACATACCGAACAATATATCCCACCCATAGAGACTTTTGTATTGTGTGATAATAGTGGTCAAACGATTTAATTGCAGAGGACGTGCATTCTGCTTTGACTTACTCGTAGATTAAACGCCGAGATGAGGGTGAAAACCACGTACTTGTACACATATAAACGCTTGTGCCATTTGATGAAATTCAGCACGCAGCACAGCTTGATCTGGAGATAATAATTTATCGAAAAGACCATACACATACTCGGCTTAAGGATTTCTTAATTGGATTATCTTCCGAAATGCACGTCTTTCGATGTTGCCTTTTCCATGGCGCATCGACCAAATCTTTAACTTCATCAAGGCAAGGCGGCGACAAAGTTCATTGCACTTCAATCTAAAGACATTTCCAAGATGATTATGAAGCATTTTCGAAATATCTCTCCAATTAAAAAAAAGTTCTCAAAATTCGTTCCTTTATCTTCTGACCAATTAATTTCGTTTTGCTTCATAAATCACGACAATAGCATTTATGTAGAGTTGTACAATCGCCAGCATAAATTGTTTGCTTCTGTACGCACTTAAATAATAATATTCTTCAAATTTATTTGACACGCTCCAGAGGAGCGCCAAAAAAAACGGATCAATTAGAGTTGACACACTTGAATACTTGAATTTAAATTTACCAGAGAACATGTAGTTATTGCTTCGTAATAGTTTGGGGGCCAATGAAGTGAATTATAAAGTTCGGGCTGTCACCTTAAATGTCATGGATGAGATGCGCGTTATGCAGAATATACAACGTAGGTCGTAGATTTGTATTACATGGGTTTAATGAGGGACAGAAAGCTATTAAAAGTATTAGGTAAGATTTAGGTTTAGTTAAACAGAAGTAGGTACAATACTTCTGTATGTTGGCTGCGTTTATTTCAAAATAACGAGAAAAAAGTCAACTTGAAAAACTTGACAAATACACTGGTCGACATATGTATTTTGGCATCAAGCACTCTCGAGCCCCGACATTGGTTTCGTTTAACTGGAGCAAATAACGATAATTTTCTATTAACGAAATTATAGTACATATTAACAGCACAATATTTTTCCTGTCTTCTCTCGGGCTCTCATGCTATAGTAAAAAGAAAAGATGGGTGCGTAATTCTGGTGCGGCATAAGCATTTTGAAAATACAGGAGGGACTCGATAGTTTGAACTAATTAAAACCAAGTCAGTTCAAATGATCGAGGGTTTCAAATTTGTGCGGAAGCTTTATTATTGAAAGAACTTGCATACATAATTTGGTTTTATGTATTTATTTATTAGTACCTATAGTATTCATATTAAACCAAATAGGATTCAAATTGAAACAAAAATTAATAAATACATAATTCACATTTACTTAAATGGTTTTACACATTTTCGAAAAAAGTTACGCAAAATTTATTTGTTATTTTTTTTAGATCCATGTTAGAAATGAAATGTTAGAAATTTATGACACTTTCTATGAATATTCATTTTAACACATAAACACTACGGGCTATTAAAAATTTGAATAAAAAATATAAGACACGACTAAACAGCGCAAATGTAGTAACGTATAAACCGTTTCGTATGTTTAAACGAAATCTCATTCATTTCATTACAGAATCATTACCTGTTCGGATAGTTCTAATTTATTGCTAATCAAGTGATTCCCCGAGTTATATGCTAGAAAAACACAAATAAAAACTTGTTCAAATTATAGAGGGAGTTATTTCTTTTAAAAGTTCAAATTATAAGAGACGTAATGTAATGTTGCTAGATGAGCGTTCAAATTATTGAATGTTCAAACTATAGAAGGTTCAAACTAGCGAGTCTCTCCTGTATTTACCTCGTTGATTGCACAACTATTTTTCGCAAGAATATTTGGACAAAACACATTATTGATTTACTCATTTTAAATTTCAAGTAAAAAATATCACCAGTGGTTCGAAACATAAACAAAAAATCAGAAAGTTTAGTTTGAGCATTGATAGAGGCAACCCTTAGCCCTGGTTTAAAGAATGAATACGCTGCTTCTGAATTTTATTTCATACGGTAAACTGTTCATTATTAAACACAACAATTTTATAAAATAAGAAAAAGACAAATTTCGGCATTGTCTGAAAGAAAGCAAATGTCAACACCGAGTGATTGATAAGCGACCCACGATTGAGAATTCTAAGAAAAAATGTGCCGCAAAAAAAAATCAAATATGACTCAATGACGGCGAAAAGAAGCTTTGGTCATGGAAACAAAGAGTTGAACTTAAGCAGCCTAGGTCATTGTGAGCAATATATCCCTACATCATGACAGATCCTCCACTGCGACTTTCATTTCCATAACCAGGTCTCCGTTTTTTCTACATAACCGAGCATTTTCTTAAATTTTATTAATTTTTTTGTAATAAATGTAATAAAAAAACGAATATTAGCTCTTCTGCTTCTACTCAGTACCGTATAGCCCAATGTGGGGCCGTGGTGCGATAACTCCGCCGTTTATTTCGAGTCAACGTTACATTGTATATCATTGTGTATATAATGTTGCAGCACTATATATTTCCTATCCGCACATGTACAAAAATGTTGGACCACGCCGAGATTCGATCTCCGGATCTCTAGATTACCTACTATAGCATCGTAGAGTGCGGTCGAATATTAGCTCAAAATTGTTTGTGTTTTTTTCGAAAGTCACAGTGGCTTGAGCTTTTTCCTTGGTAAAGGACGTTTGCTTTTGATAGCTTTTAATTTTTCTTTGGTTTCACTTTATCTGCGTATGCATGCGATTTGCGTTTGTTTTTTAGTTTTAGTTTGAAGAGGTGCCTTGATATCGCATATTTCTAATCTTCATAATATCCTTTGGTTTTATTAGTGCATTTTCTATAAATATTTGGAAGATTTTTCGGTCATTATTCAATATTCACTTCCCCTTTCTGTGCGGCAGTGAATAGTTTTCTATTTCTTTTCAATTATTCAATTTTAGTGTTTAAAAATGAACAGCCTGCCGTATGAAATCAAATTTAATTGCAGCGTCTCCAATGTTTAAACCAAGGCCGAAGTTTGCCTTTACGGAGGATCCAACCAAACTTCGAAAATCTGATTTTTTGTCAATGTTTCAAGCCACAGGTCATAATTTCTACTTGGAATTCAAAATTAATAAAAATATGTTTTGTCCAGATATTTTCCCAGAAAATTGGTGTACAAGCAAACATTTAAATATGTACATATTGTCAAAATACTTATGCCGCAACAGAATTACGACCCCATCTTTTCTCTTCTTTATAGCAAGAGAGTCCGAAAACAAGATCAGTGCTTGGGCTTGAGCGTACCAGATGTCAAAATACATATGCCGACTAGTGTACTCGTACAGCATAGACATGTACCTATATAGCGCGAGCGGTTCAAATTTTGCTCTTCTAGTTACCTTCTTGTGGAGCTTCGACAATACGATACCGCTTGTCGAATTGTTAATACATATTAGATTTTGGAAAGTTTTTTTAAATATAATATTATTAATAACTGACATAATTTTTTTGGCTTAATAATCAAATCAGATATTGACAAATAAACAGGCTGTTTGATGCCTGACTTGGTCTGACTGCATCTTTAGATTTAATAATCCAAAATGCGCCTAGTTATAAAAACAAATAAATTGACCCATTGACCTCCGGTAAAACGTGAGAAAAACATTTTCTTATGGACCACCCCTTGTAAGACCATATATTTTCGAAACGTTTTTACTGTAATTTGTGCAAGTGCACTTTAAATGCACATTTAAGCGCCATGCGCGTCGTTTCACCAATCGCCACCAATCTTTTGCGTGATGTATACAATATTTACGGCCCAATAGATTAATCCAGACAATAGACTTTCAACAGCACGTATTTCACAGATCATGCGTCATTTGTGGGTGATAATCGCAAATTTATTGCCGATTTGAACGTGTGTTATACGGGAAGCGTCAATACTTGTTGTAACAATTCAAACTGGACGCTTGATATTCGTCGCTGTGTTTCTTTATTTATGAAGTCATTTTAAACGATTAAGTGGCGCCACAATGAATTAAAAGTCAAAAGTGTTAAATGCCACCATGATTTCTCTGGAATTGGAAATGTTGAAAATTATGGAGCTTGCTAAATATGTACATATGTATGTATATGTATGTTTAGAGTGCAGCTGGCGCAGATTGGCTTAGAGACGCTTGATTGAACATTGCGGGTTTAAACGCCTATAGCATCAAAATGGTCATAGCCATAGCACAGCATCTATCTAATTTATGAAAGACAGAATTGGATGTTGATTATGTCAATTTGAGTTAGACAAGAAATGGCATCTCTAGTTGGCTGCGCTATGAAACTCGAATGAGTAGGTATGTATATGTATATTGAACCTAAAGTTTTTTTATTTTTGTAGATTTCTTAGGAAGGAAGGAAAGGACAAACAATAGAGTTGTAACTACATATATAAAAATAAATGAACGTATACCTATAAATAAATCACACCTAATTTATAGTTTGCTTTAACTAATATTGTCTACAATATTCAAGGCATTCCCATACAAACACATATATACAATTTGATAATCTCTATATATCAAAGCCACCCACAAATTTCTTCATTTAGGCTACATAGTCAAGCCACTTAGATCGGTATGAGGTATCTTGTCTTAACAAATTGGAATTACAGTGCGTACTCGATAATCCGGACTAATAAAAACCGGGGTCGATTCGGACTACAGAGGAGTTCGGACTAGTGGAAGCCTTTTATTTGCTCTGAATTTCGAGGAATTTTACGATTTTAAGTAATTTTTTCGGAGAATCGATTTTTTATTTTCGAAGAATTTTACTCTGTTATGCTACTTATTGTTGTTTCCAAGAGCAAAGAAAAAAGTTGTTTTTACTTCGGACGATAATATTGCTGTTAATATGAGAAAAAAGTGAGATTCGGACTAGAGAGGCTCTTGAAATTCGGACTACAGAGTGTACAATGCAATCTTTAAGATGATCCGGATTACTGGAAATTCGAGGTTTCGAGGCTTCGGACTATCGAGTACGCACTGTATATACGTAGAAGTACACAACATCTCAATAGAAGATCAAACGCATCTTTATTGTCCAGATTGTAACTGATGCAAGCTGCTTCACATAACAACTATACACGGAATGGCTAAATTTATTATCATATCACTAAAAAGAACTCTTTCACGAAAGATTATCTTTCCAATAAAAATATTTACGATCACTTAAAGGTAAAATATCTCTTTACACGGTTAATCGTTGTACAAAGACCATAGGCCTATAACTGACGCTTATGCTAGAATAACATTTCAATACCTGCTGCGCTTGTCAAGTTAATCATATGGAACATAGAGGGGAGTTGAAAATTTATAAACAGTCTCCAACATTTTTGATATATTTTCGGCTTTATTGTCTCCCCTATCTATTGGGCACTTTTCTGTGCTTTTTTTGTTAATTCTATTTCTGCGGTACGAAAAAGGAATTTCATCAATTCTTTTTTTTTGTGGCTATTTTTAAAACTAGTTGTTTATAAAAAAGTCACAAAAATTTATTATTATCAAATTTAATGGAAAGTGTTAAGATAAGATGACTCTTGGGTCCAATAAATATACTAAAAATCTTTTGAATGCAATCCTATACATATTTTGTTTGGGCAGCCGAGAAAGGGGGGAGAGGGCTGATACTGAACTACATATTTATTTATGATTACACGCTCGCCGGGAGATTTATGGGAATAAGTTTTGAATTATAATTGGATTTTAATTAGTTGAACATGGCAAGCTAATGGATGAGATAGGAAATGATCCGATATACGAGTATTAATGTGACTAATTGGATAAGCTGTGTTATACATGTAGATTGTGAAGGCGTCTGTCTCTTTGATGTGTGGTTAGGAATTTTTCGATATGGGTATTTTAATTTTTACTATAAGCTAATGTTCAAAAAATTTAGCTAAGCGTGGAGAAAAGAGACTGATTAAGCCTTTAATTGTTTATTACTCCTGCGCCAAAGGTAGTTTTTTTTTTTAAAGAAACGAATATTCCAGAATCCGAAATAACTTTTCTAGCAGAATAATTAAAGGTTAAGAAATAGAGCTGTCAAAAATTAACAGCTCAATCAGTCGATGTGCATTCCAAATGTCGAAGCAACTAAAAAAGCAAACATTCATAATGTGTATTTATGTATGTATCTAATTTATTCAAGTCCAAGTTCAGAGACTTAAATTTCGCACATGTGTTTTTCATTTATATACCCCACAAAAAAGGCCCATTGACATGTTTATCTGAATACGCGACTGTTTAGTCTGTTACTTATTTTGAATACGTTTTTTGTTTTCAAAACTTCACACTTGAAAATTAATTTGCTACTGATTAATGGCAACCAGCCGCGTATTAAGAAGAACCTTTTCGCATATGTCACATATACAATCCCATCGTAAGACGCACGCATTTCATACAATGTTAAGCGGAAGTCAATAGCGCGTTGTTAAATGATTCAGAAAATTGCATGTATGTACGTACAGACAGGGTGTTCGAAAAGTCAACGCTAAGCGGGGAGTAGATAATAAAACACCAGCTATGTTAAAAAAAAAGAAAACTTCGCTTCTGTTCTTGTTTACAGTTACATGCCTACATACAATCAAAAGTAAACCAAAAAAATCGCATCCTGAGCTGTAAGGCGATAGACGATAGTTACTTTAATCTATTTGTTGTAACTCTATTTCTTAGGCCAGTCACTAAACCGAAATACATAATGGCGTTAGGTCGCAAAAAATAGCTCGGCTCTGCTTTTTTGGAATATTACTAGGATAGATACCAGTGGTGTACCACTAAGTTTGCAACTTCGAAAAACCTGTGCTAACCCCGTGACCCTCAAAAAACCTCAAAACTTTTGTACTTTTTTCATATTTTGGTTTGTAATTTTTAAAAGGTGCTTCCTACAAGAAAATCGTCCACTGCAATTTTAACCCTTTCATTCCCAAATTGAATTCCTCCGGGCAAAAAAATAAGTTTTTGTTTTTATTTCGTCTTTATTTGTGTCTAATACATAATACATTTGCAATGAAAACAAGGAAAAAAAAAATCTGGGTTTGGGAAATAATAGTATGTAAACTGCAGTTTACATTGGGATTGAGTGGAAACTTTTTCAAATACAAATAGTTGACGGCAATATGAGTTATTAATTTTTTTATTATGGAAACGATGAAAGAAATTTTCTCGATGAGTAAGACTAAGGTCCCACCCATTTGCTGCAGCTATGTTTAGAAACCAATAGTGAAAAATCCGGCCAATCCGGACCCCAAATTCCGAATTATTTGTTTGATAATCCGGATTTAGGGCCATTTATCAGTAAAGTTCAAAATTATATTAGAGTTTTTAAATTAAATCAAATTTAAAATAACTGGCAAAACTATAAGTTAATCGAATCTACTGGTGCTAAATTTATTAAATTTAGTTAGAATTTAGCATAAATGATATATTATAGACGAGGGTGGAGTTTTTATCGGTGCATTTTGGAAATCCGGACAATTCGATAATCCGGACATTGGTCCCAATTAATCCGGAATATACCCCAATAGGACGAAATCGCTCAATTTTCACCATTTGAAAGGTTTTATGCTACTTTTTTCCGCCTAATTCATCTTTTTCATATCGGATTCATTCCAACACCGGGAACAATATTATTCCATAAATGCCCAATGTAAACCACAGTTTACATAGCTTTTAATGTCCCCCAATGCCGCCCTATGAATTTTTTGTCACAGAAAATTCTGGCAAATGAATCTTTTGTTGTTGGCGAATAACGGTATATTTTTTTCACGGATGGATTTTGCACCTAGAATTATGTAGGGGGGGAGCAATTCATCACTTGTCACAATGGACGAAAACACCCCGACGGCCTTAATTCTAAATGCGTTCATAAAAATTTCAATTCATATGCATTAACTAAATGTTTACTATTCGAATGTTGTTATATGTAAGTTTCAGCGTATGTCACTCATTTTTATTTGAAGTAAGCCAAAACATGGAAAAAGTGTTTTAAAGTTGATGTAAACTGCAGTGTACAATGGGAATGAAAGGGTTAAAGCTAACAAAATCTTCTTTAATTTGAGTGCAACCTCACCTTTGTAGGTACAAAGTATCCCAAGATACAGCTTTTTAAAAGATGTGTTTTTTTTTGTTAAAAAGGTCCGAAATTGTAATACGACGTACTTCATGACGTATTCCGATTCCATCTGTTCCTGGATGCGTTGAGGCTAATCCAGGAACACAGTTGGATGAATTTTGGTTAAGATTCAAAAAGAAAAAAGTCTTTCTTACAAGAACCTAATATATAGGGGTGGGTTTGTATGACAGCCTTATGACGTAATGTTCCGATTCCATCCATTCCTAGATATGTTTTCGGGCTTTACTAGGAACACATTTGGGTGAGGTTTGGTTAAGATTGGTTCATAAAAAAAAGTTTTTCTTAGAAGAATCTAATTTCCAGGGGTTAGTTTGTATGACAGCCCTATGACGTAGTGTTCCGATTTCATCCGTTCCTATATATTTTTTGAGGCTTAACCAGGAACACACTTGGGTGAAGCTTGGTTAATATTGGCACATACAGAAAAACAATTTTCCTAGAAGAAGCTAATTTTCAGGGGCAGCCCTATGACCTCATGGTCCGATTTCATTCGTTCCGACATATATACAGCTAAGTAACTGGCTTATAACTTCGTGTCACACGACTTTCTCCGTAGAATGCGGAAGATGACTAAAATTACAATTTCGAACTTTTTTATAAAAAAAAAAAACAATGTTTAAAGTGCTGTATCTTGGTATCCTTTGCACCTACAAAGCTGGAGGTGGACTCAAATTAAAGAAGTTTTTGTTAGCTTTAAAAATTCAGTAGACAACTTTCTTGTAGAAAGCACCTTTTGGAAATTACGATCCAAAATATGAAAAAAGTCTGAAAATTTTTAGGTTTTTTGAGGGTCTCGGGGTTAGCACAGGTTTTTCGAAGTTGAAAACTTGATGGTACACTTCTGGTATCTACCCTAACAATACCCCAAAAAACTAGAGCCGAGCTATTTTTTGCGACCTAAAATCATAAAATTACTGTGCCTATTCTGCGGCAATAGGTATAATATGTATAAGGTATAGACGAAAAATTGCTACGTATCATCTATTATCAATTAACTATACCTCTGATGATATGCAACCATTTGGGGTACATTACCTTGCTATAGATTTAATGTTAGACAAAATACCCCAAAAACTCTAGTGGCTGTCATAATTTCAAAAAATAATAAAAACTAACTCGGCATTTAAAAAGTAAACTGGTGCCATTTTTTTTCAATTATTATCAGCGTCAAAGGATAAAACGGAAAATTTTAAGATATACGAGTACAGTTACATAGGGTCTAGAAAAAAACGACAGGGTGTGAATATTTACGATTTTCATTTGGTATGATATGCATAACTGCCAAATTTAGAAGCCAACGTGCTATCACCCGCTAGCAACTTAGCGTTAACATTTGGGACACCCTGCGTTCATACATTTACTTTCTTAAACAGCAAACAATATACGACATCTTCGTTGCATTCGATATACATTTGCTAAGTAAAAAGTCATGTAGTTGATTGAGCACTTTGGTACAACATTGTGTAGAGTACTAGTTGGAAAAATAAACACAATAATTTTTTTCACCAATTTTAATTATGTAGATCAAAACACACCATATGTACATACATACTTTCGAACTGACTAAAATGGAATGATGTTAGATTTATCTATCTATCTCCATCTACTCCACAAACCTCTAATAAGGCTACCCTCACACGGGTGTATTAAAATCACCTTCACCTACGAGGTAGATTATTCGAATGGACAATCTTTGCCTTTTGCCTCGAATTGAAAAGCTATGGTTAAATTAACTAATGAAGTCGATAGTAAATGTTGGTAACGATAAACAATCTTATCGCCTTTCAAGTTTTCCTACTGGTAAACAAACACTTGAAATCAAGTGACTCCTCATACAGTCGGCATAAAATACTAAAACACAATCTTAGCGCCAGTCAAGATGTTTCTTTACGTTTTTTAATATGTCTCCAAGACAGAAGTAACTATAGTTAGCTGGCGTCATTATGATTGCATGTGAATCAGCACTGGCTGACATTTTTTTTTATATTCGCTTCTTTTGACGACGAATGCATATTATAGTCAATGCTATATGCACGCATCTAGCGAGAGATTCCTCAACAATTGAAATGAAAATTTATTAGATTTGGCATGTTGCCATTGAAAGGGAAACTTTTGGGTGTTCACCAATGACTTTGAAAACATATAGTTTTTATGATACAGTATAATACAGAACAACAGAACAATACACAATGTCGATGCCGCCAGACACAGACATAATAAAAATAATGTGAATGTTGTTACATTGAACTTTGAAGTTTTTGTATGTCATTATAAATTGTGAGTTATCATTAGCATATTCCAAACTTTATTAGGTCTTGTTTGCTTTTTTGTAGATTGCGATTTAAATAATTTTTCTATCTTTCATCTAAACACATACGACAAGTACAAATACTCCCGAATCAAATAGAGCTGGTCAAAATTCACTTATTTGTAATCATAAATTTTTATCATATCATGCGGATTTTAACGGGTGGATTTTGGTTAGATTTCGTACCAGACGCCACCGGTCATATTTAAACTAAAGAACTTTTATTCAAACTCGAACTGTAATTCGAATATGTAGGTAATTTTTAATTTATGTCAAAACTGATCGTTAATTTGGACAATTAATAGAAAATTCAAATTCTTAATCATTTTAAATCATCGTTCACAAAATAGACTCAAACGGACGTGACACTATACTGTGACAATAACCATAGTCCAACGGAAATTTCCTTTAAAATACGTAACTGTCACCGGTGAAAAAACAGCTCCAAAACTTTCACATTTATTTCATTTGGTAATTTTTAAAATTATTTATCGCACCATCTAAACCGAAATTTTAGGTCAATATCGGATGGGAAATGTTACCCGAATGAGGCGTTCTTGCTGCACGGTATCCACCCTCCTGAATTGTCCTACACGTTTTTTCCTTCCCAATTCTTCTCCCCAGACTAACACAGTGTATTCTTCTGTCCACTTTGGATAAAGAACCGTGACAGAACATCATTAATTTTATTTGACCATAGAACCGATTAATGATTACACGTCAGCTTGGATTTACTCTGGTACTGAGATATGTTGAGATTGAAAGTGATCGCATTAATTCTTCCTTTCACGTTAGTAAATTTATTGTTACAGCACTTCCGTCTTCCGAAGTGCGGAGAGGAATGTTTTATTGCGGAATCTGATAATAGAATAATGAGTCAAGTGGTAATGTGGTAGAATTGAAAAATGCCAATACGATGAAAATGAGTGCCAATTTTCCACTTTCACACTAGATCAATACCTGCGAAAGAAGTGTTCAATTTTGACATGATCATAGATTGGCGTTAATCAATTACAAGAGTATCGCGAATGAACATATTCCTATATGAATACATATAACTGTAATACTGGTACTGAGCTAGACTAGATTTTCAATGAACATCATCACCACTCATCTACGTCATTCCATCATCATATCGGTCGGATTATTATTTAAAGTGAATTAAAGATGAATAAATTCAATTCAAATGATTGGCATTCATTGTTTGATCTTTTGTTTGTATGGGGCCAAATTGATTTCGTATATCAAGCGTTTCTTGATTGTGTCTAATTGAAGTGATGATGCCTATTCAATGGACTTAGAAAAGGAAAGACATGGTGGAAAATTTATAGACTTACTACATACATAATCGTATATTCAGTTATGATAATATTGAAAATAGTATGTAGTTTTCGGAATGAAAATGAAAATGAATGTCAGTCACTCTAAAAATATCGGCACGTCAAAAAATGTTTTTTTTTCCTCTACTTTTGGTGAAAGTTTTTACCATGTAAGTACTAGTCGATTGCAACAGAGATATGCACGTTACTGGCTAATTTCAATTAAAATTTAGTGGAACTTAATGTCGACTCTGAATAATCCAATACAAACTTGTATTGTAGTTTAAAAAATTTCCCAAATTCCTTAGGTCTCACAAATTCGTCCACAATTAATTTCGTGGATATTTTTTTTTTCTTTAGTTTTCGGAACTGCTGACTGGAAAATCAATCCTTTTTCTAATGCATTCAATTTATAACTGTCTACAAATTTGTCACTCAGAGTAAAAAATAAAATAATGATTTCTATCTATTCTATCGACAGTTAAAAAAAAGTCTATCTGTCAGAAAATAAAAACTATTATTTAACGGTTATTTTGTTTACTCATCTTTAATCTATATTACCATAAATAAACGAGGGTCTACAGCACTGTTTCCCAACCGGTAGTTCACGGACCGAAGGACAGTTTACATTATTATTGAGAAAATCGCAGCGAAATAAATTTCACTTTCGAGGTGTATCCATCCCTTTAAACCAGTGGTTCTCAACTCGCAAATGTCGGCGGACTACTTATCCTGAAATTGAAATAAATAATAGGGCACGATTTTGTTCAATTTTTCAATATGTTCTTTTCCTCCATTCTCCAGCTTCTTTAATCTTTGTAATAACACGAGTTTCGTAAAATTATAAACATCTTTCGTGGAAAACCTCAATATTCTACTTGAACCCGCAACACAGCTACATTCAGTCTCCCTGATGTGATAGTCCTTTCCTACTTTCCGACTGCTTGTTGCTGGAGAAAAGTATATTTTTCGTTGACCACAATTTGGAGAATAAACTCCAATGTAACGTGTTCAACCAATCTCTCGAAACCGTTATCAATAACTTGTTGGCAGGCATCGTTTAAGCTTAATCAATTTATGCAAAACTGGTCGGTGGCCGGCCGCACATAAATGCGAGGTGGGCCGCATGCGGCCCGCGGGCCGCGTGGTTGACATGCCTGGTCTACAGTAATATATACGCAAGAAACAAATTTATTTCTCCCTTAATAAAGCTGACTTTTTCAAAACCCATTTTCAGAAATTTTCATTTGAAATCACAAAATTGCCATTATCTCGCTTAATATTGATCGTAGAGGCATCAAACTTGGTACCTGTTGGGTCATGTTTGGAGGGCTGTATCTTTTGAACGGTGATAGCTAGGATTCTGGTTCTTTCAGCAAAACGTAGCTCTCAATGCGCTCTACATCGACTTTTTCAAAACCCATTTTCGGAAATTTTCATTTGAAATCACAAAATTGCCATTATCTCGCTTAATATTGATCGTAGAGGCATCAAACTTGGTACCTGTTGGGTCATGTTTGGAGGGCTGTATCTTTTGAACGGTGATAGCTAGGACTCTGGTTCTTTCAGCAAAACGTAGCTCTCAATGCGCTCTACATCGACTTTTTCAAAACCCATTTTCGGAAATTTTCATTTGAAATCACAAAATTGCCATTATCTCGCTTAATATTGATCGTAGAGGCATCAAACTTGGTACCTCATGTTTGGAGGGCTGTATCTTTTGAACGGTGATAGCTAGGACTCTGGTTCTTTCAGCAAAACGTAGCTCTCAATGCGCTCTACATCGACTTTTCCAAAACCCATTTTCGGAAATTTTCACTTGAAATCACAAAATTGCCATTATCTCGCTTAATATTGATCGTAGAGGCATCAAACTGGGTACCTGTTGGGTCATGTTTGGAGGGCTGTATGTTTTGAACGGTGATAGGACTCTGGTTCTTTCAGCAAAACGTAGCTCTCAATGCGCTCTACATCGACTTTTTCAAAAACCATTTTTGGAAATTTTCATTTGAAATCACAAAATTGCCATTATCTCGCTTAATATTGATCGTAGAGGCATCAGACTTGGTACCTGTTGGGTCACGTTTGGAGGGCTGTATCTTTTGAACGGTGATAGCTAGGACTCTGGTTCCTTCAGCAAAACGTAGCTCTCAATGCGCTCTACATCGACTTTTTCAAAACCCGTTTTCGGAAATTTTCATTAGAAATCACAAAATTGCCATTATCTCGCTTAATATTGATCGTAGAGGCATGAAACTTGGTACCTGTTGGGTCATGTTTGGAGGGCTGTATCTTTTGAACGGTGATAGCTAGGACTCTGGTTCTTTCAGCAAAACGTAGCTCTCAATGCGCTCTACATCGACTTTTTCAAACCCCATTTTCGGAAATTTTCATTTGAAATCACAAAATTGCCATTATCTCGCTTAATATTGATCGTAGAGGCATCAAACTGGGTACCTGTTGGGTCATGTTTCGAGGGCTGTATCTTTTGAACGGTGATAGCTAGGACTCTGGTTCTTTCAGCAAAACGTAGCTCTCAATGCGCTCTACATCGACTTTTTCAAAACCCATTTTCGGAAATTTTTATTTGAAATCACAAAATTGCCATTATCTCGCTTAATATTGATCGTAGAGGCATCAAACTTGGTGCCTGTTGGGTCACGTTTGGAGGGCTGTATCTTTTGAACGGTGATAGCTAGGACTTTGGTTCTTTCAGCAAAACTTAGCTCTCAATGCGCTCTACATCGACTTTTTCAAAACCCATTTTCGGAAATTTTCATTTGAAATCACAAAATTGCCATTATCTCGCTTAATATTGATCGTAGAGGCATCAAACTTGGTACCTGTTGGATCATGTTTGGAGGGCTGTATCTTTTGAACGGTGATAGCTAGGACTCTGGTTCTTTCAGCAAAACGTAGCCCTCAATGCGCTCTACATCGACTTTTTCAAAACCCATTTTCGGAAATTTTCATTTGAAATCACAAAATTGCCATTATCTCGCTTAATATTGATCGTAGAGGCATCAGACTTGGTACCTGTTGGGTCACGTTTGGAGGGCTGTATCTTTTGAACGGTGATAGCTAGGACTCTGGTTCCTTCAGCAAAACGTAGCTCTCAATGCGCTCTACATCGACTTTTTCAAAACCCGTTTTCGGAAATTTTCATTTGAAATCACAAAATTGCCATTATCTCGCTTAATATTGATCGTAGAGGCATGAAACTTGGTACCTGTTGGGTCATGTTTGGAGGGCTGTATCTTTTGAACGGTGATAGCTAGGACTCTGGTTCTTTCAGCAAAACATAGCTCTCAATGCGCTATACATCGACTTTTTCAAACCCCATTTTCGGAAATTTTCATTTGAAATCACAAAATTGCCATTATCTCGCTTAATATTGATCGTAGAGGCATCAAACTGGGTACCTGTTGGGTCATGTTTCGAGGGCTGTATCTTTTGAACGGTGATAGCTAGGACTCTGGTTCTTTCAGCAAAACGTAGCTCTCAATGCGCTCTACATCGACTTTTTCAAAACCCATTTTCGGAAATTTTTATTTGAAATCACAAAATTGCCATTATCTCGCTTAATATTGATCGTAGAGGCATCAAACTTGGTGCCTGTTGGGTCACGTTTGGAGGGCTGTATCTTTTGAACGGTGATAGCTAGGACTTTGGTTCTTTCAGCAAAACTTAGCTCTCAATGCGCTCTACATCGACTTTTTCAAAACCCATTTTCGGAAATTTTCATTTGAAATCACAAAATTGCCATTATCCCGCTTAATATTGATCGTAGAGGCATCAAACTTGGTGCCTGTTGGGTCACGTTTGGAGGGCTGTATCTTTTGAACGGTGATAGCTAGGACTTTGGTTCTTTCAGCAAAACGTAGCTCTCAATGCGCTCTACATCGACTTTTTCAAAACCCATTTTCGGAAATTTTCATTTGAAATCACAAAATTGCCATTATCCCGCTTAATATTGATCGTAGAGGCATCAAACTTGGTGCCTGTTGGGTCACGTTTGGAGGGCTGTATCTTTTGAACGGTGATAGCTAGGACTCTGGTTCTTTCAGCAAAACGTAGCTCTCAATGCGCTCTACATCGACTTTTTCAAAACCCATTTTCGGAAATTTTTATTTGAAATCACAAAATTGCCATTATCTCGCTTAATATTGATCGTAGAGGCATCAAACTTGGTGCCTGTTGGGTCACGTTTGGAGGGCTGTATCTTTTGAACGGTGATAGCTAGGACTTTGGTTCTTTCAGCAAAACTTAGCTCTCAATGCGCTCTACATCGACTTTTTCAAAACCCATTTTCGGAAATTTTCATTTGAAATCACAAAATTGCCATTATCTCGCTTAATATTGATCGTAGAGGCATCAAACTTGGTACCTGTTGGGTCACGTTTGGAGGGCTGTATCTTTTGAACGGTGATAGCTAGGACTCTGGTTCTTTCAGCAAAACGTAGCTCTCAATGCGCTCTACATCGGAAATTTTCATTTGAAATCACAAAATTGCCATTATCTCGCTTAATATTGATCGTAGAGGCATCAAACTTGGTACCTGTTGGGTCATGTTTGGAGGGCTGTATCTTTTGAACGGTGATAGCTAGGACTCTGGTTCTTTCAGCAAAACGTAGCTCTCAATGCGCTCTACATCGACTTTTTCAAAACCCATTTTCGGAAATTTTCATTTGAAATCACAAAATTGCCATTATCTCGCTTAATATTGATCGTAGAGGCATCAAACTTGGTACCTGTTGGGTCATGTTTGGAGGGCTGTATCTTTTGAACGGTGATAGCTAGGACTCTGGTTCTTTTGGGAAAACGTAGCTCTCAATGCGCTCTACATCGACTTTTTCAAAACCCATTTTCGGAAATTTTCATTTGAAATCACAAAATTGCCATTATCTCGCTTAATATTGATCGTAGAGGCATCAAACTTGGTACCTGTTTTGTCATGTTTGGAGGGCTGTATCTTTTGAACGGTGATAGCTAGGACTCTGGTTCTTTTGGGAAAACGTAGCTCTCAATGCGCCCTACATCGACTTTTTCAAAACCCATTTTCGGAAATTTTCATTTGAAAGCACAAAATTGCCATTATCTCGCTTAATATTGATCGTAGAGGCATCAAACTGGGTACCTGTTGAGTCATGTTTTGAGGGCTGTATCTTTTGAACGGTGATAGCTAGGACTCTGGTTCTTTCAGCAAAACGTAGCTCTCAATGCGCTCTACATCGACTTTTTCAAAACCCATTTTCGGAAATTTTCATTTGAAATCACAAAATTGCCATTATCTCGCTTAATATTGATCGTAGAGGCATCAAACTTGGTACCTGTTGGGTCATGTTTGGAGGGCTGTATCTTTTGAACGGTGATAGCTAGGACTCTGGTTCTTTTGGGAAAACGTAGCTCTCAATGCGCCCTACATCGACTTTTTCAAAACCCATTTTCGGAAATTTTCATTTGAAATCACAAAATTGCCATTATCTCGCTTAATATTGATCGTAGAGGCATCAAACTTGGTACCTGTTGGGTCATGTTTGGAGGGCTGTATCTTTTGAACGGTGATAGCTAGGACTCTGGTTCTTTTGGGAAAACGTAGCTCTCAATGCGCCCTACATCGACTTTTTCAAAACCCATTTTCGGAAATTTTCATTTGAAATCACAAAATTGCCATTATCTCGCTTAATATTGATCGTAGAGGCATCAAACTTGGTACCTGTTGGGTCATGTTTGGAGGGCTGTATCTTTTGAACGGTGATAGCTAGGACTCTGGTTCTTTTGGGAAAACGTAGCTCTCAATGCGCTCTACATCGACTTTTTCAAAACCCATTTTCGGAAATTTTCATTTGAAATCACAAAATTGCCATTATCTCGCTTAATATTGATCGTAGAGGCATCAAACTTGGTACCTGTTGGGTCATTTTTGGAGGGCTGTATCTTTTGAACGGTGATAGCTAGGACTCTGGTTCTTTTGGGAAAACGTAGCTCTCAATGCGCCCTACATCGACTTTTTCAAAACCCATTTTCTGGAAATTTTCATTTGAAATCACAAAATTGCCATTATCTCGCTTAATATTGATCGTAGAGGCATCAAACTTGGTGCCTGTTGGGTCACGTTTGGAGGGCTGTATCTTTTGAACGGTGATAGCTAGGACTTTGGTTCTTTCAGCAAAACTTAGCTCTCAATGCGCTCTACATCGACTTTTTCAAAACCCATTTTCGGAAATTTTCATTTGAAATCACAAAATTGCCATTATATCGCTTAATATTGATCGTAGAGGCATCAAACTTGGTACCTGTTGGGTCATGTTTGGAGGGCTGTATCTTTTGAACGGTGATAGCTAGGACTCTGGTTCTTTCAGCAAAACGTAGCTCTCAATGCGCTCTACATCGACTTTTTCAAAACCCATTTTCGGAAATTTTCATTTGAAATCACAAAATTGCCATTATCTCGCTTAATATTGATCGTAGAGGCATCAAACTTGGTACCTGTTGGATCATGTTTGGAGGGCTGTATCTTTTGAACGGTGATAGCTAGGACTCTGGTTCTTTCAGCAAAACGTAGCTCTCAATGCGCTCTACATCGACTTTTTCAAAACCCATTTTCGGAAATTTTCATTTGAAATCACAAAATTGCCATTATATCGCTTAATATTGATCGTAGAGGCATCAAACTTGGTACCTGTTGGGTCATGTTTGGAGGGCTGTATCTTTTGAACGGTGATAGCTAGGACTCTGGTTCTTTCAGCAAAACGTAGCTCTCAATGCGCTCTACATCGACTTTTTCAAAACCCATTTTCGGAAATTTTCATTTGAAATCACAAAATTGCCATTATCTCGCTTAATATTGATCGTAGAGGCATCAAACTTGGTACCTGTTGGATCATGTTTGGAGGGCTGTATCTTTTGAACGGTGATAGCTAGGACTCTGGTTCTTTCAGCAAAACGTAGCTCTCAATGCGCCCTACATCGACTTTTTCAAAACCCATTTTCTGGAAATTTTCATTTGAAATCACAAAATTGCCATTATCTCGCTTAATATTGATCGTAGAGGCATCAAACTTGGTGCCTGTTGGGTCACGTTTGGAGGGCTGTATCTTTTGAACGGTGATAGCTAGGACTTTGGTTCTTTCAGCAAAACTTAGCTCTCAATGCGCTCTACATCGACTTTTTCAAAACCCATTTTCGGAAATTTTCATTTGAAATCACAAAATTGCCATTATCTCGCTTAATATTGATCGTAGAGGCATCAAACTTGGTACCTGTTGGATCATGTTTGGAGGGCTGTATCTTTTGAACGGTGATAGCTAGGACTCTGGTTCTTTCAGCAAAACGTAGCTCTCAATGCGCTCTACATCGACTTTTTCAAAACCCATTTTCGGAAATTTTCATTTGAAATCACAAAATTGCCATTATCTCGCTTAATATTGATCGTAGAGGCATCAAACTGGGTAACTGTTGGGTCATGTTTGGAGGGCTGTATCTTTTGAACGGTGATAGCTAGGACTCTGGTTCTTTCAGCAAAACGTAGCTCTCAATGCGCTCTACATCGACTTTTTCAAAACCTATTTTCGGAAATTTTCATTTGAAATCACAAAATTGCCATTATCTCGCTTAATATTGATCGCAGAGGCATCAAACTTGGTACCTGTTGGGTCATGTTTGGAGGGCTGTATCTTTTTAACGGTGATAGCTAGGACTCTGGTTCTTTCAGCAAAACGTAGCTCTCAATGCGCTCTACATCGACTTTTTCAAAACCCATTTTCGGAAATTTTCATTTGAAATCACAAAATTGCCATTATCTCGCTTAATATTGATCGTAGAGGCATCAAACTGGGTACCTGTTGGGTCATGTTTGGAGGGCTGTATCTTTTGAACGGTGATAGCTAGGACTCTGGTTCTTTCAGCAAAACGTAGCTCTCAATGCGCTCTACATCGACTTTTTCAAAACCCATTTTCGGAAATTTTCATTTGAAATCACAAAATTGCCATTATCTCGCTTAATATTGATCGTAGAGGCATCAAACTGGGTACCTGTTGGGTCATGTTTGGAGGGCTGTATCTTTTGAACGGTGATAGCTAGGACTCTGGTTCTTTCAGCAAAACGTAGCTCTCAATGCGCTCTACATCGACTTTTTCAAAACCCATTTTCGGAAATTTTCATTTGAAATCACAAAATTGCCATTATCTCGCTTAATATTGATCGTAGAGGCATCAAACTGGGTACCTGTTGGGTCATGTTTGGAGGGATGTTTCATTAAACCCAATTCTTTGACATTCAAACCCAACGGTGCAAAGTTACGTTCATATGTCATACATAACGATATAAATAGACTCGTTGAAAACTGCGCGGGAAAGTTCAACTCAACTATGTATAGCCATACAACCGTTAAATCATTCAAGGGATAATAAAGCAAAACTATATAAACATTGTCTTGTCCGATGCATAGGCATTCATTCTGCTCGAGTGCAAATAAGATATCCTATTACATTTCCTATGATAATAGGATTTTGTAGCAGGCGCATATAAACTGAACCTGAACCTTTCGCTTCCACGCCCTTAGGACATCATACTAGAAAACGTATAACAACGAGCGCTGCCTCTATCTAATCTTTGAGTGGATATTAAACGTCGAGGAACGGAAAATAGAGTCAAAGCAAAATGTTATGTTGAAAAGATACATTACATGCTAGATAGTATGTTTCACCTTGCTTTTGACTGCGTTCGATGCGTCCATAACCTTAAAAACATATACGCTGCATTTATTATACGAGTATGAACATGAGTACCCATGGCAAAATATCATATTTTACATGGCGCAAACATGACAAAGGAGACGAAACCGCCCGCCATGCCACAACAATGATATGCTATGCTTATGCACTCCAGATAGCTCTGGAAGCCATAAAATTTCATGATTTTGTTAATAATGTATTTGACCGTAAATTTTATTAGGTGGAAAGATTCATCGTATGTTTGCCTGCCTTGGGTGGTTGACACCGACAAACAGAGGTGATGAAAGGACGCGTATTATACTGATATACAAAATATGTTTTATATGCGAAGGGAGGTCGCAATGTACTTTTTCGAACAAAAAAAAACACCTGAACCACTATTGAGCGGTGATAAAAAAAAAGACAGGATATTATGCATGTAGTATGCCTTTATGTTTTTTAACCGTAAAATCACACAGTATATGATGCAGAATCCTTTGAATAACAAAAATCTATAGCTAAAAGGTTTTTGTGATAGTACATACTGGAAATCTTGTCTGTATAGGTTTAAGGCGCAATAGATTTTGCCTAACGGTGAAGTTAGCAATCATATATATAGGTGTAACCGGTACCTATATCCTTCCTAGCATCGTAAATCTATGAAAAACTATGCAATCCAAATCTTTACTTTACATCTAGCGTTTTTTTTTCATCAAATTCAGTTGAAACCTTATTTTAATTTATTTTGGTATTTATAAGATTTATTCCAATAAGTTTTGGAAAGTCCCATGATGAGGATTTTCCAAGCTCAAGAGATGAAAAAAGCTTGGTCGTGGATAGACTCTTGGTCCTAATCCCCTCTTGCAAAGAACATTATTTGAATTAAACCTAAATTCCTTGTCCATCCGTTTTGCTCTGCTTGAAAGCCAAATAATTTTATTAATTTAAAAATACCGGCGTACAGAGGGCTGCGCCCACAATACGAGGGTTTTTTAGAATTTTGATGCATAGTGAATATTTTTTGTACAAATATTTTATAAGCAATAGATAAGAATTGTGCACAACATTAATGAAATGCTTCCTGTAAATCTATTTTTGGATTGGTCTAAATAAACGCGTTCCAGAATGAAAGGCTAACGCCTTTCATTCTGTTCCACCTTTAATTAGACCAATCCAAAAATAGATTTACTATTTACCCAGTTTGTATAAAAGTACTCCAAGGCAAATCTACAGGCATTTTTCGATTTAAGATTTCTGATGGCCTTTGAGCAAAAAGAAACTCAGGCAAACGTAAGGATGGCTTGGCTTTATATATGAACTGAATTATTAGCTGTAAATCTACTGTTACTGTTTTTTAAACCAAGGAAAAGCAACTTATATTAAATGATTCCATTGTGTCCCTTGACATAAGAGCCCACGCAAGCTTTCTTATGAGTATTGAACAAGTATACTTTTGCAGCTATTCAGGGACACCCTGTTAACTTGGTCCTACAAACTTCAAAAATATTTGTGGCAAACACTATTGCCATTCTATGCATTTCCACCAAATTCCATGTTCATTGTTTCATCAAGAAATGCTTAAGAGGCTTCCCTTGCATTGTGAAAGGCCCTTACTAAATACTTACTTAGCTATATTTCCGGTTTGGATACAGTTATTCAAATGAAAATTTGTAGACATATTCTACATGTAATTTTCTAAAAACCCTTAGCAGAATTTCCATATATGGAAACCTAAGAGGGGCTACACACGAACAAATTGAAATTTTACAAATTTACTGTTATTTCCTTTTCCTTAGCAAAAGTCAACAGTCTTAATATTTAACGTATATAAGGCCATACAGACCAATATTTGTGCAAAGTTTCATATCGATCCATATAACGGTTTAGAAAAACGGAGCTCGAAAAGGAAGTTTAACTTTAAACGCCAATAACTTTTTTACCGTTACTCGAAACTGAATTTTTTTTATTGATATGAGATGTACTCGTTTAGATCTTTGATTTAAATACCCAAACGTCAATCTCCGATACAAACTAAAAAAGTCGACTTTTTTCAAACGTTCGGGACACCCTGTTATCTTCTTCCTACCAACTTCTAAGGTATATGTGGCAAAGACTGTAACCATTCTACACATACCTACCAAATTTCATGAGAATCGGTTGAGCCGTTCGCGAGTTATTTAGTGAACAGACGGACGGACGGACGGACGGACGGACGGACGGACAAAATCGATTTTATAAGGGTTTTTTGAAAAAATTCTAAAAAACCCTAAAAAAGCGTGTACACACACTAATATTGCTCATTCTCCCATCGTTTATGATCTTTCTAATTTAAATAATTCTGCCAAACAATAAACACTAAAACAAATAGACTATAATGACATATTGTTCCTACAATGGGGACAAATAACTCAAATTATGTTGAGATAGTCAGCAGCCGACTCTCGGGGGAATTCGTAATGGACAATGATGGTTGCTCGCGACGCAACACTATTTGACCTTCATGGTTAATTCGTCCTAGGCCTGATTGCATCATAGCTATAATAGCTGCTATACGAATACGACAAACGCGCTCAACTAACTAAATAGTAAGACCAACACATCATCGTCGTCACTCATCATCATATTCATCAACTGTTGATGGTCATCATTTTGCATGTTGTCCAAATGGTTTAATTAGCACAGCAGCGTGTCAAGTGAGTACATGGACGAATAGAATATAGTAGCAGCAAACAGTTGGTCTAAGTTAAAAATTTTATGCGGTTTTTGACGACAAACACGCAATCCAGCATTGTGCTGGTGATACTCCCTAATGAATAGATGGATCACTCAACACACAACACGTTTGGGTTTTACAATATAAAGCGAGTATTTTGCCTCGTGCTGACAACCGGGACGAACGTATAGGTATGTGTGCTATAGTGTGAAAAACCCTTGCGCATAATTTAATTAAAAATATGTTAATTATACAGTGGAAACGCAAAGTAGCAACATCAGGGCGTCTACAACAGGGGTTTTCAAGTGCAACTGTCTTTAATTAATGAAATTACCCGAAGATAGTGTGCAAACAAGCATGATGGTAAAGTTGTTGGGCTTTGTGTAGTATGCATTATGTCAGTGGTATACCTAACGATATAAAAATATGCGGATTTTCAGAATACATACACTATGGTCGTGAATGATTTTTTTATATAGTTTTGTTTCAATATGGGCCAAATAGAAAAATTAAATAAATAAAGCTAACGACTTAATTCAGCTTTTTGATAAATAAAAAAAAAATAAAAATCAGTCCCCTACAATGGGAAAATGCTCCTAAAGATCTCCTGTCTAAGTGTTGTGGACCTCTGCTATTTATACATACGTCTGTATTGATCTCTCAGAAATTTCTCTAGGGCTTATTACTATGCAAATTTCAAACAAAAACAAATCCATGGACTCCATACGATTGATTCTCAATGTTCTTATGCGATTCAACTGGTCCTTATTTGCAATGGAAATTTGCAAGTCCGCAACTACAGCTCAGCTACATACGAGTACACACCCATCTGCGGACAAACCATCCCAAACGAAAAGTGTGCTTCATGAGATGTTCTTGTCTTCCGTGTTAACAAGATGCAAAACATATGGATTATTAACACTACCAGGCGCATACATTGTGTAAATGTGTGTATGATGCCTTTTCTTGTACAAAAGGTTCAGGAAAATCTCGTTTGATTACAAATTCAGTTTGTGCAAATGGTTAACCTATTCCATTTGAAGGTATGTGTCGAAAGAGGCAACTTGTTGTAGAGGGCATTTGAATGCATGGAAATGATCCCTTAAGGCTTTTGAGCTTCAAGAAGAGGTAATGCGGCAGGAGCAGCTTGTTGAGCAAGACGGAGTAGATATGATTGTCTGTACATATGTGAAACAGAAACTATATACAAAAAGGAAATATGTAGCTGTAGACTCACTAGGCTGAAATATGCTTTAAACCATTTTGGCCACCTTAAACAACCCGAATGAAGAATGCCGTGACTAATGATAAAATCTGTAAAAATAACTGGCGCGATAGTCCAAAGTTGATCCTAGGTCTCTATTCGAGTAAGCCACATCTAATTTTCTTGCTATTTCATAGAGAAGTCGTCAGCAAAGCGCAGCTTCGTTACAGGGAATTTATTTTCTGTAAAAAAAATTACACCACTAATTCTATTGTTCTATCCCAGGGGGAAATTGATGCATCAAAGATTAATCATCGATTGCTGCTTTGGAAGGAGGTGATGCATGCTCTTTCCATTCCGCCTCATTTCTTTTTAACATTGCATGTCCTTATGTGGAAGCAATAGAAGCTTTTCCATAAAAGCTTCCACTGCTTCCTCCTAGATTACCAAGAAGCGATGTCGCAGACATGACATTGAATACGGCTAGAATGAATCAAAATTATGGCTTCTGGACCAATCGCTAAAAAGCGCTCTAGCAGATATCAAAATGAATACATCTAGAATGTATCAAATTGATCGCTTCTGGATCAATTACCAGGCAGTGTTCCAGCAAACATCACATCAAATGCATCGAGAATGGCTGAAATTTAAATATTTAGAAGAGTTCCTATTTCGAATATAATATAAATAATAAATAATGAAATATACCACGAAGTCACGATGCACGGCCACGCCGAGATTCGATCTCCGGACCTCTAGCATAGTAGACTGCAACTCAACCAAGTGCGCCACAGAGCATGTTGCGCTAATTGCGTCGTTGTGAACATTTGTTTCTATCTAGCTGTTTAAGCGACGAGAAAAAGCACACGAGAAATTGCCAAAGTAATTTCGTGATTGGAGCTTGCACATTGCTTCCTCCTACCTTCTTAGGGGAGCAATAAAGAAGCAAAACATGGCACTGCTTCCTTCACGCTTCTCAGGCGAGCAACAAGGAAGCACACACGGAGCTTTTCCCTTGACTGCTCCTTTACTGCTTCCTTTGATTCATTCTGGAAGGTGTACCTTGGCAGCGCTACTTTCGTTTCCCCCTGGGATATAGTGGGTATTGAGCCTCCTTTTCTTTGCAGGCATTAATTACACTCTTATGCGAACTGCGGATTTTTAATTTGAACACTTTTTACGACAATACACCACGATTCCAAATAATTTTTTTCTATCGATATCAGCAACAAAAATAAGCAGCATTTATAAAAAGTCATGCTTTTCGTTAGACTTTTCACCAATATTACTCCTATGGCATGATTCACTATTTTTACTCAAAATTTAAGGGTTCTATCAATTTGAACTAAATTCTTCATTAATCGCTTTTTCAACCCAACATTTTTATATGCAATTAAAACATGTTTTTGTTTGACTTTCAATTAATTTCATTCCGAAAATATTCACTTGGCATTCGTACTCATATATTGACACACATTTACAAAAATTTGTTGGAAATCATCAAAGTAAACACGCTGAAAGTGCAACAAACTCTCCGGGTCCGAATATTTTGGTACATACGAGCATACATTAATAGGACTGAGAGGTTCATTCAGCTTCATTATAAACGCGTATGGATTGCTCTGTGTGTTAAATGACTTCACCATTAAATTTGGCTATTTTTGGAATATTCGATAGGATTTCGAATACAAATACATACTTTACTCGTATAATCCAAACGTGGCGGCTCGACAAAATAAAGTGGCTCATTAATATTGCTGGATACATCCGCATTTTATTGACGGTATGGTGTGAAGTTTACTACATTTTTGCATACTGGAAGGGGTGCCAGTGGGATGCGATGTAGAGATTGATTAATTTTTGGATTATCAAAAACAGAGTTGCCAGTTTAGCCGTTTGTTGGACAAATTATCCATCTTGCATAGCAGGGCTAAAATTAAAAATCCTGCTGGCAGGATATTTAGAAGGATTTGAATTTCCACCACCAGTTTTCTAGTCAAAAGTACATCACAAAAAGAGATTTTTACAGTTACAAAATGAACGGCAGAACCTGTATTTTCCATTAAAATGACTCCAATACTTGAACTTTATAAAAATCTTCGTATCTTCAACGAAGCTCTATTTTAAATCGTCCAGAAATTAATTTTTTACGTTTCGCTCGTTACGTATCCTGACAATGAAAAAAGGATATATGTACACGGTGGGAGTAAACTTCAAATACAAAATTTAAAAAATATTGGAGAAGTTTATCATGTAAAGAATGATGGACTTTTCACTTTTGAGTACAGTTATCATAGTTTTAGTCTTTCGCATAAAAACATAATTTGTCCTTGAAATTATATTTTTTCCAATTGTATTTTACCCTTAATCCCTAGGGCTAAAGTATTGTGATGGGCTTAAAGCTAATTTGAGTCGTTACATAAACTTCGAGCTCTGTGGCCGTGATCGTTCGGTCGCCACTCTGTGAAATAGACACTCATAGAGAAACGAGTTTCCAAACTCGGCACGACTCGTCGCAAGTTTATTATTCAGAAGAAGATGATAAGAAATATTCTTATCGTAGAATAATAAACTAACAATGCGACTAGGAAGTGGTATGGCTGACAACCGTATCACACTCCGAATTCAGTTGTCTTTGTAACGTTGATGACTACACACGGTAGTCATCCATGCTCCACTAGGAGTTACGGTAATCGAGAGAGAGACATAAACTTCAATAAATATAGTTCTGCGTTGGCATATTTGTAACAATTTTACATTTCAGCAGGTTTTGGCAGAATTTAAAGGTTATGTCTCTTGTATTTCGGGCAATTAAAAAAAATATTTCTGGATTTTCAAGCAGGGATGTAGATAGGGGAGGGGTCGATGGGGTCCGGACCCCTGCCGAAGTGTTTCCAAAACTCATCGGAATACGTTTCAGGTTTCATCACCAAAAATGGAACTTGGAAAAAGGCACTCATATTAATTCAACATTTTTACCAGACTGTGTGTCTGTATATCATTGTACATTTTTAGGGTTTTTTAGATTTTTCAAAAAACCCTTATGAAATCGATTTTGTCCGTCCGTCTGTCCGTCCGTCTGTTCACTAAATAACTCGCGAACGGCTTAACCGATCATCATGAAATTTGGTAGGAATGTGTAGAATGGTAACAGTCTTTGGCACGAAATACTTAAAAGTTGGTAGGACAAAAATAACAGGGTGTCCTGGACATTTACAAATTTGTTCACTAAATACCTCGCGAACGGCTTAACCAATCGTCATGTATTTTAGTAGGAATGGGTATAATAGTAACAGTCTTTGGCACGAAGTACTTAGAAGTTAGTAGGTCAAAGATAACAGGGTGTCCCGGAGATTTAAAAATTTGTTCACTAACTGATCGTTATGAAATTTGATAGGAATGTGTAGACTCGAAAGAGTCTTTAGCACGAAATACTTAGACGTTGGTAGGACAAAGCTAACAGGGTGTACCGGAGATTTTAAAAAGTCGACTTTTTTTAGTTTTTATCGGACATGGACGTATGGGTACTCAAATGAAAGAACTCGATGGGTACATTTCATATCAGTCGCTTTTTAGGGTTTTTTAGATTTTACAAAAAACCCTTATGAAATCGATTTTGTCCGTCCGTCTGTCCGTCCGTCTGTTCACTCTCGCATTCGCGAACGGCTTAACCGATCGTCATGAAATTTGGTAGGAATGTGTAGAATGGTAACAGTCTTTGGCACGAAATACTTAGAAGCTGGTAAGGCAAAGATGACAGGGTGTCCCGGAGATTTAAAAATTTGTTCACTAAATAACTCGCGAACGGCTTAACCGATCGTAATGAAATTTGGTAGGAATGTGTAGAATCGTAACAGTCTTCAGCACGAAAAACTTAGACGTTGGTAGGACAAAGCTAACAAGGTGTCCCGGAGATTTGAAAAAGTCGACTTTTTTAGTTTTTATCGGACATTGCCGTATGGATACTCAAATCAAAGAACTCGATGGGTACATTTCATATCAGTTGCTTTTTTCCAGTTTGGTGTAATAGTAACGGAGTTACAGCTAATAAATTCAGTTAATATGTGTAGCCATGATACATAGTAAATCTATTTTTGGATACGTCTAATTAAAAGTGTTACGCGTTTATTTAGACCAATCCAAAAATAGATTTACAAGCAGCATTTCATTAATATTGTGCATAATTCTTATTCTAGAAAATATACGTGCAAAATTATTCACTATGTATGTATTCAAAATCTAAAAAACCCTCGTATTGCGGGCGCAGCCCTCTGTACGCCGGTATTTTTTTTTTTCGAAAAAGTTATACGTGCAATACTCGATGAGCGCATTCAACGCATACAATTCACTCGAAAAACGCTGCAATAGTAAATGTCACCGAACTTTTTCTCCTATCTATATGCGAAATGAGAATACAATTGAGTAGCAATTTTCAGCTACTTTTCTCGTTCTTTGAATGCACTGACAGATGTTATATTTTCGACTTATAAATTTAGTTGTTAGTTGAGTCGCTAGCAGGAGCCAAATCCTTAAAACTACACAGAGAAAAAAAATTAGAATGGTTATCTAAAGAAATAGTCGAATTCATCTAAAGTTCGCGTTGATTTTCAGCTTATGATTCTATGTAGCTGAAACAGTTACGAAGATATGGATAATTTTTCTATTCGTCATTAGTTGAAACATCTACTATATTTGCAAATTCAATTAATTCATTTGTAAAGACAGCTATTCATTATCTATAAATTGTTAAATGTTGGATAGCTAAATTGTGTTGAAGAAAAAAGAACGATTGTTTGTAGTTAAATTTTATATTTGAATAGTACAATCAACAACTTTTGTGGAAGAATTGACTAAACTTTTTCTTCTAATCTTGCGTGGTTAAATGAACGAATTTAATAGTATTTTCAGCTACGAAGATTAGAGAAATCAGCTATTTCTTTGGTAAAACTATCTAAATTTAAGTCAACTACTTCACTTTAGTTAAAAAGTCTAAACCATTTTTTTCAGTGTATATTAATATCTTTTTGTAACAAAATATTACTCATTCAGATCATACTTATCTTCATAATTAATTGGAAATATTTTCGAAACTTCCCAAGCTCTAAGGTGCTATGAGCTTTCCACTACAAAGGTGCAGAGTGTTGCAAAGAAATACTTGCAGAACGCAATCATGGAGTTCAATGCCTGGGTTCTGTCTCTGAGCAAAAGTATCTACAGAAGAAGCCATGACGTAATAAAAACCTCAATCAAATCAGCCGCGAGCAGGATAACGCTTACCTGTAACATTTCAACCTCGCTGCAGGGAATCGTTAGGGCATTTTGGAGTAGAAAGCCAATTTCAGTCATACTACAGGAGATTGCTGGCGGCCATTTCAACATATGCTTAAAGTATATTTCGTAGCATGTTCTAAGAAAATGTTCTAATTCCTGAATAAAAAAAATTTTTTAGCTTTCTTGATAAGCGCATATTCTTCAACTGAAATTTGGTGAGCATATACGAAATACCGCCAATTTCAAAATTGGCTTTTCGACCTGAATTGACATATTTTTTACCGTGGAGGAGGCCCTTAAAAAGTGATATGTGACAAAGAAGATGTATACCGGTAGACGACATTTTAAAAACACTGAAGAGCTTCTGCAAGCGATTAAAGGGACCTGACACGAAACTAACGTAAATTACCTTCAAAACCTACACAATTTTATCCCAGAAGCCTCTACTCATTACTAGACACATTTTCTAAAATAAAATTATCTTTTCATACTGTTATTTTATGCTTATCCTTATGACTTTCACTTTTGTACTGTTTTCAAGAAATCTCGTAAAAAAATCCTAACGGGACTCCGGACTTAAGACCTTGTGTTATCATAAGAACAAGTAGGTGACTGAAAATATTGTCACCACACTTGGAGAAAATACCATTATTACTTTCCGAATTACAGCCATTTTTTAGGTGGAACTATACTATTGATTGGGAGTGCATTTTATTGAACCTTATTTTTACACCGAAATAAGAATATACTCAAATAAACATATTTTCATGTTATATATTATCAAAGAAAATAAATTACACAAGCCCGTACCAATTCAATAGAAGTTATACCGAATCAATTAAACGACACGGAGGCAACAATTGAAGAATCAATTTTATTTCTCAGAAACTCTTCTTCAGGCATATGGAAATGCTAGATGCATCTTGATTAAGCCGATAATACAAAATCAATGATATTATTTCAATGCAAAAGTAAGCAGACAATCCAAGTAGATGGTGATGGGATATGCCTATAATTAGGTCACGTTCTTGTCTAAGCCCTCTTCACCATCATTGAAGGTGATTTCTGCAGTTCCATTCGGAACCCATAGTGCACAACGTATGGAACCCAAATATGTACTTATATGGGAATGAATCAGTGTAATTAATGGACATTGTTGTACAGTGCCAACAAAACGTGAGACATTTGACCCTTTGATATCTTTCTGGGAATGCCCGTAGAATTATCCATACTAAAATAGCCATAGTGCCGTTTGTCCGTTCGCGCGAGATTACTTTATGCCGTTTGCGCTATGCGACGATATCCCTAAATTGAACGAAGCTCTTCTATTCGCCACAACTGCCTCGAGTGAATATAAACACAAATATCTCACCCGTGTAGGATTAGGACCATATTTAGCAAACGTACCTCCATTTCCTTCTTCACATATACCTTGCAGTCATACACATAAAATGTATAGTGAGTGTTTGGTACAATATACAGAATGGGACTTAACTCCATGCCATGCATTAGCATTTGGCGTTCGTTGCCTGAAACTTAACGATGGACTGCGACTATATCTACATGGACGATACGACGATGTGATGCTTAATCCCACATTCAAATGCCCGTACATTAGGGGAGTAGTATGGAGCATATATGTATCTATAACTGTGTCCTCTGGAAAAAGATGGATGAGCCAAATAGTTAGCATCTACCACACCATCTCCCAAAAGGCATTAAGCCTTTTGTTATACAGACAGGATTACATAGCACTTCACCCAGTATGCTGGCCCCGAACTTCTGGGTCGCGTATACACACGTATGCAGATGAACCGAGAGCAACGTGATATGATCTCTGACGTGTAATCTCTCTACTAAATTATTTAAATTAGACTGTTCTCTAATGTGCCAGAAGGAGCTGTATGTATGTAAGTATCTATACTATGAATGTAGGAAGCGTCCAGATATGGAGCAAAAAAAGCAGTAGTTTCGAGCAACAAAGACGAATTTTGGTTAATTGTTTAAAATCAACATAAGCCTGGCTGACTTCCTCATTACCCATAGGAGAAAGGACAATAACAGTAAAAAAAAGGAAGAACATACATACTGACCCTAATAACCCAATTGGGTTTGTTTCAAGACTCTGGACTCTATGGACACGGAAAAAGTAAATACAACATTCCACCAGGAAAGGATAAAGACAATAGACTTGGAGCAGCGGATAGTTTCATGAAATGAGGACAGAATGAATCTCCTTCGGGATATTTACAGTATCCTATAGCAACGAACAATGGTAGCTGTCAAGAAAGGATACTAGATCCGTTTCAAGGAATTAAGGAGGTCAACATAAATATATGACACGGTCGAAGAGACAAGCTAACTCGGTAAATGGACATCCGTCGTTGCTGGCAAGAGAATAGGATACAGAACAGATTTGCAGACAAGTTTTCAACAAGGCTAAATTTAATGTGTATAGTTCGTTAAAATTTTTAAAGAGGATAAAGAATGTTTGTGGATATTTTGAGATAGCATTGTATACCGATTACTTACTTCTGGATGAATGAATTATTTGTTAAGTAATTCATATTTTGTATTATACGCTTTCCCAAGTAAAGTCGACACCTCTGTTATCGATTCTCGTCGTGGTAAAATAAGATCGGAAAAAATATAGCAGGATGCATAGGAAATATATTGCTTCCAGCATTATGTACATACACTCCGATGTGCATAAATAAGTTAGTGTGGATATGATATCTGGTGTCTATCATAATGATGTTTCTGAAGCTAAAATAAAAGTTTTAAAATTTTCGTGCATTGAATAATTTATTATGACGATTAATACTTACATACTTTCTGATGATTTATTCGAAACTCCATATCAGATTTTATTGATAAATCAAATTAATTCTTTATACAAATTAATTGCATTGCCATCTTGAGCGTATTCAACAAACTTTTAGGGAGAACATAAAAACCAAGTATGTAAAACATTTTTGGTAGGGAAAAGTTCAAAGAGTTCAACACATAATACGGCTAATTGCGATTTTAAATAACATTATGCAAATCACATTGGGACTGGCGCACATGTATTCTGAATTCGGCAACGCTATATCCGCAGATGTAATTAAGTATTCGTTTTAAGTTTTATGTTAAGCGAATGATCGGATAATTGAGTATTGATTTTGAATTATTCATGTCAAACGAGAACGTGTTCTGTGTCGTAGTAAGTAAATGTACCTAAAAGAGTTATAATTGATAAAGTAATTTTTCTGGTAGTCTGGCTGGTCTAGCGGTGAGTGCGCGCACCTTCGGTGCACAGGGTCATGAGTTCGAATCTCACCGTGTTCCATGGTGTTTTTCGAACTCACGAGCTTGTGACGGACTATGATCTCACTGAGATGTTAAACGAGTACCCATTTATGCGGATAAATAACACTGCTGAGCGTGATGGTGATCTCATTACCTCAACAAAAAGCAGATAAGATCTTGGAAATAGGATGTCACTAACACATCCTGCGGCCTTAGTCCAATGTTGGATTGTCGCGGCTGTTATTTATTTTTTATTTTTTATTGATTTTTGTTCTGAGATTTAAATTTAGGAAACATTGAATAAATTCGTGTTCATCCGAGTCCTGAACATGTTCATGAACTTAATAATTTATCACACTTTGAAATGAATTCCACGACTTATTGATGATGATGATGATGTTCGATATTGCATCAGTATCGTATAGAGCACTGTGATCTGCTGTATTCTGTGACTATTCAATTTTGCATGTTCACTGACACAAGTCACATATCGCTCTTTTCACC
The DNA here is from genome assembly GCA_949715475.1 of Microchrysa polita. Taxonomy (NCBI): domain Eukaryota; kingdom Metazoa; phylum Arthropoda; class Insecta; order Diptera; family Stratiomyidae; genus Microchrysa; species Microchrysa polita. The sequence continues at coordinate 5,560,725 of OX454418.1, read as the reverse complement.
GTTCTAACTTTGACACGATTACATCACAAATCCAAATGTATTTTCGAGTACCTACACATTTCCATTTCCTTGCTTTCTTTTTTGAAAGTTTTATATTTTTATCAGAAATAGAAGAGCACTTTATGTACCGTCTACGTCAAATAAGTTTATGCAAATCCTCAACGATTTAATCAAAGTTACGGTATAAGTACTCACATCATCGCCGCGAAAACAAGCAATATTGATAAGCCCCGAAAAGCATTTTTCTTGTCGAAAACACACACACAACACAGCTCAAGTGCCTGTCAGCGTGAGTCTAAAACACCCTTCTTTGCTGTAGAGAGTGTAGAAACGCTATTCCAGATATTAGCAGAATACTCATAGACTTGAAAGACATGCGTTTATCTAACCGGATTTATCCATAGGATTTGCAGTGATGACATTAATGCTGCAAATTTCACCCCGGATGGAAAATGGTTTGATAACATTTTAGCAAGTTGAAATGACTTTTGTTATGGGCGCTGTATACATTTTCTGAATTACTTTAACAGCTTGGTATATGTATTAGGATTTCGACAGATGGAGCTTTTAATGGAACACACAAAATTCTCAAAATGGATTTAACCAAATGCTGTGTTTTTTCAGTACTCCTCAGTCTGTTTTATATTTTGTTTTTGTTCAGGGTACGTTGGTCCATAGTAAATGTGACTCTTTGACATTTTATTTGATTTTATCCAGAGCACTTTTCATAAAGAATTGAGCGTCGGAAAACTATGTCTGACAACTGTCCTGATTGACTAGTTATCTAATAAGTAGGTGCATTATAGCATGATGTATGAGACTGCAATAGACTGCTTCAGGCACATAAGCAACGAACATGGAAATACCAAGAACAGGCACTCCTTATAAGTGAATTCGTAGCCTATCTTTTTAACCCTTTCGGACCTATTGGGACACATATGTCCCGGCGAAATTTTGGTTTCATCTGAAAGAAAAATTATCCATTAAATGTGATTTAAAGGCGTCCCTTCTGGTATTTTACCGTTTAGATAATTATACAAAAATACGTTTGTCCCGCAGTTTGGTACCCAATTTGCACAGTTCTCGTTTCAAAGTGCAAGCTCTCGCACCTGACGTTCATCATATTCAGAAATACGGTGTTATTTCGGTCAAAAATCAGTATAGGCACAATTTTTATAGGAGAAAAATTATTTTTACATGACAATGTTGTAGTAATTATGTAAGTTTATTATTCATTCTTTACATATATGCTTTTTGTGTATTTTCGTTTTCGGGACCTATGTGTCCCATCGGGTTTCTTTGGTAATATGTCCCACTCGGTATTTGGGAATACTTTTCATTTTCAAATTAAATTATAATAAAAAACCTTTTCCTAGCGGAAACTAATAGAATACGAAATATTAGAGCATGTGATAGAGATTTATGCGTCCTGGGATTATTTTCACGGTAATTTTGACGTTGGAACATCGGAACATATATGTTCCATCTAAAAAACCGGACGGGACATAGGTGCCCGACCCCCACAGGCCCCCCTAGAGGAGTTGGGGCTACAATTTTGTACCTCCCTATATCTAAGACATATCCCAAAGATGATTCCATTAATAAAGCCTTTCTAAATCTGCTAGATTTTTTTAGGTTCGAAAGGGTTAAATGTGTTCAATTTCTTCTATGCGCGTGCGCATTCTTCTTCCTTGCCTCGTTCTTTATACCGCTCCATGGTTTAGCGTTGCTCGACCTGCAGTGTAGGCACATCGCCCGTTTTGGCGATAATATCTCAGCATATTTCTACAGGCAGCTCTATCTTGGATCGTGTCATCGCCGAGACCAATGCGTTGTTGTTGCTTTTTCATTTGACACATCCAGGTGTTCTTCGGTCTGCCTCTGGCCTTGGGTCCATCAAGTGGAACTTCCATTGATATCGCTTTCTTTGCTGGGTTCTCAGGCGGACGCCGTTGAACATGGCAATACCAATCCATTTGTCGGTCTTCGAGCTTTTCGGTGATTGGTTGGTCTATGGACAAGCTGCCTCGGATGTAGCTACTCTTGATGTGGTCCCTTTTCGTTACACCAGCTGACATGCGTAACATTTTCATTTCAGTCGCTATCATTTGTTTCGCGCAACCTTCATACATGGTCCAGCATTCTGATCCATACATGAGTGCGGGACGTACAACCGTTTTGTACAACTTGCCCTTTAGCTTCAGTGGCATTTTCTTATCGCAGAAAACTCCAGAGTTTTCTCGCCACGTCATCCACCCAACCTTTGTGCGATGTTTGATGTCATCATCGCATGTAGCTCCGTTGTTCACCATCGAGCCAAGGTACTTGAACTTGGTACAAGACTTAAGCTGCTCTCCTTTGATGTACATTTCTGGTATCGGTGCATCTGGGTCTGAGAATGGGCAGCATAAGAACTCAGTCTTTGTTATACTTACCCTCAGTCCATGCTCCTCCAGAATGTCACACCATTTTGTAAGTGCAGCTTGCAAGGCAACGATGTTTGGGCTACTGAGGACTATATCATCGGCAAAAAGAAGAGATATTTCTAGGCCGTCGGAGATACGTATTAATAAGTAGCACATGATGATGTTGAAGAGCAACGGACTCAATACACTGCCCTGGTGTACTCCGACATTCACCGGAAATTCTTCTGATTCACCGGCGCGTGCGCATTCAAGTTGTGAGAATTTGCGAAACAGTGACACAATATAATCGTTCACAATGATCACGTAAATCTGAAAGAGAAGAACAACTGGACTCTTTCGCAAAGTGCTCATTTTACTCTCAATTTTGCATTTGGCAGCCGGAAAATTCGGGATGTGGGCAACCCTAAATTAAGCAAACGTCACAACATCCCTAAAGGCGAGTTAAGCTACTAATACTTTCGTAAAGATGGGCTAAGCAGCTGATATTAAAATGGTTCCGTTCTATTCTGTTCGATGGAATTTTGCGTTTAATTTTTAGGGTTTTTTAGATTTTTCAAAAAATCCTTATGAAATCGATTTTGTCCGTCCGTCTGTCCGTCTGTCTGTCTGTCCGTCTGTCCGTCCGTCTGTTCACTAAATAACTCTCGAACGGCTCAACCGATCGTCATAAAATTTGGTAGGAATGTGTAGAATGGTAACAGTCTTTGACACGAAATACTTAAAAGTTGGTAGGACAAAAATAACAGGGTGTCCCGGACATTTGAAAATTTGTTCACTAAATAACTCGCGAACGGCTTAATTGATCGTCATGAAATTTGGTAGGAATGTGTAGAATGGTAACAGTATTTGCCGTGAAATACTTAAAAGTTGGTAGGACAAAAATAACAGGGTGTCCCGGACATTTGAAAATTTGTTCACTAAATAACTCGCGAACGACTTAATCGATCGTCATGTATTTTGGTAGGAATGTGTAGAATCGTAACAGTCTTTAGCACGAAATACTTAGACGTTGGTAGGAAAAAGGTAACAGGGTGTCCCGGAGATTTGAAAAAGTCGACTTTTTTAGTTTTTATTGGACATGGACGTATGGGTACTCAAATCAAAGAACTCGATGGGTACATTTTATATCAGTTTTTTGGAGTAATGGTAACTGAGTTACAGCTAATAAATTCAGTTAATATATGTAGCCATGATAGATATTAAATCTATTTTTGTATTGGTCTTATTAAAAGTGGAACGCGTTTATTACATTAATATTGCGCATAATTCTTATTTATTACCTATAAAATATATGTGCAAAATTATTCACTATGTATATGTATGTATACAAAATCTAAAAAACCCTCGTATTGCGGGCGCAGCCCTCTGTACGCCGGCATTTTTTTTTAATGTGTACAGCTGGGAATCATGTATCCCATTCTACAAAAAATTTGTGCTGAGTGCCACCAATTCTTTTGGTTTCATTGACATTTGCCAAAAATCCGGCTCAAATTCAAAAATGGACATTTATGTGTGTGAATTAATCCAAAAGCAACAGCTGTTTTGACAGTTGGGCCACAATGAAGTGACATTGCCAACTCTGCCACTTCAGTTGGCGGCCATGAAAAAAATGGGAATCGGTGACGGCGGTCGGGATGACAACTGCCCCCCCTCCCGTGACAGTTAGTTTTTTTTGGCGCGAAGTATGTAGCGTGGTGGAGAAATGTAGTGAAAGTTGGTGTGTCAAGGATTTAAAAATAAATGAAAATTACCTGCATTTCCGAGGATGAAGCAGTCAAGTGAGGCCGCAACCCTGAGAAAGATAAGGAGAAATTTGGATAAGTAAATTGATAAAGTCTGGTGGGTATGGAGTGTGATTGTTTCTTTTTGTTTTAGTGTGACGCGTCCCGACAGAAAATTACAATTAAAAAAGTAGTATCATAAAAAAAAGTAAGTTAAGACCCATTAAAACACAGTTCGTGTTGTGTTCCCTAAGACCAACCCAGGGTGAATGATTGGTTGACGGAGGCGCATGCCCCGTCCCCTAACCAATAATTTTATGGGTGGCGCTGCCGACATTTTTTACACGGCCGCCGGAGCGCCAAATGGAAGGGCATACGAACCGGCCGTTACCCCTTAAAAAGCTGGGTCCGTAAGAGCATAACTATTGAAACGGCATCAGAATGGCCGCATTTTTCTAATCTTTCGGCTGGTGACAGCAAGAGCGGGACAAGGAGGCTTTCCTCCGCATTATTTATTCTCGCGGTTCTTTTGGGTTTTATCGGTCACTGCAATAGTTTTCCCGTGTTGGACAAATCGCGTGGGGATGCGATTGCGCAACGAGAAGCGCCTGCATGCCCTTCGGCGTCGTAAGTTGTATGCCGTTGTACGGATGGCAACCCAGCAGACAACAAGGGACGTCGGTGCACCCATATTAGGAAGATGGGTTGCGGAACCGCGTCTTTTGTTCACCACGGGAAGACATTAGCGATCCCGTTGGCTGACAGTTTATTTGAAGCGTAAGGAAAGCCTCGCCTCTTTCTGCTCTTGTCGTCACCAGCATTTCTATTTCATTCTCCCCATATTTAATCCCTTCTGTTTGTAGCGCTCTCCCTAGGCATGCGATATCTCTTTTTGCTGTAGAGGACAAGGGGCAACGGGCAGCACAAACCCAGCGCAGCACTACCGCTTTGAGCTACAGCAAGCGCATGCCGCTACTCGCTCGTTGAGGAGCCCCTTCTTTGGCCAAACCTGCACGGTAGTAGAGGCCTTGGCTTCGTCCCCTGAGACATCTCCGGATGTCTAGCGTCCTTAGCGACCTTAGGTCGGCGGTCGATACTTCGCGCTAAAAATATGGCCAGAGCTTCAGTGGCGTGCACTCCATATATGCAAATAAGCAGTGCATACCCTCTCATTTAAAAGCATTTTCTTCATACAAGTTCATGAAAATAATTACTGATTTCACTGTTAATTCTTTCCTCAATAAATGTACCACCGCCATCTTTATATAGGTAGTGTAGGTTCCACTTACATCGTTTTTTCGCCGACACTAGAGTATGCTCGATAAGCACCATTTCGCCGTGCTTGTAATCTCCATACGAATTGAAAAATTTCAACTGCAACAATGTTGCAGGTTTATATGGTGAAGAGAAGCACGCCTGCCTTGGCGTTGGCGAACAAAGTTGACGGACGAACGATGACTATAGCACGACCGGCGAAAAATGTCGTGATAAGATTCGAGCAAAGGGAACCAAAGCGGAAATAAAGAGTAGGTCACAAAATGTGTCGTTCAGTTTTGACAAAATGTTTCCTTTGTTTGTTTTTTGATATTTAAACAATTTTGAAACAGGAATTTATTATTTTTTGAAAGAGAATGTATTTTACTATTCAGAAACAAATTATAATGCACATTTTGTACGGGGTTGGTTGCATAGCTATGTATGTAATTTGTTAGTCACACTGTAGTTCAGTAATATCGTGTCGATTGAGAACCAATCCGTGAAAAAAATACACTCTTTCTTTATGTATTATGGGTCGGTGATTCCGAATATGAACTTTGCACCCTAAAAAAAGTGCCGCAACATAAAAAAAAATGAGCAAACATACCCAGATTTCACGTTTTTTGCACATAACAAATAAACGGTGCATTTCCCGAAAAAAGTACATAGTACAAAAATAAAGTAGACATCATTCCCTACAAAATTCCCTACAATTTTTATCTTAACAAAACAAGTATCTAAGTTTTTCTATGATGATTTGTTTCACTTTACTATTTACATCATTAACAGTTTCAACAGGATTCTTAATATTTTGCTTGTTGCAACTCGTTTCCCTCATCTACCAGCAACCAAACATGTTTTTTGCTGCCTAAAGAGATAAAGAACAACTACTGGGCCTGTCTACAACAAGAACAAGATGAAAACCGTTTTTTTTTATAAGAGATTCGTGAAGAGCAAGGCAAGGAAAAATTCAATTTTCATATAAAAACCGGTTTTGATCTCGAGTTTCACCGACTAAAAAATATATTCAAATAGAACACTATAAGGAAACCTGAGGGAATTTTTTTTATCGATTTAGTCTTTGAGCGAAAATTGCCTAATTTAGCAATGCTCTAGCTTCCAAACTACAAGTCAGACAAAAAAATGACATAAAGCAATTTTGTAGGAAATAATGTTTACTTTATTTTTGTAGTAGATGATTTTTCCGGGAAATGCCCCGTTTTCTTTTTATATGCAAAAAACAAGCAATTGGGCAACATTTGCTTTTTTTTTATGTTGCGGCACTTTTTTGAGGGTGCAAAGTTGATATTCGGAATCAGCGCCCCAAAATACATATAACAAAATTGAGAAATAAACTTCCGTATTTTTTTTCCTGACGAAAATACGATATTATTATGTACATATTACAAAAGAAGGTTTGTATGCCTACAGTTTACACATTTGAGAAAATCAATAAATCTTACAATGCGAATGTTTGTATTTGTTGGATTGATTTAAATAATTTTCAAGCACTGTTTTGTTAAGGTTACAAATTTTTTTTTATTATACTTATTTTAGTGTTTTCTAAAATAAATTAGGCGGTTTTTCCTCATTTTTAGTTATCCTGAGATTACTCAATTACTTAGGAAACACTAACTAACCTTCCTTTTTATTTCGACATATCAAAAAGCGTTTATACTCGTATTTATCTTTTCTTCGGTTTTAATTTTGCATACCCTCCACAAAATGGCTGTGCACGCCACTGCAGAGCTTGTAAGATCACTCTATCGTTTAATTGATGCAAAGTCAAAAGTGCTATTGACGAATCTTTTAGCTTTACTAGCATTTGATGTTTTAGTCCACGCTTTCATATGATATTAGTTGCGTTTCTTCGATCGGGTGCAATCATCTCAAATTTTCATCATCATGACGAATTCGTCATTTAAATTAGGTGTGCGTATTTATGACCACGTCCGAAGATACTATCTGAATTGTAGATAATTTTCACAAAAATTAATTTAATAGAATTTAAACATTACTGTTTGCAAAAATCAACTACGTTTACAACTGTCCGTCCCAAGAGTACCGAACAGCCGCGCAGCAGTGGTGAATAATTTTTATGCAAATTTTATATGACGTCAAGTGGATACGGTTGAGTTATCGTAATTTCCCCGACTACCAAAATCCCATCGCACTTTTGCACGGCATAAGTTCCATCATGAATTCAGTTTTTTCCAAAAATTTACATTTTCCCTAAATATTTTTGGTATTATATGTGCACATGTACGTACGCCGGGAATCTCTGCCTCCCTCGCTATTCTACAGCTTCAGCAGCTCGCGAAACAGCGAATACCAAAAGTGCTCCATCAGCCACCATATTTCACAGTCTCGCACTAAATTTACGACAATCACACATAATAACAAAAAACAACAACACCAAAAACGTATATCCGCATATTATTTTTAGCGAGGGTAGGACGCCGACGACCACGACGACTTTTCGCAGGCTTAATTTAATGCAAAGCTCCTTTGTAGCGTTTTGTATTTTTAATTGAATAAATTTCAGAGAATGCAAAGAGTGTGAGAGATTCGCGGGTGAAAATTTCATTGTGGCAACACGAAATAGACTTTAATCGTTAGGAAACTTACTACGGAATTTTTTTTTAGAGAAACGAATAGTGTTGTGTTTATTACATAGATAAAAGCAAAGGACATAATGGCTGAATATTTGTTCACTTAAAAGGGACATGAATTGGAAGGAAGTGTGCGGATTTAAAGAAAACTCATGTTTTATCGCGCCATTATGAGTCTAGGAAATTAGGAATATTAGCATTGTAATTTGCAAGGGTCCCGTTATATTAGATATAAGTGTGCTTTGAGGAATTTTAGGAAGTTTGTTATATAGAAAGTTTCAGGGGAAGATCAAACGCTAAGACTATGCGGAAAATTCTTGTGTTTGGAAAATTAGGTGTTCCGTCTTTATGAAATTAGATTTTATGTAGCGGAAATATGATTTCGGGCTGAAGAAAAGTGGAAAATTTTTTAAATTTACTGCGATTTAAAAAAAAACACTGAAAAGGCTGGGCATAAATGACTTGGAAAATAAAGTTAAGAATGCTTATACAATTTGATTTAGATAAAGTTTAATCTTAAGTCCTGGCTGTTAAATTCGCGGAAAGCTAGTATTTTATAAATATCGCCGATTGAAAAAAAAAACTTAATGAAATATATTGTTCAGAATATTCTGTCATTTACAATTTTAGCTAAAGATTGTATTTTTTCAGATAAATGGCTCTGAAAGACATGCGGACGAAAAACACATCTTCTCTTTAAATTCTCTTAGGGTAAGTGTTGCAAGTTTTTGTTTATCAAATTCAAAACAATTTATTGATTGTTGTTCGGGAAAAAAAATATTTTCAATAATAACAATTTCTGTTTTATTTGGAAAAAAAATTATAAAATAATAATTTATATTATAATAAATTTCTTCGTTGTTCCACAAAATATTGAAATTTGGGATTTATTTTCCAGCAGAAAAAAAACCTTTTCTTGATCTTATCTATACCCTCAGATACCCTCTGAAGATTATCATCATTGCTCAAAAACAACATTTTCCCTACGAATTCAGCATCTTCAAATTAATGTTATGTCATCTTATCACCCTGGGTCGGTCCATTACAAATTTTCTATGACCATAAATAGAAATATCCGTTTCCCCCGAATACAATTTTATTGCAATCGAGAATGTACTTAAACTAATCAAATTCTCGTAAATTTAATATTTTATTGTCTGTCTATGTAGGTTGTGCCCCACCGCACGACCGACAACCATCATGAAATCTCCTTTAATTCGCTGCGCTCCCCTTTCATTTGAAGTGCATATACATAGTTCGTTCGATATTAGCAAAAGTTAACCGGTGTTAGTTATATTAAATAGGGAAAAAGTTTTCTTGTTTCCCTTCTTTTTCTGAATATTTAAAGATTCGCTATAGCAAGCGAGTTGGAAAGTTTTATCGAACATGAAAGTTTTTAACTATCTCTATAGTACACCACGCTCATTTCGCTAAATCCTTTTTCCTTTTTTTTTTGTTTACTGTCACCATCCTTTTATCAGATAGGCCTCTAGTCAGTATAGTATGTGTAGTAGACATTTCCTTCTACTTGTCATACAGGGAAAGTTTTACGTTTTTTCTTCTCTACGGCAAACTATCAGAACTCTTGATGAATGGATTGCAATTTCCTGAAATTGGAGAGAGGGAAGGATGGAAAACATTGTGTACGATTTCCGGATAAGTTTTTGTTGACGATGTGCCCTACAATAGTCGGGGGATTGCAGTGTAATAGATGTAAGAAAATGGTATCTTCCGTCAGATAAAACTTAAGGGAGAAAGTATCGATAAAAGACAAAAAGTGCAATGCAAAATTATATTAGGAAAATTATATTAAGATGTGAGCGATCAATGGATGAGTCACTGCAATGCAGTGTCCCTTCAGACACACATCCTTTTCCAGTGAATGGTCAATCCCTATACCTTATTCATGCCAGACGTCATCGGATTACATAATATCCTGACATAATGTTTAATTAAAGACACGCAAAAGTGCGAAGCCACCATGATCCTTTCGCACTAGCAGCACATGAATGATTACCACCGATTAAAAAAAAATGTAATGCAAAATAACTAGTGCCAAATAAGGATGCCCTTAAAATTCTGAAGTATCTAACATATTTAATAAATGTTAACATCCAATAAAATCAAGCAGGTTTCTTGTCATCCATGGGAAACTTTTCTTGTCACGAAAGAAAACTTAAATAAATCGCATATAGTCGTATCCGCAGAAAATCACGTGCATTGTGTTAGGGGTGAATGACTTTGCAGTTAAGACTAAGTGAAGCTATAAAGAATCTTACAGAATATACGAGTACACGTACTATATGTAATGTAGTACTTTACCGATACTACACCACCACTTATAACCGCCATCAATCCGGTCTATACACAGCACAGTTGGAATCGTCATCGCTTCGCCGCATCGTCTTCGGCCACAACTATTGCGGATTTGTACTCGTGTATAGTATACTTATATTCTTTATTCTCCAAGGAAAATTTATAGGCTTTCGTTTTTGGATTAAGATTTCGTGTTTCTTAAGCGCGGTGCCACCCCCGGCACTGGGGGGAACACAGAAATAAGAAAGACATTTATTTCTTCGTGCAATTCTGGGGAAATAAATATAAATTGAAAGTCCTTTTTCCCGGTTTTCGGTTTGATATCGGATACGATTATGTGTATCGCCGTAAGGATATATGGAGGGAGTTTTATTTTTATTAGATAAGATTTTTTCTCGAAGTCGGGGGCCAAGTTGGATGATATATTGTCGAAGAAGTGATTAATGGGAAGAGTTTCAATTGTTTGTTTTTTTTTTTTTATTTATAAAATATTCAACGACATGCGGTTTGGCGTGTGCAATAGAAATCACTTAGTGTTTAAGTTTCCTTATTGACTATAGGTAGCCTGAGATGATCTGAGTGCGTTTTCGTGAATGCTGTCTACTAAACAGGCAGAGATCCTCTCTAGCTCTGAGAATTAACTGAAATTAAATTTTCAGAAATATGAGATTATTTTATGAAAATATTTTTTCTAAAAAAAAACAATTTTCTGCTTTTATTTTTCTCTTAAATGTTTTATACAGGGTTTCCCATTCATGGTGGAGAATATTTTAATGGTAGGTAGTGTGGCTCATTTGTAGAAAATTAATGTATGTACAACGGGACCCCTCTATTTTTAACCGTTACAATGTTATAACATTTTTTGTCAAAATGCACGACTTGCTGAACTAAATCAAAATTTGCCACACCACCAATCATTTCATCCGAGATATGATTTGACTTTCTGAAACTACATAAAATTTCCAATAAAACGACACCTCGCCCGTTACGAAGTTGCTCGTATCTTCCGAGATACACCCGTTCAAACTTTAAAGAAATTTTAAAATTGCATACGATTTTATTATTTGAATTTTTTATGAAAAAAACCAATTTTACAATTTCTTTAAAGTTTGAACGGGTGTATCTCGGAAGATCCGAGCAACTTCGTAACGGACGAGGTGTCGTTTTATTGGAAATTTTATGTAGCTTCAGAAAGTGAAGTCATATCTCGGATGAAATGATTGGTGGTGTGGCAAATTTTGATTTAGTTCAGCAAGTCGTGCATTTTGACAAAAAATGCTATAACATTGTAACGGTTAAAAATAGAGGGGTCCCGTTCTACATTAATTTTCTCCAAATGAGCCACACTACCTACCATTAAAATATTCTCCACCATGAATGGGACACCCTGTATAGTCACTTCCTACAATGATTATCATAGTTTGAAAGATGACACAATTACTGTAAAAACTTACTCTTGAATTGACAATAAAATTGGACATTCCACGACAGCTAACTTTTTGAAATGCAAGAAACGAGTTTGGGAATTTGTGCCAGTCTCTCTCTCTGGTTCCTTTTAACCCCTAGTGGGGCATAGGGCATTGACTACGCCTCTTTTCCACCTCTGCCTATTAGCAGCCATCGCCTTTAGCTGGTCCCACGATTTGCCTTCTGCCTCAACAGATCTTCTCCATGTATTTTTGGGTCGTCCCACACGACGGCTAGCATTGGTTCCCTGAGGATTCCAATCTAGAGCCTGTTTAGCAATGTTTTTTGGCTCTTTTCGAAGTGTGTGACCTATCCACTGCCACTTTCGCCTTTTGATGTCGATGCCTATCCTATTTTGGCGAGTAATTTTGAGGAGGTCGTCGTTAGATATAACCTCAGGCCAGCGAATTTGTAGGATGCGTCGTAGGCACTGATTCACGAAAGTTTGCAGTTTGGTGGTAATGTTACTGGTCACCTTCCACGTGAAACACCCATATAAAAGCACAGATTTTACATTGCTTTCGAAGATCCGGAGTTTGGTATTACTGGAGATGTTGTGGTTTTGCCAGAGAGGAGTCAGGCTGAAAAATACTGCTCGGGCTTTATTTATACGCGACTCTACATCGGCATCAGCCCCACCATCCGCGGTCACTACGCTTCCAAGGTAAGTAAAGTCCTCAACTTTTTCTATCGGTTGTCCGGAGATAGAAATGGTGTTTTGCCCTCCTGATGACAAGCTCATGTATTTAGTCTTAGCGGCATTAATTTTTAAGGCAGCGCTTCGACATTCACGATGCAAAGCATCCGTCATTTGAGCCAGATTATCTGGTGTGTTTGAGAGAAGGCAAATGTCGGCCGCGTAGTCCAGGTGCTGAAGGTAATCGAATAATTTCCACCTGATACCCTTGCTGTTATGGTCGCGTAGAGAATCGCAGATTACGTCGTTGATGGTAATAAGGAACAGCATTGGTGATAAAATACAGCCTTGTCTGACTCCATTATTTACCTCGAAAGGACTGGACAATTCACCCTTGTGCAAGACATGACATTGGGCTCCATTATAGGACTCCTTTATGATGGAAATAAGTTTCTCTGGTATGCCTCTCCTACGCAAGGCTGTGCAGATATAAGCCCGGTCAACGCTGTCAAACGCCTTCTCGAAGTCAATGAACATAAGATGTAACGGGGATCTCCATTCAGCGGATTGTTCAATTATAATTCGGAGGGTGTTGATATGATCGCTACATGAAAAACCCTCACGAAAACCAGCTTGTTCATTGTTCAGAGTGCGGTCGATCGTGGTCTTGATCCGGTCCAAGATTATTTTGGCCATCAGTTTAGAGACTGCAGGGAGGAGACAGATTCCACGCCAATTATTGCAATCCTTGAGATTTCCTTTCTTAGGGATTTTAACAATGACGCCCTTCTTCCATTCTTGAGGGAGAGTCTCGGTTGTCCAACACTCTTGGATCAGGGGTAGAAGAATGTCCGATGTAGCGTTGGTATCCGCTTTTAAAAGTTTCATGGGGATACCGTCTGCCCCCGGGGCTTTACCAGCTTCCAATGATTTAAGGGCCTTAATTATTTCCAGCTTGGATGGTACACCGGTATTAATTCTGGCCATTTGCGGAAGACTTGCTGCTTCCGGTGGAGGTGGGCTTGAAGGGTTGAAGTTGTTGTTAAGTACCTCCATGAAATGCTCTCTCCAACGGCGCAGTTGTTGTTCGTCTGTGACTAGCAGAGACCCGTCTTTATCTTTTACAGGATGCTCATGGGTAAAAGATTTGCCAGTCAATGGCTTAATGAGCTTGTAAAGGGTCCCACTGTCACCACGGTAAGCCGCATCTTCTGCCTCCACCGCTAACGCGTTGATGTTGTTGCGTTTATCACGTCTTACGCTTCTCTGCACTCTTTTTTGAAGAGAATTGTACTCGGTCCGCAGTTGTTGCTTGACTGTAGTGTCAGTAGCCGAGTTCAATTGCTCTTTAATTCTCTTCTGTGCAGTTATCAGAGACCATGTATCGTCGCTGATAAATGGTCTCCTACCTCGCTGAAGTCTGCCCACAAATGTTTCGCCACACGATATAAAAGCGTCCTTCACAATGTTCCATCTATCATCAATTGATGAAGGAGTATCTGGTGTTTGTGCATTAGCTATCTCGTGCAATGCACTAGAAACTGCACGTTTTGTTGATGGATCTTTAAGTTTTTGCACATTAAATCGTGGCGATACACGCTCGTTTTGTGTGCGACGAATAGCAGCGGTGCCCAAGCGAATGTTTGCGATGACAAGTTGGTGATCGCTGCCTACATCAGCACCACGCTTAGCCCTGACGTCCATGAGACAATTCCTCCATGTTTTGGAGATGGCTATATGGTCAATCTGGTTCTCTGTTCGGCCATCTGGAGATATCCAGGTTGCTAAATGGCAAGGTTTGTGTTTGAACAAGGTGCCGCCAATGACAAGCTGACGAGAGTTACAGAGCTCTATGAACAACTCACCATTGTCGTTCCTAACACCCAGACCGTGATTGCCCATAAGATGTTCCAATCCAACATTGTCAGACCCAACTTTAGCATTGAGATCCCCCATAATAATTTTTATATCACCTCTGGGAGCCTTGTCAAAGGTGTCGCCAAGCAGGTGGTAAAAGGCGTCCTTAGCATGCTGGTCGGCTGACTCAGTCGGGGCGTAGCACTGAATTATAGTAATGTTCCTTACTCTGGACTTCAATCTGGCAGTTATTATTCGGTCGGAAATAGGCCTCCAATCTATAAGAGATTGGCGAGCTTCCTTGTTCAAAAGGATGCCGACTCCAGCCATTCTGGGTGAGGCTTCAAGTTCACTACCAGAGTAAAGCAGCACAGTTTGGGAACTAGGTGATAAGGTCGTTCCCGATCCGGTCCATCTTTTTCGCTCCTATATGCGGTCATTTCCCGTTCGACTTCCGTGAGTCTTGTACTACTGCACTCGCCCCACATCGTTCGAACGTTCCAAAAACCAATCGTAGTCCGTTGTTTGTAGCCAAAGGTCGTTGCCGGTAAATCAGTCCGTGGTATCCGAGGCTCGTTCAATGTTTCGAGTGTAGTTTAGTTTCAGGTATGCAAGTTACAAGCCTACACACCCTATCCCTCAAGTCGCCTTCTACGACAAGCCGGGAACGCTGTGGCATAACTCTAACCCCAACACCACAGGGGTCAATTTATATTAAGCTTCGTTCATATCCACACAATTTAGCACAAACAACGTCGCGCGCAATTGTGGTGATTTGTACGAAGCCCAGGACAGTTTTATTCTCCCCTACAACATTAGTCGCCTTCTACGACACGCCGGAGGAAGCGGAGGCATTATTCTTAACCCATGCCACAGGGCAAAATTTGTGCCAGTGCTAGATATCAAATACAAATCTCACACGATCTCCGAAGTAGATTCAGTTAATTTTTTTCAAAGTACATAATGTTTAACAAAGGTGTAGTTATCTAGCAAATGAAGTGAATCATTCAATGAATAAATAAAATTGCTAATGTCTTCCACCGAACAAAATCTTACTGTTGCTGAAACCCTGGAAACCGTACAATATTATGTTAAAATAATAAGACTAAAATCATATTTCCCCTAAAATATCCTGACAACTCCTTAAATTATGTACTTAAACAATTTAATTTGCAGATACGTTAAATGTAATATAAATTACGAGTATCTACGTAGCCTATCGTCTATGGATATCCCTTCAACACGTACATACTCGTATAAATTAAAATGAAACATATTCAAGCCTGCAGCCCACATTCCATAAAATGTCCTGACTAATTAAATTTTATGATATCCCTTTTTATATGATACTGCCGCAGTACACCACATCACATTTTTTGCTGAATTCGAATTTTCATCCTGGCATTTTATATGCTGATTTCTCATTATAAATTATTATGCGCATTTGCCATAGAATTAATGTGCCTTTTAACAGCAAAATGATTTTATCAATGGGCCATAACAAAAGAGTCCTATAGATTAAATAAAACGGTAAAGCGATCAAAAAGAGGATAACGCTTTTGAAAATTCATCTAAATGCTTTTATATGTACGCAAAGGTTATTAAATTGGCAAATTGCCGGAAAAGTGCAAAATAAAATGTATGTGGCTGACCCGAATTCTTTGAATTTATTAGGGCTGCAACTTATCAGACAAGTTAACGTTGATCGACTATACCATCTACGTAGCCTATCGTTATTTCCTCAAATTATGAACATTAAACCAGTAAACGATAGACCCGTAAATGAGGAAATCGGTTTGGGTTTCCTTTCTTCACACAATTGTGAACGATCAAAATATTCCGAGGCTCCCATCGTATCTCCATCAAAACGTTGGACTAGCCACTAAGGGATAAATGGAATCTATCCACGTTGATTGAAAGTTTTATAATAACGATATCTAATGAAATGACACTATGTAGAACTATGATGGGACCTACGTAATGCTATGGAATCATTAACATGAGAGGGTCTCATGTGTGTGGTATTGGGCATTGCCATACATAACCACTTGTCGTAAAGATACAATAATACCAAAGTACATACCTACATGGATGCAACACACCATCATTTTGATTAGATCTAACATAATACTATTTAAATTTTATTAGAGTCGTTAGGCAACTAATCGGGACGGACGTGTGCCCCGAAAAAACGACAACAACCCAACACATTTAAATACAACAATTCGATTTTGATTTTCACCGTGATGACACCCACATCCACTCCATAGGTCCAACAACATGGAGACACGCTTACTGCGGGTGGCAGCTTGTTAGGTCGGTGTCAGGTTCACTACTATGACGATGGTTCGTATTTTGGGGATTAAAATCAAACTAGATTAGAAGCCCTGCTAAAGTGTCGAAATAATACAAATTGGGATTAGAAAAAATTTCCGCTCGACTTGAATTTCGGTTGTATTGGCTGATGGAAAGGGCGACACCGACACCCAGGATGGGTTTTTGGCTTTCGTTTCAATCTTCATTGGGACAAAAACGTATAATTTGATTTGTTATCTTTACCAACATGTATTTTTTAATTAAAATTTAATTGACAACATCGATTTTTACATGGCAAAAGTAGTGACGAAAAATTGAATTAAAATAAATTCGTGTTTGATTTGACCTACATTGTAGAGATTATATAGTTTGATTGAAAACTACGATAGGACTTTGAGAAAGTTATATAAGTTGAGAGCCTCTAAACTTATTCAAAGTAGTCAGCAATTCAACAGTTGATTTTAAGTCGTTGAGATGAGATCTGCTACCAAAATATTATTCTCGTTGTATCAAGGGACGCGAAATCGTTTCGACCCCTCCCGAAATGTTTTCAATGGGCTTTGAAATTTTAGTGATGATAACATAAAAACTGTTATAATGAACATGTCAAAACGTTCGTGTAGCTGGAAATACTTTTTCTAAGGGATATTGGCTATGAATCACGGTAGAAGCGATAGCTGCAAAGAAGTCAACGTGTGTTAAAAATTAGGAATGAGTTTATTTGAGTCACCGCGCAGTTAACATTAGATTTTTTTGTCCTATTTGGCTCTATCAATAAATTACCCCGTTTTGGAAAGTAACCTCTTCTCTCAGTTCTCTCACAGCTAATTTAATTTAGATATGCTAAAGTTGTTCCTTTGTCAGTGACAAATTTTGTTAAATTTCTACAATGCCCGGAGGACAAAACCGAGAAAACCTACATTGAATCCGATTTTGCTGAAAGTATTGGTTTTCAAGAACAGCTTCATGTTTTATCACTCAAGCTGTTTGATCGACCGCTGTTTTTTCTAACCAACTGAAATGAAAACGTTATGTATGTTAATTTTCCTCCAATTTGTTTAGTTCTCAAGCCTCCAAGTTTTTCCCCTCTGATTAATTGAAAAAAGACCAAGACCAAATTCTAAAAACATATATAAATTAATTTGACATCTTTAATAACACCAGCCCAGATGATTTTTCTCCGATTTGTTTAAAGGAATTTGCGCAGAAAAAAATAAGGTAACCACTTTCATTGCTTATTAAACCAACCACTCTATTCTCATCACTGGAATTTAAGCTATGTCTTGCCTCGTGCCAACACTTAAAAATGGCGACAAAGCTGAGACTGAAAATTTTCTACGAACTAGCAATCCGTCAATTATTTGAACTGGAGGATGACCAGGGTTACATCCTTTACACCTCTAGTTCGACCACTAATAATTTTGGTTTTTCAGAGGTAAACCTACTACTACAAATCTTATATTAAAATTACACCTTAAAGTCTCTCAAAAATTGGTCCCACTTTACCAAACCGATTCATAAATTTAAATCTAACCTTTTACTATAGTTAAACTAAAAAACGTTCACTTCGGTGGCCCTTCATTAACAGAATAACCAGACAATACCGCTCCGTGATTGTAACCATAACTTTAACTAATTCAAATCAATTTCCACCAACATCAGGCATTCCTCAAGGATCATATACGTTGATCCACTTTTGTTTGCAAGCGGATGAAATCAATCGGTATATATCGAATAAAAAGGCATGAATGTCAACAAACTTTTTTTAGTAATGTATTTTTTCTGTATCATCAAAAACACAGTAAAACAGTTGTTCACTAGCAACACAAAAAAAAAATTGATTTAGAATTAAATTTCTGAAATCGAAATTTGAACCCCTCCCGAAACAAATTCCTGGCTACATCCCTGGGTGACGGGAAAAATATATACGTACGTTAAACGTAATTTTATTTTCTAACATATTTAAGTGCGTTACCCGATTTCTCTGCAGTCGTAGAAAGACTTGCTTCCGCTGTATCTCCTAGTAGTTTGATCTTCATGAAATTCGGCATTTTAGAATTCAGAATAGAAAATTCCAAATCGAAAATGCGAATTAAAATGAAAAATTGATAGTGCTGGTTTAAAAAAATATTACTTTACGTATTGTTGTTTTTAAAGCACATAATGAAGTTTGATAGTTAAACGAGACCGAGGCTAATTTCGGGCGCGGCCAAAATTTGGATACCCTTCGCTCCCCTCGGGCTAAAATATTTTTCGGGCGTACCTATGACTTGTGTTCAGTACTCCCCGCTTCCATGCTTTTCCTTGAATTTTCACGTACGTTGCGTGGCGAAGATTTATTGGGGGAAGCGGGACACGTGGGTTTCTTAGAAGAACCAAAAAGGGGGGGGGGTTTATACGGCAGCCTATGAACGCATGTCCTTTCCGTCAATTTTTACGTATGTTTGTGGCATCAATTAAATCACATTTCTATGAGATTTGGTTTAAATTGGTGGACAAATAAAAAAGTTTTTCTTCGAAGAACCTAATTTGGGGGCTGGGCTTAGGTATATGCCATCCCCATGACCCCATGGTCCGATTTCATTTATTTTCACGTTTGTTATCAATAGAAATAGAAATATAATTTTCTGAGGTTTGATTGAAATTGGTGTGCAAATAAAAACGTTTTTCTTAGAAAGATTTGATTTGGGGGGCTAGGTTTGTATGGTAGCCCCATGACCACATGTTCCGACTCCATCTTTTCATACATATGTTTTGTGTCAGCAATAGAAATACATTTGTGTGAAGTTTGGTTGAAATTGGTGTATAATTAAAAAAAAAATTCGTAGCAGAACTTAATTTGGGGAGCTAGGTTTGTATGACAGCCCCATGACCCCATGTTCCGATGTGGTCCATTTTGACATATATTTTGTGGTATCACTAGAAACACATTTGTGCGAAATTTAATTGAAATCGATGAGAAAATAAAAAGTTTTTCTTAGAAGAACCTAATTTGGAGGACTTGGTTTGTATGGCAGCCCCACGACCTCATTATCCGATTTAGTCGATTTTTACATATGTGTGTGTGTCACCAATGAAAACACATTTGTGTGAAATTTGATTGAAATTGCTCCATAAATAAAAAAGTTTTTCTAGGAAGAGCCTAATTTGGGAGGATAGGTTTGTATGGCAGCCCCACGACCCCCTTGTCGGATTTTAGCGATTCAAACATACAAACTGCCTGCAACAAAAAGAAGCATGTGTGCGAAATTTCAGTTCCATAGCTTTTAAACTGGCCGAGCAAAACGCGTCACAACAGACGGACAGACGGACATCGTCCAATCGACTAAGCTCGTCACGCTGATCATTTTTATACATATTTTATATAGTCGGAGATGCTTCCTCCAATGCGTTACAAACTTCATGACAAAGTTAATATACCCTTTTCGCTATAACAAGCGAAGGGTATAAAAATCTCTTCAATATGGAAAATAGGCGGTTGCAGTGGCGTATAGATTTTCGGAGAGGGGGGGATCATTTTACAAGATTACTTATACTTTTACGGTTATAAAATGTTAAATTTCAGAATTACAATTTTTGTATTTTTTACACTTCAAATTAGTTTTTTATAAGCAAATTAGTGCAAAACAGATAGCAATTTTGCCACACGAAAAACCCGAGTTCTGAAAATATTGCATCTATCATTTGGGCGTTTTTTACTGCGGTGAGTGAATCCACAGTATTCCAATTTTCGTACTAATTTTCGCTACTATGATTGGAGTAACACAGCTTTATATTGGGTTAAATCAGCCAAACTTTTCGGAGACACGGAACACCTAGAATCGCATATTTTCTGGCCGGAACGCCGGATTAAAATTCATCATAAAGTTACATGCCCAGAAAAGGGAAATTAGCTCGTTGGAATGCCCAGTATATGTGGATAAAGTGCAGCTTTTGTGTTTTTAAATCGAAATTTTCCGATAGCTCAGAAATTCATGGGTAGATATTTCTAAAATACTCAAACTTGTAGGACACCGTAGCAGCTATACATTTGCTCTAAATTTCGAGGCACTAGCTATCAGCCAATTGTTTGAAAAGGATACCAAAAAGTAGAACTTAAAATTTGGACTGTTAAACATTCGTTTATCGTAAATCGTTGAAAAGTGTTGATTAAGGTAAATTTAATCCTCTAATTTGTTTGCGCCATAATTTAAATCCCAAAAAAAACCTCGTCACAAACACTGCTTCATTTTCAGGTACACACTACTTGCTTTTCCATTTCATATAGTAGAAAGATGTTAAAGAAAATCGGTCGAGTCTCTGATGCTGGTCAAATATTTTACAGTTAAGTTGGTTCAGTGTAGCAGGCTGAGCTTGGGAATTTTAAAACTTACCAAAAAAAATCGTATGGATTGTTTGCACTTTGTTGTCAAAATCTTCGCAAAACCCCTGATAGATCTTCACTAAACCCTAGGGTACCGCGGAACTCCGTTTGTAACAAACAAACAAAATTGTTTTCGAATTACTGCCTGCATAAGACTTTATATTTTTCAATTTTGAAAATTTCTAAGGTTATTTTATAGAAATTTCAGTAAAAAAAATAGTCCTGGGTTTAGCTTTAAGAGTTCTTCGTATTAAATTCAATGAAATTAACTCAAATTAAAATTAACAACTATAGAGATAGTCAAAACTTGCTTTTCCCTGCTATACAGGGTGTCCCGTTCATGGTGGAGAATCTTTTAATGGTAGATAGTGTGGCTCATTTGGGGAAAATTAATGTTCTACGAGACACCTCTATTTTGAACCGTTACAATGTAAAAGCACTTTTTGTAAATTGTGTCAAAATACCTGACTTGCCGAACTAAATCAAAATTTGCCAAACCACCAAACATGTCATCCGAGATATGACTTCACTTTCCGAAACTACATAAAATTTCCTATAAAACGACACCTCGTCCGTTACGAAGTTGCTCGTATCTTCCGAGATACACCAGTTCAAACTTTGAAGAAATTTTAAAATCGGTTTTTCATGCAAAATTCAAATGATAAAATCGTAACGGTACTTTGAATTGACAAATCTGCAAAGTTGTAAAAATTTGCCTCATTATTTTAGCTCTCGAACGACATATAAAAATTAAGGGCTCACGATTTGAAAATTTGCGAATTTAACGTTTTAAAGGTAAAAAAATGTGGTTTTCGTGTAATGCAAATCATCTGATATGATGAAGATAAATTTGTACGATCAACACAGTTCATTTTGTTGGGCGAAAAAACTTTACATTGAAACCACATTTTTTTACCTTTGAAACGTTAAATTCGCAAATTTTTAAATCCTGAGCCCTTAATTTTTATATGTCGTTCGAGATCTAACATAATGAGGCAATTCTTAACTGTTTAATGAGTTTTGTCTTGATTTGCCCTAACTCCTAGTGGATCAGGGTCCGTTTACAAGTACCGTGTGAAGTCGTCAACATTTCAACGACAACTGATTTCGGAGTGTGATACGGTTGTCAGCCATGTCACTTCCTAGTTGCATTATTGGCTTATTTATTCTACGATAAGAGTTTTTCTTACGATCTTGCAACGGGACATGCCGAGTTTGGAAACTCGTTTTTGTATGAATCTCTATATCACAGAGAGGCGGCCGAACAATCACGGCCACAGACCAGGACCATTACATTTAATTGTTCTAGCAGCACTTCTAGATTACTTCAGTAGGGATTGCCTGTGCGAAACTCCAAATCCAATGTGAAAAAGTAGATGAACATAGTGTTTCTTTTTTGTCGATACGCTTTTATTATATAATTGAAATTTAGGGAAATGCTAGATTTTCTATTGCAGTTCTGAACGTTTATCGTTTTTATGAAACACTACACACGTTGAATAATTCGAGCAAAAAGTTTATTTTTGCTTTGTTGTTCGTATACCTAAAGTAAAATAAAAAATGTGTGACCGAAGGGGGAGGGGATTGATCCCCTTTATCCCCCCCCTTATCTACGCCACTGGGCGGTGATTGTGAAAGTATTCCAAGTACATAATTAAAGCATTAACACTGCTGATTTTGTCTAATTACATTGCGTTAAAACTAAAAAAAAAACACGTTCTGTGGCTCACTTGGTTGAGTCGCACTCTACGATGCTAGTAATCTAGAGGTCCTGAAATCGAATCTCGGCGTGGTCCAGGAAATATACATATAGTGCTTGCAACATTTGCACTCCTCTATTTATATGCGATGTAACGTTGACTCGATGTAGCCTACAAACGTCTGAGTGAGCGCACCATGCCCCGCAAGGGGTTACGGTACAGAGAAGAAGAAAAAACTATAATGATGGGGGTCTACTAAGCCCAGAAATGATACATACTATGTAGAAGTGATTATTAAGCGGTACTTTCATATCCTGATTATTCCACTAAATAGTACTACGCTAGACAACAGTAATACGTAACTTAAAGCCTCCCTGCATACATTGCCCATTTTGCTAAAACTTTGTCCCAATTTGAATTAACTGGAAATAATCTTTCCGACCTAGATCTGCACATTACCATCACTGAGCTACCATAGCGGTTTATTAAAGTGGCACCCGGAAATAACAAGTCCTTTTTAGAGTCGTCCTATTGCATTCACTGACTGACTTATTCACTGTGCGTCATTATTCATTCCTCCATCCACTCGGCAATATAATTTAGCTCTTCAGGGACTGACTGTGTCGGTAGTGCTCCAGAACTGTCTATCTCGCTTTTCATTTATTGCACAAATAAAACTCGTTCATATTGTACTTAACTAAGCATATAATGGAAAAAGATTTTTCCGTCGTAGAGATGATATTTCACGCTATCGTACACCACAAACTCCAAACTATATTTCCCTTTCGTAAAATATAATCCTGTGACAGAGAGTAGTGCATAGCCGAGTGTAGTTATGTTTTAAATGTGATTTTCCCCCCGAAACCCCAAAGGCACAATCGGCCTTATAGTTGGTTTTATTTTTGCAACCGCACATTTCATTCTCTCTGTGCTCTCTATGCCAAGTGTGCTCCATATCCACGAATCTGGTCTATGTCTGTCTATTCAGCATAATGGTAAAAAAAATGGTAAAGTCCCAATGGCGCCGGAACAGGGGGGGCAGCGGGGGCAACTGCCCCCTCAATATTTTGAATAAGGGGGCAGTTAGTACTACATATTGCACTTGCACTATATTAAAAATTAAGAATAATTTGTTTCATATTTTTTACACATATTCAATAATTTTAGTGGATATATTTTTTTCATAATGGAGTATCTGGTTCGCAGTTGCAAACGTCCATCCAATGAATGTACACTACGAGTTTGTACATACATGATCATTTCATTTTCATTTCTTCTTCGTCAAGAGCATCTCAAATTAACGACATAGCCAACTTCTAAAATAACCGAAGAGCGAAACCATTGACCATTGATCAACGAAAACGCATACATTCTCCTTGTTAGAAAACTGTACCGGCGCGCGGCGGCAGAGAGTCTCACAGTTAGATTGGGCTGCCATGCCATGCTGAAGATTTGGATGTTCTTCGCTCACAGTTAATACTTTTGAAGGATATGCCGCATGCTGGGAGCTTAACCTAGATGCTGCGTCGAAATTGCTGGTCACTTTCGAAGTAAATCGATTACAGCGAGGTAACACGGCTAGCTAGTAACATAAATGCTGACGTTTCCATGGCTGCCATGCCATGCTGAAGATTTGGATGTTCTTCGCTCACAGTTAATACTTTTGAAGGATATGCCGCATGCTGGGAGCTTAACCTAGATGCTGCGTCGAAATTGCTGATCACTTTCGAAGTAAATCGATTACAGCGAGGTAACACGGCTAGCTAGTAACATAAATGCTGACGTTTCCAGCCACAACAGCGTAATCAGAATGGTTTTGCACAGCTTTGCGACGTCTTAAAACATGTTTACGTTCAAGAATGATACAAAAAAGGCTGATAAATACATATAATTATTCTGAATGTTCACAGGAAACAGGGACTTTAGATCTGCCAAAAATCATGAAAGAATTCGTTTCCCGAGGAAACCGGAAAACAACCTTTGGAAAAATCGTGTAAAGTTAAATTTTATATGTAAAACTACATATAAGTTGATAATCTTCAACACTTTGGAATTATAATGGGATCAAAATGGGTAATAAATGAAACTTAAGGATTATTCTAATTTTGGAGACTATTCACGGTGGGTTCTCTAATATGTTTCATAATTATTTGGTAATACCAAATAATTGGTATCGTTTCAGAGGACATTAAAGTGCTAGAGCAAAGGTCCGGTATATGGTTTTTAATATGAATTTGACAAAAAAAATCTTGCCCCCTCAATAAAAAAATCGTTCCGGCGCCACTGTAAAGTCCTTTACGAAATGTGTGCGCGGCTGGTTGCAACTCCCAGGCACTACTTCGTTACATTAATTGCACAGAAGAACGGCGCGAATATCCTTCATGCTTTTCCTATATGCACTTAGATGGGTCTTGTGTTGTTGGGAAATGGATGGAAACGCCAAGTGAGATGAACACAAAAGGACTCGTCTCTCGAGTAAATTAGTTCACACCTTCGTAACAAAGTCCTTGTTAAGACGGGCGCGGCGTAATGCTGTTAGTATTGTGTGTGCGGTGTGTGAGTGCGGTCGGGCACGTTTCCAAACCTCCAAAATGTGATGTTCATGTAAAACGACTAGGACGAAGATGCTTTCCAGAATCTGCCACCGGCAATACCTCCCGGGAATACCACCTGGACGAGCTTAGATGCTTCCTTCACGATATCGAGAATATAAAAGCATGTATGGAGCATAATATTGTCAGTGTTGCCAACCAACTTCACTGCATTTCTATAGATATGAACGAAATTAATTTCCTCAATTCCATATGCTTTTTGGAGCTACAAGAGCAACACCTGACAACATCATCACACCCCTTGAGTGCTATATGAACAAAACGAAATTGAAGTTGTGAAAGGTTTGGCCTGCACGTCGTCAACAAGGACATGTTGGTCTTTTCTCTTGCGATTTTTCTAACTCGTTCTTGTCTTTAAAAAAAAAAGCAAGGAACGAACAAAAAATAAAATAAAAATGAAAGACAAAGGAAGTAGAGCACTTTTGACACGGTTATTGTTCAGCTGCGGCGAGGACGACACGTTGTCGAAAACGGAAGAAGTCAAGACTTAAATTGACACTTATTTTGACACGCTCGGCAGGTGAGATACCGAGATGTGTGTTGCAGATACGAGTACGTATCTCCCCTGGGGTGGAGTATTAGCTTTTCACCCTGCCGTTGCACGGATGATGACGGTGAAATTGTCTTAGTGAAATGTTTTATCTCGCAGGATAACGGCGTCAACGACGGACAGCTTGATGCACTTATCCCAAAGGAACTGAACAAATGTAAAGTCATAATGAAATATACTGAGCATATTGTGATGTGCCCTAAAACTGCCAGTGTGTCTGGCTGTATAGAAAATATTCGTATCAAATGAAAAAAAAAAATATGTTGACTTTTGCATTGTTTGATATGTGTTTTTCATTTATAGTTTTTGGGAATTCATAATCCTCGCTTATACTCAAGGAAAGCCTTAAGCCTTATTAGTTTTGCAATTCATAGTCGTTCATGTTTTAAAAATAAATTTGAATTTTGTTATTATTTTTGATTTGTCATAGTTATTTAATTAAATTATTTTATTAAATGTGGTAACGCCTTTATAAGTGACGTTTTTCGCCAATAAATATTCCCTTATATTTATTTCTTACGGGAATCCTTATTCCATAAGTGAAGTTCATGAATTTCGCCCAAAGTTTTCAGCAAATGCGACAAAAATGTTGATAGAGGTATGTACATATTTGAATAACTAGCAGACGCCCAAATTTGGAAAAGAAATAAAATTTTTTTCGACTCTAGTTGAAAATTGCTGTAAATACTAAGCAAGTTTAGGAAAACGTCAAAACATACACTTTTCGCGAATCCGTGATCCGTGACATTGCAACGAGCTCTTAAAATACATACCTACCAGAAATAGTAAAATCTTCATAAGGTATGGTCCTAATTACTGCTTAGTCCTCATTACTTGTACCTGTATCACTTTTTCAACTTTTTTCAAGACATTAGCATTTATGCTATTCACTCTGCGCCGCCACCTCCACAACGCTATCGTGTCCATCTGAAACAGAACAGAAAATCCTGCAACTGCTCCCCTGGCCATTAGACGGTTGCAATTAATAACCATGCTATCCAACTATCTGACACAGGCTATCTAACGCTCTAGGGAAATTCACTCTATTAACCGTTGCAACCGGTGCAATATCCTTTCAGTTCATTTACGTTCAAGAGCATATAATCGGCTTCGCGTTCACGTCCAGACGATACACTCTCTCGAGTATGGCATTCAAGACAGAAAAAAAGCTATTGACTTTCCCAGCAACGATTTTATAGTGGCAAATGCATTTTCCTACTTAATATCTGCTTTGCATTTTCTATTTTCGATGAAATCATTTGCAACTTGCACTATCTTGACGCGGTCCTCGCGATAGTAGCATTGAACTTTTCTCTCACTTATTACCGGCTAGTGAATGTTTTACCATTTTATTTTTATGTTTTTATGTGTATATTTTTATAGAAGAGTTGTACGGTATGTTGTCGACGACCGACAGCAAGTGAAATAGCGAAAAGTGGTGGCGGCAGCGACGCGACGATGGCGGAAGGAAAAACAACAACAGCGCACAAAAAGAAAAGGATAACAATTGGGAAGAATTTCCACCGTTACTGTTGAGTGGATAAAAGCTTTCTGGTTAATGGAAGAAGTTGAATGAATGGTACAAAATTGCAATTGTTTGCCAGTCGAATGAACGCTGTTGGGTGCATTTTTTTCTCATGTATTTTTGTTTTTAATGGGAAAAGGATTTACGAGAAGAAAATACACTCCTTGTTGGCTGTCGATAAATATAATGAGTACTAACGGTGAATCAGGATTTAAAGAATTTAGTTTTTTGTAAATAGGTATTAGAAAATAATTTATATTTTGTAAATGGAGCTTGCCCCATGATTTTTTGATCCCTTATTTTTTAGTGATTGTTACAGTACGCACACAAGAATCTTTCAAGGTGAATGACGTCACTTCCTAGTCATTTTTTTTTTAAACTACAAACCGCATCCATATTTACTTTCTAAAAAAATGTTTGTTAAATTCACGGAGGGTTAGGTATGTGTCTCTATGGTAAGCTGACCAGACGTACAGCATTTTGCTGTACAGTACAGCATTTTGACCAGTCAGACAGCATTGGTAAATGTACAGCATTCCCAATACCACACAATGAAACCTAATTCACTATATCAGCGGTCGACAAAGGGCTTCTCGGGAGCCACATGCGGCTCTTTGATTCATTTAGTGTGATTTAATGACTCAAAGCATTTTCAAACTCTCACACAAATTATTCTAAAAAAAACAATATTTACCGTTATCTGCTTGAAATATGTAGCCCTGAATGACCATGGCAGTATAAAAGTCATAGCCAATATCTGTTTGGTTTTTCTTGGTAGAAATTCGCAGGATCAAGAAACTAACTCACAAAGGCGCAGTTAAAGTTTCGAATGGGCATCAATAAGTACGAATTCAAAATATGTATAAATTTTAGCAGCTGCTGTCCGTGGCCGTCCATTATAAATTAGATTAAAAAACGAGACCGAGGCTAATTTCGGGCGCGGCCGAAATTTGGATACCCTTCACTCCCCGCGGGCTAAAAGTTTTTTCGGGCGTTCCTATGACTTGTGTTCAATTCTCCCTGCTTCCATGCTTTTCCTTGAATTTTCACATAAATGCCGTGGCGAAGATTTATTGGGGGAAGCGGAGGAGGTGGGTTTCTTAGAAAAACCAGAAACGGGGTTGGGGAGGGGGGTGTACGGCAGCCCTATCGCATGGTCTTTTCATCACTTTTTACATATGTTTGTAGCATCAATTAAAACATAAGGGTATAAAAACCATGATCCAAGGGTATAAAAACCATGATCCAATTTTGGTGTTGTTGCAGCGGTCCTAGTGATTTTTTGTCTCTGAGATAGAGCCTGGCAATTAAAAAAAAACACGTCCTCCCGCCCCAACGTCCTCTATATCGGCTGTTTCATCCCCGATCTATAACAAATTTCGAAAAATAGACCCCCATTGCCCTTGGTACCCCCTATGGAATTTAATTGGTCGTGGGTCGCATCTTTAAACGGCTGCAACTTTCGAACCGAGACGGCTGTAATTTTCAGCAATATGTGCGCCCAAGGTCCTCCACATTAACCGCTTCATCCCCGTCCTAAATAAAAAATTGAAAAATAAACCCTCATTGCCCCCTATGGAATTTTATTGGTCTTGGGTCGCAACTTTTAACGGCTATAACTTTCGAAAGCCTTAAGCTAGCGATTGAGATCCCGGTGCTGAGTTCGAAAACTCTAGATTCTCTCTCATGCCCCGTTTCGAATTCATCATTCAAGTACCACTAGAAATAAGTCGCAATTTTTCGTACGGCCAGGGTTGAGGACCAGTGAAGCACCATGTATTTTTTTCTGTTATGCAGATTGGTATGTTAGGTATATTTGCAGCAGCATATTTATGTGATATGACCCACAAATACGTCTGGTAACAAAAATGTATTATGTTCATCCGTGCAGGTTAGGCGTTGTAATTTGTAATACTTGACTTGGTGGAATTTGGTCAGTAAGGGTAGTGGTTTCAGATACAACATAAACTAACAAATTCTGATCACTCCTCTAACCGATTTCAAATTATCCAGCGCGAAAAATGTGCTAATTGTCTTCCTTTGGACCCCAGGAAATTACCATTTAAAATTACATGGAATCGAATGCTGGTCAAAGATCAATGGTGCTTTAGGATTTCGGCACTTAAAATTACCATAATAGAACTTACCGTTATATTATATTGAGTCATACATTTTTCACAAGGAAATTGTGCCTCATATGCACTGTTAAATTTCGAAAAGTTCATCTTGAACCTCTACAAAGTCCTAGTCCTATAGCTTTCCCCAGATAATACGTGCCCTTACGAAAAAAAAAACAATTTGGCTCTTTAAATGAATAAAAATAAAAAATAAATAACAGGCGCGACAATCCAGAATTGGACTAAGGCCGCAGGTTGTATTAGTGACATCCTATTTCCAAGATCTTATCTGCTTTTTGTTGAGGTAATGAGATCAGCATCACGCTCAGCAGTGTTATTTATCCCCATAAATGGGTACTCGTTTAACATCTGAGTGGGATCATAGTCCGTCACAAGCTCGTGAGTTCGAAAAACACCATGGGACACGGTGAGATTCGAACTCATGAGCCTGTGCACCGAAGGTGCGCGCACTAACCGCTCGACCAGCCAGACTACTAAAAGGTAAATTCTCAAATTAGGCTCTTCTGTGATCAGTCTTGTTTGCTTTTAGCCTGTAATGTGTGACGCACGATCGATATTTAGCTAGATAAAAGAACTTTTAAGTTTGACAATCGCTCATTTTCGATAACCCGGGAACCCTTTGACCGATCTTTCTGAAATTTGGCACACTTGTGGAGCTACTTGGCTCACATTTTCTTATAATCTTAAGGTCCTACGTATCAGCGTTCATAAGTTACAGCGGCCCAAATCGCAGTTTTGTGTTTTCTAATTGAAAATTGCACTGTAAAAACAAGGTTGAATTTTACATCGAAAGCCCGTTGAATTTTACACCTTTTTTCTGGCAAAATTACAGCAAACTTTTATTTTTCAACAAAATTTCTAGTAAACCCACAAAATTGTGTAATATTACACAGATTTTTAATATTACTCTATTTTGGTGTAATCTTACAGCACATTTGGTGTGACGATGTGTCACTACTTTATTTTTGTGTAACTTTACATTTTCAGTGTATATTTACCAATTGGAAGTTGTAATTTTAAGGAATTTTCATGTAATATTACGATTTTGGTGTAAACAATCACACCTATTTGTGTAAAACTGAGTGTTACAATACTTTTGTACATAATTGCATTTTCCTGTATCTCACAAGTTGCTTGTTCTGTGTGTAGTTAGTCTATTTCGTGCGAAGTGCGTTCGTGCGAGCATTATATTATTGTTGTTGTTGTAGCGCTTTTTTGCTCTTGAACCGAAGGGGGTGTAGCAGCTCTTGGCCGTTGCAATAACGGGTAGCGCCAGGACGATTTACATCGAAGAATATTATTATAAACCCGGATATAAATTTGCCGGTGATAATTTACATTTTTTCCAGTGCAAATTTGCTTATTACTGACTTAAATTTACATAAGTCTAATAGTAAGTTTACTTATTTATGTATGCGAATTTACTTATTACCGTTTGTAGATTTACACCAATTTTGTAGTAAATATTTACACCGTAAAGCGTAAAATTACTCTCGTTCATAACGTGGTGTAAATTTACTACTATAATAGAAGGAAAAAAAGTTTCCTCCTATTATTGGACTAAAATTTTTTCGAGTGTGTCCATAACTCGGAAATTCGTGAGCGCAGACTTGCAGAGCGTCGTACTGCCAATATTTGGTGGAAATTTCAAGGAAAACATTGATGACTTTAAGGCTCCTTTATGGGTATCCAGTTTAGTACAACAGCACCTTGCCTTCTCAAGGATCACCACATAACTCCCAGAATATCGGCTACGGCTCAATTCTGTTTACAGAAATGAAGGTAGGATAATATGAGGCAGGGATGTAGCCAGGATTTTGTTTCAGAAGGGATCCGACGCTGAGTTTCAGAAATTTTGACTAGAAATTAGAGTTTAGAATGTTGTTAGCTGTGGAAACTAGTTTTGGCGTTGCCCCATTACAGCACAGGCCTCCTCCTCCACAGTTCATGTACAATTATTATCGAGGAGTTGGAAGGGGCATGGTATCAGTACGAATAAGCAAGCCTAGGGTTACTTAAACAATTGCATAATACGACATTTTCTCCCTTTATAAGGTTTAAGGTAGCATGATTGAGGATTTGTCTGAAAACTGAATTCCGCAAGTATGTGTAGAAAATTGGGCCTTCGGGAGTCTGGTCACCTTACTCTATGGACCTCTAAATGAACGAAATAAGACATAAGCCTGAAAATCCAAAAACAAATTTTACCACTTGTAATGATTGATACCTATCGAAACTTAATATCTCTCATTGGCCAACTCATTTCACAAATTATTGAGGTGAAAACAAATGAAAGTAAAAAAACTAAATTTCGCAAAAAAAAAATCAAAAATACCCCAAACACAGATCAAATTGCCTTGCGCGACAGAAGCACTATATTGGCGTGACACTTTATTTACACACCTCTCATCGGCCACAAAACCGACTAAGAAGTGTTTTTCACTTCAAGCAGTACCTACACTGAAAAAAATGGTTTAGACTTTTTATCTAAAGTGAAGTAGTTGACTTAAATTTAGATAGTTTTACCAAAGAAATAGCTGATTTCTCTAATCTTCGTAGCTGAAAATACTATTAAATTCCTTCATTTAACCACGCAAGATTAGAAGAAAAAGTTTAGTCAATTCTTCCACAAAAGTTGTTGATTGTACTATTCAAATATAAAATTTAACTACAAACAATCGTTCTTTTTTCTTCAACACAATTTAGCTATCCAACATTTAACAATTTATAGATAATGAATAGCTGTCTTTACAAATGAATTAATTGAATTTGCAAATATAGTAGATGTTTCAACTAATGACGAATAGAAAAATTATCCATATCTTCGTAACTGTTTCAACTACATAGAATCATAAGCTGAAAATCAACGCGAACTTTAGATGAATTCGACTATTTCTTTAGATAACCATTCTAATTTTTTTTTCTCTGTGTACTGTCTTCGCGTCGTGTCGAGGATCAACTTTATTAAGTATTCAATGGGTTTTTATTTTTATAATGCCATGCTAAGTGGCAGATAATTGACACCTTCATGGTACCCCGGGGGCGGTTAGAAATGTATGTTCGCGTATTATTTTCCTCAAATGCGCATACAAATAGCCATGCCATGCCATAGAATACTATGTTTACGCAGATATCATTCAACTTTCCGCATATACGCATGGTGTTTTGCGGTGTTTTGTATGTCGGCTGACAGACAACCGCATGAGCGACATACTCAAACGTACTTCTTCTTCTTCCTTCAAGCGCGCTATACAGGCAACAAATAGTTTGCAGAGATTTGAATGCACATAAGTTGGTAAAAGCTTGTATATTAATACGATATGCACAAATAACAGTTCAACGTAACTAAAGATGCCTGCGGAGAAAATGCGTATCAAAAGAACGCGTGGGCAGTCATGAATGGGTTAAACACATGGTATGGTAACAAACCTCTGGGATATGTGATCGACATGTTTATAGGTATCGAGTGCTTGGTTTTTTGGTTTTATGTGCTTACTTCAGTGTGTAGTGGCCGCTAGTTACCATAGCTACTTAGGAGGATACGAGAGGCAATAGAAGTGACACTTTAGTATTGTTGATGATTGTTTTTGGAATTGTAAAATTTTTTAAAAATTAGCTACCATCACAAAAAGCTTTGCTTGATATCACCATTAGTGTAAACTAAATCGAGGAAATGACGTGGGAAAGTTGAATTTTTCTACACGTCAAACCGCTTAAATCTTACATCAAAAAATCAAGAATCAATTTCTACCCACAAATTTTAACATGGTACTTCAAGCTTAAAACTCTAAGGGCACGTTCACTTACAGTGCGACGCCGAGCTTTTCCGGGCCGGGCGATGCGATGTGTGCACACTCATTGCGATGTCGGGCCGGGCATTGCGATTTGCTGCGAGCCGACGCGATTTGTTTCTATGGCAAGAAAACCAGATTTTTCGAGGGGATTTTATACGGCGCTGGCTCGTGCGACTCGTTGCTGATATTGGTATGATTTCAGATCGAATTCGTGACATGGCGCTTCGAGTGTTCTACCATTGATATTTTCAATGGGCATAGGGCATCGCATCGCCCGCAGTGTGAATGGGATGTAAAGCCTGAATAAAGTTTTGTCACAGTTTAAGAACGATAACTACTGCATTTATTCAATAAAGATCCTCTAGACTAGAGGCGAGGGACAGTTGAAAGGATGCGGACGTCATCAAACGGTAACTCGCAACTATCCTATAGATCTTATTTACAATATTTACAATACATATTCGTATTTCGAGTTTAGTTTTCAAAATCAAACATCACACACATAAGTGTTACAGTCACACACGAGTGAAATGTCGCGCGTATTGATTTCCAATATGTAGGTATAGCTATTAAAAGAAAATGAAATTAAATCTGGACATAACCGTGAAGAGATGACGACAACATCATACGGTTACACCGTGGAATATTGTAGGAAGAAACGGAAGAAAAAAATTGTTTAAATCGAAAAAGCAAGTTGAAAGGCAATCGTAATCAAAACAGAGATAGCGTTAACCTCTCATGTTCATTTATGTTGACAGAACGTTGGCGTTGAAGTTAAGCCATAGTTACGTCACCGCTACGACAACCCCATCAGCCATCCCAACTTGACTCACCAGCTGCATAAGTATGGTTGCGTCAAACCCATCTTCACATAAACACATTCGCTCAACATAAACAGGATGTATCAAACCCATCCTCACATAAACACATTCGCTCAACACAATCAGGATGCATCAACCTCATCGTAACATAAACACATCTGATTCGCATCACAACATAAACATCACATCGAAGTCGAACGTATAAGCACATGTGCATCATCATTGCAGATGCAGGATCAACATTAATTTAGTATAAGAAGACGAACATGTTTTAGTTTAAGGCAGTCCTCATTTGTATTCGAATTACTTCGTATCAGTCCTCAATAAAGAAAAGTTCCTCTTTCAACAAATCGGTTATTTTATTAACAACCCGTTAGGACACACACGTAATTGGCGCAGTCGGTTCTTCGAACAAAATCTATGTTCCAGAAAGTGGAAATAGAGTTTCGATTAGTGTAACTAGTGGAAAATTTGTGCTAGTAAAATTAAAAAAAACATTAAAAAAATAAAATCTTTCAAGGACCCCACCAGTGGTAATCCTTTTAGATACATTAATACAAATCAACTCTGTTGGACCCCACCAGTGGTAATCCAATAAGAGAGTAATAATACAAACTCCAAAGGACCCCACCAGCGGTAATCCTAAAAGAGTTAATAAAATCATAACATCATAAATTAAGTGATTGTGATTTAAACAAATAAAAAGCCAAAATGTTGGAAGGAGACTTACCAGAACTACCAAGAGAGGACGAAAATCTCGCATTAAACGTGGATCCCCTGAAATATGTCGCAAGCATCCCCGAATTTGATGGAAGAGAAGACATCAACAGTTTCATAACCAAAGTGGATCGCATTATACCACATGTAAGGAGGTACAATAACGATAGCCAACTAATAATCATGGAGGCCATTTATTCAAGGCTAAAAGGTAAAGCAAGACAACTAATAGAAATTCACAATAATGTAACTAATTGGTCCCAGACTAAACTCCTATTAATGAATAATTTTTGTTCACATAAAAATAGTATGAAATTATATGATGATTTAAGAGCACTTAAATGTACAGGCACAATTGCGGAATTTTATGAAAAAATACAATACAATTTAAAAACATTAAATACAAAAACCAAAGTTGAATTAGAAACTAGAAATTTACCGTTTACCGATCATATCGAACATAATTTGAGTGCCGCGTTGGAAATTTTTAAGGGCAAAACCCCCGAACCGGTCAGATCTATGTTATACTCTCGAAATCCTGGTTCTCTTGAAGAAGCTTTCAGATTGGTTCAGGAAGGCAATTATACAAATTATACCAGTAATCCTCATAAGAGAAACTATTTAGGAAAAAATAACAATTTCAGACAAGACAGACATGACGGACATGAACATCAAAAACAATATTATAACGTTCAACCCCCTCGTCCAGTTCAGCATAACTTCGTACCCAGAAATAATTATTACCGAAAACCCGAATCCATGCATAACCATGTTAGAAGTACTCAACAACGTTTTAACCAAGACAACAGGTTTAATCAATACAACAATTTTGGAACTTCACAACAAACTAGAAGAACCTTCCAAATGCCCCATTATTCCCACACAAATCAGGAACCTATGGAGGTCGATAATTCTGATCAGTATCGGAATAATAACTTACAAGAGGACTTAGCCGAAAATTTTCAGCTAGAAGCCTCGGAAACTCATTACAATTGCCATATGTAAAAATTCGTACAAGACTTGGTTTCATCCGCTTACTCGTGGATACTGGAGCCACTCATTCTATATTAAATCCTGGAATTTGTAGTCCTGACAAAATTTTTGACTTAAATCAACCAATTTTATTAAAATCAATTAGTGGCATAGTCCCTATTGCTCAACAAGCAATTATTCCCCCTCTAAGTGAATTTAATTCACCAAATAAAATGAAGTTTCTAGTTACAAAGTTTCATGATAATTTTGATGGACTTATCGGGAATGACAATTTGATCCCTAACGAAGCCATCATAAATTATAATAAATCTACTATTACACTTAATAAAAAAGTGAATAAACTATATAAAAATAAAACTGACGAAGAATCAGAAAACTATAATACAGTAATGGAACAATCTCTAGAAAAACTAGAAATGGAAAAATCTCAGGGAAAAATGATTACTAGAAGAGATAATCATTTAAATATGGAAGAAAAGGAGATGTTAGATAAACTCATTAGGGAACATAATGATGTCTTTTATCAACCTGATTCCAATTTAAGTTTTACAAGTGAAGTGAAACATAAAATTAAAATGACAACTGATAAACCTATTTATACTCGCACATACCGTTATCCTCAATGTCATGAAAAAGAAGTTGAAAAACAAATTAAAGAATTACTATTACAGGGTATAATACGAAATTCAAGTTCACCATACTCAAGTCCCATTTGGATAGTACCAAAGAAAGCAGATGCTTCTGGTAATAAAAAATGGCGCATTGTTATTGATTATAGGAAAGTCAATGAAAATACAATTGACGACAAATACCCAATTCCATGTATTGATGATATTTTAGGGAAACTTGGTCAGAGTCAATATTTCACAACTATTGATCTTGCTAGAGGTTTCCATCAAATTGAAATGGACCCTGCTGATATTGAAAAAACAGCATTCTCAACAAACAATGGACATTACGAATTTCTTCGAATGCCATTTGGTCTTAAAAATGCACCTTCCACATTCCAGAGAATGATTAATGGAGTATTGAAGGATCACATTGGTAAAATTTGTCTCGTGTATTTAGATGACATAGTAATTTTTTCTACATCCCTAGTTGAACACATAAAATCAATTAAAACTATTTTCGAATGTCTCAGAAAAGCAAATTTGAAAATACAACAAGATAAATGCGAATTTTTGCGTAAAGAAACTGAATTTTTAGGTCATATTGTGACAACAAAAGGTATTAAACCAAACCCAGAGAAAATTTCAGCAATAACTAAATTTCCATTACCCCGAACAAGTAAAGAAA
This sequence comes from Microchrysa polita, assembly GCA_949715475.1. Taxonomy (NCBI): domain Eukaryota; kingdom Metazoa; phylum Arthropoda; class Insecta; order Diptera; family Stratiomyidae; genus Microchrysa; species Microchrysa polita. The sequence goes on along the minus strand of OX454418.1, from coordinate 5,523,607 downwards.
TAAAATCATTTTTAGGCCTTGCCGGATATTATAGGAAATTCATTAAGGATTTCGCTGCAATCGCAAAACCACTTACATTAAGACTCAAAAAGGGCTCAAAAATAAACCCAAATGATGCAGACTTTGTAGAATCTTTTGAAAAATTAAAATTACTTATTTCAACTGAACCAGTATTAAAATATCCCGATTATAATAAACATTTTACGTTGACAACCGATGCATCCAATTTCGCTATTGGAGCCGTCCTTTCACAAGAAGGACACCCAATTAGTTTCGCATCCAGAACTCTCAACGAACATGAAATCCAATATTCAACGATCGAGAAAGAACTTCTTGCAATCGTTTGGTCAACTAAGTATTTTAGACCATACCTTTACGGTAGACGTTTTACGATTAAAACAGACCACAGACCATTACAATGGTTAAGTTCAGTCAAAGAACCCAATTCTAAGCTTCAAAGATGGAAAGTTAAACTTGAAGAATTCAATTTCGATGTACAGTACATTAAAGGTAAAGAAAACGTAGTCGCAGATGCATTATCACGTGTTGAAATATACGTAAACAACTCAGTTAATCAATCCAATTTAGCTACAATTCATAGTGCACAAGAAGATGATACTCATTACATGCAAATTTCCGAAGGACCACTCAATTTGTTCAGACACCAAATTATAGTTAAAAAAGGTAAAATTGATAAAGTCACAACAGAAACATATAAAAAAGCTAAAACAATTATCTGTCAATTAAAGAACCCTTGTGAAGAAGAATACAGGAAAATACTTATGAAACATTCACCTAAATTTGGTAAAGTAGGAATAATGTTTACAGATGATACAATTTTCAGAAATTTCCAACAGGAATACATTAAATGGAAAAGAGATAACAAAAATATAATTTATATAAAAACAAACTACAGACTTATGAATGCTTCAGATGAAGAAATAAAAGAAATAATTTTGAAAGTACATGTTAAAATGAATCATGCAGGAATTAATAAAATATACTCTGAAATAAAAACAAAATACTTCTATCCTCATATCAAAGACGAAATAGCTAAACTTATTAATAATTGTCATTTATGTCTATGCTCCAAATACGATAGGAAACCTATAAAAGAACCATTCAAACTTACTGAAACACCTCGAAAACAACAGGAAATATATCATATGGATGTTTGGTATAAAACAAAAACTGATCTTTATTTAACTTGTATCGATAAATTCTCCAAATATGCAGCATTAGATAAAATTAAATCGAGAAATTGGGTAGATATACTAAATGGAATCAAAAACATATTGAACATAATGGGAAAACCAAAGAAAATAATACTCGATAACGAAACAGCATTTAAAACAGAAATAATTAAAAACTATTTTCTACAAGAAGAAATCCAAATACACTTTACTACTGCTAACTACCACACTGGAAACGCAGATGTGGAACGTTTTCATAATACTTTAGCCGAAAATCTTAGAATATTTAACGCAAGACAAAAGCAGAAAGAAACCTTATTTCATGAAAACCCTTTGACAGAAATTTTACATTTATACAATAGAACTATCCATTCAAGCACGAATGAAAGACCAATTGACGTACATCATGGTTTAGGTAACAATCCAAAAATATATGAAACACTTATTAAAAACAAGGAAAACAGTATTAAAAATTTAAATAAAAATAGACTAGAAAGAGATATAAATAAAAATTTCGTTAATGCTAACCCTAAAACCAAATTAGATCCAAGGAATAAATTCATTAGAAGTAATGATACAAGAAAATTTCACAAAAATCAACATTTAGCCAAAAGAAAATTTCAAAATTCAGAGTTAATAACTCCCTTTCGTTCCAGCAATCATAATTCTTCTACTGATACTGATACCAGTCTCGTCAACTCAGGTAATAGAGATGACCAACATTGCGGACGGAAACGGTTACATATTGGTACAAAAAGAAAAGGTACAATTAATAGATCACTACACCCACATAATTCACACAATAAACTTGACGCTTTACGAAGAAAGTTTCAAAAAGATAGAAGGAAATGTTGAAATTCTGCATTCTCTTAATTATGACTTAACTGATATTGCCCATGAACTAACTCATTTAGAACATGAAATTCATTCATTATGGTTACCTGGAATAAGCAAAACTAAACCAAACTTGTATGGCAAATTAGCAAAACTGAGCAGAACCCAAAATAACCCATATACACCTGTAAACTCTCCAGAACTATGTGAAACACTAGGACTAAAGACTGACTGTAAGAAAACGAAAAACATTAGACAAAAACGTGGTTTAATTAATGGTTATGGACGATTGTTGAGTTGGATAGGTGGAGTTATGGACGATCAGGATGCCTCACGTATTGAAGCACATTTTGCCAACCTTGATAAAAATCAGAAAGTTTTGAGAGAAAACCAGGATAAACTTTTGAAATTCAACACTAATTTTGACAATCAAATGAAAATTTTAACACAAAAATTTAATAAAAACCAAAATGAATTGAAAATAAAAGTAAATGAAATACGTAAAGACAACAATGAAATTAAACGTAATTATTCTGCATTTGAACAAAAAGTAAAAATTCTTTCAGATATAAATCACTTTAACGAGCAAATTGAAAAAATCAAAGAAATAATATTAAATTCAAAAATTGGAACATTAAATCGTTATTTAATCGAAGATGAAGAAAGCGATATATTTAAAATAACTATAGATAAGTACCCAAAAATAACAACCGCAGTTGCATTTAAAGAAAACTATATACTAATTGTAATTGGAATACCTCAATATGTTAAAAATAAATACCAAAAATATACTATGGAACCAATTCCAAATAAAGACAAAAATTTACAAATTGTAACAAATGTAAATGAAATATTAGAATATAATAAAACATTGTATTATCCATCAGATACTTTAAATGATTTAATTGAAATAAAAGAAGAATGTATAAAAAATTTACTTCAAACAGAAATACAAAATTGTAAATATGAAATGAACTCAAATTTTACTGTTAAAAAAATAACTGAAGCCATAATTGTAATAAAAAACGCTAAAAATACTAGAATTCAACATAATTGTAATGAAGAAAAAAATAATGTAACAAATATTGTAAGTCATAATGTACTTATTAAATTTGATAATTGTCAAATAACTATCCAAGAAAAAACATACAGAAATTTGAAAATTCCATATTTTGCCCATATAGTATTACCAAATATTAATAAAATAAAAAACTATACCGTAATAAAAAAGTTAACTTTGGAAGATATAGAATGGAAACAACAAAATTTTACAACACTTCAGGATTTAGAAACATTTGAAGATAAATATGAAAAACAATCATGGATAAATTACTCATTTCTCACCATTGTAATACTAATTGTAATAATTTTAATTTTCAAGCATATGTATTATAGAATAAGAAATAATAAGATTAACATTAACATAACGAAACGAGAAGCCGAATTATATGCAATTGAATCACCTGAAATTATACCACCTCAAGAGGACGTGTTACCCATAAACCTACCATTAGCAGAGTTTCGCCAGGAGTCGAAACCTAAGGAGGGGCGAGTTACGTCACCGCTACGACAACCCCATCAGCCATCCCAACTTGACTCACCAGCTGCATAAGTATGGTTGCGTCAAACCCATCTTCACATAAACACATTCGCTCAACATAAACAGGATGTATCAAACCCATCCTCACATAAACACATTCGCTCAACACAATCAGGATGCATCAACCTCATCGTAACATAAACACATCTGATTCGCATCACAACATAAACATCACATCGAAGTCGAACGTATAAGCACATGTGCATCATCATTGCAGATGCAGGATCAACATTAATTTAGTATAAGAAGACGAACATGTTTTAGTTTAAGGCAGTCCTCATTTGTATTCGAATTACTTCGTATCAGTCCTCAATAAAGAAAAGTTCCTCTTTCAACAAATCGGTTATTTTATTAACAACCCGTTAGGACACACACGTAATTCCATACTCAGATTCTTAACGCACATAAATGGGTACACCATCTGCATTGGTCTGAAGACTGAACTGAAGGCAAGGCATCATTCCATTCCAATGCTGTAAACATACCTTCATTCCTTATTTAAAATATTGGATTAAACATTACTACCGATATTCGACCATATGCAGGCATGTACATATTTATTATTTCAGCAAGGTATGTAAGTATATTTGATGGTAAAGATATGAAGATTGTTTTGCATCTACCGTCGATGAAAAGTAATGTATATTGATCTCTTCTATGTAGACTTCGAAGACCCCGTTCCCTCATATACGATATTATATACGGAAATTGTACATTTTGTACATGTAATTCGAGCCATCTGTTCAAGTCGCGGTAGATATCGTGTAGGTACGATATAAACATTGTTTCGACGGATTGGTAACATAAATCAAAAACCACGTATATGTATATGTCTTTAATGTAACGTTTTCCAAACACCTTTCGTGTGATGTAAAGCATTTGGTGCAATTGCTTCGCACTGGTAATCGATGGCTATTTGAAATCAATTGAAGCTTTCATAGCCGCTGCGCGTACGTATATTAATCACGGGTACACATTTTGTCCAGTTGAATGACTGGTGAAGTTAAACACAGTTATCATTCTTGAAAAGAGTAATGTGTACATGCTATACAAGTTTCAGGTTACAATTAGGTTTAACAAGGAGCACCAAACTGGTCTTGTTGTAGCACCTAGGTCGGTAATTTTCGCGTTGATTTGGCGAGGTTAATTGTATACACGAGATTACTGCTGAGAGATGAAATTATGTAATAGGCGACAACATGTAGTCGAGTCAGCAAGAAGAAACCTTAGGAAATTCTAGGTAGCTACAGTAGACTCTCGTAACCGTCAACTGCATTCAACGTGAACAACCGTTTACGTGAACAATTTTATTTTGTGGCTGAAACGTGAACAAGTCCTGAAAGCTCTAAAATATAAACCCTTGTAAGTTCTAGAGAAATAACTTACTTATTAGCTATTTAATGTAAGTTGCAATTAAATGTGCGAAAAATTGTTTCATTACTGCTAGGTAGCCTTAACCCCTTGTGCCGAATAGCGCGTCTACTGCACTTACGCGCCATTACATACGGCTTCTTGCAAGGTTTCCTAATTTCACCATAGTTTTTATACCCTTCGCTCATAGAGTGAAAGGGTATATTAACTTTGTCATGAAGTTTGTAACGCATTAAAGGAAGCATTTTCGACCATATCAACAAAGATGCCAACGAAATTCTAAAAAGCTCTTGCTTCCAAATTATTAGAACACGTTATCAATTTACGTCAGGGTGTTCCGAAATCATAGCAAGGTTTATGCGTATAGCATGAACATACTGAAATGTTTCTCTCTAATTCATGATGGAACTCCAGTAAACCTACCTCCACAGTGTTTCAGTTTCATATTACAGCGGGACATAAGATATTTGAAGTTCATTTTGGGAAATGTATTTACACACATCCATAGAATTTAGAAATTACAATTATATCTCTCATATTCACAGTGGCGCTTTAAACGTTATGAAAAGAGGGGCAAATCTATACCTGTTTAAAAATAATTCAAAATTGTTTCTTAAAAATATTGTTTTTCGTTTAAGTGTGTAAGTGTTAACGTAAATTTGGCCTTCTGGTATGCCCTACATGAGTGAGTATCTTTATTATGCGCCTTTCTTTAGATGTTTGGTTGTAACCTTTTATGAACCTGAGTAAACCTGAAAAGGGACAATTCAATTGAAAGCTGTAGGCAACAACAAATGACATATTTTCCCATATTTTATCATTTTCGGAAAATGTAGATTTTTTTAAAAATAAATTCTTCTTTGTCGAATAAATATAATTTCGCCATTACTAATTAACATGAAAAAATCTTGCCAACTTACCTTCTTGAAATCTTGAAAAACATTTTTGTGAAAGAATTTTGAATAATTTTCAAAACAGATAATTTTGCCCCGTTTATCATAATGCTTTGAGAGGTACGCCACTGTACATGAGGAATATAATTGATATGTGCAAATGTATTGCCCATAAAAATCTTCAGTAATCGCATACTTACTCCTTTGATTTTTACCCCGCTAGAATGTGAATCTGAGCTACTGTGCGTCATACATCTGGCTTAGTGCGTCTTGGCAATATGTATTTGGCTTTCAGTAATACCGATCGGCGTTCCTAACACATTGTCATTAGAGGTACGGAATTTTCGATTTTACGAAATATATGCGAATTTCGGCGAAAATTTTTCATTTTTGCGAATGTTTTAACTTGTGATTTTAGCACGAAAATGTTAATTTTACCCGCAAAAAAATCAATTATGGAAGATAATAATCTTGTTCATTTTATATTGATTATTTTTAAGTTTCATTTTAATGAAAATAAACACATTGTAAATAACTCCAGAGAGTTCACAGAATCACGAGCATAACAGCTTACGAAACATCGTATCACGTATCAATATCACAATAGCAATTCCTTTATTGCACAATGCACATTCGTCATTTGTATTTCAAGGCTGTACTGCTGATATTTGCTCGCTGCTAGCCGATGAAGTCATGCGCTTCTAACAAACTGAACTTGTGAGATTGATATATGAAAAATGGTTGACACAATAAAACACTGGGTAAGCGAAAAAGTAGATACGCCAAAAGTATTTCTTTTTTTTAAAGAGAGAGGAAAAACCCCTTGAGAAATGACTCTGAACCCGAAATATTAATTTTAGGATTCCTTTATTAGTTAGGTTAACCCTTCTGTCGGCACAAAGGTCTGGCCAGACCTTTGGCACTATATTTTGGTCAAAATAGTATAGAAGATGAAATCGCAGCGATTTCATATTTCATGATATCCTAGAATAATATGTTTAGAAGCATTTTGCAAAAATTTGAAAAAATCGGTTGAAGTTTTGAGTATGTTTTTGATGATTTTCAATTTATAGTGCTTTTTGATACCCAATAGGTCTGGCCAGACCTATAGTTTTTCCCCCCATTTTTGTCTTGAGGTGAAAAGTGAAAATATTAAATCCTCTTATTTATGATGTAATGATGTTATTAAAATTCAATTTGTACGATAAACCATAAAATTTTCTGAGATTTTGTTTTAAAAAGCCCTGAAGTTCGGAAATTGGATATGCCCAATTTTATCACATCTTATAACATCACCTAATCAACTGAGATTTGATTCTAGGAAATTCAAATGAGTTTTATTTCCTTTGTAATAGTAAGAACTAAGTATTGGCGACTTACGAACGTGTTTCTAAATAAATTTAATTGAGATATTTACGGAAAATTTAGAATGAAATGATTTTTGCGCCTGAAAATTCCCTATTTTTTTCTATCTATTTCCCCAAATCTGCAGACTAATATGGGGGTAAAATCTACCAACAAAGCACCAAATATTTCCCCAAAGATATTGGAATCGAAAAATTCGATTAAACTTTCTGTGCGGATACGCAATCAAAAAAGAGAAGCAAAAAAAGAAGAAAATAAGGGAGAAACATGTTTGTACTAATACCACCTCATAATATGTCTCCTTAAAAACGCTTCCAGTATATCTACAAAAACGATTTTAATGCTTTTATTGTTTATAAATGGCTGTAAAGAATGAGTAGAATGATTCTACCGATAAAAAATTCACTTTTTCAAAAAAATAAAAAAAATTTCTCAGTAGGTCCAGCCAGACCTATTGGGTATATAATATGCATATTGTAGTAGGTGCCGACAGAAGGGTTAATCGAAATCCCAAGCGCCCCGCGTTCAACATTTGCCACGGGCCCTGCGCTGGCTTAATCCGGCACTGATGAGGAGGGGGATTAAATACAAGCCATAGGTACGCCCGAAAAAACTTTTAGCCCAAGCGAAGGGTATCCAAATTTCGGCCGCGCCCGAAATTAGCCTCGGCCCCGGGTGTTGGCGAGCGAAGCGAGCAGGGGGCGAAGCCCCCTAGTTTTATTTTTCTTAAAGTCGAACACAATTTCCAGTCAGACTAAGCACTTTGGTCTTGTTTCATTTTATCATTAGCCCGACTGCATTTGACTCCCTCTCGATATCCAGAGTTATTTATATCGCTCAGATCCATGATTTTCTTGCGCATTGATGCAATCTTGATTCACGTTGCGAAATTAAACTTCTTTGTCCAACGCTCTTTCTATGAGTGGATGCAGCAATTCGTCTGTAAGATCTGATGCTTCTTGGTAAGTTTCGACACGGGATGCGATCCTGTAGAGCCAATTCAAGCAGAATCAGAATTTACTACAACCGAAATTGCATCGATCCCAGTAGGCTTTAATTGGAGGTGTCGTTGGTATATACATATGTGCATTTTGTTGGGCAGCTAACAAAAGGGAGAGTTTACGCCGGCTGCACAACACAAAAGCGAAGTGTTCTTTCCAACGCCTCAACCAGTTTTGCCTTGTATAAGTAGCCGGCCTTCAATCATTATCTTTCACCGGGATGTAATAAGAAGTGATAACCACCGTTACATTCCTTGATGGCACTGTACGAGAATGCCCAAAAGTAACTGGAATTGGGGTGTGTTTGGGAGCGAGGTATCCGTTAGGGACGGGTCTCCTAAGTTAGTGTGCGAAGTTCTATTTCTCTAACTGCATCGGTTCGCCCGTGAGGTATTTTTTTTTTGTTTTGTTTTTTTTTTCAGTAAAACAAATTTTCCTATTTCGTGGTGGTCGATTTTCGAGAGCTGTGAAATTTTTTTTTTGTTAGGGTCCGGGGAAGCTATTGTAGTGCTTAAGCCTGCTTATGGCGATGCTGCCTTAATTAAAAGCATAGTCTATGAGTAGTCTTCACGATTTAATAATGTAAAAATGTCAAATGAAGACCGTTCAGGACGCCCCTCAATGCTAAGAAGTAACGTTACCAACAAAAAAATCCATGCTATCGTTCATGAAACAAGCATTGTGTAGCCGTCTGTTGGGATACACTAACAGAGACACAACTTGCACATTAACTCAGGATCCGTGTACCCAACGGATACCTGGTCGAACAATGTGTTCCCTCATTTTCCCTATCCACCGCAGCCAATTCCTAGTTACCTTCATGGTTCCTACTCTTATAAGGTGTTTAACTCATTGTTTCGTGCTGCTTCTTTGGTCAAGAAGCCTTGGCGCATTCTGAATAGCGATTTTGAAACTGATAAAAAACATAAAAAATATTGTTTGTGGACAACTGCATAACATCAACCTCCCTTAAGGCGAACAGTCGCGGTTCTAATTAGTTCACATTTTCGCGAGTCTACTAAATTATTTATAGGGTCTTTTAAATATTGCGCCTTCAGTTTGTTTCTTAATAAGTCCAAATCAAAAACCGTTCGGAATTTTACTGTACTATTTTATAAATTTTTGAAACTAAATTCCTATATACAATTTTCCTGACAACGAATATTACACCAATGTGAATCCTTGCAAACTGAATAGGCATCCATTTCAGACTCGAAATATGTAATGAATTATTTGTTTACATATTAGAGAGTTTTAGCATATCGTCTGAAATAAAACGACATAATTTGACATTCCATATACAAATTCGCTTGCTTACCGTATACGAAACAAAATATCTTAATTTTGCATGTCCCAAGTAGGCATGGGTGTATTTCCGTGTATTTGATGCTCTGGAAACAGTCGAAATTGGCGAAATAATTTGTCGTGATTTGCACCTATGCCTACTTAGGACATGCAAAATTAAGATATATTGTTTCGTATACGGTAAGCAAGCGATTTTTTATATGGAATGTCAAATTATGTCGTTTTATTCCAAACGATATGCTAAAACTCTCCAATGTTTGTGTTAAATCTAACGGTTTTAGGTAACAGCAACTTGGAAACTGACTCGTATATCAAAGCATTAATTTATTTGAGTTTAAATCGGTCTCCCAATTAGTTTAATCTAATTAATAAATAAATTCATAATTAGAACATTGTTAAACAGTTTATTTTGATTTATTTAGAAACAAAAAGGGCGTCCCACACTATATGAACATATTTAAACAATTTTCATAACAGTTTTTAATATTTTTGGAATTTAAAAATTTGTATTTGTTTATTAAATATACTTAAAATATCAAATCAGATTTTATTTCTTTTGCTTTCAATCATTTCAACACGACCGCGACCGCGTAATTATCTTATTAGATACCAAAAATGAAACAAGTTTCGTAACAATCAAACCCTAAGAAATTGTTTGCAGATCTTAATCTTAATTAGTCCAACATTTAATACTCTCTACTCAATTACAAAACCTGCAACGCAACCGTCCCCTTGCCGTAACCTAGTTAATCTTTTTCTCATCACCTCACCACCACCTCATCTGCCAAAACGCCTTTCCTTTCAAATTGGGTTAGTTTAATTCCTCTGTCAGAACTCTAAATCCCTTTCAATCGTACCGTCCTCAAAATCCCTTCTAGCTTCATTTTTCATTAAAGCGAAATTAAAGAACAACATTTTTGCCATCTGCTCCTGTAAATTAGATATTTTTCTCTAGAAGTGCTTTCACTTTTTTTGTAGATACATAACATCCTCCGTTGTACCCACAGACGTCGTATGTAGTACTAGTACAACGGCTGTTTCTTTAGCATACTTTGCAGCCCATATTTTTTTATCGGTGTCACTATAAAAGTGTTGAAGCAAATCTTTAAACTTTGACTCGACTTTGCCACACAATATTCCTATAGGCGCACGTTATTTACAAACACATGCGAATATGCTATGCTGGTTTTTTAATATCCACCGCCTTTAGATTAGAAACAAAAAAGTCAGAACTTTCGCTCCTTTCACTTTCTTGGCATTTCTGTGTTTTTTTTTTTGTGTCCTTTGCTTTAGAAAGGGACTAGACACGTAGTTAGTGCTTATAGACGGTTGACAGGCGGACATAAATCAAACGATTCATAAACCGGGTTAAAAAAAACTGACGCCTTGTTAAATAGGCTTTCAGGAGGGCAGTCTCTGTAATACAAAATCCTTTTTCTTGTTCCTTTTTTATTCGATTTTCAAAGGGAATGCGCACGATGAGCATTATTAGTTCAAACTCCTCTAGGGATCCACTGACAAGAGTGTGTATTTATTACGAGGACTCTCATTGCGATTTTGCGACGAATAAAGTACATTTTGCTTTGATTTCAAAGTATCTCGAGTCTAAGATACATATTTTATTTGTCTATTTAACTTAGAGCTTAGTGTTACAATGTAACGAATTGCGTGGTCGTTTCAACCACCCAAATAGCCTCTCCCTTCATCATTTTCTCCACTAAACGCGATCCTTCCCCTTGTACCAATGTTGACAATTAAAACACAATTTTTTGATAAATGTTTGGCCGGCTTTCCGTGAAACATGTTGCGTCGATATGTACGAATTGTACTATTAGCTTTGTTGCGAGTGATTTATATTGAGCCTTTTGAAAATTATCGAGGATAATTAATTTGAATAATGACTTTGAACGATAGGCAAATGTGTTCTTGTCAAATAACGGAAATTGTAATAACAAATTGTTTAGTTATGACTTTGTATTGGTAGATTGTTAGTAAATAGAGAAACTTGTCCGCTGTGGCGGAAAGGAAAAGAAAACTTACGAGGGTGGTGAGTGATTTGTCGATTGGAGGGAGTCTGCTAATTAATTGTGTTACAAAGTTGATGGCATAGTATCGAATTATTGAACGAATTCAACTTTATATGATCGATAGGCACGAAATTTCCTGACTAAATCTACACGGCTAAAAAACACTTGCTCATAATCCACCTTTAAAGTGACAATCCCCTTACCTATTTGTACATGGATTAGGTAAATATCCATTTCATCTTTAAATACCCCAAAAAATCCATTTTTTTTTACAATTTTGTTTTTAAATGGTAGGATTTGGGCCAATGGGTACAAAATCCAGTTCAATATAAAAAAAAAACACTATCAAAATTGCTACGTTTGAAAATCTCCCATTTAAAAATCAACCCGAATGAAATCCACTCTTAAGCAGTTTAAACGTTTTTTTTTTACAAAAACAGAAATAGATTTTGAAGGATAGAAAAAGGATTGAAAATGTAGATTTTATTGGATGTTGACTAAGTACCGGTAGATTTGCACTAAACGGTATGTTGTACAAAATCCACTCTAGCAAAAATCCACCCATTCATTTTTTTTTGTAATAACTAAAGCGGAACTAGAGTTTCAAAATTGAAAAGGCGAATTGTGTACCAAAATCCTGGAGAGATGGTATTATGTAATTGTAATTGTAACTTAAGTATGTATGGATGTATTCCCAAAGGATTCTTTGATAATTCAGCAATTGTACATTTCTCTATTTGACTTTGAAATCAAGGAACGAATTCATCTTCCTCTGCAGTTGAAATCCCTGTCGCCTCAGGTGTACAGTGTCATCTAGACCTTGGCTAAAACTATGTTCCTACATTATACATGTATAGTTTGAAATCCATTAAGGCTACGACTATATGATAAATCAAACTTTCCATCCACCACATACACATCAAGTATGAATGGAAACAAACTGAAATGGAGGAGGGTTTGATTATAATCATATTATCCTCAAGCCTTTCGCCGACATAGAGAAAAACCAAGTAGGAGGCAATGACAAATGACTAAATTTCCGAGAGTAGCAAACTCAAACCGTACCACATCTATACGTCGTACGCTCATGCATAGACATAAATCGTTAATTTGACGTATGACTTTGAAACGCAGAAGCCGCGCAAAGAAAGCCGAATATACGCTCTATCATGCAAAAACCCGCGAATGACTTCCGTATATGACGAGAAGCCTGAAATATGGAATGATACGATGATAGCTTCGCAATGACGGTAGCTCAATTTTCGAGCCCATGTGTGTGCAACTTTCTGTGTATGTTATTCATCTCGACTTTGTATGCGAAATTGCTTAATTATTCATCCTGAGTGCTCGTGAAAATGTATAAAGGTTCAGTCTGGCAGAACAAATAGAATGAGTGAAGATAACTACTGCAACTATACAAATTTATCGTTGATATAGTCGGACTTGGAACGTTGTCGTCGTCGTCGCGAATGAGTGAAGAGTCCTTAATAAAAATATCAAGTTGGACTGTGCCACGACTATATATGACATTAGGTCCAAGAGGCTTGTTGTTTTTGATGTGCGCTCCTCTTTAAAGTTTCAGGACAAAACAAAGAGGACACAAAGAATAAATAAGCGGATTTGTAGAGAATGAGTCTGTTGCATTATTTAGTGTGAGCCTCTTTTGTCGAATAGAAACGCATGGAACATAGTCGAGGCAACACAATATTAAATTTGTTCAACCATGGTCACGGTCGAAGCGAAAGGACAAAGGACTTAAGCCTAATAAATATTTAATAGAAGTAATTGACAGTTTTGACACGGCTGAAGTAGATGTCATGTTTCATCATATTTACTTAGCCCGGCGCCGGACTGGACAGCGTTTTGTGCAAATGGTGAGGGAGCAACAGTAGACCCTTATTTCCGATTGACAGGCTTGTCTGTATCTATCTATCTTCTTAAGAACTGAATATTTTATCAATATGTATGTACAGTAGAGCGTCGATTATACCAACTAATGTCGACAAGGTTGGTACGGATAAACGAAAGTTCTGTTAATCCAGCTTCGATCGAAAAATTAGAAAATAGCCGGACAAAATTAAAACGTGTAAGGAGGTTTTGACGTAATCTGTGCAAATTACTTAATTTGAACTGTAAAATTCGATATATTTTTGAATTCACCACACCTAAGATTACGTAATCTGGCCAGATCAAGTACAAGTGTGAAAACCTCCTAAGACGACTAGAACTGCAAAAAAAATCGAGGTAACTGAGCGATTCAAATGAGAGGTTGCTTCCTTCGGACACGGAGATTTTTCCTTTTATTCGACGTCTTTCACAGGAAAAGAAGCAGAATGTCCGGTTCGGTTAATCGACGTTCTACTGTATTTTTTAAACAGTAGTTGAAAATTTACTCCTTGCAAGCCGAGCGGACATAATGTCTGCGAATTGGAAAGCGTATGTCAGTCATTCATTAATATGCCTGTAAAAATATAGTCACCTGGCCGCCTATCTCTTGGACACGAAGTTTTCCTTCATGAATCCAGTCAGTCGTTCTTATATTTTACCAGATAAGACGCTCTAATGCGATTATGGGCGATTTACAAGGGTGCAGCTCATGTATTTGCAATATGTATTTCTTATGATTGCAACCCACACGTTTTACTTGTTGGGTTCGTGCGTGGTGATGTCTTTCTGTTTACAGCAGCCAAAATTATAATCCAGTCAATTCATATAAATTTATAAATTATACATTTATTTTCATCTTCTCTTATTTGATCTATTTATTTAGTTAATAAGTTCTGGCTTGGGTTTGATTCTTTCTAAAATTTTGAGTCGCCTGATACTAATTTTCAAAAATCACAAGCCACCAAATATGTAATTCAGTCAGTTTGGAAAATTCGGAAGCATCTTGTTTCCTCCAGCAAAATCATTTGGTTTTCCAGAACTGTTTTTGATCTCAATTCACTAAATTCAGGATATTCAGCCGAAAATGTTTACTCTTCTCCGAGAAAAATCCTCCCTGAAAGAACGTTTATTTTGCACAAACTCTTCAAACGCATAACCACGATTTCGATCATCTACTACTCCATTTTAATGAAATCAAACCGAAATAAGTCCCATTTTGTTCACAGATAAAAAAATTAATAGCTAGATACACTAGTCGGCATATGTATTTTAACATATCATCCTCTCGAGCCGCGACACTGGTTTTGTTTCACTGAAGCGAATAACGGTAAATTTATTTTATCAAAATTTAAGCACATATCGACAGCAATAAATAAGATCAATATTTTTTCTGTCCTCTTTCGGACTCTCATGCTATAGAAAAGAGAAAAGATGGAGGCGTAATTCTGGTGCGTAAGTATTTTGACACCATTGAAATCTTTGATTGCACCCATTTTGTTCGCAAGAATTGATGCAAAAAAACGTATTCTTACTAATTTTTGAGTTCCCCATTTTAAATTTCAAGTAAAAAAATATCACCAGTGGCTCGAAACATAAACAAAAATCAGAATTTAGAAGATTGGTTAGAGCATCGATAAAAGCAAGCCTTAGTCCTGGTTTACACATTGAATACGCTACTATTGAATTTTATTTTATACGGTAAACTGTTTATTACCAAACAAAAAAATGTCTTAAGATAAAATAAAAACAAATCTTGGCGCTGTCTGAAAGAAAGCGAATGTCAACTCCGAGTGATGAGTGAGCCACGATGAAGAACTCTAAGAAAGAAAAGAAATTTAAACCAAATTGAACCGCAAAAAAAGAATCGAATGTGGGTTCCGACGATTCAATGACGACCAAAAGAAGCTTTGGCCTTGAAAACAGTGATTTGAACTTATGAACCCTAGGCCATTGTAATCAATTTATCCCTGCATCATGACAAAGCCTCCACTACGGTTTTCATTTTTATAACCAGGTATCCGTTTTTCCACATAAACCGGACATTTTCATTAAAGATTGATTTGATTTTTGTAAAAATGTAATAAAATAACGAATATTAGCCGAAACAATTTTGCCCGAACGTTGCAGTGGCTTGAACTTTTTCCTTAGTAACAGAGGTTTCCTTTTGGTATGGTTTTAAATCTTTCTTTGGTTTTTGCGTATGCATGCAATTTGTTTTTATAGTTCTAGGCCGAAGGTGGTCGTTACTATCTCAGCCTCCGATGGCACATTTTTTATATTCATAATATCCTTTCGTTCTTTTAGGACATTTTCCGTAAATATTTGGAAGATTTTTTGGTAACTATTCGATATACACATCGAATTTCTGTGTTGCATCGAATATTTTTTTTATTTCTTTTCTCTTATTCACTTTTGATGTTTTATAACGAACAGTCTGCCTTATGAAATAAAATTCAATTGTAGCGTCTCCAACCTTTAAACCAAGGTTGAAGTTTGCCTCTACACACGCTTTAAAACAAACTTCGAATTTCAGCCACTGGACACATTTTCTGCTTGGAATTCAAAATATAAACACAAAACATTAAAAAATTATGTTTTGTCCATTTTTTCCAGAGAAATTGGTGTACAATCAAAGATTAAAATATTGTCAAAATACTTATGCCGCACCAGAATTTTGCACCAATCTGTTCTCTGTTCACTCTCTCAAGAGAGTGCGAAAACGGACAGGAAAATATTGAGCATATTTATTGCTGTTGATATGTACATTGATCTCCTTATCAGAAATTTACCGTTATTCGCTCTAGTTAAACAAAATCATCTGGGTTCGAGAGTACCAGATGTCAAAATACATATGCCGACTAGTGTATAATGATTTCGGTCATGCTGTTTAAATTTAAAAAAAAAGTCCCTAGCGAGCAGAGCCTTAACGGGACGAATATTCCGTAGCCGGGTTACTTGCTTAATTCTTTACATTGAATGAAATAAGGTTTCCTCCATTTATAGCTTCCTGGCAAGCCAATGAATATTAAATTAGACAAACTGGTCTAGCCCCATGAAATGGTGATTGAACTACCATATGGCCTAATAGGCTATCGAATAGATCTTGATTTTGAGAGAAACATAAAATAAAATAATATTGAGATATATTTGTGCTGACTGGACTAAAATCACAATTTTCTTTCATATCCGATTCGATTAAGAACAAATAAATAATTGCGATTATTGCTTGGCACTTTGTTGATTAAATAATTCAATGCCGATTGACGTACGTATTGAATTTCAATTGAATGCGTAATGCAAGTATTACAACTCGATAATATGTTGTAATGGTGGCGCCAGCAAGGTAGCGAGCAAAGGAAATGTGGATAAAAGGAAACAGGTTTATGGTCAATACCACTTTGCCAACCTATATATAGATTCATGTAAAAACCTTTTTAAAATCGGACTGTCAATTTGCTCCGAGGATGATTATAGTCGTAAGCCATGCTATTATTGAAAACTAGATTTTGTAGGCTTTTATTAATAATTTATTGGAAAAAGAGTATAACGTTAGGAAACTAACAAAAAAAAACAGAAATCATTTTGTAGGTCCTTTTTGAATCATCAAAAATACAGAAATCTCTCTCAATTTAAAACATTCTTTTTGTCATATTTCAATGGAAACCCATCATTACTCAGTTCACTTCCTATTAATGCAACCGCACGTTCATTACATATTTTTACCCTTTCCCATACCATTTATCAACAAAAATCCATAAAGTTTTTTTCAAAAACTCCCCCTCCCCATCATTGCATCATTCATTTCGGTTTCCACACTAATTCAGTTCATTATCCTGTACCTATACGTTTGATGGAAATACCTACACAAAGTCCCACAATCAACTGGTGGCGAACTATAAGCATAAAGCTCCGATAGTCGATCGACAGCAACAAAACGGTGGCATCCTTGCAGATATATACATTTAACATTCTTGTTTTTCCTGTAATTATGAAACTGCCATAGAAATACTTAATGATCCTATCAGTTTGGATGCTATGGTCCGATGATGGTTGTCGTCATTATATCCATTCGAAAGGGATATTTCGCAAAAGTTAGTCGGTTGGACCATTGTCGTCGCATTGAGTTGAGTTGTGGGTATACTGTAATTATATCCGATGCGATTTCCAATATTCTCACTCATATCGAGACGATTTGTCTCCATGGTATGCACAGCATGTCGTTCTGCTTTTGGCCATATAATTAACTACACAAGACCGTGTCCGCTCATCATTTCGAGTTCCTTATGAAAGGCTCAACTCTAAATCGGTTGAATTATGAATAAGGGTTTTGGCGAAACAAATTGATATCGATTTGGTCAAGCTTTGCGTCTGCCCATACGTCGAAATCATTAGTCTGTTCTATATCCCCCGAAAAATGTCGATACTTTCAATGCACAATAACAACCCTTTCAATCATCACAATCCAAGGCTATACGAGTACCAAATATCTTTGAATAAATTGAGGTTTGTGTCCTTTTGTTTTACGATAAAATTCTTCCTTCTATACATGTACATATCGAAATTTCGGTGCTTTCAAGATGGATTCAAGTAAGGAATTGGCATGTGATTGGAATTTATAATGGGAGACAACAAAACAACGAAGAACAAACTAATGGCTGGCACGTTTACTATCGGAAATTTTGAGGTTCCTTCTGTTTTGTATTCGGTAAAGGAATTTGCCAGACAGTATGGGAAAATGTTCAAGGTTGACGTTATATATGGCGAAGCAAAAAGTTTAATATACAGATAGTGTTAAGTTTTCAAGGGGGTTTTATGGAAAATTAATATGATTTGATGAAAAATGTTTTTTTTTTTGTTTCTATTGCGACATGGCAATGAAAATACGACTTTTGAGTAGAACAGCAATTTTCTTTAAAATACACTAGATATGCTAACCATATGTCTGAGGTTTTAAACGTTTTCTTTGTCCATTCGCTTGCGTAAAGGACTTACAGCGTAACTTCACCTGTACCCATTTTATCAAAATGTTGAGCCATCAATGCAAACTTGCATCATACTTATGTTTATCATTTAAAAATTTGTTATTTCGGTCGGATCAATATTTTTTTCAATTTGATTTTATTTCTTTTTCAGTATAACTTTCTGTGCAATATGACTGTAACTATTGTAACAAATGGACGAAAATGTACGAGTATTAAGGATTAAATTATTTCGTAATTACCGCACACTAGCAAAATTTTGATATAAAACTATTTTTGATATAAAAATATTTTTGATATAAAAATATTTTCGGCATAATTATTTTTGGACAAAATTTTGAAGATGCCAGTCCTTAATTACATACACGTATGTATTTGCCTACATATTTTGCTACTTTTTCTATTTGCTATAACTTGAATCGAAAACTCTTTAAAAAATATAATTTTCTAATACGGTAACACTGTAAATGTTGACTATTTTGATATATCCGCGCGCCCCTAAATATGCAATAAGGTGTTATGGGTTAGTTCAGTAAGTTTCCCGCCAGATAGCACGGCAAACTGTTAACTGTGAGGGTTGGCGTATTCTTATAAAAAGCTAATTCAACGCAAAAAAATTGTTTAATTAGTTTAGCAACTGTATTCGATTTGATATATTTTACAATTATTTTCTATTTTCAGATTATTAAAAAAAAACGATTGTCACAATGGCTTTGGATATTTTAAACGAGGATCCAGATCATTTGTTGAACGAATGGCTTGGCGAGCTGGAAAATTTAATTGTGGTATGTTTAAATATTTTTTTAAATCGTTATTATAGGGAGTTTTATTTTGTGTGCTTTCAAATCAACTAAGTAGTTTTTTTTAATAATAAATGAACAAGCCACTAACTGGCACCCTTTAAATTTGTTAAAAGCAATCTTCCAATATTACATAACCATTGTATTGAGTAAAATTTATAGGTTCCATCTGCTATCCATTCATGGACTTTCGCAATTTTCCAAGTTTAATTGCTATCCACATCGGCGAAAACCACCTCCTCCGAGGGTTTGGCTATGTTGGTGAAGTCTTTCGCCGTTGTCATGAAATATAATCACGACACGGCCTGTATAAATTCTAAGGTATGCCGTATCAAATCGCATGTAATGGATGTGTAGAAGTGTGGTAAACGTACATACATATTGGCATAATGGGGTATACCAATCGTAATGTACAATGTTAAAGGTGAAGGTGGCGGTAATGGACGCATTACCAAGGTGCATATCAAATAACACTGTATGTTTTTAGGAATTGTGTTAGGACATAGTGTATTCGAGTCTAGAGTAGGTTAAGGAAAGACAATGCATAAAATGTCCAACATTTAGAAGTTTATACCGCCGCAGATATGTTTTATGTAGATTGATTACAAATCTAGGTTGTATGTCATAATTTAATCAACGACACTTTAATTAAAATTTTCTATAACTTGTGTAATTACTAAATTGGTTTAGTTGTCATAACAAACTGTCTAAATTGTAACGGAGGCTCTAAAAGCCTAAATTTTCCAAGATAGAGCTGCCTTTTAAAAAGACATTACCGCCAGAACGGGCGATGCGACGTGCCTATACCGCGGGCGCTCAATGTATAATTCACAGTTAACCATGACAGAAACTGTCAAGTATCTGGGGGTCACTCTAGAAAAGGCACCTCAGGGTGGTAACAGAGAAAGCAACTAAGGCCTTATGGATCTGCAGAACCTAAATGCGGGTAAAGCATGAGGTATTAAACCAGATATAATTCTATGGATCTATAAGACAATTGTTACACCAATTGTGTGTTGAATCTAGACAAAGTTCAGAGGCTGGCCTGTCTAGCTGTCCTTGGAGCCTTCATCTCCAGCCCCACCGCCGCCTTGGAGGTTCTGCTGAACCGCTCACCACTACACATACACATTGATGCAGCGGCAAGATTGGCCGTCATCAGGCTTAAGGCATGTGATCCCGCACTGAACTCAGTGCAGCTAGGATGGGTAAGTAATAACAACCTACTTAGTATGCCATCAGATTATCTGGTTAGAACTTTACGTGTTGAGACCACATTTGACTCAGTGACCTGGTCAAGGGGGGAGTGGACTAACAGGTTCAGAGCACTCCATCCCAGTACCATCTTATTTTACAAGGTTCAAAGGCCGATACAGGTTCTGGTGCAGGAATTAGCGGCCCAGGTCTTTCTATTCCAATGGGATTTCGACCGACCGTGTTTCGAGCAGAAGTACACGCAATTGAGGTGTGCGCAAGAAAATGCCTTGAAAAAGGCTACACAAACAAGAAAATAGCAATATTTACTGACAGCCAAGCGGCAATGAAGCGCTTACGAGCTTTACTGTCACATCGAAGCTCGAGTGGGTTTGTCAGGAAATCCTCTACCAGGGAGCCTACCCTTGATGGTCTTACCCTTTTCTGGGTACCTGGACATTCGGGTGTCGAAGCCAATGAGCAGGCCGACTTGCCGAGCTTGCAAGAAGAGCATCCACCACCCCCTTCTTTGGCCCAGAAGCCTACTGTGGGATACCACTCTGTACATACAGAAATGTAATAAGAGAGTGGGAAAAGCCAAAGCCACCACTTTTCGTTGCCAACTACTCACCTAAACGTACTCTTAGATGAACATGAGCAGAAACAGGGTTAGGATAATTTACGGGCTCCTCACGGGGCACTGCCTGAGCTGCCATTTAAAGACCATGCGCATTGTTACGGACGCGAGCTGTCGCTTTTGCGAGGTTGACGACGAAACGGCTGCGCACATTCTTTGTGAGTGTGAGCGGCTAGCTAGCATTCCGCTTGGAATGCTTCAGCATTATGTTCCCTTTAGAGGAGGATATCGCTTCTTTGAACATGGGCCAGATTAATCGATTTATCGAATAAAGTCGGCTAGATGAGTTCATGTGACCATACCAAATCTAATCTAATACCGCAGTCCGAGCAACGCGCCGCCATGAGGCAAGCAAGAAGAAAATTGAGTTTAGGGCTTGTTCTGCTATCCGTTTTCATAGGGGGAACTTTTGTGTTTCCGATATTTTCCTCTATGTATCCGCTATATGGCGGACGGTAAAATGAGTGTCGCTAGTGTCGATAAGAAGAACAAGAAAATTCTTCTTACGAGAGCTGATAGCGTAATGTTCCAAACAGTTAACCAGCATAGAAAATAAATACAGTGTGTCGTGTACACACCTAACTGAATGTGCATCGCAAAAAATTGCACCCAATTTCCTCACTAATTGTACCAAGGTAAAGTTCAACACGCGATCGGTCAATGTTCCGATATATAGCCGCTCACGGTTGTTGCCTTTTCAAAGTTATCCTATTCCTATATGCCTGCCTACCACATCACAGGACAGGGATCACGTACAGTGCACGCCATCAATAGAAGTATAGAATCTAACATCCGATATGGCCAATTGGAACTTTAATGGACTGGTATGAGAGCAAACCACCCCACAATATGGTTGTATACTACAAATGTGCTGCATGTTGAAAAGGAACTGAGAGAAAAAAGAATAGTTGATATAGATTGTTGGAATTTTTATTGATGACTATGGTAGGTGATGCAGTGTGTGGTTAAAATTTGTCCTTCAGGAACCTAAAAAAAATTATAGGTAAAAAAAATAAAGTCATGGTAAAGAAAAACACGCGGTAGAATATGGATATTTCTGGAAATATCATGTTTTTTTTTTAACAATTTCCGAAAAAATTGTTTCTGAATGAGCTCGCTCCCCAACTAGCATTTTTAGTAGGGAAAACGTAGACGCCACTCTAATATTCCCTTTAAGAGTAGCAGTTACTATCAATCGTTCCGTTGCGGGCACCTTTCTGTCACACCACTAATACTTGAAAAGAAAAATTTCGTGCCGAAGACAAATTTGCCACCAAAATATAGGTAGATTGCAACGTGTTTATAACGCACCAAACTAGTGGCAATGTATGTCCAACTACGCAACGGGTACCTTACGGATCCCATCCTCGCACACAATCATAGTTGTGAATATGTATAAGTAAAAGTTCACCAAATTTATTAGTAAACATAATTGAATGAAAATGTAGGTACAAGTCAATCATATTATTCAATTCAATTCAATTCAATTCATATTTATTGGGTTATCAATCTCAGATACAATTGGTTTATAACATCATCATACATCATCATACACATTTGCTAAAGTTGTGTTTTTTAGCCGGTCCAAAAAGTCAAAGAATATGATCTTAAAGGAATGCATGGAGTGATATCCATTTGCCAGCTCCTTTGAACATGAAACATTCGTGCAGCCAATTTCACCGTGGAAGTGGATATTCTACCACGAAAAAAAAAGTGATGCCCTCTAATTTTTCTAACGATATCTTAAAAGCATTCACAAAATATAGACCAACAAAGTTAGCCTTTTCCTCCACTTTCTAATTTTATCGCCCCAAATGTTCAGGAAACGAAAAAGTTACTTAAGAAAAAATTTATTTTTTTTTGTGAAAAAAAAAACAGTTGCTATTTTCGAAATATGTAAAATATGATTTTCCAAATCGTGCAAAACATGGCGACAAGTATTGCACAGCTCAAAATTGTACTTTAAAGTTTCCATTTCGACTTGGTAGTGATGCCAGCAACATTGTAGTTCCAAATTTTTCTATTAGGTGGCAAAGAAATTATAAAAGCTATGGTTTCACCACTTAAAAATAATACTTTGATGTATTTCACTATTTAGAAGCAAAGAAGGGTACCAAAACCGTATACCGTTTCCTTGCACTTGTCGTATATATAGGGACAATTCTCTCACTACAAATTTCCAACTGATTACATGCTAAACGTTCCAAAAAGTACTTTGCAGGAATTGTTACGATTAAGTTAAAATTTGACTGACGAAAACTGGAATCAAAAGCTTTAGTTCTCACTACTTAAAATGTTGCTTGGGTTGGTTCCCTTTTTTCGATTTATTTGGTCTTAGGTCACATTTTTTAACTGGATTTGGGTCACGCACTTAATTAGTTCAAATGACAATTTTAGTTTAATTTCAAGGAGAAAAGTCTTGAGTAGCTCTTGTTGGCTTTTTGATTAGATTTTACCAACTATAGGTCTGGATAGACCTCGGGCGGAATGAAAATGAAATTTTTGTCCGCTGCGATTTTATCACTGAAAATGTATACTTACTCTCGTGGAATATGCCGCAAACGCTGGGGAATTCCATAAGCTACAATCGGAGAATGGTTCCATAATTCTTCTAGACCATTTTATGTATGATTTTTCGATTCCCCGGTCATTAGATATTTTCCACGATGAAATGACGGTGAATCGAAAAATAATACATAAAATGGCCGAGAAGAATTATGGAACCCTTCTCGGATTTTAGTTTATGGAGTACCCTAGCATTTGTGACATGTTCCACTACAGTAAGTATACATTTTAATTGATAAAATCCCAGCTTATTGTCGAAAAGAAATTTTTCAAAAATGTAACATTGGTTTGGTGCGAAAAGAGCCGTAAAAGTGGTAATCTTTCATTTTCCCCAAATTTATCACATCAGTGGATAAATATTACAGATAGGTCGCGACCATCAAAAACATGAGATATGAAACGATCCAAGTTATATTACGTTCCATAGTTACTATGTGATGTGTAATTTAACGCCGAACTAACCTGCACAACAGCAAGAATTTTGGGATGACAAATATGATGACCCAAAAGTCACACTTATATGAGAAAAAAAACCCTTAATTTAGATCCTATCTGATGTCACTTTCCCAACATCCACTGTCTAACTGGATATTTACTTTTCCCCATAAATATGTTTCAATCGCCAATACGCGTCCACAGCTCTAGCTACTCTAGGTAGGTAAAAGGATGTTGGCATGTGAACACTTTTAATTAGAACCATGTTGGTAACTAACTATAACTATACACCGAGAGGGCTGCACAACAAGTCTATAGCACTTTTGTTGGCTTTGGACTCGTATATCTGATGAAATGTATGAAGTGTAATTTTACCTACCCAAGACTCATGTTAGTTTTTCACTTTTGTTTTCCTTGCGTTTTATGCAATTTAAAGTTTGTTCGAGGCCGATAATAGTTTTCCCGATAATCACTATCAGGGGCAGTTGGCGGCGGCATGGTCTTTCATTGTCCATACAAAAGCGGAGGATGGGCACCGGCAAAAGGATGATATAAGTCGTGCTCGTGTCATCGTCTTTTGTAGAGTTGATTTACATTCAACTCTATGCATGGGTGTTAGCATAGTAATGGAGTGATATAGAGAGTCAATACTGGTCGAAGAAGTGCCTGTACTTGGTGGTAGGTTAAATACTTTAATTAATGACATGGCCAGCCGACATGTGGTAAATATTCTAGTGAATACTAATCGACTTAAAAGCACGAATGACAAAGGAAGCGAGAATGGAGATTATGTGTGTAGTCGGTTGGGTTGTTTTCATGGCTAATGGAACATTTAAACAAACGTTGTATTTTGTTCAGATTTCCTATCGATTTTATAAGAAAAACGACAGTAAAAAGGCGGGAGAATAGTTAAATTACACTTCTTTCATAGATATAGTGAGAGTGACACAGTACTTACTAGATAGACTAGAGTAAGTAAGTAATAGGTACATACCGATAATACTATGGTTATTTCCGAAAAGCTATATGTAAAAGAATCAACGTTTTCTACGGCTACCGAAATTTACTTTTTGTTAAGAATAGGTGTAAAAAAAATTACTTCGATTTTAAAACTCACTGTTTCGAAGCAGAATTTCCACAATAATTCAATAATTCAATTCAATTTCAAATGTTTACATCTTTTAATAAATAAATAGCAGCAATAACAGATTATACCATGCCAAAAATTATACCAGTCCCAAAATTATTCCTAAATAAAGTACAAAGTCTAATATTTTCACGTTATTTATAATTAAGTTTACAAATACTTATGCAGATGTGGTATGAATAGCATTGCAATTGCAAGTGAAGAGAGGTCCTATTTATTAGGCTACTCACATAATTAGACCAATTATTGTTAGACCTGTTTTTTAGTTGTCAGACCACCACTCAGGGCCGTGGAGAGAAAATCCGGGCCCGGGGGACAATGATTCCGGGCCCACCCCTTCCATACGATAAAAAAAATTAATCAAAGAAAATTTTTTGCTTAATTTTTCATTTACTGATGTTTTGTCACGCTCTGTGGCTCACTTGTTTGAGTCGCACTCTACGATGCTAGTAATCTAGAGGTCCGGAGATCGAATCTCGGCGTAGTCCAAAATTGGCAATGGGTGGCTGCGACGGTCGAATGTCAAAGGAAGGAACATCCCCAATTCCAAGCTTTTTTCAACACACAGTAAAGGTGAATAGCGCACAACGAGTGGACGGAGCCCGATCGCGTGGACAACCGAGTGTTCGCTAGATGTACTCCGTAGGTGAGAATGCCCGCCAACTGTTAGGCTTTCGTAACTGGAATACAAAGTCACGTAATCGCGTCAATTGGAGGTCAACGATAAAGGCAGTGATAGCCCGCGTCGGACTGCCGTTCCACATTGATGATAGTGAAGATGAAAGGTGACAAAGTACACAAAATAATTTTGTTAATCCTTGTTTGATACCAATATTTGTATTGAGGTTGTCGTTTTCGTATGCATTAGAGCTGAGATTTGGAAGACATTATTCATTCAAGGCTTCATTGTCAGCAGACTTATAGGGGATTTTCCGCAGAATCTGTCGGATGAGATTTCTGATACAAAAGCAATATAATTTCAGTCAGGAATACTATAGCTTCTTCAGCGACAAAACCAAATTATTACCTAGATTTTTTTCTGGATGACATTTGTCGAAAAACAATTTTTACAGTTAACTAGGGTACTCATGTGCTTAAAATATAAGTGTTTGTTTTGTATTTTTGCGGCTTACTTTATAATTATTCCGATTAAAAATCAATTTTCTGCTAGATTTCAATAACAAATTAGAACAGCTATTAATTAATTTAATTCTTGGGTATAATAAATAACGGTAAACCGATTTGCCATTATTATTTCCTTGAGAATGTTAATATAGCCATAGACGCCCAACGCCCAATTTTTGGGGCATCAACAAAACCGATCCATATTTTCGTCGGTTGGTAAAAGATTTCATGTTTATGGGTAAATTTCGTTTCTTACATCTCTTTTGACCATAAAATTGCTAATACTAGACTATTTTTATAAAAACAAACTGAATTATTTTGAATTGTTTTCAGATAGTTTGCATCTGTCGAAAACCCTCTACTTCAAACCGGAAATTTAACAAAGTTAGCCAAGATACAGGTACCACTTTTAGTTTGCAGCTTCGCCAATATCTTTTTAAAGGATATAAGTAAAAAACCCTTTCAAAAAATTTTACGTTTAATTTAAAAATTGAAAAAGTGCACCGTTTTAAAAATGGGGCGTTGGGCATATATGGGTTGAGGAAGTACACTTTGTTTTAGAAATTTTAGGTTTGTAGTCTCTTGCCACGATATATTATGTACTCTTCTTATGTGTACCTTTCGATATATCGTTGTTACGTTTTTCCTAATATTCTCCTTATCGTCATGATCAATCCTTTTTAAAGCTTCGATGTTAACGGCTTTCCCTTCGATATGGTTCGTGGGGGAACGCAAATTGTAGTCCTTTATTGAGCATCAGTAGTTCTTTTTCGTTTAATAGGGATGTAGACTTGTTGACCCCAAATTTGGGCAAAATGTATAGGTTTCCTTGGCAGGTTTATCTCTGATATAAATCTTCTTAAACTTTCGTTTTAAAATTTATCGTTTTGCGTAGTTTTTCGCATTCGGCAGTTCCATTAATTTTGTTAAGAACCTAATGCTAATGCCGAGTTCACTAAACACTCGTCCCAGTTTCAGGTGCGCATTGTCTGTTAGTATGGTTGTTCCTGTCAATCTAGCGAATTCCTTCGATATTGTTTCGTTTACTAGTCGTGTTTCGATTGCTATTCGCTGTCTTCTCTAATACAGAAAAGACTTTAAATTTTTTGTTGGCGAGTCCTGTAGGATAAATTAAAATTAAGATTCAATAATTTAAGAGACCAACATCTGAGTGTTGGTACCTTGGAAAAATTTCAATAGCAGCAGCAGTACGTACACCAAATGATCGCCCGAAAAACTCCTTCTAGAAAAAAAGTCGCTGTACACGGCACCTATTTTTACTTCGAACACCAATTTTTTGAAAGAAAAACGTTACGCTACTGGAAATTTCTTAATTGTTTATGTATAAAATCATGCATGCACTTTCGAAAGGCGAGGGCAGATTGAATTTAGAACTTTAGTAACGAAACGATCATGCTGATTTTTTAATTGAATATGATGATTCGGGCCCCTAGTCCTAAAAATTCAATAATAGACTAGAGGCCCCAAGCCTAGTACAGAGTATGTAATGTATGGTTGTTAAAACGCTAGAAACAATTTGTTTTTTAATGTTTCTTAGTTCAGGACCTCAAAATAGCAATGTGTATGTAAAAAAAAACACTGAAGCACAACTTTTGTGTCAAAATCCGGGCCCCTTTGAAATCTCGGGCCCGGGGGGAATCACCCCATTCCCCCCACCCACTCTACAGGCCTGCCACCACTATACACATTTTAGCAGTTTCAGTAAATTCTGGACAACTCAAAACTACACGATTTATTATAAACCTCTCCTCCATTAATAAATCAGAACTTTCCAGCCAATGATCTAGAAATGTATTCACATTTCGCATTCATTCCAAAACCAGATGTTCTTGCAATTATCCATATATTGACGGCTCGTGGATATGCATAGGCACACACACACTCGGCTGGAAAGGAAGTCTGCTGATGCAAGAATATGATATTTTCAAAGATTTATCTTCTTGTCGCTTGCCGTGCGATTACATTACATACCTACTGTGGAGCTCATCCTCTGAACTGAAGAACCCGTTTCAAGAATGCACCTTAAATGAAGAA
The DNA here is from genome assembly GCA_949715475.1 of Microchrysa polita. NCBI lineage: Eukaryota > Metazoa > Arthropoda > Insecta > Diptera > Stratiomyidae > Microchrysa > Microchrysa polita. The sequence goes on along the minus strand of OX454418.1, from coordinate 5,495,194 downwards.
CAGTATAAGCAGCTGCTTGTCTTCTACTCGAGAAAAGATATTTCCTTATTTTTCTGCCTTTTGTCTTTTTTGCTTTCAACGACACCGTGGCACGAGCACGAGACTATGGCAATACCATATAGCCTGACAGCAGCCGTGATTTTTGTTTCGCAAATATTCTTCTTAAGTCGTTCGCGCTCGTGGAATAATAAAATATGAAAATCTGGCCGGGCTTTCACAATATCAATTCAATAATAAAATGCAATGTGCGAAAGACATCCGCCTAATAGCAATACATCTGCTTTTGTCCCAGAAGTCCAAAGTGACCAAGAGTGTGAATAGTAGAGGAAGCGGTGAGAAGGATAATATCGCGTCTTTCCTGTCTATTATGTTTTTGGGTAAAAGAAAATTTTTCTTTTTGACGTGCCTCATGTTCGCCTTTTAAATGAAGGGCTTGAGAAAAAGATTGAAGAAGCACTTAAGATGCAGATTTCTTTATAATAGATGAATATGGAACTAGAATACTCTTGTAAAGGGTGATTTGAAATCATTTTTTTTTTGTAGTCCTGATATATACACCTCGATCTGATTGGTTGAATCTAAACTAATAAGCACTTAAGAGAAATCCGATGAGCTTGAATTAGTAAAAAAAAAAGTACTATCAGTACAAACGTAAGACTCGGGAGTACTACACTGAAAAAATTATACTTCTAATATCGACGCAATCGCATTCGTTGACCCATTTTCAGTACCACAACGTAACTTTTCATTATTATAAACCAGACTGTCGTAAAGGTTTACGCCAGGTTTCATTACATTAAAGAAATTTCTCTTCGTCTATATCACCAATTTCTACATTGACGTGACGAAAATATTCGTTGATCAGGTCAAAAACAACGAATTTCATAAAGTAAAGGAATCTTTTCCTTGTTGTAAAATTGACGTAAAATTTCGTTAAAATTAAGCAAAATGTTGAGGAATCTTTGCGTAGCATTTAGGAAGTTTTCCTTGTTTAATGAAATTTTTACATTAATTTTGCGAAATATTACGTTAATTATAGGAGCTTTATTGTCACAAACATATTACCGTTCATTGTGAAGAATGTGTCATTTGTTTTCCGGCTGGGTTGGTTTTTGAGTGGAAGAATAACATTTTTGTGGAAACATCAGTTCATTTTAAACAAACAACAATGTCTAAACTTAAACACGTTTACGACCCAAAAAGTATGTATATGCTACAGAAAGACTACAAAATACTCTTCAATTTAGTGAATTTTATTGGATTTTGCAGATTATTTGACCACAGTGAAGCTTCGAATCTCGGAAATTTATTCTTCATTGGCATCACGGGAAAGCAGAACAAGCAATTCTAAAATATATAGTAAAGTTATTTTCAAACTATACCTATAGTGGTGTGTTCTAAATGCTCTTGTTCCTTAATTTTCAAACAAAAAAGGCGAAACTTATCCACCTTTTAGAGACCATTAATCAATATTTCTTCATTAAAAGGTTATTTACAACTAGCTTGTCAAAGTGCTAATTTTACGTATAAAAAGTTCACTAACCCTTACGGACCAATACTATTTGAAAATAAATAATAAAATAATGAAAGAATAATGAAAGATGATATCATCATGATATCATTGTTTTTTACTGACAAAATTATTGCATTGACCGCAATGAAGACGAAGATATCAGCGAAGCAAAATCGTTAGGTCAACGAAATCTGTTCATTGGAAATCAAAGTGAAATTTCGTAAAATTTACGAAAATGAATAGGTACTTGACTTGAAGAATATTTTCTTCAAATAGAAAACCGTGTTCTTCAAATTAAAGAAAACATTCATCAAAACTACGAAACTTGCTTAAATATCAACGAAAGGTTTTCCTTGAAACAACGAATGTTTACGTAACTTAACGAAACCAGTTTCATTGAATTGACGAACTGGTTCGTTGGAGGTTTTTTAATGAAGTTTTTCGTTGAATTGAAGAAGTTTTTCATAGCATTTACGACGACTTTTGGTTCAGTGCAGTAGTCTGGAACTATAAATTAAAATTAAAGCGCCAAAATAAACGCATCATTTCAAGCCCGTCCATTAATATTTATCATCCAAAAAATAAAACAAACGCTTAACTTTACTGTCACCCTGCCAAATCTGTTCCTTAATCCCATGCCATGAATAATGACAAAACAGCAAAGGTAGGACATTTTTATCCTGTGAGCATTGCCCGCGTTCACCTCTTCTATATCGTTTAAAGTGTGTCACTGAATAAATTCCGTAATCCGAGATAACATCCAGAAAGAAGTGTTATCTTTCTTCGTGTCACCTTGCTGCTGTTTTTTTTCGGTATGTGTACTGTACACCTTTTCCGAAAGGAATACGAAATCGTATGTACCGCTTCTTTTCGCCTTTCCCTTTGAACCGCGCTGACACTATAAGCGACACGAGACGGTCGGCTAAGGTTTAAATATGGAACATCCGTTTTTTAGCGCTGAGCTTCGCACCTTTGTGCGCCTTTTTCATTCATGGACAATTTCCATATAGCCTGCCTTTCGTCTTTTGCCTTTTTTGTTGAGAGAATTTCGGTACAGGGAAAAGAGATTGCAAGTAATCGATATGGATTTGAATGTCAAACACCTGCTTCAAGACAACACGATACGAATGGTATTTTTATGGATATGTATATGTATACTTCGTAACTTATAATATCCTTTGCTTCATTGTCCGGAACAGAATGAATGGTATGAGATTATCATTGGATAGAGTCTCTCTTGATTCGCTTAACGATTTTGTATTTCCCAAGACAGCAGAATATTTACGCCGAATCTTATATTTTTAGAGGCTCGAAGGATTCAGAAACGGCGTCGTTTTTGATTTGGTGTTTCTTGGATAAATTTCTTGTGTTTGATTTGATAACCCTTTTTATAGCATAAGCCAGAGTTTATGGCGGAACCTAAAATGATGATGCTGATTATGAGCCTTATAAGATTGTATGTGAAAAGTGCGGTCTTCATTTTCAGGACGATTACCTACGCGGCAATAAAAAAAGAGGATTGAGATGAATTTCTTTAAGCGGCAGAGATTAATTATAGTCATTTGAGAGAAAGCCTCCATACAGCGTAAAAGGCAGAAAATAAATGGAAATTTAAGAAAATTGTACATTTACCTTAGTATCCGATGCATGAGAAGTTTGTGGTCGGAGAAGGGATTGAGCCCGCCTTATCTACGCCATTGGAGGAAAATTTACTATACTAAAGGAAATTTAGTCAACTTACATATCCATGGCAATCACAAGAAATCCTATTTTAATTCCATTTAACGACCACTCAAATCTTTGGCAATATTAACGCATATGCCACAAAAATTTTATTTTGTAATTACATAATATTCAGAACAATATAAATACATAGTAGAGTGTTCATTAAGAGATACATCCAAATCCATAGCCAGACTGCATCACAAATCCACTTAAATAAAAAATTGCTCACATTAGATGGGAACTCAAACAGCAATTAATCTTCATCGCATTTTAGATAATTTGAGAGCACATTTTTTTATGGTTTGGTTTCAAGCAAAGAATAAAAAATTAATACACATTCACAAACAAAGTGATTCTGATAATAATGATCCTAAACCAAAATATATTCTACTCCATTCACCCTCATCATTGCCAGACCATATGACGTTTGACGACCCCTGCGAGCGTATCGTACTAAATTATTGTAAAGTGTCTTCGGCAATAAAAATATAGAAACAACCGCAGGATGCCCTCGGGGGGAGCGGGGAATAGGATAGAGAGGCAGCCAACAAAGATATGCTAACTTTAAAAATAAAATTGTTATTTCGACTGCAAGCCGCATATCATGCACCTCAAACATGGCATTTCAATTAGAACCGACAAATTTTTATGAGTTTTGTGTTTTTATGATCGGCTTGTGTTGTGCTGTATATTGTGTGGTCCCGAAAGCGAAAATAGTCCTTTTCTCTGTTTAAATATTTAGAGTTTTTTGTCTGATGTGTTGAGAGTGCGCTCGCATGAGTTCTTATTTTCAGTTGAGTCTTTTGATATCAATGAATCATAATTTGGAAAGTCATGATTGATATGTGAGTGATGTTGCACCAGAATCGCTGGTGATTATTGATTTATATGGCCTTAAGTGATTCAAAAAAAATGAAAGACAAATTCCACTAACTAGAAACCCAAAATATTAAGTTCGAAATGAAAATCAGTAAAACGAGTCCTCTTCAAAAGTGTTTGTTTTATATGATTTATAAAGTGGGTGTTATTGAGCATCAATAAAGTCCCCTAATTTCTCAAGAGGTTAGTGGCTAGTGTGTAAAAGCTTTTTATCCTTCGACAACATAAGTTTATTAGTAGAATAAATTACATACAGTGCGTACTCGATAATCCGAAGCCTCGAAACCTCGAATTTCCAGTAATCCGGGTCGCCTCAAAGATTGCATTGTACACTCTGTAGTCTGAATTTCAAGAGCTTCTCTAAACCGAATCTGACTTTTTTCTCTCATAATAACAGTGATATTATCGTCCGAAATAAAAAAGAACATTTTTCTTTGTTCTTGGAAACAACAAATGAAATTCTTCGAAAATATAAAACAAATTCTTCGAACAATTGGATTAAATTTGTCCATTTCCTCGAATCTTAGAGCAAATTTAAGGCTTCCACTAGTACGAATTCCTCTGTAGTCCGGAGCGACCCCGGTTTTCATTAGTCCGGACTATCGTGTACGCACTTGCTGAAGGTCGATGTACATTCGATTCGATTCAGTGCATTCGTATTGCGACCGAAAAGTATAGAGCAGCACGAAAGGACTTGCACTTTGAATTCATCGATTTGGAAAAGGCATTCGATTGAGTATACCTCGTGATCTGATACGGTTGGCCTTGAGAGCACTTAATGTCCCTCAGGCATACGTCAGAGTAGCTACATCCGAGGCAGCTTGTCCATAGACCAACCAATCACCGAGAAGCTTGAATACCGACAAATGGGTTGGTATTGCCATGTTCAACGGCGTCCGCCTGAGAACCCCGCAAAGAAAGCGATATCAATAGAAGTTCCACTTGATGCACCCAAGGCCAGAGGCAGACCGAAGAACACCTGGATGTGTCAAATGAAAAAGCAACAACAACGCATTGGTCTCGGCGATGACACGATCCAAGATAGAGCTGCCTGTAGAAATATGCTGAGATATTACCGCCAAAACGGGCGATGTGCCTACACCGCAGGTCGAGCAACGCGAAACCATGGAGCGGTATAAAGAACGAGGCAAGGAAGAAGAAGAAGATCGAGTACGCACTGTATCTGTATACGGTCAGTAAGTCATCAGGAGTGCTGCAAATTACGATTTTGCGTGACAAGTCACGATTTTTGATGACTTTCACAAAAAGAGCGATAACAAGGTAACGGTAAAAAAAATTCCGATTGCATTGGTAATTTTCTTGCTGAAACAAGTTGCGCTATCAACTCCTACAGTATTGACCACCCAATGCGGGACACCCTGTATATTTTCGTTGTGCTCCACTTTGGACAATGAAATATGGGGATCGATCCTGTTTGGGGATTTGGTGTTGTCTTTTTTTGCTCGAACTGGTAATTTTATATCGTTCCCGTTGTGGATTATATTTTCTCTATTTTATGTCATACAATTTTTACCAATTCTCCTAATCAAAACTAGACCCCACTAGCCTCGTACGATTTGAAAATAGAAACACTTTCTTTTCACTTTAAACAGGTGTTACTAAGGAGAAAAATTAATAATATAAGGACCATGCTTAAAATCTTGGTAACCGTCAGACAGGTGCAACTTTCAAGAATTCCATCTTTACGAGAACTTTGCTTTTGAGTCAGTAGGTCGCGATTTCCTATCAAATACACAAAAACGTATCGTATGTACATTACAGACAAAGAAGCTGATACGTCCATTCATACGTCGTATACCCTCTGGATGCTGGATATTTTCTTAAGCAATCATTTGATTCCCGTCCGTGGCCATCGCTTCCTGCCACGTGATCATATAAGTGGCAGATGTTTTTCCAATCCAATATGTATATTTAAATTGGTGTACCTTGCATCGACAGCCAACCTTCTAACAGCCCTTATACACCTGCAACTTGGTTGCCAACCTAAGTTGGCAACACGCAAAAAAACCGGAAATTAAGTGGTTTGTAGGCATGTTGCAGGTTGCAGTACCAGGTTGCAAGAACGTGAATGGTGTGGTTGCCGGAATGTTGCAAGTGTGTAGTAACGTACCTGCAACCTAGGTTGGCAACCAAGTTGCAGGTGTATTTGGCCTGTAATAGGCATAAATGATCTGGTTTCACGGGGCACGTTCGAAGCCGTGACTTTTGTACAGTCCACGCGAGTCATCGTCTTGTGTCCATGAAAAATTTACTCATAATATGGTCTGCAACCTCTCAAATGCGTATGGAGGAAAGAAAAAAACCATGTTGGGTAAAGAAACACCGAGAACCTCTTCAAGATTACCGCGAATGTGAAATGTGTATCATTTCCTTACACGCGACTGATGGTTGTTTTTGTTATAATGGATGAGTTGCCGTAATGTGAAATCTTTCATGGATATTATTTTGAACGTAACTGATTGCGGATTTCGCAATGTTATCCTAAACTAAGCCGTGCTCTGTGGCCGTGATCGTTCGGTCGCCACTCTGTGAAATATACACTCATAGAGAAACGAGTTTCCAAACTCGGCACGACTCGTCGCAAGTTTATTATTCATAAGAAGATGATAAGAAATATTCTTATCGTATAATAATAAACTAACAATGTGACTAGGAAGTGGTATGGCTGACAACCCTATTACTCTCCGAATTCAATTGTCTTTGTAACGTTGATGACTACACACGGTAGTCATCAACGCACCATGCTCACCTAGGAGTTACGGTAGTGAAGAGATTCAAACTTAGCGGCTGGATTCAGCACGGAATGGTTATAGTATAATTTAGGCCAGAATCACAATGGACCAGAATAACGATAAATAATAAATCAACTAATTACCATTCACCTTCAGTTCCACACTCGGTATTCCCAATTATTCTGCCGGGGAAAAGAACATAATCGACAACTCCGCGATTCCAGAACCTGACCGCGAAGAAACCTAATCCAAATTCAATATAATTTTTTTGGTTTCCTTTTCTTGAGTCACATTGTACAAGATACAATGTGTCTCGCTCATTTTCAAAATATACAATACAGAAATAGAGACGCTGGACGCGTGCCACCTGCCCTTAGTGATTGGTTCTTGTGTGATCCTATTTGACTCAAGCAAGATGGTCGTGACGGCGGTCATGGGATTTGCACCTTTCCATTAACCTCCACAACACGGACCGTTGTTCTACATGGCTTTCATTCAATCCTTTTGTGTTCCACTCATCTTAGGTTCATTGTTAAAATACACGTACGTGCAGATTTATCGTTATTTATGACGCTAGTTAATTTCTGATTAGCAACAATGATGACCATCTGTTATGTCTGGCGGCGTCTGACGCCGGCCGGCCGTGCCATCAATGGATAATGATCATCTTTTCGAACCACACCTTCTCTATAGATACTCGCACTTGGAAATATTTATTAGATACATTTGTTGTACTGTACACTGTTTACGGTTCAGTTCACTTCAACCAAACAGAAATTGCGTGCATTTCATTTTCAATTAGCGGAGAAAAGAAATTAATAAGGCTCACTATATGGTCATATTGAAGCACATCCACCGTACAGGCACTCCGGGATAAGATTCGCCCAGGTGAAAAACGAAAACACATACCTACTCGTAAAATACAACCTGCGATGGCCAATATGCTAAGTACTAGTCCATAAAATTGTACAGTTGCGGTTATTTCCTAAATTAATTAAAAGACTTTATTGCATGATGAACGGTTGAAGTTGAAGGCCAAAGAAAACATGTGGTCGTATCCTTGTGAAAGAGGATCATTTCGCAATGAAACTGGCACAATAGACTGAATCAGCACCGTGATAGCTCTTCACCTCCCTTCGTATTTTCAGGACGTTCTTTAAATCCCAGCAGGACACACATGCAGGTCAAAAGTGTGTCCAAACACCTTGTCGCTATACATTTTTTCCAGACAAGAAGTAAGAGCCATCCTAAAGTCAACATCAACAACAAGATAGTTTACTTGACCAGCTGGCCGACCAGACCATATTGAATAACAATACATATGTACTAGCAAAAGGCATTAGGTTTGCCCGCATAGTCATTCAGTAATTGCATACGCGGAGGTACTCAACTATTAAAATAATGATAGAGGGAGGATTTAATAAAAGGTTACGGTACTGTAGCCTTGTCGTTGACACTACTACATCGATTTATTCGCGTAGTACATAGCTGTCATCAGACAATACAGTAGCCAACGAGATGATTATTATCAGCGTTGACATTAAGGGTACCAAACACAATGCCATATTTGGATTTAATTACTATTCACTTTGGGCACGCATCCGAAAAAAGGACGCTATCATGCGGAAAAATGATTGGTGGTTGTATAGTTGTGCGATAAGGTTAAAAAGCGAAAAAGTGCATTGTAATGATTTAATATCATAATTAAATGCAGATGGACTTGCAAGTGCAATGTGACACGAATGAGGTCATTGAAGTCGCATACCGTAGGTACTACGATAATAATGATACTATAGTTTGGCGGAGGCAAGTCAGGGGTAGGGTTTTCTGTTGGTTGTTCAACATTGTAAATAGTAATTCATTTAATGAGTGTGGTTTATTGCAAGAGGCACTTCAGTGATAATGGTTGATGCGAAGAGATATCTGGATAATGCATAGTCCGAAAATGAATCGATTTTTCATCAATTCTTGATTGGAAAAATTATTTGCTTAAAAATTTGCGATATAAAAGTGTTGCAAGTTTTGTCTATAGTGCAGTCATATTAGCATTTCAAATAGAAAAAATAGAGTAGGTAAGGTTAATTTTTGTTGTTTTTGAATCAGTGAGCTCCCAGGAATCTACAACTGGTTTTGATAAAAAAAATTGATCGGAAAGGAAAAAGGATACTCTTTAATCCTTGACCGGAGGTCGGGTTGCGGGGTATCATATCAGAGAGGACGTCGAGTACATTACATATCCGGTGTTTGTTTCCTGTTTCAAGGACTCTCAACGGAATAAATCGAGCTTAAATGGAAAATTTTCGCGTTTCCCGTGTATCTTTCCAAAGCCATAACTACGAGAATAATTCAAGTTATCACTACTTTTATCACTTACCAGAATCTATAATAGCTACCATTAAAATTGCTAAGAAAAAAGTTGATCGGAAAGCTGTGAAAAAAGGCATAAAAGGACACTAATTGCACACCTTAGTCGAACGTGGGCATGTGGGGTGTCATATCAAAGAGGATGTCAAGCTATTATAGATTCTAAAAAGTGATAAAAGTAGGGACAACTTGAATTATTCTCGTAGCTATGGCTTTGGAAAGATACACGGGAAACTCGAAAATTTTCCATTTAAGCTCGATTTATTTCTTTGAGGGTCCTTGTAACAGGAAACAAACACCGGATATGTAATGCACTCGACGTCCCCTTTGATATGATACCACGCATGCCTACCTCCGGTCAAGGATTAAAGAGTATCCTTTTTTGTCCTTTTTGGGACCTTTCCGATCAACAATTTTTTTAGCAAAATCAGCTGTAGATTCCTGGGAGCCCAGTGATTCAAAAACAACAAAAATTAGCCTTACTCTATTTTTTTCTATTTGGAGGCCTGCTTTGGGATATTTTGACTGCACTACTAACACCATACGTACACATACAATGCGATGCCGAGCTATTTCGGGTCGGGCGATGCGATATGTTCACATAACATATGTATACAGATACAGAGCCGGATAATGCGATGCGATTTTTTTTAATTGCCAGAAAATGCTGTTTCAAGTCAACTTGCAGATTTACGGCGGCTTATTTGGAATGTATGACCAACAACAGTCAGGGCCGGCCTTAGCAATGTAGTGGCCCTGAGCCAATTCTATGATGGTGGCCCCTACCAATATTTAAACAAAATTTTTGGCGAACAACAATAGTTATGCAAACAACTAAGCGAAGTTTGGATATTGCGCCCTTAGAAGGGAAGGGTATGGTGATTTAGTTACAGTTTTGTTTTTTTTTAACGAAATTCTGTTATACATATCTTTGATTTTGGTTTTATTTTAAATTTTACTTCTTCAATTTTTCAAATGTGAAAATGACGGTTAATAGTCCTATTTAAATGTTTTTCCACTATTCATGCCAATCATTAACAATTTTCAAAAAACCGATTTTAAATAAATGGTAACAGCTTCTCTGGGTGAAAAATTTTCATTTATTTTTACCCTGAAAAACATGTGTTAGACACTTTGCATCTTGTGTGCTCGGCATACTCTTGGGAGTGGTTTTTGATACCCTGATACAACCATACAAATTGTATTCAAATTTTATATTTTAGAAAAAAGAATGTAATGCCCAAGAAAAATTGAAACTATTGCAGAGGTATATTTGGTGAGAATGTATAGAATACAACCGTTTTGATACAGTTTTGCTGCAACCCAAACAACCAGCACCACCTATAGGTGGTTCTGCATATGAAACAACCTGCTATTCAATCTACACGACCAAAGCTTCCAAGACCCTCAGGGAGAAATTTTCCTGCCACTATTGAACTCTTAGTGTCCTCATTGTGTCAAAATACCTTACTTCAGGCAGCATACTCATACTCCTTTTTAAGAAAATATTCATTGTACAGTGAACCCCCGACATTCGCGGGGGATGCGTTCCACGAAATCGTCGCGAATGTTGAATTCGCGGATGTCGGTGTTCAATGTCCTTGGATAGTGGGAAATATGTTCCAAATATTCATAAAATATGAAAAATGTGACATGTTGGTGGGGAACATCAGAGATTTTAAATAGTGGAAAATGATTGCCACTAAAACACTGAAAGAAATTGAGGATTAAAAAAAAACTCTCCTGTAAAAAAACTGCTCGTGAACAAGTGGTGCTCGTTTCTATCACTTAACTTTTTGAGTGGTTTTTGATTCCGTGCACATAAGGAGACACGTCTCGTTTAGAGCGAAAAAGCTGCCATAATGGCAACGCATCGTACTCTAATAAACCAGTCGCTTTTTTGGCTCCCAAACATGACGTTTTAGATCAAGAAAAGCTGTATACGTCTCTTGTTTTGCAGTGATTTTGAGATCCTATAATTTTAATTTAATTTTAATTTTCGGACGACGAGTCTGACCACTGATAAATGAGAAAATTCTATAAAAAGTCTTCCTTTGCATACGCGCGAAGCAATAATGTCAATTGACCTTTTGCGGCATTGAGCCCCAGCTCAGTTTTTTGTTCCGGTAAAGGGCAGTTTCAATCATTTCATAAAATATTGTTGAAAAATTCACGCTTGCTACTCCTCGAAAAATTAAATATGTATATTCTGATGGTTTTATGGTTAATCCAATCTAAATTGATTAGGATAGAAAAATATGTGCGGTGTAGGGGTTAACTAATTTTATTGAGTTGAAAGAAATCACAATGGTTAAAACAAACACGAAAATTTATTTTTAGTTTTTCAAATGTTCGCATGCGAACTAGAACTAAATCGCGGATAAGCATAGTGAATGTTGTTTAAGTGTCGCAAAATATGAATCGCGAATAAGCGAATTCGCGAATGTTGAGACCGCGAATAACGGGGGTTCACTGCAGGGCCGGCTTTAGATGAAACGGTGCCCGGGGCGAACTAGAAGGAAGCGCCCCCTTACAGTTTCTAGACGAAAAAATTGTAAAAGAATGGAAGTAACGAAAATTAGAAAAAAATCAAAATTTATTGACAGTAATTATATAATATATACATGCTTCTAGTCCTGGTAGCCGTCGCTTTCGCCGAAAGTAGCCTGCAGCAAAAATAAAACGCCTGATTTGTGCTTTTTGGGTAAACTAGCCACTTCTGGTAATGGTAGCCTTCGATTTCGCCGAAAGTAGCCTAAAGCAAAAATAAAACGCCTGATTTGTGCTTTTAGGATAAAGTAGCCACCTCCTTTTGATTTCTTCGCCATTCTCTAACTGTTTCTTTAATTTAAGTTAATTTTAGGAAAAAGTGTCTGATCATGTCAAGCGGAAATGACATTTCTTCTATTTTCGTGGGTTTAGTTTTTACGACATCTTCTACAAACTGAGGCCTAGAATATGCGTCCATTATGCTGGATCAGACAACGATTCAAGTTCGGTATGTGAAGAACGTTCAAGTTATGTCAATTAGACACGAGGTGACCAAATCGGTAGTGAGGCTGAAATCCTACTAATTTAATTGACTCAATTTGAACGCGTTTTTCGGAAATATTTTTGTCTATTGCTCCCGCGCCCCGCCGCGCCGTTGAAACTATCCCCTTAAACTGTTTGGCTACCTTCTTCTAAGCATCAATTTGAGTCTATTTTTTAATTAATTGACAGGAATTTCTCCATATTTCGCGACTGTTTTCCTAAATTGGGCTCAATCCCAGATTTTCTTTTCCTATTAGTAGCTCCTGAAAACTTGGTCGTTCCTTTCTTTTACTCGGAATTACAATTTGGTAAGGAGTACTTTTTTATGAATAAGCAAGTTTACATCAATGACTATGTCCACATTTCTTCAGCTTTTTAACATTTTATCTTTCCTATTATCTTCACTTCATGTCCATTTTCTCCTGTCATTGATTGCATAAATGAAAGAATGTCTATTTTTATTTTCATTTTTGCATGATTTGTCTTTAGGTAGACACGGCTTAGATCAAAGCGAGAGATTAGAAAATTATTATTTCGTTAATATTATGAAAAAGCAAGGTGTTTTGTGAAAGCAGGAGTAAATCCTGCAATACTAGTGTTCATTTTTCAATTGTGAAATTAAACAAGCTAGTTTAATAAATCGTTCAAAAATTAAAACAGGCAATCTCACGTCGCAGAAATATAAGGAACCATACATTTTAGCTCACATTCATAATATTGAAAGGGAAGACGATAGCAAACCCCACTTCAGTAGGTAGCAATTTTCCATTCATCCTTTTCGATGTTAAAATTTTTCATATTAGTAATCAGTTTCAAGAGTACACGGCCATCTTGAATTGTTGAATTGACGAAGAAGACGAAAATCGAGGAAAAGTGGACAGTTCCAATGACTCTGGTTCTTGCAAAAACGCACTTACCATGGTTCTAAATACGGTTGAATTTGATGCTACCGATTTCAGTCAGTATCGATTTTACGTTTACGTCCAAATTTTTCAAAATATCAGTTCATTTTATTTTCTGTTGTTCGGGAAACCTGGCTATTTTGCATTACTACAGATTATACTATGTAGATACCACCGCTTCGTTTTTAAACCAACAACATTTAAATGTTCATTAAGTTAATAATTGTACAAATAAGTTTGTCAACTTTTGTATTTTTTAGTATTTTCTGTAAATTCAATTGAGTAAAAAAAAGACAACATTTTTCTCCTAAAATGTAATAAACTTATTAAAAAAAATCCAAAAACTTTTCTACAAATAAATATTAATAAACAGAAGTCTAATAAAGCCGATAGCATAAACATAATCCTGAAATTGCGTTTCCACATAAAAATATAAATAGGTAAATAGGTACATACATGTATCTTTGGAACGCAGTCAATTCCTCAAGTTGGAATCGAATATTTTGAGTTTCCAACTAAATTCTTACCTGATTTCTATAAAGATACAGGTCAGTGGCGTATCCTAAATTGGGGGTTCAATACTGAAACGAACAAGTGCAACTGATTCTTCCAAAATATGTAAATACCTAACCACAGTTTGTACTTTTACAATTTTTTTAATTGAAGAACTTTGTTTTGGCTTCATTAGCTTTTCGTCTATGTTTGTATAGAAACCATTTTTTTTGTGACTAATATTACTAAATTTTAGGCCAATGAAAATGTTGCCATTTGTTGTATTTCGGCCAATTTTAAAAATTCACAAAAACCACTTAAACCTTTCCACATAAAGAAGAGAAAGATTAATACGTAATAATAAAGATTAATATAGGCAATGCAAAACGCATCATTAATTCATAACATATAAACTGAAAAAACATCACCGATTCTAAAGCTCGAACGCAATTCTTCCAGTGTTCGCACATAAATACTTGGTTGGTTGTGTACTATAGCCTGTATTAATATTCTAACATCATACTCAATTCAGCAGTTAAAAACAATAATAAAATTTCTTAAGTAACAAAAAAAGTAGTAAATAAAAAATTAAATGAAAAAGACGGGTTTCGGCGTCCCTAAACCTGGCGCCCGGGGCGACCGCCCCGGTTGTCCCACCCAAAAGCCGGCCCTGGTTCACTGTATAATCGAAACTGGCTTTCAATGCTACACTCTAAAAAGTGAATTTAAATTTCCGCTGAAAATGCGGTAATTTTATACTTTTTCCCGCTTAATCACATACAGAGTGCATTTTTCAACAATTTCTGTGTAAAATAAGAAAATTACACCAAAATCGGTGTGAAATGTATTTTTACGCTACACTTCTGTATAATTCAGATTTTCTGGTGCATTTTTACAATGTTTATGTGTATAATTCGGATTTGTGGTGTATTTTTACAACGTGCAGTTGAATTTTTACTCATTTTTTGTAGCGTGCTCTCCAGTTGTCATACTTCAATCGGCTGTACTTAGCACAGTGTACCACATTTTTCCAAAAATTCTCTGCATTTAGAACTCATGTGTACACGCTCTGTGGCTCACTTGGTTGAGTCGCACTCTACGATGCTAGTAATCTAGAGGTCTCGAGATCGAATCTCGGCGTTGTCCAAAATTTCCGTACATGTGTGGATAAGAAATATTTAGTGCTTGCAACTAGTGATGGGAATTTCGACTCATTTCACTGAGCCGACACATCACCTCTGACTCTTTTCACTGAGTCGTTCATTAAAACTCGTTCAATGACTCTTTTCGTATAATATTCATAAGCAAGCTTTTTCTTTGCTGACATGCATGAGCGCATCTTGATTGGCTGCTCAGTGTATTATACCCTTCACTATATAAGTGAAAGGGTATATTAACTCTGTGATGAATTTTGTAACGCATTGAAGGAAGCATCTTCCATTATACAAAATATGTATCTACATATATAAATGATCAATATGACGAGGGAAGTCGATTGGAGCATGTCCGTCTGTCTGTCTATACAACCATACTTTTACTGCACTCCGCACGCAAATCAGAAAACCTCGATGATAGTGTTACATGTTACTACTCATTTGCTCATTTCGGCTCATTCGAATCGATCACTCATCATCATCACTCAGCAGTCAGCACAACAGAATGTATCTGAGTAAGAGTAACAAACCACTCAGTGCTCGGTCGGTCAGTACCTACTCGACTATGCACACTGAGCAGTGAGCGAGCACATCAGTTCAGTGTGTCAGAGTAAAAAATCAGCTCAGTGCTCAGTAGTGTGCCACCACATCTTCATATTGCTCGGTCGGTCGGTACTCGACTCGACTATGCACACTGAGCTGTGAGCACATCAGTTCAGTGTGTCAGAGTAAAAAATCAGCTCAGTGCTCAGTAGTGTGCCACATCTTCATATTGAGCATTGTTCAATGGAAATCGTTGACTTTTGTTAAGAGATTTTTTGACTGGATAAATTTTGTAAAATGTTATTGTTGGCGCTTGGCGGTTGCTATTCTACAAGTCGGCAAATTATAGATTTAAGTATTTTATATATTTTGCAACTGAACGAATCAATAGCACCGCTGCTGAGCCGACTCTTTTGCTCAGTTTGCTGAGTCGTTCAAACTGAACGACTCATTCATGTGCTACACATCACTAAACTTGCAACATTACACTCCGAAATGATATGCAAAGTAACGTTGACTGGAAATTACCTATAAACGGCTGAGTTACGGTACTGAGAAGAAGAACAAGTGTACAGATCGCACAAAAAAGACCATATTGCAACCTCCCATGTAGACGAAAAACTGATCAGCAAAACTCGACCGATACTTGTTTATATTTTATATAGCCTTAAATAGTTTTACTAATAGCTATATTATTTATAAAGGTTCGCCACTTAAATCTTTACAACGAAAAAAGAGTGAAACCGCATTATATTCCTATTATTACGGAGTGTTTTTACACATAGCGCGGTGTAAATTTGCTAATATATTGAAGTAAATTTTTAAACATTTTTTATGTAAAATTACACTTGATTTGCAAATTTAGATTGCAGAGTAATTTCACTATTATAATAGAAGGAAACATGTTTCCTTCTATTATAAACATGTTTCCTTCTATTATAAGAGTAAAAATTTCATAGAGTGTATGATTGTGGACTATCGGCTCTAGAACCCATTTCACTCAGATCGTAGCAATTCGGAAGCATATTATCAGCGTATCTGACTCCCGATTGAATGAACACCTTTGAAATTCTAAAAACCATTTGTATTTGAAAATTGAAAAAAAAATCAGCGGTTTTGCAGGAATTTATAGATTCAAACGCAATTTGAAGCACGAACTAAATGTATTCTTACGAATATGATTGGAAAGTTGAAAACAATGATAAATAAATCAGAAAAGGAAGCTAGAGTGGACAAATACTACGAATTGCCCCTGTTCCACCACCAGTTAGTTTCATTCATTTGGTAACTAGCGCTAGTCGTTAATAACATTATAATTTATTACAAACAAATTTAGACCTAAAGACGTTCATTCATCGAAGTCAAACTTGACGATTATTTTTAACGAAAAATATTAGGAATATTCGCAATGTTAAGCTGTATCCACACTCGATCCCAATTGGCAGTTCGCCAAAAAACTGGCATCGCGAGCTGCCAATTAGCAGCATCCAAACAGGCTTTCGAATAACAAACAGGTAAATGACATAATAAAATTCTCATTTTTAAGGTTCCCCTAAATTTCATTCTCAAAATAGAATTGTGCGCATTAAAATTATTATTAGGTTATTTAAACAACTGCCAGTTGCCATCGCTAATTGCGAAAGCGGGCTTATAAAAAACTTCGAGAATTTCAAAATTTGACTGGAAATATCGATACTTTTAATGTAGGACATGACCACCGCTAAGTTTCTTCAAAAGGACAGTGCCATAAGTCACAAAATCGACGAATGAATTAAAACGAAAGTATTTAGACGCTGAATTGCAGAATTAAAACTTAGCTATTTTCCGAAATATCACATTGAACTATCTGCTGATGAATATGAATAAAGCGCCATGTCTGGACGAAGTATGCCCTCGTTAATTTTTCTCTCTGCAAAAAAAACCTGTTTACATATGAAAAGGGAGGGGTTTCCAAAAAGGTTTCTGCGTCTCTGATTCCGGGACGTTTTATACAGGGTGTCCCGCATTGGGTGGTCAATACTGTAAGGGTTGATAGCGCAACTTGTTTCAGCAAGAAAATTACCAATAAAATCGGAATTTTTTTTACCGTTACCTTGTTATCGCTTTTTTGTGAACGTTGTTATCGGATTATTTAAACTGGAATTTTATTCATTTATTTTTTATATTTTACTATCGCAATTTTGAAAATTTGTTAAATAAAAATGAAAATAAAGGTTTGAATATGACAAAAAACCAATAACCTAAAAATATTAACTAATGATTAAATGGGTCTGTTTGACTCGACACCTTCGGCGCATGGAAGAAACGTCCCGAAGGATTTCAGGAGGGGTTTCCTTAATGTTATCACAAGCATCATTAATTAGCTGCAGCAGCTGTTCCCGGGAGGTAATCGGCTCGGAATAGACATTGCTTTTTAAGTTACCCAATAAATAAAAATCTGGGGGAGTAAGGTCGGGACTTCTCGCAGGCCACGCAACTGTCCCAAATCTGCCAATCCACTTTTCGGGAAATTCGTTTTCCAAATATTCTTTGATAGGTCTCGCATTATGAGCGGGCACCCGTCTATCTGCCATAAATAGCAAATATTAAATTTTAACTGTTATAAGTACCGTTGCATTTGCCAAACAATGTACAAAATTTCAAATATCTTACAGTTCTGGTCAAAATAATGTAGCGAGATTCTATCCCGAATTATAATTGCCTTTGTATGTCTTTTTTCGAGTCAAGCGAAAATTGTTAACGATTCCACTGAAGCCATGATTTTTACCATTCAATGCGTGTTTACCTAAAATTCTGCAATGTAAATAAGAAAAGTGATATACCGTTGGAAAGCCAACATGTTGAAGCAACTTTTATCAACTTTGCAGAGTTGTACGTATAAAGCACCGTTATGCAATTACTGTTTGAATTTTCGATGAAAAATCTATTTTAAAATTTCTGTTAAGTTTGAGTAACTGTATCTTGAAAGTGCCGATAATGTTGGCAACAGGAAAAACTTCAGTTTTTGTGAAATTTTATGTAGTTTCTGAAACTGAAATCAAATCTTGGATTAAGTCATCAGGAGTGCTGCAAATTACGATTTTGCGTGACAAGTCACGATTTTCGATGACTTTCACAAAAAGAGCGATAGCAAGGTAACGGTGAAAAAAATTCCGATTGTATTGGTCATTTTCTTGCTGAAACAAGTTGCGCTATCAACCTTTATAGTATTGACCACCCAATGCGGGACACCCTGTATACTCGATGACATTTGCAGATAATTTTATTTTTTGGTAAACATATGATTTTGTTTGCGTACAGAGCGTTTTTTTTTGTACACGCTTGACCTGGCAAATTGGCCTACTTTTGCCAATTGACGCGCCGGCCCTGGTCAGATGTAATTTCATAGCTTAGGTAAAGGCCGAGATCAAAGCTCTGTTGCCCAATTACTTTCTCCTAATTATTATTATCTAGCTAAACAAATTTTTAATTTTTCGATATCAGACAATGTGCAAATGTTTCAATAAAAACTGACAAATTAGTGTGTGCAACCTCATTTCTAATAGACAGCTAAGCCAAGCCAATTGCTTGATATTGCACCAGGGCGGGTCGTAAGAACATTCTAAATAAAAAAATTAAAAATTAAAAAAAAAATTGGAAGAGAAGATGATGCTGGAAAGCAGATGTTGCAGTTTGTTTTCAAAAATTAAAGTGAGGGTAGTAATTATGACGCTTTTGCCAGGAACTAAGCTTATATTAATACTTGATACTGTTGTGTGTCACCGTTGAGGGTGAGACACATTCTAAGTGGGGGCCTTTGGAATTAAATGGTTGTTTCAGAGTGGTGGCCCTGGGCGACCGCCCAGATCGCCCACCCCTAGGGCCGGCCCTGGTTGGTGCCTTTGCGTGAGCACTTTGCAAAAACATGTAGAGTAGAACACCACAGTTGTCGGGTACTCTACAAAGAATTGTGACCAGCATTTGTGTATGCGCAAATTTACAGACAAAGAATTCTATAAACAAATAATTTTGCCAACTGACTCCAATTGAAATTTTACAGACCCTCAAAAGTCTATTGATTATTTATTACGAATATCGCAATTTTTTAATGGCTTAAAATTCGTTATGAATTTAAGACACTTCTATACGTCACTTTAGACTAACAAAAATACAATAGATTTTGTTCGGCAAAAATCGCCTTATTTTAAAATTTTCCACAATCGTGGAGGATGGTCCCCTTAATGCGAAAAAAATGGGTTAAGCTCCTGACCAATAGGAAATACGGAACTGGTGATGCAAAAGGGATCGGTTTTCACTTTTTCATTTCGTAAACTGTAAAACCTACTTCTAATTTTTTTGGGAGCGAAATAAACTACGCCAGTTTAGTTTTTGCTATTGACAAAAAAAAAAAACTGAGGTAGAAAAATTCCGCTTTCAACGCCCTTCTCTCTATTCCTATCCGTCAGCATTTTTTTTTTCAACAGATGTCAAATTTTGGAACTATACGATTTTTGCCGCTCAATGACCCTTTTTGGTATATTTTTCGTGTAGGCTATTTTACAAAAGACAAATGACCTCTTCAAGTAACTTGTGTATGAATAACTGCTATTCAATCTCGGTTTCAATTTTGGCCTAGTTTCCGTTCAAATGTAGATATTATTATTATATTCTCCTACACCATAAAAAATAGCACTTCGATCCCCTTAGAAGAGAAAAACGCATATACATTCATACACTAAACCACTTTCGACTTACGTCTTCAATTTTTCCGTAAAACTCTAATATTCTCTTTCATCCTATTCACTTTGTGAGCATAATCTGCAAATAAAATAGCAATCACTTCGTCATCCGTATAAAAGTAAATAGCATTAGGCGAAACGAACTTCAAGGGAATATTTATTTTGATTGAACCCCCAGGATAACTGCCCTCATCCCAACATAAAAAATAAGAACTAGAAGCAACCTTCAAACCATACTCTTCTTCAAAAAAAAAAGCCGCCAAAAGAGGCAAATGAACATCCATAACATAAAATTCAATAGCCCCGGAAAACACCTTACCCTCTGTTGTGTGAAAACATACACACAACCTCATACCCTTCGAAAGCGTCCAAACGGTGCAAACATATTAACACGCGTCGAACGTGCGACAATTCTCCCCAAAGTGTCTTTACTTTGCTCCCATTTTCTGTTTATTTCCATCGTCTTATGATGGGCGTCTGCAAACATTTCAGCCAAAAGAATGTTTAAACTAAAGAGCTGTTGTATATAAGGACGCAGAATGTCCTGTCTGACGGTGCGTGGTGGTGACAACTGTCTTGGCCGACTATACAAGGTTTTTCGCTTCAGGAGGTGAGGTAGGGAGAAGAAAAAAAGCAAAATGCGTTTCATATAGGTGTTATGTCATTAATGGTAGGCAATTTCATATCGCTCTCGCACTTCCGTTTGTACCGGGCCAAACACCTTTTTGATGGTAAATATATCGAGACCTTCGGCTTGGCGCAGCATATAGGAGCAGAAACATCATAATGGTTCGGGCACAATATGGGACAACAAAAAGTTATCTTCGAAGAGAATTTTCTTTAATGTCCTTTCCACATGCCATGCTTTGATGATGATATGATATGAATTCCAAATGACTTCTGTGTTTGGGCTATGATGGCATATAGTTTGGTTATGGAAGGGACGAAACGGGTTTACTCATTGGTCAGAAGACACGATATCCTACTATTCGCCTTAGTCATAGTGTTATGAAATGGTCTAAAATTACTCGATGATGTTGTAAGGACAGTAAAAGTGACTGGAATTTGACCTCAAGTTGGAGCGATTCATTGAATTTTTGTAGTCACATAGGTTTAACATTGGCATTCTTTGGATTTTCTGAACCATTCACCAAGTTTCCCCTTTAATATTACTAAAGTCGGTTATGATCTCAGCTATAACGGTTATTTTCACATGTTCTATTACTATATCCTCCCACTGTATATCGTATACTAAATGTAGACAGCTGATATCACCCAACCCATTAATGTCCTTTTCGCGAATTCTCACCTCGTTCGAAGAAAATTAATCCGGACGCAGTCTCGCAATGTCCTTTCGACTAAAACGTCATAGACCGCAAGTCTTCGATCAATGTCACCCATATAGAAGAATTTGTCGTTTCCGCATTTTGTTTTTCGGGTACGTAAAGTGCGCTTAAGATTATCACCCAATTCTTATCGTGCAAAAGAAAAAGTCTCTTCGTAGGGCTGGCCTATTCCAGGACATTCTATGTAGTACGTGCAAAGTACGCAAACACTTTAATGGTACTCGTATCATTGAGATGGTCGCTTAGCGATTTACGTCAAGTTTTTGCTGTCAAATGGCTCCCGTTTTAATGTTACATTTGATGGCGAAACCACCCTCCCAATTCAGTGCGAAGTATACGGTACGTGCTTAATTTTGTGTATACGAGGAGCCTTTCGGAGTGACAGAAGATTAGGTTTGCAAATTAGATTTTGGTGAGGCTGATGAGAAAAATTTCATCAGTGAAATGTTGTGATTGACAATATTAAATTTTTGGAAAAAAATATATACAGTTTGGGGCTGCAAAGTGATAAATGACAAATTAAGGTATGTACATGGATTGTATGAAAAAATATTTGAATGATTTTTTTTTTAAAGTCGGATAAATATTTGAAAAATATTTTAAATCTGTCTTGTTAAGAAAAGCATGCTTCAAGCAAGATTTGTGGCATTATTTACCCATCTCAAAATTTGACTAAGTGACAAAACAAACGCACAAAATGCATTGAACTCTTTATACCCTCTTATTACATCATGGTCAAACTAAAAGCTGAGTAAATATACTGAGTCATCTTCACCGACCTCTTCTTATTAACATTCTCATCGTGTCGTAAACCACAATTTGAACTCCCTCAATGTTTTGGAAATTTCGTGAACTTTATACCATACAAACACAATTCTCCATCGTAATCACGGTCGTGCATCATCATTACATTACAGCGAGCGCCTTAAAAGGTGCTATCACCCAATTTCCCAAACCCATTGGGTGCCTAATAGACCTATCAATCAATCAGAGCGTCCAGAACGATGTCGCACCACCGTTTCGTCTTGATTAGACGACCTAAGTGTCTGACAGAAGACTATAGTCGTACTACACTACGGCGGAACTTGTCCCGAGCTCTGTGTTTATTGTGTTTTGGTGGGTGCCGTCAATTTGTTTGCTCATTGAAATTGCTTTCGTCGACGTTGCAGAGCTATCCTCCGAAAATGGATTGTGATGTGAGATGGGAGTTGCCCTCGATCCTATATCAGAAACATGGCATTCTATATCTGAATAAGTAGGTATAGCACACGAAATCAATGTACTATTATTTTCGTTGGCGCTGATTGTATCTAGAATCAATACATTTCGATTTGGTCACACTATGGCAATGGCAAGTTGACAAAGGATATAGATGGATCCAATCGAACCATCCCTCCCCCAACTGGCTTTTGTTTTCGATACGACTAGCACGCTCAAAATCCTTTTTGACCTGGCACGACAATTCCCCCGGGGACAAACGAACAAACAGCTGGCGGAATTGATTGGGATAATACTGCCCAGTCGATTCAATCAAATTATCGAATAATTGAAGAGATTCCCGTGAGTCATCACCAGTCTTTGTTCTGGAGTTGAACATGCGTAGTTAGAGTGTGACAATGAGGCATTTTGAAAGTTTGATGAAGGATTGATGTTACGTGATATTTTTAACGGACACGTATGGCAAAATAAAAGCTAGCTTCAACATTTAAAGCGAAACCGAAACGCATTGAAAAGGGTTTTTGCAATGTTTTCAGTCTCTTGTAGGCAATATGGATAGTCCCATACACCGGGACCTGAGCGTGAATCATGTTGATGCCCATATTGTCTAGGTTCAAATTACCTAGGGCGACCACTTTTTTTCAGTGCTCTTCATAGTTCAGTCAAAATATCCCAATTCAGCCCTCCAAATAGAAAAAAATATAGTAACGCTAATTTTTACTGTTGTTTGAATCAGCTGGCTCCCAGGAATCTAAGACTGATTTTGCTAAGAACAATTTTGAACGGAAAGGTCCCAAAAAGGACAAGAAATGATACTCTTTAATCCTTGACCGGAGGTCGGCATGCGGGGTATCATATCAAAGAGGACGTCGAGTGAATTACATATCCGGTGTTTGTTTCCTGTTTCATGGACTCTGAACGGAATAAATCGAGCTTAAATGGAAAGTTTTCGTGTTTCCCGTGTATTTTTCCAAAGCCATAACTACGAGATAAATTCAAGTTGTCATACTTTTATCACTTTTCAAAATCTATAATAGCTTAAGATTCTATTTGATCGGAAACCTCTGAAAAAAGGACATTGAAGGACACTAATTACACACCTGATGCAATGTGGGGTGTCATATAAAAGAGGACGTTGAGTGCATTGCATGTATTTTTTTTCGTTATCAGGCGAAAAAAACCCCCTTTCCCTATTTTTTAAGTTTGCTAACCCCCAATCGGTCAGGACTTTTTTTCCATAATACCCACCACCCAACAATCCTGGAAAAATCCGGAGATGTTTTGATTTTTGCCGACCAAATATCGTATTTTTCTTTGACTATAAGAGCATGCTGTGAAGCACATTGCTCACATTCCTACACTGAAAAAAATTGTTTTCTAAAAACAAGAAAAAATACAATAAAAAAAAGTCAAGGAATAATTTTTCCTGATTTAAGATGTATTTTCTTGTTTCAAGAAAAATTTTTCTGATTTAAGATGTATTTGCTTGTTCCAAGAAAAGTTTTTGCTTAAAATAATGCTTATTTACTTATTTTAAGCCAAGACTTTTCTTGGAACAAGAAAATACATCTGAAATTCAGGAAAAACACTTCCTTGGCGGTTTTTTATTGTATTTTTTTCTTGTTTTTAGCAAATATTTTTTTCAGTGTATAAGCCGCTGTCGAAGCTTGTTTGGCGCACATTTTGTTGATGTCCTGTACAGTGCCGGATTAAGCAAGCGCGGGCCCGTGGCATATGTAGAGCGCAGGGACTATTTGATATGGCTGATTTGAACCGCATCAGCCAGCTATAGTGTTTGGATAAAAAAATTACGGTTTTTTGTCGCTCCAGTAATATTAATATCAATTTTGCTGCTCAACATATCACTAAAGCCATGATACGGCCGAACTTGGGCCGAACTCACAATGTTCAAACAATTTAAATTGCGACAATGGATTCGGAACTTATGTATGTCCAAAATTAAAAGCATTCCTTGCCCAAGGCAATTGTTGAATCTATTTTCGGTTTTGGCCACCATTTTCTCAGGGTGTGCCATGATCAGCAGATCTCGCAACAGGAGGCACGAGCTGAAAAAAATTGGGAATCTACGTTGACGTTTGCCTTGGCTCTTCCGGGTTATACATTTTGCGGAATAAACGTGTCGAGAGAAACTCCAAGGTGTTTTAATTCAACCCGTGAGAATATTCCCATCCCGTCAATTATGAAAATATGGGGACAATATTATCTGTCTTGAAAATTGTTTCAAAAAATGTTTTTCATTGACTTGTCTGAGTTTGCCAGCATTTTTATTTATTATTTTAATTAGTTACTCCGAATTTCTGTAGATAAACTGTATATTATTCGACAAAGAAGAATTGATGTTAGAAGTCTCTTTTTGGACGACCTCTAAAAATTTAAAAATTGCACATTTTCCGAAAAGTAATAAAAAATGGAAAATTATTTCCTATTAATATAGCTTTCGATTGAATTGTCCTTTTTCAGGTTTACTCAGTTTCATAAAAACTGACAACCAAACATCTAGCTAAAAAATGGCCACAATAAAGATACTCACGTAGCACATATACCAGAAAGCCAAATTCACGTTAACATCTTCTACATTAATTCGGTCTTACGGTTTTTAATAAAAAAAAATCGAAAATTTACACACTTCAATGAAAACCAACATTTTTGAGAAAGCATTTTGAATCATTTTTTAAACAGGTATTTTTTCCGCTCTTTTCATAACGTTTAAAGCGGTACGCCACTGTGCATGAGAGATAAATTTGTAATTTCTTAATTCTATGGATGTATGCAAGCACATTTCCCAGCATGAACTCCAAAAATCTTATTTATCGCTAGAACGTGAATCTGAAACAATGTGGACGTAGGTTTACGGGAATGCTATCATGAATTAAGACCAGAATTAAGATAGAGAGTGAAATTCTTCCCGCTGCGATTTTATCAATAAAAATGCGTACTTACTGTCGTCGAATATGTCACAAACGGTGGGGAATTCCATAAGCTACAATCCGAGACCGGATAATTCTCCTCGGCCATTTTATGTATTATTTTTCGATTCCCCGGTTATTTGCCATTTCACAATGAAATAACTGTTTTCGAATTACAGCGTATGGAATTCCCCAGCATTCTCCACATCTTCCACGACAGTATGAATACATTTTCATTGAAAAAATCGCAGCGGACAAAAATTTCACTCTCGATCTCAGTACTAGCCTGTAGAAAGAAATATTTCTGTATTTTTATGCAATACAAACCTAGCTGTAATTTTGGAACACCCTAGCGTAAATAGTTCAACGATAAAGTGTTATTCCAATTTCGAAGCATCTTGGTTGTTATAATTTTTGTTTGAGAAAAACGCGGGGCCCGTGGCATTTGCCACCTTCTGCCACGTGGTTAATCCGGCACTGGTCCTGTAGGTGTCCGCGTTCAAAAGTTGCAGCCGTTCAAAGTCGACACATTAACCAAAAAATCGCAAAGGACCAGGATCGAAAAAAAAAAACAAAAATATAAAAAGCAATGAAGGGCCCAATGTAGAGCATGTTTCGGCGCACATTTTTCTGAAAATTTTGGAGTCCTATCCATTTGCGAACAGGATTTTTAATGCAGAAAATAATTGTAAAATGTGGGACAGTCCCGAAAGATGCGGGACGATTAGCCACCTTAAAATTATACTGTTTGCCACCTGAGCAGATCAATTGGAATTTGTATTGCAATTGGAAGCAATAGTCAATTGTTTGGTTTTGTTAAGATTTTACCGATTTATTTAATTGTTAAATTTGTATTTTCTACACTGAAAAAAATCTTTTGCTTAAAACAAGAACAAAATACAATAAAAAACAGCCAAGAATTTGTTTTTCCTGATTTAAGATGTATTTTCTTGTTCCAAGAAAAGCTTTTGCTTAAAATAAAAAAATCAGCTTTATTTTAAGCAAAACTTTTTCTTGAAACAAGAAAATACATCTTAAATCAGAAAAACTTTTCTTGGAATAAGAAAATACACCTTAAATCAGGAAAAATTATTGCTTGGCTGTTTTTTATTGTACTTTTTCTTGTTTTAAGCAAATGATTTTGTTCAGTGTAATCTCCTCAAGTGTTCATAATGGTTGTCAAATAGAAGTTCCATTAGAAAAGATTTCTACAATATCGTCCCGTACAAGAGCAACTACTTACCCAACTTTTTCACCATAATCATATTGCTATTGAACATTTGATAAATCGCCGCCTTTGGTGGTATTCCATTTGACATAGTTTCCGATTCCTCCTATGAAAAATGAACATCAACGATCGTCACGAACGATCGATATGCATATACTTAGTGTTGAGTCCAGATGGACCCTCAAGCGACGATGATCGTTGCCCACCTATTCAGTATGTACTCTGCCTGGGTTCTGTTGTGAGTTGTGGTGACCTGAAATATTATCTAGAAATGAAAGAAATGCGTTTGCAAGAAGTAGCAACCAACAGCAAGATTGAAGACAGAAAATCATGTAAATAGAGTCACTATAAGCGACTGTGGGAAGTTTATTTATATGCAAACCACCAAGACCGGTTATAATGTCTGAAGCCAGTAAACTTGAGCTCAAAATATCGATGAATTGGTTAGACTTTATGACTATTCGAGAAAATGGTTTAGAAGCTCGTAGACTTCGTCATGTCTTATGTATATGGAATTTCCTCTTAAATTCGTCTATAAATATATAGCAAAATTATCCTGACCTAATTCCATGCAAATTAGAAACTTCCGAAAATTACTGAAGACAAAGTTCGAACATAAAATTCTAAGATCCCCGCGAATGATTAACAAAGTTAATCAGTTTAACAAAATCAATGCGAAAATTACCATTTAACACCCACACGAAAAACTCTGGCAAAAGTACTTTTACTTCCTAAATCGTTTCGATCAAATTATTTTTATCCGAGCATAACTTTTCCGAATTTTCACCATCAACGCGCTAAGTACCCAATTCCACAGTTAACTAGAATCACTTTCCTTTATATTACCATCATGACAAGCGACTATTATTTCTCAGTCCCCGCATATAGTTTGGAAATTTTTACAAACTTTGCCACTCGATCTCTCTCTCTCTCTATATTACCTATATTATCGATTCCTTCCTGCGTATATTCGCGACCGCCCCATACTATATTCGCCTCCGGATATTATTAATATGTTGTTCCGTTCGCGTGCTTTTCAGTTAGCAAGCAGCAGCATTCTCAACCTTCCACATCATTCCACTTATTTCATCAGCGTTTCAGCAATCTAAAAAAAGGACATTTAGCTGCAAGTCATATCGAAAAGTCCTGCTACCGACATGATACCTTTCTGCTCATTCCCTTTATTCCTCTCTTTGGCCACGAAACACAATTTGCTCATTTTCTATTTATCATTGTGTTTTGCGTTTCCCTAGATCAGAATAGAACAGCGTGTGTTATAAGGCCATATCTAGTTTGATTCCAGCCAGGACTATACACATATCGAGGAGTCACAGCTGAAATACGGTGATTGCTTGAAATGAAGTTCGCCATTACGTATAGAGTGTTCGATTAGGGTAGAGTGGGGCTAGGGATCGATTGGTTAAAATAAAATAAATAGCAGTCCAACATTGAGTTAGCAATATCCCATTTATAATTCCTTGACTGCTTTTTGTGGAGGTAATGTGCTATGAGTTATTTAGGTTTCACCATAAATGGGAACTCATTTAACGTCTGAGTGAGATCAGAGCCCGTAACCTAAGTTCGGAATTCAAAATAATCATAAACTGAATCCGCTTTGAGGGTTGGGCTCGAACCCACGACCTTTTGTTTCAAAGGCGAGTGCATTAACTATATCAACCAGACTACCACTGTCCTCCGTTATTTCCGTAATAATATAGAAGGAAATAGTGAAGTTGCTAAGTAAAACGAGAAAGGAAGTAAAAAATGGTACATAAAGAGAAGGCAAACGCTAGGGACTAGCCTGGTTCTTTGCCATATTTCTGCTCAATTTCTTTCTTTTTGTATTTGGTAATTGATTAAGGTGATTTTTTTCATATGTCTTCTTCTTCCTTGCCTGGTTCTTTATACCGCTCCATGGCGTCGCATCGCTCGACCTGCGGTGTAAGCACATCGCCCGTTCTGGCGGTAATGTCAATATTTCTACAGGAGCTCTATCTTGGATCGTGTCATCGCCGAGACCAATGCGTTGTTGTTGCTTTTTCATTTGACACATCCAAGTGTTCTTCGGTCTGCCTCTGGCATTGGGTTCATCATTATACCCTTCACTCGTAGAGTAAAGGGTATATTAACTTCGCCATGAAGCTTGTAACGCATTGAAGGAAGCATCTCCCACCATATAAAAAGTATACATAATATGATTAGCATGACGAGCTGAGTCAATTTGGCGATGTCCGTCTGTTGCTACGCGTTTTACTCGGCCAGTTTAAAATGTATCGAGCTGAAATTTTGCACACATGCTTCTTTTTATCGCAGGCAGTTTGTATGTTTGAATTGCTAAAATCGGACCGTGGGAGTCATGGGGCTGCATTACAACCCCCTCCCCCCAGTTTGGTTTTTCTAAGAAAAACTTTTTTATTTGTGCATCAATTTCAACCAAACCCTACACAAATGTATTTATATTGATGCCACAAAACATATGTAAAAATGGATGGAATCGGACTGTGGGGCCATGGGGCTGCCATACAAACCCCCACCCCCAATTTGGTTTTTCTAAGAAAAACTTTTTTATTTGTGCACCACCTTCAACCAAAACTCGTGAAAGTGCATTTCTATTGATGCCACAAAACATATGTAAAAATGAATGGAATCGGACCATGGGGTCATGGGGCTACCACACAAACCCAACCTCCCTTCATTTTGGATCTTAAGAAACATTTTTTCTACACCAATTTCAAAAAACCTTAATGCGTCTTTATAAAAACAAGGTAAAACAAATGGAATCGTACCATGGGGCCATGCTCCCGGATCTCACCCAATAAAGTTTTCTGAGATATTTTTTTTTATTTTCCCACTTATTCCAACCAAACCTCGCACAAATATTGTTTTAGCGACGCCACGTAACTTATGTGAAAATGGAAGGATTAAACACAAATCATAGGTTCGCCCGAAAAAAACTTTTAGCCCGAGGAGAGTGAAGGGTATTGAAATTTCGGCCCAGCCCGAAATTTTCCTCGGTCTCGTTTTTGTTTTCATATACAGGGTGTCCCGCATTGGGTGGTCAATACTGTAAGGGTTAATAGCGCAACTTGTTTCAGCAAGAAAATTACCAATACAATCGGAATTTTTTTTACCGTTACCTTATTATCGCTCTTTTTGTGAAAGTCATCGAAAATCGTGACTTGTCCTGCAAAATCATAATTTGCAGCCCCGCTGAAAACTTAATCCAAGATTTGATTTCAGTTTCAGAAACTACATAAAATTTCACAAAAACTGTTTTTCTAGTTGTCAACATTATCGCCACGTTCAAAATAAAGTTACTCAAACTTAATAGAAATTTTAAAATAGATTTTTCATCGAAAATTTAAACAGTAATTTCATAACGGTGCTTTATACGTACAACTCTGCAAAGCTGATAACATGTTGGCTTTTCAACGGTGTATCACTTTTCATATTTACATTGCAGAATTTTAGAGAAACACAATGATAGATAGTTTGTCATCTTAGCTGGTTTGACCCATCAGAAACCCCATTTTAGTAATTTTGCCAAAGGGCTTCTCTTAGAACTACTCTCTCCCCTATAAAAAATATAAATGCAGACAGCCTGATATCCTTCAGGCTAAACTCGAATTAGAAACGACTATCCGTGCAAAATCATTCCCGACACACACACAAACCTCCCCCGTTGCATAGTAAACACAAAACACACCGCTTCCTCTAGGAACACAACTATGGCGTAAAAACAGGAATATACCTACCTTGTTCCATCACACCAACAACAACCCCCCATAGCTAGAGTCCATTACAATCGTCTATTCGGTGACAACCCCAAAACGATGCTTATTGAGTAGGGGGAGTCGATTTGGGAAGCCCGTATTGTGAAATAAATAAACATCAGTGAATGTGATTTTTCGTACAGCTGCCGCATTCTTTGTAGAACGACGAAACTTGAAAACTAGGACAACTAGACGATTGAAATTCCACTTGAATTAAACTTTGCATCAGGATCGCTTTCATTCACCCCATCCCCGAGGGAGTGAAGAGACTACTTGTCCTATTATATTGGAAAGGCGGAATTTGTATATAGCCAGCGGGAACCAATCAATTGGCCACCTAATTTGTTTTTGACCCAAATGAATTTAAAAATTCAATTAAGGAAGTCATTTTATGATTGCTGCTATGCTTTGCATTTTGTGTGTGTCCTTTATAGATTTTAGTTGGCGAACCAGACATGCGATATTGCTGAAGCAATTATTGAGGGTGACTGGTGACAGTGATATGGGTTTTGTTGTACTAGGCAGTGTGTTTGCATATTTAGTATGAACTGGTTGGTTCATATATTGGGCAAATACCTACATTACATCTACATATATTCGCGGATCTGGATCTTATAGACGTATAGGTACACTCTAAAAAGTGAATTTAAATTTCCGCTGAAAATGCGGTAATTTTACACTTTTTCCCGCTTATAATCACATACAGAGTGCATTTTTCAACAATTTCTGTGTAAAATAAGAAAATGACACCAAAATCGGTGTGAAATGTATTTTTACGCTACACTTCTGTATAATTCAGATTTTCTGGTGCATTTTTACAACGTTTATGTGTATAATTCGGATTTGTGGTGTATTTTTACAACGTGCAGTTGAAGTTTTACTCATTTTTTGTAGCGTGCTCTCCAGTTGTCATACTTCAATCGGCTGTACTTAGCACAGTGTACCACATTTTTCCAAAATTTCTCTGCATTTAGAACTCAGTACAGAAAGCTGCTACCAAAATAAATCATAATAAATTTTTTTCTGTTTGAGTAATCTGCTTCATTTCTTTCTTTTGTTGTAAATCGATGTTTAAAATTTAAGATTATGGAGGATTGGGATATCTAAAAAAGAATTTGGACAGTGCCCCGCTTTCACGCGATGGAGTCCGTAACACTCGTCCAAAGGGAATATAGGCGCACATTCCGTGGCACGCAGATGGACAATAATGAGGCCCATGAATAGCTTTGCCGAACGTGGAACAGTCGAAAGAAGCTTTTATCATCGGGATCACAGTGTGGTGTGCAGTTTCATCAAAGTGCATTGTCGGCCCATATTTTCTTGAAGAAGACGATGTTACTGTTACGGTCACTGGAGCCCGTTACTTAAAGATGTTGAGAGAGTTCTTCTATCCAGAACTATGGCGAAAGAAAATTCCTTTCAACTGCACACATAGCCAGGTCAGTTCTGACAGAATTGCAGCAAAAGAGCTGAGGGCCAACGGAATGTGGAGATTCTTGCCACATTCCGTTGGCCCGCAAGGTCTCCTGAACTTACTGCATCTGATTTTTTCTTATGGGGTTATTCTAAACAATAAGTTTACAAGACAAAACCAACAAATTTGAACGATTTAAAACTATCAATTTGAACGATAATTGAGAAAATTCCCGCTGCTACCCTACAGGCAGAGTAATGAACAACTTTTTGATAAGATGTACGACACATGCATCACTGAGCGTGGAGGCCATTTAAATTCAATAATATTCAAAACCAATTAAAATAACTTAATAAAAATGTTTAATTGTTGAAATGAATAAAGAAAAAATGAATTACATGGATTTAATAAAAAGTAATTTGAGTTTCTTAATGTAGCAATATTCATCAGCCACCCTGTATTTAAAATTCAAACTTGTTTTATAAAAAATATCCTTATGAGCCCTTATTCGAGAGCAACATCAAAGACAAATCACACATTTCTCCCAAAAAAAATTTACTAAGTCAACTAAAAAATTCTATGAACTGACCACAAGAACTCGTGCCAGAAAGGTATGCATATTTATAATCTAATTTGTCCCATCTACATAACAAATTTTCGCAGGATAATTCATCAACAATTTTCGTTCTTCTTCGGCTTTGAGTACCTAAGAATACGTACTTCTACAAATTCACTATGGAATATTTACAAGGCTTTGCAATTTTATGCCAATGTTATGAAAGCGAAGATATAAATATTCATAAAGAATGAAAAGAATCTCAAAAAAGGTACTTGTTGCTGATAGTAATTTCACTTTTCTCTAAGAGGGAACTTTTGTATAAAATTTTGATAATAATGTTTTGAGAAGTTAATTTAAATATTTGTAAATTATTAGATGTATGTTTTATTTATTCAGGTTTAAAGTATTTAAGGATAAGTGAGTTTATTCAAACAGTAAATTGCTGTTCTTAGATCATCTAACTTAAAAGCTCGAACACACTATACGTTGATCGAGGCTATAGTGGTTGGTGAGCTTCGAACCACAGGATCGTAGGTTCAAATCGCACTGTGACCGGATTTAGCTTATGATGGTGTTCGAATTCGCGACCTATGTTACCATCTATAATTTTTTTTATGTTGATGTCAAGGCTTTAGGGAATAACCCTTTAATGCGAGCATAGCCTTGACGCTCACTTGGTTGAGTTGCACTATACGATGCTAGTAAACTAGAGTCCACCGGAGATCGAATCTCGGCGTGGTCTAGGAATGTATAGTGCTTGCAACATTACATACACTCATCTATATGCAATGTAACGTTGACTCGAAGTAGCCTATAAAATAAACGGTTGAGTGAACGCACCATGCTCCGCAAGGGGTTACGGTACAAAGAAGAAGATAGCCTTGGCGGAAGAGAGGGGCACAACACAAACATCCATGGTAACTGTGGGATTCGAACCCAGGCTCCGGCGATTCAGAGATAGAGTTTCTTTACTACTGAGCCACCGAATGCCGTTATGATCTCACTTAGATGTTGTACGAGTACCCATTTATAGAGATAGATCATTCTGTAGGTAGAACATGCTTTTGATTTCAACATCTCTTCAAAGAAGCAGTTTAAACTTAAGATCATGAAAATTGGGCGTCACTCTCGTCATCTGTGGCCTAGGTTCAATGTTGGCGAAGTCAGATTTTTTTTTTATTTGTGGATTTTTATTTTTGAAGTAAATTTATAAAAGTTAGACTGCATAATGCATCACTTTGATGTATGTATTTGATTTTATCAGATTAGATTAGAAGGAATTATACCAATTTTCTTAGTCAATTTTGCACATGTTCTCTTTCAAAAGGTCAAGGGACTCTCAGAATAAATTATACGTTATCACGTTATATCACAAACAACAAAGAAGCCCGCCTTTTTTCGATTCACCTTCTTTTTTCTGTTTAATTAACGTATTCGATTGCAATCATTACGACAAGAACGTGGTGGACAATGAATATGAGCTTATATCTATAATAAAAACGATATAAGTACATAAAAGGTGTCTTTTTACAAATTGCCTGAATGCCATTCACCTTGCATATGCATTTGAGCTCATCGTATTACATTACACACAAAATAAAGCGTGTTCGGCAAATTTAAATTTTCTTTTTTCGGTCAACCTTTCTCGCGATGTGAGGCTGTAATTCTTGCTTATTTTCTTGTAATGAGATTGGGTGTTTTGGCCATAAATCAATTTTATTCTCTTAATTGAGTTAACAAAATGCTTTCATGTCGGAAGTGTGAAGGTTGAGGAAACCTTTTTTTGGTGATTAAGATCACAACCCAATTATGGTATGACAGAAACAGAAAGGTTCAACGTGAGAAACCTGAGATGTTATAATTGTAGATGATAGGTTTATATGATAATGTTAGTTATTTATATTTCATGTTATAAAAATAAAAACACACATTTCTGAAATTCGGCTATTATATTTTCTTCAAACTGTGGACCCCTATATTCGAATTTCCTGAGGCCATATCGTTGCCAATATGAATTTTATATA
This sequence comes from Microchrysa polita, assembly GCA_949715475.1. Taxonomy (NCBI): domain Eukaryota; kingdom Metazoa; phylum Arthropoda; class Insecta; order Diptera; family Stratiomyidae; genus Microchrysa; species Microchrysa polita. The sequence goes on along the minus strand of OX454418.1, from coordinate 5,460,629 downwards.
CAAAACTTTAACCTCTGTTTTGCATTAAATATTTTGAATAAAAAAATCAAACGACATACATACACATATGTATGGACAAAAAAAGTACACCCCTCATGTACCTTTTATGCGCAATTTTCATAGCCTTTTTAAAATTGTAATAAACGAAATATATAAACATTATAACAATTAGGATACGTACATCAATGCCAAGGAACCCAAACAACTAATTGGCATCCCTCTATTATCCCCGGCCCTTCTCTTTGAACTGGATATTCGGCTTAGTCAAATTAATAAGCACACCATTGGTTTTTTAATGTTTTGACAACAACTTGGTATTATCTGTGAGGATTTGTTTTTTTATTCATTTCTGTATGCTACCAGCGTTAAATTTAAAACAAACAAAAATACTTAAGGGGAAAAAAACGCATGGTGGGTACGAAGAAAAACGTGTAAGTACCAAACTTAGAAAAGGCGGAAAAGTATTCGCTCAATAGCTGAATAATCCAGCTGAACATTGCATTTACTGAGTAGTTCCAGTGTTGCCAACTGAAAATTTAGAAAACGGCTAAATTTAGCCGGAAAACCAGCTTAATTTTTTTCAAAAACGGCTAAAAATCCGGCTAAATAAAATTCAGCCAGAAAAACGGCCAAAAAACCTAATTCGGGGGGCATAGATACATTTTCATGAGGTTTGGTTGAAATCGATGCCCAAATAAAAAAGTTTTTCTTAGAAGCACCTAATTTGGAGAGTTCGATTTGTATGGCAGCCCCACCCAAACAACAATTCTTTTGCTTTAAAGAAGTACTTCACACTGTAGCAATCATATAGTACCACGAAATCAATTTGTCGTGTGGCATCGCTTAAAGAAATATTTTGATCCGGTAAGACATCCTTAAAGCATTTTCCGGAAAGCTTCTATCATCATTATGGAATAAATTTAAAGCCTTTTTCAAAACCCATTTCCGAAAATTTTCATTTGAAAACACAAAGTTGCAAATATCTCGCTAAATGGTGACCCTACGGTGGTCAAAGTTGGCGCTTTTTGGGTCAGCTTTGAGAGGCTGTATCTCGAAAACGGTAATAGCTAGGGCTCTGGTTTTTTTTAGCAAAATGTAGCTCTCAATGCGCTCTACATCGACTTTTTCAAAACCCTTTTCCGAAAATTTTCATTTGAAAACACAAAGTTGCAAATATCTCGCTAAATAGTGACCCTACGGTGGTCAAAGTTGGCGGTTTTTGGGTCAGCTTTGAGAGGCTGTATCTCGAAAACGGTAATAGCTAGGGCTCTGGTTTTTTCAGCAAAATGTAGCTCTCAATGCGCTCTACATCGACTTTTTCAAAACCCATTTCCGAAAATTTTCATTTGAAAACACAAAATTGCAAATATCTCGCGAAATATTGACCCTACGGGGGTCAAAGCTGGCGCTTTTTTTGGCAGCTTTGAGAGGCTGTATCTTTTGAACGATGATAGCTAGGGCTCTGTTTTTTTCAACAAAATGTAGCTCTCAATGCGCTCTACATCGACTTTTTCAAAACCCATTTCCGAAAATTTTCATTTGAAAACACAAAATTGCAAATATCTCGCTAAATATTGACCCTACGGGGGTCAAAGTTGGCGCTTTTTGAGTCAGCTTTGGGAGGCTGTACCTCGAAAACGGTGATAGCTAGGGCTCTGTTTTTTTCAGCAGAATGTAGCTCTCAATGCGCTCTACATCGATTTTTTCAAAACCCATTTCCGAAAATTTTCATTTGAAAACACAAAATTGCAAATATCTCGCTAAATATTGACCCTACGGGGGTCAAAGTTGGCGCTTTTTGGGTCAGCTTTGAGAGGCTGTATCTCGAAAACGGTGATAGCTAGGGCTCTGGTTTTTTCAGCAAAATGTAGCTATCAATGCGCTCTACATCGACTTTTTCAAAACCCATTTCCGAAAATTTTCATTTGAAAACACAAAGTTGCAAATATCTCGCTAAATGGTGACCCTACGGTGGTCAAAGTTGGCGCTTTTTGGGTCAGCTTTGAGAGGCTGTATCTCGAAAACGGTAATAGCTAGGGCTCTGGTTTTTTTTAGCAAAATGTAGCTCTCAATGCGCTCTACATCGACTTTTTCAAAACCCATTTCCGAAAATTTTCATTTGAAAACACAAAGTTGCAAATATCTCGCTAAATAGTGACCCTACGGTGGTCAAAGTTGGCGATTTTTGGGTCAGCTTTGAGAGGCTGTATCTCGAAAACGGTAATAGCTAGGGCTCTGGTTTTTTCAGCAAAATGTAGCTCTCAATGCGCTCTACATCGACTTTTTCAAAACCCATTTCCGAAAATTTTCATTTGAAAACACAAAATTGCAAATATCTCGCGAAATATTGACCCTACGGGGGTCAAAGCTGGCGCTTTTTTTGGCAGCTTTGAGAGGCTGTATCGTTTGAACGATGATAGCTAGGGCTCTGTTTTTTTCAACAAAATGTAGCTCTCAATGCGCTCTACATCAACTTTTTCAAAACCCATTTCCGAAAATTTTCATTTGAAAACACAAAATTGCAAATATCTCGCTAAATATTGACCCTACGGGGGTCAAAGTTGGCGCTTTTTGGGTCAGCTTTGGGAGGCTGTATCTCGAAAACGGTGATAGCTAGGGGTCTGGTTTTTTCAGCAAAATGTAGCTCTCAATGCGCTTTACATCGACTTTTTCAAAACCCACTTCCGAAAATTTTCATTTGAAAACACAAAATTGCAAATATCTCGCTAAATATTGACCCTACGGGGGTCAAAGTTGGCGCTTTTTGGGTCAGCTTTGGGAGGCTGTATCTGGAAAACGGTGATAGCTAGGGGTCTGGTTTTTTCAGCAAAATGTAGCTCTCAATGCGCTCAACATCGACTTTTTCAAAACCCACTTCCGAAAATTTTCATTTGAAAACACAAAACTGCAAATATCTCGCTAAATATTGACCCTACGGGGGTCAAAGTTGGCGCTTTTTGGTTCAGCTTTGGGAGGCTGTATCTCGAAAACGGTGATATCTAGGGGTCTGGGTTTTTTAGCAAAATGTAGCTCTCAATGCGCTCTACATCGACTTTTTCAAAACCCATTTCCGAAAATTTTCATTTGAAAACACAAAATTGCAAATATCTCGCTAAATATTGACCCTACGGGGGTCAAAGTTGGCGCTTTTTGGGTCAGCTTTGAGAGGCTGTTTCTCGAAAACGGTACTAGCTAGGGCTCGGTTTTTTTTCAGCAAAATGTAGCTCTCAATGTGCTCTACATCGACTTTTTCAAAACCCATTTCCGAAAATTTTCATTTGAAAACACAAAATTGCAAATATCTCGCTAAATATTGACCCTACCGGGGTCAAAGTTGGCGCTTTTTTTGGCAGCTTTGAGAGGCTGTATCTTTTGAACGATGATAGCTAGGGCTCTGGTTTTTTTCAACAAAATGTAGCCCTCAATGCGCTCTACATCGACTTTTTCAAAACCCATTTCCGAAAATTTTCATTTGGAAACACAAAATTGCAAATATCTCGCTAAATATTGACCCTACGGGGGTCAAAGTTGGCGCTTTTTGTGTCAGCTTTGAGAGGCTGTATCTCGAAAACGGTGATAGCTAGGGCTCTGGATTTTTCAGCAAAATGTAGCTCTCAATGCGTTCTACATCGACTTTTTCAAAACCCATTTCCGAAAATTTTCATTTGAAAACACAAAATTGCAAATATCTCGCTAAATATTGACCCTACGGGGGTCAAAGTTGGCGCTTTTTGGGTCAGCTTTGGGAGGCTGTATCTCGAAAACGCTGATAGCTAGGGGTCTGGCTTGTTCAGCAAAATGTAGCTCTCAATGCGCTCTACATAGACTTTTTCAAAACCCACTTCCGAAAATTTTCATTTGAAAACACAAAACTGCAAATATCTCGCTAAATATTGACCCTACGGGGGTCAAAGTTGGCGCTTTTTGGGTCAGCTTTGGGAGGCTGTATCTCGAAAACGGTGATAGCTAGGGGTCTGGGTTTTTCAGCAAAATGTAGCTCTCAATGCGCTCTACATGGACTTTTTCCAAACCCATTTCCGAAAATTTTCATTTGAAAACACAAAATTCCAAATATCTTGCTAAATATTGACCCTACGGGGGTCAAAATTGGCGCCTTTTGGGTCAGCTTTGGGAGGCTGTATCTCGAAAACGGTGATAGCTAGGGCTCTGGATTTTTCAGCAAAATGTAGCTTTCAATGCGTTCTACATCGACTTTTTCAAAACCCATTTCCGAAAATTTTCATTTGAAAACACAAAATTGCAAATATCTCGCTAAATATTGACCCTACGGGGGTCAAAGTTGGCGCTTTTTGGGTCAGCTTTGAGAGGCTGTTTCTCGAAAACGGTAATAGCTAGGGCTCTGGTTTTTTTCAGCAAAATGTAGCGCTCAATGTGCTCTACATCGACTTTTTCAAAACCCATTTCCGAAAATTTTCATTTGAAAACACAATATTGACCCTTCGGGGGTCAAAGTTGGCGCTTTTTGGGTCAGCTTTGAGAGGCTGTTTCTCGAAAACGGTACTAGCTAGGGCTCTGTTTTTTTTCAGCAAAATGTAGCTCTCAATGTGCTCTACATCGACTTTTTCAAAACCCATTTCCGAAAATTTTCATTTTAAAACACAAAATTGCAAATATCTCGCTAAATATTGACCCTACGGGGGTCAAAGTTGGCGCTCTTTATGGCAGCTTTGAGAGGCTGTATCTTTTGAACGGTGATAGCTAGGGCTCTGTTTTTTTTAGCAAAATGTAGCTCTCAATGCGCTCTACATCGACTTTTTCAAAACCCATTTCCGAAAATGTTCATTTGAAAACACACAATTGCAAATATCTCGCTAAATATTGACCCTACGGGGGTCAAAGTTGGCGCTTTTTTTTCAGCTTTGAGAGGCTGTATCTCGAAGACGGTGATAGCTAGGGCTCTGTTTTTTTCAGCAAAATGTAGCTCTCAATGCGCTCTACATCGACTTTTTCAAAACGCATTTCCGAAAATTTTCATTTGAAAACACAAAATTCCAAATATCTCGCTAAATATTGACCCTACGGGGGTCAAAGTTGGCACTTTTTGGGTCAGCTTTGGGAGGCTGTATCTCGAAAACGGTGATTGCTAGGGCTGTGTTTTTTTCAGCAAAATGTAGCTCTCAATGCGCTCTACATCGACTTTTTCAAAACCCATTTCCGAAAATTTCCATTTGAAAACACAAAATTGCAAATATCTCGCTAAATATTGACTCTACGGGGGTCAAAGTTGGCGCTCTTTATGGCAGCTTTGAGAGGCTGTATCTTTTGAACGGTGATAGCTAGGGCTATGGTTTTTTCAGCAAAATGTAGCTCTCAATGCGCGCTACATCGACTTTTTCGAAACCCATTTCCGAAAATTTTCTTTTGAAAACACAAAATTGCAAATATCTCGCTAAATATTGACCCTATGGGGGTCAAAGTTGGCGCTTTTTGGGTCAGCTTTGAGAGGCTGTATCTCGAAAACGGTGGTAGCTAGGGCTCTGGTTTTTTCAGCAAAATGTAGCTCTCAATGCGCTCTACATCGACTTTTTCAAAACCCATTTCCGAAAATTTCCATTTGAAAACACAAAATTGCAAATATCTCGCTAAATATTGACTCTACGGGGGTCAAAGTTGGCGCTCTTTATGGCAGCTTTGAGAGGCTGTATCTTTTGAACGGTGATAGCTAGGGCTATGGTTTTTTTCAGCAAAATGTAGCTCTCAATGAGCTCTACATCGACTTTTTCAAAACCCATTTCCGAAAATTTTCATTTGAAAACACAAAAGTGCAAATATCTCGCCAAATATTGACGAAACTAAATAAGGAGATATATGCGCTGAAATTTACTCTATTTTATTGATAAATGTATGGATTTAGGGTTTTTTTTTTTGCAAATTCGTTCAATGTCGGAAAATGTGTGCAGTTGGTTTATAAACAAAAAAGTTTCTCTTAGAAAAACTTAAATTGGGGTCTCGGTTTATATGGCAGCCCCATGACCCTGTGATCCAATTTCGGTGATTCAAATATACAAACAACCGGCTAGCTTGAATACCCATCGAGTAAAACGCGTCGCAACTAACAGACAGACGGACATCTCCCAATCGACTCCCCAAGTTATGCTGATCATATACTCGTTTCTTCTTCCTTTAATGCGTTACAAACTTTTATACCTTTTCACTCTATGAGCGAAGGGTATAAAAAATTCACAAAATAATTTTAGCCGGTAAAACGGTCAAAGAAAATTAATTCCGGCTAAAAATCCGGCCAGCCGGAATTACAAATTTCTTCCGGCTAAACAGCGCGGTTTCCGGCTAAATTTGGCCGGAAAACGGCTAAATTGGCAACACTGAGTAGTTCATTAAAAACTAAATAAAATCAGTCTCAAATGCGGTTAGTGCATAAGGACCTCAGGGATAAGGTAGACCTTATTATCAATATGGCAAAAATTGATGGTTTTCGCGGCGAATATTAAAAAAGTGGAAAAAAGTTCGAAAAGTTAGTCGAAGAATACAAGAAGTAAAGCAGTTTTGGCAAAAAAGTTTAGAACTTTCCTTGGCGACGTCAAAAAGTATTGACAGTACAACAAAATTTTGGAGGGATAGTTTTTCTAGTTCCCGACCAGACAATGAAAACTCACAGAATATTTTGTTTTATTGATGAGATCGTAATAAATTTAATTGAAAACGACTCTTATCGTAATATATTTACTTCAAGAAAGAAATAATATGAGATACGCTACATCAATTCGCTATTCCCCATGGAGGCAAGAAAATCGAGGTCCATGTTTTTTTTTCATATTTTAGTTTCGTTCAGAAACACCAAATAACCGTTACTATGAGACAATTCCCATGTAAGAGATGTTTGTCAAGAGTCATAGAGTATTATGCTGATGAACCGATACCATTTAAATGGGGATTTCAGCAGGATATTAATCCTAACCATAACTCAAAATAAATTCACGCTCTGTGGCTCTCTTTGTTGAGTCGCACTCTACGATGCTAGTAATCTAGAGGTCCGGAGATCGAATCTCGGCGTGGTCCAGGAAATATATAGTGCTTGCAACATTATATAATATCCTCTATGCAATGTAACGTTGACTCGAAGTAGCCTATAAACGGCTGAGGGAACGCACCATGCCCCACAAGGGGTTACGGTACAGAGAGAGAGAGAGAGATATCTCAAAAACTGGTCAAGGATCTGTTTTAACCTAATTGAGTGGCTTTTCGCGTTGTTACTACAGTTAAATTGGATCGGGAATGTTTCGGGAGGGTTGATTCAACAAATTAAAAGAAAAGTTTGCCACAAAACGGACCAATAAGGGAATTTCATGGAAGTAACTGGATTATGGTATGTGTTGAAACATGCCGTAAGGATTATCTCCAGAGAACCAACAATTTTTGTTTTTTTTTTCGAAATAATGGGCCTTTTAGTGAGAAATAATAAAAGAAATCAAATTCGTGTCGAATAAGAGCATATTATTTCAATTAAAACCAGTTTTAATCAAATTAACTGAAATGTCCTTATTATTTTGTTCAGCCTTTTTTAGTTCAGTTCAGTTCGTACTTTTTCAAGGTAAATGAAAGCTGTTATTTATTATGATTGGCCAATTTACATATTATTTGATTCCCCACCAATTTAAATCCTTACATATGTTGTTTACTCAAATATCTATACTTGGCTACAGGGTGATAAGGAAAGTTCGTATGGGTGTACTTTTTTTGACCATATGTGTACGTACTTTTTTATTAAGTTGATTGTATTAATATTTGCAATAGGACAAGTTCTTATGTAGTTTTTTTTTTCAATTTATCTAAAACAGATGAGAACAAAAAAAGAAATACATCTTTATTCACACGACCGCTCTTTCCAATAATAACAATCTTAGTACATACTACAAGATGTCATGAAAGCAAAAACATATTGTCCCGGGCCTCAAGCTTCGATGATGTAATTGTACATACTTGTATTTTAAAAAAAATACTTATGGGATTTTGTGTTCTTTCTGAATGTAGGTCGATAAACTTTTCTCGGAATTATTGTCATATGTACGCTTCGACCGGCGAAGACGCCCGGTGGCAACTGTTTGATTTTCCGCATCACTGAAGGACACTTTTCATGATCATTGTGATGCTGAATAATTGATGGCCCATATTCGTTTTTTAATAGTTTATTGTGTATTTTTAAATTTCGCAGAAAAACCAACATGAATCACAAATGGAAACATATGGTTTCGGGTGAAAAAGTAAATGGGATAGAGGGTGGAATTTCATGTGGGTGTATGGGGATGGGGTTCTTTATGTACTTATAGCCGCGTTGTTTCAAATTATATTTTTTTTAATTAATTATTAATTAATTTTTTGTTGTTGTTTTTGTAATGTAGTAAAAATAATAATTATTTGTCATTTTGACTGTCTTGTTTAAATCTTGTATATTCTCTCTCTTCTACTTTCAGGTATGTACAACAATAAAGTGCAAGTGCATGCAATCAACTTTCTACTATATCCTTGGTATTATGCAATTATGTATGTATGTATTAAAATATGTACTCCGACTCACATAGTCAAATAGACATTAATCTGCTTATTAGGTTAGGTTAGGTAATGGGGCCGCCGGAATTGAGACCAGCGCACTTAGACCAGTAATAGGTCCATTGTGATACCGCCAGTGAGAGCCTTAAAAATTCAAATATTTGTTTGGAACCAGCGTGTACTGGCAATATATTTATTGATCTGTATTGGGCTCACATCTCTGAGATCATCCAGATCGTAAAAGTACCTACAACCAAGAAACCTTAAACGTTTCTCAGCCAAAGCCGAGCATTCACATAGAAGATGATGTACACTCTCCTCTTCCTCTTCATCCTCACAGCTTCTGCAGTAGTCGTTGTAAGGAATTTTGAGTCTCCTGGCGAGCTCTCCGATAGGACAATGCCCCGTTATAACCCCGACCACACTACGAATATGCATCCGGTCCAGTGACAATAGCATGGTAGAGCGGATAAAATCTAATTTCGTCCAGATCATCTTTGTTGTAGTACAAGTGCTACCATTGATCCATCTTGCGTTGGTTCTGCGCTCAGAATCTGCTGTAATTGCCAATTTGCAGTTGATAATAGGTGGTTTGATGCCCCCGCGGTCGACTTCAACTCTGCCAGCTGAAGCACTGGCTAGATGGTCCGCACAGCAGTTGCCTGCAAATCCACAGTGACCCGGAATCCAGCAGAGTGTTATGTTAAAAAAGCGACCCATCTCTTTAAGAACAAGGCGACACTTTTCAACAGTTTTGGATGCGATCAGTACCGACTCCAGTGATCGAATTGCAGCCTGACTGGCAGTATACAGAATGACGTCCCTTTCAGTTACGACGTGACTACCTAACCAAATTAGCGATTCCATAATCGCAGAGACCTCCGCTTGGAGGACACTGCAAAAATCAGGAAGACGAAAAGACAAACGTATGTCCAGTTGTTCCGAGTAAATTCCAATACCAACACCTGTGTTGGTCTTTGAACCATCAGTGTAAATAGAGATAGCTCCACTTGCCGGGGGCATATTATTATCCCATTGATCTCTCGACGGGATCAAGGTATTGTAGTTCTTACCAAAAGAATACTTGGGGATAGTGTAATCAGTCTCCAAAGGTAGCGTAAAGTTACCCAGTATCGATGAGTGCCCATAATCTAGTGGTCTCCATAGGCCAGTTTCCCGTAAGCGTAAGGCCGTGTTTGCAGCAAGTCGTTGTCCAAAGAGGTCCAATGGAAGCAGACCCAGTACCATATCTAATCCGGCTGAAGGGGTGGTGCGAAAGGCTCCTGTTATGACAAGAGAAGCCAACCTTTGTACTTTGACAAGCAAATTATAATAGGTGGTTTTGCTAAGTGCTGTCCACCAAACACTAACTCCGTATAGTAAAACTGGTCTGACAATAGTAGTATACAACCAAAATACAACTTTCGGTTGTAATCCCCAGGTTTTTCCGATAGCCTTCCTGCAAGAGTATAGTGCAATGGTGGCCTTGTTCACTCTTTCTTCAATGTTGGGCTTCCATCTTAGATTCTTGTCTAAGATGATACCAAGAAATTTTGCCTTATCAGCAATCACAAGTTGGGAATCCCCTAGCAAAGGGGGGTTAATAATAGGAATCGCTCGCTTTCTTGTAAAGAGGACAACCTCCGTTTTGGCTGGATTGATTCCAACCCCACTGAAACTTGCCCACTCCGCTAAAATAGATAGCGCGTTCTCCAATAACCCACTAAGGGTTTCAGGAAATTTACCTCTAACGGCGATAGCAACATCATCAGCGTAGGCAGTGACTTTGCATCCAATCCTTTCTAGATTCAAAAGCAATTGATTAATCGCTACATTCCAGAGTAAAGGAGATAAAATTCCTCCTTGTGGTGTGCCCCTACATACATACCTAGATACGGACGCAGTACCTAAAGTGCTGCGTATGCGTCTGGAAGTAAGAAGCTTGTTTACGAGGGTACATATTGGACCCTCAACATGTAAACCCTGAAGAGCATCTGTGATTGCCCTGGGTTTGATAAAGTTGAATGCGCCTTCAATATCTAAGAATGCGACCATCGTGTATTCCTTATGATGAAGTGATTTTTCAATATAACTTACCAGCGAATGTAAAGCTGTATCAACTGACCTCCCTTTCCAATATGCATGTTGTGACATAGATAATAGCTTAGGTGAGATAAACGTTCGTAGATGAGTGTCGATTAGTCGCTCCAGCAGTTTCAGCATAGTTGACGAGAGGCTGATGGGCCGCAGGTCTTTAGGACTAGCATGTGAACATCTGCTTATTAGAAATAATACTTCGGTTTGGCAAATAAAACTTTTTTTTTTATATTTTATGGAGTAAAACACTTAATTAAAATAAAAACTTATGTTCAGTCACATATGCACAAAATCAGAATGGGTTCCAAATGTTAGCAAACATTTTTTTTTCATATGCTTAAATGGGAAATATGAAATCAAAAGTTGTTTCTTGCTACTTCTTTGGTACATAATTTGCTATTAAATGTGCCATAAGTGTATGCAGATACAAATGGCCATATTTAGATTTAGCTTTTTGCCTACTTCTATTAGAATGTTTATTATTACATATTACGTATTTTCTGTTTTCGGCCTGTTTGATTCGGTTTCATTCTTTTGACGGTTGGTATGCCATAAAGTTCAAATCACACAGAAGTAGATGTGGTATCCTTGAATACTGAGAATATGGAGGTGCGTGGTGCCAACTATACGTAGATGCTACATACTCGTACATGTAGTCATCTAAAATTAGGCATATGAATATGAATTCTTAAATCCATCGCAAATGTGTAATTATATATGAAATAATCTTATCTAATTAACCGTTTAAGCTTGGTCACCCCTTTTGATTTTTTTTTCTTATTTCGCATTTTTTTTTTAATTGACCCCCGGCTTCACTTAGTTTTGCACTTTGCGTTTTTTGTCGCATATGTAAGGCTGCAACTTCTGAATGCGACAAATTTCAGCAAAATGTCAGCCGCAACATGCTCCAATCCAATCAATGTTAAAATAGCCTAATTTGGCAATTCTTTGATACACAATAATTTTCTATTTTTAACTCAATAATACCATATGGTTACGATCTGACTCCATTTATAAACTCATTAAAATGTAAAAATCTCAAATGTTTTAAATGATTAAAATCTTTCCAAGGAAATGCAAATTTTGCATACACTCTATAATGCAATTCACGTTTTGTCGACGCAATTTTTCTGTTCTTTTTCATCTTAATATTTTAGTTTAAAGTATAGGCAGGCGCCAATTGACTGCGTCGTTGAGCGACCGATGAAAATATTGTATATGTATATATTACGTACATAAAAAAGAGATTTATTGGTTTTTGCAATACCATCTCAGACCGCGATGAATGTAAATCTATGTGCATTGAGCTTTTTTTTTTAATTTTTTTAATGAATTGTAGGTGGCGAACGAAATGGTATCTTTAAATATGGTTTAATGTCATCGTAAAAATGGCAGCGGTAAATGTTTTGGACAAAGTAAACTTTTCAGCTGCAAGTTGTTTTGGTTTAAGATATGGACCGGGCTACTGTTCTAAAACTGCGTGGGGATCATTTAGAGAGCACAATATGGTTATTGTATCGTTACTTCTACAAATCTGAAGTAAATACGTTCTGCAAATACACATGTTCCTACATATTGGGAAATTTCGGAGACGTTTTGATATTTCTCCCAAATACGAAGATCCAACATTTTCGCAACGGACAACTTTAGATTCAAATCTGTGTCGAGAGCAACTGCATCCTTATATATTTTACGCATAAAGGGATAATAACAACATTTTGATTATACAGGGTGTCCCATTCATGGTGGAGAATATTTTAATGGTAGGTAGTGTGGCTCATTTGGAGAAAATTAATGTACAACGGGACCCCTCTATTTTTAACCGTTACAATGTTATAGCAAAATGCACGACTTGCTGAACTAAATCAAAATTTGCCACACCACCAATCATTTCATCCGAGATATGACTTCACTTTCTGAAACTACATAAAATTTCCAATAAAACGACACCTGGCCCGTTACGAAGTTGCTCATATCTTCCGAGATACATCCGTTCAAACTTTAAAAAAATTTTAAAATTGCATACGATTTTATTATTTGAATTTTTTATGAAAAAAACAATTTTACAATTTCTTTAAAGTTTGAACGGATGTATCTCGGAAGATACGGTATAGTAGACGCACATAAGTCTGTCGTATTAACACAAAAAAAAGACATGGCCCGATGATGTGTGCATTGCCCAAGGCACCTGTATCACAAGCACGATTTTAAAAATTTTCACATCTTCCAATAAATTTCTGGAAAATGTATTGTAGTTATTTGAACTGTCCTTTTAATTTTATTTAGTTGCTTTTACCTTTACCCTTTAAACGTATGAAGATTTATGCAATTTCGGCTTTTAAGGATTTTTACAATTTTTTCCATTGATCTTTATAAAATCGAATTTCAAATAACCCGAATATAAAAACCAAAAATACATACACGATGTTTCCTAATATTTTTTCCTGGGATACCGTTTGAGTTACAAAATCCCGCTAACCAATGGCAAAAAAAGAGTTAAATTAAAAAAAAAATGTGTTAACAATAAAAAGGGATGTCAAATTTTTATGCCACATCCCAATTTAATATGATGGACATCCTAAATATATGTACATACTTACATATTCGCTAAAAATAGTAAACTTAATAATTGAGAAAAAATGCGTACCTTTCCGCGAGCCGCATGCGGCTCTTTAGCTCATTCAGTGCGGCTCTTCAACGAGTGGCACCATATTTTGTATTTATTATTTCTTATGAAGAGCAAAGTTTGCGGGTTGAGTCCAGAAAACTCATTTCTCGTTTAGTATAAAAAAAAACATTTGTTATATTCATACGTATTTATTGAAATAAAATTTTTTTTTACATTAATGGGAAGAATGAGCTTGCATCTTCTGCGAAAGTTCCGAAACATTAGGATTGTATGTCGTTGTTTTTAGTTTTAAGCATGATTCTAGGTTTTCATCGGTGAGACGATTTCTTAAGTTATTTTTGATAAGGTTCATGCTTGAAAATGACTGCTCGCACGAATAAGTGGACCCAAAGAAACACAAAATGGCAAATGCGTATTTTTTGACCTGATCATACGAATTTGGGATACTTTTCCATGTGCTGAAAATAATCATTTCTTCTGTCTGCAGACTATCAAGTAGAGACCACTTATGAGCAGCACTTAACTCACATTTGGTTTTGCTAAGATCTTCCAATTCAACAGAAAGACGCTCAAATTTAGAACTCCACAGTTTCTTATTTTTCAAGTCTAACAGTTGTATTTCAAATGCGGCAAGATCGATCTCAATAAATGGACTGAACTTATGGCGATGTTTGATGTGAGTGGCTTCTTCACGAAGGCTAACGTTTCTTTGTTACTTCTAAATTCAGCAAATCTCTCCGAAAATGCATCTTTCATTTTCAAAACTGTCATTTTGAAGAATTTTTTGTCGATTATCGCCTGAGTTTTTTGCCGATAATTTAACATGTGTGGAAAGTGAATAAGGGTTTCTCTTTCCAAGTCTTGCGCGAAAAGAGAAAGTTTACATTCAAATGAAATTACTTCTTCCAACATTGAAGAAAGGGTATTGCCTTTTCCCTGTAGACTTCGGTTAAGGATATTGAGATTAGATGTCAGATCCACCATAAAGTAAAATTTCTGGGTCCACAGATCGTCCGACAACTCTTCAAAAACAATTGCTTTTTGCTGAAGAAATTCTTTGACTTGTGGGAAAAGGTTTGCGAAACGTTTTAATACGTTTCCTCGAGAGAGCCAGCGGACTTTGTTATGCATTAACAAATCTGAATATTCACTCCCAACTTCCGATAGGAACTCTTTGAAATTTCTGTGATTAAGAGCCTTAGCCAAAATAGTATTTACAATTTTGATCACAACATCCATGACATTTTTTATTTCGTCGGGAAATTGATATAAATGAAGCACGTTTAATATCGTTCACTTGTTGATTAGTTATATCTACAGCCATTTTCGAAGCCCTATCACTAACCGTTTTAGCAGAAAGGGGCATGTCCTTTATTTTTTTGAGAATTTCCGATTTGTTGTTAAAATTTTTAAATAACTCTTCTGATGCGCTTAGAAAGCACGTTTTAATGAAATCTCCATCTGTAAAGGGCTTTCCTCTTTTGATAATTTCATGGCTTACAACGAAACTAGCAATATTGGTATTATTTGACGATTGGACCCATTGTCCGAATATTGAAGTCGATTGCTGGTTCTTTCTGGATAGTTCCTCGACAGCTTTTTTTCTTGAATCACCAGGCGGATATTTACTAGCGAAAGTTGAATGCTTCGAAGAAAAGTGTCTTTCCAAATTCGACTTCTTGTTATTTGCTAATTTCTCTTGGCATATAAGGCATACCGGAAATCCGACAGAATTTGGTATAAAGCACAGATAAGAAAAACTACTAGTTATTAGTATGTGTATAAAGGCAAACGATTCCGTCCACTCAGCCCTGAACTCACGGTTTTCATCTTCAACTTTTCTTTGCTTTCGATTTGAGGCCATCTTTAAGAAAAACACCTAAAATAATATGGGAATATTTTAGACTTACAAAAATCACGGCGGTTAGGATTATGTGTCTCATAATAACATGAGATAGGAATACCTACGATAGCTATAGTTTCTAACTCTGCGTGGGGTTTTTCGTTTCTCTCAAATAACGACTGAACTTGTCTAGTTGCTGAAAAATGTACATATTTTAGGTTCATTTTAAAGCCTTGGACATAAATTGTAGTCTCAAAGGAATAACTTTCAGGTGAAGAACAGAAATTTGTCCTTTGCTCGACAAACAGCCAACATTAAATATGAAAGATCCCTTGAATTACAACAACAAACATTTGCAAAACTTGCAGTGAATGGGAAAGTGCAAATGCTACACACGGATAACAATGCACACGTCCAAAGTTTCAAATAGTCAGCCCTGGTATGAATTTTTCCTTTGACAAGAAAAATACGAGCAAAAATAACGGATCTTACGAGCTCACATTCCTGCTTGTAAGATGCGTATCTTGTACACAAAATTTGCGATATGGGTGCAATATTTCGTGTAGTTGGGACTACAAGTAATATATTTGCAACTAAGCTGTGCTTCTTTTGCAAAAATTTCGGAAGGTACATAATTTCCTTATTCATATTATTATCAATCTTTTGTGACATCAACAGGAAAGTAATATAACAAATTGATAAAAATACAAATTTCAAAGCGGTAGGTATCTACTGTGTGGGAGAAATGTGCCCTTTCGCAGGGACATTCAAAAATGGCAAAGTAGCTTTAAAAAAAAGTATCTTACACACTTTTATTTCCGATCCTTCACTTACTTTGAAACTCAAACTTTTTGAATTTAAATGAAATTAGACATACAAAATAGGAGTTTCAAGTTCAAACGTACACATGCAAATAGGATGCATAGTAACTCGGAATAGACAGACAGACAGATTCAAATAATTATGCATACATATATGTAATTATTTTTAACAATTTTCTATCGATAGTCGTAAATAAAGAAATTTCAATAAATCAACTTAAGGAATCCTCTTAAAAAAAAATGATTGGCTCTTTGGATCCACCAAATTAGTATATACGGCTAAATTTGGCTCTTTGGACAAATAAGTTTGCCGACCACTGCCCTAGTGCGTCCCTGTTCATTTTGCAACACCACTACATCGACAACACCAACGACAACAATTCCACACCGCACGGAAATGCCACAATTCAAATTGGAATCATACTCGCCGCGCCACCCTCGCGTTCGTGTGTTGTCTTCTTCCAGCAAGAACTTACCAACTACCATCTACCTACCATACCATGGCGTTCTCAACCCACGTGCTTGTTGTTGTTGCAATCTTCTTCCTTCAGCTGGCACGGCATAGGGTATAGCATAGGCACACGAGCACAGCAGCAGCAGAGATCGAAACAGACGCAAACAGACGATGATGAGCAACTCCATGTAATAGATTGGAAGTAGCAACAACGGCACAATGCATTTTAAATGGCGTCATTTTAGCACCAAATGGATTTTGCTTCCAACATGATGCTGCCCATTTCAAATGAATTGTTCCGCTGCTGCAGTTGCTGCATTCAATCTATTTCAAGCATCAGTCGGCATTTTGGTTTGGAAATGAGTCATCCGGTCGCTACCACACTTGTATTTGTATATCATGTCTTGCAACATGATGCAGACCACTTGAGAGTTGTAAACATTTCATTACCACAACGGCACAATGGGTACGAAACGAAAGATGGAATGAACACGTGTTGTCTCACTCTCTCTTTGGGGTGATATTTGTGTCATCTCTTTCACATGTTGGAGAAAAATTGAGAGCAGAATCTCACTAAATGTGCAACATGGTACGGAATGGAAATGGAACGTACAAATTGAACAATGTTGCCGAAGCGGTTGTGTTTTATCATCAGTTCAGTTCCAGGAACATTGTCTCTTGGTCTGGTCGTGTTTTCGGGGGTGGTTTTGTGTGGCCATAACTTGTGCGTTGTGTGCTTCTATTTGCAATTAGAATATTTCAATTGGTAAATACCTTTTGTGCAAACGCAATCGGATTCTAATTCGAACGTAATGGCGACCACAAAATTCAAGTGCTTAGGCCCTTTGTAGGGACTAGAATGTAAAGTTCTGGTGATTTGTGAATTGATTATGAAAAGTGCGAGTCTCTTTGTGCCATGATGATGATGATGATGGAGCAGCAGTGAAAGAACGCCATTCGGGCGGACGAGAGTGAACAGTGTGTGTGTGCGATTTCGATGTTCTACTATGGGCGAAATGGATTAATCGCGCGATTAAAGTTCTTATGCCGAAATCGTTCGTGAAACGAAAACAGTGAGAAAAAGGGCAAATTTTGTTTTAGTTTGGTTCTAATTTATTGTGGACTAACAAACGTCGAACGGGACAGAAAGGATCGCACGCAGACAGTGTGTGCGCCAACATTCCCGACCCAGAACATCCCAGGAGTACTATGGATTACAGCTTCTCGGATTATGATTCTTCGTCTATTTATTCTGATGAGTCGGTAAGTTTTCAGATATGTATGTAATGTAACTTGCTTTGCTGGTCCAATATTACCATGGTAGCTTAGGAGAGTATAATGTTGGTCCTTGTCGTAGAACATGCATTTAAACCTGCCAAGTATTAATCAGTATTGCTCAGTGGCGCCGGAACGAATTTTGTATTGGGGGGGCAAGATTTTTTTCTCAAATTCATATTAAATCAAGCGGTCACCATATACAATTTTTGGGGGATCCAAATTCCCTGTTCGATCCCTGTGAACATGAAGAAGGATTAGATGTGTCAGACGTTTTTGTGTCATTGTTGAATGTAGCCATGTTTAAAGAAGTCGTAAAGCACTGAAAGATCTTTCTGATGATACTGCTGATGCTAGAACCGTCAAGAGTATGTTACTAGCCTTATTAACTTGAAGTGCTCAATATATTTCGAAAGTGGTCAGCAATTTCGGCGCAACATGTAAGTGAAGCTCCCGGCATATTCAACAATATCGAAATCGAGCATAGCAACCCAATCTTACTGTGAGATTCTCTACCATCGTACGGTTTTCTTACAAGGAGAATGAAAAACTTCCTCGTTTTCGTTGATCAACGGTTAATAGTTTCACTATCATTGGTCTTGTCCTTAATTTGAGGTACCCTTGCTAACGAAGATGAAATTAAAATGAAATGATCATGTAAATACTCGTAGTATAGGTACATGCACTAGATGCACGTATGCAACTTTCTGCGAACCAAATATTCTATCATGAAAAAAAAAATATCCACTAGAACAGGGGTGTCAAACTCAAAACCTCGCCGGGCCAAATATCATTTTCTTCCGGATTGAGCGGGCCGCTGCATAAAAATTTCGAAAACATTTATAGAAAATTTATTTCAAGATTATTACAGAATTACAGAATATTACTTTTTAAAAATGAATATAAATCTCAGTCGCTAACAACCTCGGGACATGGAAAAATTGGACTACCTAAAATAGAGAAACTGGAAATATTTTGAAAATGTTCTTCAAACAAATTTCACTCCTTAGAAAATGTTAAAACAACAAGATTTTGTAAATTAATCAGTAACCACTCTCTGAGAATTTATTTCGGACAGCTGATCAAAACACTATATAGCACTGTAAATATCTGTACATTCTTGAGAGCCTAAATTGATCGCTAACATACACGAATTTCGGATGTTAAGGTGGCTAAAAACAGACAAACATTTATTGTTATGTGGTGGAACAAATGTTTCCTATGGCAAAGCTGAATAAGCTGCACCAATTCACCTCGAATAACCGTCAGCAAATTGTTTGTAGAATGGAGAAGAAAATTTCAAATTCAAGCACTGGCTTCTTCACCGTTTGTAGAAATTTCTTAAACTATAGCTCAACACCAATATTTAATTATAGCGCTTTTGTGCCGATACATTGTGTCTCTTCGACCTGGCCGCGGGCCACACAAAACTACGCGAGTTTGACATGTCTGCACAAGAATTAAATTGAATATGTACATTGTAAATGTATAAAAATATAAAATAAATTATTCTTAATTTTTAATATAGTGCAATATATGTATTACTAATTGCCCCTTTAGTCAAAATATTGAGGGGGCAGTTGCCCCCGCTGCCCCCCCTGTTCCGGCGCCATTGGATTGCTAAATGAAACTGCACTCTAAGGCCCGTATTTATGAACATTCCTTAACTTAAGGAGACTTTTTTGTCTGCTTTGACCAGGGTTGTGCTTTGTTCCTGAGTCACCGCCGCTATGCGAAAGTCCACAGGTCAAGGAGACCTTGGGTCAAGGATGCCGAAATTCAATAAATTAAATGTCATTCCCATACTTTTTCATAGAAAAAAAAGTCTCCTTAAGTTAAGGAATGTTCATAAATACGGGCCTAAGGCTCTCCTCACACTGGAATTTTTCATATTTAGGACTCAAAGGCTGTAAGTCTTTTTTATTTATTTTGTTAATTTTAAGAGTTATCCTGGTAATCAAATTGATCGTAAAACATAAAATATACATGCTTCCTATATACAGTAGAACCCCTATATTCCGAACCCAGCATTCATAAAGCATATTTTTCATATACGTATTTGTCTAATACAACAACAAATTGTCAGCTAAAACCTCTGCAGTAACTTGAACGGCTCGTAAATTTGAATTGGTTTTGCCTGGAATTGTTCATGTTATCGCGAGTATACTGTATATAAAATTGATTAATTTGCTTTAAAATAATTCAATTTCAGCATTACTACCGTCTCCCGGTAATGCTGAAATTGCCGTCATCCAAATGGTGTCAACACGGTCTGTGGCTCACTTGGTTGAGTCGCACTCTACGATGCTAGTAATCTAGAGGTCCGGAGATCGAATCTCGGCGGGGTCCAAATTTTCCGTACTTGTGCGGATAGGAAATATATAGTGCTTGCAACATTATATAAATACACTCCGAAATGATATGCAATATAACGTTGACTCGAAATTGCATATAAACGGCTGAGTTATTGCACATGGGGCTATACGGTACTGGAGAAGGTGGGGTCCGGTCCCAATCAATCCGGATTATCGGAACTCTACTGTATACTTAGACGGAGATGTTTCCTTCAATGTTTTACAAATCCATGAAAAATAAAAGTAAAAAGCAAATATATTTTTCCCATACTAATATTGCAAAAGTTGATAGCGATCGCTTCAACTTCCAACTTCTGTTTACACGGCAAACAAGTCAAACGACTTGTGTGAATGCTCAAAAATTTAAGAGTATATTGTCTAGTGTAAACAGTCTTATGACAAGATGAAGAAAAAAGTGTCGGTCATACAAGTCGGCCGACAAGTTGCTGTGTATTCTCGATGGTATCATGTTGACAGTCTATAAGGGTTTTTTTTCACTCGGCTATATTAAAGTCTCGACATAGTTGACCCAAAGTGGCGACTTAATTTGACAAAATATGAGGGTTATTAAAGGTACATTTTTCTCGACACGACTGCACGACAGCGACTCGCTCATTCCATATAAAAACTCGTTTTTAAAATGAGAGGAAAACGAATTTTTATATGGAATAAGCGAGTCGCTGTCGTGCGGCCGCGTCGAGGACAACGTACCTTAAAAAAGTTTCTAGAAAACAGATGAAAACGATTTTTTTATTTTCAAAAATGGCTTTATTTTCAAAATATTCGCCATGAGCTTCTATACACTTTAGCATGCGCTCAAACCAATTATCGAAGATTTATTTTCCACTTCGACGGAGACATCTCCAAAACATGGCTTCTGAACGCTTCAACAGCTGTTCCGGGCGAAGAAAACCATTCACCACGTAATTTATTTTTATAAATGGGAACGAAAAAAAATCATTCGGTGCCAAGTCAGGGCTGCCAGGCGGATGACCCGTAAATTCAATGTTTTGACCGGTTAAATAGGCACTAGTTTGAACTGATGTGTGTGAGCTCGCATTGTCATGATGAAGAATGATTCGTCTTCTCGTGTTCGTTTGGCGAATTTCGCCGAAGACTTCGGAGAAAAATGGTCGTGTACCACTCGAAATTGACCGTACTACGTCCCTCAAGTGGAACAATGGCCACAAGGCCCATTCGGCCGAGGCTTCTTCTTCCTTGCCTCGTTCTTTATACCGCTCCATGGTTTCGCGTTGCTCGATCTGCAGTGTAGGCACATCGCCCGTTTTGGCGATAATATCTCAGCATATTTCTACAGGCAGCTCTATCTTGGATCGTGTCATCGCCGAGACCAATGCGTTGTTGTTGCTTTTTCATTTGACACATCCAGGTGTTCTTCAGTCTGCCTCTGGTCTTGGGTCCATCAAGTGGAACTTCCATTGATATCGCTTTCTTTGCTGGGTGCTCAGGCGGACGCCGTTGAACATGGCAATACCAATCCATTTTACATGACATGCGTAACATTTTCATTTCAGTCGCTGTCATTTCTTTCGCGTAACTTTCATACATGGTCCAGCATTCTGATCCATACATGAGTGCGGGACGTACAACCGTTTTGTACAACTTGCCCTTTAGCTTCAGTGGCATTTTCTTATCGCAGAAAACTCCAGAGTTTTCGGCCGAGGCAACAGGACACAATTTGCCTCGCAGTGCTTCGTGCGCGAACAACTTTTGTTGGATTGGGCTCGTCTTGGAACACCCACACGGTCGACTGCTGTTTAGTTTCCGGCTCATAATCATAGATCCATGATTCGTCACCGGTGATGATTTTATTCACGTCATTTGATGCACCGTTATGGTATTTTTTTTATCATTTTTCTGCACCAATCGACACGAGCCTTTTTTTAGCTATTGTCAAATTACGCCCACGTTTGAACTCGTTAAACCAGTTATTAATTGTCGGACGAGATGGTGTCTCATCCCCAAATGCAAAATGAAGCCTATCGAATCATTGTTCTTGTGATAATCCAACTTTAAAAGCGTAGAAAATCGTTGCACGAAAATTTTCACGTGTTAATTCCATTTTTTTTTTGCTAAATTGACTTTTTTAACTAACTGTAACTTACACGAGTATCACTTGTCATCAAAGTGTTCTGACAGGTATATACTAAAAAAGGTCAAGCTTTCTGATGGAAATAACATATTTAACGAAAACGTTCTAGAACATGCCTAATCTAAAAACTTTTTTGGTAGCCTACGTAGTCGTAAGAGCCTTTGAGTAGTGTGTGTAGTCTCTTATTTTCCCAGCTCATAATATCCGAGTTTCCCAGCCTAGTTTCCCATTTTCACGCATGTTTCCTCTCCCTAGATTGAGGAAGCTCTCAACAGGGCCTATAGAGGCCGACCACTCAACAGGGCCTATAGAGGTCCTGTTAAGTGGTCGGCAGAAAATATTGCAGATCAGGAATATAGCTTTCCATCATGGTCCTGGCTCATGATGGTATTGGAATCGAGAGGTATTTTGTTCATTAAAATCAACCAGTTCGTGTTGTACCATGGTGAAAGAGCTGAAAGGCTATGCTTTCCCAAGGAAACGTTATTGTCCACATCCACGCTTTTAATTTCACCCAAGAATTAAATCACGAAATCCTTTGATGAAATGGAAGGCCACATAGAGCTAGGCGCTCCATAAACAAAGTATTAGGTCTTGTTCATTATTCAGTCATACTTAATGGTCGCCACATTCTTGACAAATACTACCTGTATGGGGCTAGAAACACTATAGAAACACTGAAGGCATAATAATTGTCAACTTAATCTATTTCCGGGAATAAGAAGATGGTAACAATGATATACTAGACCAGGATTGCCCAACTTGATATTCGAGGGGGCAGCTTTGTTTATTTGAAAGTCAATGACGGGCCAAATTGCATAGTCGAGAGAGGCCGTATGTCGGACAAACCAGAGACCATACGTGTAAAACTCGGAACCCATGGGCTGCATGCGTCAATATTTCCTGGGGCCCAAGTCGAAGGAATCCGTTATGTATCCAGAATCACGAAAAACTTGAACAGCAATTGAGTTTGAAGACGCGCAAATAGCCAGTATTTTGCCATATTTGTATGTGCTTGAGTCCGAGCCATTTCAGAGATGATCAAGCAGGCATATAAAAAATTTATCGATTTTAATCTTGATAAAAGCTGATTTGGCGCCGCCCGAATTGGGGCAAATTCAGTAAGTTTCGGCCATATGATTATATGTAACGGTTTGTCCTTCTGGAAGATATAAGGACTGCCCCGAACTATGGCATACAACATGACATCCGTGGCATTATCCCTGCGTCAATTAAACCTTTATTATTTCCCATAAACTGCTGGCAGTAATGTTGAAATCAGCTGCCCATAGGTTGACGCCAAAGTTTTTGATTACTTTTTGCAGCAATTGTGGTAGAAAAACTTAACAAATTTTGTGGACGGAGGTCTTAGTTCTGACGAAAATTCTACTGTCAAAGTTTACTATGAAAACATCTACAGTCGGTAAAAAAATATTCCAAATTTTAAAATTCATTTTTATGAAAAAATATTGAGATGATTCACATTCATGGCTCTAACACAGGGGAGCTTCAGCAAATTGCTTAAAGTAGATGATGGGACAGCTTCAGAATCGGGCAGAGTTCCTCTAACAATTCCATCTATTCGTCAGAAGTTTCATACCGCTCTGGAAAAGAATTGATGTTCGCGACTATATTGCTTCAATAATAATAAATTATAGAAGTTCAGCACGATACTAATCTACAGAGTATACCGGCTTACATTTGACGTTCCACAGTTGTCAGGTTTTGGCTCATTGCTTTGAATCATTTCGGCATTCAAACATTTACGTAGTAGAATCCAAAATTGTTGAGAAAAACACACTTCCAGTTATCCGATTGAATTCATTTAAGTTTTATTTTTCAATGTAACTCCCCTTTACTTCAATACAACGATGAGATCGTTTAATAAGATCCTGCATCCCTTTCAAAAAATAGTCCGCGGGTTTGTCTTGAAAATGGTCCAAAACAGCATCTTTCAGTTCCTTCTCAGTCTCAAATGTTCGTCCTCGGAGGTC
Organism: Microchrysa polita; assembly: GCA_949715475.1. Classification (NCBI taxonomy): domain Eukaryota; kingdom Metazoa; phylum Arthropoda; class Insecta; order Diptera; family Stratiomyidae; genus Microchrysa; species Microchrysa polita. The sequence goes on along the minus strand of OX454418.1, from coordinate 5,436,523 downwards.
CTTTTTAATTTTGGGAACAGGAAGTAGTCACTTGGGGCCAGATCTGGGCTGTACGGGGGGTGTTCAATTTCTTCAAAGCCGCATTTGACCACAGCAGCCTTGGCCACCGCGGCGCGGTGTGAACTGGTGCATTGTCGTGAAGAAGCTCCACCCCTTTCGCCAGTTTTCCATACCGTTTCTCCACGATGTTGGCCCTCAATTGGGTCTCAATATCAGCATGATATTTCCCTGTTACTGATGTGCCCTCTTCCTTGAAGTCAATCATTATAATTCCCTTGGAATCCCAGAAGATGGTGGTCATAATCTTTTTCCGGCTCTGCTGCACCTTCGCCTTCTTGGGGCGCTCCTCATAAGGCCTCCTCCATTCCATGGACTCCCTTTTGGTCGTGGTATCATAGTAAAGGACCATGGTTTCGTCTCCTGTCACAATTCTGTTGATAATTGCATCCGAGTCGGCGCGAAACAGCTCCAAAAAGTCTTTCGAACATTTCATCCGCTGCTTCATTTGATCTGCTGAGAGGAGTTTCGGGATCCATCTTGGCGAGATCTTCCTCATCCCCAAATGGTCGGTAATAATTCTTTCGACGGTGGTTTTTGATAGACTTGTCCTTTCTGCAATCTCTGATAACTTTGGCCGTCGATCACTCAATACAACTTCCTCGACTAATTGGACGTTTTCTTCGGTGGTCTCAGTTATTGGGCGTCCGGTGCGGGGTTCACCAAAAACATTCGTCCTTCCTCGCTTGAATTCCAAAATCCACCGGTAAATAGTCGCCTGGGATGGTGAAGAGTTCATCTCGAATCTGGGACGCCGTGTATCCTTAAAAAAAAGGAATTCAATGACCGCGCGGTACTTTATCTGCTCCATTTCAAATACGAAATCAGAATGCGACACAAATAATTACCTAGCCGGGCCCTTGATTGCACAATTGAACTCATGTTTAGTCCTGTTATGACCGAAGAGTTGTTCTATCGAATAGCGGTAAAATCAATTCAATCGGATAACTGTAAGTGTATTTTTCTCAACAATTTTGGATTCTACTACTTACGTTGGCATTACGGATCTTCTTACGTTTGCTGATATGATATCACGGTTAAGGAAGTATAGCCAAAAATCATGTATTAAATTTGTGGCCCGGAATTCATTCAAAGTGGCTGGGAAAATTTCAAAATGAATCTATGCCAATGGCCTTTCCAGGAACTCATAGTGACTGAAAAAATGCTGTGTTTCAGATTGTATACAAATAACGTGTACATGTGTATAATTAAGTTCGTTACAACACCACTATGCTAAAAACACACACTTCAAAGTCACACCATCAACTCGCCTCGATACAATCGCACATCTTGCGTCCAGATGAATGCAATCCAATTTAACGACACTCAAAAGCAATTTATGCCCACAAAATACATTTCGGTTCATTCAGAACATATCCTTAATTTCGTTTGAAGGACGAACGGGTTTCTTAAATTTCCAACAACAAAATGAAAATAAATCCAATTTGTACGGGTTACTCATTGATGGTGCGCGATTATAAATCATATCTCTCTTTGACCGGGTTCAATTATCCCTAAATGGGTAATATACAACCTAGTGTTTGTTGGCAATGGTTGAGGAAAAAAACAAATAAACATTCTTCAACCATTGCCCATCGAATGTTCAAAACAGTTCATTTAAAAATGAAATAAGAAGGAAATATTTCATCCGACAGGACAGGACCATTTATTCTAATCAATTGCTTCGATCCCTTTTTTTCTATATGGAAGGAAGAAACGGCGCTCTCAATTTAATCGATTTGAAACCTTGAGCGTTTTTACGGGGGCGAATAGCGATAGCACTCCCGCTCATCGTGTTGCCATCGCGTCCTTATCATGTTCTGATTTATGACACGATCTGTTTGAATAGTTTTGGGCAAACAAACAGTTCATAATGTATAGAGTTTTCGTTTGATTCTTTTTTTCTCAGGATTTACTAAAACTAAAAAGGGACAAGAGTTTAGGGCGGAAGATTTAAAATGACGTTCAGGATTATTTTTTGAGAATTTATAGTTTGTTTTTGGAGTCAGTAATCCTTAGGGCGGATATGATGGTTTTCTTAGTAGATACATATTTAAGTTGCGTATGAGAATTCATCGCTTAAGGCTTTTTACAGTGGCGACTCTATTTTAAACAGTTTGAAATAAAAAGTAAAAATTAAATATCATTTAAATTTTAATTGGGCAAAGTGAAAATTATAAAATAATTGAATATGTAAATAAATTTCTGTAATTATTATTAATTATTAAATACATAATTTACACTACCCTAACGCGGCTACACAGTTTCGAATTGGTTCAGACACAAGATTTTCGTCTTTCTATGCCTCTTCCACAGTGGACTCTTTTTAGATTTCGTGATAAATGTAAAAAAAATATCTGTATACCCTAGAGCCTAGACAAAATTCAAAGAAAAAAAAATGCTGAGGATTGTACAAAATAAACAATTTTGTTCCCCAAGACACAATCATGAAGAAAAATAAGCAGTTGTCCTATATAGGGTACAAAATCATTGAGTTCATTGAATATTGAATTTCGTAAACATTACAGTCCGGAGGGAAACGTCTGGATAGGTAAACCATTTACCCAAACGACAGCAAAACTTCAGAAGGCCAGTCCGAAATTTCGCTTATCGTCTATAACGCAATTCTCTGATAAAAATTTAGGAATTCAGCGAAGAACCTACGCATAATTGGCAAAATACCAGTACTTATCAGTAAACCAACGAAATTATGAAAATGTTTCTTTTTTTCTTGTTGCCTTTGTTCATTGCTTCCGACAATCGCGCCTATGTGCGGTTTAGTCTGATACTGATATCAAAAATCTTAAACTATTCCCTAAGCTTCCAAGGTAATCGCTTGTTTGTATGTGACATTCAAACAAAATTGAGTGTTGTCGATATCATCACTAAAAATACACTTATGGGCTTATCAGTTGTGGCTTGGAAGAACTGTACAAAAAAAATTAACAGAAAAAGAACATGAGTTCTGTGCGCCACACTCTTGCAATAAATAAATCTGTTCGACTATTTTTTATTTTTTTTGGTATGTTATCACCATGAATGGTTGAAAAATAGGTTGACACTACACATACTTACATATTGAAAAAAAAACCGAGAGTGTCAGGCGTCACAAAAACATGCATATTGTATATGCGACACGCATTCCCGAAACAACGCCCATCAATATCCATTTATCCCGAGGAACCAAGGTTTCATATTTCATTTTTTCACTTTCGTCTAATGGCACCTAATGACATATTTTCACGCAATATATATAGAATGTACTGCGTACTTTTCCTGTAATCTGGCAATACTTATTCTATTGAGTATTTTCAGCGATTGTATAGGGCGGATTACGATAAAATGCAAAAAGCCTCGAGGCAAACGCGCTATGCGACTTTTCATCAGGACGATGAAAATTCAATTCGTTTAGTTGAATCGTTCGTATATCTATTCAGGCGATTTTGCTTTTTCAGCGCGGGAGTTTGAGAATTGTATGCTAAATTACTATGGTGGTGTTGGCAGTGTTGTGTTGAGTTGAAGGGTCTATAGTTGTATAGGGGGTTATTAGAAATTAGAGCACCTATACAATTTCTAAAGAAGCGGAGGGCTACGGTGAATTATGGCAGCCTATGGCTACTATTAAGGTCCTTTGAATATTCCAGGAGGTGATTTATTTTCACGGCGAATGAAAAAATAATAAATTCATGACGAAATTATGGCTGTTAATTGCGGACGCTTGTTGGCGTTGGGAATTGGCAATACATAGTGCTGGTTTGAGGAATATTTTTAATTAATATTAGAGGAGTGAGGTGGATGTGCTGAAGTAGTAAAAAAAAATGCTGGAAGAATTAACTGATTTATTTGAATTAATTAATTTTTTTTGGACAGTTTTTCTTTCCATTTTAATTCTCTCTCAAATCCAGTAATTCCCAGCAGATGCGATCAGGAGCTCATTTAGTAGCAACGCTTCTGCTCTATCTCTTGAATTGATTTAACATAGATTCAAGTCCGATTAATTTAGATGCGGCCATGGATGTATGTGTTGCCACCGTAAGCATGGCAACCGTTACAAATTTACCGTTGGTAACTTAGCAAAGAGCTGTGAATAAATGGTGACCAGATAAGAACGACGGGAAAAGAAGTTTCAATATAAAGCAACAGTGTATCTGCAAGTGCTTCAAGCAACCCGTCATTTTTTTATTTGAATTACACATTTTGATCGCTCCAAAAAAAAGTAAATTTTGATGGTTAGTAATCCGAAAATGGGACTATATAGTCCTCAAAATTTGAACGGTCTCCCTGTCGGGCTTAAACTTAGCAGCTGATACTCTCAAGGCGAGAATACAAAAAGTTCCAGACTCCGCCGCCTCTTGCAAAGGGGTACACAATAAAAAGGTGGGGAGGGGCATATATGGTGCGTTATAAACAAATGCTTCTGCTTTTGGCAACCAACTGAATTTGGAGCCTTCTAGTTGCAATTTCTCTATTATATTTTTCTGTGAATAATAAAGCCGACATTGAGCCTGTTTTTCACTGAATCTCTGGACTAGAATTAAAAATTTAATGTTACTTCAAAACAGCGTAAAATAAACTAATTCGAAACTATTAAAGTGATGCCCACACCGCCGCGTCAGCGAATATTCGCGGCGTAAAAATTGTAACACACTGCGTTGTATGGAGATGCCCACACCAACGCGATTATTCGCCAGTTTTGCAGTATTTTTTCCGGTTCGAATATTTGCTACCTATTCTATTCGAAAGAAACAAAACACCGGGTTTTAAATTCGCTTTAAAAATACGTTTTATTTGGTATGCATTTCGGGCAGTCTACCGCCCATCATCAGCAACGCGATTCATTTTGATGGGCGGTAGACTGCCCGAAATGCATACCAAATAAAAAGTATTTTTAAAGCGAATTTAAAACCCGGTGTTTTGTTTCTTTCGAATAGAATAGTTTCGGGATTCGCGTGTATCGTTTTTCCAATATTTGAATTGTGATTTGCTACCTAATTTCTTTTTATTAAAATAATTTATTTGACAGGTGCAGTGTAGTACAACTTGATGTTGGTGTACCCGAAAAAGGTGTAGATTTGGAATGAGTTGTTTAGGAATTGACCGAGCATTTAAGTTTTGAATGTTTTATGGTATAAGTGGATGAGTAGAAGAAGTAACCTTTTTGGAAACATGAATTCCAAGGAAGGAAGGTTTTTACCCATTGTTTGGACTTACACAAATAAATTGCCCTATTGTGGCAAGTCCGGCGACACCCCGATCGTATCGCTCGGCCGAAGAATTGCAGAGATATCGACTATTTTCCAAATCGACTATTTTCCAAGTGCATCTAGGTTGACAACTAACAAAAGCTTACATTTTGTGAATTATTGTACTTATCTGGGTTATCCCCTTGTAATCTTCGCAGGAAAGATGCTCCGACGCCACCTTAGAGAATTTTGTTGCGAGTCCAGCGAAACCTTGATCGTTTCGTTGGACTCAAGGATTCCAAAGATATCGACGGATTATCGAAGTAGTACGAAGTTGATTGTGAAATTGCTGTGGCTAACATCCGCGTTGACCGTTATCTCTGACCACCCTGTGCACTGACCGGAAAAATAAAGAGGATCCGATGACCCTTTCGGCAATTTTATGGTGAGTCTAGCGCCACCCTGGTCGATCCGCCACACCAAAGGATTGCAGAGATATCGACGGATTACCGAAAGAATACAAGGTCAATCGTTTCATTCATGAATAGTATACGATAGGAAATAAGGATCCTGGTGGTTCGGTACTTGCGTTTGTCCCTAAGTAGTTACATACACGCTTGAATATTCTATTGAATTGAATATTTACGTTGTATAGTTACGCCATATTTTGCTTGGTTACGCCATCGTAAGGAATCACGTAAGGATTCTACTCAAAATTATTATGCAATTTCATACGATGGCGTAACCAAGCAAAATATGGCGTAACTGTGCAAAGTAAACATTCAGTTCAATAGAGTATTTAAGCTTGTATGTAACTACGCATTTTGCGTAACCCATGATAAGTAAACAGATACATCTATTCAATTCAAAACAGCCACAAAACAATGTTCAAGCTTTGTGTCTTTTCTATACGATAAGACTAACCATTCGACGGGCACAAGATAAGATGTAAGAGCTTTCGGTTACGCGATAGTCAATTCAAACAATCAAATCGAACACTCCCGCAACTCTTTTTAGGGCACAGTTTAACAAGGTTGTACTGCACTGCATACTTCCATCAATTTGCGCATGTCAATGATTTTATCCTTAGAATAAGTATAGACATGGAGAGGGAAAATGTCGAATTTCACGTTGATTGCTTCCGCTTACGCTTTTACATAATAATTAAAGATGCTGCGACATTTTGATGTAGTGCACGAAAATTGCAGAATGATTGTAAATGTTATAATAATTGTATTTGGTCAGCTCTTGCAGTTATTCTCTATCATGTCTAAGTTCCTTCCTTACATAAATCTAATACCTTTTCTAAGGCAACAACATGATATCAGCTGTGAGTGACAGTACCCAGCGAATTATTTCGCGCCGCGCCGGTGTGGGCACCCAAAAATGTGCCGCGAATTTTCCGGCGCGGACTCGCGACGGAAAATTCGTGACGCGTTGGTCTGGGCATCACTTAAATCTTCAAAATTTTTATTTAAAGTAGACAATGCATTCCATTGATGTTTTTGTTGCGACATCATCGATCAATGAGTCCGAAAAATTTGATTTTGTTGCCTGGGACAATGTATGTACATACTATAATCACCGAAAATTTAGGTACTCTACTGGGGAATATGAATCAGACTTAAATGCAATTCTCCGAAAACCAACAATACCAGCCATTTTTCATACACAAAAGATATACATATCATTCATACACGCTTATAACGTTCAAAGTCACGAATCTCATAATATTCTCGTCACACTATAATATTTCGTGCTGTCGTCTAACGAACTGCAAGATAGATGAATAAGCCCGCAACAAGACATTTATTAACTGACATTTCAAGTTGCGCTGTGCTGTTTTCCTTCTCTATGCCCATTTACAAGACATTTAATCCTCTTAAGTAAAAGTGGCCGGGGCGCCATTATATGGAGCTTACAATATCAAGTATGTATGTGACTTGCAACTCCCAACGCAAGGCAACATTATATTGAATCAGCCATTTGCGATCGGATGTGTTGGAAGGCGAAAATACGACAAAAATACGCGCATTTCCGATTCAATTGCCATATTGTACGAAATGTTGTCGGCATTATTTTATTTCTACATGCATATGCATCCATTGCCTTGCGCTTGACAAAATATAAACGATGACTGCATCATCAATACGACGACACAAAACGCGACCGACAACACCATAATATAGAGTCTCAGACCCACATTGTATGCGTTATTTATTGTTTGTTTGGAGGGTTCATTTAAGGCCACTCACGTCTTTGTATAAATAATTATTTGACTTTTTGGCCCGCAAGCGCGCAATAAGGCAACATCGAATCGGTCGGTGAACGCTTCGACGGAAAAAGATCTCTTCGTGTGCTTCCCCCGAAAACGAGCAGCTTTTTTTGGGAGTCGTTGGCTTCTTAACCCAAAATCCCACAAAGAATTTCGAATCGATCCAAAGCCACCCACTATATCATGAACTTGTCTTGTGTACACTTTCTTAAATGTGCAGTGGATCTTCCCCCGGCGAGAGAGGAGGGACGATGTGTTGATGAACAAAAAGCCGGGTTGAATGACGACATAATACCGCCTATAGCCCTTGTTGCCTGTTCAAGTCGTCATCGCGACTATTTAAATTTCAATTACATGCATTCAAGACGTTCCAACGATGTGATTAAAGATAAGTACAACGTATGTATGGACACAACACACACACACACGCAAACGTTACAACCGCCCTCGCTATCGTGCTATCAATTTTTCCGCAGCATTTTCAATTGAAATGCAATGAATACCAAATAAGATGAATCCTCAATGGTTCTTCGACTCGTTGTAATGAGAAATGATTGCTTTTTTTCCTATTCTGTTCCTGACTTTTCTTCTTGTTTTGGCTTATAATAAGACGGAAGCAACAGGGACACTCAGGTATAAGAATATTTTGTATGCGTCTCTTGAATTTCGATTACAACGATGGCAATTCTACGCGAGCTCGCGATGATAACATCATCATCTTCTATGTGTATGGGCAGAGAGGAAAGCGGAAGTTGGTAGTATTTGAATAACATTGATATCGCATGAATTGCTTCGTATGTTTCTTAATTAATGTACAAAGTACAATCCGAATTACACTTTTGTATTAAATGCTATTTCCTGTAGATTATGCTGCTTTACATATACATTTGAAGGGAAATCCTTGGACTATTCTATGGGCGCATTTGACAAATTCAAAATCATAGAACGGGAAATACTTCCGGATGTAAATGTTCAAAAGAGATGCTTTGTAAAAATTTAGCGAAGGTTCTTCTTGATAATAGATAATTCTTTGAGAGGTGATTGTCGTGAAGTTTTTTCAAAATCAAAATTTGGATAACTGATACCTTTTCCGTAATTCGTATAATCACTGAATTTAACCCAAAGTTTACGCCTGAAAAAGCTTTTTATCTCGTCTCAAATTTTCAAAAGTTTTTTCAAAACATAAAAATGCGAAATTTGCGAAAACTTTGATTCAAAACCATACAAATCGGGTCAAAATTTGCATTTTTGTGGAATCTTTGGGCGACCCTAGCTTCTAAACGGCGGTAGCTAGGACAAGCAAACTTTCTAGAGAAAAATGCGCCTTTAATCAGGTCTTGTCGTGCTCTGTGGCCGTGATCGTTCGGTCGCCACTCTGTGAAATAGACACTCATAGAGAAACGAGTTTCCAAACTCGGCACGACTCGTCGTAAGTTTATTATTCAGAAGAAGATGATAAGAAATATTCTTATCGTAGAATAATAAACTAACAATGCGACTAGGAAGTGGTATGGCTGACAACCGTATCACACTCCGAATTCAGTTGTCTTTGTAACGTTGATGTCTACACACGGTAGTCATCAACGCACCATGCTCCACTAGGAGTTACGGTAATCAAGAGAGAGAGAATCAGGTCTTAATATTGCAATTTTCAAAACTTTCGATCCAAAAAACAGAAATGGGGTAATTGTTTTTTTGACGATTCTATACATTTCAAACGGTGATAGCTAGGACTTTTAACTTAGTATAGCAATGTGTGCCTGAATAAGCTCTACATCAAGTAAATTTTTGTCAATTTCGATTTGAAAACTTGAAAATGCGAAATTTTCAAAAATGTTGATTCGAACACACAAACGAGGTAAAATTTTGAACTTTTCGTGGGAGCGATCCTAACTTTCAAGAGGTTATAGCTAGAACTATCAACTTTTTAGTGAAATGTGTGCCCGAATAATCTCTAGATTGGGTCGCAAACCCCAATTTTCTAAAATTTCGATTTAAAGACATAAAGTGAATGACAAACACATTAAAATAAAAAAAAAAACCTGTTTGGGGTTTTTCATTTCAGGTTTATTTATCTCTTTGCGCTTCTGCGGAAACATGATGTAAAACTGCACTGGGCAAGCTTTGTCAAGCGCAAGGTATAAGCAGTGGCGGATTTACACATTTGCCGCTAGTAGGCTGTTGACATTTTGCCGCCCCTACCAAGCTCTATGAGAGGGGTGTCAAACTCAAAGCCTGGCCTGGGCCAAATATCACTGTCTTTCAGTTTAAGCCAAAGGATCAAAAATTCGGAAACATCTTCGGAAATTAAATAGTATTTTTAAAATTTGATTACACCAATATTTTTAAAATATGACTATAAATCTGAGTCACTAACGACCTAGAAATCCTGCATTTTTTTCGAAAATATACTTCAAAGGAATTTACAAATTTTAAAGAAGAAATTAAAAGCCCAAAATTTGTTTACGTAAATTAACTTTGGATAGAAAGGTGGTTTTAAATAGGCAGAAATTAGTTTGTGATGTGGTGTGAAAAAAACGCGGCCATCAGTAAAGCTTGATAAACTAAATGAGAAAGGAATGAAATTGTAATGTTTGCTAAACTTCCTATTTCCTCACCAAATATAGGATTTCGGGTCTTTTTTAAATAAATTAATTGAAGGTACTCTCGTCCCATAACCTGAAAGGTTTCAAACGAATTATATTGCGAACGTCGCAAATGACTATGGGGTTTAGTAGAGCCACTACCATTTTTCGGAACCGAGTCTTAGGACAAAACTATTTTACGAATGAGATTAATATTTTCCTGCACATAAAGGCATATTTTAAGCTAATATGTTCAGAGTGGTCGGAAACCCATTGATTTAAATCAAGTTTGGGACCTAGGTTTTTAAACATTTTCATTAGAAAAAAAGGTTTGAATGTTGGCCCAAATCACATGTTTTCGTGTACATGTACAGTAAAACTTTTAGACTTGAGTTCAACAACCCATTTCTTTCATTTTGGCGCATTTTCGCTGATGATTTTGTGTTTATTTTTTTTATTGGGTCGAGTACAGGACAGAACAGCTTGCTTTACATACAAATTTGAGAAACAAATTGACAATAACAACTACAATTACAAAATTTGAAATCCGGTTTTGAAACTACTTGAAATTTCGCATAAACTGTTTGTTTTTCAATTTGAAATGCTTTTCTATGAACGTCACTCCTCAAATACAGTTTTAAATTGTATCTTCATTGTTTGATCCAGTCACAAGATAATGCAGGATCAAATGTTTCAGACACTGCCCTGGTATTGTGAAACGCCCTTACCAAATATTAGATTCGCTATTTCCGGTTTGGATAAAGTTATTCGAATGAAAATTGCACATTTCCTAAAAACCCTCATCAAAATTTTCATATTTGCAGACCTAAGAGGGACTACACACGCACAAATTGAAATTTCACAAATTTACTGTTATTTACTTTTTCTTAAAAAAAGTAAACGGACTAACCGTCGATTACTCGTATTTATCCATAATTTAAGCTTAAAGCATACTTGTAGCATGGTCGTTTACACTGGCTGTAACATGCTTTAAGCTTGTCGATTGGATCAAATGTATGATTAACCGGACCTTAGTATTTAACGTATATCAGCTCATACTAAATTTGTGCAAAGTTTCATATCGGTACCCATACCATAACTGTTTAGAAAAACCGAGGTGATAACGTAAGCTTAACTTCAAACACCGTCACCGTTACTTTAAACTGGAAAAAAATAACTGGTATAAAATGTTCTCGTCAATTCTTTGATTTGATACGTCCATCTCCGATAAGAAATAACTGTTACCATTCTACACATTTCTACCAAATTTTAAGCGAACTGGCGGACGGACAGACGAACGGACAAAATCGATTTTATACGGGTTTTTCGAAAAAAAATTCCAAAAAACCCTACAAAAGAGCAATTGGCTATAAGAGGTGTTTTCATTTTTTGTCCTTAATAATAAATCGTTCATAGTGTTTTAAGCTCTGAGATCACCCTCTGTACCGTAACCCCTTGTGGTGCATGGTGCGTTCACTCAGCCGTTTATAGGCTACTTCTAGATTACTATAGCATCGTAGAGTGCTACTCAATCAAGTGACCCACAGAGCGTGTCAAAGCTCTGAGATAACGATGAAAAATAGTAGTTCTTCACTTATGTGTCTCACTGACGTACAAATACAAACACATTTCACGAGAAGAATAAGTGCTATATGGCATAGCGTTGAGATTTGTTATTTGCTCTAAATTTGCCGCCCCGTAAAATCTGCCGCCCTAGGCTCCAGCCTACTGGTAAATCCGCCACTGGGTATAAGAATTTCATCTTGGAAGAAATAGGTGAACTAAAGGACTTTTGCAACGGCTTGTTTAAAATGCGGCAAAATTTTGATAAAGGCAAATAATTTTGAAGTGAAGCACACACAATTTTTATAGTTTTCTACTAAACTAAAAATATTTCTTGGTTTCGAAATCTATTTCTATATACAAAAAATTATGAATATTTAATTTGAAAAAAAATTTTTTTTTTTGGGAAAAATTGCAAGTCGGTGGCATTTTTTGTACTTACAAGTAATGTACATATGTATTTCGATAATTTTAGACAAACTCTCAATATTTTGCGGCGAGAACAGGTGCGTAGAGGCTCTCATTATCAAAAATTGACTTCGAATTTGTTGCCAAAGATCGGCAAAAACAATAGAAGCACCCGGATTTTTTTATGCAAAAGACATAAAACACAATTCTTTGGTGTCTTCATAATTCACTTTTTCACAAACATTTAGTGAGAATCCTATAAGGGCAAATCGAAGAAAATTTGATGAATTGAGAATTTTTGTTTTTCTATTAGATTGTATTTTTACGAAAGAATGGTGTTTAGAGCGTGTTCCATTAATTGAGTGGTCTGTTATTCATTTCAAAGTTAAAAATAAGGACGCATCTGACAATTTCCCGCGACGACTTTAACGCACTAGATCTGACATCAAAAGAAATAGACTGTCTTATCTAAAAAACATAACATGATGTCTTTCCATACAGCCAAGAGCTCGTACAAAACTAATAAATTCAATATCTGCATTAGATGTATCCCTTAACTGCAAAACAAATAATCCCACGCATCTAATGTTACCATGCGTTACATTTTCAGCATATGTTGAGGATGTAAATATACATACATCTTGATAACTTTGCTATTTCACATCTCTTTCGCTGCATTCAGCGTATATGTGTGATGTGAACCCTAAACGTTTTCATGTTTCCAATGTTTTCGGGTCAAGAAAGGCCGCGCGCCGCACCGCCTTCGCAATATCATAAAATAAACTTTCATTCCGGAAGTTGCATCTTGCAAACTGTGCGCGGCTATTTTAAGAAGAAATGCAAATGAAATGTTGACTTTTGTACTCGTTCGTGACGAGAAGACTGCTAATGCTGAGTACGTAACATTATGCTTTTGCCTGCGTCTATGCGCTTGCTGCCCACATTTATGCAGTTCTCTATACGTACTCGTGTGTACTTTCTTCACATCCGCTGTGTATTTTTCTCCACAACACTAAAGCGATGGTGGACTTGCGATTTGTACTTAGTCTAATGAACTTAAGATCACTTAAAATCTTGTTACTTTGCATAATTTGCATAATTGTGCACAATGCAGACTGAGAGAAAAATGTAGATCAAAACGATTATAACAACTAAGAAAAAAAAACAAGAACTAACCCTGCTGCATACATGCGTTGTGCGCGATTAACTTTTTAAAGTTTTCATTTGACAAGCAATACTAAGATTCACGATTTGAAGCCAGTATAATGTACGTTGGAACAGTATAATGCATTGAAGCTCGACTTGTCATGCAAACGTCAGTTTTATATAGGACAAAGTGGAAATTATACTCCGATCGGTCGTTGTGGGTGTACATGGCGTAGTATTGAGTATGAATAAGTGGAACACCCTCGCCCTAATATATCATATTGGGGACACCAGAGCACAGATATACGATGGTCGATGGATTTAGGTAGGTAGGCTGACATCAATCTATCTGCCTGCGCCTATATATCTATTCCAGTTAACTCGTATGAATAATTCGTCTTATATGCACGTGTCATGAATTTCCATTCCAGTAACATATTGTACCCAACCATATTTTCTGAAGTGCTGCATGTAGACAGATTCTGTATAACCCAAGGCGATGTTCACATTGCATGCAAAACAGAATTATGTTCTCATAAAGAAGCTGGCCTGGCCTGTGAGTGTGATATGTATTTTACTTTCGAAAGAATATTATTTTTTTTTCTCACAGTTAAAAAGTAGAACAGTGTTAATAGTATTAAAATATTTGGGTTTTCTCAGCATCATTTTTTTATAATCTCTTGTGTTTTGGCATAGGCCCCGCACTCACGCGTCTATGTATATAAAAAAATTTAACTACGAAAAACACCACGTATAAAATTAACAAATACACCTTAGTCATAAGATCTAACATTTTAATACTCATATAAATCTCATTCAGCAAATTGCTAGCGGTGAAATTCGTATAGTATTGTTGTTCTAGTCTCTGACCGTATTGAAAGTGAAATTAACGTGGCTCCCGTTTAAAAGTCAGAAAGCTGCAAATGCACTTGAAGAGATGCCATCACAGCATCACCGGTGAAAGCCGCTAAATATCCTGCGCTCCTTAAGTAAATCTAGTTACAACTAGTTTGACAATTATTCATTTTAATTGAATATTCTTCCGTCAACAACATTCAATGATCACCATATTAAACAAATTCAGATCATTAGCAATGTGAAGGCTACCTTAACCTCATCTGACCTAAGGAGCAGAGACCTATGCGCTTTAATATATTGAATAATGTGCTCGCGTATAGATGTTATGTTCCCCTTCGAATTTTGTGAAGTGAAGCAATAAATTAGAAAACATACGCCAGCTCGCGACTACAATTAAAATCGACCAATTTTTTCAATAAGGGGGGAGAAAAACCACTTGCACATCCACTGAAGTCTCTCAATGCGGATACTCGTGTGTGTTTTATTACACACTGTATTTAGTGGTGCAAATGCATTGATAAATGTGTGTGACTGATTCTTCGCTGCATTATGCACGGTTTTTTTTTCAGAAAAGAAGAAATTATAAAATTAAAATTCTTCATGCGTTATGTCATTTTATGTATGGAAGAGGCAACGGCAGCAATGCACGTCACACATCTTATATGAGTGCGTAAACGCGCTTCTTTTTCTTAACAAGTGCGTGCCGGTTGGGAAGTCATTTATATGTATTTAAGATGATTCGCCCCCGCGTACATTATTATGGACATATAGAATGGACACGATTCAATTCAACCAGATGATACCGAGTTTCTACTACTGGAAACATAATATACATATGACACCAAGTTAGTATAATAAAAGTGAATTAGAACAACAGATTAGCTTAAGAATTTAGGTTGAATTCATTTATGTATACGTGCAGCACGAGCAGAAATTGGCATTCGCCACTTTCGTTGAGTTGAAAATGCAAATTTTGCTGACATTCTTTGCAATTTACTTTCAATTTGTAAGTTTGATGTGAAAAATTTTATTATATTGAAAGGGAAATTTTAAATTTTGTAGCATGTTGGTTTGTGGTGCGCTCGATTTCGAAAAACATGAGTCGTGAGTTCGTCGCCGAGATTTACTAGTATCCCAGTGTATGGAGAGCCTAAGGTTTAATTTTGTTTTAAATCTACTCTTAAGGTTTAATCACAACCACTCGATATTTTTCAGAAGTTAAATACTTTTTTTTCCATCGTAGACAAACAACACACACTCTGTCCAAATCTGCAATCTGGTCTCTTCAGAGTGTGTCTTCATCGTAAAAGCTCTATCCTAGGCTTGGTACACTTCTGTATATATATTTTATTTTTCTGTTTAATCCTTTAAATTCTGTATTTTTCCCAACGCACATACCCGGCGTTGGTTTTGCTGTCACGACTTTTTGTCAGTTTACTTATACCAACGACAACTTCCCAAAGGACAATTCACTTTCCTGTATAATAGAAAAAATACCAGCTCCACGAAATATTAAGAGTCACAATGTTTTGCATACATTTCGCACAACCCTCGAGAGCGAGTTTCCGTTTTCCAATATGTCAAAGGTCCTTAAACGCTTTTTGATGTATGTACATATAAAAGCGTAAAGGGTTCGATTCGACTTCTCGGCGCTTTGACGAGCATTTTTTTCTTTTCTTTTTTGTTGCATATCAAATATTTTTCCATCCTCTCTTTGCCTTGATAAATATTTGAAAATATTTTTCCGATATAAGCTTGAAATGGGGACCAGAGTCACCTTTTTCATGATTAAGGTCTGACATATTTTAAGTTTCACACACACACACAATTTTCATTCTTATCGCCCAACCGAGCGGTAAAAAAAAGTTTTTTTTTTTTTTTGGGAACCAACAATCGTTCAATCTGCTTTCTGTATCTTTGACATTTCTTTTTTTCTTTCATACTGTATTTTCATGATTTTTCAACTAGATCTATGTATCTGATGTCAGCGAGTTCGTTCACTTATCGTTATTGGAATGTCTCCATATTTTTGCGGCTCCCCGTCTGTGTTTGTCCACTGGGAATTATTGACAAAGTTATATGATGATGAATTGGTTCAGTGTTGTGTCGTCTATATGGTGTTGTAGGCACAATAATAAAATTTAAAAATTTTTCGGGACGTATGTAATCTAGTAAAACGAAACTGATAAAAACCTTCAGACCTACAATAACAACATCAGGAAGAAAAGTTTGAATTGTTGGAATTTAGTTCCCTACAGACAATCCAAACATATTGTGGTGGAGCTAGATAATTTTCACTTGGCGTCGATGCGATAATGGTGTTTGAAATTTACGAAAATCGTAAATCAAATAATTTCGATTTGAAGTTAAGTGTGTTGTGCTTTAAGTTGTAAGCATTGTTTGAAATTTTTATCAAGATTTTAATGTATGGCATCAATAAATGTGTAGGTATATAAATCACGTTGCTTTATTGCGCAATAAATGGTTCATTGATTAGGCGGCTAATACTTGTTTTTATGATTCTTTCTCAGTACTGTAGCCACATAAAAAAAATTAAAATTAGGCTCAGAATAAGTTGCTGAACTGCAATCGCTGAACGGCCATTGCACGAGTCGTCTCTAGGAACATTAACCTTAAGCACTGTTGTCGTGGATGAGTCTCAAACCAAAGCCTCCTCCATACAACGCCTAGAGCCAGAAAACTCTCATAAATTTTGACAGGTAATCTTGGGCTTGAGAAGATTGCAAATTTACGTTGCGGTAAAGGGAAATCAGACATTGTTGCGACAAACTTTACACGAACAATATTGGTTCACGGTCGATTTGCGTCGCCAAAATTTAATATGTTAGGCACTAAAAGGTTGTGAGAACAGTCAAATCGAGAAAACACGAGAAATGTTTAGTTTCTGTGGATTTTTACGTGTTTAAAACCCGGACGGCACAATTTTTCTATTTTGACGTGTTTACCAAGGCAAAGAAGGGCTGATTTTCCCTGTTTCTCTCGGTGGTTCCCGGCTTGCAATAGAGAGGGTTTTGGCTCAAACTCATAGATTAGTATGGGTGCAAAAAAGACAGTAGAAACTGACACAGGCAGTGTTATTTATAATAGTAGCTCAGTTCGTCCACAAATCGTTCGTCGTCGCTTTTCTATGTACATAATTCAATTTATATACGTATAATAAAATAATATAATAAATATAATAAAGTCGATTTTTTTCATGGAAATCTTGACAGTGCATACAGTGCACTCGCGCTAACTTGAATCTCCGCCAACTTGAACTATACGTTAACTTGAACATTTTTTTCTGTCCGTTGACTGCACTGTAACTTGAACTAAATCAAAATGCGCTATAACTTGAACAAATTTCTTGCAAATTATTTATTGCGTTATCAAAATGCAGACGTTTTGTACAACTTTCTGTAATGGGTTACCTTTGTTTTCACATTAAATTGTCCGGACAAATTTGGCTGGATCATTACGCAGCTTTAAGCTTCGCCCACTTAGATGATGAAGACAATATTCCTCTAAAGGTTTGTGTTCGTAGAGACGACTCATGTGACGATCGCTCCCCGCAGGGGGGTCGGTGTCCTTGTGACATCAGCCAGAACACCACGGACCTAGTAGCGCAAGGGGACCAGTTGATACGCCATGGTGAGGATTTGTACAAAGACCATTCGAGCGGTAACGTTCCCGAGCTCGTGAGTTATGTACGGGTGGCTCATGGCGTGACCTACCTCCTCCCATGACTTACGGGAGGGAAGTCACTAAAGGTCAAGCACGATTATGGTGTCCTCTGGTGGGGGAGTGCATCGTATGGTAAAGCGTGTGAGCTTCGGAGTTGACGGCTTCGCATGACCCGAGTCCTGAAGGGGCTAGTTAGGGAGAACGGGCTTGGTGGTAAATGCCTACGCGCCTATATCTAACTAGTTTGTGGATTGATGACCACACTGCCCGAGTCGCATTGCTGACTAGTAAACTGAAGGGGCCACCTGGATGTGAAAAGCAGCGCTACGAGTCTGCACAGGCTCGTAGTCACAGGTCCAACGAGCCTGGGATGTGCACATCTGAATTTTACGTGAGGCTTAACCAATAGGGGGCCGAAGGAGGATCACACCTGCTATAGAGAAGTCTATAGCGAATAGTGAACTACGGGGATGGGTGTGCCCAGGGGACCATGGTCCTTTCCCATCAAGGAGTTGGCTTCGTAGTGGCTGGAGGTTGTTACCCAAGTCATCCAGCTAGTGATGCAACCCCGGGGTTGGGTTCCTGAAGGTGAGTGCATTCGCCGGATGGAGAAATCCCCATCTGTCAATAAGACCTTGTCAGTAAAAAAGCCGAAGGTCCAAAAATTTTGCGGGACCGGGAGATAAAGGCCGAAAGGCTAGGTGCTCCCCTGACGGTATACCTCGTAGATGGTTTGCTTGTGACGATCGCTCAGCGACCGTAGTAAAAGCACCGGTTCTGAGCACTATATGCTGATATTTTCTATACAGACATGTTCCTTTGGGTCATAGTTGACACAAGGAAAGTACCACCATTCAAAAAATATTCAAATACGGCTCGGAATTGGATGGAAAACTACGATCGTTGAGCGATCCTCACGTGAGTCGTCTCTACGAACGCGTATCTTAAGCCTGTTAAAAAGAAAATGGAGAAAGAGAGAAACGACTTAGCCAAGGAAGCAAGCGATATTCTCCAGAATCTAACTCCGCAGGTAGCGGATGCTGTAATTAAGAAATTGTTTTTCTATTGTAACAATAAAAAGGTATTTAAGGTTGAATATACACTTGAAGACATACGCACATGGAATGAGGATTTTCAATCACCGATGCTGAATCTATCGCTAGCAGTAACTCCGAAATTGAGCTAATTTCAGGTGAAAACGAGCGGATAACATCAACTGAAGCCGTTACCATTTTCTGCAGGGTTATTCAATGGGCGAAAAGTGAAAATGTCATTCCGCGGAAAGTTGGTGTTCTTCAGTCGTTACGAGAAAAGGCCGTGCTAGACACCATTTCTCAAAAGAAGTGACAAATTTTAATTACAACATTTTTTGACAAACAAATTTAAAAAGCCACTGTTAATTGTTTCTTTTCGTATTCATTATACTGCTAACAATAAAGTTAATTGAAAAAATCTTATTTTTACTTATATGGATATAAGGCTAGGTTGAACAATTCGTTATCTTGAATGAGGCTGGTTTCAATTAGTTCAAGTTAGCGCGAGTCTACTGTATTTATATGACTAACATTTGGTAAAACACGGGGTCGCATGTGAATTTTCGGTAGCAAATTTTGGAATTTTCTGAAAAAAAGGCGTTAAAATAACGACGCAACTCGAATTTTCACAACGCAAATAGGAAAAATGGCGTTACTTCTAAAACAGCGCAATACGAAAACAACGCAATGTAAATCGACACAAATCGAGGCTCTACTACTGTATAGGAAAGGATGAAATCGGAAGACTACGACATAGGGCTGTCATAAAAACCAACCTCTGGAAATTAGTTTCTTCTTAGAAACTGTTTTTCTTTAGGAACCAATCTTAACCAAACTTCACCCAAATGTGTTCCTAGTAAAACCTCAAAACATAACTAGGAATCAATGGAATCGGAATATTACGTCATAGGGCTGTCATACAAACCAACCCCCAAATATTAGGTTCCTGTAAGAAAAACTTTTCTTCTTTTTGAATATTAACCAAAATTTATCCAAGTGTGTTCCTTGATTAGTCTCAACGCTACCAGAAACAGATGGTATCGGAACACGTCATAGGGCTGCGGGAAAAACTGTTAACACAAAAGAAGCTTAATTTTCATTCATATGTGACGGGTATTCAAATTTCGGCCCCGCCCGAAATTAGCCTCGGTCTGGTTTTTTTATTTTAATCGACTTGTTATGCCCCAGTATCACTATAGGCTAAAGTGACGAGAAATATAAATGAGTATATCGGTAAACTAGAACATATCCATTGCCTGCAGTAGTGAAATCGATTCCATTCCAGAGTCTTAAATGCCGTCGTCAAAAAAGTGAAACACTATGTGGTAAATCTATGTACTTGGCTGTCATCTCTAAGTATGTGTTAAGACTAGTATTAAATTAATTACATGCATATAACCCGAAAACAGATAACAGAGTAACCTAATCTGCTCCCATTTTATCCATATTTGCTTCAATACTTTACCAACATTGTGTAAATTTTGAATAGCATTGTGGTTTAGTATGTTAGTTGACACCATTGCCCTTTTCCCGAAGAAATGCACACGTTTAGTTTATACTATGCTGTTGTAGCAATTTCCTAAGAATTTCCTTTCAGCGCCAGTATATGCGGTATGACCATATGTAAATGCAAAGCTGTTTTCACACCATCAACATCATGAATTAACATTTGCAGCATGCCATTGCATTTATCTATCTAGAAGAGAAATATATTCTGTGCTAATTGTGGAAAGTTTATTTTTATGCTTTTATCGAAATGTTAATACACATCATGAATCGAAATCTAGTATGTATTATTATTCCGCTAGCAATGGAGTGTCTAAGCATCTGATCAATTCGTTGATAATGTGAACACGGTCTTATGTTTGTGTTTACTCACTTTGTTGTCACTTTATCGCCTTTGTACTTCTCTTATAAATAGTGCAACCACAGACCAACTAACCATACAACATATTCAATGCATATATGCAAAACAAAAAACATTCTTCGGCACTAAACAACAATATACGTATAGGTACCCACACACTAGCGTATGTTGTTATTAGAAAATAGAAAAGACTAAATCCAAGAAAAACATAATCTAGCATATCTAGCCTATACCACGAAAAAACGATTTAATGCTCACTTTGTGCGCCCTAATTCGCGGGACTCTATTATAGAAATCTGTTGGCAGCGCATTAAATTTCCTGTAATCAGATTGAAAAAGTGTCGCGTTGTCGTTGTCGCGTTCGTGGATTTGACGCGCTTATAAAGTTTCGCAACATTTCTTTTTGCATATAATACGAGTATGTACATACTAACTGACTGACGACAACGAAGGGAAGTCGTCTCGGCAATTGAGGTGTCGAATGGCTTAAAATGAAAGTTTTAATGCCAGAATGCATTTTCAAAATAGAAATATGTATACACATAAGCTGTGTCGTCGGCGTTAAATTAAGGGCAACTATATGTAATAATGTCGCAGCAGGCGACAAAATGAGGCAAAACCAGCATATTGCTGCATCATCGTGGTTTTTAACGCGCGGTGCATTGTTTCGCTCTGAATTGAAACTAATAAATTGCCATCAATTTATTGTGAAACGTTTTTTTTGGGTCTTGCAATATAGAATGAAATTGATTCTTTAACCGAAGACTTTCAAATTTTCACCGATTGTTTTTTTTAAGATTGTCCATAATTTTCACTGTAACCGTGACCTCGCGGTTCATCGACCTATAGAACTTTCTATTTTATTTTGACCATAGTATGGTATTGGTAAGGTTTCGCCTTCTTTCGAGAATCTAGAATAGCTCGCTAAACGAATATGGATGCATATAAAGTAGCCGTGAAACTCATTTCGTATCTTTGATAAATATTTATACATTTTGTTGTTTGCGTACATTGGCTGGATTGCGATAAGAGAACGTTTGTTTTAATACCCTTCACTCTATAAGTGGAATGGTATACAGTCGAGAACGCAAAACTGCAAAACGCTTAAGTGCAAAAAACGCATTTCTGCAAATTTTTTGAAAGCCCCATGATTTTTTACATGATTTTCATACAAAATTGTCTCAATAAGTGCAAGACGGATAAGTGCAAAATTCGCTTAAGTGCAACGAAAATGTATGAAAGGTAGAGCATACGTACACGTAAACCGCAACGGATAAGTGCAAGCTACGATTTTCGATGTCGTGCATTCGTTTTGCAATTAAGAATACGATAGTGTTTTTTTTCTCACGAAAATTGATGTTATTTCTTCCTGAAGGTGGTGTGCATTTAAGAGTTAAAGAATGCGAACTACTGTAAATTTAACAAACAAATGAAAATCTATACGGCTGGATAAAACATGATACATATAAACATACTATGAGTGGCAAATTTATTGACACAAAGACACCCCCTAAATGATAATTTGCATATGCCTATTTGTTGCTTATTTTTCAATTTTAAGAGAAAAATGGAAATATTGAAACAGCTTAAGCCGTTGCTTTTGTTTGAATTCTTCAGATTTCAGTATGCGGCGCCAAATTTTGATTATCATTGATAATGGTAATTTATTGACTAAATTGAAAATTGAGACCATTCTAATGAAAATTACGTTCTGATTTCAGCTTTGCTTAACTATTAAACTTAATTATTTTTGCCTGTTAATACATTTTGGTATTTCATATACAAACATCTTAGACAATTTGTCAAATTTACCATTCTCGTAGGCTTTAATTAAAATTAAAACGGAATTTTAATGCACTATTTTTTTTTTTTACTAAATCAGCAAAACTGAAATATTTTTATTTTCTAATCAAATTACTGAACCATCCTCATGGAAAAGTCAAAACTTGACACTGAATATCTGGATAACTATTATGATCTCGCTAAAAGGGTTTGCAGATTCGATTGTAAGGCGAACATTAATAAAATGCCATGATCAACATTTGATGACTCTGGGAGGTATATTTCAAGGCTTTCTGATTAACTTCTATCTTCTATCTGCAAGGGTGAATTTATCGGCGCTTTATCCTGTTTCCTAGACGAAATTAATACCGATAACTTATGATTGGTGCAACTTACTATCCTTGCCTTTAGATACTCAGTCAAATGTTTCGCATTATTCCAACCATTACAAAAATTAAATTTGTGGAATGCGTTTCTTTCCAAGAACAAGCAGTTACATCCGTGCGAAATGTTTTTCAAAAAATAATCAAAAATCATTGATGGCTTTAAAATGTTCTTTCTAGTTAACCGTAATCTAGCTTAACCTTCTTTGTGAGTATCTTTTAATAATCATGTTGTTTATCACTACCAGTATCTTCGATGCCTAATTTTAACATTGTTCTTCGTGCAATGGAACCATTTTTTATTCATCTTTCTTTCACACTCCTAATTCAATGAAAAATATGTCCAATATGGTGTTCTCCCTGTTATATTTGTGGTTTTTTTTTTTCAATTATGTGGCCTCTTACTTCAATAGGCGACAAAAAGAAAATATTCCATTGTATCGATAAATTTACCACTAATAGTATGGCAAAACTACTATAATTAAGTAAGACTGGGACGCTGGAAGCAATTTAGATATTGAAAATGTTTGAAGAGAGCATTTGATTAAACGATTAAGAACTACTCCGCGTAGCACACATTTTAATACACTTTCCACACGCTTAATATCCTTCCATCTGTAATTATGTTTTTTATAAATCTGACCGAAAACGGATAAGTGAAAAAAACGGATAAGTGCAATTTTTCTTGCTGCCGGAGACGATTGCACTTATCCGTTCTCGACTGATTAACTTTTTCATGAAATTTGTAAGGCATTGAAGGAAGCATTTCCGACAATATAATATGTGTATATGTATTTAATATTATTATAATGAGGGGAATCGGTTGGGCGATGTCCGTCCATCATAGTCTGTTGCGACGCGTTTTACTCGGTCAGAAACTCATAGGAACGCCCGTGAAACTATAAGCCGGAGGAGAGTAAATTTATGCCGCGCCCGAAATGCCTCGGTTTTGTTCAGTAACAATTCTTCTTCTTCTACGCATATCCCTTTCGCCTTATTGTTTACAACGACTCTGCGAGTTATTTGATATTAATGTATGTATTTCTTTAGTTCCAGAACAGTATAAAGAACATTTATAAATTTTAAATTTTTATAGATTTCCTAAGTTTGGAAATAATTTTTGGGCCATTAAAAAAAAAATAGGGGGCGCGTCCGAAATTTGCCCTGCTAGCCATAATCGGTGAACAATAAATCCAAAGAGACGGGGGAATGCTAAATTTGTCGTAGTATTCGTCAACACTCTCTCATCCGCACGCGTTAGCTTATGTACTTCGACTGAATCTCCATCACTCGATGACTGTCTCGATGAAGAATCGGTGCCAATTCATCGAGAGACATTTTCTTGAAATTTCGGTCAGTTTCGCTTCCTTGTCGTCATTTTGGGCCGATGGGTAATATTTTTCTTTGTATAGCGGAACCTTTTTCACTTTAAAGTTGGCCTTCGTAGTGTGTGCCTCTGCATCGAGTAATTTGAATAAATGAATAAATTCTTCTCTGTACCGTGATCCCTTGTGGTGCGTTAACTCAGCCGTTTATAGTCTATTTCGAGTCAACGTTACATTGCATATAGCTTCGGAGTGCTTGTTGCAAGCACTATCCTATCCGCACATGTACGTAAATTTTGGAAAACGCAGAAATTCGATCTCCGGACGTCTAAATTACTAGCGTCGTAGAGTGCGACTCAACCAAGTGAGCCACATAGCGTGCTAAATGTATAAATTACTGATGAAATAATTAATTAAACTAATCGACTATTTCATACGTTGTTCATATAAGAACGCATGAATGAAATTCGTCGATTATTTCATTAGGGCGAACTTGATGAACTCTTCGGGGAAATTCATTACATTTGTCATCAATTCCAGCATGATGAAACTCATTGTACTTTTCATCAGTTCCTGTCTGATGAATTCATTGATGATCCGCACCGCATCTATCATCAGTGGCTCTCTAATGAAATCATGAGGGAAAGTCATGTTTGGGTTCACGCGGTCTTCATGCAGTCGTTCACCATATCTTTGAAAAATATATAAGGGAATTCAGTCCCGCGGCTAGAACAAATGGAATGATTCGGTTCATCCAGAAATTCATGATGCCGGCATCGATGCATTCCTTATGCCATGGCTAGTAGGGTGGATACCCTTCGCTCTCCTTGGGCTAAAAGTTTTTTCGGGCGTACGTACCCTACTAGCCATGGCATAAGGAATGCATCGATGCCGGCATCATGAATCTCTGGATGAACCGAATCATTCCATTTGTTCTAGCCGCGGGACTAAATTCCCTTATATATTTTTCAAAGATATGGTGAACGACTGCATGAAGACCACGTGAACCCAAACATGACTTTCCCTCATGATTTCATTAGAGAGGTACTGATGATAGATGCGGTGCAGATCATCAATGAATTCATCAGAAAGGAACTGATGAAAAGTACGATGAGTTTCACTGCCGAATTCATCTTGCTGGAACTGATGACAAATTTAATGAATTTCCCCGAAGAGTTTATCAAGTTCGCCCTAATGAAATAATCGCTGAATTTCATTCATGCGTTCTTAGATGAACAACGTATGAAATAGTCGATTAGTTTCATCAGTAATTTATTTATTTAGCACGCTCTGTGGCTCACTTGGTTGAGTCGCATTCTACGAAGTAATTTAGACGTCCGTAGATCGAATCTCGGGGTGTTACAAAATGTCCGTACATGTGCGGATAGGAGTGCTTGCAACAAGCTATATGCAATGTGATGTTGACTCGAAATAGCCTATAAACGGTGAGTGAACGCACGATGCCCCACTAGGGGTTACGGTACAGAGAAGAAGAAGAAGAATTTACTCATTTATTGAAATTACTCGATGCAGAGGTGTTTTATAAATATATAAAATAGTAACCTGTTTTGTATAAGTCAGTCATATATTAATATTAAATAAATAAAGACGTCTTTTAAATAAGTATTCTTTTAAATATATTTATTATATTTATTTATATATTAAAACAAGACGCACACACTACGAATATCAACTTTAAAGTGAAAAAGTTTCCGCCATACAAAGAAAAATATAACCCATCGGCGCAAAATGACGAAATGGAAGCGAAACTGACCGAAAATTTCAAGAAAATGTCTCTCGATGAATTGGCACCGATTCTTCATCGAGATAGTCATCGGGTGATGGAGATTCAGTCGAAGTACATAAGCCAACGCGTGTCGATGAGAGAGTGTTCACGAATACTACGACAATTTTTGCATTCCCCCGTCTCTTTGGATTTATCGTTCCCCGATTGTGGCTAGCAGGGTATGACTTGTATTTAATGCCCTCTCCGCATTCTTTTTTTTCCCGTCTTGACAAAAGTTTTGGGCTTGGTTGAAATAAGTGGGAAAATAAAAATATTTACTCAGAAAATTTTATTGAGGTTGCGGGAGCATGACCCCACATTACGATTCCATTCGTTTTGAACTTTTTTCTTGCTTTGGTAATGAAACATTAATTCAAGGTTTTGCGAAATTGGTGCAACAAATGTTTCTTAGAAGAACCAAAAGGAGGGTTGGGTTTGTATGGCCACTCCATGACCCCATAGTCAGATTTGATCAATTCTTAGATATGTTTTGTGTCATCAAGATGAACACATTTGTGTGAAATTTGGTTGAAATTGGTGCACAAATAAAAAAGTTTTTCTTAAAAGAACCTAATTTGGGGTTGTTGGTTTTGTATGGCAGCCCCATGACCCCATTGTCCGATTTGATCAATTCTTAGATATGTTTTGTGTCATCAAGAGAAAAACATTTGTGTGAACTTTGGTTGAAATTAGTGCACAAATAAAAAAGTTTTTCCGAGAAGAAACTAATTTTGGGGGTTAGGTTTGTATGGCAGCCCCATGACCCCATTATCCGATTTGATCCATTCTTAGATATGTTTTGTGTCATCAAGAGAAACACATTTGTGGGAAATTTTGTTGAAGTTGGTGCGCAAATAAAAAATGTTTTCTTAGAAGAACCTAATTTCGGGAGTTAGGTTTGTATGGCAGCCCCATGACCCCATTATCCGATTTGATCTATTCCTAGATATGTTTTGTGTCATCAAGAGAAACACATTTGTGTGAAATTTAGTTGAAATTGGTGCACAAATAACAAAGTTTTTCCTAGAAGAACTTAAATTGGGGGGTTAGGTTTGTATGGCAGCCCCATGACCCAGTGATCCGATTTTGGTGAGTCAAACATACAAACAGCCTGCAACAATAATAAGCACGTGTGCAAAGTTTTAGCTCCGTAGCTTATCAAAGGGGACGTCGAGTACATTACATATCCGGTGTTTGTTCCATGTTTCAAGGACCCTCAGCGGAATAAATCGAGATTAAATTGAGAATTATTGTGTTTTCCGTGTATCTTTCCAAAGCAATTACTACGAGAATAATCCAAGTTGTCACTACGTTTCTCACTTTTCCGAATCTTTGATAGGTTAAGATTCTATCATTAAATTTGCTAAGAAAAAAATTATCGGAAAGCTCCGAAAAAGGACATTAAAGGACACTAATTACAAACCTTGATTGAAAGTGAGCATGCGGGGTGTCATGTCAAAGAGGACGTCGAGTGCATTGCATATCCGGTGTTTGTTTCCTGTTTCAAGGACACTAAATTGAAAAATTCGGGCTGAAACGAAAAATTACGGCTTTGGAAAGATACATATACGAGAAACATGAAAATTTTCCATTGGATCCCAATTTTCTCCTGTGAGGGTCCTTGAAACAAGTAATAAACGCCAGATATGGAATGTACTCGAGGTCCTCTTTGATATGACACCCCGCATGCCCACGTTCGATCAAGTGTCCTTTTTGAGAGCTTTCCGATCATTTTTTTTCTTAGCAAATTTAATGGTAGAATCTTTAGCTATTATAGATTCGGAAAATTGAGAAACGTAGTGACAATTTGAATTACTCTCGTAATTAGGGCTTCGGAAAGATATACGGGAAACACAATAATTCTCAATTTAATCTCGATTTATTCCGTTGAGGGTCCTTGAAACATGGAACAAACACACAGAAAAAATTGGGCTATCTAAAATTAAGAAACTCTTTTCTCATTTGCCAAATTCCCGAATTTAGACAAAATTTCTCAAAATGTGAACATTTTTTCTTGAATTGATCCTATTTTCAAGAACTTCTTTCGAGAAATAGGAAGTAGATTCAAGCCTAAACCATTATTCTCAATTCAAGCAAACAAATGCTTGATAATATATATTTTTGACATTTTCCATGTAAAGCTCGTGGAAAAGCTTTATTTTAGCTTTAGCTTATATTGGAGCGTTGTAGTAGATTAGTCAGAAGTGTCTCTGGTTCAGTGGGTAGCGCGTTTGACTGGTAAGAATTGGGTTATGGGTTCGTTGTTGGTTGGATGCAGGTTTCTTTTTTTATTTTCTCTCGTCTTTTTCATAAGAAAAGTTTGCTTGATTCAAGGTTACTTTTCCTTAAAGCGCTGCTATTGGCATTTCACTTGGATCAGTGTGGCTAATTCTCTAATGAAGAGAAATATTTCTTAGCTGTTTTTTGTTGTCTTTTTTTCTTGATTTGAGCCATATTTTCTTTACTTTAGCAGGCGATTTGGTTCAGTGCACCGGATATGTAATGTACTTGATGTCCCCTTTGATTTGATACCCCACATGCCGACCTCCGGTCAAGGATTAAAGAGTATCCTTTTTTGTCCTTTTTGGGACCTTTCCGATCAAAATTTCTTTTAGCAAAATAAGTTTTAGATTCCTGGGAGCCCACTGATTCAAAAACCACAAGAATTAACCTTACTCTATTTTTTTCTATTTGAAATGCTAATATGACTGCACTAAGTCGCTGAAGTTTGTGGGGAAGATATGAAACTATCAAAAGTCACTTTTTATTATTGCTTGATATTTTTGCATTTTGTGCAAATGGGAGTTGTCTCACGGTGGTGCGTATTCAAGGATATTGCCGAGAACAATATGCTTGTTTTTAGAGTTAGACACTCATTATTATACGACATTTCTATAGCGCTATCTTCTTCTTGTTAGTAATTTGATTGATTAAACATTTTCTTTAAAAATAATCCCACGAACCAAGTATGTCCTTTGGCATATTTTGGTCGTCTTATTATTTAAAAATTTTAATTTTGGCCACGACTCCTATACGCTATACTAAAAAGGAAATTAACAATTCAATAAACGATTTCCTGACATTAAGCAAGATTGTCATTACAATAAATCAGCAATACAAAAAAATTAAAAGTTAGTAAAGAAATTGTGTGTGCAAAATTCATGTGAACCCCAAATTTTACTATCGCCAGCCAAATCAGTGTTAATACTCATAAGTCAACAAGATAATGCGACTGATGTGTGAATATCGTGCGTCAGCAGAAGAATCGTTGGTTTATTCGTTAATTATATTCAAATTTTACAAATTGACAAAATCTTACTACTTACTATATTTGGTTTCTGTTTTCAAAACAATAAAAGAAACTCCATACATATTTGGATTGAGATAAATTGTGTATTCGCCAGGTATACAATTTATTTCTGTCAGTTGCTCTGAAGCCGTTTGACCGGAAATCATAAAATATCATAAAATGTGCATCCTTTGAGTTCTGCAATTTTGTCAGATGTTATATGACGGAGTCTTACGGAACAGAAGATTTATTTTTGTTTTCAACAACTGCAAACGTAAGGTAAAAATAAAAAACAACCACAGACGCCTAGAGGATTATATTTTTGCAACTCCTATTTTTAATCGGATCGGATGTAATCGAGACAATGATTGCAATTTCGGGATTAGATAAATTTGCTATATAATTCCTTCCCCAACGCTGTTTATTTTTAACTTTACTTTTTGCGTTTATATTCAACTTAAGTATGCGGCCTTAGTCCAATGTTGGATTGTCGCGCCTGTTATTTATGTATAATTAACTCTTTGGGATCTCCATTTGAAGTTTTAAATCTCGTTTCGTACTGGATTTATCTTCATCGCGGACAAAATTCAAATATATACTCCTATGGCCCGTGTGGTGTCGCATCTGAGTTGTCCCCTAGTAAACATCTGTATACTAAAGATGAGGTCAATGAAATTAATCTTTATAGCCTTCTTCTTCCGACACTCGTTATCAATTTTTATTTTATACAAACTCTTTTGCGTTTTACCGCCGCTTTATGTGTCGCGCGGGCACCATATTTCGATAAGCAATACGAGGAGGGCAGAGTATCTCTTTAACTCCGTATTTTCATTTCGAACAGGTTCGAAAATCATAATGAGGTTGGCCTCTTCGATAACAACTTCTAAACGCTTCATTAACATTAATTTTTCCATCGATATCATTTCCTTCTTTTTTTTTCTGTTGCCATCATTGATATCTTCCTATATGGTGAGCAAACAATAAACAGTCTCTTTCCATATCAAATAATGTATTCGAATGTTCAGATATTTTCTGACCTCTTCAATTTGTTTTGTTGGAACATTTCGAATCTTCTAAATTTACGAACAGACGCACAAAATTCATTTCACTGACAGCGTCACAATGCGATGTGACGACGCGACGCAACGACCGACATAAGTGTTTCAATTAATTGGGTGAGCTATTGTGATATGATAATAGGCATGACAAAAAGAAGACTCTTCTTGCTTTTATAACAAAGATGCCCTACACCAGGGTTGCTCAACTTGGTTTTTGAGAGAGCCACATAAATGGGCGGGAGAAACCATGGTGGACGCGAGAAATTGTTATGATTGAAAGAACCGTATAGAGTTAGGCGTGCAAAAGGGAAAGAAATATATACAGTCTTGACTCGATAATCCGGGTCAATTATTTCAAGGGGTAATCCGGATTATCGGAACATCCGCAATCACATTTATCTGAGGAAAAACAATCCAAACAAATAAAAAGACGGAACAAAAGTCGATAAATGTTTTATTTCTTAGAAATTAGCTAGCATCATGGCATTTGCTAAACAGTCCCGTAAAAAAGTACGAAACCAAATCTACCATTTCACCCTGAAAATCGCAAATATCCGGATTATAGAGTCAAAATTGCTGCCGAAATCCGGACTATAGAATACATAGTGGAAATATTTGGTGGTTCGGATTAGCGTGATATCCGGATTATAGGAGATCCGGATTACCGAGTCAAGACTGTAGGTGAAAATTGAAGAGAGTAACCAGAAAAAAACTCAATTCCCATAGCTTCGACCGCGGTTGTATTTTCTTTGGAAAAAAAAAATTGAAAATATGTTGAATGTGCACCATAACTTGTAAATTAAATTTTCAAGACTTTTATCACAGTCTGCGATATCCACTCGAATGGACCTTATGAATGAGTACAACCTGACCTGGACAAGAGATAATTAATTCCTAATTATTATTCTAATGACACGGATTCTACGAAACACGAAAATATGTAGGTTCTATACTGACAGAAAAAACGCATTCTAAAATCAAGCATGTTTGTTCTTAATGTTTTAAAGTTCATATTCAACACTACTTACTCTCATCAATCTTTACACGATGACAAAACTATGGCCAACTATAATTTCTATAGGTATAGCGAATGTTTTTACTTTAAGTGGATTAAAATTTTTTCATTTTCCGTTTTTCATTTTTCATCAGCTTGCGTACAAGTCCACAACTCAGTGGGACATTTTCATGTTTCTATTGTAGTTTATCTCTCTTATCTTATTAAGTTGAACCCAAGTTGAACGTAAATTGAACCCAAGCCCAACCACTGTTGAACCTTGAATGGCACCCAACACTCACAGGGTACCACCTAGCCCAACTTCCTGTAATGCCAAAAACGTAACGCTTTTTCGTTGCAATTTTCGTGACGCTTTTCGAATTTATGTGTCAGAGTCAAAACATAAAAATGTTAAAAAAAAAGTGTTTTCGGTATTACATTAATCTGAAACAGTATTAATTTACAGTATTTAATTTAATTCAATACAAGAATGGCAGGCTTCACTCCGACGTTCTTTAATTTAGTAGAAACACTGTAACGTCAAAATTATGTTTAAAATTAGTTCTCAATTGATTACACTCAGTTTTTCTCTCAGTGACAAATTTATCTAAAACAGCACGTTTCGGCTAATAAATATTGATAAATTTATCAAAAGGCAACGTGAACCAGATAGTGACTCGCGGGCGTATGTTGTGCAACCCTGCCTACACAGTACATATTCGAGACAGTTGTGTCGTCATTGCATATTGTCGAAAGCGATACGATGTCAATTTTTCATTAATTGGAATGGAATTTATGCGGTTTGGTACTCCACGATATACACGAGTCGTATTTTTTTTTATTTTAAGTCAACTTATCTTTGATTCGTAGATTGTTTTTATTGTAAAGTATTTGTCGCAGATGCATTCTTGAATATTAAATGTTGAGTCGATGGTCGAACGGGTTTTTCATTTGCTTAGTTGATATTGCGGGTAAAATGTCTAATTGACTCTCGAGAAAATGTCTGTGTCAAGGTGGAGCGCCCGATGAGAGTTATTAACGCAGAATTAAACGAAAAGATTTCAATATCTTTTTAATTAATTCGTGTAATAGCCTGAAATAATACATCCATTTTTTATTCGACTGGCCAAAATGTTGATATAATTTTTTAATTAAGCTTTTTTCTTGATTTAAAATTATAATGTAATATTTATACTATAATAATATTTATTTTTTTTCTTTACAGGTAAGTGAGCTTTGGCAACGTCAGAACGATTTTAATTTTGCGAGTCTAAATTAGGTTTGTTTTATGATTAGCCTTCTGCTATAATTTATAATTGCCGAGTTTTTTCCCTTTGAATCCTTATTTATATATCGGATATTAAAGTGCACAGAATAGGGTTTTGTATGAGATAACTCAGGATAATCGTCCAGTCAAATTTTTATTACGACGCCATTTAAATACCTCTTTCATTACATTTATGCTTGTGGGCTTGTTGTTGGAGAGCTTTACCTTCGAAAACTCCCATAGAAAGAAGTCAACGGGCGTACAATCATATCATCGAAAGGATAGCGAAGAAATAAATGCCTCATACAGTTATTGATTTTTTCATGCAACCATCTTGTTGGATCCACCGCAACCAATATCATTTAAATTAAAATGGAAAAGTGGGTACTCATGTTCGTTATCTAGCATGAAACTCTGCCACATTCAAAATGGTCATGAAAATATTACTACAAGAGAGTGTGTGCTAGCAAAGAATTTTCCGAAGAGTTATTCCATACAAAACCCTATTGTGTCTATTTTACGAATCAAAAGAAAAAAATCAATTTTATGAAAAATAACGGTACATTTCATACACAATTCAAATTTTGTCTTTCTTTTTGGGACACCCTTTAGAAACTACACATTTTCCGAAGAAAACTTATCCAGCGTGAAACCCACGATCCTACGCTACCCACTAAACCAGCGATACTGGTGACTATGCCCTGCACTGTTACGATAATTAACTCCAAAAATTTTAAAATTTTGGAACGTTTACTCAATTTCTGAAGTGTTCCTAAAAATTTCTAAAAATGCTGTTATGAAGGAAAGATTTTTTTTTTAATTTACATACCTTAAAAATCTCAAAATCCCTATATTTTGGTTATTCAATCTTGTATTAGTGATGCATTTTAGCCTCATTTCTCCCTTACAAATGTTGGCTTCTTTTCAACCTCTTTGCCATTATGTATATGTACGTTTTTCGCGTACATTACTCTCATCGTAGCTCGGTGTCAATCAATTTTTATAAGCATTTTCCGTACATTAAGTACATAATAGCATAGCACCTATATCTAGTATCTATTCGCGGGGATCATCATCATCCCCACCATCATCGTATATTTTTACGTAGATGATTATGTGTGTCTTTTTCCGGCATCTTCAAAGAGATGCGCGTTCATGAATTGCACGACAAAGCGCTTTAATCGAGAATAATTGGTAACAATTGAAGAAGCAAGGGCTTAATGGATGATGCAACCACATTAACAGTAAAAACATCGCTCCCATTCCTTGTTTCATTGCCCACAGTATGGCATCGTCATGATCCATAGCAACCGTACCGATAGCATGTATCTACTCCTCGCGTACCATACCGTTCGTTCCCATAGCCCAAACGGCTAACGCAACAACGAAAGGAACCACCACGACCATGACATATCTACGAGAAGGGGATGCCATCAGGCGGGTATGGCTCTATGTACTTCAATGGCATGCACAGATCTAAGGAAGGATAGACGACAACATGAATGGGATGATGGTTGCTTTATGAAGAGCCATCAAATGGATTATATTATACAGCTGCTGCTTCTGCCACAACTATATATGTACATTCAACGACAACTGACAGAGTGCAGCAGTTCGCAATTGCACATTCCAACTAACACGAATTGCACCTAACAAATTTACTGTATAACGCTCCACAGTGATGTAAGATAGTGCTTACAGTACAACCACCATGCTAACATGTGACTGTGACCAATTATGACGAACAATGTTAAATGATTCGCAGACGGCTGATAGTAATCGATACAGACATTGCTTATGTGCACATCTTGCACGAGATGGAATTTTATATGTCAAAGCCACAAAGATGAGAAAAACATCAGTCGGGGCAATCGATAGGCATGTACCTTATGCATAATTGGAATATTTTCTCGCCCTAGACACACTAGTGAAGGCAAAATTCACATGCTGACTGTGCACATACAGCTAGCTTCCCGGGGAAAGCGAAACAATACCCTATCAGGGTGGCATCCTTCTATGCTTCTAAAAAGCATCGTCGTAGTAAAAGAAAATAAAACTAACCAAAATGCCGCAGAAATAAAATGAAAAACCCCCCTAAAACGAAAGACTGTGACTGTAGTCAGGAAGCCCGTGAGTCAGCCGGCCGGCTTTCAAACACACTGCATCCATTCTATATTTGAGCATCTAAATGTGTATCTGTGTAGTTAGTATCTCTATAGAAAGGTAGTATCCGGTCGCAACCATACTGTCTACTATTACTCTACTCTCCGTGCTTATACTCTATCGCACTTCACAGCTAGTAGTATCGTATTGAGGAAGCTTCCTCTTCATTCCTTGCATCGAACCTATGGTTTCACACCGTACCCGTACATCCATCGAATCCCGTCCGTATAGTCCTTTTTATGCGGCAATGCTACGTTAACGGTGAGGATAACGCGCGACGGGCGATACTTGGGCCAAAACAAAGCCCGATAGCAGGGTGTGCATAGGAATGTAAAATATGTGTAACAGCATGCGGGGGTCGATCGATGCTGTCTACACATGCGCCCCACGCTGTACCGTGAACTTCTGGCGAGGCGTATAATAAGAGTGTCACAATTTTTTTCGCTTCAGTGTACGAGTATACGTTTTGATAGTAGTGAATTGACACAGGAAGTAGCGAAATGATGATATTACCAAAGGAAATGAAGGAAATGTTCAATTTAGGTATTTATCATATCGGTTTTGCGCGGGCACGACATGGGTTAGGACTTGTCATAGACCTAGAGACGACTCTGAAGCATATAGTCTGATTATGAAGGACAAGTTGACAAGAGAGATTGCTCATATTTGGCAGTTACGTACTCTATCTGCATATACTCGTACATAGTCGGAAAGGACTGTGTGAGCCTACTCGGAAGTGGCGAGTCATTTTTCGATGTCATGGTAACAGAGAGGTTAAGAATTCGTCCGGAGGCCCGGCTATAGTGCAGGAAGGCAATAAACCCGGTGTTATTGTTGCTAATCAGTGAATAATGGTCATTTGGGATATCAGAATGGTTGCGAAATTGATCCAATGATAATAATTTGTCTGGATGTCGGCTGCGGTTGGATTGAGTGAAGGCAATTAGGGATTTGCAGGTTGCCGTTCAGAGGAAAATGCGTCATCACTATAATTCATTAACCTTCATAGGTTCGGAGTGAAAAACTTACGTTAAAGACCATAGGCGGGGTGCAAATGCGACACCGCTTTACGTCTGCGTGAAACTAATCAGTGGCGAACGCTTGATGATGGGCATTCGCTTATACTAAATAATTTTAACCTACCTTTGGAGACTGACTATACTACTCCTAAATACGCTTTTGGTAAGATCCATTACAGCTTAATTCCGTCGAGGGATTACTGGCATAACAAGATGCCTCGGGACGTTGAGTCATTTGCTATCTACACTGATGGCTCCAAGTCAGACGAAGGAGTGGGTATTGGCATCCACTAGGATGTACTTAACCTGTCACTTCGTCTGCCTAATTACTGTAGCGTCCTGCAAGCGGAGATTTCGGCGATTATGGAATCCTTAACATGGTTAGGTAATCATGTCGTAACTGCGAGGGATTTCACTATTTACGAGTACACTGACAGCCAGGCTGCAATTCGATCTCTCGGATCGGTCGTGACAACATCTAAAGCTGTCGAAATCTGCCCCTCGGCTCTTGCAGAGATGGGTCGTTTTGTTGTTGTTGGATACCTAGTCATAGTGGATTCGCGGGGAACTGTAATGCGGATCGCCTCGCCCGTAATGCGACAAATATGAATTTAGAGGACCATCAACCTACAAATGCCGATTTCCTCCTGGAGTGGCAGTAGAAGCGGCTGTTTTGCTCAGGGCTAGTGCCAGATGGGCTCATGGCAGCACTTGCGCGACAACTAGGTTAATTTGGCCACGGCTTAACTCGGCCCGATCAACCATATTATTGTCACTGGACACATTGGTAGAGTGCTCGGTGCTATAATGGGGCACTGTCCTATTGGACAGCACGCAAGAAGGCTCCGCATTCCCTATATTGACTATATTGCAGAAGTTGTGGTGACGAAGAAAGCATGCATCACTTTCTCTGTCAATGTCCGGCCCTGGCCGAAGTACGAAGACGTATTCTTGGTTCTAGGTTTTTCTATGATATGGACGATCTTCGGGATGTGAGCCCAATATTGCTCAATAAGTATATTGCCAGAACGGGCTGGTTTTACAACATGACTTAGTACGTACTTTTCTTCTCCCATGGGGTATCACAATAGACCAATCTTTCGCTCTAAGTGCGCTAGATGTAAATCTGGTGGCCCCTGCACCTAACCTAACCTAATGTAATTCGTATTTGTATATTGTATATTCAGCCAAATTTTTCGATAATTTTAAGGGTGCTGGAGAGTGGTCAAAGCATCAATAAAGAAAAATGTTGGGATCTTCTAAACCACACCGAAGGGTTGTATTTAGAATTATACTACACGCCCAGTACTGTGCACAAGGTTCTAGTGCACGGAGTTAAGGTAATCGATTCCTTCCATTTGCCAATTAGAGCTCTATCTAAGGATGACTTTGAGGCACTGCATTAGGAAGTCAGAAGGAATAGATTGTCTCACACTCGTAAGTTTTCAAGGACCAGTTCCAATCTAGATTTAATGCGAATGCTCCTTTTAAGCTCGGACTCTTTCCTAGCGTCCCTGCGGACTCCAAAAATTAAGAAACATCATCATATAGATGCAGAAGTCAATTCAAGTATAAGACTAATTAGATTCTACTGAAACATTTTCCATTGCCAATTTTGGAGTAAGTTTGTTAGATTTGGAAAGTGACGATGAGTCAGTTTAAATTATAAGCATGTACACTGCTCGTCATCAGATTAGCACACCCCTTTGGATGAATAGCTTCGGCTGATTTCCAACCAAACTAAAAGAGCTAAAATTTCAAAATTATAACTGTTAATAGTCTATTCAATTCTGAGTTAATTAACACAAAAAGAATTATGTTTACATTTTTTATTATTGATTTATAATTGTTTTTCGGAAACGAACACACAAAATAGCCATTTAAAATTTGTCATCAGGATAGCACATGCAATTTCTTTTTTGTCGATCTTCCACAATTGAGAACGTAGAACCCCCAATTTTTTGTTGTTGTTTAAGTAATTTATTAGCTTTAATATGGATAAGAGAAAATTATTATCTGCGGAAGAGGGATCAAAAATTAAGGCTTGCAAGGAGTCAAGGCGGTCAAAAAGTGAAAATTCGAGAAAAAATTATTAAAAGTCGATAAGTTGAATCCGAATTCGTGTGTAATAATGTAGGCTCGCCTTAATGTGAAAATTTACCCAAATTCTTGCGACCGAGTCATGAGGGCTCGATGCTTCTCTCAAAATTACTCTCTCATAAGGATTGACAAGTATTCAATTTTTATCGCCTCTATTAGTTTTACCTTAATGTTGCTTTACACACGATTTCGGAATCAACTTATCGACTTTTATTAATTTTTTCTCGAAATTTCACTTTTTGACCGCCTTGACTCTTTGCAAGCCTTAATTTTTGATCCCTCTTCCGCAGATAATGATTTTCTCTTATCTATATTAAAGGTAATAAATTACTTAAACAACAACAACAAATTGGGGGTTCTACGTCCTCAATTGTGGAAGATCGACAAAAAAGAAATTGAATGTGCTATCCTGATGACAAATTTTAAATGGCCATTTTGTGTGTTCTTTTTCGAAAAACAATTATAAAACATAATTAAAAAATGGAAACACAATACTTTTTGTTTTAATTAACTTAGAATTGAATAGACTATTAACAGTTATAATTATGAAATTTTAGCTCTTTTAGTTTGGTTGGAAATCAGCCGAAACTATTCATACGAAGGGGTGTGCTAATCTGATGACGAGCAGTGTATTTTCTTAATATTATTATTATATAAAAAAAAAAACAAAAAAAACTGTTTTTTTTTTCGAAACACGACTTCAGAGTATGTATATCACTGAATTATTTAATTTTTTGAACAACTATATCTTCAAATCGCAATCCGTTTCTTTTAAATTTATATATTTTAAACGGTGACACTTGATTAATGTCAGAGTAAAAAAATATTAAGTTTGAATTTGGGTTCTTCAAAGATATTAAGCATTTGATAAAGCCCTCAAAAATGGGTAAAATTCATAGATTTCTCTCTTAAATATCTCAGAACTGGGAACAGTTGTTCCCAGATAATAATTGATTCGCCAACTAATGTTTCTTCTTTGGTGTAGACAACAGCCAAGTTTCAAGAAAATTGGTTATCCGGTTACCAAGTTATGATTTTTTATATTATAGCCTATATTTATATGTACCATTTATCTTCCTCACATTATCAATATCTACCAAATCCATCATCATCTGGCTTAACACATCCACCAAATTTCATAAAAATCGGTAAACGTGTTCTTAAGATATTCATTTTTCACCACCCTCTCCGTACATTCGATGCACTGTGCGACGCCTGAACTACAAACTCATGATCAAAGTCATTTCATTACAAAATTATACGTTATTATGAAAAAAAAAGTTTTTTGCTGAAATGTATCTTTATCAGAAAAAAATATGTTTTGACCTTGAGTAATGTGTTCATTAAACTCGATTTAACACTTATTAAAACAAAATTAGCCTCAAATTCATAATTTCCTCGGAAAATATTAGATTATTACATCCAATTAATAAATTATCATAAGGGCAACTAGTCAAGCTTCTATTATGTAGAGATAAATAAGTATTGATGTGAAGTACGTACAGAATAATAAATGTGCTGGATCTAACATTGCCACATTTAACCGGTTTACGGTGTTTATTTCATACGAGGTTGCTCAATAAATTAATATTGATAATTGAAGATTTAAATCAAAAGATTTAGCGTAAGAATTTTGAAGTCGATTTGGAATTAATGCCAACAAGATAGCAATGGCAATTATAAACGAGACCGATTTCTAATCGTGCGAATGGCACGATGAGTGTATACCCTATACCCATGTACAGACTTAGAATGCGCGTAAAACCGAAAATATTCAATTTAATTTTTTTTAAGGGGGGAGGGGTAAATGGGCTGAGTCTCGCACATCATTAATTTCTTATAACGGCATCCAGCAGCTATCATTTGCGATAAATTTCAAGTTTTTCGGGACA
Source organism: Microchrysa polita (assembly GCA_949715475.1). Classification (NCBI taxonomy): domain Eukaryota; kingdom Metazoa; phylum Arthropoda; class Insecta; order Diptera; family Stratiomyidae; genus Microchrysa; species Microchrysa polita. The sequence continues at coordinate 5,396,805 of OX454418.1, read as the reverse complement.
TTCTATCAAAAGATATGGCGGAATATTGCTTTGTAGAGGATGTAGGGGTAGGGGAAGGCAGACCTTCTCCACTTTCCACTAACTTCAAGCATATGTCACAATTAGGCATTGATGAAAACTTCAGGTCCTTAGCGACATTCTGTCGAAAAATATGGCCGAATTACAGTATCAAGGAAGGGTCATTTGTATGGGAGGTAGGGGAATCCTTGGTCCGATTTGGCCCATTTTCAATACCATCCAAGCTTTTATCAAAGCAATCATCTGACCGAAATTTCAAAACGCTAGGTCCATTATTTCGGGAGTTATCGTGCGAACTGACAGACACACGGACGGACAGACAGACAGACAGACAGACAGACAGACAGACAGACGGGCATGGCTTATTCGAATCAGGGACCGACCCTGATCATTTATATATATACTTTGCCATACCTCCGGTGGCTCCTTTGAGGTGTTACATAAATCGTCGTAACAAAAACAATATACCCTATACCATCTTATGGGTATAGGGTATAAAAATGGTGTTACCTCTGTTCGTATTTTCTTTTCCCTATCGAATAAAACAAAAATATTTAAAAACGAGACCGAGTTCTAATCGTGCGAATAGCACGATGAGTGTATACCCTATACCCATGTACAGACCTAGAATGCGCGTAAAACCGAAAATATTCAATTTAATTTTTTTTAAGGGGGGAGGGGTAGATGGGCTGAATCTCGCACATCTTTAATATCTTATAACGGCATTCAGCAGCTATCATTTGCGATAAATTTCAAGTTTTTCGGGACATTCTATCAAAAGATATGGTGGAATATTGCTTTGTAGGGGATGTAGGGGTAGGGGAAGGCAGACCTTCTCCACTTTCCACTAACTTCAATCATAAGACACAATTAGGCATTGATGAAAATTTCAGGTCCCTAGCGACATTCTGTCGAAAAATATGGCCGAATTACACTATCACGGAGGGGTCATTTGTATGGGAGGTAGGGGAACCCTTGGTCCGATTTGGCCCATTTTCAATACCATCCAAGCTTTTATCAAAGCAATCATCTGACCGGAATTTCAAAACGCTAGCTCCATTATTTCGGGAGTTATCGTGCGAACTGACAGACACACGGACGGACAGACAGACAGACAGACAGACGGACATGGCTTATTCGAATCAGGGACCGACCCTGATCATTTATATATATACTTTGCCATACCTCAGGTGGCTCTTTTGAGGTGTTACATAAATCGTCGTAACAAAAACAATATACCCTATACCATCTTATGGGTATAGGGTATAAAAAGTAAGGAAAACTGTAAAAAAAAATGTTTAAAAAAAAGTATTAAAATGAAACGAATTAGCAATACTAATCAGCCGCCTTTAGAAGCTTATCTGCAAAAACGTCGTTGGAATCAACTCATCCTTAATAACAAAAAAAATCAAATAAATCGTACGTAGCCAAAATGAACATCAGCTCACAATTATTTTCGCACCTGATAACGAGCCACAAAATGAGGGTTGTAAAAATCAAAGTAAATTTGTCACTTGATAACAACCCTATCTATTGTGAAAGCGCCTATTTATCCACTTCAAAGGACAACCAAATCATTATTGCGAAGGGGAGTTCATCTTACAATACACGGAACGGCACGGTTCCTTATCGAATGTGTTTATCATCTGTTGCAAATACGACTATTCTGGACAAATGTGTCATCAAATCTAATCTTATGATGACATTGATCGAACGATAATTCGTGGGCGAAACATAATTTTTCTGGATGTGCAGGATCGGTTTGAATGAGGAGGACACGTGGCATTTTTTGGGTCTGATTGGAAATTATGACGGCTAAAATATGGGATGAGTACGTTGGCCAAATTATTTTTGATAAATTGTAATACATATACTGTATATATAAATCCATAACTTTTCTTTGAGTGTAGTTTCTTTCTTCTCAAAGGAAAATTGTATCGTTCTTCGTTTAATCTGGTTAAAAAAAATTGTTAATCTGCGTTGAATCGATGGAATCCTGAAGAGCATGTGCCTTCACCGGAGTCGATCAGTGATAGATACTTTTAACAGTTTATATCAAACTTGTGCTAAGTTTTATTTTTTCAAATCACAAAAACGCTCTACTACTCAAAGAATTCCACATCATCTGCATATCAAATAGAATTTCCTGCTTTCTTAAATCGAATTAAAAGATTCTTCATGTCGACAACTCGTGGATTATTCTCTTTCAGCATGTCATGCAATGTGATTGCACACAGCACGTACTCGTGTATGTCTAGATCAAGAGAGCAAGATTCAAAATTCCTATCTCTGCATCTGCAAAAATTAAACTAAGATGAAAAGATGTTAAATCATCATGTGAAAGATGTTTCAGAGGACTTACTATATGAAATTATCTATATATGTACATATGTTGTTAGCTTATTCATACATATACCAAACACTCAGCTGGCTGCGCTGCCGTTGGTGCAGATGATTCGTCTATTGATTATAATGCTCTTGGCAACCAGAAAATTTTGTGAATTTCAACATTTTTCGTATGTTTTGTTGCACTATACAGCAAGACGTTTTGTGAATGGATAGAAAATCCAGATACAACATACTATACGTATGTATGTGACAAGATGGGCCACTTAGATTTGCCCATTGCTGCACTTGTGTCTTCGTGTCGAGCGTTCCCCCTCTTGTACTGTAATATGAAAAAAATTGCAAGAGTTTTGAAAAAGAAACAAAAGAACGTTAGCATTAATGTCGTACATTCAGAGTGTCTCGTTTGTGATGCATTTTTCAAAATCTATGGCGACGACAACGTTTGATCCAGACACATAGACGAAAGGAGCCAAATTTGTAGCGGCATAGTCGATATGAAGGTACTTGAGAAACACCTTCTGTGCATTTTTTGGAACGTTTAAGCCAAGCTTTGATTTGATGCAAAGCATTATGTGAAGTAGTTGTATGCTTGATTTGTTTCGTTAAGTGTGTCATATGCATTTTCGTCACCTCTTTATAAGTACATACGGTTGGTGTGAAAAAAAAAGTCTTGAAGCATTTAAATTTAGCATCCAAATGACTGTTCTTATCTTTACGTGTCAAAAGACCTTTTTTGAATGCTTTTGTTCTTGTTGAATGCCTTTTTCGTATGTAATTTTCTTGACGGTGTCACATTCATGCGTTCTTTGACTATTTTAAATGGTTAAGATTAAGATACTTCCGCGTATAGGAGCTCGAAGAACACTGATAAATCCCTATATTTAAATATGATACATACTTATATTTTAAATTAGTTTTAATTTAGTACATGCATAATGGTATCTTTCTTTGATGCAGAAATCGCCCTTCAGACATTTCAAGGATATTTTAAGAATCATAGTTTACATGCTATATATCAAATCATTCGAAGGACATTAATTGTTAGTCTCCACTTGACGATAGCCAATATCATAGAGTAATAAAATACTTCAACACTCTTGTATGTAAACATACTAAACAAACTTTTAAAAGGGCTATTAGCCAAAACAAACAAACAACAATTATGATGAATGTATCTATTGCAATTTGCGACCACCCATATGGCAATTTTCTTCATCATTCTTTAATTTAATCAACATTACACAAGAAATGTAACCTCTATCAATCAAATTTGCAGATCACTTTGTAGTTTTCTCTTTTATTTTTGACCTTGACAAGGCTATACTCGTACATTGTTCGTCCGTGTCTATGATTTAATTCCATGACTCTCAATATTATATTATATGATGCGGTTATTTATCTTGAAGATCGTTCAAGGTCAGTTCATAGACAATTGCGTGGCTGTGATTCAATTTTTAAATCACATATATTATTTTCAAATCAACAAAATCTCATCCTATAATAAGTATCTATGCGTGTACTTGTATCCAATTTAAAAGATGCAAGTCGTTGCTCATGATTTATACATAATATTAGATCAGGTAAATGCAGTGAAGAATACACACGGTTAAACGTAGATAACAATATATTTTATAATAACCGAATTGATGTTAACGATATTAATATTTTACAACGAATGACATATTTTAATTAATTCTGAATATAAGTCAATAGTAAGCGTAGAAGGTGAACTACTAGGTTTATATAATTGTAAATCCAACACTTCCCCTCAATTGTATGAACCAACATTTAAGAGTCCTTGAGTCCCAAACCGTGAACACAATTGTCTAACTTTATTCCAGATAATGGTTTAGTAAGAACATCAGCTGTCATTTCTTCGGTAGGCAGGAACTTTATACTGATAGGATAAGTCTTGATCGCTTGTCGAATGAAATGATGTTTGATGTCAATGTGTTTGGTTCGAGAGTGAAAAACGGGATTCTCGACCAATCTTCCAGCGGATTGATTATCGTTGAAAATCGTGATCTTGGTTAATGTGTCAAGCCCAAGCTCTTGTACAAAGCTTGACAAATGAATGGCTTCTCGAATGGCCTCGGAGAGGCTTACATATTCGGCCTCAGTAGATGATAATGCCACAATTCGCTGCTTGCGCGAGGTCCAAGATATTGCAGCTCCGGATAATGAAAAATTGTATCCCGAATAAGACTTCCTATCGATGCTACAACTTCCCCAGTCCGCGTCAGCATATCCATGGATGCCTTTATCGTCTTTCGTGTACACTAACTTCCGATTAATTGTACCATGGAGATATCTTAGTATCCTCTTAGCGGATTGCCAGTGAGCTTCGCCATTGTAATTGTTGAATTGGCTTAGCATAGTCACTGCATGAGTAATGTCAGGGCGTGTTCCGATGGCGATGTACATCAGTGCTCCGATGAGCTCACGATACGGATAACATGTTTTGTTTCCTTCAGCGTTTGTAGCTCGTTCGAGTTTCGTGCCGAGAGCTACCGGAGATTTAACACCTTTGCAGTCCGACATCTTGAATTTTCGGAGAACTTCTCTGATGTATCCACTTTGACAAATAGAAATCTGATTTTCTTTCTGTTCGACTTCGATTCCAAGACAGTATTTAATATTACCAAGGTCTTTCACCTGGTATTCGGACGAGAGCTTACGTTTTATTTCGTCGACTCGCTTCGGATTGTTAGACGCGATTACGATGTCATCGACGTATATAAGTACAAACGTGCTTCCCCTTGAATAATGATCCACATAAACACATGGGTCAGACGTCGTTGGTGACAATTCGAGTGATCTGAGAGTGCCACTGAGTTTTGTGTGCCATTGTCTTCCAGCTTGACGCAGGCCGTAAAGTGCCTTGCGAAGTTTACATACTTTATCTCCAGAGCTCAGTTCTTGGATCATGCGTTTGGATTTGGCGACCAAAACTTCATCCTTTTCGAATTCGACAATCCTCTTCAAGGCATCTTCCAGTAGAGTCGGCTGTTCCATATATACAAGAGTATCCATTTCTCCATTAAGATACGCTGTAGTGATATCCAGCTGTGTCACTTGAAGTCCATATTTAGCAGACAGTGCCATTAACAGTCGAAATGAATCCAGGCGCGCCACTGGGGCAAAAGTATTGGTAAAGTCAATACCGGGCAGTTGGGAAAATCCGCGAGCAACAATTCGGGCCTTACGTCGATCCAAACTCCCATCCGGATTGAATTTGTTGCACAGGACGGTACGACATGAAATGACATGGTGATTGTCTGGTCGTTCGACTATCTCCCAGGTACCATTTGCCACCAAGCACTTTGTTTCGGTGCAGATTGCTTTAAGCCACTCTTCTTTTTCTTCACTCTTTAGGGCGTCGTCAAGAGAAACTTCAATGGCGGTCATCACTGTGCAATCTTCTTCAGCAGTGTTTTCAAGGACTTCATTGACTGGAAACTGGAGGGGTTCTTGTTGTTCCACTTCGTTTCTTGCGTCTGCGTCACTTGAGACTTCGTCATCGACTTGCTCATTATATTGCTTCCTTGGGCGACCTCTCTTGCCAGTTCTTATTAATTTTGGTCTGCCAGCGAGCCTCTTCGGTCTTGCAACCTCAGCCTCGTTGTCGATCTCCACATATTCAGGTTGAGATTCTTGAATAGGATGGATGATGCTGGCGTCCAATATTATCTCCCTGGTGGTGTGTTTTTCTGGTTTCTGTTCCGAATGTTCGTTACGATCTTTGGATGACCTTGATTCAAATTCATTCAAGAATCTAACATCTCGAGATATTCTAATCTTTCGATCCTCGGGTATCCAAATGTGATATGCTTTGGAATTATCGTCATATCCAACAAAGAATCCGGGAATCCCCTTTGGTTCAAACTTCCCTCTTCCCGGGAACTTGTCGAGTACGAACACTTTTTCGCCGAATGAGCGAAGATGTGAGAGATTCGGCTTTTTCCCGGTCCATCTTTCAATTGGGGTTATCCCGTCTGGTAACGCCTTTGTAGGGCACCGATTTCTCGTATAATTTGCCGTTGCGATCGCCTCTGCCCAAAGTGATGGGGGTAAACTCGCGTCGATTTGCATACAACGCGCGGTTTCGACCAAAGTGCGATTTTTCCGCTCAGCTATACCATTTTGTTGCGGCGTGTGGGGTGCTGTTAAACGCTGTTGAATGCCTGAAGCTTTTAGAAAATCTGTCATTTCTTTATTGACAAATTCTCCTCCGTTATCGGACTGAATCGCTTTAATTTTACATTCAAGTTGATTTTCGACAAGATTTTTATAGTCTTTGAATTTCTGAATGGCTTCACTTTTGTGTTTCAGAAAATATACGATGCATAGTCTGCTATAATCGTCTATAAAAGTAACGAAATAGCGTGCGCCTCCCGATGATTGCGTACGCATCGGTCCGCATATGTCCGTATGCACCAGCTCGAGAAGTTCGGTCGAGTAATTTTCGCGTAAACCAAAAGGAGTTCTTGACATTTTTCCGGCAATACATGACTCACATTTAATTTCGTTTATCGCTGTATTAATCTTCAGGCCATTCACATTCCCATCCTTGGCGAGTACTGACAGATCGCGGGTGTTGAGATGCCCCAAGCGAGTATGCCAAATTTCAACTTCGGTCTTGGGTCTCATATCTTCGTTGATAACATTCGCGCGTTGTTCGCGTTCGCGGAGGAAAAATAAGTCACCTATGCGTTCGGCAATTAACATCGTTTTGCCTAATTGATTCTTCACGACGGCACGCGTTTTCTCGAAAGTCACTTCGTGGCCCCGATCCACAATTTTTGCGATTGACACGAGATTAGAACGTAAATCTGGCACATATAATGTATTTTTCAATGTCACTATACCGTCCGAATTATTTGCGATCGCGATATTTACGTCACCTTTTCCGATTACACGAGTTTCCGAATTGTTCGCAAGTTTTAATGCACTGTTTTTATTACTTATATTCACAAACGCACTTTCATCGGAGCATAAGTGTGAAGTACACCCCGAATCTAAACACCAAAGGATGTTCGATCCTTCTGAATTACGCGCGTTTTCTGCGAAATAACAACAATTCGCCTCGTTTAATTTGTCTTTATTGACTTGCATATTTTTTTTATGCCAACACTCATTTTCTTTATGCCCACTTTTACGACAATAACCGCACTTATACCGAGCTTTTGTGTCCGATTTAGATTTTGGTTTATTGTCATTAGCAAAACAACTGTTCTTCGAATCACTAACACAATTTCCACCTTTTTGATGGAACTTACTGGGCAGTTTATGATTCCTCGCAAACATGGCTGCGCTGTTCTCATTACTCGACTTTTGATTCCGCGCATTGTGCTCCTCTATGATTTTTATTTTGAGGGCATCCACGTCGGGCAAATTGTCGCGAGATTCAATGGCACAACGGAAATTTTCGAAACTGCTTGGCAAGCTGTATAGTAACATTATGGTCAAAAGGTCGCCATTAATGTCAATTTCCATGGCTTTCAGTTTATCGACGGTGTCGAAAAATTGAGCGAGATGTGTCTTGAGATCGTCGTCGTCTTGCATTTTCTGCTGTGTGAGACGTTTGAGGAGGGTTGCTTTACGTGCAGGACCTTTCGAGGCGTAAACGGATTCAAGTTTGATCCATACATCGCGAGAAGTAGTGCAGCCCCGAATTTGCGCGAGTTCCGAGGGATTAATCGTTAAGATTAGGTCGGCTTTCGCCTTCCGATCGTTCGCTCTCCAGGTTTTTAATTCTGCTTGCTCCGCTTCTCCGCCTGTCACGACGGGCTTGGTTATCTCACCGGAGACATATCCCCATGCATCGTTTTTAACGAGTAAAGCCTCGGCTTGAATACACCATGTGTCGTAATTATCGCGAGAAAGTAATTCGAGTTTCGTTGCCATCGTCGCGTACGCCATATTTTGGCTAGTGACTCGACCACACTCTATACCGTTCAAACACGATGATTTTCTAACTCGACTTTACGCGTTCGCGGATACGTTTTATATTTTTATTTTTATATTATTATTTATTAACCGTGCTAAGCATTTATCTGGGCCCATAACCTATTAGATCAGGTAAATGCAGTGAAGAATACACACGGTTAAACGTAGATAACAATATATTTTATAATAACCGAATTGATGTTAACGATATTAATATTTTACAACGAATGACATATTTTAATTAATTCTGAATATAAGTCAATAGTAAGCGTAGAAGGTGAACTACTAGGTTTATATAATTGTAAATCCAACACATAAGACATCTGTCTTAGGTCTCAAGAGATTCTTTAAGAAAAAAAAAAGAATAATATTAACGGAGCAGGTTGCATGGAGAGAAAGTATCTTATGTTGTTAATAAAAAAAAAAGATTGAATTTGCAAGTCCTTGATATTTTCCTATGTATGTTTTTCAATTTTAACGAGTGCTCTTCAAATCAAGATTGTCGTCGTAGCCGACGAACGACCTTACCTTGCAATATCGCATTTGCTAGAAAATGTGTTACATAATTATGTTGTTTTTCAAAGAATCTGTATCGATTAGTATGAGTAGGGTGCACTCGTTAAAAATAATGGACATATACATAAAATATAAATGTCAAGTAATTAAGATCTTAAGTTTGTATATTCCGGTCTAAAAAAAATAAAACTTTAATAGATTCCTTGACTTGAATCCCATCCAAATGCAATTGCACTGACCCTTTTTCACTATTCAGCAGCTTAGAAATTCTATAAATAGACTACTGTAATGTGGTCATACGATGCATTATTCCTTGTCGCACGTTATAATATGGTCAAAATACTAAAAATATTCTGATTTATAGGAGAATCATTAATATTGCTATTGAATTAAATTCAGCTGAAGGAAATATAAAATATGTTTTTTTCTGAAAAAAAAAATAAATTGCTAATTTTTATTATAAAAATAAATTTAAATTATGTAAAAGGTATTTTTTCTCTCATTTTATTTTTTTCCTAATCTATGATCTATCTGACATATACCACTTTTAAGAATTTGATTTTCATTTATAAACAATTAATTAAAATTAACTTAATTTTTGGTTTTTTTAATCGGCTTTAATTCAAGTTAATTTTAAGTTAACCACTGGAAAATAATTTTCATGAAATAATAATAAAGGTATAGGAAATATTTATTTTAATTCGCAAAAAATACAGCAGTCCCTTCTGTTATTTGACTTTTCATCTCAACAATATAACAATATGAATTTCGCGAAAAGCTACCCGTTATCGTATGTCAATGAAACTGACCGATCCCCTAAATATTTTCATAATTACAATGGCAAACAAACTTATTTGCATAAATGACCTGCTGACTTTTGACTCATTTAGAAACGCGCCAGGGCTGGACAAGTTTTTTTTTTTAATAATAAGGGTAAATGTAAATCTATGACACGTGCCTATGGACTATGACTGCCGTTGTTCTGTAAAATATGACATTGTACATAGTGTAGGTATATCTGCGCAGTCTGTGCATGGACACTATATGGGAAATCATACAAAAGGGGTCAGAAAATGCATCACCTCGATAACACACGTGCAATGTGTGTACAATTTTAAACGCTATTTACGTCGCATGACAAAAACGAGGGTTGACAAACCTCTCCCGTAACACTACTGCTTTTGTGCTATATTCAAATTTAATCTGATCAATTGTGCGATCAAAAGATCGCGTTTTATAAGACACACATATTACACGAAATGCGTGATCTCTACACGACTTAAATGCTCAATTTTATTTATTGTTGACTTAAAGCACACCATACGAATTATACCGTGTGCATAAGAGAGTGTGATGTGTGAAACCCGCATGAGGTAAATTTTTGTTCTTTTTTTTTTCGAGATGATGATTCCACAAAATTCAAGTTGTTCATACACACATTAGACATTACATCAGTATTATGTTGTATGATCAGCTGTTGTGTGCTTCTGTTTGGCATAACACATACATATTAGGTGGATTTTTTGATGTATGTACATATCAATATCAATCTTCTGTAATTCTAGCTTGTATGTATATATGTAGACCTCCCCAGGGTCATAAAGTTTATCATGAAAGTGATCTCATTACTTACATCTTACTGAAAGTTTGATGACTTCTAGAAAGAAATAGAAATGGGCTAGGCAAACGGCTTCATTTGCATGTATGTACTATATCTATTTTGATGGAAGATTTCAACGGAATTGTTCTTAATTTGATGAAAATGTGATGTTCGTGTCAATGATAAGGAAAGTTTTCTTTTTATTATTTAATGGATTGATTAGGGGAATTTTTATGTAAGGTCTTATGTTACTTACAAATTCAAATTACAAGGTGTAGCTGAGGTCAGATATTTTTCTGATTTAGATTATCTACACTACTTTTGTTTTTGGACTATTCTACGAGGTGGTACGAAATGTTCTCAGAGGGCCGAGAACATGTGAGCAACGGTTTTGAAGGTTTTGCTGACAGTTTTCTTCGATTTCAGGGGCGTGGTGCATTATGAGTTCTTGCCGCAGGGTAGAACGGTCAATAAGGAATATTACCTTCAAGTAATGCGCAATTTGCGAGAAGCAAGCCGCCAGAAACGCCCGGATTTGTGGAAGAACAAAAATTGGCTTTTGCACCATGATAATGCCCTGCTCACACATCGTTACTTGTGCGCGTACTTTTGGCCAAAAACAACACGCAGCCACCGTATTCCCCAGACCTGGCCCCTGTGACTTTTTCTTGTTCCCGAAACTGAAGAGGCCCATGAAAGGACGACGTTACGCCACGGTTGAGGAGATAAGGACGGCATCGAAGGAGGAGCTGAACAAGATCACAAAAAATGATTTTTCAAAATGCTTCGAGGATTGGAAAAAACGTTATCACAAGTGTATAATGTCTGATGGGGGTTACTTTGAAGGGGACAAAATAGATATTCATGAATAAATAAATAATTCTTGAAAAAACATTAAATTCGCGATATTTTTTGACCATACCTCGTATATGATTGTTGGTGCACTCTTTCCACCAAAATCTTATTCCCAATTACCAGATCTAAGTTCGTTTGCCCTTACTTTTTCCTATCGTATTTTTTTTATCTTGGTCAAAGCTGGGGCTGTTAAATTGTCAGCAAAATGCGAACCGCAACATGCTCTACAACCTCCAATTCCTTTTAGCCATGTTCTTCGCCGGGGTCACTCCCCTTTTCTTTCAACAGCCCCAGAATTGACTGTCTTGGAATACTGCATCCAGGTACCAAACCGAAATTACAGTTTCCAAAAACTCTGGTCTAGTGTAATTGGTGTCAACCGAAAGGTGTCGACTCCCAATAAATTAATATGAAGTCCTTTTCCGCATTGTCAATCCATATACTGACTACTCAATTGACGAATTTCAGTATTTAATGAACAAAATTGTATACTTTTCTTGAAATGATAGAAATCGCCGATTCGCCCTGATATTTTCACCGTTAGTATTCGATTAGTTTATATTTTTCATGTTGAAATTACTATGCTTTTTTAATTTACTACTATGATATATCTTACAATGCAGATCTTAATTGATTCAATATTAGCTTCAAGGCGCCTCCAAACCTCCGATCAACCTTTAGCTTATTCTACAAATTGCTCCTAAATTTGTCCACATTATCTTATTTAATATTTTTTAATCAATGATTCAAAAAAACTACTCCAAATTATTCGCATTAAATTTGGCAATTCAATAAATCTTCACAAAATCAATACTATTAACCGCAAAGGTCAGGGTTTCAATTATTCTACTGTTTAGTGTGTCTAAAGCTTAATTATTGTTGCATTGTTCGTGCTTATGCTGTTTTTTTTCCTCTTTAAACGCAAGATGTGCAACTTAATCTTTTGAGTAAGTTAGTTCGTGCCTTCTTTAAATTAAGCATAACACATCATGCTAAATTGCTATTACCACATGTAAATAGAAAAAAAAACATAATTCATATTGCAAAAAAAGAACAGCACGACATTAAAATGTTTTCATACCTAACAACAAAATAGCGAAATGCATTGCGGTTTAATTTTAAAATTACGAGTTAATGTAGTGTTGCAATAAATAGGAAAATATTATCTTACCTATATGAATGCATATGACTGAGTTCCTGCAATTTATATATGTAATAAAAAAACCTTTTGAAATATGTGCAGGGTGTTGCGAAAGTATGTATATATGTAGTATGCATCGTCAAGCCAGCAACGGATGGCTGCGCATAGGGTAACAGTTCCGAAATATTGTTTCAGCGTATTTTTACAGTTATATTGTAACTGTAAATCAAAGCACTTTTTTGTTATATATAGAGTGTAGTTAATCGAGCATTTTGTCATAGTTACAGAACGAAAATCAAAAAAATTAAAAAAGTTCAAGGCTAGCCTAGATACTTAACGCCTGCCGTCCATTACCTGCTTCGAGCGGCGCGGCGCTCCCGCGTTTAAAGCTTTTCCGAATTTTGATGGCGTAACCAAGCAAAATATGGCGTAACTATGCAAAATAAACAAATATTCCATTCAATACAATGGAAAAGCTTTCTGAATATTGTGTGTGCTTATACCTTTTACTAGTAAAAGCTTTTTTTCGCACATTTTGTGAAAGCTTTGCCGCTGGAGCGCCGCGCCGCTCAAGTTTACGCTTGCAGTGGAAGAGAGCCCTAAAGCGCTGTTTTCACGATGGATTTGTCGTCCAACTTTTGAGCATTCAAACAAGTTGGACACCAAATCCATCGTGTAAACAGAAGTTGGACAACAAGTTTGAAGTGGAACGAGCATTCAAACAAATCCACCGTGAAAACAGAAGTTGGACAACTTGTTTGAGATGCATTGATTATAGTCCAATCGAAATATAAATATACTTTCTAACAATAAAGAATTAATGCGCCTGATTACCAATATCTGTGCGCTATCATCCAATTCTGGCATTCCGTTGACTTTTGGAGCACGCTGTATACTCATTCGGACATGTTTCCTTCAATGTTTAAATTATTCACGAACAAATAAAAGAAAAAGCAAATATATTTTTCCTGAACTAATACGTATTGCAAAAACTGATAACGTTTTACGACCGCTCCAACTTTCAACTACTGTTTACACGGCCAACAAGTTGGATAGGATTTGTTTGATAGGATTTGTTTGAGAGAATATCGTACGTGTAAACAGCCTTCCAACTTGGATAAGTTTGAGGGAAAAGTTGGATGCAAACAAGTTTGATGCCATCTAAACGCGCCTTAAGTATTATCCTGTGAAGAAAGCATTAGTTACAGTTAGATTGCACTTTTAGTATTTCATGTAACTGTAAAAAATAATCACCATATGCACCCTCACCCGCTCTCGGCTTGCTTATTAAAAGTCATTGCTTTTGTCAAATAAATTAAAATATGTAATAATTTTTTTATTCTTTTTTATGTTGCATAATTTTTTCTATAAAGTTATCTATGGTCATATACTCGATTGTTTCTCGATTAAGTATCTCGAAAATTTTGTAATGAAAAAATAATGTGACTCAATAGATATTCTCCACATATTTTTTCTATAAAGGAAATACATTGGAACAATGGAGAAATGATAAAGTTTTAAAACTTTCATGGTTCTTATCAATAAGCGTACAAAATGCGGTGACCGCTTTAGATATACTACTCATATCGGTACATTATACAGTAGCAGTTTGAAAGATTCCGAGATGAAAGTCAACATTTATACATTATTTATTTATAGTTCGTATCACGTCAGACGACATCAGAATTATCTTTTGTTTGAGCGAAAACAATTTTGTTTTTGTTGTTTTAGCAAAAAAAGATATTTTTTTTTTTGTTTACTTGCAAAGATATCCTATGTTATTTTATTAATCAGAGTTGACAACACATGATGATACCATAGAATGGTATTTTATATGATGATCCAAATTAAATTATTTTCTATAAATTCCTTTAAAAATCACTTTAACATTCGACTGACGTAGGACACTCAAGAGTACATACATAAATCCATTTTCAATAATCCCATTTCATAAAAAAATCATATTTCCTTGAAACTTACTATATGTACTCATCTCATAACATATTTCATTTCTAAACGTTCGTACAGATATACACGGCTAAAGCAACTGCTACAACCCTTACGAAAACTTCCTACTTTCATTCCATTATAATGAAAAGGAAGCATACCTTTGATAAAATGTAATATCATTTATTGAAATACCTGTAACTTTATCCCGCGCATACTTCCATAACCGGCGCCGAACTACATATATATATATATATATATATGTACCTATAAAGCGAAGAAAAAGAAAATATACCTTTATCATCTTCGTTACATCCTTTCCTTTTCCTTTAACATCATCACTGCAATCGACACTCCTCCAACCTGCTTTTCACAAACTATATACTGGTACTAATACATTTTCGCTTTTTCGTCTTTGAATCGAAAATGCGCTACTGACGCGAGGCGCCCCATAAGGAATATTCTCAAGTATTCTGCATCCAAAAGGAATTCCTGGATGTAGTCGTTTATCTGCCGCAAAACTCGCTCAATTTTTTTTATAAAAAACAAAAATATTTGTTAGTGAACTCGATGCTATCACATATGCAGAAGTTCCTTTTCCGGTACCTACGGACGTTTTTACTTTCTTCAATATATGCACAGACAGTGAGGGTTTTTTTTTTCTTGAATGTACTACGAACGAGTACTACTATCCTCCAGGACTTTTTTGTCGGTATTTTCACGTGTTTTTCCGCTTATCTGTATGTAGAATATATGATTATAGTAGCGTATACGTATGTAGTATTCCCCTGAAGACCGGCAGTTTCGGGGAGTTTTTTTTAAAGTGCCGACACATAGGCGTAAAACAGGCTTCCACCTCTCCCATCCCAACCAACAACAAATCGTAAAAATTCTACTACTATATAGAAGTGCACTTAAGTGCAATAGACTTTTAGTCTGGATGCTGCTACCTTTCAGTTCTTCGATGGAACATTTTTTTTTCACAAAACTTTTGAGTACATTGGTGAAATTTTTATTTTTTTGTACTATTTTTTTCGAAATGCACTCATAGTTGATTTTAATCAACAGCTTGCAAATAGGACTGTTTTATGCATTATGTATGTTTTTTATGAATGTTTACGGATTATATGAGCACAGTCGAGAGAGGTTTTCAATGCCTTTGCCGCAGCATGAGTGGCGGCGGTAGTCGACGTTCAGTTTTTCATTTCATTGAGATGGTAGGCAGTCTGGAGAGGCGGAGAAAATGCAGTTTAAGTGTACTAAAATTTTGCTTTCGATTTATACTTTTTTTTTTGTGATTCAACGTCAAACTTTTGCTTTCATTTCACTAGAATATAAAATCAACAATCACATTCTAGAAAAATATAGAAATTATTATGGAACTCTATTTTGTTTTAATTCTGACTGTGGAATAGAGAATTTAAAAAAATATACAGGGTGGCCCATTTAAAGTGAACTAGTGTAAACCATGAAAAACTTTTTTATTTCTGAACCGATTTTTTTGTATTTTCACATAAAAAAAAGACACTTGGGAGATATGTTTACATTATGTTCGAAAAATTATATCCTTTAGATGACCGCCCCGGACGGCTTCGCAAGGACGGTTTCGTTCTACGGTATGTTCCATTACCTTTCGCAGGATTTCTGGCTGCAAACCTCTGATCTCCGCTACAATATTTTGCTTCAATTCCTGAATTGTCCTTAGTTTATTATTGTAGACTCTCTCTTTAAGGTATCACCACAGAAAAAATCTAGTGGAGCTAAGTCTGGCGATCTAGCCGGCCAGTTAATTGCAGATCCTCTGAAAATGACTTTCGCCGAAAACGTCCGTTAAAATCTCCATTGTGGCTGCAGCGGTATGGCAAAACGCTCCATCTTGCTGAAACCACATATATATCTGGCCGGTTTTGAACAAAAGGACGGGTAACATTGTTGAGCATCTCACGATATCGTTGTCCTTCTTCGGGTTGATGTTGTTTTCGAATAAAAAAAAGTCAGGTTGAGGGGGAATGGGCAGTTAAAATTATTGTAGCCTATACCCGACCGCAAAATTTTCTAAGGAAGAAATGAACGATGTACCTACATATAATTTCAATGGTATACTTATAATAACCTAGACTTTTTATTCTGAAATTATACGTACCCTAGACTAAACATAATCAGGTATGTATTTCCATTTATTTTTAATTTGCATTCTGCACTTTAAAGAACGATATAGAACGCTTTCGGTACGTTAGATTAGATTTAGACTTATTCAGGGCACAGGCAACAAGAGTTGCCCTAGGCACTGCGACCGGTGGTCTATTGTACCATTGCCCCTACTATGGATTAGATGAACTCATCTAATCGACTGCCTTCGATAAATCGATTCAGCTGGGCCATATTGATAGTGGCGATATCCTCTTCCAAGGGAAAAGCGATACCGAAACACTCCAATCGGCGCCTAGCTAGCCTCTCACATTCACACAGGATGTGAGAAGCAGTTTCGTCGTCAGCCTCACAGAAGCGACAGCTGGCGTCGGTAACAATGCGCAAGCGCTTTAAATGACCGTTTAAACGGCAATGCCCTGTAAGGATCCCGCTTATGATCCTAACCCTGTTTCTGCTCAATTTCATCAGACCAAGGGTACGATTGGGTGAGTAGTCGGCGACAAAGAGTTTTGACTGCCTAAGCCCTGGAAGAGCTTCCCAGTGTGTGGTGGCTTTGGCTTTTTCCCACTCACCAATCACATTTCTGCAGATACAGAGTGGTAACCCACAGTAAGGTTCTGGGCCATAGAAGGGATTGGTGGATGCTCTTCTTGCGAGCTCGTCGGCCTTCTCATTGCCGTAAAACCCCGAGTGCCCAGGTACCCAGAAAAGGGTGAGATTGTTGAGATTGCCCACCTGTTGGAGGATTTCCTGACAAACCCACACGAGCTTAGATGTGACAGTACAGCTCGTCAGCGCTTTTATTGCTGCTTGGCTGTCAGTGAATATTGCTATTTTCCTGTTTGTGTAACCTTTGTCAAGGCATAATCTTGCACACACTTCGATTGCGTGCACTTCCGCCTGAAACACGGTCGGATGTATTCCCATAGGAATAAAGATATTAATGTTCGGGCCAGTAATTCCAGCTCCCGATCCTGTATCGGTCTTGGAGCCGTCCGTGTAAAATTTGATGGGGCTAGGGTGGAGTGATCTGAATCTGTCAGTCCAGTCCACCCTTTCCCATATCTCTGCACTATAAGAAGGGTCAAAACGGAGAGTTTTGACCAGATGGTCTGATGGCATATCCAGTAATCTGCTGTTACTTAACCATCCTTGTTGAACTGAGTTCAGTGGAGACGCCGCATCACATGCTACGAGCCTAATGACAGCTAATCTTGCCACTGCCTCGATGTGTATGTGGAGAGGTGGCAAGTTTAGCAGGACCTCCAGGGCGGCAGTGGGGCTCGAAAAGAAGGCCCCAAGGACAGCAAGACAGGCCAGCCTCTGAACTTTCTCGAGACACCGTCTTCCGTCTATGGTGGTTGCTCTTCTCCACCACACGACCGCCCCATATTCCACAATAGGTCTAACAATTGTCTTGAAGATCCACAGAACTATGTAAGGCTTAATACCCCATGCCTTCCCCGCATAGCTTCTGCTGATCCACAAGGCCTTAACTGCTTTCTCTGCTACCAGACTAAGATGTTTTTTCCATAGCAGTTTCTTGTCAAGTGTGACCCCCAAGTACTTGACAGTTTCCGGCATTGTTAGCCGTGCATTATACATGGAGGGACACTCCAGTGTTTGGAGATTCCCTTTATTACTGAATGGTATCACGGCGGCCTTTGTTGGATTGACGCGCAGCCCGTTTGCTGTGCACCACTCCTGGACTATATGCAGAGCACTCTGCAGGACATCCGGTAGGACCTCCTCGAATTTGCCTTTAACCGTGATAACCAGGTCATCCGCATACCCCTGTGTGGAGAACCTAGCTGAGCTAAGTCTCCACATCAATCCATCAACTACCAGACACCACAGGAGGGGGGATAGTACCCCTCCTTGGGGGCAGCCACGAGTGGCTAAAGCAGAAAGGGTAGTATTGCCTATATGTACTGGTAAAAATAATTCTAGACGAAAGCATACGCTGCACCCAGGTAATGATTGTATTGTCGGCTCCTTTGGCTCGTAGTGCCGTTTCTATGAATTTGAAGGAGGTGTTATCGAAGGCGCCTTCTATGTCAAGGAATGCACATAGTGCTGTTTCCTTATTGGACATGGCTAACTCGATCTCTTCTACCAAGCTCTGAAGTGCCGATTCCGTGGATTTACCCGGTTGGTAGGCGTATTGTTTTGGGTGCAGCGGCCGTGTCTTAAGAAGTGTGCCTCTGATGTGAGAGTCCAGTATCTTTTCCATAGCTTTCATGAGAAAGGATGTAAGGCTGATGGGGTACGACTTAGGATCGTCCGCCGGTCTTTTACCCACTTTGGGGATGAAAACTACCCTAACTGATCTCCAGGCTATCGGAATATATCCCAAAGCATAACTACTTCTATAGATACTAACCATGAATGGTATCAGCTCGCTTTGGCCTCTTTGTAGGAGCGCCGGAAAGATTCCATCCATGCTGGGCGACTTAAATGGATCGAATGTCCCAATTGCCCACCTAACCCTGCCATACGTGAAGATATCTTTTGCTGCTGCCCAGGCAGATCTGTTTGCCCTATTGGGCGGATTCATGCAACTGTGACCATCATTCACGTTATAGTCCAGTCTGCAGCTACCCGTTCGTTACGTTACGTTCCCAATGCATTTTAAATGGGTTAAAATGCATTGTACTGCCTCATCGTTGCTGCTGTAAAAAAATATTACGTGTTCAGATCACTGTGGCCGTGATCGTTCGGTCGCCACTCTCTGATATAGAGATTCGTAGAGAATCGATTTTCCAAACTCGGCAAGTTTATTATTCAGAGGATGATAAGAGATATTCTTATCGCAGAATAATAAACTATGCGACTAGGAAGTGGTAATAGCTGAAGACCGTATCACACTCCGATTTCAGTTGCAGTTGAAACGTTGACGACTACAAACGGTAGTCGTCAATGCACCATGCTCCACTAGGAGTTAGGGCAAATCAAGAAGAGAGAGAGTTCAGAGCTATTACCTCGAAAAGGCATAATATTTTGGCATGTTGTTGTAGTAGCGATTCGACCAACTAACAACCTGCGGGACGATTTTATCGTAGAACCGGGTGCCATAGGAGCATTTTTTTAAAGACAACACAAACATCCATGCTTACAGTGGAATTCGAACTCACGCTCCAGCAACTCAGGATTAGAGTGTCATCTCTGCCACGGAGCCACCGAATTTCCTCATATTTTTTGGCTTAGAGTTGATTTTTAATAGTAATGGATAAAATCAAAGCCATTGTTGCTGCACTACCGCAATGCCACTCCTCCAAACACTTTGCTCCACCGACTAATGACGTTGGGTGCAAATTCTCGATATGATTTTTACGGGAATCTGTGTCATTTGAAAATTCTGCAACTTACCTTTGTCGCTCTCAAAACAGGCAATAAATCCCGTCAGGCGTATATGTAATGCTATAACTTTAAGATTTATGTGCGCTGCGATAAAATCCGCAATAAAGTAATTTTATTTCTAGAAACACAAAAACCATAAAGAAGGTTGAGACTCCCCGGGTAGATGTTCAGCTTTTTATGCGTGAGATTACGGACAAACCGTCTCTTAGGTCCGATTTCGTTACACTTTCATCCCGATGGAAAGGTAGCACGAGGTTAACAAAACACCTACATTTAATTCACCGTATTTTCACTCACCGGCGAGAGTATGTACTATAGGACAAAACTCACACGTTCAACATATCGGGCATTGCCCTCTGTGTGCGGAAGTATGTATGGTATAGAATAGAGAGAGACTTCCCGTTCATCATTTTCCCAGTTCCTTTCTTTTCTTAAGACTAATATTGGACATTTCTCTGTTTATTCATCTCGGTTGGAACCTTTTCATGTCATTCGTCGCCTGTACCCTATATTCTCCTTTTGGCACTACGAGATAGGGATGCATACTTCGTTTGGACTAAAACCAGCATCATTCTTAGATATTTCTCCCAAAAGCCGGGAATCATAACCTCTCCCTACAAAACACAGTCTCCTCCGTTAATTCTCTCGCATTCGGCGAAAAAGAGGACACAAAGTGAAAACAGATGAGATGAAACTCTGTGCTGTATAGTTGGTTTGTAGGTTCATGCGATATTCACTGGATGAATGTGAAAATTCAAGCATCGGCGCACTAGACAATTTCAATTTTTCCTCCTCGTCAACGTAGCATGCTGAAGATGAAAAGGCTGCTGCAAGCACACGAATGCTAGTGTACTCGTCGTAGTCATCGAGACTCTATACTCGGGCATCTCTTGTCACAAAGTATCGCTTATAAGGAAGAGAGAGAATATACAAATGAAACATATTTCGAGACCGGGATTTTTCAGACATTTCTAAAGGGATTTATCTTCTTTACAACATACATATAAATTCATTTCATCTGGTTGTCCCTTGCATAGTTGAACCGAGTTTCTATTTTTGGCCTTTGTTGGTGCGCCTCTGTTGTATTTTTGTCGTATATTTTTCCCAAGTATACATCCGCATCTACTGTACAAAAGTAAGTGAATGTCATTAAGTTTGTCGTCTCGCACGCTTCGTGGTGAAGAGTTCTTTGACACATTCTCATAGAAAAATATGAAAAAGTTTCAATAATTGTGAAACTATTTAGTTCAGTGATTTCCGGAGCCGGGTCGTTGAAAAATTGATTTATTTTAGAGTGCGGTTCAACCGATTCTATAAAACTGCTGGTTTGCTGACTTTTCAACTTTGTGAACATTGGGGAACGATAAATATAGAAATGTATCAAGTTTTCTCCATTTTGAATCGTCCAGCTGATGCAGTGCAGTTGCGTATATGATATGGTTCCGTAAATTAGTGCGTTAATGGTGTTTGTAACGTGAGTTCATCTGCAATCAAATCAGTTTCATTATTATAGTTCAAAAGAAATTATCGTGAAATGTGAATTCCATAGCCAGAAGTTTTTCGTTACTACAATGTTGAGAAATTCTCTCACAAAATTCATTTTCGGTGTTAATAGAGCCACTTCGACACCACCAGCGACACCATCATCCGTCAGCCATGCAGACAATGCTACCGACTCTCAGCATATCAAGGTAATTGAAAAAGTGTACAAGAATAATAACAATTGTGTACAAACATATCCTGCCGCGGTTTCCTTTGACCATAGAATACAGCTCCTGTCTAGGTATTTCCCATTACAAAGGAACTTTCCGCCGCCACGACGAATCTCATGATATGCTTTGCATTTTCATACATACACCCAGACTCAACGACGCGGGGAGATCCTTGGCAAATTGTAATTTTGCGTGGGGAATCCCGGTCTTTACGTAATGTTTTTGTCCTAACACAATTGGAGTGTATTTATGCCTTGCCAGCTTTGCCGCAAACTGCCGTTCTGGCGCAGTATTGTGTGCTTGAATTTGGTTTAATATCTTGGCCTGGGATGTAGGTTGTGGTGTATAATTAAATCTTTTAAGCTGAAGACCGAATGTCGAGATTCATTTAAGAGAAAAAAAAGGAAAAAAAGGTATGAGGGGAGATCCTACCTAGAATGGAGCCTGGCATTGATGCAATAGAGTCCGGACCATTAGCTTTAAATGCCTGGGCGACCGAGGCGAAAAATTCATTTTTTTTTTATATGTATAAATATTCTTACATACATATGTGTGTATATTGTTCGCATAAGAAATGAGAGAAGAGCATGCTCTCGGACTACTCAGATCGAATATGTTCCTATTAGATTTCTCTCATTTTGCAAAAGCAGTCGTTTAGTTTCGTACATTAGTAATGCTTCGTTTAGCCGTTCTCGTTCGAGGCTCTTAATCGAGGCCATTTATAAAATATTTATAACCGATTTAGAGATCCTTTGTAGTGCAGTCATATTAGCATTTCAAATAGAAAAAAATAGAGTAAGGCTAATTCTTCTGGTTTTTGAATCAGTGGGCTCCCAGGAATCTAAAACTCATTTTGCTAAAAAAAATTTTGATCGGAAAGGTCCCAAAAAGGACAAAAAAGGATACTCTTTAATCCTTGACCGGAGGTCAGCATGTGGGGTATCAGATCAAAGGGGACGTCGAGTACATTACATATCCAGTGTTTGTTTCCTGTTTGAAGGACCCTCAACGGAATAAATCGAGTTTAAATGTAAAATTATTGTGTTTTCCGTGTATCTTTCCAAAGCCATAACTACGAAAATAATCCAAGTTGTCACTACGTTTCTCACTTTTCCGAATTTATAATAGCTAAAGATTCTATCATTAAATTTGCTAAGAAAAAAAATTATCGGAAAGCTCTCAAAAAGGACATAAAAGGACACTAATTACAAACCTTGATCGAACGTGGGCATGCGGGGTGTCATATCAAAGAAGACGTCGAGTACATTCCATACCCGGTATTTTTTACTTGTTTCAAGGACCCTCACAGGAGAAAATTGGGACCCAATGGAAAATTTTCGTGTTTCTCGTTTACGTATCTTTCCAAAGCCGTAATTTTTCGTTTGAGCCCGAATTATTACATTTAGTGTCCTTGAAATAGGAAACAAATACCGGATATGCAATGCACTCGACGTCCTCTTTGATATGACACCCCGCATGCTTACGTTCGATCAAGGTTTGTAATTAGTGTCATTTAATGTCCTTTTTCAGAGCTTTCCGATAATTTTTTTCTTAGCAAATTTAATGATAGAATCTTTAGCTATTATAAATTCGGAAAAGTGAGAAATGTAGTGACAACTTGAATTATTTTCGTAGTTATGGCTTTGGAAAGATACACGGAAAACACAATAATTTTACATTTAATCTCGATTTATTCCGTTGAGGGTCCTTCAAACAGGAAACAAACACCGGATATGTAATGTACTCGACGTCCCCTTTGATCTGATACCCCACATGCTGACCTCCGGTCAAGGATTAAAGAGTATCCTTTTTTGTCCTTTTTGGGACCTTTCCGATCAAAATTTTTTTTAGCAAAATGAGTTTTAGATTTTTGGGAGCTCGTTGATTCAAAAACCACAAAAAACTCAAACAAAAAAACACAAACTCTATTTTTTCTATTTGGAGGCCTGAAATGTGGATATTTTTACTGCACTATTGTGCTTTTTTGTCAGATTTCTGGTATGTATAGGATATAGGTATGGTTCGGTTTGGTTGAACAATTATTCTTTCGACCAGACTTTGGCTCTAAAAGGCTATTGTCTGCAGAGAAATAAAGTTGCCAAGTTCTGAAGAGGAAAATTTACAGCTAAATATTCCTATGTAGTCGAAATCTAAAATTCTTATGTTCTGTCTATCCGAATAGTACTTTTAAAATCAAAGATAATAGATTAACTTACTGTTTGTATTATCATAACTTCGAGCAAGAGTTGTCTCACTTTATATCAGGGCCGCATTCGGCGACCTCAAATAATTATTGAAATATTGTATTGACATTTATACTGACCGAACAACGCATGAAATAAATAACAGCGCGACAGTTCAACATTGGAATATGGCCGCAGATGTGTTAGTGACGTCCAATTTCCTAGATCTTAACTTTTGTTGAGGTGTTGAGATCAACAGCACGCTCAGCAATGTTAGTTATCCCCATAAATACTCGTACTCGTTTGACATCTGAGTGAGATCATAGTCCGTCACATGGGTCGTAAGTTCGAAAAAAAACTGAATTCGTTCACGGTGAGTCTCGAACCCATGACCCTGTGCACCAGCTAGTCTTCAGACGGAATAACGAAATTAATAATCCAATCATATTAGGTAATCCGAAACTGTTGATCAATGACAAAAAGTCTGTTGTCTAGCGAATATATACCGTTATGTATTCTCTAAAGTTATGCAGTGCATTTTCGGTTTTTTCCATCATGTTTTATTTTCGTTACCTTAATTTTTTCAGGTTTTTTAGTATAGTTCTTAAAAAAATGAAACCTAAAAAAAACCGGTACTAAGAAACCTAAGCAAAAGGTTTCAAGGAAACTGAAAAAGTATCAATCCAAGGATGCAAACTCTGAAATTGAATTACATATTTGTACATTATGTATGTACGAGTCTCACAGAAATTTATTTACCAAACTGTATAACGACCTCCATATAAATGCAACATAAACTATTTCACACCTCTTAATATTGTGTCAAACATTTTTGGCGCACGACCCGCGGCGTTAGTTGTAGGTCACGATAAAATAGACAACCAATAAATTTAATTCATATATGAAATATTGTTTTTCTATTAAAAAAAAATGATTGTAAATATTTTTTTTTTACCGAGAGAACAAAATACTCTGCAGAAACACAGCCCGCAGCAGCAACATAGACAAAACCTTCCCGCGTGAAAACATACTCTTATTTCGAGTATGTACTTCATGCAATCGATAGGCCATTATACTGACGTTAACTTTTTATATAGGCACGAGTTACACACAGCTCAGCGCACTCAGAGGAACCCTTAGCACAAGACAAGAGTGCAATTATTGCAAAATAGCACATTTTGTGCGCACTCATGTATGTGTAATCGTGTAAAATGGCAAAAATTGTAATTTATTTTATCCGACATCTAGAGTGCACGAAAAACTTGGTGAGTTTGTGCTCTAGACTTTGCATCGTACATGGTTTGCAAACTTTTTGTTGTTCCATTTCTTCTCGTTTGATTTTCTATTGTTATGGCAAGGTGAACCTAAAGTTTCAATGCGTTTTCACAAAGTTTTATTTAATTTGCACAATCTGCAAATCGAAGAACGAACTTTTGAATTGAGGGGATTTGGCAAGAGAAACATCGATGATCACAGTGGGACTCGCACTCTCGATGCGGCAATTTATAGATAGGGTGCTACCGATTTCCCAACCCCAATTGTAAAAAAATGGAACACCAAAAAACCTAACCTCAAATGTCGACGGTTTTTATTGTGACATAAACAATCATAGGCAGGACCATATAGCCCTTACATCTACTGGACTTTATCTGCAAAATTTATAGTCATGACGTCATCAATTATAAGTTTATATTCTATCGACTTTCTTATTTCACAGTACATGCGGCGGACTATGTCACAAGAATTTATTATAAATATTATACAAATAAAATGTTTCATTGACACGAGAAAGAAATACCGATAGTCCAACATTGGAGTAAGGCCGCAGATGTGTTAGTGACATCCAATTTCCAAGATCTGAACTGCTTTTTTGTTGAGATGTTGAGATCAACAGCACTCTCATAAACGTGTAACATCTGAGAGATATCATTGTCCGTACCATGGGTCATGAGTTCGAAAAACACAATAAAACTGAATTCGTTCACGGTGAGTCTCGAACCCATGACCCTCTGTGCACCGAAGGTGCGCGCACTAACCACTACACGAGCGACACTATGTATATCTGACATTACTCGCCTAAATAACTTTTGGGACAGAAAATCCGCATTGATTACCTAAATTTTCTGAATCACCCTGTATTTGAATCTTCCATTTATCAAATTTGTGCTGAATCATAAGATGTCGATTTCAATTACACACACATGGTATTGCTTAGGAAACCAACGAAAGGAGAAGAAGAAAAAATAAATGCATATGACCACAAACAAAGGCTCGATCGAAAAGATTGTTTTAGCTTTTTTATGTGCACAAAAACCCTGAAGGTTGACCTGAATTTACTCTGGTTCAAAATATGTTTTCTAGCATTTTGCGTGTAAAATTTATATTAAATTTAAGCCAGAGACATTGCATGCAATTTGTGCGCCAAGCATACATATTCTTCTATGTAGCAGGCAGTCCATATTTAGCAATATCGTTAACAAGAGTTGTAAGTTCATCCATGTTTTGTGGAAGAACAAATTGTGTGTTGATTGTTCATAAAATTATTAACAAAAAGGAAGGCAAAATTTATGTTTGAAGACTCATACATATGGCCTAATGAAATGCATGGAAGAATATTACTTCGGGCTTTAGGATTTATATTTGAAAAATTGCAACTTTGCAATACTACGAAATTATCTTTATTGATGACTTGGAATTTTAGGTAATGCTAATTGCATTACAGAAAATAAATAAATCGATCGGGCATAACGCGGAGATATTTATTATTCACACAATATAT
Source organism: Microchrysa polita (assembly GCA_949715475.1). Classification (NCBI taxonomy): domain Eukaryota; kingdom Metazoa; phylum Arthropoda; class Insecta; order Diptera; family Stratiomyidae; genus Microchrysa; species Microchrysa polita. The sequence continues at coordinate 5,370,245 of OX454418.1, read as the reverse complement.
ATACTCCTCAAAACAAAATAAGGGCCACTTATGTCCGTTGACTTTAACAACGTCTTTTGGCGAATTTTTAGTGTGATAATTAATTTCAAAAATGCCATTATGCACCTGAATGTGGTGTGAGTTATCACAGTATGATTCGTCAACATGAGCTTTAACGGAACTGGCTTAAACAGTACTTTTGGGGTCACGAGTCATACAATTGGTAGTTTTTTTTATTTCTCATTTTGATTAAGAATTAGTTTTCGCCAAGTTCTTTAAATGCAACATTAGTTGTTGCACTTTTAAAGATAAGGAGAATCTGTAAAATACAAAATACCAACAATTCGGCGCCATTCAAATTTAAATGCTTCGTCCAGAGCCTTAGAAATGTCGGAGGAAGGTCGTTCGCAACGTTCTGAGGCCCTGCGATTAGGGTATTCGCGAAGAGCCATTCAAAATCTTTGGAACCGTTACCAGGAGACAGGAAGTGTCTCCCGTCGTCATGGTTCAGGCCGAGTTCGAATAACCACCCCCGCAGAAGACCGATATGTGAGACTTTGTGCGTGACGGGATCGTACCATTAGTGCTCGTAGACTACAAAGTAGGCTATTAAGGACGACTGGGACCATTGTTAGCCCTCAAACAATCAGAAATCGTTTGCACGAACACTAACAGTGGTTAGGGAGACGTGTTACCAGAACAGAACTGGGCAGGACGCATCGTACGAATCGTTTAAGATTTGCTCGTCGACATATCCAATAGGACATGCAACAATGGCGCAAGGTGCTCTTCTCGGATGAGTGCAAAGTAAAAATTTTTAGTGACGACCGACGCATAAGAGTCTGGCCGAGAACCGGAGAAGCATTTTTGGATCCTTGCATTAATCAAATTGAGAGGCAAGGCGGTCCCATTGTGATGGTCTGGGCCGGAATTAGCTTGCAAGGCAAAACTGATCTTGTTATCCTAAATAACGGGACAATTACGTCCGAAAGTTATATTGAAAGGATTGTTAGGCCACATATCATTCCTTTTTCACAACAGGCGTTGGATGGTTTTATCCTCATGCAGGATAATGCACGACCACATACTGCCCGGGCAACAATGTCTGTTTTCGAGGAGGTCAATATTGAGGTCATGGAGTAACCTGCCAACAGTCCGGACCTAAATCCGATAGAACATCTTTGGGATCAATTAAAACACCGGATGTGGACCGCTAAAGGGGACATACACAATCAGCAACAGCTGATTCAATTGCTAAAAATGTGTTGGGACGAGATATCAATAGATAGCGTCGATCGGCTTATTGAAAGCGTTCCGTCCAGGCTTCGAGACTGCATATCAAAAAGTGGAGGCCATACTCGATACTAAAAATAACAAAGAATCATTTTTTTTACAGATTAGACATACAAATTAACTGTTATTGTTACGATTACAAACCGCAAAATTCAATAAAATTCATTACATTCAATGAAAAACATATTGTTTTATTAAATTAGACCAACAAAACTATGATTTTCCTTTTCCACAGAAAAATAATCAAAAAATTATTAGTGGCCCTTATTTTGTTTTGAGCAGTATATATGTATTAGTTTTTTTCGTGAAAGTCAACGAAAATCGCGACTTGTTCTGTTAAATTAAAATGTATCATCACCCCTAATCAATTAATCGAAAATTTTAGTTTCTGAAAAAGACAAAAAAAAAGTAATCTTTAACGTAACTTTCAAAATTAGTTTTCGAAAATACAATTTTTATTTTCTAAATATTTACCGTTAAAAAACCAATACGTTGAGGCAAATTTGTTTCATTATGCAAATTTGACAGTTCTGTGTACAGTTATGAAATTAATGCTTGAATTTTTTTTAAAGTTTGGAAATCTGTATTTTGGCAGTAACGTTGATAATGTATTTGAAACTGTGAAAAAATATATTGGTTGTGGTTTTACTCGACACTTTTAGTACCTATTGACTAAACACTGCAGAACACCCTGTAAATGGTAATTTTATTGTATATTGATTTTGCTTATATGTACATTCATATTTACCGTTATGAATAATTTTAAATACAAATTTTAAATCCAATTTTTTTTCTCTTTACAGGTAAGAATTATGAACTTGCCAGCTGGCCTGTGTAATAGAAAATATCAACATGGCGAGTAGTTACATCGATTAAAACCAAACACAGGAAATATGAGAAAATTCAACAAAAGATAAAAATAATTTGTAAAATTTAATATTTTTTTAATGTCATTGTATTCACCTTAGGAATATTACACCACAATTTGAGATACATAATCTCGATCTACTCCAAACAACAATTCTGGCAAATACATAAAATAACTCCGCAATCCCCTCTCGCTTCCTGAAATGTTACGAAATTTGCTCCCAAAAATTTCAATTAAGCGTTGCGAATATTTTAACAACATAAAGTTTTTTTTACGATTCATAAAAAAAATAAGGATTGATGATTCTAGACCATCTCCTATGTTTATAATAATGAAAATGTTGAGCGTTAAGCAAACAAAGTATAAAAAATCATTCATCAACTAGATACTAAAAGACATCATGAAATAATTTTCGCTTTCATGAAAACTGAAGAAGCAATTTGACATAACATCATTACGCGCAAAAATAACCTAAAACCCACACTCATAAACTCATTGATGTTCAAACAACACCATACATCAACCACCACAACATTCGCCGCGCATTGTGTGTCTATATAAATGCGCCTAACGAGTGAAATCCTTCGTCCTCAATATTATAATTTTACAAAGAGATTCTTGACAAAATTTGCCATTATATAGTCTCCGTTATGTCGTACCATATAATACATAATCGACAACAGAAAAGCCATCCTCTGCGACAAAATAAAAGAGTACCATGTGGAACCATCTAAAATCAATTCGCTTAGCCAAAGCTTGGAAGGCGCGTCGTCTATGTCGATCCTGGATAGACAGTGTACTATGATGGTATCGCAATGGAACATTATAAGAGGAATGAAAATTAGGTTAACAACCCAAACCATCAAAAACCTATCGGCAGTCGTCTTGACGACCAACAACGATGACGACTATACTTAGAGCATAAAGCAAAAGGGCGCATCTGAAAAAAATACACACAAATAGTCAAAATGGCACGGCCGAAGAATATGATGCAAGGAAAAACCGCACTTCCTGCTTGCTACATTCTATTGAAGACTTTGGACTATACGAGTACAGCCGCAACCAGCCATAGCCATTCATAAGGGAAATCTGGCAGGGATTTTGGCGGCATATGTTTCACCCACATTCACATATTAGGCCAAGCCGCAGAGGCTATCGGGGTGAATGTGATGTGTGCTCGTATGTATAGTTCTTTTCGAAAATATACTCGTTGGTTGGAATATTGTGTCATTTTTATTCACCGCTTCATCCATCAAATGGCAATATCATATGGTTCTTTTCACGGCGCGATTCATCTAGGGCTCCTCCAACAATCCAATTTCATCGACCTCTATTCGGAGCATAGAATCGCGCCTGGCCTAGCTATGCATAGACGGAGTCCGTCTAATTTCGTAGATTCTGTATGGATATGCCATACCATATTCAAGAGAACATAAGGCATAAGCCGCCCGGAAATAAATTCACTTAAGTATGTAAAGATGGTCTAGAAGACCGAAGTTGAGATTGATATGTTATGTGGTATGTCTTTTCGTATAGAGCAGCGCAGATTTATGGATAAACGGGAGGCATAGTACACCGATTCAAGCCTAAATCTACACACATGGCTCTACTTTAAAAGATTGCACATATGCATTTGATGGATTTAAAGAGGCACACAGTGCACTATTTTATCGAAAAGTTTTATGCATATGAGCATAATACTGGGGGCGTATTTCAAGTATCAAGTGATATTGATTAAAATGGGGGCAACACGATTTTGATCCAGAAATATTATTTGTTTTGCAATATAATATCAGTGAACGGCGAAGTTTGGTTTTGCGTTCATTTTTCTTATTACTTTTTGCTGGGCTATTCAAAAATAATCTGAAGTGCAAGAAGTTTGAGTTTAAAGCCGTGGTTCCCAATCTTTTTCAGTCCGCGCCCCCTTTTGCGAAGTTTGCTGAGACTGCCATGGTGCCGGGAAATATTTTTGCCAAAAACCGAAAATAGGTGTGAACATTTTTGTACTTCCGATATTAGAATATATGTAGTTGACTTCGTGATAGGTTGCGAACTTTAATTATATTTGCTCTCTTCGGTTTTGCTTTATTTTGTTTATAACTTCTGAAAGCTGTCAAAATACGAAGACATTATTCGCCATATATTTGAGCAATCACACACTGATCTTGGACAGAAGATTAGATTTTATTTTGTATAATATCAATTATGACCAAGTCCAATACCCAGACAATTTTTCAATCATATCTCAATTCTGCGTGGAAAAGGCACATTTGTTTGTTAGTGACGCCCAAGTTTTGGAACTTTTGGAAATTTTTAAAAAGCGCACAACATGATTTCCGTCTGAAGTATACGTCGCCATACTAGACTTATTTTTGGTGTCTACATATTTGGATGTTAATTGAAAATCAGCTTTTTTGGCTCAGCGATACGTCGAAAAGTAAAGAAGTGCCATTACTGGAGCTGCCACAATCTAAAGGTGTTCTAATAAATAAAGAGAAATCAAAAGAAAATTTCACACGTCAATATCAAGTGATTTCGGCCTAAAATGTTTTCAGCGGTCCTTTGGCCAAAAACTGTTAGCTAGTATGTAAATTAATTCATTGCTACATCGATATAGTATAAAAGTTGTACTCTCGCCCACCTCCCAAATCGTCACGCCTCCTGTCATGTCATGTCATTTAAAAGAATCGTACAAGCACCTCACCTTGGCAGAAGTTGGAGAAAATTGAGATGGAAAAAAAGATTGTTTTTGGGTCAAATCACGCAAATTTGACTTTGAAGCTTTGTAAAAATCAAACCTCTTATCCGATTTTAGTGTGGTTAGTTTTATTTTACAGGTAAATTTGCTGGCTGTAATAATCATTTTATTTCACTATTCTTGCTGGTCTAGCTTTGGAGATTTTAGGCTTTAAGTCGTGCAAGAAAATGATTTTTTTAAAAATCTTTAAATGCCTGTGGCAGCTAAAGGGTTAAGCTGAGGGGGTATGTTCCGTACAACTTTTTTGTTGGAAATCAACTCAGGAATCATAATCCGATGCGTTTATGCGGCAGTTTCCGGACACCCTGTATAAGGGCTGCTAATTCCAACTGGCGAAATCTTAGGACTAGCGTAATATCAAGGAAGATGAGGCCCTACTATGACTGGAAAAGAACGTCTGAGATTATGACTAAACCGCGTAGAGATATTGCCAAGCTTACTGCTGTTATCACGGGGCACTGGCCAATGGAGCTCCACGCTGCCAGGCTGGGCATCCCCTACAACGCGCACTGTCGCAGCTGCGGTAATGTAGATGAGAGAGGAACCCTGATTAACTTTCTGTGTGAATGCTCGGGTCTTATCGGAAAGGACGCTCGGTAGGCCTTTTCTGGGGAGGCTTGGAGGATGCAGCAAATGTGAAAGTAGGAGAGCTGCTGTACTTCTTAAATAACACTAGCTGGTTCAAGGCACCTCCCCACTCCTAAATTCATCATTTATGCACTAGTTACACTTCACGGAGTTTGTGGTTTTTTGTAGCTACAAAAACAAAGAGCAAACTGTGCCATGAAATTGTTTTTCAAGTTGTAGACGATTTTTATTGTTTTGAGTTTTGGTTTCTCAGCTTTATTTGATTTTCCCAAAAAAAAATAAGCTGCAAAGACCTTCATTATCCACTCCCTAATATTTTTTTCAAAAAAAAAACAAAATCGTTTTGGGACATTTTGACGTAATTCATCTCTTTAACAAAACAGGTGTTTCACATAAAACATGTCCAACAAGACTGACCTATTTAAATACATACATACGTATAAACCTACGAAAAAACGACGAATCTTATTGAACACGCTTCAATGATAATAATCTTCAAGCAACACATCATCTTCGGCCTTACTATTAATTCCAATCGATTTCTATTTTCTGTCATTTTCAAGTTTTGTTTTTTTTTTTCTTGGTTTTTCAATTTCCGTTGCGTTTTTCTAAGAAACATAGATTCGTCATAAAATTTTCAATTTCATCATCTTTAGATTTTCTCTGTTTTTACGTCGATTTTATTACAGGCGCCAAATATATGTAGAGTAAAACCCGGTACAAATACAAAAAGCAATATTAGAATGTTGGATGATCGAAACGTTGAAACGCATAGTCGCATAAAAATAAATTGTAAACAAAATGCTAAAAATATACTTTCAAAATGATTTTTGTTTTGTTGTTTGGCTAATTGGCATTAGAACGGTATTGGAGCTCATTGATGTAATGATTTGTTTCGAAGTTGTCGCGTTAAGATTTTTTCATGTTTTCGAAAGTTCAGCTTTTTTTTTTGAATTTATATCAAAATAATAAAAGACGGATCTGACACGAAATTCGCACCTAATTAAAATCCACCTAGTAAAAATCTGACTTTTCAATTACCATTCGGAAAAGAGGATTTACCAGTGTCAAAATCTATTTCCGCGTTAGTTATTAATCCTTAAGTTTCAGTGTTTAAAATTGTTGTAAACTACCAGAGTTGAATGTACCCAACTCCTAACAAAATTCACTAAAACAAAAATAAAAAATAAAAGTCGAAAGACGATTAAACTGTTTGCTGAAAGATTTCACTGTACCCTTAATTCATTTTTTGTATATAATTTTACTAAGTAGACCAACTAATGAGCTCTATTTAATCCCCTAGCTGTCATCATTTTCTTCAACCGCAAAGCTCATATCGAGTGTAACAAACAAGCCAGTGATAACTTCGAAATTTATAGATACACACACATTAATCCCAAATAAATCATGTGGTCGTGCTAAATTTGGGACAGAAAGAATCATGCAAAAAATCACATGAATCACAAAAAGTAGAGAGTAGATGAGGTAAAAACCTGGAAAATATCCCAATTGCAAGACTACTTAAAAGTAAAAAAACAACACCCCTAAGATAAATAAATTAAACAAAAGAAGAACGTAAAAAGTGTACATATTTATCTTAGCATGTTAACATGTGTTTTATTAGGTTAGGTGCACAAATCCTCAGTTAAATTTATTTTATTTTGCTTACTTGGAAATAAGACTAATAGTCCAACAAAATTAGGCCGTTCGTTTAGAATTCGTTGTTTGGGGAAAAGGCTTGACAGGTAGGCGGTATGAAAGTGAGGAAAATAAGGAGAACATTTTTTTGATATATGTAAGTAGGAGAGAAATTAGCATACGAAAACTAAAAATTGACAGTAAAAACTCTTGTATGCCATGTATATGGTGAACATTTTTGAAAGAGTCGAATGTCAATGGGAAATAACTGTTAACCATGGAATCTCTCTTTTCTTCTAAAGAAAAGAAAACTAAAAATGGGACTATCCTCCTCTCCTAGCTTTTGTTTCTCTCATATTCAGAGAACCATTCCCACAATCCTGCCAAATTTCATAGGTACAGAATTTTTGCTGATGCATATTATATTTTTTTTGGGCTATAATTAATACGAGTAGTTGTAGGTGGAAGAGTGTATGACTAAGATAAAATTTTCAGTTTGCTGTTGATGAAAAAAAATGAAAAGATACAAAACAAATCTGTAACGGAAGAAAAAGAAATACAGAACATTCAATGAAATCTGCCAAACGGAAATTGCAACGTATTTTATCTGCAACCATACTCGGTAGATACATCTTTGTTTCTTTCTAGGCATGAGTGCAATCTTGTGCATTTATAAAGGTCATCCACTTTATTCCAATTATGATTTAGCCGGATTATTTCCTATATAGGAAATACATCAATTTAACTATAATATAATACTTGTATGTGAAAAAAGATATTTTTTTCAATGCCAATTCAACAATTTTTCATTTGCAAGCACTATTAAACTCAGAAAAAGAAAGATTTATTGAAATGATTGATTTTAGTATAGAAACGAGTATGAATTTAATATGATGAATGCATTTAATTTTCATATAGAGGTAATGCAGTACGGTTCACGTATGCGATTCAGCGGATACGTACATACGTAATAAGAGGCTACGGAGCAAAAATCGTAATTTTAGCAATTTTAGACAATTTGCTATTTGATAAATTACGAGAGATCGCTACAGTATTTACATTTTAAAGAGCGTTTTAATTAACTAATTAAAAAGTAAATTGGCCTTAAACGGCATCTCTATTCAAATAAAAATATATGTTAATCATTTTTCTGTTCTCATAAATAAATATCGTACAATCTCTTGCTCTGGATGAGGCAGATAATGAATAAAATATGATATGTATCCAATATAGGCATAAACGAAAAAATATTTTGCTGATCAACTTTTGATAAATTTCTTTTTTTAGAAAGTCTTTTGGATGTTCAAAATACTAAACACAAAAAGATGAAGAAATGTGTACAAAGTGTGTTGAGATTTATAAGCAAATTCGTTGAACATTTTATGTCCAACCATAAGTAAACAATGCTTCATCGAAGCATTTTTCATTAACAAAATTATGCCTTCTGTAGCTTTTATCACCTTAAATCATTGAAAATTAAATAGATTAAAAATTAATATTAAGAGTTACCTATAAGGATCATGATTGTCCACTTAATTGAAAACAAATCCTCCCACGGAAAGCTGAACACAGTTTTTTTTCTAATTCAAGAAAGATACGCCTCTTGTCCTTAATGGACATTAAGGACATATTTATTTTGGACACATTCATCAATTTTATTTTATTATACGCACAACTCAACTCTAACCTCTATTATCCCTGCTGTTCAATAAAATGCTCTTCAGTCAACGACCAAACGCACAAAAAGAAAAACAGAAAGTCAGCATTCCATTGTCCTTGCTTGATTTAATAACAAACAATAAATCTCCCTTTTTGCACGTCTTAACGCAATAACTATGCTCTTGTTATTAGACAGCGATAGTGTATGGCGCAATATCTTATTCTATAAAGAAAATGAAACGAAAGGAATGAAACGATTTTCCTCGTCTTCTTCTTGTTCTTGCGGCCATATTGTATAGAATATATATGGGAAACCGCACATCGCAACGATACTGAATATATTCAATTTCTTTAATTTCCCACGCCTTCTTGGTTCTTGGGGCCCATCGAGCGCCTTGACACAGTGTTTCGTTCCATGTCGTTGGTTGCGAAGATGGGCTATCTTGTCCAGCAAGGTGAGCTCACAGCACAAGATAGCCTAGTCGCGTTGATTTTTTATAAAAGTGAATGTCCAGTATACATAAATAGAACGCTCTGCGTAGATTTAACGTACATATATATTTATGGTGTTTCTGTCTTTACCTTTTATTCATGTGAACTTTCACGGGTCGATGGTTATATGTGTTTTTAGCATATTATGTTCTTAATCTAATTCAGTGGTTTTGCAATTGGAGTTGAAAACAATGTACATGTTGTTTTTTCCTCATCAAATCAATTTATTTAAATGAATAAATAATAGAAAATACAAAATTAATCTGCGGTCCCTAGTTTACTGTATTTTCTATGCTATGTATTTAGAAACACTAAATAAATTACAACTTGTTACGTTCTTTTTCCATCAGTTTCGAATTACTGAATATTTCCGCCTTGTATAGAAATGTACCTATCCCTCCATTAAGAATTAAAAAACAAAAAAGACATAATCCGATTTAGAGACGAAAGTTTAGAAGCACTGTTCTTCTACATTTATTCTATAGAGTCTCCAAACTTTGCTTCACTTAACATTTCTTTTTCTCATAGGTATAAGTATTTAGGCAACAATAGAGACAATCTATTTTCCCATGGAATTATTTCTGGATGGCCACCTTTCTTTCCATCGTTTTACGAGTACATATTATTTTCTTTTATTGTTCTGACAGTGACGACTTTTACGATTCAGAGAGCGCCGCGCCGCGCCGCATCGCTATATCGTTACCGCGCGTACTTATCAGCAGTATTGATCAAAATTTGAACAAAAAGAAGCGTTTATGGTCTTAGAGATTTGTATCAATTTTGATTGTAGATATTTCATGAGGAATATCCAAATATTTTGGATGTTGAAAAAGAGAGGCGAATGTGGAATCGGATGGATGGTATGATATTTTGTTTATCGAAAAGAAATAAGTTTTGTAAATGAATCGGAAATTGCGGGGAAACAAGTACTACATCTGAAAATCAAAGTCCTCTGTTAATACACCAAACTTAAACGACGAAAAAATGTCATGGTGACAAAAATTTACCATCATGAGCAGTGTTGCCAACTGGAAATTTAGAAAACGGCTACATTTAGCCGGAAAACCGGCTATTTTTTATTCAAAAACGGCTAAAAATCCGGCTAAATCAATTTCAGTCAGAAAAACGGTCAAAAAACCGGCTAAATCATGCAAAACAATCATATTGCGAGAAATATAGTGAAAAACTGATTTTAATAAATTTATTTCTTTTCTGGAGTACTACCCCTAAACTATGCTTTAGGCAGGTTTTTCAGTTTTATTACATATATGCTCCAATCGCTGTCATTACAGTCAAAATTTACTCTGTTCGGGGTTAGATAGCTCAACTAATCAACATTGGTGTATACAGGTACAATTTCTCGGTTAAGTTCATAACCACATTAGGTTAGAAATTGTGGAACATAAAATTCTTAAAAGGAAGGTCCAATGCGTAACTATGGGCAAGGGCGTTGTTGATGATCCGCAATTACAAATTTGATGCTCCAAAGGAAAATTATGAGCTTGGGCGGGAAATGGTATAGATTTTAAATGCGTAGGTTCTATGAATCATCTGACGTTGTGCAAGTTCAGTCTTGACTCGATAATCCGGATCAATTATTGCAATGGGTAATCCGGACTATCGGAACATCCGGATTAGCGGATTTCTGAGGAAAAACAGTCCAAATAAATAAAAAAGAGGAGCAAAAGGCGATAAATGTATTATTTCTTTGAAATTAGTCAGCATTGTGTCATTTGCCAAACCGTCTCGTAATAAGGTACGAGACCAAATCTACCATTTCACCCTGAAAATCTCAAATATCCGGATTACAGAGTCAGAATTGCTTACATGCTTAGACTAGGTACTAATCGTCAGTTTACGTGAAACCCATTATCCTAAATTTGTTGAAAAAAGGCAAGTCTCCACGGCACATTTTTCCCAGGAGACATAAATGCAAGTTTTCCCCTTGGTGGACATAGTAGGTACTTACCCTAATACACGACAATAAGTTGGATGTAGAAATAATTTCACGGCGATTAATTATTTTGGTTGTGAATATCGAAAAATTTATTCTAGTTTCAAAATAAAAAAAACGAGACCGAGGCTAAGTTCTCTTAGACAACTTTATTTGGGGGGCAGCGGGGGACATGGTCCCTTAGTAAAATGTCACTTGTTTTTACATTTTTTCTTGTTTGGTGGTTTGGTTTGGTGAAATTATTGTAGCAAAAAATATTTCTTAGAAGAACCAACATGCGGGGGAGGGTTTCTACGGCAGCCCCTTGATCCCATGGAACCTTTCCATTAATATTTACGTTTGTGTTCTCCCTTCAATAGAAATAAATTTGTATGAAGTTTGGTTGAAATTGGTGAACAAATAAAAAAGTTTTTCTTTGAAGAACTTAATTTGGGGGGAGGGGGAGGTTGGGTTTGTATGGCAGCCCCATGACCCCATGTTTCGATGTCATTAATTTTTGCATTTGCTTTGTGACATCAATACAAATACATTTTCATGAGGTTTGGTGTAAATTGGTGTCCAAATAAAAAAAAAGTTTTTCTTAGAAAAACCAAATTTGAGGGTTTGGGTTTATATGGCAGCCCCATTACCCCATTATTGGATTCCACTTATTTTTACGTATGTTTTAGGGATCATTAGAAATATGTTTTCATGAAGTTTGGTTCACATCGGTGCCCAAAAAAAAGTTTTTCTTAGAAGAACCTAATTTGGGGGGTTAGGTTTGTATGGCAGCCCCATAACCCCATCGTTTGTTTCCATCCACTTTCACACATTTTTTGTGACATTCACAGGGATCCTTTTATGCGTTTCGTTAAGATTGGTTCATAAATAAAAAAGTCGTTCATATAAAATCATAAAAAAATTTTAGCCGCAAAAACGGCCGAAGAAAATCAATTCCGGCTAAAAATCCGGCCGGCCGGAATTAGAAATTTCTTCCGGCTGAACAGCACGACTTCCGGCTAAATTTGGCCGGAAAACGGCTAAATTGGCAACACTGATCATGAGCTAAATTACGAATGTGGACCATCATTTGTCCAATAATGCTAGAGACGCCTTCTGACGTAAAATTTATGAAGTCTTTTTTTATTTAATGGTCAATTTGTTCTTGACCTTTACACATTTATTCAAATTCAAAATTGCACAGTTTACAGAAGCGTCAAAAGTTTGTGACGAATTCTAATAATAATAAATACATATACGGAAAACATTATGTGTTATCACGCTCTGTGGCTCACTTGGTTGAATCGCACTCTACGATGCTATAGTAATCTAGAGGTCCGGAGATCGAATCTCGGTGTGATCCAAAATTTCCGTACATGTGGGGATAGGAAATATATAGTGCTTGCAACATTATATACACTCTGAATTTATATGCAATGTAACGTTGACTCGAAATAGCATATACACGGCTGAGTGAACGCACCATGCCCCACAAGGGGTTATGGTACAGAGTAGAAGAAATATGTGTCACGCTGATTTTGAATTTTTATTATCAAGATGCATTTTCGTAATAATGCTGCTGCCGTCCGTTTACGGCATAATTGTGCTCTGATTTCGTCCTCCATTTAAATATTTGAAGCAATTCTTATTTCGTCAAAGCTATAAGGATTCCACAAAGTAAATATGACCGGATTGAATTGAAACTGATTGCACGTGCTAATTTTGTGCCGAAATCATACAATTTGGTTCTCACGTTTGCTCAGGATTTAGGATCCTAATACGATTCTAGCACCACGCAACGACCCAGTAAATTGAAACAAATCGAAAAAAAACGGTATTTTTCATAAATGGGGAATGGTAGTATCGTAGACCATATCAAGTGCCAATTTAGTATCGGAAATATGTACAATACAAAAGCATTTGAAAAATGCCATCGTGTCAAATTCGTTTAGTTCTCATCTCTTCTGAAAATCGATATTGAAAATCCTATTCACTATACGATAACTAGCAGCTCGTCAACTCCTTTTTGCAAAAAAAAAGTTCTGTTGTTCAAAGTCAACTTTGCCAATGCCATGCCGTCTGGGTTATCTATCGTAAAACGTGTCCTTAAGCGCAAAGGACATCTTAACGTGTATGCTATACATGGTATCTTTGACTCTATGTCATCTAGATAAACGCGTATCTCGGCTACACTACACTCATAAACAACCACTCCAGCATATCTCATCTCTGCCTTCGCTGCCGGCGAAAAGAGCACGTTCTTCTTGTGCATTTCGCACGTTTTCATCTTTATATTTTCTGTACAGACATATACTCGTACGAGTAGATTTATGTGATGTGCAACCGCACATAACACGAAAAAAGAATTGACGTTGCAAAACTAGACATCCTTATTATGAAGACTAAAGAGACATCCCGCATAGCTACTAGGTGCATGCTCACTCAGCTCCGAGGTTGTCTGATATATGTTATACGACGCGTAATGTGTCCTTTAAAATGCATCCGAGCGAACTTTAAGCAAAAATTATGCTTGCTTGTTAAACATGTTTTGCGCACGCTGCTAGGGGTCATCGTTGACGACATTGAAGCGCACACGTTTGACCTCACAATGAATATCTTAAAAAGCCATTGCACATGCAATGCAGATATGTATATTGCCGTACGTAGAAATACGATTCTTATTCTTTGATAAACACACGAGGATCAACCCAAACGAGCGACCGACCACCTAACACTGTATCGAATCGTCGTCGGTTTAACAAGTCTTGGGAATTTATGATGTATGCATCGCTCGGTGTGTTAAACATTTAAAGGATTTCAAGGTTACACAAAAATAATCAAATACATGTCAGGATCGCAGACGCAAACCAAGGATTCTCGGCGAAATGGAATTCTAAATGAGGCATCCAGAAAGGCGAATGTGTATCATATAGAAATATCGGGGGAGAAAAGCAATGTATCAATTTTTCATGTGAATTAAATGCAATTCGAAAAAGGATAAACGATGTGGCCTCGTATTTTCGAACGTGAATTATTGAAGGTAGTAAAATGCTATCAGTTGAGTCGTCACGCTACGCTGTTTGTAATCCTTTCGACGTCAGTACAAGCAAAAAAAAATGTTTCGTGGTTTGAAAATATAGTGCTCTCGACATTATTCACCCTGGGATCATAGTCCGTACCATAGTTCTCATCTTAAGAACGAGCTGTGCACTCGTGGGACTCGAACCTACAACCATTTCTTTCGAATATGAGCGCGCTAAAAAATAAACCAACAGAGATTACTACTGACTCGAAGCATGACAATAAAACTGAATTTGCCGGCGGAACACACTACTCTAGAACAGAAGTAAGCACTACAAGTATTATTACACAACATCCAATATCTTAAATCAATCTATGCCACGACACGATTTTTATGTTCTCTTACTTCCACCCCACATACTAGCAGACATTTTATTTTGTAATCATTTCCATTACGACATATGCTTGATGAACCATATTTGCAATTACTCTCATGCTTCTCCTGACATGCTTTCAACGTATTGAAACTATCGTTAAAGGACGAGATAACTTCGATAATATCGAGAGCATAATAGTACTTTCAGGAGGGTTGTTGTTTCCTTGCTTTCTTAGTCTTATTCAACACACTTGGCTGGATTCTTCCTCCCCATCGTTGCGATATGGAACGTGCCATATATTCCGTGTATAAGATAAATATGTCAGTGGATACGGATTCCAAGGAAGGAAGGACAACTATACTTGTACGTGTAGTAATATAGTAAATTGCAATTTCTTACTTCAGTTGTCGTCATCCAGTCGACTCACTAGATGTTCTCAATCATATCAGGTTGCGTAAGAAATATAACTCTGGAAGATGAAGTATACGTTGCAATTCATTGAATGGACATTGACTGCTTCGACGCTAGACTGAAAGTCGGAAAGGATATTATTATATGATTTCAAGTTGAATAGGCAATTAGGATTCCATTTTCTGGATTTTGGTTTTTACGATTTTTGTGTATGAACGTATACGTTAGTTGTTATTCAGAATATAAGGGGCTGAAGATGTTGTTTCTCATCTACAAGGTTCCTAATTGACTTGTGATTGTCGGGACAACCATTTCGTAAACAAAAAAGGACATACAAAATAAACACTCAAAAATCAATAGTCGAAATGAAGCAGAAATATTGATCAAACGAGTGTTTTCTTTTTTTCTGTGCTGTTTTGGGTATTTTGTATCCCCTAAATTTTTAGAAATTCCTTTTCTTTTAAAAACTTCAATCTTCGTTGTCCCATAAATCTTCGAATTTGAGATTTAAATTTATGTACCGAATCGGCATTCAAGCGTACGTTTTGAAACACTTTTCTTCAAAGACGCTAGAAGTATTTGTAGATATATGGTACGCAAATCGGAGACTTTAAAGAAAGTGTTTGTGTCACATATGCGAGTCTATAGGCTTCACTGATTTTTTTTTTGCGTGGAATATAAATGTGGCTTATGTTTACAACAGACATATAGGTAGGTACTTACATAAGGGAATGTTGTAAAATATTTTTTTATCTACCCGCAAAAAATCGGAATCTGTTCATGTGTGCAAACGCGTATCCTTAAACATGTTGTTGTCGAGTCTATGCAGACTGGTGCGACGTATATATAGGCAAGCCGCCACACTTGAAATTTAATCTAGAAGAGCTTTTATTCGAAGCATTTTGACAAGATAATTGAATTTTCGCTGATGCACATATTCAGGGGGAGGCCTCGCGCCAGATCGTTTATAGGCGAACATACTTGTAAATTCAATTTTTCTGTTTTTTTTTTTTTGCTGACATCGGCATTATTCGATACTTACCGAGTAATTAATTTGGGGATGTTTTTGGGGGAATTTATTGATGAGTTGCATGCGAAAAATGGATGAATTTCAATGTAAAAATGGATGAATTTCAATGTTTTGGAAATTTATTGCAGGCGATTTGGCGAAAATGGGGTTTGAAAAAGTCGATGAAGAGGACATCCAGACCTACATTTTGCTGAAACTTTGAGGGCCCTAGCTATCACCGTTTAGGAGATACAGCCGTTTAAAGGTTGGGCAGTAAATCACCCCCAAAACGCTCCTTTTGGGCTGAAAATGCCACTTTTCTCAATTTCTATGAGATTTGGCGAAAATGGGGTTTGGAAAAGTCGATGAAGCGGACATCCAGATCTACATTTTGCTGAAACTTTGAGGGCCCTAGCTATCACCGTTTAGGAGATACAGCCGTTTAAAGATTGGGCAGTAATCACCCCCAAAACGCTCCTTTTGGGCTGAAAATGCCACTTTTCTCAATTTCTATGAGATTTGGCGAAAATGGGGTTTGGAAAAGTCGATGAAGAGGACAGCCAGATCTACATTTTGCTGAAACTTTGAGGGCCCTAGCTATCACCGTTTAGGAGATACAGCCGTTTAAAGGTTGGGCAGTAAATCACCCCCAAAACACTCCTTTTGGGCTGAAAATGCCACTTTTCTCAATTTCTATGAGATTTGGCGAAAATGGGGTTTGTAAAAGTCGATGAAGAGGACATCCAGACCTACATTTTGCTGAAACTTTGAGGGCCCTAGCTATCACCGTTTAGGAGATACAGCCGTTTAAAGGTTGGGCAGTAAATCACCCCCAAAACGCTCCTTTTGGGCTGAAAATGCCACTTTTCTCAATTTCTATGAGATTTGGCGAAAATGGGGTTTGGAAAAGTCGATGAAGCGGACATCCAGATCTACATTTTGCTGAAACTTTGAGGGCCCTAGCTATCACCGTTTAGGAGATACAGCCGTTTAAAGATTGGGCAGTAATCACCCCCAAAACGCTCCTTTTGGGCTGAAAATGCCACTTTTCTCAATTTCTATGAGATTTGGCGAAAATGGGGTTTGGAAAAGTCGATGAAGAGGACAGCCAGATCTACATTTTGCTGAAACTTTGAGGGCCCTAGCTATCACCGTTTAGGAGATACAGCCGTTTAAAGGTTGGGCAGTAAATCACCCCCAAAACACTCCTTTTGGGCTGAAAATGCCACTTTTCTCAATTTCTATGAGATTTGGCGAAAATGGGGTTTGTAAAAGTCGATGAAGAGGACATCCAGACCTACATTTTGCTGAAACTTTGAGGGCCCTAGCTATCACCGTTTAGGAGATACAGCCGTTTAAAGGTTGGGCAGTAAATCACCCCCAAAACGCTCCTTTTGGGCTGAAAATGCCACTTTTCTCAATTTCTATGAGATTTGGCGAAAATGGGGTTTGGAAAAGTCGATGAAGAGGACAGCCAGATCTACATTTTGCTGAAACTTTGAGGGCCCTAGCTATCACCGTTTAGGAGATACAGCCGTTTAAAGGTTGGGCAGTAAATCACCCCCAAAACACTCCTTTTGGGCTGAAAATGCCACTTTTCTCAATTTCTATGAGATTTGGCGAAAATGGTGTTTGAAAAAGTCGATGAAGAGGACATCCAGACCTACATTTTGCTGAAACTTTGAGGGCCCTAGCTATCACCGTTTAGGAGATACAGCCGTTTAAAGGTTGGGCAGTAAATTACCCCCAAAACGCTCCTTTTGGGCTGAAAATGCCACTTTTCTCAATTTCTATGAGATTTGGCGAAAATGGGGTTTGAAAAAGTCGATGAAGAGGACATCCAGACCTACATTTTGCTGAAACTTTGAGGGCCCTAGCTATCACCGTTTAGGAGATACAGCCGTTTAAAGGTTGGGCAGTAAATCACCCCCAAAACGCTCCTTTTGGGCTGAAAATGCCACTTTTCTCAATTTCTATGAGATTTGGCGAAAATGGTGTTTGAAAAAGTCGATGAAGAGGACATCCAGACCTACATTTTGCTGAAACTTTGAGGGCCCTAGCTATCACCGTTTAGGAGATACAGCCGTTTAAAGGTTGGGCAGTAAATCACCCCCAAAACGCTGCTTTTGGGCTGAAAATGCCACTTTTCTCAATTTCTATGAGATTTGGCGAAAATGGGGTTTGAAAAAGTCGATGAAGAGGACATCCAGACCTACATTTTGCTGAAACTTTGAGGGCCCTAGCTATCACCGTTTAGGAGATACAGCCGTTTAAAGATTGGCCAGTAAATTGCCCCCAAAACGCTCTTTTTGGGCTGAAAATGCCACTTTTCTCAATTTCTATGAGATTTGGCGAAAATGGGGTTTGAAAAGGTCGATGAAGAGGACATCCAGACCTACATTTTGCTGAAACTTTGAGGGCCCTAGCTATCACCGTTTAGGAGATACAGCCGTTTAAAGATTGGGCAGTAAATCGCCCCCAAAACGCTCATTTTGGGCTGAAAATGCCACTTTTCTCAATTTCTATGAGATTTGGCGAAAATGGGGTTTGAAAAAATCGATGAAGAGGACATCCAGACCTACATTTTGCTGAAACTTTGAGGGCCCTAGCTATCACCGTTGAGGAGATACAGCCGTTGAAAGATTGGGCAGTAAATCGCCCCCAAAACGCTCTTTTTGGGCTGAAAATGCCAGTTTTCTCAATTTCTATGAGATTTGGCGAAAATGGGGTTTGAAAAAGTCGATGAAGAGGACATCCAGACCTACATTTTGCTGAAACTTTGAGGGCCCTAGCTATCACCGTTTAGGAGATACAGCCGTTTAAAGGTTGGGCAGTAAATCACCCCCAAAACGCTGCTTTTGGGCTGAAAATGCCACTTTTCTCAATTTCTATGAGATTTGGCGAAAATGGGGTTTGAAAAAGTCGATGAAGAGGACATCCAGACCTACATTTTGCTGAAACTTTGAGGGCCCTAGCTATCACCGTTTAGGAGATACAGCCGTTTAAAGGTTGGGCAGTAAATCACCCCCAAAACGCTCCTTTTGGGCTGAAAATGCCACTTTTCTCAATTTCTATGAGATTTGGCGAAAATGGAGTTTGAAAAAGTCGATGAAGAGGACATCCAGACCTACATTTTGCTGAAACTTTGAGGGCCCTAGCTATCACCGTTTAGGAGATACAGCCGTTTAAAGATTGGCCAGTAAATTGCCCCCAAAACGCTCTTTTTGGGCTGAAAATGCCACTTTTCTCAATTTCTATGAGATTTGGCGAAAATGGGGTTTGAAAAAGTCGATGAAGAGGACATCCAGACCTACATTTTGCTGAAACTTTGAGGGCCCTAGCTATCACCGTTTAGGAGATACAGCCGTTTAAAGGTTGGGCAGTAAATCACCCGCAAAACGCTCCTTTTGGGCTGAAAATGCCACTTTTCTCAATTTCTATGAGATTTGGCGAAAATGGGGTTTGAAAAAGTCGATGAAGAGAACATCCAGACCTACATTTTGCTGAAACTTTGAGGGCCCTAGCTATCACCGTTTAGGAGATACAGCCGTTTAAAGGTTGGGCAGTAAATCACCCCCAAAACGCTCTTTTTGGGCTGAAAATGCCACTTTTCTCAATTTCTATGAGATTTGGCGAAAATGGGGTTTGAAAAAGTCGATGAAGAGGACATCCAGACCTACATTTTGCTGAAACTTTGAGGGCCCTAGCTATCACCGTTTAGGAGATACAGCCGTTTAAAGATTGGCCAGTAAATTGCCCCCAAAACGCTCTTTTTGGGCTGAAAATGCCACTTTTCTCAATTTCTATGAGATTTGGCGAAAATGGGGTTTGAAAAAGTCGATGAAGAGGACATCCAGACCTACATTTTGCTGAAACTTTGAGGGCCCTAGCTATCACCGTTGAGGAGATACAGCCGTTGAAAGATTGGGCAGTAAATCGCCCCCAAAACGCTCTTTTTGGGCTGAAAATGCCAGTTTTCTCAATTTCTATGAGATTTGGCGAAAATGGGGTTTGAAAAAGTCGATGAAGAGGACATCCAGACCTACATTTTGCTGAAACTTTGAGGGCCCTAGCTATCACCGTTTAGGAGATACAGCCGTTTAAAGGTTGGGCAGTAAATCACCCCCAAAACGCTGCTTTTGGGCTGAAAATGCCACTTTTCTCAATTTCTATGAGATTTGGCGAAAATGGGGTTTTAAAAAGTCGATGAAGAGGACATCCAGACCTACATTTTGCTGAAACTTTGAGGGCCCTAGCTATCACCGTTTAGGTGATACAGCCGTTTAAAGGTTGGGCAGTAAATCACCCCCAAAACGCTCTTTTTGGGCTGAAAATGTCACTTTTCTCAATTTCTATGAGATTTGGCGAAAATGGGGTTTGAAAAAGTCGATGAAGAGGACATCCAGACCTACATTTTGCTGAAACTTTGAGGGCCCTAGCTATCACCGTTTAGGAGATACAGCCGTTTAAAGATTGGCCAGTAAATTGCCCCCAAAACGCTCTTTTTGGGCTGAAAATGCCACTTTTCTCAATTTCTATGAGATTTGGCGAAAATGGGGTTTGAAAAAGTCGATGAAGAGGACATCCAGACCTACATTTTGCTGAAACTTTGAGGGCCCTAGCTATCACCGTTTAGGAGATACAGCCGTTTAAAGGTTGGGCAGTAAATCACCCGCAAAACGCTCCTTTTGGGCTGAAAATGCCACTTTTCTCAATTTCTATGAGATTTGGCGAAAATGGGGTTTAAAAAGGTGAAGAAGAGAACATCCAGACCTACATTTTGCTGAAACTTTGAGGGCCCTAGCTATCACCGTTTAGGAGATACAGCCGTTTAAAGGTTGGGCAGTAAATCACCCGCAAAACGCTCCTTTTGGGCTGAAAATGCCACTTTTCTCAATTTCTATGAGATTTGGCGAAAATGGAGTTTGAAAAAGTCGATGAAGAGGACATCCAGACCTACATTTTGCTGAAACTTTGAGGGCCCTAGCTATCACCGTTTAGGAGATACAGCCGTTTAAAGATTGGCCAGGAAATTGCCCCCAAAACGCTCTTTTTGGGCTGAAAATGCCACTTTTCTCAATTTCTATGAGATTTGGCGAAAATGGGGTTTGAAAAAGTCGATGAAAAGAACATCCAGACCTACATTTTGCTGAAACTTTGAGGGCCCTAGCTATCACCGTTTAGGAGATACAGCCGTTTAAAGGTTGGGCAGTAAATCACCCGAAAGAAAGTGTTTGTGGCAATTCAATTACATTCGGTGTTTCTAAATGTGCGCAAAAAAACAGGTAAATTGAAGATAATGCTTTGGAGGTCCTCTCGAAAGAAATGTCCACTCCATTGACGCAAAACCACTGTCAAACTTCACTGCGTCACTATATGTATGGAAATATTCAAAATCACAGAAAGAATTTCTTTAAAATTTTTAATTTTTTTAATGTCACAATCACGAGTCTTCAGTGATAATGATGTATTTCATAATTTCGGTGTTCCATGTGCATGGAGAATCTTTAATTGAATCGACGATAAATTTTGCATTTTCTTAATTGAGAAAAATAATTCAGGAGCATGCAAATATTGTCAAAATAAATGTCGAATCCCAGAATCTCGAATTTGCACATATGTATTAAAAAAAAAACGCAAATAAAATTAAAAACCTTACAAGGAAAGGCACGAATCGTGAATCCATGCCTTTTCAAATAATAATACATTTATTTCGACGATGACCGGCATCTAGCACTATAATGATAAAGTATCAATAACAAATATCTGTCTGTCATAAAATCGCAAACACTCACTCGAAAAAAATGTCAGCATCGCGAATCTACATCCAAATAAACGGTAACCTGTGGGAATTATAATATACATTTTGTGAACTGTTTTCATTTTGTATTTCAGGGGAGTATGCAAAAAAAAGATTCCGGGTTTTTGCAAACAGGTGACGTTGGTCAGGGAGTCCAAAACATCAACAATATCTATGAGACACATATGACTCATGTTATTTGTCACGAGTCATATGTTTCTAGCAATTAAAATCTGATTTATTGGATACTACTAAGTTGCCTTAACCCTTTGTGGGGCATAGCGCGTCTACTACATCCACTCGCCATCGCGTACGGTTTCTGGTCATGTAACATATTTGACTCCAGTTCTTTCTCAAAGACGCACATTCCTTATCCACAGATCTCCTTATCTTCCATCGCATAGCGCGACCAGCAATGCAGTTATCACCCTTCCGCAACGTATGACCAATCCACTGCCACTTTCGTCTGCGAATCAATTCGTCAATAGGTAGAAGTGCGCCGAAGAAGATCTTCATTCAAAATTCTTTCGGGCCAAAAATTCTTAAGATTCGACAAAGACAAGTGTTAACGCAAGTTTGCAGCTTCTTGGTAACTGCAGCGGAAACTTTCCATGTGCTGCTCCTGTTTAGGAGCACTGAAAGTATCAGGGAGCGAAACAGCCCCAGTTTGGTTTTAACACTGAGATAACTGCTTTGCCAGAGTTTGGACAACATGCCGAAGGAACACTTGGCACGGTTAATGCGGCGAACTACGTCTTGATCTGTGCCACCATCAATAGCAACAGTGGTAGCTAAATAGACAACTTCGTCTACCTGATCAACAAGTTGTCCATTGATACTTATGGGGAAAGTGAGGTTCCCAGTCAGGCTAAGGATTTTGGTCTTGCTGGTATTAATCTTCAGCCTGACAACCTTTGCCTCTCTCTGGAGATACAGAGCCATTTCACTCAGATCCACGATCTTATGCGGGAGTAGGCAAATATCATCAGCATAGTCCAAATGTTATGTAGGTGGGATTTCACATCACCAATCACCGAAAGAAACAGGATGGGTGATAGGATGCAGCCCTGCCTGACACCGCTATGAACTTCGAAACCCTCAGACACTTTACCTTTATGGAGTACGCGAAATTTTGCATCGACGTATGCTGCCCTAATTATATCCACTATTTTTTCTGGAACACCCCTCTTGCGCGGCCGCCCAGATACATTATCGGTTCACACTGTCGAAAGCTTTCCCAAAATCAACAAAGAGCATGTGCAACTGAGATCTATATTCGACGCATTGCTCAATTACAATCCGCAAGGTGATGATGTGGTCCACCAAGAAAACCCAGATCGAAACCCAGCCTGCTCTTCATCAATTTTGCTTTCTAAGTGAAGCTTGATTCTCTCCAAGATCCTATCCTATCCTATAGCTATTATTTTGGTAACAGCAGGAAGCATACAAATACCCCTTAATTATTGCATTCTGTAAGACTCCCCTTTTTTTGGAAGTTTGACAATCAAACCATCCTTCCATTCAGTCGGAAAAGATTCTATATCTCACGCTTTACCAATAAGAGGGTGCAACAACTCCGCTGTTAAGCCCGGTGTTGCTTGGTAATGTTCGGCTGGAGTGTCATCGAGCCCAGCAGCCTTGCCACGTTTTAGTGCAATAATTACGTCCTCAATTTCTTGTTTCGTTGGGGGAGTTGATCGTATAACTATGTTTTGACGTGAGGCTAAATGATCAGTATGAGGGGGTACCTCGCCATTAGTTACTCGATTTAAAACTGCAGCGAAGTGCTCTTTCCATCGCTTCAACTAGTCGATTTAAAACTGCAGCGAAGTACTCTTTCCATCGCTTCAACTGGTCATCGGTGTGCGATGTGCGTAAGTAGCCTTCCATCAGTATCTTTCACCGTGTGTTGAAAGGAGCTACGGCCACCTTTACACTCCTTGATGACATTGTAAAACGGTATTTAAATAATTATTCCGTGCAGCTTCTGCCGTAACAAGAAGAGAGTATACACGCTTTTGTCCAGGCGTACACTACGTCGGACTTCCCGAGCTTTCGAACGGTACAGGAGCTCAATGTTGTGACGATTCTCGTCTGTTGTTGACGCTAGACCCACCCTAAGCTCTTTCCGTTTGACAATTCGCTGCCATGTTGCGTCCGACATCCAAGGCTTTGACCGGGAGGCCGGATTTAGCCCAAGAACGGTCTCAGCGCTCTCCAGGTACGCATTGTTTATGGCATCCCAGTGAGCATTTAAATCGTCAACTGGGTGACTAATAATAATCACAGCTGTTTTCTGCGCAAGGTGGTCGTTAAACTGTTGAGCTACAGCTGGATGTTTTAATTTGGCGTTGTCGAACTTACGGTGTCGGGACGAAGAATCTCGCCCAGATTGCACGGAAGCAATCCGCAAACGAACATTTGCAACCATCAGATGGTGGTCTCTTACCATACCTGCGTCAGCACCTCTCTCATTGCGGACATCCAGAAGGCAACTTCTAAATCTGCAAGAAATGGCAAAATGGTCGATTTGATTCTCGGTTCGGTATCGATCAACACACGTCCTGGTGATCTTATGGTAATTCTTACGCTCGAACATAGTTCCACCAATGACGAGGCGGTGGAAGCTACAGAACTCTACAAACCTCTCACCGTTATCGTTCCGGTTATCCAGGCCGTGTCTCCCCATCACGTGCATCAGTCCATCGTTGTCGGCACCAACCGTAGCATTTAAATCTTCCATCACCACTACAATGTCGCCTTTAGGCATTTTACACCCGATGGTGTTGAGTTGTTCGTAAAAAGAGTCCTTAACATCGGCGCTATCAGGTTCAATTGGAGCGTAACATTGAATTATTGAAATGTTTTCATTTTAGTACGGAATCTGGCGGTCATAATTCTATCAGAAACTGGTTCCCAACTAATCAGACTGCTATGAGCTGCTTTGGTTAATAGGAGTCCAACACCTGATTCCCGAAAACTGTCAGACGCTTTTCCGGAATACAATAACACCGTGCTACGGGTAGGAGAAAAATATTCCCCACTATTAAACCATCTAATTTCGCTCAGCCCCATAAGATGTCGAGTTTATATCGTCTAAACTCACTCTCTATTTGAAGAAGGAACGTATTCATTTGGAGTCACCAAATAATAAAAGTGTTAAGCTTGCTTCTATAATAGATAGGTTCAGGTTAATAATTTTTATCACGAGTATCACAGAAATATTTATTATCTTTCATTATAAAATACATCCATACATTATCAATTTCATCAATATTGACTACGTACAATAAAATTATTAATTTCAAACACAAATACCGTCAAAAATCAACAAAGCCCACTCAAAAAAATGCATCTCTTTGATAACTTCCAACAGAAACTACCAACACAAAATTTCTAGCGTCATAAACTGGCGTCAGTGAACCTATAAAATCTTTTACTGCTCTACTATTATAAAAACGGACTTGATAATAGCGTGTGTGTGATTTACATTAAACCTCTTCTACACTACACAATTCTCCACTTTATATCCTTCTTTCTACTTAAAATTATGCCTCCGCCTTCGTTATATGGTTATCTGCTCCCAAGTGTCTAAAGCAAATTAAAAACGTTACAATTCTCTAGCCTCAATGTGTATATCCACTAATTTATCCTTTTTCATCCGTGTCGCCTAGTTTTATGACAAACCCTGCTGGTTAAACAAAGGACAAAATGGTTTTAAACTCAACTTAATATCCTTTATATTCGGGCCAAAAATTTATAATCCTCACAGTCGTTTCAACGCTTGAAAAAAGAAGCATACATATTATAAAAATTGGATATCCAGGTAAAATCTACACTGTATGCACACACCCCTACACACTACACGTGTGCATGCTATAGAAAGTAGAATGAAAGGGCGTCTTTCTGGCACAGGACACACATGGCTTATATGTTGTATGATGATGATATTCCATCTTCCTTCTGCGCCCATTTTACCTACTTACTGGTAGCATTTAAAGAGAGAGTATCGTATACTTTTATATTGTTGAAATCTTCATCACATCACATTTATCACCTGGCCTCGTTTTTTCACGCTGGACATAGGGAGGACACACACAACACAATCGTTGTCAGATTGAAAACGCGACGTTTGGGTTCCAGAGAGCCTCCAGGTTGTTCAGAACTCGGTTGGCCAAGTTTTCCTACATCGAACGGATGGGATCAATGTTTACTGGGTACTTAAAAAAATATGTATCCCGAATATGTGTACAGATACTTCTGAACAAATGTGATATGCGATGTTGGCATAAGTCCATTATTTGAAAACTTAACGCACATATGTGTGTTTCGAGTGTGGTTCGCTCTGTGTGTATAGTTTGGCATCAGGACAACCAATTCCAACACCGACAGGTGTATCCTGAACGATACGCTCCTTGGAGTTTTCTTCAGTACACACAGCACAGATTTATCTGATGCTATGTACTGCTTGGTGCGATTTAAGGTTTAGTGCTAGTTTGAGCGTGATTCGGGCGGGACGTGTTAAGTCAGTCGTAAAAGAGACGAGATACACGAGAGTTGTGATTTAGTCAGATCTAGTGCTGTGAGAAAATTTAGTCCTGTTCAATTTTCATCTTGTGTTGAGTTAATGAGATTTTATGGAAATTAGTGTGGGTGAATAGAAAAGCTATTAAGTAAAGTTGGGCGGCTGACCGACTCTAGAGAGATTTATTTAGTCATTTAGTGAGTGCTGTTTCGTGTAATTTTATGAAGACGCAAACGATATTGTGGAGTACCTATCCCAAATGTGGGTCAAGGAGTCCCGAGTTAATTAATATTTGAACGAAAGGTAAATCGTGAAATTGTGATTTTGTTTCATAAAATGAATTGCCTAAAAATTAATACAAAAAAAAAATGAGAAAAATTTTTAAACAAAAAAATAATGAATGATTATTCGTGATCGATCATAGATTTTGTTTAGAATAATAGAGTCTTATGTAAATTGCAGTGGCAAAACTATTTTCTCGGAATAAATCTGGGCAATAATATTAATCAATTTTAAAGGCTCTATATCCAAATTAGACAAACAAACCCTTTGGTTTATATTAGGGATGAGCATCGAACATCGATGTTTCGAAAACATCGATGTTTTTGGTCCGATGGTCGATGTTTTTACCATCGATGGTTTTGCGTCGATGTTTTTCACCATCGATGGTTTACGTTTCGATGGTCGATGGTTTTCACCATCGATGGTTTTCAACTATCGATGTTTTTTTCCTCAATATATTTTTTTTACAACTCAACTTTGTCTTTATAAGTGTATGCAAATACCTTCAAACAGAATCAGAAAAAAATGTGAATCCATCGTAACATGCAATCCATCTATCGTGAACACTGTACACACTAAACGGAGTGTCTTTCTTTATACGCCCGGTAGGGTACAATTTCCAAATGTGGTTTCGCCCTGGAATAGTTTCAACCTTTGGTCTGGGCCAAATATCAGTGTCCTAAGGTTTAAGCGGGCCGCAGAATAAAAAAATTGAATACGCGTATTGAAACCTATGTATTTTTGTAATTTAATCTCAGAATGTTTCATTTAAGATGTGACTATTAATCTAAGTCAAGCTTCCTAGGGATTACGTCCTATAGAAATTACATCTTTTGAAAATGCTCTTCAAATAAATTGAGAACCTTAGATAAGAAATTAAAACGCCAACATTATTTGTGAATTAATTTCCGTCAAATTTTGGACAGCTGATCCGAATATTGTGGAACTGGTCATACACATCCAGAGGAAGCCCAAAACAACCTTGAGAGTAAAAATTCTTAGTCTGAGTTACATCAAGTCCGGTCAGAAAGAAAGGCTCAAAATAGACATAAATTGGTTCTGTGATTAGGTGTGAAACAAACGCATGTACCAGTAAAGCTTAATAAGCTAAAAGGGAAAAATTCTGTACTTGGGCTGAAACGGCCATATTTACAAGATTTCACGTTCATTTGATTTCCTCATCAAATATACGATTTCGGGGCTTTAGAACTTCGTCCCTCAAATAAATATCAGCCCAAGATGTTTTTGTCCAATAACCTGGAGGATGCGAACGCGAGTTATAGTGTAACGTGTCATCAGATAGCTAGCAAGTTCGGCTAATACTAAAAAAAAAAAATGGACCGAATTTCGGAACAAAACAATTTCACGAAAAGGCTTAACGTTTTCTTCCACAAAAAAGGATGCCTTAAGCAAATGTAACTCAAATAATCGTCGGCGATTTTTTTAAGCATGTATAAGCCACCGACTTCTTGGCGAGTTTTAGTAAATTGTTGAAATGAGTTCAATAGCTCGAATTTGTGCTGCCACACATTGTTTTAATTAAGTTCTTCGACCTGGCTGCGGGCCGCGAGTTTGATATGTCTGCTCTATGCGGTGGGTTCTGGGTACGATACGAATACAAAAACACTCAAGGAAAAGAGTTATGTTTTTCTTTCGATGCTCATCTCTAGTTTATATGTATACATATAGGAATAAATTGGCCTTTCTCAAATTAAACGAGACAGCCATTGCTCTCCTGGGGCTTAAAGTTTTTTCGGGCGTACTTAAAACTTGTACTTACCCCCCCCCCCCCCTCATCATTTTCCCTCCATCTTACCAAAAGTTCCGTTGCGTCGACAAAACCATATTTGTGTGAAATTGGTTGAATTTGGTGCACAAATAAAAAAAGTTTTACTTAGAAGAACCTAATTTGGGGGGTTAGGTTTGTATGGCAGCCCCATGACCCCATGGTTCGATTTTATCCATTCTTACATATGTTTTGTGTCATCAAGAGAAACACATTTGCGTGAAATTTTTTTGAGATTGGTGCACAAATAAAATAGTTTTTCTTAGAAGAACCTAATTTAGGGAGTTGGATTTATATGGCAGCCCCATCTCCCCATTGTACGATTTTACCGATTCAAACATACAAACTGCCTGCAGCAAAAAGAAGCATTTGTGCTAAATTTGAGCTTTATAGCTTTTAAATTCGCCGAGCAAAACGCGTCGCAACAGACAGACAGACGAACATCGCCCAATCGACTCCCAAAGTCATGCTGATCATATATGTATACTTTTTATATGGTCAGAGATACTTCTTTTAATGCGTTACAAACTTCCCGCCAAAGTTATTATACCCTTTCACTCTATGAGCGAAGGGTATATAAATATAACTGCGCAATCCTATTTAAACGATCTACATGGTGGTGGTGTTGACATCAACAGCATGCTCTGCCGATTAATATAGTCTAACTCTCATTGGTTATGTCCACACATGCGCGCTTTCGTCTTCCCTATCGTCTTCAAGCTCCGTTTCCAATTTCAACATTGAACTTGTCATTGATTGCGTCAAGGGATCAGAAGAGATGAATGCCTCATTCTATCCACATCTGTTCATTATTTATCGTTAGATATGTGTCCCGGCTTTGGTCAGGACGGGTAAATGATAAATTCTTTCGTTAATAGTATGAATAAATGGTGAGTTGTTTGCATATTCGACATTTGCAATCGCGTTCAAGAATGAATGGCTCTCTCCAATAGCGCAGACATCTCAAGTTTCAATTGTCAAAATTACGAAGACGAACGAAAATTGAAAGTGTCTAGACAGGCCCATTTATTATCTGAGTGAGATCATAGTCCATCACATGGGTCCCAAATTGGAAAATCATCATAAGCCGTATCCGCTTACAATGGGATCTCAGCACCCAACTCTGTGCTTCATGGGTGTTAACTACAGGCTAAAAAAACCTTTTTTTCTTGTAAAATTTAGCATCTCGGATTTAGACAATTCAAATCCTCTAGTAAATTGTGGAGTGAATTTCTCTACTAAAAATCTGAGTAAAACGGATGATTTTGAACTTTTTTTTTAACCTCAACCTCAAAGGACTTGACAACCAAAACTTGGGCATTCGCTACCTCAGTGGGAAGAGAAGACGCTCTACCTCTGGATTGCAAATGTCAAGTTTTTAGTAATAATACACCTCTAATGGTATTATTTACGGTTATAGGTGTTTGGCTGGTGATTTTGGGGATTCAAACAGTGTAAAATTAATACTTAGCTAATACGATTTTAGAAGAAGATATAATTCGATTTTAGAATTATGTAATAAATTTTTGTTGAATTTCAATTAATTAATTTTATTTAGAATGATGTTAATTTGTCTGTCTGGCTGGTCTAGCGGTTAGTGCGCGTACCTTCGGTGCACAGGGTCATGAGTTCGAATTTCACCGTGGATCATGGTGTTGTTCGAACTCACGAGCTTGTGCCGGACTATAATCTCACTCAGATGTTAAACGAGTACCCATTTATGGGAATAAATAACACTGCTGAGCGTGATGCTGATCTCATTACCTCAACAGAAATAGGATGTCACTGACACATCCTGCGGCCTTAGTCCAATGTTGGATTGTCGCGCCTGTTATTTATTTTTCATTTTTTTTAGAAAATCAATATACGTAGTTGTTGTTTGAAAAGAAGCCGTTTTGCGTAAATGGTTTGAAGCATTTATTTCGTATGATTTTCCTCAAAGTAATTAGTTTTATGTTACGTTCGAAAATTTCATTCCATTTTATTTTGCACAAGAATTTAACTAGAAAGAGTCGCGAAATCCTTTATTATCCCGAACGAAGTCATTTTCCAACTTTAATGCCACCATTAAAATAAGCTGTATCCGAAATTATAATTAAACGCTCCACACCATCTTTTAATGCCATTTCAAAATTAATTGACTGTAACCGCGCAACACAGATACACACTTCGTTATTAATTTGTTTTCTCACTACTACTACTTACAAAAGCCTAAATCCTATCAACTTCCAAGTATTTATGTACATATACATCTTCCCGCAACCAAAACTTTACCGAACAATAGATCCGTCAAATCAAAACTTTCATATTCCTGCATAAAACCCGAGCGTTTTCAACAAAAACTCTACATACCACGCTCCTGGCACATCCGTCTATAATAGTCTTCGTCAGCACAATTATGACGTTCGCTTCTGGGGCAAGTTTTGCTTCACAGAATTCTTAGAAAAATTTTCAACAATTCTGCTTGAAATGATATAGGAAAATTGAAGAACATTTCAGAAAACTTTTGCAACAGAGCACAACATCAAGACAACTTTTGTCCCATTCAACGGGCCATGGAGCGATTTCAGGCTTCATTCTCTTCACTATGGCTTTGTGTGCGGAAGCTCATCCACTCCCCCAAACGCGTCTCTAGTAGTGATTTTAGCTAGAATCGTACTACGAGAAGACACAATCTTCCAACAACCCCTGATTTACTGAGGTGTAGAAAATTACATTGTCTACAACGTATTCCACATACAGAATGGAAATTATATTTGGCCTTGCTGACGAGCACTAAAAAGCTGGAACTGTTGTGATAAGTGTAGCTAAGTGTAAAATTTTGATGATGGTAACAAAAAAAAAAGAAGAATGCAATTAACGTGTGTCGTGGGGGACTGCCAACCTTTTCGAAACTTACAAGTTTCTAGAACGAAAAAAAAGAGGACTTGATGCCTCCAATGTCAAATTTAGTCTTTGTAATATCGGTCCAACGCCACTGAAATGCCGGCCAAGCCTAGCCGTGCTCCCGTCGTGTATATTCACCCAGCCATTCAACCCCCCAAAATTCGAGTGTCACGAAGAAGCAATTTGCAACAATCATCTCGTGTAATATTTCCCATTGCTCATGAATAGCAACTTATGGTTGCGAATTAAAAAGAGCCCAATAAGCTCTTTTCTTATTCTGTTTGCATGCCGTCATGATGGGCCGAGAAAGTACTACGTATATATTCTGTAGTCCTTCCAATTCTACGACAAGAACCACAATCGAAAAATGATGGAAGTATGTATACTGGCGAATTCCATATATACTTCCGTCGTGTGGTTTTGAGAGCATACTCGGAAAGCCAGGATGAGACACACATCACATAACATTCAGCCTCCCGAATGGTGTATGCTACCAAATGTCTAGGACCCCGCTGATGGATCCTTGGAAACATATTCTCCGGGATTACATCCCGGACTGCATGAATGCGATAAGGCACGTTCCATTTTTAATAAAATTTATGAGTGATAAGCACTTGGAGAGAATTGGATAATGTGGACCCGATGGCTGGAGCTAAGGCGAATCATTTCTCGTTTTGGGTTTGAGAAGCGCAAACAAACGTTATAAGCGTCACGTATGCTGATGACGCTCTGGAGTCTATGGTAAATTGTGCCAAATGAAAAGGAAGGTTTACGCAACTGTGTCAAATAAATAGCTAAGCTCCCTCTTTTCCGGATTGGGTATGTTTGGGGACGGTTTGGGGATGCCATTGTTAATGGTACCGGAGATACGGTTGCAATGAAGTGTAATTTCTTTGCTTGTACACGCAGAAAGTATATTACTCTCTGTACTTGTGCAAACAGAAAGTATGTGAGGAAGGACTGCGAGACGCACTGAGGTGCTACGAGAGGGACGAGTAATTTCGCTCTTGTTGGATTGAAAGTGGATCGTTCGAGATGTTGTTTGTAGGCAGAGAAAACTTTGAGATCGTGAGTAAATATGAAAAATGTAATAAATGGCAAACGTATTCATATTTTTATTGTCTGTCTTGAGTGAATAATATTGACGACGTGATAAAGACTTTATTTTCCCCTGGGGACAACGCAACTTTCTTCTCAAGAAGAAGTGGTTTGCTCACTAGATTGTTAAGTATGAATCGTAAAAATCTATCCTTTTCCCAAATTTAGTAGGAATCTGAATAAAAACATCAGTGACAATTTTTTTTTCTTTAAAAAGTTTTTGTTTTCTTTTTTAACGTTGTTCTTTCTTTTTTTTCTTTCCAGGGATTAGAGATTCCATCCACCCAATCCCTAATCACGCCCAACAACACAACACAAATACCAGCACGTCTGCGACCACGCAGTCAAGCATCATCGGAACGCACAAATTCGTACCGTTTCTCAATGGCCAACCTGGAAGAGACACACGAATCCGAATTGGACGCTATTCTCGGCGAGCTAAGCTTGCTCGAGCAGCGCACAACAGATTTGCGTCATGGACGCAGTCATAGCCGTTCCAACTCGACCGTATCGGGTGCGACAAACTCGACGATTTCATCGTCATCGGAAAGTGGCACGGGTACGGATAGCGTATTGCGCGAGCCACGCACCGAAAGTCCCGATAATGATTCGGCTTTCAGCGATACAGTGTCCTTGCTGTCGAGTGAATCGTCAGCGTCGAGTGGCGTAAGTGCGGCACTCTTGAAAAATCACCAGAACAGTGCTAATAATAATATAACAAATAATAATGGCGTCGGTACTTTGCCGCAACATATGGACAGTGCGAAAGCGGCCAAAATTCAATTGGCATTGCAGAAATTGGAACATGCATCGATACGGCGATTGTTTGTTAAAGCATTTTCGGCAGACGGAGCGTCGAAATCGTTGCTGGTCGATGAGAGGATGTCTTGTGGCCATGTTACGCGATTGTTGGCGGATAAGAATCATGTGCCGATGGAACCACATTGGGCCCTAGTGGAGCATTTAACTGATTTTCAAATGGGTAGGTATTTTTCTATATTATTGATTTTTTACTCTATGCTTTAAACTGACAAAAGTACGATTCGCTTTTATGCTCCGCATGTACTCGTTCGACGGGTGAATTGAACTTTCCACTTTGGCCTCTGAACATGGCTTGTTCATTGAAATTTGTCATTAGTCAAATCAAAATAGACTGATTTCGGAAAAATCCTAATGCTAAGTTTTGTTGTTTTTGAGTATGTGGGGCTCCAGAAGAGGGTTCTAAAATGCATACCTTATTTCCGCATTCTGTCGTATTGGGAGTCTAAAGAAAGGAAAGACCGACTTATACCCCACAATCCTATCCCCAGTTGAGATCAAAATAGAGTCCCTTTTGGGAGCTTGTCGCTAAAAATTTCCTAGCAAAATTAATATCAAAATACTGGTACCTTGCCTATGTATTGTAAATCAACAAAAATAGTTTTTGTTTTTTTTTTCAATTTGAAATCCTAAATTAATTGGGCTCCGGGACTCATAGGTTTTCTATGAATCAGGGTCTGGTTTTGTTAAGATTTTTGGAGTATCGGGTTAAAAACCGGTATTGGTCCGGATTTCGATATCAGATAAGATAACGGTACCAAAAAACCTAGAAAAGTTATCTTAGGAAACCGGGATATGGTTCCTTGAATTTTTGGTATCAGTACTATATTGAAACCGATTAAAAGACGATTGCCGGTGTTAGGAATAGGTAGGCACACTGCAGAAATTTCACTACCTTGGATATTTCTTTTCTTTATTTCAACATTTTACTGAATATGTAGCAATAAACTCTTCTTCTTTCTTTTTTTTAGAACGTCTCTTCGAAGATCACGAAATGCTCGTCGACAACCTCATGATGTGGAGCCCAGACTCAAAAAATCGCGTCCTCTTTCTCAAACGTCCCGACAAAATCAACCTATTTATACGACCCGAACGCTATTTACCCGGCACACAAATGGCACCGGGAAGCGATCACGACGAACACACACGCAACATGCTGCTCGAAGAATTCTTCACAACCGGCGGACAAATATCCATGGAAGGTCCACTCTACATGAAGAACGACGCAAAGAAAGGCTGGAAACGATATCAATTCGTCCTACGCGCTTCCGGCCTATACTACTATGCCAAGGAGAAATCTCGTTCGCCACGCGATCTCATATGCCTTAGTCTGTTTGCCGGACACGAGATCTATCGCGGCCTCGGCTGGAAAAAGAAACATAAAGCGCCGTCCGATTTCACGTTTGCATTGCGTTCGCCCAATGATCCGTTCACTGCCAAATCGTGTCGTTATTTGAAAATGTTATGTGCCGAAGATGCAGATACGTTGGAAAAGTGGGTGACTGCTATTCGGGTGGCGAAATGTGGCAAACAAGTGTACGATAATCATAAGGCACTCATTGATGATTTGACACGCGATGAGATTGATAAGTTCTCGTCGGCACGCAGTTCATCGATTGGTAGCATTATATCGTCTGTTCCTTCGCAATGTAGCGGCATGAATGTTGTAGTTCCTCCGTCGTCGGCATCCTCCAATGGACGACTCTCACGTGCATCAAGTTCCAGTTCAAGTGGCTGTCTATCCGACGACAATAACGGGTTCGATTCTGAATTCACGACCGGAACGATCAAGCGAAAGCCTTCAATGAAGCCCAATCTTCCGCTGACTTCGATGACGCGTCAGCTCAAGGAGGTGGGCGAGACGACTGTGGTCGATCATAGTAATCCTACATCACCGGATCGTAATGGCACGCTGACACGTCGACACAGTCGACGTCGAAGTGAGGAGAGCAACAATAGTGGCACGCTGAAGAGGCGACAACCAACAAATCGTGGATCGATGGAGAGTATGAACTCGTCGAATGCTTCAACGCCAACCCCCACGCCCGGAACGCCAGTTGGCACGCCACTCTCCATCACGATCACACAGGCCCAGCAACAACCAAGTGCAATTGTAAGTCCATTAGAACAGATGCCAAACAGTATGACTGATTCCACGTTCTCACTTCCGCCCCCGCCCGAGGACTATGAACCAACACTATCCGGATCGACATTCTCACTGGACTCGTTACCGCCACCGCCTCCACCCAACGAACTAATCGCCGTGGCATCAACCGACCTAAATGGATCTCAACTGTCGCTAGTTAGTCTACCACCACCGCCGCCGCCCCTGGAAGTGAATGCAATATATCAAACAACAACAGCGTCGCCCATACGACAGCCGTCAGTCATATCAGAAACAAAATGCGAGGCACCCGTGAATAAGCCAATTTACAGTCAAACACTTCCTCCACCAGTGGCCGTGAAGAAGGAACCTATAATTCCGCTGTCCAAAACACTTAAACCCCAGTCAGTTCTAAAGGCGCCTCCCTACAAATCGCCACCAGCTTACAATGGCAATACGCCGGCCAAGCCGCCTGCACCGCCGGTTCCCACGAAGAGTGTTTCGTTTGCAGACTCACCAGTACTTTTACGTCGCAAGGTCTCATTCGAGGATCAAGTACAGCAGCAACAACAATTGTCACCACGTCGAACTCTGTCCTCACTATCGCGGGACTCGACTGCTCCCGCTCCACCTCCACGCGCGGAAGCCACACGACTCTCCACAATTGTAACCTCACCAAAGCGTCTAACCGAATCGGCATCAAATCCGCCACGTGATTTTCTCAAGGATTTGCAACGTGTCATGCGTAAAAAATGGCAAGTGGCACAAAAATGTAAACTTGAACCGGCCACCACGCCACACGAAGTGCTCGGCTTCCGCGATTTCTCCGAGGAGTTGGGCGGCAATCATTCGTCACACTTTTATCGCGAGACGGCGAACGTTAGCAATTGGGTGCAAGAGCATTATGGTAATACGACGGGCGAGTATGCCCTCTATGAGAATGTCGGCAACGATAACGACATGATGAACAATGAAATAATGTCCGCCCAATCTATGAAATCAACGCCCCCGGGCCCAGCACAAATTGTTCCGCCACCCCAATCGATTCTAGCGACAATTAAGAAGCGACCACCACCGCCACCGCCCAAACGCAGTGAATCCACACAACTTACGCACAGGGTTTAAGGCAACCTCTAGAAATTATAGACTATAATAGGATATATCCGAAATAAAATGTTATGTAGGTGATTTGAAAAAGGACTGCACGGGAAAGATTGGAGGAGAGGAGAATGGCTGCGAGGATCATGCGATATCGTTCACGCTCAGCGCGGACGGCATCCTCTTTCTCGAATTAAATATATTAAGAATATATTCGCTATAAGTTTTTATATAATACGACATAAAACAAATATATAAAGCAAATTTTTGACTATACTATACTAAAAATGAAAAAGAAAGAAATATTTTTCTTTTGCCTGTAAATATTATATTCGAAGTATAAAAGTTTATGAAATGTGATTCGACTACTTCCGGTAGAAGTAAATATTCCCTTATCAAGTTTTATTTTTCATTTATATTTTACTAGCAATTGAATCGACTCGAAATGACGACACAGTTGATTTCTATCACGTGTCGGCTCCCTTTTTTTCTCCGAAAGTAATTCTTTGAGTTTCAAGCTACGAGAAGCCTTTAATTGCAAAGAAACAACACACGAAACACTATAGAAGCCAATTTATATAAATATGAAACACAACAGAAGAAATGATTAGCAAATAAGTCGTGCTTTCAACTTGTTCTACAATTCAATTCAGTGTAATATAATCTAATCCCAGATGGCTTGAGAAATATTTGAAGAATAATTATTATTATATTCTAAGAAGGAACGTTAAATACATTACACACAAAACAATGTTATGAAAAGTTTAAAACTATCCAAAAACATATTTAAATATGAAATACAATTTAATTTCAATTTATTTTAAGTGGAATTATTGGAATTATTATAATCATTCTAGTGACTTAATCCCTCACAAGTACATTTTTATGTTTTTTGTTTTATTTGTTCTAATCAATTATTATTAAATTATTTAAGAACGAGAAATAGAAAAATACATACACAAATACAGACAGAAATTTGTCTTTTGAAATTCGACTAGATACCAATTTTTAGTACATATGTATACAGAACAGATCTTTGTATGAAAAAAAAACAACCCAAGAAATAGAAAATATATTTGAAGTCTGCAGAAACAAGAAATGGAAATTATTTTTATTTATTTTTCAATTGGTTCACGTTTTTATGTATACAATTTAAAAGATTTGCGCAAATTGCAAAATTATTCTAAATTAGTGCAGCATTTATAGGCGCATTTTTATACATACTGCCAATGTAGTTTCAGGAAAGAAAGTGTCTGTTAGGAAATTTTTGAGAGTGATGTGCATGAATTGGAGACTACAAGCTATTAATAGTGATTTTATACAAGTAAACAAAAATTTATAGGCAAAAAACAACACTACGAAAACCTATTCAGACGGTGAAGTTTTTTATACTAGCTAGGATGCTAAAGGGTCTAAATTTTAGATTGAATTGTTGGAGAAGAAACAATTTTTTTGGTTTCATTTTCTTAAAACACCTTTCGACTCTGTTTTTATCAATTTAATTTAAATTCATTTGTTCGCCGTTCTACAAGAAAACCGTAAAGATGTGGTTTGAATTCCCAGAGCGGTTATATTATATGTGTAAAAATACCAGACTGAGATCAGATGAAGGTTAACGGAGAATTTATTTTCCTAAAAAAATTTTTTTTGCGAAAAAGGCATGGTTGTGGGCATATGTTGTCCATTTTCGTATGGCTAAGAATGAGGAGTCAGAACCAAAGCATCGGTAGCGTCAAATCACACCGACTGAAGATCGTTATGCTCTGTATATTTGCAACAGAATATGTCACCTGGTTCGAAAATACCTCCATCCGAGGTAGGACTTGCCACACATTCCTGAATGTGTAAGTTGTGACGGATGAGACGTTATGGTCGAAACGGCCGGTGTAGTTTATGCATTGATTTTTTAATGGCCAAGCACGTTAGTCGTTGTTATTTATTACTTCATTATGGTGATTTTGGCGAACCAACATAAGAGTACAGTGTACAGATATTGCTATACATTTCAAACGTTGAAATCTGAACAATTACTTTAACACTAAATCCGACCAACATAGGTCGCAACATCCTTTTGGAGTAAACAAAGGCAAATCTTTTTTAATCACAATGATATTCCGGTGGCCTATTTCGTATCAATGTTTCCATACCCCCAGGATATTATGGTTTAAAATTATGTAGTTGAAATTCAATGTCAAAGATTGGTATCTTCCCACCTCAATAATACTTGAATTTAAATTTCGGTTAGGATTCGGTCAAACTTCTTTTATGCTAAATTCGTGTCTCGATACTATACAGCCCATACCAAAAACGGACAATTTGGCTCTTTAAACGAGTACATCCTGCTACATTCTTAAATTTGTCTCTTCTAGCTAATAATTTTGCCGATCACTGGCCTATATCAAATGGTGCGATGGTTAGGCTTGCCTAAAGTCCCGCACGTTTTGCACTGCTTGAGAATGTCAAACGTTAATTTTCTCCAAGACTGGTAAACTTGTATTGCTAAAATGTTATAATAGGCGTGTTTTTTTGTACTCCGGAGTAGATTAGTTTAGTGTAACCCGAGAGTAAAAAAACACGCCTAATAATAATAATGGACAACCTTAAAACGGGGTTAAGAGCCCAGGGAACCGGCATGGCATCAACCATGGAGAAATGCATACTCTGCTCCAGAAATACTGCAACCAAGTTTAGATCATATTTAGACCTCTGGCTCGTCGACCTCGCACTGTCTGTCGTGCATTAGAGAATTCGCCAACATTTTTGCGACGCAGTGCTTTTGCGAATTGGATAATGCGAAGTGCAAGTGCAGCAAGCGGTTAGTCAATGCCAGGCAATTCGTTAAATTTAGATAACTGGCTCGTTCATACGTTTACTCAGATTCTGTGGCTCGCCCTTGGCTTCATTCTGAAGTCACTCTGTCTGTTGGGCTTTTCATTATTCGCCAACATCCTTGTGACCAGCTCTGGTAGGCAGTGAATAAGGCGAGGTGCGATCGCAGCATGGGGTGAACCAATAGATGGCAATTGGTAAAGTTTAGACCTTTGGCTCGTTCTTAGGATTACTCAAATCCTATCTAGCTCGCCCTTCCGATCAGACCTCGCTGTCTGTCGCGCTTTTCAGAATACGCAAACATTTTTGATACGTAGCGCTGCTGGGAAAGAGTCCAGGAAGGCAATTTGTAGAATTTGGACCACTGGCCCGTCCATACGTGCACTCACATCCTGTACCTCGCCTTACTCTGCGCTCAGACATCTCTCTGTCTGTCGCGCATCAGAGAATTTCACAATTTGACCTCGGACCTGGAATCTGGAAGTATGACTAAGGATTTGCTTGAAAACCGAATTCCGCATGTAGGTGTTCAGCATTGGGCCTTCGGGAGTCTGGTCACCTTAATATAGATGGACCTTAACGAAATCAGTGTGCAATTAAGCTATCGGTTTGAATATTAAGCTTATTTAAATGTTTCAGGGCTTTCCAAGTTTCACTGAAATTGTCATGACTCACTTTATTTTCTTAGCTTCGTTGAAAAACACAAAGGCCGGGTTTCTGATAGCTCTTATTCAGTACATGTCGGCTGATCGCGTAGAGAAGACACACACCATATTTAGAAAGCTTTTCCATTGTATTGAATGGAATTTTTGTTTATTTTGCATAGCTACGCCATATTTTGCTTGTTTAAGCCATCATCTTAGATTGAGAAAATCATTGCGCACTTTCATCCAACAGCGTAAATAAGCAAAAGATAACATAACTATGCAAAATTAACAAAAAATCAATTCAATATAATGGAGAAGCTTTTTGAATATTGTGTGTGTCTTCTCTGGGCGATAAGACTAACCATTCTATAAGATCTACGAGAGAATGGGCCAAAAGGTTAGAAACGAAGCTTACTACTACAGCAGCAAATGGAATATTTGTAAACTTCGATTTAAAATCCATGCGAATCTAACGAAACTTCACATAAATAATATTGCAACTTGCCAAGATTCGGAATCCATGTCGTGTGGGTGCGATCTTAGAAATATTCATTCGGTTATATTTAGCTGCATTTTCTGATATTTAGATATTTAGCAGCTGAGTTTGGTACTCCTGTCAATTGACAAACCGCACCCACATTGTGAATCGGTATTCTTGCTCATGAACGACTCGCTTGACGAGTGATGACCAGATTGGTTACACAGAAGAGCGATAGAGAGAGGATCATGTATTTTTTTTAAATTTGCTAATTGAATATAGCTTGTCTTAGGAAAACATTTGAACTGATTTACAAATTGTACATTTGGAAGTTCTGCATCTGAGGCAAACGAATGCGCGGAAAATTATTTATTTTTTAGTTCCAGCTTCACACAACTTTTCCATGCTATAAATCTAGGGACCCTGGTCCCTGGATTTCTAGCTTACTCTAAATAGCGTATTTGAGATAGCAAAATATGGTGGAGAATTTCTTTAAGATTTATTCTGCTTTTGGGGTGCTTAGCACGAATCTGGAGCTTCCCAGTAAAATTTCGATGTGGAACAGGGTCAAAATTGCGAACCCCAACATGTTTGCTTTTTTTCATGTTCCGCAACAAAATTTTAGTGGGAAGCTTCGCATCCGTGCTCAGCACCCCCCCAAAAAAGAAGAAAGAAACAAAAAAAAAATGTTTTTATGAACCTCAACAGTCATCTGACATAGTTTCGATCAGACATATCGTTTTCCTAATTACGTAGGCAGACCTAATGGCTAACCGCTAAATTTAAAAAAATATCTATCTAACTAAAATTGAAAAAAAAAACGGAGAGTGATGGTTGAAATACATTTCCCGCGTCAGCATCGGCAGAGGCATCGGCATCAGCAGAAGAATTTCAATTTAGAACACAGGCATTTGCCTTTGATGACCCACATTGACAGCAGCAGCAGCGGCAGAAGCATTTTTTCTGCTTCTGCTGTCAATGTGGGTCATCAAAGGCAAATAGGCAAATGCGTGTGTTCTAAATTAACATTTTTCTGATGATGCCGATGCTGATGCATACGCGGGAAATGTATTTCAACCATGATAAGGGCCAAGAGTTTATATATGCTGATTTACTCATACACTCGTCGGCGTATGTATTTTGAAATCTCGTACACTCGAGCCCTAACACTGGTTTTGTTGAACTAGAGCGACTATCACTAAATTTCTTTTAAAAAAACTTAAGTACATTATCAACAGCAATAAAATGCTCGATAACCAACCTATCTTCTTTCGGACTATCATGCTATAGAGAAGAGAAAAGATGGGGCCGTAAATCAGGCGTATTTGGACAATATTCAACTTTTTGATTGTACACCTATTTTCCGCAAGAATTGATTGAAAAAACACATTCTTATTAATTTTTGAGTTCCTCATTTTGAATTTCAAGTAAAAATATCACCAATGGCTCGAAACTAAGAAAAAAACTGAAATTACAAGTTCCGTTTTGAGCACCGATAAATAATAGATAATTTAAAGATTGGATACGCCGCTATTGAATTTTATTTCATGCGAACAACTTTTCATTATTAAACACACAAATTTTATAAATAAAAAAAAACTTTGCGCAATCTGCCAGAGTGACGAGCTACCCACGATGAAGAACTCTGAGAAAAAAGCCCCAAACTATGCCGCAAAAAATCAAAGCTGACTTCGGACGATTCAATGATGGCCAAAGCTTCGATGGTCTATTCTCCATAGATTGATAATATCCTTTGGTTTTATTTTGACATTTTCCTTTTAAGAAATTTACCATTATTCGCTCCAGTTTAACAAAATCAGTGCCTGGCCTCGAGAGTACCAGATGTCAAAATACATACAGGGCCGGATTTACCCCTGTAGCGCCCCTGGGCAGTAGTCCAGTTGCCGCCCTCCGTCAGTAGTTTAAGCTGAAAGTAGATCAGTCGCGCATTCATGTGAGGTGTACAATTTTTTTTAACATACGTTGGTTTCCAGCGTTTTCGGAAGTACACGATTGATGGTGAAATTAGATGCTCATGCAGAAGCGGATACTCCCTTAGAGCTCAAAAGAATATTTAAAAAAATATGATGAATTTACGCATTGGATGCATAATCAACCCCTAAGACTGTAACATGCTGGGAAATAATTCGATTCCTTAAAGCTGGCCATATAAAA
This sequence comes from Microchrysa polita, assembly GCA_949715475.1. Taxonomy (NCBI): domain Eukaryota; kingdom Metazoa; phylum Arthropoda; class Insecta; order Diptera; family Stratiomyidae; genus Microchrysa; species Microchrysa polita. The sequence continues at coordinate 5,327,692 of OX454418.1, read as the reverse complement.
CTAAATACATACACTCGTTGTCAAAAACGGGCACTAGGAGTGGATCTGAACTCTTTTTTTTCCGGGGTGCCCCCGTTCTCCCGCTACAGCCCACTAAATTTTGGATTGGATTGTTTTCAGTTTGAGTTTCCGTAACGTTTAGTGAAATTGAAGTCAATCGAATGGTCTCGAGGTCCCAAACCATGGATATTAACACCTTTTTTCCTTAGTCACAACCGTTCTCTAGCTGCAGCCCCACGAAATGGTCGTTTTCAATACTTAATGAAACCAACTCGAAATTGCAGTTTCCTGGAGGTGGGGTATACTGTACCAGGAGAAAGAAAGTGGATCATTGGTATGGTCAAGACCATTCGTTATAATATAGGGAAGAAGTAAAACAAGTAAAAATGTCCGGTTTTCTTGGTTCCGAGTGTATGTTACTTCTACCACGCGCGATTCCCAAAGCTATAGTGGTAAACTGGCAGGCTAAAGCCTACAGCGGCATTTTTAATGCCCCCATACGCAGATAAAAAAATAGTAGTTGAGTTTTAGAACTGTTCGCAAAAGTGGAAACGCCTACTGATGTCAGATATGCAAGTCCGCCACTGACCAAAGGAACGACTTTGGCAGAGTTTCTTTTATTTTTTCTAATTTATTTAAACTGCCTCCTGAATTGCCGAAATGTGTATATTTCACAGAACATTAATTCAATGGAAGGATGAACTTTCAGAAATATGCCGCCCCGGGCAGCTGCCCAGGTTGCTCATATGGGAAATCCGGCCCTGAATACATATGCCGACTAGTGTAGATATTTTTATACTAACGGGGTCTCGGCACGCGCCGAAAAGGAATAAGAAATTATGTAAATTCCCTGTGAAGGTGTTAGTAAGCCAGATATGCTCAACAGAGCGTATGCATATCAGTTGTGGGCTCGATGATTATGTTTATGACGGTTAATATTTCTCTGAGTAGTAATAAATTGTAAATTTAACGCTTTTCTCCAGAGAGCGTATTGAATATACATATTTGGAATCCTCGTGAAAGCATTCTTATGACCCGTAATGAAAGCGAATGAAAAAAGAAAAGATTGCTGTCGTTCAAACGAGACAATTTAGGAGGATTTTAGAAAGATTCTCCACAAAAGCAAGAGGATAACTGTAAATTCTAGTTAAAATTAAGTGAAATTTAATTACTGAACAGAGTGCATACATCTTCGGTTAAAATTAAAAAGCACTGTGTTTAGAGTTGAATTCTTCTCACATCCACTGATAGCAACAATCTATACACTTTATAGCATTTCATTTTCTTCTCCAAAACGTCAATCACGTTTTATGCATTCGATATAAGCATACGAAAAAAAAAAATCAGGAAATGTATTCCATCGAATTTTCAAGACAATATAAATACATAAATTTTTCTACAAATTAGAAACAATTTTTCTACCTAAAAGACTAAAACCATAGTGTAACATGAGAACAATCGAAAAAATAAGCGCCTAAATAGGCATTTTGCAAATCAAAATTTAGACCCATTAGATGCAAAAAAAATTACAACCATCAATATAAGAGTAACCTAGCAAAATTGTAGACTTTGACATTCTTTTTAACAATTTTGGACTGTTGAAAACAGATAATATATAATTAAAAGTTTAATATTCTGGAGAATATAAAATTAATATCACAATGATAATTCAATTGGTTCAGAAGTATTGTGAAAATAAAATTATCGAAATTTATAGAAATAATCTATACATAAAATAGATACTTTGTGGTGCTTTTAGAAGATTAAAAAATATACAAAATAGGAAAAAAAACTGCAACTAATTAAACTCCAAATTAAATATGACCACTAAAGAACAAAGTCATAATACAAATTTGAATAAATAAATTTGGCACAAAATTCTAGAGGATCAACTAATTATAAATTCAGTAAATAAAGTACGTCTATGATAGCCTTTTCCTGCTAAGACGAAGAACTAAGCTTAAAGATGGCAATCCACAAGCCGCTTACAATTTATTGTAAAAAAAAAAAACAGAAATATGTGGAAATCAGCTTTATTACATTCCCTTTACTGCCCACTTTTTGTAATCAAGAATCAAGACACATGGTTTTCCTGTAATACAATATCTTACTTTTTTTTAATTTATCCCATCTACATAAAGCATGGTGCGATATAAAACGTAAGTAATATATTATTAAAATGAAAAGTAAATTTAAGACTTTTCCGGCCAAAGACTTTACAAATTTTCTTCAACAGACAGGATAAAATAATAAGAAAATAAATAAATATAAATATACACATAATACAATGCACTAAACGGTACGCCCTGATCCTGACCACTATTTACAGTACGGTGGGCTTTAAAATTATTAAATCACATAAATCATATAAGCACAAACCTCGTACGTGATATATAGTGAACAGGACAACCACAAAATCGATTTTTCACGTTTTTTTTACTTTTGTACATAACATGAAAAACAAAAACTGAAGATATTAATCGATAATAAAAACAATTGAAGAAAAACTAAAACATAAATGATTACACTAATGTAACACTTATACAATACCAATAAGATTATTATGAGATAATTTTTTCTTGAAATATATACTCTATTGTTTGTAAATGTTAAGTAAAAATACGAATAAGTAATTATGTATGTTCAATTATTGCAATTTATAAAAAGAAAGAGTTTATGAATTATTTTCATTTTGATACTTGATTAACGGATCATTCTTTCTTTATTCTTCTTAAAAAATTAATTTCATACATGTAAATGGAAGTAAATATTTTTTTCTCTTATGCTATCAATCGAGAATATATTGAACGAGGATAATAATAATTACTACATTAATTATTGCAAGTGGCTGGATATAGAATCGACATAAATATTGCGTCGAATAAACTAAAAATGCTGATACTATAGATGGAAGTTGATGAATAAATGAATATGGTGATAAAGACGAGGAGATATGCAAAGAAATGGAATAAACTCGGTCTTACATTAAAAATAATTATCTATTAATATAAGCAAAGCGAACTATGAATAAGAATCGTATATCGAATAAAACATGACTATATAATAAAAGGATCTGTTATTGAATTTTACTTTATGTTTATATCATTGAATAGGTGTGAATGTCTCACATAAAGCCTTAATTGAACAGGATGCCAAGCAATTTGAGATAGTGAAAAGAATGGAATAACAATAACCGCACCGCTACTATAATCACTCAGTCATTTTCGAATATGAAAAACTGAAATGCGAAAAGTCTGTTTTATAAACGCAATGATCGTTACATGTGCCTGCATAATTTCAGTTCGTTAAACAACGATGGAGATGAATCCTTGTAGCACCTTGGCAGTTTGAAACAGAAACAGACTACCCGCCATAATGAATATTTAAATATTTAAAAATTTGCCTCAAGTCACAGATAACCGTCCTTATTCAACCAATGTTACATAATAAATACAAAAGAAAAATAATCGAACCAACTATTATGAGACTGACTACTGCTGTTTATTTCAAGAACTCTATTTTTACCTGGACAGTTTCCTTATTTTTTATTTTTTACATCTATCCCAATTTGAATCGTAAATATACGGCAGCATCAGCACCTTTTACCATAGCATAGCACAGTGGTTCCCAAACTTTTTGAAGACGCGGAACCCCTAAGATCGTCGAAATTGTTCACGGAACACGGAACCCCAAAAATGGGTCGTTAAGACAAGGCATTTATAGACAAGACAAAACGTTTATCGTACCCATATAAGTATAAGTATACAGGGTGTCCCGCATTGGGTGGTCAATATTGTAAGGGTTGATAGCGCAATTTGTTTCAGGAAGAAAATTAGCAATACAATCGGAAATTTTTTTACCGTTACCTTGTTATCGTTCTTTTTGTGAAAGTCATCGAAAATCGTGACTTGTCATGCAAAATCATAATTTGCAGCCCTCCTGATGACTTAATCCAAGATTTGATTTCAGTTTCAGAAACTACATAAAATTTCACAAAAACTGAAGTTTTTCCTGTTGCCAACATTATCGCGACTTCCAAGATACAGTTACTCAAACTTAATAGAAATTTTAAAATAGATTTTTCATCGAAAATTTAAACAGTAATTTCATAACGGTGCTTTATATGTACAACTCTGCAAAGTTGATAAAAGTTGCTTCAATATGTTGGCTTTCCAACGGTATATAACTTTTTATATTTACATTGCAGAATTTTAGGGAAACACGCATTGAATGGTAAAAAACAAGGCTTCGGTGGAATTACTAACAATTTTCCCTTTACTCGAAAAAAGACAAACAAAGGCTATCGTAATTCGGGAAAGAATCTCGCTACATTATTTTTACCAGAACTGTAAGATATTTGAAATTTTTTACATGTTTTGGCAAATGCAACGGTACTTATAACAGTTAAAATTTAATCTTTGCTATTTATGGTAGATAGATGGGTGCCTGTGCCTCGCTCATAATGCGAGATCTATCAAAGAATATTTGGAATACGAATTTCCCGGAAAGTGGATTGGCAGATTTGGGACAGTTGCGTGGCCTGCGAGAAGTCCCGACTTTATTCGCCTATATTTTTATTTATGGGGTAACTTAAAAAAAACAATATCTATTCCGAGCCGATTACCTCCCGAGAACAGCTGCTGCAGCGAATTAATGACGCTTGTGACAACATAAAAGAAACCCCTCCTGAAATCCTTCGGAACGTTTCATCCATGCGCCGAAGGTGTCGCGTCTGCATACAAAATGGAGGATGCCGATTGCAGCAGCATTATTCAAATTCATTACACAGACCCATTTAATCATTAGTTAATATTTTTAGTTTTTTGGTTCTTTCTCATATTTAAAACTTTATTTTCATTTTTATTTAACAAATTTTCCAAATTGCAATAGTAAAATATAAAAAATAAATTAATAAAATTTCAGTCTGAATAATCCGACAAGAAAATAATTACCTTGTTTTTTTACATCCAATATGTGTAATTCCAAAATTCCGCAATGTAAATATGAAACGTGATATACCGTTGGAAAGCCAACATATTGAAGCAACTTTTATCAACTTTGCAGACACCGTTATGAAATTACTGTTAAAATTTTCGATGAAAAATCTATTTTAAAATTTCTATTAAGTTTGAGTAACTGTATCTTGGAAGTCGCGATAATGTTGGCAACAGGAAAAACTTCAGTTTTTGTGAAATTTTATGTAGTTTCTGAAACTGAAATCAAATCTTGGATTAAGTCATCAGGAGTGCTGTAAATTATGATTTTGCATGACAAGTCACGATTTTCGATGAATTTCACAAAAAGAGCGATAACAAGGTAACGGTAAAAAATTTCCGATTGTATTGCTAATTTTCTTCCTGAAACAAATTGCGCTATCAACCCTCACAGTATTGACCACCCAATGCGGGACACCCTGTATATGTGTTATTAGAAAAAAAGTATGTGTCAAAATTTAGTTGAAGTACCTACGCTGTTATTAAAAAAAATTGAATAATTTAATGAGAAACACGCCTGGTGATTTTTACATATTTCAGTGATATTAGGCCGAATATGTGACAGAGACACTCGCATATCCTCCTCCAAGCTCCTGAGGCATAGCTGAGCATAGTTGAAAATCCGATTTCACACAAATATGAAGTTGAAAACAATAGCAGGATATTTACAGCTTTTTTTGACAAAACTACCCTGTTTTGTCAAAAATTCGAATATAAAAAATTCTTCAGGCGAACATTCTGTAAATTTTAATCTTAAACCTTGATCACAGGTAAGCGATGTTAATTCTTCTTCTTCCGGCAAGGTGAAATTTGAAATATTGGATGCTACAAAGAGGTTTCTTTTCCAATCAAACGGCTGTCTGTTTAGCAAGGGGAAATGTTTTTCAACCGTTTTAGGTTTCCAAATGCTCGACTATTAGATTTTTTATTTTATTACTGGGGGATGGAAACAATTCCAGGTTTCCCTCTGCAACATGCCTCTTCCAAAGTAATAGTTTGCCTTTCATGACACTTATTTTATCAGTATACGTCAACATATTTTCGTCCATACCTTGCAAACTTGAATTGATCGAAGTAAGAAAATCAAAAATGTCTGACAAATATGCCAAAATGCAGCACCAACTTTCATCCTGAAAGTATACCATGAAACTCTCTAACAGAACAAGCAAATAGACTATGTACAAAGGTTTTTCTATAGTGCGTCGGTGTACTCGTACTATTATGTCTATCATGTTTTTATACACAAATTCCTTAAAACTGCCAAATACAGTTAATGCGAAAACTGATGGAAATAATTTGAGAATTTGTTTGTGTTTACAGTATTATTGAAATTTTCAGAACAGAATATTTTCACAACTTTTTCGCGGAACCCCTGGGCTATGGCCTCGCGGAACCCCGTTTGGGAAGCACTGGCATAGCAACATATATCTTCGGAACGGAAATTTCGCAAATAAAAAAACAGGAATTTCGCATAAACTGATATTGAATATTCAAAATGTCGCTGAAATTCGCTTAAAAACTCAATTCTATTTTAACTCTAGAATTCTGTATATTTACAGTGAACACGTTGCGTGGAAAACGTGGAGAGAACAAAGTTGATTTATCGAACCTCTAAGTCAGTGGTTCTTAGACTATTGCACATGAGGGACCACTTGATCAAACTCGTTAGTTGTTGCGGACCACTAAATTGCAATTGTGATAAGAACGATTCAAATCATGAAATCTTGTACCGAACTACCTTTGGAACACAACTTATTGCTGTCTTGTCAGTAGAGGTTTTCGATTAGAAAAATGTGGAAATAACGCCAAACGGATATTGCTGCTTTAAGGACAATCATCCAGAAAAAGTTGACTGACAGAGATCGTCTTGTAAAGGACTCTGGGTGTGATTTTGCTAAGTCTGAACGAATTTCAACACCATCATTAATTTGCGTAAAGGGTGTTGCCCAATATTTCGGTTTGTTTCATCCAGAGATGGCTCATAATATTGAAATCCAGTTTTGTTTCTCAGATTATAAAGCCATTCCTTATAGTTCTTACTGGAAGAACAACCATTTTTAAGCTCCATAAGCTCCTATAAATATGGCATTGCTGGTTCATGTTGTACCAACAGAAACCTGTCGGAACCCTATTTAGAAGTACCACCGAAGATCAATATTAGTTTAATTATCTTAATTCAGCAATGTAAAGTACCATTATGGTCTGGACGGAAAAGAATATGCATGACCTTAAATACCTGAACTGTTTACCTCCAATTATGACAACCCTCAAGTCCATAAAGACACGTAGCTACTCCACATAAAGTGAACATTCATATCAAGCTCTCGGCCGTCCTCGATAATTGCACTTCGCAATCATTTTGCGTTCGTCACCTTAAAAAGAAGCATTTAAAACAAATTTTGACGATATTTCATTTCATCGTAACGGTCAAAATCTCCGCGGACCACTGGTTAAGAACCGTTGCTCTAAGCAAAGAGTTGCTCGGTGTTCGGCCAGCCATTCTGTTCGTGATTCAGCCTACACCCTTCATCTACCAATTTCTCCCTTCTCATTAAGAGAAAACTTTTGAAAAATAAATCTGAAATGAAAAATGATCTCCAAAAATTGACTTTTTTGTACAACAATAAACATTTTTGTCGAAAAAGTGCAAATCACGTAGAACATTTCGCATTTATTCGCATAAATCAGCGATTTTCGGCGAAATTCGCATCTATTTCGTAAAAACGAAATTTCCGTTCCTCTAATTTTTGTAACGGCCGTTAACAGACATTCAAATTTTGTACGTTATAACCGCCATTTTGATTTTTTTTTTAATTTTACACTGCCATCTACCGATGAAAATTTTGCCCAAGCTTTTGGAACGTATGGTTGTTGAATTAGCTACAAGAAAGACAGAGTGCCAATGGTCAATTTCCTGAAGCTCTAGGCGAAATACTAAACTGTATTTCGGTTTGTGTCTTCAATTCGACAACAATACCCAAAAGTCGAATCCTGCAGCCTATGATTATGCAAAATTAAATTTTTTTGAAAATTTTATGCAACTATCGTTTTCCAGTGATTCTTAAACTTTATTACTTTTTCGATTAAACTGAGTCAAGTAGCGAGCTTGTTTTTCTTCTGAGTACCTGTTCGAATGGCGAAATTTTAAATGAATGTTCACAGTCGGAGAAGCTGAAAAATATGGATTGCATCCGCGGCTAGCGACATGACAAAATGTGGATGCCACCAGCAGATACGATGTGGGTGAAAAGATGTCTGCAATGTTTATGGTTGCCTGTTCGAATATAGATGTTTTAAATAAAATCCGCTAGTTTGCAGGACCGACCGACGATTTTAGTAAACAGATTATAGAAATGAAGAAAAATTGTGCATGTCCGTTTTCTTTCTCTCCTTCTGCTAAATTTGGTTTTAGTATCTTGGGAGTTTTGAGTAAGGGGCTGGAGTATTTTTGTTTTATTTTGTACCAATTTACAATTTACTTGTGATATCTCAACCGATCGACATGAAAATGAATAAGGAATGTATAGAATGAAGGCGAATAATGGCTTCACAGTAGTTAAGAAAGGTGATGAAGATTTGTTATTTTTAATGGGAAAATGGTGTCGTGTACTCATATCAAAGGACTTGACGAGGACATTTTATAGCCACTATTATTTTTATAATGGTAAACGGGTACGACCGTGTAGCGCCGGGCTGTGCGGGTTCATTAAATATCACTCCAACGGCTCTATCCACAGACATAAATACAAATTTGGTAGGATTGCGTGCGTATGGTACTGGTCTACATATATGACTGCAAACTTTTTAAGTTAGTGCAGGCAAGTTAACAGGATATAAAATTACTTCAAATGCTAACATTTCGAAAACCTTCCTAGAGTATAAATCTATACTACCAATTTCAGGCATAGCATCTTACTTTTCTCAAGGATGATTAAGCTCTTCTAAATTAAAATTTGATTTTGAATGTACATAGCTGCTCACGTTACACATATATATGCATGTACATACATATGTATGTACATAACATTTCAGATACAAACATCTTGTAGAATCTATGTACACTTATCCCAACAACACGGAAGACATGAAAAGAAGTAATTTTAAATTAAGCCAGACTTTTCTCAGGTAGAAAATCATTGAAACGTGTACAGTGATTAGGATACATTGAAAGTCTCATTGGACTCTATGCGCCGTAAAGGAGCAGCCAAGAAGGATGTACGTACATTCGGCGACACTTACAACAACAAAAATAATCGTTTGTCAAATATAAGTAACGTATGCGACGGTTTTGCTATATGTTTACATAGTGAAAAGACTGTTTCCATGTGCTACTTCACATATGTACATACATTTTTTTCCATCGAATAGCAGTAGCAACACAATACCTTTGAAAAGTAAACCGACAACGAAGAAATATTGCAAACGTCATCTGGCCATAAAGCCGATTGTTGTCCCGTTGATGAATAAGGATATATGCGACAAGAAGAGCGGAGACAGTACAAGTACAAGGAAGTTTGTTGAAGCGATCTATCCAAGAGCTCATCATGATCTTCTTATAGGAATGGGAACAGTGTGTTGTTGAAAAAAGGTTGTAGGGATATTAGTGTAGGCGACTATGAACTGAAGTTGGAGTAATGAAATTAAAATTTCTAAGGAGATGAGATGAAATTAGTCAATAACAAGAATATTGGATGCAGCTATAGCCGTAGTTGAGCGAAATTGTATGGTCGTGCTTGAGTTGGAGTACATAATTTATTATACAGGGAGTCTCGCAACTGGTTAGCCATAGACCAATGGTAGACTCTACAGGATGTTTTAGGAAAAATGTCGCCAAAATTATTTCTCGAGCTTTTACTGTTAAGGAGTAATTGCCTTTTTTGTGATCCCCGGGATGGTCCCGAGATGATGGCATAAAAAGTCCCAACCGATTGGTGGTCCGCAACCTTAAAAGAAGGGGGGAAAGGGGGCACTTTTTTCGTTTGTTTGTGATTATTTCAAAAACGCCAAGAGATACACAAAAATGGTCTGAGGACGAAGAAAACTACATAAAATTACCTTTTCAATGATATAAAGCACATTAGAGTTTAATTAAATATTTTGGAGCTAGCCTAACAAAATAAATTAGAATATTTTCGATTTAGACCTTTCTTAAAAGCTCCATAATTTTTGAAAGAATGCTAGTTCAGCCGTAATGTATATGTACAAGTATTCACAATAAGTTCAAGATCATTTTAAGCTAAACATTGAGTCGCTCCGGTCAAGGACCCCCATTATCCCTCCATTTAAAATTTTCAAAACGGCATATCCATAACTCCCCCCAAAATTGGAGCAGAGTGCCAAATTTTGGTTTGTTGCGATTGGAGGTCATAGTCACCGCATCCACCAAAAATCAGCTCATTCGAATAAAAACTAAGGGCACCTCCCATACAAAGTGATACATCAAATATAATTTTATATAGTATTTTTTGTCCTCAGACCATTTTTCTGTATCTCTTCCCGTTTTTTTAAATAATCGCAAAAAACCGCAAAAATGCCCCTCTTTCCCCTTCTTTAAGGTTGCGGACCCCCAATCGGCTGGGACTTTTAATGCCACAATCTGAGGACCATTCCCAACCACAATCCATCGGATTTTTACCGACCAAATATGCCATTTTTATTAGACTACAAATCAATGTTTTTCATGTTTTTCATATTCTTCTCAAAGTACACAAAATTTCCAATAAAAGGACATATCGAACGTTTCGAACGGTTTCGTATCTTCCGAGATACGACGTTTTGAATTTTGCAGAAATGTCAAAATTAAACCCGAATTTCGTAACAGTACATTAGTGGCAAATCTGCAGAGTTGACAAAAGTTTAAAGCGTAATAACTATTAAAACCACTTCGTTCATGTGTGAGAGTGTCAATTTCTTTCCCACGTGAAAGCAAGATTTTTTCCACTTACGGACTATGTTTTTTTTTTACTTTTTCTTTTTACACATATTATTCAGAAACCGGATGACTCTGTGCTTTATTCTTTTATGCCGTTCGAAAGCTAAGATACTACGCCAACTTTTGTCAACTTTGCAGATTTGCCACTACAATGTACCGTTACGAAATTCGGGTTTAATTTTGACATTAAAAGTTGAAATAGACATTTCTGCAAAATTCAAAACATCGTATCTCGGAAGATACGAAACCGTTCGAAACGTTCGATATGTCCTTTTATTGGAAATTTTGCTTTGGCTAATTTGGCTAATGTGGAAGCTAGAAAATAGGAGTTTTTCGAAAAAAGTCGTGTCTTTTGACAAGTATCACAAAAAGGGCAATTACTCCTTAACAGTAAAAGCTAGAGAAATAATTTCGGCGACATTTTTCCTAAAACATCCTGTAGAGTCTACGATTGGTCTATGGCTAACCAGTTGCGGGACACCCTGTATAGAGTGGGCCAAATGAAACCTACCAAATAACTTTTTTATTTAAATTTCTTTTCTTTTTGCGGATTATAATTCAGCTCTTGGAAATTTATAATGGATATACAGTACACAAGAGCATGTTAAAAATTACTGCGCTTGTTTAGCTGGCTGATCGCATCAGTCAGTGAGTATGTGTACAAGCTGTACCTTTGGTACAGAAGGTATGACAATTGAAAAGAAAGTTGTTTTTTTTAAGCATAGCTTTTTCAAACTAAATTCTGCGCTTTATTTATCGATAATAATTTTACAGGTCCCTTCCACTGAAAAAATTGGTCCGTCAAGCCGGATGTAAATAAAACGTATTTTTTAGTTCTTATAAAAACCCAACTTTTAAAGTTCTATAAGATTTGCTCTCTACCACTTAAAATACTGTAACACTTGCTCTATACTTGCGCCTTGTTCGTAAGACGATCGGCCGATAAGTGCTCGTTCCTCGCAGCGCCCGCTCTAGCGTTTACGTCGCCCCGAGCAAGAGGACAATTTGCCACCCCTTCAGTAGATTTATAGTAGATTAGTGATTTTGGCAGCTCGTGGTCGCAGTGGCATAGATAAGGAGGCATAAATGGGATTACGTCACCCTCTCCCTGTAGTCAGAAATATTTTTTTTTATGTTTTGTATTTTTATAATATAACTTATATAAATTTAGTTCTTTACTATTTAATTAAACACATTTCGTAAAAAGATACTAAAGCGCCGGCCTCCCCAGGGATATATCAAAATGATCCTGATCGTTTTATGCTATGTTACTATCTTAGCTAGAATTTGGATAACTGCTAGCGTATACTGGTCTTAATCTTAACACTTTGAAAAGATTTCTTGAAACAAATGTTGGCCAGTTGCATTAAGTTAATTTTACATTATAACTAAAAGCAACGTTGTGGGATATTAAGCCATTACAAAGAGTTCAACATACCTTAGTGGCATAGTGGCATCGTGCTCGACTAATTTTCTTGAACCAAGAATCCATGAGATAATTTCCAGGGAAATTAAGGTGACATAAAATTTTACAAAACAATACAATATTGGCTGTCATTGATGGTGTCTAAAGCTACTCCTTTATTTTCCCGGAGATAACAGAATTACTGTCACCAAAAGCGATGACCAATTTTCATTTATCTTCAAAGGCTGCGGCCTGCCGACGAAGTTACGTGTATATGGGATTATTTGAATACCTCATTCATTCACCGCATTCACAATTTTAACCATTTCGTTAAACTGTATCATTTGCTATTATTACTCAAATACGAAAGAAAAACAAAATATTTTTAGAAAGCGTTTTTCGCCATTTAATTGGTTTTCCATCTGCCGGGGAGAATAATCCCGACTCCAGATCCCCTCCCCTTTGAAAAGCTATCTACACTGCTTGGTCGTTGAAACAGCGAGTAGATTTTTTCTAGTAAATCACTCAACACGTTCTAGAAAACTCTGCTCTGGAAAACAGTGTGGCAAAGAATGGTGCTCGTTAGGAGTAGCGTTCGGTAATTTTTGGTACAGATAAACTTCAATTAGCCGAATCTTTTCACGGGCGGATTTGGGTGTGTTTTTCATAAATGCGTCAACTCGAGAATTCTTGGAGAATAAAGTCAGAGCTAGTTAAATCGAGCAACCTAGCCAAATCCCGATAATAACATGTCTAGGAACAAATTAAGAAGAACTGTTATTACGGCTCTGTTACTGTGTCCTGTGGCCTTCATCTTGTTGAAACCCACCACTTATGTAGCTCTAAATGTGCTCTCTGAATGCTAGATGAATCAATGCATTTGCGAAGATATCATGCGAATTGAAGTTTAACTCTGCGCAAAGTGGATGAAGTTCTTTTTGTGGGTGCCAAATTGTTTCCCACCTTGTAGCATTTTTTTCGCCTATTATCCTTTTTATCTGTATACAAGCTAAAACGCTTTTAACCAGGGAATGAAATGCTCGCTACGCTGCATCCAGGAAGGATGATCGTCGCCGATACCGAATGGAAATGGAAGTGGATCTGCTGGAAAGATTTTAGGGAAACTTCTGAAAAGGACTCCAAAAGTTTATTAATGAAAATGGGCAACATTTCTTGGCATAAATTTGTTGAAAGGGGTCTCAACTAAATTCCGCAACTGTCCTGAATTTCCTGTCCTGAATGACAAAAAAAAATTATGGAGCATGAATTTTCCATTTTTTACGACGTTTAAAAAATCGTCAGGTTCCCATGTGTACCCTGTATGAAAAACCTGCAGATCAATAAGATTTTCTATTAATTACATTTCACCAAGTGTATACTGTATTTTTATAATACACTAAAATTTACCATAAAGATATCCTTCATAATACGAATCTTTTTTATAAACTGATTTCATTCCATCTTCATTTATTTATTTCTGTAACGAAAAAAAATTTGGTAGCACGGTTATCTTCATAATAGATAAGTTTGACTGTACGAGTATAATATGCGTGTTTATATGTCGGTTCAAAATTTGAAGGACATAGTACATACATACTGCAAAAAAATATAACGGATAAAAGATGAAAGAACAAGATCTCGTCTGCACATGAAAGGAGTCTATAGAGATTTTATCTGCTGATACTGATAGTATCACTTGCAAATCTTGTGAAGTTTAACAACCCCTCCACGCTCGAAAAAATTTTCGGTTAGTAGTAGTAGACAATTTTAAATCTAATTTTGGAGTACTGGAAACATTATACGTACATAAGAATCCTGGACCGCAATACAATATCTTCCCATCAGCTCGCTGGGAATATCACAAAAAGCTGTGACATGATCACTACACGCACACCCTTCTCATGCGTCAAGGAAAATGTAATTGCAAAATCTGACAAGCCCGGTTCCAAGGTTATTAATCTCATTTCCGTGGTACTGGGACAAAGATTCTCACTTCAACTACACCCATTCGTCATTTCGGGTGTCTGAATACAGAGCGATTTAAAAATCAGGAACAAGGACACTGTTCGCTGATCCTGTCACTTTGTATCTTTGTCACGCTGTTGCTTCAGCACCATGGCACTCCCCATATGGTACTATATATTGCTCGGCGCAGCATCATCTTCCTTTACTTCAATTTTTCTCGCGTGATCATTAGAGACAATAGAATATCCTTGTGGATGGTATCCGATAAGAAAAATAATTTTTTTTCTTGCTTGTCTTCCGCTATGTACACGAAAGATATATGAAAAGATGCGTGAAGAATAAATTCGGAAATTACCAATGAGATGATTCGCTTGAATGCATACGACAGGATCATCGTAATATAAATTAGGGCGATTTATTTTGTTGGACGTGTTTAAAATATCCGAGTAATGATCATAATACGTAAAACGGGGGCTTGCAATGTGCCGGGCCCCTTTTTTGTTGGGTTGCTTACCTCGCCGGCACATATACGATACACGCACGATGTTTAATCTTTGAAAGGGAAGAGATGAGGACTTTCTTCTCTTCGAGGTATGACCTTGTGTCGTATGCATGGGTTCTTCCCGAATTTGTTGGTGAATTTGATTAGGATTTATGCGGTTTTATATGCGATCATCGTTTTTGATTGATCGATGAACCGTCACGATAGTGTTTTTCTTATTTTTTTGCTCCGTCCAATAGACGAGAAAAAATGATATATGCGAGTGAAATGAACCACATTACTGTCTGATCCTTTAAGATTAATAATAGCTTTCTTATTACAAACATATCTTTTGGATGATGTCAGGATAGCGGGATAATGACGAATTAGAATGCAGGAGAGGTAATGTTGAAGAAAAAAAAAAGCATTATATTGTTGTCTGTATAACGGATTTCCGTGAGGTAATTATATAACTAGGATATAGAAAAATAATGTTGTTAGATACACCAAAAGCAAAATAATTTCTCTTAATTAAAAAATGCAGCGCATAAAAAGTAAGGTTGGCCTACAATCAGACTGAAATTAAGAATGTTCGGAATGCAGATTAATTTGCAGATTAAATGTAAGTTTGGAAATACCTAGAGAATAATGGACACTAACATAGTTAAAATTACGACAGCATCTGTTTATGGGTTCATTGTAGCCATAAACGGTTAGGTGTTGATACTCCTTCAGGAGAGATGTATGTCTAGTACGTCTAATTTGATCGTTGAAAACTATTTTGTTGGATAGAAAATCCACATTAACTGGACCATTAATTCCATCGAAAGTAAAACATGCACTAAGAAGCGTTCTTCTTGAAGAGAGTGACATTAAATTTAAAATACCTAATCTGTATTCGTATGAGGGAAGATTACGGAAATCGGCAGGATCATATAGATTTCTTAGAGCAAAGAGGAGAAATTGTTTTTGAATCGACTCAAATCTGTTGCAATGAATTTCATACACCGGATTCCAAACAACACAAGCATATTCAAGAAGGGGTCGGACTAATGTGGTATACAAAGATTTCGTAAACCAAAGATTCTTAAATTCTCTCGCTCTCCTTTTAATGAAGCCGAGTTGCTTGTTAGCAGTAGACAGTACCATATCATACTGCAAATTGAAACGTAGTTTGTTGTCCAAAACAACACGAAGGTCTTTTATGTGGTCAATTCGGTTAAGTGCAACGTTATTTAGATTATAGGGGTTGGTTATAATTAGGCTCTTACGGGAAAAGCTTATTACTTGGCACTTGTTAACATTGAGATATAAATAATTTTGATTGCACCATTCCTCGAGGGATTTAAGCTTGAGTTGAAGAAATGCAGCGTCAGAATGTGTTTGAATTATGTGGTACAATTTTAGGCCATCAGCATAGAGTAGGTGGGGTATATCGGATAATAAATGTGATAGGTCTGAAATGAAGATATTAAAGAGTAGAGGACCTAAATGACTGCCTTGTGGTACACCAGAGGATACTGATATATTTTTAGATAGATAACCTTGGAATTTAACAAATTGATTTCGATTAAGAAGATATGAGCGGAGCCAAATAAGAAGAGACCCAGTTATCCCGAATTTATGTAATTTCTTAATTAGAATTAGGTGATCCACTCTATCAAAGGGTTTGCTGAAATCTGTATAAACTGCATCAATCTGATTCCCCTTTTCCATTTCACACAAAACCTCTGATTCCAGGATTATTAGATTGGTTGTGGTCGATCTGCCTTTTCGAAAACCATGTTGCTGTTCATTAAGAAGAGGTTCAGCGACAACGGTCAGCTTATCGCAAACCAATTTTTCAAATAGCTTAGGAATTGCCGATAGAATGGCTATGCCCCAATAATTGTCGACTAATCGTTTGTCCCCGTTCTTATGAATTGGTGTAACATGGGAACATTTCCAATACGAAGGAAATTCGCCTGATCGTAGGGATTTATTAAATATAAAATGTAGAGGAATGAGCAATTGATTCAAACATTCCTTAACAAAGACGGGAGGTATTAAGTCGGGGCCAGGTCCTTTGTCTACACTTAGCTCTCCGATTGCTTTAGATATGTCCTCCATTGTTATTGTAATTTCGCTGATAAGACTTATTGAGTGATGGTCAGTCAGGGGCAATGAGGAACTCGAGTTTCCTAATGAGCAGAAACTGTTTTGAAAATGGTCAGCGAAAAAGTTGCAAATTTCTTGGGGGCAAGAGGAGGAAACGGAGCCGCTGGACATGGAAACCGGGAAACCAGCAGTTTTACGTTTCATGTTAACAAAGTTAAAGAATTTTTTCGGGTCATCGATAATTCTCTCACCCATTATATTGACATACATTTCATATGCGTCACGGGATTTCAAGGAGAACTCATTTGCAAGCTCATCATACTTTTTCTTAACGTCGAGGCAAACATTGGGATAATTTTTGATAATTTTGTAGAGTTTATTTCTTTGGTTTCTAAGGCTTCTGAGGTTTCGATCGAGCAAGGGTTCGGAAAGCGGGTTGCGTTTTCTAATTTTAGGAACATACATATTAATTACCCTTAGAATTATGCTATAGAATGAAGATATAGTGACATCTAGGTTAGAATTAGATAAAATAGTTGCCCAGTCTATGGAATCAAGATGGTTACAGATGCTATCTGGTCTGCATTTAAAAAGTCGTAGACTGTTTTATTTTGGTAGATTTGGGTAAAAGAAATATCAGCTGTTGAAAGTTCAACTGTAATCGCAAAATGGTGATGCGTGTTGGAGAGAAGATTTTCTGACTCCGTAGTTGGACTGTCCACAACTTCGTCATAAGAGTTAGTGAAAATTAAATCTAACCAGTTTCCATTCTGGTTAGAAGTCGAAATTACTTGTTGCAAGTCATTGCCGTAAAATGTATCGATGAGGTTAAAATCTGAGTCATCAATAAGATTGACTGGGAGAAGTCGATTGTCATTCTCGTCAATTACAAACTTAATATTCGGACGATTAAAATCTCCAAACACTATTATTTTGTCGTCAACGTGTAGTGAGGCAGTGATAGAAGTGATTATTTCACATACATCGTTAAAAGTGTTTTGAACAAAACGGGGAGGAATGTAAAAGACTCCGATATAGAGATAGTGTTTTCCAAGACGAATTTTCACAAATATGTGTTCAAATGTTGTATAAGAATGGGTTACAATAAGCTCACTCGGGAAAGAATTGTGTGTAGCAATAAGTACCCCACCTCCCCTTGAGCCACCTGATATAGTGTAGTTGCGATCACATCTGTAAATGGACCAATTAGAATCAAGGATTTCTTCATTTTTAAATGTATCATTTAACCAAGTTTCCGTTATTATTAAGATGTTGAAAAAGCATGATTTTGCATCGAGGAAAAGAGAGTTAACTTTACCTCTCATTCCACTGCAATTATGGTAGATGAATCTGGGGATGTTTTGGGCAACTATCTTATTAGGAATAATACTTTCTATGGTCTTCGCGAATTTTCTGCAAGCGGGACATGTGCTTGGAACTTACGAAGGATCGGTAAGTTTCGAGGTCACATTTCACCTGATCGTGGGACATTCGGAGACCTTCATGATATTTGTTGAAAAAACTACGCAGCGAAGTGACATCAGTAGGCAGACCTTCTTGTTGAATTAAGACTTTCATGTTAGTCTTAGTTTTGCCATCAATGCAAGTACTATCGGGAGCATCATGCATATATGCAAGGAACAAACGAACGCTGTCGTAGATTTTATGTTCCCTGAACCTTGACAGTAAATACCTTACAGCAGAGTATTGCAACTTATGCATGTAGTTGTTAATAAATACTCCGAATTTACCGATGCCCAGAATGACCACAAATTTATATTATTTCTTAAAAGCAATAAAAAATTCAGCGTAATAGCCAGTGTCCGCAGTGTTTAATTCCAATCATCTTCAAAAATAGAACACATTCCTCAGCTTATATCACACATTCCTCAGCTTATTATCATTGGAGCAAAACGTTTGCAACTCGGTGCCAGTTACGCGCTCAAATAGCTTGTAGTAATCTCAAAGTTAGTCCCGAGAAGTTTTACGTTTAATGTGCACTATCTTTGTAGGCTACCTATAGCTTGAACCGGTTTTTAGAGTGTTGATTTTTTCATGCAAAAAAGTGGGTGGGTGGGTCCAGTAGATCAATAGCACCCCTCCCTTGTGATCACACATATTGTACAAAGTGTTCCATACAAAAGTAACCGAATAACACTTGTAATTAATTCGCACACGAAAGAGTTTTTAGGGTTTCTTAGAAATTTTTCAAAAACCCTTGTAAAATCGATTTGTATCCGTCCTAAATAACTCGCGATCGGCTCAACCGATCGACATTAAATTTAGTAGGAATATGTATAGAATGGTAACAGTCTTTGGCACGAATACCTTACATGTTGGTAGGACACAGATAACAGGGTGTGAAAAAATTTTTGTTATTGTTTATCGGAAATGGGCGTATGGATACTCAAATCGAAGGGCTCGACGAGTACATTTCATATCAGTTATCTTTTCTGATTTCGAGTAACGGTAACAGAGTTATGGGTCTTTTAAGTTAAGTTTACGGTACCCCACTCCCTTTTTCTAAACAGCTATATATATCTACAGATATGAGACTTTGCGTAAATGTTGGTTAGCATATACATATAGGTTAAATACTAAGCATGTTATTGGTTATTGGATCAACCGATCAAAATGAAATTTGGGGAAAATTAATAAAATTGAAATGCTAATTGTTACGAATATTTTTAAAGTTTGTAGGGCCAAGTGAACAGGGTATCCCGGAATAGATGCAAAAGTCAACTTTTTTATTATTCATCTGAGAGGGGTGTGTCGGTACTCATATCAACGGGCTCATCGCAGACACTTCTTATCAGGTATCTTTTGTTAATTCGGTATAGTGGTTACGGAGTTAGAGCGAATAAAAGTTTTTGTATCTGTAACCATATCTTTAGTACTGCAATTCTCAGTTATGGTTTATTTAGACCAATCCACAAATAGATTTAATTGGCAGCATTAAAATTATGTTATGTTTATTTTTTATCACCCAAAAAGGATAATGTACAACAAGTATTACGTACACATTAAAATTAAAAAAAGCCACGTATTGCGGGCGCCCGGAATTTTTTAATTTAGTAAATGGCTAAAAATTCAGCTCTTTTCAATTTCTTTGACTAAAAATTGTACGAAATTTCTGCCAAATGCCCTCTAGGAATATTTCGAAATTATCCAAGTTTATGGTAGGATGTTCCTCACATAAGTTCAAATTTCCAGAGACTTTGATATTTTTAGATAATGCCACAGAAACGATAAGGATTACTTTGCTCTAGAGCTAAATTCGCAACATTTCCATATGAGAATTCGCAGAATGAAAACTGAACCTAAGTATATAGTATTACATTTTTGATTTTGATGTTGCTTAAGGAATTTCAACAGTGACAACAACAGACAATATTAACAATGAAATTTGCTTAATATTTTGCTCTAGATGCGATTGTAGCTAATTAGCCGGAGCCAAAAATTTCTCTATACGACTCCGACGCATTCTCGGTGCCTATGGGCATATGACAAAATGCCACCGTTTTCTTTTGGTCTCAGGAGCAAAACATTCATACAACTATCACAATTTATGCAATTGGAAGTTGTTCTGTCCTGTGCCCGATCAGAAAACCCAGCTAACATTTTTGAGGACAAATTTGGAATTTTTATTTAAAAGTTATTTGCTCTCAGGAAATCTGAAATGGCAACTAAACGTCAACTTACACAAATGGTATTTGCTTATTTATAATTTGTAGGTCCCACGATTTGTTCAAATTTATACTATTCAAATGTTGATATTTTTTCTAATATTCTATTTTTCATCGATTTGACCTCTGAAATGGGCCTGCGAAATCATTGTCAAATTATTAATATCATTCTCCCTTCCTCTAACATCTTAAAGTACCTAATCGTATTATAGCATATTACTAAATTGGCCCCTTTATGTGATTCTAGAAATAATGTTTAGTCTAATCATTCATTCAACATTGGGTGAGGTTATAAAACACAACGTTCGCGCAACGTTCGCGCAACGTTACCTTTAATTTCAAATCAACCGGCCGTTACGGATCAGAAACTTCTCCCTACAAACAGATTCCCTAAGCGCTTAGGGGATCTGTTTGTAGGGAGAAGTTTCTGATCCGTAACGGCAGGTTAATTTGAAATTAAAGGTAACGTTGCGCGAACGTTTTGTTTTAGAAACTCACCCATTTATGTATACTTCGTAGTGTGGTTGTCGTTGTACCAATTGATTTTGAATTTAACCTGAAAGTGCAAAGTGCTAATGCTTAACACAGATTTCAAACCATTTTAGAATGATTAAAGCTAGATCTTAAAATACTCTCAAGAGACAACACATGTTCAAGCCCAAGAAAGAGATGAAGGTTAGTGACGAAAATGCCACCCTGCAAAATTTGTACTGAACTACAAACGTGGAAAAGGACTATCTTCATGGAAAGGGCTTAATTTAATGAATTCCCTCTGCGGTCAAAATATGCTGCTACTATGTAGCTCTGTGGTGGGCTCTTCAGTGGTCTCATGAATTCAGATTGCTTTTTTAAACTTGATTAGTCTAAGGATACAGGCAAAACCAAATAGCTCTTTTGCTTTACCCTCTGGTGGACTAGAAAACGATCAAAAGTATAACAGAACTCATTCTTCAGAAAACAACCTTTGCTCCTTTTAGTCGGTGAAGTTTTATTTTTAATGTCTAGATGTTTGCTGCCATCTTTAGTAGATTTATACATAAATCTACTGAAGATGGCAGCAAATAGCTGCCGAAATACGTATCTAGATATTAAAAATAAAACTTCACCGACTAAAAGGAACAAAGCTTTTTTTTAATATAAAAACAGTCGGTGCAAACAAGCCGACGAAACTGAGAAACATGATTCTTCAGGTTAACTCGGCTTTCTAGATTGCAGTAACGTGGCATTTGTTGACTTAAAGGTTCCATATCGCGTTCTTGGTCCGTTTGCCTTGTTAAGTCACCAAGTTCAGTATTTAGAAGAAAAATTCAATTATAATTTAGGCGGGCTGTTTTATTATAAGGATTAACATAACGGTGCTATTTAGAATCCTTAACGTTTAAGTTATCCCTCTGATATGGGGAGAATATGACTATGTACGGTACCAATATTTGTATTCATAATTATTGGCCATTGATTCAAACCAAAAATTCCTTCCTTTGTCCAACAAAAATAACTGGGTCAATTTACTCCCATTGAATCCACGCGTTCGCTCTAAACGTCCTGTCTATTCATTCACCATGGCAATTAATAGGAAAACTACAATTGCTGCCCAACATCGCCACGCACAGCGCACAAGAAAAACGTAAAAATAAAAGAACAATTCGGAAAATTTATGTTGTCATTGATTAGCACCATGACATTGGGTTGCCTGTTGTCTGGGAAAATTTACGACCCTCTAGATTGCACTGTATTGAATTTTATATATACGTTGCAATTGCACATTTATATACAATATTCACGTGCACGCTCGCACCGGGAAGAAGAAAAGAAAAACACAACACCTCAAGGAAAATTCGCCACCCTTGAAGAAAAAAGAAAACTGGAACACCTCAACAACAGCAAACGTTAATATCAGAGTCTATGCCGAAGACGTCTATATGTTGCCCTTCCGTCGACGTCGACGTTTGTGCATTTGCCGAAGGACGAAAAGCAAAGAAAAAATTTGGAAAATAGGACCATTGAAAATGAATGGCGTCACACATGAATTTCTTTTCATTTCTCCTGATGCGAAGAAGTGAAAGTAATTTCTTATGGCATTTCGTCGGCCACGGTCTGAATCGATTCGCATTTGATCGAAGCCAGGACTCACAAGAATATATTGTGGTCCGATCGTTTTCCAATAGTTATTTATTATGACTTTTATTATTCATATTTTCAGGGTTTAATTGGAAATCTGTTCAATAAATTTATTTTTTTCGGCCCCAATTCGAAAATGTATAGACGAAGCGAATTTTATTGATTTGAAGAAGACAGCAGAGCGGCAAACATATTATTGCACTCGTATGGTGAAAGTTATGTACGTTAAGGTGTGTCCAGGTGAGGCGTATAAGGATATGTATGAAAGTATAACGACCATATACGATTCCCATTGGCGCAACAGTAAAACGTTTTAATTTACGATAAGGAGTATGGATGGATTTAAACGAGATGCAACTTTTGAATTTTAGGTACTGATGACATCCTCTGATCCTGACGTGTCGTGCAATAATTTAAAAATATATTGAGCACATTTAATTTCGATGTACTTATTCAGTACGTAGTTTATGAGGTTTTTAATGTTTTTTTGTTCTTTCTTTCGTGTTCTCAGTGACGGAAGGAAGCTGCACATTTGTGACATACTGGTATAGGCTGGAAATTGATTAGATCGTAAAATTTTATTGAGTGAAAATTGACACGTTTGGGAAGTCAGAATCAGATAATCATTTCGTCATAGTAGTTGGGCTGTATACTAATAAATTCTTTGAGAAATGGGCATTGTTTGGAAGTATTTCAAATAGGAAACAATTCGACTATTGTAGTCGACTTGAGATTCTTGAAGATCTGAGAGATAACATTTGAAAGTTGGTGCAAAGTACCATTTTCTTCGTCGGTTCATCTGGATATGGTTATTTAACTCCAACCTAATTTTTACTTTTAACTTCATAGAACCGAACACAAAAACGTACCTTAAAATCCAAGCGGGATTCAAAGGTTTTTCGTGCAAATATACTAATATTAATTACCATAAATTTTGGGATAAAGAAGAATGGTTTTGTCAGTTAAATTATCGCAAAAGGTTGCTTGTCCTGGAAACCATATTTCTAGTGTTTCTTGGCTACCTATGGCATTTGTCATGTTTTGCATACATCCGAAACTTTCTTTAGTGGCCCGTATATTTTTTCTACACAATACTTTTGAAAACAAAATTGGAAGTTTTTTTTGGATACATATCTTAGAGTATTTATTCAACTTCAAAAATATTAAAAAAAAAAAAATAAACCGTATGACAAGGGATTTAGCTGCATGTTATGCCTACCTCTAACGTTGATGATTCCAAAATTTGTCTAAACTAATTTATGTATCTCTAGATTTATCATATGACCATTTGTTCTTATGACCTTAAGTATACTTAACTTTGGTTGCCATTCCCGCAATGCCGTCGTCCTTTAGTTGCCACTCCCTGACTCCAGAAATCAATAAATATTCATAGTAAAGTAGAAACGTAGTAGTAGTCTGGCTGGTCTAGCGGTTAGTGCGCGCACCTTCGGTGCACAGGGTCATGAGTTCGAATCTCACCGTGGATCACGGTGTTTTTCGAACTCACGAGCTTGTGACGGACTATGATCTCACTCAGATGTTAAACGAGTACCCATTTATGGGGATAAATAACACTGCTGAGCGTGATGCTGATCTCATTACCTCAACAAAAAAGCAGATAAGATCTTGGAAATAGGATGTCACTAACACATCCTGCGACCTTAGTCCAATGCTGGATTGTCGCGCCTGTTATTTATTTTAAAGTAGAAACGCGTGGAAATTGCAGTATGAATGAATGATTGAATAAAAAACAGCGTTTAGAAAACGGCAAGATTACGACTCAACTCACCTCACGCTGAACTTGTCTACTTTGGGAGGTCGACTGAGTATTAGAAGGTTTGTTTGGTTAACGAGTGTTCAAATGTTCAAAATTGTAACTCCCCTGGAATAAACTATCATAATGAAGCTTTCTAATGTTGACTTGAATTTGGAGACAATAATGTTGCCATAGACTTTTTAAATTATCATTAAAGTATTTTTTTTGTCCAACTCCTACAGACATTAAGGATTCAAAGAATTTTATTTCTGAAAACAACATCTAAAAAATCAAATAAATTCAATACCATATTCGGAACAATACCTTCAAATTGGCGCCTTCGCCACCCACCCCAACGTGTCCGGTACAATTTCAGGTCCAACCCGACATTTGTGTATATACATACATTCATCTTCGAATCCTTCCTATAGATATCCTAGAAGCGATATGGGACACAAGACATGAATTTTGAGTAAAACACACATACACACAAATATACAGATTGAGCTCAGTAACGACGTCCGACAATGATGATGATGACGACGACGACGACGAACGATGCTGCTGACGACGAACTTTGTTAAGAAAAATTCTAAAAGGGGAGCTGCCCGAGAAAAAAAGACCGACCAAGCCTCTCGGACATCTGCATATTTCATTTACATCTCTCACGTTCACCCCTTTCTATAAGGCCATCGTCAAGCATCCTTTCGCTTTTCGTTTTTCTGTGGCTGTACCGACGACGAGGACACTATTATACATACAGAGTGCCTCGGAATGAAGCCCGGTTGTGCAGGACATGCGGGAGGACATTTCGTTATTGGAGAATGCTTTTATTTTATTTTTCCCTTATTTTATTCTTCTTTATTTTTTTGCTTACAGCCGATTCTCCCCGCATACGTCTGGATGGAAGAAAATAACGAAAGGATAACACGCATAACAAAAAACGTAAGTGAACGGACAAATGGGCGGACGACGATGAAGTCCTGCCACTGTGGCAGCTGACGAGTGGGGCGCGGGGAGAAATGATGAGAACGTGTACTATGTAGGCAGTATGGACTAAATAGACGACTATGGGGGGATGATGTCGTGCGATATAAGTGGATGTAAATCAGGTGAAAGGGTGAAGAGAACTTTTTTTTTTCTGTAAACTTAACTATAATGGAAAAATGGAAGAATTGTTGGCCAGGAGAAATTTCAAAAGTGATGGGGATGAGATTTTATATTTTTGTTGTTGTCGGGAAAACCATCGGCCGGCACTCGATAGAAGCACTTTAGCATCTTTCTTTGCAACGAGCATACATACTCATACACGTATGTATAGTACTGGACGATATTTTTCAGGCGGGGTTGGGACGGGTTGATGCTTAGTCGAGGCTTGTAGTTCTGATGGTAGAAAATGTCGAAAAGCGGAAGGGTTAAGTACTCATTTTGTAGTGAACTCATTAAGTAGGAGAGAGTGTACAATGCAAACGACATTCGAAATAAATGAGATTCTTTTTTCCGGCGTTTCTACTTGGTTGGATGAGTGTTGTTGCGCCATCACCGTTATGCCCGGGACAAGAGTCCTTGGAAGGCGTTTGTTGAAGTCGACGTTTTTTTTTGTTAATTTCGGCCGAAAGCTATATGGATTGAAAACTGAGAATTGCTGAAAAAAAAAACGTAAAATGAAGGCAACCAGATTAATTTGCCGAAATTAATGAGTTTGAGATGAAATATTTGAGCATGAGGGTGGACATGACAATGGTGCAATTAGGTTATAGACCCGAACAGCTTTGACTAATGAGTATGGAGTGGGTAAAGAATCGGTTTGATGTAGTGCAGTGTAGGCGATTGAAAGCAGCTTAGGTTGTTCCTAACCTGATCTAAAAACACTGGATATTTTTTTACATTTTCAGTACAAACCATCGTAGGCTACTTGCAATATTTTGAAGAATTCCAGGATTACAATTTTTAGAACATTCGCATATTTTTACACTGTTACGCAATCAGAAGATGGTAGACAAAAATGCATAGTTTGCATTGTTGTAATTGTTCACGTACTGTAATTTTAAATCTTAATATTTCTCAAATTTTCTTTTTGTACTATTACGGCAAGAAAATTCGCTATCAGCTGCAACTCAACCTGAAAACTAACTGTTCTGATTTTTAGGGAAAATCGGATCTTCTTTGTGAAACCGAGAGATCAAAGTTCAAAGAACTGCACTGTAAAAAATATTGTCCCAGGACTTTGCGGCAAGTAATTCTATAAGTTTTCGCATGATGTATACATTCTGCGTTCAAAATTTACAGCCGTCTACATATGCGACCCCAAGGACAACAAATTGCAAATGGGAGACCCAGCGCAAAAGGGGTTGATTAAAAAGAAAATATAGATATAGACCATATTAATCAAATTTCGCTTAAAATTTCAGGGCCCTAGCGGTATGCGTTTAAAAGTAACAGCCTTTCAAAAACGGAACCCAAGCGCTAAAAATTGCTAGCGCAAACGAGGTCACCACTTTGCCTTAAATGCGGGACACGTTGGATGTTTTGTGGGACAATATCGGAAGGAATTTCAATGCGAGACAGACATTTTCGACGTAACAATATAAGCAAATAAGCACATAGAAAGGAACTCATCTTAACAGTAGTGTGGTGGCAGAATCTTTTCTGCTACTTCTGGTGGTTCTAGCACTAGTGTCTCTCCGAAGTAGGACAACTCGATCGCCTGGTGTTTTTCAATTTTTCCAAGGTAATATACTAGAAGCAAGTAAAAAATAAGGTTCCCACATATTTTTTCAGGTGTAAGTCATTTTTTTTTTCATTAAATAAGTATACCATCTGAAAGCTTGTACTTTAAGCTATTTTTCTACACAGTCGCCAGATTTTTCTACGCATTTTTCCTAACGAGTTATCCACTTCTGAAAATCCGCTTCGAAGAACTCCGCCGCTAGGTCGCCGATCCGAGATTGCGCCATTGCTTCGACTGTTCTTTTCTTTCCGGAGTGACGTAGTGACACCACGTTTCATCTCCCGTAATAATAGAGTCCAAGAATTCGGCGCATTCTCGAAGAAACTCCGCGTCAGACTTTATGCGATTGTCTTTGTGGGTTTCTGTGCGGGACCCACCGCGTACACACCTTGCGATAACCAAGTTTTTCGGTCAAAATGTTGTCGATGGTTTTTTTCTTAAACCTTAGGAACCTGGTCAGCCAGCTCCCGAAGCGTTACTCTCCGATCTCGGATCTCACACCTGCCGGTGACGGTAATAGCGGGCTCCATCGCGGATGGCTGTTAGGCCGGCACTGAGCGTCACAGCGATCGCTACCGGTAGTGGGCATGGAGCAGTGGCGTAACGTTTCTAAAATTTATTGTGTTCGAAATCGAAATGGGGGGCCCAAGACAGTATAATTATGAATTAGCCAAAATTAATGAAACCATTATTTTTGTCTGATATAGTTACTCGCACCAACTCGTAAGAGGTTTAGACAATTTTTGGGAACTATAAACATTCAGGATTAACTATAATAAATTTTCCAAGATAAAAATTGGCCATTGGCTTGGCTTGATAGTAGGTCCTGCCAATGCGACCAGCCTGCAAAGGCGATTTTCGACTGAGGTACTTAATGAAAAATGAAAAAAAAAGTTTTTATGAAAACCCGCTTCATATTGCAAAAGATTATGTAAAAATCTGATTCAGACTTGCATCATAATGACAAATGTTATAATTTCAAGTAGCTTTAACTATTAATTTGTGGAAAAAGATTAAACTATTAGTGTGGAGAAGATTCGGGGCTTAATAATTTACTAAGATTTAGTTGGCAGTTGTGAATCCCGTTTAGATGTTTGTTAGGGTCTGGTAAGAAATCAACCTGGTCAAAATCCACATTTTTAACTGCTAAAGCATATTTCCTTTTTCGTGAAAAAAAAATTAAATTATCCAAAACTTTGAATTGCTCGAGTTGGAATTATTATCAAAGTGAAGCCTCGCAATTTTTAATTAAATATGGAATACACCTGACTAAAAGATAACCCACCTCCTTTAGAAATGGCACTCCGTCGCTACCTTTCCAAGCCGATGTATACTAAATCGTAGTTAATTAATTTTGGAAACAAATGGCCATGAAATTCGATTGACGAATATATAACGAAACAGAAGAAACGCCTTAGTGCTGATTTTAAGGCAAACAGGGCGGTAATCTTTGCGGCTGCTGTTCAGGGGTACTCTTTACAATAAGTCAGTACACTCGCCTCCACTATTTCGCTCCGGGATTTTGTGTCCCACCGAATAAAATATTTTAACCATGTAGATTTTCATTGGAGGGATTTTTTCTTGCGAGTGCGAAATTTTTATTTATTTAAATTTAAAATGTTTGTGCATTGTCTAGGAAAAAGGGAGTTGCGGTATTGGGGGCCCCTAGCGGTTGGGGGCCCGTGTTCCACTGCAGACATGGAACACCGTACGTTACGCCACTGGCATGGAGTGTGGGGACCATCAATCAAGGCGGTGTTGCCGGATTTCACCTAATATCTCGCGCGGTGAGTGTACAGCGTTGGGAACCTTAGTTTTTACTTGCCCTCCGTAGTTGCATCCTAGAGAGATTGAGTAGGCGAATAATGATTTCTATGCGAAACATTATTTTATTAAGAGTGTGATGCGAACAACCAATTGAAAACTGTTTTCAAATCAGATAAATGAAGTCCCAGGTGTAATGCGACAAAGTTAAAATAAGTAAAGATAATGCATTGACAACTAAATCAAAAAGCCTAACAAAATCGATTTTCAAATAAATGATTTCCCCACTTCTTTTTTGCATTTATAATGAACCCGATCAATCACATAAGCTCTTCGACAACAATTCTTTTAATGTTCCCATTCGGGAGATCCTCTGCATCAATATTCCCATTCACCATAATTCCGCCAACCCTTTCACATTTTTGCATTTCTCATCTCTTCCGGAAGGTATTAAGAAAGAAGTCGTTCCCTAATTTATTTTCTCCACCACAAAAGACGGACAACTCTAAATAAAAATCGTCCTGAAATTTGTCGAACGTGACATTGACAAAAAACGCGCGTCACACCCAAAATGCGCTAAGCAAATAAATATTTGTCTAAAAGATTTAAATAAATTACACTTCAAATTAAAGAAAAAACCTTTCAGGAAAGAATAAGAAAAAATAAAACGAACAGGACACCCTCCTGCACGTTCGCTGCATATTGCACACATTCCCTGAGACCATATAGCGAGATAAAAATCCTTCAATCCTTCGAGTCGATGTGTGATGTCAAATTGAAATCCTCATGTTTACCAAATGCATAAGAAGGAAGTCGTATGAAAAATATGCCAGTATCCCGGAAGAAAAATCCGTCTAACGTGCTGCAGTAAAAAGGAATTAAAAATTTTAATGAGTATGTGAGGAACGTTTCATTTCTGCAAGGATTAGGTTCTCTATATTTGATTTTCGTACGAAAAAAAAACAGGACCTATGAAGAATGGCCTAAAGCCATGCACAAAAGCAATGCAGAAGAGTGTAGAATATTATTTTGTAAGGAAAACCGCAGCGGGTCTATAATCCGATGTTGTTATGAGCTAAGATGATGATGGATTCTTTTGTATTGCGCATTATACTACCAAAACTGTTTGCCCGATCATTGTATACCGAATCTGATATATATATATGATGGAGAAGATTTAGAAGGAAGTTTATATTGCCAGTGATTTGACATAGTTGAATGAATGACGGCCGTCAGTTGTGCCATGGAATGCCGTTGGCGTGTAATCAATTTGAATGGATCATTATTTTGTTGAATTAGCTGCAGGCGGTAGGTCCGGACAGGAGTCGACCCGATGCGAATTGTAAAACGAGATTATGTATGATCAGGATCTTAAAAATTTGGAGCGAAAAATTGCATTATTGTGATGAAATCCAGCTGATGGGTTTGAGAATTTCGTTATTGAGAGCATCCTTTGAAAAGGGTTAAAGAATCACTTTGAGTGGTTAGACTGTGTTTCGTATGAGCGTATCGCTGAATCTGAATCTCAACTGATTTCTGTTCGATGGAAGTCCACATGTATTGAAATGAAAATTGAAATCGAAAACATTTGTGCGTAAGATTGCCATTTCTGCTTGAATGCCCTGTGAGTTTCAGAATGTTGTTCTAGATCATGCTCATGCAAGATGATCAGAAATTTTATGTTCTAAATTTTTTTTCAGGGATTGCATAAAAATGTGGACCAAAGTCGAAATATTGTCGTAAATTTTGGCAGAGATTCTGTCCACTTTGAACGGTTCTTTTTGGTTCAAAGAATTTGGTTCCTCTAGCGGTTCTAGGAAAATAGAATCACCAAAAATCCAATCGTCCGTTCATAGAAAGTTTGAAAATGTGTTCCTGGTATTTACAATTCTAATATTTTGAGTTTTGTTACGGAAAAATCCTTTTTTGCTTTACTAGATTCATTTTCCCACCTCTATTGTCTCTTGTCAAAAGTTTCAATTCTATCTAATAACTAATTACTCTAAAACAATGGACACGTTTGATAACTTTGGAAAAAACCCATCAGCTTTTGTCTAATGGCTTAATTGAATTTCGACAAAGAAAAATCTTTTCCGTTTGAAATTTATGGTTCCTTCACTTTACGTACGACAACGGATGGTTCGTCGTAGTACGTATATATATCAAATTGACAGGCCAACCGGACCGCGCCGCCACCCCCTGCACGAAAAAAATGCCAAGGGGTTAGATCGACCAGCCAAAGGCTTTTCACCAGAATTCTCGCTGTTCTATCTCTTAATGGACTTTCACTTTAGTTTCTTTTTTTTTTTTTCAACTTTTTTCATCGCCTTTGGTCGGCGTTTTTTCGATTAAAATTCTTTCGAAAGATGCTCATGAAACGCGCGCATTTTTTCGCTCTAAAGCTAAAACGTTTTCTTTCTAACCCCGGCCGGCGCGGCATTGTGAAGGGCTTTAATATTTTTTTCTTTTTTTTGTTGAATTCCTCTCTGACATTTTTTAACATTGGTCTACTTTTCTTCGTCTTCTCCTTCGTCGTTTGGTCGGTTTATTTGGTTCGACGAAGCTAGAATTAAAGTCGTCCTTAGTCCTATGTTGTTGCGTTCGCCTATGGGCCGAGAGTTGGACAATATTACACGGAAACGAAATTTATCCCTTTCCATTCACATTTTTCCGATCCGCAATGTTGGCCCGTCTTCGTCGTCGTCGTTGCATCATCCCCCTATCGTCGAAAAAGTGGCGATTTTTTCATCATCATTATTCTTATACTGGGCGCTATATTGCGCACCCTTTCCAACAACGCGAGACTGGTCTTTTTCGTGATTTTTTCTTTTTTTTTCTTCTAATTAAAGGGTTGCTTTTGCTGTTGTCTGTTCGACGTATATTTCAAACGTTGTTGGACTGTAAAGATAAAAATATTTTTGCCTATTAAAGGGACGAAGCATACAGTAGGAAGAAGAGGAGATAAAGAAGACGATATGAAATCGACACACACAAGGGTCCTGAAAGGGAGAAGGTGTCGGCGCTTCTTGATGTTCGAAGGCGATTTCTCTGAAATAATGTACCCGATTGCGGTGTACGGGGAAGATGCAATGAGAAAAACTTTTATGTATTCTGATGTAGATTTTTCTATTAATTTCTCCTGTTTTTTTTTAGTTTCAATTTCATTTAGCGTGCGCTTTAAATTTAAGATTTTATTTCAGATTTTTTTTTGCTTCGATACTGATAAGGGATTAGACTAAAAAAGTATACAAGGATAATAGCTTGATTTTCTTGCTTTTATTAAAAAAGAATTGACGTGGTAAATATGTATATGTATGCCTCTGGTATTGATATCAATAATACAATGAATTCGCAGAAATTTATTAATGAACCTTATTAATGAAAAAAGGGTTAGTTAATTGGAATTTCTACGAACTGTTTTGTAAAAAAAACAACCAAACTGGATGTAAAGGAACTTCATTGATTTTGAATAGTTGATATTTTTCATTGATAAAATTAACAAATTTTTGAAAATTAAGTTAATCTTTGTTTATTTAACTAACCATCTCATCATAATGTAATACTCTTTCAAAAAGCTCATTGTGTGTTTAGTATAATTGAAAATGGAAAAAAGAGCCTATCACAGACAACTAATCAAACTCCTTAATTATTCTTTAGGCATTAGAAGGTTATTCATATAATAGGACCGTATAATAATTAAATTAAAAGTTCGTTTCTTGGTTATCCCGTGTAGGTTTGGGTTACGAAACTTCATATAAAAAAATGACAGGTGGGTCAGCTGACATTTTTTATATGGAGTTTCATTATCCAAACCCACGGGATAACCAAGAAAAACGTACTTTAAATTAAAGGTCGCTTGCATAATAAATGTTTGAGCACAAACACAATTAATAGATTGGTAAAACTATTTACCGTTATTGTGCTATTGTTTTTTTAAATCAATTAAAATCACAACTTGTACTGTTAAATTAAAGTTCATCACTGTAATAATCAATAAATAAAAAAAATGACATAAAATTCTGAAACTATAGACAATTTCACAAAAACTGACTTTTCAGCGGTTTTAAATGTTGTTGCCAAGATACAGATATCCAAATTAACCCAACTAAAATGTCTAAAACTAAAATATACCGTTTAAAACAATGTTTAAAACACTTTGAATCAATTTTTGTCCACTTGGATTTGATAGTTTAATCACTTTCAAGGCACCGTTGGGAGCAACGTTGGCATTTTAAACTACGAAAAAATTAGTTTGCTTAAGCTGACTTTAAATTTTACGTTTAGGTCTGCGGAATTTTTCTCTTAACTTGAAACGATAACTCGTGATTTTCTATTGTTCAAGAAATGCGATAGCCTAATAACGGTAAAAGTGATACTAATTCTATTTCTAGGACATTTTTGCCCAAGCAACCAGTGGCGCCACCATGGGAGGAGCTAAGGGGGCTAAAGTCCCTCCCAGACTCGAAAATTGGGAAAGGAAAAATTGCAAAATGAGATATACATACATATATAGGTAGTAATGCATTTCGTTGCAAATTTTATAAAAAAAAATATGAAAAGTAGTTTGCCAGTGGTTTCTGGATTCAATTGTTTCATCTCTCCACCTTATATCGCCAGTCGCCATCTTTACAAGATAGAGGTCCCATTGTCTATTTTACCTGTGAAGGTTTCCTGCGGCCATTAGTCCAACTTCGATCCAGTTTTGGTATGTACCTAAATTCCTATTCTATTTGTTTGTTGCAAATTTACAAATTTTACTCTGATTGTATGGTTGGTAATTTCTTTAAATAACCCGCTGCAAACCTTGACCTTATTAGCAAGACCCTACATATATTTCGACTCGTAAATACCACGGGTGATAACGCCAACGATCCTTAGACAAATCCACATAATAAATCCGCGCGGCGCCATGCGGTGTTACTATTTCCGTATACCAGTAAAATACAGGCTGCAGCAGAGAAGCTTACTTATTTGAAAAGTCAATAAAAACAAAAGTAGTTAAGTTATTGTTTTTAATTATTTTTTTTATTTGATGAGAATACAATATCCCATATTTTTTGTCATTACAGTCTTGAAAATTATATCGGTTAAATGGCGACCCCCATTGTGCATACACCGATAAGTTCATTTTTTAAGTTCGTCTGCACTGTTTGCAGCATATCAATCGGTATGTTGACAATATCGTCGCAAATGTTGTTCTTGAGGCGAGTTATGGTCCGCGGTCGATCGACATAAGCCAGGGATTTCAAATAACCCTATAAAAAAATTGCATGGAGCCAGCTGCATATTAGCGAGCCAAAAGCCGTGGAGAACGCAGAATTGACTACCTTCTATTTCAATATTTTCCTAAGTTCTGCTGGTCCGTTGATGTCCATTTCTGATCTTAGCGACACTTCCATACCTCCGAAATGAGTAACAACAACAAGTAAGCGACCGTTAGAAAGTAGGTCACGACCAGAGCATAATGGTAACTGACTAGAATGGGAAACGAATTTGGTGACTTCCCCTCCAGATGCGCCCCTCCTACCCCTCTACCCGCCTAACTCACTGCTCGAGAATTTTTTCAAAAAAGCGTGAATGCAACGGCACTTTGAAACACTACTGTATAGCGCTATGAAAAATATTATCATCTACCAACTTGCTGTAGCAACATCAAATGTCCAGTAATATGGATTAATATTAGCCCCCTCCAGAACAAAATTCTAGTTGTGCCACTGCAAACAACATTCAAGTATTGGCCATCCAACACTCTGATATGTATTTTTACAAGAAAGTATACTTTCTACCTATAGGTATGTGTGTTCTTTCAAAATGGAAAATTCAAGTTAATCCTAAAGAGTGGAGATCAAAATGCGGGTAAATAAGTTTCCCTAAAGCATTGTTCGCACTAGTCGCGGATACATTTATAGTTATTGTCTTTGTACTTTTCTGTTCAGTTATTCCGTGTATTTGATGTTCTGAAAACAGTCGATATTGGCGAAATCATTTTTCGTGATATTACAAATTACACCCATGCCTACTTAGGACATGTAAAAGTATGATATACTGTTTCGTATACGGTAAGCAAGCGAATTTTTATATGGAATGTCAAATTATGTCGTACTATTTCCAACGACATGTTTAAACTCTCTAATGTAATGATTATTGATCTAATAACCTGTAAACCAACGAAAGAATAACAATAAATCCATATTGTTAGTTCGAACGATAATAATTTAAATTCACCTACTATATCTTTGGGATACTCTATACCCTATTTATGTGCCTTTGAAAAAATATGCACGAATGTTTATCTTTCCCCCCCATCTCTAATTGCCCCTAAAGCGTTTAAACGATACAACCGTAAATTCGCCAATTTTGTGTTTCGGAAAGTTTTAGGGAGTTTCGCTATTTTCTACATACATATATATATATATATACATGGAATAGAATTTCAAAAGGACGAAAATTACATACATATTCACTCTGTAGGACATATGGGTCTTCCTAACAACGGCGGATATGTTTCATGTCTACTTTCATATGTGTACTCGTATATTCGTATGTAGAACCAGTACACGACGACGTTAAGTTTCCCCCTTTTGTCATTCGGTCTTGAGACAAATTTTCGTATACGAGAGCGATTTGCTTTTGGTCCTTTATTTGATTACTTTCCATTAATTATACATACGAGCACATGTGAACTCTCTCCAAAACTTGAACGAATGAAGGTGTGTTTCTGTTCGCTTTGTAGAATCCTGGGATACATCCAGGAATTATACAATATATTGGTATATGTATAATACTCGTAGAACAGGACACAAGCAGTATCCCCCCGGAAAGCACATATACATACTAGTTTAAAACGGACGTAGGTCTCTTTCAAAAATAAGAAACTTTCGCCGAGGACCAGAAGAGGAACAGGAAAAGTGTGGAAACGAGAAAAGGGGTGGGGGGACGGGGAGGTCAGTCATTTGATCTTCAAGTATAGGCTTACCTATGTAACGGACGTAATGCAGATGAGTACTACTACGCTCAAGGTGTATTAGATATAAAGTAGGGTAACAATATTCCTTTGAAGAAGGCTGTTTGTCATGCTTGGGTTAAAACTAACGATTTACTGAGATTAGTTTGCTAAGTTGGAAATTTAAATTATGGCACAGTGAAAAATTGAAAAATTTTGGTATCCTTCAACATTTCGGTTGCGTCTGTTTTATGACAAAATGAGGTTATAGCCTCTTAAAATGGGAGGTTAATCGATTAAGATACATTTCCCCGGTTAAGGTATGTACTACTATGTTCACCGAGCGAAAAACTTGTATTTATGTCACCCGCGAAAAATGTGTAGATTTGTCTTTTATTCACTCAATTTATGATAAATGTGCACTCGCGCTTTGATTGATTCGATGACACCTTTTCCCTGTGAAATAAAGTGCAACTGTATTGTTTTCGCTGCGAAATGTCAAAATTCGGTGTGGAGACATTCTTGTGAAGTGAGTACCACCAAGCGAGTTCTATTTCACGATCATAAAAATTTTGACAGTATTTGAATGGATTTCACGTGAACGGACGGTGTTAGTACCTGCTCTTACTGAGAACTCATATTCAGTACCTATCGGCTGGTTAGTCTTATCGCATAGAGAAGACACACACAATATTGAGAAAGCTTTTCTATGGTACTGAATGGAATTTTTGTTTATTTTGCATTGTTACGCCATATTCATTCGAAGTACAGGAAAATAGTAGTCTGGTTAGGGAGATTTCAGTATCTGCGGCGCCAAATTTTGATGATGCCATTTCATTAATATTGGCCTGAAACGATCGAATCTGCAATTCTTTTTCGCCAAATCGTAACGGTTCACCAGATATTCAATGTCAAAGTTTGACTTTTCTATGAGTCCAGTTATGCAATTTGATAAGCAGCGGGGTAGATTTCCGCTTTACACATTGGGGAAAGTGTTCCATGTCATCAAATTGACGTTTTAATTTTAATCAGTCCCACTAGAATAGTAAGTTTTACCAATTTGGCAAAGATGTTAATAATGTGAAAAGTCGAAATATATTTGCGAGCAAGAATTGTACAATTTGCTAGACAGGGAGGCAAATGAAATTAAAAATGTAATTTTTGGTGCAATGCCATTGATTTACATCAGTATGTTGTAAAAATTCCCCAAAATTCCCATTAAAAACTGAACCACCCCATATAAATGTCAGGCTTTGACATTGAAAATCTGGAGAACCGTTACGATTTCGCAAAAAATTATTGCAGATTCGGTCGTTTCAGGCCAATATTAATGAAATGACATCATCAAAATTTGGCGCCGCAGATACTGAAATCGTGCCGTCTGCACGGAGAGAAAAAATGTAGTAAAAGTTATTAAAACTGTACTAAAAACTATTGCATTTGTAGTGATTTTTGACCCTACTGCAACTGATGTAAAAGTTATTACATCTGTGATGAAAAATGTCATTGCGCTGTGATAAAATTAACATTTGGTTGATAAAAAATTTTAATAGGAAGATAATTTAGCGATAATAGAAAAAATGTTTTCTTTATTTTTTTTTTTTCCTTTTTTTATTTTTTCCCTTTTTTTTATTTTTTACTTCTATTTTATACTTATCTTCTTTTTCCCTATACTTTACCTTTTTACAATTTGATTCTACTGGGAATTGAACCGGGGACCTATCGTTTCGTAGTCCTACGTCCTACACCTAAGCTATCTACGATTACAAGTTATGCGAATAAATTAGTCGTTTTATTTTTTTACGGTTTCATAATTATTACGCGCTCTTGTTCATTTCATGTACGAAATGATGAAAACTATTACACCATGCAATAATAATTATTACAGGCTGTGGTGAAAATTACCTCAAACGCAATAAATGTAACTATCCATACAAATATCATGCAATGGTTTTTGTCATTACACTGCAATCATTTTTACAATAGGCCACAATAACTATATTGTAATCAATTTCACTAGATTTCAATAACTTTCACTACAAATTTAGTGAAATTGTATGTTGTGAATTTCATTGTATGATTTTGTTGAATTCATTGCACATTTTTCTCTCCGTGTGGTTGGTTTTGTGGTTAGTGCGCACACCTACGGTGCGCAGGATCGTGGGCTTAAGTCTCACCGTGAACCAATACAGTTTATGGTTTCGAACTCAGGACCCATGTGACGGACTATGATCTCACTCAGATGTTATTTGTTTTTTAATAGAAATAATAACCCATCACGGAATCTGGTACATTTATCCATGTCAAAATTCACCCGCGAGCAAAATTAATTCGGGTCAGATCAAAATGCACATTGAAGTACCTAGATAATTGAAGATGTGGAAGATTTTGACTGGACAAATTTTGACCAGGTCTATTTTGACCAGAGTCCAGAGATATCCAAATGTTAAACAAGTAAGTGGCACGTGATTTTATAATACTTTTTTTTTCATCCAATCTTTCCTGTAGCTGAGAAATTGGGTAATCATTTTCTCGTTTGTTTCATCTCGAACAAACTTATGTATGCAATGCGTCAAAAGCGCCTTTAAATTACGAATTCGCTACTGGATGATACTTTCACAATCTATCTATGTACTTAATATAAATTTAATAAGGGTTCATCCAATTCGTCCTTCATCTAACCACATTGCCGACAATCGTTTAATTGTAAGGGATGGTCAGTTGCATAAATGATCTGTCCCTTAGTTCGTTTTTTTTTTTTTGTTTTGAATCCTTTCTTTATGTCTTCTCTTGTGTTCCGGTCATAAATATTTCACTCTAAACGAATCCAAAAAACCATTGGAGAAAACATTCAGAAGTCTTAAACGAATTTATATGGACGCACACAAACAACACCTCCTTTTTACGCAATCTGAAAGAAGTTTTATGTTGTTTGACGTATTCATTAAATTTACGACATGTCAAAAACGGTTAACATGGACATAAAATGGAGTTTCGAATGCATATGTGATATGAAATTTGTTTTATACGGACGTAAATGTACTCGAACTTGTACGTATTCGGTCGAGGGTCACAATTTACGTGCTCTGTGTATTTGAAAATCTTAAGTTCCTAGTCGAGTTGCTTGTCCAAAATCCCATAGGATAGAGTTGAAAACAGGATAATTTAATTAAAATAGGGTGTATACATTAATATGAAAACAATTCCAGCGATAGTTTGGGGAAATCAAGGCTGTGGAATATGCATGTTTCTATATGTAAAATGGGCCGGTAGGTCCTTTCTTAGGCGAGAGAATGTTTTGTTGATATTCAAATGAAGGGAACACATTTAATTTCAATTGCAAGGACATTTATCATATAGGTTCTATAAAATATAGTTTTAGAAAAAAAAAAGTAGGTAAATTACGGTCACAAATAAATTTCAAAACAATTAGAATAGGCACAACCAGAGCAATTAAGAGATGCTTATCATTTGTTAAATGTCGCGGTGAATGAAGTTGAACAGTATCCTTGCTAGGTTTAATGTGAATCATGAGTTGAATTAGTGCAGTTTGATTTTTTTCGTTTAACTGTTAACAAAAAAAAAAACGCTCAAAATAACAATGTCTTCGTCCAAATATTGTTCCTATGTTTTGGGTTAGGCAATAGGCTGAAACTGCGGATGCTTTATATTTTTAATATTTGAAGTTATAAACCTCATCTGAGTCGATTGTCGGCTAATCGATAGAACATTTTCGGGATTGAAATTACATAAAAATTAGCCCTTGGCTGTGCAGGTCAGGTCTTGAAATTTTCACTAAGCTCCGGAAAATTTACTTATTAGAATTAAAAAACGTTTCACATTTCCTTCGGCTAGAGCAGGGATGATCGATTTCGCCTTTTAACTTTCTTGAAATACCAATTTCACATTTCAGTTTACCGTTCACTTTGATTGGCACCAATTTAAAATGCATTTCAATGCACAATAATTTGACTGCACCATCGGGGCTATGCAGTAAACAGACAAATGGTTAAATCCTTCTCAAAGGAAAGCATCATTTAACACTTGAGTGCTTCATTTAAAAATCTCATTTTTTTCTTTTTTCTTCTTTGCCCTTTGCCACCTTGGATCAAATTAAATCAGTTAGAAAATGACATGAAAAAATAAAAGTGGAACAATAGGTTCACAGGATAATATTGAATAGACACAACGATGTCTATAGTGTTCTGAAAGGTGACACGGTTACAAACAAATGTCATTCGATCTTTTGTTTGCATGTCACTAAGTTGCATGTAATGTCATTCTGGCATCGACAGACATATGCATCTTATGAAAAAGACTGTACATAGCTTGTGTATCCTGGTCGTCTATTGAAAATTTGAAAAGGTGAAATTTTTCGAAAGTCATTTGAAGCTGTTATTCGATTTTGTGTGAGATTTGACAATAATGCGTTTTAGCTAAGTGCATGAAATGATTTTCTGAAAATGTATAACGGGCAATTTTGTCGAGAATGTTTATTATTTGAAGAAATCTTGAAGGAATCAATTTTCAAGCTTTCTATTAATTTATGAACAAATTTATTTAATGAGGATTTTTTCAAGGAACCATATAAATTTCGGTACCGCTAAGAAATAAAATTGAAAAATACCGGCGTAAACAGCGGGCTGCGCCCGCAATACGAGGGTTTTTTAGAACTTTAATGCATAGTGAATATTTTTTTTTACATATAAGCAATAAATAAGTATTGTGCACAACATTAATGAAATGCTTCCTGTAAATCTATTTTTGGATTGGTCTAAATAAACGCGTTCCAGAATGAAAGGCTGGTGCCTTTCATTCTGTTCCACCTTTACTTAGACCAATCCAAAAATAGATTTACTATTTACGCAGTTTTTATAAAAGTACTCCAAGGCAAATCTACAGGCATTTTTCGATTTAAGGTTTCTGATGGCCTTTGACCAAAAAGAAACTCAGGCAAACGTAAGGATGGCTTGGCTTTATATATGAACTGAATTATTAGCTGTAAATCTACTGTTACTGTTTTTTAATCAAGGAAAAGCAACTTATGTGAAATGATTCCATTGTGTCCCCTGACATAAGAGCCCACGCAAGCTTTCCTATCAGTATTGAACAAGTATACTTTTGCAGCTATTCAGGGACACCCTGTTAACTTGGTCCTACTAACTTCAAAAATATTTGTGGCAAACACTATTACCATTCTATGCATTTCCACCAAATTTCATGTTCATTGTTTCATCAAGTTAAAAGATATGTATTGAAGAAATGCTTAAGAGGCTTGCATTGTGAAAGGCCTTTACTAAATACTTCTTTGGCTATATTTCCGGTTTGGATACAGTTATTCGAATGAAAATTTGTAGACATATTCTATATGTAATTTCCTATAAACCCTTACCAGAATTTTCATATTTGGAAATCTAAGAGGGGCTACACACAAACAAATTGAAATTTTAGAAATTTACTGTTATTTACTTTTCCTTTGCAAAAGTCAACAGTCTTAATATTTAGCGTATATAAGGCCATACTGACCAATCTTTGTGCAAAGTTTCATATCGATTCCTATAACGGTTTAGAAAAACGGAGCTCGAAAAGGAAGTTTAACTTTAAACGCCAATAAATTTTTTACCGTTGCTCGAAACTGAAAAATTTTAACTGATATGAGGTGTACTCGTTTAGATCTTTGATTTAAATACCCATACATCAATCTCCGATAAAAACTAAAAAAGTCGATTTTTTTCAAACGTTCGGGACACCCTGTTGTCTTCTTCCTACCAACTTCTAAGGTATATGTGCCAAAGACTGTAACCATTCTACACATTCCTACCAAATTTCATGACAATCGGTTGACCCGTTCGCGAGTTATTTAGTGAACAGA
This sequence comes from Microchrysa polita, assembly GCA_949715475.1. Lineage (NCBI taxonomy): Eukaryota > Metazoa > Arthropoda > Insecta > Diptera > Stratiomyidae > Microchrysa > Microchrysa polita. Next base: position 5,285,948 of record OX454418.1, on the reverse strand, counting down.
CGGACAGACGGACGGACGGACAAAATCGATTTCATAAGGGTTTTTTGAAAAAATATTTCTAAAAAACCCTAAAAACACTTGTCCCTTTTTTCGTTCGTTTAGCCAACCAGAATCTCAGATCTTTGATATTGACCGTTATGTATGATGTTCTAGCAAGCTATTTAAGGATAGCCCTCGGGCACCTATGCTTCGAATATGCCCTAGATCTGTTACTTTGGTAGTAAGCTTATCGATTGAATTTGTGTTCGATAAACGTACACTTGGGCCGCGAAGGACGACTTGAAATTTTAATCCATTGTTGCGGTGTTTTAACATCCGTTGTTAAAGAAAATAAAAAAAAAATATTTTATTCATTGAACTGAGTAGAAATTAAAATATTCTGAATCCTGTTTTTAGCTAAACAATTTCTTTCTTGTTCATATTTTAATTAAATTTCTTAAATGGAATAGATTTCAAAGACATGTTGATTGACCCGTAAGACGTCCCATATGTGCTAAACGAAAAGAACTTTGACCTGTTTGCCATGTGCACGGCTACGATCCTTTTGTAGGTCAACATTTAATTTAGCTTGTACCAAAATTTAATAAATTTCATTAAAGCGCAACGTGCGTCCAGTGAATGACCACTGGTCAAAGTACTTGAATAAACTTCGCAGGAACGACCGTGTCATGATCACTTTATGGATCGTCTTATCCCTTTTTCTTGTGCAATACCGTTGCAAATCGGAGGGTCTTCAATCGAAATTATCATATGAATGACCATTTTGCCACATTCGAATTAAAATGGTAACATGGTAATTGAAATGGTGCGAATATCAGGTTTTTTGGAAACGTAAAGTTGTTTTTTTCTTCATCGCCTTCAGGTCAATTTCTTGTAAGATTCTTTTGATTGCCGTGTACTATACGGTTTATGTGTGGAAATGTATCCAATCGTAAGGTCACATCGGTCATTTTTTAAGAAGAGGGTTGGACAACGGTCAAGCTTCAACAATAGACCGGGTTACGTTAGTGATGGGAATAATAAAAAATTAATCTTATAGCGAAGAACCTCGAATGGACTATGGCTACTGTTCATATAGCGATACATATGTAAAAAACTTGTAATCCCGCATCGAGATGAGTTGTATATTTTCATTTGAGGTCAGGATTTTTATGAGTATGTTGTCTATGCTTGATAGTTGTTGACCCTTGAAACGAAACTTGTGCCGAAAGGGTGCAGTGGTCATCGGATTTGATGACCACTGCAATGACCCTATATGTAGCGTTATGTCATGTCTTGTGCCCAGAGGGCTGTATGTGAACTCGATTAAATTGCGATTTGTAGCGTAGTAAATTGAAAGAATGATGACTCTTTCACGGCAATAAATTATGCCAAAATAAATTAAATCTGGATACGGGCCGATCTGGTATATTAAAAAAAAATCTGATTCAGATACCTGGATGTAGATGTTTTCTGATTGGTTGTTTCAACGATTGAATGGATTTTTCAGACTTCTAACGGTTTTTCTACAAAAGATTTCGGTTGGCTGCAAATATAAGTTTGCCGAAAACGGGAACCAGTTTCTAGTATTGTCAGTTGAAAATCTTGTTCATATTGTTGAGTTTATGAGAACCTGAAGAAAAACTACCAAACCAATGAAAAACTATATCCAAGAAAAAAATATTCTAAATTTAGTAATCGTTATATTTTTTCAAATTACAAATCACATCCATTGAGAAAAATTGCACAAAACTACGTGTACCATCATTCTTTCAAATAATCAAAGAACAGAAAATCTCATCGGTTAATCGGATGACATGTTCAGCTCCCTGCAGAACATCATACTCCCGCACATTACGTAACCGTATCAACTACTGTACTGACTCCACCGTTAACAACGAGTCTTCAGTAAAAAGGATTCAACCTATAATCCGACCATATCTGTTGCGAATGAGAATCAATGCCCTTCAGGTATGTATATGTTCTCGTATCCTGCATGTAGCAAATATGCCTGCGTATCTTGTATCTGCTTATAATATTTTTTTATGAAAAATGTTCCTTCTGGCGGTCGTTCTATTACGCCAAGATTACATAGTAGCCATAAAATAAAAATACTTTGTATGTTAGCATTTCGCAGCAAATGCGAAATGACCAAGTGGAAACATTGATTAAAGAATCTCCCCGAACATTTGCACAAATATACATAAAAAACGTACTCGCACATACGGATATTCCAAGATAAGTTGAGGGTGACATTCACTTCCTCGTAGTTTTGGCAAGCTGTATTATGTACTCTTGTGGCAATAGTGTTTTTTTTTTGGTACAGCGTACAGGACTAGCTAACCAGAAATCAGGAGACATTGCGACACCTATATCCGATCGAATATACGTGTATAGTGAAAATCGATTTCGATTTTTACACGGTGGTCTTAAAAGAAAGGATACTTACGTTATTACAAGTATCGCTATTTCAGGTCGTATGCGGATTCCCCGCGGGAGGATATCCTTCAATTATTGCGGTCCGACACAAGGAATCGGTGGAAAAAAAGAAAGTAAAGGAAGTGCTGGTGAAAGGCTCTATAACCCTTTGAATATTTGTGAAATCCTAGGAGATTTGCTTATGTCCTGTCACACGAATCGATAAGTTTATTGAGTTTAGTTTTTTTGTGTAGCTCTCCCAATTTCGGCGTGGTGGTGGGAGTGATAACCAGACTTTATTGGTAAACTGAAATTACGTTATGTGCGTGTATAGTGTCGTTGATGTTGTGTGAGTGGACGCGCATACACTATATTGTTATGAAAATATTCCCATTTGGGATTGAAAGGGTTTTAGTGTCGGATTTGATTGCGAAAATTTGTACGAATGAAATGAATCGTAAATATGTGCGAGTAAATGGTGAGTCGCTTGGGAATGACAGACAATGGTTTTTCCTTGTACATAATCAGATTCACTATACGGCCAATACTGTGGTATGTATAGTTACGCTTTCGTTTTTTGCCATAAGCTCACAAAAAAGCTGAAATACGGGGAATTTTTGGATTGTTGAGCCATTGCACTTACCCACTTTTTATACCCTTCACTCGTAGAGTAAAGGGTATATGTATTCACATTGTAATGGAGCAAGAAATAGAAGAACTCCCAAGCCAGTCGAAAAAATCAAGTGGCACAATCTCACAAACGACAACTTTGAACCTGTAGTGACTCCATTCATTGATAAAATGACGGAGTGGTTTCAAAACAACACCAACTACCCCGAGCACAGTCCAACACAAATGTGGAATAGTTTCGCTGAAATGTCAGTAAGTGAGGCAGAAAAGGCACTTGGAGTTTCGAAAGGTCCACTCCACACGAAGAAAGAAACATGGTGGTGGAACACCGAAACTAAGGAAGCAGTGCAAGCCAAATCGAACGCATTTAAGGCATGGACGAAATGTGAGTCAAGCAGTGAAACCGAACGGGTTCAACTTCGCGAAAATTATATGCAATGCCGGAAAAACGTAATGAGCTTGGTAGCTCAAGCAAAGGCGAAGGCAGCTGAGAAATTCTACCAAGAATTAGAAACTCAGACTGCGACCGAAGGACCGTCTTTGCGCGAGAGACCTAAGCACTACGCCAGGATATTTAGGGTCGCCAGCCCAAAGGAGAAGGAACGCTCGGGAAATACAGGCGTCAAAGTACGTGGAGGACGCGCAAGGAATGTTGCTGATTGACGATACGGCAATTTGTAGCAGGATGCGAGAGTATTTTGACGAACTTCTAAATGAAGAATTTCCTCGAGCAGCTTTTCGAGATGTTGAGCCGAATACCACAAATATTGAAGATATCTCAGAGGAAGAGGTGATGGAGGCAATGCATCAGATGAAACGCGGAAAGGCAGTCGGACCGGACAAAATCCCCGCGGAATTTTGGTTGAAAATGGAAAATGTCGGGCTTAGTTGGCTCACAGTTCTCTTCAACAAAATCAAAGGCGGGCAACCGATGCCTGATGCTTTCAGGGAAAGTTTTCTTCTTCCTTTCTATAAGAACTCCCTTGTTCTCACGCAAACTCAACAACTATAGGGCTATAAAGTTAACACCTCATACACTGAAGATCTACGAGCGAGTTGTCTGCAACCGATTGAGAAAGATTGTGCGGTTGAATGACAATCAATGCGGCTTTGTTGAAGGTCGATCTACAGTCGATGCGATTCAGTGCATTCGTATTGCAATGGAAAAGTATAGAGCAGCACGAAAGGACTTGCACTTTGTGTTCATCGATTTGGAAAAGGCATTCGATAGAGTACCTCGTGATCTGATATGGTTGGCCTTGAGAGGATGATGGAGCTACGACTAAGGTTAGATGCACAGCTGGTGAATCAGAAGAATTTCCGGTGAATGTCGGAGTACACGAGGGCAGTGTATTGAGTCTGTTGCTCTTCAACATCATCATGTGCTACTTATTAACACGTATCTCCGACGACCTAGAAATATCTCTTCTTTTTGCCGATGATATAGTCCTCAGTAGCCCAAACATCGTTGCCTTGCAAGCTGCACTTACAAAATGGTGTGACATTCTGGAGGAGCATGGACTGAGGGTAAGTATAACAAAGACTGAGTTCTTATGCTGCCCATTCTCAGACCCAGATGCACCGATACCAGAAATGTACGTCAAAGGAGAGCAGCTTAAGTCTTGTACCAAGTTCAAGTACCTTGGCTCGATGGTGAACAACGGAGCTACATGCGATGATGACCATGGGCGTAGCCAGGATTTCGGTCAGGGGGGGGGGGCAAGCTCAGAATTTTTTACCATCGTGATTTTCTTAGAAGCTGAAATTTCCGGTCGCAGAAATATTGTTAGCAAATTTTAGAGTAGCTTGTGGTTGGATTGATGAGGATGGTCATGGATTCCAGACTCACTGTGAACGAATTCATTTTATGGTGTTTTTCGAACTTACGACCTACGTGACGGACTATGATGTCGCTCAGATTTTAAACAAGTATCCATTTATGGGGATAAAAAACAATGCTGGGTGTGCTGTTGATATCAAGACCTCAACAAAACAGCAGTTCTTGGAAATTGGATGTCACTCACACATCTGCGGCCCTAGTTTACTGGTAGACTGCCACGCATGTTATTTCTTTTTGTTTGCTAATTTTAAAGTAAAATTTTTAAAATGGAGATGAGAATGATTTTCTTCTGCATTCTGATTACATTCAACTGGCCTCCAATATCTGCCTTTTAGAGCGAAGTTTGTCTATTGTCAGTGCATTTTTGTATCTCGGACTGCATATTCCACTTGCGAAATCAGTTTGTTTCGTCCGTCACTTTCATCTTGGCAAAGTAGCATCGTCAGAATATTTATTAATTGAAATATGGTTAACGGTTTTAATAAGATTTCCTCTAAATTTATCAAAGTATTAACAGTGGCTAAATTTTATTGCTGGTATGATTTTGATTTAATAACTTGAAAGACCCGCTCTGTGGCTTACTTGGTGGAGTCGCACTTTACGATGCTAGTAATCAGGGCCGTGGATAGAAAATCCGGGCCCGGGGGGGACAATGATTCCGGGCCCTCCCCTTCCATACGATAAAAAATTATAAATCGAAGAACATTTTTTTTTACATTTCGGTTCTTAAAAAATTGTATATTTATATTTTTTACCTTATAAATCACGTATGTGGACGGACTATGATCTCACACAGATTTTAAACGAGGACCTATTTATGGAGATAAATAACACTCCTGAGCCTACTGTTGGTCTTCGAGGTTTAGGGGTTCATAAGACGTAAGAAAAATTTATTGAACCATGAATAAATCGCGACTATGAAAAACAATTTTCTGGAAATTAAGATTTTTTTGTAGACAAGAAGAGATACACTTTCCAAAGTGTAGGTATACATTATGCTTATTTTATTGTCCCTCTTTGACCATCCCCTCTACATAAGCGTTCAGTACACTCAGAAAATTAATTCTGTCCTAAAACTTTTGAAAATTTATAAGACAAATCACTGGACGTTCAAATTTTCAAATTAAAAATATCTTGCGAAAAACAGCCTTAACTTGCTCCAGAAAGTTAGCTGAGTTTACGTAAACTGTTGTCTACAAGAATTGCACAATAATAAATTCTAATTGCCGCACATTTTTCGGATACTGATGTATGACATCGTATATTGATGATGTATTCATATTAAATCATCTCCAGAGCTATGGAATTTCGTTGAAGAAATTTGCTGATTTCGTTCCCGTCCTCTTTTTGTATTGAATTGTAGGGCATATTATTATTCTTAATCAGTGGCGCTCAGGGGCTCACTTGGTTGAGTCGCACTCTACGATGCTAAGTAATCTAGAGATCCGGAGATGGAATTTTGGCGTGGTCCAAATTTTCCGTACATGTGCGGATATGAAATATATAGTGCTTGCAAAATTACATACACTCCGAAATGATATGCAATGTAACGTTGAATCGAAATTGCCTATAAACGGCTGAGTTAACGCACCATGGCTCAACATGGGGCTATACGGTACTGAGAAGAGAAGAAGTGGCTCAATCCTAATTTTTGGGAAACGAAAAACGAATGATTGATAGATAGATTGAAATGGAGATTCAATAATTTAAGCAGCGCCCGCTCTAGCACTTACGCCGCCCCGGGCAAGAGGACAAATTGCCGCCCCTTAGGTGTTGTACCAGGCAAATTGATAGTAAAGATAGTATGGAAGGACATCGTTGTTGTAGAATCGATTCCAAGGATTGTTTCCTCTTGTCGAGTGCTTGTGGCAGATCATGGTCGTTGCTCCGAAACGATTTACATAGTGAAACCAGCTGACGTAGGAGCATTTTTATAGAGACAACACACAAGTTCATGGTCACAATGGGGTTCAAACCAACGTCTAGCTATCATTTATACTATGAAGCGCAATTCACCACAGTTCAGCAAGGCCTTATAGAGTTTGTTTGGAATTTCAAAGTTAAATCTTGTAAAGCTTAATGTAATCGAAAATAAATGGGATATTTTGTTTTCCACTGAAACACTCAACACATTTTTAGAAAACTCTGCTCTCAAAAATATTGTTTCAAAAAATGGTGCTCGCATTCATTACAAATTTCCTGCATTTGTCTTCCATAAATTCCTTGGAAACTACACAGCCAAAAAAACTTAAATTAGCCGGATTTCGTGCATGGCTTATTTTCATAAATGCAATAAGTTTAGACCTAGTTAAATCGAGGAGACGTAGCCAAATTCCGATATTAGCATTCCCGAACACAAATTAGGAGCTCTGACAATGTGTTATGTATGGTTTGGTTCCTCACCTTGCTGAAAAGAATGCTAGATGAATCAATGCAATCAACTGAAGAAATCCATCCACGCGAAGGTTTGGCAAATTTAAGTGAAATTATGCTGCGAAAGGTCTATGAAAATAAAGGAAAATGACTCCAAAAAATTAATGATGAAATGAATGCCTTTGTTTCCACACATTTCTATCAGAAATGTTTTAAACGCCTTTATGTGGTCAGCATTTATGCTACTCCCTATTTCTTATTTCATACGAATTTCCTCGGGAGTTACTCCCGTAACACAACAGACTAAACAGAAACTTTAGATCGGATCTTCTGGAAATCAAATCGCATTTAAATGAAACAATAAAATTGTACGTGCTATAATTTCGTCCTCTATTCGAAAATCAGGTACTCCCCTCGGCTAAAATTGGAGATCATGCAATGTCCTTTATTCTGGTGAAAAGAAAGAGGAACTAAATTTTCAATTGGAGGACGAAATTAGTACATACGAGTAATTCTCAAATTAGTGTCTTTTTTTTTAAAGAATAACTGAATTAGCACATAGCAGCGAATTGTCGCGCTTTGTTTTCTGAAAGTAGGGCGGGTGCTAGCATCACAGACTTAAAATTTACGCAGATCTTACTTAGCCTTTTATCCATTCCAAATGCAGCACTTAATATGTGGCGCCCTGGGCGATCGCCCGGCTTATCCCCCTCTTAGAGGGGACGCTGAATTTAAGTGACCAAAATCTCGGTGTTGGTACCTTGAAAAGAATTTAGCAGCAGCGCAGTACGTACACAAAATGATCGCCCGGAAAAGTCCTTCTAGAAAAAATGTCACTCCTATTTTTACTTTGAACACACATTTTTGGAAAAACCTTACGTTAATGGATGAAGAAGTCGAATTTTCTAATTTATTTACGTAAAAAGTTATACATGCACTTTAAAAATGCGAGGGCAGATTGAATTTAGACATTTAGTAAAGAATCATGTTGATTTGTTGATTGAATGTGATGATTCGGGCTCCAGTCCTAACAATTCAATATTAGACTTGGGGCCACAAGCCTAGTGCAGAATGTGTAATACTAAATGCTAGATACAGTTCTAATAAGGTTTCTTAGTTAAGGACCTCAAAATAGAAATTTGTATGTAAAAAAAACACTAAAGCACAACTTTTGTGTCCAATTCCGGGCCCCCTTTGGAATCCCGGGCCCGGGGGGAATCACCCCGTTCCCCCCACCCTCTCTACAGGCCTGCTAGTAATCTAGAGGTCCGGAGATCGAATCTCGGCGTGGTCCAAAATTTCCGTACATGTGAATGGAAATATATAGTGCTTACAACATTATATTTATACACTCCGAAATGATATGCAACGTAATGTTGATTCGAAATTGCCTAAACGGCTGAGTTAACGCACCAAGGCCCCACAAGGGGCTATACGGTACTGAGAAGAAAAAGAAGAACTTTAAGGACACTGAAATATGAGGTCCTTAACACTGGAAGATCATGCTTATTTTTAGTACGGAAAGGTCATGCTTCGTCGATTTGACGACCCTCAACTTTGACGCTTCATACAAATCACCCTTTCTCAAAAATTTGACAAATTTTCAATAGTCAGTTTATTTAGAATGGAAAGACATCGATTTTGAGTAATTTTGTACGGAAATAGATTTACAAATTAAATTTTCTTAATTCAATGTTATTTCGCCCGAAATATAAAACACTCAATTTAAAAATGAGATAAATAAAAACTTAACGTTGATATAATTCAAAAAATGTGCTCGAATCATAAAATACATACATATTTTAAACGTACTAGGAAATTGGGTTTAATGAATGAAAAGCTCATGTATATACAAAAGGCACAGCGATCCATTTTGGGGTCCCAACACGGGTTTTCTTTCACTTCACCTATTGCGGTTTTTACAGTGGATTGTAGAATTATTTACAATCAATTTTGGAATATCTTCTCCCCGAGTTCCCTTGATTTATTCTATGTACGATATCTAATTTTGACATTGAGTGCAAGGAGGGAGCCGATTTTTATGAGTTCGAAATGCAATCTTCCTAAAATGAGGAAGAATTTTGAGCCATTTCCTGATTTGTCCTATTTGTGTCCTAGTAAATATTATTTCCATAATTTTTGAAAAAATAGGTCCCACATTTTAAAAATAAACATATTTATTATGAGCTAGTTGTATGGACATAGACTTATCGTCGAATCGACAACCAGCCATAAGAAATACTGGAATTCTAAAAGTTACACAAAGTTCATCCTTCGTCGTTTCGACGACACCAATTTCCAAAAAACCAACTTACCCTGCTTACTTCGTCTAGCCGCAATGTACCCGGCAAGTACATCGGCACGGTAAGTGCTGTACGAAAACTCATCTCCAAATAATGAGAATTGTCACGAAAAATGGGATAAATTTGATGATGCGTAGTCGATTCGACGAAGCATGACCTTCCGGGGCTAGCAAAGCTGTATACCATTTATCACCCTTTCAGATGGAAATAAGTTGAATTCCACTAACTTCCCGAAGGGACCTAACGGTTGAAATTGTGCACTCCAGCTCAGAAGCCATGAAATGAAACAGGAAATATGGGATCCACGCAGCCACAGTAGCACACTCACAAGTGCAATGTGTGTAAATGTGTGTGCTGGTACGCAGCCTGCGTCAGTTACGAGAGGCCACTCGCTGTCATCTATTTGTATGCGCCTCCTGACTGCAAACTTCTCCGGCAGCACTTGGAGTGCTAAAACAGGCATCTGCTGAAAATTTTTGAAAATGTTGTATAGTGCAGCGATTTTTTTTACTACATCGATAAGGATTTTTTCACCATCTTCATCGACAAGGGGGGGGCGACCGCCCCTCCCTGCCCCCCTCCCCTGGCTACGCCCATGATGATGACATCAAACATCGCACAACGGTTGGGTGGATGACGTGACGAGAAAACTCTGGAGTTTTCTGCGATAAGAAAATGCCACTGAAGCTAAAGGGCAAGTTGTACAAAACGGTTGTACGTCCCGCACTCATGTATGGATCAGAATGCTGGACCATGTATGAAGGTTACGCGAAACAGCGACTGAAATGAAAATGTCAGTTGGTGTAACGAAAAGGGACCACATCAAGAGTAGCTACATCCGAGGCAGCTTGTCCATAGACCAACCAATCACCGAAAAGCTCGAAGACCGACAAATGGATTGGTATTGCCATGTTAAACGGCGTCCGCCTGAGAACCCAGCAAAGAAAGCGATATCAATGGAAGTTCCACTTAATGGACCCAAGGCCAGAGGCAGACCGAAGAACACCTGGATGTGTCAAATGAAAAAGCAACAACAACGCATTGGTCTCGGCGATGACACGATCCAAGATAGAGCTGCCTGTAGAAATATGCTGAGATATTATCGCCAAAACGGGCGATGTGCCTACACTGCAGGTCGAGCAACGCGAAACCATGGAGCGGTATAAAGAACGAGGCAAGGAAGAAGTATTAACATTGTAATGAAGTTTGTAACGCATTGCAGGCAGCATCTCCGACCATAATATGTATATACATGATCAGCATGACGAGCTGAGTCGATTGGGCGATGTCCGTATGTCTGTCTGTCCGTCTGTTGCTTCACGTTTTACTTGGCCAGATTAAAAGCTATCAATCTGAAATTTTGCACACATGCTTCGTTTTATTGTAAGCAGTTTCTATGTTTGAATCGCTGAAATCGGACAATGGGGTTGTGGCGCTGCCATACAAACCCAGCCCCCCAAATTGAGTTTTTCTAAGAAAAACTTTTTTATTTGCTCATCAATTTGAACGAAACCTCATAAAAGTTCATTTCAATTGATCTTCTAAGAAACAGTTTTTCTACACCAATTTCAAAAAACCTTAATGCGTCTTTATCAAAACAAACAAAAAATGTAAAACAAATAGAATCGTACTATGGGGCCATGCTCCCGCATCCCCCCAATAAAGTTTTCTGAGATAATTTTTTTATTTTCCCATACTTATTCCAACCAAACCTCACACGAATTTTGTTTTATCGACGCCACGGAACTTATGTGAAAATGGAAAGAAAAAATTGGGAAGGATTAAACACATAGGTTCACCGGAAAAAAGCTTTTAGCTCGGGAAGAGTGAAGGGTATTCAAATTTGGGCCGCGCCAGATATTAGCCTCGGTCTCGTTTGAAAAAATTCAATCCAGTTGTTTTCATTTGCAAATAATAATCTTCAAAGTACATCAAATATAATGATATGACACTGCTCCATATGTATCCAGGAATAATATTAATTCCTGGTGAATCCATTAGTAGATAAAAAAACATCTCCAACTAATTATCATTTCAAAAACAAAAATTACAATTAAAAATTATCATCAGATGCCAACGATTTCCAGTAGTACGAATTTGCACGAAAAATCCGTCGTATATGATGTTTACTACAAAAAAATTAACAAATTTCCTCATAGCTTCTCACTTTTAATGAGCACAAAGTCCTTTTTGTCTTGATTATTTATGCGCCAGACATCTTTGCACTTTAACGATCCTTTTCTTCAAATTATTATTATTCTCATGCAATCTCCCTCTAGCCGGTTGGTCGTTCATTAAAACATTGACGCGTGAAGTGAAGGCATCAAATAACACTGTTGCTGACTAAAAGCCGAGTCCTTGCGTATACATATAATACGGCGGATGGCGAGCAACTGGCTTTTAGTATATCAACATGAAATTTAGAATGTAAAAACAAAATACAAAATTATCAATTATTTAAGCTTCGTTAGGCTATTTAAAAATTCTCTCAAAATTCGCTTGCTTTGACACCACGAATTAGTGTTTCTATAGGCAGGCACGCCGCGCTCTGTGCGGATGGATGATGGTGAAATTACTATCGAGACACTTTGTCGCTGAGGTGACGTCAACTGTTTTTCCGGTAGTTACTTAGGCTCCTTCTGCTTTTGTATTAGTGGTGGGTTGAAACACGAAGGACATGGATTTAAGAAATATTTTTTTGAGTAGTAATCTTTGTTTTACTATGGGAAGTAGTGAAATTTCTTGACATATTAGTGTAAAATACCAACAATACCCGTTGAAAATTCTTATTTAAGAAAAATCACTCTATTTTTTAGGAATTGACACGCACACCTGTTTAAAATCATTTTAAATTTAGAGAGTTATACGTTTTAACAGAGCTTCTGTAAAAATTTAAAAACAACATTCACCCTCATGTTATTTCCCTTGAGCGTACAACAACATCAGCCTGGGCATACCATCTCCGGACACATCCGCGTCCTGTCGAAAATGGCAATTTTAAAACTCTTGAATTAATCATGAATTACCAATTAACGCTATGGGTCACAGATTCATCATCTTCATTTATATGCCTTATTTGTTGCGATGCGCAACAACACGATGATGGAGACTGCTTAGTGCCTTAGTGCTTAGTCCTTGATAAAGTGTGCCAATGGAACTAATTGGGGAGATGTTATTGTTGACGGTTAGTGTTGGTGTTGTTTTTGTTGTCCATCCTTGCTATACCATACTGCCAGTTCGCGAGTATAATGTACACAAAGCTGAGATGGGAGCGATGGACTGGCCGCAACAATATGATGATGTCGATGGTGATTTTCATGACGGAGGACAACGACCATTGTGCCAATGATGAGAAAGTGCCTTAGGTGAAAAATATGTACCTACGCAGCATAGGGATGACAGCCGCAAAAAGAATGTCCTTCGCGGCCTGGATCGTCTGATGCTTTGTTATTTTTTTAAAGCTTTCGTTTTTCATCAGCTTTATTAGCGTGTCAAACGCTGCTGTTTGTTGTTCTTATACTGTTTTTTTGCAGGCATCGTTAGTTTGAATTTTAATTTTGTGAGTTTTTTTTTTAATTTAATTTTACTTTGTGGATTTTTAATTTGTTATGACGACAATGTGGCAGTGAAGTTTTTAGAAAAATAGGCGATAGTAGCGTTCTTACGATGACATGATTTCGTCATGAATCAATTTATGTGAAACAGGGATAAATATACAAAGAAAAATGTTTGTAATAATTCGCATGAACCTAATATTGAAGCTCGTCGGGAAGCCGATATGTGTTAGGGAAAAACCCTTACAATATTTGCGACCATAAAAAATCTTTTAAAGGAATTGAATTGAATTCTTAGTCATCGCATGTATTAATACATGAGATGACGAGGATAAGCTTTGGCTACCAAGGCCATCAAGCTTCAACTTTCGTGTTATGTTTTACGCAATTACTATAAAGCAAATTTTTCTAAGTTTTTTTATTTATTTTTTATTTTTGTTTATTAAATTTTATTGTATAAATTGACAGTTTTCAGTTCGGAGATTATTTTCCGACAGTTGTCCAGACTACAATCAGCAATCAGATGGGTTCCGTTGTTTCCACTTATATGCGCGTTTACAAGATGTTGGATTGTTAACGTAGATTGACATATATTACACTGTGGAGATTGTCCTTTTGTTATTATATGAAGATGTGTGGCTTTCGTGTGACCCAAGCGCAGTCTTGTAATAACAACCTCGTCTCGTCGCTTAAGTTGATCTGGGAAGGGTGGTTTTGTGTTTAGGGTGTTTATGGCGGATGAGTACCAATCATTACGTATAGGCCAGTTTGATTGGTTTTGCTGTTTGAAGATACGGGTTATTTCTTTAAAAACATCGTCCTTAGTAACAAAATCTTCAATAATAAGAGGAGCGTTGGCAGCGTAATTAGCGGCTCTGTCCGCAATTTCATTCCCTTCTATGCCCGAATGTCCTGGAATCCAACAAATCTTAATTTTTGAAGAGTGTGCTGCCATTTTGTTTTGAATGTCCCTGATGATGATGTTGGTGTTGTTTATATTCGCACATGCTGAGACCACTGACAGGGAGTCTGTGGCTATACAAAATTTACCGCGTTGCTTAGATGCGTAATTGATTGCATCTAATATTCCCAAGGCTTCCGCTGTAAAGGTAGAAGATAGCTGGAACAGTTGGCGTGCGTTGATAGTACTACCGTCATCATGGACGGCAGCATATCCAACACCCTCTTTTAATTTGGATCCGTCCGTATATATATATTTCCAGTTACGCCCAAGTTTATTTTGAAATTCTGCGAAGAGGGATCTATAAATTTCCGGTGGTGTGTTATTCTTCTTGATCACCGTGAGGTCAGAATGAATATTACTAATTTGCTTTGTCCATGGAGGGCGAGTTTCTAATTTACTTCTACAAGATTTGATAGGAAGTTTGAATTTTTTATTTAACTTTATGCATGTTAGGAGAGTGAATTTTATTCTTGGTTTCTTCTTTCGCCTGCCAAGTTTTTTGATTTCCTCCTGTATGAGTTGGTTGCTCTCAAGCATGATCTTGCCATACGATTTCAGAGTCAAATAGTCTCTCCGGGATTCTAGGGACGGTAAATTTGCTTCTGCTAACATGTTTATTATGGGGGTTGTGCGAAAGGCACCTAAAGCTGACCGAATCGAAGCATGATATATTGCTTTAAGCGGTTGCATGGTAGATTTGGCACATTTAGATTGGCAGGGCGTAGTCGATTTTACCCAGGATCATAGATCGCACTACATTGATCAGAGTTTTGGTCTTGACGCCAGATTTAGTACTGCTTAGGAACTTCACTACGTTTTGCCTAGGGGTGAGTTCTATTTTTCCTTTACGTACGTGATCGTTCCAATTAAAGCGACGGTTAAAATTGAGACCAAGTATTTTCATTGAGGATACATTTTCTACTCTATCGTTTCCTATTGAGATGGTGAACTCGTTGCAATTTTGTTTTCTACAAACGTGTAGGTGTTTGCATTTACCAATTGAGATTTTAGCTCCCGATCTCCTGCACCATTCCAATATGATGTTTATAACCCTACTTATATTGTTTTGCATATCTATAGTGTTATTACTTTTGACTATTATATATAGATCATCAACGAATAAGCAATATTTTATATGTCTTGTTACTCTAATTTCACGTGTTAGGGAGATAAATGCTATGAGGCAGAGTACAACCGATAGTGGCGACCCCTGTGGGATGCCATTATTTATAGCAACAATCTTGGAGCGCACGTTATTTGTGCGCACAGAAATCTTTCGGTTGCCGAGAAAGTTGAGGATGAAGTGATACATGTTTGGTCCAAGATGTATCTTTTAAAGGTTTTATGTCGTTTTAATGAAAAAACATTTTATATAACATTTTCCGAGCCTAGTGAAAATTAAGGCAATTAAAACAATATTTTTTTTAGACGAATATGAGCTTTCTCCAATATAGCCCATGCCCGTGGTATGCAATACTTCTTAACATGGGCGTAGCCAGGATTTCGGTCAGGGGGGGAGCAAGCCCGAAATTTTTCAACATCATGATTTTCTTAGAAGTTGAAATTGTCGGTCACGAAAACATTGTTAGGCAAGTTTTAAAATAGTCTGGCTGGTGTAGTGGTTACTGCGCGCACCTTCGGTGCCCCGAGTCATGGTTTCAAGACTCACCGTGAACGAATTTAGTTTATGGTGTTTTATGAACTCACGACCCATGTGGCGGAATATGATCTCTATGATAAGGATAAATAACATTGCTGAGCGTGCTGTTGATCTCAATACCTCAACAAAAAAGTAGCTAAGATCTTGGAAATTGGATGTAACTTACATATCTGTTACCTTGGTCCAAAGATGGACTGTCAGGCCTGTTAGTTGTTTTTTTAATTTTAGAGCCAAATTTTAACAAAGGGTAGTTAGGTAGTCAGTGTAGTCAATAGATGATATCAGATTGTGGTTCAGACAATTTTTTTTGTTTCTTATTTTTTTTTGGGGTGCTGAGCTCGAATCCGGAGCTTCCCACCAAAATTTCGTTGCGAAAAAGGTTCAAACCGCGAAAAAACCCTAAATTTTCGGATTTTTTCCATTTTTGACTTACAACTCCGAAAGTGTACATTTCTCCGAAAACCTGTCTATGAAAATGTTAGAGAAAACATAATTGCGAGGCCAACCGACATTAATCGTTAAAATACGTTAAGTGGTTAAGTTAAGCTACAATTTATGGTAACTTTTTGACGTTTTTTGCAATTTTGACCCTGTTATGCAAAAAAAAATTTGGTGGGAAGTTACGGATTCAGGCTCAGCACCCCAATATACATAATGTACAAGAAAAATGCAAAATTTGCGGACAAAAATTAAAAAGCCTTCAATCTCAAAATTTTATTCATAATACGGAATTTAAATTTAAATGTTAAAAATTACAAATTTAATTTATCAATTGTGATAATACCGCTCAACGAATTTACAATATTTATCTCTCTCTTTGGACGCGCAATTATCTGCTCTCTAACATATTCATGGAGAGTTTTTCGCAGAAATAAATAGTTTCAGAGTTAGCGGTCAAATAACGGAAAATTAGCAAACATTTTAGGGTTTTTCGCGATTTTGACCCTGTTCCGCAATGAAATTTTGGTGGGAAGCTCCAAATTTGTGCTCAGCACCCCAAAAAACATAAGAAACAAAAAAAAAAATGTCTCCACCAAATTTTCCAATCTGATGTACGAGTACTACGTTTATCACGTACTAACTACGCTAATTCGAGATTAACGAAAAATGACCCTGCAAGTGTTTAGATTTAGACATTCACTATTCATTCTGATTCAACTAGCCTCGCCCACTTCTGGTAGTTCGTCTATATTTGGTGCTACTTTTGTCTCTCGGACTGCATATTCCTCTTGTGAGATCTAAATTTCATTACTGGTATGATTTAGCTACAAAATGAATCTTTATTAAACAACTTGAAAGACACGGAAATGTGAGATTCGTTATTTTCAAAGTCAATAAGGTTTCATTCAAACGACGAGTTGTACGGTTCGAAAGCTCCAGCCATACAAATGCATTGGGTTGTATGGGAAGCTCACGACTAGCGAGAGCCATGCCGCTGTCAAAACACGACTAGCGAGACATGTTTTCACATATCGTGCACCACAACCCGCAAATTCACAGCTTGCGAGCCGTGATTTGACAGCGGCACGGCTCTCGCTTGCGAGCTGTTTTCGCGTCGTTTGAATGAAGCCTTACTGGGCGAAGCCGTATAACATTTCTCACTAAAATCCCTTTCAGATGGAATGTTGATAAATTCCACTACCTTCTCGGAGCAACTTCATGTGACATATCAAGGTAGATATAGTGAAAAATCACCCAAAACTATAACAAATATTTTAGTTTTCCACGAGTGAAACGTAGGTATGTATTGGGACGCAGCCTCCGCACCCCCGCCAGTTACGAGGGACCACTTGCTGTTGTCAATTTGTCCGTGCTGAAACTATCACGGTCATGCATTCCGCGGAGCGGCAAAGAAGGCATCTGGTTAGTTTTCCAGACTACGGTTTTAGCAGCAGAAAATTTTACTTATAGTGCATGGAACCAAACTTGCATTTTTACGCCTTCAAGCATTGTATAGTGCAGTGATTTTTTTCATACATTGGCTAGGATTTTTTTTTGCCATAATCATCGGCCAGGGAAGGGGGGCCGCGGGCCGTCCCTGCCCCCTGGCCATGCTTCTTAAACTGACAAAACAATGGAAAGGGTCAGCTGTTTCGCCAACGAAGAGGTTAAATCAAGAGTCTGCGTTAAAACACTTTATAATCGTTTCAGACCGTATATTTTCTGCAATTTATTTAAAAATGACACCACAAATTGGATCAGCAATTATTTCTACATTTCCTTAACAAGTTACTCCTATAATATTTGCACGTTCTTATAACATATTTTCTTAAACCATAATCACCTAATCTGAAACCATATTGCGGAAGGTCATTGATGAACCCGAAAAAGGACTTGGTCGACCTTTTTCATGTCAATGAAAAAAAGAATCACCATCTTGCCAAAATTCAGACAAGTCTGGACCTTTCCCTCGAATCGTATATATATGTATATAATCTATCATTTGTTGATAAAACTAAAAGTTTATCGCTTAAATATGCCCAACTATACAAGTGTCTTGCACCGAGACAAATATTAAGGTCCGCTGTTGATATCTACGAGTATATGAACGTGTCGTTGTCTATATACGTTACGAACTTATATAAAATAACTGTTGACGATAAAAAGGACAACGACATTAAATAATAGAATCCCAAGAGTTCCGGTATCCCGGGGCGGGTAAAAATAGGTCAAAATGTTTTGGGAAAGTTTGCCTTTTTTTCGGTTAACGATGAATGAAAGGTCGACGATAATGATGCATTAGAATGACATAAAATGCTACCAGAGCTAAACGATGGGTGGCTCTGGTTATTGAAAGGTTGCATACAACCTGCGGTTGAATTAATTTGTTTATGTATGTATTACATCGCTCGAGATTCGAATCTACTGAAATGTAGAGATGGATTGACCTCTAAAAACTCAACGTTACGTTTATGAACTGTTAAAGAACAGTGGCAATTTATTCAGTGACCCTTCAATATACCTATATTTTGTTGCAAAAAAAAAGAAACGAATAAACTGAAGTTATTTCCGTTGCATGACATACCGACGAATAAATGGCGGACGTACAAACAAAAAAGGATCCGAACCGAGACGCATATCAAAGACCTATCTTAACGATACCGCACGGTTATAGTATCTTTTCTAACCCGACTCATTCAGAAATTCTAGGTCTATGGGTCAAGGTCCCAAATATTATACCGGCGCTACCGGATTACAATTGGGACATAACCCGACGTCATCATCGGGTCTAAGTCTCGACAGCAATAACAACAATGATGATATAGTCCAGACAGTTTATACACATATATATAGCATATATAATTACCGGCACACGCCATTCTGTGCTGTATATATGGGTGGCAGACCGGGCAGGGCAGGGCAGCTTTCCGTATCGGTCAATGGATATGGCAAAATCCAAAACATCCTAAAAACCTGACCTAGGTTCAGTCAGTCATTGCATTCATCCCGAAGAATTGGAATGGATACAGAATAACCGAAATTCAGAGTTTTGGTTGTTTCCATTTTATAGATATTTTTTTTTCGTCTGTTGTTCTTTAGGATGTAGATATTGAATGAATGGACAATGTATTTAGTCCCATGTCTTAACCCTCATTTTCACTTGAAGGGTCAGACGATTTGGGTGTGTTGACCGAAACGGACCATTTGAATCGTAAATGTGACGAAAGGTCTGCAAAAGGCTCAATGGAGGAGATTATTGCCTGTTTAAATCGCTATCGAATATGGGATAGATGCATATACGTATAACAATCATTCAATCATCACCACCGATTTCCTTTTTTTCCTTATTTCATTCGCACATTTCCGATGACTTTAGTCAGAATCAGCTGTCTTCGCTATACTTTCTCGACCAGCAAACATAACTCAGATTAATGTTGCTACACTTGTCCATTAACCCAATAGAGATAGACGATTGTACGAGACAAGCGTAACATACAGTGTGAAGGGATGCGGCGAAATGAAAGGTCATGAATAGTGTTTAGCTGTTGACCATTCTGAATATATCATCACCTACCACTCACTTTGTCTTGACCAATTATCCCCGGCAACATTTTGAGGAAATCACGATGTGATAAATGAATTTTGACCGGCAATGATTACCAACTTGTATGGTCCATTAATTTGGGAGGTGTCCTTCTTATCCGCTTTATCGGCCCCAATACCGAATATAGGATCAAATTAATTGGCAACTTACAAGCCGGATAGGCCCAGTGATAAGATATTTCCACATGATTCGTGTCGGTTTGATGATTCAGAGAGGATACAGGCATTAGTTTTGGAAGTGTATAGGTATAAGAGAAAAGTTTTAGTGGCCGGTGTAATGAATTCAATTCTTCACTGGTGAATGTTGAGTTATGTGGGTCTTGTGCCATGTGGATTAGATAGTTTCATCAATGGGCAATCAAATCAATTATGGAATTTTCTAATGAATTGAAGTTTCTTTAAGGTTAAATATATGGCTCTTTGTGAGGAAAACCCGGTTATGTCGAGAAAATTTAACCCGATACGGTGGATCGTTATAATGAGCGTTGGTTCGTAGTTGCTAACTATCGTAACCTGATAACCTAACAAATATTAAACTGAATCTTATACGTTTTATTTTATCTCTGAACCTGCCTATTGCGAACTCGAACTACTCTGATCTGACTAAAACTAGCCATTTCCTTTTACAATTTTCTGCAGATTATGGACTATTTTCCATTTTTATTTTATGTGCAACACTTTTTTGTATAAGATAATGCACTTACTTGGAGACCACTACACGCCAACTAAAGGGTGAAAAGACTTTCCAACACTCCGTTCAATAATATACTTCAAATTACCCACCCGCTTCCCCTCCTTCATCGCATTCTTTTATAAGATTACTTTTGAAAATATATTGGTTGCCTATACTGTTACGTTACTAAATCGAAAAAGAAAAGGGTTGTGTTGTGAAGCTATGGCCAACAAAAATAGAGAATCCAAAGACGACACAACAAATGCCAAAAGATGAAGCGCCCAACCAAAAAATAAAAGAAAAAAAAGTATCCCAATTTAAGCCGACGAAAAAGAAGAAGACGACGACAACAACGAATACGACTGAATCCTTTCTTTAAGATGAAATTCCAATTAAGTTTAATGGGGACCCTCTAATCGGCTTTTATTTTTGATTCAATTATTCAAAAGTATTTTTTCCATCTAGATGGGGGGAATCAATGAAGATTTCACATTTCGCCTGACCACCACAGCTCCTGCCACCATCAAACAACAACGGGTAAATGCAAGCTGAGTACCAAGACCCACCCTCATGTCCGCGTGGAAAGTTTTAAAAGTTTCGCGTGCAAAGATAGCGGAGGTGCGGAGACGGACTTGTGCAACTTTTGGCCAGAGGTAATAGCAAACAACATAAGAACGAAAGGGGTTTTTGTTTAAGCTCATCATATAGATTCAGATTGTATGGCCCATCACTGTGTATATACAGAACATTGATTACGTCGCACATTGAAAATCAATTTTGAATTTAATTCTATTAAAAAAAAAAATGCAAAAGGATTCAGCCGAGTAGGTGATACTATCATCGCGCAATGCCGAACGTTAACATTCTGTCTAATAGGTTGAACATTTAATGGAGAGAGAAAGAATTTCGATAAACTTTTTTTTATGTTTATTTCTGTTTGTGTCACGATTTTGACTATATTCACAGGTAATTTATTTTGAACAGTACAGGAAATTAATGAAGGAGTCCTTTTTCGCTAATCCCTTCAGTTGATTTAACTTGTATAGTATTTTTGATTTATTGAATTTATGGATAGTAATATATGATTTTTTTTATTACATTATTCATTTATTTGTTATACGTTATTTTAATTGTTTCAAATAGTAGAGAGTTTTAGCATGTGGTAGAAAATAGTACGACATTCTATGGAAAAATTCGCTTGTCTTCCGTATACGAAGGAATGTATGTATTACAATTTTATATGTCTCAAGTAGGCATGGGTGTATAAATCACGACAAATAATTTACCCAATTTCCACTGTTTACAGAACATCAAATATACGGAAATACTTGAGACGTACAAAATTGTGATATACTATTTCGTACATGGTAGGCAAGTGAATTTCTCCATAGAATGTCAAACTATGTCGTACTATTTTCTACGACAAAAAACACAAAACGCTCTAGTATTGCATACAATTTTAGGTTGTGGCAACTTTTAGAATTTATTAACTGATTTAGCTTGTCACGAGAGTCGAAGAAGCGAGGAGGTCTTCTTTATAACGCATTCTGGAAACTCCCTATTTAAATGTTAATTTAAATTTAATATTTAATTTAAATTTAATAGTGCCTATAAAATAAGTTCGCCAATTCTGGTTGTTATGAAAATATGTACATAAATCGTAGGCTTGTTCCGCAGTTCTGCTATCCGTTCTCACAAGGAGAACTTTTGTGGCTGTGATATTTTCCGCTATACTGACTTTAGAGTCCTTATCCGATCGTTTATTTGCTTTTGCCGCAATGTTTATTAGTAGAGCCCGGATTTTCGTGCAATAAAAAAAATGAAAAACGTGCAATATTAATTCCCAAATGTGAATTCTGCGTGTAATATCAAAAAATCTATTTTATAAATTTTTAAAAGCTCAGACATTGGAGCAGTCGACGAAGGGAAAGTATAGCTCTAAAAAATTTAACAATTTTTATTTGAAAATGGGACCTAACGTAAGTTTCTCCCCATAAAATGCTCTCTAGATTAGCTAATTTAAATTAGTTTTATTACGTATGCATTCTTCGCAATAATAATAAGTGCGTATTTCGAGCCCGTTTCGACCAATCGGCCGGATATATGATATATCCACCGCCCAACAACAATGTTTTGTTCAGGTTTAGTTTTAGTTTATGATCCATCGCACAGCCTTTGGCTTTGAATGAATCGTTTTCTAATAGTCCAGTCATATTAGCATTTCAAATAGAAAAAATAGAGTAAGACTAATTTTTGTTGTTTTTGAATCCGTGGGCTACCAGGAATCTAAAACTCATTTTGCTAAAAAAAAATTTGATCGGAAAGGTCCCAAAAAGGATATTGTTTAATCTTTGACCGGAGGTCGGCATGCGGGGTGTCATATCAAAGAGGATGTCAAGTACATTCCATATCCGGCGTTTGTTACTTGTTTTAATGACTCTCGAAGGCGAAAAATTGGCTCGTGTTTTCCGTATCTGGAGCTTTCTAAAGCCGTAATTTTCAATTTAACCCCAAATTATTCCATTTATACACTGCGCGACAAATGCTTAGGTTCATGGATATTTTCCTTTAAAATTATATAATTTCTATGTACTCTGATCAGAAATAATTTTTAAATAATGCTCTCACAATTAACGGTTATTTTAATAAATATTGCAACTCTATCAAGCAACTCGCATAGCTAACGGAATTTTTTAAAATGAAAATCGCAATTTCCACTGCGACAATTGTATAGGTTCACTTACTTTAAAGAGTTATCTCGTCCTGGTGAGAAGTGTTTTTGTAAAAAAAATTTTCGCGTTATACTCTGTGAGTCCTATAGTGGATAATGTCAAAAGGGAAGCAACTTTCTGCCGAGGAAAAGGCGACAATTTCCATACTAAAGCAAGAAGGATATTCAAACGGACAAATGGCAATATGGATTCATCGGAGCTCGAACGTTGCAAGTAATTTTATACGAGATAGTGAAAATTATGGCCGACGATACGCAGGAGGCAGAAAAAAGCGATTTCCGGTGCATTACGGCGACGTCTGTTAAGATAAGCCTCGAATTCGTCCCTTACTGAGCGTAAGCATGGGGAGAATTTGGGGTTATCAACAATTGTGAGGACCATCCAACGAGTTCTTAGATCTTCTTCTTATTTGAAACGTTTATGGTTAAATAAAAAACCAGCCTTAACCCCGCAGCATCGCCTACAGCGCCTGGAATTCGCCTCAAGATTCATGAACTGGACATCGCAATGGAGAGGTAATATTTACGGATGAAAAACGGTTTTGTGTGGACGGTCCAGATGGGTTGTCTTACTATTATCATGATATTAGGAAGGAACCTATGTACCTGTCACGCCACCACTCCCGAATAGGTTCCGTTATGGTATGGGGAGCCATATCATATCATGGAACTATCGTCTTGGTCATCCTACGAGGTCGCCAAACGAGTTCAGCTTATAAACCGCTCTTAGAAGAGGATATCCCTAAGATAAATGTCATGGACGAAGGCGACCCTTGGATATTGCAGCATGATCTTGCCCCAATTCATACAGCGAGGGTAGTTAAATCGTTTATTTTGGAGGAAATTGTGACTTTGTTAGACCGGGTGCCCAACTCCCCTGACATTAACACATTACAAAACATTTGGGGGTGGCTTGTTCTGGAGGTTTACAGTAGTGGTAAACAGTAAAACCCTAAAGAAGAGTTAATTCATGGAATTAAGATAGCTCGGTCTTAAATACCGCTATCCGTGCTGCACTCTTTACACAATTCCCTACCTTGAAGGCTTTATAAAATTATAAATAAAAATTGCGGAAATACACACTATTAAATAACAAAAAATTCTCTTTTTTTTTTTGTATTTCTCCTGCTTGACACTTTTCTGAAATATTTTTCAGCGAAAACATTAAGTATAACGGTAAAATCGTCCCTGAACCTAAGCAATTGTCGCAGTGGAAAAAGACTCTTTGAATGAAATCAATTACTGTAATTTAAGGAGAATGTCCTGTAGGGCATCAGTCCATCCATTTTATTTGTGATATTTAATAGTTTCGAAAATAATATTTCTTGAACCGGTAAACTTTTTTTTACCGTTTCCTGGAAGGAAATACGTGTGAACCTAAGCATTTGTCGCGCAGTGTATATATATGACATCCCACATGCCCACGTTCGAGCAAGGGGTGTAATTACTGCCCTTTTATATCCTTCTTCGGAGCTTTCCGATCAACTTTTTGCTTAGCAAATTTAATGGTAATCTTCAGCTATTATAGATCCTAAAAAGAGATAAAAGTAGTGACAACTTGAATTATTCTCGTAGTTATGGCTTTGGAAAGACACGCAAATTTTCCTTTTAACCTCGATTTATTCCGTGAAGGGTCCTTGAAATAGAAAACAAACACCGGATATGTAATGTACTCGACGGCCCCTTTTATATGATGCCGACCTCCGGTCAAGGATAACAGAGTATCCCTTTTTGTCCTTTTTGGGACCTTTCCGATCAAATTTTTTTTAGCAAAATGAGTTTTAGATTCCTGGGAGCCCACTGATTCAAAAACAACAAAAATTAGCCTTACTAAATTTTTTTTCTATTTGGAGGCCTGAATTGGGCTATGTATTTTGACAAGACTATAAGGGGCAGATGTTCCTATTTGTATTTAAGTTTAGTTAACCACCAGTTACTTAACATGCACTCCACAAACAACAGCTACAAAATTGTATGAAAATCAACTGGCGTTTGACAAAATCACCATTGGCGATGGACTTTGTCTAGTTTTATTGTTTTTAACTTGTTTCTTTCATTTCATTTACACTTACATCTTCTCTGTATATCGCAAAATTCTGCACATTTCCATATTTCTGGAAAAAATGTCATGAAAGAGGCTCAAAAAATGGTAATGTGCGTTTTCATTCGAAAACCCTAAAACGTGCAATTTCATGCAATATACCCTGAAAATGCAATTTCGTATGCATTAACGTGCAATTGTACGATAATCCGGGCTCTAGTTATTAGCATAAACCTCACAGAAATAAATCTGAAGGTCTTAAAATCTGGAGATTGAGCAGGCCAGTTCATTGATACTTCTCTTGAATTAATTCGAACAGTTCTTATTGCCCATTGTAGCTTGAGCGGAATTGTAAGGGGCTCCGTCTTGCTAAAACTACATGTTTGCCTGTTCTGAACAGGGGGGCGAACCCAAATATCCCAACATTTTTCGATATTGCTCTCCCTTAAATTAAATGCCGAATATCTCGTGTGATGTGATTCCGCACCAAACAATATTTTTTCTAGTTATTTTCCAAAAATTTGAAAAGAAAATATTAATAAGCAAAAAAGTTATGCTATGTTGAAATCGAATACTTTTACTTGGATCACCCTGTACATCATATTGTAAAACCCTTCAAGCTTTATTTATGCTACATTCAGATGAAGTCACTCTTTCGAGCTTTCCATAAGTTTCGAAACTTCCCTACAAGATTACTCCCGTCCCATCATATCATAAAAAATTAATTCGGCAATTTTTAAAAATGTGTTACCTTTCAATGGAATAACTAGTAATCCCTTAACATTCGAATTCGACTTTCGCGAAATCCGCTTATTCGCGATTCCTAAATTGCGGAAGTTTTTAACATTCGCGAATACTGGATTTCATTATTCGCGATTTACAGCAAACTTATTCATTTATTAGCGATCATCAATAACAATTTTCTGACTGGCGGAGAATTAAAAATGTATAAGGAAAAATTAATATGGTTTTTAAAAAATCGCGTCACGCTCGGTGGCTCAGTCACTCAGTTAGACTTGGTCACCACTTCACGGTACTAGCAATCCGGAGACCTATGAGATTGATTCTCAATGTGACAATTTTCCGTACTTGCTAAAAACAAAATGATACAGATAGGAAGCGTAGTTCTACCGAAATTCTGCAGTCCAAAATTAAGCCGTGAATCGTTGATACATTGTAGCCGATTGGCTAATTCAACGATCTAGTTGCTGTAAACTGGAGAATCACAGAAAAAGATTGTGTCCGGATCCCGAAGTGCAAAAAGTCGCGATTAACACTCCCAACTATTATTTTAAAGTAGCTTCGTAGCATGATGTACATATTTAAATGTGTACTTCCATGAAGGTTTATTTAATTTTCAGAAACTATTGAAAATATAGTATATGTTCCTATTTCCACCCTGATGGAACATAACCCCCTGATTTACACTGAAAGTGGTATTCAACATTCGCGAATTTGGCATTCGCGAGGTTTTCCAGGAACGTAACCCTCGCGAATGTTAAGGGAATACTACAATGAAATAAGTATCGATTAAGTTGTCTGAAATTTGTTTTATTTTTTTATTTTATATGTTATTTAATAATAAGTTATATGTATATCCCCTCACCGCCCCACCATTATGCAATATGAAAGCCACTACTCATAGTCTAAGAAAAATGGCATATTTGGTCGGCAAAAATCCTACATCGGAAATTTTTTTGGATTATGGTTGGGAATGGTCCCCAGATTATGGCATTAAAAGTCCCAACCGATCGGGGGTCCGCAACCTTAAAAAAATGGGGGAAAGAGGGGCATTTTTTCGGTTTTCTGCAATTATTTCAAAAACGGTAAGAGATACAGAAAAATGGTCTGAGGACGAAAAAAACTACATAAAATTATCTTTGCAATGATATATAACACATTAGAGTTTAATTGAATATTTCGGCGTTAGAATAGAACATAAATTAGAATATTTTCATTTTAGACCTTTTTTAAAAGCTCCATAACTTTTGAAAGAACGCTAGTTCAGCCGTAAAATGTTGTATAAGTATTCACAACAAGTTTAAGATAATTTTAACGTAAACACTGAGTCGCTCCGGTCATAGACCTCAATTTTCCCCCCATTTAAATTTTTCAAAACGGCATATCCATAACTCCCCCCAAAATTGGAGCAGAGTGCTAAATTTTGGTTTGTTGCGATTGGAGGTCATAGTCACCCTACCCACCAAAAATTAGCTCATTCGGATAAAAACTAAGGGTATCTCCCATACAAAGTGACCCATCAGGAGTTTGTTCTATGTACTACTCATTTTATAAACTGTAGAACAAAGTTGTCCTCAGACCATTTTTCTGTATCTCTTACCGTTTTTGAAATAATTGCAGAAAACCGAAAAAAATGCCCCCCCCCCCCTTCCCCCCTTTTTTAAGGTTGCGGACCCCCGATCGGTTGGGACTTTCTATGCCATCATCTCGGGACCATCCCCAACCATAATAAAAAAAAATTTCCGATGTAGGATTTTTGCCGTTCGATGGCCATATTTTGGTCCAATTTTCTTAGACTATCAATAATAAAGCTAAAATCATAAAAAAAATAGCATACAAAGCGAGTGTTGCGGAAAAGTTCTCTCAATCAAACCTTAAAAAACTAAGTACATATACAGGGTGTCCGGAAACTGCCGCATACAAGCACCGGATTGTGATTCCTCATGTGATTTCCAGCAAAAAAGTTGTACGAACATACCTCCTCAGCTTAAACCTTTCGCTGCCACAGGCCTTCAAAGATTTTTGAAAAAATCATTTTCTTGCACGACTTAAAGTCTAATATCTCCAAAGCTAGACCAGCTAGAATAGTGAAATAAAATGATTATTACTACCAACAAATTTACCTAAAAAATAAAACTAACCACACTAAAATCAGATCAGAGGTTTGGTTTTTACAGAGCTTTAAAGTCAAATTTGCGTGATTTGACCCAAAACCAATCTTTTTTTCCATCCCAATTTTCTCCAACTTCTGCCAAGCTGAGGTGAATGTACGATTCTTTTAAAAATTGGCGCATAGTCTTACAGTCATATCTTTCTTACATCATTTTAATCTAGCTCCATTACTTCTAAAAGTTTTTATACGTTAAGTGTAGAAAACTAGGGTTAATTTTAGCTCGAATTCAATACAATTCAATTCACACTGCCCCTAAAGATCTGCAATTGGTAAAATCTATTCAAAATATGTCAAAATCGAGCCAAAATTAACCCTAGTTTTCTGCACTTAAGGTACTAAAACTGTTAGAAATAATGGAGCTAGAATAAAATGATGAAACGAAGATATAATCGTAAGACTATGTGCCAATTTTTAAAAGAATCGTACAAGCACCTCACCTTGGCAGGAGTTGGAGAAAATTGGGATGGAAAAAAAGATTGTTTTTGGGTCAAATCACGCAAATTTGACTTTAAAGCTCTGTAAAAACCAAACCTCTTATCCGATTTTAGTGTGGTTAGTTTTATTTTTTAGGTAAATTTGTTGGCAGTAATAATCATTTTATTTCACTATTCTAGCTGGTCTAGCTTTGGAGATATTAGGCTTTAAGTCGTGCAAGAAAATGATTTTTTCAAAAATCTTTAAATGCTTGTGGCAGCGAAAGGGTTAAGCTGAGGGGTATGTTCCACACAATTTTTTTGCTGGAAATCAACTGGGGAATCATAATCCGGTGCGTTTATGCGGCAGTTTCCGGACACCCTGTATACGTAGCAAGGTAAACTAAATAATTGAACAGATCAGAAACGATCTAAAATACTATTCTAAAAACGATCTCCAAATTATTTTTTGCCAAGTCAGAATTATAAACGAAATTTACCGGTCAAAGTACCATTTTCATTATTATCATCAAAAGCTCCACAAAGTTCTGCCGTTAATCTCAGCGATCGATCCACTTGCTTCTCGACTGTGTGTATGATCATACTTTTCATACAGTTCAGTTCGTTCTTGGCGAGGCGGAGTGTGGTTATAGCCAAGTTCTCGCTCCCCATTGTGGAGAATTTTGTGATAAGTGTTTGTTGTTGGTGGTGATAAATTTACTTTTTTTTCGCGATGGCGTGCTGCGGTCGTCTATCGCTTGCTATATTTGTCATAATTGTTGCCTTGACCGTGTACAAGGTCAGAGAGTTATCAAAGCCATTACCGGCGCCCCAGCTGGATTTGAATGAATATTGGGGTCCTGGCAAGAAGGAAGACTACAAAGAAGATGATGCACTGGTTGGAAGTCGTGTTATCTATCCAGATTCGGTAAGTTCACATACATATTGATAACGAGTGCGCTTTTATTAATTTTTATGTGATACTTATCGGGAAATTTATGGGTGAATTGCAGGTGATAGAGACACTGAAAAGACGACTGAATGAAACTTATGAATTCCAAGAACCTCTGGAAGGTGTGGGATTTGAATATGGCTTCAATACGAATTACTTGCAAAAAGTAATTAAATACTGGCGTGACGAGTATTTGCCGAAGTGGAGAGCAAGAGAACTATATTTATGGAAGTGGCCACATTTTACGACTAATATTCAAGGGTAAGATATTGCACCTGTTTCTGGTTTTTTTACTACTGGGCAATGATTTCTGGATTTATGAGATAACATTTATCTAAAATTATTAGCTAACTACATAATATGATTGCGGGGATAACTATTGTTATGCTAACGTTGTGTCTAATATGTACATATGAATGTGACGGCAGTGGAGTTAGTAAGTAATTTAAGCTGTATTATTAAATTTTGATAGAATAGTGAAAAACATAATTTAGAATTGAGGAAATTTTGATAAAGAGTGGAAATGTCTAAATAACGTAATGTTCAGCAGGCTATGGTTAGCCGAAGGACGACTAGTCCCGAAAACTATTTTTTTGCTATAATGGCGCACAATGCAACATTAGTTTTCATTTTCAAACATTGGATTGTCCGATTCCACCCAAAACATTCCAAACTGAAACCGTTTTGGTGGCCCACTCAAGAAGTTGGCTGGAGAGCCCCGAGTGAAGTTGTTCCGCCACTGTCCCATCCGTTCCCCACTCAATAAGCAGTTGTGCAATATATGTACAGGTAATTTTGCATCTTTGAAATCAGTGGCGGATTCAGGATGATTCCTTGGGGAGGGAAATCCACCTATACTGGGTGTCCGGAAACTTCCGTATAAACACACCGGATAGGGATTCCTCATGTAATTTCCATCAAAAAAGTTGTACTGAACATAGCCCCGAATTATTAACCCTTTAGCTGCCACATAGGTATTTAAAGATTTAAAAAAATCATTTTCTTGTACCACTTAAACCTCAACATCTCCAAAGCTAGACTAGCTAGAATAGCAAGATAAGATGAATATTACAGCCAAAAAATTTACCTAAAAAATAAAACTAATCTCACTAAAATCGGATAATAGGTTTGATTTTTACAGAGCTTCAAAGTTAAATTTTTGTGATTTGACACAAAAACAAATTATTTTTCCATCTCAATTTTCTCCAACTTCTGCCAAGGTGAGGTGCTTGTACGATTATTTTAAAAATTGGCGTGTATTCTTGTGATTATATCTTTCTTAAATCATTTTATCCTTGCTCCATTATTTCTAAGTTCAGAAAACTAGGGTTAATTTTGGCTCGATTTTGACACAATATGAATAAATTTTACTAAATTGCAGAACTTTAGGGGCAGTTTGAATTGAATTGAAATATATCTAAAATTAACCCTAGTTTTCTAGACTTGACGCGTATATACCTTGACCTTTGAACAAAATATAATATGACACATTTGTACAAGATAATTTTTTGTTTGCTTTGACATGCAAATATGTATTTCAATAATTTCTTCTGCGGAGATGTGAACGTCGTATGGTTGTGCAGCCATTTTTTAATTCTATGGAGAGTTGAAAATGAGCACTCAGCACTCTCTCTGACTCTCTAGAAATGATTTTCATGGAGAATGCCGGCGAACATGATCCTACATTATATTATGGCGCATTTTCTCAATCTTATGATAAATGGCAGCAAGTTGAGGTTAAGGCATTCGACAAAGCACAGTAGAGTTATTGTTTTGTACTGCGAGTTAATTTAACTTCCTTCTAGCCATGATGAGTTTGTGGAGTTGCATCTTTGTATTTATGTTTTATTTTTTCCAAGAATGAAATCAAACGTTTTTCAAGTATGAAACCAAAAATGAGAAGATACGTTTAGGAGGGGAAATTTCCCTCATTCCCCCCCTTTAATCCGCCACTGTATGAAATGGAACAAAAGGCTCTTAAATTATTAAATTATTATCAATGGAATATAGTGGTGACTTCATATTTTTTCTCTCTTTTCATTCGATATTTTTCTCGGATACAAAGAATTTTTGATTTTGACTGATTTTCATTTTTATATTTATAATTTTTTTTAACGCCTCGTTATAAAAATTTGTTGCGATACGAACAAATTACATAAACTTGAATATTTGAACATGTGTCTCATTATCACATACGGCCTGCGTAAGCACTACTATGTAAAAGAAAAGCAAAAGCAATTTTGGCGCGGTTTCAGGCCTCCTCTATTGTGATAATAAAACGGCCTGCACAAACAATACAATTTGTGATGTGTGTGAAAGCCGTTTTATTAGCACAGCGGAGACTCGTTACTCCCAACTGGGTGGCACCAGAGGATAGTACCAAACAGGATAGCGCAACTTCCATGCAAAATTGACAGGAGTGGTTCGTTTTATGTATTGAACTTGAGCCATATCGTAAATTCACTCATTATACAAGTCAATAATATAATATAAATATTTACTGACACTGACACTCGCCGTTGCGAGATGCAGGCATTCTCGCAGACCCGGTAACATTCTCAATGTACAGATTCAGCTATTTCTCCAAACCCTAATCATTCTGAAGTTTTGTGATTTGGAGAAGCTATTTTAACTTAAAGACCTGCTGTGTTAGTTTTGCATTTTTTTTACTCTTCAAAAAGATTAAAAATGCAAAAAAAAATTTGATTTCATGGATTATTTTTGCTACCCGGCTCTAATGGCGCCGGAGTCAGTCGGAGACGTAGTAGACGAGAGCATCGTTGTAATATTCATTACTAATGAAAAAATACATTGTCATGACTCGGTAAATAATTATTAAAAAAAAATACAATCAAATCCGCATTTAATAGCAAATATGAATGCATCAAGACATGTTTTTTTTGTGCAATTTAAAATGCTGAAATGATCCATAAATCCCATTTGCTCTATGGGTCCGATTCTTAACAGATAATTTTTATTTGGAAAAAAAGTGTTTGCTCTTTTAACAACATTTAATGTCATCCAGTATTTTCTTGTTTAAATTAAAATGTCTGCCATTTATCGGATTGTTTTTTGTAGAGTGTCGACGAACAGTAGATTGTGCTTCGTATTTGAACAGTCCACAAAAACGCAGACACAAATTTCGAGTCTATGCAAATAAAATGTTATAACTTTAGCTTGTAATAAAGTCACTTGGCTTGGTCAAACATAAAATACAAACACACTTGCTTATTGAAATTTATATTAGTACAATAAACGAAGGTATATTTCACTTTTACTGAAATATTGAAGGGGGTGCGAGAAGTACTCTAACTCCCCCACCCCCTCGAATACTTACAGTAAGTTTTGGATAAAAGTCATGTCCCCTAACATTATTCACTATATTTATTCGTTACGTGCATTTTTTTTAAGTAGCCAACGCTTTTTTGTTTCTTTTTCTTGTACTTTATCTTTTGTGGCTGACTATGATTACACTTTGATCCACACAGTTTGATTTTTTTGATTAATTTAATCTAAACATAAATACTATATCACTACTCTAACCCATTTTCGATAAAAATTTGAGTTCATTTTTCATCGCCACTGCTTTTCTTTCTAATCTTATCACAAAACTTAGGAAGAAAAGTGATAAGTCGATGTGTGGACGATAAGAAGGAGTTAACAATTCTTAAACTTAGTTTAATCAGTGTTATCGGTGCATTATTATTATTCGTTAGAGTTAGTTTTGTGCCGAAAATATCGATATATTTTTGTTTAGTCATTCTCCGGATTTCCACTGTTTAATCGAGCTCAGCACATGTTTTCATGTGCCGTACCTCTGCAGTTAAATCCCGTATTGTCGTATAGAACATTATACAGTAAAAGCTCCCGTGGACGGACACTGACGGTTCCAGCATTTTTGTCCGGCCATGGGAGATGTCCGCTTGCGGGAGAGGGTTAAAAAATATTACTTACATTAATTTATACACACTAATTCAAAAGGAACATTGAAAGAATGAAAGTGTTCTTTCTGTGTGCATGTGTTTTAATTCATTTTTGGTTTTCAAACCTCCACAATGTACAAAGCTCAAATGCACGTTTACCAATAAACTGTTCCAAGCTTTCATAGGGAAAACAAGTAGAACAATATTAGGGATATCAAAAACCGGCGAGATGCTTCTTCCAAAGTTGTGTCTTACTGGGCCTATCTACACACGGAACAAGATCAACAACAAAAAACCGGTTTTTATATGAAAAAAATAATGTTTTCTTTGCCTTGCTCCCCACGAATCTCTTCTAAAAAATCCGGTTTTTGTTCTTGTGCCTCGTGTGAACAACCCACTAAGAGTGACCACTTGACCCAGTACGGCATTGTTACTCGAAAGTTCGAGCGTTCCTAATTTCCCCTGAATTAACTCTCAGAGCGTTAAGTAAAGCTTTTTCAAATTGGTAGTTTCGCCTGGTGTAGCCAAAAAACTTCAAAAACAAAACCTAAATGCATTTTTGTGATTGTATCCAGTTTATTCATTAATTATTATTCAGTAAGGTGACTAAAAATTAAATTTGTGTCCGCTTACGGGAGATGATTTTATGACAAATGTATGTAGGAATAGTGTCCGTGTCCGGCCAGTGGAATGGATTTTGTTCTAAAATATGAAGGAAAAAATTGGGACTAAGAAAATTGTCCGGCTACGGGAGATATCCGCCTGCGGGAGCTGTCCGCAAACGGAGATTTCACTGTAGTTCAATATTACATCGATATCGCTTAACGAACTTTGAAGATTTATGTTGTGTTGGATGCGCAATCATGTTTTCTCTAACATGTTTATGAGCAGCTTTTCACAAGAATCTTTCAACAGTTTCAGACTTATAAACCAAAGAAATTGAAAAAACCCCTTCTTTGTGATCCTGCTCAGCATCGAAATTTTGGTGGGAAGTTCCAGATTCGTACTCAAAACCTCAAAAAACATAAGAAACAAAAAAATCTCCTCCACATTTTGCAATCTGAAATCACCTAATGTCTAGTCTAATAGATGGCATAACAAAGTTTGTTATTTTGTAGACAGTTTGCAGTTCTCTATCAGCTTTTGTTCAGTGCGGACGTGAAGAGTCGACTCGGCTCTGGGTTGCGGCGCAATACCGTCAATTGTTCTGCGCACATTAAGTGCATCTACCGGGTTGAGGATTTGCACCGAAGTGGCGAGCACAGGGATGCGTTTGTGGTGCGAGGCAGAGCGTGGAGGCCCGCGGACAATCTGATCAGATGGGATGGATTACTCACCAGAAAATTATAAAAAAATATAATCTAAAAGTCCAAAGCCACATGGCTGGACACAGTTAACATCTAAAAACAAAGGACGATTTTATAATTACAAAAACAAATATAAAATATAATAGCATTGATTGCTAACAAATTATAATAAAAAGTGATAACCTGGCAATACAACCTAATCGGTTAGCCAACCGTTCGATTCAAGGAGCCCCACCTGTGGACTTCTGCGTAGCAGAGGTGACATCAGGATACCAACCCAGCAAAATTTCCGTAAGGTCTATGAAGAAGTAAGACTTAGAAAAGGCTTACTTAGTACTGAACTGTAAGCATTCAGTAAGCTGAAATAGCTTTGCGTAATTATATCTTATTCATATCATTATATAAGACTTACTTCTTAGCAAAATGTAAGTCAAAATATCAAACTCAATTTGCACACACTACTTGAAAGCTCCCAGTTGCCCTATACCTTATATATCAATGAAAGAAAAGTTATTTATAAGGTTTATAATATACTTTACTTAAGACATTTATTATATTCTTATAAAAGCCTTATTAGTAAGTATATAAATGCCATTTCGGGCAGGTGGCATAAGGCAGTTTTCAAATATTTATTTATAACATGCTGTGTGGCTCACTTGGTTGAGTCGCACTCTACGATAATAGTAATCTTGGGGTCCGGAGATCGAATCTCGGCGTGGTCAAAGTACATGTGCGGATAGGAAATATAAACAAATATAAATTAAACAAATGACTGAGTGAATGCACCATCTCCCAGCAAGGAGTTAAAAAAAATACTAATTTCAACCTTTTATTAGTGGATATATTTTAGTTGCCTTAGATTATGCTTGAGATAATACTTAAATAAGAATTATTGTAATTCTTAAATAAGAATTATAGTAATTCTTAAATAAGAATTATTGTAATCCTTAAATAAGAATTATTGTAATCCTTAAATAAGAATTATTGTAATTCTGAAATAAGTCTTATCATCAGGTGTATATACAAGATTTGGAAGCTTGAAAGCTTTAAACCTTACCGCCAATGACATGCCCCATGTTAAGGTAAGCCTTTTAGTAAGGATTTCCTCTAGTAAAAGACTAAGACTTTTTTGAATAATCTCTTATTGAGTAAGTCTTATTCTGTTCGAATATAAGACTTATATAAAACTTTCCGATTTTGCTGGGAAGCCCTTGTTTTGGACAAAGGAGAACGTAGTAGTAGTAGTAGTAGACAGTTTGCAGAAGGGATGCAAGCAAATGATCAAGTTAATAACTTTAGAAAAGCCAACTTAGCTTAGCCAATAATAAATTATGCTAAATTTCTACTCAACTATGAAAGATATGCCTCAAAAGATAAAATTATTCCTATCTTATTATTGGTATAAAAAAACAATTGGCCAATTTTGTTTATTTTTTGTTTGACACAGCTTACGCATTCACTATTTGCACACCCGTTTCGATGATCCACCGAAAGGCAAAAAAGTCTTCCCCGTTCTCCTGTTGCACGGCTGGCCTGGATCCGTCCGCGAATTTTACGAGCTCATTCCGTATTTAGTGGACAATGCTGATAGTAAATATGCATTTGAAATTGTCGTCCCAAGTCTTCCCGGATACGGCTGGTCGCAAGGATCCTCTAAGCCCGGAATGGGAGCCACTGAAATTGCTGTCGTATTTCCAGGGCCGTGGAGAGAAAATCCGGGCCCGGGGGGACAATGATTCCGGGCCCACCTCTTCCATACGATAAAAAATTATGAATCGAAGAAAAATTTTTTTTGACATATCGGTCCTCAAACAAATTGTACAATTGTACAATTATCTCTATAATCCAGCCTCCATTTAATCCGGAACACCTCATAATCCGGCGTCCACACTGAATCGGCTCAGTCTCAGTAATCCGGATGTTTTCTACAACTGAATTCATTCGTGATGCATTTTTACATACTAAACTCACAAAAAACGGGGTTAACTGGATAGTTTAACAGTTTGTGTGTGTGTGTGTTTTTTTTTCATATCCGGCACTATATGAAAGGGTATTTTAACTTTGTCATGAAGTTGGCAACGCACAGAAGGAGGCACTTCCTACTATATAAAGTATATATGTATATTATTGATCAGTGTGACGAGATTTTTTTAGTGTACGCTGTGTATAACGAATGAAATCGGGCCATGGGGGCTGCCCCTGAAAATAAGGTTCTTCTAAGAAAAACTTTTTTCTTTATGAACCAATCTAAACCATATTTCACCCAAATATGTTCCTAGTAATAGTAAAGACTCACTGTGGTAGAAAGCATTTAGTTCTCCCAAGAAAAAATATTGAAAAATTATTGATTCCCTTGTCCCAACAAAATTATTTAGAAAATTTCTATTCTATTGGTGAAGTAAGATTCCAACTTATATTCGAACTTTGATATGAAGAAAGCCTTGAAATTTTCGACAGTCATTCTCAATAGGATAGGATCATTCATAAATATTATTTTTTAATTCGATTTGAAGACTATACGAGTGAAATTGGCTCAAGTGTTCATTTTACAGATCAATAATAAAGGTTGTACTACAGCCAAAATAGAAAGAGTATAATGCAATAAACTGGGCAAATTTACTTATTTTTTTTTCTGGTAGAAGATTTTTCTTAGGAAAAAACTGTGGTCTATTCTGTACCTCAACCGTTACAAAGCTTTTAGCAAAACAAGGCGGATACAGTTCACAGTTCTAACAAATGCTTGAGGAGCTCAAATCTGTAATTTATTAGCACACTCGCAGTGGCCCAGAATGTTGGTCTTTACTCTATAAAATTGACTTTCGAAATGCGCAACGCTACGAATTTAAAGGATTTTTATTTCTTCCTATTTTACCTATTTCAAAAAACCTTAAATTTTTTGTTACCGAGTTGGCGAGTACTGGTAGATAGATAGATTTAAATTAAGATTCAACAATTTAAGTGATCAACATCTGTGTGCTGGTATCTTGAAAACAATTTCATAAGCAGCAGCAGTATGTACACAAAATAAAAATCGCTCAGAAAAGTCCTCCTTGAAAAAAATGACGCTGTACTCCTATTTTAACTTTAAACACAAATATTTCGAAAAACTGTACGCTACTTGATGAAGAAGTCGAAATTTCTTAATTGAAATTTAGTAACGAAACTATCATGTTGATTGAATATGCTGATTCGGGCCCTAGTTCTCAAAATTCAAAAATAGATTAGGCGCCCCAAGCCTAGTGCACAGTATGTTATGAATTGTTGTTAAAACGCTAAAAGCAGTACATATGTATAAGGGTTCTTAGTTAAAGACCTCAAAATAGCAATTTGTATGTAAAAACAAACTAAAGCACAACTTTTGTGTCAAAAACCGGGCCCCCTAAGAAATCCCGGGCCCGGGGGGAATCCCCCCGTTCCTCCCCCCCTCTCTACAGGCCTGCGTATTTCGTAACCTGATGTTACGTCTCGGCTACAAAAAATTCTTCATTCAAGGAGGCGATTGGGGATCAATTATTGGATCAAATATTGCGACATTGTTCCAGGACAATGTTCTCGGCTATCATTCAAACATGTGTACGGCCGGCGGTAGTCCAATTTCTATAATGAAGAAAATTGCAGCAAGTTATCTGCCAATACGTGTCGCTCCGTAAGGATATGAAGACTTCTTTTTTCCAGTATCCGAAAAATTAATGCATGTGATTGAAGAATCGGGATATATGCATATTCAAGCGACGAAACCAGATACGATCGGAACGGCTCTATCGAACAATCCAGTCGGATTGGCGGCGTATATTTTGGAAAAGTTTTCGACCTGGACGAATCCAGAATATAGGAAGTTATCGGATGGTGGTTTAGAGAAGAAGTTCACCTTGGAGGCTCTTTTGGATAACATTATGATTTACTATTTGACAAATTCCATAACAACGTCACAGCGATTGTATGCAGAAACATTGAGTCCTCGAACGATGGCCATGCAGATGGACAGGGTTACAACAAATGTTCCAACAGGATGCGCCCGATTCAAGCATGATTTAATGCATGATTTCGATTGGGTTTTGGAAGATAAATATTTGAATCTGATACACAGCACATACTATAAAAACGGTGGCCATTTTGCTGCTTTTGAACTGCCCAAGGTGTTGTATGATGATTTTATTGTTTTCATTGATAAGGTGGTGCAATTGAATAATTTGTAAAAATGCAATTTCGTAAAATTACTTATAATAAGTTTTTTTTTTTACTAAAAAGGACCCTTTTGTATAAGTTGTGAGTCGGAAAATTATTGCTGGGTATAATATTTTTATTAGCAGATATAGTCGTGGGATTAAGAACTTTTAAATTCATTTTTAAATCCACTTTCATTGACAAATATACGTATGCTTTTTATTAATTTTCGGCGATGTTTTGGTTGTCAGCTTAAAAATTAAAGATTTATTTGTTTCCCTTTACTTTGACATTAAAAACAATTGGCAAATCCTTTTTATTTTTCGTTTAATACAGCTTACGCATTCACTACATACACACACGTTTGGATAATCCACCGAAAGGCAAAAAAGTCTTCCCCGTTCTACTCCTGCACGGATGGCCCGGTTCCATCCGCGAATTTTACGAATTCATTCCGCACCTACTAGGCAACGCCGACAGTAAATACACATTTGAAATTGTGGCCCCATGTCTACCAGGATACGGCTGGTCTGAGGGATCGTCTAAACCAGGAATGGGTGCCGCAGAAGCGGCTGTTATACTCCGTAATTTAATGTTACGTCTCGGCTATAAGAAATTCTTCATTCAAGGCGGCGATTGGGGATCGCTAATTGGATCCAACATTGCCACACTCTTCCCAGACAACGTTCTCGGATATCATTCGAATATGTGTATGGCAAGTTTTTCACTTGCTGCAATTCTTAAAAAGATGGCCGGAAGTTTGCTTCCACTAAATGTTGCTCCGAAGGAATATGAAGATTTCTTTTTCCCATCAACTGAAAAACTTTTGACCGTGATTGAAGAAACCGGCTATATGCATATTCAAGCTACGAAACCTGATACAATCGGAACAGCTCTCTCGAATAATCCAGTCGGTTTGGCAGCGTATATTTTGGAAAAGTTTTCGACCGGGACGAATCTTGAATACAGAAAGCTGCCGGATGGAGGTTTGGAGAAGAAGTTCACACTGGAGACTCTCTTGGATAACATTATGATTTATTATTTGACTAATTCAATCACAACAGCAAATCGATTTTATGCAGAAACATTGAGTTCACGTAACATGGCAATGCGATTGGATCGGGTGCAGACAAATGTTCCAACAGGATGTGCCCGATTTCGACATGATGTGGGACATGAAACTGATTGGGTGTTGAAAGATAAATATTTAAATCTAATACACAGTACATATCATCGAAATGGCGGTCATTTTGCTGCATTGGAAGTTCCGAAAGTGTTATACGATGATTTTATCGTTTTTGTCGACAAGGTGGTGAAAATGAACAATCTGTAAATTATATTTTACAATATAATAATGAATAAATTTTCTAAAGAGTTTGTAAATTTATTTATAACTTTCATATGAAATATCAAGGGCATGTCCTGACTGTCCTTGTGACTAAGTGCGCTTGAATATAATTGGCCGGTTTTTCTAAAATGCTGCATTGTTTCCATAGTTCTTTTTCGTGACCAGCAATTTTTTTGAAAATAAAACAGCAAAAATCCTGTTTAAAAAAAAAACCATTTGATTTTTGGTTTGCAAACTTGTACAATATGCACTCACTTCTAAATTCACAATCCACTTTCTATTTAAAAAATTATTTATATTTTCTTT
Source organism: Microchrysa polita (assembly GCA_949715475.1). Lineage (NCBI taxonomy): Eukaryota > Metazoa > Arthropoda > Insecta > Diptera > Stratiomyidae > Microchrysa > Microchrysa polita. The sequence continues at coordinate 5,245,411 of OX454418.1, read as the reverse complement.
GTCCCAGCTTACGTATCCACTACTTGCATACACGTTTCGATGATCCACCGAAAGGCCAAAAAGTTTTCCCCGTTCTATTGCTGCACGGATGGCCAGGCTCTGTTCGCGAATTTTACGAATTCATTCCGTATTTGGTGGACAATGCCAAAAGCAAATATGCATTTGAAATTGTGGTCCCAAGCCTTCCGGGATACGGCTGGTCGCAAGGATCATCCAAGCAAAGAATGGGTGCAACTGAAATCGCTGTCGTCTTACGTAATCTGATGTTGCGACTGGGCTACACGAAATTTTTCATTCAAGGAGGCGATTGGGGATCATTGATTGGATCAAATATTGCCACACTTTTCCCGGAAAATGTGTTAGGATATCATTCAAATATATGCATGGGCAGCAATTCAGTAACATCGATTCTTAAGAAAGTGGCAGCAAGTTATCTGCCAATAAACGTCGCTCCGAAGGAATACGAGGATTTCTTCTTCCCAATGTCACATAAATTGATGTATATGATCGAAGAAACTGGCTATTTGCATATTCAATCCACAAAACCAGACACGATTGGAACAGCTCTATCGAACAATCCAGTCGGTTTGGCGGCGTATATTTTGGAGAAGTTTTCTACCTGGACAAATGCTGATTACCGAAAATTGCCCGATGGTGGTCTGGAGAAAAAGTACACATTGGAAGCACTCCTGGATAATGTTATGATTTACTATTTGACGAATTCAATAACAACCTCACAGCGATTGTATGCAGAAAGTTTTACTCCTCGCACTTTGGCGATGCAATTAGACCGCGTTCCCACGGTTGTACCTACAGGCTGCGCCCGTTTCAAGCATGATTTAATGCACGAAATTGACTGGGTCTTGGAGGAAAAGTATCCGAATTTGATTCATAGTACGTATCACAAAGACGGTGGCCATTTTGCTGCATTTGAGATTCCGAAAGTGTTGTATGATGATTTCATTGTTTTTATTGATAAGGTGGTGAAATTGAAGAATCTTTAAATCAATAAAGTTTGTGTTAATGGAATGGAGTTTTGTTTGGTACGGGACCTATGCTCGAGGTGACTTTCGATCTCCTTTATTTCTCCTAGGCCGCAACCACACTGTCCGCGGTTCGCCAAACCGCGCGGTATACAAGAACAACGTTGTAGACAACATACGCCTAGCAGAGACAAAGGCGATGGGGGGAATTCAACAAACGTTAGTTGTTTGTTGAACTCCCCCATCGTCTATGTCTATTCCAAGCGTGTGTTATCGACAACTTTGATCCTTTGTAACCCACGGTTTGGCAAACCCTGGACAGTGTGGGCCGTAGTTCGTTGCCCATTGACAGCACAGGAGAATTTTTAGGGTCTGTAAACGATTATTTTTTGGGCAAACGAAAAACAGAAGATAAAGAAAAAAATAAATATCGAAAATTACAGCTGTACGCCCGCACAGTTTTTGTAATTTCTCATTATAGAAGAAGAATCGCAGATGGCAGCATGCTAAACACCACGTAATTTGCCTGAGTGGCGATAGCTGCCGGCTATCTGCTCTGTTTGATGAACGCTCAAGTTCCATTGGTTAAATCTTTAGATATGTGTATACCATGCTGAACTTTTAATTAAAATTGGCCCTCTCTATGCATTTTCCATTCCTAAATCCCAAACCTAAAAATGAATATTATTTATTTTGTTTGCAGTTCTAGTTTCATATTATCTGTAATAAGCACTTGCAGCTGCTCAACAGAAATATTTACCTTTGTGTTTAATCGTTTATGGCGCCTTCAAAAACAGGTTGTGCAAATATGTTATAATCCTGCAGACATCAAGGATTTAAACTTGTTTGTGTCTTTGTGTTTTCTCAACTACCAACATTTTTTATTACGTTTATAAACTATTTTCAACCCAGCTTACGCATCCACTATTTGCACATACACTTTGAAAAATCCCCAAGAGGCAAAAAAGTCTTCCCGATCTTACTTATACACGGATGGCCCGGATCTGTACGAGAATTTTACGAATTAATTCCGTATTTAAGCAATAATACAAATAGCAGCTATGCATTTGAAATTGTTGCACCAAGTTTGCCAGGATACGGCTGGTCACAAGCCTCATCAAAACCCGGATTGGGTACCGGCGAAATTGCCATCATATTTCGGAATCTAATGCTGCGACTCGGTTATGAGAAATTCTTTGTTCAAGGAGGCGATTGGGGTTCGTTGATTGGATCAAACATTGCAACATTGTTCCCGGACAATGTCCTCGGATATCATTCAAATTTGTGTTTCGTTGAAAGAATTCCATTTCCAACAAATCCGATTTCTATTATGAAAAAGCTTGCGGCAAACTATCTGCCAATTAAGGTTGCCCCCGACGGATACGAGGATTTCTTTTTTCCATTATTGAAAAAAGTGCAATTTATGGTTGAAGAATCCGGCTATATGCACATACAAATGACAAAACCCGCTACGATTGGAACAGTTCTGTCGAACAATCCAATCGGCTTGGCGGCATATATTTTGGAAAAGTTTTCGACCTGGACCAACCCAGATTTCAGGAAGCTGCCCGATGGTGGTTTAGAGAAAATTTTTAAATTGGATGCACTTTTAGATAACATAATGATTTACTATTTGACGAATTCAATTGAAACATCACAGCGACTGTATACGGATGCGATTAATTCAAGGACATTGTCTTCGAAATTGGAGCGTGTTCAAACCAATGTACCAACAGGATGTGCACGATTCAAGCATGATGTTGTGCATGAAATTGATTGGATTTTGAAAGATAAATATTTGAATCTCATTCATAGCACATACTACCGGGACGGTGGTCATTTTGCAGCATTTGAACTTCCTAAAGTGTTGTACGAGGATTTTATTGTTTTTGCTGATAAGGTAGTTGAAAGATTGTAATAAATCAAATATAAGACAAGTGGTAAATTTACATTAAATTGAAAATAAATTTTCGAATTGAATTCTTTATCTTGTTTTTCTACTGTTGACACATGGCTGAAAATTTTTTCCAGGATAATATTTTTTTAAGGCCCTAGTCCCCCTTCAAATTATTTTTCAAAAAATAAATACCTCTAATTTTGATTCTGAGCTGTTTCATCAGGCTTTCTAAAAAATGTAAACTATTTAAAGCTTTTCGCATATTAACGAGACCAAGTTCTAATCGCGCGAATAGCACGATGAGTGTATACCCTATACCCATGTACAGACCTAGAAGACATGCAAAACCCAAAATTTTCATTTTCATCTTTTTTGTAGGGGAGGGAGGGTATGGAAGGGTCGGACCTGGTACATCTTTAACATCTTATCAAGGCATCCAACAGCTACCATTTGATACTAATTTGAAGTTCTTCGCGACATTCTATCAAAAGATATGGGTGAATTTAACTTGGTAGGGGTAGGAGTAGCCAGATCTACTTCACTTTCCATCAACTTAAGTAAATGTCCGAATTAGGTATTGATCAAAATTTCAAGTCGATAGCGATATTGTATCGAAAGTTATGGCCGAATTAAAATATCAAACAAATAACAGGCGCGACAATCCAGCATTGGACTAAGGCCGCAGGATGTGTTAGTGACATCCTATTTCCAAGATCTTATCTGCTTTTTGTTGAGGTAATGAGATCAGCATCACGCTCAGCAGTGTTATTTATCCCCATAAATGGGTACTCATTTAACATCTGAGTGAGATCATAGTCCGTCACAAGCTCGTGAGTTCGAAAAACACCATGATCCACGGTGAGATTTGAACTCATGACCCTGTGCACCGAAGGTGCGCGCACTAACCGATAGATCAGCCAGACTATTAAAATATCAAGGAGGGGTAATTTGTATGGGAGGTAGGGGAACCCTTGGTCCGATTTGGCCCATTTTCAATACCGTCCAAGATTTTACCAAAACAAACATCTGACTAAAATTTCGAACCGCTAGCTTCATTATTTCGGTTATCATGCGAACAGACAGACATACGGACAGACAGACAGACAGACATGGCTTATTAGAATCAGGGGCCGACGCTGATCATTTATATTATATACTTTGCCATACCTCCGGAGGCTCCTTTGAGGTGTTACATAATATTGGCGTAACAAAAACAATATATACCGTATACTATCTTATGGGTATAGGGTATAAAAACGAGGCACAAGTTCAAAGATATGTTGAACGCGGGTTCAAGACAGGACAGGATGTCCTATTTTCTATAAAAATTGTGTTCCTGAACAATTTAATCTGTGAAATTTGTATGGAATGTTGGATTATCCTGTCTCCGTCCAAAACCTATTCTTTTTGTCAAACAGATGACTTATCCTCAAGGACGTCAATTGTGTCTAGGGTATTTATTTAATTTCTCACTTTACTTATATTAACATTTATTTATTTCAATATTTTATTTTATTTACAGCATGCGCATTCACTATCTGCACACTCGTTTCGATAGTCCACCAAAAGGCAAAAAAGTTTTTCCCGTTCTCCTCTTGCACGGGTGGCCAGGATCGGTTCGTGAATTTTACGAATTCATTCCATACTTAGTGGACAACGCCGACAGCAAATATGCATTTGAAATTGTCGTACCCAGTTTGCCGGGATACGGCTGGTCACAGGGATCATCAAAGATCGGGCTGGGTGCCACAGAAATGGCTGTCGTATTTCGCAATCTAATGTTACGTCTCGGCTACAAGAAATTCTTCATACAAGGAGGCGATTGGGGCTCACTGATTGGATCAAACATCGCCACCCTTTTCCCGGACAACGTTTTAGGCTATCATTCGAATATGTGTGTAACCGGCCGCACTCCAATTGCGACCATGAAGAAAATAGCTGCAAGCTATCTGCCCTTGAATGTTGCTCCCAAAGAATATGAGGATTTCTTTTTCCCAATGTCACAAAAATTAATGTATCTGATTGAAGAAACCGGATATATGCATATTCAGGCTACAAAGCCAGATACAATTGGCACGGCTCTATCGAATAATCCAGTCGGATTGGCGGCCTATATTTTGGAGAAATTTTCAACTTGGACTAATGTCGACTACAGGAAGTTGCCGGACGGAGGATTGGAGAAAAAGTTCAAAATGGAGGATCTTTTGGATAATATCATGATTTACTATTTGACAAATTCAATAACAACATCACAACGTCTATATGCCGAAACAATGAGCAAAAGAACGATGTCACTGCAAATTGAGAGAGTTCCAACCAATGTTCCGACAGGATGCGCTCGATTCAAGCACGATTTGGCGCATGAAATCGATTGGGTTTTGGAAGATAAATATACGAATCTGATTCATAGTACGTATCATAATGACGGTGGTCATTTTGCTGCATTTGAACTTCCCAAAGTTTTGTATGACGATTTCATTGAGTTCATTGATAAGGTTGTAAAATCATATAGCCTTTAAGTGCATTAACACACGAAATAAATTTTCTATTAAAACTAAATCCTTTTTTCGTCAATAGTGATACCTGAAAATTCACGCTTCCATTTTCATTATTGCTGATTGATATAGTCCATCGTATCGAGAAGTAATCAAATTTTATTACGTTATCGACACTTTCTAGTCAAATCCTTTTCAATATCTCATTTCATTTCTGTCACCTTCCAATGTACATTGTATAAAAAAAGGCTGAAGAAGAATCCACTGAATATTTGAAAGTCATTTATACATCATCGGTCCATAAGACGGCAAACACGTTTAGCTGGAGTTTTTTTTTCCTTAGAATGTCCGCCCTTTATCTTCTCCTATATAAAGTGAATAAAATATCCTTCAACCAAATGACACTGGTACTGATAAGCCACGTATGTATCTTCGACAGTCCCATATTTAAATTCAGATAACTCAATTTTTAATGGAATGCGAGAACGTTACTTTATAATGGCAGATGGGGGGGGATGATAATGTGTGCATGTATGTATGTCATGTGCCGAATTTTGATAAAGGATATTTTGATAGATGTGTAGGGTAAAATGTCTTTCAAAGTGTTGTTCAACGATCGCCGTCGTTACATGTGCGGTGAATTTAATGGAAATTCATAGTATGTATTATAGGTATAAATATTTATTATTATTTTAGTTATTTTCCTCAAATCAGGAAATTTGAGAGACTTTTAATTTTTCAAAAATTCGTAAGTTCCGGAAATTCAAGTTCCATAATGTACATTTATATTCTGAATCAAGTTCCGAGCACTTGAGTTTCAAAATCGAAAATATTCAACATCCTAATCGAAAGCATACATGCCGGGTTTCAAAATCCATTTTCTTTCGATTCTTTCTATTTTCAAATCGTCGACAACCAACAACTTTCGCTTCGTAAATCATGTACATCTTTTTCATAGTGCCAGGCTGTATACAACAGGAAAAAAGAAGAAGTTATAGACCATTCGAGTAGATGGACTACATTTTACTGGTCGTTTTCCACCAAACTCCACCAACCATCCTGCCAAAGTTCAAAAACGTACGTACTACGTATCGTCCATGCTCCGGCCAAATGTATGTATGGATGGTGTGTAGTGTAGGCATAAATAAATTCGTCCTTCGTTCACCGGGTGAAAGTGAAAGCGGTACCTATACTGGAATAAGGAATTCACTTTTCTGTATATGTATACTATCGTCCTGTCTCCATTCGAGATACTTTCAATCTATTAAGCCTGTGTAGCTCCACGGCCATATAAAATGTGTGTAGTATACAGGCCGTCATAAGGGAGGCAAATACGGGAGAGTACAGTAGTGAGGTAAACATGTACATTTATTCGTTTGCCCGCTCCTTCTTATGTGCCGTACTTCTATTTGATGTTTTTCGCTTGAAAATTGAATCTTCGAATTTCGTTGAGCTCCCACCATGTCCGGTTCATCTGATGTTTTATTCATGCAAGTGTCGGATCTAAACGGAGATGACATCTTCACGACCATTCTTGCGAACAGCAGCGAATGGTTCGATTTAGTTGGACTAGTGGAGGAGTATATTCTCGTGTAAGCCTGTTCGGGAAAGTTGTATCGGAGACTTAAGACTGTTTTCCTGAATATAGTCAAAAATGTGTATATTCAGGGGTTTTACTATAGAAAGGGAGGTGGTTATTTTTTCAATTTAAAGGATTACTTGTATATTGTAGGTACCTAAAAGCATATTCACTTAAGTAGTCTATTGTAAGCAAATTGATTTAAAATTGTATGAACTTTCAACGGGCCTGCGGACTCTAGCCCTAAGTTGTTTTGATTGCCAAACGTTCGCGAGTGGACCTGAACTTATCTCCAGGTGGTTAGTCGGGCCTGTTTATGCCGTTAAACACTTAACTGTTTCTGATACGAATTTACCATGGTGCTTGGGTATAAACACCATTATTGCTCCTCTTCTTCTGAGATTGGCATTAAACAACATTAAGGGAAATTTCCCTTAGGGGAAAAATCTTAGATCATGTATATGTCTACGTTATTGCTTACAAAATAATCCACATTGCATCAGCCGTTATCTTGTCACTACAGACGCCCAAAAATCCTTTCAAACCAATTACATACAGTACCCCATATACCGACTTTCGAACGACAACCATAATGCCCATTCTCAGTTTCCTTACAGAAGTGTCCTTTTTGGTGGTCCTTTGAAAACCCATAATGGGCTTGTGCTGATTTTAAAGGGCTGAACTCACCGAATACTGTATTTTGATATGCATATCGACTATAATGCATTCCCAAAGAAAAAGGGACTTTTTTTGTCCAAGGACATCTTTCTCATAACAAGTGCCGACACCAAAAAAAATAAGGATCGCACCATCCGAGTTTCATCCAAATCGCTCCACAGGGGGACCCAAGAGAACCAATTGAAAGATAACTTTTCATTCGCTTTAACGGTGAATTTACCGCTACTCCCGCAACTCATAAGTGATTGTCAATTCTTTATAAGGGCGATCAAAGGAAAATGTATACCAAATTTAGCAATGACCAAACCACTGAAAGGTTGATTTGAAGCTTCGTTAGGTTTTCGCTATGTTTTACAATGTCACATTTTATCACGGAACAACCTAGCGTACACATCCTAATTTCCTTAAAATAATCACACGTGTTTTACTATGTTCCAAATAATTATCACCAAGCTAAAACAAAAATTGTTTTCGACACTAATAAAAGAAAAAGAAATAAATATATGTTGCTGTGGGGACTCGAACACATTGCCCTACGCATCAAACCGGGCGGATACCCAACCAGGCTACATCGACTACAGATTGGCCCGATATATCTAGCAATCATCACATGATCATGTTCGAACATTTTGCAGACGTACGTACTGTACGGATACAACCACTGTTACGTACTGTTTCATTTCAACATTCAACGTTCAGTGGCTGTACAACCACTGTCAACGTCCCACAATGTTCCGAACACAGAATATCATTCTTCCGTTGCCCAGAAGCTCTTCGACTAACGATGACGACGACGACAATGACAATGATAATTATGTTCTGACCATGGTTCGAACCCCCCCTGGGACATCAGTTTTTTTTTCTTTTTATTTAAATATTTTGAAACCGGTCACATACAGGGCCTCAAGTATCACCTCTCGAACGACACCCATAATGCCCATACTTTGTTTCCTATGTTAGAAAAATGTCCTTTTTGGTGGTAATACCCTTTAACAAAATACAAAATCAACTTGTCGTGATTTTACAAGACTCGTCGCAACGGATTCTGTATTTTGATATCCATATCCTTATACATAGCGTCTATAATGCATTCCCACAGAAAAAAGGACATTTTGTGTCCAATGACATCTTGCTCATAAGAAGTGCTGGCACCAATATATTAAGGATCGCACCACTTAACTTCCATTCGAGTTTCGTCGACATCGGTCCACGGAGAGAGCGAGGAGAACCAATTGAAGGATGAATTTCAGTTTGCTTCAATGGCGAATTTACCGCTATTCCCGCAACTTATCGAAATCGTGATTGTTGATTCTGAGTCAGAGCGATCAAAGGATAATGTATACCAAATTTGGTGAAGATCGAACTACGGGAAGGTCGATTTTAAGCGTCAAACGTTTTCGTTACAGTTTTTCGTGACGCTTTTTCACGGAACGACACCCAGTATTTCTCAGGTAGCCTCCGCAAAGACATATACATGTCAAAAGTGTACGTGTAAGTGTAATTCAATGAGTCTTTTTAGGTAGGTCAACCAGGACTTGTTTTTTTCTTCTTCCTAGATTATATGTTTTTTATAACCCAATAATAAAGCAACAACAACGCATTGGTCTCGGCGATGACACGATCCAATATAGAGCTGCCTGTAGAAATAGGCTGAGACATTACCGCCAGAACGAGAGATGCGCCTAAACCGCAGGCCGAGCGGTGCGAAACCATGGAGCGGTATAAAGAACGAGGCAAGGAAGAAGAAAGATTGGGCAACAGTCAACGTTTTTCAACGTTTTCTAACATTTTCATTTGTGACACTATCCTAATTAAGAATTTCTTGCGAATTTTTGTCTCAACTTTCGGCAGTAATTTAGTAATGCTGCTAAACTTTTGAGAAATTTTGAAATCAAATTTTCAATTCAGTAATTTTATAACGGTACATACTTTCAAATTTGCAAATTTGAAAAAAGTTACTTGACTTTACTGGCTTTCTAACGCAATGACGGATCCAATGAAACTCGCTCGTCTTAATATCCATTGATCTTTCCGCATCGAATGAGTTCGTGAAGAAATTCAATTTATGGTGTTTTTTGAACTCAATTTCAAAATTACCTAATATACCGTTAGAAAGTCAACAAGTTGAGGCAACTTTTGTCAGCTTTTTCAACTTTTGATTTGACAGTTCAAAGTACCGTTATAAAATTATCATTTAAAATTTAAATGCAAAATCAATTTCGAAATCTCTGTGAAGTTTAAATATCGATATTTTGGCAGTGACGTTTAAATTTGAGATTGCGAAAAGTCGGTTTATGTGGAATTTTATGTAGTTTCATAAACTGTCAAATCTTGGATTATTTTTTAGGAGTGGCAATCACAAGTGGCAATTTACCAATTATGATGATAGAGTTTTTACAAATTGTCCTATCGACCCTTCCAATATTGTCCCCTCGATTCCGTACACCCTATATACAAGGACAGGAAAGGAATTGCCAGTAATAACCTCCTCCAGTCTAATCCTTGAAATAGTTTGGTGTCTTAACCGTTTCACATCATCGTTTCCGTCTTTCAAGGAATTGAAAGTGAGGTAAAGGTGGCCAATTTACTTTAGCTCGGTTGCGAGTGGAATCATAAATTCAAATCGACATTTTGATTAGGTATACATTATGTAGTATACTCAATTTGTTTTGATTCATAAATTCAGAATCTGCTTCGTCACTTTATCTATTAGATCCATTACAAACGCTTCATACAATATTTGGCTGATAAGATAAGTATTCCCTAGTAACTTGTAGGCATGAATTCAATGCCAAAGTGTATTTTTAGAAAATTCGGTTATCTATTATGTTTATTTGGTTATGCAATACTTTGAAGATTTTTTATTGTTTCATAATATTTGGGAAAATTTCATGTCAACCTGTACATTTCCGTGAATATAAATTAACTTCGCCGATTAATAGCTTTGTGAATTACCTATTTGATAAATTTAATTTCACATTCGAAAAAAAGTACCTAGTCATCTTGACTAATATATAAGGCGTCGCGGCGTAACTTCTTTCGCTCTAGTATTTATTTACTAAGATTTTCCTAATCACGATAAACGAATCTCTTTAAAGTTTAGCAATCTTCTGACCTATTGAAGAAATAATCAAATCTTTCTCAAAAATCAGAGAAAACCAACATCTTATAGCGACGACTATTCATTCTATCGAGTTGAAAACTCGTACACGAAATGTTAAAGAAATTGAAAAGTTGGAAAAGAGAAAATTAATCCGGACAAGGGAATCATCAAATCAGTGGTAGCGATAGTAGTAGTGTACTGAATTTTTGACCATAGCTATATGTTCTTACATATCCACATAGGCATAATAAAGTCCTGCTACAAATGCCACCCTATCGAATCGGATTCTATTCGTATCATGTACTTCACTAAACGAACTTTGTACTGGACATCTAAAAAGCAGGATTTAAACTGATGGCAAACGGAGGATTTGCAATGATATGTATGTACGTAGTACATATACATTCCAAACGTATACACAATCGGGAGTAGGCATATAGACGAATGAATTGGAACATGCTTTCTTGAAAGTCCTTGTCAAAATTCAGGACACGATGAAAGTTCTAATTTAAAGCAAAGGGTGTGGGATGGACGTCAATATGAGGGGGCCCTCTAACAAATGCTACACACTCTTTAGTTTTTTTTTCTGGCAGACTCGACTCCCTTTGAAATGGCAACGTGTGGTGAATTTGTACAGGAGATTGTGGGAAGTCATCATAATATTAACCTTATGTTTTTTAATATGTAAGTACATACGAGTATATAATGTAAATTAAATACTAAAGAATATCAAGGTGAACCTCTCAACTGCATTTATGTACTTACCTAAACAAATTTAAATTTGGGATTTTAATAACGGTCATCCTAATCCTGTTCTCAAAGGACTTCCACCTACTCCCTTGATCTGAAGTACCTACAGAAAAAGAAATAAAAAAAAACTTGGAAAGCTTAGACTTGTTGAGTCAGGAGATTTTTGAACTGAAACTTCATCATCCTAACATGTTTCACCAAGAAGAGCCAGAAAAAAATGTAAAAGGAACATAAGACGAAAATTCTTTTCACTCTTGAAGTGATCTTAATCAGAGAGGACTGGTGCACAATTTAAAAGATAGATAAGTAGGGAAAGAGAGCGAGAGTTCAGAATTGTGCGTGTAGTGTACACGAGAGATTTGAAGCTAGAACCCACTGGAATTTGTAACGTGATGTTTCGACTTCGAACAGACTTCCATTCTAAATTAGGCAGCTCAGGCTTTACATTCAATTTGTACGGCCATGAAACACAATATGAAATCAATGAAAACGAAAGACTTTGTATTTTGACCAGTAAATATGAGGCTTCACGTTTAAAAAAAAAAAATATTTCGAAGACAATTTTTCTTCAAGTTGATTTCACTCATTTGTGTGCGCTTCATCAATAAATGGGTCACACTTTGCAGAAAATTCTGAAAAATTTACCACACCGTTTAGCTGAATCAATTGTAAATTTATGGCACGGTCAAATTTTATCATGATATTGGATTAGGGTAAATCTTGATATATACAGCAAGTCTCCAAAATCAATGGGCTCATCTTCGAAGCACATGGTCGCGGGTTCGAGTCCCACGGTGAGCGGATTCAGTTGATAGTTGATGGTGAACTCTCGACTCAGTTGTTAAACGAGTAGGTACCTATACGGATTAAGGTTAAGTTCTAAAAGGGACTTTGAACCCAAGGTCAAATTTGAACTGTATTAATTCATGAACACGATTAGACGATTACATCAAGATTCCGTCAGAATGTGCTTCATTCAATCCACTATTGTGATCTGATAATATTTCAATACATACCTACAAAGTAAAATTTTACGGCATTATCTGTTAAAAGTTTGCTTATCTTTCTTCATAGAAAAATTGTTGGGTAGGTCCAAGCTAAGTTAAAAATAATGCACAATCAGTAATTTGTACAAAGTGCGTGGTTAGAGTCGAAGAAAATAATTTGTTCGAGTTCTTGGTGAATGAGGTGCTAAGCGCAGTTTGAAGACAAAAATAACCACAATGACATTCTCAGCGTTACGTTTACTATTTTGTGTTGCTCTAATCTCAATATGCTCCAACACGGTAGAGTCAGCACGCATTCTTGCACTGTTTCCATCATTCGGAAAATCACATTTAATTATTCAAATGGAAGTGATCAAAACCGTTATGAACCGCGGTCACGACATTACCGTGGTAACAACTCTTCCACTCAGCGATAAAAATCCTTCGTATCGACATGTTAAGTTGCCCGAAATCCCAATTGACCCTGATATCGTGAATTCAATGATTGACAAGCCGACAGGTGTAATAGAACAATTCGCTGATGCAATCGGTATGATTGGTCATGTAATGAATGCAACGGAAACAACAATGAAAAACCTATGGAAAAGTGGCATTATGGAGGAGTCGTTTGATCTTGTTATTTTTGGTGTATTTGTCAATGAATACTTTATGGGGGTTGCGGCACATTTTAAATGTCCACTTGTGGTCATTGATACACATAAGCCGTTCATTTTGGCAAATGCTATGATTGGCAATCCAGCCGAAGTTTCCTATGTTCCAACGGCCGTGTCGTCTGATGTTCAACCATTAACGTTCGTTGGAAGAGTTAGAAATGCTGTGGTCCATGGACTTGAATGGATCTTCACGCAAATTTTCTTAAGAAGTTTGACGAATTCGTACGAGTAAGTAAAAATTAGAAAATTTGTGATGGAAGCTTCAGCCATTTCAAAACTGGTTTCAATTGTTTTTATTTTAGAAAATTCTTTCCATTGGATAAGTACCCGCCATTTGCAGAAGTGCTAAGGAACGTATCCATTATCCTACACACAAGTCACTTTAGCGAAGGAACTATTCGTCCAGAGGTTCCAGCTCTGATTCAAATTGGGGGAATTCAAGCTAAACCTAAACCAGATCCTCTGCCAGAGGTAAGAAAGACATTATTCGTGCTTCTTAATAAACTGCAATTGACGGTTCTTTAAAAATATTTAAACTTGCTCTTTTTTTTAAACTCTAGGATCTGCAGAAAATCATGGACGGAGCATCTAAACATGGTGTGGTCTATTTCAGCTTGGGAAGCAACGTAAAAAGTGCTGATCGCAATCCGGAGATAATGAAGAAAATCTATAATGTCCTTGCTAAATTAAAGCAAACCGTCATTTGGAAATGGGAAAGTGACTCGTTACCTGGCAACGCGTCAAACATCGTTTTTAAAAAATGGCTTCCGCAGGACGACATTTTGGCTCATCCCAATCTTCGTCTGTTTGTTACACATTGTGGTCTGGGCAGTGTTGTCGAAAGTAAATTTCATGGCGTACCAATTCTAGCGATGCCTTTTTTCGGCGATCAGCATGGAAATTCGAACGGGGTGGTTGATGCTGGATTCGGACTAAAAGTTGATTATCATACGTTGACGGAAGAGTCTTTTGAAAGTTCATTGAAGGAGGTTTTGGAAAATCCTAAATATCGAAATAATATTAAGGCATTTTCAAAACTGTATCGTGATCGACCGATGGGTATACGAGAGACGACTGCATATTGGATTGAGTATGTGATCCGTCATCGCGGGGCAAAACACTTGCAAAGTCCTGCCGTGCATATGAATGGTATTGAGTATTATGGGATTGATGTAATGGGCTTTCTGCTGGCTGTTGTATATGTCAGCTATAAACTTATAGCTTTCTGCTTGTGTAAAGTATTGTGCAGATGTTGTTCTAAGGCTAGAAGTACAAGCGGAAAACGAAAGAGTGATTAGCTTTAATTAGCTAGGAAGATAGTAAAATTAATTAAATGTTTTCTGTTGTGATATATAGCAATAAAAAATATAGTTAAACCATTATAAGGCTAAATATTTTTCGACTTTAGAATATTTTTACTCAAACGATATTTTAGTAACTCTCGATAATCTAATGAGTACCAATGACATTTCGTTAGTCATATAGTGTGTGCCGTAAGACAATATTTCCTTTGGCGCTATAATTAGAAAACTCTGAACTGTATCGTGATGGTGAGGCTATGCGGTCATATGTGGGCGTGTGGTCACAATCGCGAACTTCAGAGTGTAAACAAAGGTAGACATTCCTCTCGAACTAAGAATTCTAATGTCCTACACAGGTGGGTCGCTAATCCTCTAAGAAGAAGAAGATTATCTAGTGTAACAGTGCACGACTTAGTTGGTTGGTTGGTAAAAGTGGTGGCTTAGGCAGAGGCTAACCAAAAGCCCAATAAGCGCACTAAGCGGCGTTGTGAAACCACAAACTCCGTGAAGTCTAACTAGTGTATATGATGCAGATTAGGTAATGAATTTAGGAGTGGGTGGTGCCTTGAACCAGACAGTGTTATTTAGGAAGTACAGCAGCTCCCCTACTTTCACAATTACCGTATCGTCCAAGCCTCCCAGAAAAGCCCAACCGAGCGTCCTATTCCGGGTTCTGACAAGACGCGGGCATTCACACAGAAAGTGAATCAGGATTTAACTCTCATTTACATTACCGCAGCTACGGCAATGCGCGTTGTAGGGGATGCCCAGCCTGGCAGCGTGGAGCCCCATTGGCCAGTTCCCCGTGATAACAGAAGTAAGCTTGGCGATATCTCTACGCGGTTGGTCAGAATCTCAGACGTTCTTTTCCAGTCGTAGGAGGGCCACATCTTCCTTGATATAATGCAAGTCCTCAGATTTCGCCAGTTGGAATTAGCCGCCCTTATATAGTGGGTGGAGATCTTACTCTTAACAACTGCCACCGGGACGCAAATACCATCCGCATGAGAGCTGTCAAGAGTGGCTCCCATTTTGGCTAGTTCGTCAGCCATCTCGTTACCCTCTATGTTCCTGTGTCCGGGTACCCAGAGTAGGGTGATTCTTTGTCGTGTGCCAAGGCCTGTTAATGCTTCCTCACATACTTCAACAATCTTGGAGGTCGTCTTAACCGATTGTAAAGCCATGATAGCAGCCTGACTATCTGAGCAGATGGCGATATTCTGGTTATTTTGTATGTCCCTGAGAGCATGACAGGCCTTCATGATTGCAATTCTGCTTGAAAAATGCTGGCATGGTCAAGAAGACGGTAATATTCAGAGATACTTAGTGATCCACAGCAAATTCCTGGACCCACGCCACAATCCATTTTAGACCCATCGGTGAAGAATTTGATGTCAAAATTCTTGACCACCTCTAGTTGGGAATTTGACATCAAAGCTCTTCCCAAAGCTTAGTTTGGGCACTTTAGGATGCGTTACAGCGTTGCGTACTTCTTGTGGCAGTGGCCTAGCACTCCAGCAGCTTAATGCTTTGAGCCTGACTGCAGCACATGCTGCCAGTTGGTTGATAAAAAGTATGGGTAGAAGATGCAGGATTACATTCAGCTCATCCCTCGGGCATGTTCGCATGCCCCCTGTGATGCTAAGGCAAGCCGATCTCTGCACTCTACCAAGTTTTGTCACATTGTAGCCTTTACTGAGCGCTGGCCACCAGACGAGTGACCCAATATGTTAGGATGGGTCGTATCACCGCCGTACACGAGTTATTTCGCTATTATTGCTGGCTGTAAGTAATTCTGCACTAAAATTACATAAACAGTGAGCAAAGCATCTGGCAAAATGAAGCTAGTATATTTATTGTCGAGCTAATCAGCTCTTGTCGGTTCAGAATCCACATTCACACGTTCCAGACTGAATTAGGTAACAAATTAAACAAATTCATTAGCAACCTTAAACTTCATGATAAGATTTTTCTAAATATTTAGATGTAATGCTGAATAGTAAAATAGTATAGTACTACGTCTTATCTTCCACTATGTTATCACTTTGTCGTCAATTGTCAGCATTCAATTGCGATACTTTTTTGGGTACGCCAAAAATATTATGCCATAATATTCGCAGTGCTCAGCATCAGTAGTCTCCGCACTTCGCTAGCGTCAAGTTAAGTCGATACACTCGTGTTGCGGTAGCTGAACTCAATTAAGTATTATTTAGTGAAGAAGAATAGGCCGTCGGTTGTGACAATATGATAGCGGTTCGTGCTTTATTCTGTGCGACACTGCTATTTGCATTATGTTTCGAAGCCGCAAATTCCGCTCGCGTACTTGCCCTCTTCCCTACATTCGGCAAATCGCATTTAATTATTCAAATGGAAGTGATCAAGACAATAATGGACAAAGGTCATGATATCACCATAGTAACAACTCAACCGCTGAGCAATAAAAATGCCACGTATCGTCATGTCAAGCTACCGGAGGCTCCTTTTGATAGTGCCCTTATGAATGCTATGATTGACTCGCCCAAGGATATAATTGGTCAGATTCGTGATCTTTCGTATACGCTAACAGCCGCGATGAGCTCACAAGAAACGGCAATGGCCGACTTATGGAAAAGTGGCATTATGGAAGAGTCCTTTGATCTAGTCGTGTTTGGTGCATTCCTCAATGAACACTTTATGGGCGTAGCGGCTCATTTTAAATGTCCAATTGTCGTGATAGATACGCACAAACCATTTGTCGTTACAAACGCTATGATCGGAACTCCTACGGAATTATCCTATGTTCCGACAGCAATGATGCCGAATAGTCAACCTATGAGGTTTTTGCAAAGAGTACAAAATTTCCTTTTTTATGCAGGCGAATTGGTGTTTGGTCATGTACTCATGAGCAAATTAACGACTGTATATGAGTGAGTGTCAATGAAATTATAATTGATGTATTTATTTATCAAGGTCAATCATTTTATTTAAAGAAAACATTTCCCGCTCGACAAATACCCACCTTTTACGGATGTTTTGAAAAACACATCACTTATTTTGCACACAAGTCACTTTAGTGAGGGAACAATTCGTCCACTACCACCAGCATTTATTCAGATTGGTGGGATTCAAGCCAAGCCAACTCCTGATCCTTTGCCCGAGGTAAGATATAATTAGCTTTTACATATTAAACATCCCAAAAAAATTCGAAAGAATTTTGTCTGTATCAATTTTGATCCAAGCCTAATGTACTTATGTACTACATTCTCGTACACGAAACACGAAGTATGGATATCTCGTTTTTAATATGTACGTACAGGGTGGCTCACAAAAAATTTAATTATTTTTAAAATCATGAAAATTCGTTAATATGTGTAGAAATTGAAATCATAATTGTAATATTATGATAAAAATATTCGGTACAAGTAAGCACAGACGATTTAATCTATTCACGGACGGATCCCTTCAGTCTTAACTCATGGTCATGATTCCAAAAACCTTAAAGGAAAACCTTGAAGAGAAATACATATTCTTTTATTTTTCAATCCGTTAAGGTCGATCAACGATTTTAAGTAATCAGTTACAGTCGCAGTCATTTTCCATACATATATATAATTTGTATACAAATTGACAGATTGTCAGTTAATTGATTAACTGACCCTGTTTACAGAAATTTCAAAAAATTGAAAAATAAACCCAGTTTTGTTTCTAGTTTAGAATAAGGAGAGGGTCCTTGCTACGAATGGTTAAGTGTTGGTGCAACCTCTTGCTACAATCAGTTACGTGTTGTGTCTCCTATACAGGGTGTCCCATTCATGGTGGAGAATATTTTAATGGTAGGTAGTGTGGCTCATTTGGAGAAAATTAATGTGCAACGGGACCCCTCTATTTTAAACCGTTATAATGTTATAGCATTTTTTGTCAAAATGCCCGACTTGCTGAACTAAATCAAAATTTGCCACACCACCAATCATTTCATCCGAGATATGACTTCACTTTCTGAAACTACATAAAATTTCCTATAAAACCTCGTCCGTTACGAAGTTGCTCGTATCTTCCGAGATACACCCGTTCAAACTTTAAAGAAATTGTAAAATTAGTTTTTTCATAAAAAATTCAAATAATAAAATCGTATGCAATTAAAAAATTCTTTAAAGTTTGAACGGGTGGATCTCGGAAGATACGAGCAACTTCGTAACGGGCAAGGTGTCATTTTATTGAAAATTTTATATAGTTTCAGAAAGTGGAATCAAATATCGGATGAAATGTTTGGTGGTGTGGCAAATTTTGATTTAGTTCAGCAAGTCGGGCATTTTGACAAAAATGCTATAACATTGTAACGGTTAAAAATAGAGGGGACCCGTTGTACATTAATTTTCTCCAAATGAGCCACACTACCTACCATTAAAATATTCTCCACCATGAATGGGACACCCTGTATAAAACCAAAATCAATTTATTGTCAGGAAACTTTTGAGATTTTCTTACGGAAACTCTGTTCGATATTTGTATTGTGATCATGCAAATTAGGCAGGTGTGCCCTCCCAATTTTGACCGGGTTACGTATAGAACAGTAGATTAGATTTGGTCACGTCTAGCACGGGAGCAGTTTCTAAGAATTTTTCTGACAATTAGTTTAACTCCATGAAAAGGAAAAGGACTTTATTTTTTTCAAATTTGGGATAAGGATTAATCCAATTAGGAAATGGGTACACTAAATAATTGCAATTTTTCGCCAATAGGCGACTGGAGGTGGGAGCTTACGTTTAAGTGGATAGTGTGCTTTGCAGACTGCCAGAGACCTGGTGAAATTATGAGTATTGTAGTTTTTTTTAGGAATACCCTATCGACTAAAACAAGATTCTCACTCTAATAAGGAATAATGAAACATATAATCATCATTAATTGGGGCACGACAGCCCGACGTTGGGCTTTTGCTAGCTTATAACAAACATATCATACCGCTACGGAATATAGAGAATGATACTTGAGCTGAAATATACTTACTTGTTTTGAATGTTTATGGTTATCTTAAAAAGAAATTCTTAAATAAGAGTTTTCGAAATTTTGATATTTATAAAAACAACGTCCGTTTTTTTGTGCCACCCTATACATGACATACGCGCAGATTGATTGATTTATTTTACTGCTTAGCAACGCGTGTGTATGGATGATATTGATATGATAATGATTCATATAGTATTTACACAGTTATCTCAATAAACTTTTGTTTTAAATTAAATTTGTAGTACGGTAGATAATGAATATAGTAGAAAACATGAAATTTAAATCAATATGAACACATAATATATTTTTTTTCCCGTTTAAAGGACATACAAAAAATTATGGACGCATCATCGGAGCACGGCGTTATCTACTTCAGTTTGGGAACTAACGTTTACAGCGCTGACCGTAAACCTGAAACAATGAATCAAATTTATAAGGTCATGGCCAGCTTAAAACAAACCGTTATCTGGAAATGGGAAAGTGATAAGGTACCTGGTACCGCCTCAAACATAGTCTTTAGAAAATGGCTACCGCAAGACGATATTTTGGCTCATCCCAACCTTCGACTCTTCATTACGCATTGCGGTCTGGGCAGTGTTGTTGAGAGCAAATATCATGGTGTACCCATATTGGCAATGCCTTTCTTTGGCGATCAACATGGTAATGCTGAAGGAATGGTTAAGGCTGGATTTGGTTTACAAGTGGACTATCACTCACTGACTGAAGATGAGTTTAAAAATGCAATCGTGGAGGTTTTGAATAATCCAATCTATCGTAATAATATAAAGAGATTTTCGAAATTGTATCGTGATAGACCTATGGGTATTCGCGAAACGACTGCCTATTGGCTTGAATATGTAATTCGTCATCGCGGAGCGAAACATATACAAAGCCCGGCCGTTCATATGAGTGTGATTGCATATCATGGGTGGGATGTGATGGCTTTTATAATAGGCGTTTTGTATTTGATTTATAAAATTTTAGCAATTTTTATATGTAAATGTTTGTGCAGGTGTAGATCAAAATCTAAGAAAAATAGTGGTAAGCGTAAGCATGATTAGAACAATTTTATAAATATACGTAATTAAGTCAAATGTATATGTAACTGTGAAAACCAAAGAGAATAATTGATTGTGAAAACAAATTATAGAATTTTTTTCAATTCTATTTTATTCGGTTATTCCCGCGGAAGTTGATCTAGCTCTTAATTATTATTATTTGCCTCGCATGATAAAATTAAAATTAATTTTATTAAAATGTAATTATGAAGCTAAAATGTAAAACATTGCTCAAAATTAATGCTGAAATGAATTGAGTTATACTTATACCTAGCTAATGTTTGGTCCATCTATATAACTGAATTCATTTATGGGATAATTTTGTTCAATTCGTTAAGATTCACCGAGCAACGCGCAAATGTTTAGCTGGACCGTAGGAAAAGGTGTATTAAATTTTACCGTTATATGCATGATGCAAATCTAATTTGATAAATCACTTATGTTTTACTCATCCTTTGCGTGTGATTCCGATGAAATTGTGCTCAATTGTAGACAGAACTCTTATGGATAGTTCAGCGAAACTTTTGCGTGTAGCTCGACGAACTCCGAACTCCTTGTTTGAATACATACACTCAGAGAAATATTCACTCATATTGAACGAAATATATTTAATTCAAACGATTTGCCCTTTTGATTTGGCTCCACAAGCATATGCGTTTAATTCTAACGAGTGGCGTTTCTTTCAAAAGCATAATGAGTTGTAAAAAGGCGTTTGAATTAAAAGAATTTGCGTTTACCTGAAAAGAAGGAGCCAGTCGATTTAAACGTATTCTTTATTGAAATAAACACTTATTCATTGATTGTAAACGGGTAACGTATTTTGAATAAATGAAAGGCAATTGTATCAAACGTCTTCGTTTTTATATTGAACATTTTTGTTATTTAAATTAAACGAAGCATTCTTTTTAATGAAACGATATGTATTTCGAAAGTAACATATCCCGTTTTCATTTCATAAAAATTACCCCATTCAAAATAATTGAGTTTTACATGGACTTAAAAGCAAACTCTGCTGAAATAAAATAATACATTCCGTTTGATTGTCCATTCTCCATTCGATTAGATACTCACTGTTACCTGGGTTGACAAATCAATAAATAATAAAACTTATGAAAACTTCAGGAAAACACTTTATTTTTTATTTATGTCTAATTTAAATATGATTAACACATAACACTTTTATTTTAACACCCGCTAAACTTAAATTGCACGTGTGGAAGCGTCCATTCCTCCAGATGAATGCAAAAGTAAATTATCGAAAACACTCTTAACATCGACGAAGATTCTAATACGCGTTTGTTGTTAGACACTACACATTTGTTTGGAATGAACATGAACACGCGAGACTCATCGGACCGGCCGGAAGTATTTAACTACCTGTTGTGCTACGTTGAAACAAATGACATTTTGGCATCGCGTCCTTTAGGTATGTGTATTTGTTACGTAAAGGAATGTATACACATTACTATGTAATGCGGAATCTTTTGATTTAAACGACCGTCGTTTGCGGTTTGGCTGCTCTTTTGTTTTAAAAGAAATTCTCTTAGCGTAAATAAGAATTCGTTCAAATCAAACGAGATTTTTCAAACGAATACTGCGTTCAATTTAAATGTGGAGCTTTTAATATGAATGTGCGTTTTTTTCTCTGAGTGTACATATTTGCAAAACAAAATATATTTGAAAAGAGAACCACAATTGGAAAGAACTCATTCCATTTGGGTTACGTTGATCGGTGGCCCAGACGGTTCTGTTGACAATCTAATCTAAAGCGCTGAATTTGATTCACGGCGATAAAATAAATCGTCAATACGATTCGAAATCAGTTTGATCTGGTATCGCCAGGCAATGTCGTCTAAACTTGCTAAGCGACAGGCTAGGCATGTGGGTTTGAATTGTTGGTTCGCAACCCATACATGTGCAAGCGTGCTGATAATTGTTAGCGCTATTCGAATATGTAGGTAGTTAAAAAAATTTTTTTATATATTAAATAATAAAGTGTAAGAAGTTTACATTGTTGGTATATTTTCTTGATATAGTTTGGGCGAATCAATAAAATAAAATATTTTTTGTCTAAGGCAACATTTTGTGACCAGGACCAGGACATTCATGATTTGCTATTACACACGACCTAATTTTAACCAACCAGGCCCCAGAAGATTGTCTTTTTTGTAGGTTTTCAGGTTTGATAATTTGTGTAAAATAAATGTTAGTCACTGGGGATAAAAGGAACAAAATTGATCTTAATGTTAATTTTCATTTGGAAATGATTTTCGAGATACAAATTCAACTCATTAAATTCCATCGCCATTGAACTGTCTTAATTTCCAATTCCTTCACGTTGAAGGAAACAAGAAGAATAGTTAATTCAACCTCATTCTCTCTTTAATCATAGTATCCGAGAGAAAAAAGCTGACTACATTACAATGCGAATTAGATAGAAAGACGAACGCATTTACTCCAACTGCCACAATACTACACCAATACATTATTACTTCCCAGAGCCAGCATCAGCACACGAGCCATCGCACCCCGTCAAAGGGGTGAGATAGCTTCTTTACGAGAAAAAAAAAATTACATCAGTGTCGGAATGACTGTCCGGCATCGGCATTAGGAGCGAGTCCCAAGCTCCCAGGCAGCAGCTGAGACAACGTTATGTCCTGCCTTACACCCACCGAAAGCACCCTCTCAACAATATTCACGTACGGCGTAAAAGTCGTGCACAGATGCGGCGGTGGTAGATTCTCTGGACGAACTTAAAATTCAACTTCGCTGGACTAAAAAACGACGAACCCTTTCAAGCAAGAGTTGAATGTTGATGGTCAGCCGCGCAAGGTCGTGAAAAAATCCAATTGGAATGGGGGAGAGATGGTGGGTGGGTGAGGTGTAGGTGGTAGATCACGCGTCCAGTTGAGTCCGGACGAAGGACGACATCAGCCCGCATCCCATATCTTTTACTTTATCGTGGTGGTTGGGATTTAAATTAGATGCGGTCCGATACTTTGTGTTTTGTGCGTGCTCTGTGAGAGAGTGGACATTTCCTTGAATTTTATTCTGGACGAAACGTAACCCTCTCAGCAATATGGCATTGGCGTTCACATGCGGCAGATGTACATGAATGTTGGATGGCATGAGAATGTGAAAAGAATATGGTGTTCAAGATGAAAGAGAGAAAGTATGTACGACAATGCCTGTAAGGATGGCTGGGGGATGTGAACTTCCACTGGCTTTACTCCGTACAATCGTTGATAATGTTCATGCAAAAGTAGTGTGGCTTCTGGTCGGCCAGCTAAGGAAACGTGTGGTGGCGGTGTTGTACGTGTTCCATTATTTTTAGGGAAATTTTAGCGGAGGATATAATTTTTGACGTTATATGAGGAACGAGGAATAGTTCTGGCCAATTTCTTTTATTCGCAGAGAATAAAAAAACTACAAAGAGTTCTCGCAAAAAAATTGTCTTACTCTAAAAGCAATCGCCAGCATTATTCTGCTTAGTTACAATAGAAAAAGTTTGCATCGTCGTGTCCTATTATATAAAGGAGATACGTCATGAAGATGAGACGATGCAAAAAAAGTGAAATTCATCGTTTATTGAATTATGCATACGTACGTGTGTATATTTATGGATCTGATATGTAGATGCGTACGCGCAATATTCCCTGGACATTATCGATGGACCAACACTACATCCAACTGGACCTTCAAAGATACCCACTCCCTCGAAAATAGCATTGTGAAGGTCGTTTTTTTATTGTCCTGCAATAGCGTGCCGGACGTCAAGAAGATGAGCATAAGGGTGGAAGCAATGTTGATGTGTTCAGAAGTTGGTTTGTTTATTTTTTTTGAAGATTCTTGTGTATATGTTTTGTTGTTGCTTTTGCGATTTTTTTTTCTTCTGGTAGATGTTTCTGAAACCCCTCCCTCTTTCTAGTCCGCTTAGACATAGCAGCTATATAGATAGATGCCTTGCCTTGTCTTTTTATTCTTTATTTCTCCGAATTTTCCTCTCGCATTCTGTAAAACTGAAGAGAAAAAAAATACATTGAAAGGGTTACATCGCGTGGTATTTGATATTAAATTGAAGCTTTTATGGAGTAAAGCAGCTTATTGCGTCGATTTATTTCGCTTTGGAGAAAAGAATAGTAAATTGATTTCTTTTTTCTTTTAAAATGTTGAAATCAAAGCGTTTTTTTGTGGCTTCCGGAAAGATCGAATTTAATGAGCGATTTTGATGGCGGTTATGTATTAAGTATTTTTTTGGGTAAGCTTCGACTATATCATAATTTTTTCTTTGAAATGTCAATGAATGTTGATAGGATTGTTGAAATAAAATTCGGTGAAAATAATTAAATAACAGCAACAAGGAAAACCGTTTCATTAGAATAGGGGTCATTTTTTGGTATGTTTTCTATACTGTTGAACCACCAAACTGGCCGCACGATTGTTCAAAAATAGGAACCTGATTAGAGGTTTCTTCATGCTTTTCCCTTTGGTTGTTTTCTACAAGACGTCTGAGAAAACAGTGATATTATTCGAAGCCCACGCTATACAAGTAATAGGTTTAACGGAATATGCATCTAAAAAAGAACACCAAAGCAAAGCAAAATTTACAACAATTCGGAAGCAGACGCATTTCAGCGTTCTATAATTTACTGGAATCCTTTCCAATGAATATCGATAAACATCTATTAAAACTTGGTTACAAATAAATGAGTTTTTTACTCACATTCTTCTGTATTCGAAAGTGAAGGGGTGAATCGTGAACTCTCTTACATCCTCGCCTCGAAATGTTCTCTTCACTCTGTAAAAGCTTCACCGTCCACTAACACAGTGCCTGAACGCTATTCAAATAATCCCCAACGACAAAACAACAACAAAAAAAAATTCTAAAAAACGTTTTTAAGCCATCTTCTCGTATTTCTGCATGTCCTTTGTTATTTATTCAAACACACATACATATACTCGTACAATTTTCATGATACGAAGATTTCTCCACAAAAAAAAAAAACGAAATGCCAAAATCTTTCCTTGTTGCCACTACAAACACACTTTCACAAGGATATAGTGACTCGCTTTTAAATACAACCCCATTAAAATTTGCTAGAAGTTCTATGACGAAATTGTGTAGGGGCTCCACAGCACACACAAAAAAACAGCATTGGGAATCAAGCCAAAGAAAAGTCCACTCCCAACTGAGAACGAGTGCTTACGGTGTTTTGCTCCTGAAAACGTGGATGACCAAAGTATATACGCTACTTTGGCAATGTCCAGCTCTCGGCATAATGGTGTCGACGTCGTCCTCCGTCTGACGAAATTGAGGTCACCCCGTAACTGTGTCCTCGCTGGTCGTTTCAAACTTTCACTTGGCGAAAGTGTTTTGCATTTCATCGAACTTTTAGAAAACGAACAAAAAGAAATGTGTGTAGGTACTTGGTATTCTCGTATGCATACGCAGCAATATAGTACAAAGGACTTTCTCCTTCCGTTCAATTCATTCGCCTTGAGCTGAGCGGGAGCATCTAGGGAGGGTGTTGATTTGAGAGTATAGCTGAGCTGGCTTTGCTGTACGGTGGCAGGACAGACTATAGCTCTTCTACTCGTCCACATATGCATGCAAATCGATTCATGGTCCAGGTTCTGATAAGAGGATGAGTCTAGCGATATACATATACATTCACATCCTGATGTGAAAAAGACAAAACTCACCCCTGATTTTAAGGTTCTCTGGTCAGTGTGAATACATTAATGCTGCGGGGGGAGAGTGTTAAGTTGTGTCCTGCTGATATCGTAAAATTGGAACGAAGAAAATGCGAATGTAAAGTTCAGAACTGGAAAAGGGGTCAGCAACTTGGTTTGATTTTTTTTGTGTCGAAAAGAAAAATATACAAAAATGTATAGAATGAGAAATCGATGTTGAAAGTTAGATATGTATGTATGTATTTGCATGCATGATTTAGGGTTAGTGAAAGGTGGACAAATCGAATATTCGGAATTTGTCAATTGTGTGTTAAAATTTGGTTTGAAGAAAACAATCGAATTACGTAAGGTCGTACTATATTACTAATCAAATAAACTTTTTTTAATCGTTTTTGATCACACGATTGGTAATAGTTTGGCAACCAAAACACGATCTTACCCGATTTAAAAATTTAGTAAGTTGATAACCCCGATAATAATTTAAAACGGCAACCTTCAAAGATCCTTCAACCATTGCTCCGATGGCCACATGGAGTACATTGACATTTTCTACGTCAAACAAACAAAAAGTGCATAATGTAGAGTAAGAAAACAAATTCTCTTGACAATATTCATTGGCATTCAAATTAATAAATTTGTTCTTGATTTTATTGCATTACAGGACTGTGATTCTGGACCGATATATGCATTCAATAAAACATGCCGCCTCGTCGTCCAGCGGCTGCTATTATCATTATCAACATATTAATCGTTTTTGCATATTCGCAACTTTAATTAGTCACCCGCAAAAAAAAAGTATTATTTGTGTACGTTTTTATCTCATCGTCGTCGGCACAATTTCGTTCAAAATATGCCATCATCAATTTTAATTCGACATGAAAATCAATAAATTACCATTACTACTGTAATTATGCCAAAAACAATTCGCGAAAAATTCCAAAATGACAATAAAATTACCATAAAATGCACCTCAGTTGCTATACAAATATAGAAATAAATAAGTTTATGCAATTTTAAACTGGAAAGAATTTGGTTTCATTCATATTATTTGAAAGTATTTAATTGTTTTTTAGTTCGATTGTCAGTTATATTATTAGATACTCTGCACTACAATGTGCTACAGTTACATTCCCCTGTAACAAATCGCAAGGGAATCGATAAACATCTTCTTAGGAAATAATCGGAATTGAGAAAATAAAAATTAACCCTTTACGTCTCAAAATCACGAAAATTGATTTTATAGTTGAAAATCGAAGAGTTATGTCATATAGAGCGATGAAAAAATAGTAAAAAAATCCTGCTTGAGAATTCGTTGCTTAAGGGCCCAAAATTTGCTATGTTGCATATCTGCAACATTATGCCAATCCGTCATTTATTTTTTGCGTTCCAAGTGGAAAATGCATTGAATAAAAAAGTGTCTTTATTCAACAAATTTAAAAAAAATATTCATTATTCAACTAAAATACGGAACGAATTAAAGTTAAATAATATACATACTAATAATATAATTTACTATGATTTGAAAATTGAAGAAACTGTCGGATTTAAATCTGTTTTAAAATTTAAGTATAGTATTTTATTTCACAAAAAGCTGGATTTTATTCTAAAAATATTTAAGCAGAGAATTTAATCAGGTAATCATACAAAGTAGCAGAGGGGTAATAAGTTGAGGCATGTTCTATCATTTTTACTAACACTGCGCAGCAAATATTTAAGCCATGCTTGCTGTATTCTTATTCTCCAAAAAATAGCTATATCAATCATTTTCAGAGCAGAAACGCTTTTTGTCGAATCAGTTACGCATTTTTTTTCTAACAACGACATCATAGTGATGCATGCATTTGCGCATTTTATGCAAAAAAGGTCAAAATACCCTGTTTTTCTGATTTGTTCAAAGTGAACCATGAAACGAGCATCCAAACTTGGAGCTCCAAACGAATAGTTTTGAGCTCCAAAATTTTGTCGTTGGAAAACCACTGGCGCTGCTGCTTTATTTCATGAAATATTATCTTATGATGCTAGTAAGTTACTACCAAGCCTAGTTATCCGACGTATTTACCCGGCTGTAAGAGGTCATTCAGGCGATCCTATTCTTAATATGCGTAATGTAATTGTGGTAAGACCTGGAAATTCCACAAAACTCAAAATAGGTCGAAACCGAGGAAAAACCTGCGTTCGAAAGTGGTCAATTGACTCTTCTCTGAATTTCTGAGGTTCTGGAAAAACGTAGACGATGGTATTACTAAATGTTGCTTGCAAGTTACGTGAATGTTGATGGTTTGCCGTCCAACCCTAGGCTTACCTGTCAAAAATTCGTCAAATGTAATCTCTAGGAGATTGACTTTTGTGCATACCGCGAATTCAAATCATAGTATGATATGAATAAATAATGGTCCAAATCGTAAGGACATAATCCCTTTTTTATAGGAATCAGTGTTGGGCACTGCATTTTCATTATATTTTTTGTGTCTATTTTTGTACCACAAAGCCGTAAAGGGTTAAGGTGAAATGAAAGAGTTAAAAATAGGTACTTAATGTAGGAGTTCGCACAGCTGTGGTCACTTCTGTCGAAAATTTTAAGATTCTAGATTCTATCTCCGTCCGGAAGTTACAGCCGTCCAAAAATGCGTTTCGAAAAACAAAACTTGGCACATACGATGCATATTTAGCGATAATTGCACTTTTGTGTTGCGCAATATCTTACTTTCGATAACTCGGAACCCATTAGCGAATCATTCTGAAATTTGACACACCTGTAGAGCAACTTGGCGCCCACTTTTGCAGCAAATTACAAGATCCTACCTATCAGTTACAGCCGTCCAAACCACTTCTTGTGCTTTTCCATAGAACATTTTCAATAACTCGAGAACGATTGATTGAAAAAATCGGAAATTCTCTACGAGTGTGTCAAATTTCAAAAAGATCCGTCAATTGTTCTCCTCCGCTTTACAATTTGTTTCAAGTTGAAAACAGCCTTTCCGAGCCGCTTGCTGATTCTAATAACGGTGATCCGATTTTGAGTCGGGCCAATCGAATTTTATTTCGATAAACGCCTGATTCTATTAATCAGTGTGACTGCTGTAGTCGTAACAAGGATTTTGTTCGGATGTGATATCTCTAATACTTGTAACTATAGGTACGCCCGGGCACAAAAAAAGGATTCTATATGGCCAGCTCTCAGAATTGTTTTATAGTTGCTACTGATCTTCGTCTTCACTTCATATGTTCGAAGGAGGAGGGAGAAGTCGTAAAACTATTTTTTAATGGCTTCCTATGAAAATACAATGTTGTAATATGAATGCATTGAAAACATATATGTATGTAGGTACAAATAGAATACTTTTTACTTCAAGGATAAATTCGTTGAAAATTAGATTTGTATGTATGTACTTAGTACACACCCACCCATTACAAAATCTTTTGAACGTTTTATGATGGCCACTGAAGGCTTTTGTTTTAAAACATGTGCAAAATTGTTTCATTTGTTTTTTGTGTAGTGTTGATGTCTACTACATACATACATAGATGAACAAATAAGGTTTACGGTGGCATTTGTTGCAATCTTTCCAACTTGCTACATAGTCTATGTGCTTTTGACTTTTTATACACGGAAAGAAATAAGTTGTGAAATTTTTACAAAATCGGGTTGTGTTCAAATGCGCTAACTGAACTTTTTTGCACCCTGAACTGAGCAGTACCAACCAGCATATAATCAATTTAAACTTTGCATCGAAAACTTGTTGTCTTCAAATACTAACTTATAACATTTAAAAAATAGCTTGAACGCTAATACATAATCATGAACATTTGTGCCTGCAATGCACCCTCCTGTAAGGATACGGAAAACAAATCTCCCTTCATCGCGTGTGCTGGGTCTTGCGAAAAATCGTTCCACAGCAAGTGCGTGGGAATTTTTACGAAAACAGCAGACCAAGTCACCGCAGCTGATACGGGTCTCTATTGGTTCTGTTCAAATTGTAGACCTGTTTCTACGGCTGTCCTGTTAACAAAACTTAAATCCGTAAAGAAGATTGTATCGAGTCTTTCCTCTGATCTTGAAGTATTTCATACCAAGTTCTCCACGGCATCGGACTTACTTTCATCCATCACCACCCATACGGACACACCGAATGCTCCTGATGATGCTTCCACCAAGGAGGTACCTGGCGTCTCTACCCGTCAACGTACGAAGCAACAGGACTTACCAGAACACCAATCTCTGCGACTTGTCGTCACTGAACATTCTTCCGATACTTCGAATATTAATTTACGACCGCTTCTTCTTGCCCAGAATATGCATCCTGACCAGCTGCCTTCGCCGAATTTATCACCTAATTTGGCGTCTAATTTGTTGTTTTCGCCGCACTCGTCTGGTTGCCAATGTAATTGGCCGAATACGCTAAATAACAATCAACTACTCACGCTGAACTCATTTGTGCCTCAGCAAAATTCTCGTCATCCATCTCCGCTGCATGTTAATCAGTTAACACAATCGTCTACGGCGCTGCCATCTATCAATTCGCCTGCAGCAGACTCATGTCCATCGCTGACCGTTGTGAAACCGCCTCTGCAAATTTTTCTTTCTCGTGTGGCTTATAACACTTCTGCGGAGCTTGTGGATCAATATATCTGTGCTAAGTTGGGTCATAGACCTGACTGGCTAAGCTGCGTTAAGCTCACGCCGAACGACATTAAGGACCGCATCATTGCATCGTTTAAAATCTCTATATCTCCTCAATACCAAAACTTACTTAAAAATGATTTCTGGCCCACAGGGGCACTTGTTAAAATATTTCAACATGTACAACGGAAGCCCTTTCAAAACAGTTCCCGGCGTTTGCGCCGTAACCACCAACAACAATAAAATGTCTGTCTACTATCAAAATGTACGTGGGCTTAGGACGAAGTTGTATGAACTTAAACTTTCTTGCATCTTACATAATGATGACATTGTCTGTCTGTCTGAAACGTGGTTAAATGAAAGTATCCTCAGTGGCGAAATCTTTCCGAACTATTACGTTTATCGTAGTGATCGTAACCTTAGTCTATTTGACAAAAAAGACGGCGGTGGTGTCCTCTTCTCGCTTGGTGCTCCTCATATTTAACTAACCGTGAGTGCCGAGTTACTTATAACGGCTCCTATTCTTCTCCCTTCTGCCCTACATCTGGTGTTCCGCAAGGGTCAATCTTAGGACCTCTTTTATTTAATATTTTTATTAAGGATTTACCGTTGCATTTATCGTCCTCCTGCCTTTTATATGCTGATGATCTCAAAGTTTATAGAGCTATACAGTCAATTGATGATTGCTTATCCCTTCAGGACGACCTATATGCGTTAGAAAATTGGTGTGAAACCAACCAACTTAATTTAAACGTTAAAAAGTGTCACGCGATGACCTTTTCATTAAAGAAGAATTCATTGATATTTAGTTATTACCTCAGAGCTACTCCTTTAAGTAAAGTCGAATCTTTCAAGGATCTGGGTGTCTTATTTGACAGCAAGCTCAAATTTGATCTACACATATTTGATATATGTACTAGAGCATCCAGAACGGCTGGCTTCGTCCTCCGAACTTCTCATGTTTTCAACAATACATCTACTTGTCTTCTCCTTTTTAATTCCCTTGTCCGTAGTATTCTGGAGTATTGTTCACCTGTCTGGTCCCCGCACTTTGATTACCTGAAAGCTCTAATTGAAGCGGTTCAGCGCAAATTTACTAGAATCCTTATCTACAAATTTCGAATCCCTTACTGCAATTACGCAGATCGCCTTGTACTATTAAACGTCCCCCTTCTCGAGAAACGCAGAGTGTTTCTAGATGAGTGCTTTCTATTCAATATCTGCAACAGTCCACCATCGTCGACTTTAATGAACGAAATTAATGTTCGCGTTCCTAACAGATCTACCAGGCTGACATCATTATTCGTAATACCTTTCGCCCGCACTGAATTATACTTTCATTCACCGCTGTTACGCCTACCAAGAAACCACGACATTCTCCAACTGGGTCCTTTTCCCTCGTCGCTATATTTATTCAAGGTTGCAGTTAGGAACATTGTCTTTGAAAGGGAATCACGTTCTTAGTTTTTTTTTTCTTCACACTTACATTTATTTGTTAATTTTTTCTTTAATCATAATTTTTTTTAATAGTTGGTTTTCCTTTTTCTTTCATTTTTTTATTCTAATTCCAATTTTTCAATCTTTAATTGTTAATTTCTTAATATATTTTCGAATATTGTTCCATAATTGGGGCCTATAAGCTCTGTTGAACATTTTTCAAATAAATAAATAAATAAATAAATAAATAAATAAATAAATAAATAAATAAATAAATAAATAAATAAATAAATAAATAAATAAATAAATAAATAAATAAATAAATAAATAAATAAACTTACTATTTATCATCATTACTCGCATACAGTCGACTCTTGATAACTGGATATCCAAGTATTTCAAGATATCCAAAGTTTTCGAATTTTTTGTTAAGGAATAGGCTCCAAATGGTAGTTAAATATACACTATTCGGCATATGTATTTTGACATCTGGTACTCTCGAGCCCAGCCACTGAAATTGTTCAACTAGAACGAATAAGGGTAAATTTCCTATAATTAAATCAAAGTACATATCGTCACCAATAAATATGCTCAATAGTTTTCCTGTCCGTTTTCGGAACCTCTTGCCATAAAGACAGGAACATATAGGTCCGTAACTCTGTTGCGACACAAGTATTTTGACAATATTTAAGTCTTTGATAGTACACACACCAATTTTTCCGGAAAAAATTTACAAAAACATATGTTTATTAATTTGTTAGCTTATATCTTGAATTCGGTGTAAAAAATGTGTCCAGTGGCTTGAAACGTTGAAAAAATCAGAAATTTGAAGTTTGGTTTCAACCCTGGTTTAAAGGCGGGAGACGCTGCATTTGAATTTAATTTCATATGACAGAGTGTTCATTAATTAATATCAAAATTTAATAATAGAAAAGAAATAGAAAACTATTCACTGCACCACAGAAAGAGATGTTAATTTTGAATAATTACCGGACAATCTTAAAAACATTTATGGAAAATGTCCTAATGAAACCAAAGGATATTATGAATAAAGAGATTATGCCATCGGAGGCACAGATAATAGCCATCACCTTTGGCCTAGAACTAAAAAAATGTAAATTGTATACATACGCAGGTAGCGGGGCCAAAGAAAGAACCTCTTTTACTAAGGAAAAGGTTCAAACAACTGTATCTTGAGGATTTTTTTTTAACTAATATTTTTTTAACCTCTTTTACTAAGGAAAAGGTTCAAACAACTGTATCTTGAGGATTTTTTTAACTAATATTTTTTTTATTACATTTAAAAAAAAATATTTAAAGAAAATGCCCGGTTTCTATAGAAAAAACAGATACCTAGTTATCAAAATGAAAGCCGCAGTGGAGGCTCCTTCATGATCTTGGGATATATTGCTTACAATGGCCTAGGCAGCTTAAGTTAAAATTTTTGTTTCCATAACCAAAGCTTCTTTTGGTCGTTATTGTTATTTGAATTTTTTTTGCGGCATAATTTGGTTTAAACGTCACTTCTTCTTAGAGTTTTCTATCGAGGGTCGCTCATCACATTCGACATTCACTATCTTTCAGACGGAGCCAAAATTTGTAATTTTTATATTTTAGAAAATGCTTCAAAATTAAGAACTCAAAAATGATGATGTATCCACCGTCCAACAACAATGTTTTGTTTTGCTTCCGTCACGGGCACGTATGTATAGTCAGAAACGACGGCCGCGCCGAATCGGGTGCTAGCATGTGGCTAGCCCCACTCAAATGTGATTCGGCGCCAGCATGTATTTTGAGTTCTAAATAAGAGGATCGAACACACGACTCAACCACGCCGTCATGCCTCTCCCAATAGTACATGACGCGCCACATTAGAAGCATCTGATGAGAAATGCGGAGCGCCATACATTTTTGGTCGAAACCGGCTCGATATGCACACTATGTGCCGCACTTTTGCGAAGATTGCATACAGCGTAAGATATTTTTTCTCAGTCAATTCTGCGAAAAATTGCTGTGCAATCAACGAGGTAAATATTGTCAAAATACTTATGCCGCATTAAAATTACGTCCCTATCTTTTCTCTCTATACCATGAGAGTCCGAGTGAAATATTAAGCATATTTATTGCTGTTGATATGTAATTTAATTTCGTTAATAGAAATTAACCGTCATTCGCTCTAGTTAAACAAAACCAGTGTCGGGGCTCGAGAGTACGAGATGTCAAAATACATATGACGACGAGTGTATTTATCTCTTCTCTGTGCCCGGTACCCCCTTTTGGCCTTCAGTGCGTTCACTCAGCCGTTTCTGGCTATTTCGAGTCAACGTTTCATTGCATATAATTCCGGAGTGTATATAATGTTGCAAGCACTATATATTTCCTATCCGTACATGTACGGACATTTTGGACCACGCCGAGGTTCGATCTCCGGACCTCTAGATTATTAGCATCTTAGAGTGCGACTCAACCAAGTGAGCCACAGAGTAAAAATTTATTGCTTTCTGTCTAAGTACAGATGTAATAAATTTCAAAATTTAAATTTAGAGAGTGGTAAAAATAATTGATTTCAATTGATAGAACGTTGCCAAAATTTTGAATTCAATTTATCGAACATCGAAGCTAACCTCTTTCAAATTATAAAGTCATGAAAAAACGAATGTCGTTTTTATTGATCGGCTAGTACATACTAATGTGTGGAGTTTTTTTCACATTTTTTTTTTTCAATTTAACGAGAATTTTGGGTGAAAAGTTCAAATTGTGGCGAATTCCAATTATTATTTATGGAGCTTGTAATAGAGTCGACTGTATATATACGCAACCCAAATATGTCAGAGAATTTAAGCAAATTGTACAAACTGTTGTTGAATAAGTCTCTGTGAAAAAAGATAGCTATACAAAGTTGCAAATCGAATTTCTTACCATTTTTTTAAATGCCACTGAAAACATATTTCGTTGATTATAACATTCGTATTCTGGCTGGTGTAGTGGTTAGTGCGCGCAACTTCGTTCCACAGGGTTATGGGTTCGAGACTCACCGTGAACGAATTTAGTTTATGGGGTTTTTCGACCATGATTTCACTCAGATGTTAAACGAGTATTCATTTATGCGGATAAATAACACTGCTGAGCATACTGTTTGTCGTCAACACATCAACAAAAAAGCAATTAAAATCTTGGAAATTGTCACATCTGTGGCCTTAAGGGCGCCACAAACCTGACGATTTCTCGGCCGATCAATTGGGCAATCGATTGGACACAATTGATCTGCCGTCTTTACAGCACATACATTATAGGCAATTTAGCGGGCAATCTGAAATTGACAGTTCAGGGTCCACAAGACACAACACAAAATAGCGAAAATTATACTTTTTTGGCGATAAAAGATTGACATCCATTGCTACTTTCGATGGAAAATGACCGCCACAAGCACAGCATGAAGAACGACACAGGTTTATGTCAAAAAATCAGCAACTGAGAACACATGATTGTCATGACAGTTTGTACGAAAATTGCATTGGCAAACGTTCCGCATGTCAATCAAAAAATTGAATCCAATGGTCCCATACACTCTCCGATTTATCT
The DNA here is from genome assembly GCA_949715475.1 of Microchrysa polita. Lineage (NCBI taxonomy): Eukaryota > Metazoa > Arthropoda > Insecta > Diptera > Stratiomyidae > Microchrysa > Microchrysa polita. The sequence goes on along the minus strand of OX454418.1, from coordinate 5,209,590 downwards.
CGCGATCAAAAAATCTGGCCGATCGATCGGAGGGTCTGTGGCGCCTCTTAGTCCAATGTTGCACTGTCGCGCCTGTTATTTATTTATTATAACATTCGTACTTATTACATTTCGTATTGTCACTGTATAACCCTTATATCAGGATGAATGATCTCATAAAAGGTATAAAATTTTTCTAAAATAATTTTCATCAACTTATTCTAACTTTCACTGACTAAAGCATCTGTTTTTATTAGTCATCGGTTGATGATCATCAACCCATAATAAACTAAATTCAGAATCAATCTACATACTAAATCCAAGGGGCATCTTTAATCGATTTTTTTTTTATGCATTTCGGAAACGGAAATTATTTTAATCGCTCCTCAAGAAAAAAGACACGAAATAAAATAATAAAAAATAATCGTGAAATCCTAAAATTAAATACATCACTAACATCTTAAGTAAATTTACAGTCGTCTCATCGTTTATCAAGAACGATACGTTTGTGTAAACACAGTAGACTCATAAATTATGGGAAATTTCCATAAAATTAGCATTTACACCAGTGTGCCATCATTAATTAGATAGAAATTTCAGCAACTTTGTTTGATTTCATCTATATACTGCTACTTGTGGACATCGATACGATAATAGTGTTGAAAATTTTTACAATAGAAACGTTCAAAAGTTTCTAATTTCATAAGATTAAGGATTATTGCCAATCAATTACATAGTAAGATCAAAAAAAATGTTTACCCATTATTTCCATTTAATTGGGCAACAATACAACAAAACACTATGATGACGGAAGTCTTGGCGAAGGTTGAAGAACGCTAACTGTCGAGACATGAATTTATTATTTATAAAAAGGTATCTAAATAAAAATTATTCCGATGAATTCACCTATGAGGATATTGTATTATGCTCTGAAAATTTACTAAAATTCATATCGTTTTCTAGGAAATCCGCACTTTCTAACACGATCTCTGAATAGCATTATACGAGTAATATGTATAATTATAGCTGAAAATGGCAATGCAATAATCTCATGGCATGGAGCTGTTGGAAAGAAACGAAGTCATAGACCTGGTCTCCATAATAAAATCAGTTGTGGACACTCCGCCATAGTAATCATCGAAATTGGATTAAGATAAGACTTTTACGGGTATAAAGATGCATTCTTTTTATTATGTTGATTGCTCGATTGGCCCCGATTCTGTACAGATTTAAAGGGATCAACTTGAGATCTTTAGGCTCTCATCACATGAGCAGACCCAAAGACTAAAGACAAGTCAGTGACTCTCTCAGTTTTGCAGTATTTAGGACTTAACCGTCAGAACGTGCGAACTGCCTACAATATGCGGTCGAGCTCGTGGATCTATAAGAATATATGGTGGAGCCACACAACGCCCTGGTGTATGTATAGTAATATCACTTAAGGCAAGTAAGAAAAATGAATCAGGCCTTTAATATACGAAACACGCTCTGTGGTTCACTTGGTTGAGTCGCACTCTACGATGCGATCCGGAGATCGAATCTCGGCGTGGTCCAAAATTTCTGTACATGTGCGGATAGGAAATATATAGTGCTTGCAACATTATATACACTCCGAAATTGCCTATAAACGGCTGAGTTAACACACCATGACCCCACATGGGGCTATACGGTACTGAGAAGAAGAATAATATACGAAACATAAATATCCCAGTAGCACCGTTTGATTACAAAATTTTTAGTCTTAGTCTAGTACAGATAGCTCAAAACCCAAACATCCAAAAGAAAAAGGAATTTTTGATGCCAAATTGTTGAATACACTGCCTAATATACGCAGTAAAAAGTTACAATAATTTGCGCCATGGGTTAAGGGGGGAGGGGGTAGCAAAGGGGTGAAAATTCAGTTTCTTGAAAATATCTGGAAAACTATGAGTCCGACCTTAAAATGTCCTAAGGACGAAATAAACTACATAAAATTACCTTTACCTAAAAAATGTAAATTCACTATAACACTTTTGGGTCTAAGGTATAATTTTCTGAGAAAATCTCTAGACTGTTATATATCATTGCAAAGGTAATTTTATGTAGTTTGTTTCGTCCTCAGAACATTTTAAGGTCAGACTCATAGTTTTCCAGATATTTGCAAGAAACTGAATTTTCACCCCTTTGCCACCCCCTCCCCCCTTAACCCATGACGCAAATTAGTGTAACTTTTTACTGCGTATATTAGGCAGTGTATTCAACAATTTGGCATCAAAAATTTCTTTTCTTTTTGGATGTTTAGGTTTGGGGCTATTTTGAACCAATTGTACTGGACTATCTCTTCTCTATAGTCTCTGAGTTACCAAGCTAGCCTATGGGTGGCTCAATCTATAGTATTTCTATGTGAGGAGAGCCTTACCTTGCTGTTTTCACAATCTACCATCCATTAGGATGTTATTAACTTTTGTGTTTTTTTTTCTGCTTTAATAGTTGTTCGTCGTTTGGACCGGACATTATCTTTCCAATATCTGTCGAACTTTATTAGCGTGTCGATGTTCCGCGTCAATGGCATTATGTATTTTCAAGGTATGCTTGTGCCACTAATTATTACACTACACAGTTGAAAAAATTGTGTAATTTTTTGGATAATTTTAACTCAACATAGTTTATAACAAGCATGCATACGAAATTTTGAATTCGCTTTATAAAGTCAACGGGAGTAAAACATATTTATACAAAAAGTGGATCATTTTTATCTATCTTTTTGATAGATGATGATTCTACTCAAATTTTTTCTATAAAACCATTTGTTCTAACCATGAAGGATACCCCAAATTTTGTATCAATTCTATAAGTGCAAAGAAGTCAGGATATCCAATAATAATGTGCTTATTTTTATGCGGTCGCAAAGTCAAATATCAAATCGAGTTTCCGCTGAAAGCTGTTTTATCTATGTAAGCGAATCAATTCGATAGAGATCTTAGATAAAAATTTAATTTCTACCCAAAATTAAGGTAAATTTCATCCCTGAAGTGTATCGTTTACGATATGGAAGATGGGCAAGTTAATGTTGCGTACAGTACAGTTCCTCTGTGGCGCACTTGGTTGAATCGCACTCTACGATGCTAGTAATCTAGAGGCCCGGAGATCGAATCTCGGCGTGGTCAAAAATTTCCGTAAATGTGTGGATAGGAAATATATAGTGCTTGCAACATTATATACACTCCGATATGATATGCAATTTAACGTTGACTCGAAATTGCCTATAAACGACTGAGTTAACGCACCATGGGGTTACGGTACAGAGAAAGACAGTACAGTTTCGGGTGTTGATGAAATTGGTGTCTTTTTGAAATAATCTATTGATTTTACGTTACTTTTTTTATTAAATCTACTATTTATTGTGTCAAAATAACTGACACTATTTGTGGTGTACTTTCTATTCTTATTCTTATTATTCTCATTTCAATATAACCATGCTTTATTATTTCTATACAAAAATTAGATAGATTTATATAGATAAATCTTTATATTGAAAGTACACCAAATTTTTCGACTGTGTATGGTTCAATCGTTCGTTGCTTATAAAATTTGATGTGATCCTATTTCGGTTTTAAACGAATTTGGAATTTAGGGATTAGAGAGTCTATTTGAATTTTCTTTCGGTTGCAAGCAATACGTAACGTTCATCACTATTGGGTATTATGCAACTAAATACTGATAAGCTATCCTAGACAACGTAACCTGATTAACTTCGCCATACCCAACTGGCATGCTTTAGGCATCATCATGCCATCGATCCTTGATCGAAATCCTTGGAGTTTTCTCAAAGTATCTTCTTTTCTGGTGCAAAGGTGACTGCCGACTCCCCGATTTTCGTTGCAAGGATCAGTTAGGAGTGCTTTTTCTTCACTAAGGAAGAATGTTTCTACCCTTTCAAGAGTTGTCTTGAATTCGAAGTGTTACCTATATACATATAAAAACTCAATTCAATATTATGTATTTCATATCCTTTCTTTTTTGACTTATTAAAAAAAAAATCATATTCCAATAACGATGCAATTGTATTTATCCATTGTCTGGTTCTGGTGGTTATTTTTCCATCTACAAAGCCCAGTTTTACCACGTATAGCTTATATTCTGATTCCGAACTGTTGTGCGTGGTATATTTTTGTGTAATTTTCGGTTTTGTTTTGTTTCAATTCTTTTTCGTCCTAAAATTGCAAGTCTTCTGTGGTCGGTTCGTTTACTTTTAATTATCTCTCAGGGTAAAGCTTTGTGGTTTTTGCCTTGTACTCGTATATACATACTTGTTTGTATAAGCTAGAAGTTTTTTTGTACGCAGTTTTCGGGATATTTTTATGAGTTCTTAAAAACAAGTCAATTTAAGTTTTTGCGAATATAGGTGTTTTATGGCGATTAAATACAATCGGATTGCAAATATGTATGCTTGATGGTTGTGGGTTCGAATAATTTCCTAACGTCGAGGTGGGACTCAAACCCACGACCCTGTGCTTCGAAGGGTAACCACTGCATCGACCAGTCTACTACTAAGGCAAACGTAATAATCAGTGGCGTAACGTACGGTATTCCATTTATTCGGTGGAACACGGGCCCCCAACAATCAGGGGCCCCTAGCGTAGTTACGAGGAGTAGCAAATTTTTGACTGGCTTTTGTATGTATGGGTCATTAGAACATAGAAGCTTTTGAACAAGTTAGAAGTGTTCTTCTTTGCTTGTGGTGGGGTGAGAGTGTCCTCAGAAAGTGTGAGGGTCTGACCGGCTCGGCACCCCCAATAACTGCTATTGCCTGTTAAATTTGTACGCGCTGATGAAATTCGGAATATTTTAAGTGGAATTTCTGCCTCGGGGAAAATATTGAAAACAATGCAAAAATTGTTCGAAACTTAAACACTCTGTGTAAAAAATACTAGACCGAGTGTATTTTTTACGCTGGGTGTTTCCATCAATTTTAGTAGTTGAAGAGGTGAATTATAATGTGAAACCCTAGGAATTTTAAAACGCGATTCACAACAATGAAATATTGGAAATATTAACAAAACCTCGCATTATTATTCGGTGAATGAGCCGAGGACCAAAAAAAAAAACAGTTGTTGGGTATAGCTTTACAGCTACTGGTGGTACCTATATCATAAAAATTGATTACTTTCTGTAAATGATATAATTGTTGTTGGTAGTTTAACAGTACTACCTATCCAGTGGCGTAGATAAGGGGAGCATCAAAAGCATCATTCCTTCGCCTCAGGTCACACATCGTGCACTTTGCAATCGGAAAGAGAACTCCACACAAATTTGAATGCATTCGCATTTTGTACAGCAATTCAGCTTTAAATTTCTGAATACAAAAATTCGATCGATCGATCGAATAATTCAACTACGCAAACCCAAGCCGCACAAAAATCTAGTCAGACTTTGTATTTCTGTATAACATTTTCGTTTGTACAATGTTTTGCGGGTCTAAAGTATGTGAAAAAAATGCTCCTCAATACAGTGGCGTAGATAGCTTTTCGGAGAGGAGGGGGATCATTTTGCAACATTACTTATACTTTTATGCAGGCCTGTAGAGAGGGTGGGGGGAACGGGGCGATTCCCCCGGGCCCGGGTATTTAAAGGGGGGCCCGGATTTTGGCACAAAACTTATGCTTCAACAAACAACATGATCATTTCATTACTAAATTTCTAAATTCAATCTGCCCTCGCCTTTCGAAAGAGCATGCATGATTTTATACAAACAATAAACAATTTATTTCGAATTCTTCATCCAGTAGCACACCATTTTTAAAAAAAAAATTTTTTTAAGTAAAAATAGGAGCCTTGTGCAGCGACGGTTTTTTCTAGAAGGACTTTTCCGGGCGATTATTATTTGGCGTACGTACTGCTGCTACTAACGAAATTTTGTTTCAAGGTACCAACACCCAGATGGTGATCACTTAAATTATTGAATCTCGATACCAACAAATTTAAGGTTTTTCTGTACTAGAGAAAACCGCGAACTGCTTACGAAATAAGTAAAATAGGAAAAAAGAGACTTTGTAGATTCGTAGCGTGCGCATTTCGAAAGCCAATTTTATAGTGTAACGGCCAGCAGTCTGGCCAACTGCGAGTGTGCTAATGAATTACAGATTTGAGCTCCCCAAGCATTTAATAGAACTGTGAACTGTATCCGCCTTGTTTTCCTAAAACCTTTGTAAGGGTTGTTTCCTTTGAAAAATCTTCTTACATAGAAAAAAACCATAGCGTAGCGAATTGGCGCTATGTATGTATTTGGTGCACAGAAATAAATTTGCCTAGTTTATTGCTTTATACACTTTCTTTTTTGCGTGTAGTACATCCTTTATTATTCATCTGTAAAATGAACACTTGAAACAATCTCACCCGTATAGTCTTCAAATCGTTTCGTTTTATGCGTATATTGTGTAAAGGGCACGACCATTAAATAATAAAGGTTTTTTTCATCACGAGCAGAAACTTGTCCCTTTAAGCAGTCGCTTTTTTATGAAACTTCGTTACCCAAAAATGCACGTAAAACGAACGAACCTTTTTCTAATGCATACATAGTTCCTTAAAATTTGCCAATCAACTCTCAAACCGTCTTATACTGGAATAAAAAAAAACAACGTTTTTTTGTAAGTTTAGTGAGTAGAAATGCTTCACGAATGATTTCAGTTTTTGTCAGTTTTTTGGCAAGTGGCTTATCCGGTATCAGTTTTTTTTATTATTTTTCTACAAATCGCATTTTTTTGAAAACCCATAATTTTAGCTCAGAACTTAAACCTCCAAATGCACCTGAATGCGCAGAAGACCGCTTTAAAACACTCTTCAAATATTTATCATACTGATGCCGGACTATAGAGGCTCCCGATTAGAAAACTGCCGGATTATTTAGACTGAGCCGATTCAGTGAGGACACCGGACTATGAGGTGTTCCGGGTTAGATGGAGGCCGGATTATAGAGATTCCACTGTACAATTTGTTTAAGGACCGATATGTCAAAAAATGTTTGTTCGATTCATAATTTTTATCGTATGGAAGAGGTGGGCCCGGAATCATTGTCCCCCCGGGCCCGGATTTTCTCTCCACGGCCCTGCTTTTATGGTTATCAAATGTTGAGTTTCAGAATAACATTTTCTGTATTCATTACATGTCAAATTAGCAGTTTTTTGGGAGTATGTTGGTGCAAAATAGATAGCAAATTTGGCAATACCAAAAAAAATAAGTCCTGAAAATATTGCATCGATTATTTTGACTTTTTGACTACAGTATTCCAATTTTCGTACAAATTGCCTCTACTGTGATTTGAGTATCAGAGCTGGTATATATTCGGTTAGAACAGTGGTACCTAAACTCTTCAGAGTCATACAACACGTAGCATCGCTTTTCTGGCCGGAACCCCTCAAAACAGGGATTTATATAAATTATATAGTTATATGTCTAGAAGAGAGAAATTTTTAAGACGAGAGCTCGTTGGGAATGCCTATATATGTGGACAAAGTACAGCTTTTGTGTTTTTAAATTGAAATTTTCCGATAACTCAGAAATTCGTGAGTAGATATTTCTAAAATTTTCAAACTTGTAGGACACCGTACCAGCTATGTATTTGCTATAAGTTTAGAGTCCCTAGCTATCAGCCAATTGTTTGGAAAGGATATTAAAAATATATTTAGAACTTAAAATTTGGACTACATATTAAACATTCGTTTAAAAAAATCGTAGAATTTTTTTATTAACACAATATTAATCCTCTATTTAGCCATAATTTAAATCCCAAAAACCTCGTCAAACACTGTGGACATGCTTTATTTTCTGGTACACACTACTTGCTTTTCCATTTCATATAGTAGAAAGTTGTAAAATAAAATCGGTAGACGTTGAGTCTCTGATGCTGGTCAAGTATTTTACAGTTAAGTTGATTTCCGGTACAGTGTAGCACACTTCGGAATTTTAAAACTTACAAACATTTTTTCGTATGTATTATTTGCCTTTTTGTTGTCAAAAGCTCTTTCTACATTTTTCCTATTTTTTGGATATTTTCACGAAGTCCCTGAGAGATCTTCAGCGAACCCTAAAGTACCGCGGAACTCCGTTTGTTTGTTTGTTAATTTGTTTTCGAATTACTGCCTGCATAAGACTACATATCTTTCAATTTTGGAAATAACTAGCATTTTTTTTTATAGAAAATTTAATTTAACAAATAATTCTGGTTATAGCTCTGAGAGTTCTTCCTATTAAATTCAATAAAATTGCGAACAACTAGAGATAGTCAAGGCTTGCGTTGTCCTGCTATCTACGATAATACCTTTCGTAAAATTTTAACTTGAGAAAAACAGAAAATAGAATATTGATAAACTCAAACAATAAAGGATGCTCAAAAATTGGAAGCAGTTTTGCATCGTTATCTCTTTATTTGCATTAGCTTTCCACTCTCCTGAATAAATCTGTATAATCTTTACATTGTATATTTCCCCATTGGAAGTTGCGCTTCTGTGGAAGAGCACTCCGTGTTCCACATTATTTTTAAATTTTTAAACCAAACATTAAGATTTTCCGGTTAAAAAAATTTCAATCAGTGCTTACATTTAATTTTTCTAGTAGCACTTCTAGATTACTACAGTAGGGCTAGCCTGTGCTAAACTCCCCATCAAATGTGTAGGTGTAGGTGAACGTAAAGCTCTGTGCTGTAGTGTTTCTATTCTATCGGTGCGCATCTATTATACAATTAAAATTTGAGGAAGTCCTAAATTTTTTATTGCAGTTCTGAAAATGGTTTAAGGTTTTTATTAAACACTACACACGTTGAATTATTACAGAAAAAGTTTACTTTTGCTTTGTTTTACGTACCTAAAGTAATAATAAAAATACGTGACCGAAGGGGGGGGATTGATCCCCTCAATCCCCCCCTTATCTACGCCACTGCCTCAATATTTATACAAAAACTAGTCAATGTAAGCATTCAGGTTATTCACATTCCCCCATACTTCTTTAAATTGCATTTTTCTTGTTAAGAAAAAATCTGGTCAAAGATCCCCTAATTTTTGGAAAAACTATCTACGCCACTACTCCTATAAAAGAAGATGATACGAATCACTGCAATAAAAAATAATGGCTAATTTGATAAGTTTAGCTTCAAAGGTTGTCTAAAACATTTATTTTTCAGAATTAAGCTTTAACCGGATAAAAGTGTTAGTGTTTCTGCCTTTTTGGTAAATGGTGCTAAATTTTAATCTGCATCAATTCGTGCTCTCTTACTTAAACACCTATTTAGAAATATAAATGTTATTCTTGCAATAAGCAATTACGGTATTTCTAGGCAGCAAAAAATTATTTATAATACTGAACAGCAGGAACTGTAAAAGTGCTCAATAATTAGTTTTCAACATAAATAAATGTTTGATATCGGAAAACAATGTTCGCTAATAGTAGATTATATTGTGTGGGGACCTCCATTTCGTTTTCGAACACAAGATATTTTAGAAACGTTACGCCACTGGTTATACTAGACTTAATAGGCTGATGTATGTATATTATATATTAATGTTATTATTTCGAAATATTTCAATACTGTCGGAAATGTGTGATTGATGCCAAATATTCTTGCTAGTCGATGACACGCCAAACTCAACTAAAAATGAGAATTCATTTATAGGCCAGTCAATAAACCTAAATATAAGGCGTTAGGTCGCAAAAAATTGCTCGGCTCTGGTTTTTTGGGATATTGTTAGGATAGATACCAGAAGTGTACCACCAAGTTTCCAACTTCGAAAAACCTGTGCTAACCCCGTGACCCTAAAAAAACCTCAAAATTTTCGGACTTTTTCCATATTTTTGTTTGTAATTTCTGAAAGGTGCTTCCTACAAGTAAGTTGTCCTTTGCACTGTTAAAGCTAAGAAAATCTTCTTTAATTTCTTTTTCTTTCTTGTTGAGGTTTTTTGAGGGTTACGGGATTAGCACAGGTTTTTCGAAGTTGCAAACTTGTTGGTACACTTCTGGTATCTATCCCAACAATATCCCAAATAAACAGAGCCGAGCAATTTTTTGCGACCTAAAATCGTTAAATGACTGGCCTATTAGCTGATCTTTTAAAATTAATTTACTACTTAATTTTCTAAAGCATCTTTTATCCATATAAAATTAGATTCTGATAACTACTTAACTGGAATTTGTATAAAAAAGGTGATAATGCCATGATTGGCCTTTATGAAATGCAAATTAACATTAGGATGCGACTGTTAATAGGATGTCTATATTATTCATAAATTTCATTTTTATTTCTACATATCTTGTATTCGCACTTTTACGCTGATTTAGTCGACCAATTTCCGGTCGATGCTAATTCCCCATGCGCCCATACATATCTTAGCGTGGTACCGAGTAAAAAAATATCTTTAATCATCGAAAATATATCGTTCCTCAGTTAATGTATATTTTGCATAAAAAAGGAAACCTGCTTCGCCGTCCTGTCCACTTATACGCAATTTCTAATGAAAGAAAATCTCAACCCAAACACTCAATTTCAATATGAAATATATTCGAAATCACAATATTCCCAGAGGTCGTATACAATGACGATGATTAATGCACGGGACTCCTTTTTTCCATTTTCCCTCTGATGAATTTTTCACAAGAAAATTCAACAAAATTCTTCATTGTTGCGACCCGTCTGCTTAAGCATACATCGTCCTTGGACAGTGGCGATTGTATGGTCCATTTTACAAGCGTATACATTCTTCATCCTATACTTTAATGTATGTAAAAAAAAAATGTATATGTTTTATTTATCTATACGTGCACACACTCTCTCTCGTATATGGGATTCTTTTAAATAAGTTTGCGTACAGCGGACAGGAAATGGGGTATTTGTAAAGTGTATGCCTGGACATAAGGGACGCAGCGCATTTTGCCTCCCTCAATGCTGTCGCAAATATAGTCCATTTGTGCCTCCGGTGTTTACAATCTGCCGCACACTCCTCTGTTCCTCCCGCACATCCCTCGACTCCAGATGATTTTCTCTGGTCACATTGCGTATACCTTATTTTCAAGGATTGTAATGATGAATTTGCATATACGGCGAGTGAGTGTATGACCACATCTCTGAAAACTCACCCCCCCCCCCAAACACGAGCCATCTGAAATGGGGATGACCAGGCGTATAAAATATAGTAGCTTTAGCAGTAGGATAAGAGCGACAAATGGGAGGAGGGTGGTTTTAAAACGACCTCGTCGAGGAGCACACTCTCTGCTCCAAGAAAATTGCAAAAGGGAACCGAAAGACCGTTCACGTCCACATCGTATACACAGCAGGACTATATGGATGAAACTTTCCCTTACGCATATACGTTAGATAAATAGGGGTGGATATGAGTAGTGCTCGTCAGTGCGGGTGATAGTGAAAGTGCTTCGTAGAAGAAACTCTCTGGACCTGAAAATTTCAAAATAAGCTTTTCACTATATGAGATGGCTTGTTATTTGTTTTAGCCCGGTTCAGACTAGAAAGTGGTGTACGTATGCAAAACTTATAGGTAGCCTCCGGCTATAGAATTGTTCCAACCAAAGTCAGAGGATATAGTATGTTCAACTGTCTGTAGATCGCTTGGTGTGGTCCGTTGATTTTCCCAGATGCCGAAACATGAGTCGCACTTTGCTTCACACTCAGATCTCCATGGCAAAATATCCCTTTTAGTTAAGCCTTTTATTCGCGCACAGGAATTCTATCGTATTGAATTCCTCTCAGTATGTAGTATACTGTTCTCGTACATGGTCAGCATAATCTTGGCATACACACATTAAGGCACATTCTGCTCCTCTAGAAAATCGGGAATAAAGTTACGCAGGCATTTATATTGTTTCGCTATACACACAGAACCAAGGTTGGCGTAGTGGGATGATTGGGGGATTGGGGTGGATGTAAATTTGCGTAAAAGTGACCTGGTCTGGTCATATGATGTGCTAGTCGTTTTCACATACAATGTGTGATGTGGACTCGTGCATTTGTATGTGAATACGAAACATGTAAATTTTCTAATCGGATGAACATCACATACCACGGGGGTAAATACAATTCGCTTGTCGATAGCAAGCAAGCGGACAGCTCGGGACAAGCGCGGGTGAATGTCGACAATAGACGAGCTTCATATTATTTGCGTTAGAAACGAACAGAGTAAAGGACTCGTCTTTGGCCATCATCTTATCTACGCTCTGAATGTATAATATATGCAAACTAAGCTGATTGTTGTTCTCAAAAAGCGTTCAGACGTATGTATATGGTATCCTGATTGCGAATATGTAGGTAGGGCGCATGAAACATCCTTTGTCGTCATAGCCCCCTCAGAACCATAATTTGCCACGTTATCAGATATCTCTGTATGTGCTTCGTATACTATTTAAAATTTATAGTTGTATGAAAGTCATGTGTTAAGTTTTTGGTAAGGATAAACCATCCACCCACTCATGCGAGGAGTATACTGAGAAAACGGATATAATTTCCTGAGGATATGAGTATATGTGCATACATATTTTGATTTCCAAAAGATCTAAAGTGAAAATTCAGCAGTCGTGTTTATTTAAGTTTTTCTATTTGGTCATATCTCAGATATACAAAACTATAGATGTTCGGAATCAAGCATAGTTACTACATTTCTATGAATCATAGAAGAAATATTATTCTTCTTTGAACAATTCCAATATCTAGTCGTAGGTTCCCCTTGATATTTGAATCTTCTTCTCTTTTTACAGAGATTAGATCATATTCAAATTGAATTAGCCTTTGCAGTTTTGGTTGTATTGTCATACAAGCCCATCAAAAATACATAAAGCCAACCCGATCACTTTATTGAAATTCCAAAGTATTGAAATATTTAGTATTTGATAGTATGTATATCTTCAATTCAAAAATAAAATAAACGAGACCGAGGCGATGAGGCAACACACTTAGATGGATTTTGGTTAAGATTCAAAATGAAAAAAGTTGTTCTTACAAGAACCTTATATTTGGGCGTTGTTTTGTATGACAGCCCTATGAAGTAGGGATGTTGCGAATATTCGCATCCGCAGAAATTATGTCTGGCCGGCCAACTACTTAGACCCTCGCCATAAGGATCAATTTTGTACACCAATGACTGAAGAAAAAATTAAAGAAGACATTTTGATTATCGGAAATACTGAGTTCGACTTTTCTACTTCTATTTATTCCGAAGAGAAGGAACCCGAAGGAAATAAAAAAATTAAAATGTCATCAAAAAATTATACGGTGCAACTAGAACCAGGGCCGTCACATTTATGTATGCTAAAAAAATCTGCTTAAAGAAAGATCTTGCGATGATATTGGATTCGTCAAGTGAAGACGAGAGTGAGGAAAGTCAGAAAATGATGCTGAAACTTCACTAAAAAAGAGTTGCTTTCTTAGCACATTAAGATGAGGGTCAATGTTGATGAAAATCCCCTTAAATGGTGGAGCGTTCATAGAGAAGAATTGAAACTGTTATCAATCACCAATAGCACGCAGATTTTTGTCAACACCCCCAAGCGAACAATTATTCAGTAGTGCTAAACTAGCACTGAAGACTTAATCTGATTTTTAATTAATAATTCAGCTGTAATAAAAAAATGGACAATCAACCTAACACATACTATGCATACTTGTTAATTTTTTCAGCAAGAAACTATATTCTTATAAAAAAACAAAATCCGCATCCGCATTCGGATCCGCGGATGTGAGTTTTCAAAAATCCGCTTCCGCGGATGTGAAAAATTCTGCATCCGCAACATCACTGCTAATGAAGTAATGTTCCGATTCCATCCATTCCTAGATATGTTTTGAGGCTTAACTAGGAACACATTTGGGTGAGGTTTGGTTAAGATTGTTCATAAAGGAAAAAGTTTTTCTTAGAAGAACCTAATTTTCAGGGGCCGCTCCATCACCCCAAGGTTCGATTCCATTCGTTCCGGCATATATACAGCGTACACCTAAAAGAAACTTGTATACAAAATGTCAGCCCGATAGTTTCAAAACTGAGGGACTAGTTTGAGTTGCAACAGACGGACAGACGGACTAGACATCTTCTTCTTCCTTGCCTCGTTCTTTATACCGCTCCATGGTTTCGCGTTGCTCGACCTGCGGTGTAGGTAGACCGGGCATCGCTGAATCGATTTGTCTCGTCGCACTGATGAATAATATAACTACTCTATACAGGGTGTCCCATTCATGGTGGAGAATATTTTAATGGGAGGTAGCCTGGCTCATTTGGGGAAAATTAATGTACAACGGGACGCCTCTATTTTTAACCGTTACTATGTAATAGCATTTTTTATCAAAATGCCCGACTTCCTGAACAAAATCAAAATTTGCCACACCATCAAACATTTCATCCGAGATATGACTTCACTTTCTGAAACTACATAAAATTTCCAATAAAACGACACCTCGCCCGTTACGAAGTTGCTCGTATCTTCCGAGATACACTCGTTCAAACTTTAAAGTAATTTTAAAATTGTACGTATACAATTTTATTATTTGATTTGATTTTGATGAGAAACCAATTTTAAAATTTCTTTAAAATTTGAATGGGTGTATCTCGGAAGATACGAGCAACTTCGTAACGGGCGAGGTGTCGTTTTATTGGAGATTTTATGTAGATTCAGTATCTCGGATGAAATGTTTGATGGTGTGGCAAATTTTGATTTGGTTCAGGAAGTCAGGCATTTTGATAAAAAATGCTATTACATAGTAACGGTTAAAAATAGAGGGGTCCCGTTGTACATTAATTTTCCCCAAATGAGTCAGGCTACCTCCCATTAAAATATTCTCCACCATGAATGGGACACCCTGTATAGTCGGAGGGGCTTCCTTCTGTGCGTTGCAAACTTCATGATAAAGTTAATATACTCTTTCACATAGTGACGGGTATAAAAATAAACTATCTTAAAACATTTTTATAGTCTAAGAAAATTGGACCAAAATATGGCCATCGAACGGCAAAAATCCTACATCGGAAATTTTTTTTGATTATGGTTGGGGATGGTCCCGAGATGATGGCATAGAAAGTCCCAACCGATCAGGGGTCCGCAACCTTAAAAAAAGGGGGGAAAGGGGGGCATTTTTTCGGTTTTTTGCGATTATTTCAAAAACAGTAAGAGACACAGAAAAATGGTCTGAGAACGAAAAAACTACATAAAATTATCTTTGCAATGATATATAACACATTAGAGTTCAATTGAATATTTCGGCGTTAGAATAGAACATAAATTAGAATATTTTCATTTTAGACCTTTTTTAAAAGCTCCATAACTTTTGAAAGAACGCTAGTTCAGCCGTAAAATTTTGTACAACTATTCACAACAAGTTTAAGATAATTTTAACGTAAGCATTGAGTCGCTCCGGTCAAGGACCTCCCATACAAAGTGACCCATGACAACTTTGTTCCATAGTTTATAAAATGAGTAGTACGTAGAACAAACTCCTGATGGGTCACTTTGTATGGGAGATACCCTTAGTTTTTATCCGAATGAGCTGATTTTTGGTGGGTGGGTTGACTATGACCTCCAATCGCAACAAACCAAAATTTAGCACTCTGCTCCAATTTTAGGAGGAGTTATGGATATGCCGTTTTGGAAAATTTAAATGGGGGGATAATAGAGGTCCTTGACCAGACCGACTCAATGTTTACGTTAAAATTATCTTAAACTGGTTGTGAATACTTGTACAAAATTTTACGGCTGAACTAGCGTTCTTTCAAAAGTTATGGAGCTTTTAAAAAAGGTCTAAAATGAAAATATTCTAATTTATGTTCTATTCTAACGCCGAAATATTCAATTGAACTCTAATGTGTTATATATCATTGCAAAGATAATTTTATGTAGTTTTTTTCGGTCTCAGGCCATTTTTCTGTATCTCTTACTGTTTTTGAAATAATCGCAAAAAACCGAAAAAATGCCCCTCTTTCCCCCTTTTTTTTAAGGTTGCGGACCCCTGATCGGTTGGAACTTTCTATGCCATCATCTCGGGACCATCCCCAACCATAATCAAAAAAAATTTCCGATGTAGGATTTTTGCCGACCAAATATGCCATTTTTCTTAGACTATTAGAGATAATACCTTTTCTATGTTTATGGTGTTTATACCGGAATAAATCAAACTGAATTCTAGTCAATTTCATCATGAACTGTCAAACACGAAGAAAATGGTACGCGAGTGGTACTAAACTTAGTTCATACTAGCTAGTATATGCCGTCGAAGACTAAAATATTTTAGATTAAAATATTTTATCTTGCTTGCGGTATATACACACTCTATAATGCAGAGCGTCAAAAATTTACGTTAAACTGGAGTCTGATGATAACTGAGTGAAATTTTAAGCCGTGACTTAAAAGGTATTGTACCTGCAAATCTCAATAGTTAAGAGCAAATTAAGCCAACTTTTCATGTTTAAGAGAAAAATTTGGCTCCATAAATTGTCATATAAATTTGTGATTATCGACTGACTCTTTAGCTCAGGTACTGGATTGATGTAGGATCCCTATGTAATGAAATGACGGATTTATCATTAAATGTGGATCTGAGCTAGCAGCATTGATCATACACAAAATAAAATAAAAAATATCCTGAAATACCGTAGGTTATAAACGAATAGATGAGCGAGAGTTTACTAATGTCATTTTTTAGGAATTTCAAGCTATACTATATATATAGTATCGATTCAATTTAATCAAAGGCCAGAATACATATTAAAATAAATCAATTCCCAATCACATTACATCAGATAAGCTTCATATAATATTTACTTTTAATGCTCGTCGGGTAATCCTCTTTCGTGCCCAGTTATGAATAGATAATTCCACCTTGCGGCGCATTTGAAATTTCATCCTTTTGCAAACAACTTATCATAAACTTCACATCCCCCGGTTCTAATAAATTTCCAGCGACTAGAATATTATTCAAATATAAGCGAACCGAAAGGGATCAGCGCGAATCCAAGAGTCGGTATTTTCCGCGACCACCACCTCGAAAAAAGATGGAGTGCTATACTTACCCATCCCTCGTATGATGTATGGTTATTATATGAAACGCAAGAAATTTTAATTGGGCTCAAATAAACTACGAGAAAGTTAGGACATACATACATATGCAGGCATGTAGGATGTCCGCATATGATATACATATATACATACATACTCGCTTTTATCCCACAACCTCCCCAGGAGGCATCACTTAACCCGAAAGACGCAAATTTATCTCTGAGCTTATAGTTGAATGTTGGATAAAAGGAGGTGGCGCGAATCCAACCAACATACGAATACAAGTACATATAGGCTAATACGGAGCCGTGCTTATTTATGACCACTTTCATGAATCAGCCGCCAAAAACTTCTAAATCGTAGCGTTGTCTCCCGGGCAGTTGGCTGTTTCTCCTTTATACCAAAGGATGTTTCCAGAACTTCCATGACTCTCGACTAATACTATATACGAGTACACACATCCTGAACATTGAGTTTTCGTGAAAATTTCAGCAGTAAAATGGATGGACCAACCAATAGCAAACTAATGGTTTTGTGTGCCACTCATATATACGACGAGAACCATAGGACAACGTCGTCGACGACGACGACAAACGCAACATGCGTATGGTAGCTTAAGCATGCATGATAATATATCCAGTAAATTATCCTGAAAGCGCCCCGTTAGTAACATATGGAGTCTATTGTTTTTCAAGGCGAATATACGGGGACACACCACACTTATCGAAGGGATGAAGCCTCGATTATTGGCGTATTCGCAGGCAATTTTCCCCGGAGAAATTCTTCTAGGCGGCTGTGTTAAAAGGACTTTGCAGGACGAAGCATTTAATCTGTATATATCGTTTGAGTATAGTTTATACGCATTTATGTCGAACGGCGTGTGCATGCGATTTAATGAAACAGATTTCAGTGAGTAGTTTAATGGATGGTATGGTTAATTGCTTGTTTTACAAAGTATTCCTTAATGAGGCAAAGGAAGTTTATAAAGCTTTAGTGGAAGGATATTGTGTCCCATTCTTCTATACACAACTACAAATCAAAGTTTGACCTTGGTTTCCGGAGGTTTTCTCGTGTTTTAAACCTCCCTGCAATAAAATCAATCCAATTTTCTTTCCTTTCAAAAACGTCCATCATTATTATCTATTCTTTTACATTATCTAATAAAATTTTGCAATGTACACGGTAAACACCCCGCTCAGTCTTAATCCTTCAGTTTCCTATAATACACCACCCCCAAAACACCAGCGTAACATTGTAAAAATGTAATCCGTTCTCTGTTGTAGGCTATCTGCATATTTGGAAGAAATATGACGAAAAAATACTCCTCAGGTAGGCGTAGAAGCACAGAATTGCTACGATGAAAAAAAGGTTGATTTTACAACCCAGCCAGTAGACAATCCGACGCGACGCCTGGATCATTTGCGATTTTGAAATTTTCCAATCGCCAATGTTTTCTTTTCTAGAAATTCACTAATTACATAGAGCACTGTCTCGACATTGAAATATACAGAAAAAACTGGCGGCGCACGACGCACGGTTGTGTCAAAGGAAATAGTTATCGGTTAGTGTCCTTCAACAGAAATTTTTTCAAATGAGTATGACTTATGCAAATTAAAAAATTATTGATATGTTTGATTTGCACAAATTGTATGTATACGTTCTAAAATATTTACCATTGTGGTCAAATGATTTCCCAGAATATTGTTCAACTACAGCACGGTGCGGTGTAGCAGTTGAAGTGGCCAGTAGTATACAAGTAAATAGAGTAATTTTTAAAATATTGCGTTCATTTAAAATAAAATGAAACGTTCGATTTTAATAATGTAAGATTGAAAATAAATTGGTATTTATGATCATAATTGCTAATAAGATAAGTACAAAATAAAACCTTAAAAAAAAGATTGAGATACAAACAATATAATGCAGACATGTCAAACTCGCGGCCCGCGGGCCGCATGCGGCCCTCCTCGCAGTTCTGTGCGGCCCGCGGCCATGTCGAAGCAGCACAATCTGTATCTACACAAAAATTGTGAAATTGCTAAGGTGAACCAATTCAGAAATTGAATTCAAGTCTACAAAAATTACTAAAACTCGTGGCTTATGCAAGATTATATTGGGTTTTTTTTCTCTAAATACTACCAACAATTTAAGGCTGGTTTATTTGATTTTATAAGACAGCTCATCTTTTTTGTACATGACGATACTAATTCTTTTCATGGAACATGCCCCGAAATGCAGTTAATAAAACATTGGTTGTCTTTGCCGAACATGATATTTATTTGGAAAATGACAAAGCTTTAAAAACTACTGAAATCTCGGAATTGGTGACTAAATCACCTGGATGTGAAATTCCAACATAATAATTTGAGCCCAAGTGCCTAATTTTTAGTCCAATACGCAGGAGTTTGTTCAAAACCATCACAAACAACTTTTTGTCTCTTTTAGCCACCTTCTGCTGAAATTAATTTATTCTGACTATTTTGCCTCTTAATGTTGTTTTGGGCGACCTAGGATGACTGGTGTTAAACATTTTTTAGCATCTGTTCAAAATTTGGCGCAAATCATGTAATTGTGGTTAATTGAAGTTCAATCATATTTTCACGTTGTTGCTCCTTGCCTTAATTTTTAATGTTTTAAAGTACATTTTCGAAAGGAGGAAGTTCTCACGGATAATCCCGAAGCCTCTATAGTGATCTAGACTCTCTGCTATATTTTAAAAGTAATATTCTGTAATAAACTTTCGTAATTTGTTTACATAATAGTTTTTTGGCATTGCCTCCTGTGGCCCACCTAAACCTGAGGAGAATCTTATTTGGCCCGCGCCAGGTTTTGAGTTTGACACCCCTGATCTAATGGGTACATTTTGTTCTATCTTTACCGTTTATTAGGAGGCATATTTTTTGCAAAAATAAAAAATTTTGATACTTACAGCTAATTGTGCTAACAACAAAAGAAGGTGCCATCTGATTTAATCAATGAATGAACGCCGCTCAGCAAATGCAAATAAGTCCACTAGATAGAATTTATTATCATAATCTCGTTTTGTAGATGGCCAACAAAGTTCTCCGATTAAAGCTGTTAACGTCTGGAAGCTTATAAAGACACTAAATAAATTACTGACGGCTGATGCGCTTCGTATCCTGTGAAATATCAAAATGCCATTTTATTGTCGCAGATTGAGAGACATATGAAACTACTGAAGACTGCAGCACGATTAAAGAGTCATTCCACCTGAATGCGCTATTATTGATCGTTGGCGGATATAAACAACATTACCGATATCATTATTGTCATCGTCTTGAAGATAATCTTGATAAGCGGTCTGCTTTTGTCAGCGACATTCTCCAAACGATTTGCATTGCCAACAAAAAATAAATAGTTCGACACAACACTATTATGCAGCCCATAGTTAAGCTATATTGAAACCCCGTGTAGCTGTTGACAGGAAATGTTGTTTCCTCATTGACTTAAAGACTAGAAGCTTCAGCACAACCACACTTAACCTCTGTTTGCATTTTCTTTCTTCTGATTTTTTGGTAAAACTTTCTATAAAATACTCATTTTACTATCATCTTTCTCTTGCATCCACATAATCCAAAATGTATCATAATCAGTTTATAATAAAGAGACCACTGGTAAGGGTTGATTATTTCAAAACTGGTTCATAACAAATTTTCATTTTTTTATCATTAAAAAAATATTAATTAAAAAAAAAGTCATAATCCCTATATAAATAAGAGCTATAACAATTTTAAAAGGAAAAAAATATTGCTACACACAAACTCATTTCACAAAACATGGCGCCAATTAAGTTGTTTTATCTGCACCGAATTTATGATAAACTTATGGAAATAATAGCAGATAATAATGTCAAGTCAAAATATTAGATATAATTAAAATTAAGATATAAGTAGAGTTTTGTGGTAATTTACAGGTTTTATTTTTAAATTTTTTAAATTCTTTTTGCAAAACAGTATCGTACATATTTTGGGTATTATGAATATGCATGGAGAAATCTCAAAGCTAGAATCCAAAGAGACAAAGAGATGTAAAAAATTGACACATTAAAGCAAGTGAGTATTCTGTCAGACAACGTCATAAACATGCACTTTTAATTAGTGTCTTTAGCGACGTTTTTTTCGTATCGCATGTAAATCTGACTCGAAAAAAACGATCGCGGGTAACATCCCGGTTAAGACCAAACAGCTGACACTTGACAGTTTTTGCGCATCTTTCACTCACCTTTGTCGGCTTATTTTTTAGATGTGGTGGATTTTATCTCAAAAGATGATTATTTCTTTGCAAAATCTTTTCTCGTAATGAGAAAAACTCTCACATTTTGTTTGAAAAAACAAATTCCCTCATATTTCCCCTATGCGTCCGCCATCTACATTTGAGCTCTATCCCGTGTAGGGTAGTTGCACGCGTGAACTCTACCAGGGTAAGTGTCATTTTTTTTATATGATGTTCTACCCAAACCTGCACGGGATAAACACAATAAAACGTACCTTTTGATACTGGTGTAATGTCTTTGAAAATGCCCTTGAGCGCAAAAATGTACAAAGTGTTAAAGACATTGGTCGCTTTATATCTGGCGGAAAAGTTTTATAATAATAAATTAATAGGTAAATTAAGAGATAATATTTTTAATATGGAGACATGATACGGTTGATCGGAAGCTATATTTTATCTGGAAGATTCAGCATGACTTTTCTGGTGTTGTTTTTTTTTATTATCACGTTTGCTATGGTAAAGTTGCTTCTTCAACTTGACTCTGAGTTCATGCTTAAAAAATTGTTAGCCATTGCATTTTAGGATTTTGGTTACAAAAACGTATTTCGCTCGTATAAAAAAAAAACGGTTTTTAATGTTTAACAGGATTTTGTTTAAAATTGAAAATTTTTGAAGCACGCATTCCGAAGTTATCTAAAATGTTCGATTAAAACAGAAAAATGTCAATTGGGCGGCTGCTACTTCCGAGCGGCGATAGGCAAAAATTTTAAATTAAACTTACTCTAAGGGCCGTATTTATGAACATTCCTTAACTCAAGGAGACCATGAGTCAAGGATGCCGAAATTCAATAAATTATAATTAAATGTCATTTTCCATACTTTTTCATAGAAATCACTTATATTCACGAGTCAATGCATCCTTGATTTAAGGAGAAACTCAAGGAGACCTTGGAATTTTCTATAGTCAACTTCACTTGAAGTCAAGGTATACCCACCTTCCTTGAAATACAGGGTGGCTGATGAAAGCTGCTACCAAAATAAATCATAATAATTTTTTTTCTGTTTGAGTAATCTGCTTCATTTCTTTCTTTTGTTATAAATCGATTTTTAAAATTTAAGATTATGGAGGATTGGGATATCTAAAAAAGAATTTGGACAGTGCGCCGCTTTCATGCGAGGAAGTCCGTAATACTCGTCCAAAGGGAATATAGGCGCACATTCCGTGGCACGCTTCCTAGCAGGCCCATGAGGCCCATGAATAGCTTTGCCGAACGTGGAACAGTCGAAAGAAGCTTTTATCATCGGGATCACAGTGTGGTGTGCAGTTTCATCAAAGTGCATTGTCGGCCCATATTTTTTTGAAGAAGACGATGTTACTGTTACGGTCACTGGAGCCCGTTACCTGTTGATGTTGAGAGAGTTCTTCTATCCAGAACTATGACGAAAGAAAATTCCTTTCAACTGCACACATAGCCAGGTCAGTTATGACAGAATTGCAGCAAAATAGCTGATTTCAAGAATCTCCACATTCCGTTGGCCCGCAAGGTCTCCTGTCCTTACTGCATCTGATTTTTTTTTATGGGGTTATTCCAAACAATAAGTTTACAAGACAAACCCAACAAATTTGAACGATTTAAAACTATCAATTCGAACGATAATTGAGAAAATTCCCGCTGCTACCCTACAGGCAGAGTAATGAACAACTTTTTGATAAGATGTACGACACATGCATCACTGAGCGTGGAGGCCATTTAAATTCAATAATATTCAAAACCAATTAAAATAACTTAATAAAAATGTTTAATTTTTGAAATGAATAAAGAAAAAATTAATTACATGGATTTAATAAAAAGTTATTTGAGTTTCTTAATGTAGCAATATTCATCAGCCACCCCACCCTGTATAATATTTCAAGTCTATTGAAAACTTAAGGTCTCCTTGAGTTTCGCCTTAAATCAAGGATGCATTGACTCCTGAATATAAATGATTTCTATGAAAAAGTATGGGAAATGTCATTAAATTATAATTTATTGAATTTCGGCATCCTTGACTCAAGGTCTCCTTGAGTTAAGGAATGTTTATAAATACGGGCCTAAGTGTGTAAAATTTCAGAAAGATCGGTCAAAGGCATCCCTCCAAACATAAAAGTGCGATTATGATTATTGATCGTACAGGGGTCAAACTTTACACTCATTATCTCATCTTTGGACGGCCGTAAATTCAGAACGCTAATAGCTAGGACCTTGAAATTTTCAGCAAATATGGTCGCTACGGTTGTCTAAAAAAGTGAATAAAAATAGGAGTGTTAGATATACAGAACCTTAGTTTCATCCATTTTTCTGCACTTATCGTACATCCTATCTAGTGGTTAGTCTTATCGTTTATACAGGACGAACACTATTTTCTGGAAGCTTATACATTATATTAAATTTATTTTTTGTTTATTTGGCATAGTTTTGTCATATTTTGCTTGGTTGCGTTATTGTATGAAATTGCGTAATGATTTTTTTTTCAATTTCAGATGATGGCGTAACCAAGCAAAATATGTCATAATTATCCAAAATAAACAAAAACTCAATTCATTAGTGTAAAATCTTCCAGAAAGTAGTGTGTGTCTTTTCTTTACGATAAGACTAACCACTAGATAAGATGTACGAGAAATCGACAATTAATCTGTCAGACGAATTGCGCCCGATAGTGTTATGATTCGCATTGCCCCCGCCGGATAGTAATGATTTTTAAACCCAACACTTATTTAAAACTGACCTTTTGTGTACTAGGAGTATTCTCAGTTTTGGATAAAAGATGTGTTACCTAAAATAATCACAAAATTGTAGCCGTTTTGCATTTTTAAGCATTTTTCAATGAATACAATTTTTCAATGAAAATGTGGGAACAGTTGCGTATGTTCCGCAATGATGTTTGCCATTCTGATCCCCTAATTGCCATTTTGCGGATCAGTAATAATCTCCTGTTCTTTTCCTTTGTCTCTGTCTGTGAAATATGTTAACGAAAAGAACTGGAGATGATTTCCGATCCGCAAAATGGCAGTTAGGGGATCAGAACGGTAAACATGTTTGCGCAACATAAGCAACTGTTCCGATTTGGAACCCCACCCAATGTCGTGATTGTTCGTATAATAAACAAACTTTTAAAATTTTAATCATATGCAACATACAAGCACTGCTCCTTGGCAGAAATGTGATCAAATTCTTTTTGAAAAACAAAAATTTAGATTTTAGTCCGAATCTGAAAAGGAACCAAACAATTAAGTACATAGGTTCTAAATACTTTTGTTACATATGGTTTTGTTTGCGAGTCTCGATACATAATTAAATTCTGAAGTTAATTTCATTTTTCGTGGATATCATTGTGCGCAGTTTTTCTGAATTATTTTAAAAACTGTAAAAGCTACAAAACGATTCTCTACCGACAAGTTGAAACACCTTGGCACAATGACCAAAGTACTCGCCCAAACAAAAAATTAGCTGCGTTGGTTTTTCTATAAAAAAAGGATAGTTCAGTACAACTTTCGCGCAAATTTGAGTCTTCTATTCTACATAAATCGAACAATCCTATCCAACGTCTTATTCAAATTTTTATGGAAGTTGTGCTATTCTAAACTTTACCCCATAAAATAAAACGCCAAGTTTTAGCAAGTCCAATCAGAACTAGGCATAAGAAATGCGAAATGTAGCAAAAAACTAACGATAAATCTGTATTATCAAAACGTACGCGAAATCCGCTCTTAACTTAATAGGTACTCTTCGTGAATCAGTCCTTCTCTGTGATTATGACATAATAATATTAACTGAAACATGGTTAAATTCGGATTTTCATTCAAATGAATTGGACTTTTTAAACTATAATGTGTATCGTCGGGATAGAGACAGCTCATCCTCCACAAAATCACATGGTGATGGAGTTTTGATTGCGGTAAAGCAAAACCTAACTTCACAACTATTAACGTCTATTTTTAACAACCTGGAACAACTGCATTTGATTGTACGTATTGGTATCAAACAAATTATACTGTCAGCGATCTATATCCCACCGCATTCTGCTATGCCAGCATCTATGAATATTTTGTCGAAGAAATTCCCAACTATGCCGTAATATTTCCGAACGCCGAAAATATAATCTGTGGTGATTTTAATTTGCCGCAATCAACATGGAACCATCTATCGTGGACTTCTCCTCAAAACTGTGTCGCCAGCAACATATTAATTGAACATTTTACATATTTAAATTTTATGCAACTAAATAATATCGGTAACATTTCTGGTCGAACTCTTGACCTAATTTTTTCCACTTTATATGATTTTAAGTTATTGAACTGCCTTAATCCAATGCTTCCATTAGACGTTTATCACCCGGCGTTAGAAATTGATTTTGTTAAAAGTACTGTTTAATGAACGAACATAATAGTATTGAACCTAAACATAACTTCCATATAAAGCTGATTATATTACAATTGATCGTGAACTACAAAACTATAATTGGATAGCGCTACTATGTGATAAAAGCGTTGATGAAGCATTGGATATTTTTTATAATATTTTATACAAAATCATTGATAATGTGTTCCTCAAACTTCAATTAGTAATCACAATTTTCCGAGTTGGTATTCTACAGAATTAAAATCATAAATTTATAGTAAAAAAGCTGCCCACAAAAATTTCAAGTCCACTGGCAATTTCAATGATTATTGTATTTTCCAAAATCTTCGCAATAAATGTAAAAAACTCTTGAGGCTAGAATTAAAACGTTTCTTGTCTAAAACTGAAAGTGAAATCACAACAAATAGTAAGCATTTCTGGAAGTACATAAATTCATTTAAACGTGATAATTCATTACCATCAACAATGCGTCTCTATATGGTAAAGTGAGTAATGTTCCTTTGCAAATTGCTAATATGTTTGCGTATTTTTTTTCCCAAGTCTATACCACAAATAGTACAATTTTTAGTAATCCGGAACCATATAACGCAAGCTTATGCCTTTCAAATTTTACTGTTGATGCTGATTCTCTGACAAAAAAAAACTAATGTCTTTGGATATTTCAAAAGGTTCTGTATCAGACCAAATTCCGCCTATATTTTTAAGAAACTGTGCTAGTAGCTTGAATCTGCCCCTTTTTATAATTTTCAATAAATCCCTATCAACTGGATCGTTCCCAGCCGTCTGGAAATAATGCTTTGCATTTCCGATCTTCAAATTCGGTGACAGATCGGATGTGTCTAATTATCGACCGATTTGTTTACAATCAACAATTCCTAAATTATTAGAATCACTCCTAACTGATTTTATTACTCCTTCCATTCAACAAATAATCATTCCTCAACAGCATGGTTTCTGTCAAGGAAAGTCCACATTAACGAATTCGCTTATCTATCAACAAAAAATATTAGAATCATTTGAGCATTCATTACAAGTTCATTCTATATACACGGATCTTGCTAAAGCATTCGACAAAATCAATATTGAATTGTTATGCAAAAAACTTCCTGCATTAGGGTTTTGCGGAACCTTACTTAATTCGTTATCTGATTTTCTTCATGATCGCCAATTCTGTGTTAAGATTATGAACCAAATTTCAGATCCTGTATTTGTAACATCTGGTGTACCTCAAGGAACTCATATATGTCCTTGGCTCTTTAGTTTGTTTATTAATGATATTTATAGGATATTTGATGATGTATGGACTTTCTTTTATTTGCAGATGACTGTAAAATATTTAAATCTATTTCTTCCGTTGATAATATAAATGCTCTACAAAACAATTTATTAAATTTTAGCGAATATTGTTACAAAAATAACTTAGAGGTTAATATAGATAAATGTCAGTTCATATGTTTTAATCGAAGCCGAACATCTTATAATACGTCATACAATTTGAATGGTCTCTTAATTAAGGAAGTAGATTGTGTTAACGATTTAGGAATTAAATTCGATAAAGCACTAAACTTTATTTGCCATACCACGGAAATAAAAAATGATGCTAGGCGGAACTTGGGATTTGTAATGCGAAATACAAAATGCTTTTATAATATAATTGCTATTAAAAATTTGTACGTATCGCTTCTACGAAGCAAACTAGAATATAATTCGTTAGTATGGAATCCGTATTACAAAAATCATTCAAATGATATCGAAAGTATTCAAAACAAATTTCTTCGTTTCGTTGCTTATAAAATGAAAATACATCCAGAACAGATTGATATATTGAAGACTCTGAATCTACAAACTCTTGAATTGAGACGATTATCAACAAGTGCCTTACTCTTATATATTATTCTTAACGGTTACATTAACTCTCCTGAAATATTAGCGGAAATTTCAATGAACATCCCTAATCGACAGACACGCAACCATCAACTTTTTGGTCTTTCTACGCATAGAACAAATTATAATCATAATGCTCCATTGGAGAAAATGAAGAGAATTGGTAAAGAATTGTCACATTTTTTTTTATTTTTTCCATTCGAATAAGATTTTAATTAGATCTGTAATTACCTTTATGTACTCAACGCCCTCAAGATAAGCTTTTTATACATATACATTATACATTATACATTTATACATTAGTGATATACATAATTCGTTTTTTTTATATTATTGAATTTTATTTTTCAAGTATTAATGATTAATTATAATAGCTTGGTAATTTAGTATTGAATTTTGCTAGTATTGTTAAGTAATTCTTTTGTAAATGGACTAAAAGTCCGTGAAACTGAAATAAATAAATGTATAAACGAGACCGAGTTCTAATCGTGCGAATAGCACGATGAGTGTATACCCTATACCCATGTACAGACCTAGAATGCGCGTAAAACCGAAAATATTCAATTTAATTTTTTTAATGGGGAAGGGGTAGGTGGGCTGAATCTCACACATCTTTAATATCTTATAACGGCATCGAGCAGCTATCATTTGCGATAAATTTCAAGTTTTTCGGGACATTCTATCAAAAGATATGGCGGAATATTGCTTTGTAGGGGATGTAGGGGTAGGGGAAGTCAGACCTTCTCCACTTTCCACTAACTTCAAGCATATGTCACAATTAGGCATTGATGAAAATTTCAGGTCCCTAGCGAACATTCTGTCGAAAAATATGGCCGAATTACACTATCACGGAGGGGTCATTTGTATGGGAGGTAGGGGAACCCTTGGTCCGATTTGGCCCATTTTCAATACCATCCAAGCTTTTATCAAAGCCATCATTTGACCGAAATTTCAAAACGCTAGCTCCATTATTTCGGGAGTTATCGTGCGAACTGACAGACACACGGACGGACAGACAGACAGACAGACAGACAGACAGACAGACAGACGGACATGGCTTATTCGAATCAGGGACCGACCCTGATCATTTATATATATACTTTGCCATACCTCCGGTGGCTCCTTTGAGGTGTTACATAAATCGTCGTAACAAAAACAATATACCCTATACCATCTTATGGGTATAGGGTATAATAAATAAGGAAGATATCTTCCTGTATGTACACGTTACTTACAGCACACACTCAAAGGAAAAATGTTTTTCAGTATACTTTAATGTTATATGGAGTTCCATCTCTATTTCAATTATTACTCTTATTACTTTATGCTAAATAGGGTTGTGTATGCTGTGTTACCCGACCATGATTCCGATCTATTTCATAAACATCAACTAAAAATTATTGCTAAAGTGAATTCCCAAAAAAAAGTCTTCAACTGTTTTCTACACTTTTTTCCTAAGATTTTATATCTATGCAATTCACAAATCAACAGAAAATTCAAATCCTCCATTCCCGCCATCATCTTCTACTACATCACATCAACGCTCCTCTAGTACTACACGCTTTCAACGAATTGTCAACGTCAACAACAGTTCTCCATAGGGATGGGACTTTTTGACAAAAATACCGGTTATCCGGTTATCCCGGTTATTTTCCTCATCGGTTATACCGGCTCGGTTTAACCGGCCCAAAACACCGGTTATTGAAATAACCGGTTAAAAACCGACTAACAAAGAAAAATTATCCTTTTCTTTGTTTTTCCACTCCTTGATGAAACTATACGGTAGGCCCGAAACACATCACATCAAAATCATCATGACGATAATTCTGTTGCGCAGGTATAAATTCAAGATTTAGGCCTATGCTGCGAACGGACAAGTAACACATCTAATCTAGATCGACCTTTAGAACCAATTTACGCCAGCTTAGCCTCCTCATAGAGGGCGAATTACCCAAGGCGGCGCCGCCGGTGTGGCGATGCGTGTCGTTACGGTGAGCACCCTACAATTTAGTGGAAGCCTCATACTGACTTCCGACAGGTAAATTGAATATTTTAAAAGTGATCACCGGTTATTTTCGGTACCGCTTAATAACCGGGCAAAAATAGTACCGAAAATAACCGGTTTTTCAAATTGAAACTACCGGTTATTCAAAATAACCGATTATTAATTCTCATCCCTAGTTCTCCATTTTCAAAAACAGTGGACCGTGGCTGTGACATTTCTCGAGTCGGTGCACGAATTATTTGTTTTGTTTTCGTTTCGTGCGCTCTGTTGCTGCTCTCTAGAATCGTGTGATTTGTAAACAAGTTACTCAAAAGTGTGTTACACATTTCCATTGACTTCTCGAATTCTTCTGTAATGTTTTTTGCTCTCGTCTACAGGACTAACCTAACACAGCCGGCGGCAT
Source organism: Microchrysa polita (assembly GCA_949715475.1). Lineage (NCBI taxonomy): Eukaryota > Metazoa > Arthropoda > Insecta > Diptera > Stratiomyidae > Microchrysa > Microchrysa polita. Next base: position 5,179,678 of record OX454418.1, on the reverse strand, counting down.
CAAGATGGCCATCATAAAGTTTTTCACCGACAACGAGACGAAAAAGATACTTCAGATGCGTCAAGACGGTGCATCTATCAGAGCTATTTCGGTTGCGATCCATCGTAGTCGTCGTACCACGGCTCTTTTCCTGAATGATATAGACAAGTACATGATGTTAAAACAATCCCACGACAAGCTTCAAAATTCGTCGCTCCAAAAGGATGCTGAAAAAAAGACAAAAACAGTGAAAGTCGCTGTAAAGAAGAAGCCAACAGCCAGTCCTACGAAAACATCCACCAAAACCCCGACCAAGTACAGTAAGTCGACTACACCCAAGACCACAAAAACGCAATCGCACACGGTCCGCGAACTAGCGGAATTCAACCAAGTCATCTTGGAGCATCGTTGCGTTATCAAGTTCATGGTGAAGCTAGGTGAGACAGTGCAGGCTATATATTCGAAAATGAAGCAGGTTTACGCTCCAGTTAATCCGGAACTGCCTGCCATTCGGTATTGGGCTCAACAGTATCGTAGCGGCCGAACGACTGTTATGAATGTCCTGTCCAGGACTTCGAATAAAAGTCCAATGAAAAGTACGAAGAAGTCTAAATCTACAGCCAAATCGCCAAAGCCCAAGACATCGACTCCCACAAAGCCAAAGGTGGCTACGCTATCAAAATCCGATGCTAAGAAAGTCGATAATGCAGGTAACGAGCAGCCTGCAATGAACGAGTCTACTTCGAAATTCACCATTAAATTACCGGGCCTTGACCGATTGACGAAGAAGTCGGGTTGACTGAGAATTAATGAGAAATGTAGAGAGAGACTTTAGGAATTAAGAATTTATTTTTTTACAATAAAATGTCGTTAAGTTGATATTGAACGCAAGTGTTTTATTAAGGTTTTTGTAATAACTATTTCTAGCATTATGTATTATTTCCTTAAACAGGGTGTCCGGAAAATATCGCGTAAACAATAAAGTGATTCCTCGTGTTATTTTATAGCAGTAGATCGACCGATCATACCCCGAATTATTAATCCTTTAGCTACTGCAGGTATTTTCATAATGAATCTAAAAACCGGCGGGCGCGACAGTCCAACATTGGACTAAGGCCGCTGATATGTGACATCCAATTTCCAAGATTTTAACTGATTTTTTGTTTAGGTGTTGATATCAGCACGCTCAGCAGTGTTACTTATCCCCATAAACGGGTAGTCGTTAATATCTGAGTGATAACATAGTCCGCCACATGGGTCGTGATTTCGAGAAACACCATAAACTGAATTAGTTCACTGTGAGACTCGAACCCACGACACTGTGCACTGTAACACCAACCAGACTATACAGGGTGTCGCATTCATGGTGGAGGATATTTCAATGGTAGGTAGTGTTGCTCATTTGGAGAAAATTTATGTGCAACGGGACTCTATTTTTGCCGTTACAATGTAATAGCATTGTTTGTAAACTGTTCATAAATGCCCGACTTGCCAAACTAAATCAACTTTTGTCACACCACCAAACATTTCATCGGAGATGTGACTTCACTTTCTGAAACTACATAAAATTTCCAATAAAACGACACCTCACTCGTTACGAAGTTGCTCGTATCTTCCGAGATACATCCGTTCAAACCTTGAAGAAATTTTAAAATCGGTTTTTCATCAAAAATTCAAATGATAAAAATTTTAATTTTAAAATTTCTTTAAAGTTCGATGTTTAACCTAAAAATGTTGGGTTCCAAAGCTGTTTTGGGCTACCAGCATGTTTGTGGAGGACCGCTGCTATTCAGCAGCCGAAAATAGTCGTTACTCAAATTTTGGCGTTTAAACTTCTTCTCTAAAGTTACTAAATTTTTTTGAAGAACATTTTCAAAAGTTAGCATTTCTGAAGGATATCATTCCGATTGAGATTTATGGTCATATTTTAAAAGTAATACTCTGCGATTCAATTTTGAAAATAGACATTTTCGAAATTTTTATCCTGCGGCCCGCTCAAAAACTGAAGACAGTGATATTTTCCGCAGGCTAGGGTTTGAGTTTGACACCCCTGACCTAGACAGTTGACTAAAGTGTTTCCTAAGAGCGAGAAAACATGTAAAACTGACAAAAGTTGGCTTATTCCCTTAGCTTTCAAGCGACATATTAAAACTAAAGATAGCGTACATTCACGCCCAACTTGAGCGTTCTCAAATCCAGGAACGATTTCTGTTTACAACTACCTTCATATATGTATGATTAAAAAATTAAACAGCTGCTCCGAACTACAAATTTATTTTTTCGCGCATATATTTACGTATTTCGAGAGCAATGTGCTCCCTTCTTCAATGCGTTCTGTGTCCCCCTACACAGATTTACTCTGTGTCACAAGGACACATACTCCCCTGTGGGATGACAGGTGGGTCAAGCAAACCATCTACGAGGTATACCGTCAGGGGAGCACCTAGCCTTTCGGCCTTTATCTCCCGGTCCCGCTAAAATGTTTGGACCCTCGGTTTTTTACTGACAAGGTCTTATTGTCAGATGGGGATTTCTCCATCCGGCGCATGCACACACCATCAGGAACCCAACCCCGGGGTTGCATCACTAGCTGGATGACTTGGGTAACAACCTCCAGCCACTACGAAGCCAACGCCTTGATGGGTAAGGACCATGGTACCCTGGGCACGCCCATCCCCGTAGTTCACTATTCGCTATAGACTTCTCTATAGCAGGTGTGATCTTCCTTCGGCCCCCTATTGGTTAAGCCTCACGTCAAATTCGGACATGCACATCCCAGGCTCGTTGGACCTGTGACTACGAGCCTGTGCAGACACGTAGCGCTGCTTTTCACATCCAGGTGGCCCCTTCAGTATACTAGTCAGCAATGCGACTCGGGCGTCGGGCAGTGTGGTCATCAATCCACAAACTAATTAGATATAGGCGCGTAGGCATTTACCACCAAGGCCGTTCTCCCTGACTAGCCCCTTCTGGACTCGGGTTATGCGAAGCCGTCAACCCCGAAGCTCACACGATTTCCATAAGATGCAGTCCCCCACCAGAGGACATCACAATCGTGCTTGGCATATAGTGCTTCCCTCCCGCAAACTATGGGAGGAGGTAGGCACACCGAGAGCCACCCGTACATAACTCAGGAGCACGGGACCGTTACCGCCCGAATGGTCTTTGTACAGATCCTCGCCATGGCGTATCAACTGTACCAGGGGCCCCCTTGCGCTACTAGGTCCGTGGTGTCATAGCTCACCAAAGATCTTTGTCCAACTACAAACAGCCTTCCTTGGCTGAGTGTCACATGGACACCGACCCCCTTGCGGGGGACAGGTGGGTCAGCTGGATTTTTTTTATATGGAGTTTCGTTACCCAAACCTACACGGGATGGCTTCTTCTAATTTTTAGTACTGAACCCTTAGACCGCCACACACGAAGCGTCCGAATCCCATTTTTAGATTCTTCTTTCTGTTAAACTCCATAAGAAAATTACAACTTGCCCAGCTGTAGGTCGCGCACACACGAAGAGTCCATTGATTCCCAATCCAACAAAACTCCATAAATAAAAAATGACAACCTGCCCAGCTTGTAATAAGATATATGATACTGTTAATTTAAATTTAATTTTTACCATAATAAACTATCTTTAAAAAATACTAAAAGATGTTTGCAATCGCGTGGATAATAAAAGTACTGAAATAATTATTTTTCACTGGCCTACTCATGTGTCGTGGAGTGTGCATTTACTATGCATATGCACTATCTACCTATATATTACATCTGACCAAAAACAACAAAGTTGTAAAAGTTACCCCACCAAAGAAAAATTCATCTGCCGCAAAAAGAATACATATCACTCCAATCCGCTGCTCATATCTAATTTTGTTTGCTGGATGTACTTTTGTTTTAGGTGTAAATGCTGGAGAAGTTTAAATGTACAGGACTACTTCTTAAAGTAATTTGGTGGGAGCTTTAACATTTCATTCAGTGCCACTTTGACGGCTCCCTCCAAATTACTTTAAGAAGTAGTCCTGTACATATCCCACTACCCCAAGATCCTAGTCTCCCGGTGTCACAGTATCCAAATGTCCCAATGCCGCAGTGTGTTTTAAAAAATGGTCAATGCGATGAGCCGATAGACGCAATTGTTGGAAATCTTTTGTTAACTTTACCTATTAATTTACCGTTATTCCATCCACTTATCTAAATGGAAGACATTGATTCTTTAGAAGGACCACCAGAGGATCATTCGTTCCAAATTTCATAAAAATCCCATCACGAAGAGAGACAGTAGAAGCAAGTCTTTCTGCAACTGTAGACTTCATTCAGAAATTGGGTTACTCGCTTAAGTCTGTGATGGTGAAAATTTCACCGTTTATTGCATATATCTTACCCGTTATTGTGCCGATCAAAGATTTTATTTGGAAAGGCACTAGAACAGGATATGTGGAACATTTTGGTAAAATAAAATTTTTGGGGGCTGTTGCCTGGAAGGCTGTAGCCTGGTCAAACAAAAAAGCAAGTTGTCTCCGGTAATCATAGACTTGTTCGCTTTCGTTTTTCTTTTTCCTTTGGCGGGCGTGACGCTCTCGCGTCTCTTGATATACAATTGCATAATATGGACAAGCCAAAGTGAAATCACTCAGTCGACCCGAAAACCTAAAAAAGATCCACGGATCGATTTATTATTGAGATTTGAGAAATGCAGGTTTTCGAGAATTTAATTGTATGCAAAATTTCGAGGCTAAGCAAGTTTTGTAAAAAATATTTTGCTGAACTGATTTGCGGAGAAAGTGAATGACTAAAGCTTGCATATACTGTCCGATCGATTGAACAATCGATTGCCGCCGTACAGCACATACACTATGCAATTTATCATGCAATCTGAAAAGACAGTCTCACGGTCGCCACGATACAATACAACATAGCGAAAATTATATATTTTGTGGCGATGTAAAAAAAAAAACAGGAACTGAAAAAACATCAATCATGACAGATTGTATGAAAAATTGCATGGCAATATGTTCCATACGTCCAATCAAAAAATTGGATTGGATTATCAACATACACCTTCCAATTTATGTGACAATCAAAAAATTGCTTCAATCGATTGGAAGGTCTATGGCGCTCCTAACAAGGACTTTTATATGTTGTTACATGATGTGTTTAATTTATAACTTAATTTAATTATCAAAGTTTTATAATTTCTTCCTACAAAACAGCAAGAATCACGTGCGGATGAAATATGTAATTGCCATGGAAAAATACCAATATCCAGTATACTGTCAAAAGAAGAAACAAAAAACTTCGAAGCGTAACCTGGCAAAAAGATCAAACAAACTGTCTTCGCAAGCCATGGACGATAGTTCGTTCAATAACTGAACAGATCAAGTACTCCTGTGGTAGAAGAACATTATTTGACGAATTGTTGCAATTTGAACTTGAATTTAACGAATTTGTCCAACAATTTCATATTTTTATGAGAAACGACTCTTTTACTTATTACGAGTACATATATTAGCGAAAATTGGTCAACATCATTTTGCAGTGCGGTTGTAGTAACATGTGTGTATATTTATTTCCTTTTTTACATTAGTACATATGACAAAATGCAATATTTTACATTACAATACTACAACAATTTTCAGTAATTCATATTAGAAACGAGAGATGAGCTTCATATGCTCGAGGCTCGCGTGTATGGTTCAAGAGGAGCTCTTGTACATTCCGTGCAAGAAATGAAGATTAGTTCTGCTATGATGCTGTTGGTACGATGAAGGAACCGGTTTTCTTGTTGTGCTGCTGCTGTTGTTCGTTTGTTGTCTATTTTTCATACACTTGGTCAAATATTGAGAAGGAAAATATTTTTTTTCTTCTACTTCTTGTACTTACGCAGTGCATGAGAGAAACGCAAAAAAAAAAACACAGAAGCAAAACACTTTGAAAACGAAAATGTTTTGTTATTTTGATTTAACCCTAGAAGGTGATGCTTGAAATAGATTACGCGCATCAGCAGCAGCATCGGCATCGCGAAACGTCAAGCCCAATGCATTTTACATTGCTGACAAAAATGTTGAGCAGAAGACTGGGAATTCATAATATTTGTCAGCTATGAAATTCTGCCGATGCTGCTGCTGGTGCGCGTAATCTATTTCAACTATCAGACAGTTACTTTTATGGTAATATGTATGTAATTTAAAGCGTGACTATTTCATATCTAGAGAGTTGATAAAATACTGTTTGACAAAAATTCTTTATGCTTAGATTAAGTACCGGCGCCCGTATGAAGCTTCATATAAAATGCTGTAAAAATTATTAATTTAAAATGTAGTAGAGATAGGTAGACGTAAAAGAATAAAATATCTACCAAAACTTAATACATAGAATAATTAATCATCGGAATTCATCGGTAAAGAAAACAATATACGTACTGATTAGTGACTTAATATTAACACACATTTGACTTGCTTACCGAAACTAAAAACCATAGTACAAAAAAAAATTCATAAAAAAGCATCCATAATGCATAGTTACGTACGATCAGTGGATTCATTCTGAATTTTCTTTGAAATGTTTCCATCATTCAGTACATAGCGCATAGGGTTAATCCAAAAACATGGTCGCTGAAAAAGAAATTGCATTGCCATTACATACATGATTTATTTTTTGTGCAAGGTACAGCCTATAGTTCTATACATACATATTGCCAGTGCTCAAAAAAGAACCGGTTTGGTTATGCGATGGAAACAGCAAAGAACAAATCGCACAACTGTTGTTGTTCCTCCCACCCAATTAGATCCTGCCATGAAACATGAGTCCTGAGAAGATCGAATAAGATACAAATTGAGCACATGACCAACGCATATTATAGAAGAGCCGGCAACTGCAGCAACATGTTGAGCATGTGCTTCATGCTTTGATAGGAACACCACAGAAAATCCAATTACAAGTTGGTTTCTTTTCTTGCGTCTCTCACAAAATCTCTGTAATGCTGGCAGGGGAAACAGGGTCGCAACTCTTCTTGAAAAGTCTCCCCAAAAACTATGCGGCTCCAATGAGCACAAACAAATATCTTGCTGGCGGGAACCAGTTCTTTGAGTTAAAATTTTTTGGTAATTTGTACCATGAATCCCACCAATTTACCAAAGTGTGTAACCCACACAACTATTTTACTACATATATATACAGCTGTGCACATGTAATACAATTGCATCTTTTGATTTCTTACAAAGTATATGTGTGTTAAATTATTTCTCGAATATTTGTCACAATTATTGTCCCCAAAAATACTTACATACATATTCCCCAACATATTGGCCCTGTTGTAAAGTTCGGTGAAATTTTTATTTATTTACATTTCCAGAATTATTTAGAAAAGAAAAACGACACTTTTGAATATATATTTATTAATTTAAAAAAGAAAATTAAATTTAATCGAAAAAAACATGAACGCGAGAATACAAAATTCCTTTGCTTCATACATTTGGTCATTTGGTCTCCGTATGGATGTTATTGTTGGTGTTGAATTTTCGTTTATGTTCTTGTTGTTGATGAAGGTCTTTTATCCACCATCATTATTGTTGTTGTATAGCTTCATAGTATGTGGTATAGTAGCTATCGTAGAAAGCGAAAATATTTTTTTCTTTTAATTTCTGTCTTTGTCAATTTTTTTCTGGTTGTGTTGACTGTTTTTTCTCTTCTTCTTCTTCGGCAACGTGCAGAGCTGAGCCTCCTTGGCCCCGCCGACTGGGTCTTGAATTGGGTTGTTGTTTGCAAGTTTACAATCATGTATGTACATTGTATAGTTAATTCGAAAAATTTAGGTTGCTAGGAGACATTACGGTCATATACGACATTCTATGATATTTTGAGAAATTATTTGCGGTATTTATTTGTTGGAGAATTAGCACATTATTTGCGGTAAGAATAATACATTATGCATTTCAATTAGGTTATTATTTTACTGGGAAAGGGGTAAATTGGTATCGGTAATTCGATACTCAATCGTTATGAGATAAGTATGTAAGTATATAGATATGTATTCCGATTGTCATTTAAAAATATGTGAAGTAAGGGGCTGTTTTTGGCCTATCTTCCTATTTTTATTGGTTACTCGGACAAAAGTTGGATCTTATAGGGTTTGCCCTTAGACTTTGCTTTTGGAATGAATTTAAGGTTTAAGACGATCCAAACTACCTTGTCAATAGGTTCCCTAATTTGTATCGCATGAAAGAAGTACAGGGTGTTTTTTTTTTGCCAATACAGAATTTCAAATTTAAATTTAACACGGAGAAACGCCCTTAATGCACACGGAACTACATTCATTCGAAAGAGGAGGTTTTGCCATTTATTTTTGATTATACATATTTTTTGGTGAGTGGTCGCGAATATGCCGTTACTTAGAAGCCATAATTTTTCATATTTTTGTCACAAATTAGGCTGTTTTTTTTTAAGAAAAATTACCAATTTTTGGTTTTAAATTCCTGCGGTTTTTATGTTTTAACTTAACTATGTTAACATTTTACCTTACATTTACCCAAAGAATACTTAAAGCGGGTAATATCAGACGAACGAGTTGTCAAGGTAGCTCAAATAATTTCCGCATCGGGGGCATCCTTAATTTAAACCGTTTTGTTACAAGCATTATGTTCACTGTATTAAAGGCTTTCAATTAGTAATCAAAAAGGCAAAAATTATGTTTCCACCGGCCACAGTAGACTGCAATATTGTAGCTATAATTATTTTGAAGACATACGAATTAAATCACACCAACTCTCCATAAGATGCACCACCCTAAAATTTACAACTGTTACTGTCCTTCAACGATGATTTGAGAATAATCTAAGATCAACCGAGAACCGAGCACTTGAAAGATCAAGATTCGATAGTTGAATACACGATTTACTGCAAATTTTTTTTTAAGTTGACCTGCAAATAACGGTATGTAGCTGCAAGCCGTGGCGGCACCTGTTTAAGAATCATGATCAAACATAACTGGCAGAACATTATCTTTCTAATAAATGTTATTTGGTGTGCATTAGGGAATTTGTCTATGTTTTTCTTTAATTTGAAATTCTATCACTCTCTATAAGATATTGTTGGAATTAGAGAGTTCTGACTTAAAAAAAAAATCGACTTATAAATTGCATTTTATATTCAAAACTAACGGGAGCGTCAGTGAAATACTAAATTTGCTCGAGATAACGGATAATTCCACTTAATACGTTGACTATCTGATCCTTTATGTGTCAACATTGCCACCACATCTGCCCGCCGAAGATCTTTTTCTCTTTTTTTGTTTCGTGAGCCACATGTGACTCATAGGCGTGAACGAGCAGGAACGCTGTGTACACATAGACATTGAACGTACATATTTGGATTGTATTTAATTTTCGTATGAAATTATTTTATATAACTCATGAAAAAGTCAGATGTGACTCGTAGTTATTTTTGACACATTATATTCTGTTAACAGCTTAATCTTCAAAAAGTATACGATTACAGGGTGTTGCGCATTTGTATAATCAATACTGCAAGGGATATGACAGTTTGTAAATGCATAAAATTTTAGGTTAACTAATTTATTCGCGATTTCAAAGACATATTACAATTTCGGCCTAGATGCATAGATGTACCAACTTTAGAAAACTTTCAAAATTTATTATTCATTGAAATTTCAAGCATTTATTTCATAACGGTACTTTGAACTGTAAAATCTGAAAAGATGACAATAGGTACAAGCCTAGCTAGCTAGCTTGCCAATGGAATATATTACTTCTGACATTTAAATCTGAACATTTAAAAAAAACACACTTTGAAAAAAAAACAACATATTATGAGCATGAAACAAATTCGAACCGACTTCTGACTTAAGAAAAATTAACCCACCATAAATTGCAAAATTTATTTTAGACAATAAAAAATATTTCCTTTTTTCTAAATTTCAATTTCACAACGGTGCCTCTTTGTATTTAAAAAAAAATTGTAATTCCCCTAAACGTGAATAATTTGATTTGGGTACTGTTTCAGAACCCTATTTTTGTTGACCTATAGCTATAAATTTCAAACTGAGAAAAATAAATTGTTCATATACATTCAAATAAATCGTCCCAGAACAGAACGCAGTAAGGAGCAGTCAATTAGCAATTAGGTTCATTTTTAGCCAGGACGCGGGGTTTCAAGCTGTTTTTGGATTTTGGAAATCCTGTGCCCTTAAAAATAATTATAGCGACGTTTTTTCGTATCGCGTGTAAATCTGACTCGAAAAAAAACGATCGCGGGTAACATCCCAAAAGATGATTATTTCTTTGCAAAATCTTTTCTCCTGATGAGAAAAATTCTCACATTTGGCTTGAAAAAACAAATTCCCTCATATTTCCCCTATGCGTCCGCCATCTACATTTGAGCTCTATCCCGTGTAGGGTAATTGCACGCGTGAACTTAACCAGGGTAAGTGTAATTTTTTTTATATGAAGTTCTACCCAAACCTGCACGGGATAAACCACCGCCATCTTGATAGACAGGCCGGACTGTCGAAATTCGATTTCGAAAACTTGGTACCTTAGCGCCTGTGGTTGTTGCTATTGCTATTGTTGTAAATAAGGTTCCTTAGCCACATGACAGCTAATTTTATCAGCTGATAATCTGGCTTGTATATCTAGATGGCGTTGGATAAACCCAATAAAACGTACCTAATGACAGCAAAAAGCTTTCCGTGGGGCTTTCGCCATAAGTAATTCCGTATTTGTTTTTCATCAATAGTGTCTCCCTACTAAGTTTTTCCTTCCTTTTTATACGCTTCATAGAAACCAACCCAAAATCAAAAATTAGGTTTCACTAAGTAAAATTAGTTTTGATTTTAAAGTTTTTTTTTACAATATAGGTACATTTTAATTACCCAGTGAAATTCTCTTCAGACTCTTATTTACGGAAGAATATTGATATTCCAATAAAAGTTATTAGAAATCCAAAAATTACAATATTCAAATTTGTCTATTCAGAAAACTACAAATATTACCGTATGCTGCAGAACCGAAAAAAAGAAGTGGAAAATTTCATTGAGATAGTAATTTGAATACCAGATATTTCTCCAACGATATTTATAGATTTGCTAATAACCGCGTTGTCTCCATCTGTAAATAAACACACTTTCCCATATATGCTTGTGGACGCGATAAGCGCGCTATACGATCACTCCAAAAGCACAAAGCCAATAAACACCTGTGCGGTGTGTGCCCAATTATGCAAAGAATTGGCCGTCGTCGTTGTCGTGCCGATAGTGAAATGGTGTCAAACCATTAAAATATCGCCGTATCTGAATGACGTACCTCATCTCATTGAGGTGACAGTTTTGTGTGAATATACACCACTCATGCTAGGTCTTTGGCTAGTAGCACCGCACCGCGGCGGACCCACTTCTTCTTACCCAGCCTGGTGCGATGCGATGATGGTAGATGGTGTACCAAAATCGCGTAGCACTCCAACAAACAGTGTTGTAAAAGAAGTATGTAAGCTGTTGTAGCTAGCAAGCCCAAACAGTGTACGAAAATGATAAACGTCTTTTTCCATCGAAAATAAATTTCTCAAAACCGGCTTCAACTTCTTGAACTTCGAAATTCCAAAAAAGAAATTGCATACAGTTGTCGTCATGCTGTGGTATGAGGAATATGGATGGTGTGGCATGGCGTGGTATGTTATTTGTTGTTGAAAAAAAAAGTATCGCACAACAATAAATTGAGCTCGTGTTGTTAAACGCGAGTACTGCGGCATATTGCGCATATATTGTACTTACACGTCAGGTGTACCTATACCGTGAAGAGCACTTACTGATGCCAACTTGTATAAAAAAAGAGGTTTTAAGGATTGATCTTTAATTTTTATTTAAATGAATCTACGAAAAAAATGTCTTTGGCAAAGCCAAATTAGATACATATGTATGCAAGAAGTATGGAGCCCGTATAATGACACCGAAATACATAATAGGGCATCTATGAAGCACAACAGACAAATTGTTTGATCATTACAGAGCATAATGTGGTACACACATGTGGTTCATTGTATATGTCCCTCTGCAAAAACTTTCGGCATCCATGGAAGACGTGCTATGCCGCAGTTCATTGGTCCAGGGAGGAAGTTTACTAATTCTAAATAAAATCATGCAGTTAAGTCTTTCCTATGGGACGTAATTCATTTACCGTCTTCGATTGATTCTGTGTGATCTGTGCATCTCTTCAGGTGCGCTTGCGATTATCACCGTAACTAGGCCTGTTCCAAAAACCGGGATCCCGGTACAAAACCAGTGTTCACTTGGTACCGGACCCGATATTCTAAAGTACCGATATCACGGTTTTACTGGTACCGAGTTAAAAAGAACGATTCATTTCAACCATGAGCCGGTTTTTTTCAGGTTTTTTGGTACCGGTTTTTAACTCGGTATTCAAAAAACCGGCTTATGGTTAAAAAAAACCGTCGGTACTGAAAAAAACCTGAGTCGGTTTTTAACCCGGTACTCAATAAAACCGGCTTATGGTTAAAAAAAAAACCGTCGGTGCTGAAAAAAACTGGAGTCAGGGAAACCGCTTGTTGTACCGGGTATTGAAAAAAACCGAAACCCGGTACTGAAATCTCGGTACCGAACAGGCCTGACCGTAACCATTGCTTCTGTTCGTTTTTACGATGCCAGTGGAAGCTGCCAAAATTTATGCTGAGTGATTATTATGATTATTAGTCGACCGTGTAAGTTTACCAGTCCACAACAGAGAGCAAACTTACTTTACTGATTTAGACACCTGCACAATTTTTAATTTGCGGGCTGTAATTACAGAGGTAACTTAACCCTAAATTACTAACAATACGTAAAATTAACGTGTTCGCTCACATTATAATGTGTATAAGCTGTTCCACGAGTCTGGTTGACTACTCACTGCAGCAGTGCTTTCCTCAGTTAGTTGTATGTCCATGTGAGTGGCAGCATCCTATTTGTGGTCTATGGCGGTAAGCTTAGCAATGTTCTAGATGCTACTACCTATTTGACGTGTAAATAGTAATACCAATATAAAATAGCATGTAATTTATACGTCTTGTTAGTAATATAAGTTCATTTTCCGAGGGCATATTTTGGTCAAATAATTTTTGTCTGTGGCACTGAAAAATGATAAGCTCGGTAAAATATGTAAACTGGGAAAGCGACTGTAGGAAAATATGAACACGTCAAAATTACGTGTTGTTAGTAATAACGCCCTAACCGGTCATGTTAGTATTCCAGGGTTAAGAGCCCAAGTAACAATTTCATCCCTATAATACTTCGTAAAATATTTTCTTCTAACATTAATAGGGGCACAGGGTATAACCACTGAATAACAGTCCAATAATGGCATTTGGCGCCGTTTTTTAATCCAATAGAACCTTATTGTAGCACTAAATTATGCTTCAAAAAAGGCGTACGTCATATGCTTTATATCATCACTTTCTGTCATTGAACGAATTTGCAAAAAAAAAAAAATAGAAAAAATTTCCGCGGCTAGCATCGAACTCGTGTCTGTTGATTGCCCGTCCTACACGCTACCACTCAGCTAACCTCACATATAGTCAGCATTGCTCGTAAACACTACAAATGGATAGTTGCTTCTGCAGAAATGCTTGACAATTCTTTATCGAATCTTCTGCAATGCTCTCTAAATCTGTACATTTATCAATAAAATAAAGTCAATTTCTGAGCAGAGATCACCTTAATTGGTTTCGAAGATACAAATGAGTGCGTACGTGTGGGTTTCATGCAAGATTTCAGGGATTTCTAATGTAGAAATTATGTATTTCAGAACACAAGTGTCAATTCATTAAAAAATCACAAAGTCCATCCTTCTATAAAACTACGGTAAACAATTTATTGGATGACCATACAAATGTCACACTATAAAAATGACACCGACTGTGCTATAGAAGAATATAATGCATATGTGTGAGTTAACTTAGAGAGACTATTGCATGGGTGTGCTGTATCATCCAATCAACACAAGAGTGGAGTATTTAAAGGAGTATCTTTTTAGGTTTACGTATAGAGACAGTTTTATCGAAGGCTAATTCCACCATCTTTAAATTTATTCCATAATGATGATAGAAGCCTTCCGGAAAATACTTTAAGGATGTTTTATCGGATCAAAATATTACTTTAAGCGATGTCACACGATAAATGAATTTCGTGGTACTATATGATTGCTACAGTGTGAAGTGCTTCTTTAAAGCAAACGAGTTGTTGCTTGGGAGATGCACCCTGCATGCAAAATCGCCTGAAAACTGCGAATTACCTGAGGGGAGTCGTAAAACGATTTTACATAAATGTCAATTATAATTTAGAAAATAGAGAGAAATAACACCTTTCGGTGTCTCATGGATTCCAGCCTTTTTCGGTGTGATTACAGCTTTTGAAAATGGATTTTAGTTCGGAGCCCCATATCGAACCACACCATTTTTTATTAATTTCCAGTTTTATTTGTTACTCTATGCGCGCTCGTCAAAGAATCTAGCCATTCCACCTAGGCTACTTGTTGGAGTTGATTCACATATCGTATTTTTCCGTGTATTTCTTGAAAATATTTTATTTTTTTTTGTGGTGTGTATCAACTTTTTGCGTGAAAAATACAATTTATATAAAATCTAAATTTGCCAATCACATTTTCAACGTATCTCTCCTGCAATTTATTCTTCCCATGTATGACCACTTTAAGAAAAGAAATTTTTAACAACTAAATATCTGATGGTTGTAACTAGTTTTATATTAGCCATATCTTGTTCCTTATAGCTCTTGTGCTTCACAGCTATAGCGTGTCTCTATATAAGCTTAAATTCAACACGGTCACAAAAATTATCTCGACAAGCCCCGCAAAACCTCGACTAGACGACGCTAACGCGCAACTCTACAACCATCTCACCAACGACAAAATAATTCATGAAGCTCAAGTAGTATAGTATTAAGTATAATGGCATAGTCAATGTACCCGAGACGCGCGAGTACATATCGCGCATCGTGGGAATTTGATGACTAAAAACTTTTGTCTTTCTTGTGAGTAATCAAAATAAGAAGAGGTAAGACAAAAAAAAAACTGCTTAAAAAAGACAAAGACCAAAACAAAAACGAAAAAATTGAGACGAGAAAACATTATCCACATTATACTTTACGTATGGCACTAATAAAAGCAATAGAAAAAAAAACATGTTTGTGATGGATCACTAATTTTTGAAGATAATGAATGATTATGAAGATATCTTTTCTTTGGTTTATCATGCGATTGGAAGAATGTAATGTACACAAGACAAAAGAAAAGTCCATATATACAACCAACATGCTTGCGGATTGGTGTCACAGTTATGAAATTTAAAGAAATTTTTCAATGTTTGAATTTAATTGAAAATTGATAGTTAGGTGCCCAGAGAGCGTGTATGCATAGGTACGGGCGTGTAATTTCAATGATCGCACAAAAATTTAATTAACAATGAAAAAAGGAAAAGCTTGTAAATTCGTTAGTTTAACGAATTTTCATAATTTGATTTATCATCTGATTTATTAAACATTCCATTGGGAAATTTAATTCCAAATTCGAGATATCGCTTTAAAGTTTCATCTAGATTGATTGCCAAATGGTTGCGAGTCAAAAAACTGATATCACGAACAGCCATTTGGTTGCTACTTAGCATCTACACTAGCAACCAAATGGAGACTGAAAATGACATAACCAAAATTTCATTTTGGTGATTTTTTTGTAAATTTATTTATCAAAATCGGACTCTGCGCGTTTGAATTATTACCATGTAGAATCAAGAATTATTCAATTTCACACAAAAGAACGAACAAAACTTGCAAAATTGTCACTGTGAATTTGACAAGCGGTTGTCAAAGCAGTTAGTTGAGTTGCCATATTGAATATCAAAACTGAACGCACACCCAAATGGCGATCAATTAGGATGCAATGACAACAGCCATTTGGGGTGCACGTGACACCATTTGGCGATCAATCTAGATGGACCTTAAGACTAGCTATGAAATGAGGAAAAAGGATGCATTGATACTCCTGGCACATTGTATTCTATAAAAAAAAATATAAAAATAACTATGCCAAAAGCTCGACCGATTTTAGATTATTTAGAAAACAGGAAAACGTATCCAGTGATAAAATATCGTCATCTGCATGCCTGAACTACGAATCTGCAAGATTACGGATTTTATATGATTCATATCATTAGTCGACAACCAACTTTAGTTCGCCCTTAATGACAAAAACTAAAACCTTATAACAAGAATGGGCTAGCGTTCGAAACAACGAATGGCAGAATCACGAATATTCACATATTTTCATACAAAGAACCTGCCAGAGTCGTGAATCCACAGGCAATATAAAATGTCCATACAGCGCATGACAGAAACACGATAGTCTACATTCTCGTCAAATAAAAGACAACCTGCTATATCAAGCAAATTGAGGTGTCTTGACCATTATTGTTGAATTAGAATTCATGATAAATCACTTGCTGCTCCCATAAAAAATATGTCCTTTGTAGGACTTTTCCTCTAATATCTTTTTTCTGGAAATCATGAATCCTAGAGTTGTTTAGAGGAAATTCGAAGAAGCAGATTCGAGGTTCTGCCATGCTAGAAAATGTATCAAAAAAATACCACGTACCAGAACCGCAAATCAGCGAAAACTTTTCATAAAATGCAGGCCACCAATTGCAATGCAATGACCCTATACCCCCTATAACTAAGGTTTGCATTTTATCTAACATAAACGATATTCCCAAAAGATAAATCATTTGATTGGACCAAACTGAAACTTGGGTTTTTCACAACGGATCAAAAAACATCAAACATTTTCTCAAAACAATAACAATACAGATTTGTGGGTCTGGCATGCCGTCACCTGCATTTCATAATTTCGAGATAAGATTATTAAAATAATTTCCAATTTTTTATTTGACATTAGTTTTCACGCTTATTACAAAAATCTTAAGAAACCATTTTGCAGAGTTTGGCCCTAAAAGTCTCTTAAACAGTTGGTTGTGTATTCTGCAGTTTCTTTCCACCCTCTTTGCAGGTCTATAATTTAAAATATCAAGAATTGGATAATTTCCTTTTTCATTTTCGGGAAATTTTTACAATTAATATGTACGTAAAAAATATTTTTTCAATACACTTGAATTTCAATCTTTCCCAACATTTGCAAAACTAATTTCGATTTAACGACTTAATGACCCGACCGGTGCGGCGTTCATCCCTGTCTTCAGTCGCACATATTTCAATTTTGCCATTTCCACTTCACGTGTCCTAGTCAATTAGACATTTCGTAGAACAGGTAAAAAAAAAACAGAACAACGAACACTTGGCAACCAGGCACATGATAACATCCCGTTTTTTCCAAACGTGTGTGCGATGTGCGTATAGAGTTGAAAACGAAAGATTTCGATGCCGGCAACGTTGCATGACAGTAACTTTACTTAATTTTTTCTTTGTGGCTTGGATTTGTTAATGTTTTTTTTATCATTAAATATATGTAGATGGAGATTATTCTAGAACTTTGTTGTATAAAGCCGTATTAGATAACATTATCCTGATAGTGTTTAGAATGTTGAATAATGTGTATCCTTGCAATAGCTATGGTCGTAATGCAAATTACTGGCGCACGAAAGAAATGATTATTCCATCAGGTGTCCTCTGAAAAAATCCCATAGAGCAATAGGTCAATGTTGAAATCCCGTCAACATTCACCTACATATTTCGTTTGATCCTTCAGGGCATGCCGTATGTCATATACCGACTCTATTTTATATACAACAACATTGGAATGTGGGGCATTTTTGCATTTATTGTTTTCTTTTTTGTGCTCTGAATATGGAAAATTTTTCATGCACATGCAACGTGTAAACATCCCCCGACGTTGCTCGTCCGAACATCAGTTGCCCCTCGTCGGGATTTCTTCACACTCCGGCAGCATCCTATCATCCTATCTTACTGCACATTCCATGGATAGTTTCTCGCTATTCCTTTTCGTCGTTTGCTTTTTTGCTTACATTCGTCACTACTACAAATGTACATCCCCTACCCAAGCAATTAGAATTTCTCCTGTCGTAGTTATATGAAATCGGACGTGGTGTCCTGCTCGTTTCATTGTAGTTGTGTGTCCGAGCAGAAGGTTGGAGTAGAGTGTGTACGTTTTATCATTCCGTGGGCCACGACAGGACACCATACCATACGAGTGAGAGCGAGAAAGGGTGTGTGTACGCGTGCTTTGCACCTCCCCTTTGGCCAGTTCGGGGTGGAAAGGAAGTCGGGCCGAGGCTGAAAGGATACATGCGTATGTATGCACGCTGGATTGGATTGCTTCTGAAGTCCGGCTGATACGAGATAAGGAGCGCAGGAAAACATCATGTGGCGAAAATGAGATGCCAATAGAAAAGCACATGGTATCGGCCTCCGTGCAAATCTATGAATGGTTAAGATTCAAGTGGAGCGCGTATCCAGTAAAAGGATATTCGCGCGTGTCGAATGGGGAAAGGGAAGAGGATATTAATCGCGGTAGTGTATTGTGGGTCCAACACGTGCTCCATTGCAGCTGGAGTCGCGAAATATGAACCGTATATAATGTTGGTTGTCGTTGACGGTGATTCACATCCGCATGTCATACTTTGCTAGCGGCTTTCTTCTTTGTTTTGCTCCACTGATATGTCTTTGGCGGCCGGACGCCACAAGAAGTGTCTCCAAATCGGAGATTCAACAAAATTGTGAGGAGAAATCTCGCGTCCACGATAGTGCAAACAGGTGAGCTTGTATTAGTTGAGAGTAGTGATAAAAAGTAGCAAAACAAAATCCATAGAACGGGCAAAGGAATGTATTCTCGTCGAATATTTTGACTACACCATCTGCAACCACTATTCGGCTCTCATGATTCATTCTGTTTGTATGTGTGTTAATTTTATACATTTCCCCAGTCGATGGACTCACACTTGAGTCATATAGTCAGGAGAAGAAATTAGCAAATTTCGTGAATAGTGTTGAGAGATTGATCAAGACTCCCGAATAGCGCGGTGTACTATCGTAAAAGAGACACACTACGAGCACATTGGTGTGCGCGTGTAAATACACACACTCATACAGATTTGTTTGAAATGCTTGAAACCTCCGGCATTTTCGGTCAACATCATCATCATCCTCATCAACCATCAACGAGCCAAAGAAAGAGAAAATACCAACAGAGGACGATGGTCCAGGTCGAAACGTTGTTTCGAAAGCACCAGGTCAATCAGTTTACTGCTTACCGTGAACGAAGCGAGTGGTTTTTATAATTTCTGCAAAATTTTACCCCCAAAAAACCAAAATTCAGATTTTCATATTGTTTTGTGTTTTTTGTTTGAGTTCTCACTTTTGGATGTCCCGCTAATTGAAATTCTGATATTCGCCGTTTTTGTTTAGTTCTCAATTTGAATTCGAACGATAGTGACGATAAATCTTTTCGCGCTTTAATTAAAAGAAAAAAAATAAATAAAATAATTTTATGTAAATTTAAAAATAATTTCGCGCCCTATATAGTTCAGACATAAACCGTGATCGTGTTTAGTCAAACAATTTGTGTTGATTTGGAAAATGGTTTTAACATTATTCGGGAACTGGTCAAATGAAATGTGAGTGACAAAAAAATTGACGATTTGTGTTGCTGTGCATCCGAAATTCCGTTCACTGAACAGTTCTATTTATTTGTGTGTACCAGAGTGATCCCAATAACAATGCTAATTTTCTGTCGTCTTTTTAAAATTTTCTAATTGTGACTAATGCACGCGAGGTACAGTTAGTATGAAACTAGCATTTGTCAAAGATGTTCTGTGTATAGTGCGCGCGAAATGAAAGAGAAAAGTTCTTCAATAAATTAAATAAAAAACATTTCGGACTTGACATTTTTACGATTATGTTCCCGTTTGGTAGACATTCGTCTTATTTTCGTACTTTTTAATTAAAACTTGTGTGCATGTTCGAAGAAACCCAAATTTAACAACGTGCGCGACTGGGCCTCTGAACAAGTGTCTCCGAATTATGGAATATGCAATATCGGAATGAGGAGGAGGATATGAATCGTTGGGGTATGCCTGGATCCGGGCAATCAGTTGCCGCATCATCCGCATCAATTACATCGTCGTTGTCGTCACTTTCGACGACGACCACAACTTCAACAATACTAAGCAGTGGAGAAACACGAACCGATCTACCCTCAAATTCGCCCACTGACTCTGAAAATAACAATCAGCCGCCAACCATCGGGAGACTAGGTGAGCAACAGTTTTTATCATCATCATCAACGCCCGGCGGTAAACACCACTTGGGCATTGTGTCGAATTCTACTGTTTCGGCAGCAGCCGATTCAAGCGATAATCAGCCGCCAACCCCACAGCCGACGGACACTTCCCTCGGCAACAGTGGCGGCGATTCCGTGGACTCTGTCTACAGCCATCATCACCATCCTAGTCCGTTGCCATATCAAACGACCGGAGGTGGTCAAGGAATTTTGGGACAAGACATGCATCACTATCCCACCTATATGCATGGCTACGATCAGTACTATCATCCGCCACCGCCCAGCATGGAGTATGCCGCGCAAAGTGCGATCTACGCGAGCCAACAACAATTGCCGCCCGGCAATCAGGAGTACAAAGTAGTGCCTTCGCCGCGGTATCATCCTTACATGAACAACGGTGGATCGTCGTTGCACTCTCAGCATAACGGCAATGGCACGGCGTCGACCAATGCAAGTAGCAATGCATCGAACAGCTCGCTAAGTCCGCGAGTTGTTAGCTCGTCGAGTCCCACACAAAATGCTATTATGAGTCAGAATAGTCAGGACACGATTTCATCTATGCAACAACAGCAGCAGCAGTCCGAACAAGCTGGTACCGGTGGACCGAAAATTTGTGATAAATGTGGAGTCGTCTGCCAGACTCATGCTCAGCTAAGCGAACACTATAACACCGCTCACGGAGCCCAACCCCCAAATGATCGCTCAATCGAAGACCAGCAACAACAGAGCATGCAGTCGCAATATCCCTATCAGCCATATATCAAGGAAGAGCCCCAGTCAGACATTCTGGACTTGGATTCACAGAAGATGGTGTATCCACCACAGCACGACCCGTCGGCAGTTGGTCAAGAGCAACCTCTACCTCCAATGCACTCTATGCATCCAATGCATCGTTCGCTGATGTGGACAGCACCCGAAATGCATTCCGGCTATATGGCTCACAGTCAACCGCCACCACCGGACATGAAACCGTACTATTCACCTCTAAAACAAGGTTACCCGTCAATAAAACAAGAGTATCCCGGAACAATTGTTCCCGGTTACAATTCCGGCCCGCCAGTGATCAAGAGTGAATTCAACAGTCATCCTACAGCCGCTCCTCAATCGCGCGAAATGAAACCATTCAACACAGACATCACATCGGGCGGTGGAAATCCGGTAACTTCAAGTCCATCCGAATTCCCATCGACTACCACGCCCCAAGAAAACGGCGGTCAATATCGCGGTTTCGAGCCGCCAACTTCATCACTTCCCAGCAATGCGACCGGAACGAAAAGTTCAACCTGGAAATCGAACGAAGCTAGACGTCCGAAGACCTATAATTGCACTGCCTGCAACAAATGGTTTACAAGCTCAGGTCACTTGAAGCGCCACTATAATACAACGTTGCACAAGAACGCCGTCAAGTCCAGCGGTCAGCCGGATCCAGCCACGCTCCCGATCAGTGTACATCATCATCCTGCCCGCGATCCAAACTCTAAGCACCATCATCATCGAAATAGTCAAGGGAATCAGCCGCCTCCTGCGCCTCCCGAACCGCCCAGAAGTCCAGACTATTCGTCGCAATACACACCACCGCCGACGGGTTATAACCAATCGCAACAGGGCTTCCAACAATACACCACCGCTCAACAATCCTCCCAAACGACTAACGGTCACCCAAACGGGCAAGCAGGTCCCTCCGTCCGTGCCTCCCTCCAACAGAGGGGCCTGCTGATCATTTCGAACACGGCAATCACATCCAATCTGGAGGCACACCACGAACAGGAGGAACAGATGCAACATCTAGCCCAGCAGGAACAGCAAACGGCGGCGGAGCCGGATCCGTACACTCAGCTTCATCAACAGCAGCACCAGGTGCAACAGCATCAGCATCAGGAAATCTTGGAAGCGGCGGAAGCGGAACAGGTGGAGCTCCACCAGCAAGTCATCAACAGCACCAATCTGCACCAGCCGCACCAGCAGCAATCACCGGAAGTTCATATTATCTCAATGTCCCCCCAAATGCAGCAGCACATGTTGCAGCAGCAACTGCAGGAGGAGCCCATCATCTCCACCATGGACACCACCCCTACCACCACCATCATCAATACAATGGATCAGCAATTCATCATCACCAGCCCTTTGGCTATCAACACCAACATCACCCAATCATACCAACCCCTGCAACACCCGGAGGAGCACCAGCTGAGCTATCACACTATTACTGGTAATGAAGGCGGCGAGCAAATCATCACAACTAGCGGCATTCCGAATGCCGAACAACTGTACGAATTTGCCGGCTACGGGCTGACCAGTGATCCGCAACAGCCTCACATTGTAACGGTGCAACGACTGCCGAGCGGCGGTCTTGTCAGCTATCACGACAGTAACATCTCCTTGCCATATACACCCATAGTACCTGATTCCTGTATCTACTCGTCTCAAATGAAATGCGAACGTTCGCCCGAAGCGGGCGATGTTGCACCCGAGATCTCACCGTATTCCCCGACAATTACCTCAACCAAGACCATGCTGGCTAGTCCGACGGGCATGGAGACAAGTGTGGCCGCCGTAAAACGAAATGCATCGGGAAATGCCGCAAAACGTCGAAAAACGAATAAGAACAACAGTATCCCGACGACGCCAACATCCACTGTGCTCGGAGCTGCCGATTCCAGTGCAACGTATGGAGTGACGGTGGACATCCCAACAACTACAACCAGCGCAAAGGCGGCCAAAAACAGCTCACTTGGAAGTCCGACCGGCGAAATACGCTGCGACGAATGCAACAAGGTATTTACTAAAATCTGTTATTTAACCCAGCATAATAAAACATTCCATAATGGCGAACAACCGTTTCGTTGTAATCGGTGCGGTAAGCGATTTTCGGATGAGGCCGTTTTTGATGCTCACTATGCTAAACATAGTGCTACCCAAAAGCCGCATCAGTGCACTTATTGTCCGAAACAATTCCATCATAAGACCGATTTGAGACGACACGTTGATTCGCATACGGGTCGAAAGGCGTTTGTGTGCGAAACGTGCTCGAAGGGTTTCACGCGTCGCGATCATTTGCGAAAACACGGCGATACGCACAAGCCAAAACCGCCGAAACCTGTAAAAGTTCGAACAGCTGTCAAATAGATTGAGGGCACCATACTTTTTGGTGTAAAAATCACTAATCCACCAACCTCTGTACAAATATTATAATGATTACGGGTCGCAGAGGGGATTTCTGCCAAAGCGGACGAGCTGAATGATCAACATCTATTTTTCTGTAGGCCAGTTTTCAATAGGGAAATCCTTGTTTTCCTAACAGAACTATTGAATTCAATGCTTTGCAAAAACTGAAAGACCTCATTTTCGAAATCCTCATAGGTTTATTTATCAGTTGTATTTTTCCAACAGAATTATTTTGTTATTTACATTTATTTTTGTATAATAAATGGAAAAAAAGTTACTTTAAATTTTTACATTAAAACATATTAAAACATTGTTTAATGTTAACAAAAAAAGATTGTTGTTAGGATCTGTTTCTTCCGCAAAAATATACATATTTAGATTAAACTAATTTACACGATACCAATATATAGTTATTATATTATGTTTATAGAAATTATATGCTGAAAAGTTTCATAATGCGTCCGTAAGGAACAAAAAAAAAAGAACTACGTATACATCCTGATATATATTAAAAGAAATAATCTTAATTTTTTTTTATTATTTTGACAAGTTGCCGAAGCATTTTTCTAAGTTACCAACCTCAGGTTTATTTAACGTTTAAGCAAGTCAAGCGACATTATACTCAGAAAAGACAGACGGAAATGTATAGATACTATAGCCATATATTTTGTTTTATGTATATCTTATTTTAAATTTAAAATTATTGAAGATTGAAAGATACCAAGACAAAGTTAAATTAGATTATTTTTAGATTTTTTTTTTTGTGGAAAGATTATTTTTTGGTATAATTTAAAAAACGTGCCGAATGCCATTTTTCGTTCTACATAAATGTATTTGTAATATCCGTGAAATATAATTTATTGTGATTTATTTTGATTCGTGAGATTGAGAAATTAAAAAAAATCTACAAATTGAATTGTGAAGATGCCATTATTATGTTTTCTGTTTAAGTTCCATTTGCCAATGAAATACTCATATTATACGCAAAAATTCCTGTTTCCTCCAAAATCTGCTTTGAAATATTTTGATAATTTTGTCATCTTTAACGGAAATTATCACAAACATCTTTGACTTTTTTTTTGAAACGGTTGTATGTACGAGTATGTTTGAATTAGGAAAAAAAACACGAAAAGCGAAATAATGTTTATTTTTGTATGTTCGAGTATCATTGATTTTGTATAGAGAAAAATTAATAATTATTTTAGTTCTTTAGTTATTGATTATTGTATTATTATTATTATATTTTTTTTTGTTAAATAGATGATATTAAAAAGAAACTTTAAAAGTAGAGCTCGCCGGAGAAATACTATCAACTAAAGAGAAAATATATTCAATTATGAAAAAAAAACTGTTATTGTTTTCATTTATTTTTTTTTATGTTTTCAGATTTTTTATTTTCAGCTTGGTTGTTGGCTTTTAGTTGTATTTGTTTCGATCCTTTTGTTGACCTTTTGATGGACTTTCTATTTGATTCATTGTTCCATAAATCTACTAGTTGAGTGTCAGAGAACCTAAAACAAAACGCCTTCTATGTAGTAAAAAACACTCCTTTTCCGGTATCTGTTAATAATTTTCCAAGAATCGAAGACTTTTTTTTATTAAAATTTAACTCCCTTTATAATTCTGAATAAAAGGAATTGGCGTCATAAAGGGTGGTACACAGGAAACTGATGACGTTATAAAAAATCCAGAATAATGTTACATAAATTTGGTTGACATGGCACTAAAGCACTCAGCCGCTGCAACTAGAAAGGGCACTTCTTGTGTAACTCTTACCCTCATTGTTACTCTAATATCAGTTTTCGACTTAAGATTGATCTTTCAGTTACACTTTGTAACAATTTACCAGTAGGAACCATACCACGAACCGCGCCTAATTTTTTTTTATTATGGAAATATTCTGAATTTTGATTCTTACTGTATTAAAATAGTTCCCATTCTAAGAATGAAGCATATTATAAATGTTGTCAAGTCGACAGGATACACTGACCCTTGTAAAAATTGCATAGTTAAAAAAGAACCGCCAATTGTTGACTTTTTTCCGGTTAGGCAAGCAAAATCTAAAATTTCATAGAGATTCAAGAAAGTAACGTGGGTGCTGAAGGACTTGCTTCTTTTGACCCATGGTCAGATTAAGCGAAAAAATTTTATATGAGTTGAACGTGATTTTTTGTACCTTTGTCCTTAAGTACGTCATGCGAATGGCCTGGAAAGATTTTGCTCCAAAAACAGTTTCAGTGTTCCAAGCTAAATATAGTCCATATCATTGGCATGCATGAAATAAAATAAGTGTTAGGTTTGTTGTCTTTGGGTATTTGGGAAAAATACATTTTATCAGACAACTAAATAAAATGATTATCATAGCAAACAAATTTGCATAACCTGCAAAACTAACTGCGCTATAATAATCATTTTTAACAGTTTTAGTGCCCTAAATGCAGAAAACTAGCGTTTATTAGAAAATATTTTGACTAAAACTTTAACAGTGAGATTTTTCATTGTCAGTGCTATAGTTGTGATCCTCGGAAGTTTGCGGAACGTGTGCGACCAAAGCAATGAAATAAAACTCTGAAGCAAAAGTTATAAAATTAACTACGGGTCGGACAAACAGAAACATGGCTACTTTGTCGATCTAATCATTTTGTCTGAAACTGTTGTTTTTTTTTACCGAAAATTCTTCTTCGCCAGGGGAATTTTTTTAACCGCGGGGCCGTATGTTAAGGGCCGGATTTCTACTGTATGGCGCCCCTGGGCAGTTGTTGAACAGCCGCCGAGTGGCGTAGATAGATAGTTTTGAGATTTCTTCATATTAAATTCAATTACTCGTATATTGCAAACAACTAAGGAAAGTGAAGACTCACTGCTTTGTCCTTTTGTCCATGACAAAATCGTCATTCATCTAATTTTAACTCTACGAAAATAATGTTGATTAACTTTAACAATTTCTAAATTTAAAGGCTTTCGTAATATAAAGGCTAGAGCCTTGAAATTTTCAGTAAATATGAAAAAACCGCGCTCTACAAGTGTGTAAAATTTCAGAAAAATCGGTCTATTGGTTCCCGAGTTATTGACAGTTAGTGCGATTATCTCGTAGACAACCTATCGTAGACCCCCAAGGCTGACACGGTTTGCAGTCTTGAAATTTTCAGAAAATGTGTAAAGAACTGCCCTCTAGAAGTGTGCCCCCTCCCCCTACACTCTAGCAAATATGATATGTCGTGCTCTGTGGCCGTGATCGTTCGGTCGCCACTCTGTGAAATAGACATTCATAGAGAAACGAGTTTCCATACTCGGCACGACTCGTCGCAAGTTTATTATTCAAAAGAAGATGATAAGAAATATTCTTATCGTACAATAATAAAACTAACGATGCGACTAGGAAGTGGTATGGCTGACAACCGTATCAAACTCCGAATTCAGTTGTCTTTGTAACGCACCATGCTCCACTAGGAGTTACGGTAATAAAGAGAGATGATAAGAAGGCAGTATTCAAGTGTGCCAAATTTCAGAAAAATCGACCTATTATCGATTGCCAAAAGTGGGATTATATCGAAAACAACGCATCGTAGACCCTCAAAGTTTACACTTTGGAACGGCTGTAACTTCGGAACCGTGATAAGTACAGCCCACTGTGGGTAAAGCTAAAATACTTACTATGGGCATATGATACAAGCCAAGCCACCATGGTGTTTGCGACAGCCTCCTTCCAGTTTAAAATTTAACTCAAAACCAACTTCGACATTTTAAAGCCATGCTTTGCCCATACTCTTTTCTCTTTAATGGTATATTTTGGAACAACAATGAGTAAATTATAATGTTAAAACTAAGGAAAAAATGAAAGTTTTAGAAATATACCGCCTCATGAAATATGCCGCCCCGACAAGTTGCCCATATGGGAAATCCGGCCCTGTGTATGTTGGGCAGCGCTCGCTTACAGTAAAAAATACGTTTGGGCTGCACTCAAAACCAACAGCAATTATAACCAAAATTTGAAAGAGAGGTTGAGTTGGAACGATTCCTCTTTAAATATTGCTTTCATGGATTTGAATTGCAAAATTAATGGATTGTTGTATTTACGTGGTTTTGGCTTTAGTTATTGGTAACTCGCAATTTTCTGACTCATTTTTAAAATATTTTAAACTTTTCAGTGCAAATTTTTTCTCGTTCAGCTGCGCCTATCAAACGTGGCTGAAAAAAAAAACAACCTCGTCGGCTTTGGAATGGTCTCTCTCAAAATATTTCCGATTACCGTTATTTACTCTTATTTTAATAATTTAATCGAGCACATTCTGAAAATACATTTTTGAACATTATTTGTTGCAAATTTAGAAAGTAAATGTTCAGCTGCAATAAAGTTGGAGTGAGGTGACCAACCGAGGCGATAATAACGGTCAACTTTTCGATATTTAGCAAAATCAGGGTCAATTTTTCGATTTTTTTTCTGGAAAACAGTCAATTTTCAAAATCCTACGAACGATTTTCATAAGAAAAGAATCAACAAGCTCTAGGTTGCGACGTAAATTTTGTGAAAATTTTTCCTGTTTTTTGCACTTGTTGCCTTTCAAAGATGAGACATAAATATAAAAAAAATTTTTTTTTTTCAAAAACGATCAATTTTTTATCAAAATCAGTTTGGGATAATCTATCTGTTGTATGTAAGGTATCGTCTCGTCGATTTTATAGGTCAACTTTCTGTAATTTATATTTCTTTTAAATAGTGTCAATTTTTACTTATCTCAATATCAATGGAAGTTCCACTTGATGGACCCAAGGCCAGAGGCACACCGAAGAACACCTGGATGTGTCAAATGAAAAAGCAACAACAACGCATTGGTCTCGGCGATGACACGATCCAAATTAGAGCTGCCTGTAGAAATATGCTGAGATATTACCGCCAAAACGGGCGATGTGCCTATACACCGCAGGTCGAGCAACGCGAAACCATGGAGCGGTATAAAGAACGAGGCAAGGAAGAAGAAGTGTCAATTTTTACAAAAGCCCGATTAAATTTTCTATTTTTCCAAATACATTTAAAACTATTTTTTTTATTTTTTTTTTTCAAAATTTGTTATAAACGGAAAATCAAGGGTTCCTTCTTGAGTACGTTGCGTCCCACATTTTCCTGAAAATCCTAGAGTTCTAATTGTCTCCGTTCAAAAAACTGAAATTTTTTCAGTTTTTACGTAAAATAGTAAATTTTTTATCAAAAACTAATGTCGGACAATCTATCTGTTGTATTAAGGTATCGTCATAAACATTTCAACTCGCCAATTTTAAAAAACAATTTTCTGTAAAGGATACCTATCAGCTGATTTCAGTATAGGCAATCAATTCAATGCACAGCCAACACCAAAATCAAAACAAAATCATTGCGTCCTCAAAAGAAAAAAATCAAAACAAAACCAGGGTGTTCAACAAGTGTTTATTTGTGAGATATCCTTTTCCTTACGTTTAATTCATTTCATACAAATCCCAAAAGGTCAAGACTTTCATAATAAATGAATTAATGCAGGACAAAAGTTATACACCGAGTATATTATGTATTATATTATAGAGCCGGAATATGTCGGTGGTTTTTGAGTACGGTTGTCTTTCTATATACGATAGCGCACATCGGACCGACCAGACAAAAAAGAGTGCCGTAAATGGGTCGTGACCCAAAACCTAAAGGTTCGACCTTAATAAAAATTGACTATTGGGATATATACTGTGCTGTATAGAACAAGACGACCTGGAGTATATGCATGGCTGAAGTGTATACATATTCTACTATAGCGTCGTTAAAGTGACCCAATATCGTGCCTTATGACTCAAGTTTTCAGACAAGATGTAAAAACTTATTCAAATGTTGATGTGGCTTTCTTTTCGATAAATTATAGTAATGTTGAGAAATTGATGCACTAATAAATAAATTGGCTAAATTTCTTCATTATTTTTATTGCTTTCGTTTTTCTTTGGGGAAATCCACTAACAAATAAGTTGTCTTAATCCCTTGTGGGACATAGAAGCGTCATGTACTGAACAGTCCCGATGAATCTACTATGTTGTTCGCCATTTACAAAATATGTTTAAAAACATTATTCTAAAACCGTGTTTTTATCACTTGTCTTTTTTTCTAACAAGCAGCCTCATCATGAAAATAGGACATGCAGGAAACGGATGCACGTATATCGTGCTTAGGTAAGTTTTCTCTTTTAATGTAGAATTATTGAAAAAAAAACAAGTTCTTAATGTTAAGGTGGTAAAAACAAAATTAAAAGAAAATAAATACATATTTGTAAAAATTACATAAATACATGTGAAATGAAGAGCCAACGGATAGTTACTATGAACATGAGAATACTATTAAACAAATATTATATAATTATAAAAAAAAACTTTATATAGCTAATACAGATACCTGATGATTTTGTTATCATTCATTCACAATTTCCACTATAAAAGACGAACATTCTGTTTGCTTGTTCCCAAAAAAAAGTAAGCAGTTCAAGAATAAATCTGTTTTTATTATAAAATGCAATCATTAAAGTAATATTTAGTATATATATTTGTTTCTGTATAAATATAACGATCAAATGCAATACTACGAGAACATAGAGACATAAATAATATTAGTTTAGTTATATTCAAATGTTGAATTGATTGTTGTCATTATTCTTTATTTTTATTTAATTTTTCTCTGCATATATTTATTAAACTAATTTTAATTCAACAAATGCCCAGTTAACGTAACATAAACAAAGACTATATACAAACTGTTGTAATAGTAATAGTTCTACCTCAAAACAGTGTTATTTATAAATAGAATAAAATAAATAGTGAAATGAGAAAAACACAATAATGCTAAGCCTAGAACAGTTTTGTATAAATAAAAAAAAAGTACGAAGAAAATGCAATAACGTAACAATTGTTTTTGTTTTTTTATTAATTCATATATTTTTAATAAAAAAAATATATGTACATTTATCAAACAATAAAGAACCATATCTCAGTGAATATTGACATAATCTGAACCCGATGAAAATACATAATAATGTTATCATCAAACTAAGGCTACCTCATATCAATATACTGACTTCTACAGAGACTGTTTATACAATTTTACATAACATATAGAAAAAATCATTATTATATTTATATCTTTAATTTTTGTATGAGAAATATTTTTTACAAAATCTTTAAGTTTCTTCTTATTTCTATTTGGTACTGAACATAATCATAATGATACTGTAACGGAAAACTGCAATCGAATTTTCTACTCAGTGAAATAATGGAAATACGCGGAAATACGCATAATAGTAAATTTTCAACGGTTGCTATCTAAACTTTCAAACGTCCCTCTTGTTTTTTTTTGTTGCAATAAAGTTTTATACTTTTAACCATACTCAACTTCTATTATTCATTGTAATATAAATAAATAATTCTGAATAAATGGAACTAAATTTTGAACTAAAAAATATTACAGAACGCTGAAAATGATATGTATTCAAAAGATATTAGTTAATTTCATCTAGGATATAGAAAAAAAAGTAAAATCGATTAAATCATTTAAAAACGAATAAAAAAAATTAATAAAAAAATTTAATTACTACTTGTAGTACTATAGTATGTATAAGCAAAGCATCATACACGTAGATGAATGTCTCAGAATTTACTAAATTAAACAAAAGAGAACCATAAGAAAATAAAAAAAGAGCAAAACACAAGAAAAGAATCACATACACAAATTTCACTTTTTCGGTATTAAAAAAAGACATATAAATTATTATCGTACATTAAAATTAACATTAATCATTTTAGGTCTAGGCGTAAACATATAAAATTCTCAAAATACAAAAAATCTATATGCGTACAAAGAGTATAATGCAAAACGAAGCAATAAATTATGAATCATGAAAAATGGCATAACAAAAAAAATATGTGTTTTGAAAATACATAAAAAAAAAGATTTGAAATAACGGTACATACATATTTTCGGAAAGCGAGTATATTTGGCAAACCAGACATTCATACATGTGGAAAAAAGAGAAATTGCTCAACAATCTTTAACATATTTTTATTTTTTTTGTTTCTCTTTTAACAAAAAAAAAAAAAAATAATATAAGTCGTATATTTTTAATTGCGACAAAAGGAACACATGTACCTCTGCGACTCAAGTTACACAAATATCATAAGAAAATGATATTATAACAATACCACATTAATGTTTATAAATAAATATTTTAAATGATTCATATTTGAAAATAATAGAAGAAAAAAAAAACACGAAAATACAATAAATGTGTGAGGTCAAAATAAACACATGTAAAATGAACACATATCTATGAGAGTAGTATAATACAAAAATTGACAGAATATGAAAAAAAAATGTGAATTACCAACGTTATTAAGAATAAATGTATCATACAAAATAAATAGGTTGTTTTTTTTTGGCAATATTTCTTGTATTCACTTCCATTCGATCGCTTAAACACCTGTCCGGTGAAATATTGTTTTTAGCTGTATTTGTACAGTCAAAATCAATTCCCGGTTTCATCTTACGCTTCATTTATTTACTTCGGGCGTAAAGATTGTCATCTATCAAAAAATTAACCTATATACCTATGATGATCACTCTCATGATACTGGGGTTGAAAGCATGGCGCGTTGTTTAAACTATGTGCTTTAACCGAGGTACCATAGCGTGGTTGTGTTAGGGTGACTAGACGTCCCCCATTAGGGAACATGATCTTCTTTTTAATCTTATGTTCCCATGTCCAATGTTTCAGTTCGAACCTCCGAAATGTCAACACACACACACCAACGAAGTTTTTCTTCAGGACGGTAAATGAAATCTTCTGCGGAATAGATGTACAGTCGAGAACGGATAAGTGCAATCGTCTCCGGCAGCAAGAAAAATTGCACTTATCCGTTTTCGGACATATTCAGAAAAAAAACATAATTTCGGATTCAAGGATATTAAGCGTGCAAAAAGTGTATGTTAGGCTAAGTAGTTCTTGTTCATTTTGTAAATTGCTCTCTCCAAACATAATATCTAAATGGCTCTCAGCGTTCCAGTTTTACTTAATTACATTGGTTCTCCACACTATGAGTGGTAAATTTATTGGCACATTGGAATATTTTCTTTTTAAGTGCGTTTTTTTTTTGGTTACACGGGATGACTAAAAAACGTACTTTTTGCCGCCTTTTAATTCCATAGTATTAATCTTGAGATACCACATAATTGGAAAAAACGACAACTATAACAGGGAGAACACATATTCAATGTTTTAGGAGAGTGAAAGAAGAAAAGATATGAAAAACATGGTTCCGTTGCACGAAGAACAAAAAAATTAGGCATCTAATATACTGGTAGAGCTGAAGAACAGGATTATTAAAAGATTCTCTCAAAGGAGGCTAACCAACAACAACAACAAAAAGACATACGTCGTCCAGTATAAGACAGACAACAACAACTAAGCTAGATTACGGTTAACTAGAAAGAAGATTTCAAAGCCATCAATGATTTTGAGATATGTTCTCTGCTCGGATGTAACTGCTTCTCCTTGGAAAGCAACGCATTCTGCCAATTCCAGATTAAAGCTTTTCGATAGAAATAAAGCAGAAACCCTTGAAATAGACCTCCCAGATTCCTCAAATGATCATTATGGCATTTTATTAATGTTAGCCTGAAACAATTGAAGTCTCAATCCCTTTTAGCGTGATCATAGTAACCGGATATTCAGTGTAAAATTTTGACTTTTCCATGAAGATGGTTCAGTAAATTGATTGGAAAAGAAAGATATTGCAGTATAAGTGATTTAGTAAAAAAATTAATGCAATAAAATTTCGTTTTAATTTTAATTTAAAAATTGTCCAAGATGTTTGTACATTATATGAAATGGGCAAAAACTATTAAGTTAATAGCCAAGCAAAGTTGAATAAATCAGAACGTAGTTATTAATGTAATTGATTCAATGTCAAAATCGTGGCGGAAATTGCCCTAATTTCCAATTAAGTCAATGAACTACCATCATCAATGATGATCTAAATTCGGTGCCGCAGATACTGAAATCTGAATCTGAAATCAAAGCCAAAGTAAACTTGAACAATATTTCCATTTTTCTCTCAAAGAAGTGAAAAATAATCAACAAATAGGCATAGGCAAATAATGATTTACCACTCTTGCTTGTATTTTTTTTACTAGATCGAATATAGTTATTTTAAGGGTATCTTTGTGTCAATAAATTTGCCACTCATAGTATGTATCATGTTTTATACATCCGTTAGGCACTAGCATTTGCGCGTTTCGATTTTAGTTTGCTTGTTAAATTTAAGTGGTTTGCATTTTTTAACTCTTAAGTGCACAGCATCTTCAGAAGAAAATTGCATCATATTCGTGAGAAAAAAAACACAATCGTATTCTTCAGTGTAAGACGAATGCGCGACGTCGAAAATCGTAACTTGCACTTATCCGTTGCAGTTTACGTGTTCGTATGCTTCATCTTTCATACATTTTCATTGCACTTAAGCGAAATTTGCACTTATGCGTTTTCCACTTATCGCGACAATTTTATATGAAAACCATGTGAAAAATCATGGGGCTTTCAAAAATCTTGCAGAAATGCGTTTTTTGCACTTAAGCGTTTTGCAGTTATGCGTTCTCGACTGTAAATGCAACTGAAAAAACCTTGTGACACTCTATGCCACAAAAAAAGTCACCGAGCGGAGATCGATTGGTGGAGCAAGAACACAAAAAAAAAACATTTGAAAAAAGCATTATTTTCAGCAAAATTTTTTTCTTGTAGCAAGAAAATACATCTTAACCCTGCTGTTAGGTTTAAAAAAATGTACTAATCCCTCGTTAGCGGACCATTTGGTCCGTACTGAATTTTCCGTAGAAAATAAGAATTTAGTCTAATATTTAATACATATATTGATCCAATAATTCGTAAATGTATGTTTTCACATTTTTTATTGGAACGTGTAGTGTGAAATATTTCTTATGGTCGGCCATAAGCACTAAACAGCTGTTGTAATAATGTGTTATATGATTGCCGTTATTGCATTCTGCTGTGCTCCTAACTTTAGTCTGGTTTGTTTTGTTCTGTAAATTTTTCAATTTTGTTGATCGGACTTTTTTTTACATCGCGTTACAAAATGCCAAGACATTTATTGAAAGATAATGAAAGATGCTCAACGAAGAAATCGGCTCTGATATTTCCGATTCAGAGTTTGATTTTTACTCAGAAAATACGAAAACGGGTGATTCTGAAAGTGAATCTGATGTATGCATCAGGATCTGCCGACCCATTCTTTACTTCCAAAAACAACATGGTGTGGTTGCCACAGCCCATTGGAACTCCAGCTGAAAAGATTATTTCAACACAAGGAGGACCAACTCGTTTCGCGGTATCGAGGTATAATGACATTATGTCAGCATTTTAGTTGTTTTTTCGCCTCCAATAGAAAAAAATATCATCGACAATACTAACAAATATGGTAATGTCAAATTTGGCGACATATGGAGCAATATTGACACAGACACTTTGCGGCCATATAATGATGTACTTATTCTTGCAGGCCAATTTTAGTTACCTACATTTTTGATTTTGAGTTATTGACTAGACTTTTTCATGTAGTGGAAGCAATGAAGACGTTCATGGTTTATTCGATGGCTGCCCTATTTTCCGATCAATGATGTCTGAAGCTACTTTTCAGATCATCACAAGTGCACTTCGTTTCGATGATGTTATGAGTCGGAGGCAATTGCGAAGTGCCGACAAATTTGCTCCGATTCGGGAATTGTGGGACCCTTGGCAACTCCACCTTCCAATGCTTTACAATTGCCACGAAAACGTAACCATTGACTGCTCGTCGCATTCAGGGGACTATGTTCGTTTCGGCAATTAATGCCTGCAAAGTATGGTTTGAAATTTTGGCTTTTAGTTGACTCAAAGTCAGGCTACGTATGGAACCAACCATAATCTTGGGAAGCCTAAAAATGCCCAACCTGAGAAAAACCAAGGAGAACGAGTTGTGTTGGATCTGAATGAAGGCTTGAAACGCTAAAATGTAACAGCCGACAATTTTTTCTCCTCATTTGATTTGATAAATAAGTTACGCTATAGGAAACTTACTATGTGGGAACAGTTCGGAGGAATAAAACATTTATGGCCATCCATTGTATTCGCCAATATAATCGACATATCGGCTTTGAATGCGTATATAATTCATTCAAAAATATACCATTCATGGGGATCAGCTGATCGAAATCGAAGAAGGCCGGAGTTTTTACGGGAGCTTGCGCTTTCCTCCTTTCCTCCGCTTCAGCATAATCATAGCATCCTCGAGTAAAATAACATCTGATTTGGGGGCCAGAACGCGTGGAATATGTGGTTGCTGGAAGTCAAAATTTGACATGAAATGCTCCATTTGTGGCAAGTTTATCTTCAAATCCAGCAGAAAGATACTTAGCTCCATTTGTATTAATAAAAATTAATTTGCAGAA
This sequence comes from Microchrysa polita, assembly GCA_949715475.1. Classification (NCBI taxonomy): domain Eukaryota; kingdom Metazoa; phylum Arthropoda; class Insecta; order Diptera; family Stratiomyidae; genus Microchrysa; species Microchrysa polita. The sequence goes on along the minus strand of OX454418.1, from coordinate 5,143,726 downwards.
TAAAACACTTCATTTTTTTCGTAGCGAAAATCTTATATTTTGATTTCAAGCAATGCAAATACCCATTGGACCAAATGGTCCGTAATCCAAGATACGTAATTTTTAATTTTTCTAGTCTCCACTTTGTGATAGAAGTTTGTATTTGTGATAAAACCATCGTTTTGTTAAAAAAGCAACGTGAGCCGAAATTTTAGGTCCAATTGTGCCATCATAAAAAATTTATAAAGAAAAAACTAAAAAAATGGACCAAATGGGCCTAACCTAACAGCAGGGTTAAATCGGAAAAATTATTCCTTGACTGTTTTTTGTTGTATTTTTTTCTTGTTTTTAGCAAATGATTTTTTTCAGTGAAGTTGCGCGGCGCTTGATGATGGAAATAGATATGATGCCGAAATAGATATGAAGCAGCAACGATAATGCAGCAAAAGCCATTTGCTGTCAAGACGTCAGCCATTTAAAATGCTTTGGACCGCTACTGCTGTTAGTGCATCATATCTATATCAACCATAAGTCAGTTATCGTCACAATGAGGAGCATTACAATAGTATAGACCAGCTCGTAAATCAGGTTGCGATAAAAGTCAGAAAAATTGTCTCAAACAGATGTCTTACGGCAGGTGCGGGAAAAATGTAAACCCATGGAGAATGGCATATAGAGTACAACTATTGCAGAAACACACCACAGCTGATATGTCATTGTTATTGTCGAAGTTGGAAAGTAGCACTCAGAGCCCGAACGTTCTTAATAAAATTATAAAAATTTTAAAATACCTACTTGTACAATTTAATTGCCATAAATTCACTTAGTAGAAGTAACCAAACCATTAACCAAAAAATCATGTTAACAAAATTGCCCTCGAGACACGATATCCTTCGATTTTTCATAACACTTCAATTCAACTCGTCATAAGGGAAGCGGACGCTGTCGAATTGCGGGATTTAGTTGAGCCCTTGGTTTACGGCGTTTTGCCTCAAGAACATCCGAACAACCGAGGAACTCCCAGGGAAAACGTAACCATAGCTTTATATATTTTTCTTCGCTACATCGGTTTTTTTCTTAAGACCCTGGGGAACGCAGGAAAACAGATGACACAAATAAAAAAAAAAACAAGTATAAATAAGAGATCCATTAACTGGTCCAATTCCGAAATTAGTCCAACTGGTCATTTTGGAGCTACATTATCGCATTTCTAAGGCATAGGTAACCCTATTACATTAAGAATCCAGTTACAGTGCTGCTTCGTGGGCGGAATAAATGAGGATAGAGATAATTGTAAGCCACGTTAAAATTAATAAAGAAGGAGTTAAATCATAAAAAACTGGTTACAGTTTCAATTAGATAATTGAGTATATTCTCGTACACTACGCGATTTCTGGTTACATTGCCCTCCACCAGAAGGCACTCAGTGTTTGTGAAACGTAGCGTAGTGTCCTTTACTTAGCGTACAATTTCTACGCTCCCAACGAAGTAGCCATATAGAAGTAGATGGCGGGAAAACCAATTAAAAATTATGACGAAATATAATATAAATCAAAAATATAGTGCAGATTTTGCTTATCTACATATTTTTGATGAATATAGACGCTGCAAAATTCGGGTCCCCTCACTTGTGGGTTAATGCACTCAATGAGAGTCATATTTTACACACTTAAGCTGGTATTACACAAATAAAGTTTGTCCAGAAGGTCCGATCAAATTTTTCACATTTTGCGATGACCAATGCCTGTTTTTCAAGGCCTGTTACACCAATGACCGATTGGTTGGGCCATTGATGTCAGTCAGGTTTCTTGTAATTTTTTTGAGCTAGGAAAAGGTGTATTCATGTTTTCGTATGAAAATAGCCCGAAAACATTTCAATTCCCATACAAGTTGACACATTGAAAATACGCTGATTTGCGTGTTTTCTATGAAACCTTGATTTTTTTTTCAAATGAAAACGTATAAGCACCCAGGTCTCAAACCTAAATTCCCATATTCAGCACATTTCGGCTCACTCCGATATTTTAACTGACGAAAAAATTGTTCAGTTTCGTGTGTTTGCCAATGTTCTTAATTTCTCCATGATAAGAGAATGGACGGTCAGTTTGAAGTGACGAAATATGTCGCGAATTACTATCGATGACTGCACCAGCACATTTTTAAGCTTAGAATGATTTATAGGCAAAATATTATTGTCGGTTGTCATATGAAATTACAAATAGTGCACTGTGAACACTTTTCGGTGATTTTTGAAAACGTACGGCGAAATCAATCCGTTTTCGACCATTCTGAACATAATATAAGATTTTTAGGGACAGGCGGCAGTTTAAAATAACTATCTTTTATTTATTTCGCATATCGCAACAGGCTATCAACAAAATTTCATCCAAATATGCTGAACAATTTACAAAGCGTTAAAGGAGCGTCAATTAAATGTAAAGCAAATACCTTGACAATATTTGAGCTACACGATGATTATGTGTACATTTATCCAATTAATTAAATTAAATTAAGTAATTAAATTACGATGTATCTTCGATTACCGAATAAGGACAATTCATATAATATTCTTCGCATCATGGCCAGGTTTTTAAGGAGAAATACTCTTAGAAGCAGGAAAAGACATGAAAATTGTTCTAGCGTGCTTCGGTTTATTGATAGACAAATTGCTAAACTCCATAGTAGTTCTACACTGAAGATTGTTCCACTCCAAACTTACTTCCGAGAGATTAATTTCATTATTGAAAAAATTTTCGTCAATGCTACTCCACATATTAATATCAATTTTTAAATTTTCAATGAACCTCGCCTCTTAATATTAATCATCAAATGGCTACAATCGAGTCATATCGTTTGATCATCATGTGCAACACCAAAATAAAAAAAATTGCAATTTTCGATTGACTGTTTAAACAAAAATTGCTAAATAAATTTGATCACGACTGTTTTGTTATTATACAATTATACAAACATATTGACATAATCTAACAGTTCGAATGCCTTAAGTCCTGAGAACTTAATTAATTTTAGCTCGAATTCGATTCAATTCAATTCAAACTGCCCCTACAGTTCTGCAATTTGGTAAAATTTATTCAAATTATATCGAAATAGAGCCAAAATTAACCTAAATTTTCAGCACTTAAGGCATTAAGAAATAATGAAGCTAGAATAAAATGACGTAAGAAAGATTTGATTGTAAGACTATGCGCCAATTTGCAAAAGAATCGTACAAGCACCTCACCTTGGCAGAAGTTGGACAAAATTCAGATGGAAAAATAATTAGAGCTGGTAAGTTGCCATGCCATAAATACTACAGACATGCACCGCAGTTGGTGTATAGAATGGAACGATAAGTCAAGATTTTCACAATTAGTTAAAACTCGCAACCACGAAATTGGGAACCAGAATTAATACAGTAATTGAAAATAATTAGTTTTTGAGTAAAATTTGACTTTGAAGCTCTGTAAAAAACCAAACCTCTTTCCGATTTTAGTGTGTTTGATTTGATTTTTTAGATAAATTTGTTGGCTGCAATATTCAGCGTATTTCGCTATTTGAGCTAGTCTAGCTTTGGAGATATTGAGGTTAAAGTCGTAAAAGAAAATTATTTTTTAAAAAGGCAGTTAAAGGGTTAAGAATTGGGGGTATGATCCACACAACTTTTTTGCTGAAAATCACACGAGAAATCATAATCCGGTGCGTTTATGCGGCAGTTTCCGGACACCCTGTATATGTAGCACAACATCCCAATTGATGATTCTAGTCATGGAACATTGGAACATTATAGTATTTTATGTAAGGAAAAAAACTTAACCAGTTGTAAAATATAACCAAATATCCTGCAACTGATTAAATAAATAAATACGAAAAAATATAATTAATTAACAGCAGCTAAATGAAAATTTCGCGGCCAAACTTGAACCACTCACCTATACTCGTACACTGAGAAAAAAAAATCCTGTAAATTCAAAAAATACGCATATGATTCAAAGAAATTCAGATATGATTTTGCTTCATATTTGTTTCCCTTTGAATCATTGTATAATCCCTTTATTTCAAACGGATTTCCCTTTGAACTAATAAGATATTCCTTTTGAAAGTCTATCTATAATCACTTTAAATTAAAGTGATGCAGTGTCAATTTAATCAGGTCACAACCATAAATCGAAAGGATTTCCTTTTAATTTAAAAGTAAGGACTCTTTGTTCTAAAGGGATATCATTTTATTTAAAATTAAAGGATTTTTCTTATTATTTATCCAAATGCATGAACTCAAAAGAATACTTTAAATTACACCAAAAGGAGTAATTTTCACAGAGTGTTCTTTCCCTGTGAAAATGAGTTTTGTATAACGGACCTCGCTATAGGTGTTGGCGACATTTCATTTACCTATTTACGCTCTAAAATGCATAATAAATTACCTACCTACAGTGGGATTCGATCCCGCGACCCTATGATTTGAAGACTAACGCCCCTACCTACTACACCACACAGACTATACGGGACGACGTTTATAATCTACACCATACATTGTGACATCGCTCTACCACACTGCCGACCAACTGCGAGTGTAAACAAAAAAAAAATCTATTGGAAATTTGGATTTAAAGGATTTCCCATTAATTTAAAAAGAATGAATTTGAATTAAAGCGATATATATTTAAATAAAATAAATAACAGGCGCGACAATCCAACATTGGACTAAGGCCGCAGGATGTGTTAGTGACATCCTATTTCCAAGATCTTATCTGCTTTTTGTTGAGGTAATGAGATCAGCATCACGCTCAGCAGTGTTATTTATCCCCATAAATGGGTACTCGTTTAACATCTGAGTGAGATCATAGTCCGTCACAAGCTCGTGAGTTCGAAAAACACCATGGAACACGGTGAGATTCGAACTCATGACCCTGTGCACTGAAGGTGCGCGCACTAACCGCTAGACCAGCCAGACTACGATATATATTTAAAAGGAAAGGATTATATTTAATAGGAATGTAGCTCGATTTCAAAAGGATATCGAGTTAATTTTAAGGGACGTTATTTTTCTCGGTGTACATACAAGCAATGATAAATGAAATGCGGGAAAAATTAATATGATTATTTTTTCAATTTCGGCTTATTTCCTTCAATTAATTGCTTTTAGTCAATTCATTGATAATAATACAAAAATAAAATTTAAAAAGGCAGGATTTAGTTTTGTTAAATGCTTGTAGTCAGTTTATCAGACTCATTATTATAAATGAGCTCTGGTTTGTATTGATATCTTTTATCGTTTAATCTCAATTATTGTTGTTGATTTTTAGTTGTTTCACCGCTACACGTTCTTGTTAAATGTTTTGTTTCGCTCGTTTTCTCTGCTTCGCATTTTTGGCCGGAGTTAATTAATTTTCTTTTATTGACAGCAAAACAGCGAAAATCAATTATTGATTTTAAATTTAAAGATACTCGTACGTATGTATGGTTTAGAGATGATGAAAAATGAAAAAGTTATTGTATTTAAGAGACAATGAAAAAATGAAAGAATATCATTTATGTAATAAAAAAGGGAAAAAAATACAAAAAATTAATTGTCTAAACTTCTTAAGTGTTCATATCAGTAAAGTCTGTCAATAAAGAATAGATAGATTATTCTGATAGTAAGCTCTGTGTTTGATTATTTATGGAAAATGTATCTAGTGTAGACACACTACATCCAGGAGTGTTTTTGTTCGGTAAAAAATAAAAAATAAATCATTGTAAATGCTGACTGCTGCAATCAAACAAAACATAAAGTAGAGTTGAATAGGGTTTGTGGAACAACAACTTTTGGCTATTGAAGTTTTCATGTTTTTAACACAAACAAAAATTCACAATTGCGGACCTTGACCCATACCTACAATTATGCATTTCGGTGGAGATAATCAAGAACTTTCCAGCTGATCAATTATTTGCACATCGCACCTATTTGTGTAAAATGTAGCGTTTTTGATGCATTATTGCAAACTCGGAAACTGAAATTTACTTTGCATGAGTTTTAGTCACGAAAGAAAATGGAAATCTTCAGTAGCAGGCCTTAAAATAAAAACCAAAAAGTTTATAGGCTTTGGTGAAATGTGACCTAGTTTTATCCAATGCATTCGATAGTCATTTAAATTTAATTATTCTACCGCATTCTAATTAACTTTCCATAATAAATATTGTCCCATAAATTATACGAATGATCTAAGCGCATTTCCATAAGTAGCCCATTTAAGCTCACTTAAAACATATCATCATATTACGCCCTACTGTACCCTTTTAAGAAATCATATCCTACCGTGAGCGATAGAACCAGCTACATAAACGTTAAATCTACGGCATAACAACAAAAAACATAACAAATCCAAATGTCCTTGATTGCTATCTCCATTCCATTCTTCATCTAATATCGTAAATCTTATTTTTCCCATCGGGTCAATTACGGAGCACAGATAGTCGCCCTTGGTCCTGTGAAGAGCATCAGCACAGTATAACGGAATCTTCTTGGAGTGCCGAAAATATTACTCCTCTTTTCGTCAACGAATTCACCTTTTTTATGTCTTATCTGCCGAATTCATTCACGCGTAAGGTTGAATGCCATGCCGTCGCGTAACGCCTGAATAGCGGGCATACATATACGCACGTAGTGTACAAAGTACACTCATATAAGTGCGTTGTATTATCCTTTATTCATGCGAATGTCGACTTTCAAGTGCATTAATCGGCATCTATGGGGGAACAAGGAAGTGAAGATGTTCATTGTTACAGCGCGAAAATCGTCAACCCTTTAACCCGTTTATCTTATATTTCCCATAGTTCCAAATATATTTCAGCTGAGTTAACTGTTTAAGGAGGCAGTAAAAAATTGTATAAGAATAAGAATAGTCGTTGAAGTCATCTGGTCTACATATATAGGGTGGTGATATTCAAGGATATGAGATGATTTTCGTTTGCCGGTGAATATGATACTGGTCTGAAAGCAGTGAAACAGATATGATACAGCAATTCAATATACGCAGCGAGCACAATGTGTATGGCATTAAATTCAGTTTCATCTGATGGAAATTGAGTTAAATCACACAAAATTTCCAGTATTAATCACATCAAACCATAACATTCAGCCTATTAGTTTTCAGAAAAAAACTGTCCTTCGGCATATGTGAAACTCTCACAATAACGATAGCGCAAAAATTAATGGTCCACCAATGACAGACGAAAAGGAGCAAAACTTCCCTACCGCATCAACTAATAGTCGAGAACACGTGATACTGAGTCCATTATCAATTCATCATATTGAAGAGTAATGTATCATGCATTTAGCCCTGAATTATACCACACTGGGTACGCGAAACTGTGTACAGTTGTAGTAACGGACAAATCTTCACTCTCAGACAGACTTTACTTTAACAGTCAAAATGGTAAGAGAAAAACACGCGGAAAAGTTCACCCTAGAAATGTTTGCCTGTTTACATGGAGGTTTTGCCTTCCTGGTTTCGAAGGTACATATACATATACGAGGAATTATGTTAGCAGTACAGACAGAGTCTCAAGGGAATGTCTGAAGGAAAAAGCCGAGAAGAGTGTCTTGTCTGCTCTGGGAGCTTCCATTCATATCGTGCAAATCCATATCGTAGTACTGCTAAGGGAACAGCTGGTACTTGCAAAGTTTATTATTATCTATACAGGTATTCAATACGGAAGAAATGTAAATTTCGGCAATTGAATAAGATATTTGGCAAGGGTTGAACTTTCGGTGGTAAAGGTAGGAAGGAATTCTTCAAGGACATTGTGACTTGCCCTGTGATTTCTCTACGCATATAATATCCTACTTTTTGAGTCGGCAAAATATTTCACCATCTTGTTTTCCCCAATAATTATTTCTAATCTGTTATCCTGTTTAGCGCCAGCTTCTTCTATCTATTGACTCAGCTCGCCACTGTCACCATACCATGGAAGAAATCATGAGCTTAGCGCGTACGGCTAACGATACGACAAACACGCAAAATAAACAAACAGACGGAAATAAAATTATCAGCATCAATTCTCCCTTCGTTCTTTGAATAGGATAAGCCGCATCGTCTGAAACAACCTGTTGCTTCCTTATATTGTATGTAGTTGGTGGCGCTTCGTTAATGTGTGAGACTTACAAAAGGGAATCAAATGATGACGCGATAACTCTAACGGCATTTATAGCAAGGACTATCGCGCTCCTAGCGCGAATATGAACGATATCATACTTCTTTCTGACAATGATGATGATGTTGACTATATATGGGGGAATGTAGCAGCGAAAGAAGTCTCTTCTCGATTTTCTCAAGAAATGCTCATACGTTTTCGTACGCCACCCCATCGTATCGGCCTATAAAGCATTCGCACCATTGTCATGCCGAACTCGAAGTATGTACATCCATACGAAGGAATCTTGCCATTTCTAAGTCACCAAGCAAAAGCCGATGCCGATGTTGTCGACGGAAGAAGAATAAACGGCTGCCGAGTCGAAAAGAAAAAATATTGTGCCGATAAATAGAAACTTGTGTTCTGATAACAAAATCACGAAGATAAAGTTATAGCTGAAAGTTTGAAAAGAAAATGTAATAAGGGAAGTTATTCAATATCACGACTAAGAGACGGTATGGTCTCTCGTCGCGCTCCGCGATGGATGTAGTAAGGAAAGAGGCTGCTCTGCTGGCAGCACGCTGACTATATATACGTATGTTGTATAAGGGTGACAAAGCGGAGACGATGACAAGGACGATGTCTTTATGTCTGAGCTAATTGAAGGACATTTGTGGAAATGGATAAGTATATATTAGTAGTTAAGTAGTTTAGAAGGAGTTTTAATGGGTCTTTATAGTCGTTTTGTTAGTAAGCAGTAATTAAATATTTGTTTACTGAGACATTATTGGTTGTTTGGAACGATTAGGAAGATTGGTTGTGAAGTACACACTCTGAGGATTTGTAGTGCGGGCGATTTCATAGAAATTTTAGAAAATTTATTTGAACTCAATTTTCTATAAATTGAAGGGATTGGAATTTTATTTTTTTCTTTAACTTCAATTGCAGTTCAGGTTTGAAATGAATCGAAAATTGCAGCCACAATTTAAGCCGCTTAGAACAATGATGCATTTTGGAAAACTCACCCGTAGAAAATTGAATGTCAGGTAGTGGCGTATTTACAGAGCACTCCCCTTCCAGTTTGAAGCACTTCAGGAGATTTGAACATCAAGATGAAATATGTATTTCCATTGAAGCTTCCAACATCATGTCGTCGTCGTTGCCTATATACTCGCTTTCAAAACTTACATATTTGTTTCTTATTTGTTCTATGAGACATATGTGACACAGCTGATTGATTGATAAATTTTTTTTTCCGAAAACAAAAATTAATTAATTTAATTAGTATTAGTAATATGTCATAATGTATCCTAAATTTTTGGCTAACGAAATTTTGGAAGAAAAATTTATGCAAGGTTCACATTAGAAATATTTTGTACAAAATTCTTGTGCAAAAGGACAGGCCAGGCCATTTAGTATTTACAAAAATTTGCAAATGTGAGGTGGTTTATGAAAAAAAATCATACAAAATCCAATGATGAACATTTAGATGTGCAAAACAATCATCCTGTACCCAGTACCCAAAAATAAAATTTACCCGTTCAAAATTTATCGATTTAAAATGTACATGGATACACCCACAGACACCATCAAAGGGGTCGCAGAGGAGCTTGTGGGCTACAAAGCCCGGAGAGCCCGAAATGATTGGTTTGACGAGGAATGTCAAAATTCGGTAGATGCGAAAAACGAAGCATATCGCCAATGGACCGAACGCGCAACTAGAGCAAAAAAAAAAAAAACAAATATGACGAGCTTCGACGATTTTCGAATAGGTTAATTAGGCGTAAGAAACGTATAAGCATCTTGACGAGCAGTTGATGCAAATATACCAAAGACTAGCTAGTAGGAACATTAGACAAGCGTACAAGCTAATTAATTCAATTAAAAGTGGATACCAACCCAGGACCAGCCTCTGTAAGGATAAGGATGGCAATATCATTAGCGACACCGATAGCGTTGATAAGCGCTGGGCCTCACATTTTAAAGAGCTCCTCAATGTTCAACCGAACAACCCCACACAAGAAGCTCCGGAGCTGATGGCTGAAACAGGCCCTCCCGTTCAACCCCCAACAGTAGAAGAAGTTGATCTCGCCATGCAAGCACTAAAACATATTAAAGCCCCGGGCGCTGACGAGATTCTAGCTGAACTGCTGAAGCATGGTGTGGAGAGCCTTGTTAAGGCTATACACACACTTATCGTTAAAGTATGGAACGACGAAATAATCCCGGAAGATTGGCGTAAACGTATCATTTGCCCAATCCACAAAAATGGGGATAAGTTGAAATGTGAGAACTACAGAGGCATCTCATTAGTTTGTACGACTTATAAGATTTTAGCTAAGATTGTAGAAAAAAGAATAAATCCATACGCAGAAGAAATCATTGGCGAGTACCAAGGCGGCTTTAGACCTGGTCGTTCGACGACAGATCAGCTTTTTACAGTGAAGCGTTTACTCCAGAAGTGCTGGGAATACAACATCGACGTATATCAAATATTTGTCGACTTTAAGCAGGCATACGACAGTATCGATCGAAGCGTACTGTACAACATTTTGCTGCATTTTGGAATACCGGCTAAGCTAGTGCGACTCATAGGGATGACGATGACTAATAACGCCTCGCAGGTCAGAGTCCAGAACAGACTCACCGAGCTATTTGAAACTCGTACTGGACTCAAGCAAGGCGACGGGCTGTCGCCGACGCTCTTCAACCTGGCTCTGGAGTATGTGATTCGAGCCATGAATTTGGACAGCAGCGGAACGCTACTCATTAAATCGACTCAACTAGTAGCCTACGCCGACGACATCAACATCATGTCTCGAATATTGGGTGATACAGAAAACCTTCTGCATAACCTCAATTACGCCGCCAAAGAAGTTGGGTCCATATCAACGAATCTAAAACCAAGGTCATGATGCAATCAAAAACTAGAATGCCAACGAAACAGATGAGATAAAGCGACGGATACAACTAGCTAATAAGTGTTATTTTGCGGTCCTCAAAATTATGAATTCGAAGCTGGTGCACAGGAACACGAAGCTCCACGTGTATAAAACCATCATCCGACCTGTGCTATGCTATGGCTGCGAGGCATGGACCCTAACCCAAAACTCTGAACACCTGTTGGACACATTCGAGCGAAAGGTTCTCCGAAGAATCTTCGGGGCCGTTCGTGAACGAGGTGAGTGGCACATCCGGTACAACCTTGAGTTATATCAGCTGTATGATGAGCTCCAGGTGTCGAAGATCGTGAAATTGCAGCGACTGCAATGGGCGGGACATGTACAAAGAATCAACGACGATCGCATGCCCAAAGAGGTGATGAACGCGCATCGAGTGGACGAAGCCAGATTGCGTGGACGACCGACAGCCCGATGGGAGCATTCTGTATGTGAGGACGCCCACCAGATGCTAGGCTTTCGGAACTGGAGGACAAGGTCGCGTGACCACGACAATTGAAGGTTTTCAATCCACGCGGCCAAGGTCCGACGTCGGGCTATCGTGCCATAAAGAAGAAGAAGAAAATGTACAGAATGTACAAAATCATCCAAAATTTAAACCAAATAAGGCGGAAATGAATTTTTGAATATTGAGGTTGAGGTCATTGAAGAGGCTAAATTGACTAAATTACTAAACGCTTGCCAGATATTTTTTCTCAAACAATATTAACATTTATTTTGTTCGGGCAAACGCTCACATGGCAAACATCAATAATATATTTTCATAATCGCTTTACATCCGGCGATTCTCAAATGTATCTCACTCACAATAATAACAGTGACACACATATATCTTCGAATGACGCAAATACGTCATTATCAGGAAAACTTACCATCATTAGCATGAATTCCAAATTACACTTTTGGACCATCATTTGCTCAATAATGTCAGGGGACGCCATCTGTTGCAAAATTGAAGAACAAGAATTTTTGCAAAAATATTAAATTTGTTATCAATCTTTACACATTTCTATTCAAATTCTTCAAGAAAAGTGTGTCTTTAAATTATTGAACAGAATATTCATCAAAATATCACTGTTTTTAGGGACATTTTCATCATGTACACAAACGTCAAAAGTTAATGACGAATTCTAATGACGAAAACATATGTGTCACCTCAATTTCGAACTTTCATCATTATGACGGATTATCGTCATAATGATTTGGATATGTGTCAAGCTTGTAATGCACTTGACTGATTATCCGATTGATTCTTTTTCTCAGAAACTTTTCGTAATATCAAAATAAATGCAAAACTTCCTGAATAAGTAATCACGAAAAAATCGTATTAATTAAATCGATCGATCCATCGATAAAACTTACATACTAAAGTGCACAGAAATAATTGCATTTTTTTCTCTCACGACGAGACGAGACAAATTTATATTTTTTCTACAATTTTTCGTGGAAAAAAATTGTCGAAATAAATTTTAATGTCCCCGGGACAATAATAATTGCTATACACAGAGTTCAAAAGGAAAAAAAGATGGTGAAATTCGATGACTTGTTTTCTAGTTAGTCTGACTGAGACCCAAGCCTGCCTGGTGGCATATTTTGCTTGAGCTGAGATGTTGCATCTTTGTTGTCGTCGCGTCCATCTTGAACGTAATATGTACATACATACACAGTAGGAACGATTGGCGAAAACAGCGGCGGTAAATTTCATAATGAAGAGCACTACATACCAATCCAGCTTGTTGTTAGAGATCGTTTCCGATATAATACACCAAGATTGCATTTCTTCCCATCTGTTTTAGCAAAGAAAAATATCTTAAATATCAAGTTTTTTGTTTTTTTTTTCCTTTTGTATTTCTGGGATATTTTTAGAATTCTGCATTCCCTTTTCGGCGGAGAAAACATGCCGCGCGCACATTATTTAATCGCCGAATGTGATCAAAAAAGAGTTTCCGTGAAATATATTTTCTTGTAGGTATGCATTCCGGACAGAAGAGTTTTAGACTATATAATGTTGAAACTAAAAAACGGCAACACATCTAATTTTTGCTTCTTAGATTTTTTATTTGTTGTCATCATCGTTGCCGTTTCTGCTTCGCGGCATCTTTTCACCCATTCTTCAATGTGACCAATATGTGTATATTCGATTTTTTTTCGGTTGTAATAAATTTGAAATTTAGATTGCATTTCCTATATAATTAGGAGCCATAAAGGCACTCCGCCCCTAATTTATTTTCCTTGAGTAACTATAATCGAAAAACACCACGACGATGACGACGACGACGCGAACCAAGCGCATATTTTTCGAAATGCCAACAATGGCTCATACATTTTGTATTCTTGGGTAAGCGGCTGGATTGAACTTATGCGCGCTCTATGTCTGTGACTTCTTATGGTTGTTTTAGCTAATTCCGACAATCATTGCTGGCTATTCAAACATACAAACACATAATGCCGAAATAAGTTAAGTGCATTATATCACGTGAAGAGTTAATAAGCGGATCATCGGTAAAGTTTAAATCTTGAAGTCCAATAGCTTAAAGAAACTTGCTGTGTTTTTTTGATGGGGTACAGGACAGTACAGCACAACTTCTATACAAATTTGTCGGTTACTGTTCCATATGCAGCACTTCTGTCAAATTTGTACGGAAGTCGTCCTGTTTTGTCATATATCTGATTGAAAAAAACGCAGCCATTGTTTTAAAAGCTTTCCCGATATAAAATGTGTTTTAAAAGGAGTTCAAAGTTTCCGAAGCTTGGAAGTGAGTTAATCAATTTAGAACTTTAGAATTTTTAAATGTCTGTCGGAAATTAAATGGCAATACCATAGCTCCTAATATTTATGAACGTCAAACAAATTTTTGTCGATCAATAGATTAACCACATCCTCTTTTAAGAATGATGTTGTTAAGTACAACCTGCCTTACCTACTGCGAACCATTTTGTAAATAAGCCACCAGGCCCAATTTACATTAGAAAATCTATATCTGAATGTTCAACGTTTCATTCATCGAAATAACGCTCGAAAAATGTACACACTACAAATTAAATATTGACCACAAATTCAATTAAATTCTTTGTCCATTGCTATCCTAACCTCCACTCCATTATCAGAAACACAAATTGTTAACTGTATCCCATTCCCATATCCGATACACGCTGGAACACCAAAACATAATAGCGCATGCAGCTGGTGCACCACTTTCTCCATAAAATCCAAAAATGCCTTAATACTCCCCCCCACTATACCATTCTGTACATACGATCAACCATAAAATATTTAATTAAACATTTGCTCAGTTTGTGCTATTGTATGTGTCCCGATTTCCGTTAAGGTATTATGCCATTCACTGGCCTTCTGACACGGTCACATTTTCCTTTCTTCCTTTCTCTTGCTTGCTTTAATAAATACGATTACACAATAGCCAAAAATCGAAGAAGTGAATCTTTCACCCAATGACCAAGTGTGCCATCATTTTGCTCGCCTCCTTCTTCTTCGATCAGCACTTTCTGAACATCGTCCAAGAATGTATGTCCTTCCTGACGTAGTATATAGAGAATCATAACCTGAATGAAAGAATACAATTTTCGCTCTATGTTCACGATGGTATGGATGGATGGACTATACTATGGCAAAGTTGAAGATGTGACTCGAAGTGAACTCCTGTCCTGTGTATTATTATGGGCATAAAGATTGAAGTGAATATTGACGATACGAAGACGACAACGCGCACAAAAGGAAAGTCCATAAAGTGAAGAAAAATCAACAGATGGTTTGCACATGGATTATATTGGAAAATCTATTAGGTTAGTTTGCTTCTTGTTGTTTTCTAACGATTTTTTGTGCATGTCATGCCATCTTGAGCCGCACACTCTCATATTGAATTAGTTTCGGCTTTAAACGCAACACGCGCAACATGGACAAAAACTGAAATTTTCAAGTGCAGAAAAGTCATTGTCGCGTAACACATCATTAAGAAACGTGACATAAGAGATTTTTTTTAGTTTGACATTATGGTGCTAAATTTATATTAAAGACATATGCGGAAAATATTCTTAGAAAATTTAATGAAGAACGAATTTAACACAATTTTAAATGAAATCGACAAAATATTTCTTATTTTATGCAAATAATTATGTGATTGTAATAATACTATACTAGCAGGATGAACTATACGTAGGATAGTAATAGCTCACTTGATTCTTTCGATACACGATCGCGTGTACTAAGAGTCTTCATGCATGTCCTAGAAATAGGCACATAATTCAGCTTCTGTAGATGTGTCCCTCATATACGATTTTCCGTTTCCTTAATTCAACGCAATTCATGCCTTAGGCTATAGATTAACATTAAAAAAAAAAATAGTTCGCGACTACGATAAACTTACAGCAAACGGATTTTTCTCTTCAAATTTCGCCATTCAATAGCAAAAGAAAAGGCGTTAATCAAAACCAGACACGACGAAATTGCCACCTTGTACCATCCAATTAGAACGCCTTTCACAAAAAGAAAGAAAATGTGCGCCACCCAAAAGACCTAATTCCAAAGAAAAAGAAATAATAAATCATGCACCATGTATTATTGTATATTATTGATTAACCCCTTATGTTTTCTTTTCGTATACGAAATTCAACCCTCGCATTTTTTTGCCCGGTTTGCAGTCTTATGATGCATTATTGCACTTTCTCCTAAGCGTTCGAAGGTATAGTGTTCAATTGACGGGAAAAGTGTCTGGCCGGGGAAAGAAAAACGAGAAAATTGCACAATGAAAAATAAATTCGATTGTTTTGGCTACAACAATGAAAGCGCCGCGCCATCGATATTACTCGAGGGTATTTTTCAGGCAAACCTCCAATTAATTGCGTTGGCATTGAAAATTGCGTGTAGTGAAAGGATTTTTAATTTTACGTGAATTGGAGAGACTTATAAGTGAG
Source organism: Microchrysa polita (assembly GCA_949715475.1). Lineage (NCBI taxonomy): Eukaryota > Metazoa > Arthropoda > Insecta > Diptera > Stratiomyidae > Microchrysa > Microchrysa polita. Next base: position 5,127,746 of record OX454418.1, on the reverse strand, counting down.
GATCCTTTGCGGTTGTAGGGTTTATTTTCTTTAATTTAAAGGAGATTTCATTGTGATAAAAAACTATCACTATGGTGGACATTCTTAAAAAAATCAAAATATTGCGAAAAAAATTAGCTTACTTGGTTCAATCTATATCTATACTAGCTTTTGGCAACAGTCCATTCAGTATGTAGTGTACAAAAGATGCAGCAGTTTAACCAAACTCATCGTTGCAAAAGAAAATCTCCGGGTTCGTCCAGTTAGAATCTTAGGAACAGATCAGATTCAATTAATTATACACGTGGAATTCAACTCAAATCCAAAAACTAATGGAGCGCATCTGTTGACCGTTAAAAATTTTTTATTCTATTTTAAATTTAATGATATATGACTATACCGGGTGTCCGGAAACTGCCGCATAAACGCACCAGATTGTGATTCCTCGTGTGATTTTCAGCAAAAAATTTGTAATCAACATACCACCAATTGTTAACCATTTAGCTGCCAAAGGCATTGAAGGATTTTTGAAAAAATAATTTTCTCGCACGACTTAAAGCTCAACATCTCCAAAGTTGGACCAGCTAGAATAGGGAGACAAGATGATTATTACTGCCAACGAGTTTATCTAAAAAATAAAACTAGCCACATTAAAATCGGATACGAGGTTTGGCTTTTACAGAGCTTCAAATTTGTGTGATTTGACCCAAAAACAATCTATTTTTTCATCTCAATTTTGTCCAACTTCTGCCAAGGAGAGGTGCTTGTACGATTCTTTTAAAAATTGGCACATAGTCTTACGATCATATATTTCTTCCATCACTCTGTATTTATATAAGTTCAAAATACATGTATATGTGGGCTACTGAAAACATTGGGTGAGGTTCCGTCTGTTCCGGTCCTTTTCCCGCTCTAGGGTCAATATTTATTTACCTAAAGGTGACCAACATTTAACCACTCTAGGGTCACTATATACGGAGATATGGGCAATTTCGTGTTTTCAAGTGAAAATTTTCGAAAATCGGTTTTTTAAAAGTCGATATGGAGCGCATTTAGAACATTTTGGTAAAACTACCAGGGTCCTAGCTATCACTGTTTCCGGAATACAGCCGCCTAAAGGTGACCAGCATTTTACGCCAAATTTGACCGCTCTAGGTTCCATATTTACGGAGATATGGTCAATTTTGTGTTTTCAAGTGAAAATTTTTGAAAATGGGGTTTGAAAAAGTCGATGTAGAGCGCATTTAGAGCTACATTTTGGTGAAACAATCAGGGTCCTAGCTAACACCGTTTCCAAGATACAGCCGCCTAAAGGTGACCAACATTTTACCGCTCTAGGGTCACTATTTTCAAATGAAAATTTTAGAAAATGGGTTTTGAAAAAGTCGATATGGAGCGCATTTAGAGCTACATTTTGGTGAAACTACCATGATTCTAGCTTTTACCGTTTCCGAGATACAGCCGCTTAAAGGTGACCAACATTTTATGCCAAATTTGACCGCTCTAGGTTCAATATTTACGGAGATATGAGCAATTTTGTGTTTTCAAATGAAAATTTTCGAAAATGGGTTTTGAAAAAGTCGATGTAGAGCGCATTTAGAGCTACATTTTGGTGAAACAATCAGGGTCCTAGCTAACACCGTTTCCAAGATACAGCCGCCTAAAGGTGACCAACATTTTACCGCTCTAGGGTCACTATTTACGGAGACATGGGCAATTTTGTGTTTTCAAGTGAACATTTTAGAAAATGGGTTTTAAAAATGTTGATATGGAGCGCATTGAGAGCTACATTTTGATGAAACTACCAGGGTCCTAGCTATCACCGTTTTCGAGATACAGCCGCTTAAAGGTGACCAACATTTTACATGGGCAATTTTGTGTTTTCAAGTGAAAATTTTCGAAAATGGGTTTTGAAAAAGTTTATGTAGAGCGCATTTAAAGCTACATTGTGGTGAAACAACCAGGGTCCTAGCTAACACCGTGCCCGAGATACAGCCGCCTAAAGGTGACCAACATTTGACCGCTCTATGGTCAATATTTACGGAGATATGGGCAATTTTGTGCTTTCAAGTGAACATTTTCGAAAATGGGTTTTGAAAAAGTCGATGTAGAGCGCATTTAGAGCTACATTTTGGTGAAACAACCAGGGTCCCGGCTATCACCGTTTCCGAGATACAGCCACCTAAATGTGACCAACATTTTATGCCAATTTTAACCGCTGTAAGGTAAATATTTACGGAGATATGGGCAATTTGTCGTTTTCAAGTGAAAATTTTCGAAAATGGGTTGTGAAAAAGTCGATGTAGAGCTCATTTAGAGCTACATTTTGGTGAAACAACCAGGGTCCTAGCTATCACCATTTCCGAGATACAACCGCCTAAATGTGACCAACATTTGCTAAATTTGACCCCTCTAGGGTCAATATTTGCGGAGATATGGGCAATTTTGTGTTTTCAAGTGAAAATTTTCGAAAATGGGCTTTGAAAAAGTCGACGTAGAGCGTATTTAGAGCTACATTTTGGTGAAACAACTAGGTTCCTAGCTATCACCGTTTCCGAGATACAGCTGGCCAAATAACAATACGAATACATAATGTACATACACTCCCAGTCACTTGAATAGCGACAAACTTTTCGAGAGTTGTTTATCTCAAAATATCTTTTTCCTTGCAGCGGAGAGGATCACTCAGTATTTGTTTACAAAGGCTATTATGTTGCTCATAGTTTGCGAGAAAAAAAATGAAACATTTAATAACAACAGTTATGTTTCATCAACATTATGCTGATGAACTAATAAATTCTATGCTCAAAATTTGGTCACTTGAATAGGGACAGTTGCGATTCGGTCGTTATTTCGAAAGTCCTAGCGTCACATCCTAACTGTTTTTGTTTTAATTCACTCAGATTGTGTTTTGACTTTAATTTTTGTACGCGAGGTGCCCAAACCGCCAAAGAGAAAAGGGCCATTCTGCGAACCGCCTCTAATTTTGCACTATCAGCGGCTAGAATTGGAGCTAAAGTCGGCGTTACAGCTAGTTTATCAACAGTACAACGTGTAATAAGGAATTCCACAAACCTATGATTTGAGGCCACGGAATAATAAAAAGGAAGGAAACGCGGAAATGATTCTATTTTTTTACTCTGTCTGTGGACAATGCCACCATTTCCTCAGCATCGAAGTTACCTCGACGTTATTTATAAACGGAATTTAATTGGACAAAAAATTCTTCACTTGCATCAATTACTATGAACATTTGCAATTTGTTTGACACGGATTCAACATGTACAAAATTGTTTCTAGCCAACTTAGATATTGGTGACGACACAGTTTCCAAAACGTTGAAAAGAAATTGAAATTTCTTTGAAGATCTCTCACCTGCGGACCACGTAATCTATAGTACATATATGATTTGTGGCGTGTGACATTATTTTTTAATACTCGTAGTAACAAGGAAATTTGGAAAACATTGAAAATTAAGTGCAATAAAAAAACTGATTAATTTAAATTGGAAATACTTAAAATATAGGGTTTTCCAATAAGGGCGGGTAGATGTTGAAATGGAATAAAACAAGCTGTGTGTGAGGTATAAAGGAGTTTTTTTTTTAAGACCCATAATATATGACATTATGTATGGAATATAACATTATTTAAATGTCCGCCACGACTTGTCACGGTGGCACGGATCCGACCGGTCCAATTTTCAATGACTCTGCCGAATAGATCCTGCTGAATTTGAGCGAGGGCTTGGTTGATATTGACTTTAAGGACATCGGTCGATTGCGGTGTCAAATCGCACGATCTTGGTGGCTAATTCACGTCACCTATGTGAGATATAACCTTACCGTCAAATACCTAGTTCCTGCAGAATGTGAATCGTGGCATCTGCTGTGTGATATAGCGCCGTGTAACTTGACATAGTGATTTGGCATGAGTGACTGAATAGTAAACAACAGATTAGACCGACGCCACAAAAAAAAAACAGGTTGTAACAGACTGCAAACATCTACCCGCTCTAATTGAAAACCCTTTATCTATATATGTATATATTTTTTTTATATAACCTCGGGTTGCCTGTCACATATACCTTCTGCCTTTAGTGCATTTGTATCTCTTTCAAAAGATATTCTTGACAATTTACCAAATTTCTCTTACCGCACAAAATGATTTATTTGCCAGTTCCATCCATTTAACGATCGTTAAATTGGCAATCAATGCATAAAGTATTAAGCACAACGAAGATAATTCAAAGGTAATGTCTATCAATTTGTTCATCCTCGTACATACGAATGAGATGCTTACTAATCAGCGCTGAGAGGATGTAAATGTACACAAGCATATAGTACGAACGAACGAGTATCAAATAAAATTTATCCCACAAACATGTTGCTCAATAGACAAAGATACATACGATATAGTACCCACTTACCAGATGTTTTATTAAGTTTTCCTTTAATGATTTTTATGATTACATGTCGTAAATTATTTTGTTGTCTATTGTTCTCTGAATTCGCAAGTAGGTTAGGTTGAAAGACTCGAAATCGAAACCCCCCAAAAGCATACAAAAGCCAAACATTTTTTCAGTGTTTAAAGAAAAATATGTTTGTTTCAGTACTTTTAAATACCATGTTGCATGGGCATACATTAGGAGGAGATTATACAAATCCTGAGATTTAAGTAAATATAGGAGTGAATTTTCGATAATCAGATAAAACAATCACCGAAAATCCAAACGAGTTCTCTAAAAAATCTAGTAAAGTGTTTTTGTGTGACTTACTAATGCACCAAGATTCAGCTGCATAGTATGAATCGCGTTTTATCCTTTTCTGAAATCCTGTTTCATTTTCGCCAAATACAAATTGCTTAAATGTATTTAATGCTTTGATGGTTGTGATAATGACAAAACATTTTTTTTGCTTCCAGAAATGTGTAACATACGAACGAACGAGTACGTGGAGTATCAAGCTCGAGCCGATATAAGTCTCATTCTTTCGTCCAACACAATTATACGTGGCTATAAAGTTTTATATTTTATTAGGGAATGATTATCCGCCTCATATGAGCTACTTGACAAGATGTTGTCTGAACTTTCGATCTACACACAATCAACATATTACACGGCGAGGACACAAAAATCAGAAACAGAAGTTAATCGTTGGCGAGTATCACTTTCCACTTAAGATACTCCGAATTTCTTCTTTCTTATGAGACTGCGTTCAGGATGATAATCATGTTTGTGGAGTGTTTTTTGTTTCTACCATACGTATAAGATCTCATTAAAGATTAGCCACGGTATGTTGAATTGTTGATTTCTCACGTTAATAGTTTTTTTTTGATCTGCCTACACGAATTCTGACTTGGCTTTGGTCAATCTATGTAACGTTGGTCAAGTAGATATGTTGTATAGGAATTCATGTGTACCGGGTGAAGACATGTTAATGATCTAAAGCGGCAGACAACAGTTTTTGGTTAAATATTCTTCAGAAACATTTAATATTTTCGAAAAAATACTTTTTTTTGCTTGAAATCACTGACATGATTTCTTCAATAAAGTTCGTTCAGATTATTTAATTTGAGTTGTCAAGTTCCATACAATTTTAAACCCACAACGCAAATCAAGTGATCTGGTCAGATTGAACCTTATTAAACCTTATAATTCGATCTGGCTAATTTTCTATTATAACAAAATCGAATGTCCAAATATTTGATTTTTTTTTCAATATTATGTTGCATTCTGCACCATTTTTTTTCGTTTCTGTCGATTTCATTTAACAAAAATATACCGCAAGCCGAGAAACGCGACGCCGTGAAGCGGTATAAATAACGAGGCAAGAAAGAAGAAGAATTTGATAAAAATTGGAATGGTGAAATATCCTTAGGCCCAAAATTTTACACTACAAAAACATCCTAATCGTTTTTTCCCGAAGTCTAAAAAAACTAAAAACTATGCAGAAAAAATATTGAAAATCATTATTTTCGCAGAGTTTCATCTAAACTCTTGTATAGGCTTTTTTTCCTCTACAAACTGTATTCTCTCGTTTACCATACGCGTATAGTCGTCCCACAAATCATCAAGAAACACCGAAAGTAATTTTATATGAATGTTATTTGTATCTTAAGTCAATGTACCATCGATTTACTATTAGGCTATTATTTCTCCAATGAATCAATTAAAATAGACACAAATTTTCGATTTGACGGGCGGTAGAATTTCTTATGAGCTTTGAGTCTGAGTCAATTTGGCATTAGTTGAGTTAATAAGAAATTTAAGAATTACAATTATTTAGAGAATGACAACAAATCTATGCATAAACAATGGGAATGAAAGTCAGTTAAAAATTATTAGCGAAGCAAATATTTTCTTGTGATGGGTGTATCATTTACATATTATTATACACTCCGAATCAATAGGATAGTTCCACTTGAAAAATGGCTGTATCTTGGTAAGTGATAACGGTATTTTCTTCAAACTTGGTGACAATATTTTCAGTAGCCTGCATGTTCTTTCAATAATAGAAGGTCTCAAATCCGGAGTACCGTTAGGATTTTCTTACCAGAATTCTTAAAAACAGTACAAATGGTGAAGTCAATAGGATAGTTCCAGTGGAAATAAAACATCGAATAACGGTACGAAAGGATAATTTTACTTCGAAAAATGTAGCTGGTAATAACTAGAACTTTATTTAAGTAATTTGAGCTCAAAAAGTTAATCTGAGATAGAATTGTATAGGTTTTAACGGCAAATTAAGCTGATTTCGTACAAAGCTCCTCTCAACGTTCGCCAAAGAGCTTCTGTGCTCTTAAACTATCGTCTAACGGTATAGATCTTCGTTGTCATTCATTCCCACACATTTTTGATGATATTTAGATGAAGGTCTTTCCATAACCTTGATTAGTTGGTCTTGAAATCAATCTTTTATCAGCGTTGCATCATAATTGGTGTTATTATCTTGTTAAAATCTTATAGGAATGACATGGAAAATGTTGGAAGTTTTAGGCAACACATTAGGAAGAATATCTTTAAAAGCCTAGGTACTCTGAATACCTCTAATTCAAAAAAGCTCAATAGTTCCATACCAAGATATTTAACCCCAATATAGAAATTGTATGGATTGGTCAAACGCGTAATTTTTACTGACGGAAAAGATTAATTCTCGTCATTTTAGATGGATTTAGGTATTATTTCCACGATTTGAGCAAAAAGAAATTAATTTTGTAGACACATCATTCAGAGTAAGAAATGTCGATGTATGGGGTTGAATATCTCGGTGTGGAGCTATTGAGCTTGTGGAAATTAGGGGTATTCACAACGTCCATTCTTACAAAAATATTCTGGGTAATATAATTCTTAAAATTACTGACATTTTCCATGCAACTTCTTTGAGATTTTAACAAGATGATGGCGTCAATCATGGAGCAAGACTGATAAAAGATTGGTTTCAAGACCAACTAATCAAGGTTTTGGAAAGACCTCCCACACTTCCTAGATCTAAATACCATCAAAAATGTGTGGGGATGAATGACAAGGAAGATCTATACCGTTAGACGATAGTTTAAGTACACTGAAGCTCGTCTGATAACGTTTAGAGGAACTTGGGGCGAAACTAATTTAATTTACCGTTAAAACCTATACAATTCTATCCCAGATTAACTTTTTGAGCTTAAATTACTTAAATAAAGTTCTGCTTATTACCCAGCTACATTTTTCAAAATAAAATTATCCTTTCGTACCGTTATTTGATGTTTTATTTCCACTGGAACTATCCTATTGACTTCACTGTTTGTACTGTTTTTAAGAATTATCGTCAGAAAATCCTAACGGGACTCCGGATTTGAGACCTTATGTTATGCAAAGAACAAGCAGGATACTGAAAATATTGTCACCAAGTTTTAAGAAAATACCGTTATCACTTAAGGAGGTATTACACTATCAAATAAAGTTTGACCAATGACGCAAAAAGTTTGTCCCACTAGTGTAATAGCAAAATAAATGACCAAAAATGTGTTTGACCAAAAATGAATGACAATCGTGGTCATTCATTTCGGGTCAAACATATGACCTTAGTGTAATAACAAAACACATCTTTGGTCAAATTTATTTTGCAGTTTTTGGTCATACGGTCATTCCAAAATTAGCAATTTCTTGTGTGACCCATAGTGGTCAAACGAAATGTTTCGATTGGATGCATTTAATGATCAATATAAAAAATAACGACAATTTTATACTTTTTTGCAAACTATGGGATATTGGAAAATTCAAAATTTAAATTAATCCGTGGAATTACATCGAAGAAAATGTTTTTTATAAACTTTCAGTAATAGCTTCGACTGGAACAATCTGCGTGTTCAGGACACAACTCTAGTATGCAGATCTCATCTCTATCAACAAATGTTGGTAGATGCACGCCATTTCAATCATTTTCTCGAATTTTTCTGGTTCTAAAAGTTTCTTTTTTCCTCAACAACTTAGAACCTCTTGGCCATAGTCTCAACAATAAATTAAATTGCAACTAGTAATTAGTAATCCACGATTTATAAATGAATTTATCTCTTTTTCCGGTGGAAACACAGCACCTATTTCCCATTAAAAAATGTGGAAAAAATTGAAAGGACGAAAAATATTGATTTATTTGTAAATTTGGGTTTACCTTTAGGCAACTGTTAGATATTGCATCTTAGGTATTACCAGATATTGGCAATAAATCGAGAACGGAAATATGAAACTATCGCTGTCGCTCTTAAAGTCACGATAAAAACGTTCCGTGCTTCAATAATTTCGTTCAGGGTGGCAGTTTGATTTTTTACATGGTCCAACCCATGATTTATGAACCCAGGCTGATCATTGGAAAAAGATTGATTGTAGGGACTCTCAGGTTAGAAGTAGGACAACTAAAACTACTCCCCGGTGTTTCTCATTTTTTCCACTAGCTTGAGACTAAGATCCGCAGTTAATTTTGAATTTGTCTTTCCGCAATTTTAGATGAGACGGGAGAAAGAACCTGATCAGTGACTAGAATACCCCAAGGGTGGTATATGTACTATGAAGCTATGCAGCGCTTTTAATGCTTTCTTTACAACCGTATAGAGCGGTGAAGTTGCTTAGTAAACAAATATTACAGAAAAAATCTCCAATACAAATTAAACTAAAAGAAAATCGAATACTACTTTCGAGGATCACGGAATACGAAACACTTGATTTTTACCTTTACCAATAAGTCGCTAGTATGTAAGTTTAGTAAAACCTTCGCTTTATCGATCAAAAACAATTTTTTTTTAGAAATAAAAGAGGACCATATTATTCAAGCTACAAACGAGAAGGCGGAGAACATTTTTGGAGGTTCAAAAATCGTATGGTCCCTATAACTCTAACGATAATTTCCCAGTGTTCTTAAACTCAGTGATTGGATGCACTGAGCAGTTATAAAATATGAGCATCGCCAACCTTATTTCCTTATTCAACCCCCTTTCGAAATATTTTCTTGAGTACACCCCTGCATGAAACACACAGAAAATTTCTAGAAAGAGCTAGCTGCTACTCTAATTTTCCCTAAGTTCTCCGTACGCCCCTTTTTTGAATCTAACTTTCTTTTCATTCTCCGCGGTCACTTTTCGTCTTCTTAAATTTGAAATCGCAAGATTACGCCTTCAAGCCAAATTAAACTGATTTACTAAAGAAACATTTATTCAACTTAACCTTTGCAAACCTCGATAAAGAAATGAAACAATGCAACAATAACAACTCTAAATACCTTTGGTCATTTTTTTCTGAAACGGTCATACTAGTGTGATAGGTAAATTTGCTTCAGTCAAACAACTGACTTGAAACCTGACTGACTACGTCATTGGCCAAACCAGTTGGTCATTTGTTTGTCCCGTAGTGTAATAGGTCTCGAAAAACACTTTTGGTCATTGCAAAAGTTGGACAAATTTTGTGTGACCCACTGGACAAACTTTATTTGATAGTGTAATACCACCTTTACCGAGATACAACCATTTTACAAGTGGAACTATCCTATTGATTGGGAGTGTATGTTGTATGAAAATAAACCTTTTATTTTTGAGTTAAATATAGCACATATTGGCAAATTTGTGTAATGATGTACAGAGATTGAATTACTGTTAGATATTTTAATTTTAGATTATGCACAACTTCTGAGAAAGTAGTTTGAGATTTCCTTGGTTACTATATAAGAACACAACTAACATAAAAACCTACTGTAAATACGAAATATTTAGAATGAATAGAATATTCTCTTGGGGATGTAAAGAAAATCGAACAATATGTAAACGGATTACAGTGCAATATTATAAATTTAAAAAAAAAATATTCCATATCTCTCCAAACTACTCAAAATTCCAAAATATACAGTCGAACATCATCTACTCTAAAATGTCTCACCCTCCTTCGTATTCTCATTTGACTTCTGCTGTCACATCAAATAACCCAACATCGACACTTGATGTATCTGTGTGTGTGGTATACCGTCTCTTTGCGTATTCCTACGATCCAGGCAATTGTACGAATATATCGAATGTCAAAATTAAACACGAAAGGTGAATTACAATACACCGTCCATCAGACATTTAGACACCATGCAGTTCTGCGTGTCTGGTAAATACAAAAACTTATACCAGTATATAGCCACCAACCGTCCTGTCTCTATATTTCCAACAAATTAAAAGTCGGCCGTTCCTTACAACAGATAAAAATATATGTTTAGGTTATTTTTCAGATTCAGCTGATTTCCATTAACGAAACAGGTACATGTTAGCAAACAGCGGGCGGTCTGGAGTATGTAGAGCAGTGGAACTCGACTACATTTTGTTGAATAAAAATGGGTGACAGCTCTAACAATTTTGATTGCAAGATTCATTTAATCAATCTTTTTTTTTATTTTCAGATGAGCAACCTTGTCTTTGTTGTTGTTGCCCATATCGATAAGCACAGTAGTGTTCAAGTCCATAAGTCTTGTGAGAACGCGATATTATAATTTTATACAAAAAAAAAGAAGGCATTTCCTGGAATGTTTAATATACGACTATCAAATTGTTGAAATTGGTGAGAATGTCGATTATTCATCGCACATTTCAAGTTCACGACGATTGGTTGTAATTAGGTGTTGATGATGGACAAAACCGGTGATCATGCTGAGAATTCGAGAAGCTATCGGAGTTTTGTTCGGCCGATTAAATTATCACCAGACGAATAGATAAATTTTTTTGTTAAGATATATTAAAGGTCATCGAGAATAAACAGGATTGGTTAATAATATTGTGGGAGTCATTAATTTACTTTCAGAGGTAAATTGGACAGTTATAGCGTATTTCGTTTGTGTATCAATTCTTCCAACTTTTACATCTACACAATAATACAAAGTTTTTCTTCCTTCTTTTTCTTCCTTGCCTCGTTATTTTTACCATTGCAACGCGTCGCGTCGCTCGACTTGCGTTGTAGGCACATCGACCGTTCGGGTGATAATGTCTCAGCCTATTTCTGTTCCTATCAATTGTGAATGTATATCCAAATTTTTTATAATTTTTTTTTACATAAAAACGAAAGAATTAAGCGAGTAACTTGGTACGAATAGCAAAATCCAAATAATTCTATTACATATTTCTTTAAAATTGGATAATTGAAAACGAAAGAATTAAGCCAGTAACTCAGTTGGAACACCAAACATATTAATTATTCGTCCCATATAATAACTGAGTATTTAATTTTTGGATAAAACTTGAGTTTCTTCCTAAACACGTTGGGTTGCAATTTTCCCAATTTACATAAATACTATACGTACAAACCTAAAACCGTGAGGGTCATTATACGCTCGACATGAACTCAATTCACTTTGATGCGACCGTTGCCTTTTACCGAAAAATTTCGCATTTCATATCACAGAATCTACTGCGCGCCGCGCCGGCCAGACAAGATTAATTAATGAAAAATATACATACATGAAATCTTTCAGATATCATTCATTCTCAAAACACAAACTGACAGTATGACATTTCTACGAAAATATTGGTAAAGTTCCATTTGCAATAAATCCTCGACCATGAGCCGGTCTCGCTCAGACGTGTATGAAGCTTGTACAGCCACCACAAAATTTGCATATATGCGGTGCAGTTCAATTAGAGGTGTATGTGTGTGGTAATTTTTGAGTGGATTTTTTTGGGGATAGTGCGGCTGATAAACAATTTGTTTATGCAGTCTTTTTAGTTGCGCAGTAAAATTTAGATAAATATGCGTTCCTTATAAGGTTTTTTAGTCAGGATTTATCTAGATTAGATTAGATTAGATCTAGGATTTATCTAAGCCACACATGTAGTCTAATCATCTCACTTCAATTAAATTTACTTTTTATTATTATTTATATAGTTACTTGTTATTATTTTTATATTTTAACTTTTCAGCAATAAAAATGCAGAATAATAGATAGGAGAATATTTTTATATAAATGTTTATATTTTGGTTAGATTTTTTTAACAATATTTATGGATTTCCTATGCATTTGTGAATTGTGTGGTTGGTGTAGCTAGTTAACGTGCTCCCCCGCACAGGATCGTTGGTTTCAATCTTACTGTAGATATGGAGATAAATAACTCGGCAAAGCGTCCTGTCGAGCTCAACACCTCTAAGAAGAAGCCGCCGAGATGTAAAGTGGATGTTGCCAATACATATTTTTTAAATTGTTGGACCAGTTATTTTTAGTAGTCTGGCTGGTGTAGTGGTTAGTGCGTGCAATTTCGATGCACAGGCTCATGCTCATGAGTTCGAAACTCACCGTGAACGAATTCAGTTTCAGGTTTTTTTCGAACTCACCACCCATGTGACGGGCTATGATCTCACTCAGATGTTAAACGAGTACCTATCTATGGGGATAAATAACAATGCTGAGCGTACTGTTGATCTCAACACCTCAACAAAAAAGCAATTAAGATCTTCGATATTGGATGTCACTATCGCAACTGCGGCCTTAGTCCAATGTTGGACTGTCGCGCCTGGTATTTCTTTAGTTATTTATGGCTTGTCATAAATATGGTAATTTTAGCTTTGATTGTTTTTGTTAGTAAAATCGGCTGTCTCAGACTAAGAACTAAAATCAATATTTTCTTAGCATTAGTTCTGGAAAAAAGAGTGCTTCATTCATAGACAGCAGGAAAGCTTATTGCGAATAATTGTTATTTTTTATTAATCTTTTCTATAAATCATTTAAATCATTTTCTTTTTGGTAGTTGAAGAAAATACTAAGAATTAACGAAAAGACGAGCCATTGAAATTGAGAAGGTCATTTAGAAATGTTTTTTTGTTTGTTATATTGCCTCTATATGTATAGGCGTATCGGGCATATTCGTCAAGTTGTATTGTGTGCTGTTGTTGTTCTCGTATATACTCTGGTAAATTACTTCTTGTATACGCGCCATCAACTTACTGATAGCATCAAATCACGTAATGTCAATTTTAATACGAACGTATGTATGCTTTATGGCATACCATTAGATACTTTATAGGCATCATATGTGCGCGCCACTCATGTAAATATGAAATTAGAAAGGGTTTTTTTTTGTATCATTTTTATTAGATATGTCTAGCAAGACAAATTTTTTGTTTTTTTTTTAGCATTCGGTGGATCAGTGACTGATCAGATACGTGAGATTATCTGTTGAAAAATTATGAAGATGGAATGAAATATATGTACGAGTATCTTCTATAGCTTCTTCGTTGAACAATGACGATGATCATGATATTCTAACAGAGTAATTGCAGGAACTAAATGGTGGTACATGATCAAAGTTTTGATGAATAGTAAGTAGACGACTGTAAAATGGAAATTCCAGTCGGGTATCTCAGTACTTCAAGGATATTGCAGCCGTTTATGATGAATAGATTTTAATTACACTCCGAAAATGCCTTTCTCCGAATGAATTGACATCCATTAAGATGTACTTATTATCAGTGACGTAATTCATGCTCCAGGATGAAATCACCACGCAACTGGTAAGGATATGGTCTTACCATATGCAGAGCCGAACCTATAAGCTGTGAGCCGAGAGGTCGCTTAGAGTTACAAGGGTCAAGGAACCATCCACTCAGAAAATTTTAAATGTTTCTTAAACCTAATCAAGCTGACACAGAGAGATGGATGAAGACGCTTTTATAGAATTCATACCGTAATTGTAATGGAGGACGTTGGACATCCGAAGATGCCCAGGGGACGGAGCCAAGTCCTCGACAACCGTGCAGGTTAGGTAACGAAGACAGGGCTCCTAAACGAGCGAGCAGCGGCATGCGCTTGCTGTAGCTCAGTTTCGGGAGATACGGGTGGTGTTTGTGCCAATGAAGAAGAAAAAGAAGGAAACGAAATATCTGAAAATAAAGGGGACAATTTGATTTTTTTTATAGCTAGCAGTGGCGTAGGAAATTTAGTGTTTGGGGCTGGTATGGTTTAATACTTTTTGGCTTTTTCATTGGTTGATTCAACCACAATGCACTGGAATACACAGTATTTAAAATTTTGTATTTAAACGAATTTATACCACGCAACGCTTTGCAATCCCATTTAAATGTACTTTTTGCAATGGTGTAAATTTTGATGCTGTTGGTATAAAGTTATGCAACAGGAACGTTGTTGATTAATTAATTTCAAGCATCTGTTAATTTTGAAATATCGTACTCATTGCCCCCATTTTTCCAACGCCCCTACTACGAAGTTACAGCACTATGCTGCGCATGTGCATAATTTTGTTTATTTATTAATTTTCCATATAAAATTCGTATGAGAAATGTCATCTTGTAGCTTCGATCAAGTTACCATAGAAAATATTTTGGTCCCGAAAAAAATTCGCATATCCAGTGTATTTTGCGGTTATTTGCATTTCCTTTTTAGATTTTCTTATTCATTGGTTTGTGCCACTCGTTGCCCCTGTCCTTCTACAATTAAAAAGGGATATCGCATGCTAAGGTAATACTACACAAATACAGGGGTTGAAATGGGGAAAATATTGAAAAATGTGCAACTGACCAGCACAGGTGCCACCTTATTCGCGCTCCGCGGACTCGGATGGCGACGGTTCTCGGCCAAACTATACCCACTGAATTTTAAACAAAACCCGACCTGAGGCGCCCTCGGCCGAATTCAATAATGAAGGGCGCCTCCCAGTGCCGGATTAACCACGTGGCAGAAGGTGGCAAATGCCACGGGCCCCGCGCTTTAAGGGGCCCCGCGCTTTTCTCAAACAAAAATTATAACAACCAAGATGCCAATAAAATTCTAAAAGCCCGTTCCTTTCAAATTGTTAAAACTCGTTATCGTTGAACAGTTTACGCTGGGGTGTTCCAAAATTATAGCATAGGTTAATATTGCATAAAAATACAGAAATATTTTTTTCTAATTCATGCTGGCATTCCCGAAAACCTACGTCCACACTGTTTAAGATTCACATTCCAGCGGGAAATGTATGTGCACACATCGATAGAATTGAGAAACTACAATTATATCTCTCATTCACAGTGGCGTACCGCTTTAAACGTTATGAGAAGAGGGGGGCAAAGTTACTTGTACAAAAATTGATTCAACGTTGATTCACATTTAAGTGTGTAAGATTTTTTATTTTAATTAATGAAACCGAATAAATGTGGAAGAGGTTAACGTAAATTTGGCTTTCTGTAGCGCATACCAGAAGAATTTACGTTAACCTCTCATCCTTAATATCTTTATTATGGGCCTTTTTTTAGCTAGATGTTTAGTTGTAACCTTTTATTAACCTGAGTAAACCTGAAAAGGGACAATTCAATCGAAAGCTATATTAATAGATAATACTTAAAAAATGGAATATTTTCCCATATTTTATCACTTTTCGGTAAATGTTGATTTTTTTAATTTTTAGAGGTCGTCCAAAAAGAGACTTGTCAAATAAATTCTCCCTTGTCGAATAAATATAATTTTTCTACATTTGTCTGTCAGTTTTACTAATTTAAATAAAAAAAATCTTGTCAAACTTACACACGTCATTGAAAAACATTTTTGTGAAACAATTTTGAATCATTTTCAAAATAGATAGTTTTGCCCCCATTTTTCATAATGCTTTGAGAGGTACGCCACTGTGCATGAGGGATATAATTGTTATTTCTATATTCTATATAGAAATGAGTAATCGCATACTCAGTCTTTTGATTTTTGTCAAGCTAGAATGTGAATCTGATCCACTGTCGGTCCTGTATCTGACTTAGTGTGTCTTGACAATATTTATTTGGCCTTCAGTAATACCGATCGATCGTTCCTAACACATTGTCATTGTACATTCGTCGTGTATTGCAAAGATGAAATGCTGGTATTTGCTAGCTGCTAGCCGCTTCCCTAAATTACTAATAAAACCGAAATATTAACATTCGCCACAGGCCCCGCGCTTGCTTAATCCGGCACTGGCGCCTCCCTTTAAAAAAATCACCCCTGGAATGGCGGAAGGGGAGACTCTACGCGATACCAATCATCACGGCAATATAAAAAAAATGGGGGCAACTGCGTCGCGGATTCATCGAGGGACCAAGCGACTTACGCGGCGACAAGACAAGACAAAACACCACAGCAACAAAACTAACACAACTCAACAGAAACTGACACCGCAGTTATCTTATCTTATGTTCGCACGGTCCATCGATTTCCGCCTTCATGTTTTGGGAAGGTATTCAGCCCGAAACGTTAATCTTCCCAAGCCATCCCGATAGACGAAGGTCTATCTTCACAGTCGTTCCACCTTAACCGTGTGCTCTCCCTCACCGTTCACCATCAACTCCCCTGAAGTTAGCCGCTTAATGCCCAAAAAACTTTGAAGTTGGCCGCGTATTTTCTTTTGTCATTTTGCAAACCACCAGCCACCAGTTTAGTGATCGAACCAAAGTCACCTAGATCAGAAAGCCGGGAAGCAGCGAGAGAACCTGGGGAAATCGGCCATTGCGTTGGTAAACTCGTCGAAATGGAGGACAAATGTGCGGGAAAAATTTGATATCAGGGTTTCAAACACGCTACTGAAACTAAATATTTATCGCAATTTTTTTACTCAATGTTTTCACAAACTTTTGGTGCCTAACATATTAACTTTTGGCGATGCAAATCGACCGGGAACCAATATTTATCGTGTAAAGTTTTTCGCGATACCGCCCGATTTAAATTTGATATCTTTTCCGGTCCATGATTGCCTGTCAAATGATCTTTTTCCAGTTCCTGCCTTTGAATGGAGGGGGCTCTGGATCGAACACATAGGTGGCTAATTTTGAATCTGGCGGTATTTTCAAAAATATAAATGATTTGAAATATATCAAATCATAAATATTTGTGAAAATTTATAAATTCAAAACCAGACACATTTGTGTCGAAATCGGTTCGTTACATATTGTACGTTACTGTCTAAAATCTCTCCCCTTTTCTGGTTCTTCCAGTTGTATACTTACACAAAATAATTAAATAACTGCAGTTAATTTTAGTTTGCTTCCTATTTTTTTTTTTGCAACTGAACCACTTCATGAATTTTGCGCTTAAATATTGAAAACTATTTTCTCTACGACTCACATCTCCTTTGTCTAGTGGGCTTGATTTACTTGTCTTCATCGGTTACGCAGTATTCAGATTTTTCACCTCGAAATAAAGACTTGCCAGGTCCCGCAAGTATTCTCCCAAGTCGATTCAACATTTTTATTTGACGTGATAGTTCGAAACAATTTCAATTTGTTCTGCTAATTTCATCGTGAAGTGGACATTCTAAAAGTGAATTTTTAAATGTTCTGAAAAATTCAGTATGTGAAAAAAAAATTTAAATTAAAAAAATTAGATATAGTCGGAGCAGAATTTGCCAATGCTAAAACTTGCTATTATCTGTTTCCTCAGGGTTGTCCCAAATTCATATATTCGGTCCTTCCGTAAGGCGAGTAAAGTCCTTTACGCAGAGTAGGCTCAACAAGTTTATTAAGTTACAACAGGGCATGCTTACTCATTATTATATTTGTCCGGTTCAATATTGTTTGCTTTTTATGCTTTCGCGCGCAGAAAAAATATTCATCTAATTAGGTATCATTTTTTATTTATCCATATTTTGGTCGTTGAAAGGTTTGCAATACGGGAAGTAAATCTTGATAACTTTAGTGCTGATTTATTATGTGCTATAAATCAGCCATACTCAACAATTATCAACTTCTCTATTAGTGTCTGTTGATTCTAAAGCTACCAACTACATATATTCGAGTCATTATCCTTACTACAGATTTGTTTCGACGACGACGCTCCAAGAACAAACATTCCCATTCATTTCGAACATCAGTCTAGACCCAATTTATCTGGAAAGTATAGTCATAAAGACAGCAAATCATGAAATACATTACAACGACGACTGCTTACTTAATCAACAAATAATTTTCAGCAAGACAAAACAATTTATAATAAATATATTTAAATCAACTTGCCATAATTTTAGTATCTATCATCAACGAGACGATCAGTATAGAAACGAAAAAATATTCCAAAAATTCAAATCAAGCAATATGTATCTATATCTTTACAACCTGCAGATATCTAGGGAATTTAAAAATGATAATTTGCAAAACAAAGCGCATTAACAAGCGCCGCCCGCCAATATTCTTCGGCTTAAAGCTTAGCCAAAAACGCATTGCATTGCCGCAAAATATGGCAGAAAAAAAAAAGAAAAACAAAAATCAAGTAGCCTGTGTTAAGATACTATACAACTACAATGTAAGTATATTATGATAGTAAGGAAAAAAAAAACTAAAAGAAAAGATAAATGATAGAATGAATGACTTCAACTTGTCTGACTTTTGACTGATATTTTAATTACATGCTTCAGTCTCATTTTTGTTTCTTAGACGTTATTTATTATTGTTATTATGAGTATTATTATTACGTTGTATTGGATTTTCTTTCTTTTTTTGAATATCATACTCATTTTTTAATATTTGTTAATTTTATTTTTACTTCTGTTTTCTTGCATGGGATATCATACAAACGGTCATCAGCGTGAGTTTGCAGAGTTGTCTTCAATCTATGGCTTGGCCCGCACCAGTTGAATGGAAGGAAAATGAGATTAAATGAAAATAATTGACTGCACAATCAGTAACGCTGACGTTTGCCTGAAAGAGAGGATGGTGTGTGTTAGTAAGACAAGATTTTTCGTAAGACAGCTTCAGTATTATGAAGATTGTGTGAATTGATTTGATTTTATAGGATCCTTGTTTTCATGTAATTTTGACGTGCACTATAGACGAGAAGCGTGGTCACGCTATCGTCTCGAGGTTTCGTGACTGTATGTAATCGACTTGGTAACCGACCGGTTGTTATATGCACTTTTCAAAATATCTGTCTGTATTTCAATGACATTTGAATGATCATCTGATATGACTTCAGATTTAATTTGTATGGGAACTAGAAAGCTGTTTTGGTCTGTACGTTAATCCTGCTTGAAATTTTTAGTTCAGCATAAATTAAAATTGTCTGTAATATTTTGGAATTGAATGCATATTTTACGGATACAGAACTTAAGACGTGGATTGACTTTATGTATTTTATTTTTGAATAAATAATGGTTATCACTTCAAAAATTTTGGTTCTGATTTGGCACCATATAAAAAAAATCAATGTCAAGAAAAATCAATGAAAATCTTAGCGCCTGTTCATGCAGTATACGAAAATCCATCAATGATTTTTTTTTCTTTTTCGAGCCAAAATAACTTTTGCGAAATCATTCCACTGCTTAATCAATTAAACAACAACATACATACATAATGGTCGTATCCGTCCTGTTTTTGACAGGACAGACCTGCTTTTTCGACCCTAACCTGCCGTCCTGCCGCCTCGGTTATTATCCTGTTTTTGAATTTTGAGTGGGCATTTCACCAAATGCCTACCAAATTTAAAACTACGTCTAAATGTCATAAAAAATTAACGATAGACGACAGTCTTCTTCTTCTTTATGGCACGATAGCCCGACGTCGGGCCTTGGCCGCATGGATTGAAAACCTCCAATTGTCGCGGTCACGCGACCTTGTCCGTCAGTTCCGAAAGCCTAGCATCTGGTGGGCGTCCTCACATACAGAGTGCTCCCATCGGGCTCTCGGTTGTCCACGCAATCTCCGTCTCCTCCGCTCCGTCCACTCGTTGCGCGTTCATCACCTTTTTGGGCATGCGATCGTCGTTTATCCTTTGTGCATGTCCCGCCCATTGCAATTGCTGCAATTTCACGATCTTCGACACCTGTAGCTCATCATATAGTTGATACAACTCAAGGTTGTACCGGATGCGCCATTCACCTCGTTCACGAACGGCCCGGAAGATTCTTCGGAGAACCTTTCGCTCGAATGTGTCCAACAGGTGTTCAAAGTTTTGGGTTAGGGTCCATCCCTCGCAGCCATAGCATAGCACAGGTCGGATTATGGTTTTATACACGTGGAGCTTCGTGTTCCTGTGCACCAGCTTCGAATTCATAATTTGGAGGACCGCAAAATAACACTTATTAGCTAGTTGTATCCGTCGCTTTATCTCATCTGTTTCGTTGGCGTCCTTTGACAAATTGCACCCCAGGTAAGTGAAGTTGTCTGCATACCCTATTTTGAGGTCCCCACTGTAATGCTTGAATTTACTGGCGTTCTAGTTTTTGATTGCATCATGACCTTGGTTTTAGATTCGTTGATATGTTGCCCAACTTCTTTGGCGGCGTTATTGAGATTATGCAGAAGGCTTTCTGCATCACCCAATCACCCAAATCGAGACATGATGTTGATGTCGTCAGCGTAGGCTACTAGTTGAGTCGATTTAATAAATTGCGTTGCGCTACTGTCCAAATTCATGGCTCGAATCACATATTCCAGAGCCAGGTTGAAGAGCGTCGGCGCCAGGCCGTCGCCTTGCTTGAGTCCAGTACGAGTTTCAAATAGGTCAGTGGGCGGCAGCGTGTAGGGCCCCACGGAAGTGTCGTAGTGTGCGGTGGCTGCGTCCAAAAACATGTTTCTATTAGGTCAGTGAGTCTGTTCTGAACTCTGACCTGCGAGACGGTATTAGTCATCGTCATCCTTATGAGTCGCACTAGCTTAGCCGGTATACCAAAATGCAGCAGAATGTTGTACAGTACGCTTCGATCGATACTGTCGTATGCCTGCTTAAAGTCGACAAATATTTGGTATACGTCGATGTTACATTCCCAGCACTTCTGGAGTAAAAGCTTCACTGTAAAAAGCTGATCTGTCGTCGAACGACCAGGTCTAAAGCCGCCCTGGTACTCGCCAATGATTTCTTCTGCATACGGATTAATTCTATATTCTAGAATCTTAGATAAAATCTTATACGTCGTACAAACCAACGAGATGCCGCAGCAGTTCTCGCATTTCAACTTATCCCTTTTTTTGCGGATTGGGCAAATAATACTTTTACGCCAATCTTCCGGGATTATTTCGTCGTTCCATACTTTAAGGATAAGTGTGTGTATAGCCTTAACAAGGCTCTCCCCACCATGCTTCAGCAGTTCAGCTGGAATCTCGTCGGCGCCCGGGGCTTTATTATGTTTTAGTGCTTGCATGGCGAGATCAACGATTCTACTGTTGGGGGTTGAACGGGAGGGCCTGTTTCAGCCATCAGCTCCAGAGCTTCTTGTGTGGGGTTGTTCGATTGAACATTGAGGAGCTTCAAAGTGTGAGGCCCAGCGTTTATCAACGCTATCGGTGTCGCTAATGAAATTGCCATCCTTATCCTTACAGAGGCTGGTCCTGGGTTGGTATCCACTTATAATTGAATTAATTAGCTTGTACGCTTGTCTACTGTTCCTACTAGCTAGTCTTTGGTTTATTTGCATCAACTGCTCGTCAAGATGCTTACGTTTCTTCCGCCTAATTAACCTATTCGAATAGACGACAGTCCTTTCCTTTAAATGATTAAATGAGAACTATGATTAAGTGAAGCAGAGCGATGTTTTACCACTATAATCATTATGGAAACGCCTGAGAATATTATACATATCTATACCGAAGGATGGTGGGAGTAAGTAAAGAGTAAATAAATTAATTTTTTGATCTCTCTCCCTCTCTTACGTTTCTGCTTTTTTAATAGCGTTGTCCTGCCAAACGACGATGTTTGATAGATTTGTCCTGCTTTTTCCCAAAAAAAATATACGAGCGTTATACATACATCACATTCTCTCTATGAAATTCTGGTTGCCATCTATACGTTGAACTATAGAAATTGTTGTCAAATCCCGCTCAACTACACATTCGCATATCTCGCTACTACACTACGTCGAAAATCCTTGTCAATTGTGTTTTCCCAAAAATATTACAAAATTTCTTATAACATATAACAAACAGCTATCTATTAAGTGGCTGTTACAATTAGTAATCACATAACGTAAATCGAAAATGATTTTATCGTCCATTAACATTCAAAAATATTCAAAATTAAACGGGCAATGCAAGTAGATACAACACGCATTCAAATTAATATAAACAATTTGTGAGTATAATTGGCTGAAACATGTGTTGAATTTTGAATTCTGAAAACATATTTTATTTTTATTCCCAATCAGTTGATTCGTTTGAATTGTTCATCGCATTTTAGGAAATTTCCACCAAACGATAACTGCCGATCAATTCCTCCTAACAAACTTCCAGATTTTTTTTTGATACAGCCAAGTCTCGCGGTTCTCTAAATTTTAAAACCTGGCATATATGTATAAGGTCTCCAATAAAAAACAGTAACGAGAACATCAGTTTCACTTTTAAGTATTCATTCAATCAAAAGCTAAATAACATTGAACCGTAAAACCATCAGGCAACTGATTTCATCCTAATTTTCCGATTTCATAACATCATTCAATTTCACAGCCTGCTTTGGTAAAATTAATTCGGTATACGAAATTAAAAATCAACAATAAACCGAAAATGATCCTTTTAGTTTTTCAAGTGGATTGTAGTATGAAGAGGCGCGTGAACAGTTAAATGCCAAGGGATAATGATAGGGGCATTTCTCCGTTGAACGGGAAAAAAGTAAAGTATATACCTCACGACTATTTAAAAAAAAAAATTGGATGTGAATCATGACTTTCATTTCTTTAAAATTTTTATTATTGTAGCAGGAAGCCATATACTGAAGAGAAAAAACCGTTTTCACACCAAAAGAAAAAATCATTTTTTTGAAACAAATTACATACGCCGTATGTATTTTGGGACAATGATAGAAAGTAAAGCCCCGATTTTCCGGAATGGTTGGGACCTTGTTGGTACTATCGAATTGTCTGAATTATCGAAATGCAATAAATGCCACTCTGGTGGACAGTATTTACACTGAAAACATTAAAAAATGTCCATTTCAATTAATAACTTTTTTATTCAAATCCTGCCTTCCCTTAAGTTTATAGAGTAGTGCTCTAATACAAATTTGGAAAATTCACGATTTTTTTTTCGAGAAATGAACTAAAATTAGTCAAAAACTCGAATTCGAATTATCGGTATTCTAGATTTTCGGAGTCCGGATCAGAGTTTGCTGTTTTCAGATTTCTACACTCAGAGAAAAAAACGCACATTCATATTAAAAGCTCCACATTTAAATTGAACGCAGTATTCGTTTGAAAAATATCGTTTGATTTGAACCAGTTTACGCTAAGAGAATTTCTTTTAAAACAAAAGAGCAGCTAAACCCCGAACGGCGGTCGTTTAAATCAAAAGATTCCGCATTACATAGTAATGTGTATACATTCCTTTACGTAACAAATACACATACCTAAAGGACCCGATGCCAAAATATCATTTGTTTCAACGTAGCACAACAGGTAGTTAATACTTCTGGCCGGTCCGATGAGTCTCACGTGTTCATGTTCATTCCAAACAAATGTGTAGTGTCTAACAACAAACGCGTATTAGAATCTTCGTCGATGTTAAGAGTGTTCTCGAGAATGTACTTTTGCATTCATCTGGAGGAATGGACGCTTTCACACGTGCAATTTAAGTTTAGCGGGTGTTAAAATAAAAGTGTAATGTATTAATCATATATATTAAAATTAGACCTAAATAAAAAATAAAGTGTTTTTCTGAAGTTTTCATAAGTTTTATTCTTTATTGATTTGTCAAAACAGGTAACAGTAAGTATCTAATCGAATGGAGAATGGACATTCAAACGGAATGTATTATTTTATTTCAGCAGAGTTTCCTTTTAATTCCATGTAATTTCTATGAAATGATAACGGGATGCGTTACTTTCGAAATACATACCGTTTCATTAAAAAGAATGCTTCGTTTATTTTGAATAACAAAAATGTTCAATATAAAAACGAAGACGTTTGATACAATTGCCTTTCATTTATATAAAATGTTTTACCCGTTTACAATAAAAGATTAAGTTTTTATTTCAATGAAAAATACGTTTAAATCGACTGGCTCCTTCTTTTTAGGTAAACGTAAATTCTTTTAATTCAAACGCTTTTTTACAACTCATTATGCTTTTGAAAAAAACGCCACTCGTTAGAATTAAACGCATTTGCGTGTGGAGCCAAATCAAAAGCGCAAATCGTTTGAATTAAATATATTTCGTTCAATATTAGTGAATATTTCTCTGGGTGAAGTGTAACATTTATCTGATAAAATTGTATCATTTTTAGGTTGACTGTAACAAATTTGAAGATCTTGTTGTTAATGAACAATTTTAGCAATAAATGTGCGCAAATCCGAATTGAATGATTGCTTCACAAATAGTAGAGAGTTATCAATAAAAATAAAGGAGTTTGAAAATGTCTGACTTTTTCCGAAAATTTGATCTGTTCTGTTCCATAAACATTTTTGGCGAAGTTGATTTATGGGAGAAACGATATGTCGACATTTCCAAAATTTGTTTAAATTCGAACCCAATATTTTATAACAGATTTAATACAAAAACGATCGGTTACAAATCTCACAATTAATAATGACTACTACTCGGTACAGACGCTTAGTTTCCGAATGACTGAAGGGGCAGATCATTTCTTAATGTCGGCGCAAAACGAGATGCTCCCTTCAGTACATCAGATAATGCTTAATACAATATAATCGAAATTAATTAATATTACATGATCAAACGGAGGAAAGGATATAATGAACCTAAATATATGCAGTAACATTATTATCAGTCCTTGGGCTATACTTATTCCGTTCAGAAAACAACTTCGATATTGCGTGTTGTACTCTAACCTACTGCAAAAACATAAATTTTGTATGCAGATACGCGGGTCAGTGGGTTGATTGAAGCCAAATACACCAGCACGTGCAACTCGCGCCAACTTATGATCTGCTCTAAAATGGAGTCAGCAAAAAATCCGGCAGCTAGCAAAAAAAAATGCACTCGCTAGTGTTTCCGGTAGAAAATTTAAATTTACTAAATTTGAATTAAACTATCACGCTCCCTTTTAAATGCTACTTTAATTTAAACTCAAATTTCGAGCCATATTAAATTCAAAATTTTATCGAAAATTTGGGCTACCGTAAATTTGTTGTTTAAATTTGCGGCAAGGTAGAATTCAATTCTTTTACTGAACTAACTCAAAGGCTTGGTACAGTTTGCTTCTATAATTGAATGATAAACACTGATTCTGAATCAACAAAAACGGGCGCTTAATCCAGGGGTGTCAAAATCAAAACCTGACATGGACCAAATGTACTTTAGACAACCGTCAGCTTCTTAAAACAAAGAGTAGGATTGTTAACACTTTGGCTGCCGAACGGTTTCCACTATTAATCCTCCTGGGTTTCCACCAACTATTATCAAATTGCTATTTGTACCGCCGGCAGTCATTTGATAGCTTTTCGTATACCATTCGGGGGGTTTATTTTCCAAGCCTATTGCCAACCGGCGGTCAATTTAAAGGCCAAATATTCAAGCAACAGATTGTTCGGCGTGAGAGGAATACGTAGTCATCCTGGTTCGGCACATGAGTAATGGTAACATTACAATATTGCTCATTGGATGACCAAGGAAATTGAGTTCGGCGTATAAATGATAACCATTGACATATTACCGGCTGTTAGTAGAATACTGGATTTGACCGCCGGCGGTCAGGTGGCAGCCGATTGTAACAAAATTAGTCGGGGTGTAACATTGTAACAAGAAATCCAAAATTGTAACAAAATGTTACAATTATAACACGAGTGGCAATGCTGGTCCGGATTATCGGCATCTTACTGTATAGTTGAAAATATGAAGTGAATATTTAACTGTAACAATGCATTTTTTCTTCGTCATCCAGTCAGCTCACATTGCCATGTCACGGGGAATATTGTCCACATTCCTAAAATCTAAGCTACTTGACACGCAAATCCGAATTACATTAACTCTATAGAACAAATTCATTGTGTTGAAATTTTTTTTCATAGATTCAATGCCATTTGATAAATTTGTTGTATGTGGTCATGGCTTTAATTCTATTACTACTGATATCATAAATGCTATGAAAGTCTATTAGACCCAATCACATTTTTAATAGAATAGATTTAAACTTCACTTTAATAGAATTAAAATTAATTGGTGTTATGTGCAGCTATCCTTTATTAAAAGTTAATTTCACAACTTCTGGGATTATCTCCAAATTTCCCCCGTGCAAAAGTAAAACAGTCGGATGCATTGATTGCATGACTTTTTTTTAATGTAAAACGAAAGACTTAAGCGAGTAACACTATTTTTAGATCGTGATAAGTCGTGTTTTCTGTATAATTCAGGAAAAAAAGTTGTATAGTCTCTAAAGCCTCAATCTGAAAAAGCAAGTAAAGTTCCTAGAATCTGAAGCAAGTAAAGTTCCTAGAAGCTGAACCAAGTGACTTTTATTGATGACGGACATTATTTCGTCAAGTTTTCAAGCTTATGGCGAGCAAAATCGCTCAATATAATCGATGATGGAGGCCAAAGATTAAAATATTGCACTAAATAATTTTGTATACTCCTTGACTAAATACCACTCAAAACGTGTAATTCACAGAGTATCCAAACCAAATAAGGAAAATATTAAACCACTTACTCATGCTCTACATAAAAAATGGATCTGCACATTCAAATCTCACATGGCAAAAATGTTCCCACACTTTACAGAAGTTTCGAACAGACATTCCAGCAAAAAAGAAAAACACTCAGTAAAATGTTCCACTCTTCGTTTTTCATTTATAAAGAAAATAACTGGAAATAAATAAAAGCAACAAAAGCAACAGCAGCTACAACAATAGCCTTATCCTTTGATTTTTTTCTTCCGTTGCTCTTCTCAACACACAACTCACTATTTTTCGATCACTCTGACGAAGTGCTTCGTCGTGGGTAAGGATCTATTTTTAAAAGTTTTTTTTTCTCATCTCATTTCAGCATTGCTTCCATCTTCTTATGTGTACACTTATCATCATAGTGGCCTTTCATGGGCCCATTCTTCTGGCTATGGGTAGTGTTCTTTTTTCGATCAACATCTGAAATTGTATAACGGGACCATATGTGATGGTATATGTAGAATTAACAAAAGATGTATGTGTAAAAATGAAAGATCTCTACCATCTACCACCTGCTGATATATTCTTCCTATTGTAAATTATTGTTATCCGTATCGAACGAAATTCACCGTTCACCCACCAAATACGAGTAATCGGAGTGTTGAGTCGGCGGAAAGAGAAAAGGACACCGACATGAACATTATCATGCGAAATTTATACATTTTGTTAGGCTCAGAATTTAGTTCTAGTTATGCTTGTATTAAATTACGAACCGCTTCAAAACAGGATGTTTACTGTACCTATGCACTGTTGAAGTCGGTTGTTTGGTTAATTCAAACATTCGCTCAGTATGTATACATTGAAACGTCTGATTTTGCACTTGCGATTGTAGTTTTATGAAAGAGATCGATATAGGTAAACGAAGGAAGAAGGTGAATTGTGCTTTTGAAAAACAATTGGTTTTTTTTTTTACTTGTGTCTTATGAAATTCTCAGCCCATGCCATCCACGTGAATCTTCTTGTTTAAGCAAAACATTTTAACTTCAGTGGAATTTAACAAATTGATGTCAATCTCGTCCCCATCATATCATTTCTTCTTGTCTTTTTAGAATTTTTCGTCACCATAGTGCAAAGTTCATCAATTCAAATAAGACACTCTCTAAATAATTTTCAGGTGTTTCATTTTTATAATAGCACCGAACAAAACATAGTCACGAAAAAGTAATACAATCATTTAGATAAAATCTTTTTAAGATTTTTTTTTGTCGCAAAGCGAAAGACAAATATACACCGTATTATAAATCTCCCGGTAAATTGTCTATGAAATCCAGTCTATATGCTGATGTCTTTCACTGCCAAAAGAAAGTTGACTTACGATACCACCAAAAACACAAAAACGTACGATTATCTACATATATACGAGTAACGTTTGTCGACTGAAGGAAAAACAATATGGCTGCTGTTGTTTTAAAATATACTTGAATATTTCAACAAGATCTTTATTGATAAGATAATGAAGTTTCTAAGAAAAATTGGAATGAAACACGAGAGCTACATATATGGTTCGTCCTAGTCATACAAAATGCAATGTTTCCATTACGAAAGACCAATGATGAATTGATGTTGAATTTAATGTCTTTAGATCGGCAAAAGACCTCCATGAGTGTATGGCGCAATCGGTGCTGCGAGAGCGAGATTCATAGAATTCCTTTCTGACCCGGAGAATATAATAGTTCCCGTGCATTTTAATTGCCGTTAATTATGCTATATCAAAAGAAAGTAATCGTAGATGTTTATCAAAAATTAGACGTGACAAATTTGAGAAAACACTAGTTATAAAGTTGCGTGAAACAATTTGGATTGTAATTCTAAAAAAAATGTTAAGAATAACATTGCTTCACTATAGGTTCAACATTTTCTTGGATATCGAGTAAAATATTATATTTATATACAGTCCAGAACGGATAAGTGCAATCGTCTCCGGCAGCAAGGAATATTTAACTTATCCGTTCTTTTCACTTATCCGTTTTCGGACAGATTGAGAAAAAAGTTACATAATTTCAGTATGAAGTATGCTATGAAGTATGAGTATTAAGTGCGCAAAAAATGTATTAAAGTTTGTGTTAGGCTCAGTAATTCTTAATCAGTTAGCCAATTGCTCTCTTCAAACATTTTTAATATCTAAATCATTCACAGCGTCCCAGTTTTACTTAATTACTAGCCTAGTTCGAGCAACGATTTAGTTTTCACATACTATCAGTGGTAAATTTATCGACACAATGGAATATGGAGAGGTCTTTTGGTCACAAAAGCGACAACTACTCGGAGAACACATATTTGACTTAATTTTCAATGTTTGAAGAAGTTCCAAAAGGAAAAATGGGAAGAGAAAATTAAAAAAAAGATGCATGAAAAAAAATTTGTTGCACGCAGATACTGGTAGAATTAAATAAGAAAATTGTTAAAAGATCCTTACAAAGAAGGTTAACCATCAGCAATAAATACATATGTACATTGGGCAATATAGGACCAGTGTTGCCAATCTAGCCGTTTTCCGGCCAAATTTAGCCGGAAACCGCGCTGTTTAGCCGGCTGGCCGGATTTTTAGCCGGAATTAATTTTCTTTGGCCGTTTTAACGGCTAAAATTAATTTGTGAATTTTTTATACCCTTCGCTCATAGAGTGAAAAGGTATATAAGTTTGTAACGCATTAAAGGAAGAAGAAACGAGTATATGATGCTGATGACTTGGGGAGTCGATTGGGAGATGTCCGTCTGTCTGTATGTTGCGACGCGTTTTACTCGATGGGTATTCAAGCTAGCCGGTTGTTTGTATGTTTGAATCACCGAAATTGGATCACAGAGTCATGGGGCTGCCATATAAACCGAGCCCCCCAATTTAAGTTTTTCTAAGAGAACTTATTTGTTTATAAACCAACTGCACACATTTTCCGCCATTGAACGAATTTGAAAAAAAAACCTAAATCCATACATTTATCAATAAAATAGAGTAAATTTCAGCGCATATATCTCTTTATTTAGTTTCGTTAATATTTAGAGAGAGAGATATTTGCAATTTTGTGTTTTCAAATGAAAATTTTCGGAAATGGGTTTTGAAAAAGTCGATGTAGAGCGCATTGAGTGAGAGCTACATTTTGCCGAAAAAACCAGAGCCCTAGCTATCACCGTTCAAAAGATACAGCCTCCCAAAGCTGACCCAAAAAGCGCCAACTTTGACCCCCGTAGGGTCAATATTTAGCGAGATATTTGCAATTTTGTGTTTACAAATGAAAATTTTCGGAAATGGGTTTTGAAAAAGTCGATGTAGAGCGCATTGAGAGCTACATTTTGCTGAAAAAACCAAAGCCCTAGCTATCACCGTTCAAAAGATACAGCCACTCAAAGCTGACCCAAAAAGCGCCAACTATGACCCCCGTAGGGTCAATATTTAGCGAGATATTTGCAATTTTGTGTTTTCAAGTGAAAATTTTCGGAAATGGGTTTTGAAAAAGTCGATGTAGAGCGCAGTGAGAGCTACATTTTGCTGAAAAAACCAGACCCCTAGCCATCACCGTTTTCGAGATACAGCCTCCCAAAGCTCACCCAAAAAGCGCCAACTTTGACCCCCGTAGGGTCAATATTTAGCGAGATATTTGCCATTTTGTGTTTTCAAATGAAAATTTTCGGAAATGGGTTTTGAAAAAGTCGATGTAGAGCGCATTGAGAGCTACATTTTGCTGAAAAAACCAGACCCCTAGCTATCACCGTTTTCGAGATACAGCCTCCCAAAGCAGACCCAAAAAGCGCCAGCTTTGAACCCCGTAGGGTCAATATTTAGCGAGATATTTGCAATTTTGTGTTTTCAAATGAAAATTTTCGGAAATGGGTTTTGAAAAAGTCGATGTAGAGCGCATTGAGAACTACATATTGCTGAAAAAACCAGAGCCCTAGCTATTACCGTTTTCGAGATACAGCCTCTCAAAGCTGACCCAAAAAGCGCCATTTTTGACCCCCGTAGGGTCAATATTTAGCGAGATATTTGCAATTTTGTGTTTTCAAATGAAAATTTTCGGAAATGGGTTTTTAAAAAGTCGATGTAGAGCACATTGAGAACTACATATTGCTGAAAAAACCAGAGCCCTAGCTATTACCGTTTTCGAGATACAGCCTCTCAAAGCTGACCCAAAAAGCGCCAACTTTGACCCCCGTAGGGTCAATATTTAGCGAGATATTTGCAATTTTGTGTTTTCAAATGAAAATTTTCGGAAATGGGTTTTGAAAAAGTCGATGTAGAGCGCATTGAGAGCTTCATTTTGCTGAAAAAACCAGAGCCCTAGCTATCACCCTTCAAAAGATACAGCCCCTCAAAGCTGACCCAAAAAGCGCCAGCTTTGACCCCCGTAGGGTCAATATTTAGCGAGATATTTGCAATTTTGTGTTTTCAAATGAAAATCTTCGGAAATGGGTTTTGAAAAAGTCGATGTAGAGCGCATTGAGAGCTACATTTTGCTGAAAAAACCAGACCCCTAGCTATCACCGTTTTCGAGATACAGCCTCCCAAAGCAGACCCAAAAAGCGCCAGCTTTGAACCCCGTAGGGTCAATATTTAGCGAGCTATTTGCAATTTTGTGTTTTCAAATGAAAATTTTCGGAAATGGGTTTTGAAAAAGTCGATGTAGAGCGCATTAAGAGCTACATTTTGCTGAAAAAATCAGAGCTCCAGCTATCACCGTTTTCGAGATACAGCCTCCCAAAGCTCACCCAAAAAGCGCCAATTTTGACCCCCGTAGGGTCAATATTTAGCGAGATATTTGCAATTTTGTGTTTTCAAATGAAAATTTTCGGAAATGGGTTTTGAAAAAGTCGATGTAGAGCGCATTGAGAGCTACATTCTGCTGAAAAACCAGAGCCCTAGCTATCACCGTTCAAAAGATACAGCCACTCAAAGCTGACCCAAAAAGCGCCAACTATGACCCCCGTAGGGTCAATATTTAGCGAAATATTTGCAATTTTGTGTTTTCAAATGAAAATTTTCGGAAATGGGTTTTGAAAAAGTCGATGTAGAGCGCAGTGAGAGCTACATTTTGCTGAAAAAAACCAGACCCCTAGCCATCACCGTTTTCGAGATACAGCCTCCCAAAGCTCACCCAAAAAGCGCCAACTTTGACCCCCGTAGGGTCAATATTTAGCGAGATATTTGCAATTTTGTGTTTTCAAATGAAAATTTTCGGAAATGGGTTTTGAAAAAGTCGATGTAGAGCGCATTGAGAGCTACATTCTGCTGAAAAAACCAGAGCCCTAGCTATCACCGTTCAAAAGATACAGCCACTCAAAGCTGACCCAAAAAGCGCCAACTATGACCCCCGTAGGGTCAATATTTAGCGAGATATTTGCAATTTTGTGTTTTCAAATGAAAATTTTCGGAAATGGGTTTTGAAAAAGTCGATGTAGAGCGCAGTGAGAGCTACATTTTGCTGAAAAAACCAGACCCCTAGCCATCACCGTTTTCGAGATACAGCCTCCCAAAGCTCACCCAAAAAGCGCCAACTTTGACCCCCGTAGGGTCAATATTTAGCGAGATATTTGCAATTTTGTGTTTTAAAATGAAAATTTTCGGAAATGGGTTTTGAAAAAGTCGATGTAGAGCACATTGAGAGCTACATTTTGCTGAAAAACCCAGAGCCCTAGCTATCACCGTTTTCGAGATACAGCCTCTCAAAGCTGACCCAAAAAGCGCCAACTTTGACCCCCGTAGTGTCAATATTTAGCGAGATATTTGCAATTTTGTGTTTTCAAATGAAAATTTTCGGAAATGGGTTTTGAAAAAGTCGATGTAGAGCGCAGTGAGAGCTACATTTTGCTGAAAAAACCAGACCCCTAGCCATCACCGTTTTCGAGATACAGCCTCCCAAAGCAGACCCAAAAAGCGCCAACTTTGACCCCCGTAGGGTCAATATTTAGCGAGATATTTGCAATTTTGTGTTTTCAAATGAAAATCTTCGGAAATGGGTTTTGAAAAAGTCGATGTAGAGCGCATTGAGAGCTACATTTTGCTGAAAAAACCAGACTCCTAGCTATCACCGTTTTCGAGATACAGCCTCCCAAAGCAGACCCAAAAAGCGCCAGCTTTGAACCCCGTAGGGTCAATATTTAGCGAGCTATTTGCAATTTTGTGTTTTCAAATGAAAATTTTCGGAAATGGGTTTTGAAAAAGTCGATGTAGAGCGCATTAAGAGCTACATTTTGCTGAAAAAATCAGAGCCCCAGCTATCACCGTTTTCGAGATACAGCCTCCCAAAGCTCACCCAAAAAGCGCCAATTTGGACCCCCGTAGGGTCAATATTTAGCGAGATATTTGCAATTTTGTGTTTTCAAATGAAAATTTTCGGAAATGGGTTTTGAAAAAGTCGATGTAGAGCGCATTAAGAGCTACATTCTGCTGAAAAAACCAGAGCCCTAGCTATCACCGTTCAAAAGATACAGCCACTCAAAGCTGACCCAAAAAGCGCCAACTATGACCCCCGTAGGGTCAATATTTAGCGAGATATTTGCAATTTTGTGTTTTCAAATGAAAATTTTCGGAAATGGGTTTTGAAAAAGTCGATGTAGAGCGCAGTGAGAGCTACATTTTGCTGAAAAAACCAGACCCCTAGCCATCACCGTTTTCGAGATACAGCCTCCCAAAGCTCACCCAAAAAGCGCCAACTTTGACCCCCGTAGGGTCAATATTTAGCGAGATATTTGCAATTTTGTGTTTTCAAATGAAAATTTTCGGAAATGGGTTTTGAAAAAGTCGATGTAGAGCGCATTGAGAGCTACATTTTGCTGAAAAAAACAGAGTTCTAGCTATCACCGTTTTGGAGAGACAGCCTCTCAAAGCTGACCCAAAAAGCGCCAACTTTGACCCCCGTAGGGTCAATATTTATCGAGATATTTGCAATTTTGTGTTTTCAAATGAAAATTTTCGGAAATGGGTTTTGAAAAAGTCGCTGTAGAGCGCATTGAGAGCTACATTTTGCTGAAAAACCCAGAGCCCTAGCTATCACCGTTTTCGAGATACAGCCTCCCAAATCTGACCCAAAAAGCGCCAACTTTGACCCCCGTAGGGTCAATATTTAGCGAGATATTTGCAATTTTGTGTTTTCAAATGAAAATTGTCGGAAATGGGTTTTGAAAAAGTCGATGTAGAGCGCATTGAGAGCTACATTTTGCTGAAAAAAACAGAGCCCTAGCTATCACCGTTTTCGAGATACAGCTCGTCAAGGCTGACCCAAAAAGCGCCAACTTTGACCCCCGTAGGGTCAATATTTAGCGAGATATTTGCAATTTTGTGTTTTCAAATGAAAATTTTCGGAAATGGGTTTTGAAAAAGTCGATGTAGAGCGCATTGAGAGCTACATTTTGCTGAAAAAACCAGAGCCCTAGCTATCACCGTTTTCGAGGTACAGCCTCCCAAAGCTGACCCAAAAACCGCCAACTTTGACCCTCGTACGGTCAATATTTAGCGAGATATTTGCAATTTTGTGTTTTCAAATGAAAATTTTCGAAAATGGGTTATGAAAAAGTCAATGTAGAGCGCATTGAGAGCTACATTTTGCTGAAAAAACAAGAGCCCTAGCTATCACCGTTTTCGAGATACAGCCCCAAAACTGACCCAAAAAGCGGCAACTTTGAAAAAGTCTTTAAATTTATTCCATAATGATGATGGAAGCTTTCCGGAAAATGCTTTAAGGATGTCTTACCGGATCAAAATATTTCTTTAAGCGATGCCACACGACAAATTGATTTCGTGGTACTATGTATATGATTGCTATACAGTGTGAAGTGCTTCTTTAAAGCAAACGAATTGTTGTTTGGGTGGGGCTGCCATACAAACCGAACTCTCCAAATTAGGTTCTTCTAAAAAAAACTTTTTTATTTGGGCACCGATTTCAACCAAACCTCATGAAAATGTATCTATGCCCCCCGAATTAGGTTTTTTGGCCGTTTTTCTGGCTGAAATTTATTTAGCCGGATTTTTAGCCTTTTTTGAAAAAAATAAAGCCGGTTTCCGGCTAAATTTAGCCGTTTTCTAAATTTTCAGTTGGCAAAACTGTATAGGTCAAACAACAACTAAGCTAGATCACGGTTTACTAGAAAGAATATTGTAAAGACATCTGTGATTTTTAGTCACGTTCTTTGCGCGGATGTTGGAAAGAAACGCATTCTGCAAATTCCACCTTTTTTCGGTAGAAATAATGTGAAACTGCGTATATAAAGGCAAGGATAGTAAAAATGCGTATTATAGAGGTTCAAATGTCAGATTCTCCCAAAATACAAATTATGTTGCACCTATAGCCACACCCACTCAGCTGTTATGGGAATTAATTTCGTCTAGAAAATAGGATCAATCGTGGATAAATTCACCCTTTGCAGATTAAAACCTTTCGATAGAAATAAAGCAGAAAGCCTTGAAATGGACTTGCCAGAGTCCTCAGAAGAACATTATGCAAAATTTATGACAAATGATTATAGAGATTACCTGAAAGCATGAACATGTAGACCAATAGCCAAACATGGAAGTGGAAGGACTTAATTGTTAGAAGGAAAAAAAAATATTATTGAGCAAGTAGGTGCATTTGTAAAAACATAGACTCTGTGATCAGATACATGGCGGAAGCAATTACTTCACAATGGAGGGGAAAATTTCAGCATCTGTGTCGGAAAATTTTGATCATGGCATTTTATTAACGTAAGCTTGAAACTATCGAATCTGTATTTATTTCAAGCGTTTGACTTTTCTACGAGGTCGATTCAATTTGACTAGAAGAAGAAAAATGCATACTTCCACTTAAGAGATTTAGTAAAAAATATTTAATACACTGATCTTCCGTTTTAATTTTAATTAGCCTCAGGAAAATAGTAAATTTTACAAATTGTCCAAGATGTTTGTATATGAAATACCAAAATGCCAGAAAAAATTAAGAAGAATAGAAGAGCAAGGCTAAAAAAATCAGTATCTACGTAATTTTCATTAGAATTCAAAACTGACGCGAAAATGGCCCTTATCAATGACGATCAAAATTTGGCAACACATATTTCATCTGAAGAGTATAAAACAAAAGCTACTGCTTTAACTTTAACAATATGTATATTTTTCTCTTAAATAAGTGAAACACAGCAATAAATAGGCTTTTGAAAAAAATAATTCACCACTCTTTCTTGTACTTTCCTTACGTCACTCTTGGTAAGATAGCAAATATGTACTCGTTTGTATCAATAAATTTGCCACTAGTATTTATTATTTATCAAGACGATAGGGATAGGAACACATTTTTGTCCGTTTCGATTTTATTTTCCTTGCTATATTTACAGTGTTTCGAGTTTTTTTCAGTCTTAAGTTCACAGCTCAGCACCTTCAGAAAAAAATCACATCAATGGTCATCATGTTCAAAATGTATGCACCACATCGAAAATCGTAACTTACACTTCTAGGGTTGGGGGGAATAAGTGGATAAGCCAGCATTTTTAATGTTTGCCGTGCTATATTGGCCGAATGCGTCAACTCGAAAAAAAACTTTTTTTATTGTTAGATGTCCTCTGCAGTGTCAGGATTTGATCTGCGGAATTTCATTTGAATACTTTCATCCAAACCGGAAGTATGGACATTTAACCCTTCAATACTCGATCGAAATCTATAACAATAAAAGTCGTTATCCACCATAAAAGTATTTCTGATTAATTTTTTTTAAATAGTTTGCTCGATGAGGTATATTTTTTTATTATTTGTTACCAGTGCCGGATTTCCCATATGGGCAACCTGGGCTACTGCCCGGGGCGGCAGAATTTTAGGGGCGGCAAATTCTTAATTTTTTTCATTGGTCTAAAATTAGGGGAAAGATGGATTTTGAAAACTCAAAAATAATTGTAGAAAATAAATTGCTTTTTTAATTTATTCTAGTTAGATGTACAGGTTCGTCTTAATCCAAAGCACCTAATCGCAACCTCAAATTAAAATTTTAATGTGATTCCGCCTTCAAAAATTGGGACTACGCAAAATTTTGCTTGAGACATACACTCATTCACTCTGAATGGCGTGGCGGCCTTTAGTTCAATGAGAGTAGAAGTATAAATCATATATATTTTTGGTGATAGCCATCCTTTGGAAAGTTCAAAAGTAAGTAACTCATCCAACCACAAATTTTCGTGTGTTAAATTTGTCCCCACGTAAAAGCAAGGATTTGGTTTCGGGAGAGGTCTAAGTCTCGATATTGAAAATGCGGCATTGGCTATCAACTTTTTGAGTTTCTATCGGGTGAATAAGTTTAACTAAATTTAGAGTTTTTACTCTTAAATTTTCGAATCTGCAATTTTTTGTTCATAGGAAAACCGAAAATTCCATCGAAAATAAAAAATAATTTAAAATAGTTGAAATCAAGAAAATCTAGAACTTTTCAGGGTCCGAATGATTTTTGCTGAATAACATCAGTAAGTGCTTTCGCAATTCGTTTTCATTATATTTATCACCGAAAACAAGGTTTGCTCAATATTTACCGTAAGCTTGCTTAATTTTTTTTTTCGGTTTAACTTTTTCTGGTTAATTATGATGCTAATATAGGAAATTTTATTTATTGGGGTAATTCGCAAATTATTTCCAAAACGATCGAAAGGAAAAATTTAGAAAACATCACTGGTGTAACCACGGGAGGGGCTAAGGGGGCTAAAGCCCCTCCCAGACCCGTTCAATTGGGAAATAAAAAAAATCAAAATGAAATATGAAACAATGCACTTTGTTGCAGTTTATATAAAATGTGAATTATTGTTCTTTTGGAGAATAATTTATGCACCAGCCTCGATTGTCTGAACAAGTTGCACCATCCTTACTAGAATTTTAGAAAAATCTTTGTGCAAAAATAATAAAATACAAATGGGCTGTTCTGATGAGATTTTCGTTGTATTTTTGGATGTTATATCGTAACATACGGAGCGGCCATCGTATTAGTTCACATCCAAAATCTATCGGTTCTTATCGAGAGGGTCCTGTTTGTGGAACTGTTGAACGATAATAGCCCAACTTCGGTCCGATATTTGTTCTTGCCTTAATTCCTATTTTCCACGTGCAGTAACGCAGGCTATTACCGCCAAAACGGGCGATGTGCCTACACCGCAGGTCGAGCAACGCGAAACCATAGAGCGGTATAAAGAACGAGGCAAGGGAGAAGAAGTAACGCGGGCTATCATAAATTATGCTCTAATTTCGGAGGGCTATTTTCTTGCCACGTCTCCACCTTATTCGCAAAATGTCTTGCGATGACCCTACCTCGATATTTGGACTCCTGAACGGGTGATAACGACCAAAATCCGCAAAGCTAAATAATAAATCCATGCGGCGAATTCTATCCTTTCTGTTATATTGACTGGCGTACTTCCTATTCACATCCGCGCTTTTTGTTTTAATATTTACTAGTGCCTCCGATATTATCAGGGACATCACATTATCGTCTATAGGAAAGTCCTATTTGATAAAATGTAGTTGTCCGTATGTTTCGGTTCACGATCTATTGGGTTTTCGTTATAATTGCGTTGTCACGACGCCAAGCTACGAATAAAATTAAATCGTAAAACTCAGGCTGCAATGGAGGCTTTAAACATCAGCGTATTACAGGAAAATAACAAAATCTCCCAACTTTCGGAGGCAAACTCAAATGCCCAGTAATATCTATGGCGTTAGCCCCGTCCAGGACCAGATCCTGGTTGCGCCACTGGAAAACATGATACTTATATTAAAGCCTTTTTTACACGAAACCCAAATTTTAAACGATTTTTCTTCATTAAAAATTTTTCAAATTAATAATTTGGCAAACGATATGATTTTGGGTTAGCATTTGATGAAAATTACCCCGTAGAGTAGGTTAGCTGTTGAAAAAAACACGGCCAATGAGTTCTGTGACATCCAGTTTTTTATCGTTTAATCGTTGAAATCTTTAGTTATTTGCGTTCGTTGAGACTAATTTCCGATTTTAGGCCGAAATTGGGGCAACCCGAATGTAATTTATCCGCAATTTCAGTAATAATACAAGTCGACTTATCTAATTATTCCCAGCCAATGGTTTCCCTACAAAACTGTACAAGTAGACTTAACCGGGTAACCACATCAATAAGTGAGTTGTCTGAAAATGCACATTTCTATAACTAAGAAAGCGTTGCGGTTTAAGATTAAACACTTCTGCATATTACGCGGAACTTTTGTAAGAGTAGTTTAATGCACTTAACTAATTTTCAATATAAGTCGACTTATCCACTTATTCGCCGTGGCCCTACACTTATTCGTTGCAAGTTACGTGTGCGTATGATTAACCTTTCACACATTTTCGTTGCGCTTATCTGCCCTTATGTGTTTTACACTTATCGAGACAATCTTGTATGAATACCTACTATGTGAAAAATCATGGGGCCTTAAAAAATCTTGCAGAAATGCGTTTATTGAAACGTTTATTGCAGTTATGCGTTCTTGACTGTATACATTTCTTCTCTAATATTTGAATGTGTTTGTTTTTATTTCTTTATTTAATTTTTATACAGTCCTTAACCCTTAACTACATTCGTTATTTTTACCAACGTATGTGCATTTGTGGGGTACATTTCTACCCCAATAAATATTTTTGTATATTTTGCAAAATATACTCTATACATTAAGTAGTTTTAGGGTCAAATACAACAAGTCATTCATTTAAATTCAAATTATGTTTATATTGTTTCAAAACATTTTATTATTTTAAAGGAAACGGAGTTTCTTCAAGCCAGTCACTATTTTTCCGTAGAAAAAAAAAGTATTTTTCCTTATTAAAAAAAAAATTAAAAAAAAAAGTTGTAATTTTTTTAAAGTGTTTTAAATTTAAGGCAAACTAGAATTAAAGTTAACAAAAACAATTTTCTAATTTTTCAGTACATAAAATTATTGACATGAGGTCTTTTAATGATTTTATATTTTTGGAAAAAGTACCGTAAGGAAGTTCCTTATCGTGATTTAGCATTTTATTTAAAGAGATAAAACACATTCAAAGCTACATTTAAAAAATCCTCTACCAAAATTTGTGCAAACTCTCCTTAGAAAAGTATCGCGATATGTCTTCAAAATAAATACTCAAGGATGAAGATGAACAAATGGCCAACTTAACTATATTCGTGGGGTATTTTTCTACCCCACAGTGCATTTACCGAAAATACTATTGCATGTAGAAGGACTCAATTCTGCACTCAGAGAGACCACAACGTCAGCAGAGATTACGTGAAGTTTGCACGAACATGGTGCAATACGAACTTAGTTATGATAAAAAAAAATGACGACTGGGGTAGAAAACTACCCCACGAATGTAGTTAAGGGTTAAGTAATTTTTGGTAATATCGTAGTGGGTGAGATACTTACAGACCTCGTTTGCAATATGCAAATGTTCATCTAAAACGGATTGCTAAAACTCTTTAATACGAGTATGAATTAAAAAAAAAAGAAATTTTATTTAAATATGAAAATACATAAATATATTTACAGGAAAAAAATCAAATAGAGAGCCACAAACTTCGATAATTTTATTTACAACCACCGCTATAGGCACACCTCTAACCAAAGGATATACAGTGACACGCAAAACTGTTCACGAAATTAAAGATTTTTGCATTTTTTGGCACTGTGAAATTAGGAGAAAGAAATCAATGAAACTTTTAACTTAAATAAATATTTTATTGTATTCTGAGCAAACAAATCAAAGAAACATGAAAATTAAATTATAATATTTAATAAAAAAAATGGATTTGTTTATTTACTTTTGTGAACAGTTTTGCGGGTCGCAGGCAATTTCGATTGTAATAGATCGTATACCCGCCTGTGGCCTCAATAATGGCCTCAATACGCTTGGACATGCTTTGGATAAGGTTATCCAACAGTTGAGCATCAATTTTCTCCCATTTGCATTGAGCTTTTTCCCAAAGCTCGTCCACAGTTTTCGAAATATCCTTATTTGCGAGCAGCCGTTTTCAGTTTAACAGACCACAAATTTTCAATAGGATTTAGGTCGGATGACAGAGCGTGCCATTTTACTGTCCTAATATTATTATTTTCCAGCCATTATTTTGTTAAAATTTCTGGGAGAGGTTCAAAAGAAGTCGCCCGAAATTGCTATCCCCCGAATCCGAGCGGTATTTTCGTCGGATAATTGTTACTGATGCCGTTGAAAATGCTGCGGAAGGTAATCTAGAGCTACGGAGCATATGGGGGATCCGTATTTCAAATGACACAGACCCTAGGTGTCTTAAAACCGGAGGGTTAAAAGCGAAAGCAAAGGCTTCGAAGCCATTCTTACGAGAGTACCATAAGAAAGCCCGCTTGACCTTTGCTAAGCAGCACCGAAATTGGGCTATTGCTCATTGGAAGTCTGCAATATGGTATAATGAGAGTAAAATTAATCGTCTAGGCTCTGTTGGGAGGACTTGGACTTAGGTGGACCAAAAATTAGGGCTCCGCGAACACAATATCATCAAAAGTCTGAAATTCTGTGGAGGCTCTTTAATGGTTTGGAGTTGTTTTAAATGCAACAAGTGTGGAAAATTGTTTCTAGTAAAGGGAAAAATGCATGCAATTGATTATATAGACATCCTGGAGGTCTCTATGATTCCGAGTATCGATGTTTTTGGTTGCGAAACTGAAGACGCAATCTTTACGAATGATAATGACCCCAAACATACGGCCAAAATAACAAAAGAATGGCTGGAAAATAATAATATTAGGACAATAAAATGGCACGCTCAGTCATTCGACCCAAATCCTATGGA
The DNA here is from genome assembly GCA_949715475.1 of Microchrysa polita. Classification (NCBI taxonomy): domain Eukaryota; kingdom Metazoa; phylum Arthropoda; class Insecta; order Diptera; family Stratiomyidae; genus Microchrysa; species Microchrysa polita. Next base: position 5,085,995 of record OX454418.1, on the reverse strand, counting down.
AAATTTGTGGTCTGTTTAAAAAAAAACGGCTGCTCGCAAATAAGGATATTCTGAAACCTGTGGACGAACTTTGGGAAAAAGTTCAATGCGAATGGGAGAAAATTGATGCTCAACTGTTGGATAACCTTATCGGAAGCATGTCCAAACGTATTGAGGCCATATAAGGGCCACAGGGGGTGATACGATCTATTAAAATCGAAATTGCCTGCGACCCGCAAAAGTGTTCACAAAAGTAAATAAACAAACACATTTTTTTTATTAAATATTATAATTTAATTTTCATGTTTCTTTGATTTATTTGTTTAGAATAAATTAAAATATTTATTTAAGTTAAAAGTTTCATTGATTTCTTTCTCCTAATTTCACAGTGGTAAAAAAAGCAAAAATCTTTAATTTCGTGAACAGTTTTGCGTGCCACTGTATGTAATATACACAATATCTACCATGGATGGCTGATTAAAATTTTTATTCAACCAGAACAGGCACACTAAAAGAGTCTTCTCTGTTTCACTATGTCTTATGATCAGCTAGCATACACTAAAGGAGTCTCAACATAACGACGATGACTTAACAATTTTCCGAAGTATTGCGCTACCTTGAAACATATCAAACATTATCTCTGATTCGCTAAAAGCATAAATGCTCATAGGCATTTCCTTTCTCAGTTCGCGGAACTTCGCGTACGATTGTATCAACTAAATCGAAATTCGCAAAAATGTTCATTCATTAATTCTGTGGCGGCTTTTCAACAAGCTGCATATATTCTGTGAACATATTTTTTTTTGCGAATTTATTGGCCACGTCATCGTATGTATCAACACTGAAGTTGGAGTGGAGTAACTATCACAACAATCCAGATTCTATGGTGGTAACTTATTGCATTGCAACTATACACGTTGGATTTTAAGATGATCGGGATTTGAAGAGCATGTTTGGTTTCTTGTACATCGAGTGACTAACGTGCAAATAATTTTTGCAGATATGTTCGTATCTACACACTGACTATAATGCTAAATAGAGTATTTTAAGAAAAGCAATGTATATGTGGGCACATGTAGATGTACTTTCAGAGTAGTTACGCATCGGTCTGAATTGAAACTTACTTTGAACGTAACATAATGTTCACGACCCGCGCCGTGTAATTTAGTAAATTTTGATGATTCATAAAAATATGAATCTTTACACCTCTCCACGAGTCGACTGTTATAAATAAAAGTCATACTAAGAATTTAATTTGATGCAGCTGATTCATTGTTTGGCGCCATCATTCCTTTTGTATTGTTGAATATAGAGCATCCACTTAAATAAAGGGTAAGCATTCAGACTGAGGCGTTTTAATATGTCACAGTACACCAGATGTGTCAAACTCGCGGCCCGCGGGCCGCATGCGCCCCCCTCGCAGTTTTGTGCGGCCTGCGGCCATGTCGAAGCAGCACAATGTGTATCATCACAAAAAATGTGAAATTGGTAAGGTGAACAAATTCAGCCGTTGAACTTAAGTCTACGAAAATTACTAAAACTCGTCAGTGGCTTATGCCAAATTATTTTAGGAATTTTTCTCAAATACAAACAATTTGCTGCTGGTAATTTGGTTTTATAAGACAGCTCATCTTTTTTGTACAGGACAATACTAAGCCTCTTCATTAAACTGCTCTGTCCCGAAATGCAGTTAATAAAAAATTGGTGGGCTTTACCGAACATGAATTGAGATTTATTTGGAAAAATGGCAAATCATTAAAAACTACGAAAATCTTGGAATTGGTGACTAAATCACCTGGATGTGAAATTCCAACATAATAATTACAGCAGTGCCTGATTTTTAGATTTTTAATTTATACTTATTAAACTGTATTGGTGCATGCGTTTTGTTCAAAACCATATCACAAACAGCTGTTTGTCTCTTTGAGCCACCTTTCTGCTGAAATTAATTTAATCTGACTTCTTTGCTTCCAAATGTTATTTTGGGCGACCTGGATGACCGGTGCTACACTTTTTTTTATTATCTGTTCAAAATGTATCGCAATTCATGTAATAGTGTAATAGTGGTTACTTGAAGATCAACCGTATTTTCACGTTTTCGCTTTCGTAATACGATTAAATAATAAAAATGGAAATTTTTCTCCTGCGGCCCATACCCTAACCTTAGGGTGGTCTTATTTGGCCCGGGCCAGGTTTTGAGTTTGACACCCCTGCAGTACACAATTGAAAAGTGAGCCAAAATAGTGTATTGTTTCTTTAAAAACGGCTGGAGTTGGCACTGCTCCAGTAGTTTCAACTACATGTGCCATTTAGGTCAAAATTTAGGGATATCAGGCGCTAGAAGTCTAATCATTTCAGTATTACCTAAATTTGGTTACCATTGCACATATACATAGTCGAAACTGCGGACTCCATAAGATTGTATGCACATTGGGCGACAATTACTGATCGGCTGTTTTCAAATAAAAATTACACTAATTTGGTTCGCTGTTCAATAGTGTACTGTTCCATATAAAAATCTCCCAATATAATATGTTCTGTCCTGAACCAAAGAAACGTATCTTTGAAATTCTTTAAATGGTTTAATATGACGAAAGTTACGAGTATTACGAAACATAAAAATAAAATCTATACGGGAGCTTAGCTGATTATTTTAATCTATCCCTCGTGAGTTCACACGGTACTCATCCTTCAATCGACATTAATCAAATCCACCAAACAAGGACATTTATCTCAGTTATCTGTAGATTCCTGCAGATTAAACACAATTTGCTCAGGACATTATTTATCGAAAAAATCCCGCCTCCATTGTCTTCTCTCTATAATTAAGAAGCTATCAGATAATTTTCACTCAAGCTAGAAAAGTGTTCCGCACGCAGCTCGCAGGTTGCCTAGAATTCTGATGAACGAACATATATAGCAATTGCATGCGTGCAAGAATTAATCGCATTTGCTGTGGTCGGTCTTCGGCGCGTCAGGTAGAAATTATACCGACAATGGTTCATCAAGGATTTGTGGCAATAGACACAGATTTTAAAATGAAAAAGAGGCGCCAGCGGTCCTGCCTGACTCGAACACCCGCAGGAGGTCCTTCACGTATCGATGACGAAATTAAATTGACGTAGAACGTTCGGAGTTTAGCTTAGCATTATGGGTATGCTATACGATATGCGATTACACTACGTGATTTTCTATTGTTCCATGTCAGGATAACTGGTTAACTTGTTGTTGTAGCAGTTTCGTTGTTAGTTCATTTTTCGTTGCTTTCGTACATACTCTGAGGTTTGAGTATGAAAAGGATATTTAAGGACCTGAGCCTGAAGAGCAGTAAATTGAGACGATGATCTATGCCCTATGCACTATGCTCTATGATTTTTTTAACCCTGTGTTTGATACAGGTGGTAACATTTGATTTTTGAGCTACTATCTTTTAAGAATTTTAATAACACCAAAATGTTAATTTTTAATTAAACTTAAGAAGAAATCCATATGGTGATGGTACCGAAAAAAAAACAAAACATAACATTTTAATAACTAATATAGTTATTATTAAAGTTTTGTGTTTTCAAACTCCAAAACCTAATTAACGCATTGCGAGCAACAGTTTCCTAAAACTGCAAAAATTATTGTCAATGTTATCTTTCCTTAACATGGATTCATTGATAACAATTTTCAATCAGTAAGCCCGGATGATCATCATGACGCATAGGGTTAATACAACAGGGAAACATAGAAAATAATAATAATCAAAAGAGGATACTTACATTATCATTGAACATCTGTAAGCTATACATGTACTTCTTTCGTATACTATTCATGAATGCATCTACAGCGCGATGATAGATGGTCGACGTCATTATGCCGAAAAGTTAAGATAAATCACTTTCGATATTGTTCTCTCCGATATATTCTCCGTAAACCCAACGTACTTTTGCGTACATGAAGAATGCATTTTTATTTAAAAAGAAAGATGGTTAGTTATTGATACCACTGTATAGGAAGATGAAGCGCATTATTCGTTCAACACGCAGGGGATACGATGCGCTCTTTAGAATTTATTCTTTTTCACAAAAGACAACGAATTAAGTTTTTAATGGAGTTTTGATAAGATCAAACAATTGTACTACTCACGTATGAAATGTAATTTAGATGAGGCTAATATAACAATGGAAATTTGGTTTGAATGATTTCAGAAAAGATGCAGTTCAGTTGCTGTATGATTTGAAGTGATTTGAAATTAGGGTTATAATGATTGATCGTAAATTAGGAGTGGCAAGGACGATATTCAGGACAACTTCATAATGAAGATTGGCGGTTGGTCGCTGATATTAAAAAAAAAAGTACTTAAGTCACGAATTTTCAACCTATTTTTCCAAACCATATCGAAACAATGCACGAAACCAATTAAAGAGTTATCGACTGTCAAGAAAACATTATCTTGCACAAAAGAAGATTGACCATCAGCGACTGAATTTAGCTCTGAAGAGAAAAAAAACTCATGCACTTAATCTAATATGATTATGATTACGTCAAATAAATTTGTCTACCAATGAAAAAAAAATGGATTACTCCGGCCATCAACTTTCCACACTAATCAAAATTGTCGCCCGCTATAATATACAAAAAGAAAAACACCCAATTTCAAATCCTCCCAGATTATCCTCCGTCCTAAATTGAAACTGAGTTGTAGAAAAAAATACTTGGACACAATCGTCTTTGATGTCAACCGCGCGCTGTGCAGTGTGTCGTGACAGCACAAAAAAAAAGAGTTTCAAGTCAACCGCGTAATAGAATAATGGTACACCAGTAACCAATCAATTTAGTGCAATGGTGGACATTGTCATCATCAAAATCATCATCGTCGCGCGTTGCTTTATGAATAATGGTATGAGATGGTGAGAAATCATTTTTTTTCGTCATTGGTTTAGTTTATTATTTCGATATGTAGTCATCGCATTGAATCGATTTTTTTTTATTTTATTTTTATTCAATATCTTCTTATGTTCCAATTAACAAAAAATAATATCCACACGTATTCCAGCTGAGTGGCTTTCATTCAAGATTAAGATAACTAGGTGAGACATAGTGATTTTTACTTTTTTTTAGATGGCTAGAGTAACGTTTAAGCGGTGGGTCATTTGGGGACAAATTAAAGGTGCTATAGTGCATAATAAATTTTAATTTCTTTTTTCATGATGTACTAATAGCATGGTGGCATGTTAACATCTCGCACATGTTGTGTCGAATAAATGCTTTTCGCTCCAATAAGTCCCTGTTTTTGAATCATCGAATTTTTTGAGAAAGGATGATTTAAATACTAGTGACTAAATTTGTGAAATTTTAATTCAACTAAAGGTCTTGGAAACTCGAGAAGTTTAAAATTTTTTAACTCTTGCATGCCTCTTCATCTTAAGTAATTTTACTGTGAAAATTTTCAGTTTAGTACTCGTCACCTGATTAGCACAACCTTTCGCACATGATTATAGTTTCGGCTGAATATTACCCAACCTAAAAGAGTTAAAATCTCAAAATGATTACTGTTAAGTCGATCTAATTATTATCAGTTGAGGAGAAGTATTTTTTCATTATTCATTTAAGTGAAAATATATTTTCAAAGTCAAATGCAAGAGTATTTTCGGCTAAATAACACTTAAAATGTAAATGGAGGTCCTTAAGCTTCGCACATGGTCAAATAAAGTAATTTTCCATTATCAAATTCAGTCAATCAGTTTGCATTTGTTTCGATTCAAAGTAAGTTTTGTTTAAATAAACTTAACTTAACTAAAATTGGTAGTCTGGCCGGTCTAGCGGTTAGTGCGCGCACCTTCGGTGCACAGGGTCATGAGTTCGTATCTCACCGTGGATCATGGTGTTTTTCGAACTCACGAGCTTGTGACGGACTATGATCTCACTCAGATGTTAAACGAGTACCCATTTATGGGGATAAATAACACTGCTGAGCGTGATGCTGATCTCATTACCTCAACAAAAAGCAGATAAGATCTTGGAAATAGGATGTCACTAACACATATCCTGCGGCCTTAGTCCAATGCTGGATTGTCGCGCCTGTTATTTATTTTTTAACTAAAATTGGGAGGATGACCCTTGATGGCTCAACTAAATAAGATTTTTGTACTCATTTTCAAATAGTCTTCAATTTCCTTTATTACAACAACTACATTTTATCACTTTTGAACATCGAATTATAGATACTCTAAGTAGTACAGTATTTAAAGGCACAAAACGGCCGTTTACTTAAAAAAAATACCTAATGGCTGAAATTTGCTGGAGATGTTAGGGGACATGTCTTTTATCTAAAGCTAAGTTTTCGTATTCGTGGGGGTGGGGGAAGTTGGAGTATATTGCCCACTTATAGGCGAATTTTGCATTTTTCGTTTATATCATTCTTACCGTTGACCCTACAGTAAAGTGACGCATAGGAGTTTTGTTTCTAATCAAATTATCTATCCTACGGTACCTACATTAATTTCAACGGTCAAATAGTTCCGTTATAGTGACCAGTTAAAGGTCAAAATAGTACCAATAATGGGAATATTTTGCATAAATAAAACATGTAATGGCTGAAATTCGGTGGAGTCGTTCAGGGATGCGTTATAAATTTATATCTGAAGTTGCGTATATATCAGGGGGGTAGTTATAGTAAATTGCCTACTTATATGCTAAATTTGCTTTTCTGCTTGAGAAGAGTTATTTTGTGTGCCTGTAAAACTGGTTGTGGAAAAGTATGGGGGTGTCGGAAAGCAGGATTAAAGTGCTCTCCAATTTGAATGGTTTGTTGTGGAGACGCGTGTAGCAATATAACTAACTTTTCTACTCTCACGGAAAACGACGACTTCCTCCATAACGATGGGCTTTTTTCATCGAACCCAGAAGGATACGAAGCTGGTCACAATTGTAGCGCAAGCAATAATGAATCCGGAAGAGAGGACGAAAATCAATCTAAGAAACCAAAATTAAGGTAGTCAAGTCATATCTTTCTGTTGTTGCATCAATAAAACTCCAGTGACTATGTGAAGAAATTATTTTTTTTTTAACGATCCCTGCGACTGCGCTAATCGGCCTAGCTTGATTTTGGTCACGTTTAAGAGATAATAATTCAATCAGCAAGAAAACACATTTATACAACTTTATATAGCGAAGTTTTTAGCAATCACTAAATACGCATTTAAATAGGCAATTTACCCCAACTTTCTCCATCCCCACTAATACGAAAACTCAGTTTTAGACAACAGATTCGCCTCTTAACATACATCAAATTTGAGCCATCACGTTTTTTTAAAGAAAATATCCATTTATTGTACTGTTTTGATCCTTGACTGGTAACTACAACGGGTTTACTTGACCTATGATATTGATTAAGGTACCGGTGAATAGATTATTTGATTAGAAAGAAAACCTCTACCATTTCACTTAAGGGTCAACAATAAGAATGATATTAAGCAAAACCGCAAATTTAACCTATAAGTAGGCAATTTACTATAACAATCGCCTCCCACAAATACGAAAACCCAGATATATCTTTAGGACGTATCCCTTAACATCTCCACCAAATTTCAGTCGTTACATGTTTCACTTAAGCAAAATATTCTCATTATTAGTGTTATTTTGCCCTTTAACCGGTCATTATAACTGAACTATTTTGCCTACGATATTGACTTAGGTACCGCTAAATAGACAATTCGATTAGAAACAAAACTTCCATACATCACATTACTGTAGGAATACCAGTAAGAATGCTATTAAGGAAAAACGCATAATTCGCCCATAAGTAGGCAAATTTATATAACTTCCCCTACTGCAAAAAATACGAAAACTCAGATTTAGACTTAGGGCACGTTGCTTAACATATGCAAAAAATTTCAGCCATTACGCGTTTCACATAAGCAAAATATTCTCATTAATAGTGCCAGTTTGCCCTTTAACCGGTCACTATAACGGAACTATTTGGCCTACGATATTGATTTAGATACCGTTGAATAGACAATTTGATTAGAAACAAAACTTCTACACATCACTTTACTGTAGGAACAACAGCAAGAATGATATTAAGGAAAAACGCAAAATTCCCCTATAAGTAGGCAAATTACAATAGCTTCCCCCACTCCCACAAATACGAAAACTCAGATTTAGACTTAGGGCACGTTGCTTAACATCTCCACCAAATTTCAGCCATTACGTATTTTTTTTAAGTAAAATATACCCGATTACTGTACTAAAGACCTAAGGCCTAAGGCCAATTCTCTCAAAACTCTTATCGAATGGTTAGTCTTATCGCATAGAGAAGACACACACAATTTTCAGAAAGCTCTTTTCCATTATATTGAATAGAATTTTTATTTAATTCGCATAGTTATGTTATCTTTTGCTCATTTACGCTGTTGTAGGAAACTGCGCAATGATTTTTTCAATCTAAGATGATGGCGTAACAATGCAAAATCAACAAAAATTCCATTCAATACAACGGAAAAGCTTTCTGAATATTGTATGTGTCTTCTCTATGCGATAAGACTAGCCAGTCGATAGGTACTGAATAAGAGTTCTCAGTGATCGGGCCTTAACATTTTAAGCCAGAATTTAAATTTAGGACTCATCAAATAAATCATATCAAATTATTTTTGACATTGCCATCTTCTGCGGCCTATTCATTTTGGATTTATTTATGTATTTTCATTTTAACTGAAGAGTCATTGCTTTGGCTGGCATTTTTTATGGCGTGCATTGATACAATACAAGCATCATGATGACGTATTTAACCAAAATTTCACATATCCATGATATCAAGATAGATGTATATTGCCGTCGCGCGCATCAATCAATCAATTTTTGTCGCTTTTTAGTTGTCATAAATCAAATGAATTTTTCATGTTTCATGAGCATAGAAAAGATATGGATGCATCTTCGTTACTTTATGTGTGAATCATAAAATATGGCAGAAATCTTTTAGATTTATGATTAAATTGTGACTAAATTTAATGTAGAAGTAACACCTTAATTCTACATTTGATGGTTAAGTTTTAACTTTTTATCCAGATAATTAAATAAATCGATAAAGAACGGACAATGAAGCGGATGCAAATTGTTGTGGCGTGGGGAAACAATCGATTTATACATAATTCATTATGCCTGCATATGCTTTTTGAGAGAGAGTTTTAGTGAAACATTTCAAAACATTATTGTAAGACTTCGGAAGACTGCAAATTACATTATCTGGCAAAATTTAGTACAAGTGTGAAAACTTAATTATCCCATTTATGCTCAACGCGCCATTTTAAAACGGTGCAATTTTTAAATTTGTAAATTAAACTGGTAACATTTTTTAAAAGGGTTTTTACTTATATCCTTTAACAATATATTGCCAAAGCTGCAACCAAAACGTGGTAACTGCATCTTGGCTAACTTCGTTCCATTTCCGGTTTGAAGATGAGGGTTTTCGAAAGATGCAAACTATCCGAAAATAATTCAATAGATTTTTATAAAAATAATTTAGTACTAGCAATTTTATTGTCAAAAAAAGTTTAAAAGAAACGAAATTCACCCATAAACATGAATTCTTTTATCAACCGACGAAAATATGGATCAATTTTGCTGATGCCACAAAACTGGGTCCTTGGGCGTCAGTGGCTACATAAACATTCTAAAGGAAATTGTAATAGTAAATCAGTTTACCGTTATTTATTATACCCAAGAATTAAATTGATTAATAGCTGTTATAATTTTTATTGAAATCGATTTTTATCGGAATAATAATAAATTAAGCCGCAAAAATACTAAAGAAACACTTATATTTTGAGCCCATTAGTACCCTAGTTAACGGTAAAAATAGTTTCTCGACAAATGTCATACAGAAAAATTGTTAGGTAATAATTTGGTTTTGTCGCTGAAGCAGCTAGTATTCCCTACTGAAATTATATTGCTTTCGTCTCAGAAATCTCATCCAACAGATTCTGCAAAAAAATCCCTTATGGATATAAGTCTGCTGACAATCCGGCCTTGAATAAATCATTTCTTCTAAATGTCTGTTCTAATGCAAATGAAAACGACAACATCTAGATACAACGAGACTGAGGCTAATTTCGGGCGCGGCCGAAATTTGGACACCCTTCGCTCTCATCGGGCTAAACGTTTTTTCGGCGTACCTATGACTTGTATTAAACACCCCTCCCCCCCATTATTTTCCTTATGTCTTCACAAAAGTTCGCCTCATAGAACGAATCAATTTGTTTTGATCTTTTTGGTTGCTTTGATAAAGACACATTGATTCAAAGTTTTGTGAAATTGGAAGTAAAAAATGTTTCTTAGAAGAACCAAAATGGGGGGTTTGGGTTTGACCCCATGGTCCGATTGGGTCCATTCCTACATATGTTGTGTGTTATCAATAAAAACACATTTGTGTGAAATTTGGTTGAAATCGGTGCACAAATAAAAAAGTTTTTCTTAGAAGAACCCAATCTGGGGGATTGGGTTTGTATGGCAGCCCCATGATCCCATCGTTCGATTTTACCGATTCACACATAAAACTGTCTGCAGCAAAAAGAAGCATGTGTGAAAAATTTCAGCTTCAGAGCTTTTAAATTGGCCGAGTAAAACGCGTCGCAACAGACGGACAGACAGACAGACGGACATCGCCCAATCGACTCACCAAGTCATGCTGATCATATACATATGTATACTTTTTATATGGTCGGAGATGCTTCCTTCAATGCGTTACAAACTTCATGACAAAGTTAATATACCTTTTCACTCCATGAGCAGAGGGTATAAATATTGGTGTCAAACAAGGATCAACGAAATTATTTTGTGTTATCGTTGATCTCCAATTGTCGCGGTTACGCGATTTTGTCCTCCAGAAACGGATGCCCAACAGCTGGTGGACATCCTCACCTACGGTGTACAACCAGCGAGCTTTCAGTCGTCCACGCAATCTGGCTACATCTCGTTGTGCTACTCGTTGTGCGTTCTTCGTCTTAACTGCGTGAGCTGAAAGCTTGGAATTAGGAATGTTCCATCAAGTCTTTGACATTCGCCCGTCGCAGCCACCCATTGCACCCACGGCACGGGAGCCACCTGATCCCAATAAGGGCGGTTGACTTGCTGAGACGATTCAAGATTAACTTCACCGTGATTAAAACAATTGATGCAAAAATATATACCTAATGTAATGTAGTATCTCAGTACATGCTCGTATGAAACCTCTCCAAAATTATTTCTATCGGATCAAAACTAACGGTACCTCCCATACAAACTGAACCAGAAATCTAACAAATTGCACATTTTCTTACCTTCAGAAGCCATCTAAAATAGAAAAAAAAATATTTATTTGTCCGAACGCCACTATAAAAATTAATTATAGTCTTTTGAATGTATGTTCAAAAGTTCGAAATAAAGTCTGCCCTACAAGTGTCGCAAAACCGGGTTTAAGGGTCACTAGTAGATATTTGTCGATGATATTTCAAAGTTGCCTTAAAAATTGCGAAACTTTATTATTTATTTACCCGTTTTATTCTTTGAAAATTTCATAATTCGCTCGTTTTGAGGAAATACTATTTTATCAGCCTTGCAAAAAACGATATTTCGGTAATACATTCCTGACATATGATGACAAACAAATTACGATTTTTAGTGGGGGCAACAAGTTTACGATAAATTTTTCATATGAATGACATGGTTTTCGTATTATTTTGGGGATTTTTCGACAGAAACGATAAAATTGTTGGCTGGGATAGGTGGCCGGTTCGATTCCCAGTGGAAGCAAACTGTAAAAATGTAAAGTTAAAATAAGGTAAAAAAGTAAAAGATAAAATTGCAGAAAAAATTAGAAAAAATAAAAATGAAAAAATAACTTATTCTATGTATTTTCAAGTTACCAAATTATCTTCCATTATTTTTTCACCAAAAAAGGGACACTTATGATACGAATTCCGATCCTACGTAGGGGTTTTGGGGGTTGCTTCGGTCCTTTAATATATAAGAGGAATCATGGAAGTCATGGAGTTTACTGGTGTGGCTTAAGGAGGTTTTCACACTTGCGCCAGATTACGTAATCTGGGAAAGTTAATCAGGGAAATCAAGGTGTGGTGAATTTAGTGTTCATACTATCTTTACTTAATCTAGTCATTTTGACTTATTAATTTATTTGTAATACGTCAAACGTCATTTATTTTCATTTTTAAAATTGCACACATAATTTTATTGTAACTGAAAGTTTATTTTAATAATATTCAATAAATAAAAGTACATATTGATTTTTGAAGATGAGCATTTTATTCCCAAAACATTTATAGACCAAAATAGATGATTTCAAGCGCGTAAAATTATTCTTATGGTGAGGATCGCGAACATGTAGTGAAACCGGCCTGTGATGTGTTTTTTGTTTGGTGTTCTGTAGGCTTATTGTAAGCACTCATTAACTTCATTTTTGCCTTTATATTTTGACATTGGTTGAGGCATGGGTTGCAGAATTTCGAACAGTAATCAGCAGCTTATTATAGTCCATATGCAAACGAAGTAGGAAAATATAATTAAAAAACTTTTAGGCTCGTTATGCCATGTGAGCAGTCGGTCTGCTTTTGACGTAGTTCTTCCAATTTCTTCTCATTTCTATCAGCCGAATGGGATTAATAACATTTTCGCCTACCGAAATTACATTTTTGACATAAAAAATCACAACTTTGTCATTCATAAAGACACATTTGGCATTAAATGACACTTTTCGACATTAAAAAAGTATTAAAACCCACCTCGACTGCATGGTGAATAAAATATAGTCGTTCTGGGAATTTGATTTGCAGTCGCCAGATTACGTAATCTGTAGCTTAATTAGACCCAAGATTACGTAATTTGCCGCAGATTACGTAATCTGTGAAAACCTCCTTAAGCTCCATAGATTCACATAGCACTTTTAAGAACATTACAAACAACTTGTGAAATTTAATTGTGAAAACTCGAGCCGGCTTATACTAAGAGCTCTATTTTAATTTCACACAAATCGGAACAAGGATACCATTTTTCTCTGATTTTTATTAGTAGCGAATATGCAAAAAATGTTTGCTACATATCCCGTCATTTTTATTTATGAAATGACATTGCATTTCGAATTCTTTTAAATCAAGAGAGTATATTCGATTTCTATTAAACTAGTCAGCCATGCAAATCGAATCATTTTTTTTTTTCAATTTTATTGGACATAAGTTTCCTTTTTGAAAACCGAAAACATGCCTCAAAACATCATCTTGGTATTCTTGTTTGTGCAATTTGTCTTCGTTAATTCATACCAATATAGCATATTCCGCGACGAACGTGAAGATGTGTGCAGTAATCGTGTGTGTAAGGACAATGAAACACATTCAATTTGCTTTCAGGTATTTATTTTTTATTGATTCCAATCAATCATTATTTTCATTCAATTTTTTTTAGAACATTAGTTCGGCACCTCCACATTTCGAATATTTGGAAATCACGCCGATGCGAAAAGCTATTCTCATCAATGGAGTTAATGGAATTCGAAATAGAATTGCCCGAGAATTCAAGATTTCGAATATGAATATTTTGGTACAATACGCAAGCACAATATCCAAAGTAAACCTATACATCTTAATATTAACCATTGTCACCTTAATTTCAGCATTGGGATGTGCATCTGTATAGAATGGCGAAAGGATTTCTGTCTCGACGTATTATTGGGCCGGATAGCTGCGATTATATTGGTAAGATAATGGTGATAGAGATTTTAACAATTTTTTATTGATAATCGATTCGCATTTTCATAGGTAAAAAAAGGAATACGGTAGGACAGACGTATTATTTTAATCCGAAGCCTCCGTTGAATCGATTTGTGGTAACGATTATGCGATTATGGTTTTTTGAGACAAGTGAAATAAGTACTTTTGAAGAGTTTATGCAAAAAAAGTAAGTAAACATATTTTTCGATAACCGCAACTTTGTGCAACCATTGCAATAGCTATACTAGTGTGTTGTAATTGGAAGAATCTCAATTAGCTTTTTATGAAGCTTTTAAATTTTACAGACCTCCAAACATGACACAAATGACATATCCACGAACAGAATTTGTCGGTTGCGCCGCAGCTAAGTAAGTACTTAAATCACAATAATGTATAAATAAAGTTACTTCGCAATATTCCAATATTCGTATTGTATCGTTTCAGAATGCAAGGCGGTTATATGATGAGATGTTATTACAGTCCCGCCTTCATTGACAATTCATCATACTATATGAGAGGAAAATCCTGTACTGCATGTCCAAACAACAGGTTTACGTGCTCTCGCATTTTCAAGGGGCTATGTGGAATTGGTAAAGTGCTTTAGTGGAAAATTCATAATGTGTTAATGAAATAAAGAAGAATTCTATATTTCAGATATACCACTACCGTCGAGTAGAAGCAGAAAACATCCCACAAATTTTAATATTTTCTCGTCACTTCTAACACTTTGGGTCTCCTTTATAATTTATTATTGAAAATGGCAATGTATACAATATATGTACCTACTATGTACTTGAATCGATTAAATTTTATCGGTAATTTATTATGTTCACATGATGTGTCTGTAACTATTTTATTTGGCCACTATTTAGATACTATATTTGCATGAGATCTCAATAAGATTTTATGTTTCAATGTATGTACTTCAATGTTTATTCACACATTTAGCTGCGATTTATCCTATCCTGATTCCTGAACACAGATAGAAATCTTCATCTTCGCTTATCCAATTAAATGTTAAGCACAATCTTGGCATCACCGATGTAAACAAAAAAAGGAAAAATGAAGAACCAGTAACACCAAATCCGAATAAAACGAGATAATCCTTAAGGATTCATTCATTTCCACACTTAAGAAGCAACGTCTTTTCTACGCAGTTCTCTTTTATTTCTTTTTTCGAGAGTTGTTCACACTCATCGACGCCGGGCGTCACTAACATCATCATCCTCTTCTTTAGACCGCGCTTATATGTGGAGCTCAGCACGAACACCACTCTTTCTTATACGAGGATAAGAACCATCATCAAGTACCGCATGAATGTAACATTAAGTCGAAACCTTAATGTTTGGCTTTATGATTATGGAGTTTTTGGCAGGTAGTTTAACGGCCGTTTGATTGTTTTCAGATGGCATTTTTATTGGGGAAGTATGCAGTAATATGCCCGGCGAATAGCGAGCACACAGCAGAAATGTTTGACGACAGAATTTTATATTGTCAGGCACTTCCTGTGAAGGGGAGCTTTTCAATTACATCTAATCAAATATCGTCAAATAGGTGTTCATTGAAAAGGTAATTTAAGTACATATTTATGAAATTTATAAGAACTGACCTCTCTTTAAATTTATTAACTTTGAATGAATGCGTATAAAACGAATTTAGATATTAAACATTTAGGTTTGTATGTGCTATTTATTTTAACGTGTTGGAAGGGCTATATACGTTGCATTACCAATAACCCTGTATAATACACCAAACCAGTGATACCCTTCCCTCCATCTTGGAGCCTATTAAATTTATCTTTTTAAATATGTGCAGTTATTGCCCATATAATTGATTTAAAAAACACCTGATAGGCAATATAAACATTTAACACAAAACGTATCGCAAGGACACTGCACAACCATTAACAAGAATTTTTAATTTCCACTTTACACGTTCCTTCGACAACTAATGTGAAGATAAAGAGTATATTATTGGATAAGTGAGATGCCGAACATATGCGTACATTAATGTGCTCGTACTCATACGCGTACAGAAGCGTAGAATCGTGGAACGCGCGTAGATGGAGGGAAAACTTTTTAACAACATTATTTCTTGCCTTCTGGTCGAGCCGTTTTGCACTTTTGTTTATGAGGATGGTTATGTGGTATCGTAAATTTTGCCACAAAATGGTCATAAATATTTGGCTGTAATTGAAATTAATATTAGCAAAGGGTTGAAAATGACATTAAATTAAATGATTTATGGTATAATGACTCGATGATAGTTTTCAGCTCTGGAGGAAAAACTTGGAAGCAAAAGCTCAATTATAGGGTTCTACACAAGGTGTCCTAAAAGTCAAAGCAAATCCAGAAACAAGTGATAGTGCAATTGGTGCCAATTACTAAAAAAAATGTTTAGTTTCGTATTTTTGCAATTTGTAATAGTCTGGCTGGTCGAGCGGTTAGTGCGCGCACCTTCGGTGCACAGGCTCATGAGTTCGAATCTCACCGTGTTCCATTGTGTTTTTCGAACTCACGAGCTTGTGACGGACTATGATCTCACTCAGATGTTAAACGAGTACCCATTTATGGGGATAAATAACACTGCTGAGCGTGATGCTGATCTCATTACCTCATCAAAAAAGCAGATAAGATCTTGGAAATAGGATGTCACTAACACATCCTGCGGCCTTAGTCCAATGTTGGATTGTCGCGCCTGTTATTTTTTATTTTTTAATATGCAATCAAAATAATTCTTGACTTGTGTTTTTGTATTTTAATATTTTTTAAGGATTCCCTTAGCGGTTTCCTTAAGTGCGGACTATGAACTCCGTCCTTAGCATCCATCCAAAAATCGTTTCCGTTTTAATGAAATCCAAACTTGAAAAGTAATATACCATTATTAGAAACCCAACACACTGAAGCAACTTTTGTCAAATTTGCAAATTTGACAGTTCAAAATACCGTTATGAAATCATTGTTTGCGATTGTAATGAAAAATTAATTTTGTAGTTTTTCTAAAGTTGGTCAACATTTTAAAATTTATTGATTCACGTGCGGCCAATTTTGATTTTCGTTCACTTCTACAAGAAAAAACTAAAGCACAATCAGCGCCCGCTCTAGCACATCACGGAGAGAAAAAATTAGTGAAATTTTACTAAATTGGTAGTAAATTTTACATAAATACAATGATTTTTGACCCCATCGCCTTTGTAATAAAATTAACTACTCGCGTTGTGAAAAAGATTACTGTTTTGTAATGAAATTAACGTCCGCTGACTGTAAAATTTCACCACATCGGTAGTATAATTTATTGTACACAATAATTAAAATTCCATTAGAGATTAATGAAATTAGCGTTTGCTTACTGTAAATTTTGACTACTAAAGTTGTGAAACTATTCAATATTTTTACTGCTTAAGAAAAATTCCCAAGATTGCAACATACTATTTATTTTATAAGAGTGATTTTATTTTAACAATATACAAAATTTCTTATTTTTACCATAATCTAAAATAATAAGATTTGCACATACAGTGTGCACTACTCCAGACCAATTGCAACGCCACTAAGCAGAGCCTAGACTGACCAGAAATACTATTGGTGATATTCATTTGCACGGAGAACATTCCGTTACATATTTATTCGACTAGATCCTAAAACGAAAAGTAAAATTCAATCAATTAAAATTCAAACTTGGTGATATTAATGCATTGACTAAGAGAAAAAGTAAAAAAAAATTGTAAGGATTCGAAGCTCGAATTATATATATATTTATATATATTTCATTCATCCCGATGATCCTAAAGCTTCCACCAAATCAGCGCGGTAGCGGTACGCGGTACACACAACACACACACCACAAGAATTGACAAGTACTCCGTGGTGTACCGCGGCGGAAACTATTTCATACATTCTGACACGTACCGCTACCGTTCTGCGCTGGTTTGGTGGAAGCTTAAATATGGCGCTGGGACACCAAATCGGTTTTGTCAAGACGGTGTATTCTGTTGTGTTCAAACCAGAGTTACGTGATGATGGCATATGGAAAATCGATTTTTCAAGGAATTCTGATGAGTTAATTTGAACAAAATTTGGCATGTAGATTTATTCTTGTAATTCCACCCGGTTTGATCCTGTTGTGGTAGGCAAAAAGGTACTGTTAGTTATATAGTGAATTTCATAGCTATCCCTGATTCTTGGTCATGAAACCACTTTATTGTTGTAAAATCAAAAGCTCGTCAGAACTCAAAAGGTTTTCGGGACCTTTGATGAGGGATAAAAGGATATTTTCACATGTACATGTCTTTCTCTATGTGTCTTAGGCGCAATGTGGAACTTAGGAAAATGTTATTTGAATCACATATTGAGTACCCAGTGAGGCTTAATGGTTACATTAAAAATTAAGATTTAAGATTAGGATGAATGTGATAGAGATGAAGTAAAGGTTTAGACTCAATTTAGGGCTAAGGTGTTAAAGTCAAAATCAAGTTTAGGGTAACGGATAGGGTTAATGTTATTGTTACATCGCAGTTAACGTTATTATTAGGGTTAAATGTAAGGATAGGGTTTGGGTTAAGGTTGAGTCTGAGTTTGAGGTTTAGGTATAGGCCAGGGTTATGGTCAAAGTTAAGGTTATCACTAAGTTTAATGTTATGTATAAAGATACCAAGGTTAACGAGGTTACTAGGGCTACCAAGGCCATCGGGGTTACCAAGGTTACTAAGGGTTTGCAAGATCACCAAAGTAGTCAAGTGTACTATGGTTACTAAGATTACCAAGGCGAGCAAGGTTACCAAGGAGACCAAGGAGACGAAGGTTAGCAAGGGGTTTATCATTCTTATAATTATTGTTCTCAAACAAATTCGTGACAATAGGGCAATGAACATCGTCTTCATAATATATTTACGAATTTTGTAAATCGGAAACTGCAAAAAGATATGATATCTCACAAAAACAACTGTGTTGTAAAAGGTGTCCGCCAAAGAAAAAGTCATCAGCCGCAAAAAGGATTGATATAAATGCATTCCCGCCAAAATACTCGCATCTTGTCTCAATTATGGTGGTGGAGCAAATTTTTTTCAACGCTACTTGGCGGGGAGCTTGAATAAGGTTAATAACAAAATAAAATCAATGTTAAGAAATTTATGAAAGAACTTTTATCGTATAGAAAAAAAAACGAGTTTCATACGAAGGAAAGCTAAATAAGTTTCTAAAACGCATTTTTATTTTCTATAAGACTGGAAGCTTCAAAATTATCAAGAAAAGAACATAGCAGCAAATAGTACCCTCATTCAGCTCCCCGCCAATAAGCGTCGAAAAAAATTTGCTCCACCACCATCATTGAGACAAGATGCGAGTATTTTGGCGGGAATGCATTTATATCAATCCTTTTTGCGGCTGATGACTTTTCCTTTGGCGGACACCTTTTACAACACAGTTGTTTTTGTGAGATATAATTTACTTCGTATTATTGAATGATATGAATTACCTTTTCATTAACAAATGTGTGTGTACATAATTATTTAAATCTTCCGAAACTCCGTAGTCAATTGAAAAATATTATAGTGTATCAAAAATGATAATTTCAGACGACCAACACTACACTTTTCTTCTGTCTTACTCCTCCACCACTTCCTATTTCCTGTAATAAAATAATATTAGTTGACAAAAGACCTAAAAAAAATTATGGTAATATTGATTAACTTACCACAAATTACTGCCATTAAAATAAATTTCTGGAATATCATCAAATAAATTTTCGCTACACGATACCACACAACTTTTTATAAGAAAATATTAAACTGTGACATTAATGTTTTCGTAAAATGTGTGGAAAACTAGATTTCGATTGAAAATGTATTGCATTTAAATTTTACATAGGGGGATTCATGCTCGCGTTCGTATATTGAAATACGATGTTATATCGTATTTCAGTTGTCATTAAATTCAAAAGTCTGTTATTTCTCTCCGAATACGATACCTGAAATAACATTTTGTGCTGGGGTGTTATTTGAATATCGTATTTGGCATAGTATGATATGAGTAAAAACTATAATTGCCTATTTGTGTTTTTGTGGAAACAAAATTTATCCTTTTTGACCTGTTTTATTTATGGTGTAGGTGTTTTATAAATTATTGAGTTGTTTAGTATTGACGGATTGGGAATTTAAGTTTCAAATGAACTACCGTATGGTATCGGTGGAGGAGTGAAAGAAGTAACATTTGTGGAAACATGCATTCCATTCAACTCGTTTGTGAGACATGGAAAAAATGAGTTGTGGCATTTGAAAGAATATATCGATGGATGGAGGAAACAGGTAGAGCTTGTGGAATATGCATGCATGAAGCGGTGTACCGCTGTAGGACGAGCAAAACAGACAAATTTTTTTACTTAAAATTTGGAATCAGCTGCCCAAAATTGCGTTAGTGATTCCGCGGTTGACGGTTATTTCCGGAGAAAACTGGGTTACTTTTGGGCCAGCAATCCAAATTACTTTCTTGTCATACCCTTCGCTCATTGAGTGGAAGGGTATATTAACTTTGTCATGAAGTTTGAAACGCATTGAAGGAAGCATCTCCGACTCCGACCATATAAAAAGTATACATATGTATATGATCAGCATGACTTGGGGAGTCGATTGGCCGATGTCAGTCTGTCCGTCTGTCTGTCTGTCCGTCTGTCTGTCTGTTGCGACGCGTTTTACTCGGCCAATTTAAAAGCTATGATGCTGAAATTTTGTACAAATGCTTCTTTTTGCTGCAGGCAGTTTGTATGTTTGAATCGGCAAAATCGGACAATAGGGTCATGGGGCTGCCATACAAACCTAAACCCCCAAATTAGGTTCTTCTAAGAAACATTTTTAGCATCACAAATTTCCCAAACCTTTGATTAAATTATTCCAAGTAAACCTCACTCAAATACTGTTTTATCGGAGCCATGGAACTTATGGAGAAAACGGAGAAAACTAGGTTACCACTCTTGGGCTAGCAATTCAAATTTCTTTCTTGTTTTTGACCCCAAATTTTGAACCTGTGACCAAATATTACCTTACAAGTTTTTGCCGTACCGATTCGACGTGTATTTCTCGAGAAAAGGGGATAGTTATGGGGTAGGCACAAAATGTTTTCAGCATTGGTCTCACGATTCAGTGACCAAAAATTACTTTAGTGCTTCTATTACGCCAATTGGAGTACTTTCAAAAAAATCCGGGAACCATTCTTGGGCGGGCTATACTTTCAAGCTTTACTTCTCTCTAGTACTAACCTTTTTGCGAAGTTCGAGTATGGGTATTATGCTGGAAACAGACTGGGTGCAGCAACAGCAGCAGAAACGTCCAATGCATTTTAAATGGGAAACGTCATGTTGGCAGCAAAATCTTTTTATAGCTGTTGCAACACGACGTCACTCATTTAAATTGCATTGGACTGCATTATCATTGCTGCTGCTGTTACTGTTTCTGCATCCATCTTATTTCCGGCATTAGTATTCATACGGCCTATGCAGAATGTAGGCAAACATATACTTTTCCTGCTCTCGTGTGCAGTCGTCACGAGAGCAGAAGTATATTTTTGCCTTTTTTGTATACTTTCACTCATTAATTTATACTCACAACTAATGTCAAATACACGGCAATTATACGTTGTATTGAATGTTTGTTTACTTTCCATAGTTACGCCATATTTTGCTTGGTTACGCCATCATATGAAAATGCGTAATGATTTTTTCTAGTTTGCATATACAGTAGAATCATTACGTAATTTCACACGATGGCATAACCAAGCAAAATATGGCGTAACTATGGAAAGTAAACAAACATTCAATTTGATACAATACACATTGGCTGAATTCAAATTGTAAGAAAACGACCGGACGGGTAAACTTGCACGACAAGAACCATCGTATGATCATTTCACACTATCCGATCAAAACACGGACCGGCGAACAATAATCACACAGCAAGTATGTATAAATGTTGCCATGCACGCTCCAAAATTAGTGTACAATGAAGTGACGAGTCGACAAGATTAAAATGCAAGTAAAACACGCGCTAATTGTCTTTGCAGAACGCCTGAACTATTGGTGGATGCAATCGTCTTATCGATCGTACGATTCCTACGAAAGAAAAACAATCGTGTCACGATTTTTTTTTTCGTAAGACTCGTTCTTACAATTTGAAATGAACAATGCTTGTCTGCTGGCCACTACAAAAGCTCTCTTGTCTTGCAAGTTTACCCGTCCGGTTTCGTCTTATAGTCTGAAATCAGCCATTGGCCGGGTTTCTGATAGCTCTTATTCAGTACCTGTCGGCTGGTTAGTCTTATCGCGTAGAGAAGACACACAATATTCAGAAAGCTTTTCCATTATATTGAATGGCATTCTATAAGAGTTTTGAGAGAATGGCTGAATTCAAATTGTAAGACGAAACCGGACGGGTAAACTTGCAAGACAAGAACCATCGTCCTTACAATCTGAAATGCATAATGCTTGTCTGCTGGCCACTACAAAAGCTCTCGCAAACGCAAAAGCACAAACAAACGGACGGCGAGAGCTTTTGTAGTGGCCAGCAGACAAGCATTGTGCATTACACATTGTAAGAACGATGGTTCTTGTCTTGCAAGTTTACCCGTCCGGCTTCGTCTTACAATGTGAATTCACCCAATGGCATTGTACTGAAGCTATCGGACAATGGTGAGCGTCTATGATAAGACTAAACAGCCGATAGCAACTAGATAAGGGTCCATTCTCTCAAAATTCGTATCGAATGGTTAGTCTTATCGCATAGAGAAGACACACACAATTTTCAGAAAGCTTTTCCATTATATTGAATGATTTTTTTTTTGTCTAATTCGCATAATTATGCTATCTTCTGCTCATTTACGCAGTATGCAACTGCGCAATGATTTATTTTTTCAATCTAAGATGATGGCGTAACCAAGCAAAATATGGCGTAACAATGCAAAATAAACAAAAATTCCATTCAATACAATGGAAAAGCTTTCTGAATATTGTGCAAACAGGACCCATCTGTTTTACATTAGTAGACCTATAGATCCGTTCGCACACTCATAGATCTGTCCATATTCCTCTTGCTGTAGGCCTTCCAGTTCCCGGCTGTGCCCACTGGCGAACCTCCATTATAACTGTGTGCCCTACCGCAACATAAACGGTAGTGTCTCCCCCACATCTCGATCGAGAGCGACGACCAACAGCAAACAAGATTAAGTTGAAACACGGTGACTGCTCCTTTCGGCACAGCTAAACGAAAGAAACTACACCATACACCAAATACATATAAAGGCTTGATGTTGGATTGCATATACATTTTCACTGTTGAATATTACATTTCTATCCAAGCTACTACTTTTTTCGGCTGCCTGTCCCGAAATCTTATTCCGCTTTGGATTTATGCTGAAGTCCTGGTCATGGCAGCGTTCATTTCGAGCCCATAGCATTAGAGGGATAAATCTGTTTGAGCATCTACCTTTTTCATTGACGAAAAACTATGCTGTAGATAAGCATAGTGTCCACCGGTAATCAAGCATCAAGCCTGTTATTTGACCAAAAATAACATACCTAATAAAAACACGGGTTCGGGCTTGTTATTGAATACGAGAACTAATATAGGCAGAATAGGGACAGAAAATACGAAAATCGTATAAAATTTACTTTTTTCCTAGTAACCAGGTTGTTTTTAATTGAGCGGAAAGAGAGACTTTCTCGCAATTCTCATTTAAAATTATAATTATGACACATAAAACGAAAATTTGTGATTTTTTTTGTCAAAAAATCAGCTGTTCATTGTTGTTGTTGCATAGTATAACATAGTATTTCATATATGACTAGGATTTTTGGGGCGTTCATTCAAATTTTGCTGTGTTATAATACTCAAATACGCAATAACAAGGATTTCTGATATACGAAGCGAGCATGAATCCCCCTACTGTGTAATAACTTTTTTCATTACAGCGTAATGAAAGTTGTATTAGCTATCGCAGGGCCGGCTTTAGGGTGGGGCGAGCGGGGCGGTCGCCCCGGGCGCCAGGTTTAGGGGCGCCGAAACCCGTATTTTTAATTTAATTTATTTTTCCAAATTTGTCTGTTGCTTAAGATTTTTTTTAACTGCTGAATTAGTATGATGTAAGAATACTTATGCAGGCTATAGTACACGACCATCCAAGTATGAGCACAGTATGATTTTTTCAACTTGAATACAGTAAACCGCAACTAGATGTGAGCTCCTAGATTTTCTAGTTGCGAAAACTATTAAAAACTGTTTTCTACCAAAAAATAATAGCATATCAGTAAAATATACTGCTTTTCTAGGGATCTATCATTTATTTGCTGAACATCTAGTAAAATTGAACTGGATATCTAGGTCTTATTTGAGACGCGATCAATTTTACATTCAATCTAGTTAAAAATAGTGGATACCAGTTCTATTTTATCAGAATCGCTGGAATGATTTAGTGATTTTATGCACTAGAATCAGCCTAGTAAAATTTTACTGGAAAAAAAGACTTACAGAGAATGTACATATATAATACCGTCAATTTAACGCGCATTCTAATCACAAGTTAACGGGATATTTTTATACAAACGCAGACGTGCGACAAGAATTCTATGTGCAATTTCACAAGGTTGACTCAAGGGCACACGACACAAAATGTCACCTGTATCTTTATAGAAATCAGGTAAGAACTGGGAACTCATAATATCAGATTCCCACTTTAGGAATTGACTGCGTTTCAAAGATACATGTAACCTTTAATTAATAAAAAAGTAGTACAGAATTCTAATAAGCACATTCGTTTTCAAACTATCATCATCAATATTTTATATGAGGATATGCAATTCTGGATTATGTTTATGCTTTTGTCTATATTAAACTTAAGGGCGCCACAATCGATCTGCCGCCCGTACAGCACATACATTAGGCAATTTATCGGCCAATCTGAAATTGACAGTCTCACGGTCCACAAGACACAACACAAAATAGCGAAAATTATACCATTTTTGGCGATGGAAAATGGACATCCATTGCTACTTTTGATGGAGAATGACCGCCACAACCACAGCATGAAGAACGACCACAGGTTTATGTCAAAAATATGGCAACTGAGAACACATGATTGTCATGACAGCTTGCACTGGCAATACGTTCCACACGTCAAATCAAAAAATTTAATCCGATGGTCCCATACACCTTCCGATTTATCTCGCAATCAAAAAATCTGGCCGATCGATCGGAGGGTCTATGGAGCCTCTTACGTTTATTGATATTTATGTATGCAGAAAAGTTTTTGGATTTTTGTTAATATGCATGTAGGTATTGCAATTTAGAGCAAACATTGTTGCCTCTTCTCGCTCAATTAAACTTACAAGAACTACTTTAAAAATATAAAAGTTTATAAACGCATTTGTAAAATTATAATGAACGTTTAAATGTTGGTGATTCAAAAATGAACCGGTGGTACCTACATAGTGTAACCTGTAGTAATGCAAAATAGCCAGGTTTCCGGAACAAACCATTTCTAACTACGGAAATGAATTAATGTTTTGAAAAATATGGACTACTATACGTAAAACGATACTGAGTGAGTTCGATACCATCAAATTCAACCGTATCTAGAACCATTAGCAAGTGCGTTTTCGCAGGGACCAGCGTATGTGAATCAGGAACGCAGTCATTGGAATTGTTCATCTTTCCTTAATTTTCGTCTTCTTCGTCAATTCCGCAAATGAAGATAGCAGTGTACTCTTGAAAATGATTACTAATTTGAAATTTTAACATCGAAAAGATGAATGGAAAAGTGCAACCTACTTAAGTGGGATTTGCTATCGTCTTCCCATTCAACATAATGAATGTTTGTGAGCTAAGATGTATGGTTCCTTATGTTTCTGCGACGTGAGATTGCCGGTTTTTATTTTTGAACGATTATAAAACTGGCAAAGTATTTTGTGGTTTGATTTAAAAATTTAAAAATGAGCACTACCGTAGATCTTGCAATAGATCTACTGTTGCTTACACAAAACTCGCTTTTTTATAATATTAACGAAATAATAATTTTCTAGGACGAATTATGAACAAATGTGAATAGATAGAGGCATACTTTTCTGTTCGCTTTAAGCAATCAATTGATTGGGAAACAAGGGAAAATTAACGTGAAGTTAAAAACAGTGGAAGGATAGTTTCAATGGCGGCGGGGCAATGGAGAAAAATATTCCCAAAGAACGTTAAAGTTCAAGTTCTATTGCAATTTTTCGTGTTTTGAAACTATAAGGGGCGCTTCTTTCAAGTTCGCCCCGGGCGCCGCTACACCTAAAGCCGGCCCTGAGCTATCGATATGTCAAGTTCACGACATTTTGTAGTAAACCGATAAAATTTTATTAATTATGCAATGATTATTAATTATTCAAATTTTAGTGAATTTTATTACTCGTTTTAATTAAATTTACTACAGAAATTTCTCTCCGTGTACGCCGCCCCGGGCAAGAGAACAAATTGCCGCCCCTTAGGTACTCTACCAGCCAGACTCATAGTAGATGATAATGTACCTTGTGGTAGAAGAGTAGTTTTCTAAAACTTCCTTGTCCACTGCGCAGCCGGTAAACGTCAATAAGCCGGATTTCTTCGTTCAATGTGAAAAATATTTCAGTCTGGTGGTTTCGGTTATTCCGACCCAAGAATTTTGAAAGTCGTCATCCGCACAATATGCTGTAGAGATTGCTGTTTCAAGCATTTAATATCCGAAACTTGAACACTCACACGTAAGTGTCATTAGCATCATCATATCCTGCACTTTCGCGTTCTGCCTAGCATAGAATTTCCAAACTTAAATTATTTCCTAAGTGACATCCTAAGCTTTTTTGTAAGGATCCTACCTATGTTCGCAGTCATCTTGCCCAAAAAACTTCATTCAAGAATATATTTTGCCGCCAAAAAACCCATATTTTTCGTAATTCGTCACCCCAGGACTTCCATGCTTAAATGCATTTATTCGAATTTTTGCTGTCCGCCATGTTTTACCGTTAGAATAAAAGATACGTCACACCAAGTTAACTTTGGAATGGTTCTAGATTTTAAAACAGTTCGTTTAAAAGGGATGTATTTTCTGACAAAGGTCATTGTGATATATTCAGGAGTAAGCCCAGGCAGACGCTATTCACCGTAAAAACGACCTATCCTTTTTACGGTGTTATCTTTGTCACACCATATATTCCTTTCAGAAGAGCTGTTTTAAATTTTATTTACATCACAAAGAAAACTTAGTGTGACGGATCCTTTACTCTAACTGTGAAACATGGCGGACAGCAAAAATTCTCAAATTTTGAAAAAATGTTACATGTCTTGACAATGAGAATTGTTATGAAGAAGGACGTAAGAGCCAGTTAAATGGGGGAAACCAAGCCAAGTCCTGATATTAGCATGTCCAGAAACGAATTAGAAAGAACTTCTTTTGCGGCTCTGGTAATGTGTACTATGATTCCATCCCTTATCTTGCTGTAACCCAAACCACATTAATCGAAATTTGTCCTTTCAATGATAGAGGAATCAATGCCATTTGAAAAGACTAGGAAATTTCTGCTTTTTAAGTAGAATTTGATTAGCGCATATAACTGAGCAGAATGACACACTTTGCTTTTTGCCTTAGAGAAAGCATAGTAACCCATGCCATGCGTTAGTCCAGAGTGGCCATCAGAAAATAAAAATGGCACCGTTTTCACACTACTGCAGTTCATAGTATGCGTGGAAATTATATTCAAATGTCAATTTTTTGTTTACAATTGAGAATATAAAATCCGCGTAATATTTATTACTCTCTTAAAATACCAACATGATATTTAACCCTTCTGTTAGCGTATAGATCCAGACATACCGTTGGTTCTATATCTTGATGAAAAATATCGTTCAACAATATTTTCCACCCCTTTCCATATATATTTCAAAGGAACCGACGGCCACAAATGCGATCAAACGTTCGGCGAAATGTCTAAAGAAGCGAAAAAACGGCGCATCATCGTATGTAAACTGTTTCAAGATCCAAAATTAAACCTCTTCAAAAATTAAGATTGATTTCACAGAAAATTCAGCTACACCTTAGACATAATAGCTCGTAGGCGACGACAGAAGGGTTAATAATTGCATCGACAATATTTTGACGTTTGAATTATTTCGTGGAGTGTAGTGTAATAAATTTGGAGTCAAACACATATGGGTTGTGTGATGGCATAGCCATTCTGGACTAACGCATGGCATGGGTTACTATGCTTTTTCTAAGGCTTTTTGCAAGTAGGATGGGTGATAGCATCGCAAATGTACAATTCACACCACTCTTACTCAAGTCAAGCAGTGACGAAAGAGGTGTTTAGGCTTAGTCGTTAAGAATCCGACATAACTGCATGCTGGCGGTCTCTGCTACACGGCATGCCGTATCTATGCATGATTCCCCATCTCTACCCAGAAAAAAAAAGCGTCGCAAATGTACAATTCACACCACTTTTACTCTGCATTGCAGGATTCTAAATTCACCACCACCAATGGGTGGCTCTTCAAAGCTTCAAAAAATTTCATCTTCAAAACACCACCCCTAAAGGAGAAATAATAATACAGTTGATAAACAAATTAATATTTAACGCTTTTTTAAAATTAAGAAGTTTATGTGCTTCTCTACCTAGAAAAACCTTTATGCCTTATTTTATTTCGCCCCTTTTTATTTCATCTCTAGATTTCCTTTCCACTAAATGAAAGTTGATATTAATTTTTTTCTTCTGACTTTTATTGACTTTTTAATTTTTATTCCAGTGCTAGCCAAAAAGCCGGCCCCTTAGAGCGGGCGCTGAGCACAATATCGGAAACAATATTACCATTTCTACCGATGATGTTTTTGCTCAAATAATCATTTTTCAGTATTGGCCACCCACTGCGGGACACCTTGTTGTTTTATATAAAAAGAAAACTAATATTTGTATGGAAGTTTTGCTGTCCTGTTCTGCAATGAAAACAAAAACACAGCTGATGTTTCCATTAATTTAAATAAATGTAAAAATAAAAATTGCACCATGGTATTGCGAACTAATTTTATAAGGTACTAGTAGGTACTACAAT
Organism: Microchrysa polita; assembly: GCA_949715475.1. Lineage (NCBI taxonomy): Eukaryota > Metazoa > Arthropoda > Insecta > Diptera > Stratiomyidae > Microchrysa > Microchrysa polita. Next base: position 5,057,186 of record OX454418.1, on the reverse strand, counting down.
ACTCAAAAAAAACAATAGTTCTCTGAAGATGAATTCTTGCTATTTCTTATTTTTTTAGTTTTTAGGGTTTTTTAGAATTTTTTCAAAAAACCCTTATAAAATCGATTTTGTCCGTCCGTCCGTCCGTCTGTTCACTAAATAACTCGCGAACGGCTCAACCGATTGTCATGAAATTCGGTATGAATGTGTAGAATGGTTACAGTCTTTGGCACAAATACCTTAGAAGTTGGTAGGAAAAAGATAACAGGGTGTCCCGAACGTTTGAAAAAAGTCGACTTCTTTAGTTTTTATCGGAGATTAACGTATGGGTATTTAAATCAAAGATCTAGACGAGTACATCTCATATTAGTTAAAATTTTCCAGTTTCGAGTAACGGTAAAAAAGTTATTGGCGTTTAAAGTTAAACTTCCTTTTCGAGCTCCGTTTTTCTAAACCGTTATAGGGATCGATATGAAACTTTGCATGAATATTGGTCACTATGGCCTTATATACGTTAAATATTAAGACTGTTGACTTTAGCTAAGGAAAAGTAAATAACAGTAAATTTGTAAAATTTAAATTTGTTCGTGTGTAGCCCCTCTTAGGTTTCCAAATATGAAAATTTTACTAAGGGTTTTTAGAAAATTACACAGGGAATATGTCTACGAATTTTCATTCGAATAACTGTATCCAAACCGGAAATATAGCCAAGTAAGTATTTTATAAGGGCCTTTCACAATACAAGGGAAGCCTCTTAAGCATTTCTTCAATGCATATCTTTTAACTTGATGAAACAATGAACATGAAATTTGGTGGAAATGCATAGAATGGTAATAGTGTTTGCCACAAATATTTTTGAAGTTTGTAGGACCAAGATAACAGGGTGTCCCTGAATAGCTGCAAAAGTATACTTCTTGTTCAATACTCATTGGAAAGCTTGCGTGGGCTCTTATGTCAGGGAACACAATGGAATCATTTCGTATAAGTTGCTTTTCCTTTTGATTAAAAAACACTAACAGTAGATTTACAGCTAATAATTCAATTCATTAATAAAGCCAATCAATCCTTACGTTTGCCTGAGTTTCTTTTTGCTCAAAGGCCATGAGAAATCTGAAATCGAAAAAATCCTGTAGATTTGCCTTGGAGTACTTTTATACAGACTGGGTAAATAGTAAATCTATTTTTGGATTGGAACAGAATGAAAGGCGCTAGCCTTTCATTCTGGAACGCGTTTATTTAGACCAATAGATTTACAGGAAGCATTTCATTAATGTTGTGCACAATTCTTATCTATTGCTTATGAAATATATGTACAACAAATATTCACTATGCATCAAAATTCTAAAAAACCCTCGTATTGCGGGCGCAGCCCTCTGTACGCCGGTATTTTTTTAACTATCACTAGTGATCTATTTTACATATGTCAGAATAAAATGGAGTGGTTAGGAACATGAATAAATTAAGTGGCCTCCAAAAAGCTAAAAAAAAATAAAATAAATAGATGTACAAAACTTCCTCAAATTGTGTAGGTATAAAATAATTGCTTAAAAGCTGATTAAAGTCTGATAGACTGGCTGACCTAAAGATATTTAAATTGGAGCGAATATTGTCAAAGCGTGTTAATCAAGGATCTAATCAAAATTTGAAGATTCTTAGGCCCATATTTATAAATGTTATTCGACGCGAGCTTAGCAATGTTTTATTCACTAGAGCAGTACTTCCCAACCGGAGGGGCCCGCCACCTAGTGGAGCGTGACGATCTCCAAAGGGGGGCGTGGGCTCAGGTCGATTGTTGATGTGATCGATTATATTGCAACAAAAATCTTCGATTCAAAAATAAAATTTCTAAATCACTGCAACCACAATAAAATATATTAGCGGGGAGCCTATGTCTAAAGTCAGTTTGATGATCGCTGAAATTGATTATGGAATAGAAACCGAGGGAGAAACCAGGAGTGCACTACCTGTTAAACTTTAATGAAATTAAAATGATGCTTCATCAAATACAAATAGTCACTCCAATGAATTAAATTTTGCTAGTTGATGCAACGCTGAGCCAAAAAAAAAGGATCCGCCAATTGTGTTTCGGTCTTAAAACGGCAACATTTTCAGGGCGCAATAACCGTCTTATGATCATGCGGCCTCAATTCTTGACCCAATGTAGTAGGGATGTAAAGCCAAATCATGGTGCGACAAATTTCCTGCTCGCTGAAACGTTTTATAGTTTAAGTGTGAAATAAATGAGCTAAAGGTAGCATTGAAGCTGCTTTAATTTAAAGTGCGAAAATAGAATCCAAATCCAAGCATATCGAATTGGTCCAAAATCTTTGTGAGATTGTTCCAAATGATGGCAGATTTTCTCATATTATTTGTCAACGTGACGAATTCTTATCAAAAGAAAAATTATTAACTGAAAAATGCCTTATTCCGTTCATAAGCGCAATTTTCTTTGGGGGCCGCCAGAATCTGCTAACCTTACAAGGGGGCATGCATTGAAAAAGGTTGGGAACCCCTGCACTAGAGAGTTCGTATTTATAATCCGCATTTGACTTAAATCAAGGAACGTTCATTGATCCTAGAAATCTTATTGGATACAACAAATATAGACGTCAATTTTATACTGATCCATATTTATTAAAATCCTCAAAGAAATACGTGAATATTAAATTTTATGAACATATTAAAAGTGTTTTAACCAAACATGTGCCGTAACGCATAGGTCTCATATTTTTCTGACTCATTTGATTGATCATCTTGATCCAGTTGATTTGGTTGATTCGCACATAGTTCTTAGTCAATTCAGTGTTGTGTGGAGAATTTTATTACACTTCGTAGAAATTCGATATATTTGTTTCCATATATTTTATTAATTGGATTTGAGCTGTATTTTTTTAGCGATCAGGTGGTAAAAGAAATTTTTGTGGTATCGTAATCTTGTTGCCCTGTCGAAGGAGATATTAAAATTTATTGTTAAATAAAAAAGAGAGTCATGTGTTATTTTTTTCTTAACATACACCTACATAATTTACTAAAGTCGTAAAATCATTCACCAGACTAACGAATAATAGTAATTTTGGCAGAGTTTTAGCGTCAAAAAATCTTTTCTTTTTCGTTTCATAAAAAGAGTTGTAAATAAATTTAGGATTATTCGTCAATTTTTGTAGCATACCCAAGTTATAGCTTCGTCGTAATATTGATTGTTATTATGGTTCCAATTTGTGTCAGTCAACAAACTTGATAGCTACTGGATCGTCGCGTCGGTTGATTTTACTGTTAACTGTGTAAAAGATCACCCACATTAAGGTAATTTTTAGACAGAACCCTACAATAGCATATACAATAAATTCATGGCCAAATTATTCTGCAGACATTTCATTTAAACCACGACTTACATGATCATTAAAATAAGAACCAGAATGATCACCCTTTTGTGTTGTTTTGTTCTGTCTAAGCTCTGGTGTTAGTGGCTAACTTACAAATCGCTTTCCAATGAAATATTGCTAGCTAATTAGCTGATTCTAAATCATAAATAGACCCACTCCTCTGTACCATTAAATCCTTTTCAAATTGGTCCTCATTCTTTTCCTAGAAACACTATTCCCTATATTCAATGTACCCCAATTCATGGTCCCGTTAACGGTCCCGGCGATAAATTATGTAAAAGTAGTATGCAATTTCGTCGAAACAAAATCTTCTAAAATTAAAGATTCTGAAGACAAGCCCAATCACAATAAATTTATATGAATCTTCCTATCGTCATTTATCTGTCCCAAAATACAATAGGGATTTTTTTTGCTAAGCATTTCCAGTTTCCAATACCTATGCTACATAATTGCTTTAGAAGTTTAGATGCAATAAAAACTTCTCAGAAACTTCATATGGTGCCACCGTCACAGTCTTTTTTCAGAAGCTCCACTCTTACTACCAGAAGCGCCCGGACTACGATAAAATTTTCCCATAACGCCATATGCTAATAGTAACAATCTACCATTATAGATCATATTAATTAGAATAATATTCGGCTATAACTTGTTTAACATTTTTTATGTGTGTGGATATTCTTCATCGAAACGGCATCGAAGATGACGATCTTGTTTAGTTTGTTATTTCCTAAAATTGCCGGACTTTCGATTTCAAAGAGATGCCGACACCACATGGAACATATCGTTTAACTTGAAATCTACAGCAGACTTTTATACTCGTGTAGAACCATACAGACTAGCCATAAGAATGTGTATCACCATCAGATGCTTTTTGTTGATCTTTTATACATAGATCGTGTATACTAGTAAGAGTAGAATTTCGAGGAGGTCTGAAATATCACAAGACAAATCGATAACTTTCAATCTATCCACACTATATAGTAGAACCTGATCTCAAGACTGAGACGGTCCAGACAAGCTAGAAGCAAAAAAGGAGAGACATAAAAATAATCCAACCAATAACCGAAAAATGTACCAGCCGAAATTAGAATTAATAACATTTTTAATAACATACAAGCAACCAGTGCGCGGAGCCTTATGGATTGCCGTTAATAAGATGCAAGATTTTCATTTCCATCAAGATTTATGATTCCTAGAGCTATAAACTTATGATCACTTTTTTGCAGATTTTAACCTTTTTTTTCTTCGTCGCCTCTTTCATTTTAAATAAATCTATATGACGATTATAAAATTGGATCGATTGATGATTTGTACAGTTTATTTTTCGCTTGAATATCTATTTTCGATCATAGTTCGTCGCCGGACGATAGAAAGAAAGAAGGAGAGAGAAAAAAACTGAGAAAGATTGGACATATTGATTGGAATGAATTTTACAATATGAATTGAGCCTTCGTTAAAAGATTAACATCTATTTTAATAAGATTTGATTAAATATCTAATTCGAGTGACGCTAATTTGCTTATAATTATTTGGATCGATTATACAAATGATATAGGTAGCTCGTCGATAACGAGAATTATGTGTTATGTTGATTTTTGAAAAGGTTACAAATAAATATCGGATTTAAATTTGAGTTCTCTGAATATTATAGGCGGTACACTAGAAAAGATAGATTGGAAATAGTTTTGTAAATGAGGGGGTCTGGTTTTGTGAGACGCCATAAATTCTCTTCATTTCCTTGTGTCAAATGTTGGCAGTCAAGGAAATTATTTGCATTTTGGCGAGCATGTGTAACGCATCCATTAGTTAGACCACGTGTTATATAATTAGATACATAAAAATTACTAAATTCAATTTCGCTTTTTATCTTTTACAATAAATAAGCAATACATTAATAATATTATATATGTGCATATTTGTTACGTACTTAGATCAGCGTCATCCAATTTTCTTGAATGCAACTTAACACTAATCACTTGAAGCGTTCTTGGACTGGGCTCTTCGATAGGTTTTACTGGACCAACCACATTGGCTCTAGTTCGTTCCTCATCTAAATTATCGTAAATTTTCACTTGACATTCATCTCTTAAAATCTGCTCAATATTTAATCTATCTAGCACATGTCCTTTATTATCCGAACAATGACAACATTCCGTGAGTTCGATGTTGAGCTTCACGTTTTCCTCTTCGTGGTGGTTTTCAGTAACAGTCAGAGATGGATCATGAAGAATCGGATCTTGGGAGATTTCAGTACCACGAATCATTAGATCTAAATCGGAATTGTCAATAGATCGCATGCGTTTGATTTGTTTGTAGTGTTGACAAAATGAGGGGAGCTTTCTTGGATCGCGTTTTATATCAATTGGTGCCAAAGTCTTTGTTCCCGGTTGCATACGAAGTGATGAGACTTGCAGATGAAGTTCTGATTTGACAGGCCTGAAAGAGAAATAGAATTAAAACAATGTGCTCTCAATAGGCAATAGAAAGTTTTGACAGGACAGAAAATTGGGCAAAAAGTTTAGTAGTACTCATAACAGATTTAGCACAAAAAATTTAAGAGCTGCCTCAAACTGAGAGACGTCCTCTAAGAAACTTTTTAAATTCTGACTTACTAAAACGTTTAAAGTTTTAGCAAACCGTACAAGCGTTAAATGTAAATCGAAATATTTGTTTGTCGGCGTATCTTAGGATAATTTAAGGCAAAAGAATTCGATCTAATAATAAATCATAGCTAAAGGCACGGAAATTTTGCAGATAAAAAACACAAACAGGAATTTCGTATAAACTAATTTAAAATATTAAGAGAAACGCAATTATTCGTGTGTGTGTGTATTTTTGATTTAACCTTCCGTTAGTCGCAATAAAAAATGTAACACGAATAGACGCAATGCATCTATTAGATGCCAACTTTGTCATCCTGCTGTAAGGTAATGAATATCTTCATAAGGTTTTTTCTTCATTATCTGAATATTTGAAGCCTTGTCATTCCAATAGTCAATAGCCAAAGATGAAAATAGGGTCTGTTAATAATATTTTTTTTTGTTAAGAAAAAGTCTTGAAAAAATGAGATTTTTTGGAAATTTCTTACATAATTGCAGTTTTACAGCTTTCTGAGCATAACTAAATTGTAAAATAGGCATCAATGGTAAAACAAAGGTGTAATAGTGTAACTCTAAAAGTATTGCACATGTAGTAAATATTTTTTTTTTTCGTATACTGATGCGCCTAAATCAATTACACGTTCAAATCAGTTACACGAGTGCTCGCAATGCATCTAATAGATGCTCGAGCCTCCTACGTAAAGCCAAAGGACCCCACAATTTTAATTTTCAGACTAAAATGCTTCCGTACTCGGTATACGAAGCTACTATGAGTTAGAAAGTGGAATTCGCAATAGAAAAAAAGTTAAGGTAAAAAAACAATACGTGGCATCTGTCAGATCAGATGCATTGCGTCTAACGGAAGGTTAAACTTTGGGTCTCACTGAACAACGAAAAAATCTCTTGCTACAAAAATCGTATTGCATAAAACAAAGTTCATTCATCAAACCTCCGACTAAACAGCTTGCTCGGCTTTTGGCAAGCAATCGTGCTTGTAGTTCTTCCTATGCATTTACAAATATCTCTAATCACAATAATCAATCTCAGATGACAAATAATCTGCCATAATTGATTTTTTCCTGCAGAAAAATTAAATTTTCGCGAAAAAGGAAAACATAATTTGCATATATTCGCAAAAATGAGCAATTTCTGTAACTCTAATCATAACCTTATCACTACCTATTCTACATTCTATTTCCTACATCACAACAGCTTGCTAAAACTCTCTAAAAACTATTTTTACGTAAATTACTAACGCTATTGCAAATTTCGCAGTCAAAAAGATTAAAAATGAAAACATCCTAAACAATAATTTTTTCGGTCTAGGGTGTAATTTCGCATGGGCATTATACACCATTATAAAGGAAATTATCTCTGCTTTAATTCACCCTTACATGATTTTGCTGCAACTTTTACCATTTGCAAAATAATTCAAGAAATGCAAAACAGGTATGTTACCCCCTCTCCCCTATACACTCTGGCCAACTATTTTCACTAGAAAACATTTAATACATAAACTTCAAAGTGTTTACTCATATTTTATGAAATACAATTTCATTAATAGAGAGTTTTAGCATGTCGTTGGAAATAGTACGACATCATTTGACATTCCATATAAAAATTCGCTTGCGTACCGTATACGTAACAGTATATCATAATTTTGCATGTCCTAAGTAGGCATGGGTATATTTCGGTATGTTCTGTAAACAGTCGAAATTGTCGGGTTGCGATTTTTAGTTGTCATAAAATTAGTTAAAAACTCTCGTAAAAGTCTTACGTGCTATTCGCGCGGTAGTTTTTGCTTTGAAATTTCGAATTACGTATACGGTGGTTTTTACGTCAGTGTAAAACTCTCTAATAAATTGATACTACTACTTTATATTTGATCAAAACGCAAAACCTTCAATAACTCAAAACATGACTAAATGGACTCGTACTACTTTCAAATAGAACGGCTCATATATATGTAGATATGTATATACAAAATATTCTGGAGACTATTTTCTGAGTTAAATCCATTAAGACCCGCACCATGAACCCGTTATCCTAGCGCTGCAAAAATTTAAATCCTAATTGCTATTTGTCTAATTAAGAAAAAAAAAGCTGCCAATAATGCATTTTTAATTTGTCCTTGAAAATGCTAGAAGTCGTAAATGTAACGCTTGGTCAAACCAGTTTCTTTTTGTAAGCATTTCCCATATAAAATGAAACCAGACTGAGGCTAATTTCGGACGCCGCCGAAATTTGGATACCATTCGCTCTCCTCTGGCTAAAAGTTTTTTCGGGCGTACCAACGACTTGTATTTAATCCCCTCCCCCATTCTTTTCGTTTCGTCTTCACACAAGTTCCGTTGCGTCGACAAAACAATATTTGTGTGGAGTTTGATTGGAATAAGTGGGCAAATAACAAAATTTACTCAGAAAATGTTATTGGGGGATGCAGGAGCATGGCCACATAGTACGATAATATTTGTTTTGATCTTTTTTGTTGCTTTGATAAAGAGACATTAAAATGGTGTAAAAAATAATTCTTAGAAGAACCAAAATGGGGGGTTGTTAGGTTTGTATGGCAGCCTTATGACCTCGTGGTCTGATTTCATCCGTTCTTAAACATGTTTTGTGTCATCAATAGAAATACATTCCTGTGAAATTTGGTTGAAATTGGTGCACAAATAAAAAAGTTTTTCTTATAAGAACCTAATTTGGGGGGTTGGGTTTGTATGGCAGCCCCATGACCCCCTGGTCCGATTTGATCCATTCTTAAATATGATCTGTGTCATCAATAGAAACACACTTGTGTGAAATTTGGTTGAAATTGGTGCACAAATAAAAACGTTTTTCTCAGACGAACCTAACTTGGGGGGTTAGGTTTGTATGGCAGTCCCATGACCCCATTGTCCAATTTTACCGATTCAAACATACAAATTGCCTGCATCAAAAATAAACATCCGCACCCGCTCTGTGGCTCACTTGGTTGAGTCGCACTCTACGATGCTAGTAATCTAGAGATCCGGAGATGTGCGGATAAGAAATATATAGTGCTTGAACATTATATACACTCCGAAATTATATGCAATGTAACGTTGACTGAAAATTGCCTCTAAAAGGCTGAGCTAACGCACCATGGCCCCACATGGGGCTATACGGTACTGAGAAGAAGAAGAAAAAGAAGCATTCCTGCAAAATTTCAGCTTCATAGCTTTTAAATTGGCCGAGTAAAACGAGTCGCAACAGACGGACAGACAGACATCGCCCAATCGACTCCCGTCGTCATGCTGATCATATATGTATACTTTTTATATGGTAGGAGATGCTTCCTTCAATGCGTTACAAACTTCATGACAAAGTTAATATATCCTTTCTATGAGCGAAGGGTATAAAAATCGTAGAAGAATACCGAATCACTAAAAATAACATTTGGTTGAAAATATTTGGTGCCGTTCACAAGGATCAGTCTTTAGAATTTGGTTTGTAATAGTAAATTATGTTCACTGCGAAACCGATTCAATTAAACATTTCTGTCTGATATTACATTCCTATATTTTAGTGAACAAACAAAAGGTTTTGGACAAATAAATTAACAATTGCTCATTTGCATGCTGAAAATCAATGTAAACAACAAAATTGAGAATCCTGCCAAAATAGGTCGATTAGATATTTTTTTTATATTTAAGAATTGATAACATTTTAATCATTGGGTGAGGTTATAAAACACAACGTTTCGCGCAACGTTTCAAATCAACCGGCCGTTACGGATCAGAAACTTCTCTCTATAAACATATCCCCTAAGCGCCCCCTTGCGAGGCATAGCTTGATTGATTGACAGAAATTTACAATCTGCCGTCGAACCGTGCATTTCCGCCCTCATTTATTTATTAAACTATTTATAATCAATGTAAAATGTATCTGCATCTCGTTTAAAACTGGAAATTTTAATTTTCGAGCAAAACGTATCAGCTGTGATGTGTCAATTGTCACATTTGTCACTTTCCGAGAGATGGCGATGGTAACACCAAGTCTGATCCGGATCTATGCGTTTACAGAACACAATAGGAAACGTTTCGGAAAACGCGACACGTTACGCGAACGTTGTGTTTTATAACCTCACCCATTGCTCTTCATTTTGTGTGCTGTAGGAAGAAAACAGTAACACGTTGCATTTTCGCAACGCTGGTTATTAATGGGTTAAGCGTCCAGGTCACGTCGACGAGAGATTTCGACGAGCTACGTTCGAGTGCTTTCCCTTTTTCTTGGAAAAACTAGAAGAAACTCTATAGTTGCTTTTATCAAAGAAAGCAGAATGTAATACCACCAGATTTAAAAAAAAGGGAGGATAAACGATAAGCTTTTTAGACGTATAAGAGACTACAAACTTAAGTTTAATGTAAGCTCGCGAAAAAATTCCTAAATCTGACTGGGCCACAAAATGCGGCTCTTATGTTTTTACAAACATCTGACAAAACGAATTCGTGACTCTAAGATATTTTTCCTTATTTTACCAGAAAGTTAAATTTGAAAATGAATAGATAATAAAAAAAAAATATTTATGATTACTATAAGTAAACCTAGTCGTCCTCCGCAATAGTATCAAATACAACTTAATAAAAATAAAACTTTATGCTAATAAGCGATGACTTTAATCCTTTTAATTTCCATATAATTCGTAAATCCCATTTAGTAAAATTGTACATTATCTAATATAGATACGTCGAACCATTGACTATAATTTAATAATGTCCCCTAAATTGGTGGTCGCCATCCACCGAAAAAAATATCCAAAAACTAAATTAAACTGACAAAATATACAACTTTTTAATTGATCCAAAGGCACCCCCAAATTTGAATAATAATCTGATTTTCATTATACTTATCCCAATCAATTATTGTATATAAATTACGAAAATTTGTCCTAGAATTAATCAAAAGTTGTGCAAATAAACAAAAAGTTGTTTCGCTTTGTTTCTGAGCCGACCGATTAAACTCATGTCTAATAAAAAAAAAACACGCGAGTAGAATACCATTTGCTACTACTATTAGAAAAGCTACTCAATAAGTGCCGCACATCGGCCATCTAGTTTCGACTACCGTCTTTGATCATTCAAATTAAATTTCATGTCATCTAATTCATCCATATTTCGGTCGACTAAACAAGTTCAAATTCGGAAATTAGCCATAAATATGCTAATTCAATATCGCCGATCCGCAGCAAAACATAAAAGCATCATTTTAAAAGACAATAAAACGGTGGTCGCATTTGAAACTACCCGGCCAACCGATTAGATAGCCGTATCGTATGTGTACACCAAACAAGATTAATATCTATTCGGGGCGGGCGCTGAGATATATTATAAAATCTTTTTTCAATATTTAAATCATCGAGTGGGAGATACATATTCGTTTCGTATGTATGGATACTAATAGTCGGAAAACAAAAATATAGACACACCGTTTGTCGCAAAAAAAACTTGGCTAAGATCATTTCATCAAATTAACGACTCCTGAAATTATCCAAGAAAACAACAAATTTAAATTTATGTGCAGACTATGCGATATCAATACAAAATGTTAAAAAATGATGAAAAAATTATAAACCTAACAATTGGTGAAAACCAAGCATATGAAATCGAGGCGGCCGGCGGCATTAGCTTTAAGATATTCAACCGACTAATTTGAGTGAGCCAATAGCATGGTCACCTCACATTTTCGATAAATCAAAAAAACATACAAAAGGAAGCCAGAAAAAAGCTATCAACCACCTGATATTAGGTTTATTCGCGATATTGGCGAGTTTTAAGGGGGGTAGGTAGAATACGGAAAAATGATATGGCTTCTTCTCTAGCTAATGTTTCACTGAAATAAATTTACATTAGACTAGTCCAAACTAATTGTCACCAATTTTCAAATAGGGCTTTGTAATTTTAATTTTATACACACACATTAAACATCGACGCGGTGTATTTCAAACACTCCAACAATGGATCTCCTTAAGATCTAAAAGGAGGGTCCAAATCTTAAGCTTTTCAGATACAACTTGGTGGGTGATGATTCGCTAGATACTTGGTTCAATATTCGAGAAATGGGTGGGTTTTAACAATATTGTTTTTTTTCATTTTGTTTTTAGCTTTTGCTGAATACTATGCATAATTAAGTACATAAATGGTTCACTCGGTATATAAACGATTTATTGCTATGTATTTGATTTTATGTAAAGATATAGCACGAGGAGAGATACGAAAGAAATTAAATTAATATTTAGTTAGCTCAAGTTTAGTATTAGTATGCACGAATTTACTACAGATGCAGAATGACTGGACGTTAGGTGTGATCATGATCATTGATCGAGAAAGTTTCGTTTAGTAATAATACACAAAGCGTAATCGCGCAAGGGACAGCATTTATGTTAGTTAAACTCTGAAGTTTCTGATACGGAAATGAAAGACAACAATAGATTCCACTATTGTTTTTTTTTTAAGGCAAACCATTCCTTTGCGAATGAGCTGGCATATTCAGTGGACAACCTCAAACAATCTTGAGGATTAGGCCCAAAAAAAAACAGTTCCGTCCAGCCGTCCAGCGAGCTTATCGGTAGCTACTCGAAAGACCCCCGATCCAGTGTAGGTGCTAAACAGACATTGAAATCAAATGTATTAAAAAGAAAATGAGACGCCCATGGAAATCGAGTCTGTTTGGTCCAAAGATTCCAGTACTAACAATTTTTCCTATTCTTAACCCTTAAATGCATGGGGTCTGAACCCAGTATCGTAACTGACCTCCCTTTATGTAAAATCGGTCACTGAACACGGAATCAGCTTTTATTTTCCGAGGAAATAGCCCGTTTTCCCAGAAAAGCGAAAATAGTAGATTTCATTGTATACCAAATATGGTACGCCATGCATTCAGGCCATATGTTGTAAATGAAAGACATTTTTCAAATTTTATTTAATCTGCCTCTTACTTTAATATAAACAGTTCAAAAAAGAAAGGATAATGATTCTTGAGAGTTTCGATCGAAATTATAGTAGAAACTTGATATAATGAACTCCTCTTCAATAAAGGAAAGGTTGTCATTTCGATCGAAAATCGCGAATATTCAGTTTTTTTAAAAGGGAGCTCGGGTAGGTCCGTGATAAGTTTCCTTTTCCTTATTGAAATTTGTACCGATGCCTATTTGTGACATATCCTGGAAGTTGATGGAAAGTGGAGTAGGCCCCTACATCCTCTACAAACCTAAATTTAGCCATATCTTTTGATAGAATGTCGCGAAAAACTTCAAATGTGTGTCAAGTGGTGGCTGTTGGATGTCCTTGTTAAATATTAAAAGTGCGCCAGATCCGACTCATATACCCCTTCCTCCCCTACAAAAAAAAAACATGGAATTGATTATTTTGGGTTTTGCGTGCCGTCTAGCTCTGTACATGGGTATAGGGTATGCACTCAATATGCTATTACAGCGATTAGAACTCGGTATCCTTATAAAATAAATCATTTATATAATAGTTCGTTACAAACATGTTCCACTGTTAAACGTACGTATCTTTCGAGACTTCTTTTGACTTATCATAGCTCATGGGATCTTGAAAATTTCTTGAAAAGTATATAGATTGGATTGACTTTGCTAGGATATGTTATGAGTATGGAAATGAACTGCTGGCTGCTTTATAACCCAAATTTGTGCAGGTCCCTGGACCTGTCCACAATAATTACATTCATGTAATTTTTTGTTTATCGAATGTGGTACTCCACATAGTGCTCCATATGGAATGGTTGACCCTAGCAGCATATTTTTTTGAGGATCTTGACCGTGAACTTCCGTCATAATCAAATGTTTTAAGAAATTGGATATCAAGGCGCAGCTGCTTGAGTCCAGGTGAAAGTCCAAGCATTTTACTAAGATGTTAAGCCCGGAAGCTCGGTTTTTAGTGACGTGTCCTACGGACAAAACAAATGAAGTGAACAATTTTTTCAGTATGCTTGCCAGCTAAAAAGACTGGGATTATAAGAAGCAGCTACAGAAAATCTAAGCCCTGACCGGTGTGCTATATCCTGAGCAGGACTGATTAACCTAGCTTTCATAAAAAATGGCAGTAAATGTCCTGGAAAAATGGATCGGTGGCATAATTTGTATGAAAATTTAAATTATTTGGACCTGTTCTGGGCCCAATAAAACGCACCATAATATTGAAAGAGCTGTTAATTAAAATGTTATGAACATATCCTACCTTTCCCAAGACTAAAGGAGAATAATTTCATCAGCTAAGAACGATCGGAATGTATGTATAGATATTTCCGAATATGAGCCAATGCATGGTGTAAAATATATGGTACGTCGCAAAATTGGTGCAAACAATACCTTTGGTGACTTTTTTTGTCCGAAATCTCAAAAGAGCCTCAAGAACACATTCCAATTTACTCACCAGTATTTTTCCTTTTCCAAATAACGGTAAATTTCGCCATTTTTTTTAGCTCTAAAGAATAGCTTTTAAAATTCCACAAAAAATAACATTCGTCCACTTTTACGGCGCACTGGCAATTCAGGGAAAGCTTCGGGAAGCCAAAATTTAATTTATGTGAAAGCTTGTTTTGTCTACTTCGGGAAAAAGTAAAAAAAAAATCAAAAATTGAATAATCCCTTGACTTTTACAGGAAAATAGCCATGTACCATATATGGTACGCTATGCATTTAAGGGTTAACTTATCTATAAGCTCCATTTTTTTTTTAATTTAAAACCTTACCTTCATCACCCACTCTTGAATCTTGCGACCAGCGCAGTTTTTCGTAAAAAAAATTATTGCTCGCTGTTAATATTCTAAACTTGATTGTGCGGAAATGTTTTGAATTTCTCAAATGTGCTGACTAGAAACCGCACCACGGCTAGACCACAGACAGAATAGACAAAAATAAACAACCCCAGAAATTATATTTTGTCATTTAAAAAAGTTTTACCGCCACAAAAACTCTCTATTGCGCTGGTGGGCATACCCATCATCGAAAATTGAGTCGGTTCTAATTCCGTTAAATCGCGATCTCTATTGATCTGGTCTTTAGATAATTTGTATGGTAATTAAACGCGCCGCTTTTTGACTAGCATTGAGCGGCACTATACGGCCGGCGCGGGATTTATTTATTATAATCTTGTGTTGACAGGCATCTATAATGCTGTGGGAAAAAAGTGAGCAAGGCAGACAGAAAAAAAGCAGATTTACTAATAAATTAGTTATAATTGTTGTGAATACATTATTATTATTGCCTGCAGAGTAGAGAGTCAGAGTCGCGTCTGAGCAAGTCAAGGTGACATAAATTTTCGTGATATCAGATTGAATTGCGATAATCTTCTTTGTCATAGTTACACGAGAGTGAGGTTGATCTTTTTTGACTAATTGGACGAGCTTGGCGGAAACTCTGGTTTTGGGGCGGTATCGCTGAACTTTGTGCGCGGCTTACTATGGTAATAGGTACGTTCAGATAAGTAAATTGTATATTCAGGCTATTATAACTGAAATCTCTACGAAATGAATACGAAATTATGCACATATACTGCAGCCCCTCTCCTCATTATTGATCTGGAATATGGTTGCTCTTAGAATCATTGATTCAATGATTAAACTAATTTTGAAACCTAATTGTTGAATCAAATGACAAGGCTACTCATCCATTTTTTCTACCGATCAAAAACATACTGTTGCGAAATCAGGCTCCTTACGTTGAAAAATACATTTTTATTTGGTTTTAAAGTTAAATCTGTATCAGAATTGAAACCTCATTATAACCAGAGGCTTGAATATTTTCTTTTTTTTTTATTTCATCAAAAACAATCTAGAATCACTTTAAGTATCACCTACCGTTTGGGGACTCTCAAATCCCTGTCAACATATTTTATTATCCACTCATTTTTGTGGCTGTTTTAGGGATCGTTCCGGAACCGCACGAGCCCAACTATATTATCAATAATTTTGCCGCTCGTTTAATGTCCATTTTATCGGCTATTAACAAAATCTATTACATACAATGTTGCTATCATGTCACCAATACTATAATGCTGATCCCTTTGCCAATCACATTCAAAAGTCAACAAAAAAGGCACAAAAATCAAACAAGATCGGTCAGACTATTTCATTTTATGAGCTACTCATCGGCTAATTAATTAAATCTGTGTAGTGCGGATTAATTTCATTTAACACAAAGTGTGACATGTTTTCAGATTGGGTCTAATAACTTTTTTTTCCTGAATTTTATAGCTTCAGGGTGGTCGCGGTTTTATATCGGCGGCGACTGATGATGCTGTTTTAGAGATGCTCAGATCCGATCCGCTAATAGACGATTTTTTTAATGGTATTTAATTCACCTGTTATCATTTTTTTTATCTTTTTTTGTTTGTCGTAGATAAAAAAGACGACAACCTTTCGACAACAATAGGCATCCATAATTAATTATTATTATTATTATCAATAAAAATATCCTATTTATGATTTTTCGCAATCACAATGTTATTGGAATCTCCTTTTAAATATTAAGTAATAAAAATCGGCGAGACAGTGTTTAAAACCATGAAGAATTCTTTTTGGGATAATTTTCTTTACATTGTTGCATCTTACCCCCGAAAGATACGAAAAGCTCTAAAGCAAAATTTTATTACGTAATTTATATTTTTTTTATGAATACGGCCTGTAATAAAAACACGCGGATGATGAGAGATATAAAATTAAAATAAAGAGTTATTTGACAATTAATTAGAATGTTTGCCATCAAACGAAGTAGCAAGGAAATATTGGTGAATCGAAGAGGTATCACGAAAAAGAACATTGGGGTATGTATTTTACATAACAGGAGAATGTTTTTTTTATGTAAGTTAAAAATTTCAAACATGACATTAGAATTTGTCAAAGAAATTCGATCCGTAAAAATCATGAATCTGCGAATTTTAGTAGGATTGCTGGGGTAGCTTCATGATCATGGGAAACATAAGTCCTGACCGAGTTGGCAGCTTCTACAAAAGGGGGAGAAGGAGTAATTCTTCCGTTTTTGGTGATTATTTAATTAAAAACGGAAAGAGATACATATGTAAAATATTCTTTGCATATATAAAATACATCAGATTTTTCTTGAAAAGATTTACGCTAGAGAGAAAAAAGAATTAGGTAAATTTTAATACGTGACTTCACTTAAAAAAAAATCAAGTTGAGCTATGGAATTTGCGTGGGAGGTAGACATTTGTTGAAAATTTAGTTGCTCCGCCAAAAGACCCCAACATTATAGTAAATAGCTAAATTTTAGTTCATCACCCAGAGCAAATGCAATTTAAACTTCTTCCCAAACATCAGTTCAATTGGATTGGTGCGCTGAACTTTAATGTCTGTTAAGGAGTTGTTTATCATCTATCAGGCGCGTATTTATCATCGAACGCTTAGACAAATTAAAATGTGTCCCAACATCTGGGTAAACTTGTTTGGTCTAAATTCTACATATAGTGCAATGTCCAATCAATGAAAGTTCAATGAAACTTTGTCATTTACTAGTCTAAATATCCGAGTTGCCATATTGAAAATTCCGTCAGTGAAATTTTTGAAATGTTTTTGGCCTTGGTCGTAGTCCCGGCTCGCGTTTCGTCGTCGTTTTCGCCTATAAGGGATGGATATGGAGTGAAATTTTTGTCCGCTGCGATTTTCTCCATGCATACTTACTGTCGAGGAATATGTATCAATTACTGGGAAACGACATAAGCATCAATTCGAAAACGGTTCCGTAGTTTTTCTCGGCTATTTTATGTTTGTATTATTTTTCGATTCCCCGGTCAGTAGATATTTTCCACGATGAAGTGAAACGTTTTCGGGTGGTAGCTTCTGTAATTTCGATTCCCCAGCATTTGCCACATATTCCACGACAGTAAATACATTTTCATTGAGAAAATCGCAGTGGACAATAATTTCACTCGCGAGGTCTATTCATCCCTATAGTCTCAAGCGTAGCAGCTGCAATAGGGTTGTCCCAAAACACCCTCGGAGTGTGGATAGTAGGTGCAGCGGGTCATCGGAATAGGTGGTCAACGTAGCCACATCCACCGCAGCCCGGACAAATGTTCTGAATGTCCGGGTCTTCCTATTAGAGATACATATGTAGGAATTGAGACACGAACAAAAATCCGACCTAAGCTGGGCTAGTGCCGCTCTTGGGGATCTCGGGAGCTTAGTCTCTTCGCTAAGAGGACTCTTTTCGTACCTAATCTTGTAAAACGGAAACGAATTCCGTCACGCCAAAACAGATTTTCAGCCCTACATGCCGAAAATAATTGCTCGACTTTTCACCGTAAAATTGCCCATAAAACTACTATTTCAACAGTGAATGCTAGAAATGACGCTAATATGACAAATGACATTAAATTTGCCAAATTTCAGATAATGACAGTTCGAAGAGTCACATTGAACAACTCGCTAAGAAGTAACTTTTGAAAATCTGCTCTAAATATTCAAAAAGTTTACCCAGATGTTTGAGCCAGTTTTTGATGTCATTTTCATATTGTATGCGCATTCTATTCTTCTAGAAATTCAATGGTATTTATGAACATACCTTGACTCAAGTCAAGTATGCCAAAAGTAAAGGAATGAAATGTCATTTGCAGTAGTTTTCCATTAAAATAATGTATTTTTACGAGTCAATGCGTCAATGATTTAAGGCGATTTCAAGGACGCTTTGAAATTTTCTACAGTCAGGCTCACTAGAAGTCAAGGTAGCTAGCTACCTACCTTGAGTTATTATATTTCAAATCAATTCAAAGCTTAAAGTCTCCTTGAGTTTCGCCTTAAATCAAGGATGCATTGACTCTTAAAAACAAATTATTTCAATGAAAAACTATTGGAAATGGCATTTCATTCCTTGAATTTTGGCATACTTAACTTGAGTCAAGGTATGTTCATAAATACAGGCCTCATTGTTATTATTGTATGAGCAGCTATAAACAAAAGGCTGTTTATTAAAAAATATATTACGCTTAAAATGGACCCGATTTAAATTCACATACACTGAAAAAAGGGCTCTTCATAATATTAATGAATTTCATTCATTAAAAAATATTCATTGCATGTATGCAGAAATCATTGATATTTCATTGAGATTTTCGGCATGGCTATGAAGGGTTTCTTATATTTAATGAAAGAGATTCATTGGTTTCAACTTCCCATATTTCTGGTGAAACATCCATATAATTCGTAAAACAATGTAGTTTTACATGATTTCAATGAAATAAATTTAGATTTAATGAAATTATTTCATTGAAATATATTTGCTAAAAGCCTCTCATATCTATGAAAATACATTAGACTAATGATATTTCCATCATGTACATATTTAGATTTTTTTATTTCCTCTTCTGAAGTTTCCACCCAAGCGCAATAATTTATCCATATTAATACATTTTTCATAACATTAATGAACGCTATTCATAACTCTCACTAATACTTTATGTGTATCTAGAAACCTTCATCACGTATAGTCTGGTTGGTGTAGTAGGTAGGGTGTAGCTCTTGCTCTTGAAATCATAGGGTCCCGGGATCGAATCCCATGGTAGCTAGGTAGGTTCAATTTATGATGCTTTATGCTTTATGATGCGTTTATAGGCAAAAGAAATGTGTGCAAAACTTGTACCGGCCTAAATTAAATGCTGAACTCCAGAAGCTTTTTTTTATTTGAAAATAAATGAAAAAAAAACCTATGAAACCATCATAGGTAAAGTGAATATTTTCATTAAATCAATGAAATGTTTCATTAAATCAATGAAATTTATCATTACATATTAAAATAATGTAAAATCAATGAACTGAATTCATAGTAACCATGAAAGTATTCTTTGGCTGAAAATGAATGAAAAATTCATTGCATACACGAAAAATATCATTACTATTATGTAAAAATTTGGTTCAGTGTACGAAATAACCAAAACGTATATAAACTTAATGTAAAAAATAGTCTTTGATATCCAAAGCATGAAGTTTTATATTATCCTTCCACGAAATAGCTGTCAAAAGCTCACAGAGACAGTACAACATTTTTCATAACAGAAGTAAAAATAGGTTCTTTCTAAACAATTCGATAAATAGCAATAGCACTACATTTTTATTTACACTATTTACAACTCAATAAAAGCCATGAAAGAAAAAAAACATTCAAATAAAATCATTAGATCAATTCTAATCAGATTTATACAGCATACAAATCAACCGATCATAGTTTCAAATCAATCTCATACCTGCATGAACGCACTCGAGATCTTGGACGATCCTCGAATCTCGCGGATTCTGATACGTCGTCCTCATCATGTTTCACCCCAACCGCCGTCGTCGTCGTGCTGGTTATGTTGGATACATTTTGAATTACACATAAACGTTGTACGATGCCTGAAGATTCCCGATGAGGAACAGATTGCTGGCGCTCCACTAATTGGATCTGGGAGCACAGCATGACCATTCGAAAAATTTCTGACGATATCACGTTAACACTTACTTACATCGACTGCGATAATGATTTTTAAGTGTTGCTTAATAGTGCGAGATACACTTAATTAATGATGCGATGATCGTTCTGAATGGGAATAAGTAGCACTTAATGATCTTTCGTAAATTGATACTTTTTGATAGAGTATTCAATGAGGATTGTGAGTATACGATGGTCATTAAAAACAGCCGTTTAACATAGCTAGCTAGTGGTTATGTTGTAATGATATACCTGTAAATATGAAAGGTTCTTATTAGAAATTAGAAAAGACTTGAGAGATGTACATATATAACTTGCATCGAGAAAGTGGTGAGCATAATAATTTATGAACTTATCTGCCGCCCAAATACTACCTATATTTCTGTTATTCTCGAAACACAGAAAGATCCCAAAAGAATTGTTTCCAAAAAAAAAGAAATAATTCTGAATGTGTTTTTATTGCATACCCCTAAAATCTACCTAGCGCTCTTTATAAATTATATACTAACATTAATTAGCAAACTCATCTCCCCATAATTTTCATTAAAATTGTGGAACAAAAAAATCAACCATTATCATTATGTCATCCTTGCATGGTATATGCAACATCCTTGAATGCAACATGTGTCTAATTGGTTCCATATTCCTATTCAAAGTTGAAATTCTACATTAAATCATGTGCACATTCTTTTCCGGTATTCACAAAAATAAATGAAAGCCTCGAAGGATCTTTCTACTCTCGCACATATCTGTGAAGTACTATATACATAACACACATAGATACATACCTAAGTGTATACGACCACTCTACAGAAGAGCATCTTTTCATCTTTGGCGTCATCTTAACGACACAGCCGAGGAAAAGAGATTAGAGAACTGAAAACTACTAAAAACCATACACGAAGTATGGTTGTGTTTATTTACTTGTTTTTTTTTGTGAAGAACCAGTATGGATTTCTAGGAACCTTCAGAAGATTTCGTCCAGCTGCCTTTTTTGCAACAGAAAAAAAAAACTGAAATCTTTCCACCACTATTCACTAGTAAATAGTTCCGTCAGGGACGTATCTTAGGAGAGTGGAAGTTTTGAACAAGGAAGTTTATGCTTTTAATCTTTTTTGACATTTTTGAAAGCAGATGAGCAATCTGTTTAGTGCTAGTTGATTCTGCATTTTGGAAAAATTAAATGAAATTGAAATACATATGTATTTATATTGTCCAACATTTGCTTTTAGTCATGCATTTGTTTAACTTGACTTTGGTACCTACGATTTTCGATCGTGAAACTTCTAGGATTTAAGGTAGTCAGAAGTTATCAGAAACCTACAGTTTTCCGCTAGCTTTCGTACATTCCATCTGAATTAAATTAATACGAGTAGCAATAGACAAGGACTCTCATGGTGGTGATGTGTTCGGCATAGAAACTTTAGGTAATGGCATTGAGGGTTATTCGCTATTCGATCCAATTCTATTTCATTACGATTTACTTTTAGCCGGCGTTAAGGTCCATCCAGACTGACTGCCAAATGGAGGCACATAGGCTACCAACTAGCAGTTGTCATGCATTCAAATTGACCGCCATTTGGGGTGCCGCCGTCCAGTTTTGATATTCAATATGGCAACTCAATCAACCGCTTGTCAAAATCAAAGTGACAATTTTGAAAATTTTGTTCGTTCTTTTGTGTGAAATATAATATTAATTCTTGAATGGCCGAGTAGTAACTCAAACGCGCAGTGTCCGATTTTAATGATTAAATTTAAAAAAAGTCTCCAAAATGAAATTTTGGTTATGTCATTTTCCGTCTCCATTTGGTAGCTAGTGTAGATGCTAAGTAGCTACCAAATCGTGATGCCAGTTTTTGGACGCGCGTCCATTTAGAAGCCAATTAAGATGCACCTTAAGTGGCGCAAAACCACTATAATGAGGTGCCCGGGTCTGCATATTTGAAAGTTTGGGCCTGGCATGATGGTGACGATTTAATGAATTAAAACAAACAGCAAATAACAGATAAAAAGTAGAAATCGGAAGTTGCGAAGTTTGAAAATGCAAAGTTTTTCGTATGAAATAGAATCATCGCCTGTTGCCTTTGGCTGAAGTCTAATCAAAATGCATTTCATGTTCATAGCTAAACAAACAATAAATTCGTATAGACAGAATGAAAATTTGAATGCTCCTTTATTCCAACTTATTATCTAACTTGAATATCTCCGGTAATATCGGCTCATTCAAAAGCTGTCACAATCAATTATTTTTGACAATACTGAAATTCTTTACATTTCATCTTTCCCAATCACAAATACGAAAAATCCAAAACCCATTTTCCGCACTTTTTCTTTTTTTTTTTGAATCAATACCGACAGCGTACAACAACAGCATCGAACTGAACATGGATCAAAGCGTAGGACCTCCATGGTAATTTGAAACGTAAAGTAATCCGTAAAAATGATAATATCCTTTGCTTTTATACACTACATCCCACTGGCGACAAGATATATCGAAAAGAGGCGAAACCAAGCACAATGGACACTATACAACGTATTGAAAATTGTAGAATGCATTATATACCGCATACATAGCACTGTCCACTCACGCATAACGAAATCCTTGAAATGGATTTTCCCGGTGTGTTGCACCTGTACGACAATATGGGCGCAGTCAGTACCAAGTGCATTTGGCGATTTTAAGGTGAGATGCTATTCGTTGCATGCATGCTGTGTGTGCTATGAACAAAGTTTTCACTATACATATTCGGAAAATCTTACGCATTGCCAAAGGATATTCGCATAGGCGATCACTTGGTACAGTCTGCGCCTATTCGGTATGAATGTATAGAGTTCCTATTTGAGTTGCAAGATATTTTCCCACAAATTTAAGAAGCAGGTTGTCATCGTGTTCATATATTTTATGACAAGGTATACAGGGAATCGCTGATTGATTTTTGCAGATGAAAATCATTATGATGAGGATGATGGACGGGTTCTTATTTTAATGCATGCAAGCTGCAAAATTTATTAGAGGGAATAAATGTATATTAATGGAAGGATTGATGAGATTTGTTCCGTGAGGCAGTTGGATTTATGAATTTTCGGATAGACTCAATGCGATTTGAATGCATTAAATGTCAGGTTTATTGGAATATGATTAGCAAGCGACCTACTTTATTTCGAACTGCAATATCGTACTAGAAACATAAATGGTAAAGGGGTAGCCTCTTGTTTAATATTACAGATAAGATAGCCCACCCTTCGTTGATTAATTGATGGTGTTTTTTTAGCACCCATTAACTATAATGACGTAAACTTAAAAAAAATATTATTACCAATGAAGAAGATATTGAATCGGTTTTCATATAAATACATAAGCATAACTCTTTCAATATTTAACTCAATTGTTATTTTAAAACTTGTAATTAATAGAAAAACTCTTTCAACTAAATATAATAAAATAATAGTATGTCTTTGCTTCCTTTCTTACTCCGACACATGATACATATATCTATCTATAGACTAATTTATTAACCATCTTACCCATTACTGGCAGATCCTGCAATGGTTTATATTGCATGCTTAATGGACTTTTAATGGCCTCATATCCTTTTTGCTGCTGCTTTCGTCCTTCACTATTCACGGCTAGTGTTTCTTATGTAATACTAAAATAGAGTACAGATAAATACATAGGCGCGTAGAATTTACCTAAGATTAATACATATATACATATTTAAGTACACATATTAGCTGAGGTTTCACTTTCACATTGCCTTAATTTTTAATTAATTCGCAATGTTCTTCTCTTATAAGTAAAAGTTTTCAGTGAAACTATAATCCAACAATCCTATCCTCCTTTAAAAAACTTGAGAAACATTTGCGATAATTTATTTTAATTTTAAAATATTTGAAAACACATCGAATTTGCAAAAACATGCATACAAGCCACTCACCACAACACTATTTTAACTCAACAATTTACTATTGTTTGAACAACATTAATGCGTCTACCGTAACGAAACAAAACTTGAGCAACTATACGCAACTATACGAGCTATCAGTTTTCCGCCCCAAAGGATAAAAATCGACTAACATTAAATGGAGCAATCAGCCGATCATATATTCCTTCCATATACGTGCCCGTATTTATATGAACTCGAGCGAAAACTTCCTCAACTTTCATAATTCGCATATATGAGGTTATCCAAATGCTAGCATACTAGTGTAGTAAAAGGTAAACGGTTGGGGTTGAATATCATATCGCTTTCGTGACGAATCATTTTAACAAATTACATTTCATAATTTCCGCCCTACCGGCTCATTCATAACTTGACACAAGCTTTCATACGGCAAAAATTTGTTTATATACGCGAAACGCGATACTATGCTCAGACTGACTTCCGCAACAATAAAAGGTGAAATGCGAAAAAGTCAGCAAGGTATAAGGGGGGTAATGGCGAAGAATCTGTTAAGGTATCATTCAGCCGCAGTCTTGGTTTTGTATGAGGGATGATTTGCTATGGAAGATGGAGGGTGGAAGACGGCTCTCCAAAACAGCTTGTGTGTGTCTCATGGATAAAGTGGCGATTTGTTACAGTTTATGTGGGAAAGTATCATGCTGATTGCTGAATAATGTTGGAAAATAAGAAGATCTGCATGTCGTATATGTATACAAGTGATATGGCTCGAAGCTAGTTTTGGCAGGAATAGTTTTCTGTATTTTCGAAAGCCAAGCGATTAACAGGAGACTTTGCCTATATGTTTCATTAGTTACATATTCTGATTTTATAATTTGGTTCAGTTGTTAAATCCTAAGCTACTTTAGTTGATTTGTTATACACAATACGCTTTAAGAAAACCACCAAAAATGTTGTATAATAATGCCGCAGCTTTTGTCAGTTTTTTTTTTACAAATTTGTGTAATTCTTAAAATGTGCCTTTTTATAATTAGATATACACAAATTTCAAAAAAAATAATTAATCGAATGTTTCAAAATAGTAACAATACATCAATGCAAAAAAAAAACTTTTTATCTAAAATAGAGTGCATTAATTTTTATTTAGATACTTCTACAAAGGAAATAGCCATATTAACATTAACAAAATTGGAAAAACAAAAAGTTTTGTTGGGTTTTTTTGCACTAAAGTTGTTAAGTGAATTATTCGAATATAAATTTTAATTACGAGTAGTCATTGATATTTGCGTGAAATAGCAAAACTTTTCTTCAAGCCAAATATTATAATAATTGTCCAATTTATACACAGTAAACGAATGAATTAATTAATTGCGTTGGCATAAATAATCTAGATATTTTAACTGATAAGAAATATAAAAATGCTTCGTAGATGTTTCAATTAAATAAAAACTCAAAGTCGAAGGCGAATTTTCGCAGTACTTTTTTCTCAGTGTAGCGGTTCCCAGAATGTTGTTGGCAGCAGTGGCGCGCAACCACGGGAAAGGCTAAGGGGGCTAAAGCTCCAACCAGACTTATAAACTGTGAAAAAAATACAAAATGAAAATTAAATGAAGCCATGCAGTTAGTTTCACATTTTAGAAAAACATGAATCATGTTCATGGAGCATAAAATTGACTTTGAAAAAACAATTATCCGAATTCGATAATATTTTTTACGATTTTATTTTTTAAGTACTGAAATCTGCAATATGTGTGAAGCATACTCGAGCATACATTTAAGGTTTTCGCTGCTATTGAAGTTGTGGAAAACAAGTTGTTCAAGTCTGTAGGTGTCGGCTTGACGTACCTGACTTATATGAAAAAGGCGGCAACGATTACGATTTTAAGTTTTTCCGTACGACATTTCATAAAAATGCTTCAACCAAAATCTTTGTGAAAATATTTTTTAGTAAAAAAATAAATGATAGCGTTGCATATATCGATTTTATATCTTATTATAGCCGCCATCTTAGCTATATTCACATAAAAGATATCCATTGATCCTTTAGCAGATAGTGTCATGTCATAGTGAACCCACTGTCTATCTCACCTCAGAAGACGAGCTTGCCTGGAGAATGTTGAAAACAAGTGAAATATCTCCTATCCGCACCATTTCGCTTTAGCATATACGAGGTCGTGGAAGTTCGTGATAACCGAAACATTAGAAATTCTAATTATATCCTATCATATAGAAAAGTCCAATTTGTTCGAATATAAGTTTCGGTTGGTGAACTGCTTCCATTTTGTACACGCAGCAATTGCAATGCTGAAAAAAAAGTGATTTAAAATTGGGTTTTCAGTAACGGCCGAAAAAACCGGCTGCTAACGAAAATGATATTACACTCACCTTTCCATAACGCAATGCTATAAGCTATGAAAAATTTACATAAAAACCAACGTATACCGTCAGTGCGTTTATGACTAAAATCGACATCATCCATCTTACGGCGGAATTTTCAAATGGATGGTCTTAGCCCCTTCCAAGGCAAAATGCTGGTTGCGCCACTGGTTGGCAGCCTGCATGTATGCGGGTGGGTCTCTACAAACGCACGTTCACGTTCCATGAATTTAAATAGATTAAAATAAAAATAAGTCCTTCTCATTTTAATGGACAAAAAATATTACAATTTTGGTTTTTCTACATATTGCTGGAGATATGGTTTAACTGACACCTGACAGCTTGGATATTTATTTGAATGCCATTAAATGATTCAAGTCAGCTGAGTAAAAATATGCATACTTGAAATTTAAAAGAAAAAAAAATGACGGTTTTAGTTTTCAGATTGCACCATTCAAAAGGTTTATTAAAACATTCATTTCGTGAACAGCCCCCCCACTCGTGTTACCTTGTTGTTGGGTTTGCAAAATTTAAATGGAGCGGTGAATATTTAAATGTTATTTTGTTTCTGCACACATTTTAATACCTAATGTTTAGTTTTAATAATATAAATTCGCACCAGAAAATTACAACAACAATTTTAAATTTAATTGAAAATTACTTACTTGTTACAGTTAAGTTTATAAGATTTTACCCACTCGTTTACGTCCCGTAACAGTTTCAAAAAATAAATCAACAGACAGTTATGGTTTTAGGTTTAAGTGTGCAGGACCTCACACAAAAGCTGACCATAATATTAAGAAAAAAAAAACGAAAATATAAAGTCATGCTTGAAGCACTGAATTTAGAGCCTGTCACAATTACCAAATATTGTTTCCAAAACCATATTAACTCCTCAAAAGTATTAAAATGAAACGATTTCCTCAAATTTTTAAAATATATAGTGCTACCGACCCAAATCGATGGAAAAAATATTAAATGAGAATATTCTAAAAAAGAAGACATTTTGATTGCATTATTATTCAATTTATGATTAATTTACTAAAGGCCTAATAAAATGTAGCCTTGTAAACTGGATTTTTTCACCAATTTTTAAAGACCAAACAACAATTTTTACGCCTTATATGGGAATCACTGCAAAATACTGTGCTGTACCATTATTCCATCACAATCGCACAAAACACACCCCCACGCGACAAAAGATCTACCAATTACCAAACAAACGATTGGCAAAGCACCCATTTCCACAAAACACAATAATAAATTGTTTTCGCGGATACTAAAATCGCGTAAGTATACGTACGTATGCTTACAGCATCAACTAAAGCAAGCCCATTCAAAGGCAAGTCAATTGCTTATTAACAACAATTTGATTTGCCTCGGAGGGTTGTAAACGACTTTGTAGGCAGGTAGTAAGTGAGAAAATGGGGAGTCTGCGATTTTCATGCGCTTCATTTATCGCGAATATCGATAAGTCTGGTGGGAACTATATTGTGTACACCGTGATGAGATTCCCTGTATATGGATGTAAACGTTTGCTTATATTGCCTAGCCCGCGCCAACTGGTACAAGGATATATAATAGGCAGCGAAATGGTTAAGTGGGTGTTTCAAATCTGAATGAGGTGTCTGCGGAAAAATGATGTCTATTATTTGCTGCTGATACTCGTATAATTGCTCAATTTAGGATTAATGACACGAATTAGGATTCATTAGTAGAACACGATTGGAGCAGTGATGTTGTTTAGGAACTTAAAGAAAGGCCTATACATTTTCAAAAACGCATTACAAAGTATGTAATGTACCATCATAAACACTCAATCTGAAGATGTAATCCCACAAATCGCATAAATCCCCACCACTTCTGGTAAACGCCTTTTCTTTCACATCCGCAAGACCGTCTTGGAATTCCCACGGTACATTCCAAATTCCGACACCCCATTCGTTTAGCATTTACATTTTCATCCCCATCGAAAAGACTCGCGTCGTCGTTTTTAGCATTTAGTTGATATTTTCCGATTTTACAAATAAATTTTCCAGCCCATTTTTCGCGACATAACGTCGCGGAACAGCCACCACGCTCTTGTCTGTTTATCCTGTAGCACTTCTGACTTCATGATTTTGTATGGTACGTATAAAGTATGGTAAGCTCCATGATGATGCGAAACATATTTTAGGTACATGGTGTTTTTTTTCGTGGATTTCCTTGTACAAGACAGGTGTAACGTGGTGGGCTTATAACGAGTGATGAAAGCCAGCAGCCAGCACCATACAGAAGGACGATGTCGACACGCTGACGAGACGACCAAATAGGAGATAAATCTTCTGTTTTCCGCTTTTTTGAGCTGTTTGTGTGACAGTAGGCCTATTCGGTACCGAGATTTCAGTACCGGGTTCCGGTTTTTTTCAATACCCGGTACCACAAGCGGTTTCCCTGACTCAGGTTTTTTTTTCAGTACCGACGGTTTTTTTAACCATAAGCCGGTTTTTTTGAGTACCGGGTTAAAAACCGACTCAGGTTTTTTTCAGTACCGACGGTTTTTTCAACCATGAGCCGGTTTTTTTGAGTACCGGGTAAAAAACCGGTACCAAAAAACCTGAAAAAAACCGGCTCATGGTTGAAGTGAATCGTTCTTTTTAACTCGGTACCAAAAAACCGACTCGTTGGTCGGTTTTTTAACTCGGTACCAAAAAAACCGGGATATCGGTACTTTAGAATATCGGGTCCGGTACCAAGTGAACACCGGTTTTGTACCGGGATCCCGGTTTTTGGAACAGGCCTATATGACAGTAACGATGACGCACTCTTGGCTGTTTGCGCGATATCATGAAGGGTGGATCCACGAGCTATGTTTTTCTTTTTGCTCTGTCGATATTGAAATTCAATTGAGCAGTCAGTACCTAAAAATCGCCGCTTGTTGTGGTGAAAAGTGATGATTTTATTTGATTTTTGACTTATGGGGATTTAAGAAGATTTGCGGAAATTCGACATTGTTTTGTTTTGTTTTGTTTGTTGAGAAACATAGCAGCAACGCATATTATTAAAAAAAAAAACAAATTACCTTCACAAATTTGACATGTTTTGATATTGCAAAATAGATAAGTTTAATAGATGACTATTAGTAAAACTATTTTCTTAAACCTGATGTTTTTCCTGCCTTTTCATAACTTATCCCTTATATTTTAAGGTTTGATTAGAGTTTTTATCCAAACCCATAAGAGTTAACAAATAAATCAAAGATAACGATTTTTAAGCATTTAAAAAATGTTATATTATCTCTGTCATAAAGTTTGAAAGGTACAGATGAAAGCAACTCCGACTACTCCATGTTATTTAACAATTACATCCTATTAGCTTACCAAAGATCAAATTAATGAAATTAATGTAGGTAGATGCTATCTTTTCTAGTAGCTTAGAGCCGTATGACAATAGAGACACAGAACGATAGTTAGACACACAGCTAGTAACTCCCTCCTTAAGGATCAGAACAATGTGAGAACATTTCCACTGTGAAGGAAATACTCCTTCTTCGATACTTTTATTAAAGATAATGGAGAGCGGAAGCCAAATGGAGGTAGATGTTCTTTTTAGAAAACAAATTCGGTAATCCATCAGGACCCCGAGAAGTAGTAGCCTTAAGGAAAGAAATTAAGAACTCGATATATGAACAACTAATAGCTGGAACAGAGTCAGCATGTGCAGACGTGTAGGTTTGGGTAACGAAACTTCATATAAAAAAATGACAGGTGGATCAGCTGGCATTTTTTTTATATGGAGTTTTGTTACCCAAACCTACACGGGATAACCAAAAAAGACACCTTAAGATAGATAAATAAATAAAATTGTACCCATAGATATAATTTAGCCTGGCTACATCAATTTATGTCTGTGAAGGATATTTTTTAGTTATTTGGAAATAGTAGGTACTACTACAATAACTTTATTTTGTGAGCTACAATTAATTTCATACAGCCGTACCTATGTGATATATTTTTGTTGCCTTAGAAATAATATTTCCGTAGCAGAATTAGTTGGCTGAAATAGCATTTTATTAGCCACATTTGGTAAAAATGTAACTACTCCAGCTATTTGCGATGAATTATTTTTTCGGTGTAGGCAGATCTAGAAGCGGGAATTAAAGATTTAGCCTTGTTCCGAAGTGACTTAAATCGTAAAAGAACAGAAGGGCGTTTAAACCGTTTTATACCGAACACGGATATCGTTTTTCTTGCGAAGTAGAATGCGGATAGAACGTGTAAACCAAACTGGACATTGGTTGAGCATTTGCGAACTTATAGGTACGAGCTCTAGATGATGTTATAAAGAACACTATAAAACATGTTGACAGCTGCATCACAGCTAAGTCCATTTAGGAGGTTGGGCCAATCAGTCTATCAATTTTTGATTGATAGAGTCATAGTTTCGTTTCCTGAAATTGATATAAGTATGGCCAACCGGATGTTTATGTGGATTTCACTAAAACCAAGTCCAGCCTACGTTCCATACAGTTATTTGTAATATTAAACTGTCACACGTCACGTCACAAACTTGCGTGAATGCCATTACCGAAAGGAACTGCGAAGATGAACCATTAGGTTCTAAGGGGAGGCCAGGTAAGTTAGGTCAATCTATATTTGGCATGTTAAAATCACCGCATATAATCGAAGACGCATTCGGATAAGATATGTTCATGATATTAGCAAAATATTTAAATAGGTCTTAATATTAAGAGGGCACAGGGCAGAAGTTTATCGTCAAAGTAATGTTGCCAAAACAATAAACGAGCTTCACCGAAATTATAATGCAATAAAATTACTATAGTCGTTTAAGGAGGTTTTCACACTTAGGGCCAGATTACGTAATCTGTTCAAATTACTTAATTTGAGCTGTGAAATTCCATACATTTTAAAATTCACCACACCTCAGATTACGTAATCTGGCCAGATTAAGTACAAGTGTGAAAACCTCCTAATATATGTATTTTACAAAAACAAAAAAAATCTATAAAATCAACAAAAGCTCTAAAAACTCAAACTTTAAACTTATGCTTGAAATAGAACGGAAAGCCGCAATGCCGCAGGTCATGTTTATAGCATGATACTGTTCAACAGCAAAATGACGTCACCCATTTAAAATGCATGGTGTTTCTTTCATTCGCTGTCTTGCTGCTTTCCGTTTTATTTTTAGCGTAAAAATCAATTTAATGGCTGTGTTTTTTTTTTTCAACTTATGAGGCAGTTCTGCTATTTTGCTGACCCAAACTCGCAAAAAAATTCATCGAGGGTACCATCCAGGTTAAATTTCAAATTATCATCTAAGCATTGCAATTGCAAATACATGTGTATGTATGTATGTAGGCCCAATTTGGAAACGCGAAATTTTAAACGCTTTTTTTTTTTAAAAAAAAACCTGTTTTTATACTTGAACCATATTTTTTTCAAATTAGGAATTTGATAATCGACATTTTTAATGTGGATTTACAAACAAAAATTAAACTATGTGTATTGCTAACCTGAATGCGGCTTTCGGTTAGCATTTGCATGAAAATTTATTATTATTTATTTCCGCCACACTCAGAAAAATTTTATAGTTATTTTCAACTATTTTTGATAGTTGCTTGCATATTTTGATGAAAAGTCGTGAATCAACTATTTTCCATACAAAAGCAAGGAGAAATAATAGGAAATAACTACTCAAATTATGACAAATAACCATCCCATTAAGTTAAGTGTAACGTTCAAGATAGTTGAAAACTATTATCTAAAATAATTGATTTCTCTGAATGCGTGTAGTAGAAATCAACCATACAAAATGTTTGTCTCTTGTGATTTAACTATTACGTGAAGTCAAATTTGAAAGCTAAAATTAACGCAAAAATAGTTGAAATGGACAATTTAAATGATTAGGCTTAGCTGTTTTGGCATATTTTTCAGTCAAGTGATAGCGTTGATGAAACTGTGAACAATATTTTACGTGTTCAATAGTTATATTCCCCCATTAATATTTTAGTTGAAAACAACAAACTTTTTAATAGTTAAAGTTTACTATTTCAATGGTAGTCCTGATTCAAACCATCAAAATAGTCGAAATAGTTGAAGTCAACTACTTTTTCTTTGAGTGCATATAGTGTAGGTTAGCTGTTGAAACAACACGGCCAAATTTTAATTTTTGCTTGAGTAACTAATTATGACCATAATGATTTATTTCATAGTTTCCCCTTGAAGTCCATTTATCCTTCCAGCCAGTAATTGATTCCTGCACAATATCTTCTGTCAATCACTTCCTAATCCACTTGTAATCGTTGTCAAATCATACAATTCTTTTCACCACCAAACAAATCATACTATCACATATCGTCGTCGGTTGGCAAATACATAAACACCCAAGGATGATGGCCCAGAGACTGAAGACCTATTAAAGAGGTCAGTAATAAACACCATTGGCATTAGTAACAATTGAGACGTTAAAATGGCAACATCCATCCAATAAAAGACCAATGCCCGTATCTTGGGCTTGGATCCTTGCCATCGTTTGGGTAGCCCGGGATCTCCCCAAAAACTTGAACACGATTCTCGTCGCCTTTTCAATGTCCCAAACAGCAAAAGAACAAAAAAAAAGTGAGCCCAGCATACAGTCGGGTTGAAAGAACCTCGCAAGGAAAATGGAAACAAGGACAAGGGATATCGCATATATACATCAACCTACAAAAATGACGACAGACATCATATACTATATTCTCGGAAGGGCAAAAATGAAGTTCCGTCAGTCCTTGACGGGGCAGTGTGGAGCGCGCCGGGCGAAAACCATTATCAAGATGATAGGGCCAAACTGTATCAAGTCGAGAAAACTAAATACTCATAAATGACCTATATATAATATTGTGAAGAATACGAAATAAGATGGCATGGCTAAAAATGGCAAAAGTGCGGAGCACAACGAGGGAGACGAACACCGAGCCTGAGCCTTGCATGCAGGGAGAAAGAAAAACAAACGGTGCGTGTTGTGAAGAGATGACGAAACGGCGTGGACGATGAATGAAAAAGATTGGATCACTTCGAGTAGTAGTAATAACCTAACCTACCTCAAGGTTTACTGTCCATTTAGAAACTAAAGGGTCCTCAGGGACTGAGCTGTTTTTTTTTTCCTGTGTGCATTACACTCCATGCATAGCTATGCTTCCTGGACAGAATTATTTTCTTAATGTGAGACTATACATATATATCTTTTTCGTGTCTGTCGTCAAGTCTCCTTCAATTTCCGTATATTTTTGTCATTCGAATCTATTGTTTGAGATGGTGCTAAGCTAGTACACAGGGTAACAGGGTGAAAAGGAAAAAAATACCAACTTATATTAATTTTCTTAACTAGAAACATGCAGACATATATTTTTATATGAAAAGCGGAGACCAAAAAGAAGTTCCTAAATTGAAAGATTATTATTAAATTGAAGTCTATAGTACAATTGACCGCAAATGCATTACATTTTATATAATGCAATCATGTACATATTTCCAGATAAACCCAAAAAAAGCTCATCAATTACATACAACTCACCTTGTGAAAAACATTTCTTCAGTAGGAGATGTCCTTTCGTCACCCGGAATCACCATCAACAATAGATTACTGGGGCATCTTCGTAAAAACGGTTTGTTGTTGTTCGTAATTATTACAGTTTTTCCCGTTCCATTAATTGTTTTCATTTCGTGTCTTCCATCGGGCGGAAGTCCAAGCGAACTACCCCGGTATTCTGTGTTAACATTAGCTCGACATCGTACAGTACATAATAGACTTCGGGGAAAAAACTACTGCATGGTCCATTGGAAGAAATTCGTGATAGTATGCTTTTCTCTGAAGAAACAGTTCTTTTAAAAGAAAAATACATACAGCATACCCCACCACCCAGAGGGCAATGTTGTTGTCTGAATGGTGAACACAATGGTCGCATTGGAGTTAATGATTTGTGTAGGATTTTGTCTAATGGTCCATAAAGAGATGAGTATAGAATGGTGTTTAGTATGTATTCTTTCTTTTTTGTCTGTTCAATCCTTGGAAGTTTTATCTCCTAGCAAGGATACATTGCTAATTGGAGGTAAATGATACATGTAAGGTTTTTTCGTCGATAATGATAAATGGGTTAGGTTAAGTTACGTGGAAGTGTTTCTTTTTAAATCTGTATTGGTGATTTAATAAATTAAAAGCCATTGCGCACTACCCACTTCATAAATTAAAATGGCAGTAGGTGCAAAGCAAAAATCGAAGTATGTATAAGCTTATTTATTGCAGTAAATATCCTTAGGAGTTACAATCTAAAACTACGATATTTTCGAAATTATTTTAAAATAACAGGCGCGACAATCCAGCATTGGACTAAGGCCGCAGGATGTGTTAGTGACATCCTATTTCCAAGATCTTATCTGCTTTTTGTTGAAGTAATGAGATCAGCATCACGCTCAGCAGTGTTATTTATCCCCATAAATGGGTACTCGTTTAACATCTGAGTGAGATCATAGTCCGTCACAAGCTCGTGAGTTCGAAAAACACCATGGAACACGGTGAGATTCGAACTCATGAGCCTGTGCACCGAAGGTGCGCGCACTAACCGCTAGACCAGCCAGACTACTATTTTAATAAACAAATAAAATGCTGATCACTAAAATCATACAAAATCCCAAAAAAGACATTTTATTTTTCAATTTTAATTAAATGCAAATGCTCCATACAATAATCATTTTCTTCAATTTTGCAGATTTCAGTATGTATTGAATTATAGAACACGAAGGATAAGTCCGAAAATTTATTTTCATTGATTTGATTTTTATTTTATAATAATCAAAGCAAAAAATGAAAAATGAAAAATTGCATGCAATCGTTATGTCGTCCTTTAGCCTTTATTTTTAATTTGTCCTTGTCTTCAGGTGTTTTTCTTGATGAATGGAAAGTTTCATACATAACGCCTATTCACAAAAAGGGTCCGAAGCATCTTATTGAAAACTATAGACCCATAGCTAAATTATCTGCAATACCGAAGTTGTTTGAAATGCTTATTAAAAATAAAATAGATGTTTTAATTAGCCGTTTGATATCGCCATGTCAACATGGATTCCTGAAAGGAAAATCAACTTCAACAAATTTGGTATCATTTACTAAATTTGTTGCTGATGGTATTGAGCAGGGAATGCAGGTTGATGTGGTATATACCGATTTTTCGAAGGCTTTTGATAGAGTAGATCATAATATCTTACTTACGAAACTAGAAAATTTAGGAATACAGTCAATTTTTCTAAGCTGGGTGAGATCCTATCTAACGGATAGGACTCAGTTGGTGAGGTTAAATGGCTGTACATCTCGCTCTGTTATAAAATGTTCGTCAGGGGTTCCGCAAGGAAGCCATTTAGGACCACTTTTCTTTTTAGTTTTCGTAAACGATATCATCCAAAATTTTAAATTCGTACGTGTATGGCAGTATGCCGATGATATGAAAATCGCTATGAAAATACGCAACATTGATGACTGCCTCAAGTTGCAATCCGATTTAGAAAAGCTGCAATTTTGGTGCCGCGATAATAATTTAAATTTAAATGTTAGTAAATGTAAAGTACTTAGCATATATAAATTGAAAACTCCGATCTTCCTTGAGTACTACTTAACAGGTAGTGTTCTTGAAAGGGTTGCCGAAATATCAGATCTTGGTGTAATTTTCGACCATGAGCTTTCATTTCGACAACACATTGATTACATTATTTCAAAAGTGAATAGTATGTTAGGATTTGTTAAACGTAACGCGCGCGAATTCAATGATCCCTTTACTTTAAAAATATTGTATACAGCTTTCGTTCGTTCGCACCTGGAGTATTGTTCTATTGTGTGGAATCCGTTCTATAAGGTGCATATCGAGCGTATAGAAAGAATTCAACACAATTTTACACGGTTTGCCATTTATCAAATTGGCTGGCGTTTCAAGCCAGATTATAAAACTCGCTGTTCCTTATTGGGTTCGCAAGCCTTAGATTATAGAAGAACATTTTTAAACGCTATGTTTATAAGAGACCTGTTTTGCTCTCATATTGTTTGTGAAGATATATTAAATAACTTTCAAGTCAGAAATATTCCTCACAATTTACGGCGGAACAACCTTCTTGTTCAGCCTTATCATAGAGTAAATTATGGGCTGAATGAACCAATTACAAGGTCAATTATTCTTTATAATAGTTTGAAGGACCTAGTTAATTTTAATTGTATTAATAAATTAATGTTTAAAAGAAGTTATTTTGATAAATTTCCTTATTAATATATTTTGTTTTCAGTTTGGTTTTTACGATCTGCTAGAGTTTACACTCGATTGATTGATTAGTCACTTACGTACGCATTGTAAGTAAAGTGATGCCGAGAAGCCAAGTCCCGGGACAAAAGTTTCTGTAAGGCAAAAAAAAAAAAAAAAGATACATCTTTTGTAGACAAAAAATATATTAAAACAGTGTAATTATTTTAGTTGTCTTATCATCTAATTTCAATCAACCCGCTTATCATTCACTCACTTCAACTTATCAGCACGACCGTAGAAATCCTCCATTTTACTTTATAAATTTTTTCCGTCTGTATAGTAGTTAATCAATCGTTTGTACTACGAGTAGGTTTCTGTCTTGGGACGCCAATTGTTAATTTTAGTTTATTTGAGCAACATTTTAATTAAATGTTCACTTAAGATTCAAAATAATATGGATCGGCTTGTAGAAATTATACCCAGTGACCTAATTAATCTCCGTCAAATGTATGAGAAAGTGTATCCTAAACATGAAATTGGTTTCTATGTGTTAACAAACTATGTGAATTGGTTTACGAAGGATGTCAACATACCGAATTTTCATGGTTATTGCTTAAACGGTGATTGGAGTGATGGAACATTTGTCATATTGGTTGGTTGAGGTTTAATTTTTTATCGAATATTTAATCATTAGAGAGTTTAAGAAACACATACAAACGTACGCGTACCGTACACAAAACATTTACAGCAATATTTTAAACTGACAATCACCACACGACTTAGCAATTTCAAATGTTTGACGTTCGTGAAATATGTACACCTACGACAGCTTGCAACATGGCAGTACACTGTTTTGTGTACGATACGCAATCGAAATTTCCTTTAAAATTTAAAAGAAGTAGACGATTTTGTACAACAAAGATCCATCAAATGGTTGCGCGTCCAAAAACTGGCATCACGTACAGCCATTTGGTTGCTACTTAGCATCTACACTAGCAACCGCAAATGGAGACAGAAAATCACATAACCAAAATTTTATTATGGTGATTTTTTTAAATTAAATTATAAAAATCAGACTCTGCGCGTTTGAATTATTACACGGCCATTCAATAATTATTCAATTTCACACAAAAGAACGAACAAAAGTTGCAAATTGTCACTTTGAATTTGACAAACGGTTGTCAAAGTGGCTGGTTGAGTTGCCATATTGAATATCAAAACTGGACGCACACCCAAATGGCGATCAGTTTGGATGCAATGACAACATCAATTTGGTTGCACGTGACACCATTTGGCGATCAATCTAGATTGACCTTAAAAGATTTCTGACTTTGTACATATATCCACATGTATTTTCACAGAACAATACCCTGCTATGTGGATATACACTAAACGAAGATCAATCTCGACTTAAAATTGCAATGCATCTCTTAAGACTTGATCCAAAAAGCCACTATCGATATTTGTACGATGGACGCTTGCGTCCCATTGTTTGGAGTTTTATAAACGAAAAAGGACTATCCACAGGCAATGAGTGGGATTTTAACTGTTACATCTTATCGCCCGAAGTTGGATCGAAACTCATCGTACCAGAGTAATATCGATAAATTATGTAGGTACTCATATCATCACCATACTGAAACGAGCTCTTACAGGTTACCAAAAGGATTTGTTACTAGAACTATTCCTATTGAAGCGATCCCGGCTATAATGGAACAATGGTCATTTCACTATCGTAATTGCGAGGATCGATTGAAAATGTGTGTGAAATATAATCCAAGTTTGGCGGTTTATGCCGAAAATGGAGATCTGGCAGGATGGGCTCTGAGGTATGATGCATATTTTGTAAAGTATCAATAAAGTATACGCATTTTTCTTTTTTTTTTCGAAAAAAGGTACGAATATGGTGCAATGGCAATGTTGCATGTCAATGAAACATATCGCAAAAAAGGACTTGGACGATATATAGCAGCCGCATTGTCAAAAACAATAGCCGAATTGGGTGAATATCCCTATGGAACCGTTGCTCAGCAAAATGATGCATCGCATCGCCTTTTCAAGTCACTCGGATATAAGGCAAATGGAATTATGTATTTTTTGGAAATTTTGCCATCAGAAAGTATATAAAATTATAGTCAAGCTCTAGTTTAAAAACAGAGAGATAAAAAATTGCGTTAAATAATAAATTAAACATACAAAGACATTTCAACATCAAACACAACATGATCAAAAGAACAGAATTTGAAAGTGAATACTGCTGCTATTGCTGCACTCTAAAGGGCGAACCCCATAGCTTACGTTACCTCAGATTACATTTCGTTTCGAATAAATGCACAGGGTGCTTCCGTGCCGAAAACTTGTCAAAGTTGGTCCAATGGGGTTTATATGAAACTGCACGCAGATGGAACGGAAGCAAAATTGCACTAGTGCTACTCTTCAGAACGTAACGTAACGAAAGCATTCTCTTTCTTACTTAAAGGCCCAATCGCCCAATGATTCCGTTCCGTTCAGCTATCAAAGTAGACCTTGCGGACTGGGCATGTAATCGCACACAATGGTCGGAACGGATCGGAAGAGTTGACTAAAATTAAACTTTTACAGACCACATAACCTCACTTTATGGTAACTGACAGTTCAGAAGCATAACAAACGGATATGGATATGGATGACGAGCAGTTCATTGAAGCCGTACATTAAGTGCACTATAAGTATAAATGAAAAAACAATTCTAACATTTCAAGAAACTCCGACATTTTAAAATTAGAAAACTGCTATACGTAATCGTCACGTATGACAACTGCCAGAACGGAACGGAGCATATATGTATAAAATATTAGGGCAAACCACATATTTTGACAAAACGGAACGGATTGGATAGTAACGGAACGGAACGGAATCATTGCGATTGGGCCTGAAGGCCGCACATACACGGTCATCTATGAATTCGAGTCCATGGAATTGAAATTGAAGTGGAGTTCTGTCGATCGTGTGGATTTTGAATTTTTATGTGTTTTTTTTTTTTAAGTCTTCAGGAATATATGTATGTATATTTGAAAATCTAGAGTAAAAAATAATTTTCGGTTTCTTGTTTTGTTCAATAACAATCGTGAAATTTATTCTCTTCAATAATTTCATAAAAAGCATGTCAAATTACAATTACCTCGCCACTTTTTTATTATAGTAATAAATTCTAATTTCAGTTTTATGCCGAAAGTGGTGCAGTAATTATTGTTTTACGAGTAGGTAATGCAACCGTGCATGCAATGTTCTTTAAACGAACAGGCATCCAGTAACTTTCAAGAATATTATAAGCGAGAAGCTCTAAATAACTTTCTGATTTTTGTTAGTAGGTAAACTTTTATTGTAAGTAATATTTCTACGTTACTCATATTTAAGAATGTAAATCTCCTGATGCTTTGGCTTGGGTACATACAAAAAAATAACACAACACTTAATAGAGCGCCACCAATAAAAAACAATTCAACAAACATTCTTAACATTTAATAACATGATTGAAGTTAATCATGACAAAGATACAAGAACCTCCGGCTAGACAAGACAAGCAAGTTTACATGAAAGAATCTCTTCCCATTTTTTTTTTCTTTTCATTGTTTTCACCTGCCTGACAAATGCTTTCCGACACGCAATCCATATGTATTTGACGAGGTTACTAACCAAATATTCAATAATTCAGTATATTTTACGATTATCGGCGTGTTATATTTTGATTAGTATCGTCAGCGTCGCAGTTAGAATAAAGAAATATATTCTTATTATGGGATTGAATGTATTACTCGTATAGGCAGTGGCTTTCATACAAGAAGTTCCTCATGCTTTGAGAACTAGAACTCCATTGCCAGTGAATAGACTATGAGTAAAGTCTTATCTTCTCGTGCTGGTATATGTATTCCGTGCAGATAGTCATACATTTTTGCTTGTGAAGACGCCTTATATCGATAAATAGATGTGAAAGTAATTTTATTATGTCGATCACGTATTAGCAAACGTACAAATATACGACATGTGAAATAAAATGTTT
Source organism: Microchrysa polita (assembly GCA_949715475.1). Classification (NCBI taxonomy): domain Eukaryota; kingdom Metazoa; phylum Arthropoda; class Insecta; order Diptera; family Stratiomyidae; genus Microchrysa; species Microchrysa polita. The sequence continues at coordinate 5,016,188 of OX454418.1, read as the reverse complement.
ACAAGAGGTAAATGGTAACAAACGTAAAATATACTCTCATCGTATTTTGAACATATCTCCGACAGCACAAGTATGAGTACATCTTAGAACCGGATAGAAATAGAAGACAAAATAACCAACAAAAAAAAAATGTGGATTCAAGACGCCGAAGAACGTGGAAAAAAGTCTTTGAATTGGTATAGAGCGCAGGTGATTGTGATGACGTGCAAATAATGTTTTTCGGCTATAACAAGATAATAGAGTGTCACATAAATGATACCAAATGAAATGAGGCCAAACCGACAAACGGTATTTCGATCAAGGTTATTGTCTTGTCCCCTGTTTTCAATCGAGATTGTGACACAAATTGTTTCAATTTTGCAATAGAAGTACCTACTCGTATTTTAAAAGTTATCACAATAAGGAGTGCACATGCACACCATAACACATATTCATATTAAGAAAGTACACTTGCATATATGTATAGGGTGTTTTTTTAGACTTGTGGTTTTCAATCTGGCATAACTTTTTTCGGAGTTGGTTTTTTGACAGCTGTCACTTGATTTATGCTCAGTTTAGTTTGCAATTTCATAATAAATAGAATTACTCCGGAACAACGTTTGCGAATCGTGCCCAAAACGAGATGACCACCGATCCCCATTTTCCCAAGAAAATGTTGTTTAGCGATGAAGCTCACTTTTGGTCTAATGGGTATGTTAATAAACAAAATTGTCGCGTTTGGAGTGATGATAATCCACAAGCCATTGTTGAGACGCCGTTACATTCTCAAAAAGTCACTGTTTGGTGTGCTCTATGGGCAGAGGGAATCATTGGTCCATATTTCTTCAAAAATTAAGCCGGCCATAATGTTACAGTCAATGGGGAACGCTATAGAGCCATGGTTAATGACTTTTTCGTGCCTGATTTGGAGGATGTTGATGTGGATGACGTTTGGTTCCAACAAAACCGCGCTGCATGCCATACAGCCAATGAAACAATAAATTTATGTATTGAAGGAAACTTTTGTTGAGCGCATTATCTCGCGTCGTGGGCCTTTGGCATGCTCTCCAAGATCGTGCGATCTAACACCGCGTGACAATTTTTTATGATTTTATGTGAAGTCGCTTTTCTACGCAGATAAGCCCGAAACGATTGATGCCTTGGAAGAGAATATTCGGCGCGTTATTGCTGACATACGGCCCTAATTGCTGCAAAAAGTGGTCGGAAATTGGGCCTCTCGGCTGGAATTTATTCGAGCCAGCCGCGGTGGCAACTTGCCCGAAATCATTTTAAAAACATAATTGCAAACCCTTATCTATATAATAAAGCTAAATTCTTGGTCATATCATTAAATTATATGCGTTTTATTTCTTCTTTAAAACCACATGGCAGGTGGGTCAGCTGGCAGTTCTTTTATATGGAGTTCGTTTTCCAAAACTACACGAATTGGCTCAAAAAACGTACTTTATGTTGATATTTCCATCGGACTATAGTCAATACCGTATAAGAACACACACAAGTTGCCCAACTTCTGTTTAGACGTGCCAACTTGTTTCCTTGCTCTTTCAACTTCAAATTTGTTTGGTAACCTCTGTTTACACGTACGATAAGTCTGTCAACTTCTTGGAATGCTCAAAAGTTGGAAGACAAGTTTAAAATGCAACGGCCCTTTAGGGAACCGGGGAATTTCATTTAAAAATGTATTGCTTGGGCAAGTTGTGATTAGAGAAAAATACTTACCTTTACTAGTACTGTTTTTTTAATGCTGCCATTTTGTTTAACATTTTAAATTTTTATAATTTTTTAATGCGCTAATTGTATATTACACTGTCGTACAAAAATTAATTCATCGAATTCAAAGTCAAAAATGTACATACATATTTCAATCTGCTGATCGCGGCAGAATTCCAACACAATACATAAGTCCATTTTGCTTATATCCTATTGATTCGAAAAGACGAGATGACACTTCATTTTGTTGACTTATGGTTCCGCTAGTATGCTCACCAGCATCCGCTATCATTTTAGATAAGGCCGTAGCAATATAACGTCCGAGTCCAAGCTTTCGGAATGGCACGTTTATATGTAACATTGCCACTGCACCAAACTCATACCTGAAAATTAAAATTCAATTAACTTTTAAATCAATTATAAAAATAATTCTGTTCGTACCTTAGTGCCCATCCGGCCATCTCTCCACTTTCTGAATAAACAGCCAAATTCTGGTTGTATTTAAGCATATCCCTCAACCGCTCCTCGGATCCTGGATAATGGAAAGGCCAAGCTTCGTTAATGTCTAAAACAACTTCCTCGGGAATTTTTCCAATCACAAAACCTTTTGGTAATCTTTAGAAGAAAAAAATAGTTTAGTTACTATACTATCCAATCGTTCTATTCACATAAGCCTCCTTACTCGGGAACAATAAGTTTTGATCCAACATCGGGTGTAAGCACGTAGAAGCGAAAGTCCCACTCTTTGCCTGTTGGTAAAGCTTTGTCTTGCAGAAAACTCCAAACCATGGGACGTATCGACGGTTCGAAGTAATAGCCGTAATGACGTTTAGGATCCAGTTGCAGAAGATCCAGAGCTGCCCTCAAGCAGCTTGGGTCATCATTTAGCGTGTACGCTGATATTAATGTCAAGTGCTACACATACATATGTATATTCAAAAAATTCAAAATTAAAAAAAAAACTCTTTCAAACGACTCAACACTTACCAAAATGATAAAAGTTCCATCACTCCAATCACCATTTAAACTATACGCATGAAATCCAGGAAGGTCGGGGTTTTTCGACAACCAATTCGTATAGTTTGTTAGAGCATAAAAACCAATTTCATGATTAGGCCACACCTTTTTGTACATATCACGCAGAATAATTAACTCGTTTAAATGAATCTCCACAAGCCGATTCATAATAATAATTTTATATTTAAATGTAATTAATTGATTTTACATGAAAATATGTAACTTTGAGATGAAAAAAAGGAAATACTGTTTGAGTGTGTATGAATCAGATAGGTAAACTACTGAAAGATCTTCAATATTCACGCAAATTATAATTTAACCGCTGTATAGACACAAAGTATGATAATCGCACAAATCTAACTGTTGATAAGACAAAATGCAATTTAATTCGCAGACGATATTGTCTGGGGGAAGCACACACTTATGTATATCTTCCAGATTTAGATTTATCTATGATTTTACGTCACTCTTGATTAAAATAGTTGTTTAGATAAGAGAAGAGATAAAATTATACTAATGAAACGTCATATGATGTAACATTAACTACTTCTTAAAAATAACAAAACTTCAAACATATTAGTGATCATTGAATAAAGTGAAATTTCTTCCACGATCGCTAATTGTAATTGCTAATGGCAATAAATATATAGTATTTCCAGATTAAAATCATTACTTTTGAAAAAAAAAGTAAAATCCTGGATGAAACGGTCTAATATACATTTGAGAATTATAATTTATAATTCCGAGTTTATTTGTATGTGAAGAATAATAAAACCCTAGCTTTTTCTTTTTTACACCTAACGATATCTATTTTTTATTAAAAAATTTCTAAATTACTTCTAAAGTGTAGGGACTAACTCTGACTATATCCTCAAAATAATGTATTTGTGTCAAAACAAGTTATTTTTAATCTATACACATCAGTGCACAAGTCCAATCATCATTGCCCTCTGCAAAGGATTCGAGGACCTCAACATAACCAGCATCATCAACTTTTATATTTTACTTAATTTGTTTTTCGTTTTTTGTTTCTTGCAACTATGGCAAAATTTTTCTCGAATTCCTTTGTATATGTATTGTCCAATTTTTCACTCAGAACACACAAAAAAAGAAAACGAGCAAGCAATGATGACGCTACCAGCACCTAAAACACTTGCTTATTCAGAGTTTTTAAATTTATTTTTCTTTTCAGTTTCTGCATTTTACATTCGTCGTTTTTTGTAAGAGATACATGTCCCCCATCTTCGTCCTGGTCCAGGACAAGCCAGTGCGTTTCTATATCGACTTTTGCCAGCAAGCACTATGGTATACTCGTATATCTATTTCGAAAGTGTGCGCAAGGGAACGAGTTGAAACGTCCTTCGTGTGTCCATTCTTAAACCCTTTCTGTGTACTTTTTTAAGTAGACCCAACGGCAAAAAGAATTTAAGGACATTGAAAGTTCTTTTTCACCCCCGAAGGGGTGGCATTTGGTCAGAGTCATAGCGAAGGCCACTATGGTATCGCCAGGACACACGCACACACTGATGCTTTCAATTGAGCGAGGGTGCTGATGATGAAAGTGACTGAGCTAACGACACCCGGATGTAGGGTAGATGTGGAGTTTTTGAGACAATTTGATTTTGATAATAATCAATATTAAGCGAGATAATGGCAATTTTGTGATTTCAAATGAAAATTTCCGAAAATGGGTTTTGAAAGGTTTTTGCTGAAAGAACCAGAGTCCTAGCTATCACCGTTCAAAAGATACAGCCCTCCAAACATTACCCAACAGGTACCCAGTTTGATGCCTCTACGATCAATATTAAGCGAGATAATGGCAATTTTGTGATTTAAAATGAAAATTTCCGAAAATGGGTTTTGAAAAAGTCGATGTAGAGCGCATTGAGAGCTACGTTTTGCTGAAAGAACCAGAATCCTAGCTATCACCGTTCAAAAAATACAGCCCTCCAAACATGACCCAACAGGTACCCAGTTTGATGCCTCTACGATCAATATTAAGCGAGATAATGGCAATTTGGTGATTTCAAATGAAAATTTCCGAAAATGGGTTTTGAAAAAGTCGATGTAGAGCGCATTGAGAGCTACGTTTTGCTGAAAGAACCCGAGTCCTAGCTATCACCGTTCAAAAGATACAGCCCTCCAAACATGACCCAACAGGTACCCAGTTTGATGCCTCTACGATCAATATTAAGCGAGATAATGGCAATTTTGTGATTTCAAATGAAAATTTCCGAAAATGGGTTTTGAAAAAGTCGATGTAGAGCGCATTGAGAGCTACGTTTTGCTGAAAGAACCAGAATCCTAGCTATCACCGTTCAAAAAATACAGCCCTCCAAACATGACCCAACAGGTACCCAGTTTGATGCCTCTACGATCAATATTAAGCGAGATAATGGCAATTTGGTGATTTCAAATGAAAATTTCCGAAAATGGGTTTTGAAAAAGTCGATGTAGAGCGCATTGAGAGCTACGTTTTGCTGAAAGAACCAGAGTCCTAGCTATCATCGTTCAAAAGATACAGCCCTCCAAACATGACCCAACAGGTACCAAGTTTGATGCCTCTACGATCAATATTAAGCGAGATAATGGCAATTTTGTGATTTCAAATGAAAATTTCCGAAAATGGGTTTTGAAAAAGTCGATGTAGAGCGCATTGAGAGCTACGTTTTGCTGAAAGAACCAGAGTCCTAGCTATCACCGTTTAAAAGATACAGCCCTCCAAACATGACCCAACAGGTACCAAGTTTGATGCCTCTACGATCAATATTAAGCGAGATAATGGCAATTTTGTGATTTCAAATAAAAATTTCCGAAAATGGGTTTTGAAAAAGTCGATGTAGAGCGCATTGAGAGCTACGTTTTGCTGAAAGAACCAGTGTCCTAGTTATCATCTTTCAAAAGATACAGCCCTCCAAACATGACCCAACAGGTACCAAGTTTAATGCCTCTACGATCAATATTAAGCGAGATAATGGCAATTTTGTGATTTCAAATGAAAATTTCCGAAAATGGGTTTTGAAAAAGTCGATGTAGAGCGCATTGAGAGCTACGTTTTGCTGAAAGAACCAGAGTCCTAGCTATCACCGTTCAAAAGATACAGCCCTCCAAACATGACCCAACAGGTACCCAGTTTGATGCCTCTACGATCAATATTAAGCGAGATAATGGCAATTTTGTGATTTCAAATGAAAATTTCCGAAAATAGGTTTTGAAAAAGTCGATGTAGAGCGCATTGAGAGCTACGTTTTGCTGAAAGAACCAGTGTCCTAGTTATCATCTTTCAAAAGATACAGCCCTCCAAACATGACCCAACAGGTACCAAGTTTAATGCCTCTACGATCAATATTAAGCGAGATAATGGCAATTTTGTGATTTCAAATGAAAATTTCCGAAAATGGGTTTTGAAAAAGTCGATGTAGAGCGCATTGAGAGCTACGTTTTGCTGAAAGAACCAGAGTCCTAGCTATCACCGTTCAAAAGATACAGCCCTCCAAACATGACCCAACAGGTACCCAGTTTGATGCCTCTACGATCAATATTAAGCGAGATAATGGCAATTTTGTGATTTCAAATGAAAATTTCCGAAAATGGGTTTTGAAAAAGTCGACGTAGAACGCATTGAGAGCTACGTTTTGCTGAAAGAACCAGAGTCCTAGCTATCACCGTTCAAAAGATACAGCCCTCCAAACATGACCCAACAGGTACCCAGTTTGATGCCTCTACAATCAATATTAAGCGAGATAATGGCAGTTTTGTGATTTCAAATGAAAATTTCCGAAAATAGGTTTTGAAAAAGTCGATGTAGAGCGCATTGAGAGCTACGTTTTGCTGAAAGAACCAGTGTCCTAGTTATCATCTTTCAAAAGATACAGCCCTCCAAACATGACCCAACAGGTACCAAGTTTAATGCCTCTACGATCAATATTAAGCGAGATAATGGCAATTTTGTGATTTCAAATGAAAATTTCCGAAAATGGGTTTTGAAAAAGTCGATGTAGAGCGCATTGAGAGCTACGTTTTGCTGAAAGAACCAGAGTCCTAGCTATCACCGTTCAAAAGATACAGCCCTCCAAACATGACCCAACAGGTACCCAGTTTGATGCCTCTACGATCAATATTAAGCGAGATAATGGCAATTTTGTGATTTCAAATGAAAATTTCCGAAAATAGGTTTTGAAAAAGTCGATGTAGAGCGCATTGAGAGCTACGTTTTGCTGAAAGAACCAGTGTCCTAGTTATCATCTTTCAAAAGATACAGCCCTCCAAACATGACCCAACAGGTACCAAGTTTAATGCCTCTACGATCAATATTAAGCGAGATAATGGCAATTTTGTGATTTCAAATGAAAATTTCCGAAAATAGGTTTTGAAAAAGTCGATGTAGAGCGCATTGAGAGCTACGTTTTGCTGAAAGAACCAGTGTCCTAGTTATCATCTTTCAAAAGATACAGCCCTCCAAACATGACCCAACAGGTACCAAGTTTAATGCCTCTACGATCAATATTAAGCGAGATAATGGCAATTTTGTGATTTCAAATGAAAATTTCCGAAAATGGGTTTTGAAAAAGTCGATGTAGAGCGCATTGAGAGCTACGTTTTGCTGAAAGAACCAGAGTCCTAGCTATCACCGTTCAAAAGATACAGCCCTCCAAACATGACCCAACAGGTACCCAGTTTGATGCCTCTACGATCAATATTAAGCGAGATAATGGCAATTTTGTGATTTCAAATGAAAATTTCCGAAAATGGGTTTTGAAAAAGTCGATGTAGAACGCATTGAGAGCTACGTTTTGCTGAAAGAACCAGAGTCCTAGCTATCACCGTTCTAAAGATACAGCCCTCCAAACATGACCCAACAGGTACCCAGTTTGATGCCTCTACGATCAATATTAAGCGAGATAATGGCAATTTTGTGATTTCAAATGAAAATTTCCGAAAATAGGTTTTGAAAAAGTCAATGTAGAGCGCATTGAGAGCTACGTTTTGCTGAAAGAACCAGTGTCCTAGTTATCATCTTTCAAAAGATACAGCCCTCCAAACATGACCCAACAGGTACCAAGTTTAATGCCTCTACGATCAATATTAAGCGAGATAATGGCAATTTTGTGATTTCAAATGAAAATTTCCGAAAATGGGTTTTGAAAAAGTCGATGTAGAACGCATTGAGAGCTACGTTTTGCTGAAAGAACCAGAGTCCTAGCTATCACCGTTCAAAAGATACAGCCCTCCAAACATGACCCAACAGGTACCCAGTTTGATGCCTCTACGATCAATATTAAGCGAGATAATGGCAATTTTGTGATTTCAAATGAAAATTTCCGAAAATAGGTTTTGAAAAAGTCGATGTAGAGCGCATTGAGAGCTACGTTTTGCTGAAAGAACCAGTGTCCTAGTTATCATCTTTCAAAAGATACAGCCCTCCAAACATGACCCAACAGGTACCAAGTTTAATGCCTCTACGATCAATATTAAGCGAGATAATGGCAATTTTGTGATTTCAAATGAAAATTTCCGAAAATGGGTTTTGAAAAAGTCGATGTAGAGCGCATTGAGAGCTACGTTTTGCTGAAAGAACCAGAGTCCTAGCTATCACCGTTCAAAAGATACAGCCCTCCAAACATGACCCAACAGGTACCCAGTTTGATGCCTCTACGATCAATATTAAGCGAGATAATGGCAATTTTGTGATTTCAAATGAAAATTTCCGAAAATGGGTTTTGAAAAAGTCGATGTAGAACGCATTGAGAGCTACGTTTTGCTGAAAGAACCAGAGTCCTAGCTATCACCGTTCAAAAGATACAGCCCTCCAAACATGACCCAACAGGTACCCAGTTTGATGCCTCTACGATCAATATTAAGCGAGATAATGGCAATTTTGTGATTTCAAATGAAAATTTCCGAAAATAGGTTTTGAAAAAGTCGATGTAGAGCGCATTGAGAGCTACGTTTTGCTGAAAGAACCAGAGTCCTAGCTATCACCGTTCAAAAGATACAGCCCTCCAAACATGACCCAACAGGTACCCAGTTTGATGCCTCTACGATCAATATTAAGCGAGATAATGGCAATTTTGTGATTTCAAATGAAAATTTCCGAAAATAGGTTTTGAAAAAGTCGATGTAGAGCGCATTGAGAGCTACGTTTTGCTGAAAGAACCAGTGTCCTAGTTATCATCTTTCAAAAGATACAGCCCTCCAAACATGACCCAACAGGTACCAAGTTTAATGCCTCTACGATCAATATTAAGCGAGATAATGGCAATTTTGTGATTTCAAATGAAAATTTCCGAAAATAGGTTTTGAAAAAGTCGATGTAGAGCGCATTGAGAGCTACGTTTTGCTGAAAGAACCAGTGTCCTAGTTATCATCTTTCAAAAGATACAGCCCTCCAAACATGACCCAACAGGTACCAAGTTTAATGCCTCTACGATCAATATTAAGCGAGATAATGGCAATTTTGTGATTTCAAATGAAAATTTCCGAAAATGGGTTTTGAAAAAGTCGATGTAGAGCGCATTGAGAGCTACGTTTTGCTGAAAGAACCAGAGTCCTAGCTATCACCGTTCAAAAGATACAGCCCTCCAAACATGACCCAACAGGTACCCAGTTTGATGCCTCTACGATCAATATTAAGCGAGATAATGGCAATTTTGTGATTTCAAATGAAAATTTCCGAAAATGGGTTTTGAAAAAGTCGATGTAGAACGCATTGAGAGCTACGTTTTGCTGAAAGAACCAGAGTCCTAGCTATCACCGTTCAAAAGATACAGCCCTCCAAACATGACCCAACAGGTACCCAGTTTGATGTCTCTACGATCAATATTAAGCGAGATAATGGCAATTTTGTGATTTCAAATGAAAATTTCCGAAAATAGGTTTTGAAAAAGTCGATGTAGAGCGCATTGAGAGCTACGTTTTGCTGAAAGAACCAGTGTCCTAGTTATCATCTTTCAAAAGATACAGCCCTCCAAACATGACCCAACAGGTACCAAGTTTAATGCCTCTACGATCAATATTAAGCGAGATAATGGCAATTTTGTGATTTCAAATGAAAATTTCCGAAAATGGGTTTTGAAAAAGTCGATGTAGAGCGCATTGAGAGCTACGTTTTGCTGAAAGAACCAGAGTCCTAGCTATCACCGTTCAAAAGATACAGCCCTCCAAACATGACCCAACAGGTACCCAGTTTGATGCCTCTACGATCAATATTAAGCGAGATAATGGCAATTTTGTGATTTCAAATGAAAATTTCCGAAAATAGGTTTTGAAAAAGTCGATGTAGAGCGCATTGAGAGCTACGTTTTGCTGAAAGAACCAGTGTCCTAGTTATCATCTTTCAAAAGATACAGCCCTCCAAACATGACCCAACAGGTACCAAGTTTAATGCCTCTAGGATCAATATTAAGCGAGATAATGGCAATTTTGTGATTTCAAATGAAAATTTCCGAAAATGGGTTTTGAAAAAGTCGATGTAGAGCGCATTGAGAGCTACGTTTTGCTGAAAGAACCAGAGTCCTAGCTATCACCGTTCAAAAGATACAGCCCTCCAAACATGACCCAACAGGTACCCAGTTTGATGCCTCTACGATCAATATTAAGCGAGATAATGGCAATTTTGTGATTTCAAATGAAAATTTCCGAAAATAGGTTTTGAAAAAGTCGATGTAGAGCGCATTGAGAGCTACGTTTTGCTGAAAGAACCAGTGTCCTAGTTATCATCTTTCAAAAGATACAGCCCTCCAAACATGACCCAACAGGTACCAAGTTTAATGCCTCTACGATCAATATTAAGCGAGATAATGGCAATTTTGTGATTTCAAATGAAAATTTCCGAAAATGGGTTTTGAAAAAGTCGATGTAGAGCGCATTGAGAGCTACGTTTTGCTGAAAGAACCAGAGTCCTAGCTATCACCGTTCAAAAGATACAGCCCTCCAAACATGACCCAACAGGTACCCAGTTTGATGCCTCTACGATCAATATTAAGCGAGATAATGGCAATTTTGTGATTTCAAATGAAAATTTCCGAAAATAGGTTTTGAAAAAGTCGATGTAGAGCGCATTGAGAGCTACGTTTTGCTGAAAGAACCAGTGTCCTAGTTATCATCTTTCAAAAGATACAGCCCTCCAAACATGACCCAACAGGTACCAAGTTTAATGCCTCTAGGATCAATATTAAGCGAGATAATGGCAATTTTGTGATTTCAAATGAAAATTTCCGAAAATGGGTTTTGAAAAAGTCGATGTAGAGCGCATTGAGAGCTACGTTTTGCTGAAAGAACCAGAGTCCTAGCTATCACCGTTCAAAAGATACAGCCCTCCAAACATGACCCAACAGGTACCCAGTTTGATGCCTCTACGATCAATATTAAGCGAGATAATGGCAATTTTGTGATTTCAAATGAAAATTTCCGAAAATGGGTTTTGAAAAAGTCGATGTAGAACGCATTGAGAGCTACGTTTTGCTGAAAGAACCAGAGTCCTAGCTAACACCGTTCAAAAGATACAGCCCTCCAAACATGACCCAACAGGTACCCAGTTTGATGCCTCTACGATCAATATTAAGCGACAATTTTGTGATTTCAAATGAAAATTTCCGAAAATAGGTTTTGAAAAAGTCGATGTAGAGCGCATTGAGAGCTACGTTTTGCTGAAAGAACCAGTGTCCTAGTTATCATCTTTCAAAAGATACAGCCCTCCAAACATGACCCAACAGGTACCAAGTTTAATGCCTCTACGATCAATATTAAGCGAGATAATGGCAATTTTGTGATTTCAAATGAAAATTTCCGAAAATGGGTTTTGAAAAAGTCGATGTAGAGCGCATTGAGAGCTACGTTTTGCTAAAAGAACCAGAGTCCTAGCTATCACCGTTCAAAAGATACAGCCCTCCAAACATGACCCAACAGGTACCCAGTTTGATGCCTCTACGATCAATATTAAGCGAGATAATGGCAATTTTGTGATTTCAAATGAAAATTTCCGAAAATGGGTTTTGAAAAAGTCGATATAGAACGCATTGAGAGCTACGTTTTGCTGAAAGAACCAGAGTCCTAGCTATCACCGTTCAAAAGATACAGCCCTCCAAACATGACCCAACAGGTACCCAGTTTGATGCCTCTACGATCAATATTAAGCGAGATAATGGCAATTTTGTGATTTCAAATGAAAATTTCCGAAAATAGGTTTTGAAAAAGTCGATGTAGAGCGCATTGAGAGCTACGTTTTGCTGAAAGAACCAGTGTCCTAGTTATCATCTTTCAAAAGATACAGCCCTCCAAACATGACCCAACAGGTACCAAGTTTAATGCCTCTACGATCAATATTAAGCGAGATAATGGCAATTTTGTGATTTCAAATGAAAATTTCCGAAAATGGGTTTTGAAAAAGTCGATGTAGAGCGCATTGAGAGCTACGTTTTGCTGAAAGAACCAGAGTCCTAGCTACCACCGTTCAAAAGATACAGCCCTCCAAACATGACCCAACAGGTACCCAGTTTGATGCCTCTACGATCAATATTAAGCGAGATAATGGCAATTTTGTGATTTCAAATGAAAATTTCCGAAAATGGGTTTTGAAAAAGTCGATGTAGAGCGCATTGAGAGCTACGTTTTGCTGAAAGAACCAGAGTCCTAGCTATCACCGTTCCAAAGATACAGCCCTCCAAACATGACCCAACAGGTACCCAGTTTGATGCCTCTACGATCAATATTAAGCGAGATACTGGGAATGTTGTGATTTCAAATGAAAATTTCCGAAAATGGGTTTTGAAAAAGTCGATGTAGAGCGCATTGAGAGCTACGTTTTGCTGAAAGAACCAGAGTCCTAGCTATCACCGTTCAAAAGATACAGCCCTCCAAACGTGACCCAACAGGTACCCAGTTTGATGCCTCTACGATCAATATTAAGCGAGATAATGGCAATTTTGTGATTTCAAATGAAAATTTCCGAAAATGGGTTTTGAAAAAGTCGATGTAGAGCGCATTGAGAGCTACGTTTTGCTGAAAGAACCAGAGTCCTAGCTATCACCGTTCAAAAGATACAGCCCTCCAAACATGACCCAACAGGTACCCAGTTTGATGCCTCTACGATCAATATTAAGCGAGATAATGGCAATTTTGTGATTTCAAATGAAAATTTCCGAAAATGGGTTTTGAAAAAGTCGATGTAGAGCGCATTGAGAGCTACGTTTTGCTGAAAGAACCAGAGTCCTAGCTATCACCGTTCCAAAGATACAGCCCTCCAAACATGACCCAACAGGTACCCAGTTTGATGCCTCTACGATCAATATTAAGCGAGATACTGGGAATTTTGTGATTTCAAATGAAAATATCCGAAAATGGGTTTTGAAAAAGTCGATGTAGAACGCATTGAGAGCTACGTTTTGCTGAAAGAACCAGAGTCCTAGCTATCACCGTTCAAAAGATACAGCCCTCCAAACATGACCCAACAGGTACCCAGTTTGATGCCTCTACGATCAATATTAAGCGAGATAATGGCAATTTTGTGATTTCAAATGAAAATTTCCGAAAATGGGTTTTGAAAAAGTCGATGTAGAGCGCATTGAGAGCTACGTTTTGCTGAAAGAACCAGAGTCCTAGCTATCACCGTTCAAAAGATACAGCCCTCCAAACATGACCCAACAGGTACCCAGTTTGATGCCTCTACGATCAATATTAAGCGAGATAATGGCAATTTTGTGATTTCAAATGAAAATTTCCGAAAATGGGTTTTGAAAAAGTCGATGTAGAGCGCATTGAGAGCTACGTTTTGCTGAAAGAACCAGAGTCCTAGCTATCACCGTTCAAAAGATACAGCCCTCCAAACATGACCCAACAGGTACCCAGTTTGATGCCTCTACGATCAATATTAAGCGAGATAATGGCAATTTTGTGATTTCAAATGAAAATTTCCGAAAATGGGTTTTGAAAAAGTCGATGTAGAGCGCATTGAGAGCTACGTTTTGCTGAAAGAACCAGAGTCCTAGCTATCACCGTTCAAAAGATACAGCCCTCCAAACATGACCCAACAGGTACCCAGTTTGATGCCTCTACGATCAATATTAAGCGAGATAATGGCAATTTTGTGATTTCAAATGAAAATTTCCGAAAATGGGTTTTGAAAAAGTCGATGTAGAGCGCATTGAGAGCTACGTATTGCTGAAAGAACCAGAGTCCTAGCTATCACCGTTCAAAAGATACAGCCCTCCAAACATGACCCAACAGGTACCCAGTTTGATGCCTCTACGATCAATATTAAGCGAGATAATGGCAATTTTGTGATTTCAAATGAAAATTTCCGAAAATGGGTTTTGAAAAAGTCGATGTAGAGCGCATTGAGAGCTACGTTTTGCTGAAAGAACCAGAGTCCTAGCTATCATCTTTCAAAAGATACAGCCCTCCAAACATGACCCAACAGGTACCAAGTTTAATTCCTCTACGATCAATATTAAGCGAGATAATGGCAATTTTGTGATTTCAAATGAAAATTTCCGAAAATGGGTTTTGAAAAAGTCGATGTAGAGCGCATTGAGAGCTACGTTTTGCTGAAAGAACCAGAGTCCTAGCTATCACCGTTCAAAAGATACAGCCCTCCAAACATGACCCAACAGGTACCCAGTTTGATGCCTCTACGATCAATATTAAGCGAGATAATGGCAATTTTGTGATTTCAAATGAAAATTTCCGAAAATGGGTTTTGAAAAAGTCGATGTAGAGCGCATTGAGAGCTACGTTTTGCTGAAAGAACCAGTGTCCTAGTTATCATCTTTCAAAAGATACAGCCCTCCAAACATGACCCAACAGGTACCAAGTTTAATGCCTCTAGGATCAATATTAAGCGAGATAATGGCAATTTTGTGATTTCAAATGAAAATTTCCGAAAATGGGTTTTGAAAAAGTCGATGTAGAGCGCATTGAGAGCTACGTTTTGCTGAAAGAACCAGAGTCCTAGCTATCACCGTTCAAAAGATACAGCCCTCCAAACATGACCCAACAGGTACCCAGTTTGATGCCTCTACGATCAATATTAAGCGAGATAATGGCAATTTTGTGATTTCAAATGAAAATTTCCGAAAATGGGTTTTGAAAAAGTCGATGTAGAACGCATTGAGAGCTACGTTTTGCTGAAAGAACCAGAGTCCTAGCTATCACCGTTCAAAAGATACAGCCCTCCAAACATGACCCAACAGGTACCCAGTTTGATGCCTCTACGATCAATATTAAGCGAGATAATGGCAATTTTGTGATTTCAAATGAAAATTTCCGAAAATAGGTTTTGAAAAAGTCGATGTAGAGCGCATTGAGAGCTACGTTTTGCTGAAAGAACCAGTGTCCTAGTTATCATCTTTCAAAAGATACAGCCCTCCAAACATGACCCAACAGGTACCAAGTTTAATGCCTCTACGATCAATATTAAGCGAGATAATGGCAATTTTGTGATTTCAAATGAAAATTTCCGAAAATGGGTTTTGAAAAAGTCGATGTAGAGCGCATTGAGAGCTACGTTTTGCTAAAAGAACCAGAGTCCTAGCTATCACCGTTCAAAAGATACAGCCCTCCAAACATGACCCAACAGGTACCCAGTTTGATGCCTCTACGATCAATATTAAGCGAGATAATGGCAATTTTGTGATTTCAAATGAAAATTTCCGAAAATGGGTTTTGAAAAAGTCGATATAGAACGCATTGAGAGCTACGTTTTGCTGAAAGAACCAGAGTCCTAGCTATCACCGTTCAAAAGATACAGCCCTCCAAACATGACCCAACAGGTACCCAGTTTGATGCCTCTACGATCAATATTAAGCGAGATAATGGCAATTTTGTGATTTCAAATGAAAATTTCCGAAAATAGGTTTTGAAAAAGTCGATGTAGAGCGCATTGAGAGCTACGTTTTGCTGAAAGAACCAGTGTCCTAGTTATCATCTTTCAAAAGATACAGCCCTCCAAACATGACCCAACAGGTACCAAGTTTAATGCCTCTACGATCAATATTAAGCGAGATAATGGCAATTTTGTGATTTCAAATGAAAATTTCCGAAAATGGGTTTTGAAAAAGTCGATGTAGAGCGCATTGAGAGCTACGTTTTGCTGAAAGAACCAGAGTCCTAGCTATCACCGTTCAAAAGATACAGCCCTCCAAACATGACCCAACAGGTACCCAGTTTGATGCCTCTACGATCAATATTAAGCGAGATAATGGCAATTTTGTGATTTCAAATGAAAATTTCCGAAAATGGGTTTTGAAAAAGTCGATGTAGAGCGCATTGAGAGCTACGTTTTGCTGAAAGAACCAGAGTCCTAGCTATCACCGTTCAAAAGATACAGCCCTCCAAACATGACCCAACAGGTACCCAGTTTGATGCCTCTACGATCAATATTAAGCGAGATAATGGCAATTTTGTGATTTCAAATGAAAATTTCCGAAAATGGGTTTTGAAAAAGTCGATGTAGAGCGCATTGAGAGCTACGTTTTGCTGAAAGAACCAGAGTCCTAGCTATCACCGTTCAAAAGATACAGCCCTCCAAACATGACCCAACAGGTACCCAGTTTGATGCCTCTACGATCAATATTAAGCGAGATAATGGCAATTTTGTGATTTCAAATGAAAATTTCCGAAAATGGGTTTTGAAAAAGTCGATGTAGAGCGCATTGAGAGCTACGTTTTGCTGAAAGAACCAGAGTCCTAGCTATCATCTTTCAAAAGATACAGCCCTCCAAACATGACCCAACAGGTACCAAGTTTAATTCCTCTACGATCAATATTAAGCGAGATAATGGCAATTTTGTGATTTCAAATGAAAATTTCCGAAAATGGGTTTTGAAAAAGTCGATGTAGAGCGCATTGAGAGCTACGTTTTGCTGAAAGAACCAGAGTCCTAGCTATCACCGTTCAAAAGATACAGCCCTCCAAACATGACCCAACAGGTACCCAGTTTGATGCCTCTACGATCAATATTAAGCGAGATAATGGCAATTTTGTGATTTCAAATGAAAATTTCCGAAAATAGGTTTTGAAAAAGTCGATGTAGAGCGCATTGAGAGCTACGTTTTGCTGAAAGAACCAGTGTCCTAGTTATCATCTTTCAAAAGATACAGCCCTCCAAACATGACCCAACAGGTACCAAGTTTAATGCCTCTACGATCAATATTAAGCGAGATAATGGCAATTTTGTGATTTCAAATGAAAATTTCCGAAAATGGGTTTTGAAAAAGTCGATGTAGAGCGCATTGAGAGCTACGTTTTGCTAAAAGAACCAGAGTCCTAGCTATCACCGTTCAAAAGATACAGCCCTCCAAACATGACCCAACAGGTACCCAGTTTGATGCCTCTACGATCAATATTAAGCGAGATACTGGGAATTTTGTGATTTCAAATGAAAATATCCGAAAATGGGTTTTGAAAAAGTCGATGTAGAACGCATTGAGAGCTACGTTTTGCTGAAAGAACCAGAGTCCTAGCTATCACCGTTCAAAAGATACAGCCCTCCAAACATGACCCAACAGGTACCCAGTTTGATGCCTCTACGATCAATATTAAGCGAGATAATGGCAATTTTGTGATTTCAAATGAAAATTTCCGAAAATGGGTTTTGAAAAAGTCGATGTAGAGCGCATTGAGAGCTACGTTTTGCTGAAAGAACCAGAGTCCTAGCTATCACCGTTCAAAAGATACAGCCCTCCAAACATGACCCAACAGGTACCCAGTTTGATGCCTCTACGATCAATATTAAGCGAGATAATGGCAATTTTGTGATTTCAAATGAAAATTTCCGAAAATGGGTTTTGAAAAAGTCGATGTAGAGCGCATTGAGAGCTACGTTTTGCTGAAAGAACCAGAGTCCTAGCTATCACCGTTCAAAAGATACAGCCCTCCAAACATGACCCAACAGGTACCCAGTTTGATGCCTCTACGATCAATATTAAGCGAGATAATGGCAATTTTGTGATTTCAAATGAAAATTTCCGAAAATGGGTTTTGAAAAAGTCGATGTAGAGCGCATTGAGAGCTACGTTTTGCTGAAAGAACCAGAGTCCTAGCTATCACCGTTCAAAAGATACAGCCCTCCAAACATGACCCAACAGGTACCCAGTTTGATGCCTCTACGATCAATATTAAGCGAGATAATGGCAATTTTGTGATTTCAAATGAAAATTTCCGAAAATGGGTTTTGAAAAAGTCGATGTAGAGCGCATTGAGAGCTACGTTTTGCTGAAAGAACCAGAGTCCTAGCTATCACCGTTCAAAAGATACAGCCCTCCAAACATGACCCAACAGGTACCCAGTTTGATGCCTCTACGATCAATATTAAGCGAGATAATGGCAATTTTGTGATTTCAAATGAAAATTTCCGAAAATGGGTTTTGAAAAAGTCGATGTAGAGCGCATTGAGAGCTACGTTTTGCTGAAAGAACCAGAGTCCTAGCTATCATCTTTCAAAAGATACAGCCCTCCAAACATGACCCAACAGGTACCAAGTTTAATTCCTCTACGATCAATATTAAGCGAGATAATGGCAATTTTGTGATTTCAAATGAAAATTTCCGAAAATGGGTTTTGAAAAAGTCGATGTAGAGCGCATTGAGAGCTACGTTTTGCTGAAAGAACCAGAGTCCTAGCTATCACCGTTCAAAAGATACAGCCCTCCAAACATGACCCAACAGGTACCCAGTTTGATGCCTCTACGATCAATATTAAGCGAGATAATGGCAATTTTGCGATTTCAAATGAAAATTTCCGAAAATGGGTTTTGAAAAAGTCGATGTAGAGCGCATTGAGAGCTACGTTTTGCTGAAAGAACCAGAGTCCTAGCTATCACCGTTCAAAAGATACAGCCCTCCAAACATGACCCAACAGGTACCCAGTTTGATGCCTCTACGATCAATATTAAGCGAGATAATGGCAATTTTGTGATTTCAAATGAAAATTTCCGAAAATGGGTTTTGAAAAAGTCGATGTAGAGCGCATTGATAGCTACGTTTTGCTGAAAGAACCAGAGTCCTAGCTATCACCGTTCCAAAGATACAGCCCTCCAAACATGCCCCAACAGGTACCCAGTTTGATGCCTCTACGATCAATATTAAGCGAGATACTGGGAATTTTGTGATTTCAAATGAAAATTTCCGAAAATGGGTTTTGAAAAAGTCGATGTAGAGCGCATTGAGAGCTACGTTTTGCTGAAAGAACCAGAGTCCTAGCTATCACCGTTCAAAAGATACAGCCCTCCAAACATGACCCAACAGGTACCCAGTTTGATGCCTCTACGATCAATATTAAGCGAGATAATGGCAATTTTGTGATTTCAAATGAAAATTTCCGAAAATGGGTTTTGAAAAAGTCGATGTAGAGCGCATTGAGAGCTACGTTTTGCTGAAAGAACCAGAGTCCTAGCTATCACCGTTCCAAAGATACAGCCCTCCAAACATGACCCAACAGGTACCCAGTTTGATGCCTCTACGATCAATATTAAGCGAGATAATGGCAATTTTGTGATTTCAAATGAAAATTTCCGAAAATGGGTTTTGAAAAAGTCGATGTAGAGCGCATTGAGAGCTACGTTTTGCTGAAAGAACCAGAGTCCTAGCTATCACCGTTCAAAAGATACAGCCCTCCAAACATGACCCAACAGGTACCCAGTTTGATGCCTCTACGATCAATATTAAGCGAGATAATGGCAATTTTGTGATTTCAAATGAAAATTTCCGAAAATGGGTTTTGAAAAAGTCGATGTAGAGCGCATTGAGAGCTACGTTTTGCTGAAAGAACCAGAGTCCTAGCTATCACCGTTCCAAAGATACAGCCCTCCAAACATGACCCAACAGGTACCCAGTTTGATGCCTCTACGATCAATATTAAGCGAGATACTGGGAATTTTGTGATTTCAAATGAAAATATCCGAAAATGGGTTTTGAAAAAGTCGATGTAGAACGCATTGAGAGCTACGTTTTGCTGAAAGAACCAGAGTCCTAGCTATCACCGTTCAAAAGATACAGCCCTCCAAACATGACCCAACAGGTACCCAGTTTGATGCCTCTACGATCAATATTAAGCGAGATAATGGCAATTTTGTGATTTCAAATGAAAATTTCCGAAAATGGGTTTTGAAAAAGTCGATGTAGAGCGCATTGAGAGCTACGTTTTGCTGAAAGAACCAGAGTCCTAGCTATCACCGTTCAAAAGATACAGCCCTCCAAACATGACCCAACAGGTACCCAGTTTGATGCCTCTACGATCAATATTAAGCGAGATAATGGCAATTTTGTGATTTCAAATGAAAATTTCCGAAAATGGGTTTTGAAAAAGTCGATGTAGAGCGCATTGAGAGCTACGTTTTGCTGAAAGAACCAGAGTCCTAGCTATCACCGTTCAAAAGATACAGCCCTCCAAACATGACCCAACAGGTACCCAGTTTGATGCCTCTACGATCAATATTAAGCGAGATAATGGCAATTTTGTGATTTCAAATGAAAATTTCCGAAAATGGGTTTTGAAAAAGTCGATGTAGAGCGCATTGAGAGCTACGTTTTGCTGAAAGAACCAGAGTCCTAGCTATCACCGTTCAAAAGATACAGCCCTCCAAACATGACCCAACAGGTACCAAGTTTAATGCCTCTACGATCAATATTAAGCGAGATAATGGCAATTTTGTGATATCAAATGAAAATTTCCGAAAATGGGTTTTGAAAAAGTCGATGTAGAGCGCATTGAGAGCTACGTTTTGCTGAAAGAACCAGAGTCCTAGCTATCACCGTTCCAAAGATACAGCCCTCCAAACATGACCCAACAGGTACCCAGTTTGATGCCTCTACGATCAATATTAAGCGAGATAATGGCAATTTTGTGATTTCAAATGAAAATTTCCCAAAATGGGTTTTGAAAAAGTCGATGTAGAGCGCATTGAGAGCTACGTTTTGCTGAAAGAACCAGAGTCCTAGCTATCACCGTTCAAAAGATACAGCCCTCCAAACATGACCCAACAGGTACCCAGTTTGATGCCTCTACGATCAATATTAAGCGAGATAATGGCAATTTTGTGATTTCAAATGAAAATTTCCGAAAATGGGTTTTGAAAAAGTCGATGTAGAGCGCATTGAGAGCTACGTTTTGCTGAAAGAACCAGAGTCCTAGCGATCTCCGTTCAAAAGATACAGCCCTCCAAACATGACCCAACATGTACCCAGTTTGATGCCTCTACGATCAATATTAAGCGAGATAATGGCAATTTTGTGATTTCAAATGAAAATTTTTGAAGAAAAATTTTTAACAAAAACATTTCTTTAAATTGTCTGCGAACTTTGCATTTGCATGTTTACAAAGGCAGTTAAAATTATATTGACCCTCTATTATCAAAATCTGATTTCATTCAAACGAAAATTGGTCAGTTCGTCACCAATCTACCCTGAATTCTAAAACGCAATCGAGAATAAAGAGAAAAAACAACGAATATCCAAAACTTGGACTTAAAGCCTTTGTCCTAGTTACCGGATGAAAAAAATTGAAAGTGTCCAAAGCCTGGAAGGAAATTCTTTCATTTCGGCGGAAGAGTATGATGGGAGAAAAAATGTTGCAAAAGATGAAATTTTGTGAAGCGGTCAAAAGAAAACGGAACCGAAAGAAAAACGTAAAGAAAAACGAGCTAAGCAAGCACGCATCGCTAGAATGGACATGCTGCTGAAATGTTGAAAACAAAAGCAAGACGAAACGAGCGGAAGGACATGACTTGAAAAATGCCTTCTAATGGCAGCCAGAAGGGTTGAATTAAACCAAATGCGCGGCAAGTTCGAGAAAGAGGAGATGGTGTACACATTGTCCAGGACTTCTAAAAAAAAAAGTTGGACACCATGTATACGACTATGGCTGCGTGGACTTATTAGGCTTATGAAATAGGGAAAGAGTCCGGAGGAAACAATGTCAAGGAACAAGTGATGGTGAAATGAATGAGACTAAGCAATTTTTGTTGATTTTAAATTAATTCGATTCTTTATTCTTCGTTTTTTTATTCTTTTTTTTCGTTGTCCGGGACCGGGCTGGTGTGTTGAAACTGGTCGGAAACAAGAGAAATTCCTGGGAAAACACGAACATAATTACGAATGTATATGGCTGCTTGCTTTTAGACTTTTTTCTTATTTTTTTATTATGTGATGTTGTATAAGAAAAGTGATTTTCATCGTTTAGGTTGAAATTCCGAAGGAAGGGTTCATATGCATGCAAGGGATATAAAATTCGATTCATCGTTTGGCTGTAAATTTTTTGAATTTATCAAATCGAAAGAGAAATGAAGTGTATGTAAAATTTTGTAGGTGTTTATTTTGTGTACGTATCTGCGAAAAGCACGCTTAAAGATCCCAGGTTTTGGGTGGATATATTCGAAAATAAATTTAGCAAATTATATCAACTAACACTTTGTAGTCTATAAATTGAGAGCAATTTCGCAATTAACTATTTATCAATAGAAACTGCCTTTAATAATTTTATTAATTATTTTCTTTTGTGCTTCTCCTGAAAAAAATATTTTTTTATTGTCTTTAACTTCAAAATGCTCAATGCAATGTAATCAAGAATAATAGTATCAGATGCAATTAATTTGCGATGTGTTTTTTTGTTTAATATGTAATGCGATACCTACATAGATTCACGGTAAATTTTATTAAATACGCATGAAGATGAAGCATCATAAAGCGGTCGGTGAAGCAATCATATTATAGTCACAAATTTAGTTATGTATAAAATCAGGAAAACCAACAATTACATTTGCTTGAATAGATTACCATTATCAGCATTATACTTTCAATTAAGATGTGTACAAATTTATTCTTACTGATAATGCACAATTACTCGTATACATGATGATTAGATGGAACACTTTCTTTCCCATGCACTTGAAAATTGCAATAATAGATTAGGTTTATTTTTTATCTTATCAGCTAACCAAATGTTCATAGTAGACAAGCAATGCAACTGACACTAGTACAAACTTTGTATAGTTTCCCTGAATCTTTCGCCAGTAACACTGTTTTATAACCGCCTAATTTAAATTTTCTTCAATACATATGGATCGACTGGTGGAAATTGGTTTGACTGAGCTAACCGCTCTACGCGATGCATATCAAAAATCGTGGCAAACTAACGAGCTTGGATACTACATTTTGCGGAATTTCGTTCAGTGGCTACATATCGAAGCCAAGTTGGATGAATTTTATGCCTACAGTTTGAACGGTTGCTGGAATGATGGAACATTTATTATCATTGTAAGTATAATGGCACAAAATTTCATTTGACCAATGAACATTTCAAACGACCTTACTCTACTTGTATATATGTAATTCTAGCATGGAACGCTCATTCATGCCCATACACTCGACGAGGATAAAAGTCGTCTAAAAACGGCTCTCATACTTCTGGACCTTAATCCCAAGATACACTATCGGTGCTACTACGGTGAATCACTTCGTCCAGTTTTCTTCGATTTTTTTAAAGAACGAAATCTCTTACCGGACGATGAGTTAGTTTTTCTTCTCTTCAATTTATTGCCGGAGGAAGCTTCAAAAATCGTGGTACCAACGTAATACAGAGATAAATCAATCTATTCTCCGATAAACCAATGTACATATTTGGTGAATAATTTTAGGCTACCTCAAGGATTTACGGTTAGACAATTGTCCGTTGAGGATGTCGCCAAAATAAATAGGAATTGGCCCCATACTTATCCGGGATGTGAGCATCGGTTGCAGTGCATGCGAAAATTCAATGTTAACATTGGAATATACGCGGAAAGTGGTGAACTCGTTGCATGGAGTATGAGGTGAGATTTCAAAAAAATGAGTATGTATCTATTTCTCAAAAATTTCTAATTGATTCGTTACTGCGACAGATATGAATATGGCGGCCACGCAATTTTATATGTACGTAAGTCGTATAGGAAACATGGTTTCGGTCGTTACCTTGTAAATGCTATGACGAAATATGTTGGAGATTTGGGTGAAATTGCTGATGTTGCTATTTCAGAGAGCAATCATCTTTCACTCAAGTTATTCCAATCGGTCGGATTTAAAAGGAGTGGAATGCTATATTATATGGAAATTAGTCCTTCTAAGTAAATTTATCGCCCTCTTAAAATTAATAAAAATTAAACTTTGATACAACAATAGAACGAAATATGTTGTTATGTGTTTCCATTTTTGAATAAATTGCTAAACTAATTATTGCTTATCTGCGTGTCTTAAAAAGCGGGCTAAATACACAGTGAGCCTATAAATTAGTGTAAATTATTTTTTAAAAAATGTTAATGCAATCACATCCATCCAGATTACGTTAAATCAACCTATAGTTAAACATCTAAAATATACATACCTATACTTTATTTTAAAAATCATATTGATACCTTCTGACATGATACAGCCTTGCCAATCAACGGTTGGTATACCTCTAAACGTCCTGCCTGAAGTGAAATTATCCTGAATTGAGCATTCTACACCTTTCCATCGCCTAAAACATGTTTCAATATCATCTAACGTCCAGCTGCTCTTGTACGTCTACTATCTCTTACTATCCATTTCGTTTTATCAGAGTGCGCTATTAAGCAGCTATAAAAGGAACAAGAAAATGGAATCAACCAAAAGCTCACTCCCTCACCATATACGTTAGCATCAGCCAGCAGTATCATAGCAGCATCCATATCCTGACGCTCTACGCTGTCGTCGTCATCGTACTCCTCATCCTCATCGCACTGTCGTTGTCGTCATCGTGCCGTATAGTCGCTGGCTATAATGAGGCCAGCACTGAAATTTTGCGAAAGGGGTTTTTGTGGATTGCGCGCTATCTTCATATATAAGGTACAACCATTCCCCAAACACTTTTGCCTGGACTTTAAATTAAAGCTGACAAGTGGAGTGGCGATATGCGAGTATAATGTATCGAGGGTGGACGATACTGACGACGTTTTTGGATGAATATATTCGTAGAGTTCGGAACACACTCTGCATCGAGAATATACCGACTACGTGTGTATCGGGATACCATCCATTCCATACATTTCCCTGTTACATATTTGAAAATGCCAAGGTATAAAGAGTTCTCCGCACTGCTGGACCTTGGCGAATTCAAGAACGAGATGTGGTGAACTGTCTGTCGTTCGAGGGGGATGTGAGGGTGGAGTGGTAGTAAACTACGTATCCAGGCTATTATCATCATCTCTATGTAGCACTCTAGATAGCCAAGGACCAGAGTATAGTCGAGAAGAAAGCAAGTGTCCGACGAAAGTAAACGTGTGATATACAAAGTGCTCTGTCGACGAACGGGGATGGACATGATGAGGACCGGGAATAAAGGATATATGGTCCTGTGGCCGAACGCTGTACTCGATTCGAACCACGTTCTAGCGAACATTGAAAGAGGACAGGGATGAGTATGACGACTGGTATGGTCGAGCTTTTTGTGTTCACTTGCAAGACGCGATACACTATGTTGTAGCAGTGAAAGTGGAAAACATAGTCGAGGGAAAGTGAGCAGGGATGGAATTTTGTAATACTCTCATATACCAAGCTGGACGGTGCATGCAGTAACGGCAAACACATATAAACACATTCCACTCGAAGCTAAAGCAACTTTAACCGACTGAGTGCCATGAAATCTGTTGGAAACTGGGTTTCATTTTAATACAGTTGGAATTTTTTGAGAATCACCAAAATTAGCTGTATACTGTACCCAAACCTAAACTAAACAAAAATCTTATGCTAAACCTTTTTTGTGGCAGTTCTTATAGAAATCTATTTAGGAACAATAGGTAGGTAATTCAGAAAACCCATTCGCTTACCAAGTTCAACCGGATTTTAATCGCACAAACGAGGCTTTCAAAAAGCTAAATCCGCCCGATTTATCCAAGGATTTAGAAACAGCAGTGCGCCGACCCATTTAATCTATTCATTTCTATCCAAAGCATCTTTTGAGAGAATTTCGATATTGTCGAAGTTATCCAGGAAAACAAATATTCAAACAGTTTACCATGAATCCATATATGAAACGAGCTTCCTTCGTCGGAACATTGTGGAAGGAACATACCTAAATGAATGCAGGCCAATATGCCGAATACTTGACGGACTTGTGCGTTCTATGTTTTAATCTATCTTTTTAGTTTGAGATATTTCTCGTATTTTTTCTGTCAACTTCCTGCGCAATTGGGCCATCCTTAAACTTTTACAATTAAACAAAAATATTCATTCTAGTATTTCCAAAACTATTTTTCATTGTAAAAGGAGGATGTATTACTAATGGCTTAACGATGTTCAGT
Organism: Microchrysa polita; assembly: GCA_949715475.1. Classification (NCBI taxonomy): domain Eukaryota; kingdom Metazoa; phylum Arthropoda; class Insecta; order Diptera; family Stratiomyidae; genus Microchrysa; species Microchrysa polita. The sequence goes on along the minus strand of OX454418.1, from coordinate 4,990,177 downwards.
CGAATCAATTTTTTTTTGCAGATGGTGTCATATTAACCCCAGTTCCATTATGGATTTTATGTCGATTTATAAATATTTTTTTACATGAATTATTTCGAATATCATACAATTTCGCTCCATAATAACAACGCACCAACCTCCACAACCCACCCCTACAATATACTGAAGCAAAAAATCAGAAAGCTGGACGATTTGTGTTTGTTGGAAAAACATTTGGCATTTGGACTACGTTGTCCATTCTCGCTCTCCCTATGTACGATGTTTTTTATATTTTAGCTCACAATGTCCTGGCAATTCTATTCGGTTGCAGGAATGCTGATATGATGCTTCCCGTACTCTTTGCTTTTTAGATTTCCGAAAGCCCGTGTACAAAGTATTTTATGAAATGTCTTGGCCACCGTTGGTTTCGAATATATCCTCTGAAATTTAGTCTTCTTCTTCACTCTCCCCATGTCCGCCCATACATATCACATATACACACAAACACATACACTATTCTCTACCAAAAATTTATAATATATGCATGAAAGCATCGAGCGTATGTGAGCTTATAAAAGCAAAAGCAAATGTTCCAGAGGGAGCAAGGAGAAAGGAGTATGTTAGGATTTCGTATAGAATCCAGTGTTTGCATAAATTGGCAAGAAAGTCCAATACCATCATAGCGATAGGATGAGCTCGGGAGCGCACAAACAACGTCCACCAAGCATATACTATCGTGGCATATGACACGGCTTAATATCGACTTTATCTTATCGTGCGTGGCGTTATTTAGAGGTTCGCTCTCATTCAATTCACAGATCCACACGCTTTCAACTTATGCCATCCCCCCACCATTCGGTGGCATCTCATCTCGCTCGGTGTCCAACGCAATATATGCGCCACCCTGACCAGCGACTCGAATCGTTTGTTCGCTGATATATCATCTCGCATCTTAGTCCGCCTGTATTATGTTCGTTAGGGTGGAATTAAATTGAATTTCATTTTCGAGAATATGTGAGATATTCTGTGTGTTATACCCAGTATGTTACATACATACATATATTTACGGTATGCGTATAGTATCCTGTACGGTCCAAGTTAGATATTTAATCGAGCCGAGGAAGAAGATATATTTCTGCCCGAACGACCTTCCTCCACACTTGCTTCTTCTTCAACGTCAAATTGGATTTCTGCTCGACCCATGCCCATTACACCATGGCCTGCTTTTTAGCCACCCTATTTTGAATTTAATTTCACCCTCACCACCCGCATGAGCGAGTGTGTGTTGTATCTATATGTCCCCCGGTCACATTAAAACTTGAATTCATATTTGCGTGGATAAATCGCGTAGCACTATATCCCGGTAAATGGTCCTGCAAACTATGTTTAGTGTTTAAAGGACTAAACTATAATGTATACATATATGCAGACATGCTGGGCCGACCGTATTGTGTGCGATGTTGTTCGTAAAGGTAATAGATGGCCTGGCCAGGTTTCGTTCTAATTAAACGGGGGACGAAGACAACAGCAAAAGCAAAAACCTTTACAATGTAAAGGATGTGTATGTTCGGGAAAGGTGGATAGATTCAATATGGGATAAAGTACAAGTCATTAAAACTTTGCATAATATCTTAGATAATAGAGGAAGGATGGTGGCTGATTTTCTTGATTTCGAACTCCCAGTTGAGGAGTAGAGAAGTTCGCCTGGCATTTTATGACCATGCTAGATATAAATTCACACTACTTTGCAGCCTGCATAAAAGTGGATTTCAAGTGGTAAACACTAAAAGTCACATAAATGAACAATTCAAATAAATGAATAGAGCCAAATGCTCATTATTGTTTGATGACAAAACATTTGATTAAATAGGCGTAAATTTTACTGTGAAATAGGACGAAATTTTAAATGAGTTTTCTCTAGTTGAAAACGATGCATAATGATTTCGAGCAAGGTGGGCTATACCTATACTTACAAATTTCCCATTTAATCTTTTCCATACAGAAAACTTATCCGGGACTGGATTCGTATGGAAAGTTATCCAATCCTTTTCTGCTTTTTGTCAAAAGGTAACTTTTATTGAATTTATACATATTTATTAGATAAGATTATGTGAATTTGTAATTTACTTATTTTTTACATTTAAAAGCGTGTGTATTTACTTTTTGGGAAATATAGGTACCTTTTGAAGTTGACTGAGTATTAAAACGAAATTCGAATAGTATAGGTAGAGGAGACTATTTATTCTTGAGCCCATAGTTATCATCATACTCCAATCAACGGGGAGATTTTACTTTGCAAAAATTGAGGACTTCTCAAATTTTTGATATGTTATAAAGACAGGTGGGGTAAGTTAAAATCAAAGTTTGCGTCTCTTCCACCCCCTGTTATCCCGCCGCTATCTTCAAAAAACCATCTAAAATCGGCTCTTTTATCAGTTTGCGGCCTATAACTCCTTCCCAGTCCGTTTGAGTACGAAATGTGCCGAGACAATCTTGTAGAGCACAGAATTTCCTATAAATTTCATCTGACAGTTTTAATCTACAATCAAAATTGCAGAGGAGGCTATGAGTTATTGGTGTACAATGCGTTTTTCTGAATTTGAAATTGGCATGATTTTTGATATTTTCTCCATTTTCTTGGCGCTATAACTCTGTAAATTTTGATCGTAGAGTACAACATCTTAGATTAAATTTGTAGGAAATTTTGTCCTCTACAAAATTGTATTGGCAGATTTTGTGCTCAAATGGACTGTAAAGAAGTTACAGGCCAAACACTGATGAAAGGGCCGATTTTAGATGGTTTTTTGAAGATAGCGGCGGGAGCACAGGGGGGAAAGTGGCGCAAAATTGGATTTTAACTTACCCCACCTGTCTTTGTAACATATCAAAAATTTGAGAAGTCCCCAATTTTTGCACGCTAACCCCTATTATTTCGTCTCTATTGATTGGAGTATCATGGGCTCAAGAATACATAGTCTCTCCGGCGAAACGCAACGAAGACGATCTAAAATATTTGTATACAGAAATAGATTCGTTCTTGACTTTCTGCATTTCCCATAATTTTTTCAACGTTAGAGCGCATATGCAATTTTTCAATCTAAAGGGTGGCCCAATTGAACTGCAACCAAATGTAGGTAACTGTAAATCTGTGACCGCTAATGATAGCGCCCTCATATTTTGTTCCATGACAGTTCACCTTGTTGTGTTTAAGCATCCGCTAGTGTTTGCGCCTGAGTGTTGTGAAAAACATTTTATCCAATAACCAAATATCGTTTTCTCTGATGAGAAAAATTACCCTTTTGAGCAATTTATAAAAAAACAAACGATCTACCTTACAGAAAGGTCGTCCGAGAATTTAAATATCCGGATGGCCACCAAAATCCAATCCCCACCGTTTGTGATGGTTTGGGCTGTGACGGCGAATGGCCGATCTCCGCTAGTGTTTGTGGATCGTGGCATCAAGATGAATGCGAATGTTTACCGAGAAATTGTTTTGAAAGGTGCTTTGAAGCCGTGGGCATGCAGACATTTTACTGAAAGAAAATGAACATTTCAGCAAGACTCTACAGCTACACCGTCACACAAAGCACGCGCAAACCAAGACTGGTTAAGAAACAATGTTCCAAAATTAATTTCGACCGAACAGTGGCCTCCTCATTCACCTGATGCGAATCCGCTGGACTAATCCATATGAGGGATTTTGCAGGCCCATGTCAACACTAAAAGATACCAGAGTATTGATGCGCTCATGGCAGCTCTTCGCCGTGAATGGGCAAAAATACCAGAGGCTCACATTCGTGCAGCGTGAGATTCGTTTGTCTACCGTCTCAAAGCCATAGTTCGCGCTAATGGTGGTCACATCGAAAATTTGAATTAAATTTTAAAAATATAATTGTATATCAACATTTTTTGCATGTTCAATAAAATTATGTATTTAATAAATAAAAAAAATCAGCCAAAAGTTGCAGTTAAATTGGGTCACCAATTGGGTTAAAGATATCGTAGAGACAGTAATATTTATAGCCGAATACTTTTATTTTGCTATTGACGAAAAAATCAGTTTCCTTAAATTATATGCATGTTTGTCTCTTTCACCGGCTTCTGATCCTTTTTAATCAAATTTTCATTCGCATACTTATGTATATGTACATACCATATATACTACGTCCGATAATGAAGCACACATGTATCCAAAGTCGTAAAACAAAAACGCATTACATATCCGAACCAACTCATTCAATTATAGAATGCCCCGAGGATATCGTGTGTGGTTTTACGATTTGTTATTACAGTACAGGCCTACAAATAACTTTCTTAAAATCTAATTTGCAATTCCATTTGCTAATCATACAATGTCATAAACCAGACGAAATCTCAGAGAAAGTCCTTTTGGCGAAAGCGCGTCCAACCGAAAGGATACTCGTGCATATACATATTCGCACAGGCGGCCCCGGTGAATATTAGCTCAGCAGGTTTGCCTGCGATTTCGTGAATATTTGCTCATTCTGTCGATGCAGATCTACGGTCTGTTGCCATGTCGTTTGCGTAATTGTCCTTAACATGGAACGTCGCTCCCTAAGCCCCCCCCCCATCTCCCTCCACATGTGTATGTGTATACAACACATGTGTCCAGAGCATATACCTATATACATAACCCTCGATTCGTAATAAGACTCTCGCCTTTTCACTTTCATTTCGGCACATTACAATGCTCTGGTCCAAAATGAAATTACTCAGTTCGGGTAGTATAGAGAATTTTTACGATTTTCGATGTTTTATTAGTTCAGAAGAGGTCTCAATACGACGAACCTTGGAATCCAATAGAACACGAATCGTTCTCCGGTTCTCCCCCTTGCGATAGAGAATATTGCATCGAAAGGTTACCTACCGAGCTGGGAGTTCTACACTCGTATGTATATCCTTTAGAATATATCACTTTCTCCATTTCCAGATTAGACTCGGCGAAAATTCAACCATCGACAAGTGAAAGTACCAACTTACCACCGTTATGAACTCAGAAGGGATGTGTGGAATACACACTCATATAAGAGGGAATTTTCTTCTCTATATGTAGTTTGACGCGCGAAGTCATAAAAACCGGACCATAAAGCACGTTTCATTTTCGAATCGCCGGTGTTCGGAATAGTTTACCCAGAAGAATAAAACCGAAAAGGGTGAACGAAAGTATGTTGTCGGTCATCATACTACGGGTGAAAGTTAAAGTAGATGAGGAAATACCGACTTTGAACAAAAAAAAATACAAAAATTCAGGATTTTAGTAAAGACGAGCAATTCTATCCTTAGAAACTTATCAGACAATTATACTTTTTCCTTTCTTCATAATAAACTAAGATTAAATTCTAAATAAATAATATTATTTATTATATATTTTTTCGACAAACTCATACATACAAGGAACAAGGAACACACACGTTCACAGTTCAACATATTGTCAAGAGATGCTTCCGTCATAAAATCGCGACAATAATTTTGTCGTTCGCCTGATTGTGCTATTCCTATCGCAGGGGCTGAACGTGTATGCCTGAATGTATTCTGTTCACTTAGTGATTCCCTAAATAAAGTCGACATCAATGAAACACGTACAACGTCGTAAAACTATACTTTCATTCTGCTGATGCATACTTTCGCGTCTTTAGCAAGGCTGTCTATAGCGGTTTGCTAGAAATCCTTGCAACAGAATCAGGACTTGTCTAAGATGGAGACGAATAGTTGATTTTCTAGGATCATAAAATGGTTTAAATCCTTCACTTTATTTGTCTGGAAAGTACTAAATTTGAGTGGGTAGGATTTAAGTATTACAGGACGCAACGCAGACGCAGTAACATTATACACGTAGATAGGTAAGTTAAAAATATTTCACATATGCGTATAGAGTGGTGGTGATTTCTCTCTTTAATTGTATTAATTGCATGATACGAGAAACAATATGTTTCATATTTTAATTTTTTTGCATTATACCTAATACTCTACACAGTAGGCCAGTCAATACACCGAAATATAAGGCGTTAGGTCGCAGAAAATAGCTCGGCTCTGGTTTTTTGGGATATTGCTATAGGATAGATACTAGTAGTGTACCACCAAGTTTACAACTTCGAAAAACCTGTGCTAACCCCGTGACCCTCAAAAAATCTCAAAATTTTCGGACTTTTTTCATATTTTGGTTTGTAATTTTTAAAAGCTGCTTCCTACAAGAAAGTCGTCCACTGCACTTTTAAAGCTAACAAAATCGTCTTTAATTTGAATGCAACCCCAGCTTTGTAGGTACAAAGAATCTCAAGATACAGCATTTTAAAAGATGTTTTTTTTATTGTAAAAAAGTCAGAAATTGTAATACGAAGTACTCTATGACGTTGTCCGATTCCATGTATTCCTGGATCCGTTGAGGCTAATCCAGGAACACAGTTTGATGAATTTGGGTTAATAATCAGAAAAAAAAAGTTTTTCTTACAAAAACCTAATATTTAGGGGTTGGTTTGTATGACAGCCCTATGACGTAGTGTTCCGATTTCATCCGTTCCTAGATATTTTTGAGGCTTAACCAAGAACACACTTGGGTGAAGTTTGGTTAATATTGGAACATAAAGAAAAAAAAAATCCTTAGAAGAACCCCATGGTCCGATTCCATTCGTTTCGACATATATACAGCTAAGAAACTGGTTTATAACTTCGTGTTACACGACTTTCTCCGTAGAATGCACATTTAAGCCGATATTTAGTTCGGAATATGACTTAAATTACAATTTCGAACTTTATTACAAAAAACAATGTTTAAAGTTCTGTATGTTGGGATCCTTTGCACCTACAAAGCTGGAAGTGAACTCAAAATAAAGAAGGTTTTGTTAGCTTTAAAAATCCAGTAGACGACTTTCTTGTAGGAAGCACTTTTTGGAAATTACAATCCAATATATGAAAAAAGTCCGAAAATTTTTAGGTTTTTTGAGGGTCACGGGGTTAGCTCAGGTTTTTCGAAGCTGCAAACTTGGTGATACACTTCTGGTATCTACCCTAATAATATCCCAAAAAACCAGAGCCGAGTTATTTTTTGCGACCTAAAATCATAAAATGACTGGCCTACAGTAAAAAGTTGCAGTTTTGCTAATGTTTTAATTTTTCTTCTCCATTGATATTTTGTCGTGAAAACGTTATATTGTTCTAACAAATTTTAGGATTTACCTTTAATGTTTATAATCAATCATCGTTTGGTATTCGATTTAAAGCTAGTTTTCGGTATTTTCAGTTTCTTACGGCCGTCATCCACCGTTTTGATCATACTTACATAAGATACTCTCCCGTTGTAGCACTTATGACTCCGAATTGGCGGGGGGGGGAGATGAAAAGAGCGGCGCACAGTGGGGCAGTGGAGGCAGAAATTCAAAAAATGTATACTATTGGAGAGCTCTTGTGAATGATTCATCGCATAGTGAACATTTTGAAGTTTCTTTCTACAAAAAAATGCGGACCGATATCTGTCACAGTAAAAAATCAGCGGCTCTCAAAGTGTAGAGAATTGATTTTGCAGTTTTTGCACATTTTTCCATAATCAAGTTTCAATGAAAACCCTGACTATAAATTAGGATAAAACTTTGTTTTATGATTTTATTTTCAATATTTAGGTTATAATTAATATGTTAGCATAAAAAACGTAAAAATAAAAAATTGGAATTTTTTTTTATTTAATTTTAATCATTGAAGGTCAAATTAACCCTAACTGGATTTTTCACATTGAGTTTTAACAACTACCTCCACGTGCCTCCAAGCGTCTGTTTATGCTACATTATTCCAGAAAGTCTCAAGATTACTAATATGTAAGAATCATAACCCCATAGAACCCCAGGCTACTTTTATAACCCATTGTGTTATGTCATGTTGGCTGTTTTAGACACGATTTTTTAATATCTACTGTAAAAGATGTTGGGTCCTTTGAACCGGAGATAACCGTTGTTTTCAACCTATTGAACTAGTTTTTTGTGGAAAGTATAAAGGGACTCTGTCTTGACGTTCAGCCAAAATTTACCACCTCCCGTCCCCCTGGAGAGGAGCTATGGACGTTTTGACTTGAACAAGTTCTAGTAGGCGAATCAGGCGTGTCCTTGGTCGGAGCAACTTAATTTTTGGCAAATATCAACTTCATTTTCTTAAGAATATTTCCCTAAATCATGCTGACTCAACTAGCATTTCTTGCAGAGTTACAGTAAAAAACATAAATGTCAAAAAATGATAACATCCAATTTTATTTTTTGGTCTAGGGTATAATTTATCAAAATAAGTCAATTGTATTATATGTCGTTGCAAAGGTAATTTTGAGTAGTTTCATGTGTCCTCGAACCATTTTGCTGTAACTTTTATAGTTTTTCAAATAATTAGGAAAAACTGAAAAATGATCTCCTCTCCCCCCTTAAAATCAAAATAACTTCAAAACGGCTGATCCTATCTGCCTGAAACCAATTCCATTCGATTTAGAATGGCCAAATACATATACAAAGATTGACCTGTTTTTATAATTCTTTCCAAAATTCGGGTTTTTCGCCCCACTGTGCGGCGCTTGTCCCCCCTGGCCGATGGTCACAGCAAAAAAAATCTTACTGTCGTAGTATAATGTTTGAAGGCGATGGCACAAATAAAAATTTTCTAGTCCTAATTATATATGAGGTTGTCATTTTTTTAAGTGAAGTCCAGCTTAGATGTTTGAATATTTCTTTTTTTTCAGTTCAACGTTTCGCCCATTGCGGGCCCGGGCATCCTCACAAACTATTTCCTTTACGTCGTTTTGGGGGAAAGTCGACGACGTAAAGGAAATAGTTCCGTAATTGGCGAAACGTTGAACTGGAGAAAATAAAGAAAAAATTACAAAAAAACAATTTCTAGTCCTGAGACTGCAGTCTCGAAAACTAAAATATTCTGTATTTCCAGGCATTTGATACCCTACACTGGGAACTCATGTGTGAGTATCATTGATCGATAACATAATCAGATCCTGCAATCTCTCGTTTCGTTAAATCTTCAAAAGTTGGAATCTTTCCCTTAATGAAATCTTAAGGATTTCTGTCAACGAGGATTCCTTAATTTTCTGCTTTTGGCCATTTCATGGCTTATAACACTTTTGTTGAACGGAATTTTCAACTGTTACAATAAAGGAATGTAGCGCGAAGGTCTCTCTGAGAAGATAACGGAACTTAACATCATTCATTTAATTTGGTCAGAAATATTTTCGCGGTCAACAGCTGACCGAAAGTCTCAATTGTTCTTGTAGATTTATATGACATGCTTCTTGTGAAAATCATGATGTTGAAAAAATGTTGGGCTTGCTCCCCCTGACCGAAATCAAAATCTATCTTGTTTTGAAAGGGTTCATGGTAAGCGTTAACTTAATTTCATCTGACAGGATTTGCCACACTTAAAATTTGAATCTAATTCAGAAATACGCATCCCTTTCCTAAAATTGGATACGAAAACAGGTGAAAGACCCGAAAATCAGCCAGTTTCTTTTCCAGCTGACGGAAGCATGGGCGTAGCCAACCACGTTTTTTTTAACACAAAAGACTAAATTTATGATATTTTTCAAACCTGAGTCTACTAAATTAAATAGGCATCTGAAAAGTGCAACATTTAGGATTTAATGTCGAAAGAATACACAACACACTGATTGTAAAACGTGTCAGTTTCGTTCGTTGCTTTAATCCTGATATTTATGTAATTGAAAATCTCCCCGCGTGGTTTGTTGTCTTTAATTTCCTAGTGTTTTAATTTCTTAACCGAACATAGGTTTCATCTTTTAGATAGCTTATAGAATAGTTTTATTTGTATGAAGTGGTGGTCAAAATGAAAAAAAAAATAGCGACCGCCCGGCTTGCTCCTCCCTACAGTGAGCGCTGAATCTCTATGTCTTCATGAAAATCCATTATAGTCCAGTTATTTTCTGTTTATAATTAATTATCGAGTTTTGCTCCAAAATTAGAGATTTTTTTTTTTAATTTTGGAGGGAAACCGTCGCAAATTGTTTAACTTATTTATTTTTCGTTATTTTCCTAAAATATTTCAGCCTCTTGAATTAAAGCACCTTACAAATGCCGCCTCGTTGCCACTTTGGCATTAGTTCCCAAGGCTATATGAAACCACCTAACGGTGACAGAAAATTAATTTCTCAGTGTTAGGGTATTTTTAATTTTTGAACATTTTTTTTTTTTTATTTACCAAGTCTTTAAGTCAATTTGTCATAATGAGATTTGCAAAAGAGTGAAACAAACTATGTGCGTAATTTTCGCTCTATTTGGCAATTGCCTATGCACATACTGCGAAACGGAATTCTCAAATCAGGCTTATCCTTATATCTAAGTGCTTTTTCAAAGCCCTAATGACAATATAGTTCATTACCTACTTTCCTCTATCTACGCATTATCCCCTTCATCCATAGTAACTTCTCTCATTTCCGATGCACCCACTCCACTTCTCCCAAACACACGATCTCATGGCGCCTATGGTTCATTAGCTGACAGCTAAGGCACCGGGAATTTATCCCATAAATAAATTATAATATGAACTTAATGCCGGATAGCAAAAACTTTTCCTCTTGGACTTGAAAATTCGAAATTCTCACAAAACATGTACGGGGTGTATAGTTTCTAAATTGTAAATTAATATTTACAAGGCAGCTGAGAAAAAGGAGGCATAGATCCAACCGACAGCAACTTATTTGATGTGTCTTCTTCAGGATTTTCAAACTAGATATGTGTCGATGTGTACAAAAGATTGCGAACTAAATTACGGCAAACATGCAAGAATACCATATGCATACATATACAAGGACTACGCGTACGTTCGCTCTAGTGAAACTTTTCAGATTGTTTGTTCATTATATGAACTATAAAATTTTCCAAGGGGTGGAAAATGAGATCTATGCAAACTTTTTGAAGACGACCAACCATGCAGAAGATGAGGATAAAACTTTCTTTTATAGTTGTTTCGTCAGCCCGACCATATATTTTGACCCACGTCGATCATGAGCGTGCATATAGTATGTATGTTTATACATATTCGATTTTCTTCAATAAGATTATGGTAATATAAAATTGATGGCCTGGCTTTGATTTATCCTCTTACAATTCTGATTAGTTAGCGTGGGCGCTGATGCGAAAATACCAGGCTTTAGCTGAATTATTTAGTATTTTATAGAAATCTAGTATGATTACTTTGACACGTTTATCCTTGAAAGGATACTTTATGGTTTTTTCACTAGTTTTTAATAATGTTGGGACTATGGTGGAATACAATTCTACCTAGAAACTAACTTTCGAACAGGTCATGATTAAATGAATCTCCGTGATCCTTTAAATTTTAATTACATATTTCGACAGAAATTAAATCAAGCATGCAACCATAAAACCAACTCAAGCATTTATAATGCAAACACTTTAATGAAAAGTTTATCAACCACAAATCAATCTTTCCCACATTTCAACAATGTATAAATAATAGAAAATGTGTAAGTTTTCACGAGAACTGTGTTGAAAATATTTAGTCACATTTTCTTGCCTAAACTATCATTTAAATATTTTGAATAACTCCAAAAGGGTAAAAGTCGTGAATTTATTTTCCTAATTGATGATATACCTACAAGTGAAACGATCTCATCTTTTATGTACATATGCGTTTAAGCAGAGTTACCAATAATTCAAGTGAAAGACGAAGGATAATAATTACTCACGTCATGAAATGAGAATGGAAACAATTGCTCACAAGCACCCAGCTCAACTCTCAATGCTGATTATAATTTGTGAATTATTCAGCTAGTGGCAACCCTACGGATTTGTATAGGTAGTATCAGATGTATGCATATAATATTCTACCAGCAAATGTAGTTAACTCATCAATAAGTTAATATCCTCTAGAAATTCATACTAGGGATTCTATTTCAAAAATTTCAAATTTTCTTAAAGTATTTGTTAAAAATATTCCACCAATTCTTCGCTTCAATTATTCAGCGATCGATTCACAACAATTCTGCATAATTTATAAAAGTCTTTTCTGTCTTATTAAATATGTCAAATGCCAGTCAGTTTTGCCAAAGATCTCTTCACGATGAATAATTAACGGATTCGTATTTAGAAAATTAGAAAAGGCAATTAACATATTCACAGCATACGGCTATGATGGAGTATTCCATCAGATTGTAAGGTAAATGAGTATCCAGACCACGCGGAACGTAAATGCAGATTGATAGGTTTAATAGATAGAACAAGCGAAAAATTGTCCCTCCTATTCATACATACACGCGTAAACCAAGGGCAAAAGGATATTGAATGTATGCTGTGCTTCCCTGAAATAATTATCAAAATGGGGAGAGATTCGGTGAAATTAAAATACACGCGGAATTCGTAAATTGATTTGGACGAAATATTGTAATTATATATGTGTGTTCTTATTTTCAGAACATATAGTAGGTATGTATCCGTCTCCGAACCTTACTGATAGAAGAAGTGTTCTTGTAATGCTCAACTGATGTTCATTACAAGCTTTAATTGAATTTGACGGCAGTTTGATTGTCATTTCTAAATTTGAACAATTTCTCTCTATGTTTCAATATAAGGATTTTGTGAATGTTTGGATGACTCCGTGATGTGTAGACAGAATTGCGTAATTCATTGAATTTCGTGAGAATTGAAAATGTTTGTTTTGGGGTGACTCCATTTCCAATCATCAAGGATCCTGATTGCAGAGAATTTATCGCGATGCATAGGTGATTATAAGGACTCTATAAACACTACTCAATAAGAGACAAATCTTGAGACATAAGTGCATATACACTGCGCGACAAATGCTTAGGTTCACACATATTTCCTTCCAGGAAACGGTAAAAAAAAGTTTACCGGTTCAAGAAATGTTATTTTCGAAACTATTAAATATCACAAATAAAATGGATGGACATTCTCCTTAAATTACAGTAATTGATTTCATTCAAAGAGTCTTTTTCCACTGCGACAATTGCTTAGGTTCAGGGACGATTTTACCGTGATACTTAATGTTTTCGCTGAAAAATATTTCAGAAAAGTGTCAAGCAGGAGAAATACAAAAAAACAAGAGAATTTTTTGTTATTTAATAGTGTGTATTTCCGCCATTTTTATTTATAATTTTATAAAGCCTTCAAGGTAGGGAATTGTGTAAAGAATGCAGCACGGATAGCGGTATTTTAGACCGAGCTATCTTAATTCCATGAATTAACTCTTCCTTAGGGTTTTGCTGTTTACCACTACTGTAAACCTCCCGAACAAGCCACCCCCAAATGTTTTCTAATGTGTTAATGTCAGGGGAGTTGGGCACCCGGTCTAACAAAGTCACATTTTCCTCCAAAATAAACGATTTAACTACCCTCGCTGTATGAATTGGGGCAAGATCATGTTGCAATATCCAAGGGTCGCCTTCGTCCATGACATTTATCTTAGGGATATCCTCTTCTAAGAGCTGTTTATAAGATGAACCCGTTTGGTGACCTCGTAGGATGACCAAGACGAATTTTCCATGATATGATATGGCTCCCCATACCATAACGGAACCTATTCGGGAGTGATGGCGTGACAGGTACATAGGTTCCTTCCTAATATCATGATAATAGTAAGAGAACCCATCTGGACCGTCCACACATAACCGTTTTTCATCCGTAAATATTACCTCTCCATTGCGATGTCCAGTTCATGAATCTTGAGGAGAATTCCAGGCGCTGTAGGCGATGCTGCGGGGTTAAGGCTAGTTTTTCTTTAACCACAAACGTTTCAAACAAGAAGAAGATTTAAGTACTCGTTGGATGGTCCTCACAATTGTTGATAACCCCAAATTCTCCCCATGCTTACGCTCAGTAAGGGACGAATTCGAGGCTTATCTTAAGAGACGTCGCCATAATGCACCGGAAATCGCTTTTTTTCTGCCTCCTGCGTATCGTCGGCCATAATTTTGACTATCTCGTAAAAAATTACTTGCAACGTTCGAGCTCCGCTGAATCCATATTGCCATTTGTCCGTTTGAATATCCTTCTTGCTTTAGTATGGAAATTGTCGCCTTTTCCTCGGCAGAAAGTTGCTTTCCTTTTGACATTAACCACTATACGACTCACAGAGTATAACGCGAAAAAAATGTTTACAGAAACACTTCTCACCAGGACGAGATAACTCTTTAAAGTAAGTGAACCTATACAATTGTCGCAGTGGAAATGGCGATTTTCATTTTAAAAAAATTCCGTTAGCTATGCGAGTTGCTTGATAGAGTTGCAATATTTATTAAAATAACCGTTAATTGAGAGAGCATTATTAAAAAATTATTTCTGATCAGAGTACCTACATAGAAATTATATAATTTTAAAGGAAAATATCCATGAACCTAAGCATTTGTCGCGCAGTGTATATATTTTGGAATTAAATTAAAATTGAATTTAAGACTCGTGTTTGATGTCAGCAAGCAGCTAGGTATAATTCTTGAGATGCATTTCGATTACGCAACGATAATACATCTATCGATTTTCGAGAGGTCGTAGTCTCCATGTTTTTTCCCAAGCACCATTACAATTTAGTCCCCCCTCCTCCCAAACGAAAACACAACAAAAAGAGTAACACCTCTTTAAACAGATATATAAAAAAGACAACGATTGAGTATTTTTTTTATCCACTAACAGGCAAGGACCTGATAATGGTACAGTATCCGCATTAGTAATAATAATAATGGTCAACCACTTTCTAAGCAAGCAAAAACGTTGGGGTTGAAACACTTTCTACACCAATTTCGTTTATCAATATTTTCTAATAAATCATATTAGACGCTTCCGTCGGTTTGTAATTCATTTTGAAATATTGTCTGGACAACCCACCCATTATGAATATTACCGAAGATACTTAACCCCTACCAAATCCAAATATAAAAATTCATGGCTACATATGGATAATAAATGGGAAGGCAGTGGAAAAACGATTTATCGAACATATCTCTACTACTATTAGCCTCGACTGAAGAGATGCTATTATCATAATTCAACACAATCGAATATTGCGAAACGCATGCAAATGGAGAGAGAAAGTGCGATAAACTAGAATAAAAACTGAGTTTTCGAAAAATACAAATCCGTTTGGTACGCTTCATTCTCTTTTTCTTTTCCTATTTTATAATAGTCCTGAAATAACAAATACTTTAAATTGACATAATAAAAATCAAATTTTAAATTCGTACAAGATGACTTCCTCGTCATAATTTATAATAAGCTTTCCCAGTCCTTAGAAGTCTTCTGAAAAAGTAGATCGAAAAGAAAATATAAATCCTCCCATACATCTCGAGTGTTCACAATTTTCTTGTTGTATAGAGTAAGTAAAAAGTAAACCTCTCCCTTCACCCTGATCCATTCAAGCCTCCTCACACACTTCACACTGCCCACACACGTAAGTTTAAACAAGCGGAAGTTTGCCACCCTCTATCAGCACTCTTTCCCGACAACGTCCATGTTCATCCCATTCTCCATATACTATCATCCTGGTACTTTCATTCTCGTTCTTATCTTTTGCCAAAAATTTTCAAAGTATATAAAGTATTGATCCAATCCAATTTCATATGTAGATTTTCTAAATATATTCACAGAATATAAGTCGCCAAAGTCCGGTCAGCTCCGAAGTAGGTACACCAGCAGCAGCAGTGCCAAGTGAAAGTGTGTGACGGCCAAGATAGGCGAAGGGTGAGTTTCACTCCCGTTTGCTCGATAGCGAAAGCATAGTAGGTATACACGGTGGTGGCGTGTACACACCAGCCCCACACATACAATATGCTATAAAGTCCAGGATAAAGCATACTCATCAGACGTGCATGCATATAATATAGGCAGAGACGGCATGTTGTATGTCTAAAATGTACACACGCGGTCAAAAGGGAAGAAAGGATGTGCGTAGATATAGGTAGTGTATAGCCCTATGTCCTTTATACATTTTCGTATGTAACGCGTATCCCCATCGAATATTCTATACTCCGGTCCAGCTCCAGACTTTCACTTTGTACACTTATCGCATGTGGCGAAAGTCCTGCACAATCATGTGAATATATACGTATACACAAAAGGACATACATACGCACATATAAATTTTGCGCAAAGGATAACTAAAGCATAGTTGAATGTATGTAGTAAGCAATGTTTTTCGGTTGAATATTCGTCGTATAGCGACGTGCGTATGGTGCGGAGAAAGCATTTTCTTTGGCTATGTAGCCTCGACCGGGGCAAATCGATATCCCGGAGATTCTCCATCGTCCGCTCTCCACTTTACAGTATTGTGCTGGTCTATACAGTGTTTTCAAATATGCCCGGCTGTTGCCTACCCGTTTGCCTCTAGTCATCGTCTTCTAAGTCAGCATACACGCTATTTGTCCACCACCATATTTATTCTCAACAACTATAAGCAAAGCATGAAGCAGGCCTCGTTTGCTATAGCCTTTATATCCCCTATACAGTGTTCTGGAGAGAAGTGAAGTGTATCTTCTGAACAGAGACGCACCGTTTCACAACCCCATCCGCAACTATCATCTTTTATACCTAGCATAGTCGCTCATACTTAACCGAGTCTGAACTAAGTATACAAACATTATATGGAAAATCATACAATTTTAAAGGATGAGTGAATGTCCTGTTCGTCAGAATTTGGCAGAAGGTATAGTCGTGTTGAGCTCAAGCCCTGAAGTATCTACATACCTCCCTTGCTAGTACATAGTTTGTTTTGCAATGTTGTTATAGTTTTGACGATGCTAACGCAAGTTTGCGTCCCGGACTGATGTGTGCGGCGGTGGACGAAATTATACACATAACTATACAAGGTACTAAAACATGCAAGGAATACTATTTAGTTTAGTTGATGAAACAGCCTCTTGTATACTTCTCCTAGTGTGAGAAGTTCGCGTAGATTAGTTTTCTTGCGGACAGGGACATTAAACATGTAATGGCGAACACTGTTGTGTGTTCAAAGAAGCAGATGAAATTTGCACAGAAGCATTTAATATCTAATTGTTCTCCAGGTTGCTTCGATTAATTTGTAATTGAATAGCTGGGTTAGGAAGAAGTTTAGGGAATAGGCTATCTGCCCATAAATTATGTAAAAAGACAACGCTATGTTCCATAGAAAAACTCAATGAAAAAAGATCTTTCATTTAACTACAAGGAACTACAAATTACTAAATAAAATGTTATCCTGTTGGGTCCGTTTTGGTGATAGGGTTCCACTTAGTTTCTCGGGCGTCCCTATGACCCCGCCCTCTATTTTCACATTAGTTTCGTTGCCGAGAGGGTTGCTAAATCTAACCTCAATATATTGTAAAAAGATTATATGAATGGAACAACCAGACAATTTTTGTGCGAGGTTCAGTGAAACCCGCTAGTTTTCCTTCCACCATTCAGGAGTGCCTTACTAAGGTGTATCAATACCAAAAGCTACCCGCTATGCAAACAAACCGCAAGAAGATTAATTTTATGTATCCGATTTAATGTTTTAGTCAGAAATGAAAAATTATATTTGATATGACTGACTAAAAGGGATTTTGGTTCCCGCCAGCAAGGATTGAAATGGAAAATAGCATAGTTTTGACCTAAGCATACCGGAAGTTTTACTTACCCTTGTAAATATCATTTGAAGATTTGACAGATAAAAATAAAAGAATTTTTAATTTTCAAATCATTATAGGGTCTTACAAATATTTTGCCTTTATTTGGTTTCTCAACAAATCAAACAAGTTAAAAACGAGACCTGTCACATTTGAATGAAACTTAAGCTTCTTTTGCGTTAACAATTTCTACCGCAGCCGTATAACGAGTTCCGATTCCAGTTGTTCCGGCATGCATTGAGGCTAATCCAGGAACACATTTGCATAAATTTTGGTTAAGATATTAGTATTTGGGGGTTGGTTTGTACGACAGCCGTATGACGTAATGTTCCGATTCCATCCATTCCTAGATATGTTTTGAGGCTTTACTAGGAAGACATTCGGGTGTTTGGTTAAGACTGGTTCATAAAAAAAAAAAATTCTTATAAGAACCTAATTTCCAGTGGTTGGATTGTATGGCAGTCCTATAACGTAATATTCCGGTTCAATCCGTTCCTAGATATGTTTTGAGGCTTTACTAGGAACACACTTGGTTGAAGTTTGGTTAAGATTAAAAAATAACAGGCGCGACAATCCATCATTGGACTAAGGCCGCAGGATGTGTTAGTGACATCCTATTTCCAAGATCTTATCTGCTTTTTGTTGAGGTATTGAGATCAGCATCACACTCCGCAGTGTTATTTATCCCCATATAAATGGGTACTCGTTTAACATCTGAGTGAGATCATAGTCCGTCACAAGCTCGTGAGAAAAACACCATGACCCACGGTGAGATTCGAACTCATGACCCTGTGCACCGAAGTAACCGCTAGACCAGCCAGACCACTTGGTTAAGATTGGTACATAAAAAAAGAGTTTTTCTTAGAAGAACCTAATTTTCAGGGGCAGCCCCATGACGCCATGGTCCGATTCCCTTCGTTCCGACATATATACAGGGTACACTAAAAAGAAACTTGCATACGAAATTTCAGCCCGATAGCTTCACAACTGAGGGAAGGACTCTGAACTTTGTAGAGAAAAGAGCGCCGGAATAAAATCTACATACGGATCATAAAACGTTAACTTTCAAAAATTTCAAATTGAGAACATAAAAAAGAAAAATTTGTGAAAATTGTCCATTTGTGAGATCTTTGGGCGACTCTAACTTAAGTTCTTGGTTAGTAGTCATAATATTCATAATTTACAAATTGTTCGTTTTTAAGGTGCATAAGTATTTTAATTATAAAAAAAAACTAAAAAATTTAACGATGATCTTATTAAAATCGAGAATACAATATCCCAATTTTTTTCGTACAGTCTTGAAATGATATCCGTCAAATGGCGACCCCCATTGATTAAGTGCATTTTTGAAGTTCGTCTCCCCTCTTTGCAGCATAACATAATCGGTATGTTGGCAATAGCGTCGCGAATATTGTTCTTGAGGTGAGCTATGGTCCATGGTCGATCGACATAAACGACAGGGATTTCAAATACCCCATAAAAAAATCGCAGCTGCACGTTTTGCTTGAAATACATTTGACGCGTCAGCATCGGCATCAGCAGAAACATTTCAATTTAGAACACACGCATTTTTTCTGCTTCTGCTGCTGCTGTCAATGTGGGTCATCAAAGGCAAATACGTGTGTTCTAAATTGAAATGTTTCCGCTGATGCCGATGCTGACGCGTCCAATCTATTTCAAGCTTTAGCGAGCCGAACGCCGGGGAGAACCTAAAATTGACTGCCTCACTCTTTCAACATTTTCTGTTGATGTCCATTTCTGGTTTTAGCGACACTTCCACACTCCCGAAATGAGTCTGTGACGAGGAATCCCAAAGCGACCGCCGAAGGCACGTTGCGTAGCAACAATTAAGCGACCGTTAGAAAAGTAGGTATCGACGGCGAAGGCCCGCTGTTCTCTAAACCAGAGCATGATGGCAACTGACTAGAATGGGAAACAAATTTAGGGAATTCCCCTCCAGATTTGTTTCGGGAGATGTCCAACTGTTGACAAAAAAAATTGCAATTTTTGCTTCAATATAAACAGAAAATAAATTTACAGTGCCAAATGATTTTAACTGAATAACATCAGTGCTTAAATTTTCAAATTTTCATTTAGTTTGCATTCAACTTTGCATTTTTTCTCGTCGTCTAGTCAATGAATCCGCAAAAAAGTTATCAAGTAATGGTTTGCCTTCCCTACTCTAGCCGAAAAAATTAAAATCTATACTTCCCTTAACTCTTGGCATCAGATCGTAGAATCGGTTGTGATTGGTGCAAATTAATTTAAATAAAGGGTGGTCCAACGTGAATGCACGAAGTTAATTGTTAATAAAACAAAAAGATTTTAGAGAATTATCTAATTTTTTTTATTATGATAGAAGAATCTATGGCAATTATGTGTGATAGAAAATATCATCCAAAGGCTCGCCGTGGCTACCGTGGCTTCATGGTTCATATTTTCAATGACTCTGAGACTAATTGAGGTTGAATATCGTTAATGTGCTGAATTATCTTATCCTTTAGCTCTTGAATTGTTTTTGGCTTATTGACGTACACTTTTTCTTTTAAATATCCTCAGAGAAAGAAGTCCAACGGTGTCAAATCACATGATCGTGGCGTCCAATTAACATGGCCAAGACGAGAGATAACACGGCCATTGAATTTCTCGTGCAAAAGAGCCTCTGCTCTTGCTGTGTGGCAAGTGGTCCCATCCTGTTGGAACCACATATCGTCCAGGTCCATATTCGCGATTTCTGAGCACAAGAAGTCGCATTTGGTTGATTATGTTGACCAAAAAAATCACGAAGTGCACGAAAAGCATTTTGATTTGAACGTCCATTTTCGTAAAAGGCTTCAACGACCTTAACGCGCTGCTCAATTGTGTACTTCTCCATGATTGGATTTGCGAAACACTGAAGCAAAGAAATGTCTAATAAAGTTGGGCGCGAAACTTACCGTTAAGGTGTGACACTCAATGGCTATGTCCACACATGTGCGCTTTCGTCTTCCCTATCGTCTTCAAGCTCCGTATCCACTTTCAACATTGAACATGTCATTGCTTGCGTCAAGTGAACAGAAGAGATCAATGTCTCATTCTATCCAGATCTGTTCACTATTTATCGTAAAATATGTGTCACGGCTTTGGTCAGGACGGGTAAATGATAAATTCTTTCATGAATTGTATGAATAGATGATGTGTTGTTAATATTTAACATTGGCAATTGCGTTCAAGAATGAATGCGTTTCTTCAATAGCGCAGACATCTCAAGTTTCAATTGTCAAAATGATGAAGACGAACGAAAATTGAAACTGTCTAGACAGGCACAATTAACATCGTGCATTCTAGTTGGACCACCCTTTACTTATTCCACTTCTTTTGAACACAACAGTTTGTAGTAGTACATTTTTTCTTAAGAACGAAATGCTTTTATTATTTATTTCGAAAGGGGTCCGTACCCCCTGGACCTCTCCGATGGCTACGTCAATATCTCATTTCTATTTGTTCGATCGGATTTTATCCATCCAACTGGGAAAATAGATGCTGTAACAATCAGACAATTTATGAATTGCTCAAGCGATTGGCATATATTTTTGCAAAATGCTATAAATATGTTTCATATGTTATACCATAAAATATCCAAATCCAATACATATATATATAAATTTTCTTTTGGAAATTCATATGCCTTCAACGATTTTTACGATTCAGCACTGTTTTGGCCAATGCTATTGGGCAGCCTTGTTACATTTGTAATCCTCTTTTTCTCCTTTTTTTAAGAAATATGAAAACGGTCTAATTTTCATAGTGAAAATTCACCGCACGTTCACACATAATGAGATAAGGTATCGGGAGCTGATCGAACCTAATATGCTTGAAGCGTACCGGGCACGACAACGCAACGCGGCGTATGTGAGCTCGCCTCATGGCTCATGCATCGAACCACACCATTCCTTTAACCAAAAGTGCTGCTGGCTACTCACTACTCAGCTCTCGATATATATGTATATGGTGGTGGATGTCCATGAATGAATTTGATGGGGCGGTAGATGATGTCCAAGTGAAAGGAGCTAACGTGTTAAGAAACCAATCTCCATCCGACCAGAGTACAAGGCACACAAAAAAAAAAGAATGAACTAGAGCAAAAAAGCATGAAACGTGGACAGGAACGATATGTATAGCCTCCAAATAGCCATGTATTATCCTCGTGTACTAGCAGGACTTGATATGTTCGCCCCTAAGCAAGGCGAGCGTTTGAAGTTCTTATTAGAACGGCGAAGCAAGTGGTCAGTCAGCAGGTATAAGAAATTGGAGCAGAAGAAACATGTGTGTGGACGATGTGTGTATAGAATCGGGGATAAGTATAGCTACAATCATCAGCATTGGACGTTACAATTTTCGTCCGTGGACCATGGTTGCGTAAGGAAGACTCGTTTAGTAAATGGCCCAACAGCAGCAGGGCTCTTAAATTTATGCCAAGAACGAGATATGTATACCTTTCTTACACGTATATTGTTGAAACATGCAACGCGTTCACGTCCAGAATGTGAAAGGATAAAACTCTGCCAATAATTTTGCGCTAGGGTTGTAGATGGGGTTTATGGAACGTACGTAGATATTATAGTGCAGGACTAGACGCACCGAACAGTAATACGTGAAAAAAAATCTACATTTGTCGCATTTTAGTCGCATATTGATTGAATAATGTATTTAGTCTTTGTAGTGATACCAAATAGAGTTTTCTCAATTATCCTGTCCAGGCCCAGGTAGGCAAGTTTCGAGAGACATTCAGCCTCGATCCAGAATTGTCGCGGGTCTTACGTAATTACATCCATATTTACTATCATCAGTCTATCATTATTAAGAAGAGTATTTAAAAGGCTCCTACATCGAATTTGAATTTATTAAATGATTTTGTATCAAAATCTGATGTTGCATTCATAGTGTTTTTTTGTGTATAACCAGATACCCCATTTCCGTTGCCTTTTAAGAAAGCTTTTTTTTTATTATATTATCTCATTTTCTATTAACAAAATTTGTTTCTTTTTAATCGTTTTTATACATTTATATACATACTTTACAGATTTACCATCTTCGTACAAAAAAAAATCTTTTTTGCTTCACTGTAATCCAAACGCAAACCTATTAAGCGTACAGATAGATACGAAGTACCGTATTTACCATGGACGCTCCTAGAACGTAATTAAAGACTGCTTTACACTTGTTATTTCCATACCTGATGTGGGTCGAAATCTTAGTGCTATCTTATTTCCGATGAAACTAAACAAGACGAGTCGTACTTTCAGTATCCTCATAATAGGCTTCCGAATGCACGGTCACATCCTTAATACCACACAAAAATGATTCTTCTCAAGTCGGGTCCTATATGTGGATTTAATTAAATACTAAGCATTGCTAAGTATTGTATTTAGTGCCGAGTATGTGAAGAAGAAATGGGATCTGTGGGATAATAGTTTGCCATGTTATTTGATTATTTTACATAATCAGAGATCGGTTTGCTTGTCATTTAATACGAATACGTACTCTGGGCGCATAAAAGGAATATTCGTATTCGTGTGCTGAATGTCCTTTCTCCAACAGTTTTTTGACTAGGCAAGGAAACGTACGTTCACGTAACGAGTATGTTGAGGTCACAGAAATATTTCTTGGTCCATTTCCATTCATTGCTTCATTTGTACCACCACTGCGGGAGTATTTTGTTCTATTGTTTTGCTATTGCTCAACTCATTTTACGGCCTTGCGTATGCCCGCTTGTTGGCTGCAACGAAGACGGATACGACCGAGTGCTATAATGTTTTATATGGGAGACAATTAACACACCCTCCTCAAGATGAGATCAAATTAATTTATTGGAGTTAATGCTGCTCATCTTTTCTTTTCTTGGGAGGTGTCTAATGAGGTTGCGATTTATTCGAGCATTTGTTAGAAAAGTGGTGATTTTCTCCCAAGGAGTGTTATTAGGGCTAGTATTGTAGAGTGATTTGCGAGAGTGGGATGGGTCTTTTTTCACGTGATAGATGTCCGGAAGGGTTGTGCAATTTTCAATATGTACCTTTAAATTTAAAAATTGTTGTTGTGTGCGCAAATCCAAACCGCGGTAGCATGTAGGGTATCAGTCCTACCTTAATAGTTATTTTTTCAATAAAGGTACACTGATTGTATATATTTGCGCTGCCTTATTAGTCAAAGAAGAATACGATAGATATTTGGTCGGCAAAAATCGAACATTGCAGGATGGTTGGGGATGGCCCCCAGATTATGGGATAAAAGTCCTCACCGATTGGAGGTCCGTGGAAGGTGGAAAGGGGGTATTTTTTCCATTTTTGCGATTATTTCAAAAACAATAAAAGATACAGAAAAATGATCTGAGGACCAAAAAAACTACATTAAAATAATAGACTAGAAAATAAATTAGAATATGTATTTTCATTTTAGACCTATTTACAAAGCACCATAACTCGCTAAAAACGCTATTTAAGTCAACTAATTTTCTGTGAGTATTCACATTAAGTTGAAGATGATTTTTGATGAAAGTTTTGTTGCTTCGATCAAAGGACCCCCATTATCCCCCATTTGAATTTGGCAAAATGGTGCATGTCCACTAAATTATGTTTTAGTTAGAATATTTTCATTTTAGACCTTTTTTAAAAGCTCCATAACTCTTGAAGAAATGGAAGTTTAGCCGTGAAATTTTGTGTAAGTATCCACGATAAGTTCAAGATCATTTTGGGTGGAACATTGAGTCGCTCCAATCAAGGACCCGCCTTATCCACCCATTTGATGGCATGTCCATAACTCCCCCAAAATTGGAGCAGAGAGCTAAATTTTGGGTTTATTGCCATTGGAGGGCATCATCCTCAAGACCCAAGACAACTTTGTTCTACAGTTTATAAAATGAGGAGTGCATAGAACAAACTCCTGGTGGGTCACTTGATATGGGAGGTACCCTTAGTTTTTATCCGATTAAGCTGATTTTTGATGAGTGGTATATTGGTGCCCCACATTGGCCATAAACCAAAATTAAGCTTTCTGCTCCAACTTTGGGGGAGTTATGGGGGAGTATTGTGGTATACGGTTTTGCGTACCACAGGCAAGCGAGTTTTTCATAGAAAATTTCAAAGCCTATTCGTCCTCTCGTAATATATTGAACGATATGCTAATAGTCCTGACACATCTAATCGAGTTTATGAACAAGTGCAGTTTATGAGCCAAAAACGAGTTTACAAGCGGTTTATAACGAGGTTATATGCCGTTCCCAACTAACAATTTTGCGCTTATAACAGTCTGCAAGACTCTTATAAGAGCCAACATCAAGACATCAACTCTTGAACTTTAACTCTTCAAGAGTACTATAAGATTCTTATAAGAGTCTTATAAGTATTAAATGAACCACTTTACAAGAGCTAAATTGATCTTATAGCTAAAACTTAACTATCTTTATAAGAATTACACATGTCTTATAAGAAGATTTTAAGGCTTCTTATCAGAGTAAGTGTTTACTCTTGTAAGAGTCTCATTAAACTCTTATACACTCTTGTTATGAGCCGGAAACTCTCATTATAAGTGGAGCAAGAAAGAGTGAATGTGATTTACCAACATAGGCTGTCTTTGTTTGTCCAATGTAAATATACGATCTTACGAGAACTTCTATTGTCGTGTGTTATTATTTTGACAACAACTTAAAAAACATTTTTGAATGAAGGAAATATTAACTTGTCGAAAACGATGCTTTCCCACAAATATGAGTCAACATTCTAATGCGATTAAAATTTTATCGTTGAATATAACTATTTTGCTTCGAAAAATTACAAAGCCCTCTGAAAATAATCTATTTTCAATTTTTTTATAAGATTTTGTGAAAATATAATTATTATCTAATGATGATTTTTTGTGTAAAACTTAAGTGAATGACATTCGTCAGTTTAAAAAATCACAATCCTTTGAATTTGGCATATGCAATGACACATAATTACTCATAAATTCAAATTTAATTTCCCCTAATGCAGTTTTATCTGAAAAAAATGGCAGCTATTCATTAAATCTCCATTCAAAGCCAGAACTCTGATAACAAGAGGGCGGCTCTCTTTATTATAACTAAATTCTTCATATAAGTCTAAAACTCTTATTTCAAGAGGATGGCTCTTTTTATAATAACTAAAGTCTCACTATGAAAATGAAGCTCTATTTAATAAAGTTAAGCTCTCCCTTTGAAACTTAAAGTCTCACAATAAGGATTCTATTCTTCATAAGAGAGCATAAGTTTCGGTATGAGCGTAAATAATTTGACGTTTATCTATTATTTCTGTGCGGTAGCAGTCGCGTCGAAGAGTAATGTTTTTTCCATGTTTAACAAAACTAACAAAAATTATAATTACTAAATCCAGCAGAGAAAAGGATTTGCTGGCAGGTAGTTCTTATAGCATTTTTAGTGTTTTTCCAGTGAATTTTGTTACGCTCGTTGAGTCGACTATTTTATTCCGTTTATTCCCTTCGTCGAAAAGAGTCGCTTTATATAATCCGTTTCGGTTACGCTAAGTTAAAATTCTTGTGTGATTATAAAGTGACAGATTGCTTAGCTTCAAAAAAATCAATCGTGCACTCACAACACTCTTCTTACAAGTGTTTAAGTATACCATTCTTATAAAGGTATTATAATAAGATGTTAAAGACTAAAGCATTTATAAAGCTCTCGTTATAAGAGTGATAAGAATAAACCTCTTATAAGAACATTTTTATAAGAGTTTAAGTCTTGAAGAGTTAAACTCTCACTAAAAAGTCTTTATGAGAGTCCATAGCAACAAAATATGAACTTGTAACAAGAATACGACTCTCCAAGAGTAATAATCTTATAATAAATGTACTTAAAGAGTTCATTTGAATCTTGCTACTAGAACAGCATTATAAGAGTGGTGAGAGCCTTACTAGAGTTTTATGAGAGCTTATTTCATTTCACAAGAGCTAAACTCTCAAGAGTTTGTTAGTTGGGTGGTTCTCGATTTAACTGCCGGGTTTCCCCCTTCTAACACTTTAAGCGTTCAGCGTGACCTCTGCCTGTGAGTTTGCATAAATTCAATCTATCCTCGGTCGAAACCGTCGAAAAGCGTAATGAGCCTCTTTTCCAATAAAAGTTTACTCCAATCATGAATAAAAATGACCGTGCTCTATTAAATTTAGTGTTTTGAAAAGGCTCTAAAATTAGATATTCTGCCTGAAAAAGACTGTTTTATACTCTGAGACTGATAAATGAAAACAATTTCGAAATTGACTTTCGAAGTAGACCGTAGAGAGTACACACTTTTCCGCATACATCTGCCAACAAAATATTCTGACATAACTGACAGCAAAAACGTCAAAGTGGAAAATCTTGCCCGGACTGTTATCGCAGCATTTCCTTATAAATTATTTGCTTAAAATTGAGCAGTCATACGATGAACTTTTTCAATTCGTACTGCTAAAGGTGTCCTTACCAATATCGCCCTCAACTAGCACTCCCGCTTGACGCCTGTCCGTACTGTGTCGCATCGCTTTTTTCGCAACCCATCTTTTTTCTAGCCTATGGCCGGCATAGAACAATATTCCAACTTGATGTGAGTTTTGTGTCACGTGCGAAGGACGTTCAATTAAACTGATTTCAACCCTCACGCAGGTATGCCAACGATGATGATGAGGACCAATTAGACGACATATCGGCGGCGCACTATGCGTACGAATCAATCAATCCACAGGCCGGATCGGATGGAAGCTATCGTTATGTCAACTCGGAACGAGATCTCACTCTGCCGTTGCAGAAACATCGCAACATGCAAACATATGAAAGTCCGGAAGAAGGTGATTCGTTGCGAATCTGTCGTATTGTACGTTTTCTCATAGTCATGTGTTTGCTCCTACAGAAATCTCGATGCGTCGATATCTGGGAGTGAGTGTTGGAATCGTCAGTCTCATCACAGAGAATTTGCTTAGCCACCCCTTTGTAGTGATGCGGAGGCAATGTCAAGTTCACCATGCGTCGAGAAAGTGAGAGAACCATAAGCACTGGAGTACATTTGATTTCATAATTTTCCACTGGAATTTCAGATACCATTTGCAACCATTCACATTGGTGCCAACTTTGATTCACTTGCATCAGCGACAAGGCGTCACCACACTATGGAAGGGTTTGGGCAGTTGCCTGTTGGTGAGAGGCATGTCCCTCGCCGTGGAGGATGTTATCACTAAAGTTACCCCCTGGCCAAAGTTCGTATCGTTTTATTGTCAATATTTAACACAATTTGTCATTTTATGGACTCTTGCAGGGAAGTGCACAATAAAACGTCGATGAAGCAGTTCGGTCAACATATCCTTCTGAAATGTATCAGCATTGCCGTGGTCATGCCCTTCTATTCCGCCTCGCTTGTCGAAACCGTTCAGAGTGACATTGCTAGCGAGAAGCCGGGCATTTTTGATGTTTTTCGTGAAGGTGCCAACCGCTTGGTGTCGTGGAGTGTCCCACAAAAGGGACGAATGTTACCAGTTTGGGCATTGCTGGGCCCAAGTATTTCTCTAGGTATTACCAAATATGTTTTCAGGTAATAGTGAAATTTGGAAATTTTTTTCGCCCTTCAAATTTAATGTATTTGTAGCCTCATCATGAAAGGCGTCTCGTCGCGCGTCATGCGCTACAAGTGGTCCGACAAGCACGAACAAAAAGGCGCCAAGCCTCGCGATCCCAGCATCATCCATCAGGACATTGAAATCTACTCCACACTCGTGTCGGTAGTTACCAGCGAAATTCTCTTCTATCCGTTCGAAACGATTCTGCATCGCATTCAGTTGCAAGGCACTCGCACAATTATTGATAATTTGGACAATGGTTATGCCGTTGTTCCAATCATGACAAGTTACGAGGGTGCTATCGATTGCTATCGCACGACAATCGCTTCCGAAGGTGTAGCCGGACTGTACAAAGGTTTCGGTGCTATTCTCTTGCAATTTGCCGCGCATATTGCCGTCATTAAAATCGCCAAATGGGTTATGGTTCAAGTGACGGAGATTATGTCGAGTAAGCCCCCGACCAAAGTGGTCGAATACTATAATTTGAATCGGGGAGGCGGAGTGGATGGCGGCCTAGGAACGAATCTGTCCAACTCAACCACGGCTTCGCGCAGTTTGAGTTCGTTGGACGGTGGGATAGAATGAGTGCGACAAATGAGTTTTAAGAATCGCGATCCTTGCAGTAACATGCGGTGGTAAGGCGCGTAGGAGAGTTCTTTGTAATATTGTACGCATAAGATCACTATTGTAAATTTTTCCTCTTTTAAATTAGTTGAAGGTGACATGTCCTTGTAACATTACAGTTAATCGAATATGGGCACCATTTGAAATTCGGAAGTGACAATTTAGGTAGCAAGGAAAACGTTTTTATCTATTTATTTTTGTTTTGAACAGAACCGAGTTCGTACGATAGCTGTGATTGGCAGATGCTTTGGCTTTTAGTAAATACGAATAAAAAAGAGAGAATATCAAATGGTTGCTAGAAGTAAGTAAAGGCTAGTCGAGTTCTAAAAGTTGTTAAAAACCGTTTGAAGAACGAAAAAATTTGTAGTAAACTGTTTAATTTGTGAAAAGAAAATTAAGTCATTATAATTGCATCGGTTTTATTTATTAACTGCGTTTCTTTTACTAGAAAAGGAGAAAACATCATACGCTGAACTATTAGGTACTGCCGAATCGGGCAACATGCTAATATTACGAGCCAAACCAACGCAATTCTAGTGAAAGGCTATTTAAATCACGGAAAACATGCGTGTTGTGAATTTGGTATGAAGGCAAATTCAGTAAAATCTACATTCAAGGTAAGTTAATGCTTCTCGTGTCAATTTGTTGCAATACGTTAAATTCCTTAACGCACATCGCTTCGACTGTATGAGCCTTTAAATCCATTCAACATTTCACCAGACGATGCAGTGCATCTTATTTTCCATCAAGAAAACATTTTTTTGTTATCCGTAAAATCCTTTAATTTAATATAAATCCAATCTTAAATCTAGTACTAAACTCTATCCAGTGCTTCGACCATGACAATGCTATTGCCCCGGATTACCTGTAAAATGCAGAAAATTCAATGAATAACTGCAAATTATGCCGAAGCGGTTGATATCACTTACCACCATGCCAATTGAATTCCGTGTACCATCACGACATTCTTCCACCGTTTCGTCAATCACAACGTTCATGAACGGATCGAAACCTCGCAAAATGCCAACCACTGATCTGCCGCCATTCAATTTAAGCATCATACGCTTATCCATGAATCTGATCAGGAAATAGAAATTTAATTAGGAAATGTTTTGTTGCAATGCAAAAAGCCGCAATTTGAGGAAGACGCATCGACATAACCTCTAAAGATATCACGACCAGTTTACTTACTTTTTCAACTCTGGTGGATGTGCTTTCGACATTTTTTATATATCTGGAACGAGTACACGTACTAATCAAATGGATGAAAGTGTAAATGAATTTAAAAACTGGAATCCTTACTCGGAAATAGCAAGATAAATCCAACTTATTTGCGGCAAGCGCTTTGGAATCAATCAATGGAGGAAACTTGACAGATGTCATTTGATGGGATTGCCATGCAAATGAAGTTGACAGTTCGATCTCCTCTACATGTAATCCGGGCCACTGTTGTTCGACGCTGGTGAAAATATCCGGCGATAGATGCCGCAGTTGCCCGTCGAAATTGGTGAATTTGAGTAACAAAAATTACTTGTATATGGGGAATCCCCGACAAATCAGTTCCGAAATGGCAGTTTTTTCTGCATTTCTTCTACTAAACTAAACCCTGTTGGTAGCTACAATTTTAAAATTTGAATGAAATGCGTGCTGCTTAACAAGTGTGCCACGCTGCCACGTTTCAAATCGGCCGATGGTTTCTCGATTTATTGACGAAATTAAATTTAACTAAACTAAATTTCCTTACTCTTTGGATTGCTGTAACTTTTAAATGCTCAGGCAAGATTTTATTTAAAATTTTAGGAGAAATGTAGCCGGCAGGTCGATTTTCAAGGGCGAAGGTTAATAAAAATAGAGATTCCCCAGCTATTTTAAAATAAACTAAATTCTGAAAGAGATAAAGTTGAGTTTTTATTAAGAAAAACTGAACTATCGAAAATTTTAGCGCCAACTGAAATAATCCAGTTTAAAGTAATTCTTCATTTATTGTTCGGCTTTGAAAAATTGAATTTTTGTAAGGTTTCTTCTGTAATGCACATTTCTATTCGGAAAGAAAGAATAAGAAATCTTGCGTTGTGTACACGTAAAGAATTGATCGAAGACAGGGGCGTACACAGAAAAATATTTCGGGAGGGGTCTTAGCAAAGGATCAAGGAGTCCAGCGCGAGTGGATATCCTAGAGCTGATAAGCGCAACCAAATTCCAAATCATTTGTGATCAACCCAATTCGCATATTCGCTACTAATAGAAGGCAGAGAAAAATGAAATCCGTGTTCCGATTTCTTCGAAATTACAGTAGTGCTCTTATTATTTGCAGACTCGTGTTTTTGCTATTAAATTGCACAACTTTTTAGTTATGAGCTTAAAAGTGCTTTGTGGATCTATTCAACTGAAACTCACAACAGTTAGGCTCCATATTTCCTCTAATTTGTTATAGTTCCGAAAAACTGAATTGACTTAAAGACTTAAGCCCCGGATAGAGTTCGAGCGGAATGAAAATGAAACGGTAATGAACCGGCATAAAAACCGTGGTGAATTTAAAATTTTAGCTTCGAAAATTGCTGCAAAGGCGTTTTACGTCCTAAATCATCTTAAAACTAACTAAAAAAATTATTTCCCCCTTGTCCGAATGCATTTTCAACGTGAAAATGAGTCGACTCTGTAGCATATTCTCCGTCGGGCGTGGTGAATTTTGCAAACGTCAAACCGATTCACTGTCCACGACGAGTTCATCGCGGAAATTATCTAATGACCGGGGAATCGAAAAATAACACATAAAATGGTAGAGACAAATTGTGAAACCATTCTCGGATTTTAGTTTATGGAATACCCCATCATTTACCACATATTCCACGACAGTAAGTATGCATTTTCATTGAGAAAATCGCCGCGGACAAAAATTTCATTTTCATTCCGCCCGATCTCTATTCAGGCCTTTAGGGCGGAATTCAATTCAATTTTTTAAAAATAACTACTTGATATTTTTTTATATTTTATTTGTCACTTTCAATAGATATGGCAAATAAGAGCGGCCGCACACTACAAACTTTTGATCGGCCGATAGTTTGATCGTTCTTCTAATCAGCACGAGACCATATGCAAGTGCGCACACTTGAACGATTTCAAATCGGCCGATAATAAAGTTTAATGGGCAGTACGATTCCCATTAAACTTAATAGGTTGACCACTATCGGCCGACTACTTAAATAACACAGCGCACACTGAGAGCGCGCACACTTACAAACTTTTTCGTCGGCGTCGGTTGTTATTGTCAAAGTATGTCGTTGATAAGTGACGAACTTGTTGAAAAATTAATCGAAGAAATCGAAGAACGACCAGCTTTATATAAAAAAAGCTTAAAGGAATACTCAGATGCTATCATGAAGAAAAAGCTATGGTCGGAAGTATGCGAAGCTGTTGTTCATAATCCTTCTCCTCCTTCGTTTTATAATTAGGGAAATAATAGCTTTTCTTGATATCATTCCAATTGGCACTAATGTCAATATGGCGCTAATGTCAAAAGCAACAGCTATCGGGCTATCGGCTTATGTGCGCACTCACCAACAACCAAACAGTTTAGTTGTAAAAGTGTGCGGAGAGACTGTCCAATCCGACCAAACTATCGTACGATAGTACGGTCTGCAGTGTGCGGTGGCTCTCAGTGAATTGTTTATTTAATGGGGCAACGCCCTAATAAGTGATGTCTATAAATAGGAAGCTCCCTTATGTAGAGAAACTCTTTATTCCTTAAAGGAATCCTTATTAATTAAGTGGGGACTATGAATTCCGCCCTTAGGTTCATATTTATAAACGTGCCTTAAGTAATCCTTAAATTAAGGGAAAGTTTAAAATATTTTTTACTTAAAAATTCGCGTTTCGACTAAAATCAATGAAAGAGTTAAGAAAACCGTCATGGAAGATTTCAAGGAACTTTTATAAATCGGGGCTTAGAGCGCTGGCACACTACAAACTTTTAATCGGCCGATAGTTTGATCGTTCTTCTAATCAGCACGAGACCATATGGAAGTGCGCACACTTGATCTCACTTGGCTTCGTGCTAATTAGAAGAACGATCAAACTATCGGCCGATTAATAGTTTGTAGTGTGCCGGCGCTCTTAAGTGTGGTACGAAATTGGATGAAGAGACCATAAGTTAAGAAAAGTTTCAAGGGACGTTTACAAATATGGGCCTTAGTATATAAATCTGAAGTTAGTGGAAAAATTGTGAAAAAAAAACAAACTTTGAACATTACCAGTTTCAGTAAGTCCTAGATCTGAGAGATATTATTATGCTTATCTATCTTTCACTACTGATCAAATGGGTCATAATTATAAACTAAAAAAAAATTGATGCTGAATCGCTGTCTCCTGTCAGTTGATGTGATTCAGAGATTCCTTCCATGATGTGTGCATTCTTACATTACTTTTCGGTTGAAAATGCAGTCGGTGAGAAATTACTATACATTACAGAATTTCGGAGGGGGTTTGAACCCCCAAAACCCCTGCGTAGGAGCGCCACTGATCGAAGAATTTTGTATTTTTTATTGAACGAAGTATAAATTATAGGGAAAAGATGAAACCTCCTTTAGCCTCCTTTCCTCTGATTTCCTCACTGACGCGGATACTATTAAGTGTTTGTGGAAAAAAGCGTTATTCGAAAATTTTGTGTCAATTCTAAACGCAAATTATACATAAATACACCTGAGAACTATTACTCGTGTGATTTTCAGCAGAAAAGATGTACGAGACATTCTCCCACATCCTCAATTCCTTTGCCGCAACAAAAAAGATTGAAAATCTAATTCTTTTGAACGTAATGAGTCTTTTTCGTGTTAATTTTGGGCTATTTGCATTTTAACTATTTTTAATTTTATTTATATGTGAAAAATCGAACTATATGGACTTACGAGCCACCGTATATTTCCGATGTGGTAGAGTGTTTTCGTTCTTTTATACCTGTAATTGAATTATTCCAGTTAACTCTGCAGAAAAAAAATACACACACACGTAATGAAAACAACTGAAATATTATTACTTTCATAAGTATTTTTCATTTCTATTTTCCTTTACATTCTTTTTGTTGCAGATTTGTCCTATCATGCACGAAAAAAAGCCGTTTCTATCCTCACTTCCATAAAATATCGCGAAACTACAGATTTCTAGAATTCCTAGATGCAATTTCATTTTATTATTTCTTTTCTCCTGGAATTATGAATTATTTGGTTTCTCATTTAGTGTACTTTTATGATTCAAGTTAACAATGATTATCACTATTTAGTCCTATACACGTTACATTTGTTTTTATCCCTTTACAAATGTTAATTAGGTCATTTTTGCTAATGTATATTTTGTTCCGATTCTTATGGTATTTTTTTTTTATTAAAGGGACGTTTCAGATACGTAATAAAGGTTGGAAGTATGAAGTTTTTCTTTTCGTAAATTGATAATGTATATATAGGTATAAGGTCGATTTATCTAAAGTTATAATTATCTAAAATAAAAATGACGTACACATACAGTTCAACTCTGTAGGACAAAAAAAATGTTGGTTACATAAAATTCTTGTAAATTGTTTCTAAAATAATTGATTTTATTTCGGCATCTAGTTTTTGTTCTTTGAAGAAATTCGTATTTTTTTTTCATAATTGTAATAAATAGGTATATATAGGTATATTTACAAAAGTTTCAGATTTGTCTATGAATATGTTTCATTTTTGTATCTTATTGAGGCAAAAAGAGTTACTTTAAATTTATTGTTTACTATACAATTTGTTAAATTTATTACAGACTTGACACATATGTATTTTGTTCGGTTTTATTATTTTATATAAGGGCAAAATAGTTTGTTTTGATTTGTTACTTCTTTTCGCGCAGGCTTGCGTTTTTAGTAAATTTTGGATATTGTTTCTTTATTTTTTTTAAATAGTTTTAGGGTGTGGACATCTATGAAATAATTTTCAGAGACAATTTTTCGAAATAAAATTAAAAGTTGGACCTAACTACCGAGTAACTTTGAGTCTATTTACCTATATATAAATAAAATATTTCTAAATAACAGTCTTTACAAAATTAATAAAATTAGTCATGTCAGAAATTAAGATACTACAGTTTAAACTGTTTTTGTAAGCATAACCGCAAATAACGAATATCACATCAAAATAAATACAAAAATTGCTCCCTCTTAGATCGCAAACACAAGGAGAATGCATTGATTTCGAATCCTACAAAACTATAAAAAAAAAAACAACTTGCCCAGCGGTCATTTTTTATATGGAGTTTGGTTGGACTCGGAATCCATGGATTCTTCGTGTGTGTGGGGCCTTAAGATTCTACTACACTTAATACCAAAGCCACCTTAATACAAGCCCGGAAGTAGAGCACGGTCATATACTGAAACGACAATTCATAGGCCTGTTCAGATCGAAAATTTACATTGCGGTAAAGGCAAATCGGGTTGGGTCGCGGCAAACTTTACACGAAAAGTATTGGTTCCCGGTCGATTTTCGTCGCGAAAAGTGCAATGTGTCGTGAATCGAAGTGTCTATAATGCAGTGAAAGAAACAAATCCCGATAAAAAGTGAATTTTCCACGTGTTTTCGCGATTTTTATCAGAGCAGACACGGTTTTTTTACATGCGCTGTGCTTGTGTTAGTGCATCGTGCAACGTATATAAGACATATTCATAGGCTCGCTTTGTGTGCATGTATTGCTGCTTCCCGGCTTTCTAAATTAAGGTGGCTTTGCTTAATACACATCTGTCGGTTGGCAGCGGCTCTGTTCAGTTTGCAGGTGGATAGAAGACCGAAGTAGAGCATTTTGTGGCGCAAATTTTGGTAAAAATTTCAGAATCCTAGTTGTCTGCCTTTACAAGTTGCAGCCGTTAAAAGATGCTACCCAAAGGCAAAAAAATTGCAAAAGGGTTCCATGTGCAAACGAGGTCAGTTTAAAAAAAAACATTGCGGGGAGCATATATTTTGAGCTGTTTGCGTTCAAAACGTGCAACCCCTCCAAAGAGAACCTAAGGGCCAACAAATGCAAAGGAGAGACCATAATCAGGAAAGGGGAAAATTAAAAAAAATTGATAAAGCATATGTAGAGTTACATTGCGGCGCACATTTTCTTGAAAATTGTCTTTTAAAGATGCGACCTAAAGCCTAGTACTGACATCGAGAGTGAAATTTTTGTACGCTGCGAATTTTTCAATGAAAATGTATTCTTACTGTCGTGGAATATGTGGGGAATGTTGGGAAATTCCATAAGCTACAATCCGAAAACAGTTCCATAATAATTTTTCTCGGCCATTTTATGTATTTTTTCCGATTCCCCGGTTATTTCATCGTGAAATGTCAAATGACCGGGGAATCGAAAAATAATACATAAAATGGCCGAGGATAATTATGAAACCGGTCTCGGATTGTAGCTTATGGAATTCCCCACCGTTTGTGACATATTCCACGAGAGTATAAGTATTTTTATTGATAAAATCGCAGCGGGAAGAATTTCACTCTTGATCTTAATTCAGCCCTTAAAGACGAAAAAATTGCTCTCGGAATCGGAGTGACTTTGCCTAAAATGTATGGGACATTTTGGATGTTTTGCAGGCAATTTTGGGAAAAATTTGCGATTTCTTGAAACATCTTTTGATTCGACGCTGAATCACCTCGAGCACCTTATGCCAGCTTCATAACATCTAATATTTATACTCTTCGCTCATAGAGTGAAAGAGTATATTAACTTTGTCCTGAAGTTTGTAACGCATTGAGGGAAGCATCCCCGACCATATACAAAGTATACATTTATGATCAGCATGACTTGGGGAGTCGATTGTCCGTCTGTCTTTCTGTCCGTCTGTCTGTTGCGACGCGTTTTACTCGGCCAATTCAAAAGCTATGAAGCTGAAATATTGCACAGATGCTTGTTTTTGCTGCAGTATGTTTGAATCGGTAAAATCGGACAATGGGCTGCAATACAAACCCAACCCCCCAAATTAGGTTCTTCTAAGAACAACTTTTATATTTGTGCACCAATTTCAACCAAATTTCACACAGATGTATTTCTATTGATGACACAAAACATACGAAAGAATGGATCAAATCGGACCATGGAGTCATGGGGCTGCCATACAAGCCCAACCCCCCCATTATGGTTCTTCTAAGAAACATTTTTTACACCAATTTCACAAAACCTTGAATTAATGTGTCTTTATCAAAGCAACTAAAAAGGTAAAAACAAATGGAACCGTACTATGAGGTCATGCTCGCGCATCCCCCCATATAAAAATTTCTGAGTAAATATTTTGATTTGCCCACTTATTCCAACCAAAAAAAAAATAAATAACAGGCGCGACAATCCAACATTGGACTAAGGCCGCAGGATGTGTTAGTGACATCCTATTTCCAAGATCTTATCTGCTTTTTGTTGAGGTAATGAGATCAGCATCACGCTCAGCAGTGTGATTTATCCCTACCCATAAATGTGTACTCGTTTAACATCTGAGTGTCTACACGCGAAACAAAAACGCGAGAACAAAACCGGTTGTGTCCCGTGGAAAATGTGCAGTGAAGACTTGCACTCAATTTAAGATAAATGCACTCGCGGCCTAATTGATTGTTAGAGACCTCTGTGCGAGGTGAGTACCACCAAGCGAATTTGGTTCAACGATCATTACATTTTTTTATATGGATTTCACGTGAACCGACGATGTTAGTACACCTACTCTAACTGATGGATGACCAATGAACTGCTGATCTAGAAAAAGTAAATTTTGAATGCTAGGAAAATTTTGATATGTACGTACCTATTTCTATGTACAAGGCTAGCAATGATTTAATGAATAATTCTGTTTCCAAATAACAAAAAAAAGAGGATAAATTTGATTAATTTACATGAAAATTAATACTTTATATTCATTATTCAAATTTAAATCGACTGTGTTCTGATTTTACAACATATTTGTCACTTTTTGTTAATCTATTGAGCCATCCTCCAATTTATCTAACAGCAATTACTCGTAATATACAGAGGTAGAACGTCGTCAATATGGTGCAGTCAAATATGAAATGTCGTCCGGAAATAATGCAAATTTATCGTAAAATATGCATTTATTGATTATTTTCAATTATTACAGTTCATCCACAATTTGTATATTGTTTGCATTATCCATACTCTCCTGCAGAGGGTAGGAATCATATGTCCTTGTGTGGTAATCAGTATTTTTGCGTCACAAATTAGTGACTATGATTTTAGGGTAGTACATAATAATAATTGTAATTACAGTAGAATGTCGATAATCCGCCAATCGTTTTGCGTACTTTTGACGGATTAGCAAGATTCCCGGATTGTACAGTGTTAGGATCAACCTCTTGTAGTCCGGCATTTCTTTGAGCTGACCACTGTATAATCCGGCAGTATATGCGGGGAGTTTTTAAACTGCTTAAATTGGTGCGTTTATTTGATCATTTATCATATACAGGTTCAAGTATAACTTTCACAGCTACTGTTCAAATAAGCAGTTTCCCAGGTCAAGAATTTTAAATATCTCCATACAGATTATATTTGGGGAAAAAATTTTGGCTTCGTCGTCTGCCAAATATACTTGGGAACACATACAACTGCTGAACTATCCAGTCAACCCCAAAACGACTTTTATTCATCTGTTTTTTTTTTTTGTGAGTTTAATATTTAAAAGTGCCTCAAAATTGAATTCAGTTTTCGCTCAGCTTTTGCAAGTGGCTTACCTATCCGGTATCAGTTTTTTTTACAACACGTACGCAGTTTATATTTTTCTGAAAATCCATAATTTTTGCTCTGAACTTAAATCTCAATATGTTCCTGAATGTACAGAAAACCGCTTCAAAACATGCATTCAAATATCTATCACACTGATACCGGACATAATATAGGCTCCCGATTAGAAAACTGCTGGATTACTGAGACTCATCACGCTCACTTGGTTGAGTTGCACTCTACGATGCTAAGTCCGGAAATCGAATCTCGGCGTAGTCCAGGAAATATATAGTGCTTGCAGCATTATATACATATACTCCTCTATATGCAATATATCGTTGACTCGAAGTAGCCTATAAACGGCTGAGTAAACACACCATGCCCCACAAGGGGTTACGGTATAGAGAAGAAGAAGAAGACTGAGACTCAGCCGATTCAGTAAGGATGCCGGATTATGACGTGTTCTGGACTATCGAGATTCTACTGTATTGAAATTGTATTTAGTGAACCAAATCATATCAATATGAGGCTTGTGTGAAAATGATAAACTTTAGTCAGGGGTTTAGCTATGAATGTAATTTATATCGCGGATAACATTTACATAATAATGTTTTGTTATCGTTTATAATTCGAGATATTCTGGGATGAGGCAATTATTTTTTTTTTCTCACCATGTCCTCGCAGTGAGATAGAAACACGAGAATGGGCTGGAAGTAAAACACGAACGACAATCTGACCGAAACTACAATATCGACTAGACTAGGATCAGTGGCGTAACGTACGGTGTTCCATGTGTGCAGTGGAACACGGGCCCCCAAGCCAAAGGGGCCCCCAAATCCGAAATCATGACAAAATTTTGTTTGATAGATCATTGGGTAACTGTTCCTTCAAAAGACATGCATTTTTACTAATATGCCAGAAAAATGCGTAAGTGAGCTATAGAATCTAGGATAGTAGCAAAACATTCAATTTTGGATATGTTCAAGCTTGGATCTTAGATCTCTAAGTATTATACTCTGTTTGCACCGGGGAGACGCAACTTAACTCAACAATCATCAGAACAATCCATAAATTATAAAGGTTTTTGCTCATAATAATGCAATGCGCCTAGCCTATACGTCAACCCAAATGGTATTTCGGTACTTGGCCCCAGATGGCGCTAGTGTCACTAGCGAGACGACTTGCTGGCTGTTGCTGGAAAGTGCATCACCGAAGTTTCCGGAACAGTGGACGTGGGTATAAAAGGGCGTTTTTAGCAGTGAGTAATGTCGAGTCAATAACTAGTGAAGTAATTAGAAAAATTATAAACCGTGTATATCCGTGTAGTTGTAATAAATAGTGTTACAGTAACGCGAGTGTTATTAATTATTGTGTATGCGAAAATCGGTCGAACCCACTAGAACGTCTAGAAAAGACGAGAAAAATATAACAATAATATTGAAAATTAATAAAATTTAAACTTCAGACGGTTCTTGCATAAAATTGGGCCAATAATCAGCGCCCGGTCTAGGGAGGGCCGGTATTTTGGGTAGCACTTCATAGACGGAAAACTGAAAAATGAAAGCTGAACCTTATTTCCGTTAAAAAAAAAAAGACAAAAACACTTAATTAATGGTGATTAGCTCGAGGGCGTTACTGACAAAGGACTGCAACTCTATAAATTGCTGGAATAAAACCGTTACTTAATTTTAGATTTAATGATAATAAAATTGCTCTTTAATCGGTGGTTTTTGCTTTCGAAACAACATTGTTAAGTGAACCGCTTAAGTTGTGTTTAATAGCCTTCGAAAAATCAGCACCAAACGTTTTTAGTTAAACAAACAAAGCACACGAAGGAAGTAACTGTGTTATTGTATCGTAACCTCAACTAGAACCTCAGGAAACAGATAAAATTTCAAAAAGCTAGAGTCTGAAGTGAGCAATTGTCCAGGATTTATCAACAAAATTGGTTGACTTAGAGTCTGCTTCTTTACATACCCCGGTTTCTCGTCTCAGTTCATTTCACTCAGTAGTATTCCGTGAGATTACCGATATTGAGGGACTATAGGTGAGTAATATAGTGTTTCATCGGCAGAATACTTTTCCACTAACGATTTAGTACCACAACCGTCTGGGTTGTGGAGTCCTATATGATCTGATCTAAAATTTAAATAACTGGTTTCGTCTAGTAAAGTAATATGTATGGCTACCTGACAAAAAAGACAGAGCGATATTTGCGCATTTTTTTTTTTGTTAAATCTTTTTAGGCGCATGTCTCCTACGTATTGGGGCTGACGTTTTCCTCGAGAAATTACAGTCTAGATTGACGTTCTCAAGTTCATAATGATAAAAAAGGCTACATTTAGCACTCGATGAGCATAAAGGTTGAGTTGGATAGGAACGACTCTTCTTTTCCGGTTTCTCTTCTGTTTTCGTATGGAAACTTATTTCTAGGTGGGATTCAAATAACTCAAAATGTGTCAGAAAAGCATCCTTCCTGGTAAAATGAAGTCGACACATCCCATGAACATTTTCAAAAAAAAATTTAGGTGAGGCAGCCGTTTTGCCGGGGGCAGCGTAAGTGCTAGAGTGGGCGCTGCCCATAATCCAGTTATTGGAGACTATTTAAATATCGAATTGATTGCTCAGCTAAGGAAAATATGTTCACAATGTTGAAAAAAGGATATTGGATGACCTATTGATCGAGTTACTAAGAACATTCAAAAGGTTTAAGTGAGAAAACCTTTCCTTTTTGAACTGGGACTCAAGAAATCAAGAAACAGATGTCTGTCGACAAACTAGTGAGTCAATATACGTAAATTATTTGCCTTTGGAGCATCTCTACCATTAATTTTAAGGATCAACGACTCTTACGAGGTAGAAGGGCACTCCTACATGTTGTCTTTCGCCGCGACTCTTGGATTTTGTGATAAATAGAGTATCCTATTTAATTATTCTAAATTCAATTTTGTCTCAAAAAAATGAAAACCAAATAACAATTTTTTTTAGAAAATGATGTTCGTTGCTTTTGCTTATAATGTAGACTGCTTTAAATGTTCTATTAATTTTTTCTGGTGAAAAAAAAATTCAGCGTGAGGGGCCCCCATTTCGATCTCGAACACAAGAAAATTGGGAAACGTTACGCCACTGCTAGGATCATATCAGATGTTGGCGCCTGACACGCAACACACGATGGAAGAGATTAAGAGACTTCATTCGAATTTTAGCTTAAAATAAAATGTCATGGCCCTTTCGGCTGAACATTATTATCTTTGAGGGAGGCTTAAGTTAAGAATTCATTTATTTATCTTTCCACGAGTACAGCAATGGAGCGAATGGTGCCTTATAAAAAATGTTCTTCAATTTATTTTTAGATCTAGAGAATAAGATTTAGAATTTTTCGAAACTTAAGAATGCTTGTATCTTTTCATTGCTCTCCAACCTTATTTTCAACGGGAGTGTTACGTGCTGTGAATTCGCTCGTGGATGTAGGCAGTTTAACGCCAAGATACAACTTACAAGTTGTTATTCTTGAAATAATTATACCCTTCAAGTATGATATCAATACGCCACCACTAAATTATAAATTAGCTGCATCCTGAATGCCCTCAAACACAATTCGCATCATAGAATAATAAGGAGATTAAGAATCCCTTAATCATCGTAGAAGGTATTTAATGTGGTTACACGTCAAGAGTAAGCCTAGTACGTATATCCAATTTATAATAACGAAAAATAGAAATCGATGTTCTGATTGATACCAATTGACAACATTAATTAGTTTTGGTTAAGCGCTTATTCACATATCATATCTGCGGTAATGGAGTACTGATCTTGACTAGGATTCCGTTCAAATTAAGGAGATTATTAATTATAATAGGCATTGTTTGTACATCCCGTGTACTTTTGGGTAAAGAAACTTCGATTCAGTTGAGGCCCGTGTCGCACACTGTAGGAATTTAAAAGAGAATGCAGTATATTTTTTATCATTTTGGGATAATTTCAAAAGTAAAGAAAAACCATTCCAGCCATTTTAAAAACAAATTTGAAATTAAAAACAAAAGGAAATTAAGCGAAACGCAAATCAAACTGTATATGTATCCAGAAACCTTGATTACAAAATTAAGTTTTGCGGTCATTAAAGCTGCTGTACCTAATCCTCTTGGCATAAATATTCAG
Source organism: Microchrysa polita (assembly GCA_949715475.1). Lineage (NCBI taxonomy): Eukaryota > Metazoa > Arthropoda > Insecta > Diptera > Stratiomyidae > Microchrysa > Microchrysa polita. The sequence goes on along the minus strand of OX454418.1, from coordinate 4,947,477 downwards.
TGTAACAAAATTGTATTCAACATCCCATGCAGTCAATGCAAAATAAACGTCAAACAAAGAATAACACGAAGATAAATTTATTGTTCATGGATTTGAATGATTTTTTTTCGTCTACACTACACTGGTCCATAATTCGTCATTTTCAAGATACAATAAATCAATAATATATTTAACTGGTTTTTTTTCTGTCATTCTAAAATAGGAAAGATTATTTCTTCTATTTATTTGGTTCTTTAGCATGCCAAATTAGCCACTTTTTTTCTGAAATACATTATTATTATATTCTTTTAGCACAATGCTGATTCAATAGATTTTCAATCATTTTTTAATTAATTATTATACACCTAGTTTATAGTATTATAATACATAGTCAGTCACAAGGGAAATTAATTACATAATATATGTAGTAGGTATATATTATCTATTGTTAATTTATTATTAGTTTAATTTTTTTACATTGTTCTTAAGAGTTGATTTGTATGATTTTACATATTGTTGGATTTTCCGTCTTAAATTATTACAGTTTAGATTAACTAGTTGATTTTGTCTATTAACTTTAAATAAATTCATTTTGCATTTCTAGGCTTTCATATTTTGTATATGTACTAAATTTTAAATGCACAATAGTTGTGGTTTTTCTCTCTTTTCTAATCACTTACTTTACATTTGGGATACACGAAAAACATTTTACTCATTTTTTTCGCAAGTTTTGAGTTAAGTTTTTTATTTGTTTGTGTATACAATAATAAATAAATACAATTTTCAATATTGATAACAATGAGTTGTTAACCATTTGAGGATTTTTGTACGGATATGGACTCAACGTCATATAAATATGATAAACTTAGGCGGAAAACAAAATGAAACAGAAAATTGTTTTTTGATTTAATCTGGTGAGACATACGAGTATCAACCCAAGATAAACGAGAATACCTAATAATAAATTTAATTAAAAGAAGTTACCATTAAATAAAGCGAACAATCTTTCTAGAGCAGCCAGCCAGCTTACTAATATCTCTGAATTGCCGAAGCGTGGGTTCGTGGAATCCCGCTGTGACTTTTACGGCGTTTTTTTTTTTAATCATTGTAAAAACGACTAAGTGCTCCCTCGATTCAAGAGGAAATTTTTTTTCTTGAATTGCTACTAAAAAACCAATTTTCTAGCTCTAGAATGTAATTATGTATTTTAAGAAAAAATCAAACAACATTAGGTTGATTGTAAAAAAAAATTCTACAATAAGTCGTTTACCGACAGATAAGATATGTATTTCAATCATCTCACCAAATATTTTTTCGCTATCTAATTCATAAAAATTTTAAATAGAAAAATAAATTTGTGCCGTTAAAAACAAAAACAAAAAACAAATTTAAACATTTGCTGGTTCCGGCATTTTCTGTTCACAACATTTACATGCAAAACTGCTCAATCGATCACTGACCATTGACCAAAACCCAGCTGAATCTGATACAAGTGTTGTCCTTGTATGCTTATCACCAAAACTATCCGGCATCGTACCGCTTGCCCGATGACTGGGCGGACTCGGACCACCGAGATAGCCATTATTATTGGTTGACGATGAGTTTGTATCCGTACTTGGTTGTCATATTTTTGGTCTACTATCCGTTATACTGCCTGCGATACTAACATCACATCCCGTTCCATTGCCGGCGGCCACCAATCGGGCAATGGGCTCCGTACTATCACTACCAATTCGTATGTGAGGCGGGGCCAGAGAGCCATCTCCACCACCACTACTCGTATGATTACTATTATTGTCCTCGGCAAAAGGATCATGACGATTTATACTATTGTCTTCATTTCGCGATGATTTACGACTATCGCCACCGCCGCTACTGCTACTGTATCGATTGCGCGTTGGCACGTCCAGACTGTAGGCTCGATTGCGTCCGGAATTGATCAGATCCGGATTTCGCTTCAGCAAACTCGGCGACATGTTGTTGGATATTGTACAACATATGCCCGGCTTTTGCAAATCCGCCCCCGATGCATTGTTATTTCGTATTGAGCAAGGACTACTTCGTACACTGGCGCTGTTAAATCGTTTGCCGCTCTTCTCGAAGCTGAACGAAAACATTTCCGTGATCTGTTTGAATCGCTGTCGCCACGATTTAGCCGTACCATTCTGCGAACCGTTGCCATTTCCTCCATTCGAGTTGCTTCCGTTCGTCTTATTGTTGGTGGGAATAGTTGCGGATGGTTGTCGAAAATGTCCATGACTATCGTACAATGCATTCGCTAAATTCATATTAAGCGTATCGTCGCCGCACCCGATTCCATTACCGCCTCCACCACTTGCGCTCAGTATGGATGCCAGTGCCGATCCTTCCATCATCTTTGGTTTATCGCTGCCCAACAAGTGGCCATGATGTAAGCCACCTCCCGTGCCGGGTCCACCACCAGCCCCCACCACCTCATTCTCCGAGTTTCGATTATGACGATTATAGAACACATTACTGTCGGATATAACTTGCTGTAGGCCGTCGGACAAGCGCCGGTTATTACTGTACTGGTCCAAACTGACGGCACGATTCGATCCGAAATGACATCGACTCGAATGATAGCCGTGAATGTTACCGTAGGAATTGCGCATACGACCGCTGCCCGAACTACACATTTCGCTTATCATTGAGGGCCGTTTTTCGCGACTCGATTTTCGCGATGTCGAATACGAGGATTTCGAGCGATTGCAGCATTCCGTGTCGACTTTGAATTTGGACGTTTTCTCAGCGACCTGGAAGCGAAAATAAAAGACAGTTACGATTAGATTTGGAATGATAGAATGATTTTAATGTTTAATAGTAAGTTTAAGTTTTCTAGGTTATTAAATTCAAGCTAATCTCATGAACACACTCTGTTGCTCACTTAGTTGAATCGCACTCTACGATGCTAGTAATCTAGAGGGCCGGAAATCGAATCTAGGCGTGGTCCGAAACTTGTTCCGTCGAACACGGGCCCCCAACCAACAGGGGCCCCCCAACGTAGTTAAGAGGAGTGGGAAATTTTGGACTGTGTTTAAGAAAAAAAACTTTTTACAAGATTTCTCGGATCATTACGCTGTCAGCTCTCGAAAGGGAAATTTCTTCTTATTTTTGTCGACATTAGCGCCACTTACTGTACCATCTGCCCTATAACGGAAAATATCAGAAACGCAGAAGTTCTCCTTATGAGAACGGATAGCAGAATAAGCCTAAAAACGAATAAAAGCTATTAGAAGCACTCGTATTTTTTACCGCGAATTCTCTCTCGATTACCGTAACTCCTAGTGGAGCATGGTGCATTGATGACTACCGTGTGTAGTCATCAACGTTACAAAGACTATTGAATTCGGAGTGTGATACGGTTGTCAGCCATACCACTTCCTAGTCGCATTGTTAGTTTTTTTTATTCTACGATAAGAATATTTCTTATCATCTTCTTGTGAATAATAAACTTGCGACGAGTCGTGCCGAGTTTGGAAACTCGTTTCTCTATGAGTGTCTATTTCACAGAGTGGCGACCGAACGATCACGGCCACAGAGCACGAATTAGTAATTCAAATCTAAATTAAGTGTAGTGAGTCCATGGATATGCCAAATTCCTGCTTTCAAATTATTATTATTTTGTATTTTATATTCTCATCAAAATTTTTTTGGAGAGCGAATCGAATTACGTTTTTTTTGTCACGAATGGTATTGAGGTAAATGAAAATATTAATTTTATTTTTGTTTGTGTCATCTGTGGTGTGGTGGGCTGTCCTGCCTGTCCCGATCTCCCTTAAAATTGTTACTATACACTTTTTAATAATTATTAAAAAAAAAAAATTAAATGAAGATAATTTCGAAGTTTTTTTTTGCAATCTGAAGTGAACAGATAAGAAATGGTTTCACCCATTAACAGCTCTGATACTTAAAGTAAAATGCAATCAACAGAAAAAATTCACCGGGTTCATAACACGATTTAAACCAAAATCCCAGACCAAATCTATAAGAAATCGTGGTAAAATGTGGTTTGCATTGCAACACACACCTACGAAAATAAATGTCTCGTTTACAATAGAGGCCGTCTAGCCCACAATCGGCTCGTTTATCCCTTCTGTCCACGCCATCAACTTGATTTGATGATGACCAAGTCTGATTCACTTTTTTACGAACAGAAATCATTGGCGTAGATTTTTGTAAGTTGCGAAAAAATCAGTTTTAGCCATGCATCAAATAATTAGAGTGTAAATTGCGTAAAAAGTTAAGACGATAGTGTCAACATGATTCGAGATTTCATAATAAACTTAAATTTTTCAAGTGAGAATTGCATTTTACCAGCTCCTAATAACCGTCTACAACAAATCCTGGATTTGAACTAAAAAAATCGGTCCGACGACGCGGTTTAAAAGCTATGGACCTGAAATTTTGCACACATGCTTCTTTTTGCTGCAGGCAGTTTGTATGTTTGAATCGCTAAAATCCGACAAGGGGGTCGTGGGGCTGCCATACAAACCTACCCCCCAAAATTAGGTTCTTCTTAGAAAAACTTTTTTATTTAAGCACCAATTTCACACAAATGTGTTTTAATTGGTGACACACGACATATGTAAAAATCGACCAAATCGAACAATGGGGTAGTGGGGCTGCCATACAAACCTAGTCCCCCAAATTAGGTTCTTCTAAGAAAAACTTTTTTATTTTCTCATCGCTTTCAATAAAATTTCGCACAAATGTGTTTCTAATGATACCACAAAACATATGTAAAAATGGACCAAATCGGACTATTGGGTCATGGGGCTGTCATACAAACCTAGCTCCCCAAATTAAGTTCTTCTAAGAAATGTTTTTTTTACACACCAATTTCAACCAAACTTCACACAAATGTGTTTCTATTGATGACACAAAACATATGTATAAACAGATGGAGTCGGACCATGTGGTCATGGGGCTACCATACAAACCTATCCCCCCAAATCAAATTTTTCTAAGAAAAACTTTTTTATTTGCACACCAATTTCAATCAAACCTCAGTAAATCATATTTCTATTGATGCCACATTACAAACGTGAAAATAAATGAAATCGGACTATGGGGTCGTGGGGCTACCATACAAACTTAACCCCCAAAATTAGGTTCTTCAAAAAATACTTTTTTATTTGTATACACAAATTTCATCCAGACCTCATGGAAATGTGTTTTGATTGATGTTACAAAACATATGCAAAAATGAATTAAATCGGACCATGGGATCATGGGGCTGGCATATAAACCCAACCCCCAAATTAGGTTCTTCGAAGAAAAACTTTTTTATTTGTCCACCAATTTCAACCAAATCTCATAGAAATGTGTTTTAATTGATGCCACAAACATTCGTAAAAATTGATGGAAAGGCCATGCGTTCATAGGGCTGCCATACAACCCCCCCCCCCCCTTCCTCTTTCTGGTTCTTATAAGTAACCCACGTGCCCCGCTTCTCCCAATAAATCTTCGACACGGCACTTATGTGAAAATTCAAAAGCATGGAAGCGGGGAGGAGTGAACACAAGTCATAAGTACGCCCGAAAAAACTTTTAGCCCGAGGGGAGCGAAGGGTATCCAAATTTCGGCCGCGACCGAAATTAGCCTCGGTCTCGTTTTAGGTTTTTTTTAATTCGTAACAAGAAAACCCATCCGTAAAACAAGTTAAAGACAATTTGCCCACAAATCAACATTCTACCATAATTCTACTAAAACTGTAATCCTTCGCGTAATACCGCACTCAGGAACAACCTTGACGCACAAAACGCTCAAGGATCACAACAAATATTGTCTTACAGATTTTCTTATTTGTTGCTTGGTGCTGAATTTTCCACAGCACTTTGTCATGGTCACATCGCATCGTTTCCTTCACCGAAAATACTATTCAGGTGAAACTTTATCTTCTGCATTGTACCACTACGGTTATAAGAGTTTCACTATATTTTACATTTTTGCCTTCTTTACCTTTTTATTTGGGCTAATGCTTGCCACCTTCTGTCCATGACCAGAATACTAAACTTCTTGATGGCAAACTAAAAAGGATACGAGATAGATCGAAACCAACAGATGGAGAGCAAAAGCGGAACTTCGTCAGGGAATAGCATAAAAAATTTACAACACAATACGGAAACGGAAAGATGCAAACGTCTTCTCGCGTGTATAAAGCAAATGTTGAAATCGTGTTTTTGATAGGATGCGCTGCCGCGCCGAGATGAGAAACTACACTATATACAAGACATTAAACATTTTATTGGCTTTTGCATGTATGTCCTTGTAGATCGGGTGCTTGCTCACTTTGTTATTCCAAGTTAGTGGAGCAGTAAGAAATGCGATATAATATTCTTGGAAGTGAAATGCCAATTATAGCAAGGCTGACGTAAAAGAGAAAGAGTTGCGCAGGCTATATAAGCTACCAGAATCGTTTGCGTCAGATTAAATTTACTGCAGGTGTATGCAATATTTTCTTAAAAAGCATTATCTTCATTATTTCAAAGTAAAATAAAAAGTGAAGGATCTTGGTGGCTTTTAGTATCTACTACTTCCACATCATATTGGTTTTGGTGGGGATTATTTGTACGCCCTTTTTTTAGAAAATGTAATTATACCCTTCGCTTACTAAGCGAAAAGGGTATATTAACTTTGTCATGAAGTTTGTAACGCATTGAAGGAAGCATCTCCGACCATATAAAAAGTATACATATATGATCAGCATGACGAGAAGAGTCGATTGGACGATGTCCGTCTGTCCGTCTGTCCGTCTGTCTGTCTGTCTGTCTGTTGCGACGCGTTTTGCTCGGAAAGTTTAAAAGCTCTGGAGCGGAAATTTTGCAAAAAGGCTTCTTTTTGTTGCAGGCAGTTTGTATGTTTGAATCGGTAAAATCCGACAAGGGGGTCGTGGGGCTGCCATACAAACCTACTCCCCAAAATTAGGTTCTTCTTAGAAAAACTTTTTTATTTATGCACCAATTTCGATCAAGTTTCACACAAGTGTGTTTTCATTGCTGACACACAACATATGTAAAAATCGACCAAATCGGACAATGGGGTCGTGGGGCTGCCATACAAACCTAGTCCCCCAAATTAGGCTCTTCTAAGAAAAACTTTTTTATTTTCTCATCGATTGCAATCAAATTTCGTGCCAATGTGCACGAAACATATGTAAAAATGGACCAAATCGGACAATGGGGTCATGGGGCTGTCATACAAACCCAGCTCCCCAAATTAAGTTCTTCTAAGAAATTTTTTTTATTTATACACAAATTTCAACTAAACTTCACACACAACTTCACAATGTGTTTCTATTGAGGACACAAAACATATGTATGAATAGATGGAGTCGGACCATGTGGTCATGGGGCTACCATACAAACCTATTCCCCCAAATCAAATTTTTCTTAGAAAAAGGTTTTTATTTGCATACAAATTTGAACCGAACCTCATGGAAATGTATTTTTATTGATGTTACAAAAGATATGCAAAAATTAATTAAATCGGACCATTGGGGTCATGGGGCTGGCATATAGACCCAACCCCTAAATTAGGTTCTTTGTCCACCAATTTCAACCAAATCTCATAGAAATGTGTTTTAATTGATGCCACAAACATACGTAAAAATTCAAGGAAGGGCCATGCGTTCATAGGGTTGCCGTAAACCACCCCCCCCCACACACACACACACTTCGTTTTTGGTTCTTCTAAGAAACCCACGTTCCCCGCTTCCCCCAATAATTCTTCGCCCCGGCACTTATGTGAAAATTCAAGGAAAAGCATGGAAGCGGGGAGAATTGAACACAAGTCATAGGAACGCTAGAAAAAACTTTTAGCCCGGAGGGAGCGAAGGGTATCCAAATTTCGGCCGCGCCCGAAATTAGCCTCGGTCTCGTTTTCATATTCATTTTCTAAATGGTTATACTTAAACAATCGCTCTCAAATCCCTATTTTTTTTTTTAGAAAAGTATGAAGCTTCTCTTTACATCCCACAAAAGGCAAATTGAAATGCGAAATGGACTCTGCAAAAACGAGACCATTTACCAGTATGTATTGTATGGTTGACTTCCACCACAAATTCATTCTAATACAACTCTAATCTCATCCATAAAAAGTATTCTAGAGTCCTGCCCCTGTTACGGTCAATTTAACTCAGTAATTGTTATCTCGATTTGCCCATAGCACTTTTGACTCCCAATTCCGTATTAAGACAAAGTAAGCAAAGTGACATGATGTAACACATAAGATGTAAGTATCATTCGTAACAGTTTCATTGCAGTAAGTTCCATATAGTGAGAGCTGTAATTGTTTTAATGACACTACCAATACGCTGACAGCATTTACTTCTTCTAATTTCTCCGCTGTAGTTTTACGGCAAGTTAATTGCATTCCTGCCGTTCTTATACATTGCCAATTATCCTAGTATCTACGGCGGGTAACTACCAGTATGTATAGCAGCAGCAAGCGAAGCTGACATGAAACCCACTAATTGTTTCATTGTCTTGACGTGGACATGTCTACAGAGATAGATTTGTTTTATCACATACGAGATAGTATGGCAAAGGAGAGGGGGTTCTACACATCCTTTTTCAGTTGCAAAGTATACGATGCATCCTGCTGAAACGTAAATTGGTACTCACTCGGTCGTCAAACAGCATTGGCGGCGATGGCGATGGTGCAACGCAGCGCAGCGGCTTAGAATCTATGTAGAATGTTTGAGTGAGGATATCTGCAGGATGCATGCATGTACGAGTACATAATATTCGCATGCAGTAGTTGAGTTGATTACTTTCAGCCCAGTAATTGGTTTCTACAGAGATATCTATAGAACTGATGGCTTGGCAGGTGACATATTTATGGCATATCTACGTGTAGATTATACGAATAAATTCTGTCACCGCGATCGCAAAAAAAACGCTTTAATTTTTTGTAAGACTGGGTATTTTTTATGACCTATCTGCATAGGTATCAACTACCACTGTTCTGAAATTGAATTCAGAAAAAGTTTTCGGTTTCGATCAGCGTTGTGAATGTATATAATAACCATCCTCCACGCACAGGGTTCTACGATATTCGATATTGGTCCTTTTCTTACTGAAAGGCATAGGATCATTTTTGGCGACTTCAATGCCCACCTTGAACTCGGGCATTCTGTGCTTCACAACGATGCCAGGGGTATGGCCATCGCCGACTCTCTTGACGCTTCAAAATTTTGTACTCTCAATGAAGACCCGTCGACTCGCGACGCTAGCAATTGTATTAGCTCTCTAGATATTACAATTGTTAGTGCCAGCCTAATAAGTAAAACTTCTCGGAAAACACATACTGGTCTCCCCTATGATAACCTCCCAATTATTGTCAGAATTGAAAAACCAGCTGACCTGACCAAGTCAGAGAAGCGAACGTTTGTCAATCACAAAAAAGCCGATTGGTAAGGTTTCAAAACATTTGCCTCCTCCCACCAATGTGCATGAGGCCGAACGGAACATCAGGAACGTCATTGATAAAGCAGTGGCTCGTTTCATTTCTGCAGGATGTATCCCAAAGGTTCCACTAAACTTCTCTACAAGTGTCGCAAGGTTAGCCGATGAACGTGATAATATCAGGCGCGCTCATCCTGGTGACCCCAGAATTCAGGAGCTTAACATCGAAATCAGGCGACAAGTTAAAGACCACAGGAAGGCGAAATGGAACGAGCACCTCAATGACTGTAACCTTAATGAAGGTGCCAGCAAGTTGTGGTCTACTGTCCGTGCCCTTTCCAACCCCACAAAAGATAAGGGCAATATAGCCATAACCTTCAGCAAGAATGAAACTAGCAGTGGCGTTACGTACGGTGTTCCATGTGTGCAGTGGCACACGGGCCCCCAAGCCACAGGGGCCCCCAAGTCGCGAATATAAAAAAAATTTCTTTGACAAACTTTTTGGCTAACTGTTCTTTTAAAGACATTCATTTTTATTAGTCCGCAAACAATAAAGACTTTGTGTACTGTATACGGCCAACCAGCTCTTTGGTATTTCTGCAAGGGACATTCGGCCCTATATGCTGCAATCAAATATTTGGGCAACGTGATGGGAGCAGTTGAGCTTTGATCGTTGCAGGCACAGTAAGCGGTTTCGCCCAGGAGGCTGCACTTTGCCATAGTTGTGTTGAGCCATCCCGGACTCAGCGTTTTGGGGCAGTGTATCAGGTTTCTTGAAAAACGGGTGTCTACCATAGAATTAAATCCGCACCTTAGTAAATGTATATTGTCTATAGTCTATAATGCTGTAATAAATCAAAATAATCATAATCAAAACTGAACGAAAGATATGCAAGGGTAGTGGCTCTTCTAGGCTCTTTTTTTACTTAAGGTCCTTTATTTTTTAGATACAGCTTTCTAATCGAGAATCGGTTCTATGTATTTTGGAGGTATAATGCCTAAGTTATTGGCAATAAAATGTTGCCATCGGCGCCCGTGCTAGTTCAAATGTGACTTTGTTTTATCTGCTTTCCTTTGTGTCTAATCAAGATAGGCTGCAAATCCTTTTTTTACAAATTTAATCATTGTGATCTTCAACGGGTGTGGTGTGAATTTCCTAACTTTCATCCCTTCTACGCTCAAACCTTCCTAGTTTCACACTGATTTTTTTTAATTTTTATTTCCGAGGATTTACGTTTATGAGTAAAATTTACAAAAGACAAACGGTACATCTCATTTTTTAGCAGAGGGGCATTCCGAAGTTTATAATTTTGCGGCTCGCTTGAACATACAAATTTTGGTTATTTGGCTCATGTCAGCTCCTCTGTTGGATACCGGACACCCCAGCTCTTCAAGTTCTTCTTGAAACTTTCACTCATCCAGAGTATATAACAAATTCTCCAAGCGCCCGCCAATTTTTTTTAGTCAGGTTTAGGCTTAAAATTTCTTCGGCTTTCAATCGTTAAGCCCCAGAATGACGCGTTCGTAAATACTGAAAATTTCATATTTAAGCCTCAATCGCAATACTCCGTTCCGTTCAGCTGTCAAAAGTAAACCTTACGGACTGGGCATGTAAACGCACACAATGGTTGCAACGGAACGGAATGGATCGGAAGAGTTGACCAAAATTCAACTTGGAAAATGACAGTTCAGGAGCATAACAAACGGATATGAATATGGATGACGAGTAGTACATCGAAGCCGTACATTAGGTACAGTAAGTATAAATGAAAAAACAATTCTAACATTTCAAGAAACTCCGACAAAATGTATGGCAACTGCCAGAACGGAACGGAGCATTGTGCTTTGCACTAATATTTTGACAAAACGGAACAGATTGGATTGTTGACGGAATGGAGTATTGCGATTAAGGCTTTACATGTTTGACATATAGACGGGCGCTTTCGCGAGGTTCTGCTCCGAGCACGAAAATTCCTTCGCACGGTTCTGGCCTCTCCTGAAGGTTTTTGCGTAAAATTGAGCCATTGTGATTTAGTTCTTTGAATATTTGACTCTTGAAAAGAAAGTGACTGCTACATCAAGGAAAATGTGTTCGCGACGTTTATACATATAAAAGCATAACTTTGGATCTTTTGACCCAAAGATCGGTCAATAAGGTCCAAGCCAGGAGAACTTTGTGTAACTAGGACTTATGAAATGAAGAAAGAAATGCCTGCCAATATAGCCTCCTGTTCATATGTATAATGGATTCACCATTTCCCCTGCATGGCGCATTTATCTTCAGTGGATCTCCACGAATTAGAATGTAGTCGTAGATGTGGACGTGGATACGCCAAAGACTAGTTTTCGTTTAACTTGCCCATAAGGGGGCTCTCCATATATGAATCTTAGATTTAGGGTGAACACTTCTACTCTAAAATCAATGACTGTTACGATACTGGCATGAAGAAGAGTTCCCCAAGGTATGGTTCTTTTGCCGCTGCTCTTGAATTAAGTGATATGTAGCTAAATAGCCTAAGTAGAAGAAAATGGAAAATGTTGCTCGAACATAAAATTTTTGATGCGCTTGTTTATTGGTGCACGGCTTTATATAAGGGTTTTGTCAATATTTTCTGGTTAAAAAATCAAAGATAAGGGGCCCCCATCTAATTTTGAACACAATAAATTTTGGAAACGTTACGCCACTGGAAACTAGCAATCCTCTTCACTGCGCGAGCCAGTCAAATAAGCAATTTATTGAACATCCAAGGTCTGATGGGCTCATGCGCAAAATTAAAAGACGGATTCGCAGTCGAATTGTTGACTACCTAGGAAGGAAAGTAGGAAAGTCATTTAGAGTGCTAAAAACTCCAAAAAACTCGGACCTAATGGCTTTTCGATGGCCATGCTAAAACATCTCGACCTTCCAGCTATTAAGTACCTCACAGCCGTCTTTAACTTTTCGATTTCCAAGCTTGCAATCCCTGATATCTTGAAAATAGGGAGTATTGACTCTTGTCTTAAACCAGGGAAAAGCGATCCTATAGACCGATAACAATACTGTCACCTGTCGCAAAGACACTGGAGGCCCTTATCCACCCCTCCCTTTGTAGCCCATGCGAAGCTAGAACCTCATCAGCATGGCTTCAGGAAAAGGCATAGTACGACCACTGCCCGAGACGCGATCACTACACGCCTCAGAGAAGGGCTAAATCAACGTACCCTATGCCATAGAACCATCTTGGTGGCAACTGACATTTTCTTTTGGCAAACATTTTAAATATACATATTCCTGCACAAGAGATTCATTGGATTGCCAACTATCTAGCTGGTAGGCAATCCTTCACTGAGTTTTGGGGCAGACGTTCTAAGCTTTGAAAAATCGAACGAGGTGTTCCACAGGGTGGAGTACTCTCTCCCACCATGAAGAAAAAAATAAAATCTAAGTTTGTCAAAATGCTGCTCTACGCACAGCCACAGGGTGCCTTCTAATGTCTGCCCAGGATCACTTACATCAGGAGACACATTTGATGCCAATTCGTGACAACAATCGACTACTTTCAAAACAGTATCTCTATCTAGAGGGTCATCCCAATCGTGATCTCATGGACCGAGTTCCTCCACCACGTCATATCAAAAGTGGCCTACGAGACCTTGAGAGAGAGGTCCAGCGATACAAACGGGATCCTTTCCATGAAGAATCACACCGGGCCACCATTGAAATGATTCACAACGACGAAGTGATTCGGTCTATTGCGAGTTAAGGTACAAATCGAGTCCTCTCAGCGCTCCCACCTCCAATTTCGTCTGAGAAGATTAGGCTTCCGAGAGCCACCAGAGTAACGTTAGCCCAACTTCGGTGAGGCTTCTGCTCACGTCTTAATTCGTATCTATCTCGTATAGGCCCGAGCATGCAAAATTTATGCCCTAATTGCGCTGGCGCCTCGTGATATGGGTCATTTGTTTCAATGCCCAGCTGCGCCCAATGATCTTACCCCCTTTCACTGTGGGAAAAATCCATCGCAGGAGCCACGTTCCTGTCCCTATAGACCACGGACGAGAACGATGATGAATCATAAATCGAATTTATATATAGCGGCTCACACTTTTCTGTACCGCTAAAGGAAGAAGAAGAAGAAGGGTTCTACGCAAAAGTAGACGCTGAAAATGCATGTTCTATTGGCCTACCCTGTATCCCTGCCAAGCAACCTAGAATTTTCAGAGTAATTGAATGATGCCAAGTGATTTTGTCAATACATTGTAAAACATATTTAGGAATTTCAGTTTTCAGCAAGTTTTGACATAAAATAACATAAAACAATTTTCCACACTTACATCAACTTCGGTGGCAGTTTCCGAGTCACCACTTTCACTACCCTCGGGCAAATCATGTAATTCGGCCGCTAAACAGGTGGGCTCATCGACCGATGTACGCGATGCTGACTTTTGCGATGGTATACTTCGTCGTGATCTTACACTAATTCCCGATTGAGATCTAGGCAGTGATGGTGAACCTCCTCCGTCCGAACTATTTTCCGTATTTTCGGCTAGAGATTTACGTGATTTGGTTTGTGCATCATTTAATTTCCTACATTTATGTAAAATAAAAAAAAAGGTCATTAAGTTTGAATATTGAATATTTATATCAAATTAAATACGCACTTATAGTAATCGAGTGCAACACGAACTGGTATTATAATCAATTCGATTAGATCAGGCAGTAGATCCCCTAATGCTTCGAATAGGGGTAAAAGGACTAGTCCAATAAAGCGTACTTGACTTCCCGGCTTACTAACTTTATCCGGATCCATGAACGGTGTAACGGGAAGACCTTCCGATTTTTCCGCAGCACTTTGTGCAAAAAATTCCTGTAGAAGACGATCTAGCCATGGTTCTGCAACGTCCATAGGACGTGCTTCGTTCGATATGTCGGCTACTTTGATCAACACCATGCAGAGCTGTAATAAAAATAAATAAAAAAAAACATTAATCGATTAACACGTTCAGCATCAATGGTTTCAATTTTAAACATATATCTCAATAGAATGTCATGTTTGCAATAAAAGACCACCGTCGAAGTCAATTTTAATTGTCTGGTTAGAACAACTGCGACACTACTTTCCATTTTAGTACTTTAATTATTATTATTATTATCTCAAATTAAAATAAAAGCAATCAATATTGGCTTTGATTCGACCCGACCCCAGCCACACAATTTAAATGCAAAACAAACAACAAATAAAACAATATCCCATTTAGTTGTATGCATGTGTATAAGCACTTACCAAATTGACATGGGCTCGATTCGAATAGTCAAAAACAGGAACGACCTCCTTGAATTGGGTGAGTATCTCATTATGTCGAGCCATATCCGTAGCCAATATGCACCTAATGATACCCTCGCGAATGACACTGAAATAAATGGGAAAATATAAAGAACAATAAATAAATAACTATGCGCGCCGCGAGGCCTCTCGGCAGCATAAGGACATCGAATTATAATTAAATTGTGGTGAAATTCGGATTGTGATAAAATAATTGCATAAAATAATGAATTTATACGAGCACTCGTATGCTCAATTACGACGACTATATAGACGGTCTCGATCAGATATAAATTCAATATGACACTACATGTAGGGACTGATACAATGAGATTAATTTTGTATAGTTATTGAAGTGTCCAACCCATCCACAGGAAGAAATCAATTGGGATTTCGACGATTTTATAGAGTGTACGTGCCGACTATAATGCGAATGTACGAGTACACCACATATGAAATGGAAATTTCCACCATCGTATTCGGTTTTCATCCCCAAGGGCTTCTTGTTACCCCATTCCGAATAAAGCGATAATTTACCTGTTATTCGAGTCGCTGTCCATTTCAATATTGAAGTAAATACTCGACATACAATTTGATGTGTTCCGGAGTGTCTGTAGCCTACTGGTTCGGTCGTCGTTTATTAAAAGGATTTTTTATCTAGTCTAGAAATGAGACTAGACAATATAAACGTAGCGTAATTTAAGCAAATCGGGGGTAAAGTACGCAACGCATTTCAATAATAATTTAATATTTGATCCAACTGGATTCTAAATAAATCCTCCTGTAAATCATGATAAAGTGCAGATTTGCGCCCAAATGTATGCAATACGCAGAAAGAATTTTTAAATACCTGGTTTTTAATAACCATTCACTGAAAAAATAATTTGCTAAAAACAAGAAAAAAAAAACAAAAAAAAACAGCCAAGGATTAATTTTTAGATGCAATTTCTTGTTTCGAGAAAAGTTATTGCTTAAAATAAATAAATAAGCATTATTTTAAGCAAAAACTTTTCTTGGAACAAGAAAATACATCTTAAATCAGGAAAAATGATTCCTTGGCTGTTTTTTGTTGTATTTTTTTTTTTTGTTTTTTAGCAAATGATTTTCTCAGTGTTCCAGTATACGGGTTTTGGCTAGATTTATTTAAATTAGTCTTAGCAGACCGACTCTGTTACAGGAGTGAGAACATTTAGCTTCTTCTTCTAAATACTTAGGAAATTCATGTTGAAAATCGAAAAAATAAGATAAAAGTTTTATTTTGTATTATTTTGTTTGTTTGTATCATAATCGCATTGAAGCCAAATCCCTATTCCCCCTTCAGAAAGCGGCCGAATATCAAACGGTCAACCTACATTGAAAATTAATTATTCATCGACGTATCGACATATCCTAAAATTCATTCATCATTTCCATCGACTATTTAATTAGTTTTTGCAATAATCGAAATAGCTGTATTCGACAGATGAAACATCGGTCATCTAATGATATTGCGGGAAGCCTATTTTGATATAAAACGTAAAGATAGATCGTGATTCTGCAGTATCGATATATTGAACATCATTTTATAGAGGCCTTCCTCTTCACATATTTCCGTGCAATAATCCATATTGAGGATAAATTGATATTTCATCATAAAAACCACATTTTCCTGTCAACATTTCGTTCGTTGACGAACAACAACCGAAAAACGGGAGGAATGATGGCACAAAAGTGGAGGATTTTATGTCAGGAATTCACGTTGTCGTGGATGATGATAAATGTGTTGTCGGCTGGCATGGCATTTTTGGTTTGCAATAAATTTCAATTTGTTGCAACTTGTTACACGCGTTATGTGAATGCTAAATGGTTCAAATAAAAAAATTAATTTCTTTAGGATGAAGAGTCCGACGCGGTGCGTAGTACAATGCGAAAAAAAACCTTAGCATTAAAAATAAGAGTAAGCTAACGAGAGGGAAATTTCCTGAAATACATAATTTATTAGATCATTTCCACAAAAAAAAAAAAATAGATTTTCGTATAACTATGTTTTCGTCTAATTAAATTAAATTAATTAATTAAAGTATTATATTTTTATTGCCTCATAATACCCTATGTAAAAATTACAAATAAGATAGCATATCCCAAATACTGGGACTTCATCCTATCCACATCTATCGATCAGATTCCATTTCTTTCTTTTTTTCATTTCAGGACAGCGGCAGACATCCTCCGAATGTGTCAACTTAATGGATTGTAAATGTGTCTGACATGGCGTTTTCTTTACACAAAGCCCCACGGTCACATCAGCGCCTATACAGGGTGTCCGGAAACTGCCGCATAAACGCAGCGGATTATGATTCCTCAGTTGAATTCCAGCAAAAAATTTTTATGAACATACCCCCTCAGCTTAACCCTTTAGCTGCCACAGCCATTTGAAGATTTTTGAAAAAATCATTTTCTTGCACGACTTAAAGCTCAATATCTCCAAAGCTAGACCAGCTAGAATAGTGAAAGAAATTGATTATTACAGCCAACAAATTTACCTATAAAATAAAACTAAACACACTAAAATTGGATAAGAGGTTTGGTTTTTACAGAGCTTCAAAATTTAATTTGTGTGATTTCACCCAAAAACATTCTATTTTTTCATCTCTATTTTTTCCAACTTCGGCGAAGGAGAGGTGCTTGTAGGATTCTTTTAAAAATTGGCGCATAGTCTTACGATCATATCTTTTTTACGTCATTTTATTCTAGCTCCATTATTTCTAACAGTTTTAATACCTTAAGTGCAGAAAACGAAGTTAAATTTGGCTCGATTTCTACATTATTTGAATAAATTATTATTTATTATTATTATTGAAATCCAGTTACATTCTATAATTTAAAATTAGTGTCGAATGTAACAACATAACAATTTCTACAGCAAATATATTATTATTGTGGGGTGATGCAAATTAAACAATTATTATTATTCAGTTAATTCTAATAAGAAAAGTGAATAACAAATAAATATAAAAACTAGTAAAATATATCACAGAGCAAACGAGGAAATATATTACGAGTACGTTAATAAGTTAACATCAAATAACAAAGAAAAATAAAAATAAGAAAATAAGAAAACAAGCAAAAAAAGCAACGAAGGATGAGACAATGATAAAAATAAAAGTGTACATCAAACCAACCGATTATATAATACTATACAAATATCAGAATGATTGAAATTCATAAGCCACAACTTTACTTGTTGAAGAAATTTTGAAAAAGTTTGTATGCTTCTGATAGCGAGCGGTAATTTGTTGAACAATCTTGGCGCAGAACATGTGAAAAATTTCAAGAAGCAAACTCTATTATGTCGAGGTATGTTCATTAAAAATAAGTGATTGTTGCGTAAGTTATAAAAACCTGAATTTCTAGTTTGTAAATAGCCGCTACGGATAAAAAACAACTTTAAAATTTTATAACAGTATAGATGATGGAGAGGGAGGATATTTAAACTTTTGAATAGAGGAAAACTGCTGTGGAATCTATTTTTATTACATAATAATCGTATGGCATGTTTTTGGGCAACAAGCATAGTGTTTAGTCTATTTCGGGACGTGCCACCCCAACAAGATAAACCATACTCCAGTTTAGAATTAAAAATACTAAAATAGACCATTTTCAGAACATTGACCGAACAAAAAGGACGTAATTGGTAGATTTGCCTGATGGCCGTTGACAAATTGTTTCTTAAAATTGAAATATGATGTGACCACTCCAGATTACAGTCCACAAAAACACCGAGATATTTGAAGTGCTGAACAGCCTCAATTTGAAAACAATTATCTGAGCAGCTATCTTCAGAGGCAAAGAAATCAGCATTTGATGAAATAGGATCTAACAAGAAACATTTGCAGTCATGGTTATGATATCGAAACTTTAAAGAATCCAATGAAGTATTACTCGCATTAAAAATCAAAGCTTTTGTTTTGTCACTTAATACCAATTTGTGAGTGGTGAACCAATGTCGAAGGATATCTAGATCATAGTTAATGTCAGAAACTAAATCTAACATACAGTTACTAGTAAAAGAGCATGCTAAGTCATCTGCGAATGCATTAATGTGACTTTTGAATTTTTGTTTAAGTAATGAATTAATAAAAACAAGAAACATAAGAGGTCCCAAGACTGAACCCTGAGGAACACCAACAACATTTTTTCGAGCGTCACTAAACACATTTCCAATTTTCACTCTTTGTAATCTATCAGTCAAAAATGAAGAAAACCAATCCATCATGAAATCTCTAAACCCAGCAGCATGTAGTTTCTTCAATAATATCTCATGATTGACCGTATCAAATGCTTTTTTTATGTCTACAAAAAGAGCTCCTGAAAATTTGCCATTATTCACTCCATCATAGATATGACTACAGAAAGAAAGCAATGCATCCTCTGTAGACTTTCCCTTTCTAAAACCGTATTGGTTGTTGCTGAAAAACCCAGTTCTATCCAGGAATTTAGTCATTCGGTTTTTTATGGACCGCTCAAATAATTTAGAAAAGGGCGATAACAACGAAATAGGTCGGTAGTTGTTGGTGTCAGTTTTGTCGCCTTTTTTCAATAAGGGGATAACTTCAGCTATTTTTAGTTTCTCAGGGAAAATGCCAGCAAAAATACTTTTGTTAAAAATGAAAGCTAAAATATCTACAATGTTAAAAGCTATTTTTTTCAGAATAAAATTTGGAAGACTATTATCAACAACTGAATTTGAGTTATTTAGTGCCATTATTAAACGATATATTTCTAGAGGCGAAATGTCTTCAAAGAAAAAGCTTTCAGTTTGAGCAATATCATGAACTAGACGATCTGAAACAAAGGTATTTGGAAAATCATTAGAAATAGACTGCGAGATATTAGAAAAAAAGTTGACAAAAGTGTCAGCAATATTTTTTGGATCAGAAGATATTATATGTCCGCACTGTAAAGTATTAACATTGTGTTTAGAGTGCTTCCTATTAAGAATTTTATTTATAGTTTCCCATTCTCCTCTAGGATTACGCTTGTTTTTGTTGAATTCATTTATGAAATAGTTTTCTTTTGTTTTTGAGATTTCAATTTTCAATTCATTACATAACCTCTTATATTGCACTCTAAGAGTTTCATTGCTAGGGTTTTTTAAACACTTTAATCTAAGCTTATTTCTATTTTTAATTTTGGTTATTAGCTCATGTGTAATCCACGGCTTAAGTTTTTTTACCTTTCGGCTTCTACGATGGTTTGAAAGTATACAATTTGTGGCATGTTCTAACAATATATGCAAAAACTTATCAAATGCCTCGGACGGATTAACACAAATATATACATCATCCCACGATTCGTATCTTAGAAGATTGTTCAAGCTCGAGAGATCGTAAATATTGGAGGATATATATCCTTCAACAACATTGTCATTCTCAACTAAAACATGATTGAAAAAAAGACTAGTCAAGCTATGATCCGATATTTTCAGGTCTAAAGTGGAGCTAGTTAGAGTAAATTTAATATTATTATTATTCAAACGGACAAAAATGTGATCAAGACAGGAGCTGGAATTTTCAGTTATGCGAGTTGGGACATTAATAGCCGATTGAAACCCATACGAAGCCATAAATAATTTATAATTGTCTACGTCAGTAGATTCTAATAGTAGGTCGATATTTAAATCTCCCAAAACAACGCAGTTTTTGCAATTTATATTCGAAAGTAAATTATCAAATTCCTCTAGAAATGCTTCCTTTGTGCTAAAATTAAACCTATAGACACATAAAAATATAAATTTTTCATTTTCTATCTTACACTCTGCTTTTAAAATGTCACAACTGTTCAAATTTAGGTTCATAGTATTACATACCAGATTATTATAAACAAACACAGCCACACCGCCCGAAGCATACGAATTATTACAACAAGTGTAAAATGTGTACCCCGGAATATCATACAAGTCCTTTTCATTCTCATATATCCAAATTTCTGTCAAATGCGGCAAATTAAATGCGGCTTATTGACCAACGAATTTAAATTACAAACAAATAAATCAAAATTTTTTCGCAGACTTCTAATATTTTGATGTACTACATAAAAGCAGTTTGAGCTTATTACCAACGAGTCGAAATCATTGCAGTAAGTTATGGAATCATAAATATCATAAGCAAGTCCAAAAGAGGGAAAGTCATCTGATGAATCAATTTGGTGCTGCATAATATTAAAACTAGAATAAAAACAACATCAAGCACTAAAGTAGTGCAAGATCATTGAATGAATTAACAGAATTGACTTTACCACCCTCGACCTTTCTCACCAATATACGATTTTTTCCAAACCACAAGAACTTATACTTTTTTTGCTTGCATATCATTTTACACTGTGAAAAGAGAGCTCTATTAAACTTAGTTAATAGTTAATTTTTCCAATTGCAGATCTTTAGGGGCAGTCTGAATTGAATTGTATTGAATTCGAGCTAATATTAACCCTAGTTTTCTGCACTTAACGTATAGAAACTGTTAGAAATAATGAAGCTAGAATAAAATCATGTGAGAAAAATATGATCGTAGGACTATGCGCCAATTTTTAAAAGAATCGTACAAGCACCTCACTTTGGCAGAAGTTGGAGAAAACTGAGATGGAAAAATAGATTGATTTTGGGTAAAATCACACAAATTCGACTTTGAAGTTCTGTAAAAACGAAACCTCTTAGCCGATTTTAGTGCCGCAAGTTTTATTTTATAGGTAAATTTGTTGGCTGTAATAATCACTTTCTTTCACTATTCTAGTTGGTCTAGCTTTGGAGATATTGAGCTTTAAGTCGTGCAAGAAAATTATTTTTCAAAAATCTTCAAATGGCTGTGGCAGCTAAAGGGTTAAGCTGAGGGCGTATGTTCATACAAATTTTTTGCTGGAATCAACTGAGGAATCATAATCCGGTACGTTTATGCGGCAGTTTCCGGACACCCTGTATATAGTGCTAGAACGTAGGGTGATAAAAAATTTTGTAGTACGAGTATTTCCAAGCGAATAATTTCAACCCATATGTATGCATTTAGATTGTACGTTTGACTATAGTAGCAACAAGCGTAAGCAATGTAATATGAGTGATAAGTTAATCCTTAAAATGTCTGAAAGGGAAAATCATTGTTAGATGGGTGCTAGATGTACAATGACAATCCTTTCAAAGGTAGACGTGTTTTATTAGGCATTCTAGGGCAATGGGGCAGATACAATCTACATTTTGTTGATGGCCAGAGATAGAGTTTGCCTGATGGTAAAAAGGTCGGAATTAGGTCCGTCAAAAAAGGATATCTTGTCCGTACTAAATGTTATTTTGAATGTCCAGAAGGGCGCTGAATTTATTCTTACATGTATGTATACGTATATAGTTTCTAGACGTTTTTAAATCTCTCTGTCGTAAACGATTTTGATTTATTAAGAAACTTGTACTCATTTGTAATTAATTAATTGCTTTCAGCAATCGTCAAAAATCAATATTTCGTGTAGGGCTACATAATTTGAAATTTAAAATCCTTTTTATGACCAGAAAAAAAACGAATAAAATCTACCTCGTAAATGCCTAACAGGTTGAGTCCCGGACTGGTTCTGGTGGTCTTTAACTATAGCCCATAAGCATTCAATAATCGGAATGAAGTATAATTGGTATAGATAGCTTGTATACCTTAAATTTATACTATTTTCACTTCAAGGAATCGAAAAAGATAATGTCCAGTATACTGGACGCCCGGG
The DNA here is from genome assembly GCA_949715475.1 of Microchrysa polita. Lineage (NCBI taxonomy): Eukaryota > Metazoa > Arthropoda > Insecta > Diptera > Stratiomyidae > Microchrysa > Microchrysa polita. The sequence continues at coordinate 4,925,036 of OX454418.1, read as the reverse complement.
CTATACCAACCGCCTTTGACCCGAACGTCCAGTTAACTGGACAATTTTACATATTGAAAAAAAAATAGAACTATAAAATTTAAAAAACTTTGCACTCGCACTTGAATTCTAACACTCGCAGTGACGAAATTTGCTTATTCGCATTGAACAACGGCGAACGACTGAAGCAATTTTATCATATATGTAATCTGATCTATGGAGCTGTGAAACTATACAAGCTGCACATATTGTCAAGTATCGTTTTCAAGTGGGAAACAAAAACGAAACTTTTATCATAGACCGAGACTTACATTTCATGTCAAAACTATAGCCCGAAGTCGTTCTCATAGTCACAGAAATGAATGAATGTAGGTGTCCAGTATACTGGACGCGGGTTATAGTTGTGGACTGAGGTGTCCAGTTAACTGGACGCCGGGACTCAACCTGCTAGTCGCTATTCTGTGTGTTCGAAGTAATTTTCTATTTTATAACTATGTATATTACAAAAAAAAAAGTTTTAATTAAAAAATATGAATTCTCGCACATATTGCCGCTTCTACTAAAATCAAACTTTTTTTCGATAGTGAATATTCGGGAAGAATTATGTTTTATTTACCTCCAAATATTACACTTTGTACTTAAATACGTGTGATCTTCGAGCTTTCCGCTTCGTGGGTCTTGAGTATTCTTATCTTTCATTATCACAGAGTGTAAAACTTATGCAATAATTTTCTGCTTGGAGAATCGGTTTAAAGCGGCGAATCCCAAACTGGCTCAAATATTGATGCTTTTTATGAATTATGGTTTGCTTCTAGACCACAATTTTGAATCAAAATTCTTCACCCTGAGGTACAGGTAATCCGTTGTTGCAACACATCGGCCAAATATTTTATTTTCTTTGATTAAAAAAAAAATGTATCCAAATCTGTTTGATGAACATCGCTAAGAAAATGTTTGACCATCACACCAACTTTTGTAAACAACAAAAATTTAGCATTGATTTATTTCGCGGTGTGCATTTTTCATTTCTCTTCACTCGAATAATAATCATTTATTTCGCGTAAGTCATGAACATATTTTACGAGCGATGCATTAAACATATATGTATGTTACATAACTATATAATCTTTATGAGCAACGTTTTTGTAATCTTTATCCGTAATAAGGCGCAAAGGCGAGTATAGATGATACAGGGGAACATCGTATGAAAACGTGACAACTGACAAAGGTATCTCGGCTGACGTATGGTACATGAATGATAGGTCACACATGTGTTTTTTGCAGGCTGGGCTCGCGCTTCTTATTAAAACCGGACCAGCCAGCTAGTCATGTTTGGTTACGATGATCCTTGGTACAAAACATGCGGATTGTAGTCGATCCAGTAATGGCAATTATGTTTCTCGAGATATTACTGAAGCTATGTTGATGGCGAAACCCACGGGGAAAAAAAATCACTTAATTTTGTTTTTTTTTTTGGCCAACATTTTTTCGGGGGGCACCAGGCTCAGAAGACTTCTCAAGTGAGTATCAATTGAAACAAATTTGGAGTGACTGTTATAAAGGAATATCTTATTATAAAAAATAGAAAACAACTTGAGTTGTCTTATATTATGTGGCGAATGTGTGTCCTGTATTGGCCAGGAAAAATTGCCAGAGTCGATAGTAAAATTTGATTGAGCAAAACAACCATCAATAGGAATGGCCTAGCTTCAAAATTTGAGTTCATTTTCAGTTTTCGGTTTTAAATATGAAAGTCACATCCAGGATAAAGGTGCATTCCTCTTCTTTAAGACATTCAGCTGAATTGATGCTGATGCCCTTTTCAAGCTTAAAACTCCTCTGAAAATTGATCGTCTTAATTGATGAGGAGATCAATTTTTTGAATAAATTTAATCAATGCTTATCAGATTAACTTTCTTTTACTGTTTTCCATTTCTGGATTTCTAAAATAAATTTTTGCAATTTCTGATATGTCGAACTTATATATAGCTGAAGCAAGACAATAGCGACAAGTGCCTTTACATGTTTATATCTCAGTGAGGCTAAATATATGATTCGCCTGTTCAGAACCATATAATGATGATAAGTGCTATATCCTACAGTGTTCCTCGGCAGTGTGAATAACCTAAAAATATTTTACCGGAATTTTCCGCCCCATGAAACCCGCCGTCCAAGGCTCAAGCCTACTCAGCCTACTGGTAAATCCTCCACGGCCGTACCGACCACTTCAAGGCCAAACCCCAATCTATTCGTTTCTGCCATCTCTTAATGAATTTTAAACAGATATTAATATTAATTTGACGTCGTTTTTTTTTCAGGGAATTAGTTAGCTTCGTAGCGCTAAAAAGGTAGAACTACAGCATTCAAACAAAAAATCGATTGATGTGACCATATTCTTTTTCTTACTTATAAAAACTAATCAAGAGTAATCTTTCAAACCTCAAACCCATACGAAAATTCAAAATTAAATTAAATTCCGTGTACAAACTTACCGGATACAATTCCCAAGTGAAAATGAAAATATATATTCGGCCCCAATGCCCGCGCCATAAAAACAAATGCCAACATAAAATTACAAAAGCTTACACAAAACCAAATTTTCGATTTAATGATTGGATTAGATGTATGGTAGCGCACCATACAAGAGCTCGTACATCATATAAGCTCGTACAAGTACAATACATGTCACGTTTAAAGGATGAAGAAACAAACCATCCGTTCTTAAGTTATCATCAGATAAACTTAGTGCGGGTGCTATGGTGTATTAGTCTAGGAGATGGTTAACACTTTTATTTACTTGAAAGCTAAATGGTCGACGATACTCTTAATCGATAGTCCGTTTGGTGTTAAAAAATAAATTGCAAGTCTTGCTGTCCAAATCGGTTGCGTTTTTGAGATTTTTTGACGTTAAGGTGTCAAATTTATGGGTTCCATTTAACCGAAAGCTAAACGGCTGAATTTTTTATAAAGTCTCAAGCAGGACGGGATGAGTTAAAATCCACACTGCAAGACGAGCCAGGTGGTTGCGTTTTCAAAACAGACGCGTTCAAACATGTCAATTTTTTAAGTTCAATTTAACTGAAAGCTAAATGGATGAAGCTTTTTGAAAAAGTCTAAATTGGTCAAGGTGAGTAGGAATCTGGACCGAAAGACGACCTAGGTGGTTGCGTTTTCAAAACAGACGTTAGTCCAGTCATATTAGCATTTCAAATAGAAAAAAATTGAGTAAGGCTAATTTTCGTTGTTTTTAAATCAATGGGCTCCGAGAAATCTAAAACTCATTTTGCAAAAAAAAAGTTTTGATCGGAAAGGTCCCAAAAAGGACAAAAAAGGATACTATTTAATCCTTGACCGGAGGTCGGCATGCGGGGTATCATATCAAAGGGGACGCTGAGTACATTACATATCTGGTATTTTTTTCCTGTTTCTAGGACCCTCAACGGAATAAATCGAGCTCAAATGGAAAATTATCGTGTTTTCCGTGTACTTTTCCAGAGCCATAGCTACGAGAATAATTCAAGTTGTCACTACTTTTCTCAATTTTCAGAATCTATAATAGCTGAAGATTCTACGATTAAATTTGCTAAAAAGAAAAGTTGATCGGAAATCTCTGAAAAAGGACATAAAAAGACACTAATTACACACCTTGAACCTCGAACACCTCGAGCGTGGGCATGCGGGGTGTCATATCAAAGAGAACGTCGAGTACATTCCATATCCGGCGTTTGTTACTTGTTTCAAGGACCCTCAATGGAGAACATTTTCGTGTTTCCCGTATCAGTATCTTTTCAAATCCGTCATTTTCGATTTAACCTTCCAGCGGGCGCAATACTAATCCTAACACGATCGGGCGCAATGCATCTGACAGATTAAATTCAGAAAAATTGATGACACTGAATTTCTCCATATTTTAAACTCTAATTTATTGTTGAATTGTCTTTTTGAAACAGTTCTACGAAATTGTAGAAACAAAAACTGGCTCTCAAATGTTTATACCCTTCACATTTTCAATTTTCTCAGAATATTCCGATTTAAATCGTTTCAATATTTAAAAAACCACCAACAACTCGATAGTATCAAAAATGTGAACTTCATTAACTAAAAACACGGAATTGAACCATTCTCCAGTCAAAAAGTTCAACACAACGCAAATGCGATGTGACGAGTATAAAAAGTGAAAATTTTCATAGAAAAAAAGAAAATAACACAATCTGAGAGATTATTTCATCCCTCCCGGCCTTCAGACATATGGTCGATAAAAACTAAAAACTGCTTTGGGTAGTTGATCGATAAAGATTAAGCTACTGTGAGTTTCAGTTCACTCCGTTTTCATATCGCTAATTGGCGCAGCAAAAGCGGATCACACAAGTAGTGACAACTTGAATTATTCTCGTAGCTACCCAAGCAGCAATTCATTGGCTTTAAAGAAGCACTTCACACTGTAGCAATCATATAGTACCACGAAATCAATTTATCGTGTGTTAAAGAAATATGTTGATCCGATAAAACATCCTTAAAGCATTTTCTGGAAAGCTTCAATCATCATTATGGAATAAATTTAAAGATGGTGGTATCTTCTTCTGTGTACCGTAACCCCTTGTGGGGCATGGTGCGTTCACTCAGCCGTTTATAGGCTACTTCGAGTCAACGTTACATTGCATATAGAGGAGTGTATATAATGTTGCAAGCACTATATATTTCCTGGACCACGCCGAGATTCGATCTCCGGACCTCTAGATTACTAGCATCGTAGAGTCCGACTCAACCAAGTGAGCCACAGAGCGTGGTGGTATAAGACTTCCATAAAACTGTCTCTAAACGTTAACCTAAAAAGTTACTCCTTTAAATACTCCACTCTTGTGTTTATTGGATGATACAGCACACACATGCAATAGTCTCTCTAAGTCAACTCACATGCACATATTCTTCTATAGCACAGTCGGTTTCATTTTTATAGTATGGTCACCCATAAATTGTTCACCGTAGATTTATAGAAGGATGGACTTTGTGATTTCTTAATGAATTGACACTTATGAAGTGGTCTAATAATTTCTTCAATAGAAATCCTTGAAATCTTGCATGAAACCCAAACTTACTCACTTATTGTTATCTTCGGAACCAATTAAGAAGATCTCTCCGCAGAAATTTACTCTATTTTATTGATAAATCTATAGATTTAGGGTGCATTGCAGAAGGTTCGATAAAGAATTGTCAAGCATTTCTATAGAAGCAACTAACCATTTGTAGTGTTTACGAGTAACGCTGACTATATGTGAGGTTGGCTGAGTGGTAGCGTGTAGGATGGGCAACCAACAGACACGGGTTCGATGCTAGCTGCGGAAATTTTGTGTTTCATTTTTTTTCAAATTCGTTCAATGACAGAAAATGATGATATAAATCAAATGACGTACGCTTTTTTGAAGCGTAATTTAGTGCTACAATAAGGTTCTATTAGATTAAAAAACGGCGCCAAATGCCATAATTGGACTATTATTCAGTGGTTATACCCTGTAAAGTGCCCCTATTATTGTTAGAAGAGAATATTTTACGAAGTAATATAGGGATGAAATTGTTACTTGGGTATGGCTTGAAAGGTACACGGAAAACACGATAATTTTCCATTTAAGCTCGATTCATTCCGTTGAGGGTCCTAGAAACAGGAAAGAAATACCGGATATGTAATATACTCGGCGTCCCCTTTGATATGACACACCGCATGCCGACCTCCGGCCAAGGATTAAAGAGTATCCTTTTTTATCCTTTTTGGGACCTTTCCGATCAACATTTATTTTAACAAAATCAGTTTTAGATTTCTGGGAGCCCTGATTAAAAAACAACAAAAATTAGCCTTACTCTACTTTTCTATTTGAATTGCTAATATGACTGGACTAACGTCTGTTTTGAAAACGCAACCACCTAGGTCGTCTTTCAGTCCAGATTCCTACTCTCCTTGACCAGTTTAGACTTTTTCAAAAAGCTTCATCCATTTAGCTTTCAGTTAAATTGAACTTAAAAAATTGACATGTTTGAACGCGTCTGTTTTGAAAACGCAACCACCTGGCTCGTCTTGCAGTGTGGATTTTAACTCATCCCGTCCTGCTTGAGACTTTATAAAAAATTCAGCCGTTTAGCTTTCGGTTAAATGGAACCCATAAATTTGACACCTTAACGTCAAAAAATCTCAAAAACGCAACCGATTTGGACAGCAAGACTTGCAATTTATTTTTTAACACCAAACGGACTATCGATTAAGAGTATCGTCGACCATTTAGCTTTCAAGTAAATAAAAGTGTTAACCATCTCCCAGTCTATATGTGTGATGTTTAGCCAACCCTCCGACGATGAGAGAAAATCTGCTCTTTTCACATTTGTGGTTGAATGTGTGAAGAAGTACCAATGGGCAGAAGGATTAATTTAAGGATTTTTCAAAAATAAGTGTTACAACACAGAACACATTGGTCTAGATATGGAACAGAATGAAAAACAAGAAGAAGAAGAAGAAGAAGAAGAAGAAGGTGAGACCATACAATGGCAGTTTATTAAGGTGATCCCTCGGAGTTTCAGGAGATTTAAAGTTTGTAAATTTAAAGAGTTATACGATATATGGGAGATAACGTATTTGGGGATTTCGTAAAGGAAAGTTTCATGGAAACAGATAGGAAATTATTATTAAGGGCATTTTCTTTGTCATTTAACTTAATCATTCATGATGCCGCCTGAAGCTGGGTAATTTAAATGAATCTTAAACCACGTTGATATATTAGGAAATTGCTGATTTTTCGGTATTAAAAATTAGAAGTGAAAAGTATAATCGGAAAACCGGAAAAGGGTAATAATTAGAGGATGACAAAAATGTTGATACTTGACACGATTCTGAATAAAATTTAGCTCTTTGACAGTTAACAGATTTTTGGCGTCTTTATGGTGTATAGAGTCCTGACTCCATTCGTTCCTAGATGTATCAGTGATAGCGGAGTTGCAAATAGTGCCTTCATGTGCCATTAGACGATTCGTAAGACCTGAAAGTTACAGTTACAGTTCACAGTTAATTGCTAAAAATGCTTCGAACAATTTAAAAAAAAATGTACGATTAAGTCCTACGAGACGCCTGAGGGCACCTTCCGTAACAGATTCAACACCTTTACTGGTATTACCGCCCTGTGGCGCGGGTCAAGAATAGTGCCTCCGTCTTTCCCGACGTGTCGTAAGAGGCGACTAAAGGGACAGGAGAGAATAAAACTCTCCTGAGTTTCGAACATATCTCTACAATTGTGCGCGCAGCGACTTTGTTGTGTGCGCTCAAGGGTTCAGATATGTACGAAACTTAACAAAAAATTGACCCCTGTGGACTTTGGGGTAAGAATTATGCCACAGCGTTCCCGGCTTGTCGTAAAAGGCGACTTGAGGGATAGGGTACGTAGGCTTGTAACCTGCGTACTTGAAACTTTCTTTACACTCGAAACATTAATCGAGCCTCGGATACCTCGGACTGACTCACCGGCAACGACTTTTGGCTATAAACAACGGACCACGATTGGGTTTTGGAACGTTCGAACGATGTGGGGCGAGTGTAACAACATGAGGCTTACTGAAGTCGAACGGGAAATGACCGCGTATAACATCGCTATATTAGGACTGAGCGAAACAAGATGGCTCGGATCAGGAGCGACTCTATCACCAAGCTCTAATACTGTTTTATTGTACTCTGGAAATGATGACCAAAATGCTCCTCGGCAGGCAGGAGTCGGAATCCTCTTGACTAGGGATGCACGTCGATCCCTTATCGATTGGAAACCAGTTTCCGACCGTATTATCACCGCCCGATTCAAATCCAGAGTACGAAATATCACGATAATTCAGTGTTACGCACCGACCGAACCAGCTGATCAAGCTGACAAAGACGTTTTCTACCAAAGACTTGGCGACACCTTTGATAGGGCTCCCAGAGGTGACATTAAAATCATAATGGGGGATCTAAACGCTAAAGTCGGGTCAGATAACCAAGGATTGGAACACCTTATGGGAAATCATGGGTTAGGCGACAGAAACCAGAATGGCGAGATGTTTATAGAGTTTTGTAACTCTCGTCACCTCGTCATTGGTGGAACTCTGTTTAAGCACAAAGATTGCCACTTATCAACCTGGACCTCTCCGAATGGCAGAACTGAGAACCAGATTGACCATATTGCTGTTTCCAAAACGTGGAGAAACTGTGTCTTAGACGTTAGGGTGAAACGTGGTGCTGATATTGGCAGTGACCACCATCTTGTCATCGCAAAACTGCGCTTACGAACGGCAGCAATCCAGCGTCCTAACCGTGCAAATATTTGCCCTAGATATAATGTGCAGAAGCTCAAACTTCCATCAACCAAGCGTGCGTTTTCCACCGCTTTGCGCGAAAAAGCTAATGCACCACCACTAAATGAGAATCCGACAATTGACGATAGATGGAAAGTCGCTAAGGACTCATTTATTTCATGTGGCGAAGAAATTTTAGGACGATTGGATCGCGGTAGGAGACCATTTATTAGCGACTCCACTTGGTCTCTTATCTCAGCACGCAAGAGAGTTAAAGAGCAGATCAACTCAGCTGCTGACGATTCAGCTAAGGAACGATACAGAGCTGAATACCGTTCGCTCCAAAAAGGCGTTCAAAGGAGTGTTAGGCGTGATAAGCGCAATAACATCAACGCGCTTGCGAAGGAGGCAGAGGATGCGGCTATCCGCGGTGACAGTGGAACACTCTTCAAGCTTATCAAGCCATTAACTGGCAGATCTTTACTAACGGAACATCCTGTGAAAGATAAGGAAGGTGTTCTGCTCGTTACCGAAGAAGAACAGCTGCAAAGATGGAGAGAACACTTTTTAGAGGTCCTTAATAACACCTTCGGGCCTGCAAGTGCATCTTCATTGCCAGCAGAAGACGTCCCTCGAATAGACGGCATTAGTTCTGGTCCACCATCCAAAAAGGAACTAATAGACGCTATTAAATCAATGGACGCCGGTAAAGCCCCTGGGATTGATGGAATTCCGTCTGAATTCTTGAAAGCGGATATTATCGCTTCAGCGGATATTCTCCTTCCCTTAATCCAAGAGTGTTGGGAAACCGAAACTCTTCCCAGTGAGTGGAAAAAGGGCGTAATTATTAAGATTCCGAAGAAAGGTGACCTGAAGAATTGCAATAATTGGCGTGGGATCTGCCTACTTCCTGCTGTTTCCAAGCTGATGGCTAAGATTGTTTTAGGACGAATCAAGGACAAAATCGATGACACATTGAATGATGAACAAGCTGGCTTTCGCGAAGGGTTTTCCTGTAGCGACCACATTAACACCCTCCGTATTATCATCGAGCAATCCGCGGAATGGAGATCCCCATTACATCTCATGTTCATCGATTTTGAGAAAGCCTTCGATAGCGTTGATCGTCTCTACATCTGGAATGCCTTACGGAGACGAAATATCCCAGATAAGATAATCTCCATCATCAAGGAATCCTACAATGGAGCCCAATGTCACGTCCTGCATAAGGGCAAGCTTTCAGATCCTTTTGAGGTGCACAGTGGAGTGAGGCAAGGCTGCATTTTGTCACCTATTCTCTTCCTTGTTGCCATTAGTGATGTACTCGGCTCCGCACTCCAATTACATCGTAACAAAGGTATCAGATGGAAATTGTTCGATCACCTTCAACATCTTGACTACGCTGACGACATTTGCCTTCTATCAACAAACACGGATGATGTCGCTCAAATGACAGAAGCTCTAAATTGCGCGAGTCGTAATGCGGGGCTGAAAATCAATGCTGCCAAGACTAAGTTCTTGAGCACATATCCAGGTGGGCAAAGCGAAATTTGTATTTCAGGACAGGCAGTCGAAAAAGTTGATGAATTTTGCTATCTCGGAAGTGTAGTTACAGCAGATGGTGGAGCGGATGCTGATGTAAAATCACGGGTAAACAAGGCTAGGGCGGCTTTCTTCAATTTGACTCCTTTCTGGCTAAACAACAATATTTCCAGACGCACCAAAATACGTGTCTTCAATTCTAATGTGAAATCCATTCTGCTATATGGCTGTTCAACCTGGAAGGTGACTAAAGAGATCACTGATAAGTTGCAAACTTTTGTTAATCAGTGTCTACGGCGCATCCTAAATATTCGTTGGCCGGAGATAATTTCGAACGAGGATCTCCTTACTATAACTGGCCAGGAAAGGATAGGCACTTCGATCAAAAGACTTAAGTGGCAATGGATAGGTCACACCTTCCGAAGAGGGCCCAAAAACGTCGCAAAAAAGGCTCTAAACTGGAATCCACAGGACTCCGGAGCAAGACGCCGTGTTGGGCGGCCAAGGAACACATGGAGAAGATCGGTAACTAGCGAAGCGAAAACGCTAAATCTTACATGGTCGCAGCTAGCGCCGTTGGCGCAAAACAGAACGAGGTGGAGAGTAGGCGTGGTTAATGCCCTATGCCCCACAAGGGGTTGACAGGAACTAGAGAGAGAGAGACTGGTATTACTGATTCTGTTATTTAATGTCATTTCATATATTTACTCCCAATGCAACAATATCATCGTCTCATGTCTTATCCAACGTCCATTTCATCCTATAAAAAATAAAAACAACATAGAAGAACATAAACAAAAGAAAATGATCAAAAATTTAAAGACAATTGCTTCAACATTGTAAGTTTCTTCGCTATATCACTGGGGGGATTTAAATTTATGACAATGTTCCTCTTCTTTTTATGGCGATTGTCGTTGCATTTCTCGGTTCGTTCGTTCGAAATACACACACATTATTCGACACAAAGCAACCTAAGAATTCTATCTAAAGGACACAACAATATAATGATGGCAACATATAAATTGAAACTTTGATACGTGTCTTTTGAAACTATCCGAAGTGTCTTTTGTAAAACAGTGTAGCAAAACAACTCAATTTACTGTGACAAAAATAAGCTACTAGTTGTCCATTTTTATTATTCGAAAAATTTAGAATAGATTATTGTATTTCAGGAAAGATGGTAGTGAAATGTTTCAAGTTAGGATGAAAGCAATGGTATACTGTATACATATGATTCTGGACAAATGTGCAAGCAGAAGCCTTTTTGGAAATTGATTTTTCTCGACAACGGAAACTTCTTGCTAGTTGTAAAACTGAACTAAACAGTGCACCTAATCAGCCGTAAAGTAATAATAACAAATTGTATGCTGTTATACCAATACATATGACAAAAAAAAACTGAGACATTTGAAAAATTTTCCTATCCTGCGTTATGTTCTGAAACAAAAGAATTCGTTTTTTTTTACATTTTATCTTCAACTAAACATGATACTAAAATACCTCAACTATTTTAACTAATTGAAATACTTTAAACTCCACGATAAACTATTCGCTCAATTAGCATAATTACCGTCTTCATACTACATATCTGTCTCTATCCATGTTGGACACAGGTCATTTTTCATTCCATAAAACATACCATATCTTTTGAATAAGAAAATTATTATTATTTCAGCACTGAATATTTATTTTAAATGAAAATTCCCGAACAAAATCCTTTGCGTGCATACAAAAACGAAATATCACGGGAATTCATCCGGTATGCAAGGTATACGTCATACACAGATCCTACACCTTGGATTTTGATATGAGGATATGACATATAACGTCAAGTCTCCTTTCTATCTCTGTCTTCTGGAACCCTCGCTGGCTGCGTAATACTATGTTTATCTGTTCTCTGCTATACAGGGTGTCCTGCATTAGGTAGTCAATCCTGTAAGGGTTTATAGCGCAATTTGTTTCAGCAAGAAAATTGCCAATACAATCGAAATTTTTTTTACCGTTACCTTGTTATCGCTCTTTTTGTGAAAGTCATCGAAAATCGTGACTTGTCATGCAAAATCATAATTAGCAGCCCTCCTGATTTGATTAATCCAAGATTTGATTTCAGTTTCAATAACTACATAAAATTTAACAAAAACTGAAGATTTTCCTGTTGCCATCATTATTGCCACTTTCAAGATACAGTTACTCAAACTTAAAAGAAATTTTAAAATAGATTTTTCATCAAAAATTCAAACAGTAATTTCATAACGGTGCTTTATACGTACAACTCTGCAAAGTTGATAAAAGTTGCTTCAACATGTTGGCTTTCCAACGGTATATCACTTTTCATATTTACATTGCGGGATTTTGGAATTACACATATTGGATATAAAAAAAAAACAAGGTAATTATTTTCTTATCGGATTATTCAAAATGAAATTTTATTCATTTATTTTTTATATTTTACTATCGCAATTTAAAAAATTTGTTAATTAAAAATGAAAATAAAGTTTTGAATATGAGAAATAACCAATAAACTCAACATATTAACTAATGATTAAATGGGTCTGTTCGATGAATTGGAATAATGCTGCTGGAATTGGCCTCCTCTATTTTGAAGGCAGATTCGACACCTTCGGCTCATGGAACAAACGTCCCGAAGGATCTCAGGAGAGGTTTCCTTTATGTTGTCACAAGCATCATTAATTCGCTGAAGCAGCTGTTCCCAAGAGGTAATCGGCTCGGAATAGACATTGTTTTTTAAGTTACTCCATAAATAAAAATCTAGGGGAGTAAGCTCGGGACTTCTCGCAGGCCATGCAACTGTCCCAAATCAGCCAAACCACTTTCCGTAAAATTCGTATTCTAAATATTCTTTGATAGACCTCGCATTATGAGCGTCAATCTGCCATAAATAGCAAATATTAAATGTTAACTGTTATAAGTACCGTTGTATTTGCCAAACAATGTACAACATTTCAAATATATTACAGTTCTGGTCAAAATAATGTAGCGTGATTGTATCCTGAATTATAAAAGCCTTCCTTTGTCTTTTTTCGCGTAAATGGAAAATTGTTAGCGATTCCACTGAAGCCTTGAATTTTACCATAAAAAAAAAATTTCTATTAAGTTTGAGTAACTGTATCTTGAAAGTGGCGATAATGTTGGCAACAGAAAAAACTTCAGTTTTTGTGAAATTTTATGTAGTTTCTGAAACTGAAATCAAATCTTGGATTTCAGGATCATCAGGAGTGCTGCAAATTATGATTTTGCATGACAAGTCACGACTTTCGATGATATTCACCAAAAGAGCGATAACAAAGTAACGGTAAAAAAAATTCCGATTGTATTGGTAATTTTTTTCTCCTAATGCGGGACACCCTGTATAGTATTTTAAACTCCCGCGGTGTATTTCATTTTGTATAATGTCCTCACACCTCGTCTATACACACCTGTCATCCCGTCAAGGAAAAATGGAAATACTCTTGCCATAACATTGAACGGGTGAGAATATACGATATATGGATGCAAGGATGTCTGACGCTTCTGTCGTATAACGAAAGGGTATAAATGTTAGTTTGCTTATTCTCAAATATACAAGACACGTACCAGAAATTCTTCACATTTCTGAAGGTGTCTCCTGAGCAAACGAAACATTCTTCTTCACTTCGGGGGGTTTTTCTTTTGTGATTTCTCAACTGTATCAAGTTTAACCTTCTTTTGTTCATTTGGGTATTATATAGTTAGGGAGAGGGGATAAGCTTGTCCGTTCGTTATTTAGTTATATCCGTATTATGCAAGGAGTTTTCGTTTGTCTTTTGAATTGGGATTTATATATTCGTATACAAAGCGAACCAGTTTGTTTTGTTTCAAGTTTAAAGTATAGTTTAATGAAATATGCGAATATTCGTATTACATTTGAAAATTAAATATGGTTTTGCTATAAATTTTTCTTGTTTTGTTTTTTTGAAATTGAAAGAGTAGGAAAAACACTCAGTTAAAAAGAGGGAGAAGATCAAGATTATTTACAGCCACAATAGTTTTCATCCAACGTGATATAAACTGGTACCTATGAAATTCCTCTGGGTATCATTATGTATGTAGTCGGCGAAACGGCATATGGTAAAATTCGTGCTTTGAAAGGATCAAATTTAAAAAAAAAATATTAAGGGAAATAGACAATATTTTCGGAAAAGCCAAGAGTTTTTTACTGATTTTCAGTAGATACTCAAATGATGCATTTTTTTACATAACAATTCAAATCTTGCTTTTCTTCGGGAGATCCTTTATATTAACCTTCCGTTAGTCGCAATAAAAAATGTAACACGAATAGACGCAATGCATCTATTAGATGCCAACTTTGTCATCCTGCTGTAATGTAATGAATATCTTCATAAGGTTTTTTTCTTCATTATCTGAATATTTGAAGCCTTGTCATACCATTAGTCAATAGCCAAAGATGAAAATCGGGTCTGTTAATAACATTTTTTTTGTTAAGAAAAAGTCTTAAAAAAATGAGGTTTTTTGGAATTGTCTTACATAATTGCAGTTTTACAGGTTTCTGAGCGTTACTAAATTTTAAAATAGGCATCAATGGTAAAACAAAGGTGTAATAGTGTAACTCTAAAAGTATTGCACTGTAGTAAATATTTTTTTTTATCATATACTGATGCGCCTATATCAATTACACGTTCAAATCAGTTACACGAGTGCTCGCTAGGGACGTAGCCAGGGGAGGGGTCCATGGGGTCCGGACCCCTTCCGAAATGTTTTCAATGGGTTTTGAAATTTCAGTGATGATAATATTAAAACTGTCATAATGAACATGTCAAAACGTTCGGTTAGCTGGAAGTACGTTTTCTAAGGCATATTGGCTATGAATCATGTTAGAAGCGATAGCTGCAAAGAAGTCAACGTGTGTTAGAAATTAGGAATGAGTTTATTTGAGTCACCGCGCAGTTAACATTAGATTTTCTTGTCCTAATTGGCTCTATCAATAAATTACCCGGTTTTGGAAAGAAACCTCTTCTCTCAGTTCTCTCACAGTTAATTTATTTTAGATATGCTAAAGTTGTTCCTTCGTCAGTGATAAATTTTGTTAAATTTCTATAATGTCCGGAGGACAAAACCGAGAAAACCTACATTGAATCCGATTTTGCTGAAAGTATTGGTTTTCAAGAACAGCTTCATGTTTTATCACTCAAGGTGTTTGATCGACCGCTGTTCTTTCTAACCAACTGAAATGAAAACGTATATACGTTAATTTTTCGCTGATATAATTTTCCTCCAATTTGTTTAGTTCTCAAGTCTCCAAGGTTTTCCCCTCTGATTAATTTAAAAATGACCAAGATTTAATTTAACAGCTTTAATGACACCAGCGCAGATGATTTTTCTCCGATTTGTTTAAAGAAATTTGCACAGAAAAAAAATAAGGTATCCACTTTCTTTGCTTATTCAACCAATCACTCTATTCCCAACACTGGAATTTAAGCTATGTGTTGCCTCGTGCCAACACTTAAAAATGGCGACAAAGCTGAGACTGGAAATTATCTATGAACTAGCATTCCCTCGTCAATCCTTCAATTATTTGACCTGGAGGATGACCAGGGTTACATCCTTTACACCTCTAGTTTGACGAATCATAATTTTGGGTTTTCAGAGGTAAATCAACTACTACAAATTTTATATTAAAATTACACCTTAAAGTCTCTCAAAAATTGGTCCCACTTTACAAATTGATTCATAAATTTAAATCTAACCTTTTACTATAGTTATACTAAAAAACTTTCACTTCAGTGGCCCCTCATTAACAGAATAACCAAACAATACCGTTCCGTGATTGTAACTAATTTAAATCAATTTCCACCAACATCAGGCATTCCTCAGGGATCATATACATTGATCCAGTTTTGTTTTCATTTTTTTTTAGATATTCAGAAACTACTTAACCCTCATCCAGCGGCAGATTTTTACAACGCTTGCCGGCGGCAAAGGTACACCTGTACCTTAGTACATTTTGTATGAAAATCTTCATTATTTGTATGAATTTTGACCGTAAAACCGTTATATTATGTTGACTAGTCACAAATTAGTAACTGTTTTTGCCGAAGTGAATGTTTTAAGAAGTTGGGTTTATGTGGATTTAATTTTTGGACTGGGTAAATTTAGGAAATAGGCAAATTTTAAAAAGAAAATTGAAAAAATGGGTTGCTTGGAATTTTAATTTGACGAAATCTAAAATTGATTTACAAATGAAAAGTAGAAAACGGTTCAAATTAAGTCATTCATGATTTTAGAAGAATTTGGTATGTTTGATTTGCGAATTGTGGAGTCTTAGGTTAAAATTTACCCCCCTGCCCCAATATATTATTCTGTTACTATAACCCGTTATCGCTAACTAAAAAACGTCAATAATTATCACATTCTCGTTATTTTCCATAAAACAACAATATTTGAAGCAATAAATACATTGGAGAAATGAGTAAATGTGTTATTATACGAAAGAAAGGTCCTGTCAAGCAACAAGCAAGTAGAATCGGCTATAGTGTAATTTTCAGTCTCTAATCTTTGTAAATCTAAACTCAGGCCAATTCCTATAGTAGAAAAATATCTAAAATTTTAATTGTGATTGTTGTTGGTTAATTGTAATATATTTGCTCGTATATGTTATTAAATCCAAGGATCGATTGAAAAATTAAAACAAGAAACCGAAGACATGTGGCATATTCTATAGCAGTTATCGGTATCTATATATGGTACCGACGTACAATTCAACCAAGTTTATGTACCACCCAAACATCCATTTAGAAATTTGGTTGGATGCTTCTGCTGGTTTTCAGCTGAAACTTCAAAACGAACTCGGGTGGAGGTCCCGAATTACACAAATAATAAATATTAGGTGATGGAATACAAATTATGGGAATTTGTGGTAAAGAAAATCAACCGCTAAAATCCAAAATTTTAGCATTTGTTACAAACCTAATTTTCACTAGATGTTATGGGGGAAAGAAGGCGTAATACATTGTATTGGTTGCCCCAAGCCATTACTTCAAAAAGTTTGGTATGCCAGTAAAAGATTGATGTCAAATAACCAAAAACCGCTGTATGAGTTAGCCTAGTCCTTATAGATCGATATCTCCAAGGACCTTGATCATTACAAATAAAATTCGTAAATCAAATACTTCTTTACATCACTCGATTCTCAACTTATTGATGCTATAATAAATCTCTCTAAGAATGAGCATTCACCAAAAATATTTTATTTTCGTTTTTTGTAAATTTTCTTTCATACAAAATATATGAAGGTACAAATGTACCTTTGCCGCCGTTAAAGCGTGTAAGATTAATTTTGCTCCCTAACTTGGGGATGGGTGGTCACACATTTCTGAAATTTGGAATACATATTTTAAACTAAAATCGTAGAGATGTCAGAAAATTTCAGCCCGATCGGACCCATAGCAAAAAAGTTACGGTGTTTTAAAAACGAAAAAGGTACACCTGTACCTGTCCCGCTGGATGAGGGTTAAATCCCCTATGTAATTGGAGCGGATGAAATCAATCGGTATGCATCGAATAAAAAGGCATGAATGTCAAGACATTTTTCTTAGTGATGTATTTTTTCTCTATCATCAAAAACACAGTAAAACAGTTCTTCACTAGCAAAAAAAAAATTGATTTAAAATTAAATTTCTGAAATCGAAATTTGGACCCCTCCCGAAACAAATTCCTGGCTACGTCCCTGGTGCTCGCAATGCATCTAATAGATGCTCGAGCCTCCTAGGTAAAGCCAAAGGACCCACAATTTTCACTTTCAGACTAAAATGCTTCCGTACTCGGTATACGAAGCTACTATGAGTTAAAAAGTGGAATTCGCAATAGAAAAGAAGTTAAGGTAAAAAAACAATACCTGGCATCTGTCAGATGCATTGCGTCTAACGGAAGGTTAAGAAAATAATTTGGTTGATTTGATCTGTACTGTAGCCAGAGTGTCAATTTAGAAACAGACTTAGGCCCCTATTTTTAAATATACCTTAAGGAAACCGTTACTCAGCCCTTAGCCAAGGAAATACTTAACGAGACCTAGTTAAGAAATGACATTTTCAGTAACTCTGTTACCCAAATAATTTATTTTCAGAAGTATTTTAGTGTAAGCATGATTTTTTGGGAAAAGTTTTTTGGTGTGCTCTTAACAGAGGATAAATAAATTGAAAATAGTTGCCCGTATACTCAAAATGTACCCGTGACTTAAAGTGACCTTAAGAGAGTACCTTTACTTACTTGAATTTATGAACATTCTTTGAAATCAAGTGAAGTTCGATGTCAAGGAATATTTGCAGTCTCCACAGTCACTCTCACTTGAAGTTAAACTAAACTGTTCTTTCGTAATAAATTTTGTGAAATACAACTTTTATGCGAATCTGTGATGTTAGAGGCGCCACAGACCCTCCGATCGATCGGCCAGATTTTTTGATTGTGAGATAAATCGGAATTTTTTATTTGACATGTGGAACGTATTTGCCAATGCAATTTTCCGCACAATCATGTGCTCTTAGTTGCTGATTTGTTGACATAAACCTGTGGTTGTTCTTCATGCTGTGGTTGTGGCGGTCATTCTCCATCAAAAGTAGCAATGGATGTCCATCTTCCATCGCCAAAAATGGTATAATTTTGTATTATGTCTTGTGGACCGTGAGACTGTCTATTTCAGATTGCCCGATAAATTGCTTAATGTATGTGCTGTACGGGCGGCAGATCGATTGTGACCAATCGATTGCCCAATCGATCGGCCGAGAAATCGTTAGGTTTGTGGCGCCCTTTAGTTGACACGAGTTTGACAAGTAATTTGTCAAATTAGTGAACGATTTTAAAAATTAAATTCAACAGGGCTTTTCTTGACTTAAGGTATCCTTGAGTTAAGGTCGTATGTATTGAGTTAAGGGCGCCTTAAGTGAAGGGTTCATTGAGATACATTTTTGAATATACTGATAACAATTCTCAGTTTATTTATCTTCTATTGGATGAGCACTAACATTTTTTTCCAAATTATTCAAATTTGAACAAATATACTCGTAAAAATAAATTGTTTGGCTTATCAAGTATTGAAAATGACATTTCATACCTTGACTTACGATTTCCTTGACTTAAGGTCCTCTTGAGTTGAGGCTTCCTTAAGGTACGTTTATAATTATGGGACTTAATCCTTGTAAATGAAAGTTATTAACCAAACTAGTTTTTAGTTTCCAAAATGTACACCTACATTAATAATATTTTAAATATTCAATTAAACACAGAGTTATTTTCATGAAACAACCGAAATTTCCATTTTTCCGTTTCAATTCTCTTTATTTTTTCATTTTCTTTTTGCACAACAATTTTCATTAAAATTATAAATTGGTATAATCATTGTTATATGGCAATACAATGCTACTAATCTTATGGCAGTACTCTCCACTACTCGTCAAATATGTATGTACATAGTTAGTCTAGTTTGTACAGTTAGAATATAGTTATATGAATTCTGTTAGTCGTAAGTCAAGAGTCAATAAAGACAGTCGCAAGTCAGACGCAGCCTTTCCATTATATATTTTACATGGTGTCAGGTGCATAAATGCCGAAAGTCGAGCAGTCAACAAGTAGCACAAAGATGACCGATAACGACCAGTCAATAAGCGACGCAAGGATGGAGACTATCTATATCAGCAATCCAACGCTTCACAGCACGGTGCCTCAACTCGATTTTTCTGCGACAAATTTGTCAAAAGCATGGCGGACATGGCACACGACGTTCGACATTTTCATGAAGGCGACTGGACTTGATACACAGCCCGATAAGAGAAAAGTCGCCATTGTTCTCCATCACATGGGGCCCGAAGCCATAACCATATTCAGTTCGTTCAACGAGGAATTAGACAAAATAACCTACGTAAGCCTAATTAGTAAATTTAAAAATTATTTTACCCCGAAGGTCAACATAGCCATCGAACGCAATCAATTCTTTTCGAGAAAACAATCAGAAGCCGAAACCATCGATGACTACGTCACATCATTGAAAAATCTAAGTCTTTCTTGCGAATTTGGAGCACTGAGAGAAGAGCTGATCAAGGATATTTTCATTTGCGGGCTCCTGCCGAAACATAGCAGTATTAAAGAACGGTTATTAGCTGATGGTGACACGAAGTTGGAGAAGGCCATTGAACTCGCAAAATCCGCTATTCTGGCAAAGCAACAAGCCTCATCGCTAAACGAAAACGTAACGGATCAAAGTCTTCATGCCATAGTCAAATCATCAGGTAAACGATACATTAAAAGTCAAAATAGCAAAAAACCAGGTTATAAACCTCAAAAAGTACAGTCGAGGTTAGAGTCAAATTGCAGTCGTTGCGGTCAGCAGCATCGAGTGCGTTGTCCCGCAATAGGAGTAATTTGTAATCTTTGTCGGAAACCTAACCATTTTGCTAAAATGTGTCGAACTAACCAATCTGAGACTAAAGCTAAAAAAACTGGGAAAATATCAATGTAGTGTTTGATGATAGTGAAGGCGAGACTCTGTTTTTGGGTGAGCTGAGTAAACGTCAGTCGAACAAAATTATGTGGCTATTACCGCTCAAAGTTAATGGTGAAACTTTAGATTTTCAAATAGATACCGGTGCGCAATGCAACTTAATTCCGTCTAAAATTTTTGATAGGATATGTCCGAATAATGTAATTGAAAAAACGCATACTAATATTATCACTTTTTCGGGAGAACCATTACCCATACGTGGAAAAACGAATTTAAATTGTTTTTATAAAAATAAAGTGCATAATTTAACGTTCCATGTTACAAATTTGGCGTGCAAGTCGGTGCTTGGTCTTGCAGCTTGCATTGAATTAAATTTAATTAAGAAAGTTGAGGAAATTATTGTGGCAACAATTGAGAAACAAAATAAGAATCATGTTGAGAATATCGTCAAGAAGTACAGTGAAGTTTTTCGGGGAATCGGTAAAATTAAAGAAAAAATTGCCTTTAAATTAAGTCCGGATGTGAAAGCTGTAGTCGATTGTCCAAGGAAAATTCCTTTCTCGTTACGCGAATCTTTGAAGAAGGAGTTAGATAGGTTAGAAGAGCTTGAAATTATTACGAAAGTTGAACAACCAACCGAATGGGTTAGCTGAATTGTTTTGGTTAAGAAGGATAATGGGAATCTGCGTTTATGCTTGGATCCTAGAAATTTAAACAAAGCAATCCAGCGACCTCATTTCGTATTCGCTTCAGTTGATGAGTGTAAGGCACAGCTATCGGGTTCTAAATTTTTTACAAAGCTAGATGCGCGTTCAGGTTTTTGGGCTATTTCATTAGAGGACGAATCATCTATGTTTGCACATTCGTCACCCCGTTTGGAAGGTACCGATTTAAACGGATGCCTTTTGGGATAAATGCCGCCCCTGAAATTTTCTATCACTTAATGATCAAATATTTCGGAGATATTCAAGGCCTAATTATTTGTTTTGACGATTTTCTTATTTATGCGGACTCAGTGGAAAATCACAATAAAATATTGGAACAAGTCCTCAGTAGAGCATTGGATATCGGACTTAAATTTAATAAGGAAAAGTGTACCTTTTGTGTGACAGAGGTTAAATTTATGGGTCACATTTTTAACCAGAATGGTGTAAGGCCAGACAATGATAAAATAAAAGCCATTGTAGAGATGCCACGCCCAACAAGTGTTTTGGAGCTACAGAGATTCCTCGGAATGGTCACTTATATTTCAAGTTTCGTCAAAGGTCTCTCCATGGAGAACATTCTTCTTAGGGAATTATTAAAAAAAGAAGTAGCATGGCATTGGGATGAGCGTCATGAAAAAGAATTTAATAAATTAAAAACTCTTATTTCGAATGCACCAGTCTTGTCATATTATGACCCAAATAAACCGCTCCTCTTGTCGGTGGATGCCTCGCAAAGCGCATTAGGAGCAGTAATATCGCAAGATAATCATCCTGTTGCGTATGCATCCGGGACTCTAACGCAGAGCCAAAGAAACTATGCTCAAATCGAAAAAGAGTTGCTTGCGATTCTTTTCGGTTGTGTCAAATTCCACCACTACATTTATGGAAGACATGTGACGGTAGAAACTGACCATAAGCCTTTAGTTCCGCTTTTCAACAAACCTTTGTATAAAGTGCCTGCTCGTCTTCAAAGGTTAATGATGCGCTTACAAGCTTACCGTTTGGAAGTATTATACAAACCGGGTAAATACCTGCACACAGCAGATGCTTTATCGAGAGCTGCTCTGTCAGATGAGACTTTGCCCGAATTTGATAAAGAAATAAGTCTACACTGCAATCTATTAATATCAAATATTTCGATTTCAAATGAAAATCTAGAAAGAATTAAAAGAGAAACAAACAAAGACACAACGATGGTTAAAATCAAGCAATATGTTTATTCAGGGTGGCCAAATAATAAAAAAGCAGTCAGCTTAGACTGTGCGCCCTATTTTTCTATTAAAGACAGCCTAAATGTTGTCGACGACATCGTTCTATTAGGTAATCGAATTGTAATCCCCAGCTCGATGCGTCGAGAGATTCTAAACTACATTCACGAAGGTCATTTAGGGATACAACGGTGTCAGAGCCTTGCAAAAGATTATGTATTTTGGCCAAATTTAAATAACGACATTTACAATCTCGTCAGTCAATGCGAATCATGCCTTCGTCACAGGAATGCTCAGCCCAAACAGCCTCTTTTGCATCACGAAATTCCTCCCATTCCTTGGCTCAAAGTCGGAATTGACCTGTTTGAACTGAACAAAGTCATGTATTTACTAGCAGTCGACTATTATTCAAAATATATCGAGGTCGAATGTCTTAATCATGGTTATAGTAGCAAGAATGTCATTCTTAAGTTAAAAGCCATTTTTGCCCGTCATGGGATACCACAGACAATAATATCCGACAATGGGCCTCCATTTAACTCAGAAGAGTTCAAGCAATTCTGCTCCAGTTGGAGTATTGATAATAAAACCTCAAGTCCGTATCTGTCACGTTCAAATGGATTAGCTGAACGTTCAATCCAAACAATTAAACAAATGTTTAAAAAGTGCCAAGAGGATAAATCAGACTCATATATTGCATTACTGCACTATCGTACAGTTTCTAAAGGGAATCTTCCTTCGCCGTCTGAGTTGCTTATGTCACGCAAATTGCGATCTAAGATCATCTCATTGGCAGAAAATTTCCAGCCAGTACAAATCAATTCAGAAGAATATCAGAAGAACTTACAAATTCAAAACAGAAAAAAAGAACAATACTACAATGCGTCCACGAAGTCTCTTGAACCCTTGAAACCAGGAATAGATATTTATTTCAAAAAAACACCTAATTCGTATTGGACTTCAGGAACTATTGTAAAAGTATGTGATGCTCCTAGATCATATATTATTCGGGATGCTGTAGGAAATACTATCAGGCGCAATAGAGAACACATCATGACCTCGTCTAACAGAAAAAGTTCTCTACCCGCGGAACAAATTACGCCGTCCTCTTCTAAAACTGAGGATACGGATAGTCCTAAAAATATAAAGGATGATACGCCAAGGTCTAGATTTGGTAGGAAGCTAATACCTCCTTCAAGGCTCGCATACGATTAAATTTTACTTTTCAATTATAAACAAGGAACTTCACTATGCTTTTATAGCTTGAATTAAGGAACTGTATTGCTTGTAAATAATAGAGTAGATTTAAATAAAACAATAAAAATAATCCAAATAGTATTCTTTATGTCAGAGAAGAATAGATTTAAAATTGAATTTGAAATGAATTATGAACATTACTTTAAGTAAACACATAATATGTACAAAATTTGATATAGAATTATTTTATTACTTTATTATGAAATATTTTTAATTTTTGTAATTTTAAATCACATGTATTAACAATTTAAAATAAATTATTAATCCAAAAAAAGGAGATGTTATATGGCAATACAATGCTACTAATCTTATGGCAGTACTCTCCACTACTCGTCAAATATGTATGTACATAGTTAGTCTAGTTTGTACAGTTAGAATATAGTTATATGAATTCTGTTAGTCGTAAGTCAAGAGTCAATAAAGACAGTCGCAAGTCAGACGCAGCCTTTCCATTATATATTTTACAATCATAATAGCTTACATTTCCAAATTGTGTTCCCATGTATCACAATCCGGATCAAAAGAATCCATTACGACAAATCTCAACTTAAAAACTCTCGAACCGCCTGAACATCAATATCCTTCCTAATTGCCTCATCCAAAATAAAATCCTTTCTAGGAAATTTCACACTCCATTGGATCGTACTAATTAGGATTATGGTAATCTCTGGCGAAATGCGGCAGATATTTTGACAAAAAAGCTATATCGAGCACGAGGAAAATTCGATGAGCTCGCTAGTTGAGACACGGGATCAAGGACGTACCTACATAAAATGGAAACTAGGCTGTATACAGTCTCCGTAAGAGTTCAAATTATAATTCGCAATTTCCGAGATAATTCAATGGCCATTGTTTTCGTCGAATATTTGAGCAAATAATAATTATCACAGTCTGATGGGGCGGAGACGTACATCTATTATTTCGATAGCAATCACAAAATCATTGAAAACGACAGATTTTCAATAAGAAATCGTACAAACGAATAATAATGACACATACGCAAGTGGTTCTGTTCATTTTAAATGAAGCCGTTTAAATTCAAATCTTCAATCTAACGTAATCAGCTTCGCTAAAACTCGTCTACATCTACGTGCGCTTTATACCTTGATTCTTTGAATGGTTTACGTGGAGGTGGACTTGTCTTAAACCGTCAAACAATGGAAGCCACAATTGAATTAAGGACTATACATATTCGCTTTCTGTAGACGGCATCATAGTGTCGTTATCGTCAACGTCAGTCGTTGTCGTTACCGTGTCGATGTCGTAGTCTTTCCTATCATTACTATGGCATGGCGTCTAGGACTAGGATAAAGTCTCTTCTTATACGTCGATATCATCCGCGCGGTGGTGTTTCTTTTGAAACGTCCTTGGGAGGAAAGCATTCATGTCCAAGATGATTTGCCTTTCATCTCGACCTATACTAGAGGACGGATATTCTTCTTATACCTGGTCGACGTTTTCAACAAAAACCTGAGGATACATACATAATTTTAACAAGAAATTTTCTAGAAACAGATAGTCATCGACATCGTATAGCACAGTTGGTTTGTTGTCTTTGCTCGTAGTTGGGATGGCAGATTGAGAATCATCATAACCGTAATTTTGTGATACACTAATTAGCCGATGATATTATGGGTTTTTGTCAAAGAAGCTCTACAAGGACACGTTTCATTGAAATTTTAGTCGAACGATCGAAGAAGAGATACAGAGTTTGGCGAATGGCGACTATGTCTGCGGTTGAGATTTCGTAGAAAACGCCAAGTAAGAATTCTCTATTTTTTAAGGTTTTTTATATGTATATAATTGAGGTTAGTTTTTCAAAATTCGTTTAACAAGGTTTAACGCAAAATTAGACAAATGTATTTATAGTTGTACAGATCTCTTGGAAATATAACTATGATGAAAGTTCATTCGGAAATACATACATAATGCACATTGTTATGTCTTAAAAAATACACCATATACAGGCACAAAAAAAATATGATTAAGGTGGTGCACTGCTTAATTCAGGGATGTTGCACAAAAAATAGAGACAAGCTTTACATGTCAAGTGTGGGTATTTATTTCTTTCGTCAATTCCATGATTCTCAAAACAAAAGGAGGACTTCCCAAAAAGTCCTTCCAAAATTCGGTCGAGTGGCAAAATAAAGTACATATGTATATGTAGTTGAGCACATAGCACACACCACATGAACGCAATGTAGGCCATACCTATACCTCACATATGGCATGATGAGTTCTGAGTACTGAACACGCTTTCTGCATCTTACATTGTACCAGTGGCATTTTTAGTCATTTCTACGTCAAGTCCTTATACATCAGAAAAATGGAGAAAAAATCGGCGAGGCCAAATGAATGTACTTCTGTATGCACCTAAGCCTTACCGTTCAACACCATACGTAATCAGTTCGGAGGACTCTTTCCGTTTCGACGAGTGTACGACTTTACCACAATAATGTACGTGTATGTGCATCTAACTAAATGAACTACAGTAGTACTTGAGCCGTTATGCAACCCAAAGCATGTTAAGAGTACAGTGCTAGCTTCACGGCAAATAGTAGCATGTCCTTACATACTCGCGGCACGAAGACGGATGTAAACATTTGAAATAAGCCAAAGGAATAACAAGGTTTTGCCAACCGACCAGGTTGCATTCGCATAGTGCTGCTGCACTCCTTGTCGCTGTGATCGTTGTAATGCATCTCATGTGCAATATAATACAAAAGAAAATTTAATTTTGTTCCTTGCACAACCGGGCAAACGTACCGTACATGTACAAATGTATGTAAGGCTGGGCGCCCGGGTCACGTATGAGTAAGCTCCAGACTATTCCAAACCCAGGATAAAAGTGGCAGGAAAAACTATACATATGTATATTCTAGAGTCGACGGAAAACATATTTTTTGTCAAACACTAGAAATGAAAAATAGCGCAAATTTCATGCTACAAAGCACTCACAAGATTCTCTTGATATTTCAGGTGGGTACCAGGTGGTTTTCCTCGTTCGTTCTTAATATTTTTTTTTCAACATGATGAAGAATATGTTCCAAAAATATTTTTGTGATGTGATTAAGACAAGTTTTTGGGCTATATACGACCCGAAGTATAGTTAGAATCAAAAAAGTTTGTGCCACAGTAGTATGGCCACCATTGCAAATATGACTATCTTACCGGTCCCATAATGATAATGAAATACGGTTGGACTATGACGTTTACTGGTCAGTTCGATTGTTGAGTCAATTCATTAAGGGCGCGTATACATAGTGCGATGCCGAGCTTTTACGGGCCGTGCGATGCGATGTGTGCACACTTCTTGTGGTGTCGGGCGGGGCGAAGCGATGCGATGAGATTTGTTGCGAGACGATGCAATATGTTTGCCCGACAAAAAAACCTGATTTTTTAATGGGATTTTGTACCGGCGCTATCTCGTGCGATTTGCTGCTGATATGGGTATGATTTCAGATCGACTTCGTGACATGGCGCTTCGAGTGTTCCACCATTGATATTTTTAATATACAAACAAACGTGTCGGTATATTTATTTAGTGTTGTAGATAATTGGGTAGGTAATGTAATGATGAATGTTTGAAAGAAGTAGGTAACCTTTCTGGAAATTTGCAGTGTTAGCTTACGCGTTTCCAAACAATATTCGGGCGGCATTTGGATTTGGTGTTAATTGTTATCCACATATATGTACATATGTATATGAATGGGTGAAGTATGTAGGTAATTTATGAAAACATGTAGTGCAATGAAACCCTTAGTTTACGTACGCGCACCCTTTTGAGGCTGCTGGCCTCAAAATTGCAAAATTGTTTTCTCGAGGAAATACGCGTCCGATTGGCGTGGCAGGAACACTAAGGAAAATCTGAGGCGCCAATTCCAAATTTGAATTTTTTTTTTGGGTTGCCGCCCAGAATGCGGGGAAATATTCGTCCAATCGGCGTAGGAAGAATCACTAAAAGAATTATGTGCTGCTAATCCCGAATATGAGGCCAAAAACAAGAAGAAAAAAAATTGGGGTTGCCCGCCTCAAAATGGTGCTGTTTTCTCGGGGAAATACTTGTCCGATCGGCGTGGCAGAAACACTAAGGTAAATTGGTGTCGTTAATTCGGAATTTGAGGTCAAAAGTAAGAAAAAAAAAATTTCGGGGTTGCCCGCCCCAAAATAGTACCCCGGTTTTCTCATCACCGTATGTTCCTACAACTGACCTTTCTACCACTAACTTCAATAATTCATTGCAAATACATACGTACGCTACAAACCAAGTTGTGCTGCACTGCATATTTCCTCAAATGTTATTTCTTTGGCCCATTCTTAGATTTATACAACAACAACTGTCAAATCCGAATATACCGCCCTTTTTTGAGGTACGCGTACGCTATGAACTGGGTCAGACAGCACTGTAAATTTCCACAATGGCTATTTAGTAGACCAATCCATTATTACATTCGCTACAGACGGTTATCCATTTATTTAATACATATCTACAAATCTATGTCGCTTTCCTCGGCGCATTACATTGGCTGAAAGGGGCGCGGTGATTCGACATGGAAAAGTTCTCTATCGTACAACCCTAAGAAATTTTTTTCTTGTGATGGGAATCTTATCGCTTCTTACATGGCATTCCATTCATTTTGTTTATTTTTTAATTTAACGGCTACTATGTAAGTTTCTTCTTTCGTTTAAAATTTTAAAATTATTTTTGACATTTGCAATAAAATATTTATGAGGAACCCGCGGATTTTCCGTAAGTCCCTAGTGAATTAAACCGTCGATACTGATTACATATTCCTAAACACAAGTAGACTCCAGGGCATATAACCTAGAACTACATATCGAAATATTCCATTTCTTCCCAAGGATAGAAATACGCTAAAACTACAAAGTTTTTTGGTAAATTCCAATCAATTACAATGCAATTAAGAAAAAAAAATTTAAAAAATTTCAGTAAGTGTTACCAGTGGCTCCCAACGTGATGTTGCGTAGACGCAACGTTGGGAGTTTTTGGGTACAAAAAATTTAAACCAAAATTTAAATTTTAAGCTTCTGTGTTGCAAAAAATTGTTGATTTATATGGCGAATAATAAATTTAGAGATAAAATCCTGAAACACTCACTACAGCGATATAGATGACATTTTTTTGCAACATTTTGGGCGGGTTTTTCGGTTTTTTTTTTAGTGGTTGGTCATATCGTATAGATAAGAGGCACACTATTTTCTGAAAGCCTTACATTATATTGAATTGAAGATAGATCTGCCATATTTTGCTTGGTTACATCTGAAATTTAACTGGCCATTTGTCATATAATGGGGGTCGGCCGTACTTTGCCGTTAGCGTCAGGTGGTAATTCATAGTAACTTTGTCCCGGACTTCCCTTGTTTTTGTTATTTTCTATTTCAGATTTGAACATGCATATTACAATTTAGGTTTTTAAGACAACAGCCAAAATACATAGAGGGGAACTGCTCAACACGTAGACTGCTAGCCACAATTATCGCTGGGAAGTTTGTCTTACAACCTGTTAGCGATTCCGGATTGTTTCACAAATAAATAATAACTTGGCTAGAAATAAATATGTTGTTGCGTCTAGAGCAAAAGAAAAACTTACTACAGAAAAGTTTATGACACATTTACTTAGTAGCTCTATTCTAACAAAACTGTCCTTAAATGGAAAAGGTTTCTGATCCCATACTTGTTGACTTCAGACCGTACCGTGGAGTGAAAACTGTATCAATAATTTGATAGACTTTTCAGGGTACATATACATTCACTACAAAGGCTCCCTTTACCCACTGTAGAAATCCTTGTAACATATTTGGATATCTCGACACCATCATGAAATATGTATTTGGAAAATTACTTTAGACCAACTGACAAGTATCTAGCTGTCATTGTCCCGCAACTTCTTTTATCGTTTTCCTTTCTTTAATGAGACACATGTGACTCATAAAAGAGTACTGGATATGAATACCATGAGTCACATGTGTCTCGTAAAAAGTGAGGTATTTAGGACTCATTTTAAGATATTGCTGATGCGAAACCTGCGGTACATAGCAAGAAAATGCTTTGCTCCTTAGACGTTTGCCCCAGAGTTACTGTACCGGGAAACTCCCAACGTTGCGTGAACGCATCAACTATGTTTAACACATGCTCCTGCAGCAAGGACCAACCTTTTTCCAAAACCAAGTTAAATTAATTAATTAGCAATTGTTTTTCGTCTAGAAAGTGTGTTTGGATTTTGATTTTAAGATATTTTAATATTTTTAAAATTATGATAAAAAATGCCCTGAAAAACATGGTATTACTTTCTCTTATATCCTTAAGGACCCAATGACTGATTTGATATAACAAATATGCAGAAATAGAGCCAAGAAATGTCCATTAAAAATTACATGATTTCTTTTCCATTTCAATTTAAATTTGGTGGTTTTTACAGAGGTCAAACTTCGTGTTGCGTATACGCAACGCTGGGAAGAAATGGGTTAAGCCAAAATGGAACTTTCTTTTAACTGTCAATCTTTAAGTCCTTTACAGCTTCATTCATTCTTTGTCCAACTAAAATTCATACCACGTCTAGCCGGCCGCACACCATTCCCCAAGATAAAATAATAATCTAACATTCTGTTGTCAGTACAGTATTTTCTGTTTTATTTTTGCTTGCCTTTTCTTTTCGCTGGCAAATCCTTGCAGCTATATAATACATACTACTAGTAGCTAACAGTAATCAAAGGCCTGGCATTCTCTCTTCATCGTCAGTCGCTTTCGTCGAACAAAAAACGCAGATATGTATTCAGATATCTTTTCGTTATATGCCGCTGTTCTGTTAGGCAATATGACTGAACTGGCAATTTTTTTTTTTTTGCAGAACCCGAATTAATTGAAGTTTTGTATACGCGGTTTTGAATAAAGCTTCAATAGCAGACTTTAAAATATTTATTAATTCCTTTCAAATCTCATTGGGGATTTTAATTAACACCAGAAAATCGATTCCAATGGTAGACAATAAGCGGAACGGAGGAGAAAAGCCGACGGAATTGTGAAGACGAGGCGACGTAATGACGACGAACGGGGAGTTTGGCAAAGTAATTAATTTGTTCTTACATTTTGATGTTTCTGGATTAATTCAATAAATTCACGGCATGGACAGCGCAGGAAAATGCTAAAGATTTATGAGGAAGGGAGTAAGATAAACGAATAAATTCATTCAGTGAAAAATCTTTACGGAATGGTGTTGAAGAATGACGAAAGGCTATATAACGCTTGAGATGCTAGAGAGTCAAAAGTTTATAAAATTTGAAACTAAGAATGATCATTAAATGATAACATCAACAATGTCCCCAATATGACCGATTTGTAATTTTCTTTTTTTTTTTACCTAGAAATAGCTTTCTTAGCCCCTTTCACTTTCTCCGTACAATGCGTGCGAATTGAAACATGTGGCACACTGGTACCTTCTATCCACAGATTGGACAGATTGATAACTTTTAGCACGAAGTCACAATTTATCATCAAGAGTCCAAAATACGTTACTCAAACCTATTTCTCCAAGGAATAACCTACTTTCCTTCTTTGGGAATTAACAAATACTCCGGTGGCATGTCGATATGTCTTCAGTAAATTTATTGACTATAATGATTTATTCGACAGTCAATTAAAATTCAATTTTGTATTGAGAAGCTTAACCTTAATATTTATGTACGTAAGTGTACTAACGTGCAACATTATTCCTCTCCAAGTACAAAAGGATACGTGCACGTCTGTTCCATTATCAGCGCCCGGATTGAGGATATTCATACTGTATGGTACGGGTACATAGTAAATGAGTTAACGGCTTAGCCAGCCACTGATTTGATTAACGCGCTAAATATGAATTAATTAGTGATGCATGATAATTACGTATTCGACTATACAGGGTGTCCCATTCGTGGTGGAGGAGATTTTAATGGTAGGTAGTGAGGCTCATTTGGGGAAATTTAATGTACAACGGGACCCCTCTTTTTTTTAACCGTAATAACATTGTGTCAAAATGGCCGACTAAATCAAAATTTGCCACGCCATCAAACATTCCATCAGAAATATGACTTCACTTTCTGAAACTTTATAAAATAAAAATAAAAATGCCGTTTTATTGGAAATTTTATGTAGTTGTACATTAATTTTCCCCAAATGAGCCACACTACCTACCATTAAAATATTCTCCACCATGAATGGGACACCCTGTATAGGAATATGAGCTTATATTAGATAAATGATTAGATCTGATGCTTATCGATCGCGATTGAATTTTGTGGTTTAATGAATTTATTGTGACAGGATGGATGTGGGCCCCTAAAGGAAACACCTTCACACTAGGTACCTATAAATATTTACATATTATGATTTATTCGCGTAGGATTATAGTGCGTGTTAGAACTTATAAATGCTGAATTCAATTCTTTTATTTCATTGAATCCAGTGACGAACAAGATTTGCTGATTTTCCAGTTCCGTTACTAAAGTTCATAAACTTAAAATAACTTCTAGGTATTACGTTATTGAAAGCCTTAATTAGACCATATGAGTTTCAATTTCCAATCTCGTATTTCATGGCACATTTGTGAAATTTAATTGCTTCCTAACATATTGGCATATTGCCTCAAGGCTACACCATTATTCAACGCATATGTAGATAGACGATAAATGTGATAGTTCAGTTTGCAGTTTGCTAGAACTTTAGCCCAATTATGCCAATTTATGTTCCCACATTGACTTGTCTTCGGATGTTTGGCATGACTATGAGTTTGGAAAATCGAAGAACTGTCTTTCCAATGGTTCGATGGTTATTGAATATTTCATTTATGTGTGTTGAAATGATTGAAATTCAAATATGGCTCAATATGTTCATTTTACTGATAAATTTAAATATTTAATACGCAGTTTTCTAATTGGATCCGAACTTCAGACACAAATTAATAAGGACAGTGAATATATAAAACACATTTAGGTACAATATATACTTACTTAAATGTTTCTCTATTGAAGTTTTTAAAAATATTACAGTCGGGATGTTCGAGTACACGAAATGCAATCGAACAATGATGGTTTTCCAGTGGAGAGATGTCATTGTACCTTAAAAGAAATTATGGTTTGAAATTAGGATGGGACTAACCCTATTTGTTTTGGACAAACCTACCTTAGTGCTAGTTCCGTACGTGCATTTATTTGGTAAATATTATTATAGCCAGGATGATCTAAATCATGACAAATACATGAAACTAAGAGTATGAGAACTTCTAATTCGCCAAGATTTTCGATGAGTTTTGCCTGTTGTGTTATAGCATACATCTGGAAAGAAGCAAAAAAGTTGTGTTATATTAAACGCGATATTTTTTCCATTTCCATAAATTTTAAATAATAGGTCGTAAACTCTTCGGTTTATCATGAAATTTTCCTCCCATGAGAAGGGCGCCGAATTTAGACACAACGTACCACAAAGAGTATGGAAATTATCGATATCCTAGATCTGGTACTTCCAGTGCTACCAAATTTGTTCGTCATCCCATCGGTATGCGAAAATTAGAGGACAAAAAAGTAGATCAAGGGGTCGGTGTAGAGCATGTTTGCTATGAAATTTTATCTGCGCTCAGAAGTTCCAGCCGATATGCGATCCAAGAACACAAAAAATCGCGAAGCGGCGGGGTCTAGAGCAAACGGGTTCAAATCTTCATGGGACCCATGACTAAAAAAAACGCAAAAGGGAACCAAATGCAATTGGGTTAAATTTTACCAATTTGTTTTACAAAATGCGGTTTAAGTGGCCGATGTGTAGCATATTTTGCTGAAATTTTTAGAGTCCTTGCTGTCTGCGTTCAGAAGTTCAATATGAACAAAAATATCGCCAAAGGAAAATTTTCGAAAACAAATTTATAAAAAGCAGACAGGGTCGGGAAGTCGAATGTATTTGATGCCTCTTTGAATGTGATACTCCATATGCCTATCCGTATCCCTATTCCGCTTAAAGTAATTTTTCCGCGGCGTCAAAATTGTAACACACTCCGTTGTATGGAGATGCCCACACCACCGCGAATATTCGCCAGTTTTGCAGTCGTGAATTTTATTGCAAGTCCAGCGACACCTTGATCGTTTGGCTGGACTCAAGGATTCCAAAAATATCGACGGATTTCCGAAGTAGTACGAAGCTGATTGTGAAATTGCTGTAGCCAACATCAAGGTTGACGGTTATCTCTGATCACCCTGTGCACTGACCGGAAAAATAATGAGGATCCGATGACCCTTTAGGCAATTTTAGGGTGAGTCTAGCGTCACCTCGATCGTTCTGCAACACCAAAGGATTGCAGAGATATCGACGGATTTCCGAAAGAATACAAGGTTAATCGTTTCATTCATGAATATTATAGGTACCAGTGGCGTAGATAAGGGGGGAACAAGGGGATCAATCCCCCCACCTTCGGTCACACATTTTTTATTATTACTTTAGGTATATGTAAAACAAACAAAAAGTAACATTGGATCTGGAGTTTCGCACAGGCAAGCTCTACTGAAGTAATCTAGAAGTGCTGCTAGAAAAATTAAATGTAAGTACTGATTGAAAATTAGTTGCCGGAGAATCTTAATGTTCGGTTCAACGGTTCGGTGGAACACGGAGTGCTCTTCTGGAGCGCAATTTTTCAATGGAGAAATATACAATCCATAAGATTATAAAGAGTGGAAGGCTAATGCAAATGAAGAGAAGGCGCTGCAAAACTGCTTCCAATTTTTCAGCATCCTTTATTGATTGAGTTTATCAACATTATTTTTTTCTTTTTTTTAAGTTAAAATTGACGAAAGGTTTTATCGTATATAGCAGGGCAAAACAAGTGTTGACTTTCTCTAGTTATTCGCAATTTTATTGAGTTTAACACGAACTCTCAAAGCTATAACCAGGAATATTTTTTTTTAACAAAATCTTCTATAAAAAAAATTGTAGAAGCTTCTCAAATTGAAAGGTATATAGTCAAATAAACAAACAAACAAACAAACGGCGTTCTGCCTTAGCGTTCCGTGAAAATTTCTCAAGGGTTTCGCGAAGATATAAAAAAAATGTAGAAAAAGCTTAGGACAACAAACAATCCATACGAAAAAATGTTTGTAAGTTTTAAAATGCCCAAACTTAATTTGCTACACAGCACCAGAAATCAACAACTTAACTGTAAAATATGTATTTGACCAGCAACAGAGACTTGACCGATTTTCTTTTACAACTATCCACTATCTGAAATAGAAAAGGAAGTACAGGCATACCTCGACTAAGGACGCTAATTGGTTCCAAGAAAATGCATTCTAAGTAAAAAAAAATTTGTAACAATATCGCACGTAGGCAAGAAGACGGTCACACTCCAAATTCGTCACTTCAGTTTATGATAAAGTTTTATAAGGACAAGAGGTAAATAATCTGAATTGCTTACCAACAATATTTAACATTATAGAGTTAAGGTTTCCTACCGGAATCTAAGTTAAGCTCTTGTTAAACATTATTATATATATATATACTTTGAAATAAATAGAATTGAATTGAAATTGGCATTTAAAGTATAGATTATGTTCACCTCAACAGCAACTAATTTGCTGAATATTCTTCAAATCTTTCTTTGGTGGTCTCTTATTCTGAACTGGGGAAGAGCTCAGGCCTTTTTTATTTTTATTCTTAAACTTTATTTATTTGTTGAGCTCATCGTTTTATATTTCAAAAAGAAATTCTCATTGGTGGTTCGGAACAAGAACAGAAAATTGAGCAATTCAGTTCGAATCTGTACTCAAGGTAAAAATCTACGCTCCATGCTGAGAGATTAGGCCCAACTGGTGAACACAATTTTTGGAAGCATACATTCCCTTATCAATTCCACCGAATGGCGGAAAATAAAGGTCGATTCCAAATTGACGACGGAACTCTTTTCCTGATGTTTAGAACAAACGTTCAGTTAAAATTCAGTGAGTAATTATTAAGTGCGCGTTCCTTGGTACAAGTAAACAATTTTGCTCATATCTACGATCTCCGGTATCAAACTTACATGTATGCTTAAAATTTGCTTTTTTAAAGCATTTCTCATTTCTATTTTTAATTTGCTTCATTTTGTAAGTTTTCTTAATTTAGCAGAAACTGTTTGCCACCAGATTCGTTCTTAAATAAAAAGCCTAATCCTTTACACAATCGTTGAACTTCACGTGGAGTTCCTCAACGAAACTAGGCTAATTGCCATTGACAAAAGAACATTTTTGAAACAACGGCCCAATAAGTAATAAGAAGCTTTATGGATCAGGAAAGAAAAAGTGTAAGAACAGAAAACCTAATCATGTCTAAAGTTAACAGGTGTGTTTTGAAAAAAGCGAAAATTGGAATAGTGTGGATACACTCACCATACTAAAAAAAATTATCGATGCAATATTTTCAGGACTCTGTTTTTATCGTATGGCAAAATTGCTATACCAAAATTTGCTCCAAATAAAATACAGAAATTTTTATTCTGAAACTCAGCATTTGATAACCGTAAAAGTATAAGTAATCTTGCAAAATGATCCCCCTCCTCTCCGAAAAGCTATCTACGCCACTGATAGGTACTATAGGAAATGACGGTCCTAGTGGTTCAATGCTTACGTTTGTCCCTAAGTAGCAGTTAGAAGATGAGATGAGTATTCTATTGAATTGAATGTTTGCTTTGCATAGTGACGCCATATTTTGCTTGGTTACGTATGGGATCATGTAAGAATTATAATAAAAATTATTACGCAATTTCATACGATGGTGTAACCAAGCAATATTTGGCGTAACCATGCTAAGTAAACATATACATATGTATATTCAATTCAAAACAGCCACAAAACATTGTTCAAGCTTTGTGTCTTCTTTGTACGACGGACACAAGATAAGATGCCAGAGTTTTCGAGTACGCGATAATCAATTCAACCAATAACATCGAACACTGCCGCAACTTTTTAGGGTACGTTACACAAGGTTATACTGCACTGCACATTTCCATCAATTTACGCATGTCAATGATTTTATCTTCAGAATAAGTATAGACATGGATAAGTAAAATGTCGAATTTCCCGTTGAATTCTTCCCGGTTACGCTTTTACATAATAAGTAAAGATGCCGCGACATTTTGATATAGTGCACGAAAATTTCAGCAAGATTATAAATGTCAAACTAATTGTATTTGGTCAGTTGTTGTCGTTATTCTTTATCATGTCTAAGTCCTTTCCTTACATAAATCTAATACCTTTTCTAAGGCAACAACATGATATCAGCTGTGAGCTGACAGTACCCAGCAAATTATTCGCGCCACGCCGGTGTGGGCACTAAAAAATGTGAAGCGAATTTTTCGGCGAGTGCGATTGAATTCAATCAGCCATAGGCCGCTCGCCCTCATTGCTTCTCCGAGAGAACACTCACATTTTGGATCAGTCCCACGAGAAAACCGCCAGCTGAACCTGCCCGAGAAGAGCGAAAACTGTTGAATTATAACTGTTGCCTTGGTATGACTCTCGACAGGAGACTAAATTTTCACTCCGTACCGCTCCAACATCGAGGTGAACCGATTATCGCATATGATTGAATTGAATAACTAGGTCCGCTGGAGCCCACCTTTTGGATATGCATTTTTCAAATCCCATTATGATTAGCAGTCTTCAAATTAAGAATCTTGTCGTCGTTTTTAGACTAGTCGATAACCTTCTCGAAATCATAAGGCTATTGGTATAGTAGGTATAGTTTAGTTTAAGTCACAGCACCCACACCAGTAAGCAAGGTGCATCCAGTGTATTATATAGTTTTTTAATGACGAAATAATTTTTTTATTTATATAGGAAGCTTTTTAGTTTCTTCAGGTTTGGCTGTTTATTATTAATATGAATTTCTGTGTTCTTCAAATGATTTCTCAACTACTCAACAAACTCTTAATAGAACATACAAAACAACAAGTTTATTTGAAACATTCTAAAGGAACTATTCAAAGAATCTAAAACCAGAAAACTACATTCAGAATCAGTGTAGTGTTATATTCTTGAACTATTTTCTAGTATTTGACTTTTGTATTTACAAAATTGAAAAGATATGTATATCAAAGAAGAAACTTCTGCCCAAAACATGCTACAGTGCTACACTCCTCTCATAGCGACTTCCCAATTTACTGATTCTATCTATATATGTATGGACATGCCATACCCTTTAAACTGTGGCCTTTCTTTATTTGAATTTTCCTCTTATTGCCAAATAAAAACCATTCAATGTCCATTACACTAATCGAACTTTATACAAAGAGACCTTCAGCCACAAAAGCGTACCGCATTCGTCTACACACACACATGATGCTGCAAGCACATATGAATGGAGTCAACCAATTTTCGAATCCAAAAACACCACTTTCGTATAGTTCAATTCACTTTAGCCCTGGCAACAAATAGCATGGCTAACATATACTTTTCCTCAAATTCACTCGATATACACACATTAAGGTATAATAAAAGGCTCTGCGTCCGGAAAGGATTTCCTTTAGCACAGATTAAAATCCACCCAATTCCCAAGCTCTGGAGAGTAGGTACCTATTTACCAAGTATTGCCTTTTTTATCCAATTACATATTTCGAAAACTTTTAACACACAGTCCACCCTGTTA
The DNA here is from genome assembly GCA_949715475.1 of Microchrysa polita. Classification (NCBI taxonomy): domain Eukaryota; kingdom Metazoa; phylum Arthropoda; class Insecta; order Diptera; family Stratiomyidae; genus Microchrysa; species Microchrysa polita. Next base: position 4,886,906 of record OX454418.1, on the reverse strand, counting down.
GGATACGGGAGAAGAGAAAGTTTCACTATATCGCCTGCCCTAGAGAGTGTATTGCACCTGGGCAAATCTAATTTAAGGAAGGAGGCAGGACGTAGTATCTTCGGTTGAAATAGTTACGGTGGTAACCGAAAACTACTTGAAAATGTAATCAAAAATATTGTTCGTTTCAGTTGGTTTCATTAAAACTTTTTCGGTAAATTCAAAAGTTATTTTCGCCTCGACACAGTATGCGCTATACGGTGGCGGGACCTAGTCCAACGGGAAAAACTGATGGAGTTGCATAGCTTATAATTTTGACGTTCCGTGTTGCGTTGGTTTCTTTTGTGGTTGTCAGTGTGGACTGTGGGAATACCTACTAATTAGCCTTGAATCCTTTTGGAACGGCAGCAGTGTTGTTGCTTAGTTTAAATTAGGTTTCACCGTTAACGACATTGGTGTGGCCACAGGAAGAGTTGTGTGATATTGAAGGACTTTATATAGTATAAGTATGTACCACGAATAGGATCCATTGCGGTGGAGGAGCTAGTGCAGTAGCCGATAGATGGTGGAAATATTTGTCATTGTTGTCGCACTCATCGGGGGATTTTCGGAGAATTCGTTGGTCTAATGAGCACTAAACTGCGAGCACCATATTATCCACCAGTAATGATTTAATATAATTAGTTTTACGAGACTACCGTGTGCCGTACACTCTTAAGTGTCGAAGTAATTCATCAACCCTGGGGATTTCACTGGATTTAATGAAGACGATATCTTTGGATTTGCCTTACGAATAAGTGCAAAAAGCAGCTCGTATATACTCATAGTGTTTTATGGGATTACGGCTTTAATAAACTTTCACACTTTTATTGCTGCGCGGCTTCCGTTTTACTGCAAGCATATTGAAAAGTTTAACGATGCTCTCGAATATATGATGTGTTTCGTGGTTTTAATTTTGGCACTTTGCACGACTATTAAGGTGAAGTATGTACAGTGAAATTTTCCTTTAGACAATTTTATTGTTTGTTTTATTTTATAATGCAACGTGGTAGAACCTATGATAAAATTGAATACGTTTCGAGTGGATAGGAGCCTTAAAGAGTTTAAGAACTTGACTCCGTTAGCAATTAGCATAATCCCAAATCTTATAATATGGTACACCTCAAGCCTGTGTTTGTAGAATGAAGATACATTGTAGTGCGGGACACATCTATCTTTCTTTTTTTATTAAAAAATTTCCGAGAAGCGTTTTTTTTTTGTTTCACTTTGACCCCTCATAGCTTCCTTGGGGGTGCCCGCATAGATGAGGTTGTTTTGGCATTTTAAGTTGAGGCTACAGAAGCAACAAATTGTTACAGGCCTCCCTCCCAAATGCGTTCCCGTTATGAAGAAATTCACGAAAAACCGAAAAACACCGATATTGTACAGTTCGGACCCTCATAGCGCCCTTAGCATTGCACGCATCGATCTGAAACTCGGATATTTAGTTAAGCGTTGTATAAGCTGCAAATTCGTTTTACAACCGTTTTCGGTGCACGTTACCGTTATACAGATATTCCCCGAAAACTGCTTAATTGAATGTTTGGACCCTCATAACTTCGTTAGGGGGGCTCCCATCTTTGGGGACTTTTGGCGTCTTATTAACAGTCACGGAAGCTACAAATTTATCCTAGAAGACCATAGAGCACACTCCCCCGTCTTAGCGCCATTCACGAAAAACCCCAAAAAACGCCTTTTTTAAAGGTTTGAACAGGTTTGAACCCCCTTAGGGCCGTTAAGGCTGCACGTATTGACATGAAATTTGGCCGCTTTTTTGAAAACTCCATAGGCTACAAATTTTCCATACAAAAGTTTTTAGTACGAGTTACCGTTATAGAGATTTTCGTGAAACATTGTTAAAAATACCGATAGACCTCCTGGCACCGTTAGGAGTGCCCGAACGTATTCGGTATTTCCATCGTTTAGTGAAAAAACACAAGAGCTTCAAATTTGCCATACACCACTTTTTTCTATATGCTACCGTTATCGAGATATTCAGAAAAACCTGTTCTCGAGGGTCTTTGACCCTCTGTAGCACCGATAGCGGCACTCGTAGAGACGGGGATTTTTAGGGTCTTGTTTAGGACCTCGAAAGGAAGGCTCATGCAAAAATCCAGCTTTCCCCTAATTTTCCCGAAGTGGAATGCCAATTTTCCTGGGGTATTACCCAGTTTGTATAAAAGTACTCCAAAGCAAATCTACAGGCATTTTTCGATTTAAGATTTCTGATGGCCTTTGAACGAAAAGAAACTCAGGCAAACGTAAGGATGGCTTGGCTTTATATATGAACTGAATTATTAGCTGTAAATCTACTATTACTATTTTGCCAATCAAGGAAAAGCAACTTATATGAAATGATTCCTTTGTGTCCTCTGACATAAGAGCCCACGCAAGCTTTCCTATGAGTATTGAACAAGTATACTTTTGCAGCTATTCAGGGACACTGTTAACTTGGTCCTACAAACTTCGAAAATATTTGTGGCAAAGACTATTACCATTCTATGCATTTCCATCAAATTTCATGTTCATTGTTTCATCAAGTTAAAAGATATGCATTGAAACAATGCTTAAGAGTCTTCCCTTGCATTGTGAAAGCCCCTTACTTAATACTTACTTGGCTACATTTCCGGTTTGGATACAGTTATTCGAATGAAAATTCGTGGACATATTCCCTGTGTAATTTTCTAAAAACCCTTAGCAGAATTTTCATATTAGGAAACTTAAGAGGGTCTACACACGAACAAATTAAAATTTTACAAATTCACTGTTATTTAATTTTCCTTAGCAAAAGTCAACAGTCTTTATATCTAACGTATATAAGGCCATACTGACGAATATTTGTGCAAAGTTTCATATCGATCCCTATAACGGTTTAGAAAAACGGAGCTCGAAAGAGAAATTTAACTTTAAACGCCAATAACTTTTTTACCGTTACTCGAAACTGGAAAATTTTAGCTGATATGAGATGTACTCGTTTAGATCTTTGATTTAAATACCCATACGTCAATCTCCGATAAAAACTAAAAAGTTTCAAACGTTCGGAACACCCTGTTATCTTCTTCCTACCAACTTCTAAGGTATTTTTGCCAAAGACTGTAACCATTCTACACATTCCTACCAAATTTCATGACAATCGGTTGAGCCGTTCACAAGCTATTTAGTGAACAGGCGGACGGACGGACGGATAAAATCGATTTCGTAAGGGTTTTTTGAAAAAAAATTCTAAAAAACCCTAAAAACCGATGCTTTTTCGCGAAAATACATCCTAGTTTGTAAGAAAAAGGAGCGAAACTGAGCTTTTCAAATGACGAGAGCCCTAACGACCACTTGCCAAAAAATAGCAAAAACTGCTCTTTCTCGTGAAACTGATTTCGTGCGAATTAGGGGCGTTCCTCCATATGTTCTATTTCAATTTGAAATTCTATTACGAAAAAAAAAACACCCTGTACAAGTAATATCAATAACAACCGCCCATCCAATAAATCTCTAAACAACCTGTATTAACAAGACAAGTGTAACTGTTCGAATGACTGCTTTATTATACATCATATTACATTTGACAGATTAAGTCTGTTTTCTAATAAAACATCTATTACTAAATTCATACTGTGTTCTAATTCTAATCTTAATAGTCAGTTCACATAATACATCTCCTTCTTTTTTTTTTAAATCTTAACCTAAATTTAATATAATCTATTGTTGCATTTACATTGTAATATATATTTTCTTTTTCTTTTCATTTCAGATACACATTGTTATTTTTATTTAATTATTACATTTTCTCCTTTTTTCATTACTAATTTAACATTTTTATTGTAATTCATTTTCCATTATTTATTTACATTTATATTGTATGTTTTTTTTCACCTTCACTTTATATAATTCAAAATATATTTATCAAAACATCAATCATTGATTTTTCATTATATCTTTAATTTAAAATAAATGGAAAGCATAAATCCAGGCATAGTGTTTTTATTTAAAATCTTCTCCGAATAAACCACGAATTCCTTCGTACCGTATTACCATTTTCAAACTCTACTATGTATGATCGCGGCGTTTTATGTTTTTGCTTAATTATACCGGGCTTCCAATATTTCTCTTCCTTTATCCATACCCTTTCCCCTTCTGTAAATTCATATCGTTCTTTTGCACTTCTGTCATATCGTTTTTTATTTAAATTATTATTTTTTTTTATGATGGGAACTATTTCATTATATTTGCTTTGGATTCTATAATGTTCAGTTTTTCCAGGAACAAGGGTTCGAGTTTGTCTGCCCATTAATACTTGTACTGGAGATAACAATGAGCCTTTGATAGGAGTATTCCTATATTCCAACAAAGCCATCCACAGACTACTTCCAGAATCCCTACTTTTCCTAACTAAATGCTTTGCAATGTTAACATATTTTTCAGCAAAGCCATTGGATTGGGCATACAATGGACTGCTGGTAGTTACAACAATTCCTAGATTTTTTGCAAATTCTTTGAATTGATATGAAGCAAACGGCATATTGTCTGCTACTATTTCTTTTGGTATTCCATGAATAGCAAATAATATTTCTAATTTATTAATAATTATCTGTGCTGTTTTCTTTATTACAGGGATGATGTCTAAGTATTTTGACAAATAATCTGCAACAACTAAAAAATTTTTCCCGTCTATTTCCATAATATCAATACCTATCTTCTCATAAGGCGTATTTGGCACTTCATAATTTATCAGAGGTTCTTTTATATTCGAATTTCGATATTTTTGACAAGTATCGCATTTTTGTATCATATTTTCAATATCATTATTTATTGTGGGCCAGTATACTAACATACGTGCCCTTTGCTTGGTTTTTTCTATGCCTAAATGTGACCTATGTAAAGTTTCCAAAATATGTTTTCTTAAGCTCTGAGGAATTACAATTCTATCACCCAAAAATATCAAGTTATCAGACAAGTAAAGTTCATTTTTAAATTTCCAGAAATATTTTGTGAGTTCAGGGACATGTTTTTTCTCTTTGGGCCAACCATTCTTTAGTATATCTACTAAAAGCTTTAATGTGGGATCTTTTTCTGTTTCATTCTGTAATTCTTCTTTCTTTTCGGAACTAACATTAATAGAATGAACTAATTCGTCCATCCCTTCGATAATTTCTTCTTTGCGTTTTTCATTACTAACTCCAAAATTCTATCATGCTCTTCCTCTGTTTCTGTCGCTATAGCTATATCATCTATATAGATAATAAGATTTGGAATTCCCGCAAAATTTTCTTCATTTAGTTTCTGAAAAACTTCAGGTGCAGTTTTTAAACCAAATGGAAGTCGTTTGAATGCATAGCACCCAAATGGCGTACTAAACGTGCACAATTTCACAGACTCTTCATCTAACTTAACTTGGTAATATCCTTCCTTCATATCTAAAACCGTAAAAAAGTTTTTATTTGCGAACTTACTTTTAAGCTGTTCGAATCTCCCATGGTATTATTGTTGATTACATTGACTCTATTAATCAACCCAAATCTAATGCAAGAATCTAACCCCAAAATTGGAATAGTATTACTTGTGGTAATCCAAAATTTTTCTTCTAATATTTTATTTCGCACAATGCATTTTATTTTACATGTTCCCAATGTGTGAATTTGAGACCCATTATAGGCTTCTAATTTCGAATTTTCATCCAAAATTTTTAAATTTAGGTTATGGATATAGGAAGACGGAATTAAATTGACTTGCGCGCCCGTGTCAAGCTTGAATTTTACAATTTTTGAACAAATTTTAACATTTTCGTACCACGCTCTACGACTATTTTCATTATGTTCGACTAAATCTATTACAAAAGAATCGTCGTTGTACTCACGATTTGAATTATCGACAACTTCGTTCACTTTACTATTCCTGCACGCAATCGCGAAATGATTCAACTTGTGGCACTGAAGGCATTTTTTGCCGTATGCTGGACATTGCTTGACCGGATGAGTCCGCTTGCATCTGTTACACACTTTGCCTAGATTTCTTGCTTTCTCGGAATTGTTTCCTTTCCTAAAATTATAATTAGATTCATATGATTTATTTGGAGAATATGACTGTTTTTGTGTAAATGAATGTTTCTGTTTATTATAATAACTATTACTTAGCTTATTTTTTGTATGTATATTGTCCACTACATTTGTGTCCATTGATTTCCTGTTGATTTCGACTACTTGCTTAGCTGTTGTTTCTGCCACTCTAGCCATTTCGATCGCCTTCACCAAATCAAGATTCTCCATCTCCAAAAATTTCTGTTGAAGCCGCTTGTTTTGCGTACCGATTACAATTCGATCCCTTAGCATTCTGTCAACGTTTTCAAAATTGCACTTTTGGGCTAATTGCTTTAAATCCATAAGGAACATGTCAAATGGTTCTCCGGGTTTTTGCATCCTCGAGTGAAATACGAACGATTCGAACACTTCGCTGGTTCTTTCTTTACAAAAGTTTGCGAACGCCTCTGTCACTTTGTCGTAATTCTTTCTATCTGCTTCTGCTATACTTATAACGGTATAGAACTTTTCCGTAGCATCCTTCCCAGCCGCGTTTAAAAAAACTGCAACGCGCACTTCTTGTGGCTTCGATGCTAATTCAATCGCAGTTGCGAAGATTTGGAAATTTCTCCAAAACACCTTCCAATTTTCTGCTAGATTTCCTGTTTCCAGGTTCAACTCGTCAACTTTTTTCACGAAATCCATTCTTGTATTAATAAATTTTATTTTCGGGGGTCTTCCGCGTGGTCGTTTTACGTCGGTCTTAATTTGCCGTTTCACGACACCCATGCGGTTATCACAAAATCACTATTTTTCTCATAAATCCGTGCACTTTTCACAATTTGTTCCACTTTATGTTTTAATGCAAATATTGTTTTTATTTTTAATTTGCATATTTATTAATTTAACTTTTTGGAACTATTAATAAACTTTGGTCTTAAATTGCCGTTTCACCACACCCATGCGGTTTTAACAAAATCACAATTTTTCTAAAAAATCCGTGCACTTTTCACAATTTGTTCAACGTTTCTATGCAAATATTGTTTATACTTTTAATTTGCATATATCTAGTTTTTATAACTTTATAACGTTTCGAAACTTTTAATTAACTTTTTATTTGACGAGACCCCGGCTGCGCCATGTATTAACAAGACAAGTGTAACTGTTCGAATGACTGCTTTATTATACATCATATTACATTTGACAGATTAAGTCTGTTTTCTAATAAAACATCTATTACTAAATTCATACTGTGTTCTAATTCTAATCTTAATAGTCAGTTCACATAATACACAACCTTTACGTCATTGTTTTGCTATTATTATTTCGGTTTTTCGGCGAAACAAAATAACGAAGGCGCGGTATTAAGCTGATGGCTATAATTAGCATTCAATTCTTTATAGACTCAACGTTCCTTTCGAAATTTCGTTTTTTTTTCTCATCATCATGTTCTTCTATTTTCTTCCCTATTTGAGCTACATCATCGACCACCTGAAAAAATACCATAAAAAATCTGCTAACGCACACCCGAAACTTCAGTATTTGGAGGATGTTGAAGTTTAGTCATCGTATGGCAAACCATGACCGCATTTTAAGGATAACTAAACAATATAGCTTTTTTGTACTTGACTGAAGGTACGAAACTTTTTCAGGTGTGGCCATGCGGTGGATTTCACTTGAATATTGCCTTATAGCTAAACGTCTTGGTCATATTGGCGTTTAATGATTTTCAGCAGTCTAAGGATATTATACAATAGATGGAGTAGATATGTAAGTTACTTTAAGGATTTGTTTGCCTAAGTGTGTTTTCTGTACTCTGTGTATATCTTTTATTGAGGGTAACAAGTATGTCTAAGACTTAATTTTGTCGAATAAAAAATTGAGGAGGCAATGAGAAGAAATAATGTCCTACACTATTTATAAATGGGAACTACATATATCCAATTTATATCGCCGTATTAATCGCATGACATATAAACTCAATGACCGCAAAAATCCTGACTATTACATATTTTCCGCACACATTCCACATCAATTTCCGTATCGACAAAAGCCGCAATAAATACCAATTTTTTTCGGTGTCCTCTTACGCAACCACTATATACCTTTTATTCCGGGAACAGCTTCAATTTGATTGGAAATTCTGTTCATACTAAAGTGTGTCAATAGAACTAACAATTCCTAGGGCTAACCAATCAATCGGATTGTGTTTCTCCGCGGCGAGGTAGGGTGGCCTCTGAACGTTTCCAATTATCGACAGTATCAATTGCGTTCCAGAGCCATTGTATCACACAGAAAAAAGTCATCCGATATTTTCCTTCTATAGTGCCTGTAAATATCAAAGCCATCATATTGCCTATACAGAATATTCTCTATTTGGCATTTTCCTTTCAATATATAGATACATATGTATGTACATACCAGGACACGCACACACATGTGGAGAATATATCGCAACCTTTTTTCGCAGCAGTCGTTATGGTAAAATGTTATCGAATTGACCCCAGGGGAGCATGGACATGGTAAAAGGACATTGGCATGGAAACCTGTTTATATGTATGTACATATCACCAACGCAATGCCGAAGTTTTTTCATATTAATTTAGAGTCTGTTTTCCACAGATTAGTTTCATCGGATTTTAATTGATTGTCGAATGTGACAGGCCATTTTAAAAAAATGTTGAGTTTTAACAGTTTCACGCTTTTCTGCCAATTTATCGATATTGATATAAATAAAATGGACTTTTCATTGTAATATTAAATTTCGACCGCTGCATTAATTGAAAAGTTTTAATTAAGATTTCGTGGAAATTGACATTACATCACAGTCGGCAATTAAAATCCCATTTAACGAGATTCTATGACAAATTTATTATTATTATAATTTAATTTTAATTACACTCACCATTTGTGCGACGCAAAAACAATGTCGAAAATTATGAAATGGTACTTCATTGTAATGCTTATAGACCTCATAAAGCCACTCGCGTAGCGTCTCGATAGGTATATTAAATTTATTAATTAAACCCAATTCCATAAACATGGTTTGCATCAGATGTATAACATCTGCATCGTCCCATTCGTATGAATCGAATGCGGGTAGACGAAGGGCCGCCTTAATTTCATCGGCTAGTGTATTATCACATATTTGTAGAAAGCGCTTTTTCACTTCCGTATGCTTTGGTAAACTACTTTTACGATGCGGTGGTGTTTGTGGTTGTCGCGATAAGCCTGAAATTAAAAATATAGAAAAAAACGATAATTATTATACTAGTTCCGTTGAAAAATAGGGTAATGTGAGAAAAAGGAAATGGAAATTAATTTATGCACGCTTCTGTATCGGGTAGTGAGTGGCGCCGACAAAAAATTACCAGCAACAAAGTTTATATATAATTAATTAGCTTCGCAAGCAGTACAGTTTACTTTGTGTGCCACTGTAAAGAAAAAAGACTCGCTCATTCCACACTTTACTGAAAACCCATAATCGAATATTTTATCAATTTATTTTTCACACTTCAATTGAAATAAAAGAAAATTATTTTTCGGTTTAAAATTCATATTCCACCCATTTCCAAATGTTCCTCCTTTCATATCCCAAACCATAAAAGTACAACACTTGGCTCAAAAGTTGAATTCATAAACAAATCCACTAGTATTCGAATAACACGAACAAAGTAAAACAAGAGTATGAACTTTGAAGGAAAACCTTCAAAATTATACAAAAACAAAATTCTGAACAAGCCAAACTTCTATACCTACATATAAAGGAACCCGATAGCAAAAAAATAAGACCAGAAGGAGCAAAGAAAATCATATCAGATTGCATGAAAATATACGAAAAAGCCCAATCATGTTGTGAAACAAGGATCTCGACGACAACAACAAAAAAAAAAGTAATGAGTCGGAACGACAAACGTTTTTTTTCTTTCCTCTGCTTCTATTGTATAATGCTCGCTTATTATGGGTCCGTCGATTCTGACAACGATATAATATTAACATACACAATGCAAGGAAAATAAGAGACAGAAAAAAATGTGTAATATCCTATCATCATATTTATTTGTCTCGGATTGATGAGAGGACGACCCGGACAAGAACGATTATACCGGTTACCTAGTTACAGTGACGCAACGAAATGGAAAAGATGGATACTCTTGTGTACACGTGTTGCTTTCAGGCAAGGATTCACTTCGTAACAGCATATTAAGAAAGTCGGATCTATAAAGGCGGACGCGAGGACGACGACTATAGCAGCGATACGTCGTTATCATCCCCAATGGTCCGTAGAGCTTATGTTAGGTGCGGGGTTGGTTTTCTGAAAAGTATACTGATCCGTCTATCATCATCATAGTAATCATACTGTTGCCTACTTTAATTTCTTTCACTAAATAATATATTACTGGAGAAAGAAAAGTCGAGTTGGGAAGGACGTAAGCAGTTATTACGAACGGCGCGAGTGGCAGCAGGATGGATGACTGATGATAGCTAGCGGATGTATACCACGACAGAATATCTACATAATTAGATTTGCCAAAGTCGAAAGAAGAAGAAGAAGAAATTTTCTTTTCGTCTATTCAAAGTAGCAGGATGAATGATGTTTTTTTTGGAAGGAGAAACGGAAAAATATGCTTCTAGATAACTTGCTTAGATGGTGATTGCAGTGGCGGATTTACCCATTTGCGGCCAGTAGGCTATTCACATATAGCCGCCCCTACTGACACCCTACATTTTGTCAGTAGTGAAAATTTTCAATTTACACTGTGTCCGCTTCGTGGGTCCTGACTATTCTTCAATATTTGGCTTGTTCTGCTATCCGTTCTCATAGGGAGAACATTTGTGTTTCCGATATTTTCCGTTATATGGCGGATGTTAAGTTAAGTGTCGCTAGTATCGATAAGAAGAACAAGAAAATTCTTCTTGTGAGAGCTGATAGCGTAATGTTCCCAATATTTAGAACACTAAATTCTTTCGAAATCACCCGGAGGTAATCCGTTGTTTCAATACATCCGCCAAACATTTTATATTCGTTGATAAAAAAAGCTGTAACCAAATCTGTTTGACGAACATCGCTATCGCTAAGAATATTTTAGGCTGTGATAAACAAATAAAAATCAATGGCTGATTTAAATTGATACCTCAGCTCGCGCGTCTTATAGTTACAATGATACATATACGTAGTAGAATCCAAAATTGTTGAGAAAAATACACTTACAGTTATCCGATTGAATTCATTTTACCGCTATTCGGTAGAATAACTCTTCGGTCATAATAGGACTAAACATGAGTTCAATTGTCGAATCAAGGGCCCGGCTAGGTAATTATTTGTGTCGCATTCTGATTTCATATTTGAAATGGAGCAGATCAAGTACCGCGCGGTCATTGAATTCCTTTTTTTGAAAGGATACACGGCGTCCCAGATTCGAGATGAACTCATATCCGTGTACGGCAACTCTTCACCATCCCAGGCGACTATTTACCGGTGGATTTTGGAATTCAAGCGACGAAGGACGAATGTTTTTGATGAACCCCGCACCGGACGCCCAATAACTGGGACCACCGAAGAAAACGTCCAATTAGTCGAGGAAGCTGTATTGAGTGATCGGCGGCTAAAGTTATCAGAGATTGCAGAAAGGACAAGTCTATCAAAAACCACCGTCGAAAGAATTATTACCGACCATTTGGGGATGAGGAAGATCTCGGCAAGATCAAATGAAGCAGCGGATGAAATGTTCGAAAGACTTTTTGGAGCTGTGTCGCGCCGACTCGGATGCAATTATCAACAGAATTGTGACAGGAGACGAAACCATGGTCCTTTACTATGATCCCACGACCAAAAGGGAGTCCATGGAATGGATGAGGCCTTATGAGGAGCGCCCCAAGAAGGCGAAGGTGCAGCAGAGCCGGAAAAAGATTATGGCCACCATCTTCTGGGATTCCAAGAGAATTATAATGATTGACTTCAAGGAAGAGGGCACATCAGTAACATGGAAATATTATGCAGATCTTTTGACCCAATTGAGGGCCAACATCGTGGAGAAACGGTATGGAAAACTGGCGAAAGGGATGCTGCTTCTTCACGACAATGCATCAGTTCACACCGCCGCGGTGGCCAAGGCTGCTGTGGTCAAATGCGGCTTTGAAGAAATTGAACACCCCCCGTACAGCCCAGACCTGGCCCCAAGTTACTACTTCCTGTTCCCAAAATTAAAAAAGGACCTCAGAGGACGAAAATTTGAGACTGAGAAGGAACTGAAAGATGCTGTTTTGGACCATTTTCAAGACAAACCCGCGGACTACTTTTTGAAAGGGATGAAGGATCTTATTAAACGATCTCATCGTTGTATTGAAGTAAAGGAGAGTTACATTGAAAAATAAAACTTAAATGAATTCAATCGGATAACTGGAAGTGTGCTTTTCTCAACAATTTTGGATTCTATTACGTAGGTTTTGTAATAATGTATTAATAAAGTAATAGTGTAGTTACTATAGGTGATTTCTGATTGCAAAGTGTGTTTATGTTTTTTGGAGTGCTGAGCTCGAATCCGGAGCATCCCACCAAAATTTCGTTGCGGAACAGGGTCAAAACCGCGAAAAAACCCCAAAAAAAATTGTCTGAGTTTCCCGGGTTTTTTTTATTATAACTCCGAAAGTGTACATTTCTCCGAAAGCCTGTCCATGAAAATATTAGAGAAAACATAATTGCGGGTCCAACGCGCCATTAATCATTAAAATGGGTTAAGCGGTATAGCTACAATTGATAGTCATAGTCAATTTTGACTCTGTTTTGCAACCTAATTTTGGTGGGAAGTTGCGGATTCAGGTTCTGCACCTGCACCCCAAAATACATAAGAAACAAAAATAAATTGATCTCCACCACATCTTGCAATCTGATGTACTAGGTTTATCAAATCTTTTTAATATGATTTCTTCATTTTTCTTCAAATAAGATAAATATACTTTAGGGCGCACTGAAAAAAAAAGACTTTTCATTAACGGTTATCAGGAAACTAGGTAAGAGAAATATAAATTAGTATTTTGTAGCACCTCGGCTGTTCAGTGTTACTTGAAACAATCTTCGGTGCATTGATCTAACTAATGAATCCAGGGTTGAAACTTCAACTTGGTCCCAACAACGACGAATTTCGTTCTCGTTACTGTTTCAAATTGCCTACCTGACGCATAAACTTTGCCCGAAAGTATTCTCCATAAATTTTCCATTTGGGTATAGGTCGGGGCTACAAGCTGACCAGTTGAATAGAGGTACGCCTTTATAGGAGCGTTATCCTGGTGGAAAGTCCTGTTCTGCTCATTATTTTCTTTCAGGAATGGGATCAAAAACGCTTCCAGCAGTTCAGTATAATTGGTAGAGCTCATTCGCGTTGCGACTGTGCATAACGGTAGCTTCTCACGGCGAGTAAAAGCCCTCCAAACCATTACACTGCCACCACCAAAATTTCTTTTAGAGCGTGTGACTTCTTGAATTTAAATTTTGCCAAAAACAAAAGGTCCATCTAAGTTGATTGATCTGCTTATTCCATTCTTGCACGCATGAAAAATATTTTTCCCAAAATTGCTAACGGGCTTGTTTGTGGACTTCGGTTAGGTTGGGTTTCGACTTAATTTTCTTGTAACGGATGTTCGCGGAGTTGTACGTAGAACGCGGGCAATATGCTAGTGCGTCACGGAGATGCCCAATTTTTCCTTTATTTCTCCTTAAGCCGATTTGCGGTCACTTCACGGCAAATTTTCTTTTTGTGCCTTAATGATTGCTTTGCTTTTTCTTTTGTTGGAGGCTTTAAACAGTAATTTTCTACCTTCTTTTTTATCAAATTTCTAATTACATGTACTGAACGATTATTTTTGTTGCAATTTTTCGATTGCTGAATCCTTCCTTTAACAGTGTTTTGGTCGCAAACTGCTTTCCTTCAGATAGTCGCTTTCCACTCTTGTTTGTGGACTTCGAAATTTTACGTGTAATGTTTAGCGATTTAAATTTGAAAATATTATTTTTAACTTATTAATCCCCAAAAAGTTTAAAATCTTTCTTAAACGTTGATTTGACGCCCATACGTATATTTAAAGGAAAATAACCAAAATGCAATTGAAATGTCAAAATTTCGGTTAGAAATTATGAAACTTAAAAATAATCGTAATTTAAGCTGCACGTAGTTCGCGTATTAACTTCTTCTTCTTCTTTTTATTCGAATTGGTTGTGGAATGTGCAGATGTTTACAAATGGTTTGTCTGACATTTTGAATTATTTGGATAATATAATAATTGGAATTGGCTAGTCTCGCGTTTTTTCTAACCAGGAATTTCATATAAACTTTGTAGCGAAACGAAAATCGAAAATGATATCACCCCAATAACAAGTCGACTTCGCTCTTCCTGGTTAAATTTCAGGAGACAGTCGCTTGTCTAGGCATAATAAATTGGCAAGCACCTCGCCATCTGTTGCGAGTGGGACTAAATTTAGTTTCAATTAGTTAGTGCAGCCCGTATATGCCGTCCAAAAAATAATTTAATTTTGCTTAAAACTTTTTATCTTTGCTTCGGTATATGCACGGTCAATGATACAATGTGGTCGCTCCAGTAATGGCAAATTTAAGAAAAATTAAGAAATTAATCTAAAAAATATATTCTCCTAAATTAAGACATTTAGCTGAATTTGTGCCTAAAATTCCTCTCCTGAATCTCGATCGTCGATTACAAAATGAGGAGATTAATTTTTTGGATGAAAGTTAACGGACGCTTATCAAATTAACTTTCTTTAGTGTTTTCCATTTCTGGATTTCTAACATAAATTTATAAATATTGTTTAAAGAAATAGCAAGACATCAAACAAAAAAACAGGAAGGATCTTCGTTTCGAATTCAAGCTTAAATGGCCTTCAATAGTTACCCTCTGTATTTATCGCTCTTAGACAATGGCGACAAAGGGTTTTTCTGTTTATCTCTCACTGAGGGTAGAAACACGCTTGGCTTGTTCACAAACTGTATAATGATGATAAGTGCTACATTCTACAGTCTTCCACGGCAGTGACCAACCTGGAATTTGCCGCCCCCTAAAATCTGCCGCCCTAGGCTCAAGCCTACTCAGCCTACTGGTAAATCCACCACTGGGCGATTGCAATGCTGAAAGAGCAGCATCCACTTTTTGTTCGATAGCAAAATGTCCAACTTTATATCAAAGGGAATATTTTTCGATAATAATCTCTATCTCTGAGTGCGTCCGTGCTCCCACAACATGTACGAACATAGTGTTATCTTCGATGTTGTCAATCAACATTATATGCTTAGGATCAGACCAATTGATACAAATACTTCTACATAACCGAAACCAAAAACAATAAATCTCAAATCCAAAAAAAACATCCACGTGAAAAATTACTCTCACAATCAACTTCAAATTGATGATAAAACCACCGAAATTAATCACGAACAGCGGGTTAGCCACAACAATATTCAAAATAACTAAATCGACGACTATCACGCAAAGTATCCAGCTGTCTGTGCCCATAGAACTTCTTCTATGTACGTTACAAATGCAGACAAATTGTACGAGTCTCTAAGAAAAACTTCTTGAGGAGGAAAATAATTGCAGATATTTGTCTGTATAAATTTCAGTAAATTTAAATTAAAAAAAAAAAAAGATAAAAAGTCTCTTTTTCTGCGCTATGAATGCCCGGAGCAAAATGAAAGAAAATTCAACCACTATGCCACGATGGAATGAATAATTTCCCGGAGAGATTTTTTTCGCGTTTTCTTATTTTCCACACAAAAAAAAACATAAATACGTAGATTTTTTTTGCAATTTTGTGGTCATGCGTAAATACATGGTGCTCTGTTCTCTTCTCCTTTTTTATCTCACTGGACACACTTTATAAATTTAAAAAAAATTGGATGATGGTATCGTATAGTTGCAATTATACGGACATACATAATATAGGGAAGGACGTTTTGAAAGTGAAAAACTTTTCTAATATTTTTAATGGCATCAAATTCAAAAGGCCAAATTACCATGATTATGGTTTCGAGGGGGAGATGAACAAGTTTTCCGGATGATGGTGAAAACTGTTTGATTGGTACTCGTTTTAATAATTAATATAGTCATTAGGATGATTTATCGATTGATTCTATCGGTAGACTTTTCAAGAAGAAGTTTGACGAAGATCTTTAATTTTGAATGGTAAATCGGATTAAAATGGCTGTTTGCCATTAGTGGTGGCCATCTGATGGAGTATCTGTAGGCATAGTTGAAACTTGTGTATTATAAGGAAATAAGTGTGTTTGTTTAAACTGAAAAAAAAAATGCGACAGGAGATTCTAATAAGTTTAAGCTAACTCAAGATAAAATTACTGACAACAAATTGACCACCAAATGCCATTAACACAGTGCTTATAAAATTAACTAAATCTATAGGATGGAATTTACAAGATTTTATATGGATGCTATAAGATTTAGTAACCCGGATTTACACAAATAAATTATTTACTAATCTTTCGCCAAATGTCCTGTATAAAAATTGACTCATTAGTAAAATGGGACAATGTTTTGTGCAAAACAAATTTCTATTGTAGAAAAACGGCAGTTTCGCAATTTCCAATCGCGATTTGTTGAAGTTGTTTTCTTAAATCTGTTTTCTAGGATGGTTTGCTAATATGAAATTTAAGTTTTTCACCTTGGGGTGGGGACCCTATTGAAAAGTAAAACCATTACACATTGTCAGTTTCTCAGAATGTTTAATCAACTCGGTTCTAAAGGTACGTGTTCGTAGAGACAACTCACGTGAGGATCGCTCAGCGATCGTAGTTTTCCATCCAATTCCGAGCCGTACTTTAATATTTTTTGAATGGTGGTACTTTCCTTGTGTCAACTATGACCCAAAGGAACATGTCTGTATAGAAAATATCAACATATAGTGCTCAGAACCAGTGCTTTAACTGCGGTCGCTGAGCGATCGTCACATGAGTCGTCTCTACGAACACAAACCTTAATGGTTTTTTTTATTATGGCTGCGCGTGCAAGGTCGAAAAGATTTTAGAATAAGATGACATACATCCTATCAATAAACGAGGACGGTTGAAATATGATCGAGACAAATGCTCTATCCCGTTTATTTGTTATAGAAAAAAAATGAAAAAAAAAATTATGTTTTTCTAGGTACTCCCCCTCACTAGTTACACATTTTTTCCACCTCTCGCGAAGATTTTTAATGACGGTATCGAAAAATTCCTTGGTCAATTCGAACAGTCATGTGCGCACAAACTCCTCTACCTTCTCGTCGGTGTTCAATTTTTGGCCTCTTTCAGTGGTCCAAATATATGGTAGTCGCAGGATAATAAATCCGGAATAGAGGGGGGTTGTTCCAGTACCTCCCACCCCAATTCCGATATTGTATCGAGTGCGAGACGCGCGGTATGAGGACGCGCGTTATCCTAGAGAAGTTCATCAGTTTGGGAACCCATCACGTCGTTATTTTGCGATATTGAAGGAGTACGTGGATGAGAGACTCTATATACACTACCCATACTGATGCCGAGTTCACCCAAAATGCTTCGAACAATCATCCTACTGTCCTCCAAAATGAGTTGTTCTACGCGGCGAATGTTGTCTGGTGTGATACTGGTTATCACAGTCGACGGTTATGCGGCTCATTCTCGACGATTTCGCGGGCAGCCTTAAATGCTTTGGCCCATCTAAACCCAGCAGCCCTACTCAGGCACTCACTACCGAACTGATTTCGCAAACGCAGAAAATTGTCGGTATTTTTAACGCATTCCCCCACTAAAAACAAATGACAATACGTTGCGCAACAGCGGTCGGCACTTGATGTTCACACATGGTCGTAGAACGAGCGTAAAACATCCCTTCGCGACGAAAAATACGCCACACAGTTCGTAAAGGAAAGCTATCATGCTTGAAATACATATCGCGCAGAAGCAGCAGCATCGACAGAATTTCATAGCTGACAAATATGCTGAATGTCGAGCTTTCTGCCCAGAATTTTTGTCAGCAATGTAAAATGCGTTGCGCTTGACATTTCGCGATGCTGATGCCACTGCCGCTGCTGCGTGATATGTATTTCAAGTATCATATACTCAAGCCGCGACCTTCAGCACATACACTGCTCGTCATCAGATTAGCACACCCCATCGCATGAATATCTTTGGCTGATTTGCAACCAAACTAAAAGAGCTAAAATTTCATAATTATAACTGTTAATAGTCTATTCAATTCTAAATTAATTAAAACAAAAAGTATTGTGTTTTTATTTTTTACTTATGTTTTATAATTGTTTTTCGAAAAAATACACACAAAATAGCAATTTAAAATTTGTCATCAGGATAGCACATGTAATTTCTTTTTCGTCGATCTTCCTCAGTTGAGGACGTAGAATCCCCAATTTTTTGTTGTTGTTTAAGTAATATATTAGCTTTAATATGCATAAGAGAAAATCATTATCTGCGAAAGAGGGATCAAAAATTAAGGCTTGCAAGGAGTCAAGGCGGTCAAAAAGTGAAATTTCGAGAAAAAATTAATAAAAGTCGATAAGTTGATTCCGAATTCGTGTGTAATAAGTACCGTTAAGGTAAAAATAATAGAGGCGATAAAAATTGAGTACTTGTCAATCCTTATGAGAGAGTAATTTTGAGAGAAGCATCGAGTCCTCATGACTCAGTCGCAAGGATTAGGGTAAATTTTCATATTAAGGCGAGCCTACATTGTTTAAACAGTGATAAGAAATGCAACAACAAAAAATTGGGGATTCTACGTCCTCAACTGAGGAAGATCGACAAAAAAGAAATTACATGTGCTATCCTGATGACAAATTTTAAATTGCTATTTTGTGTGTATTTTTTCGAAAAACAATTATAAAACATAAGTAAAAAATAAAAACACAATACTTTTTGTTTTAATTAATTTAGAATTGAATAGACTATTAACAGTTATAATTATGAAATTTTAGCTCTTTTAGTTTGGTTGCAAATCAGCCAAAGATATTCATGCGAAGGGGTGTGCTAATCTGATGACGAGCATTGTACATGCGCGTCATCTACAACGTTTGTCTCCATCATATTTGAACTGTCCTCGTATTAAAAAAATTACCGCAAATCTTCCATCCGTAACCTATAAGTTTGCCCTAAACTTACAGTACAGTATTTTTGAAACAATTTGTGTGTCCAATATTTTAATCCGATCCGATTTTTCAAACGAATCTTTGCTGGTGTGAAAAGTTCAGTAGTATTAAATTTTGTCGTGCAAAATTACAACCATCAATTTTTTAATCTTGGGAGAAGAGATTTTATAGAGCTAAAATAACGGTAAATTGTTTTTTGTGAACGAAATGCTTTTGGGTATATAGTCACTGCCACCTAGATAGACAGGCCGAACTGCAGAAATTTATTCGTCCACAAGTGGACAAGTGCGTTCCTGACGAGTGACAGTTGACTTTTTTAAAGCCCACAGCTCCAGTGCGTCTGAATCCAGAAGTTTAAATGTCCCGAGCAGCAGTGGTATATCATAGCAAGTCACACGAAATGACAGGCTGACAGCCACTGATATTTGGATTGTGGACAATTTGTGGATTGTACTGAGCGGTACTTTGGCAATACTGACCGCGGACCATGGCAGCACTTGTGTTGCATGACGACTGACAAATCAACTGATAATCCGGCCTGTCTATCTAGATGGCAGTGGTATAGTTTAAACTAAATGTTTTTGACGTAGTTGTTTTTCAATTTAATTAATTTTCTAGCCATATTATAGCTAAACACATATACATATTTCATTTTTATTCACATTATACAAAAAATATCAAACCTCCACTGAGAGAATTTTTTGTAGTTGAACTAACATAATCTTTCTGTTAAAAAAATAACCGGGAAATCTGTTGTAGTAACAAAATATTTATTAGTTCAACAGTCAAATTAGATTATTCAAGTGTAACTTAATTTTCCAATCAACAGAATTTCTGTTAATTGACCAGTGGAAATTTGATTAAACGTCTTCTTAAGAGTTTTAACGTAAATTCTGTTGCTTTAACATAAATTTTTATTAACATTGAAATTACCGAGAAAAATTATATTGTTCTGTTAGCCGAACAGAATTGTTTTGTATTTTCCAAATTTCTTTAACATACGATTCTGTTGAAATCACAGAACTAGGGCAGCATTAACAAATACTCTATTTGAATAACACACTTATATAGTCTGGTTAGTCTAGTAGGCAGGGCGTTCTTCTACAAATCATAGGGCCACGGGATCGAATCCCGATGTAGGCAGGTAATTTATTATGCATTTTAGAGCGTTAAGAGGTAAATTAAATGCCGCCAACACCAATAGGTCAATGCTAGTTACACAAAACTCATTTATGACTTAAATGTTCCTTTACCTATGAAAATTTGTTTTTTTTTATTCAAATGGGAAATAATGTTGATATTCCAAAAATTAGGGAGTCACATTCTGTTAAGTAAACAAAGTGATATGTTAAAAATACAGACAATTCCGTTACAAATACAAATCACTTTTCTGTATTGGTAACATAATTGGTTTAGTTAAACTAACAGAATATTCTATAGGCTCGAAATCAAAAGAATAATCTGTTAAAATAATTAGTGTTTTTTGTTACTGTAACAGAATAATTTTTTGAGTGTCTTTCAGATCGATTCAGATCAGATAGTAATAGCTAGTTACTCGAAACACGGCCCAGACTACAATCAACATCATATTACCAAGAAATTTACGAAAAGGACAATAGCATACATCAGTTTTAAAACGTAGTAGTTGAGCTTTTTATTTTATGCTGAACGAGTTCCCCCCCTAAAATGATAGTCCATTACGTTGAAGTACGACACTATACGTATACGAACATTGCATGACAACATGTCCTTTATCAGCGTATGTTGTGCTGCTTTTTCATCAACCATATACCAAACTAAGAGATTGAGGGGTAGACTGAGGTTCAACATGTGAACAAGTGCCGATGCCATCACATGAAGTTTATACTATGGGAATAGTACGAGTAGTACACAAAAAGGCCATCAACAACAACACGAACGTGGACAATCGCAATTTCATCGATTGCTTCACATTTATTCGCTTTTTGTGTCGCTTGCCTACAGACTGAAATTCTGTATCTCGATGCACTAGAAATTCAGATAGGCAAACATGCATCACGATACTTGAAAGCGAGGGCGTGCAGAGTATGTAGATCTAGACTTGCAAAAAAGGATACACACCAATGAGTGGATATTTAAACTGCAGAGTCGATAGAAAAATAGCCGAGACGAAAATTTTGCAATGATGAAAATGGCATCACAAAGGTTTGACTTTCGGCGCGCTGTAACTTTGTCTTTGTGCATTTTGCGCTCTGGGCATGTTTTTTTTTTAACATTTTATTTGATGGCAGATAGAATGTTCTGCGCTTTCCATATTTTGGGCGCATTCGTGCCAGTTGGGCAGCCAGAAAACAGAACCAAAAACTAGCTGTTATTTAAATTAACGCCGAAGGATGTTATCATATTTTTACGTACGTAAATATGCCCATAGATTGACTAAGCGTTCGAATAAATGAGTAACATAATTTGTGAATTGAATAATTTTGCTAGAACTAAATTTTTCTATTCAGAATTTACAGAAAACTTTCAATTGACAATCGACTACTTACAAAACAATATCTGGTAAGTTGTCATCGAGAGGATCATCCGTGACCTTATGGAAAAAATTCCCCCTCCACGCCACATCAAACGTGACCTTCGTCACCTTGAGAGAGAGAGGTCCAGGGTTACAAAAGGGATCCTTTTGATGAAAATTCATACCGGGCTGCCATTGAAATAATTCACACTGAGGAAGTGAGTCGGTCTATTGCGAATTTAGGTACGACCAGAGTCCTCTCAGCGCTCCCACCACCTATTTCGCCTGAGGAGATTAGGCTCCCGAGAGCCACCAGAGTGACTTTAGCCCAACTTCGATCAGGCTTCTGCTAACGCCTCAATTCGTATCTATATCGCATAGACTCAAATTGGCCCATTTGTTTCAATGCCCAGCTGCACCCACTAATCCCACCCCCTCTCACTATTGAAAAACCCCATTGGAGCTGCCACGTTTTTGCCCCTTGAGATTACGGATGAAAACGACGACGAACTATAAATCGAATCCATATATAGATACACAGCGGTTCACACCTTCCTGTACCGCTAAAAGAAGAAGAAGAAAACTTCCAAATCGAGAAGATATAGTGCTAGTAGCCAGACTACTATAATAGAATGGTGGACTATACTGTATAGTGACTCAGCTGAATGAGCCACCCAGCGTGATACCGTGATTTCTAAAATTCCACCCGTTTTTCCAAAGCTTCCATATTTTTATAACAAAGTGTGTATGGTACACATATCACGTGAAGTCTTTTTTCAGTATACATAATACTCTTTTTTTATCACAACAAAAGCAACCATACAAAACCGTTGAAAAACAAAACATAAGAAAAAACGGTTTTGAAAAAATAAGAATCAATCGCAAATACACTTTGACTGACATGCGAATTGTCGGAGAGCGACAGCAGAAGTATGAATGGTTAGAGTGTACTACATATACTCATATTTCTGTAAGAAAATTGTTTTGAGAGAAATTATTTGGGTGTATCTGCATTATATTCATAATAATTCCTTGAGCATTTTTGAATTTCTCTCGTGACCCGAAAATTGCGGGCTCATAAAAAATAATGACACCATCTTTCAACTTTGACAACATGAAGATAATATTTTCCTGTGTCAGCCACCATACAATAGATCGTCAGATGGTCATTGGATTGTACTATAAATTGTATAGTGCAGCAAGCATGAACGTATCGTCAGATATTTTCATTGAAATCAATCGTCAGATTTGGTCAATTAAGTTTTAATTGACAGTTTAAATGGACAGAAAAAATATTCAGTTAAATCCCCATGTTCGTTTCAGTTCACGAAACATTTTGGACTGATAGTGTTCACTGTCAAGCCAACTGTGCAGTTTTACTTAACTAAAGAATTAGCTGGACAGCTAAAACTAATTCAACTTAAAACTCTGAGCGCACCCACCAGGACTAGCATAGTACGAGTCAGTGGCGTATTTACAGGGATGGCATAGGGGGCACGTGCCCCCCCTTTGAGCAATTCAAACTCAACGATACTTCAGATAAAAATCATAGTAATTTGAATTGCCATTAAATGCACTTTCTGTAGATATAACTTTCGTAGTTGTAAGTTTCACACTTTTAGAGAAAATTGAATTTGAGTTTGAAAGTGGCGAGTGGCCCGATTTTTGTGAAGCCGAGTGTAAATAGATTTGTGCAAATATTTAAAAGTTTTAAATATATATTATCAATTTGAGTGTAACGACTGGAATGAGACTATGGTTTAATTTTTCTTTGGAATATCGGCTTTTCTAATAGTAAAGCTGCCTACAGAAAATTAAAAGTTGAAAGAAAGGGATATCTACAAGTTAAAATTAGACATCTCTTTCCAAATGTTATTTTGAGATAAACTGCCGATTCTGTTTTTTTTTATACTAGCTAACCTAGATTTTCGTTTCTCCTGAATCAACGGTGATTAATAGAGAGCTTTAGCATGTCGTTCAAAAATAACGACATATGTAGTTTGACATTTCCATACAAAAATTCGCTTGCCGACAATACGTAAATCAGTAAACCACAATTTTGCATGTCCAAGTAGGCATGGGTGTATTTCCGTATATATATTGGATATTCTGTAAACAGTCGAAATTACTTACTATTTACTACTTAGGACATGCAAAATTGTGGTACATATACTGTTTTGCGTATTGTCGGCAAGCGATATTTTTGTATGGAAATGTCAAACTATGTCGTTATATTTGATAATGAGTGCATTCAGCGAACGGAAAATGTAGCGGAGAAAGGGGTCGGTGGCTGGTAATTCTTGTAGCATTTCCAATGTTTTTCCAGTGAATTTCGTTCGCTGAACGCAGCTAATGTAAAAATCTCTAATAACTGGAAACTATGCAATAAATAAACGAGACCGAGTTCTATTCGTGCGAATAGCACGATGAGTGTATACCCTATACCCATGTACAGACCTAGAAGGTACGCAAAACCCAAAAAATCAATTTCATCTTTTTGTAGGGGAGGGAGGGGTAGATGGTTGGGACCTGGCACATATTTAATATTATATCAAGGCTACCATTTGATACTAATTAGAAGTTTTTCGTGACACTCTAGCAAAATATATGGCTGAATAAAACTTTGTAGGGGAGGTAGGGGTTTTGGTAGTCGGACGTTCTCCACTTTGCACCAACTTCAAGCATATGTCACAATTAGGTATTGATGAAAATTTCAGGCCGCTAGCGATATTCTGTTGAAAAATATCGTCGAATTAAACTATCACGGAGGGGTCATTTGTACGGGAGGTAGGGGAACCCTTGGTCCGATTTGGCCCATTTTCAATACCATCCAAGCTTTTATCAAAACAATCATCTGACCTAAATTTCAAAACGCTAGCTTCATTATTTCGGGAGTTATCGTGCGAACTGACAGACACACGGACGGACAGACAGACAGACAGACAGACAGACGGACATGGCTTATTCGAATCAGGGACCGACCCTGATCATTTATATATATACTTTGCCATACCTCCGGTGGCTCCTTTTAGGTGTTACATAAATCGTCGTAACAAAAACAATATACCCTATACCATCTTATGGGTATAGGGTATAAAAAGATAATTACGAAAAAATTTAATTGTGTATGTATATTTTTTCGCACTTATTGGATAAATTTTAAATTCTTCGCCGAAGTCTCCGATTGCATAATTATTTTCTAGTGCCATACACATCTTGCAAATCGCTACACCTCGAAGCCTAATGTTTCAAATAATTAACCTTGTGTGCCCCCTCTCTGGGGATTTTATAAATACGCCACTGGTACGAGTATTAAATATGTATTTGATTTCAAAATTTATTAATTTGGAGTATCAAACGGCTAAGTCACTAAATTTGCGAACAGTATGAAGTGACCTCATACTATCTGCGCACGTATACGTCAAATGCGAATATTTCGTAAAAGTAAACGATTTTTCGTTAAAAGTGTCTCTCTTAGTTCTCTGATTAAGTACTCGTAACTAACAAAATGTTCATTATCATCAACGCAATTCAGATATGTACTCTGTCTAGTGTCTACTATGGGTCAATCATTGAATTTTCTATCAAAGTCACGCCTCTCGACTATGTGTAAATATTGATGTGGTTGTACTCTGATAAATGGAATTCAATCAATGCATTCTGTTTGTTCATGTACTTGAAACGACTTTGCTAAACGTGAAACTATGGAACAGACTTGGCCACAAAACAATGTATTGTATACTGTAAGCATTTTGTTTAAAATCTCTATCAAAATATCTAGCTTGCCTCCTGCTGACATCCTTCGGATCGACAATGTAGACTCTGCTATACACGTGAACTTTGAAAATTCGCTTGATACTCAAGGAGCTTTCAAATCTATCGGCCGGCTGTACGGCAGGGGCAGGCAAACTCTACTGTCAAAAGTCATGACAATATGAATCGAGCTTTTGCCACAGGATTAAAGATATTTTCTGGTGCCTACAACCATGGGCGTAGCCAGGGGGGGGGGCAGGTAGGGGCGGTCGCCCCCCCCCCCTGGTCGATGAAGATGGTAAAAAATTCCTTATCGATGTAGTAAAAAAAAATCGCTCCACTAGACAACATTTTCAAAAAATTTCTGCTGCTAGCGCAGCAGATGCCTTCTTTACCGCTAAAAGTGCTGCCGGAGAAGCCATAATCGGGACAGTTTGCAGTCAGGAGGCGCACACAAATAGATGACAGCGAGTGGCCTCTCGTAACTGACGGAGGCTGCGTACCAGCACACACATTTCACTTTTGAGTGTGCTAATGTGGCTGCGTGGATCCCATATTTCCTGTTTCATTTCATGGCTGAGCTGAGCTGGAGTACACAATTTCAACCGTTAGATCCCTTCGGGATGTTAGTGGAATTCAACTTATTTTCATCTGAAAGGGTGACAAATGGTATACAGCCCTGGAAGGTCATGCTTCGTCGAATCGACAATGCATCATCAAATTTATCCTATTTTTCGTGACAATTCCCATTATTTGGAGCTGAGTTTTCGTCCAGCACTAACCGTGCCGATGTACTTGCCGGGTACATTGCGGCTAGAGAAAGTAAGCAGGGTAAGTTGGATTTTTGGGAATTAACGTCGTCGAAATGACGAAGGATGAACTTTGTGTAACTTTTCGAACTCAAGTATTTCTTATGGCTGGTTGTCGATTCGACGATAAATGTATGTTTATTTTTGAAATGTGGGACCTATCAGGATAATGGCTCAAAATTGTTCCTCATTTTAGGAAGATTGCATTTCGCACTCATAAAAATCGGCTCCAAGGCACTAATTGTCAAAATTAGACATCGTAGTACATAGAATTAGAATTAATCAAGGGAACTCGAGGAGAAGGTACATATTCCAAAATTTACTGTAAATAATTCTACAAACCACTGTAAAAACTGCAATAGGTGAAGTGAAAGAAAACCCGTGTTGGGACCCCAAAATGGATCGCTGTGTCTCTTGTATATACACGAGCTTCTCATTCATTTAAGCCAATTTCCTAGTACGTTCAGAATATGTGTTTCATGATTCGAGCACATTTTTTAAATTATATCAACGTTAAGTTTTTATTTATCTTATTCTTAAATTTAGTGTTTTATATTTCGGGGCAAATAACATTGAATTAAGAAAAATTGATTTGTAAATCAATTTCCTTACAAAATTACTCTAAATCGATGTTTTTCAATTCTAAATAAACTAACGACTAAAAATCTGTCAAATTTTATAAATATTTTGAGAATGGGCGATTTGTATGAGGCGTCAAAGTTGAGCGTCGTCGAATCGACGAAGCATGACTTTTCCGTACTAAAAATAAGCATGACCTTCCCGGGTTAAGGACCTTGTAAAGAACGGGTCTCATACTTCATTGTCTTTCAAGTTCTTCTTTTTCTTCTCAGTACCGTATAGCCCATTGTGGGGCCATGGTGCGTTAACTCCGCCGTTTATAATCAATTTCGAGTTAACGTTACATTGATTTTGGACCACGCCGAGATTCGGTCTCCAGACCTCTAGATTACTAGCATCGTAGAGTGCGACTTAACCAAGTGAGCCACAGAGCGGGTCTTTCAAGTTATTAAATCAAAATTTATTTTCTAGCTGAATCATACCAGCAATACCTATAAAATTTAGCCACTGTTAATACTTTGATAAATTTAGAGGACATCTTATTAAAACCGTTAACCATATTTCAATCAATAAAGGATTTATAAATATTCTGATGATGCTACTTTGCTAAGATGAAAGTGACAGACGAAACAAACTGATTTCGCAAGTGGAATATGTAGTCCCAGATACAAAAAATGCACTGAAGATAGACAAACTACGCTCTAAAAGCCAGATATTGGAGGCCAGTTGAACGTAATCAGAATGCAGAAGAAAGTCATTCTCATCTCCATTTTAAAAATTGAACTCTAAAATTAGCAAAAAAAAGAAACAACATGTGTGGCAGTAAACTAGGGCCGCAGATGTGTGACTGACATCCAATTTCCAAGATCTTACCGGCTGTTTTGTTGAGGTGTTGAGATCAACAGCACGCCCAGCAATGTTATTTATCCCCATAAATGGATACTACCTATTACAATCTGAGCGACATAATAGTCCGTCACGTAGGTCGTGAGGTCGAAAAACACCATAAAATTAATTCGTTCAGGGTGAGTCTGGAATCCATGACCCTGTGCACCTATCCAGCCACAAGCCAGGCTATTCTAAAATTTGCTAACAATATTTATGCGACCGGAAATTTAAACTCCTAAGAAAATCATGATGTTGAAAAAATTTTGGGCTTGCCCCCCCCCCCCCTGACCGAAATCCTGGCTACGCCCATGCCTACAACACCCTGTACAGATCAATCTCTATAGTTGTAATCGTCCATGACCATGAACGAAGAGTATGGAATTATCCGCATGTACACTTACTGTTGCTATCGGAGCCGAATATTTGCGAAGAGACTTGAAACGGTAAAGGGTTCTTGAGTCGGAAAGGACGACTTCTCAATGCCGAGAACAATAACATTCCAGTCTTTGTGCGGGTGGAATGTTAGTCCTCAATATATGGGTTCTTGAAAATGTTTACTGATCTCTTAGGGAGGTGGAAAGATGGCTTTTGTCTTCACTTCCCAATATGATACATACGAGTACGTATTAATATTAGTAGACATTTGTGGATTTTATTTGCATTTTCCTGACTTCGTAACAATGAGTGCTGAATTTCTGGATTTAACATCCCTAACAACAAAAATTACATTTTTTTCCTTGCTTGCGGCTGGAAAATAATTCTGAATAGCGGTTTATTGATGCGTTGCTTGCGAAATGTTACAGATAACATGTGGGTGAAAAACATTGTAGCTATGTTCAAACAACTCAAACATTGTGTGCGTTTTGTAAATGCCGATCTAAAAACAACCCTTCTATGGGAATTTAGGTATTGAAAATCAAATCAACAGCATGAAGCAATATGTAAAAAAAAATATATTTCCGTCTTTTTTCGAATTTCGTTATGTTTATTGCACTGGAAAAGCTACAAATCCGCAGGAAACATCAATTGCACCTATACGAGATCTGCGAAAATTTTTGAACCATAAATAGACGAATACAGATGTATGAACATGAAATGAAATCGAGCCGAAGGGTTTTACACTCGGCTGCATTGTAAAGGTACTATATACGGATTGGCATTTCGTATGGGAGTACTTGCATCACCAGGAATGTTCGTGTAACCGCAACAGGAATGTGGATTTAGAAGTCTGTATTGATGAAGTAAGGCTAGCCTAGCAGATTGTGAGAAATTTTCCGAAAAAAAAACAAAAAATGCGCACTAAATCTAAACTAATTTCTAACAACACCGTCCTTACATGCGATTGTGAATAGTGCACCTCGCAATGACATGCGGGGAGGGATTGCCTCTCTCCCCTTTATTCATGCATGGTGCTTATAATTTACTTCACAGTTTATTAGTATTACGAATTTTAAATTTTTAAATTTTCTACTTTTGAAAACCTTAATTTGGTTTGAAATGTGGAATAATTATTGATTTTTAAAAATCCTTACTTCAATAAAACTTGTTAGGGATAGTTTAAACGATTCAACGCAACTTTTTTAAGAACGAGAACATCTCGCGTACTATTCAAATTCATTCATTCGATTCCATTTATTCTGTATAGGCTTAGCCTATACTTTGACTAGGTCAAGACTGTAATTAAACAAACTTTTTTCATGCCGCATTTAACGCAAATCCTAAGAAAATAAAACTGGTTGGTTATTGCCTTTACCGCGCCCTTTAATATCCCCTCAACTGTATCCATAGTAGTAGATACATCAACTAACTACATACATACCCTCCAGTTCTGTTTCTGTTCCGCTTTCTTCAATAATAGGTACTTGTCGCTGGAAGTTGAACGCAGCTATTTTAATTCTTCGAGTAAATTCTTGTCCTGGACCGGCCTTATTTTGCTTTGAAGTGTAAATTAACAGGGATTCATGAAAAAAAAATAACCCACAATTTAATTCGAATTGGTTCCCATGCAAATTCATCTTCAGTCTCGCTGAATGAATTTTGAGAGTGCGGAGCGACAAAGGAAGTATTCTAAGGGACTGGAAGTTTTTATCGACGACCTGAGCGAAATATGGACCGGGCAGGTCATCAAATTTATTCATTCGACCAGTGAATGTTTTTTTTTATAATGAAAACCTTTTTTTATGCATAATAATTAATTTCTTTCGGGCGAAAGTAAATAAAAGCATTAACTCTTGTTGCTTTGGTATGGTATGAACTGGAAGAAGCAGGGTTGGAAAAAGTGGTTGAATGAAGAGTACCAGCCGCTTTGTATATTTTTGAACTCCGACTCTTACCTTCATCACAATTCGTTCCGCGTTGAGTCTGGCACTAACAGAATACGATTTTTAAAAGACTTCACTAATTAAGGAATTGTTGTTTTGTCAATGGGTTATAGGGCTTTATGAAGTCAAGGATTTCATTTTCGAAAGTTATATCCACCGATTTATGTATAATTATAATTATTTATTATTAATTATTATTTGAATTTCCTATGACTTAATAATATGATGTAGATTAAGATATTTACTTGCTAGTCTAACATAAGCTGACCAGACGTACAGCGTTTTGCTGTACAGTACCGCATTTCAATCTGTTGTACAGCATTGGTAAATAAACAGCAAAATGTAAAGCATTTCTGATACCACACAAAGAAACCTAAAAATTGGGAAAGGAAAAATGAAAAAAGGGGCATCAAGCGCGCTTCAATTTACTACACTTTTGTACAAATTAACCTTTTTCGCCAAAATATGTGCAAAATTTGCAAGTCCCATGTTAAATGTTGTACATAAATTGGCCTTAAAAAATTTCCGCTAGGAGGCCTGGTGTACGTGAAGAAAGAGGAATTTTTTTAAGCCAAATTGTTCTATAAATCTTAACCATAACTTAACCAGTCAACATCGTTGCAATCTACATCTGAAACCATTTGATTCTTTGCGAGATAGAGTCCTATGAGTGGCCGTTTACTTTACCGGGAGCCATTAGAAAGATATTAGCCTAACTTCGGCCCGGTTTATGTTTGAGCCTATACACCTATTTTGAACATGTAGTTCGCGATATTTATGAATTCCATGCCTTTTTTTCAAAACCCGCTGCACCTCTTGACCCGGTAGGGTTACATACGAGTACCTCAGGGATGTCCGTATGACAGCCGGAAACCTAGACTTGGATTTTAATCTAAGTCTAGGCTTCCTGATAACCGGACATGGTTCACTGAACCAGAAACTGTGCCAGTTCAACCTGGTGAGTGATCCCTCATGTCCTTGTTGTGGCGCAGTTTCTGAGGACTGGCTTCATGTCCTGGTTGTCTGCCCGAGGTACTCGGATGTACGTAACCTAGACCTGTTCGGGGTCCTCCTGAACAATGGAGCCGCATATGTCACTGGGTGTTTGGCCACGAAGGAACGAATCTCTGCCCTAAAGGTATATGCTTCTGAAGCATTCAAACGGCGTACGACGCACCTACGAAACTGAGTGGTAGAATTGGCATAGCCTGTACGTCTAGCCTTACACTGTTAGGGTGTAGTTTTTAGGTAGGTTATAGTAGGTTAGCTTACAACAGCTAGGTGCACGGGTGTCACATGAGCCCCGGAGAGCCACTGCCGCAGTGACTCTCCGCGTGACAAAGTGGTTGGCCCCCTAGTGGGAGTATCGTGCTGGCTGTGGTTTCGCAAATAGCGTGGAGTTGCGCTTCTTTCAACCGGGTGCCGGGACCCTAGAACGGCAGAGGCAGACCTCGCATCTAGCAGTATGTTACTGTTACCTCCACACTGCTGGAGTGGGCGCCTGATTGACGTCACAAATTCAATCCGTTGGCCTATTCGTGGCCCGTCCGATAAACCAAGCCCCCCCGGACATCTGCACCTCTTGACCTTACTCGTAGCACCTCCACACATTTGTTCTCCAAAAGGACAAACATCCTTTGACGAATCCACATAATAGATACACGACAGTGTTAATCTTTGTTACCAACAACATAGAAACCACATCTAAATGGGCAACCAAAGTCTAAGCCGAAATTACGGAAAATAATCCACCCCAGCGACGATAAAGACACATTTACAAGTTCCTGAAAGTCCGTAGTAATCAGGAACACGGTAAAGCATAATAACTTGTTCTTGTCTATAGATGTCTTTTTGATCAGTTCCTCTTTTAAAAAGTCACCAGTTGCAATGGTAGAAAGAGTGATTCAGAGTTGGGTTTTCATGAAAACAAAGCAAGCAACGTGCGAATTGCACCTATGATATTAAATTCACGTTTCGACAAAGCTAAGCTACGAAAAATGCATTGAAAATTAGGGTAATTGTAACTGGACCTAGAGAGACCATTTTATAGCGCTATTGCTAGAAAATATCACCAACACCCAACATCAGCCTTTGATGGTTGTCCTCCAGGACAAGATTCTACCTGCGCCACTGCACAACATAATAAACTGATCGGTGATCCCAGTGATGAGTCTTGTCTGCTTAGGTGATCAGGACTCACGATCGATATTTAGCGAGATAAACGCATATTTATGTTTGGCAATCAGTCATTTTAGGTAACTCGGAAGTCCTTTTATTCAAAACCCGATCATTCTGAAATTTGGTACACTTATATAGCGCTACTTGACACTCATATTTCTTTCAAATTTCATGGTCCTACCTTTCCGCATTCGAAAATCGTACTTTTGTGTTTTCTATCTAGTTGAACTGTTCATAACTCGGGAATTCGTCATAGGCAAATTCTGAAATTTGACAGACTTGTATTGAGCATCGCAGTGCCCACATTTGGTAAAAATTACAAGGTTTAGAAGTTACAGTTACTTTGCGGGTATCATGAAAAAGTTGCTTTCTGGCCGATTGGATAGCTTGGGGGTAGTATGGTTGAGGATTTGCATAAAAATCAAAATCCGTACTTATCAATACAGCATTGGGTATTCGGGAGTCTGGTCACCTTAGTTTAACCAAGAGCCAATTAGGTCGTATGCTATGCATAATGCTTAAACCGATCGATTTAAAGATAAATTCAACCTGTTTCGCAAAGCATTATGGTAACAATTGGCTCATACATATACCTAGAGGTAATAAAGGTCCTGTGTTGAGTATAATAGGCGGATACTACTCACAACAAAATAAGGGTCGGATCACCTAACAAGGACCACTTTTTGTTCATTAGCGCGCAATAATATAGACAGTAATCTTAAAACATAAAAAGGTAAGTGGCCTTTCTTTTGCTGTGAGCAGTGTAGATAGCCAAGTGAAAAACTCGCTTTTATTGTTTGCGAAATGTAAGAATAATAAAATTAGCTCACAGAAAAATCCTATATTGTTCGCTTTTCCGCCTTACATACTCTTGCATCCTCTATCGGTTCGACCATACAGACATCAGCATCCCATACTAAAATTAATTAAAATAAAAGAACTCAGAAGAAATCTAAACTTAATGTGTAAGAGGCGCCACAGACCCTCCGATCAATCGGCCAGATTTTTTAATTGCGAGATAAATCGGAAGGTGTTTGGGACTATCGGATTCCATTTTTTTATTTGACATGTGGAACGTATTGCCAATGCAATATTCCGTACGAGCTGTCATGACAATCATGTGTTCTCAGTTGCTGATTTTTTGACATAAACCGGTTGTCGTTCTTCATGCGATGGATGTCCATCACCAAAAATGGTATAATTTTCGCGATTGTAGGCAATCGATTGCCCAATCGATCGGCCGAGAAATCGTCAGTTTTGTGGCGCCCTTAAGGTAATTATTGATTGGGGCATTGAATTTTCGAATTGAATCGTATATGCATGTCCTGACTTCGTATCAGCACACAATCTCAAAAGATACATATTTCGGTTTTGGTTGGGTGTGATAAAACATCAAATAATGTAAAAGTGTCGGATTGAAAAGGCCGAAGCTTTTCCCTTTCCTCACACTCCCGCAGGCAAAGTTCACAAACCCATATCTTCTCCATTTGCGTTCGTCGATCCTTTTACACGTTCCAAATACGCAAAAGGATATAGTGTAGCATATAGTGTATGATGTACAGGGCCGGATTTACTCTCTGTGGCGCCCCTGGGCAGTAGACTAACTGCCGCCTTCCGTCACTCCGCATTCACATAGAAGGCTTAACATATACGTGGCGTTACATTATGTTTAATATATCCATCCATTTCCACTGTGCGAAAAAGACACTATTCCCACAATATTTTATATAAACTCGTTTCCTTTCCCAACCGGGTCAAGGCAGAAAAAAACGGTGGCACAGTCAAAACATGGACTTATTGGGCCTGTCTGCAAAGAGCACAAGTCAATTCTAAAAAGACCTGTTTTCTAAAAGATGTACAGTGAAGAGTACCTACATTGCTGCACCTGCAACATGGAACCTCAATATTAAATGTTGGTTTATGCAGGCGTAGGGGTCTAACTCTGCTTCTACCTGTCCGCCATTGAGTCCAGTCCAGTTTTAATGGCAACATATTTTACTTTCAACATTAATTCAAATTTTAGTATTTATTTTTTCCAGTAAGGATAGGAGATAGTCCTGTGACTGCCGGTTGCGGTTTTAGTTTAATTGGGTTTGAAACCCTGAAACCCTGACTCCAGTCAACTAGCTATACGACGCAAGGGATGCAAAAAAGAACCACGCTGACCGGTAGCATGGGAGGTCCGGGATCAGTAACAATCGATGATCAATGCAAAGCCTTACTATAAGTTTGTTACTTAAAATGCGTGGGCTGAATTAGCCCTCCTCCTATTTTTTTAAATATACGATTTTTGCCAGGCCAGCTTATCTGTTATAAGTCTAGAGATATTATTAATTTGACCTTCGCTAACGATAACTAAATTTTCCCAAAAACATTGATAGGTACACTAATAAAATCGCGAGAAGAAATCAAATAAAATTTATTGCTCTATATGTCAGATTCGTAACCCTTCAGCTCCCCAAAAAATGAATGAATATGGCAATAGTGAATTTGGTCTAATGCTTTTCCTTTTGGTCTTAGGCCTTGCCTACACAGTAAAAAGTTTATTGAATTTCCCACACAAAGTGTAGTAAAAATTACTACAAAAAAAAGCTAAAAAAAAATTTGAAATTTAATCTTACACATTTCTTTAGCAAAAGGTTAAAATAAATGAAAACTATTAAATTTTAAATAAAATATTGTGAAATCACATTGCTACTGTAGTTTTACCAACAAAAAATGTAAAATTAAATCAAGTGATTTGTGATTTTTCATCATTTAATGTAAAATTAAATCAAATGAATGTAATTTTTCATCATTTCATTTTTACATTTCGTAAATCTTATCGATAGTATTCTGCTACGCTGTGTGGCGCACTTGGTTGAGTCGCCACTCTACGATGCTAGTAATCTAGAGGTCCGTAGATCGAATCTCGGCGTGGTCCAAAATTTTCGAACATGTGAGGATAGGAAATATATAGTGCTTGCAACATTATATACACTCCGAAATTATATGCATTGTAACGTTGACTCGAAATTGCCTATAAACGGCTGAGTTAACGTTAAGTTAATTTTAAATAAAAAATTTAATTTTACACATGGGTATGGGACTTGTTTCCCTCTATGAATTTAAAATTAAATCTTTGTTTGGAAATGGGTTAAATATATTGATGTAATTTTAAATGCGTGTTGTCAATTTACAACTCTGAAAGTTGGCAACCAATTGCCTACTCTGACAGCTGTAAAAATTTAAAACAGTGTAGTTTCATGATTTTGTGACCAATTTAAATTACAAAATAGACAACGCCCGATTTCGCAAAAATGGATTTTATCCGCTAGAATAAAACTGAAAATTTAACTAAAAGTAGAATCTCAGCCTTTAAACCTGGTGATTTCTACGTGTGTTTTTTTACCAATAAGCAGGAAGGAAAAACATACGACATTTCACTTCCCCATGCATAATATACTGTGCCCCCTTTTATCTGGTCACCCTGGCCTTCTGACTATATGTCCATGTATTTTCTTGGTCGTTGATAATAACGGTGTTATGTCTCACAAAATTTGATTGGTAACTAAAATTCCATTCCATTCGTGTAAGCGTTCAAGATTTTTTGAATTGCCAGATGAGATATCCGCATAACACCGTTACATTATGGAGGATCCTATATACGTTCTCGTCACAATCTATCTTATCTACCAAAGCCAGTGTTGAATTAGCAGCCTGAGGCTTCAGAGGTAGAACTTAAAAAGTTTATGAATCGCTCGGATTGTAAAATAAGTGAAATATAACTTGTAGAGAGTAGATGTCAATAGAGTCGCAAAATTTGCAAATCTGTCACCAAAGCGTCCGCTTTTGCAAAGTTTAATTTTTTGCCTGCCTCTTGAGTTCTCGATATTCCATCACAGAATCAATGGAAAGTATGAAAATAAGAAATATGCCGCCCTTTCAAAATTTGCCGCCCCGGGCAGCTGCCCAGGTTGCCCATATGGGAAATCCGGCCCTGATGATGTAGAGTTGAGGTGACTCCTATACATAAAATGTACACACTCGTTCTATTCGTGTCGATGGTAAGAGGGTACCTATACATATTGAATAAAGAATTCAAAGCTAAAATTATCGCAGACTAATGGTTTTCTTCCATCTTTACAAGGCAAAAGGATTCTTATCGATTTTGTGGATGACTAAAAGTGGAAAGTGAAAAGAATCGTTGTAAAAAAAAAAGAAAACGGAAGAAAAGCAGAAAGCAGAAGAGTGTTAGAATAAGAGGATGGAAAATGAATACATACACAGTTCCGTTTCGACGACGAGTCTCCGTTCTGTATTGATGTGTAGTGTGAGCTATTAAGGTATCGTAAGCTTTTAAGAATGATTTGAAAACGAAGAATTGTGCGCTAATGTCACAAGGATGAATGTGGGTATAGTGTCTGTTTTTTCTTTTTTTGTGAATAGATGGTCCTTACTAAAGCTTTGACGATGTCCTTCATTGCTCTATTATGGCGAATGACACTTGCATACTCGTATATTAAGCAATTTATCCTATTGCTTTTATATTGATCGAAGAAGTCTCAAGCAGTGATTTTTTTTCGTATTGAAATACGAGAGCAATATGGGAATTGAAAATAAATCTAGTTCATTGGGGAAATTTACACAGTTTTGTCCCTTAGTTTTGTCTGGTATTAAAGTTACCCAAAAAAACAACATGGTTTCCGCGAAAGAAAAATACATAAGCTGCAAAAAAGAGTTGATATCACTTCAAAGTGCCACTCAAATCCTGTTTCGTAATTTGGGTGAATAAGGATACAATGGATAGGCCTGAATGTACAGAAGTTTATCAATATTTTTTGCAGCTTTGGCGCATTCTTAGACTGCATTCTAAAATCGAGTTACTCGCGTAAGTCTCCCAGAGAAAAAAATCTGTTTATTGCAAAATCTTTGCCGTTTTTGTACCAACCGAAGAGTTCGAATTAGCCCATGCACTAGTTTTTAACGTGCTGAATATTCTAGTAAAAATATGTTAAATATGTCAAGTTGCCTGGAAGGCTGTTTTCTCCGGTAATCTTACGTGTTCGCATCTCGTTTTTATTTCTTTAACGGCATATTTTTACAGTTTTTTTTTCAATGAAAGTTATGTAATGTCGTCGATGAACTAACAAAAAAACCAATCGTCATTAAATCGACGTTCTTGAACGTTGTTTTTACAAAAATCTTTCTGAGTAATTATCGTCAACTCGGTCTAAAGCACGTTCATAGTGCTGAATATAAGAATCTACACAAACTAAAATCGTATATCACTTCTACTGTACCTATTTTGTCTAAAGCATCAATTTCTTACTTAATTAGTAAATGGAAATGGAAAATATCATTTTCAGTGTTCGTCATAAAAAAGTAGGTAAGTTAAGAACGTTTCCGCGCTGATTCTATCACGACTTCTGCAACTTTTACAAAGTTTAGTTCTCCTTAATGAACGGTTGGAAGATGCTCTTATCTGATACCGGCATAGTCATAGTCAC
The DNA here is from genome assembly GCA_949715475.1 of Microchrysa polita. NCBI lineage: Eukaryota > Metazoa > Arthropoda > Insecta > Diptera > Stratiomyidae > Microchrysa > Microchrysa polita. The sequence continues at coordinate 4,849,228 of OX454418.1, read as the reverse complement.
TAACGGTTGTACAATTTTGGTTAGAGTCTATTTATAAAGTTAAAAGTTAAAATTCGTTAAGAACGGATTTTATTTTTGTTACGGACGTAAAAAAAAATACAAACGTGATTTTAATGCTGACGCACTTTCAGAGACACATTTTTTTCTTCCCTGCTCGACATGTCGCCCGTTATGACGATAATGTCTCAGCCTATTACGGGCAGCTCTACCTTGAATCGTGTCATCACCGAGACCAAAGCGTTTTTGTTGTTTGTTTTACAGACGTTTTGTGGCGACTTTTGGACTCGTTTAAATATACATAGTTTCATTGGAAGGAAACTTACAAGAGTGCGATGGAAATTTAAATGTATATTATCTTTGGGAACAATCTTGAAAAAATACGTCGAACTTTCGACTACCGTAGATTTTTCGGATAAGGGGAGACATACTTTCACTGCGGGTGTAATGAATAAAAAACCCATACTTATAATAATTATTCCGACCTCAGCGTTGGGTTAAGAGTGCGGACGAGTGAGAATATACTTCAAGTATACAAAAGGATAAAGCGTGTTTTTAGTGCGTCAACTACGTCATTATATATACAGCTCAGGATAAAATCCCCTTATAAGATCAAGATCAAGTGCTGTCGTGCAGCCTAACAGTCTTCTAATTCATACATTATTCAAAGCGTTGCAAAAACTTTATGCACATGCATTATTCTAAATTCGCAAAGGATGCTTTACTGATTTCAATCACGCAATTTACTAAGAATTTCAAACACCAAGCTATATACAGCTCGCCACTCTGTATGTGCAGTGCTATAGACAAACTTACCTAGTACATCGTCCCTTTGCTATGAACTTTAAAAGCACTTCAGTTGCCCAAAGAGTTTCTATTGAAAATGTGCAGAAGAAATAATAGCGACGTTTTTTTCGTATCGCGTGTAAGTCTGACTCGAAAAAAACGATCGCGGGTAACATCCCGGTTAAGACCAAACAGCTGACATTTGACAGTTTTTGTGCATCTTTGACTCGCTTTCATCGGCTTATTTTTTTAGATGTGGTGGATTTTATCACAAAAGATGATTATTTCTTTGCAAAATCTTTTCTCATGATTAGAAAAACTCTCACATTTGGTTTGAAAAAACAAATTCCCTGATATTTCCCCTATGCGTCCGCCATCTACATTTGAGCTCTATCCCGTGTAGGGTAGTTAGACGCGTGTACGTTACCCGGGTAAGTGTCATTTTTTTATATGAAGTTCTACCCAAACCTGCACGGGATAAACACAATAAAACGTACCTAATATTTTCAACTTCCTCCGGCAATCTTATGTCCTTCCATCCCCATCTCCCGACGCGCAGTCAGCATTTCTGAAAGCACCACCTATTCACTTTATATGTACATAGTTCCGACCACTTTTCTGAAGAACTACACCACGACCAAACCTATAAATAGTGCTCGTCGTTGTTGTTGTCGTCTTCGTCTGCATGTAAGCCACAAAGATCGTGCCTGATCCATGTTATTTCAGGATATTGAATTTGGAATTACGCGCGACGAAAAGAAAAATAACTAAATAGAAAGAGTATATACTAAGGATTTTTCTACATAGTTAGTCTGTTGTTGTCAATGTCTTTTGCTGTCAACTTCAGAAGGATTACTATGTGTACGATGGTGAATGGTCGTAGGATAGACTATAAATACAAGAAGAAATGAAAACCCTTTTTTTGTTCGAAGAAATTCCAAGGATGCAGCTAGCTAGCATATTCACCCGATTGTTCTATGAAACTCAATTTACTCTTCCAGTTTTTTGTTATACAACAAAAAAAAAAATATTTGAAAATTACTGTCACTTGGGCACTTCGCATTACTTTGGGCCAGGCTTGCCAACTTTAGCTTAAAGTAAGTATGTAGATGTATACTTACTTTTTCGCATAGCTACTACCGACTTACTGGTCACTCAATTCTACTTACTTCTGATAAAAATTCTGAACCGATATTTGTATTGCATTCTTTTAATGTAAATCCGATTCCATCAGCGGCGGTCCTAGGCTCTATGGCGCCCTATGCATGTGTGCTAACAGCAGGGCCGGCTCTACTATATGAGCAGACTGTGCACTTGAACAGGGCGCCAACCGAAAGGGGCGCCAAATTCACAAATTCAATATGCCTATAAGATCAAGACTATATTGATTGATACATGTCGTCCACGTATTGTGCTTATTAAAAGAAACAGAAATAATTCAATTATTATCTAAGGGTGTGTTTTCCCATAGATCCGCTGCTATCGCGACTCTAGAAATTACATAGAAACTCCGCTAACAACCACACTCAATTCGCATGCTAATCGTATTCCATTCCATTTGACCGACCTATCGACGCAGTCGCAACTCGTGAAACTTCGAAAGACACATCTGCAAACTTTTCCGCATTGTATCTACGCGAGAGGAAGAGCGAGCATCCGCGTTCAAAAATGCTTCGCATATCTCGTACTTGTGCATCACTGCAAACATGCTCAAATTAATCCATACACTTCATATGCGGGATGGGCGCCCTATGGGCGGTAGTTTCGTTGATTGTACGCTTGGCAGAAGTGAAGAGATGTGCATTGCAAAAATTGTGGACATAAGAAATTGTTGTAGAGCGTACACCCCTATATTCTGCAAAAGAGGGGTATAGCTGCTTTGCAGGCTCATTGTAGGTGAGATGTGTGTATTCACTTGATGACTCATTCTCGTAGTCTCAGCTCGTAGTACATGTTTCAATTGTATGAGACTGGACGATAGAGGAGTTTTGTAGGATGTATACTGTATAGCTTGTAGAAAGAGATTTTGCCGCGTAAAATTTTCTATGCAATCCATATTAAGCGCAGGATAGACTTCGAGAGTGAGATGTTTTTCCGCTGCGATTTTCTCAATGAAAATGTATGCTTACGGTCGTGGAATATGTGACAAATGCTGTGTAATTCCATATACGCTACAACCCGAAAATTATTTCGTAACTTTTCTCGGCCATTTTATATTTTTTTTTCCATTTCCCGGTCATTTCATCGTGAAAAATATCTAATGACCTGGGAATCAAAAAATACTTTAAATGTCCGAGATAAATTATGGGACCATTTTCGGATGTAGCTTATAGAATTCCCTAGCATTTCCTACCTATTCCAGTAAGTAAGCATACATTTTCATTAAGAAAAGCCAACCGCTTTTCTGATTTTGGTGCGGTTAGTTTTATTTTTTAGGTAAATTTGTTGTCCCTAATAATCATCTTAATTTGATATTCTAGCTAGTCCAGCTTTCGATATATGAATTGATGTTTTATTCGTAGAAAAAAAAATGATTTTTCCAAAAATCTTCAAATGCCTGTGGTACCTAAAGGGTTGAGAATTGGGGGTAACAATTTTTTGCTGGAAATCACTTGGAGAATTACAATCCGGTGCGTTTATGCGGCAGTTTCCGGACACCCTGTATAGAAGGGCGACTTTTTAGTATATGAACAGGGCGACATAATACCTAGGACCGGCGCTGGCTAACAGTCGCACTTTTTCAGACCTAAGCCCTAAGGTGTAGTGTTATGATCTTATCAGTTGTTTTACATATTTTTACCTTTGAAGTGAAGTTTCAATACAAGGCTCATAACCGCCATAGTCCATTTCGGTTTAATTTTACAGGCACAGTCAAAGTTCTTTTATTAAATAGATAACTCCAAAAACAAGTGCTAGAGATAGTCATTTTTAGAGTGTAGTCTAGAAATGAGTATTTCCAAAAATTATTAAAGGAAATATGTCAAAAGAGCTCAGGAGCTGAGGGGTGACTTACTTTGACTGTGACTTACTGCATGTTTTACGGAATTGATTTAAAAGTTATGGGACTCCCAACACCCCAATTTTCAAAGATTTTGATGTTAACATAAAAATGCACTTTTTAGGGGATCTTTGGGGGTCTCATCTAAAATCAAATCGAAATGTTCGAAGACATGTGTCTTAACTTACAACGAACTTCGACTTAAAACGGATTTACATAAATTATGGCGTACATAATTATTCTTAATGTTAATGGACTAGGATCCAAAATAGATTGATAGAACATTATGGATGTTTACAAAATTTGCTGATTTCGAATCAAAAACTAAGTTGATGGAGCCACAGGATCAGCATTTGATGCACAAATTGGTATTTACAAAATTGCCAATTGCAAAGTAATGCGTGGAATATGATCTTTTGACAATATTTTGGGCAGCGTCTTTGAAGATGCGCGATTTTTATATGATAGCCCCCGATAGAGGTTGTTGCACAATCGGCCTCGAGTTAAGAAAGAAAAGTCACTGCCAACCGGCAGTTAGTAAATCTTCGGCCAACACTGGTGCTTAGTTTTTGAAACCTATATCCTGATTTATGTCATTAATCCTTATTATATTTGTAGGAAGAATAAGATAATTTAAAGCTGAAATTGTTTAATGGGCTGAGAGCGCCCCTTTTAATTGGCGCACTGTTCATATGCACATTTTGCACACATAGTAGAGCCGGCTCTGGCATTCCATTACCAAAATTACAAAACCTTCTTTATCTAAAGTCCTGAAGTAGGAAATCTCCATTATAACTCGGCCGCCAGGGATATTACGGATTTATTTAATTTAATAAAATAGCAAATTTATGGCAAATTTTTAAGAATAGATAGCAAGAAGCTGAGGCCGGCTGCTCTAAGATATAGATATGTATAATGAAATATGAGAATCGGTTGCCTTAGGATGTCGTCACACGGGGATACATACTTCACTAATTAAATTATTCTATGTATTAATTTCAGAAGGTATATTTCGCAAACGGTAAGTTGTACAAATCAACAATACTGGAGGCAGAAACAGAAACCAGGGCCGGCCCTAGGGGTGGGCGAACTGGGCGGTCGCCCAGGGCCACCACTTTCGTAGGCCCACCACTCTTAAAGAACCTTCACTTCCATGGGCCACCACTCGGAAACGGCGTCAGTAAAAAGGGGCCTCCGCGCAACACCCCTTTGAAATATGGATATGATTTTATTGTGATTTATGAGTCCATTTTTTAAAAACGCTTTTAATTTCAATAGAAATGCTTCCACCAAAACGAGTTCGACTAAATCAAGAATCGGTTGCTTTAAAAAGAAGGTGACAGCGGAAGCATTTATAGGCACACCAAAAAGGTGTTTCGTAGTTAAAGAGAATGAAAATATATCTCCGTCTAGTAATTCTCAGCAGCCAGGTTCAAGTTTTATCGCAGATGTAACAGAGTAAGTACAATACCAATGAAAAAGCGCGTCATTTTTCTGAAGATTTTGACGAATGGGGAGGGTGCAAATCGCCTATGGTTACTGTACTCAAAATCAAATAACGTCCTTTTTTGCTTTTCTTAAGGAAGAAAATCTCAATTGATAAGCAAAGCCAGCAATTAATTGACCAAGAAAGAACGCACTGGAGAAATTAAACGAATTAATTTCGTTGCGAAATTCTTCGCTCAACGAAATCTTGCATTCCGTGGTAGTGCTGATAGGCTATTTCAACCAAATAATGGCAATTTCCTGGGGTTAATATAAATTCTTGGTGAATACGATCTTACGTTACAAAAACATCTCCGGCGAATTAAGAGTGACGAAACCCATGATCATTATTTAGGGAAACGCATTCAAAATGAAATAGTCAAACTAATGGGAGATGAAGTGCTGGCGTTCTTGGAATCTTACAAAGAAACTGGTTTCGAATTGGCCCAGAATTCTGCCAAACTATTAGACGAGGAGCTGGAAATGACGGCCGAGGAAATGATTTTTCCTGCAGCAAGCACCATGAGAAGATGCAAAGCTAAAAACAATTTTCGAATGAAGCTGACGATGACTCTTTAACGGGTTTACAATGGAAATTTGAAGTGGATTTTTTTTTAACGATTTATTAGATCAAGAACTCACTGAAAATTTTAATCAGTTAAAAGTCCACACACACACCCGCGAAGAAGGCGTTGTCAACGGATTTTCCACTTGAATGACCCAGGGCCAGAGGCAGACCGATAAAGACGTCGAAGTGTCAAAAGAAAAAGCCTGAACAACGCATTGATTTCGGTGACGACACAATCCAGTTGCAGGATAGATAGCCTGCCTACACTAAACCTGAGGTTATAACATCAAAATAGGCACCATGATAACACAACAGGTCACAGTACTACTGATTGGTATACTAACGCAACAAAGAAAAAACAAAACCTGGATCAAAAGCCTCGAATTATGGCATTCGGATCTTTGAATATACACTTTCTTGTCAAAACCAAGCCGAAAGCTGAAGTAGTTGCTGATGGGTGAGCCCAAAAAACGAATTGGCTTAAAATCGATATTAGAGACTAGAAATTGCCTGCTTTTTTACAAGTACATTATGCACCCCTTGGTCCCAAGGAGTTTGAAGTAGTGTTTAGCGCGAACGTTGTCAACGTCAAGCATAAAATATTGGAACTCTATTTGTCAAGTCAAGCAACATACTATTACGATATCAACATTGTGAATACAATTATTGGAGAATAATAATTCAGGCCATCTACATCAACGAAAAAAAGTCATTAAAAATGAAAAATGTAAAAAAAATTGTCTTTAAAATCAATTTTTATTTGAATGTTCATAGGGGCCACCATCGCCGATTTGGCCCAGGGCCACCAAAATGCTAAGGCCGGCCCTGAGAAACGTGTAATCAATAAACATTATTGAAAAGTGCATACTTTAAATACTGAAAAACAGATAACGTAAATAATGTTGATGTTATTAATCTGCCTCATTACTCAGTCCATTATTGCTATTATCCATGAAATATGCTTGCGAAAAATAAATCTTATCGTCAATTATACGATAAAATTAAAAATTAATAATATTACAGTATTGACTTGGCATCGGGAAAATCCTTTATCTATTTTGACAGTAAAGTTGTGTCACTACATTCTTATAAGTAGCGTATACCCAAAGTTCAGTTTTACGGAAACAATTAAAAGAACATTACACGCATGTTGATCAGAAAAAGATAGTTTAATAATTTTTTTTATCATTTTTTGTATTGTCTACGTCTTTATATTTATTGTGTTTTGTACGAATCTATTATGATGGCATGTGATGTGCATTGTCCTGTTAAATTTTTGTTAATTTTGCAACGGTTGACAGGCAATTTTTGTTTGTCAAATTGAAACGTCAAATGTGAAGCTGACTTTTCAAAACAAAGTAAAAACCGACTTGTCAGGCATGTTATGTTTAATGAAAACGATGAAGTTAGAGTTTAATAAAACGTTCAGACTGCCGAAAACGAAATAAAAATCGCTGTATATTTGCAGGCTAGAAGGTTTTCACACTTTTACTTAATCTGGCCAGATTACGTTATTTGCGCAAATTAAGTAATTTGCATAGATTACGTAATCTGGCCGTAAGTGTGAAAAGCTCCTAAACGCGGGTCAGATTCCGCAATAGTGAATTTGATTTCGGCGGAAAACAGGAAAAGAAATCAATGTGAAACAATAATTCTGCAAAATTATAAAATAGCTCAAATTTAGTAATTTGCAGAAAAAGGTTGCAAATCCATAAGAGGATCATATTAGCTGCATACCTTTTTACAGGCTTCCATTCGAATCCACACAAACGATTAGTTGTGCTCCAGTCATATCACAATACGAACAAACGACTCGTATTAGTGAGGGCTACTCGTTAAATTCTGGGCGTCCTTGGCGATTAAAACAGAAGTAAGTAAAGTCCTTCAACCAAGAGCTACGTCTAAAATTGCAATGACGACATAGTCGACAAAGTCGGTTAACGTTGTCGCACTTTATGACTTAAAGTGCCTTTGTCACGAGTGCTGCGCGTATTAATATGATAAGTTAATATCTAATCCTATACCTTTATACCAAAATTGAGCTCAAGTGCTACTTTCTTAAATCCCCACCACAATATATTCCCTTAGTGCTTATGGCTTCCAAGAAAACTCTCTATGCTTCTCTCTCTCTCTCTCTCTCTCTAGCCCAGTCTCCCGGCGAATATTGTCTTGAATTCTAAAGGACGTTGACATACAAGGAAATTTTCCGAATAGAAGTGACTTTGTCACATGTTGGAATGTATGACGTTTTAATCGCAAGATGTAGCTCATAAATTCAATGGAATTCAGAATTGGGAGTTGATGCTGACGATGCGAATCCTAAGTGTTGGATGAATACCGAGAGAACAGGTGAAATATTAAGGAGGAAATTCGGCTCAACTTCTACACGGAAAACAAGGTTCTCAGAAGGTGTCAAAAAGTTGGGTATAGTGGGCGTTCCATATACAATTCAGAGCTATTTGTCACTGTAATTAAACGTTCTAGCTAAAGTCAAGACATTTTATTTGATGTGGGCACTGTTTGTATACGGAAGGCCAAATTAGTTTTATTCAAATGTCAAATGTCTGAAATGAATTTATTGTTTTAAACAAGTCGATTGAATTAGCTCATGTTAACTGCATGCATACATCATCTCAAAGACGTAGTTAATTTATTCAATGGAACATAGCCACATTAAAAACTTACAGCATCTCATTAGTGACCAGCAATGCTACTCAAAGTTAAAACGCTTTCATTACATGTTTGTAATTTTCATCAAAGGATAAGGTAAAAGTGTCTTCATAAAGTCGCGGTTGAATTTGCATTCGACTTATACAGATAAGAGTAAAATTATATTATCTTGATAACTCGCTATATAACAAGGAGCGGATTTTTCAAGAAAATCATCTTCAAGAAACAAGAGTTCTTTCGGATTCTGTTAGAAGTCGTTGAAAAATCAGAAAAATCTTAATCATGAATTTATGTTATTTTTAACGGTAGGTACTCTTGGAAGTAGGTTTCAACTTAAGGTCCCCACCATGGCCGGATTTCCCATATGGGCAACCTGGGTATCTGCCCGGGGCGGCAGATTTTTTGGGGCGGCAATTTTTCAACGTGCAATCTAGGCATCTGACCGGGGCGGCAAATTTTTGAGGCCGGTTTTATCAACTTTCTATTAGTTTTAAATTGTGTAAAGATGCATTTTAGAAACTCAAGAAGTAGTTGACATAATTAGAAAAAATGTCAATTACCTTTTTCTAATTTATTCTAACTACGTGTATTCTACGGCGCCTAATTGCACACTCAACTCAAATTATAATGTTACCCTACCTTCAAAAGTGTGAACCTATCCTAAATTCTGCTATAGGAGCATTTACTCCGAATGGCCTATGGGTAGCGGGTAGTTCGTTAATCGTTAGTTAGGTCGTTAGACGAAAGTATCTTCATAATGCATTGGCTTCGCTTTAAACAAGGGCTGAAATCTAGAATATACTTTAGTGTCTATTTTTATAGGCTGTCTCGAGGAACCTTTGTGTAGGCCTGTTCGGTACCGAGATTTCAGTACCGGGTTTGGTTTTTTGTCAATACCCGTTACCACAAGCGGTTTCCCTGACTCAGGTTTTTTTTCAGTACCGACGGTTTTTTTTAACCATAAGCCGGTTTTTTTGAGTACCGGGTTAAAAACCGACTCAGGTTTTTTTTTCAGTACCGACGGTGTTTTTTAACCATAAGCGGTTTTTTTTAGTACCGGATTAAAAACCGGTACCAAAAAACCTGAAAAAACCGGCTCATGGTTGAAATGAATCGTTCTTTTTACCTCGGTACCAAAAACCGACTCGTCGTCGGTCGGTTTTTTTAACTCGGTACCAAAAAAAAACCAGGATATCGGTACTTTAGAATATCGGGTCCGGTACCAAGTGAACACCGGTTTTGTACCGGGATCCCGGTTTTTGAAACAGGCCTACCTTTGTGTATAACAATCAACATTTAATGCTGGATCTTATTTCCCAACTAGAAAATCTGGGCGGGGGTATCCGAAAATACCCTAAAATTAGAAAATATGATAAATTTATTTGCTTGTCATACTCATAACATAACCTTTCGTCGGAGTGTATAAATCGCCTTCAAGGAAGTACGTAACCCATCTAACCACAGACTTTGTTTTTATATCCCTATTGGTCCTTTGCAAAATGAAATATCGTTTTTATTAACAAAATATTTGATTGGATCCAGTTATGCTTCTGTCCCAGCTTAAATATTTCAGACGCAGTTTAGCTTTTATTTTTGCTTTTATGATTGTTCGAAAAATTGGCAATCCTAATTTATAAGAGTAAGTACAAATTTCTAAGTTTTATATTTTATACTACTTTAGTTATTCCCTAGTTAAAATTAACCGGCAAGCAACTAAAATGTAGCCAGGATTTGATATCGAGAAGAGTCTATCTCTTGATTGTAGAAATGCTGCATTGGTTAATTTTTCAGTAAAATTTTTCCATCGTGAGAATGGGTTTATCACATAATTTTTCACAATTTTTATGTTTAAATTGTCGAATTTGTATTTTCTTTTTCTTCGGAGAAAAACGACAAATTCTACTGCCGAAAAATTTATTCAAAATATTAATTAAAGTGAGCGAAACGTAGTTTCTTAGACTTCAAGTGAATTTTGCTAAACAACATCCTTGAAGTTTCGTAATTTTTCCGCCCGTTTTTACAAAAAAGAAATCGAAATCGGGCTCAGGCTAATTCCATTTTTAATTACACAACGGAAACCGTAAAATGCTACTAGATAGATTATATGCCAAGGGGCAGTAGCCCGGGTCCGACAAAGATGGCTTAACTTTTGAGTCTCGATTCCAGAATCACGTAACGACTTTAAGGGCTCAGTAGTTGACTTGCTATTGAAGGAAATTATGAAATGAACTGACATTTCAATATTTTTTTTTTTTTCATATTTTTCTGTTCTGTCCGTACACAAAGATCCGACGACAAAAGTACCTATTTTATTAGCAATTTATATTTCGCTATCAAACGTTCTGAGAACATATCAAAGCAATTACTACAGGGCTCCGAAGACGATTTCATCTGAATATATTTACGCTGCTTGCTTTCGAGTGGCATTATCAAGATTACCTTTATTCTGCACAAATCGTAACGTTTGTGGCAATACTATGCCTCCTCTCGCGCTGTCTTTTCCTTGTGTTTATATTAGGGCTATGCTGATGGCTGTGGCTACGGATTGGTATGCGTGTGTGTGTGTGTGGTTGTGTTCGTTTGACGTAGAGGGAAGTCACAAAACAAAGTACTAGGGCGGAATTCAAAAATAATCTTCAGGGATTTTCTTGGATGTAGCTCATATGGAATTAGATGAAAAGGCAATGTCTTTATTTATAGGTGGTATATAATTATGTATTATCATTCTCTCTGACACCCCGAAGGCGTTCAGCAGGTTCACAAATATAAAAATAAAAAAATTGGCCTTATTACCTTATCGAGGATCTGTTTTACTTTCCTATTAGAAGAAGTGTTCTTTTTATGTACGTAGTGCGGTTTGCTAGTATATGGATGAAAGTGATGGAAATAAGGATGGGTATGAAGTAGACATTGCCCAATTGACTAATTTTCAAATTTATTAAATTTTTACTTTAAGAGTGGGCTCGACGGTAAGGAACGAGAGTCTACATTTCTCCTGAATTCAGTCGTTATAGAGATGATTATAAAACGATTCCGTGAAGTCATAAGTTCCACAAATTAAATTGATGCTTAACTAACACGTTCGGGAAAAAATTGGTTCTTGTCAACGAGTGCTTCCTGTTCGATCGTTTATGCTAGGGGGAGATTAGGTTTCACCGATTTGATGCCATGTTTTATACAGTTCAGAAGTTCCAGCGAAAGCGAGCGTGAACCTCCTGATCGGTGAACACACAAAAAAAAAACGAAACCGAGGCTAATTTCGGGCGCGGCCGAAATTTGAATACCCGTCACACTTGAATGAAACTTAAGGTTCTCTTGTGTTATTAATTTCTACCACAACCCTATGACGTGTTCCGATTCCATCTGTTCCTGGATACTAGAAGCTAATTTTTGGTGGTTGTTTTGTATGACAGCCCTATGACGTAGTGTTCCGATTCCATCCGTTCCTATGTATGTTTTGAGGCTTTACTAGCAACACACTTGGATGTGGTTTGGTTAAGATTGGTTCATAAAGAAAAAAGTTTGTCTTAGAAGACCCTAATTTTGGATTTTGGATTTCAATGGCAGCCCCATGAGGCCATGGTTCGATTCCATTCCTTCCGACCTATATGTAGCGTACGCTACTGAGGGACTAGTTTGTATTGAAACAGACGGACATACCGACAGACGAAAATCGCTCAATCGATTTCTTCTCGGGTCACACTGATCAATAATATACACTTTTCATAGTCGGAGGTGGTTCCTTCCGTGCGTTGCAAACTTCATGACAAAGTTAAAATATCCTTTCACACAGTGACGGGTATAATGATTCCACATAAAAGCGGCATAAAACTGATATTTAAGAACTCATCTTTCACCTATGGAGAACTTATTCTAGCAAAATCTGTATATTTCCTATATGTGACCTAACATAAGGAACAGGATTCGCTTATATCCTATTTTATTTCGTACGCCCGTACCAATCTACTACCTTTACAAATTTTACAATTCAAAGTACCGTTATGAATTTATTTTTTTATATCTATTTCGAAATTTCTCATTGAATATTTGTGTCTTGCTAGCAACGTTGGTATTCGAAATTGCAGGGAAGTCAGTTTGTATAATTTATACAGGGTGTCCAAGAACTCAACGTGAACCTAGTAACGGGTGAGCATATTTAGTGTCACTTACGGAAAACTATTTTTAAAAAATTGCAGTTCAACCCGAGAAAAAAAATTTTTAATTTTTAGTTTGTGGAACCGTGAGATCAAAATTGTTAATTAATCAAAGTTCAAATAACTTTATTGTAAGAAAATGTACCAAGGCTTTGCGACAAGTTAATTTCCTGACATTGGAATATAAAGAATTTTAATTTTAGCTCATGTGCCGCGAAAATTGTGTTAATTTACGAGTAATTCAAATTGTCAGTATCGCTGATTTATCATATTCAAATCTCCATTCACATCTCTACAACTCACATTCACGAGATATCAGGAAGGCGTCAGATTCCCTTGTACGGTTTACTTTTTCTGTATAGAATAATTTTCTGCCATTCGCAACTCTATAACTGGATATTGGAATATCGCCATTGAAAAAAAAAAACACCCAAAAGTGACAAAGAAAATATTTATTTTGCTAATATATAAGGCAAAGCCCAAAAGATATCCTTTCATCCTTCAAAGCCACCAAATGTATAGGTCGTTGATTTCACATAGACTCCAAACGTTTCTTTTCATTCCACCATATTTCACTCGAAATGCGGCTCACGACAACACTATACAGTCGTCGTAATTCTTTTTCTTTCTATATGTATGTCTGTATGAATTTCGTTTGTCGTTTCCTTTTCCGGGAGGACTAGCAAATTTATTTGTCCAACATCTTAGCTGACAAATTGAAGGGTAAAAAGCAACCAAGGGCATAATATTGAATCACATTCTTTGTAATTTATTTTTTTTTCGTCGTTTTTGGCTTTCTTCTGCGGGACAAACCATTTTTCAACCAAAAAAATAAAAAATAGACGGATCCTGAGTAAAGGACGGAACAAATTTTGTTCCCTTTCAATCAAAAAAGAAAAAAATCGAAACGGAAAAAGAAAAGTTTTCTTTCGCAATGTCCTCGCTGGCACTAGGATTCTCGTTCCGGTGAACTTAACATCACAAGCCTATAAATCGGGGAAAGGAAAAGAAAAATCTTGAAACAGAAGGGCAAACAAAATTGTTAAAACATTTTCGAGTGTTTTATATCTGAATGTACTACATATATGAGTTATCCTGCTGAACTTTCCAGCGAGGTATCTTTCTTTTGATACATGATTCAATCGTCTCTAATTTAGATATGAAATTGATATTTGAGCAAGAGCCAACCTATTTTATGCTTGTTTTGTTTCTTTGGTAATTTTTTATAAGAGAAAATCTCATGATATATATTTTGGATCAGCCAAGTGGAATTTGCCTTTCCTATACAGGACAAAGATTTCATTTTATTTTTTCATTTTCATATGGCTTCAAATACTCGTATGCACACTTCCATCCTTCTTGGACCGTTCCGTTGCCCGAGGCACAAAAACATATACAGTGAGTGACAGTCAAAGTGAGCCAGGTCTTTCTTTTAAAATATATTCTCAACTAATTTTGTTAGATACTAATTTTTGGATCCTAAACGTTTACAAAAGTATCTGTTGTCATATTCACTATATCAATTGACATTGTCGGTCCAGTTTACAGTTATAAGGGCCGTTGAAACTACAAAAAGTGCAGAATAATTTCATGTCACAATGAAAGTGTTTTCGTCGAAGTAACGGTAAAATTTTAAGCAATTTATATTATTTATTTTTTTTTATAATATTGTATTAAGTTAATGAATCTTATTAAAAGTTTGTACTAAATTAATTAAAATTAATTATTTTTTACGCCAAGAGAAAAGTCCGAATATTGGGTAGTTGGGAGTGAAGCACGACCAAGGGGAAAATCGTAAGGGGGTTGGGTTGTTGGGAGTGAATCACTACCAAGGATTTTCTTTACTAAATAATTGATTTTAATTAATTTAGTACGCTCTTTAAATAACATTTATTAACTAAATACAAAAATAAAAATTACTTAAAACATGAAATTCTGCACTTTATTTATTTTTCAACGGCCCTAATAACTGTATAAAAAAAACATACTTTCCTAAACGTTTAGGATTTAAAAATTAGTATCTTGCAAAGTTAGTTAAGAAAATATTTTAAAAGCAAAACTCATACTAATGGGTGGCTCACTTTGACTGTGATTCACTGTAAATAAAAGTAGGTTTACCACATAAAGGATCTATATGACAATATGTCCACATAGTCATGTTTATATGTTACGTCAATCCGCTTCAGGACTTTAATTAATTTCTCGATCTCTTACTCGCTCCTTTTTCACTGTTCCAAGCGAAAGCGGAATAAATACATATCATCCTAGTGAAACACCCCCCATGTTAAATGAATAAAATTCTCTTAAGTATAATGACAATAATTGTAAACATATGTTGCTGAATTTTATCCAAAAGGATATTACAATTTAATGGGAAGGTTGGTGCTGTTTCAGGATAGCATGATGAAGGTCAATGTGAAATTATGAGGTAATCAGTAACCGGGAATGAAAGGGTCTGTTTTCGGTTATCCGCATGAAATTCAAAAGTGGTCCAAGTTGGTTTTGCTTGCGGTTGCAATAATGTAAATGATAACCGCATAATAAATGGATGGGTCTGAACGGACTAGAGAAACTGAACAGATTAATGCGATTCGATTATAGTAAATATTAAGGGAGTGATGTATAAGATTGTGGTTTTCGGTGATGCAAGAAAATTGAAGATATTAAATTCATTTCAGAATTGAAATGTAAAATCGAATAAGCTTCGCTCATGCGTCTAATAAATTTTCTAGGAAGTTTACACAACTTCTGTAGTTTAATTCAATTCCATTATATTCTAGAGGACTTCACAAATTTTAATAATAAAATCAATGCGCGCAGCAACTATGACAAAAATTGCAATGAATTAGATATTGCAGGCTGTCGTAGATGCATAATAATAGTATTGATCTGCCATCCGCATCCCATAAGGCATATTCTCTCCTATATGCTTTTGTGCATTCACCATTAGCAGCATCATGTGTAGTGTACAGATATGAAATTTCGATTCGTTATAGAACACAGGTGTGTCCTTGCATAAAATCCTTTCTGAATCTGCAACGAACATGCACATGTATGTATGGATCTTATTGTGTTGTTCGTATTGCAGTGCATAGTGTAGTATTCTGATTCAGTGTCATTTTATAATAAATGTATGATGCAAATAGAAAATGTGAGCGTAGATGGCTTTGTCAAGATTGCAATGAATACAATGATTCACGAGGACGTTACAGAATACGATATGCATATCGTGTATCCTTAAAAGCACGTGTGGATGAATTGTAATATGAATGAAAGAGAAAAGGTGCATGCTTTGTTACTTTCTCTAGTCATTGATGGGAATTTAGAGTGTTATGAAACAAATATGACCCGCTGTAGTGATCAAAAGTGGCTTTCACTGTTCCCAGTGAGTAATGATTTATGCATGTACATATATAAGTCGTGCCAAGGTCGATGAATCTCGTGTCAGGAATAAGCTCTACTGAGATGGAATCTGATTAGAAGAGCCGTGAACCGCCAGTCGAATATTTTTGACTCCCCGAAAGGGGAATATATTCTCAAGCACTTTATTTGCATTTATGCAAAATTACTTATGAGTTTGTTATTTAATAAAAATTATTATAAAATCACTTTTCATTATAACTTTACAGACATCCAGGGGCCTTTTTACTTTTTGAGTCTAACAAATATCTAGCTAAAAATACCATGGAATCTGGTCTTTGAAAAAATATTCTGACTAAAATTAGGAATAATTAAGCAAATATTTTACCGTTATAAAATCTAGGCATGTGAAAACTTTTAAAATGATTCGCCGCAAAGCCCTGATGCATTTTTTTGGAATACAATTATATAAATTTTGATGAATCAACGATTTTTATCTCTCGTTTCCACAAAGAACAGGATTTCTCTATTTTTGGGGTTGGGTTGCTATTGAAAGATTTATTTTTTTGCCGTTATAATGCAGAGAGAAAATTTGAGAAATATTAAGAATAACAATTACATCACGTAAACAATTACAATAAGGCGTGCATTTTTTTTGACTTTCGATCTTTTGATTGCGTATAACTGTAATTTTTTAGACATTTTTTTTCGTTGCGGGTACCATGTGCGCTATCACACACTCTCAGCATGACATTGACTTATGGGACACACTGTAGATCTTCCCATCTTCCCTGACTGACGTTAATTTGTGGGACAGTGTTGAAATAGGGAAAACCATAAAATTAAATCTATACAGAACCTTAAACAATCCGTCTTTGCGTAGTTCCTTAACACGTTACGAGACCAAATCAGTGGCGTAGATAAGGGGGGGGGGGATCAAGAGGATAAATCCCCCCTATTCGGTCACACATTTTTAATTATTACTTTAGGTACGAAAAACAAAGGAAACGTGTGTGTGTGTTTCATAAAAACGTGAAACCATTTTCAGAACAGTAATATAAAATTTAGCCTTTCCTCAAATTTCAATTGTATTATAGAATCGTATCGACAGAATAGTAACATTACAGCACAAGGCTTTACGTTCATTTACTTTTTTGCAATGGAGTTTTGCACAGGCAAGCCCTACTGAAGTAATCTATATAGCGGCCGCTCTAGCATTTGCGTCGCCCCAGGCAAGATAACAAATTGCCGCCCCTTAGGTACTGTATACCAGGCAGATTGATGGTATGATACTATCGATGGACGTCTTTGTTGTAGAACCGATTCAAAGAATTTTTTCCTCATAAATCGAGTGAATGGTCCCTCATGGTCGTTGTTCCGAAACGATTTATATAGTGGAACCAGCTGATGTAGAGACAACACAAAAATTCATGCTCACAATGGGATTCAAACTAACGTTCAGCCATCATTCATAGTCTAAAGCGCAATTCACCACAATTCAGCAAGATCTTATGGAGTTTGTTTGGAATTTCGAATTTAAAACTTGATGTAAGAAATCCTAAATTAATGCGTAAAATTCCCTAAAACACTCAACACATTTTAGAAAACTGCCTTCAAAAATGTTAAGTCAACAAATTGTGCTGACTTTCCTGCAGTTGTTTTCTTAAAAAACTGGGCAGCAGCAAAACTTAAAATGGCCGGATTTCTGCAGGGTTTTCAACGTGCATGGCTTATTTTTATAAATGCACCATCTCAACAGTTTTTATAGAGAATAAGGTCAGAGCTAGTTAAATCGGCGGAACCTAGCCAAATTCCAATATTAGCCTTTCCGAGGGAGGGAGCTCTGGCAATGTGTTATGTCGTTCGATCCCTCATCTTGCCGAAATCCAAACCACCTTGTTGGTAGTTTGCCCTCCAATACTAGTTGAATCAATGCAATCGAAACCAACTGAAGAAATCCATCCATGCAAAGATTTGGCGAATTGAAGTTCCATGGAAATTATGGAAAACGACTCAAAAAAAAAAAGAATGCCTTTAGACATAACATTTCTCATAAAACGCCGTAATGCGGTCAGTGTTTATGCGACTCCCTATTTCTCATTTAATATGAATTTCTTCGGGAACTCAATATTTATTCCTGGCACTCAACAGACCTAAACAAAAACTTAAGATCTCATCTTCCGGAAATCAAAGCACGGCATATCGCATATAAATGAAACAAAAAATTGCATACTTTGACCTCTATTTGAAAATTAGGTATCTCCCTTTGGCAAAAATTATGAATCATGCAATGTCCTTCTAGTGAAAAGGAGAGGCGGAGAGGAGTAATTTTCCAATTAGTATCTTTTTTAACGAATGACCTAATTAGGACATTTGCTTTACGAAAGTAGGGCGAGTGCTAACATCACATACGTAAAATTCACGTATGGCCTCCAAATTTATAGGAGATATAGCTAGCTACTACAGTGTCCTAAAAGATTGGAAATTTTAGAAATATATACTCATGAATTTCTGAGTTATCGGAAAATTTCGATTTTTTTTATCCAAATATACTGTGAATCCCCAACGAGCTCTCGTCTTCACAATTTCCCTTTTCTGGATATATAACTGTGTTGAGGTGTTCCGGCCAGAAAAGCGGCGATGCTATGTCTTCCGTGACTCCGAAAAGTTTGGGAACCACTGATCTAACCCAATACTCCAAGCACAGTATCGATAATTTGTATGAAAATTGGAATACTGGGGATTCACTCACCGAAGTAAAAAAGCCAAAAGTATTTCAAGACTGAGTTTTTTCCTATATGGCAAAATTGCTATCTATTTTGCACCAAAATTTACTGAAAAAACGGCTAATTCGAAGTGTAATAAATACAGAAATTGTTATTCTGAAATGCAACATTTGATAACCTTAAAAGTAAAGCAATCTTGCAAAATGGACCCCCCCCCCCCCCTCTCCGAAAAGCTATCTACGCCACTGGACCAAATCATATAAATTTCGCACAATCATTTTATCTTATTGCAATATAATTAATTAACCAACTTTTACATGTCAGCAACTTGTTTCGTATTCTTTATTCTCTGCAGAAGGAGACGCATTATTCTGAAAACGGCCTGCTACGAAGCGAATAAAACCCCATATTCCATCCATTGTATTGTAGTATTGTGTATGTTTCGCAAGGATTGATATCATCAAGCCTTAATTAGATTTCTGCTGACTCAATGTCTGCTCGCTCACAAAAGATTTACATATATGTACATACATATTATATGTCTGTACATGTTTATACGAGAACATATAAAAATCAGCAAAATAAAAATGAGTAATTTCATCGTAAAAGGGGAAATTCCGAAATACATAATTGGAAATACCTGTCGCATAAAGATGTCGTCAGTGTAAGTGAAATTTCTGTCATGAAATTATTTGCCACTCGAGAGATTGAGAGGTGGATATTTCGCAAAAGCTTATTTGGATAATATTGTCAATAATAATATAGACGGTTGTACCCATATACGTGACATTTATACAATTGTATGCGTGCAGGATTGAGTTGACATTCATATAGGTTATATGCTTCGCTGTGGGATTCCGCCAAAGAAAATGTAAAAGAAAAACAAAAGATGTTAATAATTATACCCGTATAATGAAATCCAAGGGTACATTCCTTTGACTTGGAAAAAAGAGAAATTCGACTATGTGTATTTCTAATTATGTTGTCAAGTTTATTTCTTTCTGTGTATTTCAGGTCAAGAAACACCAGCAATTTTTTTTTTCGGTTTTGTTTCTATGAGCTAAGAAAACGTTGACACATCTAAACGCTTATTTTTCACATTCAACATAATCAAGAGTGGTGCTGGATAAACTGATTCGAAAGAAATCAATGGAATTAAATACAGAATAAACCCGTTAAATCATTTAACAAACAATAGAGAGTTTTAGCTTATCGTTCAAAATATTAGGTACGATAGGACGAATAGACTTTGACATTTTCTATGAAAAATTCGCTTGCCTGTCGTACGCAAAACAGTATATCACAATTTTTCATGTCCCAAGTAGGCATAGGTGTATTTCCGTGAATTTGACGAACTATAAACAGCTGGAATTGTGGATTCATGATATTTCATTTGTCGGCTATGCCTACTTCGAACATACAAAATTGTGGTATACTGTTTTGCGTACGGCAGGCAAGCGAATTTTCATAGAAAATATCAAAGTCTATTCGTCCTATCGTAATATTTTGAACGATATGCTAAAACACTCTAATAATTTAAATTTTCATTATTCTAAATTATAAAGATTAGTTCTTGATTTTTAGGTATTATTCATAATAAATATGTTCGTATAAACAACAAGTATAAAGCCCTACGGAATTATATAATTCCATTTCGATCGTCCACTAAGAAATAAACTTCTACGACATACATACATATGTATATGTTCATGTCCTTTGTCAATTCAAAACGGGCATTCAATAAAATGCACATGTACATACAGGGCCGGCCCTAGGGGTGGGCGAACTGGGCGGTCGCCCAGGGCCACCACTTTCGAAGGCCCACCACTCTTAAAGAACCTTTACTTTCCAGGGGCCACCACTCGGAAACGGCGTCAGTACCAAGGGGCCTCCGCGCAACACCCTTTTGAAATATGGATATGATTTTATTGTGATTTATGAGTCCATTTTTTAAAAACGCTTTTAATTTCAATAGAAATGCTTCCACCAAAACGAGTTTGACTAAATCAAGAATCGGTTGCTTTAAGAAGAAGGTTATTTATAGGCACACCAAAAAGGCGTTTCGTAGTTAAAGAGAAAGAAAATATATCTCCGTCTAGTAATCCTCAGCAGCCAGGTTCAAGTTTTATCGCAGATGTAACAGAGTAAGTATGTACAATACCAATGAAAAAGCGCATAATTTTTCTGAAGATTTTGACGAATGGGGAGGGTGCAAATCGCCTATGGTTAGTGTACTCAAAATCAAATAACGTCCTTTTTTGCTTTTGTTGTTAAGGAAGAAAATCTCAATTGATAAGCAAAGCCAGCAATTAATTGATCAAGAAAGAACGCACTGAAGAAATTAAACGAATTAATTTCGTTGCGTAATTCTTGGCTCAACGAAATTTTGCATTCCGTGGTAGCGTTGATCGGCTATTTCAACCAAATAATGGCAATTTCGTGGGGTTAATAGAAATTCTTGGTGAATACGATCTTACGTTACAAAAACATCTCCGGCGAATTAAGAGTGACGAAATCCATGATCATTATTTAGGGAAACGCATTCAAAATGAAATAGTCAAACTAATGGGAGATGAAGTGCTGGCGTTCTTGGAATCTTACAAAGAAACTGGTTTCGAATTGGCCCAGAATGCTGCCAAACTATTAGACTATTAGCTGGAAATGACGCCCGAAGAAATGATTTTTCCTGCAGCAAGCACCATGAGAAGATTCAAAGCTAAAAACAATTTTCGAATGAAGCTGACGATGACTCTTTAACGGGTTTACAATGGAAATTTGAAGTGGATTTTTTTTAACGTTTTATTAGATCAAGAACTCTCTGAAAATTTTAATCAGTTAAAAGTCCACACACACACACACCGCGAAGAAAGCGATATCAACGGATTTTCCACTTGAATGACCCAGGGCCAGAGGCAGACCGATAAACACGTCGAAGTGTCAAAAGAAAAAGCCTGAACAACGCATTGATTTCGGTGATGACACAATCCAGTTGCAGGATATATAGCCTGCCTACACTTAACCTGAGGTTATAACATCAAAATAGGCACCATGATAACACCACAGGTCACAGTACTACTGATTGGTATACTGACGTAACAAAGAAAAAATAAAACCTGGATCAAATTATCGAATTATGGCATTCGGATCTTTGAATATACACTTTCATGTCAAGACCAAGTCGAAAGCTGAAGTAGTTTCTGATGGGTGAGCCCAAAAAACAAATTGGCTTAAAATCGATATTAGAGACTAGAAATTGCCTGCTTTTTTACGAGTACATTATACACCCCTTGGTCCCAAGGAGTTTGAAGTAGTGTTTAGCGCGAACGTTGTCAACGTCAAGCATAAAATATTGGAACTCTATTTGTCAAGTCGGTCAAGCAACGTACTATTACGATATCAACATTGTGAATACAATTATTGGAGAATAATAATTCTGGCCATCTACATCAACGAAAAAAAAAGTAATTAAAAATGAAAAATGTAAAAAAAATTGTCTTTAAAATCAATTTTTATTTGAATGTTGATAGGGGCCACCATCGCCGATTTGGCCCAGGGCCACCAAAATGCTAAGGCCGGCCCTGTGTACATACATACATACATATGTGTATTTGCTTTTATATGCAAGTAGCATATCGACGAAGTTAAAAAGAGATAATTTAGCATGAAAAACCACCTGCCAGATAAGCTCCCGTCAACGACCATGAGGATTTGCGCTTACCGAGCAGATACAATTGATGCCATTCAAGAAAATGAAAAATTTATGAGTTTGAAATTTTTCTCGCAAAAGTTACATGACATAAATGTCAGTCGGTCCGTTAAACTTGTCACACAAAGACAGCTTGATTGTGATTAAATATTTAACATAACTGGGTATTTGTTTGATTCTTTTTTGTCAGTTTCAACGAATTTTCTGGAAATGGTTTTTTGGAATAATAATTATTATTATTATCCAATTATTGGAAAATAATTTAAATGCCTTTTGAACTTTTAATCATCGTTAAGAATGAATGACCGCACAATATGTATTTTTATTCAGGTATCAGAAAATTTAAGATGAAAATAACAAATATAATTAATTTAAGCCTAAGGATACAATCGCAAGCCCGTTAATTTAATAATATTCCCTATTTGGGGGGGTGGTCTACTGAAATAAATCTTATAATGTCGAAAATACATAGGTATATGAGGAATATTCACGGAGTCCCAAAGACAAATTCATTGCCATTGAAACAAAGTGACAATTAGTACAAAATGGCTAGTTATGCAAAATATATGGATTTTAAGAACTTAATTTTTATTTATTTTTTACTCTGTGTCGTTTTTCCTCGTTACAGAAAATTACCCTAATTGTGGGGCTAAATTGTATTAATTAGAATAAAGTGAAAGAGTTCAAATATTTTATTTTTATTAACACCTTGCGTGCCATGTGCCACCGGTGAACACACTAAACTCGATTCCTCACAGGCCAATGTGCCATTGGTGAACACCACACAATTATTCATCTCAGGCCAAAAACAATTTCTGAAGTTCTCGACAATTATTAATGGCATTTTTCATGGTATATATTTACGAAATAATGGCGTAGATTTCGCTCAGTTTCAACGTGTGTTCCCGGCGACATATTGACCTGTCGGGAATCGTCTGTATTACAACAAATCAAATTGGTATCACCGGTAACACACAAGGTATAGTGACAAATTTAGTTTGCATTGTTTGTTTAATTTTTTTATTTAATGAAATGAAATTTTTTGGCATTCTAATTAAATTGTGAGTTGAAATAAATTAAAAGTACTACAAATAAGCAAGTAAACTGAATACTAAATTATTCACTATAATATCCTGTATCACCGGTTACAAACCAATACTTTTTTTATATTTCGAGCGATTCTAGCTACACAGAGAGAAAAAAATGTAGTGAAAGGTATTAAAACTGTAATCAAAACTATTGCATTTGTAATGATTTTTGACCCTACTGCAACTGATGTAAAACTTATTACATCTGTAATGAAAAATGTCATTGCGCTGTAATAAAATTAACAATTGGTTGGTAATAAAATTTGCCAGGAAGATAATTTGGCGATAATAGAAAAAAAAATATTTTTTTATTTTTTTCCTTTTTTTTTATTTTTACCTTTTTTTTATTTTTTACTTCTATTTTATCCTTAACTTCTTTTTCCCTATTTTAACTTTACCTTTTTACAATTTCCTTCTACTGGGAATTGAACCGGGGACCTATCGTTTCGTAGTCCTACGTCCTACACCTAAGCTATCTAAGATTACAAGTTATGCGAATAAATTAGTCGTCTTATTTTTTGACAGTTTCATAATTATTACGCGCTCTTGTTAATTCCATGTACGAAAGGATGAAAACTATTACACCATGCAATAATTATTATTACAGTCAGTGGTGAAAATTACCATAAACACAATAAATGTTACTATCTATACCAATACCATGCAATGATTTTGGTCATTACACTGCAATCATTTTTACAATAGGCCAGCACCAGTAAAAACAATTGAATTGTAATCAATTTCACTGCATTTTAATAACTTTCACTACAAATTTAGTGAAATTGTATGTTGTGAATTTCATTGTATGATTTTGTTGAATTCATTGCACATTTTTCTCTCCGTGTACTATTGGCTTGAATTAATTAGGCGGTAATCGATAATGACATAAGAAAACTACATACAGGCTACTATAATCGAAATAAAAAACAACTTTTACAGCGTAAATCAAAACAAGAACGGCGAAATTAAATTCTCTAACTTTATTTCGAATTTACTGAAATTTCCGAACCGCTGTGGGAAATAGTTTGAATGTTGTTGTATCACAATGGCAGCCAAGCTGAATAAATTAGTCTGGTAATATTGCCACCGAAAAAAATATAAGTTCACACACAAATTCTACCATTTTTCGCTTCTAATAATTCCTGGACCGTTATAAAATTCGAAAATTATTTTTATTATGTTGTTTACAAACTTCCGTTTCGAAATGCATATGGTAACTTTGGAGAAATCATTTCCGTCAGTTTCACTGAAGTGTCCGAATCGTGCGTTAAGTGTTGCGAAATATTTATATGTTCACGTCCGTTATTTTGCAATTTCTCGCACCGGAAGTATTTTTTTTTCATTCTTTTTTTTTAGTGGGAAACAGTCTGGTAACATCTAAATGAAACTCAACAAAGACATTTTTTTAATTACTGGCTGTTTCAGTTTGTTTTTTTTTTTTTGCAACATGCCATGTGGCGTATCCCTTACAGTCGAAGAACAACAAATTTGCAGATCATCTTGTGTCGTCAACAATTTCCTCCTGCTTCGTGAAAATTAGGGAAAATAAAATCTGGACGACGGCCAGCAGTTACTGCGAGAGAAAAAAGACTTATTGTCCGAAAGCCACTGAGGAAAAAAAATTCGCATCAGAAATCCGGAGCGAAATGAATTTAGTTGTAAATGTGCGTCGTGTCCAGCAGATTCTACACTCCAACAAGGACCTCAAATTCATCAAAAGGCAGAAAACTCCACCTTTGACCCAATATAATAAGGCGAAGCGTCTTCAATGGGGCTAGCAACATATGGATTTTGGCGAAAAGTGGAAAAGCGTTATTTTCAGCGACGAAAAGAAGTTGGATGGCCCCGACGGTGTTCAATATTATTGGCACCATTTGGGACGAGAAAAAGAAGTTGCCATGAGCCGAAACTTTGGTGGTGGCTCTGTGATGATTTAGGGTGCATTTACATTTGAAGGAAATTACCTTTAGCCATGGTTTAATCCAAAAAATACCGCGAGTAATTATGTGGAGATATTAGAGACATTGAATTCATTTTCCAATAGGATCCAGTATCCATCTGACGCAAACGACAACAGAATGGTTCCACGAGAAGGACATTACAGTTCAAGATTGGCCAGCCAGTAGCCCCGACCTCAATGGGTTCACGCCCATGGAAAACAATATCAGACTGTATCGGATCAAAGGAGCGATCCGCCAAATCGTTCAATTTTTAAATTATAATTAAAACAATAATGAAACTTGCCATATTTCGAAATGAATTTATAATTATTTCGCACTAAAATTTAAGAAATTTCTCTATTTTCTTTAGCTGTATGTACATTTTCTTAAGCTTATTTGTAACCTATGAGAAGTATTATTTCCCTAATAAATAATTTGTAGTCGATGATTTAATATTTAATTTGTTTTTATTGATTTTTGAACCTTTTTCTGGATGAAATTTTAATTATTTCGGTGGCTCTAGTGTAAGGTGACCAGACTTCCGAATGCCCAATGCTGTACACCTTGGGGAATTCGGTTTTCAGACAAACCCTCAATGATACTATTTCTGACGGTGAAACTTGAGAAAGCAAGGTTCTGTTGATACTAAGCCCTGAAGTTATCAATATTCTCATTTACAAAACATCATCGCAAAGCTGTAACAAGTTAGGGCGGCGCCGGCGTAGCCAGGATCTCGTTCACAACGGGCAAGCCCAACATTTTTGTATTTTTAAGATCATAGGCCCGAAATTTTGTTGGGGAGTTTGGGTAGATATGAAAGTCAAATCTACGAGAAAATTGGCGGTCCTATTTGGTTAGAAAGGATGTTACACATTTTAAAACAATAGTTCAAGAAAGGACAATTGAAAATGACATTTGTTACTTTTTAACGATAAATTAAATCTTGGACGTGTTTAGCCTTTACCTCTTGATTATATGCAATTCGCTTACGATTTTTAGACAGTCGATACTCAGTGCTTTTTCACGTATGATGATAATTCTTTCCCTGTCTCTGACTATCCGAGACAGAAAACATGTACATAGTTGCTTATTTGAAGTACGGAAATTTTTTTGCCATGCTAGGATAAACGGCCAGGGGAGGAGGCATGTAGGTGTTCAAGCACCCCTTCCTTTGTACCTGCTTATTTAAAAACTTCGTTTCGTTTATTGCAGTAGATAAACTGATACCTTATTGGGCAGAGAATCCTTAACCGGTTGGCGGCTTTCCTGGCACATCTACGGAGTGGAGCTCCTGGAAAACCTCCAGAGCGGTGGAAGGATGACTTAGCCCGGTTACGATGTTTCAACGGGAGAGTATGCATTCCCCCATGGATACATTAGCGATGCCATGCCGGTTGTAGAAAAAAACTTTTTTTGGAAGCCTTGACAGAGTCCTGTAGTGTGCATTTTCCTTCAGCTAAATTTTCACCAAATATGGACATGCAGCGCTTCACAAATCTGCCAAATTTAAAATTTATTGGGGAAATTTTATGGACAATTTTTGATTAGAATACAAAAGTGCGATTTAGGCAGATGTTACTGAGTTCCCGAGTTGTCGAAAATGAAAGTGCGATTATCTTGCTAGAACCACTTTTAAAAGAGATAAGAATGACCAGAGGCCTCACCGAGCAGCTTATTATGAATTGATTTAGAGGTTTCTTTTGTGTGTCATTTGGAATGCTGTACATTTACTAATGCTGTACGACAGGTCAAAATGATGTACTGTACAGCAAAATGCTGTACGTCTGGTCAGCTTACTCTAGTGTATAGAGGTTAGTGCGCTTGCTTTTGAAGCACAGGGTCATAGGTTCGCATTTGATGTTCTTGTTCTTGCACATGTTTTGTGTCATGAATAGAAATACATTTTTGTGAAGTTTGGTTGTAATTGGTACTCAAATAAAAAGAAAAAATTCTTCGGAAACCTAATTTCTTCGGAAACCTAATAAACCATGAACCATGATCCGATTTGATCGGTTCTTGTATATTTTGTGTGTCATCAATAGAAACACATTTGTTGAAATTGGTGCACAAATAAAAAGGGTTTTATTGGAAGTACCTAATTTGAGGGATTAGGTTTGTATAGCAGCCCCATGACCCATTTTCCGATTTTACCCATTCAAACATACAAACTGCCTGCTGTAAAAAAGAAGCATTTGTGCAAAATTTCAGCTTTATAGCTTTTAAATTGGCCGAGTGAAATGCATCGGAAAAGACAGACAGACAGACGGACATCGCCCAATCGACTCACCAAGTCATGAGATGCCTTCTTCAATGCATTACAAACTTCATGACAAAGTTAATATACCCTTTCCCAAAAATTTGGAAATTACCCTACTTTTGAAAAATTGATTCTGTTTTTGAAAACGAAAAAAAACATCATGAAAATGGGTTGTTATTTATTTAAATTATAAATTAACTCTTTTACATTCTTCGCTACTATAGTACTCATTTCTGATGTACAGAACTTGAGTTCGTTTCATGAAATTCCAAAATTCACGTAAAAAAATTTTGATTATTTAATATCATGATTGTCAATTTTCACTATTAGCTCCAAAATCAATATTGAATAATTGAAAACATTTTTAAGTAATTGCGAGTAACAAATCAATTTACCAAATATCAAAATTCAATATTCATCGGCAAAAAGCATTCGAATACGATTTACAATTTCAACATACGTGATATGTAACGATAACAAGTAGATTTTCATGTTCGACGAACGACGAATAAATTTCGTCAAATTGAATCTTACTCCTGCAGATCGAAACATTATGGCTCTCTAAGATCTTGACGTCTGAGATAGGCACATACATACTCGTATAAAATATAAAAAAAATAATATCAGTCGCTAATCAGTAGGACGAAGAAAGTTGTAGTAGTGACGATACAATTTACTGATTTTAAGTTTAAAAACATTTTTTTTTTTAATATTTGCTGGCACATTTGACATTAAACTACGTGTAGGCATTCGTATCAGACAAACTGGATGGCGTTCAGCGATATGTACTTACATTCTCACCTAATATTATTTGATGAGGAAGCGACTACAAGGAAAAATATCATGTTTATTGTTTATCTTTTCGCGGCTTCATTATCAGATTTGCACATAGTACACTGATTTTTTCCTTTTGTTTTCAGAGCATTTCAAGCGACTTTATCAATAATATTCTGGCGTCGGCACTCATTAAAAGAATCGTTGATTTCGTTTTGATATACATAGTGAAGTGTTGATTGTATGTAATAGATACTTTACTACTAGATATTATCTGGACTTGTGTTATTAGAAATTGATTAGTTCGCATTATGACAACATAGTATCTTTGAAGCGCTCAACATATTTTTAGTGGATAGTGTATAGGACTGAGCGGTTTTGAGTACAATTCGGATGGCAATCATTTAATATGGATTTCATTGAAAATCCGATTACTATATTAACATTATATCAATTTCTGGAACATTATATTGTTCAAATAATTGATAAGTTGGTAATCTGATAATAATAATAATGATTATGTATATCTTCTTACGTATACACGCTGTCAGGATACTTAATTGTATGAACGTCATATATTAACGTCATCGTCTATTCTATACTAAATTCAAATCTACTATATAAAAATAAGTCGGGTTTTCCTCCCTGACGCTATAACTCCAGAACGCACGAACCGATTTGGATGATTCTTTTTTTGTTTTATCCGTTTTACGTTGGAGAAGGTTTATGGACCAAAATTTTTTTGGAAATCTCGAAGGAAGTGGTGGTAAATATCGAAATTTCATTTTGTATGAGAGTCACCTGTTGCAATCAAGTTTTCATAGACAACATTTAAATTTAATGGGAATATTTTAGTTGTCATTGGATCAAATACAGTGTTAATTGTAGTCAAGGTGACTATGTTTTTACGTACACACATCCTTGATGTTGGTCACAGCAATTTCACAATAGACTTCGTACTACTTCGGGAATCCGTCGATATCTCCGCAATCCTTTGGCGGAACGACACGATTGAGATGTCGCCGGATTCGCAACAAAATTGCCTAAAGGGTCATGGGGTTTTTTTTTCTAATAACCGTCAGCCCGGATGTTGGCATAGCAAGGTTACAATTAATTACAATTAAGTTACATTAACAACCGTCAACCTGGATGTGGTTTCTGGGATAGTATCAGCATTGTAGGTGGCGTGCGCACATTTTAGTGCACGAAAAACTGAGTAAATGAGTGTGCTGACATATTTAATAGAAATTTATTAAATTAATGATTTTCGAGATAACTCGCTAATATAGTTGAAGGGCAAGTGCAGTCTCATCAATCAGTCAGGGGGTTGAGTACATATGTTATTGTTGTATTACCTTGACCGCTTAACCCCCCGACGGAAATCTATAGCGTTGTTTCCATTATACACTTTGGTTTCATCATCGAGAGGTCGATCCCAATAAATTATAGTTAGCAGGTTGATTGGCATTCAAATTAGTGTCAAGTTGTGAGTGAAGCCAATAATGCGAGCGAAGCGAGCACTAGATAAGAGAGCGAGCGAATCGAGCTCTCTCAGCTAGTGTAATTATAAATTAAAATCTCCTGAATTTGATCGTCTTAAAATTTTCGCAATTATCCCTTGTCAGAGGCGTAGATAGCTTTTCTGAGAGGAAGGGGATCATTTTCCAAGATTGCTTATACTTTTACGGTTATCAAATTTTTAATTTCAGAATAACAATTTCTGCATTTACTACACTTCAAATTAGCAGTAATTTTCAGCAATTTTTCTTATTTGGAAAATAGAGAGCAATTTTTGCATACGAAAAAAAAACGTCCTAAAAATATTGAATTTTCCACAAAAATTGTGACACTGAATCGATAATTTGGCTTTCTTACTACGGTGAGTGAATCCACAGTATTCCAATTTTCGTACAAATGTTTGCTATTGCGATTGGAGTATCAATAGCACTAAATTTGTTTGGAGTCACGAAACACTTAGCATGGCCGCATTTTTTCCCGGAACACCTCAAAACAGGAATTAAAATAAATATATATCTCCAGAAAAGAGAAATTGCCCAGTATATGTGGATAAAGTACAGCTTTTGTGTTTTTAAATCGGAATTCTCCGATAACTCAGAAATTCGTGGGTACACGGAGAGAAAAAATTAGTGAAATTTTACTAAATTGGTAGTAAATTTTACATAAATACAATGATTTTTGACCCCATCGCATTTGTAATAAAATTAACTACTCGCGTTGTGAAAAAGATTACTATTTTGTAATGAAATTAACGTCCGCTGACTGTAAAATTTCACCACATCGGTAGTATAATTTATCGTACACAATAATTAAAATTCCATTAGAGATTAATGAAATTATCGTTTGCTTACTGTAAATTTTGACTACTAAAGTTGTGAAACTATTTAATATTTTTACTGCTTAAGAAAAATTCCCAAGATTGCAACATACTATTTATTTTATAAGAGTGATTTTATTTTAACAATATACAAAATTTCTTATTTTTACCATAATCTAAAATAATAAGATTTGCACATACAGTGTGCACTACTCCAGACCAATTGCAACGCCACTAAGCAGAGCCTAGACTGACCAGAAATACTATTGGTGATATTCATTTGCACGGAGAACATTCCGTTACATATTTATTCGACTAGATCCTAAAACGAAAAGTAAAATTCAATCAATTAAAATTCAAACTTGGTGATATTAATGCATTGACTAAGAGAAAAAGTAAAAAAAAATTGTAAGGATTCGAAGCTCGAATTAAAAAGTGTGAAATCCAATCTTTGAAAAGATCAAGATTCAAAAATATTCGAGATTTCGAGGCTTTGGGCTATTAAGTATATAATTTACTTCGTATTATTGAATGATATGAATTACCTTTTCATTAACAAATGTGTGTGTACATAATTATTTAAATCTTCCGAAACTCCGTAGTCAATTAAAAAATATTATAGTGTATCAAAAATGATAATTTCAGACGACCAACACTACACTTTTCTTCTGTCTTACTCCTCCACCACTTCCTATTTCCTGTAATAAAATAATATTAGTTGACAAAAGACCTAAAAAAATTATGGTAATATTGATTAACTTACCACAAATTACTGCCATTAAAATAAATTTCTGGAATATCATCAAATAAATTTTCGCTACACGATACCACACAACTTTTTATAAGAAAATATTAAACTGTGACATTAATGTTTTCCTAAAATGTGTGGAAAACTAGATTCCGATTGAAAATGTATTGTATTTAAATTTTACATACTGTGTAATAACTTTTTTAATTACAACGTAATGAAAGTTGTATTAGCTATCGATATGTCAAGTTCACGACATTTTGTAGTAAACCGATAAAATTTTATTAATTATGCAATGATTATTAATTATTCAAATTTTAGTGAATTTTATTACTCGTTTTAATTAAATTTACTACAGAAATTTCTCTCCGTGTAGATTGTATAGATATTTAGATATTTCTAAAGTTTTCAAACTTGTAGGCCACCGCAGCAGCTGTTTTCAATGAAGGACGTAACTTTGACTGATGGTTTAAAAAGAATACCAAAAATGTGAGAAGAACTTAAAATTTGGACCGTTAAACATTCATTAAAAATCGTAGACAAATTGCGGTTAACTCAAATTTCCTCCTCGAATTTATTTGCGCCTTAATTTAAATCCCAAAAACCCCAAAAACACTGCGGACATACTTTATTTTCTGGTACTACCTACTTCCTTTTCCATTTCATAAAGTAGAAAGTTGTAAAAGAACATCAGTCAAGTCTCTGATGCTGCTCAAATATTTTACAGCGTTGATTTTTGGTACAGTGTAGCAGACTAAGCTTCGGAATTTTAAAATTTACAAACATTTTTTCGTATGGATTGTTTACTTTTTGTTGTCAAAAACTTTTTGTACATTTTTCCTATTTTTGCATATCTTCTCGAAAAACCTGAGAGATCTTCACGGAACCCAAGGGTATCGCGGAACTCCTTTTGTTTGCTAATTTGTATTCGAATTACTGCCTGCATACTTACGTCGTTAATTGGTTCCAAAAATATGTGACGTAAGTCGAAACGACGTATATCGAAGCAATATAAATTCGAACCCTGTTGCAAGTCACTATAATGAATTGCCAACACATGCATATCTACGAATTGACAAAATTATGTATTGAATTTTATAATGGAGAAAAAAATGATTATGAATTATTGGATTATTGTAAACAAGTATAATGAGTATGTGGATTACAAAAAATTTTTTGCCATCAACAATTTTGATTTGAAGTTTTAAAAAACTCTTCCATGGTCCTTTGTTGAGCATTTTCCCTATACAATTCTTGGTACGGCATTATGGCTCTCGATCTCGTTAGATCTTTGTTGACTCTTTCACTTTCACTATCATGAGTTTGGCGGCAAAATAGCAAGAGCTCCTCATATTGCTTAAGAGCAGACACTGCAACGATTTCCCCGATGTCGAGTTCATTTTCGGACGAGTCGAGCAGTTGTAAGAGTTCTTCTTTCGATAATTCGGCGTTATGCGATTGGA
The DNA here is from genome assembly GCA_949715475.1 of Microchrysa polita. Classification (NCBI taxonomy): domain Eukaryota; kingdom Metazoa; phylum Arthropoda; class Insecta; order Diptera; family Stratiomyidae; genus Microchrysa; species Microchrysa polita. The sequence goes on along the minus strand of OX454418.1, from coordinate 4,816,173 downwards.
GAACATCCATAACTTGCGACTCATCGATTCACGAGAATCCAGCTTGCTACTTGGACGATTTCCTCATCAACGGTTTCTCCTACATTGTTGTTGATACTCATAATGATGCAATCAGGCCATAGCTTCTTCCAGGCTCGATTCATTGTGGTTTGCTGGACTTTATCACAAGCAGTATCTATGTTTCGTATTGATTTCATGATATCAAAGGATCGCCAGTAATCTCGGACTGACGTCTCGCTTGACACGTTTTCATTTATAGTTTCGACTATAGTTGGCAAAATGTGCATTATAGATAATACGCCTTGAAGGTCGATAGCACCCGATGATCCATGGATTGCAGCAAAAGGGTTGTATTTGGAGGTAAAAAGTTAATGTTTACATTGTGATCCATGTCGTTAACTATTTGTGGATGTCCTGGCGCATTGTCCACAATTAATGGAATCTTGTGTGCGAAATTATCTATACTCTGCTAGCAGTATTTCTCTACAGCGCAACAAACCACAAAAAAACTGGACGTCACCCCACCTTTTTTATTTGATCGGCAAAAAACTGGCAGAGGCGATTTTGGAGCCCCTTTCATTGCACGCGGGTTTACAGAATGATAAATCATAAACGGCTTCAGTTTAAAATCTCCAGCGGCGTTCTTCCCAAAAGCAAAGTAAACCGATCTATACACGCCTTAAGGCCCAACTTGATTCTCTTCCACCTAAATGAACGTTCTCGAATCCATTTTTTACAAAATAAATACGTTACGTTTAGGGGCTTCTGAAGCTGCGCTCGCTGCTTCCCCTGACAAGTTAATGTTGTGCAGTTTCGCTCTAGGTTTGAAACGGTTGAACCAACCCCTGCTCGTTTATGCTTGGATCGGAATAAAGCTTTAGAGCGTTTTCTCGAATAATCTTTGTGTTAGCTGGGATGTTTTTTTGATTTAGATCCTGGATCCATAAAATTAAAGGGTCTCCTTTTTTCCAATGCCACACAACTGAGTTGTTAACAAAAGTGCACAGATTTGACGTCCCTTCACGAGCGGGACGCGTATTTTTTCCGAGTCTTTTATTATACTTTGCACTGTAGTGCGATTTAAATTAAGTTCGCGCACAATGTCCATAATGTTCGATCCTTTCTCGTGTTTCGCCAACACATCCAATTTCCAATATGCCAATGGCTACATTTTTTTGTGGAAAAATGAAACGACGTAAATGCGGGGCACTGTAGACGCAATGTGAAACACGGTATAAATTTGAAAACGACGTAAAAGCGAAACGACTTATAACGAGGTGACGTATAACGGGGTTTACTGTATATCTTTCAATTTTGGAAATTTTATATAAGATTTAGTTAAAAAAAAAATAATCTTGGTTATAGCTTTGAGAGTTTTTCGTATTAAATTTAATAAAATCGTGAACAACTAGAGAATGTCTTTGCCCTACTAGTTATATATGATAAACCCTTTCGACAAACTTTAACTTATAAAAAAGAAAACAGAATGTTGATCAAAAATAAAGAATGCTGAAAAATTGGAAGCAGTTTTGATCATTGATCCCCTTGATCCCCCCTTATCTACGCCACTGTCCCTTGTTTCATTTGTATCTGCGCGTACAAAAATACGCTCATATTCTAAACTAAATGGTAGCCATTTTTACTTCTCTTCAGCACGCTATCTTGCGTTTAGCGATTATTATCAATTCAAAGACATTTTCCTTTTCATGAAAACCATCAAATGTAAATTAAAAGAACTACCATAGTACGTTTCGCTTGCAATTTTTTCCACGAAAATTACTTGTTTTGCTTCTTTGGGAAAAATGTTGTATATCAGTATCTACATCAATTTTCTACTATATTACTTTGCATTTGTTTGTTTATTGAGTATCTTTCAGACTATACTATCTCAACATCTCTTTTTCCACCAGATAATATGTATGTAATCCTGCAAAAGAAATTCATTTGAGAACTTTTACACTTGCTCATGCTATTTACCATAGTATAGTACGTACGTATTACATTACAGCTCTTAACGTTCTAGCGAAGAAGTGAAGCCGCTACATAAGTATGTACATACATATACTACACACCCGAAAAAAATAACCTTCCCAAACAGAAGGTATAGAATAGCAAGTCGTCGTTTTTTTTCGGGGATCCTTCGTAGGATACGCTATATCGTTTCCATAAGAATCTATAAATACATACTTGACTCCTGTATTCTATGCCATAAGAACTGGTATTTTATTCGAATTAGTAGTACAGTATCTTTTGAATGGATGGAGAGACATTTTAAAATATTCAGTATAATATTGAATTGTTGATTTTAGATACGCCTTTCAGCCAAATAATACCCTAAGTCATTGACTGAAAGATAAATGCAAATAGAAACCAAGGGAGTGTTTGGACTAGGTGTGAGATGCTTATTTTTCGGAATAATTTGTACAGAGAGATATACAGCATGATGGAAGTATATTTTTTTGAACCCACACTATATTCGAAGCTCTAAGGGTAGTCTTACAAGTTACGAGAGAATAAATTCTATGATATAAGTAGGTTGTTTTTTGTATACATATGTACAATAAGAGGCACAAATGTATTTTTAGTTCAAATGATAAAATGTGTTTCTTAGCAATCCGTAGTTATAAATTATAATATATGACGGAGGATTCAGTCTAAAAGTATAAACACGAACATCTGAGCAGGATACCTACATAATCATAAATGAAAACCCCCCTGTCCATAATCATAAAATAAAAAATAACAGGCGCGACAATCCAACATTGGACTAAGGCCGCAGGATGTGTTAGTGACATCCTATTTCCAAGATCTTATCTGCTTTTTTGTTGAGGTAATGAGATCAGCATCACGCTCAGCAGTGTTATTTATCCCCACAAATGGGTACTCGTTTAACATCTGAGTGAGATCATAGTCCGTCACAAGCTCGTGAGTTCGAAAAACACCATGGAACACGGTGAGATTCGAACTCATGACCCTGTGCACTGAAGGTGCGCGCACTAACCGCTAGACCAGCCAGACTACTATAATATAATAATCATAATCATGCTTTTAACAAAAAATCCTTTACATTAACCCAAAATGACCAAATACCGGTTTTTAAAAATCCACCTAAAATCCAGCTGTTTTAAAATGCCGCTAGCGCAAGGTGACCAGATCCTTGAGTGACCAATGCTGTACAAACCAAGCTAAGAATTAAGCGTGTGTTTCAAGCAAGGAAAATGGTTTAGTTCAAGGCTCATAAGCAATCTTCTTTTGGGAGTTTCTAAACACATGGGGATAATATGCGATCAAGACACGGAAGATATATGGTTCAGTTCAGTTCAGGTTCAGAAAAAAAATGTTGTTGCAGAATCGGACTCCAAAATCACATCAATCAAATATGTATCTTGCATACTAGATATTAATTTCAATAGTATTTTCTGGGGCCTCGTTTTTGACACAATTCACATTAACTTTATCGGTTCATCATTCGCATCAATTAGGTATTAACCCAGGAAATTCTTCCAAAGACTACTGTGAAAAAACGCGTAGTCGTTGTAGTGAAAGTCGACTCTCTGTGTTATTTGCAGGCTCTGCGAAGTTTAAACAAAGAAATTTAAGCTGCTATCTATCTGCTGTTATAAGTGTTTGCTTAGAATGAAAATTACTTTCAACTTTTTGGGGCATATTTCGTATAAATTCAATTGACTCACCGCTGCACGCTACAATTTCAGAGTGTTGTCTCTGATATTTAACGCGTCTGTCAAGAGAAGGCATAATTGCGCTTGCGGCTTGCATTAACTATTAACTCCCGGCTCGAACCTCGCTCTTGTTTTCAAAACTCTGATAGTTGTCTCTGTAATGCACCATCTTTGGTGCACATTTTACCGTATTGATGAGAATAAGCTAAAGTTATCTCTCTGACGTATTTGAAGCGCCTCCTAAAGTCTAGGGTAAACTTTAAATCTTCGAGGTACATTATTTCCGGCTTTATGATCGTTCTATTAAGCGCTGTTTTCACGATGGATTTGTCGTCCAACTTTTGAGCATTCAAACAAGTTGGACACCAAATCCATCGTGTAAACAGAAATTGGACAACAAGTTTGAAGTGGAACGAGCATTCAAACAAATCCACCGTGAAAACAGAAGTTGGACAACTTGTTTTAGATGCATTGATTATAGTCCAATCGAAATATAAATATACTTTCTAATAATAAATAATTAATGCGCCTGATTACCAATATCTGTGCACTATCATCCAATTCTGGCGTTCCGTTGACTTTTGGAGCACGCTGTATACTCATTCGGGCATGTTTCCCTTCTTCTTCTTTATGGCACGATAGCCCGACGTCGGGCCTTGGCCGCCTGGATTGAAGACCTCCAATTGTCGCGGTCACGCGACCTTGTCCTCCAGTTCCGAAAGCCTAGCATCTGGTGGGCGTCCTCACATACAGAATGCTCCCATCGGGCTCTCGGTCGTCCACGCAATCTGGCTCCGTCCACTCGTTGCGCGTTCATCACCTTTTTGGGCATGCGATCGTCGTTCATCCTTTGTACATGTCCCGCCCATTGCAGTCGCTGCAATTTCACGATCTTCGACACCTGTAGCTCATCATACAGCTGATACAACTCAAGGTTGTACCGGATGCGCCATTCACCTCGTTCACGAACGGCCCCGAAGATTCTTCGGAGAACCTTTCGCTCGAATGTGTCCAACAGGTGTTCAGAGTTTTGGGTTAGGGTCCATGCCTCGCAGCCATAGCATAGCACAGGTCGGATTATGGTTTTATATACGTGAAGCTTCGTCTTCCTGTGCACCAGCTTCGAATTCATAATTTGGAGGACCGCAAAATAACACTTATTAGCTAGTTGTATCCGTCGCTTTATCTCATCTGTTTCGTTGGCGTCCTTTGACAAATTGCAACCCAGGTAAGTGAAGTTGTCTACATATTCTATATTGAGGTCCCCCACTGTGATGCTTGAATTTACTGGCGTTCTAGTTTTTGATTGCATCATGACCTTGGTTTTAGATTCGTTGATATGTAGTCCAACTTCTTTGGCGGCGTTATTGAGATTATGCAGGAGGATTTCTGCATCACCCAATCTTCTAGACATGATGTTGATGTCGTCGGCGTAAGCTACTAGTTGAGTCGACTTAATGAGTAGCGTACCGCTGCTGTCCAAATTCATGGCTCGAATTACATACTCCAGAGCTAGGTTGAAGAGCGTCGGCGCCAGCCCGTCGCCTTGCTTGAGTCCAGTACGAGTTTCAAATAGGTCAGTGAGTCTGTTCTGTACTCTGACCTGCGAGACGGTATTAGTCATCGTCATCCTTATGAGTCGCACTAGCTTAGCTGGTATACCAAAATGCAGGAGAATGTTGTACAGTACACTTCGATCGATACTGTCGTATGCCTGCTTGAAGTCGACAAATATTTGGTATACGTCGATGTTATATTCCCAACACTTCTGGAGTAAAAGCTTCGCTGTAAAAAGCTGATCTGTTGTCGAACGACCAGGTCTAAAGCCGCCTTGGTACTCGCCAATGATTTCTTCTGCGTACGGATTAATTCTATTTTCTAGAATTTTAGATAAAATCTTATAAGTCGTACAAACTAATGAGATGCCTCTGTAGTTCTCACATTTTAACTTATCCCCTTTTTTGTGGATTGGGCAAATTATACTTTTGCGCCAATCTTCCGGGATTATTTCGTCGTTCCATATTTTAACGATAAGTGTGTGTATAGCCTTAACAAGACTCTCCCCACCATGCTTTAGCAGTTCAGCTGGAATCTCGTCAGCGCCCGGGGCTTTATTATGTTTCAGTGATTGCATGACGAGATCAACTTCTTCTATTGTTGGGGGTTGAATGGGAGGGCCTGTTTCAGCCGTCAGCTCCAGCGCTTCTTGTGTGGGGTTGTTCGGTTGAACATTAAGAAGCTCTTCAAAATGTGAGGCCCAGCGTTTATCAACGCTATCGGTGTCGCTAATTATATTGCCATCCTTATCCTTACAGAGGCTGGTCCTGGGTTGGTATCCACTTTTAATTGAATTAATTAGCTTGTACGCTTGTCTACTGTTCCTACTAGCTAGTCTTTGGTTTATTTGCATCAACTGCTCGTCAAGATGCTTACGTTTCTTACGTCTAATTAACCTATTCGAAAATCGTCGAAGCTCGTCATAATTTGTTTTTTTGGCTCTAGTTGCGCGTTCGGTCCATTGGCGATATGCCTCGTTTTTCGCATCTACCGCATTTTGACATTCCTCGTCAAACCAATCATTTCGGGCTCGCCGGGCTTTGTATCCCACAACCTCCTCTGCGACCCCTTTGATGGTGTCTTTGAGTGTATCCCAAATCTCAAGGGCGCCTTTGTTGCTGATGTTATTTAGCAAGGGAGTCAGCTTCCCCTCAAGGGCAGTCGTATAAGTGACCACCGTGGCATCATCCAACAATTTGTCAACCGCAAAAATTTTTGCCGGGTTGAATCTCGAATGATGCACCGAAGAAATTCTGCACCTATAAGTCGCCTTCACCATATAGTGGTCAGAGTCAATATTTGCTCCACGATAGGACCGAACATCCATCATGCTCGATGCCCATCTCTTGCAGATAAGGACGTGGTCAATTTGGTTGACGGTATGTTGATCTGGAGATCTCCAGGTCTGTCTGTGAATACGACGATGCGGAAAACACGTTGAGCTAATGACCATGTTTCTGCTGGTCGCGAAGTCTATTAGTCGTTGGCCGTTGTCGTTACATTCTTCATGGAGGCTGTAACCTCCAGTAATCCCCCTATGCCAACTTTCGTTTCCGACTTTGGCGTTGAAGTCCCCCAGCAGCAATTTGACATCGTTTGATTGAAGTGAGTCGAAGAGATTTTCTAGGCGGTGGTAGAACTCGTCTTTGGCCGCGTCTTCACTGACTTCGGTGGGGGCATGCGCGTTTATGAGCCAGAGATTGAAGAACCGAGTTTTAATGCGAATCGCACACAGCCGCTCGTTTATGGGTTTGAAGTCGATAACATGCGGCTTAAGTTGATTGTTTACAATGAACGCCACTCCAAACTCCCTGTGGCCCGCAGGTTTTCCACTTGTGAAAATTGTGTACGAATTTCGGTCGTCTATCTCGCTACTAAGCCATTTTGTTTCCTGGAGTGCAACTATGCTCAGCTTATATTTTTCAACCTGATCCAAGAGGGCCCTTAATGCCCCTGCCCTATTCAGGGAGCGCACATTCCAGGTTCCGAAAGAGTAATCCGTTGTTCGTTTGCGGGGTCGTCGTTGAGTTGTATCCGTCCAATCCGAGGCTTTCGTTCCAGGTTTCTTGACGTCGAAATTTTTTTACAAGGATGAGTTGTCGGCCCATCGCTTAACCATGATAGTATTCGTAAACGAAAGAGGTCCATCATGGAGGGGCCTCGGAGGTGCTGCTTCGGTGATTGACTATTCGGTTTTTGTCACCCTATTACGTTTAGTAACCTGAGACGCTGAAGTTGTTAATACAGCACTCAGGCGCAGCGGTTACTCGGATAATGCGGGGAAGTAACGCCCCGTAGAGAAACATAGGAATTGGCCGGAGCCGTTCACCCTATGAAACTCCTCCTGCATAGCTAAGGGTCCGCATTTATGCCACAACTGAAAAGGATATAGGAATCGGCCGGAGCCTTTCAACCTTTACCCTCCCCCCTACGGAAGGTGCTGCTTCGGTGATTGACTGTTCGGTTTTTGTCACCCTATTACGTTTAGTAACCTGAGACGCTGAAGTTGTTAATACAGCACTCAGGCGCAGCGGTTACTCGGATAATGCGGGAAAGTAACGCCCCGTAGAGAAACATAGGAATTGGCTGGAGCCGTTCACCCTATGAAGCTCCTCCTGCATAGCTAAGGGTCCGCAGTTATGCCACAACTGAAGAGGATATAGGAATCGGCCGGAGCCTTTCAACCTTCATCCTCCCCCCTACGGATGTTTCCCTAAATGTTTAAAATATTCACGAAAAAATAAAATAAAAAGCAAATATATTTTTCCTGTACTACTACGTATTGCAAAAACTGATAACGTTTTACGACCGCTCCAACTTTGAACTACTGTTTACACGGTCAACAAGTTGGATAGGATTTGTTTGATAGGATTTGTTTGAGAGAATATCGTACGTGTAAACAGCCTTCCAACTTGGATAAGTTTGAGGGAAAAGTTGGATGCAAACAAGTTTGATGCCATCTAAACGCGCCTTTAGTTAAGTCTCACGGTATTAAGGCGCGTTTAGATGGCATCAAACTTGTTTGCATCCAACTTTTCCCTCAAACTTATCCAAGTTGGAAGGCTGTTTACACGTACGATATTCTCTCAAACAAATCCTATCCAACTTGTTGGCCGTGTAAACAGTAGTTGAAAGTTTGAGCGGTCGTAAAACGTTATCAGTTTTTGCAATACGTATTAGTTCAGGAAAAATATATTTGCTTTTTCTTTTATTTTTTCGTGAATAATTTAAACATTGAAGGAAAGATGTCCGAATGAGTATACAGCGTGCTCCAAAAGTCAACGGAACGCCAGAATTGGATGATAGCTCACAGATATTGGTAATCAGGCGCATTAATTCTTTATTATTAGAAAGTATATTTATATTTCGATTGGACTATAATCAATGCATCTCAAACAAGTTGTCCAACTTCTGTTTTCACGGTGGATTTGTTTGAATGCTCGTTCCCCTTCAAACTTGTTGTCCAACTTCTGTTTACACGATGGATTTGGTGTCCAACTTGTTTTAATGCTCAAAAGTTGGACGAAAAATCCATCGTGAAAACAGCGCTTTACAACTGTTCAAGGGTGAGGTTATACGCAGCCATTACTCTCACATTTTATGCTGTTATTATTGTACTTTGATCTTCCTCAGAGCAAACCCCGCTACTACCTAACTAGACACCCACTAACGAAGCGTGGAATTTAGCTAAATATTTTTTTCAGACCTCAGTATATTTGCCGTTTTCTCCTCTCCTCCCTGAATATGTGTGAGCTTTAAACTTTGAACTTTCCGCTGCAAGAGTCCTGAGCGTTTCTAGGAAATGTTGCGCAACGCTATGAAACGATTCTAAATCGGTACCCACTTTACTGTTCTTAACGTGGCTGGATAAATTATTATGCAATAAATTTCCCCTTGGTTAGAACTTCGAACAACTCCTTCCACTATTTTTTTTTATTAACTGCAATTAAAAAAAGGCAAATTTTATTAACTTTTCTACAACCTCATCAATTGATTTCGAATTCTGCAGTATTTCTTGTTGCTTACGGCCTAATTAAATTGATTTCAACACGATAAAGCTCTGCCTAACATAACAGAGAAACTTGACGACAATTTAAATGTAAAAATTTGAACGGAAATAATAACAAAAAACAAATCCGAATCCCTAAAAAAAATCAGCTAAGAACTCATAGTCATGATAATGGTTGTCCAGTAGTATTAAAAAAAATAGTCACGACATAATTACTTAGATTTGATTGTTGGACCCTTCCGAAAAAAAAAATCAACTACGTCCTGGGAAGTCTCACTTCTGGCTAGAGCTTCTCATGTTTCAATACTTTGGAGAATGCTAAAATGCTGTACAATTCCCTGTACACTTTTCAATGCTGTACCTTAGGTCAAAATGCTGTGCAGTACAGCGAAATGCTGCACGTCTGGTCAGCTTACGCTAGTGGATGGTAAAAATCAATTCATAATTTTGTTATGTGATTTGATCATGTGAGATACTTTCTTTTGCAGAAAACCGTCGGAATATTTGAACGTCGGGTTTAAAAAAAGGGAATATGACGGGCGGGATATCGTAGCCAACCCCATCTGAGTGAGTTATCCAAATAGCATGCATAACCGCCAAATTTCTAACTTATCTATTCAGATAAACAGTTTTTCTTTAACAATTTCCTACTTCGCCTTTTAAAAGCAAAAGTATACCTACACAGCTTTTCTCTCTATATCCTGATTTGCAACTAAAAAAATAAATAACACGAAAAAAATAGTACCATCGTCAGCTAGTGGCTAATTGGACACGACCAGCAAATAAAGCATGTATCAACATCCTTAAAATTTAAACTATGCCGAAAAAGGTGAAAATGGGAGGTGGGAGAAATCTTCATACCATCACAGTTTCCTATAATTTTTACAAATATTTTAGACACCATTCATTAGACGAAAATCACATCTAATTAGTTACAAAAAATAAGAGCTAACTTATTACTTTTTTTATATATACTAAATAAGTCACAGTGCGCCATCTCAATACCACTAATAAGACAATTAAACAATTACTTGAATCCCCGCATTAATCCTTCTCGGGGATTATGTTGTCTTAACCTTAAGCTGAATCCGTACCATTTTTTATGTGTCTCTTTCTGCTTCATCAAAGCCGAAGATCCTTTGCTTGCGGGTTGAATAAGGGTTTCGATCGTAATTATTACGTCAATAAACCTTTAGCATTGGCCATTCTCACAAGTTACAAGGCTTATTACCTTATATAAACCCTTTTGCGTCGCAATATGACTAATTCCACCGCACCATATTTGTCGACATTTCGTCCTTAATTTTGAAAATTTTCGGGATGTTTATCTTGTTGTCTTGCATTTTATGAAAAGTAAAGAAAAGCAAATCCCCATTTTTTCTCTTTGTCGAAATGTTGTGAACCCTATTTCGGCTGACCCTTTTTTTCGGGCTGGCAATAATGCGTTGTTTTGGGACGCGTCCCATCCATCATCCCGAATGAAGAAGTCACAACATGTTGGACTGCGGTCATTACGGGAGCAGAAGTTGAGTTTAGTTCAGTTTGGTTGTTCGTCAAAGTTTCAATTATATCGTTTTATAATATACGGATATTGAATAATTGTATATACGTATATAAACTGGACTCTTGCTTTTCCACTCAGACCCGATGGACAGACATACCATCGGGTCTGAGTGGAGGCGGAAAAATTATGCAGATTTTTCTTTAATGTGTCGCCGCTTGCATTGATGTATATACTTATGAATGAGTAAAGTTTTAATAAAAAAAGACTGGAGTAATTTGCATATTTTTTGGTTTTTGTGCCAATGTTGTTTTTATTAGAAATTAGTATTCGGGATCAGAAATTATTTTAGAATACTTTCAGCCGCAACCATAAAAGATATTAATTTATGAACCTATGTCCTGACTTTGAACTCCATCTCTTGCAAAATCAAAATTTACCGGAGGTTTTGTAATCAAGTTCTTCATAGAATTTATTGGTATTGCAAAGCAGATATAAAGAGCTACTGCCGATAAGTCCTAGTTATATTTTTGAATTAGCCGGTTGTATTATTATTCGTTGAAATGTTATTTGTTTCAATATCCTTCATTGTATACTTTTTTTCCAAATATCAGATTAAATTTTTTTTACGCAACGTTTTCATATACTTTTATATGTATCAAGAAGACAGCTAAAACTAAACGTATAGTACAACTTCTAAGGACATCAAATCTTATCATATCACATACCATAGAAATAAGCTCGGAGTTTTTTTATGAATGACGTACGCGGAGGAAAAACATTATTCAGAATTATTCTAGTATTAATTGGAGTCGACCGTCCAATACATAGAAAGTATATTCATTGGAATCAGCAGGACTCCAGGAAACCAAATTTAAGTCTGCTATGAATGAAAAAAAAAAAATTATTTCGGTTACTCCTATCGTTTTTTTTTAAGAAGATGAACAAAACGTAAATTTTCTCCACATTCCATATTTTTCTATAGCTAACCTTTTTAATGTTTTACTTAAAAGACCACCATATGCTATATATGTAAGTACATAACATAATGTATAAATAATCTTAAGACACATAGAATTTCTATGTAGATTGCAATTTATGTTACAAAAGACAACCTTCAATACCACTACGTAATTATCCTTAATTTTGTAGCTCCCCCCCCCCCATTTGTATATGAAAAAAATACTCGAAGCTTCATTGATTAAATAATTAGGATTTCGTTGGCGAAGTCTAGTAGTCATGCTGAATGGCGCTAATACTTTGGCAAGTATATTACACTCCGCCGACATTATTAGAATTGATTGAATAGTCCTTTTGCTTCTTTAGTATGTTCCTACAGTATTCATTTGGTAGATTATTTTTGATGTTATTTATTCATCGTCTAGACGAAAAGTCATGTATTGTATTTATTCAAAAAGATAATCAAAAACTGATTTTAGTATTGAAGGAAAATGTAATGAGGTGTACATTTTATATAATAATCAAGTACATTATGTAGGAATGCACATAGTTAAATATACTTAATTCCAAAAAAAATATTTACCTATTGACGGAAAAGGACCATATATGTATAAAGGCTATGAAAAAATGTTACGTGAACGCGGAACAACTTGCATTTCCTATGGTAAGTTATAGTAGGAAAATTAAGCTGACAAATTAAAATTTTGTCTAGAATATCATAAATGAAACAAAATGTTGATGGGAAGCATCAGATCCGTCATCAGAAACCACACATAAGAAAAGTGAAAAAAAACTCTGCAAAACATTTTGCATACTCGAAACAATCTTTACCACCTCGTTGCTGGACTAAATCGTTATACACGTAGTGTAACAACGCTCCAGAGAACATCAACAGAAATTGCACCAATCACCTGACAACCGAACTCACGATAACCCAACAACAATACAACGTGCACGCAGGCACTGTCCCGCTAGCCCAAATGCACCAATCTACACGACTGTATAAAGCGTGCTGCAACGACGCATCAGAAGCATTCTAGTTTTGGCATCGAAGCACCCAGCAAGTCATGAACATGAACAAGACTATCCACGTCTGAATTGAATGCGTATACAGTTAATGGACCATTTGGACAGCGTGTTAGAAATTACGATTTATCAAAGCATTGTATTAAAGTTCAAATATTATGGTAGGAAAGGTGAGGTACGGAAATTTCGTTTTTACGAAATAGATGCGAATTTCAGCGAAATCTGCTCATTTTAGCGAATTGATGCGAAATGTTCTAATTTATACTTTTCCCCTGAAAAGTAAATTCTTCTCCAAAAAATATATGATATATAATAATTTTTCATTTCAGATTGATTAAAAAGAATAAAGAAATTTCTAAATGTAAGGAGTTCGCCGAATGACCACGATGGCTTGCCAAACACCGAGCAAGCTGTTTAGTCGGAGGTTGAATGAATGAACTTTGTTTTCTGCAACGAAATTTTTGTAGATAGAACTTTGGTTAGACGAGCCTCAAAATGTAAATGAACTGTACATAAAAGGCTACTAAAATACTAACGTGCCTCTTTCTCAAAAGTTCTCTTTTTACCGTAACTCCTTGAGGAGCGTTGTCGACTTTGTCGTATGTATTGTCAAAACAGTCGATTTTTATAATACTACTATCAAAAATTCCCGAATTTAATGTAATCGTGATTTTTGACCATTTGGTTCACTGTGACTCTAGAATTTTTAGTTTAATAAAGTTTAACAGCAACAAAATTTACAAAATTATGTTTAAATGCGAATTGCAGCGAAATTTCTAATTTTCAAAATCAGTTTATGCGAAATTCCTGGTTTTTATTTGCGAAATTTCCGCACCTCTATTTATAATACATAATTCAATGTCGTTACTCGTTCAATTAAAAAAATAAAATCGGACAATCGATATTGACGATTCTATAGGTACAGAGGAAGAGGATTGACAAAAACTACTGCCGTATTGTGATAACATTCAATAGTCACCACATTTTTTTCAACATCAAAATTTCACTAAATGTCACACTTCCTTAGACGCGTATTTTTTTATGCAAATTTATTTAGCTCCTGTATTTCGCGCAAACTAGACATAATATAGAAATACAACGGCCTAGGCTATTTAAACCAAGGGTACCTACTGGGTACCGACATATTTCGTCGGTAAACGCTTCATTCTCTAATTACACTGGTCTACAATTTTCAAACTTTTTTTGTCACACGAAAGTTTTCACCATTTTTGGAACCTACTGTGACTCCTGAACAATGCTACATAAATGAATAAAATTTGACACGTCAGGATTCTTTGTGACAGCTTAACCAAAATTTTAATTATATCTTCCAAAAGTGTCTGTACTAAGATAAATTGTTTCACACTGTAGGTAAGCAGTTATGATTTTCTTGGGTATATGGCTCCTTGTAGGCAGCTTTTAAGCTTCCGTTAGTTATCAGTTACCTCTCTTGCACGTAGGACTATTTAAACCCCCGTGGAACCATAGGTTACGTAGCAGTATCATGCAGTGGTTAATATTCACATTTTTAGAGCTTTCTACAACAAATTAGGAGCTTTTGCTATATTTTCGATTATGGTGCAGGGAAAACCTTCGTATAGTTCAAGTTCATCAATTAATGTTAGAAATTTTCAACTCCATTGCTTCCTAAACTTTTTTTTAACAATATTAACCAACTATTTTCCAAAGGATCCTTTAGGATCATTTATTTGCTGTTGGCTGTTTTCATCCTTCATTATATCCCGTTATTATCCTTCACATATACCCGTTTAGAGAATTTTCATTTAAGGAATAAAACCACCACAACTTACTTCCATTAGGACTTGTAAAATTCGCTAAAAGGAAGGACTTATTTTATACAAACTGCTTACAATTCTTCTTCAGGGTACACCAGAAATATGTTTTCAGAATTTTGATATCCTTGCATAATTTATTTCATAGTAATAACGTCACTGAAATTTAAAAGAATAACACCAAACCACGTAAATTATGGAAAATTAATACATAACGGTAAAAACATAACAGGACGTGACTGGAACGAAGTAATGGTGTTTTTGTAATGAGGGGACACTAAACTAAACAAAACTGATCACAAAGTTCGTGTGACAAAAATTGTGTTCCCCAGTGTTATTAGAATTAAAGTACATTATCCGCAAAATAGGCAACTGCTACTCCTGACGATTCCCTGATTTCATCCCTAACCTTCTCCGGGCCAATAACAACAAACCTTCAGATAAAGTCAAGCAACATGATATTCACGCAGTCCCACGTATCGTCTATAAGGTTCAAATACCATGAGAGAGAGAGAGAGTGCAAGCAAGAAAGAAACTGCCTAATCATCAATGCATGAAGTTTGTAGGCGAATTTACCAACAATACGTACCTACCTACTATCCATATGAAAAGGAATACTGCCTCAAGGATCAATTCACGGTTATTTCGTTTACCGAAACGTCACATGTGGAATTGTCGTCCTGCCTGCGTGTCGTCGAAACAACA
This sequence comes from Microchrysa polita, assembly GCA_949715475.1. NCBI lineage: Eukaryota > Metazoa > Arthropoda > Insecta > Diptera > Stratiomyidae > Microchrysa > Microchrysa polita. The sequence goes on along the minus strand of OX454418.1, from coordinate 4,800,942 downwards.
AAGAAGACAGAAGAGTTCACCAAGCTAGCCAAGAACAATAAACAAGAATTTCCAATACCTATGCTCTTCTTTTGAAATCAAAAATAGATATTTCTCGCTGTTATTGAGAGAGCCGATGTAGACAAAGCTTGATGAAGAATATGTATGCAGCAATTGACATTTGTGTGAAAGCAATTTTCCACGTTTATGCGGTTTTATTTTAGGAATCGAAATCTAGTTAAGGTCATATAAGACTGTCATAGATTCTGCTCGATGTCATGTCATTTGTCGTTTCAATGAACGCGGAATAGGGCAAATTGTCTGGAAGTCACATTAGATGATATCATATCATATCTACGACACAAAATGATAATAATAATTCACAACGAATGTGTACAACTAACGACATACAATGTTATGCGCCATATAAATAAATATGTAGGGTATGTAATTAAGAGTGTATAATGTCGAGTTCATACATCACTTCCAGACCACAAACCAAATAACTTTTGTCCGCAATATGTTCCCGGTCCCATGCCTAAAGATATTCCAAGACTATTCTTGAATATTGTGTTGTAGCAGATCATGTTCCATTTCAAACGTACGTAGTACGAGTGTTTGTTTCGTCCTTTTCCACCCAATGAAGTTACATGAATTTTGCTCATTCCAATTAAGCATGGAAATCCATATATTCATACATGATATTACTTCATAATATTATACGAACAGAATATTAACATGGAAATTTCCGGATACATTTTCAGAATACTAAAAACATACACATAAAAGTTGGAATTGTGCGCTTCATTATAATGTAATATGTAGTAATTATATTTGAACTAATATCATTTAGTCGAAAATAATAAAATAATGTCTGTTTCAGTTTCAGTAAGGCAAATAAGTCTGCGCTCATGCGCATACACCTACTCGCTATTCACTCGAAAATGTTGGGCCGTGTGAAGGAAGCAGGATATTCGTGGCACGCAAAAGGTGAAGGTGTTAATAGCAGGTTAATATCTTGATGTTATCGATATGGTTTCGCCTATACGTATGTGAAACACGTGTGCGTATATGCATTTCAAGGATGTTACCGCGTGTATTCTCGCCGGGTGTAGTATAATGTCCCTTAAATGTGTAGTCATATGTTATGAATATAGAGTAGCTTGGGGCCAATTAACCGCTTTTCGATGAAACGCGTCCAGAATTAGAATACATTAGAGTCATTTAAGGGTATTTAGAGAATCTATAGAATTGGTATGGTGCATGGGGTGTGCAACGTAATGTGTAAATAATCACCGGACGCGATATGACTGATACATCATCAAGTGAAAACGTTTTAGGAGCGAGAAAAAGCATATTTAGTGGTAGTACTTGTATAAAAACACATATACAGGGTGTCCCGCAACTGGTTAGCCATAGACCAATGGTAGACTCTACAGGATCTTTTAGGAAAAATGTCGCCAAAATTATTTCTCTAGCTTTTACCGCTAAGGAGTAATTGCCTTTTTGTGATTCTTGTAAAAAAACACGACGTTTTTTCGAAAAACTCCTATTTTCTAGCTTCCACTTTAGCCAAATCAATGTTTTTCATATTTTTCTGAAAGTACATAAAATTTCCAATAAAAGAACATATCGAACGTTTTGAACGGTTTCGTATCTTCTGAGATACGACGTTTTGAATTTTGCAGAAATGTCAATTTCAATTTTTAATGTCAAAATTAAACCCGAATTTCGTAACGGTACATTGTAGTGGCAAATCTGCCAAGTTGACAAATGTTGGCGTAGTATCTTAGCTTAGGTTAATAGATAAATGAATTAATGCTTCGAAATGCAAAAACCATAAGCCGATTTCATGTTACAGCCGAGGCTGCATAATCCTAAGTTGTAGGTATCCGGCGAAAAATATCGAATTATCCGAAATTCGTATTAGAAAAGTTGAATTCCGTAACATAGAAAAAAACGTGAAATACCAAATATGTGCAACGCGAATCCAATTTGGAATTCTGCATATTCGAAAAAAAATCAGTGCATTGTATCGTGATTTTGAAAGCGTCTTCGTTAAGTGGGAAGCCAATTTTTTTTCGAGTAAAGTACAATTTTTTTCATTAGCTTCTGCACCCGTCTGAACATAGCATAATCGCTCGTTGTCGCTAACACCAATTGAAGAAAGAATAGCTCTAGCATTTCTTTTTCTATCCAATAAAATGCTTCGGAAACCAAAAAGAGAGAAAGATAAGAATTGAGTCATTGCTTGATCATTATTTCGCAAATCATTTTTAAGTATAAAATTCCATTTGACAAACTTAAATTTCCTACGTGTATAGTCAAACATTCAGCTCAAAAGTTCAAGGACTAACATTTTCTCACCTCTGAATTCATATACGTCCATACAACAAAGCTAGCTTGAGAGCAATTTATTCTGAAGAGCATATTGTAATGTTCTATCCTTTTTCGTCTACACCATTTTGTAGCCCCTTTATGGACGGTGAAAATTACCGGGAAAGCCGTTTGTTATGGTAAAGGTGAGAATAGTTTTGTGTGTAGGCGAACAACGGAAAAGGCTGGAAAAAAAAAGAAAACAGCACCATAAACACATCACTTCAGCATATTAAGTACGAAAAGCCAACGCAGGAGATTTAGTGCGCGGTTCCTTTGACTTCCACACGCGTATTCATATATGTATATATTTTATGGCACAATGTAAGTATAAACTCGCGCCTAGAGTTGAGCACATTCAAATATGTAATATGATTGGTGGCTGTGAGTCCTAAAAGGGACATTTTGAGTGTTGAATATTTTTATGGTAATTTTGCCATACGCGCAAAGAGCATAAAAGGTTATGAGAAGGCGTTTACTTTTGTTAGTGTTGGTGTTACTAGCTTGGCTTCATTTTGCCATAATTTTATGGTGTAATGTACAGTACAACTATAAGTGTTGATCTCTTTTGTAATTTGAAAAGTGTTACACAATAAAACACTTAAGCACTAATGGCATTAAATAAACTTGGTTTGACTATTATATTTTAATGTTTAACCGGACAAGTATCAATTCTGTATAAGTAGTACTTATAATAGTGTTTAAATTAACGGTTTTTAACAAGTCGTAAAAAAGTATGTAATGTTAAAAAAACGTCAACAAAACTGTCTTGTGAAAAATTAATGCCATGGAATGGTGCCCGTTTTCAACAATGCAATCCCAACCACTGATGCTACAGCTAGCTACAGCAAACACATACCGCCTCCGCCTTTTTAAGGGAGCCTTTTTTCGGCCTAACGGTGAATCGACATTAGGTCTGTTTTCTAAGATTTTCTCTGATGACCCAGTCCTTCATTGTGATTTGCAAAACATACAACTACCGATTGAGTATTTATGTTAATTCATTGATACGCACGAATCTATATATACATGGTGGATAAAAAGTCCTTTTCTCATTTATATATGTATATGTAATAACTTTTAAATAAAGTTTTTAAAACCAAAAAAATAATCGCAAAATTAATTTAATTTTTGTATTTTATTAACAAGTTCATTGTCTCAACTTGTTGCAACATCACTTTCCAAATCGTGTCATCTCGAAAAATGGTAAACGGTGGTCACTTTCCAAAATGTCGTGAAAAAAGCCCAAGCTTGCGTGAATTCTAATGGTGGACACTTATCGAGTATAATTTTCCACACATAATGTGAATGAAATACATACATTAAATCGAATTTTTCGATTATTTTGTTGGTTTTAATCACTTAATTTAAAAGTTATCACATATATAAATAGGAAAGGGACTTTTTGCCCACCCTGTATAAAAGAAAGTCGTGTTAGTTACATAATTTATAACTCAAGAACGGCTTGACTGATTTCCATAATGTTGGGTCTGTAGGATTAGGCTCTGGCCGGAATAGCAGAATAACTATTGAAACACGCGAAAAATTCACAATGTCCAAGAATTCACAATGGGTCTTTTTCACATATTTCTGCATGTATTTCTTTAACATTAACCCTAGAGAGATAATCTACGTCGAATCGACGTACAGAAATTTTTCTTTTTATTATATCTTATAAGTTAAGCTTTATAATTTGTTGGTTCCAAGATTTAACTCAATTCATGTCTGTATGCGTAATTACGTGGCAAAATTATTGGCTTGGGTGCCACACAGCCTAAGATATTGGGGGGTCATAAGTCAAATATACGTCGAATCGACGTATGATTATCTTTAATGTCAGTAAAAACTGTAGAAAAAATTTATACTGAAAAATATTTTAATTGCCCCGAATTGACATTTTTATAAGTCTTCATAATGTGGATGCGTATTTACTTGGGTATAACCACTAAAAGCCTGTTTCGATAAAGATATCCTTTATTTTAATCTATTGAAAGGACAGCCCACTTTCTCCTAGAACCACTTTTTTAAAATTAATATTATATACACAAAAAAATGATAATTTTGGAAAACCATGAGTTTAACAGATTAATATTAAATACAAATGATTGTATATCTACCTTTTAAAAACATGTTAGTCTTAACAAAGAAGCTATGAGGATGTTAACTAGCAACACGTCGAATCGACGTATGATTATCTTTTCAAGGGTAAAAAATATGATTATCTCTCTAGGGTTAATATTTAGTAAATTTGCCCCACAAGACTGGTCTCTACCCAAAATAACAGAACAGCTATTGAGACATATGAAAAATTCACAATGGGGACAATTATGAAGACAATTCTTTTTCACATACATACTTCTTTCTGTCTTGCTTGAACGAATTACAGGATTTCAGTAAGTTGACCCCACACCGGATCGATCTACACACGGCTCCGGTCGAAGTAACAGTATAACCATTAAAATAAGCCGAAAATTCAGAATGAGCAACAACTCACAATTTCCTGCCGAATGGGTCCTTTTCCCGAATATCAGAATAACATTGAAATACGCGAAAAAATTCATAATGAGCAAAATGATGAAGATTTGTTTTTCGTATATTTCTTTCTGTATTCCTTGAACTAATTGCCAGATTTCAGTCCACTGATTCCAGCGGATGAGTGAAAAAAATTTACAATAGGTAAAATTATAAAAACAGTTTTTTTCAAATACTTTTGTTTGTATTTTCGGAACAAAGTCGCGGATTTGAGTAAATATGCGAAATCAGATTGGTACTACTCTGCGGATAGCGGAATAGGTATTAAAACATGCACCAAATTCACAATGTACAAAATTATGAGGACCGTTCTTTTGCACATAATTTGTATTTATCTCCTAAACGGATAAGCGGATGCCGGTAAATTTGCTACGCCGCCGCATTGGCCTCTACTCAAAATAACAGAATTTTAATATTCACAATGGGGAAAATGTTCAAGGCAACTGTTTTTCTGATCTTTTGACTACCATTCTGGAACGGTTTAATATATTTGGTAAATATACACCAGCGGATTAGTCTCTATCTTATAGCTACGTAAACAACAAATTGAAAATAAGCAAATTTGAGCTTATGAGCAAACCTTTGCCAATAACTCCTTAGCGAATGAGTTTATTTCAATAAATTTGCCCGACCATATTGTTCTCTACCTCAAAACACCAGAATAACTATTGAAATATGCATAAAATTCAAAATGATCCTTTGGTCACTTTTCGTATAGATTAGAATATTTTGGTTTTTTTCACCTAAAATAGCTGAATAAAACCTAAAGCATGCAGAATCAACTGAAGAGTTGAGCAAAATCTTTGAGGGAGCTGTTTTCCGATCCCTTGTCTACTTTGAACGGATAAGGGATTCGGAAAAAAATCACAATGAGCAAATTTATGAAGACAGTTCTTTTCCACATACATACATACATATTTTTATTCTGTATTTCTTGAACGAAATGCAGGATTTCAGTAAATTGATTCCAGCGGTTTCGTCTACGATCAGAATAACTATTGATATATGCAAAACATTCACAATAAGCAAAATTATAAAAATAGTTTTTTTTTCAAATACTTTTGTCTATATCTCCTGAAATAATTCGCGAATCTGAGTAATTCCATTCCCATCCTCGAATTGATGACCACCCCGAATAGCAGGATAGCTTATGAAACATTTGGAAAATTAACCAACAAAAAATATGGAGGCAGTTTGCCTATATTTCTTGATCGGATTACCGTATTTCAGTAACTTAAACTGAATCGTCGCTCCAGTTGTCTATATTTCTGGAAGGGATTTCAGAAGCCCCTCTTAATAGCTTCCACCCCCGCTATTAAGAGGGGCTTGTAAATTTGTGAGCGGAGCATTTAGCATTTTAGTAGGCGTTATTTCTGTTCTTCTTCACTCTAAAACTTATTTTGTTAAAAAAAATATCGAACGAGACCGAGGAATTTGAATACCCGTCACATTTGAATGAAACTTTAGCTTCTTTTGCGTTGACTATTTCTACCGCAGACCTATGACGTGTTCCGATTCCATCTGTTCCTGGATGCGTTGAGGCTAATCCAGGAAAACACTTGGGTGAATTTCGGTTAAGATTCAAAAAGGAAAAAGTTTTTCTTACAAGAACATAATATTTGGGGGTGGGTTTGTATGACAGCCCTATGACGTAATGTTCCGATTCCATCCATTCCTAGATATGTTTTGAGGCTTTACAGGGAGCACATTTGGGTGAAGTTTGGTTAACGAAAAAAGTGTTTCTTAGAAGAACCTAGTTTCCAGGGGTTGGTTTGACAGCCCTATGACGTAGTGTTCCGATCTCATCCGTTTCTGGATATTTTTTGAGGTTTTACTAAGTAAATTTCGGTAAAATTGGGTTAAGATAAGATTAAAATAGAAAAAGTGTTTCTCAGAAAAACTTAATTTTCAGTATTTGGTTTGTATGGCAGCCCTATGACGTAATGTTCCGATTCCATCTGTTCCTAGATATGTTGTGAGGCTTTATTAGGAACACATTTGGATGAAGTTTGGTTAAGATAAAGAAAAAAGTTTTTCTTAGAAGAACCTAATTTTCAAGGGCAGCCCCATGACCCCATGGTCCGATTCCATTCGTTCCCACATATATACAGCGTACACTAAAAAGGAACGTGTGTACAAAATTTGAGTTTTATAGCTTCAATACTGAGGGACTAGTTTGCGTTGCAACAGATAGACAGACAGACAGACGGACAGACAGACAGACGGACAATGCTCAATCGATTTCTCTCGTCACACTGATCAATAATATATATACTTTATATAGTCGGAGGTGCTTCCTTCTGTGCGTTGCAAACTTCATGACAAAGTTAATATACCCTTTCACATAGTGGCAGGTATAAAAATGTTATTAGGTCTGGTATTACGTTTCGTTTTATGCAAACATGTGGAACTTACATTTGCATGGAGAGCCAAAGATATCGATGAGAACTCACCAAACCTTATGTGCATCCTGTAGTTTATTTGGGTACTACAAAATTGAGCGTCTCCGCAACAATCAAACTTCGAACTTTTGCGTTAGTTTCGGACGACTGCATCTTTAATTCGGTGATACCTAGGAACCTGAACTTTACAGCAAAATGCTCGCCCTGATGCACTTTACATCGACTTTCGGGAACCAAAATTTCAAAAATGTTCACATGCGTGCCACTATCTCGCTTTTTAGAGCAGCTAGGTAGCCAAACTTTGCACATTTTGGGCTTCTTTTTGAATGCTGAATAATTTTTAAAAGAATTAATCGCAGTGCGTGCAGGAATGATTAAAAACTTTCCTTTTTCGTAGTTTTGTGCGGCCCGCAGCCAGTTCAAAGAAATGTGTATCAGCACAATGCACAAATACGTAAAAATTACAAAAATGTGAAAATGTTGAGCTCAAATCTAAAAAATTTGCCAAAACTCGTCAAGAAGTCGGTGGCTTATGCAAGCTTAAACTATGTAGATATTTTAGACCACTATTTTCTATAAACAATTTGCTGACGGTTATTTGAGGTATATTTGTTCAAGGCGGCTTTTCAGCAGGGAAGTAAGAAGTTCCTTTGTGAAATTGTTTTGTCCCGAAATTCGGTTCAGAGAAAAAGTTGTTGGCTTTGCCGCTGTCACGGTTGCATTAAATTTTCAGTTCGCATCTTTTAGGTAATGGAACAAGAACATCTTGGATTGAGATCTACTTTGAAAAGAAAGCCAAACTTTAATGGCTCCGAAAACTTATATTTATGGTGAGAAAATCACCTAAATGTCTGATTTCGTAAGCATAATAACTTCAGTCTATTAACAGATTTTTGTTGCCTTTTAGCTTATTATCTTTAGCTTTACTGGTGCATGCATTTGTTTCACATCATATCAGAACATCTTTATTTCTATTTTTTCCACCTTTCTATAAAAATGAAGTTCAGCATTTATGTCAGCCTAACTATTTTGACTAGCAAGTTAATTTTATACTACCAGAGTGCTGGATGACCGATGCTACAATGTTCTGTCCAAAATTTGGCGGTAATTATTTCGGTCAGGATTTTTTCCCCATAATCAGCAAACCGTCTACAACAATCCTGAAAAAATCAGTAAGTGATTTTTGTCCCTTAACGGCCATATTTTGCTTTATTTTTCGGCTATTAGATGTAAATGTAAATTGTAAGGGGGCGTGAACCCGAAGATGTTCGCAGCACTGAAGCCAATTGTGCTATCACCCTAGTCGCGGATGGGCTGGACTATGCCTGACGATCAAGGTTGATCGTGCTGAGAAAGGAGTTGAGATCGCTTATAGATGTCGAAGCTATGTCGTCCGTGTCTGGAAAGGCCGCTCCGAGTTGTAACCAGCGACGCTGGGCCAGTGCAACGTACTCGCATAGGATGCGGAAAGAGGTCTCGGCTTCGGTTTTCGGCTATTAACGTTTTGAAAAAAAAATATAAAATTATTATAAAGTGTCTCGTTTAATTCTCCCTGGTTGATTTCCATCATCAACATCATTACTTTTCCGGAAAAGTCCATTTAATGAATCCATTTTGTCCTATTATTGCCATTATTTATATTTTCATATAATATTTTATTTTATAAAAAAAAAAACAGAATCTTGCTACATTTTTACGGGAGCAACAACAAAAATTCACTTCATGCACGTAAAGCAACGTGTTGGCATTTTATTATTATGTATATCCATTCCAATGCACGACCCTTGCGCTATTTTTGTTATACCAGCGTTGCAAAAATTCCAGTGAAATGTAATAATGAGCTATTATGTGCTAAAGGTCCTTTTTTGAACATTTTTCCAAACAGTTTTGTCCATTTTTCTTTTCATTTTTATGTGAACTGCTCCATTTAGGATAAACAACGCAAGAGCACTTTAAATTATGTACCATATTTATGGTGCTGCCATGCTGATAATGGAAAATGGGAGGAAAAAAGTCAGGTGAATTGATGGAATTTTTGTGGACTGTATATGTACGAAAAGGTAGGGAAATATAAAAAATATGTAAAGTTCAAAACGATGGTCCGAGAGTAACATTGAACAGGACGATGAATATAAGTTAAAAGTTAATTTAACAAGACAAATTACTTTTTAATGGATTGGACGTTATTATTGGATCAGTAAAGGGATGCTTATGAAGCTTTTTTTAGATAGATGGAATTTTATTGGACTCGAAGTATGTAGTTAAGTTTTGATTTAGGTATTTTTCGCACATCATCAACCATGAAAACGTCTTCGTATATCGTATAATGTTATGCGACATTGAATTCCGAAATGAACTCCTATAATAATTTGACAAGGCAAAAAGGAAATTACGACATGCCGTTTCTGGAACGAAATACTGTATCTATTGCAAATATCTTAAGCTAAACCATATTAGAAACGGGAAATTGCACATTGTCTTTCGAATGCCATCACGTTCCAAGCCCACAACATATTCGTATCGTATCGAGACTCGGAAAAAGGATGACGTCCGACCAAAACGAACGAAATATGTACCCATATCCGCAAAGGTCATTTTATTGTCACCTTTCTCGGGTCAAATAAAATTAATATGGATTGGACCATATGGACCATAATATGAAATCCTCGCACACTGAACATACTATACGTATCGATATCGACGGTTGCTCCATACACACAGCCTGTCTGGGTTCCGCCCATAAAGAACAGAGAGGAAACTGCGGCAATTGAACGGGGTCCTTCGATTATATATCCTGTCTTTTGTATTAAGGATCAATGTCCAATGGAAGGTATAGAGACATTATGTCGACGTGACCACTTAATTGTTTACCTTTTCCGAACCATTAACAATGTGTTTATAGCAACATATTGAAAATGCTTTGGTTTTTCTTCTCTCGAACCTATAACCTTTCTTGTTGGCTCCCTAAGGGATCGAAACCGCTCGCCAGACATTGTATGGAGCGGACACTGCAAGGATGCCGGCATCCCTTCGACGATAGGATCCGGAGTCCGTATGATTGATGTCGATGGTTATTGGGTGATGTTTTGGTTTTCTTCGTCGATGTCGTCGAAAAGGATATAGATATGTATGTATTTTGAAAATAGCAACTAGCTGGGAAAAAAGTAGAGATATCCTCTGGAAAATTACGTGTACGTGTTTGATGATATTTTTAGCTTTTGTCTCTCTATATTTAATTAAGGGACTGGACTAAAAGGGATATTCAGGAATGTAATTGAATCGTGACATGCTTTTAAAGTTGACCGTGGTCGTCGTAAACGACTGCGACGTATCTCATGCTATTTATTTAATTTATTTGACGTTATTTTCAGTTTTTTTTTAAGCTAAGTGAATTATGTCTTTTATTTGTATGCATATTGAAAAGTGTATCAGATTATTGTAGCAGAAGGCTATTGATGGGAAATAATTTGATTTCAATCGGCTTTAGATGGAAATTTATGTTGAAAGCCTTTTTTTGTTCGACAAATGCACGGACATTTTTAAAAGCACTAAATGGACTTATCGTGTATAAATAATTAAATTTTCAGAGCCCGGATAAATTCTCTATTTGAAATGACAATAGAGACTTTTGCAATCATGTACAAAGTGCCGTCTACGTATTTCGAAATCATAAATGGAAAATTGGGGCGCGTACCGACACAAACCCTTTTGCAAGAGTTTTGAACTGACAATCACGACTAATCAAAATAACGACCTGAAAAAAATGCACTTATGTCAACTTGGGACAATTGGTACTGTTGTATGCGGTACACAAACGAGTTTCTCTTTTATAATTTAAAAAAGCAGACTATTTTGTACGACTTGCTGAAATAAGATTATTTTTGCGACAAGATTTGCTTACACTTGCTGGGCGACCTATACGCAAAAAAAACTGAGTAAGATAGCAACTTAAAAAAAAATTTTTTTGTTCATTGACTTTTTTTCTCTTTGTATTAAAAATATCATGTCGTAGAAAATATTACGATAGTACGAATAGGCTTTGACATTCTCTATGAAAAATTCCCTTTGCCTCCGTACGCAAAGCAGTATACCACAATGTTGAATGTCCCAATCACATCGAAAATTTTAATTAAAGTTTAAAAATATAATTTTATTTTAACATTTTTTGCTTATGTTCAATTAAATTATGTATTAAATAAATAAAAAAATCAGTATGCCAAAAGTTCCAGTTCAATTGGGCCACCCACCCTATTCCTACTCAGGATATGCAAAATTGTGGTATACTGTTTTGCGTACGAAGCGAATTTTTCATAGAGAATGTCTATTTGTACTATCGTAATATTTTCTACGACATGCTAAAACTCTCTAATGTTTTTAGTTAACTGTTCATGGGAATATGTAATTAACTTTACACAGCGTGCTGTTGATCTTAACACATCTAAAAAAAAATTGGAAGTCACTGTTCTAAGTCACATGCTATTTATTTATTTTTTAAGTCACTTCTTAAAGACATCCTTATACCGGCCCCACACTATCCAGGGTTTGCCAAACCGTGAGGATAAGAGATTAAAGTTGTGGACAACACACGCTTGAAAGAGACAGAGACGATAGGGGAATAAAACAAACAAATAATGTTTGTCGAATTCCCACAACGCCTCTGTAGGCGTATTTATTTATTTATTTAAATATTTAAACGGACTTGAAGTCCTTATTACAAAAATTCACAAAATGGTAAACGATTCTTCATAGAATAAGCATTAAATAAAATATAAATATAGTAAAAAGATAATTAAAAAAAAATTCAAAAGCAATAATTACATAATTCTAAAATTCAACATAAAACAGAGCTGAAAATGATCTAAATGTAGGGAATTCTAAAAGTGATTTCGCTTAAAAGATCCGGAGCATCAAGCTTACTATTTAATAGATTAAACAGGAAAACTGCGTCGAATGCAGATCTTCGTATATCAAGAGTATTTGCATTGATAACTCTTAGTAAATCAGGATACGAAATAATCTCATGATTCATATGTAGTTTATACGCAAGGAACCTCAAAAATTTTTGCTGAACCTTTCCAATCATCACAGAGTGCGAGATATAGTAAGGATTCCATAACACAGAAACATACTCAAGCCTGCTTCTTACTAAAGAAAAATATAAAGTTTTAAGAGAATTAATGTTGTTGAAGTGAGATGTTATCCTCATTATAAATCCAAGAGACCGGCGCGATTTATCACAAATATTACAAATATGGGTTAAAAACCTAAGAGTAGTGTTAAAAGTTACACCAAGATCATCAACAAAATATACTTGCCGTAGAGGATGGTTGTTAATATTGTACGTGTGCTGATATTGCATATTAGTTCTATTGAATATGATATATTGACATTTATCAATATTCAATTTCAAGCTATTGTTGACACAATATGTATGTAAGCTACTTAAATTTGATTGCATGATTCTTAAGTCAGCCGGAGTGGAGATTGTTTTGAAAATTTTGCAATCATCTGCAAAAATGAGAAATTCAACATTCTGAAAAACGAGATTTATGTCATTAATGAAAATCAAAAACAGTACAGGGCCTAAATGAGAACCTTGTGGAACCCCTGAAGTCGGACTGAAAGCTCTAGAATATTCATTATGCACATTAACAACAAGATGTCTATCTCTTATATATCCATTTATCCATTTCAGCAGCATACCATGAAATCCAATATTAGCAAGTTTCTTAGATAGTAAATCAAAATTGACCACATCAAATGCTTTCGAGAAATCCGTATACATATACGGAATGTACCTGCAAGAATTTATCAAATGATTGATTTATATGATTATGGTAAGATAACAGATTAGTTGCTGTGGAATTGCCACTGCAAAAGCCATGTTGTTTACTAATTATACTTGGGCGAATAAGAGGTGTAAGAAAATCAGTGACTATACTTTCGAAGATTTTAGGAAAACTAGAAAGGATACATATAGGACGATAGTTTCTTATGTCGCTTTTATCTCCTTTTTTAAAAATTGGAATTACGTAGCTCCATTTCCATTTATCCGCGGGAAAATACCCTCTGATAATGATTTATTAAAAATAAGTAATAAAGGATACAATAAATGATGAGCACATTTTTTCAAAAATATTGACGGGATTCCATCCGGACCAGCGCTCTTAGACTCATCTAACTGTAATAGTTTGTTCAATAAAGATTCACTATCAATAGAAAAAGTTGAAATATTTAGTGAATAATTGGGCAACGGAGGATCGTATGAGTTAATGTCAGAACTGTATACGGACGAGAAGTGTTCAGCAAACATATTTGAAATTTCTACTACATTAGAACATGAAGTATTACCACAATGCATTGAATTCGGTAACCCAGACTCATTCCTAAAAGAATTTACATATCTCCAAAAGTATTTGACGTTGTTAGAAATTTGAGATTCGATTTTACTTACATGTTTTTTTAAATCGATTCGCGACTTATTTTTGCATTCCGCTCTATATCTAGAAAAGGCTTCATAATCATTAATTTCACCCGAATCTTTGAACTTAGCATGTGCGGCTTTTTTCACAAGAATTAAACTTTTTAGTTCAGCCGAAAACCAAACTGGGAACTCATCATTATGTATGTTGTCTACAACGTTCATCTTTTGTACCGCGCGATTTGACAAACCCCGGATAGTGTGGTTGCAGCCTTAGGGTGGTCACATTACGCACGCCAATTGCATGAAACTTCTCGATGAAAAGCATTTTGAGCGAAGAACTTTTTTCTTCTAGGGGTAGGCCAACGACCCAAGTCAAATCGAGAGAACACACTTAAAGTCAGGCCAGATAATGCCATTGGTCACAATTAATCTATAAAAAAATGTTTTTTTTTTTTTGCAAATGTCCTTTTAGGTAGGATGGGTAAACGAAAATGCTTCCTGGCTAAATGAACTAAAAAACAAATCAACACTCCTATGATAACACCTTATGGTTAACCGCGTAAATAATTTTCCAATACATACTACCTTCAACAACTGACAAACAAACCAAAGAAAAAGCACATTTCTGGAAGGTATTTATCTTCATTGAAGTCGAAAATAAATTTAATTTTCCTCCATGCGTTCAGTTTTGCCAGAGGCGCATTGGTGTACAAAAGTAAATAACGAAATCCGTAAGCAGACGAGTTTTCTTTTACTCGTACCGTGTCGTTGGATTTTATACCGTAAATAACTCGTGGGGGTTTTCAAGCATTTTCGGAGTAAACTCTATTTGTCACTATTGTAAATATGGGGTTTATTTCAGAGGTAAATATACATATATACCTACTTGCCGAATTTATTGTTTATATTTATGTATGTATTAACTCCTTTTTTTGATCGTCACGGCGTTAATTTCACTTTTTGTTTTTAATAAAAAAACGTTACGTAATTCACAACGTAGACAGGCAACGCCGACACGAATTAATGGTTCATGGCAATCGGTAACAAATGATTTTAAAGACAATACCTCTTGATTTGCCTTTTAATAAATACAGCAACTACAGTAGAGCGTCGATTATCCGAACGCCGATTATCCGAACATTCGATTAACCGAACCGGGCACTCAGCTTTTTTTATTGTGAAAGACATCGAATAAAATGAAATGCCGAATGTCTAACGGAAGCATCCTCGTAACTGCATCGCCCAATTACCTCGTATGTTTTATTTTTGCTTAGTTCTAATCGTTTTACACGTTTTCAGTAGGTTGCTTAATTTCACATTTGGTCTATTTTCTAATTTTTTTTATGGAAGCTCGATTAACCGAACTTTCATTTATCCGAACCACCCTTGTCAATATTAGTTCGGATAATCGACGCTCTACTGTATATCTTTAAATTTAAATTTCACGTCCATAAGAATAAGGAGCATATACTCGTACTCTGTCTACACTCGAAATGATTTCAACAATCCATTTCTGTTAAATCCGAATGCATTCCGCAGCTCTTCCAGTATGCCAATATAAGACTTTTCATCTTACTTAAAATGAACTCTGGAAATCTCTTTTTATCCATTCGAGAACCTGCTTGGTGTCTTTACAGTTATTTCAGTAAAATGGTTTTTCCGAGTGAAATACATTGTGTGCAACAGTCGTATAATGGAGGAGTGGATTCCGTGAAATTCTTATGTCTTATTTGTACTTTGTAGTTCAATCGAAAAAGGATGAACAGACGACATATGAACCTATAAGTATTCAGATTAATTCTGGTAGCATCACATTCAGATGGTTGAAACGATAAGAAGGCGGAAGAAATCAGCATTTTCTTATTGAAAGCTCACTTGTAAGAGCTAGTTTTCTTAAAATTAATAAAGAGCAAACTATAGTTTGTCTTGCAACCTTATAATTAAATGTGAAACTTGGTAATAATAAAGAGGTATAGGTTCGCTTCGATATATGGGTTTTAATTCGTGTGTTGGGTTTTGTATGGCAGTGCCACTATGACTGTGACTACTGCCATCTATAGATAGACAGGCCAAACCGCAGAAAACTAGGCTCTACCCGAGTCCGCTCGAATCTATCTTGATTGATCGGTCTTAACATTTCTGTCTATATAATTCTACAATACAACTAACGAACCAACCGTAACACTACAATCTGACAACCACTGTAGCTTTTATTGTGAATTATGGTGGGCGTGGCCTTAACTACCCTGACCACCAAAGCCTATATACAAAGTCAGGGACAAGAGAACTCTCATGCACTTTAACAGCCGATCTTAGGCTTGAAAAAATTTAAAAATTTGCATTATCTTAACACAAAAAATACTGATTTCCTGTGGATTTGCATCGCGAGAAGTCAATATGTTCCGTACTAAAAGGTTATGAGAACAGAGAAATCGAAAAACCCGAAAAATATTAAGTTTTCGAAAATTTTCGAATGTTTGAAACCCGTTCGGCACAATTTCCTCGTACATAACCTAATTGTGGTTACTGGCTTGTAATGGTGAAGGTTATGTGCTAACCCCTCACAGATTCATTCGAATCGGGTTAAAATCTGGCTTGTATATCTAGATGGCATCGCTGTGGACCTAGACAGTTCCTGGGAAAAAGTTATAATTTCAAATTTCTTGTTAGTAAAGAAGTATCAAGTATGCGTCGAGATTATATGTTTTATTTTAATTGTGAATCTCTCTACAGATTTCAGAAGATTTTCCAAAATTTTGGGATTTTACAAAATTGCTCATATCTCCGTAAATATTGGCGCTAGAACAGTCAAATTTGACCTAAAAATTTTGGTCACCTTTAGGCGGCTGTATTTCGGAAACGGTTAGGCGGCTGTATTTCGATTTTCACTTGAAACACACAAAATTGCCCATATCTCCGTAAATATTGACCCTAGAACAGTCAAATTTGGTCTAAAAATGTTGGTCACCTTTAGGCGGATGTATCTCGGAAACGGTAATAGCTAGGCCTAGGACCCTAGTTGTTTCACCAAAATGTAGCTCTAAATACGCTCTTCATCGACTTTCTCAACTCATTTTCGAAAACGCTAACACCTTCAAGATTTCGCATACATTTTCATAGATTTTGTACCGAGATTATAACCAAAATCGTGAAGTGTGCGGTGTGTGTGAGTGTGATTTCTTTGCTCTCTGACGAACATAGAGCATTGACATAGATTTTATAAATTGATTCTAAGATTACGACCATAGTGTGAACAGGTTAGGAAATTTCATAATCAACATCGAATTCAGAAATTTAGCACAGTCATCGAGCACGGCAGTGGCCACTTGTAGTGAAAATTTCAAGGTCCTAGGCGATGGCTCAGTCGTTCAGAAGTTACAACCGTGGAAAGTTGCGAATAGCGTCAAATTCAAGCGACACTCGATAACTCAGGAACCATTGGGCTGAAATTTGGTGCACTTGTAGAGCAGCTGGGTGGCCAGTAAAGGAGCTCAAATCCGCCAACAATAACAAACAGCCCATTGCATTTCCAAAATTCGCCTAACTTTAGGGTAATTTTCAATAGACGCCAATCACAATCTAAAGTAAACCTCACGAGCATAAGAGAAGGATATAAATTAAAGCTGGTTGAAAAATTCCTTGAATCACTCAATCGCTTTGAGATAAAAGTGAATTTTTCATACACCGCACCGCATAAGTGCCTCATCAAAACCTTACGAAAAACGAAACTGGCGTACATGTATGTACATATAAGTAAAGTGAATGTAATCAAAGAGCTCTGTGTAATTCAATATAATCCTTGATAGGCTCTTACGGTGGCCTAGATAAAATTTCAGCTGATTAACACAGACACACACTCAAATCAAAACGATTGAATGAGAATTAACATACTTTTCTCTTTGCATCAATCATAAGTAGACAGATAAATGATTTAAACCTGTTCTGTATGGCAGCTTCGATAAATTATTATTTTTTATTTATATGCTCATCATTAGATCTGAATAAAGAGGAGCCTTTGGGATTGTCCTACTAATTGGGCGGAAATGGATATTTGCGATTTCAAGATCATATATCCATGATTCATACAAATCCTCATACTGAAAGTGGGATAATAATATGGATATGTATTTGAACTTTATAAAAAAAAAACACGCACACACAAGTAGACATTTAAAAATGATAAAACGTCAATCTCGGATAAACAAAAACATCCTACCGCGTTGCTCTTCGAACTTATCCGAATACATACTTGATGAACGGCAAAACGTCCGTGGTACTCGGTATATGTATATGTACATTTATCAAAATAAATTTCGCACATAAGTTAAAAACGCGAAAAAATGCCATCATATTGGAGGATTTTGAGGATTACCCGAAAATCCAGGCTATCTGCACGAAATTGTTTCTTTTTTGCCTCTAGGCGTATATTTTATATTGATGCTGTGAGAATTCAGGGCAAATATTGTAATGTACCCTGTTCGGATAAGTTGAACTGTTCGAACAACATCCATTCGAGAGTATAGGTATTGTTTGTTGTCATTCACAACGCTTATATTTCCTATCATTAACGCACAAAACAAAGTGTAGGGGATTTATATTTTTTTGCAGGATGTCCTTGAGGGTTATAACCTGATAGTATAAGTGGGGTCATTTTTTTATTTTTGAAGTTGAACGACAATAAGATATAAAAAATACGTTCGAAGTGGAGAATATCGCTTAATTAGGTGATCTAAAAAAAAGTTGATGAATTTGATCCTTTGACGAAAATAAATGACTCAATTTATTATAACCTCTAATTTTTAAAACCTATATAACATGCATTCATTTTATTCGCCGTCAATCGACATGCTTGAAAGAAGGAAAATAAAATTGCGGAAGAGAAACATTTTTAGAAGGCTTTGCACTCCTGCGCTAATAATTATTAATTGTAAATTCTAGCTAAAAATAAAATGAAAAAAAAAATACTTACACATCCAATTCATTTTCTCCGAATATTCCACCTTACGTTTCAGATCCTTAACAATCGATCGTAAGTCTTCGTCGCACAATTTAAATGCCGTGGCCAATTGATTCAGGTAACTTGCACTCACTGTTGTAATGGTTGATGTTGTGACAGGACAAATTGATGAAGTCGTAGTCGCGGCTACTGTTGGTGCACCACACGTACCACTATAAGATTTACTTATCGCGCCAAACAAACACACTTCACTCGTAACATTTTCATTTTCACCACTCCGATCGCCAATATTTTTCGTTTCACCACTAACGGTCGTTTCAATAGAACCAATTCCGCTACACTCACTACTAACACTCTTTGATTCAACGACTCCTAGGCGGTATTCTGGCTCAACAGTAGTCGCCCGGTTACTAAATGCATCGGCTGAACTCGTAGCAATTGTACTTCCACCAATGATGACATCATCTGATTGTAATTCACTCCTATCAGTGTTGCTCATTCTATCCGATCGCAAATTTTGATTGTCCTTCAGACGTCGATGCTCTTCATAAATGCGTATAAGAAGATCTTCGATGAATTGTCGACGTTTACGATCGGCACTGGAGCGAAGATCACAAGTTTCACTAATCGTCGTACTACGACAGTTGCGATCGCCAATTTCAGCGATAGCGACGTCCTCCTTACACCTTACTATGGTACCGAGGCCGCATTTACCGCCACCACTATCTGTGTCACAGTCGAATTTCTGTTCATCGGTTTCCGATTCGTCAACTTGTTGGAGTTTATCGAAATAGTGGGGATAGTGTTGTTCTAATTGGCGGAGATGCGATGCAATGTGACCGACTTCTACAACAAGTTGAAGTTCTTCATCAATATCAATAGGATTGGAATCGGTGTCCTTATACATAAATGCGCTGTTCTATTGAGGAATTTTTGGACGACAAGAAAATACGGCAATGCGATAATTTTCAGTGTAATAATTTTGTTTGACAAACGCGTTGATTATTTGGAGAAATGTCCTATTTGTATGGGTGCTTTTTCCAATTCGGTTTATATTTTCGTTAAAAGCATGTCACTCCCATCAAGCATAGGCGGCAAATTGAATTATTTCCAAAAATGTGATTGACTGCAAAGAAAAATAAAGAAAAGACAAAATATAGTTGAGCCATAGGTATATCATAGAAAAATTAAAGACTATTAAACAAAAAATAAGAAATCAACTTGAAACCATAGATTACCGATACCTTCAGAAAGGATTTAGTAAGTTGAAGGCCATTTTTAAACATGCTTACTCAGAGACAATTGCAAATATCGTAAATCTACAGCCGAACGTGCCATCTTTTAAGGAACAACACAAACATCCATATGCTTAGTGGCATGAGTGTGTGTTTGATACCTCCGCTTCACACAGAAAGTGTCCTTGACAGCTTCCTTTTAGCAGTCAGGACGTACCGGTCTCAACAACAGACAAACGTTGCGAATTCCTCCCTGACAGGTTGCCAAGGTTGAAAGCCCCCTTAACGAAAATTGTTTGTGTATTATCTCTCCACAAATCTGCGACCTTATTTGCTCATGCAATTTATAAATCGGCAATTCAGAGTATAAGTTAGTGAAGATTTCTTTTTTGTTTTTATGTGTTTTTGGGGTGCTAAGCATCCGCAGCTTCCCACCGAAATTTCATTGCGAAACAGGGTGAAATCGCGAAAAACACCAACATGTCCGCTGTGTTTCCCATTTGCCTATTTCCGGGGCTGGACATTTCTGCGAGGCACAACCATGTGCTCTCTAAAATATGTATGAACACCTTTTCGCAGAAATATATAATTGCTGAGTTTTTTTTTCCGCGACCCTGTTTTGCAGCGAAATTTTGGTAGGAAGCTCTGGATTCGTCCTGACAGATTTCATGTTAGAAAATCGCCCGGTAAAAAGTTTTTTTCAAAGTTTCTACATAAAAAACAAACGATTAAACAGAACTCTCCGGAACCAATATTTCCTAAACTCAGTCTTCTTCTGAGATGCTATATCTTTTTTTATTATAAAAGTTGATTTTTTAATGCAAAATTTTAAATTGAAAATATTAAATTTGCAAAATAAAACTTGAAATGAAAATAAGCTTAAAGTTTAATTAAATACTGCTACAGTCCTTCACTGTAAACCATCTAATTCAAACATTTATCACTGAACCTAAACCCTGAACGTACATTATGAACTGAACTATTGAATCATCTTACTTACAGATGCGTTCAATCGATTTCACCACGAGCGGTTCCCTTCAGCATTTTCTCCTTTTTTGTAATGCTGGGATTTGTTGACTACAACCCCAAACGCCTTTTTGTTTTGCCGAAATGCTACTGCTACATGCTTACATATTATATGAGCTTCACACGTCTGCTCTTCTTTTGGTTCTTCTCTCATTCATGCTTGCACAGCTCGGAGAACCTGACTTGGATGCGTTTAATGCAGGGGACCGGTCTTCGCATCCCCAATAGTGGGAAAAGCGCACAATGAGAATATCTCGTATGAACAGAAATTGTGCGCGAATGGCTGCGCAGCTGAGCGAAGATTCTTTTCCGCATCCATTGGAAAATTGAGTTGGGTACACGTACGATAACAACTGCTAATATGGAGCAAGGACATAAAAATGTAGTCATATATTACCCACCAGCTGTTGGGCTTCCGAAACTGGAGGACAACGTCACGTAACCGCGACAATTAGGGGTCAACGATTCAGGCGGCCAAGGCCCGACGTCGGGCTCTCGTGCCACATTGATGATGATGAATTGTCGAATTTCTATACCAAATCAAAATCATGTTCACGTATTTCCAAAACACGTTGGCGAATTTTAAATTTACAAAACTCCATGTCAAATTGTTGAATTTTCAAATCGCGTTGACGAATTTCCGGATCAAATTGACGAATTTTTAAACCATGTTAACGGATTTCCATTTCAAATACATCCAATAATAGGTGTGTTTTTTTGGTTATCCCGTGCAGGTTTGAGTAACGAAACTCCATATAAAAAAAATGACAGCTGACGCACCTGTAATTTTTTTTATATGAAGTTTCGTTACCCAAACCTACACGGGATAACAAAAAAACACACCTAATGTTTACTAATATTCATTTGTATTTAGTTAATTTCCATACCAAATTGACGAATTTCCAAATGAATTTCCGTTACAAATTGGCGAATTTCAAAACATGTTGTCAAATTTACAAATGAAATGGACGACATTTTCTGCTAAATTGACGGAAGTTCATGTTAAGTTTAGTTTCAAATTGATAAACTACCATATCTAAATTGTGAATGTTCATGTCTATTTAACACATTTTTCAAATCATTTTGACGAATATCCGTAGAACAAATCGACGAATTTCCATTTCAATAAATTAGTTTGCATTGGTCGGTTTCCTAATCAATTAGTCTAGAAATTTATCTGTACACACACAATGTCGCAAAACAAGAAAAATTAAATTAAAATTAAAAAATCAAAACCAAGCTATAGGTACAGGCGATTAGAAAGTTCCTTGTCGTTTAGGGATTTAACAGAAATTGTTCATTGCACTGATATAAAAATATACAACTGTGAAGATTGCTTATAAAATTTGATTTGTGAATTCTTATTTCGTTTCGAAAAATATTTAAAACGTAAAAACGATTAAGGAACAGAGAATAGCAATTCCACTCTGCGAACACTGCACTATGCACATGTAGATATGAAATAAATCAAAAATTCGACTGCATAGAAAAAGGGCCCCCGCTTAGAATACGAACTAAGCAAATTTAAAAAACCTTACGCCACTGTCAGCACTCCAAAAAAAAAACATTTTTTTTCTGCCCATTTTCCAATCTCAAATCACCTAATACGTAAAGAGACTAGTAGTCAAACACTAGACTATAGTAGTCAACCACTAGACTAGCAGTCAAACTTCACTTTTCAGTTAAAAATACCAACACGCGCTAAAAAAATAAAAACCATCCGTTCACCCATTCGAACAAAAAAAAAACATCCTTCCACCAATACATTTCCCATAATACCAGACACCAACAATGTTGCAAAACTTTTACATAGACAACCATTTCCATCAGGATATTGGATTTGCCCGCATAAAATGCATTCGTTGCACACAAAAATTCAGTTATGGTTTTCCTTCTATTTTTTTTTTTCTTCTCTACGCAGTTATACAAATCTGTCAGCTGTTGTTGGTGTGTATACGTTATCACTGTCATGATGTCCTTTAAGGAAATGAGCTTATAAATGCCATGTCATGTATAGTCGAGCAATGTGGAAAATATTAAGGCCTCGAGCATTAGACGACAGGAGGATAGTTTAATTGACATCAGCCAATAATCCGGTCGTGGTTCAGAAATGAATGGGATATAACGGTACATATATGTACATCATAGACAGCGCGTTTGACGGAAACAGGCGTAAGCTGAAGGGGAGGGAGGTTTAAATTTGACACTGTAATGTCAAAAAA
This sequence comes from Microchrysa polita, assembly GCA_949715475.1. Lineage (NCBI taxonomy): Eukaryota > Metazoa > Arthropoda > Insecta > Diptera > Stratiomyidae > Microchrysa > Microchrysa polita. The sequence continues at coordinate 4,777,789 of OX454418.1, read as the reverse complement.
ATTCCAATATTCATCCCTTCAATTTTCGAGACAATAAGCATATCCCTGTTTCAGTTTCAAAGTAGAGAAGACTGAAGTACAGTAAAACACTGATAAGTGCACATCGATAATGCACAATTTTTTCGTGCACTTAAGCATAAATGGAAACTAGTGGTAACAACTGATATTGAAACAATTGGAAAAAGTAAGAAACTAACTAAATAATAGCAAAAATATACTTGCTAGGAAAATGTTCCAGTTTATACAAAAAAAAATGTGTCTATTTGTACTTTTGGTAGCAGAAAAGCTAAGGATGTGGGTTGAGCTCTTTCGGGACACTTCTTTTACAGACACAAGTGGCATGTTAACAATTGGCTGCACTCAATTTATTTTAATACCAATTCCTATCAAAACGGTCAATAATTTTATATTGTATCACCCCTCTCACTTATATGGACCCTAAATAAAACATAATGACTCCATTTATAAACATCTCGATCTCTCATTCCTAAATTACAAGCAACGGGACAGCCAGGGTGGTTACGAATGTGCTCCTTGAATACGACAGCTCAAACAGAAAAAAAAAACTTTAGGACCCCACCATGTTTAGGACCATGTTTTCCAAACAAACCTAAAGGCCTTTTTAAGCAGTATTCGGCTATGTTTACCGTGTGTTCGCTGTAAAAATGCCACAAAAAAATTATTGAAAATTATAGCTCACAATTTAATATTTCTCGACGAAAAATTAACAATAATATTTTTGCATTGAACGAAGCCGGTACCGAATTTGAACACAAAGTTGATGAGGAATCCATTCTAACCTTTGTTTAGACCACGGTTTCCCAACAGGTGGATCGCTGGTGGTCCGTGAGAGTCCCGTAGGTGGTCCGCGGGGAGACCCTGGAGACTTGTTACAAAAAAGTTATATTTTTTTCTGACCAATTAAAGTCACATGCTAAACACGCGCTTTCATCGTCATGTAACAGATTATCCAGTAATTACTTTGCTGCATGATCTGTGAATATGGGAAGGCGATGGGTTGCTTATGTTCGTTGCTTATAGCTCAATTTCAAAATCATTGGAACTTATTCGATAGCAAAAATTCACACGGGTTTCGCGCTGAACATTGTCACAAGTCCCAGTCTAAAGACCGAGCTATATCGATTACTGGATAACTTTTAATCGAAGTTAGCTCTTTGAGACAAGAGACATATGCAATTAAAATGTTAACTGGTTAGGCTAGTGTTGACGCGAACAAAACAGTTTTTCTCCCTTCTCTCAACCTGACAAACATGGCAAATCTTAAATCATGCTCCCTAACAAGTTGGTGTTAGTATTCAAATTCCGGCGTAATGACGATCGGTTGCATCAGGAACTTCTGGACTCCGAATTCGAAGAGATTGAAGCCGAAACTAATTATCAGTAAGTCATTTTCCTCAAACTATAGCACCAATATGACGTATGTATGTATTATGCGAATATTTTTTATATGATCAGTGCTTTTCCACTTTTTTTTTTTGAAGTACGAAATAACAAACAAAATAATATGAACAATTTGCAATGGGAGATAGAGCGTAAGCTTTTGAATACAATACCTCGGCTAACAAAATTGAAACCTTAATTCGTTTCATTATTATTGAAAATGGTGGTCCGTCGAGATCCATTTTCAGGATAAGTGGTCCGCAGACGTTTCTGAGTTGGGAACCACTGGTTTAGATCAACAATAATTCTATTGATACCTTGCAAAAGACGGAACAAACTATCTCCAATGCAGGACTATAAGTCTTTTGTGGGCCAAGTAACGCAATAGTTTTCAACAATTAAATTTGACATGTACAAGCGACTTTGCAAAGCTTTCGAACTTTGGCAAGAAATATTAACAAATGGGTACTACTCATCTTTTTGAAATATGATCAATGTGACCCCTGTCACCATTAATAAACTAAGAGCTGATTGCAACAATCCCGTCAAGGGGCCCGGCTTTGAGGAAGAACATCGAGGCAAGAGCATCGAACATAGATGTTGCGAATCAAGCTTTTTGTAGGCTTTTAGGACGTCAAGATTATTGTGTGTAGCCTAAAATATTTTTCTTTACATTTTCAATTATAATTTATGGATGTCAACATTATCACATGCCTGCAGAAATGGGAAAACAACATCCAAAAAAATATTGTTGGCAAGAAAAGAAAAACCAAATTTGTTTAACAACCTAATGATTATCTTAGTGGTGTCCTGCGATCTTATCGAGGAGACTGTCTGAGACTGCTAACATGAACGCTGGAATGACAAAGATACTGTCACCTTTGCTATACATTTTTCATTCATTTGCAATTTTTAACTCTCATTATTTACCTACTTAAAGACAAAACTTATCCAGTAGACCTGATTTCCCTTTCTTCTACATTTTCATAAATTGAATATAAAAATATTAGGTATCTCACACTAGGATCGCATAAACTCTTAAAATAGTCCACTGGTTCGAAACGTCTGCACTAATAAATTTTTCAAATGCACATATGCACTTATCCGTCATAAATCGTGTCCAAATGTTGTTAACCCTACCAAAAGAATTGCGTGCACTTAAGCGTGTTGTGCACTTATCCGTGTTGCACTTATCCGTTTTGAAATGTATTGAAAATTGCATGGTGCATGAAAATTGTGTGCACTTATCCGAGTTTTGCACTTAAGCGTGTTGCACTTAACCGTGTTTTATTGTATCTCTGAGTGACGTGAACTCTATCGTTTCTAAAGGGGGCGCCAGAGAAACTGACTTATTTGAAAAGTCAATAAAAACAAAAGTATTGTTTTAATTCTTGACATCGGTTAAATGGCGACCCCAGTGAAGTGAGTCTCCGTCTCCATCTCCACTCTTTGCAGCATATCAATCGGTATGTTGGCAATGTCGTCGCGAATGTTGATCTTGAGGTGAGCTACGATCCGTGCCCGTGGTCGATCGACATCGACCAATGAGTCGGTCGGGGAAATATTGTCGACACTTCCACACTCCCGAAATGAGTTATCGCACGACAGAATCGAATTACGACCAGGAACGAGTCTGAAGGCACGTTGCTCAGGGCCGGATTTAGCGTCTTTGGCGCCCCTGGGCAGTAGCTAAATAGCCGCCCTCCGCCACTGGTTAAATTTGAAAGTAGTAGTAGTCGCATACACATGCTAGGCAAAACGTTCGCTGTGGTGTGGTATGTGAGAAGAACGTTTAATATTTTTGCGCTAGTGACCGATGTAATTTTGTTTGCTTCACAATATGGTGCTTCCGAGTGAAGGGGCCAGGTGAAGGTCCATGAGAAGGTTCATGGAGTTTGGACCCCTCACGACTTTGTTTAAAAAAGCATTGAAATTCCAATGACGTCAACATTAAAACTGAAATGATGCAGATCCATTACATCGACTTTCTTCAGAATGTGTTCAGAAGATTTTCTAAATAGCTTTCCACTTTCGGAGATGTTTGTTCATTTTTTAACGTTTAAAATTAGGCGCCTCAACAACTAAAATTGTTTATTAGCGTCATGTCATGTAGTATGATTTTTTTGGCAGGGGAGTTTTCTGTTTTTTTTTCTAAAATTCGAAAATTTAAACGTACAAATTGTGAATTTTATTTTTTAAACCTATACACACGACAGAAACATGTTACTGAACATTTTATAGCTAATGCATCATTTCTAATATCCCGAGTTGGACACTCCCTGAAACCAATTTATGACTACATCCCAGTTGCCTCGGGCCTAATTTTAAATAGAAAGAAAATAGAGTAAAAATAGAAAAATCGAAAATGTGTGCTAGCTTTTACTAACTATAGGGACACTGGGGCTACCCACACAGAATCCATGGATTATCCATGTATAGGCTGCCTAGGGTTACTAATTCTTAGATCAATCTGTCCCAGAGACTCGTTTAGTAGGAAAGCGTTTTTATGGCAATGTACTATTCCAAAAAATTAAAATTTTTTATACAAGTTTACGAGCAATGGTCAAGACGATGACGGCAGATACCCTCCATTTGACGAGTCGTATATTGGGGAAATCATGTATTGATACATGTCTAAGATGTAGGTTCAGGAATTCTTTGGCTGTTACAGAGATCCGGAGCGGAGAGGGTCGACGCGAATCAAACTCCCGGTGGAAATGAGCGAAGCGAAGAACAGTTTTTGCATGAGAAACTGGAGCCATTTGTTTTGTAACAATGGGTCGTCTTCTATGTTTTTCAAATTAAAAGTATTGAATTGACATTTTAGCCTGATTGATTCCACTTTTAATTACATGGAAGACTTGTACAATTTAAACAACATTTGTGCTAAATTTCAATCATTTATATCGTACAAAAGGATACTGTCAGATAATGTCTTCGAATAGTTGCGGAGTGATAAAATTGAGCCGCTCCGGATCCCTGATTATTGCACACAAAAGCTACTCAAGGCTTCCTATTAAAGTGGACACTGAAGTATATGCTAGATCCCTTCCCTTGTTTAAGTTAAATCCAATGCGTTATGAAAATACTTTCTACTCCTATCCTCACTGAACTACGCGCCACAAGTTGAGTTTCAGTTGAGTTTACTATTGGGCGCCATGGAATATACCTAACATGAATAAATTAGAAGAATGGAATTACAATGTGTGTCTAATTATGTCAACTTCTTTTCGAGTTTCCAAAATGCTTTTTCACAGAATTTAAAACCAAGGGATATTCTCAAAAATTGCCGCCCCTAAAAATCTGCCCAGGTTGCCCATATGGGAAATCCGGCCCTGACGTTGCGTAGCAACAATTGAGGGACCGTTAGAAAAGAAGCTCTCGACGGCGAGGGCTCACTCTAGAGCAGAGCATGATGGCAACTGACTAGAATAGGAAACAAACTTGGAGATTTCCCCCTCCAGATGAGCCACCTCTACCCGCCCACCTTACCGCTCGGGAGTTTTTTTTTTCAAAAAAGTTAGTTTCTCTGGCGCACCCTGTAGTTTAGGGAATTCAATGATTGATTTAGGTTATCAGAATCCAGTTAGATAGTTCACCGAAGAACAATATTGGTAGCTGGCAGTAATTGTGAGCGAGTACAATTTTCTGAATTGATGAATGAAATCATGAGTTCTATCGAATTTTCCGTAATATATTTACGACTTTCAATCACACGGACTAAGTGTAATCACAGATTTTCAACTTTTGTTATTATATACGAGTATTCACAGGAAATTACAGAAACCACTTCCAACTGCCTTCATCCCAGTCGTTATCTCGGAAATATGTTTTCCTTCATGTCAGATTGGACCTATATAACTCTGAACATTAATTTCGTTTTTCTTGGTATCTTCTTCAACATTTATAAAAGAAAGAAACTTCTGTGTAATAACTCCCGAGATATGATTTTTATACGCTTTTTCTTGGACGTTTCTGAAACACAACCTGATTAATAATAAACATTATTTTCCTCCAACAATAATTTTCAACTTTTCCGTGTTCAGTACACCCGCCCGTCACAAGCTAAAGTTTTGCCACTTTATTATCGGTTTATTTCTTGCCTCTTGCGCACAGAGCAGCATCTTAAAAAAACACCCCCACAAGCATGAGCAAGCACGAATTCAAACACCTGGCGATAAAAATTGAAACTTTGCTCAGCTCCGTATGGACCGCGTCGTATCGGGAGATTGTTATAGTATCCTTGTTGAAGTAAACAAGTCTCAATTTAAGAAAAATATTTAAAGAAAAAAAAAGTACACGCTTTAAGCACAAAAAGGCATATTTGCGTACAGCACTGCATGCATATTCCCTCTGCAAATTCATCAGCTTTGAAGAGAGAGCGAAAAAAAAAGTTTTGTCTGGCATAACAGAAGGACGAGCTATGTATTTCCACGAACCGGATATTAAATGAAATCACATGCCAACAATTTTACATTAACAAAAAAACAAGAAAAAATCGACAAAAAATTGGGATATTTTACTGATCCCTAGCCCGTATGTGTTATGACGACGAATATTTTTCTTAGCCTTGCTAGGAGCAAAATGTATGAATCCGCAGTACTCAAACTCGGCATCCAATAGTCTTCGGCTATGCTGGGCCCAACACCGCTTGCCTCACTCAAAGTTTTATTATCCCAAAGGGATGAAAATGTAATTGGCTTCACGCAATCCTCATACAGAATAAGGTGGATTTTCGACGTTGTGTATGGTGTGTTGTTGTCGCTGTTGTCGTAAGCGCCGGGGTCACGCACCCGGGTTCTGCCTACATTGCTTCACTCTCTCTGTATGTTGTCGACGGTTCTTGTTGCTCCTGTGTTGTTGTTGTTATTGTCGTAGTTGTCATGTTTTCATGCTGCCCGTCATATCATACCCGGGTTGCGCGTATTTTCTTTGACCTTACATCGACCTGTTGCATGTTTGCGATGTTTTGCTCAAAATAAGATAATTTCCCTCGAAATTCTTGTCCAATCTACTATATCCCCCGCTCGGATCCTAGCCGACACGGCACCTGTGTGAAATAATTTCCAGGGATTGGGGAATTCGATGAACGAATTCGTCCGATTTAAAACTGACACCCGGGTGTAGGTGGGTGTGGGTTGCGTTGGATTGAATTGGCGAAACGCAACCCCGACCAGCGGCAGTCAACTTAATGGCACTTAATGGCAGGTCTCGTGTTTTGGAGGGGTTGAGGGTTAAATGAAAAGTTAAGCGTTTAAAAAGCACCCACTAAGTGGTTTTATTTTCGGGGGGTTCGGTGTATTTTTTATAGGTCCCTTGGAAATATTTTAGATGGTTTTAGTGTGCGGGTCTGGGTCGATTAGAGATTTGATGTGCAATTATAATTGTTAGATGATGGATCTTTATGAGGCTATGGGGTTGTATAATTGCAGATTAGAAATGGGTTTGGCATTTCTTTCATAAATGTGGTCATGAAAATGTCTCTCTCGTTCGTTCATTTGATGGATTTGAAGTTATTATTTTTTAGAATTCGCATAATAGCATTGAAATTCAAACAAAATTTTAATGGGATATACCTACGCATTATATGCGGCAATACAGGAAAACATTTTTCTTAAGGGAGTCAAAAGTTAAAGCCAAGTAAGCGGGTGTAACGCATAACGTCACGAGTACGAAAAAAATTAAAATCACTTGTGGATTTTTACAGTAGTAACATGAAATCTAAGACCGCTCACACACGACGAGTCCATTAAAGTCCATAACTAAACTTCATAAAAAGAAAAATACAACTTGCCCACCTGTAATTTTTCTATATGAATTTTCATTTGGATTCGAATTCATGGATTTGCCATGTGTGTGCGGCCTAAGAAAAGTGAAAAAGGGGAATTTTTATTTTTCGGCCTGTTTGGATTGGATTTTGGAGTTTCGAGTTTCAGCTCTATAGGTTCTGTTTGAAACCTTCAATTTAGATACAAAGCAACAAATTAACCGAATCACACCATTCACGGTATCCTCATGGGCGTAGCCAGAGAGGGGGCAGGGATGGGTGCTACCCCCCCCCCCCCCCCCCCTGGTCGGTGATTACGGTAAAAAAAAATCTTACCGAAGTAGTAAAAAAATTGCTGCCCCTTACAATGCTTCAAATAAATAAATAACAGGCGCGACAATCTAACATTGGACTAAGGCCGCAGGATGTGTTAGTGACATCCCATTTCCAAGATCTTATCTGCTTTTTGCTGAGGTAATGAGATCAGCATCACGCTCAGCAGTGTTATTTATCCCCATAAATGAGTGCTCGTTTAACATCTGAGTGAGATCATAGTCCGTCACAAGCTCGTGAGTTCGAAAAATACCATGATCCACGGTGAGATTCGAACTCATGACCCTGTGCACCGAAGGTGCGCGCACTAACCGCTAGACCAGTCAGACTACTACAATGCTTGAAGGCGTAAAAATGCCAGTTTGATTCCAGGCACTACGCAAAATTTTCTGCTGCTGAGACTGTAGACTGGAAAAAAAAGATTTGTCGTTTTCTTGCCCTTGATATCCGGAACTGGGATACCTATGTGTGAGCATCATGAATCTATAACAAAATTAGATCAGAAATGAGTAATTTTTCCCTTAGGGAGACTCTTTTTTCTTTTGTGAGAGTCCCATATTTTCATGCTTTTCATTTCATGGCTTCTGAACTGCAGAGCACAATTTTAACCGTCACATGAAGGTCTCTCCGGGAAGGTAGTTGAATTTAACTTCATTCCCTTTAAAAGGGATTTTAGTGACAAATGATATACAGCTTTGCCTAGTTAAAGACCTTGTAAAGTACGAGTCTCATATTTCCATTTCATATTTGTAGCTGAATCATACCAGCAGTGAAATTCAGCAACTGCTAATATTTTGTTAAATATGGAGGAAATCTTATCGAAACCGTTAACTATCAAAAAGATTTATAAATTTTACTCAAAAGAAAAACAGTGACAGAGGACACCAACTGATCTCTGGGTCTATTTCTTTTAAATCGCAAGTGGAATATGCAGCCCCAGAGACAAAAATAGCACTAAACATAGACAAGCCACGGCCTAAGAAGCTGAAATTGGAGGCCAGTTGAATGTAATCAAAATCATAATCCGAATCACCAGTAAAAGTCTAAACACGTACAGGAGCGATTTTTCGTTGAATGGTGTAGAAAATTATTCTCGACTGTCCTTTCTTAAAATTTGGCTCTAAAATTTGTCTAACAATATTTTCGCGACCGACAATTTCAACCTCTAAGAAAATCATGATGTTGCCCCCCTCCCCCTGTTCGAAATTGCTTGCCCCCCCCCGCCCCCCTTGATTGAAATCTTGCCTACGCCTATGGGTATCCTAGTATACGTCAACAAAGAGTGAGTGTCGTATGTTTTGAAAGACTCTCTATTGAATAAGGGAGTTGGCTCAGCAAGTTCGGTATTGATTCGTTCAGTTTAACAATGTGTAAATAATTATTTTCAAATCAAAACTCCACAAATGAGCACCGCGAATATATGTAGATATTCTATAAAATGTGTATGAGCAGGGCCGGATTTTCCAAGTGGGCAATCTGGGCAACTGCCCGGGGCGGTGGCATATAATGAAACGTTCATACCTTCCACTGATTTAAAGTTCTTTGACACACTTATTTTGAGATCAGAAGTTGCGTTTACAATACATATTTAAAAAAAAATAAACTCTGCTAAAACGGTCGCTTTGGTCAGTGACAAACTTAGATAATTACCGCCAGTAGGCTTTCAAATTTAGCTGCCCTACAGACTCTTCAAGTTTAAGATTCCTTATTTTTACAGTCGGGCAATTTTTGGATTGCTCCTTGATTATAAAATTATTCAATATGGCTGGATAACAATGTAATAAGCCTAGAATTTGGAAGGCAGAATAAAGGCATCGAATTGTTAAAATTATGTAATTGCAATTTTCACTCAAATTCTGCTACTCCAAAACGCTTAAAAGGTGAAATTTTTGGTTAATACAGAAAAAAACTTTCCGACAGGAGTAAGTCGATATTAATGTCTTCCATAAAATGAACGGGACAATGTCACTTGAAAACTGAATGTTGGATTTGCACGTACTGGCATTTTGATTTTCTATACTATGAATTTTTATTACTCGATTGACTACATCCATCGTTTGCCGACTGACTCAAGGTTCAAAATGTGGGACTGGGGAATGAAATCTAAAAAAAAACAGGTGAGATTCTACTTAACAAAATTTATCTATCTTTCAAAAGGGTTGCACTGGATTTGGCTTTGTACTGGAATATCAAACATTGAACACGAGGATTTTGGTAAAGTATACCTAATCAGTCCTCGATAATTTTATATCCATGTTAACAGTGAATTCGGAAAGGGACGTCAAAGGAAAAAGAAGTTAACAGTGAACTCCAGAGATCGCGGATACTGATTGATTTAGATAATTCTTCATTTTTAAGGCTAGTAGCTATATGCCAAAAGCAAGGTCCTTTATCTGCATCTGGGAAGAGTGCCGCTTGAGTGGGTCGGGTCGTGGAAGGAGGCTGCTGATCTTAGTCAGTAAAACATACGCGAACATAAATATATTTCGAAAATTTACCTTGTCTCCGACAAAGGAAATTGAATTTGAACGTTCGGACTCTCATTTTTTCCCGATATTAATCAATTTACAAAGGTAAGGGAGAATACATATATCAATTTTACGGGTAGAGTTACAAGATTAAAGAAAAAAAGTTGATTTTTTAAATTTGGGAAGGGGACGTGGCGCCGGAAATTTGGGAACTAATAGGCTGCACAATAGTAACATGGTCTCATCACATGTTAGCATTGATCTCCCATTAGTGGACGACGCTACATCAAAAGCACTCCCTCCTTTCGTTAAACTTTTCATGTAAAACGACTCTTCTACTTCTAGGCCTAGTAAAGGAGGCAATTTGAATACTGCCCAGGAGCGCTGTTGAGGTTAAATCCGACCCTGAATATGAGCATTGAGGAAAGAAAGTAGAAATGGATGGTTTTTTGCAGTGTACTCATCTTGCAATAATCTGTGAAATTCATGTGTCTTTAAACTGAAATTTTGGGATGCTTTTAGATTGAATTTTTAATTCACCAGTGAACCACTCAGTAAGACAAGTCTGAGAGCATATGAGCCAACTCAGTGAAAAAAGGCAAAATTTCCATCATACTAATATGAATACAAGCCCTTCGGCAGAAATATTTTACTTTTGTCGCGCCAAGAAGTTACAAATTCACACTTTGAACTTTCCAAAAATTGCTTAATGCGAAAACTAAGTACTAAAATTAAATATAATATACGCATATTTGAAATAATTAAATACATCAAACAAATATAAAAATAGCACACACTTTTGATAATTAAAATTGATATGCTGATATGCTCGTGAATCATGCCTTCCAAGCTCGATTTGAGGATTTGATTCGAAGAATCTCAATAAGGGACTAGGCTATGGCTACTATGTACAAATTCATAATACTTATAAGCCGTAAACAACCAAAACGTAATTGGTCAAAAAAAAGTTACTCATTTAGTCGCACTGTATCTCACCTTCCGTCTTTAGGACCTTACGAACGAATCCTACAAGGTTGAACTTTTCCAGAATATTCATAGCTAATATGTAATTTAAAGATAGAAACAACAGAATCAGTTATGTATGTATGTATCCCTCAGATACATACATATATCGTGACTTAATTCGTGTATTATCTGAATAGTTAAGCACCTAAATGACGCGTTTGCAATTATTCAAAATTTCATATTGATTAAAATATGTGATAAAATAAAATTGGGGTTTTCCTTATACTGCAAGTTTTGCAGTATAAGGAAAACCCCAACTGCGTTTCAATGAACCAACTGCAAGAAAATGGACATAAACTTCAATATGTGAGAGATTTAAGAGGGGCTTCCACGAGCTCCTGCCCAGGGCCGGTCAAAATCGCCAAATATCAGCTCCACTTTAGACGGCTGTATCTCTGAAACGGTGATAGCTAGGACTCTGGAAGTTTCCGCAAAATGTAGGTCTGGATGCCCTCTTTATCGACTTTTGGAACCTCCATTTTCGAAAATTTTCATGGCAAACACAAAAATGCTATTTTCAGGGCCTTAGAGGCGTTTTAGAGGGGTCAACATCGCTCCACTTTATATGGCTGTATCTCTGAAACGGTGATAGCTAGGACCCTGGAAGTTTCAGCAAAATGTAGGTCTGGATGCCCTCTTCATTGACTTTTGGAACCTCCATTTTCGAAAATTTTCATGGGAAACACGAAAATTCGATTTTAAGGGCCTTAGAGGCATTTTAGAGGGGTAAAAATCGCTCCACTTTATATGGCTGTATCTCTGAAACGGTGATAGCTAAGACCCTGGAAGTTTCAGCAAAATGTAGGTCTGGATGCCCTCTTTATCGACTTTTGGAACCTCCATTTTCGAGAATTTTCATGGGAAACACAAAAATGCGATTTTCAGGGCTTTAGAGGCGTTTTAGAGGGGTCAAAATCGCTCCACTTTATATGGCTGTATCGCTGAAACGGTGATAGCTAGGACGCTGGAAGTTTCAGCAAAATATAGGTCTGGATGCCCTCTTCATCGACTTTTTGAACGTCCATTTTCGAAAATTTTCATGGCAAACACAAAAATGCGATTTTCAGGGCCTTAGAAGCGTTTTAGAGGGGTCAAAATCGCTCCACTTTATATGGCTGTATCTCTGAAACGGTGATAGCTAGGACCCTGGAAGTTTCAGCAAAATGTAGGTCTGGATGCCCTCTTCATCGACTTTTGGAACCTCCATTTTCGAAAATTTTCATGGGAAACACAAAAATGCGATTTTCAGGGCTTTAGAGGCGTTTTAGAGGGGTCAAAATCGTCATATATTAGCTCAACTTTAGATGGCTGTATCTCTGAAACGGTGATAGCTAGGACCCTGAAAGTTTCAGCAAAATGTAGGCCTGGATGCCCTCTTCATCGACTTTTGGAACCTCCATTTTCGAAAATTTTCATGGCAAACACAAAAATGCGATTTTCAGGGCCTTAGAGGCGTTTTAGAGGGGTCAAAATCGCTCCACTTTAGATGGCTGTATCTCTGAAACGGTGATAGCAGGACCCTGAAAGTTTCAGCAAAATGTAGGCCACACTTTGTTTGCACGATTCTGATCAATGGCAAAAAAAAATATTTAATTAAAGTCAAAAATCGTGTGGCAATAGGTAAAATTCCAGCACTAAGTAATAAGGCCTGAAAAACAACAACAAAAAGTGCATTCTTATTAAGAAGTGACGAATTTAAAAATTTGGGCCGGCCAAAATTTGTCTTTTTTTTTATTACCGAAGAACTACTCCTGAGCAAGTGCCCATAATACATTGATAATAACTTCATTCGGTGTTTATTTTTTAGCCGAGATATTAAGCAGTCGTAACAATACAAAAGAACCTTATGTGACAACGATATCAAATATATACGTCGACTCTTGATAATTCGAAGCCCAAGGGACAACGAAAAAATTTCAAATTATTGAGTGTTCGAATTATCGAAAAAATGGACTATGTAAATAAAATAATTTATTTTAAAATTCAGCAAAGCTCCTCCAACCGGAAATTTTTTTTCGCGGCACTGCCTCAACCGTTTTAAAAGGATTTCCTTCAATAGTGGGCTTTTACCTGCAATTGAATTTTGTTCCAACATTAAGTGAAAACTATTTTTCAGCACTGGGTAAACCTATCATGGGATGAAATAGTCAAACTAATATTAATTCATAAAAAAAAATATCGAAACAATTCTTGTCCTTCTTTTGTGATCGACTGGAGATTAATTAATTTAATGAGAAAATAGCATACCTTATCGCATTCTTAATATTATTTGTTTTAAAATACATAGTAGTAGATGCGGAAATCTTAAAATTCGTTGCCACATCTTTTTTATCACCATTTTCCACTGCCGCAATAATTTGTCTTTTCATATCTAAGGATATGCTCGTGTACTTTTTCGAACTCATTTTCACTTGAAAGTTAACAATAAACTGAAGAAAATGTGTAATATTTTGCCAATTAGCCGCAAAAAGACAGCAACAGAAACATTTCAGGAAAAATTCGAATTATAAAGAGTTTCTAATTGCAAATTTCGAATTATAAAATGTTAGCGATCACTCAGTTGAACGAAATCATTTTGCTTTATCGAGTGTATATAACTCCATACAATAAAAATAAATAACAGGCGCGACAATCCAACATTGGACTAAGGCCGCAGGATGTGTTAGTGACATCCTATTTCCAAGATCTTATCTGCTTTTTGATGAGGTAATGAGATCAGCATCACGCTCAGCAGTGTTATTTATCCCCATAAATGGGTACTCGTTTAACATCTGAGTGAGATCATAGTCTGTCACAAGCTCGTGAGTTCGAAAAACACCATGGAACACGGTGAGATTCGAACTCATGAGCCTGTGCACCGAAGGTAAGCGCACTAACCGCTAGACCAGCCAGACTACAAACTCCATACAAACTTGGTTCTTTTTTTTCGATTTATCGAAGGGATAGGTTAACTAGTTCGGATTATCGAAAAAATCGTATTACCGAGGTTCGAATTAACGAGAGGCGACTGTATATTGTTATAAAGGTTGATTCACACATATCAGTCATACAGTCAAAGCCACATCAGATCAGTTGAAACAATTCACAAGGAAAGTTGCACTTTCTCTCCCTTTTTGGTTAAAGAAAGTGCACTCTATCAATTCCAGTATATTTTTTCAGCTGTGACTGTGTAGTGTGAAAACAGCGCCATAAACTAGATTTTTTGTATGTACTTAGGACTTTCATTGCGACTGTGTTACTGAAATGCGATAAGGCGTTTTCTTCGTCGGAAATGTGCCAACGAATCTTAAGCGAATTATTATTCTTCACGATCATTCTATCTCATAAATATCCCAAAATTCATATTCTCCTGTATTCTACACGTTGATTTCCGCTCCTCGACAAATATGTACTATTATACACGTCATACTATATCACCTCAGGAAATTCTGTCCATAGACAAAATAATTCTTATCCGATTTCGAAGAGTTCTGAATACTTCATAAGCTCATATACATTGCTCATAAATATTAGAGTTTCACGATGATGATGACGGTTCGATGTTCCTATAGTGCTCCTTTACGGTCAATATTGGCCGAGCAGGTATAACATACGAGTATTGGTACTACAAGTTAGGTGCTATAAAACAAAACCAACAAAAACGACTTTGCCCGACCGCTTAGCCGAATATTGATTATTCTTACTTAAGCCTGTACTACTATGACTACGAAATGTTACCGGTGTGTAGTATTCACCTAGTCGTATTCACATGATGGGAAAAGATCTACATTTATGTATATCTACATATGTATGCGATAGAATAGACATACGAACACGACACATAACATATCTGTCAGGACTAATGTTTGTCACAGAACGCAGTCATAGTTTCTCGTCGACTATTCTCTATATTTTAGGATTAAACCGCACTAAATTATCCTGCGGGGCAATCGAGAGAACGTTTCGTGTATTGTCCAGGAGAGAACGGCTAACAAATGTGTTGTTTGGCTAAACGAAAGGACATCCATAGTAGAGCGAAGTCTATTATGGTGTTGTATAGATGAACACTGTCTGCTTGGATTTCACTCTTTTGGGGAAGGAAATGGATTTGCATTGAGGGTGAAATGGATTTCAATTCAGGTACGCTTAGCGTTTCTCGTTATTTCCTATTACTTGCCGCATGTTCTATGTTGGCTGTTGTAAGTCGTTATTGTTACAAATGTATATCGTAGATATACCGGGGGTATGTGTATTCGGTAGAGATTTTACCAAGTTCCTTTATGTGTAGGGGAACTGGGGGGAATATACAATGTCCCTGTGAACCGAGACAGACTGAATTCGAAATGTTTGTGACAAACTAATTTATTAAAAGCTTGAGTTGAGCGGTTTTGAATAACGGAAATTAAATGTTTGTTTAGGATTTAATTGAGAGAAAAAGTTAAATTTTGTTTTTGCTTAAACTTAATAGTTGGGAATTTGAGCAGAAAAATAAGTTGACATCTTCTACGGAAAACGTCCATTGTTGACCGTTGCATCTTTTACACTCTAAGAAATAGAGCATGAAGAAGTACAGTTTGTTGCAAAAGATTAGTCGCTTTTTTTTATTGTAATACATGTTGCTGCTTAAATTTCAAGTGCATAATCCTTTTCGATTCCCAGGCAGGGCAAGGGGTCATTATGGTAAATTTCTAGCCCAATTCAGTGGCGGATTTACCAGCAGGCTGAGTATTGATTGACTTCTTGGATAATATGAAAATGTAGTTTGTAATGAAAAAACTGATAAAAAACATTATTCTGATGTGTATTACAATTTAATTAAAAGTAGCTTTAAATAATTTTGCCAAAGACTGTCTAACTGTGATATTTTTACACACATGTTTGTTTATTAATTAATTTATTATATTTGTTTGTTTCCTCAATTGTCATATTTCTTTTGTCTGTTACTGTATGGTTTTATCGACATATATTTTTGACATAACTTTGATTATTTTATTGTCACAATCACCATCATTGGTTGACATTTTAAAAATTCAATTCACAAATCAATACGTTTGTCATTTTATTTCTAATTATTTTGAATGATCCCTTAAGACACCGCTACAAACCTATGCCCCGACTAAGGCATTATTGCATCGCACTGACGAGTAGCTCTGTGATGAAGAGTGAAGAATGGTCAGGATTCACGAAGTAAAAAGCTAGAAGGTCACTCGTATCTATGTGCGAAGGGTAAATTGAACGTTATTCGATACAGGTAAAAAAATCCGTCTTTTCGACACAAAGTATTATTAGTGTTGATAATTCCATAACTTGATTTGAAGGTAAGCTAAAAATTTTTAAATTTAAAATGTCTTAGCTTTGAAGTACGTACCTTCAGAGCCTGTAGAGCAGGGGTGCCAAACTCAAAGGCTGGCATGGGCCAAAACACACTGTATTCAGGTTTGAGCGGGCCGCAGGATCAAAGTTACGAAAATATCAATAGAAACTTTTTTTTTTGAAATTCGACGATAGAATTGATTTAATGGTAGAGTATGAATAAATGTGACTTGAAATCCGAGTTCTTGAGAAATGACAATTTTTGAAAATGTTCTTTAAAAACAATTTAGAAGCTTTAGATAAGAGGTTGAAACACTGAGATTTGGTTGATTGGTCAGTAACTACTATTTGTAAATTTATATCCGACAAATTTTGGACAGATCATCGGACCCGATCATCCACAAGGTTGCCGAGCACAATTTCGGGAGTCAAACATTTAGACGAAAGGCATAAATCAATTTCGGGCAGAAAAGTGTGTTTGTGCTGTGAGACAAACAAGATTTCCAGACTCTTTAGATTTTTCTTTCAAATAAATTTCAATCCAAGCTGAAAGATAACTATCAGGTTCGGCAAAGTCAAAAACTTTCCCTGAACCGAATTCCGGTACAATACAATTTCATGAAGGAACTTAAAACTTTCCTGCACAAAAAGCCGCCTTCATCAAGTGTACCTTAACTTACTACTGTAGTACTCAGGTGATAAACCTAGTACATAAGATTGCAAAATGTGGAATTTTTTTTTGTTTCTTATGTTTTTTTAGGGTGCTGAGCATGAATCCGGACCTTTCCACCAAAATTTCGTTGCGGAACAGTGTAAAAATCGCGAAAACAAAACCCCAAATTTTTCGCTTTTTTTCCGTTTTTTGGCTCCTAACCCTGAAACTATTCATTTTTTCGAAAAAAATAAATATGTTAGAGAGAACATTATTACGCGTCGAAAGAGACATAAATATAATAAATCCATTGAGCGGTATTACTATACAATTGATAATTGAAGTTTGCTATTTTTAGCATAATTCCATATTATGAATTACATTTTTAGATTGAACGGTTTTTAATTTTTGGTCTATATATATTTTGGGGTGCTGAGCCCGAATCAGTAGCTTCCCACCAAAATTTCATTCTGAAACAGGGTCAAAATCGCAAAAAACGCAAAAAATGTACATTTTAAAGATTAATATCGCGTTGGACCCGCAATCATGTTTTCTCTAACATGTTCATCTGCAGGTTTTCGGAGAAATGGACAGTTTCGAACTTATAAGCCAAAAAAAAATGGAAAAGCTTTGAAAATTTTGGGCTTTTTGCGGTTTCGGCCATGTTCCGCGACGAAATGTTGGTGGGGAGCTCCAGATTCAAGCTCAGCACCCCAAAAAACATAAGACACAAAAAAAATGTCTCCACCACACTTTGCACTCTGGAATCACCTAGTGACTATACACTACACTATACAGCCAGCGAATTATTATAGTAGATATTTAGAGAAAGATTTCAAAAATGCATAGTTTAAGCTTGCATAAGCCACTCACTTCTTGACGAGTTTTAGTATTTTTTTTGCACTTTCCTCCTATTTTTAGCCAAACGTACTGATATGCATTGTTTTACCTTGACCTGGCAAATGTGTAAATCCGCAACTGGCCCATATACATAGTTTTAAATAAATTTGCCAAATTTTAAACGCCGCACGTGGGCTCTAACCAGACCAAAGGTTTTCTCGAATTTTCTTGAATATATATTACAGTAACGGTACAGTATACTAAAAGGTATCCTACGCAAAATTCTTAGATTCTGTAACCCCAAATGCAATGCTGGTCGAACGTTTAAAAGTCGATCCACACTTTTCAGTCATCAGACACAGTCATATTTTCCATTACAAGTTGACAGACTGCCAGTTAATCAATTGACTGACAATCTGTCAACTTGTATGGAAAAAGACTGTGACTGATGACTGAAAAGTGTAGATCGACCTTGAAAAAGCAACAGTTTTGTTTAGGAAACTGTCCATGACGGTAACTACTACTTCTCTTAAGGACAACATTCAACCAAATTGAAGCGTCAGTAGCTTCAACTAAAATGCCCAAAAGGAGCTGCGTGCAGTCAAACTTTTTGATTACAGCAGGTTTTCTGAAAAACTTTTGGAAATTTTATAATATTCCTATAACGGTACCTTTTAATTTTCTAGCTTCTAGATGAAATGCCAAATAAGCCTATAAGCGCTATTATTTTAGTATGACATTCATTTTTCATTTTCCATTTTACCAGAATTTGAAATGCACTACAAAGTGGTCATTAGTATATGTATACCTCTCACTAATTCCCAATATTTTTTCGGGTCCTGTCCTGTATTTTAAGTGCGGACTTCAGAAACAAACAAATAAAAAACTGACAAAAATACTTGATCCCATGATTCAATTCAATCGTTCAACTTATCGAATATTCACAAAAAAAAATGGATTTCTTTTCGAATCGACCGAATAAATGAAGAATAAATCGAATAAAATTTCTATAAAAATTGTCAGTCATTTCAAATAAATATCAACTTTTTGAAAACAGTTTTCTTTTTCGTTCGGTCCTTTCTCATACCGTGCGTCGCGTCGTGTCGTCTGAGCCTTCTTTCGTATCTTATGGATATTATTGTGTAATATTTATTCTGTTTCTCTCTTGTCATCCTCTTCTTTTTTGACTCTGTACATTTTTTCCAAATCACACGTTCCCAATCGTTTGCCTATAATCGGACACAACGATGTGATATGTTTGTCGTCCGCCTTCCTTGTTTATTTTCGCAGAGTATGCGATAACGGAGTGGAGCGGCAAGTAAGTAAGAGACGCGGTGTAGCATATAGGAGGATCATTTTCACGGTCGGTTGATGCAAGGACTAGCCAAGGATTATGTTACGATTGTCACGTCTTTCAAGGACTAATGTATAGGTTTTGTTATATCTTGCGTATACGGTTACACACAAGTCGGGGTTGGTTTCGTGTGCTGTTGGATATGGCTGACTTTATTAATGTTGAAATAGTGTCGGCATTCAATATATGAATTCGTCCTTCGTGTCGACTTATTGATGTCGTAGGACATGGTTTTCTTCGAGTAGGAGGAAGTAGAGGATTTTTTCCAATAAGACTTTTACATGTTACCGTTTTACCAAAGAAGAGAGAGCGAGTCGTTTATGTGAATTCGACGGATGTCTTATCTTGTAGTCGTTATTATTATTGCTTTCTCTATAACCAGCTTTATTTTCCTTGTCACCGTCGTATTTGCTCTATCATTGAGCTCTCTTGGGTATAGACTAGCGGAGAGAAAATGTGTTCTTACTACTCTGTGTGCTCGAGATTTTTGTCCCTAAGTGAGGAAACATTCAATGTGCTTGACATGGATTTTAACATTCTACTTCTATCGGGGCAAAAAATTGCGGATTCTGTGGTGTATGGAAGTTTGGGTAGAAGAGAGTTATCTATTCTCGGAAAATGAAATTAACGACAGGTTGGAATTGACAGCTGAATGACTCGTGGTTTACTGAAGAGTATTTTACCTTGACTCACAAACACTGTCTTTAGCATCGTAAAATGATTTCTGTACATTTACCAATAATTTTATTTCACAAGTCATATTGTATGTGACTTGGCCGAAATATTTGTGTAAACCGTAATGTCTGCAGCAATTTTTAGACCAACAGTTCAAGACTAGCAACGAGAGCGTGTCTCTTTTTTCTTGAATTTTGCTATTACCGTACAAACGCATTCTCCGACCTGCACTCCGCCCACCGAATGAATCTCATTAGGACCTAGGCTAAAAAAAAACGGTGAACAAAATTTTAACAAACATGAGAGGAACTCTTTAAGTTTTTGTGGATGTCAATCGCGCCACGTCATTCACCCGAATAAATGAGCCCCCATTCCAATTGCCCAACTATTCACTTTATCAACTGCCATTCTGAATGACAAAAAGCAAAAGCTACAACCTCAATTTGAAAATCAGGCCAAGTGAAGCATCAGGACGACACGAGGAGCAAAAAAAAAATAGAACGAGAGAAAATTGCACAAGACAACTTTTCACAAGTTGACATAACAAAGTAAGCAGAAAGGATCTTAAACGGAAATAACAAGAAGAAGAAATTCTACTCGTATACACTAAACACAATGGTGGTGCAGATTAGAGGCTTACCGGTAGCCCGTATAAAATGGGTAGGTCCTGTCGAAGGTGAGAAATGTAGAGTGTACCCACGTATATATATACAAAGTGCTTTACGGCCAAAAATAAGTCTGCAGATAGCAAGATGTAACATCATCATCATCATCATGGCGTGGTCGGGACTAAAATATAAGCCACAAGTAAGCTCCATCAAGGAGACGGAAAACTCCACTTAGAATGATGCAAAAGCGATGTGAAAAGACACATTTCCTAGAAGTGTAGTGAAACGGCACGGCACGACCGATTTCGAAAGCGGGAGAGAAACAGGGCAGAGGTAAAGAGAGAGAGAGAGAGAGAGAAGCACATCATATCAGGCAAATATTCAGGTAAATATTTTATTTGCAAGTATCGATTTTCTCCAACCCCCCGGACATGTTGTCGGTGGTCGTCCGTTTCTAACCTATACCCACCATTTGTTGGTTTGGTGTGGTTTATCAAATATTTAACTTGCAAATCAAAAGAAATTTTGTCTCTCCCTATATGGATTGCCGAAGAGGGAAGAGAACAAGAGAGAGAGCAGCAAGTAGAAAATGAAAGCAATAAAGAAATGAATTGGAAATTTTTCAGAGTCTGACATCGTATATGAGGAGATGCGATACAATGGTAATGAGCCCAATACTTAAGTTGTTCGTGTATAATGAACTGTTGAAACGTAGACGAACGATTTCGATGGTAAAATCCATGGAAAAAATAAGGTTCCACGGTTCTATATGAGTGTAGAGAGGAAGTGAGACGAATAATGTAGAGGATTTCATTTGCGGTGACAGAATTTTCTCTATTCGAAATCTAAATGCAAATTTTATATTATTGCGGAGATTATTGAGAAGTTGTTGTTGAAGTGCGAGATGTTTTTTTCTCTTTTTTCCTTAGGTTCGTATGGTTTTTAATAATTTGGATAATGCGATGCTTTTAACAATAATCTACCGTAGGTAAACTGGAAGAGAATAAGTGAATCTTTTATCTTACTGGGTAAGAAATCGGCGTGGACTTTTACGGCCTGATGCGATTCAAAAAAAAAACTCCTGCAAACTAGGTTTCTTGTTACATTGGCACCCAACGAGGGACCTGAAAGTACCTGCCCCCAAAGTGAACAAAAATGTAACGCCCATGCAAATGACTGAGAAAGGCGGAAAAATAATGGTCATTTAGTTGTCAATTTGACAGTTCAATGAACAAACTTGTTCGTTGTCTGTCTGTTGTGAATGTATCTTCTCAGTGGCGTAGATAAGGGGGGGATTAAGGGGATGAATCCCCCCCTTCGGTCACACTTTTTTTAATCATTACTTTAGGTACGTAAAACAAAGCAAAGGTAAACTTTTTGCTGGAATTATTCAACGCTAACCTAATCAGATTATGTTAGCACTGAAGGAGGAAGTACGTTGCTTCCGCAACGGTCGTATGCCGAACAATAAAAAACACTTGCAGTATAAGGAAAAAACCTAGTTTTTATTTAATAAGACTGAACCAACTGCAAGAACCACGGATATAGCGAACATTTCAGGATAATTTCTTTTTAGCTAAATCTTCTATAAAAACAATTTTTTTAGAAATTTCCAAAATTGAAAGATATACATAGTCTCATGCAGGCAGTAGTTCGAAAAAAAAAAAACAAACAAACGAAGTTCTTCGGGTCCCGTGAAGATCTCTGAGGGGTTTGGCGAAGATATCCAAAAATAGGAAAAATCTAGAAAGAGATTTTGACAACAAGAAGCAAAAAATTCATACGAAAAAATGTTTCTAAGTTTTAAAATTCCGAAGCTTGGTCTGCTACACTGTACCGGAAATCAACTTAACTGTAAAATATTTGACCAGCATCAGAGAAGTAATGTGTACTAGAAATAAAGCATGTCCACGGTGTTTGTGACGTGGTTCTAAATTAGTGGATTAAATTTGTGTTAATCAAAACATATCTACCATTTTTTTAAACTAATGTTTAACAGTCCAAATTTTAAGTTCTACTCACATTTCCTTTTTAAACAGTTGGCTGATAGCTAGGACTTCGAAATTTATAGCAAATAGGTATGTATAGCTGCTACGGTGTCCTACAAGTTTGAAAATTTTAGAAATATCTACCCACGAATTTCTGAGTGATCGGAAAATTTCAATTTGAAAACACAAAAGCAAAGTATTTAATACATATACAGGGTGTCCCATTCATGGTGGAGAATATTTTAATGGTAGGTAGTGTGGTTCATTTGGAGAAAATTAATGTACAACGGGACCCCTCTATTTTTAACCGTTACAATGTTATAGCATTTTTTGTCAAAATGCACGACTTGCTGAACTAAATCAAAATTTGCCACACCACCAATCATTTCATCCGAGATATGACTTCACTTTCTGAAACTACATAAAATTTCCAATAAAACGACACCTCGCCCGTTACGAAGTTGCTCGTATCTTCCGAGATACACCCGTTCAAACTTTAAAGAAATTTTAAAATTGCATACGATTTTATTATTTGAATTTTTTATGAAAAAAACAATTTTACAATTTCTTTAAAGTTTGAACGGGTGTATCTCGGAAGATACGAGCAACTTCGTAACGGGCGAGGTGTCGTTTTATTGGAAATTTTATGTAGTTTCAGAAAGTGAAGTCATATCTCGGATGAAATGATTGGTGGTGTGGCAAATTTTGATTTAGCTCAGCAAGTCGTGCATTTTGACAAAAAATGCTATAACATTGTAACGGTTAAAAATAGAGGGGTCCCGTTTTTCATTAATTTTCTCCAAATGAGCCACACTACCTACCATTAAAATATTCTCCACCATGAATGGGACACCCTGTATACTGGGCATCAGTGGCGTAACGTTTCCCAAATTTCTTGTGTTCGAAATCGAAATGGGGGCCCCTAACGTTCATTTTTTTCATCAGGATAAATGACAGAACATACATGGCGGCAGTCAAAAAATGAGCAAGAGCAACAACAATTTTAGGCTTTAGCAACAAGTTTCAAAGCTTTGTTTTAACAAAATTAAAATTTGAATAATTACAGGAGAATTTGTGAGAGTATCTATACTTATCACAAAATCCAAGAGGCGTAAAGAAACCACCTTGAGGAGTGCCCCTGCATACCTCTCGTTGATCCTAGACTAAAAGTGATTGTCCTAGATCTGAGCATCACATCAATTAGTTGAAGAGTTTTGACGATTCTGATTCTGGCCAAGTTAAACGACTACTAGCAGGCCTTCTCCAAATATAAACTTAATCCGCTGAAATCAAATTTGTACTAGCGATTCTCCAAAGAACGGCAGGGATCTGCTTCCTGATTTCTCGAGTCACTGTTAAAAAAAAAACCTTCTGACTTAGCTCTTGTTGAACGATCTTAGTAACCGTGGTTAGCCATTTCGGTTTGTAACATTGTGAACATATTTTTCCTGAAGATGTAGCAATGACTTCAAGATTCAAAATACTCTAACAAGGGGATCGTATAGGGAGGCTCCATTTTACGCAAGAACCATTAAGAGAGATACTCCTCTTAGCTAATTGAATCTTTATTCCATCGCAATATTCTTTAGCAAAAACCCAGAAGAAATAGATATTGAGATAGATCCACATTCAACAAGCGTGACGCTTGGCCAGCGTCTCGGCCAATAAGTTGGGTCTGTCCAAGCTTCTGGGTACACAAAATTGAATATCATTGTCACTATCATAGATTCTGCAGCTGACTGGCGTTTTTTTTTTGCAGACCGAATGCCAATTTAGGGGAAAATCCCCTAAACTTAGGCATTTTTTGGCTTCCTAGGGTGAACTTGAGGGAGATATAATTTTTAAAGGGGAAATTTAGGGAGGAACATAATTTTCTTGAGTAGGGGTTTGTTCCCTAGCAAACCATCAAATTCCATCAAAATATGTGTCTGCGATAGTCAGTTAAAAAATAATTAACTGACGAGGAAGCGTCCAAGGGGATTTTTTTTCGCGTGGAGGAATTCCAACCCCGATTAGTCCGAGAGTCCGTAAGAGTTACGCCCAGCACATACCGAATCGAGAGGGATTGGCAGCTCTTGGTCGTTGTAATAATAACGGCTAGCTCCGTGTGAACCTTTTTTATTGTCGAACTGGCTGCCATAGGAGCATTTTTTAAAAGACAACACATTAAGGATCACACCGGGACTCGAATCCAGGCTCCGGCAACTTTGAGAGATCGAGTGTAATCTCTCACTGAGCCACCGAATGACCAAAATAACTGAGTCAATCACCGTCACGGTTCCCTTAGGCTTCATCGCCTCGTTCGCATAACACATTTGGTGTCCAGCGTGACGCCTTTTTGGTCATTTTCTGTCCTTATACCAATTTAAGGGGAAGACCATCATTTTAGCGGAAAATCAATCACGAAGTCTATCTGGCAGCACTGCAAGAATCTATGAAAGATTTTTTTTTTTCGAATTTGGGGCCCCTTTGGCTTGGGGGCCCGTGTTCCGCTTAACACATGGAACTCTGTACGTTACGCCACTGCTGGGCATTCCCATAACATGATTTATTTAAATCCATATTTTGAGGTATTCCGGACAGAAAGGTGGCGATGCTAGGTGTTCCGTGACTCTGAAAAGTTATAATATACGAGTAAAGCTCTGATACTCCAATCACAGTAGCAAAAATTTGTACTAAAATAGGAATACTGTGGATTCACTGACCGTATAGTAAAAAGCCGAAATTATCGTTGCAATATTTTTAGGACTAAAGAAACTACTAATTTGAAGTGCAAGAAATACAGAATTTGTTATTCTGAAATTCAACATTTGATAACCATAAAAGTATCAGTAATTTTTCAAAATGATCCCCCTCCTCTCCGAAAAGCTATCTACGCCACTGATCTTCTCCTTCTTCTTGTCTATTGAGATATAGAAAATCAGTTTTTGTAGCTTAATTTCCTGTTCATAATTGCAGTCATCGTTCATAATTTTGTGTTTGGTGTCTTTTTTAG
This sequence comes from Microchrysa polita, assembly GCA_949715475.1. NCBI lineage: Eukaryota > Metazoa > Arthropoda > Insecta > Diptera > Stratiomyidae > Microchrysa > Microchrysa polita. Next base: position 4,752,390 of record OX454418.1, on the reverse strand, counting down.
GCGAGTTTAAAAAAAAGGTTGTGTAGAATTGTTTTAGAACTTATTATCGTCAAATTTTGAAAGTAGCGAATTGGTGGCACTTTCGCCCCGGGCGAGGTTCGCAAGGTTCTGAAAATAGATAAATTGAATATCTCCATAAAATTTTCAATTATTTAATGAAAAGCCTTATTAAAGTCATACGCTCAGACGTTAGCGAACAATATGGAAAAATAAGAATACATAAAACAAACATCCTATACATAAAAACAAAAGCTTCACAAAACACCCATCAGACAAATTCTCAGCAACCTTAATTTTAGCGCATCTAATAACCTCGACGCCCATATTTAAATACACACATCCTAAATAAACCTATATTGCGTCCTGACGAGTGTATACTCATTCGGTTGGATGGTTAAAGTGAAAATAGAGAATGTCTATATTTTGTCGTACGATTATCGTGCATCTCGTCGCGTGTCCCCATCAGATCAGAACAGCAAACAAACCAAATCATCCGAATAAGGATGCGGATTTAGGATACATTTATACATATATGTACTTAAATCGGAAGCTTATCCGTTGTATGTTATCCTGTTTTGGTCAAAAAAATATTAGAGTCCCTATTTCTGTAACAGACTCAAACTCGACAAACACTCACATCATGTTTACTCATATCCGCTATTCCGAAAATCATACATATGAGCGCATCTCCATATGTACATATGGATGTATATTTTCCAAACATTCAGGAAAATGAAAATTCTTCGGTTATGTTTGCACAAACATCAAGCAGAAAGGATACATTTCATATGTATATGGTTGTATGCTTATTTTCAAATGTGTCTAATGAACACAATTTCCAGGAGTTCCCTTTCGTATACAATACATACAACAACCAACAAAAAAATGGTAAAAACATGATGAGGAAAACATAGCAAGGATAGCGATAAGGAGTAAAAGGATAAAACATATGTACTAAGAAGAAATTGTGAAAGTCATGACATCTACTAAGTAGGCTGCCGTCGTTGCCGCCGCGAGGCTTTTTCTTTGATCAACATAAAGATATCCTGGCGAACACTCAAGTGTGTATATGGTTGTTTTCACCGAAGTACACAACAGCACAGTTTCCCGTATGCTTTTCTCTGTCTGTTTGTTTGTGAAACTCGCTTCAATGTATGTTCCAAGTACGGGTAGATGAAGTTGAATGAATGAAAAACAGAAAACTTTTGCCTATGAAATAAAAGTTTCTTGTTTTACAAATTTTCGAAATTCTTATAGTCGACGATTTAAATTGCAGCAAAATAATTACAAAAAAAATGGATTTCCATGTATACGCTGGTGTTAGTTCTTTTGCGTTTCGTATACGGATAAATAGGAGGAGGGAAGTAATCTGCTTGCCGTTAAGGTTACTCGCTTGAGTCTATGATTTGATTTCAAAAATCAAAATCAAAACTCGATTAATTTTCCCTTAATGGATAAAAATTAAATAAACCGACCGTTGCCCGTCAATTATCGCGTAGTTTTGGAAGTCAAATAGCTGCTTTCCGTCCGCATTAACTGAACATTTCAAACGAGATACCGGTAGTCACCGCATTCTCGCCCAGCTCGAATTTTCGCCCGTATGCTGTATCAAATTTTTGTTTCTGAATTCCTGATTCACGTAATTATCAAGTCAAGAAAAAATCCCCAAAATCAACATAATGTATTTTAATCTCATAATCCTCACCAATTAAAACAAACTTAAAGGCAAAATGTCCAAATATATAATGCTAAGGTGACCAGACTCTCGAAGGCTCAATGCTGTACACATACTTGCGGAATTCGGTTCTCAAGCAAATTCTCAGCCGTACTTCCAAGTCATTGCCCATATGGTCTATGTCGCAGAAATATTGGCTTATTCTCTAATACACGACATACAGAGAAAGGTTTGAGGGCAGCGATGGGCGAACTTCAGGATCTAAGTAATTATACGGACGAGTCATAAGTCGAAATTTCAGGAATTGCTTTCTATTGACTCATCGATCGCTTCGCACGCACCTCGCCTTATCATTCTTTGCACCAGCACTGTGTCGAAAAAATGTTGGCGAAATTTGAAATGCGCGACTGACATGGTAAGGTATGGAGGAAGCTATGGGCGAGGGATAAGATTTAAGTAAATCTAAGGACGATTCAGAGAACTAAATCTTATCAATTGCCTTGCATCGGCTCGCTGGACTCGTACCTCGCCTTATCCTATTCCGCAACAGCACTACGTCGCGAAACTGTTGGCGAATACTGAATTGTGCGACAGGCGGAGCGAGGTCTGAGCGGAGCAAAGGTACGAAGAACAGGATCTGTGTATACGTATGTAGGCCTGTTCGGTACCGAGATTTCAGTACCGAGTTTCGGTTTTTTTCAATACCCGGTACCACAAGCGGTTTCCCTGACTCAGGTTTTTTTTTCAGTACCGATGGTTTTTTTTAACCATAAGCCGGTTTTTTTGAGTACCGGGTTAAAAACCGGTACCAAAAACCTGTAAATAACCGGCTCATGCTTGAAGTGAATCGTTCTTTTTAACTCGGTACCAAAAAAACCGGGATATCGGTACTTTAGAATATCGGGTCCGGTACCAAGTGAACACCGGTTTTGTACCGGGATCTGGGTTTTTGGAACAGACCTATACGTATGGACGAGCCAGATGTGTAAATCCTACGAATTGTCTTCCATTGGCTCACCGCTCGCTGCGCGTGTACTTAGCCTTATCCTCTTTCGCAACATCACTGTTTCGCAAAAATGTTGGCGAATTCCTAATGATTAAGTACATGATCCCCAAAAACCAAATACCTCTAAGGACTAATCTCTAAATTAATTTTTATGGTTTTTTAGATTTAAAAAAAAACCCTTATGAAATCGATTTTGTCCATCCGTCTGTCCGTCTGTTCACTAAATAACTTGCGAACGACTTAACCGATCGTCATGAAATTTTGTAGGAATGTGTAGAATGGTAACAGTCTTTGGCAACTTAAAAGTTGGTAGGACAAAAATAACAGGGTGTCCCGGACATTTGAAAATTTGTTCACTAAATAACTCGCGAACGGCTGCTTAACCGATCGTCATGAAATTTGGTAGGAATGTGAAGTAACAGTCTTTGGCACGAAATACTTGAAAGTTGGTATGGCAAAGATAACAGGGTGTCCCGGTCATTTGAAAATTTGTTCACAAAATAACTCGAGAACGGGTTAACCGATCGTCATGTATTTTGGTAGGAGTGTGTAGAATCGTAACAGTCTTTCGCTCGAAATACATAGACGTTGGTAGGACAAAGCTAACAGGGTGTCCCAAATCAAAGAACTCGATGAGTACATTTCATATCAGTTGCTTTTTTTCCAGTTTGGAGTAATGGTAGCGGAATTACAGCTAATAAATTCAAGTAATATGTGTAGCCATGATACATAGTAAATCTATTTTTGGATTGGTCTAAATAAAGGTGGAACTGGATCGCGTTTATTTAGACCAATCCAAAAATAGATTTACAAGAAATATTCCATTAATATTGTGCATAATTCATATTTATTACCTATAAAATATAGGTGCAAAATTATTCACTATGTATGTATCCAAAATCAAAAAACCCTCGTATTGCGGGCGCAGCCCTCTGTACGCCGGTATTTTTTTTAAATTAAAATAAGCCAGAAATTGCGAATTTTCCCTTGGCAAAACCCCCACTTAAAGAGAAATTCTCAAAACCAAAACCTTCTAAACTTAAAAAAAAAACACAATCGCCAAATGCTCAATTAGATAATCCCCAAAAACAAATATGGACCCCAATGGCCAAATTCTCAAATTAATTTTTTGTTTCTCTAATTACGCTACAGTATCAAAATACGATTCGAAACACCCGTTTCGAATCGTATTTTGATTTAGGCACACTAAGCCAATTTTGCAGTATTCCCGATTTTAATTTATTCCCATTCATTAACTGTAAATGAATATTTTATTCACAATTTAGTCTGCTGCATGCCAATTTACATAACCGTTTCTCCCCACTTCATATACATCCACAACCCCCAGAAAACCATTACTCAAAAAAATTGAACTGGGTCATGCTTCTAACTATACAAGCTCTTATAAAATCCACATAAAAGATGAAAGCCATATAGTGAAAACCGACCGATGCAATCAGCATATTATCATATCTTTACTACCTTCTGATATTTTTCAAGGTATGTACGTATTCCTAAATGGATGAATCCACAAATCCTTTTTTAGAAAAAAAACCTTTAAAGAAGAAGAACTAGAGACAAATTGAATGTGATTGATGTCTGGCGGGGGATATATTTATGTATACGGCAAGGATGCTGCTGGTGTCAGAAAGGTCGGAAACTCTCCTTTGGGGACGGAACCAAACATGCCACTCTTGATTATCACTTCATGCATTTGAATAAAAGCCCCCGATTCTGATGTTATTGACCTTCTGGGTATCCCTCTGTGCTGATGATATATGTATATAGTGCCAATCCAATCCTTTTTCAAGTGTGTACATATATCTATGTATGAGTATATCCAAAGCCATAGCCATGTCCGTTCATTTGTGTCTATTTTAGTATAAAAATGGATATGGAAAGGCCGAGCATCGTTATCCCTCATGGAAGATGATGGTGGCTGTAATCAAAGTATATTGTTGATTGAACTGAAGTTGTTAGGTTTCAGGATCGAACAAAGTTTTTTTTATTGTTATATTTGTTGATGAAATTCAATTGAAAAGTTTGAAGAGTAAGGCAAGTGGAGTATATGTGTGGGGTGCGTCTGGGCTAGACTGCATTTTAAGATCAGGTACTCGCTTAAGTTTCTGAGAGGAAAAAATGTATTGCATGTAACATAATATCGATCGAAGAGTTTGATAGATTCTGATATACTGAATATTTTTGCGGGCAGGATGCTCCTTGTTGGCGTCTCGTTTTTATTTTCTTTGCCGGGCGAGATGCTTCCGTGTTTCTTGATCTTACTTGTTCGCCTCTTCTTTTTTTTCTGTGGCGTGTTAGATGCTCCCGTGTTTCTTTAAATGGAACTCGTCAATGTAGCATTGATAGCGCAATGCCAGGGGCGGCGGCGTAGCGGGAGGGCCACGAGATTTAGGGGCCCAAAAGCCACATGAAAGATTCCTCGAACCATAAAACAGAAAAAAAAAAACAATATTCCAACGTAGATATTTTTTGTAGACAAGAAGAAGACACTTTTCGAAGTGAAAACAAATGCTTAATTTATCGTTCCTCTATCACCATAGGTCCCTTAGATAAGCCTCTACGCTTAAAACATTTCATGTTGTCCTAACATTTTTGAAAGTTCATCAGACAATTCGGATCCTCAGATTTTCACCAACAAAATTCTTCTAAGTTTGAAAAAGTTTCTTTATATTTTTATAATCGATCATAGTGCAGGAAAACTTTGGTCTTCTTTCATAATTTACTTGAAAATAGCTCGAAATCAGTACATTTTCCAAAATTAAATGTATACAATGAAAACACATCATTTTGTGTTGTGGTTTTTGTGAAAAGATAAGTTAAAGTTTCAAAATTGTTCTGCTGAATTTGTTCTAAGTTTATTTAAAATAAGAAGTTGGGTTTCGGCTCTATCAACACCTTATAAGCATCCATCACGGAATAAATTTGATGCTGGTATGGCTGTAGCATTTGCTGTAACTGTAGCTGCGGTTTGTAATCTTCCTTGCAAGCACCATATGACCAAAATGATTCTTTAGGTCCCTCTGCAAATAGACTATCTTAAAACATTTTCGAAGATAGTACCTTCTCTATAGGGTATTAAGCACGAACAAAATAGTTCGCGTTTGAACTTACTTGAAACTAATTAGTACGGCCCGCGTGTATATGTCGTTGAAGACTAAAATTTTATCTTGCTAGCGATATATTAGGGCTGTGGTGCTGAGGCGACATTTGGTTTAAATTAAGGTGACCAGACTCTCGAAGACCCAATGCTGTACACATACTTGCGGAATCCGTTATCACGCCGATTTGGAGAAACACGAGGCTACCACCATTATGCATGCCATAAAATGATATTTTCGTCCTTTCATTAGTGATATCCTCGTAAACAGAATTGAGAAGGAATAGTAGCCGATATTTTCGTGAATATGTGGTGAGCCTTGAAGGCAAAGGTTATGTTGATACTAAATAGGGAGTCCTAAAGTTCTCAATGTTCTGCTCAGTGGCGGAGGTTCAAGCGATTGATCCCTCTGGTAACACATTTTTTTATACTTGTTTTTAGATAGAACAGATTAGGTAGGCAATTATGTAGGATTTTATCGAATCAAATTACGACCATCTCGTTCACTCATCCGCCGGACTATTTTTCGGTATTACTGCACAGGCATCCGCAACGTCTTGCTGCTTCCTCGCTCTGCAAAACATTATTGTATGCTGCAAACCACTCACTGAGGTCTTTTTTTACCGCATACATCTCCAGTGCCAATGCGGGAATAATTCCTAACATTTTCGCTCGTTTATTGCAGACGAATCCTCAGTTATAAGTTCACTCCACAACTTTTCAGGATCGAACTTTCAAGGTGTAAAGCGTGTTCTGCGGACTTAAAATCTTTAGCCGATTCCATAAACTTTTCAGTTCTTCCTAAGATGCGTTGTCGCCTGACGGGATTAAACTCTCGCGTATCATTCACGAGATATACCTCCATTAAGGAGGGGATTATGAAAAATCTACATCTGCTGTCTAGTGCCACGTTGTTCGACATCCAATATTTCATGCGCTATGCCTAACCTATTCTTCCGGAATCTCAATTAAACCACCAGAATTAAAACAATTTCATAATCCATAAAGCGACAGCCCTTTTTTCGATCTCAGATTTCAAGAGACCAAAAGAATTTTTTAATCTGTAGAAAAGCTACTACTGGTCCTACTTATCAAGCCGGTGAAGTACAAACTTATGTTTTAACAGAAAAAGCTATAGCCTGGAAGAATACTCCAAATAAAATTATTAACTTAAAATGGAAGATAGATATTAGAAATTTCAGATTTCCGAAAAGACAGAATCTGGCATCTGGTTGATGCCCGCAACCTACTTATTTAAGAGCTTCTTTTTGTTAATTGCAATAGATAATCTGATACCCCATTGGGCCGAGAATTCATAAGATGGTTTCGTTCCAGGCACAGTTTCAATGTATGGAGTGGATTTAGAGAACCTTCAGAGCGGTGGAAGGGTGGAGGAGGAGAGTATGCATTCCTTCATGGTTACATTAAGGTACATTTTCCTCGACACGACTGCACGACAGCGACTCGCTCATTCCATATAAAAACTCGTTTTTAAAATGAGAGAAAAACGAGTTTTTATATGGAATTAGCGAGTCGCTGTCGTGCGGCCGCGTCGAGGACAACGTACCTTTAGTGATGCTATGCCTTAACGCCATTTTAGCGGGTTAGAAGGACATATTGTGGACAAAAATAATCTAAAAATCCTTGCAGAGTACTTTTTTTTAGTATGCAGTTTACTATAAAGCAACGGTTCTTAACCGGTGCTCTGCGGACCACTGGTGGTCCCTGAGGCCACCCTAGGTGGCGAAGCCTTTGATATTTGTAGGAGCTTATGTAAAAATTGTTGTTTTTCCAGTAAGAACTGTAAGGAAGGGCTTTATAATCTGATAAAAAAAACTGGGTTTCAATATTATGAGCCATCTCTGGATGAAACAAACCGAAATATTGGCCAACACCCTTTACGCAAATTAATGAGGGTTTTGAAATTCGTTCAGACTTAGCAAAATCACACCCAGAGTCCTTTGCAAGACAATCTCTGTCAGTCAACTTTTTCTGGATGATGGTCTTAAAAGCAGCAATATCCGTTCGGCGTTATTTCCACATTTTTCTAATCGAAAACCTCTACTGACAAAACAAGATTTCATGAATTGAATCGTTCCTATCACAATTGCAATTTGGTGGTCCGCAACAACTAACGAGTTTGATCAAGTGGTCCCTCATGTGCAAAAGGTTAAGAACCACTGCTATAGAGGTTGGTAGGGTAATCAGATGGAGTATCATTTTTTGAGAGGGAAAAGTAAATGAAAATCGCATCTTTTGACGGCTGTAACTTTTGAACCTTGTTATCTAGATCCTTGAAATATTCACTAAATATGGAATGCCGAATTTAACAATTTTCGATTAGAAAATACAAAAGTTTGATTTGGGCAGCAGTAACTTCCAAACGTGGATGGATAGGTAGGACCTTTAAACTTGGTGTAAACTCGAGAAGCTCTACAATGGTGTCTACTATTTTCACCGAATATGAGGTGCTTTAAAAGGGTTCTAAATTTCAAAATTTTTCGCTTACGAATTTCAGAGTTATGGATAGTTTTTAAACTCAAATTGCGATTTGGGCAACCGTAACTTCCGAACATGGTTAAGTAAAACTTGTAATTTGGAGGAAATGTGAGCCCCAAGTAGCTCTACAAGTGTGCCAACTTTCAGAAAGATCAAGAGGGTTCCAAAGTTATCGAAAATTACCGAATACCAATCATAAAATCTCTCTATATGTCGATCATACAGGGTACAGCGGTCGAACTTTACGCCTTAAAAGCAGACAAGCGTGATCGCAGGCTTCATCGAAGAGCTTATCGTATATTGAATTAGGTTTCATGGTGTGGCTGTACATTTTGCTGTACATTTCCCAATGCAGTACGGCAGGTCAAAATGCTGTACTGTACAGCAAAATGCTGTACGTCTGGTCAGCTTAGTTTAAATGGAGTCTTGCTACGGGTTAAGGCTGTGATACGGCGTCCAACATCTGGAATAAGACCCACTAGTATCGTGGAGGCTGGCTGGGCCTACCAACGTGTTGTGGTAGTTCATGCAAAAATTGTAGCATAACTAGCAATCTTATGTCAGTGAATAGTAACAGACACTTTTCCAAATCGCAGAAAAACTACGTCTTATACACTGATACAAAATACACGTTCAACAATCAAGATTTCTGAATAGTAGAAATTTTACATTTAACACTAAACAATCTTAAAACAATTATATTGTAATATATTATTTTCTCTCAGTGTAGGGGGGCCACTCTAGAAATTGGCGGAAGGGCCCCGAGTGAAGTTGTTCCACTGCCGCCACTGCCCAATGCATCCACTCAATTTCTTATACCTTTACACAAATCTCCTCCACTATATCGTCAGCATCATCATAAATCCTCCGTATCATCATTCATAAAAAAATGTAATAAAATCGCACGAGACTTCCGATAATAATAATCAGGTGCAACGGACTGACTTTATGCTTATTAACGAAAACTTTAAGATTAAATTTATCATAAATTAGCCACCGCGGTTTTCATTTTTTTATGATCATACCATGCACATAAAATTTGTGTGAATGTATGTGCTCGTGTATTATAAAATTGTGGAGTCGTAACTACTAGTAGAACGTACGTAAATTACCGCGTGCAATATGACGACTTTGTATATACATACATAATAAATAGGCGAATATAAATAATACAACGCTAACTTAACGTAATTTTTCCATTACACACTGAATTATTATCTGGACTAATAAAATGATAATCTTTTTATCAGTTTGCAAAATATGCATATGTATAGAAGACGCGACTCTATTCATACATAATAAATGTATGTTTACGTCATGTTTGTTGTGACGGTTAATATTTTCAATTTAAATATAGTAAAGGATGAAAAATTAGTGGTAAATTGTCTTTTTTTTAGTTAACGTCAAAAATAGAAATATGTATGTATTTATGAAAAGAACTAATGTCACTTTATTTAATTTAAATGAATTATTGTCTATGTAGGCACATATTTTAATTGTAGATTAATTAATTACACAAAAACTTTATTTTAGAATAATGAAAAGTTTGGCTTACTTTAGAAATACTAAAAAAAAAATTTTTTTAAGTGTTTAAATGAATAATTTACAAACATTTTCCGCATTTTTTTTTTCAAATTTAAAAAACAAATATGTAGCATTACAATTACATATTTAAAAAGATGTAATGTTGTTCTGGACGGCTAAGATATATTTTAACAAATCTAACACTTCTCCTTTGCACTTCAACACTTTCGACAAAGTTCAGAAACATACTACGATGAGAATATCTACAATAATGTACGAGTTTCAAGTGCGTACGCAAATTTCCATTTTCCATTCAACTTGATACCGAGTATCTGAATGAAATTCGCGCAGATAGCTATGCGAAAACAGGTCACAGACAAGACAATCCTCTATTTGTTTGTATTCAAGTTAAATGTTCGATAAACATTTTTATATTATTCTGTCAACTAATGTATTTATATTTGATTTGCAAGGAAAAATGAAATAAATTAATGAAACAAACACTTTTCAAATGTAACAAGCAGTCGGACCTAATTTTCTTATCAAATTCAAATTCGCCAAGGTTTTTGTTTATAATGTGCGTATACAATACGAGTACAATACATTTTTTGCAATAAATTGTTTGACGAGTACTCTAGGTAGTTTGGTAACGTTTAGCGGAACATTGCAATTGTAATTGCAATGCTAATTAAAATCGTGTAAATTTTGATAAATTATGCTAAATATTTGCAGAACATTTTTACAATATTTCTCGAGGACAATGGTAACCTTGATTGACTGATAGAGTCTAAGAAAATTATGATATTTAGTCGGCATAGATCATGTACATTTTTTGTATTTCTGAATTTTGACACGATTCTTGGGTATAGTCCCATGGTTATCATCTCCACAATATCCACCATTTAAATATCGACGACCCGAATATGCCAGAACCGCGAAACAACCGAATTAGCCATTTGGAGATTATGTGATTTTCATCCTTCTATGCAATGACGAATCTATTATTTTTAAGCCAACAAGAACTAAAATCGCTTCCTTCATTGAGAAAATGAAAACACGTTTTCGCGAATATCCAAAAATGTCCACAGAAAAGATGCACACTTTAGGCCAAATTTGACCGGTCTAGGGTCAATATTTACGGAGATATGGGAAATTTTGTGTTTTCAAGTGAAAATTTTCGAAAATGGGTTTTGAAAAATTCTATGTAGAGCGTATTTAGAGCTAAATTTTGGAGAAACAACCAGGGTCCCTGGTATCACCGTTTCCGAGATACAGCCGCCTAAAGGTGATCAACATTTTTAGGCCAAATTTGACTGCTCTAGGGTCAATATTAACGGAGATATGGGCAATTTTGTGTTTTCAAATGAACATTTTCGAAAATGGATTTTGAAAGAGTCGACGTAGAGCGTATTTACAGCTACATTTTGGTGAAACAACCATTGTCTTAGCTATCACTGTTACATTTTGGTGAAACAACCAACCAACCAACGGAAACGGTGATAGCTAGGATTATCACCGTTTCCGAGATACAGCCGCCTAAAGCTGACATTTTTAGGCCAAATTTGACTGCTCTCGAAAATGGGTTTCGAAAAAGTCGATGTGGAGCGTATTTAGAGCCACATTTTGGTGAATAACTATCACCGTTTCCGAGTAACAGCCGCCTCAAGGTGACCAACATTTTTAGGCCAAATTTCACTGCTCTAGGGTCAATATTTACGGAGAGATGGGCAATTTAGTGTTTTCAATGGAAAATTTTCGAAAATGGGTTTTGAAAAAGTTAATGTAGAACGTATTTAGAGCTTCATTTTGGTGAAACAACCAGGGTCCTAACTATCGCCGTTTCTAAGATACAGCCGCCTACAGGTGACCAATATTTTTAGGGCAAATTTGACTGCCCTAGGGTCAATATTAACGGAGATATGGGCAATTTTGTATTTTCAAATGAACATTTTCGAAAATGGGTTTTGAAAAAGTCGATGTAGGGCGTATTTACAGCTACATTTTGGTGAAACAACCAGGGTCCTAGCTATCACCGTTTCCGAGATACAGCCGCCGAAAGGTTACCAACATTCATCTTTGTGTTTTCAAGTGAAAATTTTCGAAAATGGGTTTTGAAAAAGTCGATGTAGGGCGTATTTACAGCTACATTTTGGTGAAACAACCATAGGGTCTTAGCTATCACTGTTTCCGAAATACAGCCGCCTAAAGGTGACCAACATTTTTAGGCCAGATTTCCCTGCTCTAGGGTCAATGTTTACGGAGAGATGGGCAATTTAGTGTTATCAAGTGAAAATTTTCGAAAATGGGTTTTGAAAAAGTGGATGTAGGGCGTATTTACAGTTACATTTTGGTGAAACAACCAGGGTCCCTGGTATCACCGTTTCCGAGATACAGCCGCCGAAAGGTTACCAACATTTTTAGGCCAGATTTCACTGCTCTAGGGTCAATATTTACGGCGATATGGGCAATTTTGTGTTTTCAAGTGAACATTTTCGAAAATGGGTTTTGAAAAAGTCGATGTAGGACGTATTTAGAGCTAAATTTCGGTGAAACAATCGGGGTCCTAGCTATCACAGTTTCCAGAACCGCGAATCTCCAAGCAATTTGGCACAAAAGTTCACTGCAGCCTTTGTTTCTAGTGTTTACATGAATTACGACTATCTTTCCACGAAAACAAAATTATTTCTACTAATATTTCAGAAAAAAGTGTTTGGCTAGATGAATGTTTCGATTTTCCAGAGCAAATTGAAATTTTAGATTGTTTTTACTCAAAACTAGGAAAATTTAAATTTCCAATATCGTAAAACTGCATACCCGTTAATCCCTCTAAAATGGAAGTAAAATGGTAAAAGAATGGATCGCTGCGATACTTCCAAAATTCAGACATATGTATATGTACATGATTTTTGCCGCTTGTGGCCTTATCTCGGTTTAGTGTTCTTAGGGCAAATACTGAAAACTGACAATTCTGGACTATGACGGGAGAACGGGGGTAAAGAACATCACATCCGATGATTGATGGAAGTCGTGACCTTTCACTTTTTTTTTTTTTGCACAAATACTTATTTTCGTATATTTTAAGCTCGCCGTGTCAAGGATATGAAGATCCTTTTAGCTTCTCCTTTAAAACCCCAAGCAGCATGTCTTTTTTTTATTATGAATAAAGAAATGCCAATTATTGTCCTTTTGCAGCAACGAAAAATATTATACAGTAGAGCGTCGATTATCCGAACTAATGTCGACAAGGGTGGTTCGGATAAACGAAAGTTCGGTTAATCAAGCTTCCACAGAAAAATTAAAAAATATGCCTAATGTGAAATTAAGCGACAAACTGACAACATTTGAAACGACTAGAACTGAACAACCTGGTTCCGTTAATCGAATGTTCGGATAATCGACGCTCTACTGTATGTCGATTTGACCAAACATAAGCAACCGCAGAAACAGAGGTTTAAATATGTACATTTTCCGGTAAAGGCAACCTAGAACTTCATAGCTCGCAAATCGTCAGTTATGCAAAAACAATAACACAAAACATATACATATTATTATCATAATTTCAAAAACCAATCTTACCATCTTTTCCAGATTCGAATAAAACCGCCACGCAAACTTTATTGGTATAAATTTTACGACCAATTTATTGCCAATATTTTGGTCATTACATTTACATACATTGTCGTTATTCGATTTTAATGTCTTTTCTCTGTGCTTTCTGTAGTCTTCTCGTCAAAAGTTCTTACGAATGATGGTGATGTTTTCTTGATCACTCTGTACTATGTATGTACAGTAAAACACGGATAAGTGCACATCGATAATGCGCAATTTCTTCGTGCACTTAAGCGTGTTGTGCACTTATCCGTGCTTCATATAAACTATCTAATTTACGTAGCATAAATGGAAACTAGTGGTAACAACTGATATTGTGTGGCTATATTTTGTAACGCTGTAGTCAGGGCCGGCCCTAGGGGTGGACGAACTGGCCAATCTCCCGGAACCACCACTTTCAAGTGGCCAACACACCATGGAAACTTTTATTTTCGGGGGACCACCACTCAGAAAGTGCTCCACTCTCTAGGGGCCTTCACGCAACAAGATAAAAAAAGCATACCTGATGCAAAATCAATTGAATCGCTGGGCGATGTTGTCAAATAAAAATGAGGTTGCAAACACGCTGGATGTTTCACATCTTATCAGAAATTTTTAAATGTCCGAACCTCAAAAACTTCAGGATAAACCTAATTCTATTCTATAAAAACAAAAATGCAGTGGAATTACCTATGGCTCCAAAAATATAGAAATTTGTTTCGATTGAAAAGTCAAGCAATGCTTATGCGCAAATATTTTCAAAAATTGCTGTTTTTAGGCTGCTTAGACTACAAGCACTTCGATATGTGTACCGATAATGAGCATAACATTTTTTAAGAATGAAAGCCACAGAAATGGAGTTGGAATTTCGTAAAAAAAAATCGGATGGTATTTCCAATGTTTGGCGAGGGAAAAGCATTGATACACCTTGACGGATTTTTTACAGCTTTGACACGTATGTGCCAAACACATAAAAGAGATCGGGAAAGTGTGTATGACCACATTTTTGGGATTTATTTTGAAACGCATAGTCAGACAATTAAATTTTTCTTTCAACGATAGCTCGACAAAATAATCAACATTTGCTGTAATTTAGGGATGATGACAAAAGATTAAAAAATTTACAGGTCAAGTAAATACGTAGAAAGAAAGAGCTAGCTGACAGTGGCAGCAATTCCAATTTTTTTCCTTAAACGTAAAAGGAGTTTTATGAAACATTTACAACTCACCAGTCGCAGTCTCACCACAAAATAAACAATATACCCTTTCACTCCATGAGCGAAGGGTATAAGGAACCAGTAAAAATGTTTAAGAAAACTGCTTTGTGGCTTATCTTTGTAAAATGTTTATAACGAAGGGGATAATTTTCATTTGCCATTCCCAGCTCTCGTGCTTGCAGTTTCACCTTACTAGAATATATATAACGGTGATTAACTATCAAAATCCTATTAAAAAAAAACATTGGCAGAGCGAAGACTTCCGCGACATCAAAAAGATTGCGAATCACTGATATAACGTGTGCAAAAGACATTCAGGCCAACAAGGTCAGACATTGGGATGTCGCGCTACATCAACACAATATATTGGCCCAAGGCCACCAAAATGCTAAGGCCGGCCCTAGCTATAGGTTTCAACAATTAAATTTGACAGAACCATGTACAAGCGACTTTGTAAAGCTTTCGAACTTTGGTAACAAATATTAACAAATGCAAACTATACATCTTTTTGAAATGTGATCAATGCAAACATCACCATTATCAAACTAACAGCTGATTGCAACAATCCCGTCAAAGGCGCCGGCTTTGAGAGATACGTCGAGGGAAGAACATCGAACATAGATGTTGCGAATCGAGCTTTTTGTGGCTTTGGGACGTCAAATTGTGTGTAGCCTAAAATAATTTTTTTTTTATATTTTCAATAACAATTTATGGATGTTAAAATTACACTGCGTGACACCAAAAAACCGTCAAAAAAACTGAATGCTATTTTGGTTAGCTATTGGTTCCCATATGACAAAAGTGCAATTAATTTTTTTCCTGACCCTCAGGTTTTCGAGTTACACGCCGAAATCTTTTTTAATGGTTCTCATATAGTATCTGCTACGCAATTACTGCAAATTGCAATAAAATAAGTAAATTTCTTATCAGTATCCTTAACCCTCATCCAGCGGGATAGGTACAGGTGTACCTTTTTCGTTTTTAAAACACCGTAACTTTTTTGCTATGGGCCCGATCGGGCTGAAATTTTCTGACATCTCTACGATTTTAGTTTAAAATATGTATTCCAAATTTCAGAAATGTGTGACCACCCATCCCCAAGTTAGGGAGCAAAATTAATCTTACACCCTTTAACGGCGGCAAAGGTACATTTGTACCTTCATATATTTTGTATGAAAGAAAATTTACAAAAAACGAAAATAAAATATTTTTGGTGAATGCTCATGCTTAGAGAGATTTACTATAGCATAAATAAGTTGAGAATCGAGTGATGTACAGAAGTATTTGATTCACGAATTTTATTTGTAATGATCAAGGTCTTTGGAGATATCGATCTATAAGGACTAGGCTAACTCATACAGCGGTTTTTGGTTATTTGACATCAATCTGAAGACTTTTACTGGCATACCAAATTTTTTGAAGTAATGGCTTGGGGCAACCAATACAATGTATTACGCCTTCTTTCCCCCATAACATCTAGTGAAAATTAGGTTTGTAACAAATGCTAAAAATTTTGGATTTTAGCGGTTGATTTTCTTTACCACAAATTCCCATAATTTGTATTCCATCACCTAATATTTATTATATTTGTGTAATTCGGGACCTCCACCCGAGTTCCTTTTGAAGTTTCAGCTGAAAACCAGCAGAAGCATCCAACCAAATTTCTAAATGGATGTTTGGGTGGTACTGTACTTGGTTGAATTGTACGTCGGTACTATATATAGATACCGATAACTGCTATAAAATATGCCACATTTTTTCGGTTTCTTGTTTTCATTTTTCAATCGATCCTTGGATTTAATTACATATACGAGCAAATATATTACAATTAACAAACAACAATCACAATTAAAATTTTAGATATTTTTCTACTATAGAAATTGGCCTGAGTTTAGATTTACAAAGATTAGAGACTGAAAATTATACTAGCCGATTCTACTTGCTTGTTGCTTGACAGGACCTTTCTTTCGTATAATAACACATTTACTCATTTCTCCAATATATTTATTGCCTCAAATATTGTTGTTTTATGGAAAATAACGAGAATGTGATAATTATTGACGTTTTTTTCGTTAGCGATAACGGGTTCTAGTAACAGAATAGTATATTGGGGGCAGGGGGGTAAATTTTAACCTAAGACTCCACAATTCGCAAATCAAACATACCAAATTCTTCCAAAATCATTAATGACTTAATTTGAACCGTTTTCTACTTTTCATTTGTAAATCAATTTTAGATTTCGTCAAATTAAAATTCCAAGAAACCCATTTTTTCAATTTTCTTTTTAAAATTTTGCCTATTTCCTAAATTTATCCACTCCAAAAATTAAATCCACATAAACCCAACTTCCTAAAACATTCACTTCGACAAAAACAGTTACTAATTTGTGACTAGTCAACATAATATAACGGTTTTACGGTCAAAATTCATACAAATAGTGAAGATTTTCATACAAAATGTACTAAGGTACAGGTGTACCTTTGCCGCCGGCAAGCGTTGTAAAAATCTGCCGCTGGATGAGGGTTATGAGGACTCTTGGCAATAAAAATCACTGAAAATAAATATAATTTGCTCGGATATTTTATTTTTTTCCCCTTTTATTGTGACTTAAAACCGTGAAAAACCATATTTTTTTATCTTTTCGCGGCTACATATCCTTACGTAACTTTTATATTAATTATATTTTTACCTGATATACTCGTTTTTTATTATCCTTATATTATCCCTTTTGTTTTTACCTGTCATATTCTTTTTTTATTATCCTTATAATACCTCTTTAAGGAGTAAAGCGCGAAAACCGTCAGGTACAAAAATAAAAAAAAAAACTTAAAAAAGATATTGTTATGGTATAAATAGCACGTGTTGTAATAGTTTGACTTTAATTGGTTTACAATATGGATTCTGAAAGAAGTATTCGCAACCTGTGCAAAAATTTCCCAAATAAATTTTGCTACGTGTGCGGCAAATATATTTTTAAATCGCTAGAGAGAAAAGTAACACAAAAATTAAGGGATGCTTATTTCGAATGTTTTGGCCGCGTTGTGTGTCAGGATAAGCCTTGGATATCCGATTTTTTTGCATATCGTGTTGTATGTCACTGCACTCTCAAAAAACTGGAAAACGAGAAATGCCTTTCGTGGTTCCAGCACTTTGGAGCGAGCCTAGCAATCATCACGACGATTGCTATTTTTGTGTGTTCGATTTGCGGGCTGCTACGAAAAAGCATAAGTATAAAGTGGAGTACCCTATAGTGAGTTCTGTCACGAAACCTGTGCCTCATAGTGTAAACAGCACTATTCGCCCTCCTCACAGTGATAAAAGTAACGACCCTCAGGATACACAGTTTTTCCCCTCTCCTTCATCAAGCGATCAACGAAAACCACAGCTAATTCGCCAAGAGGAATTGAATGATTTGGTACATGGACTTCATTAAAAGCTGGTATAAAAGGATTCTTAGGAAATCACAAAGCCGAAAACGCAGAACTTTTAGTAACAAATATGTTTAGACGCATATAAAGAGATGGGGTGCAGAATGTCTTTGAAAATTCATTTTCTTCACTCCTATTTCTCTTTCTTTCCTGAGAACCTTGGAGCCGTAAGTGATGAACAAGGTGAGCGGTTTCATCAGGACATAAAAAGGTTTGAGGAACGTTTTCAAGGTCATTGGGATGCAGCTATGTTACGAGATTATTTTTGGCGCTTGCAGCGAGAAGACAATTCTAAACATAAGAGAAAAAATTGATTTTTTTTATTTTTCCCTTAAAATATATGTGTTTAACAATTAAGTTTATAATTTTAAGTATTTAAATATGTTTATTATATTGTTTTATTTCCGTTTTACCAAAAAAAAATTAATAAATAATAACCGATTTGTTACTGGAACTTTATTTTGTAGTATTTTCTGGGAATATCAATATCTGTCCATATCTCTGAAACTGGGGGGTCAAGGGAAAAAGTAAATATGAGGTTTTAGTAAGGATTAGATAAGAATAAAAAAGAAAAAAAAATTGGAGATGACGGTTATTTTTTTTTTAAATTTGTCACACAGTGTTATCACTTGCTTGCAAAAATGGGAAAACAACATCCAAACAAATTTTGTTCGGAAAAAAAAAGAAAAACCAAAATTTTCTAACAACCTAACGACTATCTTAGTGGTGTCCTGTGATCTAAAGGAGGAGACTGACTGAGACTGCTAACATGAACGCTGGAATAAAAGAGACTGCCACTTTTGCTAAATATTTTTTTATCAAGACAGTGTTTGATCTTAGCCTTAAGCTGCTCCCAAAACGAGAAATTTTTAACTCTCAGATTTTTCTACTTAAAGACAAAAATTATCTAGTAGACCTAATTTCCATTTCTTCAACATTTTCATAAATTGAATCAATAAATATTAGATACCTCGGGCTAGGATCGAATAAAATCGTATAAAATAGTCTTGTTGGAAACGTCTGCACTATTAAATTTTTCAAATGCACATGTGCACTTATCCGTCATGATAAGTGTCCAAATGTTGTTAACCCTACCAAAAAATTGGGTGCACTTAAGCGTGTTGTGCATTTATCCGTGTTGCACTTATCCGTTTTGAAATGTATTGAAAACCGCATTGAATGGATGGTGCATGAAAATTGTGTGCACTTATCCGAGTTTTACACTTAAGCGTGTTGCACTTAACCGTGTTTTACTGTATATTCTCCGAGATTGCCGTATAACAAAATGTGGTAATTAATTTTGTTTCCCCACAGCGATGCTGTGTGTCACTCCCTGTGTAATCCCGCCTCCCTCATTGAATTGTCTAATCTATTCGTTTGAATAGTCTACTAGCGTCGTCTAGCCAATGAGATATGTAGATTGTCACAACGTTATGAATCATTTTATATGGATAAAATACAATGTAAAAGAATGAAAGGAAAAAACAATTTAATTGATGGATGAAGCGATTCAATGAAAGGACTCAATGACGATGGGGGACGATGCGACTACACGCGGGCCAACTGAATGAAAATAATGAATCAATTAAGTGTGCGATATTAGATAAAATTAATAGGAATAATCAAATTAGAGAAGATGTTTGTGGCAAATTGGTTGGACAAGTAAATGACAACAAAACAGCGAAAAATACATTATTTTCTGTCTGTTAAGTATTATAAATTATTTGTTATGAATGGCTCTGATTGTTTGGAAGAGGAATTGATTTATCGGTGTAGTTTTGGAATTAATTTCAATTGTTTTTGGATTGAAATTGATTTGATTGTCCGTAATGGTAGGCAGGTTATTAAATATTTCTAACTAATTCTTGGTCTGTGTTTCGTAACACTCTTGGTCTTGATATGTTTTACACTTGAAGTACTCAATGAGGAAGATAAAAATCAAATCCGAAGTATACATCCATCTCCAATGATATCCCTTCACAAATAAAACCAAAAGGGAGTCTGACACCTAATTCGACAAATTCGCATGTCTATTTCAAACCAAAAATAAACGTGACAGTAAACATTTAACGACCAACCTCAACATAATCATTTCGCTTACTCCACTCCATAGATCTTAACCTAGTCCTAGATTTCCTAGCTTTGTATAGGTCCTAGTGTGTCACTTCACCGAAATAACCGAAACTTGTCCCATGCGAATAACAAAATGGGTCAAGCAGGACAAAAAATTCAATTAGTACGGAAGAACGTGTTAGTCAAGATTTCAACATGGATTATTGTCGGCATATTCTATCCGTATAGCGCGAAATGGGGGGGGGGGCTCCTGAAACCTGTAACTATAATAAAATACATTCGCTTTACTGACGTGTACTGGAGTGCCGTCATTCGACAAACACCTTAGCAGAGCTCGTAGCTCGCAAGATCATGCTTCATTTATAATATCCATCCATGTGCCACGGATACATGTATATATATGCGCTCCGCTATCCTTTATCGTCGTCCTCGTCATGTTTCGTTCGCATTTTATCTGAGATTGGCCTCATTCTCCAGACTCCTTGAGAATTCTGTAACATAATGAAAGTGTCCTAATTGGATTTTGGTTCATGTAAGCGCGCACTTTCGTCCCTAATCCCCCTTCGTGATTTACTTTAATGATGAGATTAATATAGTTCTTCGTAGATATCGTCATACACATACAGCAGGAGTTTGTCTAACACTCAGCAAGCACGATGTGTAGTATTGAAGTATGCTCGGTAGTGTGAAAGCTAAACGTAAAGCTTATGTAGTGAGAATTATGAATATCATCAGCAAGCGCTGGTAAGATGAGGTTTGCAGTGTGAATGGTATTTAGTAGACCAAGGGGTATTCGTAGAGCAATTAATAGGTGCAAAGGGCATGTGGTACACATGAACGGAGCATTCCCCTATTAGGAACAAGATATGGGATATCGTGGTTTCTCTTAGCCGTGAAGGATTATATTTCTAAGATGAGAGATGAAATTGAAAATTAATTATCTGATTTGATGAGATTCACTCTTAGGGGATCCTCCTTTGGAGTACATATTTATGATTTTGTTGTAAGAATAGAAAAGTGGACTTCAGTGTAGGCCATATTATGTGTGTAATTAAATTTTAAAGATTTATGTTCAGGTTAAAATGTGTACAGAACATAAAATTGATAATCATTGTTTGAACATTCTGAACTCATGAGCGAAGCCTAGGAAACCCTTATACGAAATGGACACTCATTCCTGTGAAGTTGCCTAAAATTTTTAATGAGAATTGTGAGTTTCGAAATAATATATGAATAATGAATTTTTGTAAAAATTGATGGAATCAGACCATTAATGGGTCATAGAACTGCCAAACAATCCAGTTGTATTTGACGGTTTGAAGATTAGAATATTTTTGGCTTTCTCGTGTGCATTTTACATTGCATTAACGAAAATAAATTAAAGTGCCTCAAAATTGAAGCCAGTTCCGTTGGTATAGTTGGTTGGGTGTCAAATTGAAAAAAAAACTCCAAGAAGTTTTCCCTTAGGGGAAAAATCTTAGATCATGTATATGTCTACGTTATTGCTTACAAAATAATCTACATTGCATCAGCCGTTCTTGTCACTCCAGAAGCCCAAAAATCCTTTCAAACCGATTACATACAGTACCGAAATGTCGACTTTCGAACGACAACCATAATGCCCATTCTCAGTTTCCTTAGAGAAGTGCCCTTTTTGGTGGCATGTAATATCCTTTGAAAACCCAAAATGAGCTCGTGGTGATTTTAAAGGGCTCAACTCACCGAATACTGTATTTTGATATGCATATAGACTATAATGCATTCCTAAAGAAAAAGTGAGCTTTTTTGTCCAAGGCTATCTTTCTCATAACAAGTGCCGACACCAAAATAATAAGGATCGCACCACTTAACTTCCATCCGAGTTTCATCCAAATCGCTCCACAGGGGGAGCCAAGAGAACCAATTGAAAGATGACTTTTCATTCGCTTCAACGGCGAATTTATCGCTATTACCGCAACTCATCAGTGATTGTCGATTCTTTGTAAGGGCGATCAAAGGAAAATATACAGGGTGTCCGGAAACTGCCACATAAACGCACCGGATTGTAATTCCTCATGTTGTACCGAACATACCCCCATAGCTTAACCCTTTAGCAGCCACAGGCATTTGAAGATTTTTAAAAAAATAATTTTATTTCTTACATCATTTTATTCTAGCTTCGTTATTTCTAACAGTTTTAATGCCTTAAGTGCAGAAAACTAGGGTTAATTTTAGCTCGATTTCAATGCAATTCAATTCAAACTGCCCCTAAAGATCTGCAATTTGGTAAAATTAATTAAATTAGGTATATCAAAATCGATCCAAAATTAACTCTAGTTTTTTTTTAAAGAATCGTACGAGCACCTCAACTTTGCAGAAGTTGGAGAAATGGAAAAACATATTGTTTTTGGGTCAAATCACAAAAATTTGACTTTGAAGTTCTGTAAAAACCAAACCTCTTATCCGATTTTAGTGCCGTTAGTTTTATTTTAATTTTTTTTATTCAAATTTATTGGCTATCATAATCATCTTATTTTGCTATTGTAGCTAGTCTAGCTTTTGAGATATTGAAGTTTTAGTCGGACAAGAAAACGATTTTTTCAAAAATCTTCAAATACCTGTGGCTGCTAAAGGGTTAAGCTAAGGGGGTATTTTCCGTAAAAATTTGGTAATTTGGTAATTTGCATGCACCGACCTGTGCGAGATAATCTGTGATGCTCACTAGATTTACTTGCCATCATCGGGGTCGGCATAGTTAGTAGGTTAGATGATAGGTGTTTGGTGCATGGGGTGACGATTTCGAGTCGCCACAGGGGCGTTAATTTTTTCTGTTTTATTTAGTTACCTAAACATTCTTTTGATTTTGGTGATCATACTAAAATGACTATCGATTTTCTACTCTTCGCAAATTTACGCGATAAATCGTATGCATTTTGGATGCCTCTTTTTTTTTACGCGCGCGACAAATTCGAAAATGCACGCATATGCAATCAAAAATTCAATTTATACCTGCTCACCATTTACAATTGAACCAGGCAATTGCATCAGCCATCTGTTGCACGTCTCCACGTAACTATACTGCACTGTGTGATGATGACTATAGACCAGATGATCATGATGGAAGCTATTGACGTCCCCCCTGGGACATCCGATTTTTTTTTTTTAATTTTGAAACTGATCACATACAGTGCCTCAAATATCACCTTTCGAACGACACCCATAATGCCCATACTCTGTTTCCTTTGCTAGAAAAATGTCGTTTTTTGTGGTAATATCCTTTAACAAAACTCAAAATCAACTTGTCGTGATTTTACAAGACTCATCGCAACGGATTCTGTATTTTGATATCCATATCCTTATACATAGCGTCTATAATGTATTCCCACAGAAAAAAGGACATTTTGTGTCCAAGGACATCTTCCTCATAAGGAGTGCTAGCACCAAAATATTGAGGATCGCACTACTTAACTTCCATCCGAGTTTCGTCGACATCGGTCCACGGGGAGAGCCAGGAGAACCAATTGAAGAATGAATTTTCGTTCGCTTCAATGGCGAATTTACCGCTATTCCCGCAACTTATCGAAATCGTGATTATCGATTCTGAGTCAGAGCGATCGAAGGATAATGTATACCAAATTTGGTGAAGATCGAACTACGGGAAGGTCGATTTTAAGCGTTAAACGTTTTCGTTACAGTTTTTCGTGACGCTTTTTCACGGAACGACACCCAGTACTCGTATTTCCCAGGTAGCCTCCGCAAAGACATATACATGTAAAAAAATAGTTTTCTGTAAGTCCCACGACAATATTATCCTCATAAGTAAAATTTCATTCCAAATAACAAAGGAACCAGTACGGTATTTCATATGTTTAATGGAACACGGACCTCCAAGCCATAGGGCCGACCAATGCTAGATCCTAGTACCTGAACCTGTTCTTTTTACTCGTAATACATTCACTTTTATTATATTATTTTATTTCAGCCAGCTGCTGAAACTAAGATAGAGACAACACATTTTTAATCTACCATATTTGTGTACTAAGAAGCTTGAAATTCGTAGCATTGTATACCGGAAGTTCGCCATTGCGGCAGTAAGATTGTTCAATAAGGTTCAAGCCAGGAAGGTTTTTTGGACTAGGACTAATGCAATCAGGAAACCGATGCCTGACGATAAAGCCTTCTGTCTGGAAAATGGATCCCCATTTCCGCTGCATGACGCATTTATATTTGGAGGCGCTCTACCATGCATTAGATTTCAGTCGATTTAATTCGGCTTGGACATGGACATGGATACACCACTGGTGGTTGCTTAATTTGGCTCAGGTGGTAAAAGCTTACTACAGCTGTGCTCCTTTAGAAATAAACACTTCTAGTATGGGATCAATAATTGTTACGACAAGACATGCCTGGGCACTCCTTCAGTCTGTGGTTTTTCGGGGTTCCTCATGAATTTGGTGAGTTCTCTCAAATTGAAATTTTTGTCTCAGAAAATCAAAAAACTTTTGAAATGTGTGGTGAAATTAAAAAATTTTTCATGGTCTTGCTCATTTGTTAACTGCTTCAAATGCGAATTCTGTCAATATTTCCTAGTAAAAAAAAATCAACATAACGGCCCCCGTTTAAATTTGAAACACAAGAAATTTTGGAAACGTTACGCCACTGATAGGAACTGATTTACTAAGAGCTTTTCGTGAGAATTGCAGATTACTTGCTTATGGCTTCATGATTCCTGTGTATACTTTTCCCACGAAAGTTCATAATTTACTCATATTTTTCAGTACATATTTAAAAATGTTCTGTCATCTTATTACTTTTATTTACACGATGATACTACATTAACCATATCTTTTCTAATTAACTAATAAACATTGAACATAATGCACTATATTTAGCGAATGTCATTATGCCAGTACCAGGTGATTTTGCAGTGGCGTCGACATGGCACAGTAGTGTCATCAATGTCACGTAACTTTCCGCGAAAAAATGATAAACGAACATTTTTTATGTGACAAGTTTTTATCTCTCTCTCGTTAGCCTTTTTCATGCGATTCCGCGCTAATATACATACACTGCGCGACAAATGCTTAGGTTCACACATATTTCCTTCCAGGAAACGGTAAAAAAAAAGTTTACCGGTTCAAGAAATGTTATTTTCGAAACTATTAAATATCACAAATAGAATGGATGGACTGAGGCCCTACAGGACATTCTCCTTAAATTACAGTAATTGATTTCATTCAAAGAGTCTTTTTCCACTGCGACAATTGCTTAGGTTCAGGGACGATTTTACCGTTATACTTAATGTTTTCGGTGAAAAATATTTCAGAAAAGTGTCAAGCAGGAGAAATACAAAAAAACATGAAAATTTTTTGTTAGTTAATAGTGTGTTTTTCCGCCATTTTTATTTATAATTTTATAAAGCCTTCAAGGTAGGGAATTGTGTAAAGAATGCAGCACGGATAGCGGTATTTTAGACCGTGCTGTCTTAATTCCATGAATTAACTCTTCTTTAGGGTTTTACTGTTTACCACTACTGTAAACCTCCCAAACAAGCCACCCCCAAAATGTTTTCTAATGTGTTAATGTCAGGGGAGTTGGGCACCCGGTCTAACAAAGTCACATTTTCCTCCAAAATAAACGATTTAACTACCCTCGCTGTATGAATTGGGGCAAGATCATGTTGCAATATCCAAGGGTCGCCTTCGTCCATGACATTTATCTTACACTGAGAAAAAAAATCCCATTAAACCAATAGGAATTGGCCATTTTATCCCATTAGATTTAGTCAATGGGAAAATCCCATTATTGGGTTAATAGGATACCATTAATTCAATGGGATGGAACATCATTAAAATAATTAGATCGAACTATTAAATCAATGCGATATTTTACTATTAATGTTATACGATATCCTATTAATGCAATCATGTTATCCTATTGCCTCAATAAAAGGACATCCCATTAAATTAATATGATTTTCCCATTGAAATTATAGTTTATCCTATATTAATAATGGGGCATCCTATTAAAACAATATTTTTTTCTTATTGGGACAATAGTTATTTCCTATAAATTTTATAGGATGTCCCTTTGAAAATACCGTTACCTCAATAATAGGACATATTTCTTTCCATCACTGTACATATAAAATTGTATCTAAATACACGGGAGTATGAATATGAAAATCATAATTAAGTCCCGAATTCGGATCTATTTTAAATTTACGAAATAGTTGCGCATTTCAGCGAAAATTGCTGTTTTAAAAAATAAATGCGAAATCCACCCACTTTTTCCACGAAAAAGTTAATTTTTTTTTTTTTCAAAAAATCAGTTAAGACTGATAAGAGAAAATAAATTCCATCTCAGATTGATTTTTGCATTATTTTTGCAAAGTTTCCAATATTCAGAAATTTTTTATGAGAAATTTCATTATTTTGCGAATTATCCGTACCTCTAATCATAATGCATAAGCATACGTTTTAAAATATTGGCAACTAACAATGTAAATCTGAATCAATCTTATTAGATAATCCCATTAGTCTAAAATGTACGTCCTATTAAAAATTCAATGATTTTTAATCTCATTAAACTAATAGGATAAAACTATTAACTTGTTTAAAATAGCCGAGGCGAAAAGTTAATAGGAGTCCCATTAACAGGTTATGGGATGTTTTTCTCTGGGTGTAGGGATATCCTCTTCTAAGAGCGGTATATAAGATGAACTCGTTTGGCGACCTCGTAGGATGACCAAGACGATAGTTCCATGATATGATATGGCTCCCCATACCATAACGGAACCTATTCGGGAGTGATGGCGTGACAGGTACATAGGTTCCCATCATGATAATAGTAAGAGAACCCATCTGGACCGTCCACACAAAACCGTTTTTCATCCGTAAATATTACCTCTCCATTGCGATGTGCAGTTCATTAATCTTGAGGCGAATTCCAGGCGCTGTAGGCGATTTTGCGGGGTTAAGGCTGGTTTTTTCTTTAACCATAAACGTTTCAAACAAAAAGAAGATCTAAGAACTCGTTGGATAGTCCTCACAATTGTTGATAACCCCAAATTCTCCCCATGCTTACGCTCAGTAAGGGACGAATTCGAGGCTTATCTTAAGAGACGTTGCCGTAATGCACCGGAAATCGCTTTTTTTCTGCCTCCTGCGTATCGTCGGCCATAATTTTCACTATCTCGTATAAAATTACTTGCAACGTTCGAGCTCCGCTGAATCCATATTGCCATTTGTCCGTTTGAATATCCTTCTTGCTTTAGTATGGAAATTGTCGCCTTTTCCTCGGCAGAAAGTTGCTTTCCTTTTGACATTATCCACTATACGACTCACAGAGTAAAATGCGAAAAAAATGTTTACAGAAACACTTCTCACCAGGACGAGATAACTCTTTAAAGTAAGTGAACCTATACAATTGTCGCAGTGGAAATTGCGATTTTCATTTTAAAAAATTCCGTTAGCTATGCGAGTTGCTTGATAGAGTTGCAATATTTATTAAAATAACCGTTAATTAAGAGAGCATTATTTAAAAATTATTTCTGATCAGAGTACATAGAAATTATATAATTTTAAAGGAAAATATCCATGAACCTAAGCATTTGTCGCGCAGTGTATATGTACATACGAGTACATCAAATATCGATCAACTACCCCGTACCCGTATTCAGTGGTACATTTATTTTCATGTTATATTCGAGTAGCAATGAATTAACTTTTAAAACTTTTTAGATACATTGTATGCATATGCACTATTAGACAAGTAACATTATTTTAGCTTTGGTGTAAATGCATGCATGCTTGCTTCTAGGACTACTTCATTTCATCAGTTAGTATGTATTTTTTGTACTTAGTGTATTACCAGCAGACCACTACTAGATTTATGTTCGTTAGCGAAAAAAAAATGGAATGCATTTGCAACTTTTACTATTGAGTTTTATTGGCTTGATATCAAGTATAAGCTGAAAATATACCTTGATACGGGTTGTTTTAATGTTTGTTTTTTCACTCATTTGATATTGAAAAATGAAGGTGATTTTTGAGATACATAATTCATACATATTATACTATACGTAAGTTTTGGTCGTGTTCAGTTTAAGAAACAAAATTAAAAATTTCTCCGAAAATCATTCATTCATAAACCTCCCAAGTACAAAATATCATTAAATTACTCTGGAACTCTCGGAAGCTGGTGTTGCTACTTATCATTCATTTAATGTTAAACTTTGAAACGTTTCATAAATGGATCTACAACTGTGCCAAACTTCATAAAGAATGGATTTCGCCAGTTATTAAAAATATTCATTAAAATGCACACAAGTGCAGTTTGAACATCTTGAAATTTGACACCAATGTAGGCGCCAAAATGATTTACAAGTGTGGCAAAATTCTGAAGACCAGCGAATGGTTTCCCGAGCTATCGAAAGTCAAATATTTCGAAACATAAAAGTGCAATCATATTTTCAATTTGAGGTTTCGAAATTAAGTATACCTTATTTCCATAGAATGCACCTTACTCGACCCTGTTTGCAAAAGTGCGCAATGATTACCTAATATAATCTTTATCCTTATCGGTCAAGTCGATAAATTTGCAACATCAAGTGCGCAATTATGGAAAATCAAATTCGTAAATATGGAAAATCGAATTTACCGAGAAATAGTATACACTTCCATTCGCACGTGATTTTAATGGACAAAAAAAAAACACAATATAAACAAATCTGGCCACAATATACAAATTTTGTTTTTCCCTTCATTTCCCTGGCATAATGCCATTTCCAAAAATCAAAACAAAAAAATCTTGAAACAATAACCAATTGAAAAAATATCAACAAAAACAAATGAATGCCTCTCGAAAATTATGATTATGTGCTCCTTGACTAATCGATAATTTTGCGTTCTTCCACTCGTATCCCGCTCTCCAATAGCCAAAATCACTCACTCATTCTATCAATAGAATTTCCGAAAATCGAATGGAATTTTCACACATTATATTCATCAATGAATTTATGACGTTTTTTCAATCATTCGTAAATCGCAATTGATTGAAAAGCGTACCATCTTGTCCAAATAGAATACATACAACATTTTTTCGCACGCCAATAAAAAAATAAAAATCACTTTTCTATGAATTCGGAAAGCAATTGTGTGTTTGTATATGCTCGTTAAAATAAATCACATAAATCAATCTTGAATGATCAAATGTGTAGATGTGTGATTGATTCCACATACCCCATTTATAATTTATTTTACTGTCAAATGTGCTCCAAAACGATCACACGGTGTGAATCAAATTTTTAAAAAGAATGATTTACAAAATTAAAAATTATTGTAGGAAAAATTTTTTTAAGATTGGACAACATCGTTGAACTCAATACCGTTCCATGTGACGAAAAGTTACTTCGTTGGGTCAACATAACAACAGTCAACAATTCCAACAATTAGACATGTTGCCCTTATTCGACGGAAAATAGCAAATTCAAAGGAATTGAAGCTTTTCTTAATTATGCAATTATTCCTTCAAGCCTAAACTAGCGAAAAAAATGTCGAAAACCTTTTAGCGCTACCATTCACTTCTTTATCGATCAAAAACTGGCTTGGTTACAATATTCCCTTTTTTCGAAGTCCCGTCGTCCAATATCACGCCAGTTAAAAATCCCGCTCAATTGAAATCCCTTTTTATCAAAATCTGGCCAACATGATATTTTGCCATTTCAAATAACGCGCTAATTAAAAATACCGCTTTTCAATATCCCGCCATAGAAGGTAAATATTCTTTCATAAATTGCGCGCACGTTCAAATAATGAGTCTCCTCGTATGGCGATACTTAAGTCTCGGTGACCCACGGCTAAGGTGACTTAATTTTAAAAATAGGTGGTCTGGCGTTTCGGTAGTCGAGACTTAAATATTCCCTGTATCTTGATCGAAACAAATTTGGAGCAACTTTTGCCTGGAAAGTCGTTTCGCTCCGATATCTTAAATTATAAAAATGTATAGTAATTTATCAATTGAATTATGGAATTAGATGTGCCATAATTCCGGGACGGCTTTCCACATGGAAACATAAGAAAATCTTTGTAAAAAAATCAAAAAATTCCGGGAAAAAAAATGATTTTTTTCGACGAATTTTTTTTTTTGCCTTACAGAAGCTTCTGCCCCGGGACAGGGCTTCTGGGCATCACTTTACTTACTATGCGTACGTAAGTGACTAATCAATCAATCGAGTGTAAACTCTAGCAGATCGATAAAATAATATCGAAAACAAAAAATAAATTAATAAGGAAATTTATCAAAATAATTTCTTTTAAAAATTATTTGTTAATGCAATTAAAATTAACTAAGTCCTTCAAACTGTTATAAAGAATTATTGACCTTGTGATTGGCTCATTAAGACCATAATTTACTCTATGATAAGGCTGAACAAGAAGGTTGTTCCGCCGTAAATTGTGAGGAATAGTTCTGACTTCAAAGTTATTTAATATATCTTCACAAACAATATGAGAGCAAAACAGATCTCTAATGAACATAGCGTTTAAAAACGTTCTTCGATAATCTAAAGCTTGTAAACCCAATAAGGAACAGCGAGTTTTATATTCTGGCTTGAAACGCCAGCCAATTTGATAAATAGCAAACCGTGTAAAATTGTGTTGAATTCTTTCTATACGCTCGATATGAACCTTATAGAACGGATTCCACACAATAGAACAATATTCCAAATGTGAGCGAACGAAAGCTGTAAACAATATTTTTAAGGTAAAAGGATCATTAAATTCACGAGCGTTACGTTTAACAAATCCAAACATACTATTCGCTTTTGAAATAATGTAATCAATGTGTTGTCGAAATGAAAGATCATGGTGGAAAATTACACCAAGATCTGATATTTCGGCAACCCTTTCAAGAACACAACCTGTTAAGAAGTGCTCAAAGAAAATCGGAGTTTTCAATTTATATATGCTAAGTACTTTACACAAACAATTTACTAACATTTAAATTTAAATTATTATTAAGGCACCAAATTTGCAGTTTTTCTAAATCGGATTGCAAGTTAAGACAATCACCTAATTGCGTATTCTCATTGCGATTGTCATATCATCGGCATACTGCCATACACGCACGAATTTAAAATTTTGTATGATATCGTTTACGAAAACTAAAAAGAAAAGTGGTCCTAAATGGCTTCCTTGCGGAACTCCTGACGAACACTTTCTGATAGAGTGCTATGTACAGCCATTCAACTTTACCAACTGCGTCCTATCCGTTAGATAGGATTTCACCCAGCTAAGAAAAACCGACTGTATAACTAAATTTTCTAGTTTCTTAAGTAAGATATTATGATCTACTCTATAGAAAGCCTTCGATAAATCGGTATAAACCACATCAACCTGCATTCCCTGCTCAATACCATCTGCAACAAATTTAGTGAATGATACCAAATTTGTTGTGGTTGATTTTCCTTTAAGGAATCCATGTTGACATGGTGATATTAAACGGCTAATTAAAACATCTATTTTATTTTTAATAAGCATTTCAAACAACTTCGGTATTGCTGATAGTTTGGCTATGGGTCTATAGTTATCAATAAGATGTTTCGGACCCTTTTTGTGAACAGGGGTTATGTACGAAACTTTCCATTCATCAAGAAAAACACCTGAAGACAAGGACAAATTAAAAATAAAGACTAAAGGACGACATAACGATTGCATGCAATTCTTCAAAAATATATTAGGAATGCCATCAGGTCCGGCCTGAATACTAACATCATGATCACGGAAAGCATTCAATAGGTCATCCTCAGAAATCAGAGCACTCGTAAGGTCCCCCTGAGCTATCCAAGGAACCAATGCACTGTGGCTTTCATTGGTGTTAGTATTCATTTCTGGTGAAACGGAGTCTGGCACTTCGTAAACTGAATGGAAAAATCTAGCAAATCCATCACAAACCAATTGAACATCGTTGTAAAAATTGCCATTGAACTCTAAATTTTTGGGTATCCCTGTATTCTTGCGCTTGCTGTTTATAAAACTCCGCAATGTCTTACTATCATTTTTTATATTATTTTCAGCTCTCGCAATATACTGTTTGTAAAGATTTTTATTTATTAATTCATACTCTCTTCTCAATCTGAAGAAATGTTCTTTATTGGCAAGAGAGGATGACTTCCTATACAACTTATGAGCTTTATTTTTAGCTCTTTTAAGTTTCAACAATTCTTTACTACCCCAAGGATATTTTGCTTTTATTTTGTAAAGGAACGTACTTATGAATAGATTCCAATAAAATTGATTTAAAATTTGTATAACTTTTAGTCTAGTACAGATAGCTCAAAACCCAAACATCCAAAAATAAAAGGAATTTTTGATGCCAAATTGTTGAATATACTGCCTAATATACGCAGTAAAAAGTTACACCAATTTGCGCCATGGGTTAAGGGGGGAGGGGGTGGCAAAGGGGTGGCAAAGGGGTGAAAATTCAGTTTTTTGCAAATATCTGGAAAACTATGAGTCTGAGCTTGAAATGTCCTGAGGACGAAACAAACTACATAAAATTACCTTTGTAATGATATATAACACTTTAGACATTTTTTCAGAAAATTATACCCCAGACCTAAATGTATTATAGTGAATTTAAATTTTTGGAGTTTTACATTTCGCACTGTAACTCTTGATAGAATAGACCTACCGTTATAAGATCTTGTCCATATATTGATAACAAACTTTGTTTGATTTGTATCAAAAATTGGAGGGCTCCGACTATTGACGCCCCCCTCACTCCTCCTAACATTTTTCAAAAAGGCATGCCTGTAGCTTCTTTTTAAATTGAGCCAGGCAGATAAAATTTGGTGGGGTGCCTAGTCTATGCTCCATTATGCTCCCCACCAAAAATTATTACCATCCGATCAAAACTAAGGGTAACCCCCATACAAAGTGTACGAAAATTCTAACAAATTTCACATTTTTTCACTTCTAAATTCTATGTAGTCTGGCTGGTCTAGCGGTTAGTGCGCGCACCTTCGGTGCACAGGCTCATGAATTCGATTCTCACCGTGTTCCATGGTGTTTTTCGAACTCACGAGCTTGTGACGGACTATGATCTCACTCAGTTGTTAAACGAGTACCCATTTATGGGGATAAATAACACTGCTGAGCGTGATGCTGATCTCATTACCTCAACAAAAAGCAGATAAGATCTTGGAAATAGGATGTCACTAACACATCCTGCGGCCTTAGTCCAATGCTGGATTGTCGCGCCTGTTATTTTTATTTAAATTCTATGTAAAATCGAAAACAAAAAAATTAATTGTAGTCTTTTGAATGTATGTTCGAAATGTTGTACCAAGGCGTACGCTACAAGTATCAAAAAATTGGGTTTGAAGGTCAGTGATACCAGTTCTAAGGCTATTTGCGAATATTTCAAGTAACGTGTACTAGCAACCTTCAAACCTGAATTTTCGTACACGCACGCTCTGGTACAAACATTTGGATATACATTCAGAAGACTACAGTTAACTGTTATAGGGACGTTCTAAGAGATATCTTTTTTTTTCTATTTTAGATAGAATTTAGAAGTGAAAAAATGTGAAATTTGTTAGAAATTTGGGTCACTTTGTATGGGGGGTACCCTTAGTTTTGATTGCATGGTAATCATTTTTGGTGGGCAGCATAATGGACCTTAGACTAGGCAGCCCACCAAATTTGATCCGCCTGGCTCAATTGAAAAAGAAGCTACAGTCATGCTTTTTTGAAAAATGTTAGTAGGAGTGAGGGAGGCGTCAATGGTCACAGCACTCCAGTTTTTGGTACAAATCAAACAAATTCTGTTATCAATATATGGACAAGATCTTATGATGGTAGGTCTATTCTATCAAGAGTTACAGTGCGAAATGTAAAACTCAAAAAATGTTAATTCACTATAATACTTTTGGGTCTAGGGTATAATTTTCTGAAAAAAATGTCTAAAGTGTTATATATGATTACAAAGGTAATTTTATGTAGTTTGTTTTGTCCTCAGCACATATTAAGGGCAGACTCATAGTTTTCCAGATATTTGCAAGAAACTGAATTTTCACCCCTTTGCCACCCCCTCCCCCCTTAATCCATGGCGCAAATTAGTGAAACTTTTTACTGCGTATATTAGGCAGTGTATTCAACAATTTGGCATCAAAAATTTCTTTTTTTTTATGTTTAGATTTGGGGCTATTTTGAACCAATTGTACTGGACTATTTCAGCAAGATTTATTTTTGATATAACTGACGCCCAATCCATATTACGAAATATTGAATTCAATTTTGTAAAGTCAGCTTTTTGAAAATTTCTAGTAAGAGTAACTTCTGCCTCTTCTTCAATGTAATCATAAAAAACAAACTCAAGAAGAAGAGCACTATGATGCATTGAATTGGGCAAAAATGGTTTATCTACTTTAATTACAGAAGTATTGAAATCAGTACTAACAAAAATCAAATCTAAAATTCTACCAATTGAATTTTTAACAAAGTCCATTTGCATCAAATCCATGGCAAATAAACAATCTGTTAGAACCAATTCACACTCGAGATGTAAATTACGCGGCAGAATTTTTTTCTCGTCGTCGTTCCAGTACCAACTTATATTACCAAGATTGAAATCCCCAACGACGATCAATTTGTCTTTTTCCTCAAAGGATAATCTGGAGATATTATCTAAATGTTTTTTATAAACATCAACTGAACTCAAAGGTGGTAAATAGCTATTAAAAATGTATATTTTTTCGCTACTAGAAACATTAATAGAAACACATATCTGTTCCACGTCCTTATAAAAAAGCTCAACTTCATGAGATGGGAATGTTGTTTTGATAGCTACCAAAACACCTCCTCTCTTTGTAGAAGTCTCATAACGGTCGTGGCGATAGACATCATAGTTTCTTATGAAAAGTTCCTCATTTGAAATGTCTGTGTGGAGCCAAGTTTCGGTTAAGCAAATGGCAGCATAATCTTCTAGTGAGACTGCAAGGTAAAAGTCATTTGTTCTTAAACGAAGACCACCAACATTTTGATAATAAACTGAAAAAACTGAATTGGAAATTATGTGTTTTGCTGAGCACTGTTTTGACGTTTGCCGTTTTTTGAAAAATTGAATGGTGATATGTTGATGCCCTTGGGCCAGAAGTTGGCAAAAAACACTTGCTTTGAATATTCTTGAGGAATTTTCAAACCAAAACTGATTGAAACTAATTTGGATATATCACAATCTTTTTTTATAAGTGGATAAACCGAAAGAAAAGTGTCATCTTTTAAATCAAGTTTTGCATTTTATGGCACGATTTTATGATTTTGGTCGATTTAAAGGCGAAGAATTCGTTGAGAGACTTGAAAAATTTCGGATTATTGTTAAATTCATTATGATAAAAGAGGTTTTGCGTTCCTGTCCTCTACTCGATGAATGAAACCCACCTTTTAATTTAAATTAGTTAGTAGGTGCGTTTTATTGGATGGAGTACAGGACAGCGCAGCTTCCATAACAATTTGACAGATCTCGTTCTACACGGGATGTCCGGCAACTATCACATAAATGCACCCAAATATGATTCTTCGTGCTATTTCCAGCAAAAATCATAGTATAAAACAACCCCTAATTATTATTAACTCTTCAGCTACCACAGACATTTAAAGATTTTTTAAAAACTTAATACTCCTCATACTGCATATTTTCTTTCGGTCGTGGCCAAAAATTTTTCCTGCGAATAAACCCCATAAAAATCGGATAAGCAGTTTCGTTTTTACACAGCTTCAAAGACAAAATTTTGTGATATTACCCCATATAATTTTTTTTCCCCACGAAGGTCTTAGTGGTAGCATTTTTTGTAAAGTCTTTAAATGCTTTTGGCAGCTGTAGTTAAGAATTCGGGTTATTCCCGGTACACCTATTTTGCTGAAAATGACATTAAATCATATTTCGGTGTGTTTTATGCGATAGTTTAGTTTACGGGACACTCTGTCTAGGACAACTCAATTTCATGTTCAAATTTGTACGATTGGTGCTATCCTGATCGAATAAAACGAAATTCGCGGAAAATAATAAATATTTTCTAAGAACAATGAAGTTTTGTTGTATTAATGGAGCGGAGCGAAGCGAAAAATTTTTAGTCGGAGCGAAGCGGTTTCAGATTGGTCGGAGCGGGAGCGGAGCGAAAAAAATTGTCGCTCCAAATCCCTGAACATAACTATTGATTCTTTTTGTTAACAATGAACATAATTTTTGGCGGCATTTTTACGGGATTATTTCACTATACACTAGACGAATTTTAAAACGGCGGGGTTCTTAGAGGGCGGGATTTAGTAATGTCGGGATAATGTAAAGTGGGATTTTGTGTAAAAAGCGGGATTTTGTTTTTCGGGACTATGTAGGTATGATTGATTGATTTTTTTTTAACAAAGAAAATAATTTTTAAAGGTTTTTTGACGGGATTATTCCACTATCCACTAGCGGGACTCTAAAACGGAGGGATTTTTAGGTGGCGGAGTTTAGTAATGTCGGGATAATGTAAAGCGGTATTTTTTTGTAAAAAGTGGGATTATGACCGGACTGTATTTTGTTTTTCGACACTATGCAGGTATCTTACAAAATAAATCATCCCAACAGATTTTTTTTTTTACTTCACAGGAACACTGTTTGGAAGGAGGTACGAGATCATGATGCTCTGTTTTTCGCGAACCGTTTCACGCTCAGAGAAAGATTAGGAAACGAGGCTAGAACGTTTCTATCTCAGTCTCTTAAAATTAATTAACAGTCATCAAAACGAAAAGGTTGATTTTGAAGGGATAGATTTTAATCTGGTGGATTTTATCCGCGTGGATTATTTTCGGAGTGAAGTCTACCCAGAAACGACAAATTATACCTACGAGTATCTCACTAAAAAGCCAAACAAGATTACAAGCATCTATCAAGGACTGTGTGTGTGTGAATAGGGAAAATGTTTGGTATGTATGTATGTATCTAGAATGTTAGGAATTCTCACTATTATTAATTTGATTGTTTTGACGTCAAATTATACGCGTATACAAATCGCCCTTACATACACGTACACATTTATGATAGAATCGCTAATTTGGAACGTCTATCAAATAAACAAAACACACTGACTGCATGCTATTTGGAAACCACCCAGAAATACACTTTTCCGATTTAATAAATTCTCTACGAATTTTCACGAGAACAGATGTACTCGCGCACATACTATACGAAATCAGTTCGATTCATAGTTTATTTATTATCTTTTAACATTTAGCGTAATCGTTGCGTTGGTAGGGAAATTATGTATGTGCGGATATTCAGGAATGTACAAATGTATACAGGTATGTATTAAATATTTTGACATAAGCCAGAATCTGTAATGAATATAGAATTTATCCTGTTTTATCTGGACAATTTGAAACTATTAACCAAATCACCCCAAATTAAATGCGTATTCACAAAATCGAAATATACAGGTTAGTTTGCATGATTCAAATTGGGTTGAATGGTTTCGATTTTTGGAATTAAAAGCTATAAACATTAATTAAAAATAATTTTCCTAAAATAGAAAGCGGATAGAACTGGCAAATATTGAATAAGCGCCAATGAAAATATACAAAAAATGAGCATTTTGTCGATGTGGTGAGAAAAATTGCATTGATACATGATTTATGATTTTTATTTTTTAATTTTTAAATAACGAAAATCTATGTCTAATATACGCCTAGCCAGCCTAAACTATGAAAACCGAATACAAGAAATCATGCCTTTGAATAAGCCCCTAGAAAGTCAGCAGAAACATTACATATTAATGAAAATTCGAAAGCGGGTTGTCACATTTTCCGCATACCAGTTCGTCATTTACTTTTGACGTAGGTACTTATGTATAAACGATGCATCGTTGCAATTGCAATTGCAATTGTCTCTGACTTAAACAACATTTTGTATAATAAATAATTTTAAAGAAAATTTATCTTCAAATGCTAAAATACTTCTTTCATTTTACATCCAAGGGTAAGTGTCTCCTGTCATTATTGTGCAAATGATAGTCCAAATTCGTAATTTCGCACATGTACTAATAATAAACAATAACAAGCTTGGCATACATATTTTCGAATGACGCAAATGCATCATTATTACGCAAATTTACCATCCTTAGCTCGAATCCCAAATTACGCATTTGGGCCATCATTTTCGCAATGATGACAGGAGACGCCATCTTTTGTAAAATTGAAGAACAAGCATTTTTGCAAAAATGTTACATTTGTTATCAATCTTTACACATTTCTATTCAAATTCTTTAAGAAAAGTGTGTCTGCAAATTATTATTGAAAAGAATATTCATAAAAATATCGCTATTGTGAGGGACATTTTCACCATTTACACAAACGTCAAAAGTAAATGACGAATTCTAATGACGAAAACATATGTGTCAACCCAATATCGAACTTTCATCATCATGACGGATTATCGTCATCGTCTGTCATCAAGGCTATCATGCACAAAATAACATTCGAAAATTAGCTACTGAAGTTTTGGAGATACTAACACTTTTCAAGTCTAAAAAATATTTAACTTTTAAATGCCTGTGACAGCTAAGAGGTGAAGAGTTTATGATATGCCCCGTACATCTTTTTCAATGGAAATCACGTGAGATATCATGCGTTTATGCCAATGCGATAGTTTCCGGACCCTGTACATTTTAATCCGTTAGTTTTCCCCACCTAGAATTAGCTGGATTTGTAAAACTTGCATGCCGTTTCCAAACTAAACTATGACTGAGGGTGACAATTTGTGGCGCCACTAAGGATAAATCCGACCCTGCACTGAACTATCCAGGCTCGCGTTGCTTTTGTTGAGGAAAGAGTTGAGCATACGGACGAGTCCTGCAAAATTAGTTTTTTTTTTACGCGTTTACGCTGCTTTTCGGTAAATCTATAACTAGGACCTAGTGGTTTAGTGCGATGGTACAATCCACATTCCAATATGCCAAATAGAGATTAACCCAAGACGATAGTAATTTTAAGATCCGGCTGTAACGGTTACTACGTAATCAACAGCAAATATTCGTAAATGTTTGCACTACTTTCCATCATAAAATCGGAAATTACTTTTGGTAGCAACTTATGAGGAATGAATACCTGAAAATAAGCTTCAGTTAGGTATGCTTAATCGGTTCTTAATTTTCTTCATATCTTTGCTGGAATGTTTTATAGCCCTCGAGTCCGTCCCTATTTTTTTGTAGTTTTTGTAAAGCGTTTTTTTACATGAAATTACGGAAATAGAAAGGCATAAGGAATAAAAAGATCCTTGCGATCGATGAAAACCTATTACTAATGAATGTGTCAAAGGAACACCAACGCATTGGACTCGGCGAGGACACGATCCAAGATAGAGCTGCCTGTAGAAATAGGCTGAGACATTACCGCCAGAATTGGCAGCGAGCCTACACCGCAGGTCGAGCGACGCGACGGCAAGGAGCGGTATGACGAGAAAGGAGGAAGATGACGGGTAAATGAATAGTTTAGAATCAGTTGTAAACGAAACTATTTCCAGTAGTCCGTAGTGGAATATGGAGCAAATAAACTATGCGACTCCGCCGTCGATTCATAGTAGGCTAAGTTCGGTTTTTAGGGAATTAAAAATTAAATTTAAATGAAAAAATTTAAAAAACAAACTCACATCACAATAATTGCACTTTTCCTTTTTGTGGACCATTCTTACAACTATACTCAAGAAAAAATGGATTAATTTTTTTTCTAAATGCATTCGGAATTTCGACGAACGTATATACGTATGCACTTATAATTCTACAAAAAAAAATCCTCATCACGGACCCAACTTTAGTCCTCTTAAAAGATTCTAAAAAGTATTGAAGTAGGCACGTATATACGAGACAGGATATCTGTCTATATGATGGCGAAAACCATATATTCATATGCCTGGTGCGCTCTTTTCTTTCTATTGTCGGTGCACCTAGTTTCATATAAGTGTGTGCAATTAACAAGACAGAAGTGCATGGTACCGTAGTTATTTTTTTTTTTTGTGAAAAAAATATAAACGTAGGTACATATCTGAATCTGGGTCAATGAGAATGACAGGAGCATAGCATCATGTGATGGTGTGAATAGTGTTAAAACAGAGATGCAAACGTTTGCTATTTTCATCGGGTCAGAGGCTAAGACATTTCTTATAGATATGGGGAGAAAAGGAAATAGAGGAAGATTTTTTTTTTGTAGAAACTCTTCATATCAGAATTCTTTGCATTTTCTGCAACAATCTATTCGAATTAACTCTATACATAAGAAAAAAAACACTTTCAGAAAATATTCTAAAATCGATATTTTGTCCAAGAATGATTACATTTTCCTACGGTGTTCATTCAGCACAATTATTATTACAACTACCGTCGTCAGACTTAATGTGAATACACCTGATTACATGTCTCCATCACACCCTCCCAATTATCATTTCTTCCCCCACAAAAGCCACCTCGAACAACTCGAACAAAGAAATGTGCTCAAGTTCTAATTTATTTATTCATATGGGATTATGGGAATTGGACTCTACCCTGTGTACCTATATTTATTTGTATATGTACTTCGTCCAACAGTCTTATTCACCCTCTCCCTTTCATTAATTTTTCCAAAATCAATACTCCGAATTTGTCTCAGACATACCTTCTATCTGAACCATCCAGATTAGTCATTTGCACGATTTATTTCCATAGATGTATCCTTTGAGGAACTATACACTGCTCATATCGTTAAATACAGTTGTTCATTAACTATGCTCGTATCACCACATACGTGATTAATATCTTCTAATCACGAATTTAACACATAAAACCACAAACACACTAAATTGTATCAGAATGACCAATCAGCTAGAACACTTTATCAAAGGACATTAATATAATTTATTCAAATATGCATGAATATATTATGCAAGAAATTTCAATTTAATTTTCTTTTTTTTTTTTTTAATAGGAGTTTTGTTTCAAAACACTTTTTCCTTTTCAACGGTCAAATGATCTCAAAACCATTCACCACACTCAACAACAATCCACTTTCCTCTTCCACTTTATAACTAAACACATCAAACGTTCACTCAAAGTCACCACGAATGAAGAATCCCTCTTTGATTAGTCACTTGAGTATTAACACTATCAGCCAAAAATCAAATTCTTGAATATTATCGTTTTCTCGGTAGCATCGTCGGCTACAAGATATATCGTTAGGGAATTGTTTTAAGATAAGATTATCTTATCCTTCACTAATATCATCCAACTATGGATGATCTTTTAACACAAACTGCATATTTATTTTATTTTAGTTTTTTACATTGTGAATAAAAATTATTAATTTATCATTTTTATTTTTTATAATTATTCCACTATCCACCTGATAATAAGAGTCACACTATCAGAGTTAATAGTGTCGATGAAACGGAGCGATGCGGAACAATTTGAAATGAATGGAAGCCGAAACGAGACTGTTTCTTAGCGTTGAAAAATGGAAACGTTTACCAGCCAGCCAGCAGCAAAAGCAGAAGCACCAACCACTAGCGTTTGGCCAAAAGTATGGAAAATTGTATACGTATTGGTGGAAAGCCATACACAACACACAGAGGGGTTGAACTGTGCATACTAGGCAGACCCAGAGTGTAGAAAGTAGCAAGCAAGGAAATGGAGCTTTTTTGTAGGGTAAAGCTAGTGCTTTTACGATATTTTCAGAGGGGATGAATGGATGGATGGATGGAGATTTTGTATGTTTATACAGTGAAAAGGATTAGTAAAAAATATTTTTTTTTTTTCGACAATAAGGGTAAGTTAAAATTTATAATTAATTTTGAAAATTAATATTTGGAAAAAAATGCAAAAACAGATGCGTTCAAGATACCCAGGCCAGACAATGAAAGGACTTTCACAACTCTGCAACACCGAATCTGTACACAGCACCCAGAAGTTCCAAATTTTGTAGAAATGTTTCCTGCGTCTATGAAAAAAATCCTGCACCAAGTATGACTTCAATGTTGAAAACGTCAAAGCGCGATAGTTTGAAAATGGTGTTTTTGGAATTTTTATACATAACACTAAAAAATAGGACTACTGTTTTCCAGAACGAAAATTGCAATTCCATCAAATAGCAAGAAAGAGACGAATTTCACTCAGAGATCTAAGCGAGTAACCCAATTAAAAGCTACAGCATAAATGTGCGAACCCGAGTAGTGTTGACTGACTGTCAAAGAGACAGTAATATAAGCAACGGGAAGAAAAGAACAAAGAAATTATAACTAGTAAAATGGGGATGAAATAAGATACATTAAAATTTAAGGAAAATAAAAAAAACACAAATAATAAATTAATACATAAGCACATATAGCAAGAAAGTGAAACTACGTTGAAGTACAATTAAACATTACGTTAAGTCAGACAATGATACTTTTTCGAGAAGAAATTTTTTAAACGAAAATAGCGAAGCAACTAAAGGACCGAGCTCTAAACGATCATATTTACGCATCATGCGGATAAGAGGCGAGTTTATGTAAAGCAAGAGTTCAGTAGTGGGAGGATCGAAGATATTATTTGATCGCGTGTTGTGGGATGAAACTCTGAAGATGATGTTCTCTTCGGCAGATGAAAATAATAAGC
Source organism: Microchrysa polita (assembly GCA_949715475.1). NCBI lineage: Eukaryota > Metazoa > Arthropoda > Insecta > Diptera > Stratiomyidae > Microchrysa > Microchrysa polita. The sequence continues at coordinate 4,709,626 of OX454418.1, read as the reverse complement.
CACGACACAATTTGAAAAGGAAACACTCATCCAGAAATACCCGTCTTCTACGCAGGGATTACAGTTTCAGGAATGAAAGACTCTCTACATAGGGAAGGTAGGGATAATTAAATGTGTATAATAAGAACCGAGTAAATCTGCGTTGAACCAATTCCAAGGAATCGGAAGCAGTGGAAGACGAAGGAAACTATACAGGAGACATACATATTCAAGGATACTACGGCCTAAGGAAATCTATATACAGTAGCACCCCGATTATCCGACGACCGATTAACCGAGATCTCGATTAACCGAGGTTAAATATGGATCGGATATCTTTCAATTTACCGATGCTTTGGCCTTGGTTAATTTTGAATTATCCGAGTTCGAACGTAAAAGTTAAAAAACAAATGCACGCATGAATATTATTTTGATAACAACATTTAAATATTAACGCATATGTACCTACATACGGAAAATGTAACAAAAATTGCAACGGGTTTATATGCACACCTTCGTTTAGCAAGTTACTGCACAAGTAATTCGGAGTTGGCTACAAATGGGGAAATGATCGCCATATAATGTGACATTTTTTCTGAGGTGAATTCACAGAAAATAGGAAAACATGAGAACAGCGTGTCTAAGCAGAATTTCGGGAATGAGGGGTCGCAGCTGGAGAGGAAGTGCAGTTCTGTGAATTATTTCAGTTCACTCCGGGATTTTTGTCGTGATGTCACAATAAAGAAAAAGAGTAGTGATTTCAATTGAAAACAAATTAGAAGGAATAAAAAGATCTGACAAAGGAGAGACATTAAAGAATATAGCATTATACTATGGAGTGTCCGAAAACACCGTTGGAGACAGTATACATTTATGAGCCTAAGTACATTTTTGTTTCGATTTTTATATCTATACATGTACGCTATATGTATGTACATTTATTCCCCATCAGATGTGTAAATTATTTCTTTATTTCGATTATCCGAGGAAACCGATTATCCGAGGAGGGTCCAACCCCGTCCACCTCGGATAATCGAGGTTCTACTCTATATAAAATAAAGTTGTGTTAGTTACACCATTTATAACTCGAGAACGGCTGGACAGATTTTCATGATTTTTAATTTGTTGGATTAGGCTCTGGCCAGAATAGCTAAATTTCCCAATGGGTTTTTTTCACCTATTTCTGCGTGTATTTCTTTAACAGATTTCAGTAAATTTCTTCCACAGGATTGGTCTCTACCCAAATTAACATTGAGACATATGAAAAATTCACAATGGGGCACAATTATGAAGGCAATTCTTTTTCTTATACATACTTCTTTCTGTCTTTCTTGAGCGGCGAATTACAGGATTTCAATACGTTGACCCCACCTTATGGGTCTACACAAGGCTCCGACCGGAATGGCAGTATAACCATTGAAATAAACAGAAAATTCACAATGAGCAACAATTGACAATGAGTTTTTTTTCGAATATTTTTGTTTCTATTTCTTGACCGTTTTTGCGGATTTTTGGAAAATTTTCCTGTCGAATTTATAGGTTCTCTCCCTGAATATCAGAATAACATTGAAACACGCGAAAAAATTTATAATGAGCAAAATTATAAAGATTTGTTTTTCGCATATTTCTTTCTGTATTCCTTGAACGAATTGCCAGATTTCAGTCAACCGATTCGAGCGGATTGGTCTACACCTCCTTCCTCTTTGAATATCGAAATAAGTATCTTTCAAATTTACAATTAGTTTTGTAAATTTGCGAGCGGAGCGAGCTCAAGATGGGAGAGCGAGCGAAGCGAGCTATCACAGCTTGTATGTATATAAATCAACACAAGTAGAAATGGATCGAAAATTATGAGAGCATCGTAAGAAAAAACCCGGCTAATTTAGATGCCCTGTTAACGATGTCAGTATAATGTTCATTAAAACGAAACCGGCGGCAGTCTAAAGTTACGCCAAGATCACTAAATGTACCTAGAGTGACAACGGAATTAACCTTGTAGAGTTAAAAAACAGGAAAGGATTTGAAGGAGTAGACCATAACTTTGCATTTATTAACATTAGGTTCAAGTTTGTTAGAACGGCACTTAGATAAACGATCGACATCAGATTGGAGAGCTATACAGTCTTCAAGACAGGAGACAGAAGAAAATAACTTACAGTCATCAGCGTAAAGCAGGCAACAGTTTTTCAGGATAGAAGGTACATTATTTATGAAAAAAACCAATAGAAGCAGTCCTAAAATCGAGCCCTGCGGAACACCAGATGAAGGGCAAAATGAGGAAGAGACGGTGTTATTAAATATGCCACTTGAGGAGCGACCACGAAGATAGGACGACAGCCATGAGACAAGACCTGGAGGAAAATTGAGAATGGACAACTTATCAAGCAGAATGGAGTGATCTATCGTATCAAAGGCCTTAGAGAAATCAGTATCAATGGTATGGACATCTAGATGTTTGTTGAGGGACATAGCTACAAAATCGACAAATTCCACCAAATTTGTGGTAGTGGATTTTTTCATGCAGAATCCATGTTGATTAGGACAAATTACATGATCAAAGCCTTCGTATATGTAGTCGTAGGCAACTCGCACAAGAATTTCTGAGAAGTTCGACAAAAGAGCAATAGGACGATAATTAGCGGCTAGATTAGAATCGCCTTTTTTGGGAATAGGCACAATATATGATGATTTCCAACGCGAAGGGAAAGTACCCTCCTGAAGACTTTTGCTGAAAATTATAACCAGTCGATACGATATGGCACTGTGTTTTTTTAATAAAAGAAATGGGAATGCCGTCAGGCCCCGAAGAAGAACTGCGTTTCAAGGATGCAATAAGTGACTCCACATAGGAAGGGTCCATTGGCGAAAGCGACGTAGGATAGGTTGGTGGATACGAATTCGAAGTCGCAGGAAAGCTAGACTGGCGGTAAACAATTGAGAAATATAATGCAAATAGCTCGCTATATCGTTAGGTGAGTTGGCAGTATATCGTTCCCATAAGAAATCGAGGAAGGACTGGAGCACGACGATCGCATATTTCTAACATATGACCAAAACAATTGACTCTCGTTGTTCCTATCACTATGTTCAATGCTAGCTAAATAAGCGTTACGAGGCGTTTGTATGAGACGTTTCGCATTAGCACGAAGTTGACGAAATAACAAGAGGTCCGAGTGATACGAGTATCTAAAACGTTTGAGTCTAGAGTGCACCCGTTTCTTTTTGCTTAAGATTTTATAAATTTCTCGAGTAAACCAAACAGGATCTTCATCCTGATAATGGAACCTACTAACAGAGTAATCTCTTACGCATGAAAATTCCGTTAAAGGTAGAAGATGGTCTCTGCTAGTCACAGAGCATTTCATGGAGCTTCCCAACTGCCACTATGATTTGTTAATCGTCAATCAAAACCTTTACTGAAAAAAAAAAACCGTTTTCGCGAATGACTATATTTATGTATTAGCGGCCAATTTCCGTTTCCAAGTTGAAAAAAACTAGGATCCTGACATCACTGCGGAAGCTATTAAGGCACGAAGCAGGTTGAATCCCTATGAAAACTTTTAAAGCATAGATATCAACGGTACAGCGAATATTTTATTTATTTGTTTTTTTTTTATTTTTATTTTTTGCAGCATATTTTTACATAATATTCGGCTCCCCTTGATCCAAACATGATGTAGAACCGATAATATACCTCATGTCAAATGGTTGGAAGAAGGGCATCATCATTAAAATTTATTAATAAATAACAGGCGCGACAATCCAGCATTGGACTAAGGCCGCAGGATGTGTTTGTGACATCCTATTTCCAAGATCTTATCTGCTTTTTTGTTGAGGTAATGAGATCAGCATCACGCTCAGCAGTGTTATTTAACCCCATAATGGGTACTCGTTTAACATCTGAGTGAGATCATAGTCCGTCACAAGTTCGTGAGTTCGAAAAACACCATGATCCACGGTGAGATTCGAACCCATGACCCTGTGCACCGAAGGCGCGCGCACTAACCGCTAGACCAGCCAGACTACAAATTTATTGGTAATTTTAATTACGTAATTCCGTAGAATGGTAATAATAGGCGCCAGTGGCGTACACAGATAACTATTTCGGAAGAGGTTTTTGAGAAGTCTGTGTTATCCTGGAAGTAATGTTAGGATTAGGGTTAGGATTAATCCTTCTACAACGATACCAACCGTTGTTAATTTGAGTATTTTTCTAATTTTTCGAAAAAGAAATGTATGAGTGAAACGAAAACTTAACGCTGGAGCTTACTCTTAATACTGGGGATGAAATATTTTGCTATATCCTCAAAAAAATACAAATTAGTCAAAATCTATCTATAGAAGAAGAATTAGGAATTTATCTGAAGTATGTTTTCACTCCATGCGATGTTGGTGATTTGCCCGTTTTAGATGATATACCCTTTTTAAAATGAAGTTAGTGGAATAATTCTCTTTTTTTAATTTTACGATTTGGTGACCTTAGCTCAAGTGGTCAAAGCGAAAAACATTGTCGTTAACGCGACGGATCATTGTTCCCCGAAAATTCTGCGGGACTGAGTTCTGATAATGGAACGACTTGCGGCCAAACACGACTAAAACTGCCAAAATCACCTTGACCGAAGGTAAAATTGTCAAAACACCGTTATTTTCAACCAGAACTGTTACTCATATTTTACAACAAACTCAAAAATCATCATATTCTTCATAAATTAATTTCGAATGGGGTTTGCACCCCATAAAACCCCTACGTATAAGATCGGCACTGATTTATAAATTGAATCGAAAGTGCAGCTGAGCTTTCGCGTATAAATTAGACTCAAGCAGTCTTTTTCCGTCTAGACATCTTGCTGTTAAAGCAACAACTCCAGAGAGAGAATCCGACCGATAGTTATCCGACTGCTCAGGAGGACAGAAATGAGGTGTCTGATTGAAACCTTCTCAAGGGAGTATCTATTCAAAATTAAAATAAAATTTAATTTTTTTTTAACCGACTTAATTGCAGATAGTTGATCCGAAACCGAAGAAAAAACATTACTAAAAAAAATAAACTGACAAAAAGTCTAAGCATACAATTTTGACATAGATGACTGAAATTAAGCTGCAAAGAAAAGTGGTTTTCTAGATTTCAATTGGCACAAAAGAAAACCGTTCATCCGTAGGTATGAGAGCCCAGCGCATGCTTTTCTTGAAACTTTATTGTCAATAAAGGGCGTCATTGGTAGATGAGGAGGGATGTAGTATACAAGGTACTGCCGAAGGATAACGGTATAATACACGTGAATCACTAGTTATCCTCTGTAGCCTTCTACAGAGATGCTGTCGTAGTGATGTACCAAAAGTGACTTAAAAGAGTTCAGTCAAAGTTAATAATTTCTTCACTGAATTGAGAAAACCGGATCAAGGACTCTGCTGACCACTTCAAATAGCTTCAGGGACAACTAGTGGTCCGCGGGTTCAGTTAGCTGAGAAGGCTAATGGAATCATTTTGAATACTTGCGAAAAGATATTCAGTATCAGAAACGATATTTCTCTAATGCAAGCAGTAAATGGGATGAATGGGTCTTCAGGATTGATATCAGTACGTTCGTCTCGTTTCAGCCCTTTCGTGCCCAACTGTTTAGTCTAAATACATTTAGAGCTCCAAAGTACGTACTCAAAATGTTAATTCCACGTTATTCATTCTGCAATATTGTGACCTCAAATCTGCTAGGCTGAAGCGTAAAACTAACAACATCCTTTTGAACTCATTAAGCTTTTCTTTCTCCGCAAAATATCTCCTCTCAAATGATATAGTGCACGCATGCGTAATTTTCCCCTTCAACATACTTTTCATTGAAAATAAATATCGTAATTTGAATCGTACAGGTGAAAGCCCGCCATGCGAGCTGATTCACGGAGCCGTTTTGCATAGCAAGCAAAAGCAACGAAAAACACTTGAAAGCAGCCGGGTCGTACCTTTTTGAATAAAGCTGCCACGCAGACATGATTCTATTGATTTCATGTCAGACATTTATTAACCAATCTCATAGAAATCTGAGAAACTTTAACAAAAAAAATCAGCAAGGCATTCTTCTTTTCTCCTTTATAATGCATATTAGCCTTGCGGCTATTTTGTCGCTTTTGCTTTTCGTCCAAACGCATGGAAACGATACCTTCGTTGCTAAACGCCGAAGATTAAACATAGCAACAAGTCTCCACAGCATGAGCTCGGTCGGGGTCGAAAAGCAACAATTTTACGTAGGTACTATAGTATCCAGATCGACAGTGTGTTTGTCCTCGTGGCCGCCTATAGCTATCGTGACTGAACATGGAAAGTTCTGTAGTCACAGGAATAGGATTTAAAAAAAAAAACGACGAAAGGTTGAGAATGTCTTTTAACACTTTCCCCGGCCCACGAGGCAATGCTTTATCAAACGATGAATGGTTTGACTTGGTGGCTAATATGAGCTTAACCGTTGAACATGAATACATAGTGACTCTGTCTGCGACTCTATTGACGTAAAATTGTACAAAGGCTAGGCGCTAGTCCTTCTTTTTCGGTGATTTCACTCGCTTCCTTCCGTCACATATAGTAGTCTTTCATTCGGCACGGTTAAAAAAGACTTCCGCTCACTTTTTGTATTCATACTACACATACGTCATTTTACTCGTGCATGAAGGGACGAAACCAATCCTTTACCTTCTACGCGAAAGGTGAAATTCACCTGCCAACTGCCGTTGCCGGCTTTATGTGTCGTATGTGTGCTAGTGTGGCTGAGCAGACAAAATTTTTCTTTTCAACGAACTTTTTGCCTAATCATGCGATTTTTGCCGCAGATATAAGCAGACAGGTGGAATACGTACGAAATTATAATGGTTTTGAGAAATAGTACAGCTTGAGCCCCTGGTATACGATTTGCTGAAAGCCTGAAATCAGCAGGTGAAGTCTAGCTGTCTAGCTTTGTGCTCTAGCCTAGAATGGCATGTTGGTATGGCAAGGCGTGTTCAACGAATGGTAGTAAACGTGTTAGCAACAAATTGCCGAAATTCCAGACAGAAAAGTCATGAATACAATTAGGAGGAGGTTGGTATTAGTGTCTAGCAGCAGAATAAACGACCGAGAATTGTAAAAAATAAAAACATGCAAATAGGTCATTTCGCCCTGATATTTACACACATCGTATATGGGATGGGGGTGTTTTTATAGTGCGCATTCATTTATGTGCGATGTTGACCGTTTTATGCTGTTTATAAATTCATATTATGACGAGGTGATGAATGTGTGACAAGTCAGGTTTTTTTGGATTAGCTTAATGTGATATGACGGTTGAGGAAGTATTATGAACAAATGAGCTTGTTATGCTACATTTTTCAAAGGGGTATTGCTCCCTGTTTTTAGGGTAGAGCTATGCAAATTTTTTAGGGAAACCGGATTTAAAGAGCAGAACTTAGATAGAGAGGATTCGTCATTATGATGAAAACCGTCATTTATTTATTTGAAAGCTGAACAGGTATTGGCTACCTAATTATACAACTTGAAGGCACAATTCATTTTGAAATTCAAATAAGAACTAAGAGCTAAATTTATAAGATAACTTAACCTAAAAAGATAAAAAATAAATGCAAACAATAATGTATATAAAAAAAAATTGGCAAAAATCTACTGTAATGGAATTTCAATAACTCTATTTTGTTGAATTAAGAAACGTTTAAAAGCAGCGAACGAAGTGGCTATAGAACCAAGCTCAAGCCTATCATAGTTCCGCATAATTCCTAAAAGCGGCGAGTTAAAATATACCGAAATAATAGCAGAGGGAGGTTTAACCCATATTGTCCGGGGGTAAGAACAGGGACGTAGCCAGGATTTTGTTTCGGGAGGGGTCCAAATATTGCCCCATGTACTATTTTTTTGTTTTCTATAAATTTGATAAAAACGATTTTAACCTTTAAATTTAAATTATGGTCGGTGTTATTAGGTTAATTTTAACAGGGTAGTACACCAATTACTACAAGATTCCATGTGTCCCGAAAGAAATTAAGGGGAAGTCCTTTTCGAAATGAACAGTATGATTTTGTAAAATACGTGTTACTGAAATTATGCTAGAACGGTACAGTATTTAATAGCAAAGATTCTAAATTAAAAACTCAAACTTGTGTAGTTCTTATTTTCATATTTTCCTTTCACAATTTCTCGGTCTACCCCTCCCGTTGTTGCGCCACTGTCTCCAACTTTAGGGCAAATTATTATTGATTGTGGCTGCATGTTTCACAATGTTGGTCATCAGCATGATTTAAATGCCGAGTTTCCCCGACACCAATGTGGTATAAAATTATATTTGGCTCGCATTTAAGGCCTTGATACTTTCCAAGAACATATAGTTCGTCGATTGATCCATAATACACCACCGTCAAACTTATATAATTTAAGCTTACTGAATTCGGAATGTGGCGAGGCTACAATGGATGTTTTTCCATCTGCGGTTGTTTTTTTTATTAAGGAATCGTGGGAAGAAATCTGAGATTCGAACTTAAGTTCGTGGCATTTGGGCTGGAATGGGGAGCACAGAGAGTAAAAGCAGGTCATATCCACCTAAAGAGAGATGCCTGGCCACCCTATCCCATGCACATTTTCAAATGACTAATATGTATATTAATTTAGCCATAGGTGTAACCTGGAAATCTCGACTATGTTGCATTCTGGATTTTCTAGCATTGCTCAGGCTAAACTATTGTTCATCACGTTCTGAAATTATTTCTTAGCAACATTTAGGACTTAAGCACCGGAAAGTTCAAAACACCGAACTCTTAGACAAATTAATAATGAGAATAATTCTGTACCGAATGCTAATAGTAAATTTCTACACATAATTAGTAGTGTTCAGCCGCATCACTGCTAGCGGCACTTTCAACTAAGCTAACAATTTGAAAATATTGATTAAACTCTGAAATCGACTGCTATTTAGGTGAATGAGTAATGAAGTCTGAAAAAATAGCGGAGCTAAGAAGACGTCAATCTTTTTCAAAATTATGTTATCAAAACGCTGACTCCCATTATTTCTGCAAACATTTCGGGAGGGGTCCGGACCCCCTGGACCCCTCCCCTGGCTACGTGCCTGGGTAAGAAGGAATTGTGCTAGTATTACGAAAATTCGCACAGTAGTTTGGCATAGGAAGAATATGCAAATTTCGAAGAAATGTTTTTTTAATTTTTTGTATTTTGGGCTGTGGAGCACGTTGCGAAAACGCAACGCTAGGACTTAACGTGTACTTTTTTGGTCAAAGAAAAGTGTCTTCCATACACAGAAATCACCTGATTTTTATAAATAATAGCCTAAAATTTAGAAGCAAAAGTTATTATTAGGATTATTATGGATCGCCCCACCAATTTAGTCGTCGAAAATAGTCGCCAAATATTCTGGTGGAGTCCGCATGGGGATGGGTAACCCCCCTCATTCTCTGTGCAACTTCGATTTTTACCAGGTTTGTTGGAATCAGCAACCGGTGCAAACCGGATGGCTCATATCAGATAGGTGGAACTCCTCCTTAGAATGTTGTCTGTATATAAGGCTTGCGATCTCCTTCCAGAAGTAGTGCCCCTTCCCTTTCCATTTGTAGAAGTTGGTTCAATGATAAAGCTAACTTCCCAAGGACATATCTGGATTATATTTTATACAAAATTTAAACTTCACACGCTATTTCATGAATATTGGGCCGTTGAATCGGGAGAAACTTGGAAATAATTATTTCGCTGATAAAAGGTAGTGGCCGCGTCATAAAACCGAATAAATTAAATGTTCTAAATAAAATTTTTAATTTAATTTTTAAAAGTGGCTTTTTTAACAAATATTTCTTAAATTTATCGAAAACTTAAGTACAAACAATTTTCGCCTCGCTTTATCTCAAGAAGTTAAACAGAGTCAAACAATAAAAGCAAAAGTTAAATAGCATCAAAACTGAATTAGTAGTAAAAATAATGGAACCTATCTGTCCATACGTTAGGAAAAAGAGGATATCGTTACAGTCCAGCGTTGCGTTTTCGCAACCTTAAATTTTGAGCGTATGTTCTGCGCTCATAATACAACTTTTTGATTAGCTATGTATATTTTCACATCTGTTGTAGTCTTTTTTATGTTACTTCCGTAAATTTCAGGAAAATATTTGATATAAGTATTTTTAAACACAAATTAGCATCCACAACTAAATCATGGAATGCCCTATTCATAGAAAAAAATTGGATCAAATTCATAGCAGAACCAACTACGACGCAATATGAAAAAGTGGAACACTGAAGTTGTAAATGATTTAAAAATCATGTATTTGAATATTAGAAGTTTAAGGTATAAAGTAGATGAAATAGAAATAATTACAAACTCGAATTCAATCGACATTATTGGGTTAACTGAGACATGGCTTTCATCATTTGAGACGTCAGCCGCATTTCTCAAAAATTATCAAGCTGTATACAATTGCCGATTAAACAAAGTTGGAGGTGGGACTTGTTTCTTTGTCAAACAAGAACTAAACTTTAAAGTAATAGAGTCTGAAACAAAATACAACTTTCTGATTATAAGACTTGAGAATATTAAACCACGTATAACAATCGGTATTTTTTATAAAGCGCCAAATGAATGTAACAGAGATTTCATTGAATATCTAGATGAAAAGCTCGATAAGTATAAAGACATTGTGTTGATAGGTGATGTCAACATTAATTTACTAAACAATAATAACATCAGTGAAAAATATTTAGATATGATCGCAGCTAACGGATACGATATAATAAATAAAAACGAATCAACAAGAGACACAGAGAATACTAAAACGTGCATTGATCACATTATAACAAGCAATTATACAGGACATAAATTAAAAATAAAAACTGAGCATACTGAATTATCTGACCACAAAATAATATATATACACACTGAAATAATAAATAAACATAAGCCTAAGATGACCAAGACGACAATCAAGACAGTGAATGTTGAAAATTTCAAAAATGACATCAAAATTGCACTTCAATCAAATAATGACGCTGAAAACCTAATAGAAATAATTCAAAAATGTAAATCAGACAATACAACATTTAAGACAATAAAAACGCGTAAAAACTCATGGATTACGGAAAAAATTATTTCGGAAATTAAAAAACGTCAGACCCTTTTCAAACGAATGAAAAAAGACCCGAATGACCCTAACAAGCGACAACAATCTCAAAATAAGAGGAAAGAAGTTATGACACTGGTAACTCAAGCTAAGGAGAGATACTTCAATCTAGGTATAGAAAAAGCTGGGAACGATTCGAGAAAGGTGTGGAGACATTTGAAGTCAACAATTATCTCTAAAGCCCCTGAAAATTCTGAAACAACAATCGACTTGAAGGTAGATGGAGCAAATGTCGTAAATACTGCTAATTTCTTCAACACACACTTTGCCACCATTGGAACAAATCTGACGAAACACGTGACAGCACCAAGAACAATGCCAAGATCTAACTACAACAATAAAACAATTTTTATGAAACCAACATGTCCCGACGAAGTACTAAGTATCATCAATTCACTAAATAGGCATGCAGCTCCCGGCTATGACGCGATAAGTGTCAAGGACTTACAATTAATCGCAGATGAAATCAAAGACATTCTCTCCAATGATATCAATAAATGACTACAGGTATCTTTCCAGGGTACATGAAAAAGGCAATTGTAATACCAATTTTTAAGCAAGGAGATCGTAGCGATGTAAATAATTATAGACCAATATCTATTCTGAACGCAATGAGCAAAATATATGAGAAAATTATTGATTAAAGAATCACTGACTTTATACAGACCACAATTGGATTTGATAAACACCAACATGGTTTTATTGACAAAGGCTGCACAGACTCAGCAATTTTGAAAATGATGGAGGACATTACTGCGCTTATGGACAAGGGATCGACTGTAGCTGCGATTTTCATTGACTTAAAGAAAGCTTTTGATACGGTAAACCACAAAATATTGCTGAACTCACTTGACGACTTAGGAATAAGAGGAATAGCAGGAAAATTGATTCAGACATATCTTCAGAATAGAATAATACAGGCAAGATGCAATGGAATTATTAGTGATGGAGAAATTGTTAATATAGGAGTGCCGCAAGGTTCAATAGGTCCTAAGCTTTACATTTTATTTATACAAAATTTGGGACGAAATGATCTACTTGGAAAATACACAATCTACGCCGATGACACTAGCTTAATATATCATGCAAAAACGAATGACGAATTAGAAGAAATTATGAATAGAGACATCAACAAGTATTATGAATGGACAAAAGAAAGAGGACTAATAATGAACTTAGAAAAAACATTGTACATGAAATTTAGTACAACCCAAACAAATGATGACAACAATATGAATATTACTATTGACAGCACTCGTATTAATCGAACAAAATCTACCAAATATTTAGGACTAATTATCGACGAAAATTTGAAATGGGACAAACACATACAGTCTATTAAGCAAAAATCATACGGTGATGGCGATAAAACAACATGGACGCATCAACCCCAACATTGCAAATCTAATCTACAATGCGCACATACTATCACGGATTAAATACAACATCACAGCATGGGGACAGTGTACAAAAGGATTGTTGGACGATATGGGAAAATATATGACGAGATGCCTCAAAATACTTTTTGGATTCCATCGGATGACGCCTACTGCAGAAGTTTATAAAATGACAAATAAATTTAACATTGACGAAATATTGGAAATGGAGAAAGTAAAAGTGATTCACAAAATAAAAAACAACGACTTGAATACTGACTACATTTTTTTTTTCAAAAACATGGACAAACACAACTATAGCACGAGAAATAAGCAGAAGTACACCTTCGATACTCCTAGGACGACCAGAAGAATGAATGCGACAACAATTAGCGGTTTACAACTATATAACCAGCTCCCTGAAGATATAATCAATGCACGAAATATGACACTTTTTACGAAACGCCTGAAAAAATATTATAACAACAAAAGATCTCAACCTAACTAAATTAAATAATTTTTTCATAAATTTGTTTCACTTATCCTTTTGCTCTTAAATTATACTTGAATTATTATAGTGAGTTAAGAATTTTGAATTTTAACAGAACATAAGCATCATTCTAAATACATATCATATCTTATACAAAATTTTGAATTTTTTTGATATTATGCGAAATTGAATAATAAAATAAACAACATGAAATTGATATTGTAAATACATGTAACCAAATGAATTTTTAATGGAATAAAGTGTAATGTAATGTAAAACGTCAAAATACATCTTTGAGCAAAAACAGGTCGATTAGATAATTCTAAAATGAAACTTTCTTCCTCGGTGATAAAATTTATATTTTTTCCCAGAAAAGCGTGAAACATGAAAATGTAAAGCGTTGCGAAAACGCAACCGTAGGACAAAATGGGTTAAAGATAGCAGTAGAACGTGTGCTATTGGAAGGAACACGAAATTTAATGTCCTCGTACAGACTTGACGAAAGTAATCCATGGCAGAGCTTGAATAGGAAGCATTCATCGAGGAAAATTCTTATTTTACGCAGTTGTGCCATGTTAAAATAAACTAGCCTTTCAGGATATGATAGGTATGGGAGGTTATATTTTAATTAAAAGGAACTTGTTAAACCTGCGCTGGACATCTTCCAGGGTCCCAGAGGAAGTTTGTGTGTAGGGCGATCAGGCAACAGAGGCATATTCGAGTACGCTGCGGACCAGCGATAAAAATAAGTTGAGACACGTACGTAATGAACGAAAGTTTGCCGAACATCGCAGCACAAATCCAGAAAGCTTTTCAGCTCTTTGAATAGTGAGGGCATAGTGTTCGTTGAATCTATGTAAGTTTGGCATCGAATATAACATCAAGGTCTGTTGCCGTAGAGACACACTTCAATGCAGTGTCAGTGATTTTATAAGCAAACGATGCAGGGAAGTCTTTTAATAAAAAAATCATGGCTGAGCATTTCTCAATGCTCACGGTGGAGCTCATTTAAGGTGCACCGCCAAGAGTAAATCCTGTCCAAATCACTTTGCAAGGCCAAGCAATTCGCAGTGTGAGGTACAGAGGTGAAAATCTTTAGGTCGTCAGCATATAGCAGCGCGTGACACTTAAGTAACGCAGAAAGATCGTTTATGAACAAAAAAGGAAAAGGAGGGGACCAAGAATAGATCCCTGTGGGACTCCAGAGGTAGGGGAGAAGGGCGCTGAAGAAATGCCTTTTTAAGCCACTCTAGACGAGCGTTCAACTAGGTAAGATGAAAGCCAAGACACTATATGGTTAGATAAACCATAGTGTAACAATTTCTCCAATAAGATAGAGTGATGAACTCTTTCGAAGGCCTTAGAGGAGTCGGTGTACGAGTATATCACGTGCACATCATGATGACAAACGAACGACTTAGCAATGTAGTTTACTATTTCCACCAAGTTGATAGTCGTAGATTTCCGCTTGCAAAAACCATGTTGATCAGATGTCCAAAGTAAGAACTAATGTAATTCAAATACTTTGGAGCAGGATGACAAGAGTGAAATAGGCCTATAATAAATTAGACACAAGGCACGGGTCATCTTTTTTTGGAACTGGAACGACAAAAGAAGTCTTTCATCGGAAATAGTCCTTCTTGGACACTCTTATTAAAAAGAATGGCAAAAGGAATAGCAACCGCCAATCGTATTGTGTGTTTTCTTCAAAAACAAGTTTGGAATCCCGTCAGGCCCTGAAGAAGAATTTACGCTAAGCGATCTTATTAAAAGATCGACATAGGAGGGCTGACTGCTTGGAGACCTTGTGTCGTGAACCGTTGAGAAACGGGGCGGATTGAAAGTGGTGAGTAAGATGCCTGAAAAGAATTAAGCAAAAAGTTCACAAATATCCGCATCAGTTGTAGCGGTGATATTCCCAAGAGATAAGCGAGAAGCGAGTGAGCAAGAAGAACGTGCATTACGAACATACGACCAAAAGAGCTCACTTTCCTTATAGTGTAGTTACTACATGATAAACATAGTACATCAGATTGCAAAATGTGGTGGAGACAAATTTTTTTTTTTTGTTTCTTATGTTTTTTGGGGTGCTGAGCACGAATCCGGAGCTTACCACCAAAATTTCGTTGCGAAACAGGGTCAAAATCGTGAAAAACCCTAAAATTTTTGCTGTTTTTCCGTTATTCGCCCCCTAATTCTGCAACTATTTATTTCTGCGAAAAACTCTCCATGAATATTTTAGAGAGCACATAATTGCGCGTCCAAAGAGACATAAATATTAAAAATCTGTTGAGCGGTATTACTACAGTGGATAATTTAAATTTGCCATTTTTAACATTGTTCCATTTTATGAAAAAAATTTTGAGATTGAACGGTTTTTCATTTTTGGTCGTAAAAGTTGCATTTATCTTGTACATTGTGTATTTTGGAGTGCAAAACCTGAATCTGTAAGTTCCCACCAAAATTTCGTTGCAAAACAGGGTCAAAATTGCAAAAAACGCCAAAAAACATGACTATCAATTGTAGCAATACCGCTTAACACATTTTAATGATTAATGGCGCGTTGGACCCGCAGTTATGTTTTCTCTAATATTTTCATGGACAGGTTTTCGGAGAAATGTAGACTTTCGGAGTTATAAACAAAAAAAAACGGGAAAACTCCGAAAATTTTGGGTTTTTTCGCGGTTTTGATTCTGTTCCGCAACGAAATTTTGGTGGGAAGCTCCGGATTCGAGCTCAGCACCCCAAAAAACATAAGAAACAAAAAAAAATTCTCCACCACACTTTGCAATCTGAAATCACCTCGGAACTACACTATTATTATTGACACTGTTCTCAATACTAAGGAAGACGCCGAGCTAGCACTTTCAACAAGTCTTTCGGTGTTGCTTTTGATGGCTCGAAAGATAAGCAGATCGGATGATTTTTGTGATTTTTTTGGAGCGAGCACGGATTCGACTTTTTCTGCGTAGCATCCTATAAATGAGAAGTGTAAACCAAATAGGACCATTGCGTTTTCTTGAAATCCGTAGTGGAACAAGCTCATGTATAATGTTGTACAGATGCGACATTTTAAAATGTAATATGTACGGACAGCTGAGGGATTTCAATCAATTATCAAGTTTAAAACAATGATACCAGTGATTCGCCATTTTGTCGCCCAATGTGATGTCTGGTGTCTCTATACTTAATTCCTCCACGCGACAAAATATTTATAAATGTCTTTAAATAGATATGTGTCGCATTGGCATTTCCATACACACTTTGCTCTATTTTAAACTATGTACTTTCTAACAACTTCATTATACCTCTACATTTATAACGTTTGTCAAATATAATTCCAATTTATTTTTGAACTATAAATAATCACTTCTAAACATTTAGGTAAATAATAGTCGCAACTATGTATGACGATAGAGCTGTTATGCAAATGCTCTTTTCACATTCTAACACGAAAAAACCTGGAGAATTGTAGTTATGTTTGCACATAATTTTGTATTAATGATATCGCACATTTTTTGAATATAATTTAAAAAAATTTTGGTACAAAGTAGATTGAATTGGAAAAACATTGAAGATCATTTTTGCAAAGTCGTAATAACTTGTATTTTATATAGGTAACTTCCCATGATTTTGGCAAAATTTATTGTTATATTGATTAATACTGAAATGGTACTGTACATTTTAAATTAATTTTTTTTTATCGAAATTCAGTCATTCAAAATCCATTAAAAAATCTATTCGTTACAAATCCACCTATTCAAACTTTTCAACTTTTCTAAACATGTAAAAAATTGAGGATAGATTAAGAAGGACTTTGAACGTATTTAGGTAAGAAGTAATGCAAGTTTTGGCAGGAAAATAAACGTGAAATTGCTGTATATATTTCGAATACATCAGCAATATTTTCAGCAATGCTAGTTTCGTTGCCAGAATTACCGTTAGAGGCTAGAATATCGCAAAAAAATTAAGTTTCTACCGCTTGTCGCCTATTAATTGGGGTTCAGGTATCGTACTACTTAATATGTATGATATCATCTTGAATTCGTTACTATTCAGAAGAAATTCAAAGATAATCGCTGCCACAAAAAATACTTCAACTTGATACATGAATAAATTATATAAAAAATTATGACAAATTAAATCATTTGATTATGGCAAAATAATTGAAATTCATCACTTGCCAATTTCATAATTACATGATTGCCAATATTGTGCAAGAGATAAAACGCATGAAATCACACATCATCTAATCAATCTTAAATCTTAATAGCTCCTCGTGTAGCTTCATAGAAATGCAAAAGAATCAACTAGTGATTTAATAAAGATTATCCTTGCATAATCTTTATTTTTACGAGTACTATACGTGTCGATGATAAATGAAAACGATCTATACAAATCAATTATAATATTTATCTGATCTAAATATGGTTTGAAAATTATCTATTGTTTGTTGGAATTATGGATACTAAAAAGGCTTATGTATGTATATATGGCGAAAGAAATAAACAAAATTATATTCTTAAGATATGAGGTGGTCTGTTTAATATGAAAAATATTTTTATGTGTGCGTCTATTAAAAATGTATGGATGGTGTACAGAAATGAATATGTAGGTATATATAGTTTCTCTACGCAATATCGCATACCTTATGAACTAAATAAGTGTTTATAATACAAGTTTACTCATATGTATAATATTAAACACAAAAAAAAACATTAATAATAAATCAATAAAATTCGAAAAATAAATATTTTGAAAAAAAAAGATAGTTTGCAATGAAAACTCTTGGTACAAGAAAGCTCTCAAGACAACTATGTTTTGTAATAGCCAAAATTGCCAAAATCAGAAAAAGAGTGTAAAGTTTTACGCCTCTAAGCAGCGCCAGCTTTAGCCTTTATCCAAATTTCCGCCCTCAGTTACGAATTAAGCTTGAAAGTAGTGGTAGACAAAACCGTAACCGATGTATTTGGTTGGTTGGAAAATATTGTGGTTCCCAGAAACGTAGCCAGGAGAGGGAATTTTTGCGAAATCTAAACGTTAATGTAACTCAGTCGAATCAGGCAGACGGCTAGGGCCATTCCTAATGGTCGTATCCATCCTGTTTTTGGCAGGACAGTCCTGCTTTTTCGACCATAACCTGCCGTCCTGCCAAGACCGCGAAAGTCCTGCTTTTGTCCGGCTTTGTCCTGTTTTTAAACAGCATTTTGGCATATAACCAAATGACGAATCAATTTTATTGAAAATTACACTTAAATTTTATCAAGAGACGCGAGAGCGTCTTGCCCGCCAAAGGAAAAAGAAAAACGAAAGCGAACAAGTCTATGATTACCGGAGACAACTTGCTTTTTTGTTTGATCAGGCTACAGCCTTCCAGGCAACAGCCCCCAAAAAATTTTTTTTACCAAAATATTCCACATATCCTGTTCTAGTGCCTTTTCAAATAAAATCTTCGATCGGCATAATAACGGGTAAGATATATGCAATAAACGGTGAAATTTTCACCCTCACAGACTTAAGCGAGTAACCCAATTTTAGAATGAAGTCTACAGTTGCAGAAAGACTTGCTTCTACTGTCTCTCTTCGTGATGGGATTTTTATGAAATTTGGAACGAATGATCCTCTGGTGGTCCTTCTAAAGAATCAATGTCTTCCATTTAGATAAGTGGATGGAATAACGGTAAATTAATAGGTAAAGTTAACAAAAGATTTCCAACAATTGCGTCTATCGGCTCATCGCATTGACCATTTTTTAAAACACACTGCGGCATTGGGACATTTGGATATTGGGACACCGGGAGACTGGGAGACTAGGATCTTGGGGTAGTGGGATATTAGGAAATTGGGACATTAGGGTCTTAGGACATTAGGACATTGGGGCATTAGGCACAATGGGGAAACAGGGACGTGGGGACATTGGGATATTGGGACATTAGGACACTGGGAGACTGGGACATTAGGACACTGGGATATTAGGACATTGGGACATTATGACCTTGGGACAATCGGACATTGGGACATTGGTACATAGGGGCATTGGACCACTGAGACATCGGAATGTTGTAACATTGGGACATCGGGATATTCGCACATAGGGGCACTGGCATATAAGAACATGTGAACATTAGGGTCTTGGGTCATTAGGATATTGGGATATTAGGACATCAACACATTAGGACATTGGGACATTAGGTACACTGGGGAAACTGGGACGTGGGAACATTGGGGCACTGGGACATCGGGATATTAGAACATTGGGACATTGTAACATTGGGATATTGGCACATTGGGATAGTGGAACATTGGGATACTGGGACATTAGGGCACTGAGATACAGGGACATTGGGATATTAGGACATTAGGCTATTGGGACCTTGGGACACTTGGTATACTGCGACATTGGGACACTGACCACTGGTACATTAGGACATTGGGCCATTGGGATAATATCACATTAGGATACTGGGACATTTGGGACATTGGGGTACTGGGATATTAGGAAATTGGGGCATTAGGACCTTGGGACATTAGGACAGTTAGACATTGGGATATTAGGACATTAGGTGGGAGACTGGGACATTGGGATATTCCGATACTGGGACATTGGGACACTAGGGTAGTGGGACATTCGGGCATTAAACCATTGGGGCACTGTGATATTTGCACATTGGGACAATAGGACCTAAATTGGGACACTGGGACATCAGGATATTGGGACATTGGCACATTAGGATATTAGGACATTGGGACACTGGGATATTAGAACATTGGGACATGAGGACACTGTGACAATGGACCTTAGGGCATTAGGGCATTAGGACATTGGGACACTGTGACATTGGGACAATGTGACATTGGGACAATGTGACATTGGGACACTGGGTCAGGGGGGCATTAAGACAGATCAGTAACAGAACGTTAACAAAGCGTTGGCAAGGCAACAACAGAGCGTTAGCAGATCGTTAACAGAGTGTTAACAGAAAATTAACAGAGCCTTAACAGAACGTAAATCGAGTAATAAAAGAAAGGTAACAGACTGTTTACAGAGCGTTAGCCGAATGATTAAAGAGAATTAAGAGAACATTAACAGAACGTTAACAGAGCATTAACGAAAAGATAATAGAGTGTTAAGAGAACGTTAATAGAGCATTAACAGAGCTAACAAAAAATAACAGATTACTAACAGAATGTTAGCAGAGCCATAACACAAAGATAACACAAATCTATTTTGCACAAAATACATATTATTAAACTATACCCATTTCATCCCAAAATTATTTTTAAAAAAGCTCAGCAACAGCCATTTGTGGCGTATTTGCAATTGCGTTTGCAGTATCTATTTATTTTAAAAAAGACCCTGTGAAAATAACTTATGATATTAAATTTATGGAATATGCTAAACAAAAACCTATTGAAACTTTTCCCAAAACAAAAATATTAGTTGGCTATTTAAGTATGCAAAAATATATGATATCTGACCAAAAACAACAAAGTTGTAAAAGTTACCCCGCCAAAGAAAAATTCATCTGCCGCAAAAAGAATACATATCACTCCAATCCGCTGCTTATATCTAATTTTGTTTGCTGGATGTACTTTTGTTTTAGGTGTAAATGCTGGAGAAGTTTAAATGTACAGGACTACTTCTTAAAGTAATTTGGAGGGAGCCGTCAAAGTGGCACTGAATAAAATGTTAAAGCTCCCACCAAATTACTTTAAGAAGTAGTCCTGTACATTTAAACTTCGCCAGCATTTACACCTAAAACAAAAGTACATCCAGCAAACAAAATTAGATATAAGCAGCGGATTGGAGTGATATGTATTCTTTTTGCGGCAGATGAATTTTTCTTTGGCGGGGTAACTTTTACAACTTTGTTGTTTTTGGTCAGATAGAAATTTACAAAAAGCTTGTATGAATGAACCAGTAGGGTGATAGGCGTCCTGATACATTATTTGCACACATTTTGTCAATAAATCTCTCTTTCAAATATTACAGCTTAAAACAGCACAGCTACCTGAAAATTTTTGAAATAAAGTTCAGTGCCGATTCATATACCCGGACGCAATTGATTCCTCTTTACAAAGTCCTGGTGCATTCTTGATAAATACAGGGTGGCTGATGAAAGCTGCTACCAAAACAAATCATAATAAAACTATTTCTGTTTGAGTAATCTGCTTCATTTCTTTCTTTTGTTATAAATTTATGTTTAAAATTTAAAATTATGGAGGATAGGGACATCGAAAAAAGAATTTGGATAGTGCGCCGCTTTCACGCGTTGGAGTCCGTAATACGCGTCCAAAGGGAATATAGGCGCACATTCGGTGGCACACCTCCTAGCAGATGGACAATAATGAGGCTCATGAATAGCTTTACTGAACGTGGGACAGTCGAAAGAAGACCTTATCATCGGGATCACAGTGTGGTGTGCAGTTTTATCAAAGTGCGTTTTCGGCCCATACTTTTTTGAAGAAGACGATGTTACTGTTACGGTCACTGGAGACCGTTACTTAAAGATATTGAGGGAGTTCTTCTATCCAGAACTATGGCGAAAGAAAATTCCTTACAACTCCGTATGGTTTCCACAAGATGGTGCAACTGCACACATAGCCAGGCCAGTTATGACAGAATTGCAGCAAAAAATCCCCAATAAGTTGATTTCAAGAAACTCCACATTCCGTTGGCCCGCAAGGTCTCCTGACCTTACTGCATCTGATTTTTTCTTATGGGGTTATTGCAAACAAGAAGTTTACAAGACAAAACCAACAAATTTGAACGATTTAAAACTATCAATTCGAACGATAATTGATAGGTAATTGCCACCCTACAGGCAGTAATGAACAACTTTTTGATAAGATGTCGTACATGCATCACTGAGCGCGGAGGCCATTTAAATTCAATAATAATTAAAACCAATTAAAATAACTTGATAAAAATGTTTAACTTTTGAAATGAATAAAGAAAAAATGAATTACACGGATTTAATAAAAAGTTATTTGAGTTTCTTAATGAAGCAATATTCATCAGCCACCCTGTAGTACAGTGGATATCGCAAATAACGACATCGATTAAAACGAAGTATTGGTTATACTGACGGAGTTCCCGGGTTTCAAGATTTATGAAACCCCTGCAGTGTAATTTTTGGTGAATAAAGCGACCATCGCTGTAGCAACCAATCGGTTATAACGGCGGAGTTTTCACCGCCAAAGAGGCCGTAAGTGTGAAATGATAGGTTTTCCGTGCAAAGATGGAGTGTAAATATAATTTAAAATGCACAAAATCCCTCATTTGCAAAAAAAGGCACAAAGATTCCTGTCGTGCCGTATTGCATTCACCTTTTTTTATAGCATTCCGATTTTGCTGCAAAGCTTTTGCCTTTGTCGAGGCTTTGTACAGGGTGGAAAGCGGGAACCTGATTTTAAAACATTGTAAAAGAACGAAGATTCATGCCACAAAAATTGTTTTGTCGCCAGAACACTTAGCATAATATTTGGATATCTTTCCCTTGTGGAAAATTTAATTTTTGTAGAAATCTAAACTCTTTGCATCAGATCAACTTCAATTGGGTACCGACGGACTACCAGGTAAGATAGTGAAGAGGAGTTAGCAGTTCGTTCCTTTGTTGAAAGCGTTTCTGTTGGTAAGATGGGGAATGGGCGATTGAGCACCGTTCCTCAATATTTATAGGAATGCAACTTGCCCTTCGCACAACACACCATTGCATTGCGAGAAAAAAAAACTTCAAAAAATATTTTAGCAAGATGGGATGGGATCAAGATTTGTCAACGCCTCAGTCGGTCCTCGAATTTAATCAGCACTGACACTATATTTGAAATAACGCAATTGTGAAAATAAACCACACACGTTGAAACGACCACTCTTCTGTGAATTAAAGTTGATCTGCTGTGAAAAGTGAAAGGAAGCCGCCGACAACGACGCCAGTTTAGTGATGAAAAAGGCATAATATTTGTTTACAAGGAATGTGTCTAAAATGATGTTCTATTGTGCTGAGTGTTTTAGTGCAAATAAAATGTTGTGGTATGAATTTAGGATTTCTTACGACGTTTTAAAAACCGTTAGTTTTGTGTTTGTAGAAACTATAAAGCAAAATGCGCATCGAGAGTTGAAAGAATTTAAAAAACGCAACACGCTGCCGTTTCATCGACCCCATCCGTATGAAAAAGGTTTCCAGCAGAATTAGGTTGGTAATCTCCGGTTCTTTTCATTTACATGTTACATAAAGACAGACTAACGTACTAACGGAAAGTACCGGAGATTATTTCTGATCCGCAAAACTTCAGAACGGCAAACATGTTTGCGGAACATACGCATCTGTTTTGTTTCGTATCTTGACCCATTGTAAGCAGTTTCCCTTGAAGACATGAAGACCCTATTTAGGGCATGCAGGGCCTAAGGTTTATGACCAAGTGAGGACATTGAATAAAATTCCCCTCTGATCAAACTACACTGAAAAAACGGCGTTTGAGTTCCACGCTTATTGCTGTCAAATTCGAAATGTACGCAAATATTACAGAGGCATTTGCGTTTCTGGTTGTCCTTCTTTCTGTCCTGCTTTTTTTACTAAAAACGACGATTTTTGGTGAATTTGTCCTGCTTTTTACGATAAAAAATACGTTACGCGTTACGCCATACAGGTTATGTTGTTGTTGTAATCCCCTGTAGTTACACTCTACTAACTTTTACCGGAGTACAAAAAAAAACACGCCTTATATAATTTAGAAAAGTTCGCCAATTTTCATACAACTTACCCGAATTTTGTTTTACAGTAAATTCAATAGTAGAGCGTCGATTATCCGAACATTCGCTTAACCGAACCGGGCACTGAGCTTCTTTTCTTGTGAAAGACATCGAAGCAAAATGAACAATCAAGGGTATGAAGGAAGGAACCTCTCATCTACATCGCTCAATTACCCCGATTTTTTTTTTTAATTTTGTTTCTAGTTCTAGTCGTTTTACACGATTTCAGTTTGTCGCTTGATTCCACATTTGGGCTCTTTTCTAATGTTTCTATGGAAGCTCGATTAATAACCACCTTTGTCGACATACATAAGTTCGGATAATCGACACTCTACTGTACTTCAGAAATAGTAGATGTATGTAGTAAGGAGGCTACGTTTTTTTTGTTTTGAGTGAATAAAATGAAATGAACTACAATAGTCGCACAATAGTCGGAACTATGGAAGACTTATTGGTAATATTTGCAGTTACAATGCTTAAAAATTCATCAAAAATCAGTTGGTAAGTTGAAACTTCTGGAAGTTGTGTTGGATTAGTTGGATCGGAAAGTTGTATAGAATAATAATAAAAATCATCCTGACTAAACTAATTTATACAGGGTGTCCCGCATTAGGTGGTCAATACTGTTAGAGTTGATAGCGCAGCTTGTTTCAGCAAGAAAATTACCATTACAATCGGATTTCTTTTTTACCGTTACCTTGTTATCGCTCTTTTTGTGAAAGTCATCAAAAATCGTGACTTGTCATGCAAAATCATAATTTGCAGCCTCCCTGTTGACTCAACTCAAGATTTGATTTCAGTTTCAGAAACTACATAAAATTTCAGAAAAACTGAAGTTTTTCCTGTTGCCAACATTATCGCCACTTTCAAGATACTTACTCAAACTTAATAGAAATTTTAAAATAGATGTTTCATCGAAAATTCAAAGAGTAATTTCATAACGGTGCTTTATACGTACAACTCTGCAAAGTTGACAAAAGTTGCTTCAACATGTTGGCTTTCCAACGGTGTATCACTTTTCATATTTACATTGCAGGATTTTGGAATTACACATATTGGATGTAAAAAAACATCGAATTATTCAAACTGAAATTTTATTCATTCATTTTTTATATTTTACTATTGCAATTTTGAAAATTTGTTAAATAAAAATGAAAATAAAGTCATGATTATGAGAAATAACCAATAAACTAAAAATATTAACTAATGATTAAATGGGTCTGTTTGATGAATTGGAATAATGCTGATGGAATTGGCCTCCTCCATTTTGTATGCAGACTGGACACCTTCGGCGCATGGAAGAAACGTCAAGAAGGATTTCAGGAGAGGTTTCCTTTATGTTTTCACAATCATCATTAATTCGCTGCAGTAGCTGTTCCCAGGAGGTAATCGGCTCGGAATAGACATTGTTTTTTAAGTTACCCCATAAATAAAAATCTAGGGGAGTAAGGTCGCAACTTCTCGCAGACCACGCAGCAATTCGTTTGCCAAATATTCTTTCATAGGTCTCGCATTTCAGCGGAGGCGCCCGTCTATCTGCCATAAATAGCAAATATTAAATTTTAACTGATAAGAACCGTTGCATGCCAAACAATATACAAATTTTCAAATATCTTACAGTTCTGGTTAAAATTATGTAGTGAGATTCTATCCTATTATAATATTTTATTATAATAGCCTTTGGTTGTCTTTTTTCGCGTAAAGGGAAAATTGTTAGCGATTCCACTGAAGCCTTGATTTTTACCATTCAATGCGTGTTTCCCTAAAATTCTGCAATGTAAATATGAAAAGTGATATGCCGTTGGAACGCTAACATGTTGAAGCAACTTTTATCAACTTTGCAGAGTCGTACGTATAAAGTACCGTTATGAAATTACTGTTTGCATTTTCGATGAAAAATCTATTTTAAAATTTCTATTAAGTTTGAGTAACTGTATCTTGAAAGTGGCGATAATGTTGGCAATAGGAAAAACTTCAGTTTTTGTGAAATTTTATGTAGTTTCTGAAACTGAAATCAAATCATGGATTCAGTCATCAGGAGGGCTGCAAATTAGGATTTTGCATGACAAGTCACGATTTTTGATCACTTTCACAAAAAGAGCGATAACAAGGTAACGGTAAAAAAAATTCCAATAGTATTGGTAATTTTCTAGCTGAAACAAGTTGTGCTATCAACCCTTACAGTATTGACCAACTAATGCGGGACACCCTGTATACATACATATATTTGTACATATGTTATGTATGTATGTACTTAAAAATGCAAATTAAAATGTATGTATATTCCAAATTGTATACTATTATACTCGTATTTTCAAACATTCTTGGCCATCTTCGCTTTAAGACGACCACTTTTAAGTCTATTTTCTTCGCCATTTTATTAAATATGTCATTATGCAAAAGACTAACGTACACCATGATTTCGGAAATTTCCAAACGAGCAGAGTCAAACATTAAATGAAATCGTGCGGAAATTAACTGGTATGTTTAATTTTTCCACCCCAAAGGACACATCGTAGCTCTTGTGCTGCGCGCCGCATATATTGCCGGCCGGCTCGTTAAATGGCTGCCAAAATTTGTATATTACACCGTTAAAATTCGAGCCATGGCAAAATAATCGCATCAGGCAGAAAAACTTGATGTAGGCCAGTGCGTAGAACAATACTATGGGTTCGACCAAAAGCAAAAACAACAACAACAAATAATAATATAGTCCTTGAAAATCTTAGAAGGGACAATACTTGTAAATTAAATAAAATTCATTTCTTTGTGATTATGTCTACGTAGTTATCTGTTCATCGTTTTCGGCTGTAGAGACAAAATCTACTCGTTACAGCTCATGCCTCCTCCTCACACGACCCTCTCTCTCTATATTGCTTTGCATAAAGTTTTAACAGATTTTCGCTATATCCTCCCCCTGTTGGTTGTTATTGTCGTTACGGCTATTTTATCCTGGCACAAATTGAATCGTTGCCAACATGGACACGAATGATCAACGAAAAGTGTTTATTGGACGGACCATATAGTCGGAAGGTGGGAATACAACCAGTGGCGGAACAACTTCACTCGGGGCCCTCCCGCCAACTTCTTGAGTGGGTCCCCCTACACTCAGAAAAATACACAGTGAAATTTCACTGTGCTTTCGATTGATTAATCAATCGAAAACACGCCTGAACGCCGATACACACTTTTCAGTCATAAGTCACAGTCATTTCCCATACAAATTGACAGATTGCCGGTCAATCAATTAACTGACAATCTGAACTTGTATGGTAAATGACTGTGACTGATGACTAAAAAGTGTCGCTTGACCTTAAACGACCTCTTTTGAAATATGATTTTGACGTTACAGTGTTTCCACTAAAATTAAGAACGTCGTACACCCAGAGAAAAACATCCCATAACCTGTTAATGGGACTCCTATTAACTTTTCGCCTCGGCTATTTTAAACAAGTTAATAGTTTTATCCTATTAGTTTAATGAGATTATAAACCATTGAATTTCTAATAGGACGTACATTTTAGACTAATGGGATTATCTAATAAGAATGATTCAGATTTACATTGTTAGTTGCCAATATTTTAAAACGTATGCTTATGCATTATGATAAGAGGTACGGATAATTCGCAAAATAATGAAATTTCTCATAAAAAATTTCTGAATATTAGAAATTTTGCAAAAATAATGCAAAAATCAATCTGAGATTGAATTTATTTTCTCTTATCAGTCTTAACTGATTTTTTGAAAGAAAATTAACTTTTTCGTGGAAAAAGTACAAATGGGTGGATTTCGCATTTATTTTTTAAAACAGCAATTTTCGCTGAAATTCGCAACTATTTCGTAAATTTGAAATAGATACGAATTCGGGACTTAATTATGATTTTCATATTCATACTCCCGTGTATTTATATACAATTTTATATGTACAGTGATGGAAAAAAATATGTCCTGTTATTGAGGTAACGGTATTTTCAAAGGGACATCCTATAAAATTTATAGGAAATAACTATTGTCCCAATAAGAAAAAAAAATAGGATGCCCCATTATTAATATAGGATAAACTATAATTTCAATGGGAAAATCATATTAATTTAATGGGATGTCCTTTTATTGAGGCAATAGGATAACGCGATTGCATTAATAGGATATCGTATAACATTAATAGTATAATATCACATTGATTTAATAGTTCGATCTAATTATTTTAATGATGTTCCATCCCATTGAATTAATGGTATCCTATTAACCCAATAATGGGATTTTCCCATTGACTAAATCTAATGGGATAAAATGGCCAATTCCTATTGGTTTAATGGGATTTTTTTTTCTCAGTGTACTTAAATAACTTTGCTAAGAGCTACTTTGACTTCTTACATTCTTATATTGGGAATAGCGTTCTTGCTACAACGTTTATTAAATTAATGATTTCATCAATCTTTATTATTATTTTTTTAAATAAAAACGCTCAGGTAGCGGAGCATTGATCTCTCTAGTTGTTGGTGATATTTAAGCATAGTAAATAATTACCCGCGCCTACAGTGGGACTCGATCCCGCGAACCTATGCCGCACACACGGTCAATCCGAATTCATTTTTTTTTTTTAATTTTCATTCTTTCAAAATCGAAGAACATGTATGAGTTTTCCAGAACGAAGAATCAAAAAAATTGATTCGGACGCTTCGTGTGCGGCCTAAGTTTGTAACTTGCTAGACAATTGAAAAAAGCGACATGTTATTAATTGAACTCTATCCCTTGTTTCAGCTTTAAATTCAAATGTGCTCTAATTTAAATCTTTCAATTTTAAGAAAGTTTGTACTTAATATTAAGTTCAATTAATACAGCAATCTTGGCAAGACTCCTTTCAAACCAAGTGTGGCCTCTGCACCACAGCCCTAATGACCGTGTATATACCGCAAGGAAGATTAAATATTTTAGTCTTCAACGACATACTCAATACAGGCCGTGCTAACTATAGTTTGAACTAAGTTTAGTACCATTCTCAAACTATTTTGTTCGTGTTCGACAGTTCATGACAATGTGGATTGTAATTTAGTCCGAAAGTTTAGAAAAGGTACTATCAACTAACATTTTTTTAAATAGTTTATTTGCAGAGGGACCTAAAGAACCTTTTTGCCCATATGGTACTGCGGGCAAGGAAAAGAGTGGGTCGGATTCCAAACCGCGAGTGCAATTACAGCAAATAGCGCAGCGATGCAATTTGAGAATCCGGATTGTCTCATGAACTTTCAAATATTTCAGGACATATTAAATGTGTTTAACCAGGGACCTGTTGAGAGAGTAACAATAAATTTAGCATTTGTTTTGACTTCGAAAAGTGTATCCCTTCTTGTCTATAAAATATCTACGTCGAAGTGTTGCTTTTCGCAGTCGTGCTGTTTTTATGGTTCGAGAAATTTTTCATGTGGCTTTTGGGCCCCTAAATCTTGTGGGCCCCCCGCCACGCGGGCCCTTATGCGCCGCCCCTGAATACAACGATTCGAGTACAGGAATCCTTATTCTTCAATGCCAATAGCAAGAACTTTTCTTGAAAGTATATAACGAGCACAGAAGCAGAAGAAGATATTATAAATTTTTCGAAATTTATAAACTTTGAGACTAAGTGCCTTGTCTTATTAAAGAGTTTATATTTAGGAGAAATAGAGTTGACTTTGTAGGAGTGTGCATTAGATATTCTTGGGTTGTTTCAGAGAAAACATTGCAGACATTCAGCCAGAGGAGATATGAAATTCAATTAAAAATCAATCAGATTATTACCTAAAGGGTGGCACTTAACGGTATATAAAGGGACTATTAGAAATATTTTCAAAACCCTAGTGAGATGCTAACGACATAGTTCCTGCCTGCTAATTCAAAATGAAAAGACAGAAAAAAGGAATGCAAGTGTCTAACTAAATTGATTCGATTTTATTCTGTAGGATAATTGATAAGGAGATTAAAATTTTAAATGTGGAAATTTCAGAAATTTTACAATAAATTAGGTACAACCCACCCACAACATAGGCAAGTGGAGATTCTTGCAACCATATGCAATAACACAGAGTCACTAGATTGTTGCTATATAATTTCCGAGACAAGTGCACTTCAAGGATGTTCAGGGCATATTTCAGAAACACTGAAGTGAAACTATATTCAGCCGAAATATTTCACAAAAGTCGTCATAATTTCCTTTCGAAATTAACTTAGCGACTGCCACTGACAACTACTACAGTATGTTGTACATAGTGAGTAACTTCACCATCCACGTCAGACGAAAACTCCAAAGAAATGTTGAATTCACTTAAAATTCTGCGGTGAAGTCATCAACTGAGAAAATGCTACTGTTTCCGCTTCAACTATACAATACTACTATACGACGAGTATTTTTATACAAAAGCCACTTCAGCAACGTATATACACGCTCAAGGAAATCTTGAAGAAAGTCACCTGCACACCGAAATTTCATCGTCGAGGATTCCAAACGAAAAGTATAAGCTCTCTGCTCTTTGAATATCGAGTAGCTTGCGGCCTGTGTTCGCGTTCCCGGGATATCCTTGACTCTTGTATACGTATGTGTATCGTCCGTTGGTGTGTTTTACGTATGTATATAAGTACCGTTGAATTTTCCATTCTTCCCGGTACGTGGAATTTCATATGACGGGACTGCACGTTTATATTTGCCACCCAATTCAGCTAGCTGCAGCGTCATCGGCTGCAACTTTAGCAGGATTACTGATATTAACATCCATTTTGCTTCTGCTGTAACGCTGTATCGTCTATATGCTTTTCGTGTATTGCTCTGTTGCTTCTGACACACATGACACTATGGAAACGTGAATAATACGCGAACATGTGGGATAAACGCGAAACCTTATCTGAATGAAAAGTGCACGCTAGGATGAGGTGTATGGTGTACACTTAGTCGACCTAAATGGGCCTGGTCCTGGCGCTAGTTTATAGTAATAAACGAACAGAGTACATACTATTTCGTAGTTCTCCTGAAGTATTTTTTTCGTGTGTGACTGGAAGTTTGTTTTCACATTTTTTTCTTATCGAAGGTCCTTTTTGTAGTTGTTCCTTTTTTTAACATACACCCTAAAGTTCTGAATGTGTTTGTATAGCCAAAAGACTATAGTTTTGACCAAGACAATCTAGTATACAAACCAAACAAAAAGTATTGGTAAAAGATAATGTTTCACAGAGAAAAAGCCCAAGTTCCTTTAAATATATGAATCAAGCCCGTCATCCTTTCATCCCGAAATACGCCTTCCAGCAGTCAGTCATGTCAATCAGTCAAAACATGATAAATGAATCTTTTTGATGGGATGTGTATCTTTTTGAGTAGATTCTGTCTATTAGCTTCGCGAATGATATGGTATAGAAACGTTGCCTTTTTCTTTAGTCGGGAATGGAAATTGGAAACGTATGGTATCTGTTTTCATGCCACAGGCTAGGATTCAAATGAGAATGGGTAACCAATATTTTTTTTCGAAATGATTTCGACTTTTCTCGGTACAGGAATCAGAATGGGGCATGAAGGCCATAATTGAATTTGGATTCATAACGATATATTATGTATTTTCTCTTTTGTATTATGTACAACCAATGTATGAATGTATATAAATGAAATGAGCTAGCAATAGCCTTTTGCTGACTTTTGTTTTCTGAACTTATTGCTTAAATTATGGGTGTCCATATTAATTTTCCCGCGGACCAAATTGCTGGTTTGAAAAGCAATTGCGGGCCAAACATTATAATAAAACATTTCTATATTATTATTATTATAGAAACATTTCTAACAGTTGACCTACTCCAACAACATGTAATGGCCCAATTTAGACACATAGATGCCAATTTTTTAATTCTTTTCCCTTTTGAAATATAGCTTTGACTTGATTAATTTAGAATTATTGATATTTGTAAGAGTCCCGTCCAAATTAAAAAACTGACAGCCTACCGTATAAGGATTTTGATAAAGAAATAGAAAACAAAACTGAAAGTCTCTCCGCGTCGTGTACCTATACAATAATCGGCGGAGGTTGGTGTGCAACCAACCAATCAGAACATGGCCATCGTATTGGAAGACATAACGATCGTAGGGCAGCACCCTGATCGGTGCTCTTTATTGAAAGGTGCAGTATAGAGCGTAAAATAGAGGAAGATGAATTGCTGAATCACCCCACCTATCAGTAACGGGGAAACCTTTTAGTCTTTTTAACGAAGTTGTTTTAAATAAAGCAACTCCTGTGAAATATTGTATGGAAGCGGGTCTATTCTGTCCTGAACTGATATCCAATATAACGGACCTATATTGTTTTGTCAGGTATGTAGCCTCTAAATACAATTTCTTTATGTTTTTTTAATGATTGTAACTTCCGAAAAAATTGAAACGTGGATTCTGGAGTTTTAAAAAATGTCCAATTAAAAAACATAAAAAGTGCAACATAAAGAACTGCAACTTTTTTTTTTCAAAGAAAAACTGAAAAATCAACCGGCAAAAATAATTAAAATAATTAGAATCAACTAAACGTCGTTTGTAGTCTGGCTGGTCTAGTGGTTAGTGCGCGCACCTTCGGTGCACAGGGTCATGAGTTCGAATCTCATCGTGAATCATGGTGTTTTTCGAACTCACGAGCTTGTGACGGACTATGATCTCACTCAGATGTTAAACGAGTACCCATTACTGGGGATAAATAATACTGCTGGGCGTGATGCTGATCTCATTACCTCAACATAAAGCAGATAAGATCTTGGAAATAGAATGTCACTAACACATCCTGCGGCCTTAGTCAAATGCTGGATTGTCGCCCCTGTTATTTTTAAACGTCGTTTCGCGGGACAATGCTAGCAAAAAAGCAGGATAGAAACAAACAAACAAACACAAATGTCCCTGTAATATTTGCGTATCATTTGTCGGCAACAAATGTGGATTTTTGCAAACACAATAGAATATAATTTTATTTAATGACATCGTTTCTTTGACAATCACTTGGGTACCAACCTTATGTCTAAATTAAATATGGTCTTCGCCTTGCCTTCAAGGGCAACAGCCTATAATGTTCCCAGTTCCATAGATGCACTGATCATTGGGTGAGGTTCTGAAACACACCCTTCCCCTACCGTTCCGCGCAACGTTCCCTTTAATTTCAAATCAACCGGCCGTTACGGATCTGAAATTTTATCTTTATCAACAGATCCCCTAAGCGCCACCTTGCGGAGTATATCTTGATTCATTGAAAGAAATCTACAATGTGCCGTTGAACCGTGCATTTTCGCCCTCATTTATTTATTAAACATTTTATACTCAAAATAAAATTTATCTGCATCTCGTTTGAAACTGGAAATTTTAGTTTTCGAACCAAATGTATCAGCTGTGATGTGTCAATTGTCACATTTGTCACTTTCCGAGAGATGGCGATGGGAACACCAAGTCTAATCCGGATCTATGCGTTTACAGAACAAAATAGGGAACGGTTCGGAAAACGTGGCACGGTATGGGAACGTTGTGTTTCAGTGCCCTACCCATTGTGTGCAAATATTTTTTACAGTTATGCTGTTTTAGCTGCAATACTTGGAACACAGATTTATATAAAATGAATGTAAATGATATTCTAGGACACCCCAAGTAACACCTAACCGTTTCTTTCCTAACCTAGGGAATATAAAAAAGCGCCTTAGTCGCCTATCACCTTACTGAATGAAGGCTCTGGATGATATTCATTATTTGTAAACTTCTATAAAATGTAAGATTAGTTTTAAAAAAATTTAGTCGCCAATTTGTGAGATGCCAATTCGCCGTTCAAAAACAGGACAAAGCCAGACATTTTGGCAGGACGGCGTATTAAGATCGAAAACGAAGGACTGTCCTGTCAAAAACAGGACGGATACGGATAATACCAAAAATATAGCTTCTCAAAATTATCGTTACTATTTCGATTGGGCAATCGATCTGCCGCCCGTACAGCAAATACATTAGGCAATTTATCGTGTAATCTGAAATTGACAGTCTCACGGTCCACAAGACACAACACAAATTAGCGAAAATTATACCATTTTTGGCGATGGAAGATGGACATCCATTGCTACTTTGATGGAGAATGACCGGCACAACCACAGCATGAAGAACAGCAACTGAGAACACATGATTGTCATGACAGCTTGTACGGAAAATTGCGTTGGCAATACGTTCCACACGTCAAATCAAAAAATTGAATCCGATGGTCCCATACACCTTTCGATTTATCTCGCAATCAAAAAATCTGGCTGATGGATCGGAGTCTGTGATGCTTCTAAGGCCGCGCGCACACTAAAGGCGTATTGGAGCGTAGCGTAGCGTAAAATCTATCACCCAATACAAGCGTTGTATTGGGCGACCGGTTTTACGCTACGCTCCAATACGCCTTAAGGCTTCATGCACACGACGCGAAAACGGCTCGCAAGCTCGACAGATCGAAATGCATTGGCTCTTATGGGAAGCTCATGACGAGCGACAGCAAGCGAGAGTCATGCACAGTCAAAACACGGCTCGCGAGCCGTGAATTTGCGGATTGTGATGCACGATATGTGAAAACACGTCTCGCTAGTTGTGATTTGACAGCGGCACGGCTCTCGCTGTCGTGAGCTTCCCATAAGCGCCAATGCATTTCGATGTGTCGAGCTTGCGAGCCGTTTTCGCGTCGTGTGCATGAAGCCTTAGTGTGCGCGCGGCCTAAGGCCTCGCTTTATAGTCGAAACGGATGAATGGCCTGCGGCCCATAGATAGTCAATAATCATCACGATTGACTCCTTACAATTTCAACTATTTTAAGAATTCTTTAAAAAAAACATACATACACATATGGCCAAAAAATAAGTACACCAATACGATTTTTTGTTATCACTCTCCAGCCAAGTAGTTATTTGAGTAAATAAATTGATAAGTTGAGATTTAATTATTTAATTGGTGAGGAATCTAATAATATGTAAATAAACCAATTAAAATAAATAACAGCTTTCATTTACCTTGAAAAAGTACGAACCGACTTAAAAAGGCTGGACAAAATAATAAGTACATTTCAGTTAATTTAATTAAAACTGGTTTAATTTAAATATTATGTTCTAATTCGATAAGAAATCGGTTTTTTTATTAGAGAGTTTTACACTAACGTAAACACCACCGTATACGTAAAACAAATTTTACAAGCAAAAACGCCCGCGCGAATAACACGTAAAACTTATACGAGAGTTTTTAACTAATGTTATGACAACTAAAAATCGCGACCCGACAATTTCGACTGTTTAGAGAACATCAACTATACGGAAATATACCCATGCCTACTTGGGACATGCAAAATTATGATATACTGTTACGTATACGGTACGCAAGCGAATTTTTATATGGAATGTCAAATTATGTCGTACTATTTCCAACGTCTCGCTAAAACTCTCTATTATTTAAAACTAACTTGTCTATTATTTTGAAAAAAAAAAGTTTTTTGTTGGCCCTCTGGAGATAATTCTTACGGCATGTTCCTATACATCCATATATCCAGTTACTTCCAGGAAATTCCGTAATTTGTCCGTTTTGTGGAAACTTTGTTTCTAATTCATTGATTCAACCCTCCCTAAACATTCCGTATTCAATTTAACTGTAGTAACAACGTAAAAAGCCACTCAATTCGGTTGAAACGGATCCTTGGCCAGTTTGTGAGGTATGGTTAGGGTTGATATCCTACTGAAATCCCCATTTAAAGTGTATGGGTTCAGGGACGTAGCCAGGGGAGGGGTCCATGGGGTTTGGACCCCTCCCGAAATGTTTTAAAAATAGTCGAAACTTTCGTAGTAATATGGAATTTGAAATAATGCAACTCTTTTAATTCAAATATTTTGATCAGACTGTGTTTAAAGTCGTAATATAGTCGTTGGACTTAGAATCAATACTATACTACTTTTTCAATTTATTAGTTTAGTTAGTGGAGTCGCTAGAAGAAACCACGGGAGCGCTAGAAAAGACTGCATTGACCAGGCGTCCTTCCTTTGGCGGCATGCCGTGTATTTTCTTCTCTACTCCATGGACACAAAATACAACCACAATCGACGATTAATCTTTTTCTTTAATTCTGAAATATTTTTTGCCTCCCATACTGGTAACTCCATAGCTGAGGCGTTTGAATTTTCGTAAGCTATCTTTATATCAAATTGTACAAAATGTTTGGAGCGCTATTTCAGAATACATACTTTGTGTCGAAAATAAATATGTACTAATAACTAATTTTAAATTTTCCTACATCTAGTGATTTTCAACATTAGTATGTAAGCATGGGCTTTGAGCTTTTCGGTTCGTGGGTCCTGTGTGTTCTTCAGTCTAAATTCAACGCCAGGGGGCATAGGCAAAATTTGAGCCATATCCGAAGCGTCTTGTATTTTTTGTGGTTACAGTTGACATTTAAATCGTTTAACCCTTCTCAATTTGGTGCGTGTCCATGGAATAGACAACATCGACCTCATATAGTAAAATCGCTTCAAATGAATATTTATGTACATAGTAAAAAATCTCAAAATCTATTTTTTTAAGTTCTGACAAAAATTTCATAACGGTACTTGGAGATAAATATGCAATTTGAAAAAAGTAGCTTTAGTATGTTTAGACTTTCCAACGGCTGAAAAGGTATCAGTATATCAAAGAAGTATCAAAAAAACAAAAAATGTATTTCCCTTCCCTGGGACATAAAGCTGAAGTTTAGCTCTTATTGTGCTAAAAAATGTTCTTGAAACTCGAAGTTTTATCAGTTCAGTTTCTTTAATTTAAGGGATCCTTCTGCATTGAACGACTTCGAGATTTAAATTTTTATTTAAAATTTAAAAAAAAAAGGAAAATTTTTTTTTAATTAATTTTAAAATACTTTTATTTGCTTTGAAAATTCCCAAGTGAATTGCAATGCACGGACGAATCGTTAATATTGGCTTTTATCTTAATATCTACCTTATTAATATTTCAGATTTATTTTTTTAATGGTCTTCAAACTTTTGCTTGTGCTATGTCGAACTGACAACAAACCCGTTTTAAAATTCCTTAAAAAAAACGAAACTTCTGTGTGAGATTTAGGCCCGTATTTATGAACATGCCTTAACTCAAGGAGACCTTGAGTCAAGGATGCCGAAATTCAAAAAATTAAATGTAATTTCCCATACTTTTTCATAGGAATCATTTATATTCAGGAGTCAATGCATCCTTGATTTAAGGCGAAACTCAAGGAGACCTTAAGTTTTCGATGGATTTGAAATATAATATTTCAAGGCAGGTGGGTAGCTACCGTGACTTCAAGTCAGGTTGACTATAGAAAATTTCAAGATCTCCTTGAGTTTCTCCTTAAATCAAGGAGGCATTGACTCGTGAATATCAGTGATTTCTATGAAAAAGTATGGAAAATGACATTTAAGTCTCTCAATTTCGGCATCCTTGACTCAAGGTCTCACTGAGTTAAGGTATGTTCATAAATACGGGCCTTAGAAGCTACAATGATTTCATGAAATATTTGCCACAAATATGCCGCCCCGCTATCTGGATTTGAGAGAAAACTTTACATTCGGGGTTCTCGAGAAAATTTGGATATCATTTTTTTCTCTTCGAATTTAACACGTTTTAAAAAAAATAAATGAGAAACTAAAAATTTCGTGTGTCGGCAAGTTTTAGACCCCTCCCGAAACAAAAGCTTGGCTACGTCCCTGTATGGGTTTATCAGCATCAGCATTCTAGGACTCTCAACTAACATTTCTTATGCGGGAATTGCCCAAATAGCAACGGCTGTTAAGTATATTTAAGCGAAACCCAACTATGAAAAATAAACCATAGACCATGTTTTTTTCGCCTCCATGGGAAATAGCCAATTGATGTAGCGTATATTATATTATTTTTTTTCTGAATGAAGAATATTACGATAAGAGTCGTTTCCAATGAAATTTATTACGATCTCATAAAAGAAAAAAAAAACAGAATAATCTGTGAGTTTTCATTGATCGGTCTGGAACAAGAAGAACTATTTCAAAATGTTCTTGGACCGTCAACACTTTTTGCCATCGCCATGGAAAGTTCTAAGCTTTTTGCCAAAACTGCTAAACTCTTGTATTCTTAGATTAACTTTTCAAAGGGATTCTATATTTTCAATATTTGCCGCGAAAATCATCAGTCATGCTAAGGGAACTTTTCTCGCCATATAGTGATACTGAGATCGACAGTTATCCTTAAGGCCCTTATATGGACTTAACTGCATTTGAGACTAATTTTATTTAGTTATAGTTATAGGTTCCTATCGCGGCCGGGTCTATGTCCCGGAACCACCCATGCAATCATGCATGGCCAAGAGCCGCAAACCCCCCTCGACACATTCGGGGAAACAGGAAAAGTTGCACACTCACAACCATCTTTTTTATGCTACTGGAGCAACCCGAGCCGGCCCAGTTGCTCAAAATTCTACTAGTACGTGCCGGCATCGAAACTAATCCTGGTCCTTAGACATGCTGCGTATGTGGTAAGAGGATCTACTCCAACATTCAAACCTCAGTGCGTTGCTCGTGCTGCAGAGAATGGTGCCACTTTAAGAATTGTTCTGGGGTAAACAATTCAGACCTACGTTCAACAACCACAATTAACACCTTTCTGGCACCAAACTGTAGAATCTGTGGACAGCAGTCATCATCAACATCACAATAATCAGGGCCAACAACCATCACCAGTCACCCCCACAGTTTCTACCCAACACAATGCACCACGACATACCCTAACACCAGCACCACCACAGCCAGTTGACAACTCTCTACCACCAAAATTGTCCAAATTAACTGCAATGGTCTTCAACACAAAGTCATATAGCTCACTGACTTCATGGACAGACATCACATCAAAGTCGCTGCGGTTTAGGAAACTAAGCTGAAAGCTGACTCACCGCTTAACTCATACGGAGGCTTCAACATCATCCGAAAAGATCGACCCACCGGCGCAGGTGGAGGCTTAGCTTTCCTGATCCATAATACGTTGCCATACTCAGAAATTGACATCACCGCCGCCGATAACACCACCGAACTCCAAGCGATTCCTATCAAAGCGGGAAATGTTGATAGATATTCTAAATATCTATATACCACCAGCCTCAAGTTGTCCCACTGGTTTTCAGGCCAACATTTCTCCACTACTCACTGGACAATACCGCTTAATACTTGGTGATTTCAATGCACATCACGATATATGGCACTCGAATCTCGACAACGGCACCAGAGGCAACCTCATCGCTAGCCAAATAGATGACTCCGATTTCTGTCCCGTGAACGATGATTCACCAACACGCGTTACAGGATCATGCAGGAGCTCCCCTGATATATCTATTGCCAGTCCCGGGCTCATCAACAACACCATATGGGAGCCATTCATCACCTTCTCGTCAGACCACCTGCCAATAGTCCTAACGATCGACAAACCGTCCCAATTCGTGTACACTGAGAAGAAAACGTACACCAATTTCAGCAAAGCAGACTGGATCGGCTTTCAAGCATATACCAGCGAAACGTTTTCTGCCTTACCAATTCCCACCGACGTACGTACCGCTGAAAAAAATCTGAGACGGATTATCGTAGATGCTGCTAATAGATGCATTCCTTCCGGCCGCATACCAATCTTGAGACCACATTTTCCATCAAGTGCCGTAGAATTGGCAAAAATGAGGGATGAATTCAGAGCAATAGACCCCAGTGATCCTCGTATCAGCAACCTAAATAATGTGATAACCCAGCAAGTAAATGACCACAGAAGACAACAATGGAACAAGCATTTAAAATCCTGCCACATAAAATCCGGTGTAAGCAACCTTTGGAAAACGGTACGTGCGTTATCTAACCCCACAAAACCCAAAGGTAAGGTAGCCATTAAGTTCGGTGATAAGTCCTACAATAACGACGACAAATGCGCACACAAATTTAATCAACAATTCGTCGAAGAACCTGAAAAAGATAGGCTCAAGCGCACTATCACAAGAGCTATCCGCAACAGCACCACCGATCAACACCTTCAGGTTACCTCAAACCAAGTAATACTTGCAATTAAAAATGCCAACAATTCCAAAGCGTTTGGCCCTGACGGCATTGCTATGATCATGCTGAAACATCTAGATTCACCGGCCATTGATTATATCACTGCCACGATAAATCTATCGTTAAAATCATTTATCATTCCTGAGTTATGGATGAAAGGCCGCATAAACCCAATACCCAAACCAGGTAAAGACCATACTCTAGCAGAATCATACCGTCCAATAACGCTCCTGTCTCCTGTGGCCAAAATACTGGAAGCACTTGTATTGCCGAAACTTTTAGAGCACATACAGCTTGCAAATCATCAACATGGTTTTCGTAAAATGCATAGCACCACCACCGCTCTCGATACGATCACGTCCAATGGACTCAACCAACCGAAACCATGCAAGCGTACCGTCCTGGTTGCTCTCGACCTGTCAAAAGCATTTGACACTGTCAACCACACTCTATTGCTAACAGATCTCCGCAATACTACACCACCGTACATCCATAAATGGATCGCTAACTACCTTGCCGGTCGTCAATCCTGTACAGAGTTTAGAAACGGGAAGTCTAAACTCAGGAAAATCAAACAAGGCGTTCCCCAGGGTGGAGTCTTATCCCCCACTCTCTTCAACCTCTACATGGCAGGATTACCCACACCACCAACGGGATTACAAATCATCTCATACGCAGACGACTGCACCATCATGGCAACTGGTACCGACATTCCCGAAATGTGCGATCTAATCAACGAATACCTGCAGGTTCTCAACGCTTTCTACGTCAGTAAAAATAAAAATCTGAAGCTATCTGCGCCCAAGTCCTCCGATACATTATTCACAAGCTTCAACCAAGAGTACAACACACAACTGCCCGTCACCACCCTCCCACCCACATCATCCCAACAACCCGGACCCCCAAAATCCTTGGTGTCACGCTTGACAACTCCGGCAAATTCAACACCCACGCCGAAAATACATGTTCCAAACTCAGGAGCAGGAATAAAATATTAAAAGCACTTGCCGGAAGTACATGGGGCACAGACAAAGAAACCCTTTTGGCTACGTATAAAGCGATCGGTCGCCCCCTAGTCAATTACGCAGCACCAACGTGGACAAATGGTCTCTGCAACACCAACTGGAGCCACATTCAAACCTGCCAAAACACAGCACTACGCACCATCACCGGCTGTGTTAAGATGTCTTCACAAGATCATCTACAC
This sequence comes from Microchrysa polita, assembly GCA_949715475.1. NCBI lineage: Eukaryota > Metazoa > Arthropoda > Insecta > Diptera > Stratiomyidae > Microchrysa > Microchrysa polita. Next base: position 4,668,620 of record OX454418.1, on the reverse strand, counting down.
CAGGAAACAAAAATAATGACTTTGAGGAGCCATAATGAACTTCTCACTAAGCAATATTTAGTCGGATGTTATCGAACAAACCACCCGAACAACCTACTCATGGACAAAACACCACCGCCACGTCGAATCAGACGTTCAATCAGGGACAAAGAGCGTGAAGCCCAGCGTTACAAAAAAGTTCCTTTCGATGACTCCGACTACAGACTACAGTCTGCGGCCATTGCAGACTTACACACATCCGAAGTTCATAAAGCTACTCAAAGTCTCACGAACAACCGTGTACTTGGCATTAAACCTCCTGCCATATCTCCAGATGAAGAATCACTACCAAGAGCAACTCGTACCACCCTAGCTCAACTTCGATCCGGCTGGTGCCCGCGACTAAACTCCTATTTGTCACGAATAAATAATGAAGTCACCAACACCTGCCCAGCCTGCGGAACCAGTCCACATGACGTGGACCATATTTTCGATTGTTCAGCTGCTCCTACGCATCTCACACTACTTGCGTTATGGACACAACCCATCGAAGCAGCTTTTTTCCTAAATATTGACCTCGAAAATGGAATGCCCACCATCTTCGAAGGACAATGTGCAACTTAGACTGAATGTTTCCCCATTTGTGCCGCTACTACAACAACAACAACTTTTATTTAGTTTTAATGAATTACACAGTAAATACAATGTTTAGCTGGATTATTCCGTTATTGAGAGAATATTTTTTCCATCATTTCACAGTTTCGAACTTTAACGTCTTTTTTCGTATCTACCATGCGTTTTTCGCACCTAAGTATTTTCGTTTGTTTTTAGTTTAACGCTTGTTGCATTAACAAATGAATAAAAAAAACAAATCCTTACGAAAAAATAACAAATTGTTGTCAAAATATAGAAAAAAAAACCGATGGTGTACTTATTATTTTGACCAAGCTGAATACCCACTTCCAAGTTTATATCGGGTGGGACTAAGATGGGGATGGCATTTAATTTTTGGGTTCCGTTGGCATTGTTGTATTTTTATTGGTATAATGGCTATCTATTTGAAGTATATGTAATTCAATTTTAAAAGGTACATGAGGGGTGTACTTATTTTTTTGTCCATATTTGTATGTCATATGTCATTCTACAAGGTTCTTAGTAGATGATAATTATATGCTTTATTTGTTTCTAATCGTTCTCGCATATGAGCAAACATACCTTCCTAATATTTTCGAATAAATAAAAGCAAATAAAGAATTTTATGAATGACTTCCAATCGAAGACGATAAATCTTAATAATAATCACAAAAAAAAAATTAGATACCCCACTAATTTATCTAAATTCACCTGTTTATTAAAATATTATCGAAAATATACTGCAAATAGGAAAAGAAGCCAACAGAATAAATAGACAATTAAAATATGTACCTATACGTAGAGGTAATATAAAGTGAAATTCAAAAGGCTAATGATACTAATATTACGTCTAATAAACCAATAAAATATGTAATCAAAATCGAAATATCTGTATATATATTGATTGATAAATGCAAAATGTTTACTTACAATTTTCAAGAGCTCTCATAATACACTTTTTTTTTGGTCGGGAAATGTGAATTGAATAGAAACGTTGACGATCAGCGTCACGGCGAGCCGTTGCGTTGCGTCGTATGGTGTGAAAGTACACATAGACTATTTACTTGTATGCATATCAACACTCAATTTATACACAGCACTTGTATTGGAAACCAAAAAAAAATCTTATCTTTTGCGGCGAATACTCACATACTTTATAAATTCATATAAATGAATTATATGCAGTATAATTTACCATTAAATTGAGTACAAAATAAATTATTTAGTAAAAAAATATGATTTCGCACGGTCACTTACACTTAAATATGTATTATTTTGTTCCCTTATCGATTAACCTTTAATTCAAGCACATAATTACACATTCACCTTCGTATTATGTATTGTAGTGTGCATGTATTATAAATTTATAAAAATTTCAAAGATCTCTATGTTATAAAAAAAATAAATCGCACGTTTAAGCACACAACATGTGTATATTTTCACTTTTTATTATTTTCTTGTATTAATTAAATCCTTGTTCTTCAGTGATGAAGAACAAATTTAGGATCACTTGTTGATGGAACTCTTTTGATTGACAGATGATAATACGACCGAGGATTTTTTTTCTTTAATCCAAAAGTTACTCTTTGCATTGAACGTGACACCACTAGCACTATTGCAAGACCATCATTAATGCAGGTGATGGTGTGCACGAATCCAAATTAGATTCAGATTGTTTTTCCTGAATTTAAGTCAGTGCAGCGAAAAGGACGCCAAATAAAATTATCCACAACTATTCGGCTGCATATTTATATGTTAATGTTATCACCACTTTGTGTTGTATAGCATATTTTCAAAACAACATCTGTTTTGTGACGTGAAATATGGACCAACACACGAATCGTATCTTTTGCAGCTGATAATTCGTAATGGAATTTTTTGAGTTTGTTTGAATCAAAAATTTGAATGAGATAGGAAATTCCGGAATTTTGAAAATTTTGTTTTGCAATGTCTGTACTATTCGGATTTGGATTAGACGATTTAATTTAATGAAATTTTATAACTTTGTATTCTATTGCACTATTGAATCGCGAATACACGCGTACAAAACACCAACCGAAAATTCGCGTATATAAAATTCGCTTATACGAACGAATACTAAAGTCCGTGATTATCCCATTCTAGCAGCTCTGCTGACCGCGAAGATACTGAACCGATGAATTCAATATTATATTGAGATTTTTCTTATACTTTTTCCCTTTTCTCTTCGTCGGAATTGTTCAATAATAAATATAATTCTTTCGGGGGGAAAATGTTGTAATTCTTGTTGCTGTTGATGGTGTTTCGTTGTTGCTCTCGAACTCGACAATATTAGTTATAAAAAAAAAACTTGATCATATCTATAGGAAAACTGAAAATCTAGTCTGACTAGATGGCGAGAAGAATCGATCGATAGTACGTATGTAGCGCGTGTATCAAATAAACACCACAGGAATCACTGCATCGCATCTCTACAGAGCATAGTATGTATCTCTTATTTCGTAGATTGGACACTTCATTCACACTACACACGATAGTATCATTTAAACGAGAGAGTTTGTATAGTTGGACTTAGAACAATACGGAATTTTATTCTGTCGATATTGCAGTTTGTTTCATATAGTATGTACTGCGAACAGACCTAACACTATATGTTATCATGCTATTGAAGCCAAGGTTTGATTTTTGCAGATTTTTTACAATAAGATCCAAGTTTCCCGCAGACCGGCCGAAAGATCGTTCTGTACTGGTTGATATTGTAAGTACGCTCGATGAAGTAAGCGCGTATGAAACAAGTACGCGCGAAATCTATACAAAGTCGATGGCATACGAGATATGTGTAGGAAACACACGAAGAGAATATTAGCAGTAGCAACAGCAACAACAAGAACTACAACACCAACAAATATATAAGCTACGATAACGACAGCACAACGACGGTCTGGTATTTTAACTATGATAAAGATAAGAAAGAAATCGCAAACGACGACCAAACTCTTAATCTTTGTATAGTCGACATCTATATAGCATGTTCAGACTATCTATGCTATATGAATACATTATTTTGTCCGAGGAAAAAAGCATCTAAAAAGTTATATTTATATGCAGGCTTTTATATTTATACATATATGCACTATACATACAAAAAAAATTTATTCATTCAATAAGAGGCGCGAGATTTAAAAGTAGGTACGATGCGCGCCGCCAGTCGCCCCATCACACGTTTCCCAACTCTCGACTCGAGATACTACAATAAATTTCAGATTTTTCTGCTCTTGCCGAGACGACAGCGACAGCGACTCTAAACGCCACAACACAAAATTGTTTTTGATTTGTCTACTACTCGCTGCTATATTTACCAAATATAATAATATTATTCAAATGAATAGATATAGATAGAGTGCCGCGATGTAGAATCTGTAATCTGCGTTTGTTTTATAGTGCACGACAACAAAGAGATATACGCCCCGCGAACGAGCACGTAGGAAGAATGATCTATGGTATACACATCATGATGTCGTGCTCCACATGCCAAAGCTCAAATTTTACTCATCTATTGAATTTATCAATGGTCGGCATCGGGAGCTAGAAAAAGGGACAGTTGAGTACAGATTCCTATACGTGAGCTTAAATTTATCCGCAGTGTCTACATCAAAAAAGAATTTGGATATTGGGAAGGTGACATCGATAATTTCTTATCCAGCTCGCGATTTCAAGATCTTCAATACGAAATAATTCCTGTCTGGCAAAAAACGATTCCTTGTTTTCTCTGGTTCCTGTTAAGCCTAACTACGCCTAGTTTCCACCTCGTTCTATTCTGTGTGCCATCGTCTTTAGGTCATATCTTGTTTAATGAAGCATTATGTATTCGTTGCTATTTGTGCCTTTTGACAGAAATGGCTATCTATTTCAACCTGTGACATTCGAAATAATCTCTGTCCAGCTAGTGCAGTCATATTAGCTTTTCAAATAGAAAAAAATAGAGTAAGGCTAATTTTTGTTGTTTTTGAATCAGTGGGCTCCCAGGAATCTACAACTGATTTTGCTAACAAAAATTTTGATCGGAAAGGTCCCAAAAAGGATAAAAAAGGATACTCTTTAATCCTTGACTGGAGGTCGGCATGCGGGGTATCATATCGTCGAGTACACTACATATCCGGTGTTTGTTTCCTGTTTCAAGGACCCTCAACGGAATAAATCGAGCTTAAATGGAAAATTTTCGCGTTTCCCGTGTATCTTTCCAAAGCCATAACTACGAGAATAATTCAAGTGGTCACTACTTTTATCACTTTCCAGAATCTATAATAGCTGAAGACTCTACCATTAAATTTGCTAAGAAAAACGTCGATCGGAAAGCTCTGAAAAATGACAAAAAAGGACACACCTTAGTCGAACGTGGGCATGTGGGGTGTCATATCAAAGAGGATGTCAAGTACATTCCATATCCGGCATTTGTTACTTGTTCCAAGGACCTTCAAAGGAGAAAATTGGGCTCAACTTAAAATTTTTTGTGTTTCCCGTATCTGTATCTTTCTAAAGCCGTAATTTTCCATTTAAGCCCGACTTATTCCATTACTTGTCCTTGAGACAGGAAAAAAGCACCGAATATGCATTGCACTCGACGTTCTCTTTCATATGACACCCCACATGCCCACGTTCGATCAAGGTGTGAAATTAGTGTCCTTTTATGTCCTTTTTCAAAGCTTTCCGATCAACTTTTTTCTTAGCAAATTTAATGGTAGAATCTCCAGCTATTATAGATTCTGAAAAGTAATAAAAGTAGGGACAACTTAAATTATTTTCGTAGTTATGGCTTTGGAAAGATACACGGAAAACTCGAAAATTTTCCATTTAAGCTCGATTTATTCCTTTGAGGATCCTTGAAACAGGAAACAAACACCGGATATATAATGTACTCAACGTCCCCTTTGATATGTTACCCCGCATGCGACCCTCCGGTCAAGGATTAAAGAGTATCCTTTTTTGTCCTTTTTGGGACCTTTCCGATCAACATTTTTATTAGCAAAATCAGTTGTAGATTCCTGGGAGCCCACTGATTCAAAAACAACAAAAATTAGCCTTACTCTATTTTTTTCTATTTGGAGGCCCAAATTGGGATATTTTGACTGCACTAAGCGGATTTATAGGATGCCCCGTAGACACTGGTTTACGAAAGTTTGCAGCTTGTTAACTGCCAAGTTGAACGGCAGATTGAAGAATTGCATCGAAGATTCAGATTTTGGTGCGCCTGGAAATGATGTTATTTCATCAGATCAGAGCTCAAGTATTTGGTCTTGGTAGCATTTATCTTGAGCACAACATTTCGACTTTCGCAATGCAGAGCATCGGCGATTTTAAATTCATTCTCCTTTTTATTTAATAGAAGACAAATATCGTCATCATAGTCCAAATCGGTAGTCAGCTTCTTAGACAGTGGGGCTAAAGACAACTTTTCGCTCCACTTAAGGCTCGCCTGCTGATCGTCCTTTTAAAGGTTTTTGTCTGCCTTTGGAAATATAAGCTCAGCACATATTAGGCAGCGCCCGCTCTTGCACTTACGCCGCCCCGGGCAAGAGAACAAATTGCCGGGGCATATTGATAATACCAGGCATATTGATAAATTTTAAATATGTACGTCGTTGAAGTAGATGAGTAGTTTTCCATAAAATCCTTGCAGACTGTGCAGCCGATAAACTTCAGTTAGCCGGATTTCTTTGGTGTGGAACATCCGGGGTTTTTTTTTTTTTTGAGAATCATGGGCGTAGCCCACGAGGTTGGGGAGGCAGGGCAGGGGTTGGCGTTGTTTCACCCTCCCTCCCTCCCTCTGGCGGATGATCAAGGATAGATTTGTGTCTTACTGCTGAACTACCTCATAACAAATCGATGCTCTACGTTTGAAAATTACCGTACTACAAATCTGCCATATTATCCGTGTTTCATCACTCATGACTTCTGGGCTTAAATGTAAACTTTATAGAGTTTTTGCTGCCCGCCATGTTTCACCGTTAGAATAAATAATAATACGTCACACAAACTTTTCCGTGGGAAGCTTAAAACATTTCGTCTGAAAGGGATAAAATTTGTGACAAAGGTCAGATGCCACTTATCGTTAAAAGGACAAAACTAGCTCTGGATTTATCTTTCTCATATTTTTACCCCTTTTTCTAAAAATATTTCTATTGTCATATACATAGTTTAATTACAGACCCTCGACCGCTAAAAAAAATCCGGGCTAGGGGAATGATGTTGAAAAAATGTTTATGCCTTGAGGAAATCCAGCCTACGCTCATACTGAGAATTTTTGTAAAGAAGAAGGTCAGAGCTAGCAAAATCGGAGGAACGAAGCCAAGTTCTGATTTAGCATGTTCGAAAAAAGGAAGTAACACTACTGTGGCTCTGGTAATGTGTACTGTGATTCCATCACTCATCTTGCTGAAGCCCAAACAACTTTGTTCGAAATTTGTCCTTTAAATGCTAGATCAATGCAGTGCTGGTACCAACTGTGGCGATATATCTACGTATAAATCGGCTGAATTGAAGTCAAATTGCCGCTAAAAGTTTATAGAAGTTCTCGAAATCCTGCATGGGTATGAAATTTTTCGCAGGAGAGTTTAATATTATTTTTTTTAATTAATTAATTAATTAATTTAATATTATAATTTCTCCGGAGGTTCAATATTTTTTTAGGGGACGTGCCCCCCTCCGATTCAATAGATATTATAATTTCTCCGGAGGTTCAATATTTTTTTAGGGGACGTGCCCCTCCGATTCAATAGACTAACAAAAAATTTAGCTCTCGTAAGAAGAATTCTCTTGTTCTTCTTATCGACACTAGCGACACTTATCTTACAGTCCGGCCATATAGCGGACACATAGCGGAAAATATCGGAAACACAAGAGTTCTCCCTATTAGAACGGATAGCAGAACAAGCCATAATCCTTAATGCTGGTCAAAATAAGGGGTACTAAATATTCAATTGGAGTTCGTCCTCCAATTGAACCACATGAATCCCCAATCTCTGTCTTAAAGTAGAACTTGATTACCGCATAACTGAGCGAATTGACCCACTTCGGGACTAGGGCAGGGTTCTAGCCTCACATACGTACAATTTACGCAACTCTTATTCAGGATTTTAGGATTCTAAATGCCGCACGTTGTATCAATTGTGGTCTCTTCGAAAGCCTCGCAAAGACATTGTATTTTCAAAACACAACTTTCAAATTTTTATTTCATCTGTAGGTTTCGTTTCCACTAAATGGAAATTGATATTGAATTTTTGCTTCTGGCTTTTATCAATTTTTTTTTGTTCGAGTGCTAGCCAAAAAGCCGCCCCTAAAATTTGGCGCCTTGGGCGACCGCCCGGCTTGCCCCCCCCCCCCCTTAGAGCGGGGGCTGATATTAGGGGAAAATGCTACTATTAAAATATCAAGAATAGAACTTATAAATTGAATTTGCTTTTTTTAAATTATTTCATCCAAATCATCATTTTTCACGGCGACGATTGCTTAGGTTCAAGTGGGTTCAAGGACGGTTTTGCCTTTTTGAATATTTTTTTTTTAGAAATCATTTCGGAAAACTATCTTGAAGAATAAATACTAAAATATAAAAGCAAAAATTTTTAATTAGTAGTGTTATGTTCTATGCCATATTTACTAAAAATTTTAAAAATTCGACACTATGCTGAGGTCTTATGCGGAATAGATCATCTTGCCACTAGCGGTATACTTTGGACAGAGCCGCCTTGATTTCATGAATTAATATACTTTTTCAGAGTTGTATTGTTTGAAACTTCCGGAAATCCCTCTCCAAAACCCTTTCTGTTTTGTTAACACAGAAAGAGTTGTGCTCGCAACCGAATACAGTATCATTTTTGTCCGAAATAAATGAGTTAAAATCCTCCGCGACGTGAATCTTTGCGTTCGCAAATCCATAGTTCGACCTGTTATGCATCCCTTTTCTTAGGGACATTCTGCACTAAATGTATTATATAAGATATTGGTCAGCATGAAGGATATGTAATAGAATATGGTTCCCTATAACATAACGGGACTTATTCGGAAATGATATCATAACAAGTAAGTAGGTGCATTCATATAAAAAGCCCGTCCATATCCAACAAAAACCGTTTTTCGCCTCTGACTCTAATTTTTCTCCTTTGACAAATTCGGCTTACGAACTTCAATGTGAGCTCCTGGCGCATCAAAACTGTTTTTTCTTCAATCGCAAATGTTTTAAAGATAGGGAGGCTTTTAGGATCGTTAAAGTGCCCAAACACAAATTGGCCCCTTTTTGCGTCGCCTGATGGAGAATCTTCAACTAACGGTAAGTTGAAGATTCTCCGTCAGGCGACCCAAAAAAGAGGGGGGGCAATTTGATGCTTTTCTTAACATTTGTTTCGTTTGAATGTAGGGGAAATTTAACTTATTCGACCACCTACGTATTTTTTGCCATAATTCATAGTACATATACCGAAGGAAATTATTAGTATCATGTTATTTGCAGTACGAGTACTCGTTGTACGGTTTGATGATCACAATACACTTCCTCTGTTAATATGTATGTCGGAGGATAGACGTTTTTCTCTCGACATTATCCTACCACAGGACTTCCAGGCAACACAAATGAATACATTCATTCATTCAGTGAAACCTCTACTGGCGGACACCTCCCATAACCGGACAATTTTTTGATACACACGTTTTATGATACATTTCGGGAACAAATTTACCTCTAGCAACCGGACCCTCTAATAGACGGACACGGACACCATATTGCTGTACATATGATTCGAAAAACCTCTCACAAACGGACAGAAAATTGACTTTCTCGCATACGAAAATAAAAATATTTTGGCGATTTCCCTAATTTAAGGTATTGAGAGCAGTCTTTGGTTGTAATGCAGTTGGTGGTTCGTGGAAGAGGAAGAATTATAGTTAGAGTGGATGACTCCCACAGATTTATCTTACGATTGGCTATTTTGTTATTATTCTTGTTTTGTTAACGGGCATACTCACGATATTTTTAGAAGTAATGGTCAGGTCACCGCTGCCACACTTATGAACCTCCTCCGTTTCTCACGATAACTGAGCGGTCTGCAAGCATGCGTACCTGGCAGTCGGGTGAAGAGAGTATCTTAGGTTTCGACCTTGGGCCTTCACGGCCAAAACGGCCCTTGCGACAGTTCGCTTCAAACTCTATTCCATTACAGAGTCAGAGTAAAAGTTTTCTTGGAACAGAAGGAAGAAAGAATCGATGATGCCTGCTCTGATTGATTTGTATAAGCTAGAAGCCAGAACATTCCTATTTCTGGACCAATAATTAAAGCCAAGCCAATAATTCTGGACTTTCTGCGTTTTTTTTTCAGGAAGCTTCGCCTCCAAGATTTGCCAGTCAATTGGAAGTCGAATCGCAAAGTGTGGACGACGCTTTCCGAATGGATACAACAATTTGACAGTAAAATGAAAACACAAAACAGAAAGGTGCTTTTATTCCTTGATAATGCTGCGTCCTACCCGAGAGTTAAGTTTTACAAATGTCACCAGCGTGTTTTTTGTCAGCTAATACAATAACCGTGTGTCAACCCTTAGATCAGGGGGTAATCTAAAATTTTAAGATACACTACCGACGATTAATCCTGAGAACATCATTTCATTTGACACAACAATGTCTGCTTTAGATCTAGCAAAAATTATCAATGTTCTTGAAGCTTTGTTCTTTATCAAAACCTCTTGGCACAAAGTTAATGCAACCTCCATAAAAAAAAAAAACAGATTTAAAAAGGCAGCATTCTCGCAAACAAACCAGACTCTTTTGGAATTTGACCCCAAAGACGACGTACCATTGACCATCTTATTCGGTTTTCAAAATGTGTTCAGCAGTGCAAACAATCGAAGTCTATAGGGGAATTTTGGACTATCGATTTGACGGTCCACATGCTGAAAATCATGAAATTGAGACTCGTTATGAAGGTTCAATAGACATTGTGGACGTACGCGATGGCGACGATGGTGACGAGGAGACTCAAGAAGCAAATCCAATTAAATCTTTTGCAGAAGCCTTGAGCAAATCGCCCGTTTGCACACTTTCTTTTTCTTTTACTTGTAAAATTAATATAAAAACCCGTTTTTATACCAATAATAATAAATATGAAGTACATAGTATTATTTTAATGCTTTTTATATTGTAATGAAGATAGAAGCGTTTATATATTGAATTTTGTACGATACCTCTTACAAGCGGACACCTCCCATAACCGGACAAAAAGACTGACACTATGAGTGTCCGGCTATGAGAGGTTTCACTGCATTGATTTGAACAAAACATAGCTTACCCCGGCGAAACTGCGAAACAGAGGCGGTTCTAGTTTTAATAAATCGCGTTAACTATATGGATCGCTTGAAAGTTTTGAAAAATATATCAAAATAACCGTTAATCGAGACAGTTCATACAAAAATGGTTTGCCCTTGAAATATATAGAAATTGTGTAATTTTAGAGGCAGAATTATCCTGAACCTAGGCATCTGTTGGGCAGTGTATGATGCAGCAACCGCACAGTGCATTATCGTCGCTGTTGATGCATCATATTTATTGATATTTGCGAAATATGGAAAAAGTATATAATGCATAATAAATAAATAAAAAATTATAAAAAAGTTTAGATAAAATACATTCACTAAGAAATTATTGAGCTATTTTTTTTAATGCGAAAATCTCTGATTTCCTTCTAATAACACAAACATGGGTAACGAAACTTCATATAAAAAATTATAGGGATCAGTTTTTTTTTTTCATTTTTCAGTTTTTTATACATATAAAATTTTATTAAATTAGCTGGAATGAGAAACAAGGCACACTTCTTAGTAATCCTGTATAATACATATACGTAATGTATTACAGTAGAACGCAGGAACTTCACCATTTTAGACTGATTGCGCGAGCTCTGTAACATTTCTTCAGAAACGCCTCATCGTTGCACCTTGCACCGTCAGGAAGTCACGGTTAGTCGATCATGTCTCTGATGTATCTATATTTAGTACAAGCTGCCCAAATATAGATGCATACAACTGGTGAATGACAAACGTCCCAATGAGTTAATCTCAAATTAAATTTGTGAATAGTGCCACCCTAGCACTCTGGAAGAAGTTCAGTAATTCCAACTTATGAAGCGCGTCTCCTTGGTCTAGAACAGAAGGGAAGGATTGCTTTTTTATACAAATCCTGTCCCGGATAAAACTATCCAGGACAATTCAGTTATAAGTAGAATAAGAATAAGAAACCCTATATTATACATATAGCTAAAGAAAGTAGAGCATTCATTCACTAGTCTAGTCTTTAATCGCATTCCTCTGCACACACATAACTATGAATACCATATCTACAATTTCCGGCATCTTATATGATGACCAGACCGAATACGTTTCTCCATAGAAAGAATCAGAATGACCATAAGTCAATTAAATTAGATGTGATTACACACAACTGAGATTTGAATGAATCAAATATGTATGGGCTTGCAGAGTCGCGCTCAAACACATGCTTCTTGAAGGCAGACGCTAACACACTTAATTGACTTTGAGTGGAAGATGCGCGCGGCTAATGAACCACATAAAATACATCAGAATGACGCTTATCACCACAATGAGAGAGTAGGTGATTTCATGAATGTAGTGATGCTGATGACATGCTGAGATGAAGAAGATTGCAGATTGGATAGATCTGGAGGCTTGCGATATTTGTGTGTCGATCATGATGAGTAGAACAAGAATACGAGGATTAGATTTGACATTAGAAGCATGTTGTACAAGATTATTGCTTCTGGGTTTTTTTTTCATAGTATTTTTTAATCCTAATCTCTCTCCAATCCAAATTGCATAGGTAAGTCTAGGCACATGCTTAATTTAAAGTATGTAACATTAACCGCATACTAATATGGGCATGGCAGCCAATCTTGTTGTCAGTTTTTCGAACCAACCATAGCTAACAACGAATCAACTAATCAATCAGCAACATCCGGAGGCTAACAGCATTCTTGCAACAGCTTCTGCAGCTGATCGAAGATGCTTTTGACGCCAGGATTGATAGTGATGAAGATGAAGGAAGACTATACGTTAATGTAGGTACTCAACTCATGCGGTGTGGACTGAAATTTTATTGACGACTCCGATGATGATGGTTATTGTAATGATGACTGTGTGCGCCCCAGTGCAATCTTCTTCATCTCCATATTATTATTTTCATTTAGCAATTCAACATAGTAGCAAGCAGTTATCTCCTGGTAGGCATATTTTTCCAAACAGGTTCCAATATGTTTTTCTCTCTTACCGGTATTCTGTATCTGAACGTATACGCGTAGTTTAGTGTAAGCTAACATTTACATATGTACCAAATGTGAAAGATACATCTATCTGCAGTGAGCTTCATTTCTTACAAAGCCGATATACAGCAATCGCATACATACCTGCTTCCTTTGGACGCTATATATGTCCAAGTGTAGGTACACAGAACGAATGGCTTTTAAACTGACAACATAGGTTTTCTTGATTCCATACAACATTTTTGCTCCGTTCAACAGACGACCTTACCACCAGAGACGTACTTGTTTTTCAAGGAGTGAGGCACACCTCGACATACAAGTCAGTTCTTTGACTTTTCCTGTTTATTGGAATCTACCGTATCGCGATTGATGATGCTATGCAGCAGAGGATGCTGCGCTGCATGTTTGTTGTACTTGTATGGTTGAAAAGCGGATTTCCATAGTTGGTAGATATAAAGCAGTGCAAGTTGCTCTGATCATGATCGCGAATTGTAAAGAGTTATTTGCACTATATGAATTCTTTCGATATCCGGTTTAATATTGAAATAATTTTCTCTAATTCTGCTTAACTGCAGGCCACGATTATTGCAGAGATATGGAAAATTTATGAGTTAAATAATGGAGAACTTGCAAATTGTTACAACTGAGAATTTTTCATTTAAAATTCAATTAGATTTTAAATAAGAAGTGGATCGAGTGGTGTGCTCATTTTTTTATGAGATCTATAATATTATATCATCAAAGTGGCACGATAGCCCGACACGCCCGCCTTGGAGCACTTTATCGTCCGAACTCCAATTGTCGTAGTCATGACACCTTGTCCTCCAGTTTCGGATCGGAAGCCCACCAGCTCTCGGTCGTCAACGCAATCTGGAAATTTGGCTTATCCTCTTATTCCTTGTGCATGCAACGCGGAAAGCAATCCTCTTCACAATTTTAGATTCTAGCTCATCGTGGGAATACAGTGTGTACCTACTCGATAATCTGGACTATAAAAAAACCGAGGTCGTTTCGGACTACACAGGTATTCGGATTACTGGAGGCCTTTTACATGTTCTGTATTTCGAAGATATTATCGATTTTCTGTAATTTCTTCGGAGAATCGGTTTTCTATTTTCGAAGAATTTTGTTCTATTATTCTATTTGTTTTTGTTACCAAAAATAGAGAAAAGAATTGGTTTTACTTCGGACGATGATATTGCAGTTATAATGAAAAAAGAGTGAAATTAAGCGAAACTCTCGAAATTCGGAGTGTACAATGCAATATTTGAGATGATTCGAAGTACTGGAAATTCGAGGTTTCGAGGCTTGGAACTATGGAGTACGTACTGTATTTAAAAGCCATAATTGCCATGGATTCATGGTTATGTAATAGTGAGTGCTAGCGAAACACACACAATATTTCTTGTGATACAGAGCAGCGATATCCAACACATATCTAGCAAAATTAGATGATAATTGACAATTTTGCTCGGAATACACTCCAGCCCCGCCCTTCATGAGAGACCCATCAGTAAAGGCAGCAATATCGGTTAGATGCTCCTCGTGTATCCTACCACCTTTTATAAGAGTGTTGTGATGTCTTTCGACTACCCTACATCTACCCATACCACCATCTAAACTCTAAAGGCATTTGAGTCTCCCTGACGTTTTTATGACCTCCGTTGCTACCAAAGTGATGCCATGTGCCATCCCTTCCCATTCTTATTGCTGTAAGCGCCGCACTTTGTGTGCAAATAAATTATACGAGTACTTATTTTCTATTCATTTAATGTTGCATATTTCCTCATTTTACACATACATATTTTCAGGACTTTTTTATGTATAATTGCATGCTTATTTCAGCTTTTTTATGTTGCATATCATACGATCTCTAATTTCTATTCGTGATTTTCCCGGACTGAACAGATTTGTTATTTTAACATATTCAAGTACACATACTTATTCGTACACTCCCCGATACTTGAATAGGCCACTGTATAAATAATTCCTCAAATCCTTGTATTGTATAAAAAAAAATATTTTATTATTTTTTAAAGAAAGTTGATTGAAATATAGTTTGACCGTAGTTTAAAATTTTGAACATAGGATTTTGAATATTTTTTTTATATCTAAACGAGGCGACGCGTTTACTCGGCGGTTATGGAAGCTAGCAAGCTGAAATTTTGCACACGTGCTTATTATTGTTGCAGGCTGTTTGTATGTTTGAATCACCGAAATTGGATCATGGGGATGTCATACAAACCTAGTCCTCCAATTTAAGTTCTTCTAAGAAAAACGTTTTATTAAATGAAGTCACGTCCTAATTATTAATATTAATATAGGGCTCCCTTAAAGGGGCTCCCCCTTATACTAAGGATCCCCCTTTCTTCTTAGTAACGAATTCCGTCTTTATAGGGGATTCATTATACTATCGACAGGATTTAGTAAAGCTATTCAAAATTAATCCAATCCAAATCCGCCTAAAAGATTCAATCATATGACACTAAATTCGAAAAAAAAAATTCAAATGTACTCGCATTATTCGAATTGTAGTACAATCTGGTACAACTGTTACTTAAATCTTATGCCTTGGTTACACAGTGCGAGCTATCGTGCGAGCTGGCCTAGACAGCTACTGCAGAGTAGCTACTTGCACCATGTGACCGCATCACGTATGATGCGGTCACATGGTTTATTTTTTAAAAAGTAAGAAAAATCACCGAAATTGGATCACTGGGTCATGGGGATGTCATACAAACCTAGTCATCCAATTTAAGTTCTTCTAAGAAAAACGTTTTATTAAATGAAGCAACGTCCTAATAATTAATGTCTATTAATATAGGGCTCCCTCTTATCCTAAGGATCCCCCTTCCTCCTTAGTAACGAATCCCGTCTTTATAGGGGATTTATACTAGGTGTGTTTTTTTGGTAATCCCGTGTAGGTTTGGGTAACGAAACTCCATATAAAAAAATGCCAGCTGACCTGTCCTACACGGGATAACCAAAAAAACCCACCTACTATCGACAGGACTTAGTAAAGCTATTCAAAATTAATCCAATCCAAATCCGCCTAAAAGATTCAATCATATGTCACTAAACTCGAAAAAAAAATATTCAAATGTACTCGCATTATTCGAATTGTAGTACAATCTGGTACAACTGTAACTTAAATCTAGGATATAGTAAATCCTATTAATAGTTTGAATCCCCTATTAGCATATTTTTGTAAGTGCGCGCATTAAGACAATATTCCTTATAATAAAATTCGCATGGACTGTGAGCAAGGTTTGCCTAAAGTAGGAAAGGAATCCATATAAATCTTTAAGTCTTGGATATAAGTCGAATTATGTTAAAAAATATCCGGCAGGACAAAACTCTGATTCTCAATGCCATCGTTGTGCAATGTGGATTAGTGTAGCCAAAATGTAGAGAATTTCAAATTGGCACATGCATGCATTCACCGAATCTTAACATTTAGGGAATGTTTGAAGCACCTGACCTTCTGTAGTTTAGTATTTATGAAAAAGAATTAATTCAGGCATTGTTGACTTTTTCGTTCAAATATACTTGAAAAGACGTCATCATGACCCAACAGAATTTAAGGAATTATTAAAAAACCAAGTAATTTATTTTTAGGGTTTTTTAGATTTTTCAAAAAAAACCCTTATGAAATCGATTTTGTCCGTCCGTCTGTCCGTCTGTCCGTCCGTCTGTTCACTAAATATCTCTCGAACGGCTTAACCGATCGTCATGAAATTTGGTAGGAATGTGTAGAATGGTAACAGTCTTTGGCATGAAATACTTAAAAGTTGGTAGAACAAAAATTACAGGGTGTCCCGGACATTTGAAAATTTGTTCACTAAATAACTCGCGAACGGCTTAACGGATCGTCATGAAATTTGGTAGGAATGTGTAGAATGGTAACAGTCTTTGGCACGAAATACTTAAAAGTTGGTAGAACAAAAATTACAGGGTGTCCCGGACATTTGAAAATTTGTTCACTAAATAACTCGCGAACGGCTTAACGGATCGTCATGAAATTTGGTAGGAATGTGTAGAATGGTAACAGTCTTTGGCACGAAATACTTAAAAGTTGCTAGAACAAAAATTATAGGGTGTCCCGGACATTTGAAAATTTGTTCACTAAATAACTCGCGAACGGCTTAACGGATCGTCATGAAATTTGGTAGGAATGTGTAGAATGGTAACAGTCTTTGGCATGAAATACTTAAAAATTGGTAGGACCAGATAACAGGGTGTCCCGGATATTTACAAATTTAATCACTAACCGATCGTAATGAAATTTGGTTGGAATGTGTAGAATCGTAACAGTCTTTAGCACGAAATACTTAGACGTTGGTAGGACAAAGCAAAAAGGGTGTCCCGGAGATTTGAAAATTTGAATTTTTTAGTTTTTATCAAATCAAAGAACTCGATGGGTACATTTCATATCAGTCGCTTTTTTCCAGTTTGGAGTAATAGTTACGGCGTTACAGCTAATAAATCCAGTTAATATGTGGAGCCATAATATATGGTAAATCTATTTTTGGATTGGGCTAATTAAAAAGTGTTCTGGAACGCGTTTATTTAGACCAATCCAAAAATAGATTTACGAGAAGCATTTCATTAACTTTGTGCATAATTCTTATTTATTACCTATAAAATATATGTGCAAAATGATTCACTATGTATGTATTCAAAATCTAAAAAACCCTCGTATTGCGGGCGCAGCCCTCTGTACGCCGGTATTTTTGTTCAAATGTAGAACAATATTTATGCTCGTTTTTAAAGAGTGTCCTGTTCGGCTGTAACATTATGTTCTGATAGTTAATAATTACAAAATATATACAAAATCCTATATTTAAGAATTTGATTTTTTTAAAGTTCTTATCTTTGTACGCAAAAGATTTCTTTAAAAAATTGTTTGCATTTATGTTAGACAATACATACAACAAGGATCTTAAGAATTTATTTTACAGTGGCGTATTCAATTGTCGCGGAGTGTACGTAGATCAAAATTCCATATGTGTATCAAGACACTAGTATTAAGAAAAACAAAACATTTACCCTTAAAAATTCGAATCGAATTTCATGTCGAATATCATGTTTTGTAATACCATTTTTCCCGCATGTGTACCAGGATTTAGTTTCAAAATCCCCAGAAATTAATTGCAAGATATACTTTGCTTGCACAAAAAAGTGTATGAGAAGAGCAATCTAATTTTGAAGTCAATAACCAGCAAGTGCAGCGCAATGCATACTTACTTACTCCTACTATTATAGGTATGTACTCGTATGTCGATGTTTCTTATTGAATGTAAACATGTTCGTACGTTGAAGATTACGTGAGTGCGATGTATGCAAACTCTAACGCTTTCTGTATATATACATATTTATACACGTACATACTCCGCGTAAATCGAATGGGTGTGAAGTGAATGGGGCTGGGCGGCAAAATCATTATCCCGCGCCATACGATGGTGCATGCAAATTGTAAAAAGTGCATAGTTAGTGAGACTGAAAATGCGCGTATAGTATACACGTCTATTGTCTGGAATCGCACAACATTCATAAAGTTTGCATGCTAATGAATTATGCCCACAATAATGTGCCATTCAAGCAAATGGTCATATTTACCGGCAACAACAAAAAATAAATGTCAACACACAAAGCGGTTAACAAAAGACTTTGATAAAAGAGAATTATCCCGAATGAGACCTTTGAATCAATTCATTAAAAAATTATATATTTGCTATAGTTCATGAATTAAACTTAGATATACAAGTGAGGACGAATCCATCCATTAAGTCGTACCCAAGGATTTTTATTTTTTTTATTTTTAAGGATCTTGTAAATCATTGAACGTTAGGTCAGGATCAACAATTCATGTTGTTCTGCAAACTCCATCGGGTCTATTATTTCTTTATAGGAATAAGTTATGGGAATCATTTAGCTAGACCGTAGCTGCGGAAGCTTTATGGAATAATGTCATACTGGAACTGGTTGACTCTCAGGAACAAGGACCGGAACCTATTCAAGTGCTTAAGTTTACATTTTGATACACGCATCACACAAGGCGAAATCAAATTTTCGATCACAAGCCCCTAGACAAGCTTCCAGTGGTCGCCAAACTGATTAACCAGAAGAGCCAAATTTGGGAATTTGATCATAAGTATTTCGTTAAAGAGTCAAATTGATTTCTTTTGTTTTATAAAGTGACGGATTGTTTGGGAGATGCTGGGACTCGTAGTTCATAAAACTCATAATCGCATTTTTGGAGTGGAATATTGAATATAACCAATTTCTTATATTGTTATATTATGATCTAACGGTATTATAGCATGCGTCAATTAATATGAAAATATTTTAATGTATAAACTTTGTCTCTAGAATTACATTAAACTAATTAGATATACATAGTTGAAATAAATTGAAATTGTAAATTGAAATTTTGTGGGAATAAATAAATTTAAGATAATTTGAAATCGAAGAGGAGCAAGAGAGCTTAACTTAATTAATTTCAAGATCATTTGATATCAATGAATCGAAGCTACCGCTTTTTTTTTGCGAAATTCCCGGTTGGGAAATGTGCAAATCGGAAATTCATTAATTTTAATAATTACAGTAATCTTAGCTATATATTCGTTATCAGAAATGAATATTCTTTTGCAAATACCTAGAATGCCGATTTTCAGTAGGTCATATTACATGACAGCGGTACTTTTCTTCGGCAGGATGTTCTTTTTCCTCGTCCCTGACCGTATAGAGTGAGAAATAAAGGAAAATAGAAATTGAAGACTCGAAGTAGGACGCGTGGTACATAGCAATCAACGGCTTTTTGGGACACCCGGATTTCGATCAATATGCCTTCCTACTTCCTAGCCAAAGTTATAAAGTTATCAGGGCCTGATAAAAGAACGCACTGCCACCAAGAGACTATCAACGTAAGGAGCTCATCAATGTTACCAGCGTAGAAAATTTATAGTGTACTTTATCAGAGCAGACTGAAGCAGCTTGTACCTTTATTGCCATTACGCTCTTTTGAAAAATGTCTACAAAAAAGTGCGCGATAACTCCCGAAATTGGAATTGAAAATGGGTCAAATCGGACCTTCATTTCCCATTAAATTCCCCTCCATGATAGTTTAATTGGGTTATCCACATAATATGGCTAGCGACCTGAAATTTCGATCAATGCTTAATTATGACATATACTTTGAGTTGCCCAGCCAGCATTCATTATTTCATGCAACACGCGTAAGCACATATTGCTTATTCATTCATCACGTTTTCATACAAGCAGTATATGACGATGTCCCCCTATTTCAGGTATATATGCATTTGCGCCTTATTACGGATAAACATTATAAAATCAATATTCGTAAACATTATGTAATAGTTAAGTATCATATACATATATTCAATACATAAATACATAATTAAAAAAAAAGAAACACACGTGTGACGGTGAGTCTCGAACTCATAACCCTATGCACGGAAGGTGCGCGCCGTAACCACTACTCTAGCCAGACTATACGAATGATCATGTTTTATTCGTGATTTTAATCACCCCAGCAACAAAAAACACACTTGAGGAGAAAACCATTATATATTTCCTATATGCATGATCCGTCGACATTCCTTCAGCTGACCATCATGTATCTAACTTTCAATGCGTCCTATCGATACATAATGCCGATTCGTGATTCATGAAGTAATGCTTATTTGTGGCTATGTTCACGGTATATGACTCCGATGCTGGCTGGGTGGATGGAAAGTGAAGTACATAGTCGCCTACCTCCCCTACAATGCTATATTCAGCCATATCTTTGGATAGAATGACTCGAAACATTTTAAATTTGTGTCAAATGAGAGCTGTTTAATGTGCTTATAAAATATTCAAGGTGTGCCAGATCGGACCCATCTACCCATTCCTCCCTGCAAAAAAAAAAACTTTAAACTGAATATTCGTGTTTTGCGTACTTTCTAAGTCTGTACATGGGTATAGGACAGGAGTGTCAAACTCAAAACTTGGCCCCGGCCATAAAACACTCTCTTCAGGTTAGTTAGGGTGGGCCGCAGGAGAAAAATTTCAAAAACTTTTACCTAATCTTATTACGAAAGTTGATTACAGAATATTATTTTTAAAATACATATGATATAGTAACTCTGGATTACTATAGCGGATTCAGATTCAAGTGATTTAGTCACCAATTCAAGGATTTCCGGAATTTTTTGGAAATAAATCTCGATACATGTTCGGGTAAGCCAACCAATTTTTTGTTGATAAGGCGCCTTATAAAACCAATGAAACGAGACCGAGTTCTAATCGTGCGAATAGCACGATGAGTGTATACCCTGTACCCATGTACAGACCTAGAAGGCACGCAAAACCCAAAATATTCAATTTCATATTTTATGTGGAGGAGGGAGGGGTAGATGGGTCGGACCTGACACATCTTTATTACCTTGTCAAGGCATCCAACGGCTACCATTTGATACTAATTTGAAGTTTTTCGTGATATTCTATCAAAATATATGGCTGAATATAACTTTGTATGGGAAGATAGGGGTAGTGGCACCTACTCCACTGTCCATCAACTCAAAGTATATGTCACAATGAGACATTGATCAACATTTCAAGTCGATCGCGATATTCTACCGAAAGTTATGACCGAATTAAAATATCAAGGAGGGGTAGTTTGTATGGGAGGTAGGGGAACCCGTAGTCCGATTTGGCCCATTTTCAATACCGTCCAAGATTTTAGCAAAACAAACATTTGACAAAAATTTCAAACCGCTAGCTTTATTATTTCGGAAGTTATCGTGCTAACAGACAGACACACGGACAGACAAACAGACAGACAGACAGACAGATATGGCTTATTCGATTCAGGGACCGACCCTGATCATTTATATACATATATACTTTGCCGGTGGCTCCTTTGAGGTGTTACATAATATCGGCGTAACAAAAACAATATACCCTATACTAAGGTAACCAGACCCCCGAAGGTCCAATGCTGTACACATTGCGGAATTCGGATTTCAAACAAACCCTCAATCATACTATTTCGGCGTCAACTGTATGTTACGAGGCACCATGATGGATGCCATAAAACGATCACATATTCTCCTTTTTTTTCATAAGTGATATCATCGTAAACAGCAGGGTTCTGTTGATACTAAACAGGGTCGAGAAAAGAGCCCTCAATTTCTCAATGTTCTCATTGACAAAACATCATCAGCATGTGAAGTGCAAAATGTATGATTTAAGACGCAAAGCCATAACAAGCAAGCGTGGGAGTAGCGTCGGTCGCCAGGATCTCGTTTAGAAGGGACTAGCCCAATGTTGTTAGAAAAGATTTTAGACAATTCATAAACCAATTTGTTCCACTTCGGATAAGATTTCCACTTTTTAGACAGTCGATACTCAGTGATTTTTCAACTTTTGAATTTCAGTGTTCAAAACTGCAGTCTCAGCAGCATTCCACGGATGATGGCTCTTTCCCCTGTCTCTGACTATCCGTGATCCTCAGACAAAAATCATGAAGCTGTTTATTTGAAGTACGAAAATTACCCCTCCTTGTACCTACATATTTAAAAGTTTCGTTTCGTTTATTATTACAGATAAACTGATACCTCATTGGCTAGAGAATTCTTAAGTGGATGGTGATCCTCTGGGGATTTAGCGCCATTTTATTTGGATTAGGTGGACATATTGGGTAAATCCTTTCAGAATCCTTTAGTTTGCTTTTTCTTTTTCCTAAAGAGGTTGATAGGAGAATCATCAGTGATTTTTCCATCGTTTTGTAAAAAAGTAAAATCGAATTTTTACACGGCTGTTATTTCTGAACCTTGTCAGCTCTAGATGCTAGATAGGGAGGACACTAAATTTAAGTAAATGTAAGCGCAAGGTAGATCTACAAGTGTGTTAAATTTCAGAAGGACCAATGATCCATGAAAGAGTTCCTAAATTATGGAAAATGAACGTTTGCCAAATGAAAGTGCGATTATCTTGCTAAAAACACCTTCAACAGACAAGACTGACCACAGGCCTAACCTAGGAGCTTATTATGTACCGATTTAAGTGTTTGGTGTTGCATTGAGAATGCTGTACATTTTGCTGTACATTTACTAATTCTGTACGACAGGTCAAAATGCTGTACTGTACATCAAAATGCTGTACGTTTGGTCAGCTTACCCTATACCAGACGTGTCAAACTCGCGGCCCGCGGGCCGCATGCGGCCCGCCTCGCAGTTCTGTGCGGCCCGCGGCCAAGTCGAAGCAGCTCAATGTGTATCAACACAAAAATTCAGCTGTTTAACTCAAGTCTACGAAAATTACTAAAACTCGTCAGTGGATTATGCAAGATTATTTTAGAAATGTTTCTCCAAAAACTACAAACAATTTGCTGATGGTTATTTGTTTTATAAGACAGCTCATATTTTTTCTGACGAGTTTTAGTAATTTTTTAAAACTTGAGTTCAACGTCTGAATTTTTGTCACCTTACCAATTTCACAATTTTTGTGTTGATACACATTGTGCTGCTTCGATATGACCATAGAGATACCTGTAGAAATGGGCTGAGACGGGTTAGGAAAACGCAGGAGGTGAATAAGAACGCAACTAGACTAGTTCTACAGCATTTGTGAATAATTTGGCTAATGCATACGAAATATGTCAACATAAATCTTATTCTATGAAAAAATCATTAAATTCAATTTAAAATCTTCATACTTACGTCTAACAGGGTCAAATAAAGTTGTAATAAATCCAGAAATGGGACCAACTACCCGCAGAACTGCGATCTGTGACTATAATTATTGTAAATTGACTAAAAGTCGAGAGATCGATAGCATTGATATCACTCAAGCAGCACTTTGAAAAACGCGGCGCGTAACGAACAACACACATATGACACAAACCTACGTATTTTGCATATGTTTTACTCGCCAATATATATGTACAACGTTGGGTTGTTAGTAACTCTTTTGCAGGCACGAGAGATAGTATAAAATTGTGGCGACAGTCGGACGCGACAACAACGGCGTGATACACAAATTAAATGAGAATAACACGACCAAAAGCGCAGGAGACCCGATCACCGATCATACAATCGTACTATTCAAATGAAAGTAAAAAGTTCAAAAGTAACTAAAAACATTCCTTTGAAATCGGAGTATATTGCTAATTAGACATCGGAGAAAACTTTGTAAGCGAATAAGAGTATGTATGTATACAAGGACATTACATCGTATCGTTCGCCTCGTTAAAGGAGGCAATATAGTACCTTCGAATCTTGTATACGTAAAGCACACGCACACTCCATATAGTAAGGAGAATATCCTTTCTTTGTTTTCAATCGACACAATAATAAAAATCGTGAAAATATCAACGGATGCACTATACCGATACCGAGTATGTATCTAAATTCGCTTTAAGTGCTACCTCAAATCTTTTCAGCGCAATCGTAGAACAATCTAATTAAACTGCTTTGCAATTGCGGCGAGGAACCTTATTAAACCTATTGCACCAATTGGTTATTGACCAACGCCGAGCCACTTTATCGGATGTAAGTATGTATGTACATAATGTATATGCACACTCGTAGAAGAGTGCAGCAGGCAAAGTGCACTACTCACTGCATGAATTTGTTGCAATAACAGAGACACTAAAGTCGACTTATTGCTATTCTGTCCTGTGATCTGGGCAGTATAGATCAACTGGCCGCATCTACTGCATGCATACAAAAAATTTATACGAGAGATGTTAGCTCTCGAATAGACTTGAGTAGCAGTTAGTAGGCATAATACGACAATGGGTGAGGTTATAAAACACAACGTTCGCGCAACGTTACCTTTAATTTCAAATCAACCGGCCGTTACGGATCAGAAACTTCTCCCTACAAACAGATTCCCTAAGCGCTTAGGGGATCTGTTTGTCGGGAGAAGTTTCTGATCCGTAACGGCCGGTTAATTTGAAATTAAAGGTAACGTTGCGCGAACGTTGTGTTTTATATCCTCACCCAATGATAACATTTTGTTGATTTTATTTCAACGGGGGAAAACCGTGGATCCCAATAGGAATTTGGTCTCTTCCGATCAAGCTTGATCAATCTTTTCTATTACTACTTCTGAGGATACCGGCGGTGGGCGGGTGCTGTAATTCAAAACATTTGCATATCAACTATCGAATTGGTGACGATATCTGTAATATGACGGTTTTCAACTGGCTCTCAACGGTCTGACAAATGACGGATTTGACTTGACGCACATACGGTTTACAAATTACGGTTTGAGATTGACATCCAAACGATTTTTTTAGCCTTTAAAACATAACATAACATTTACGCAAATCACTATCGTATCCATAGAGTTGTTATATGTATGTAATCAGTCGCATATTAATATATGTGAAGGCTGTTCATATAATATTCTAACTAATCGATTTGTGTGCCAAATGGAAAACCCAATAAGGTATAATTGCGTTCTTAAGAAGAGAATAATAAATAAATTACAAAAGGAAACACTATCAAAAATGCTTGGCAGTGTGGCAATAATCCATATTAATCAATAGAAACAAAACAAAAACTTTCCAATTGTCTTTGTGACAATTAAAAAAGTAATTATGGTGACAAACGTGGAAACGTTAATTTTTCAAAATCACCTGTTTATATTTAGATTTTGGCATTGTCTCGAATTTGAAATGTAAACGAATTAGCAGTCTAAACATTTTTGATGAATGATAGAAGACACTACTGGAATGATAGAAATTGGAAGGTAATTATAAGAGTCGAAATACACTGTCCAATATTTTTGATTCTTCGTTTGTGTGCGGCCCTAGAGTGTTTTTTAACATACAGTCGAGCCTCGATATCTCCAAGTGCCAAGGGACCAAAAAAATCGGGTAATCGGAAAAACAAATGTTACATGTTTACGTTTGTTTGTTTTTTTGTCAATGCCCGTGGTGTATTATTTCCGAATTTTGTATATTTATTTAAAGGAAATCTTCAAATACTGTGATCAATTGTTTATGGCAGGGGCGAACGCAAGGGGGGGATTAGGGGGATAAAACACCCCCCGAAATTATGAAACCGATTTTTCAAAAGTATTAGTTTAAACAAAATGTACACAACATAACTATATTGTGACAAATAAGTGATAATTTTCAGACTCATGATCTATAGTGTAGTCACTAGGTGTTTTCAGATTGCAAAATGTGGTGGAGAAAATGTTTGTTTGTTTCTTATGTTTTTTTGGGTGCTGAGCTTAAATCCGGAGATTCCCACCAAAATTTCGTTGCAAAAGAGGGCTAAAACCCGAAGTTTTTTGGCTTATAACCTCGAAAATGTACATTTCTCCTTTAAAATGCATTATGCGGTATCGCTGCAATTGATAGTCATTTTTTTCGCGTTTTTTGCGATTTTGACCTTTTTTCGGAACGAAATTTTGATGGGAAGCTACGGATTCGGGCTTAGCACCCCAAAATCCGCAAAGAAGAAGAAAAGTGCAACTTTCGCGACCAAAAATTAAAAACCGTTCAATCTCAAAATTTAATTCATATGGAACTATGTTAAAAATGGCAAACTTAAATTATTAATTGTAGTAATACCGCTCAACCGATTTATAATATGTATTTATATCTCTTTCGAGAAATGAATAGTTTCAGAGTTAGGAGCAAAAAAAAACGGAAAAACAGCGAACATTTTGGGGTTTTTCACGATTTTGACCCTGTTCCACAACGAAATTTTGGTGGGAAGTTCCCGATTCGGCTCAGCACCCGAAAAAAACATAAGAAACAAAAAAAAATTCTCCATCACATTTTGCAATCTCATGTATGTACTAGGTTTATCACCTGGTTACTACACTACTAATAAAAAATATGACATTGAAAATTATGTTTAATTAATTGTAATAAAAAAAATAATTAATTAATTATGTTCATTAGTTTTGATGGACGAGATATAGCTGCGAATTATTTTTTAGTTTTAATTAATCCGAAATAAAGTGAAATAGAAATTAAGATTAGATACATTCAGTGAGTATAGTTTTGGGCCATTTTACATATTTTAATTCGCGAGTTTCAAAAACCTCAAAAATTTACAAATTTCTCATAGTGACCGTTGGCAAATGGGTAAAACATGTCTTCATTTTGTAGGATCTAAATGGATGTAAAAACAAACTAAATTAATTTGCAAGAAATGCAATAAGGCAGAGATGAGCAAACTTTCTAAAAGGAGGGCCAGATAAAATCACAAATTCTCTAGGCGGGCCGAACAAATTAAAAAAAAAAACATATTTTTATAAACGAGGAGTCTAACTGCAAAACTCATATTCTCCATATATGTAAATAAATGGCTTAGGAACAGGTGGAATCGGAAAACGTTATATAGTATGCGGTAAAAATTATTATTAACATACAAACAAACTTGAGTTTCGTATAGGTGTGACGGGTATTCAAATTTCGGCAGCGCCCGAAATAAACCTCAGTCTCTTTTTTTTTTCAATTTAATTTTTTAATTTTTCCTTGTTGAGCACACATGAATTCTGGAGTTAATTATTTTTCCATTTGATATTAAAAATTATACAGCATATAAGACTAGGATTCTAAAAGTTGTTCGTAATCTGGTTCAAACGATGATGAGCTGATTCGCGCGCAGTAGGGAATGATCGTCAGTAAAACGGTTTTTAAGGCTGTTCTTTCGAAGGTTTATGGGAGAGAACACCTGTTCACAAATGTAGGGAGAAGCAAACGTTGCAATTATCTTCTGAGCATGAGCTTTCAGGTTCGGGAAGCGTGAGTTTGACGGGGCCTTGTAGAACTCATTGAGAAAAGGTTGCTATCAATTCATTTTTAGGCTGGAAATAGAATGCCGGCAGCAACAGCAGCAGCGCGAAATGTCAAGCACAATTAATTTTATATTAGGTACGTTTTATTGTGTTTATCCCGTGCAGGTTTGGGTAGAACTTCATATAAAAAAATGACACTTACCCTGGTTAAGTTTACGCGTGCAACTACTCTACACGGGATAGAGCTCAAATGTAGATGGCGGACGCATAGGGGAAATATGAGGGAATTTGTTTTTTCAAACTAAATGTGAGAGTTTTTCTCATCAGGAGAAAAGATTTTGCAAAGAAATAATCATCTTTTGTGATAAAATCCGCCACATCTAAAAAATAAGCCGACAAAGGTGAGTCAAAGACGCGCAAAAAGTGTCAAATGTCAGCTGTTTGGTCTTAACCGGGATGTTACCCGCGATCGTTTTTTTCGAGTCAGATTTACACGCGATACGAAAAAAACGTCGCTATTGCTACATGTTTGTCAGCCATGCAATGCTGCTGCTGTTGCTGCCGGTATTATATTTGAAGCCTTACTTTGCAACTACTTGATTCACAGTCCGCATTAAATGGGAATCTATAAATGTCGGGGTTCCTTTCAACAACTTTGAAAGGGTCCTTCCAACAACTTTCGTAACTCTTAAGTTTGTCTTCCCTAGCTGCAATAGTTTTTAGTCTTGTGAAATGAGTAAGGTCTTTCTTGAATAGTTGTTTGAAAAATAAATTCAATCGCATTACTCCTAATATCATTAAATAATTGACTTCTTCCTTGGAGTTTAAAGTTCAATTTGTTGATGTGACTGAGAAGATTTGTAAAAAAGTCTTAAGGCCGTACACTACTACTCCTCTGATGTTTGTTATGTTGCATGCAAACTTAGTTAATATTACATGCGACAATGCCATACTTAAGACGCAATGAGTTCGAACATTATTCTATTCTAGCTCCACAGAAATTGTATTTTGCACTATGTGTAATTTTTAGGGTTTCTTCAACACCATTTCGCGGGCCGGATTCACTAGCCCAAAGGGCCGCATTTGGCCCGCGGGCCGTACATACTTTGCCCATGACTGCAATAAGGTAATTCCGTCTAAAAATTGTCGTAACAATCGGTTACCAAAACCAGTTATTTCCTAAGGGAGTATTAACAAAAAGAGCTTAAATTTATTCGATGAAAATTAACTTTAAATATTTTAAATTAAATTTGTGTGAAATTTAGAATATATAAAAACGATTTATCTTAAGGTAAATGTCTGAAAATATTTAAAACGTTATGATTTCATGAGTCACTTGCATACACAAATAAATTTCTGGGTTCGCCCCTGGTTTATGGTATACATAATTGCTCGTTTGCTCTATAAAATAGGAACCGTAAATTCATTTACATACTTGGGTAATATGTATACCTTAACTAAATTCGCTGGTAAACGTGATCCTGGGCTTAACCATTTTCCATAATCGGGAATTTATTCGGTATATGAAAGTCTCAAAATGCATTCGTGCTAGCAATTTTATATTGGAAAATTCGGTTAATCGAAGTGACAATTATTAAAAACCACTGTTTTTAGGTTACTTGACAAAATGTGTGGTAGATGCGGCTTTTCGAAGTCAGAACACGTTTTCGGATTGCCGAATAAATTCGAAATATCGAAAAATTCGGCTAACCGAAATTCGAGTTATGCAAAAATGTATATGGAAATTTCAAGGGACCGAAGAAATATTTCGACACATCGAAAATTCGCATAATAGAAGTTCGTGTTATCGAGGTTCGACTGTAAGTGAGTGCCGTGTAGATTTGGGTCAAAACCCTCTCTATTACAGGCCAGGAACCACCGAGAGAAGCTGGGGAAATCAGCCCATGTTTGCCTGGGTAAACACGTTAAAATGGTGGACAAATGTACGGGAAAGTTGTGCCGTCCGGGTTTTAAACACGCGAAAATCCACTAAACATTTCTCGCGTTTTTTTTTTATTTCTTTGTTATCACAACCTTTTAGTGCCAAACATATTAGTCCAGTAAAAATATCCCAATTCAGTCCTCCTAATAGAAAAAATAGAGTAAAGCTAATTTTCGTTGTTTTTGAATCAGTGGGCTCCCAGGAATCTTACTCATTTTGCTAAAAAAAATTTGTTGGGGAAAAGTCCCAAAAATGACAAAAAAGGATACTCTTTAATCCTTGAGCGGAGGTCGGCATGCGAGGTATCATATCAAAGGGGACGCCGAGTACATTACAACAAAATAAATCGAGCTTAAATGAAAAATTATCGTGTTTTCCGTGTATCTTTCCAAAGCCATAGCTACGAGAATAAATCAAGCTGTCACCACTTTTCTCACTTTTCAGAATCTATAATAGCAGAAGATTCTACGATTAAATTAGCTTAGAAAAAAATTATTTCGGAAAGCTCTGAAAAAGGACATAACAAGACACTGATTGAACGAACTTGGGCATGCGTGTTGTCATATCACAAAGGGCATCGAGTGCATTTCATATCCGGTGTAAATGTAAATGTGTAAATGGAAAAATTCGGGCTTAAATGGAAAATTACGGCTCTGAAAAGAATTAGAAACGCAAACACCCAACTAACAATGCATTTCATCCTGTACCAAACCATACAATAGAGAGACTATATATCCAAATTACCACACAGAGAATATACAGGGTGTCCGGAAACTGCCGCATAAACGCACCGGATTGTGATTCCTCATATGATTTTCAGCAAAAAAGTTGTCGGAGCATACCCCCTTAGCTTAACCCTTTAGCTGCCACAGGCATTTGTAGATTTTTGAAAAAAATCATTTTCTTGAACGACTAAAACTTCAGTTGGAGAAAATTGAGATGGAAAAACATATTGTTTTTGGGTCAAATCACAAAAATTTTAATTTGAAGTTCTGTAAAAACCAAATTTCCTATCCGATTTTAGTGCCGTTATTTTTATTTTTTAGGTAAATTTGTTGGCTGTAATAATCATCTTATTTTGCTATTCTAGCTAGTCTAGCTTTTGAGATATTAAAGTTTTAGTCGTTCAAGAAAATGATTTTTTCAAAAATCTTCAAATGCCTGTGGCAGCTAAAGGTTTAAGCTAAGGGGGTATGTAACTTTTTTGCTGGAAATCACGTGAGGAATCAGAATACGGTGCGTTTGTGCGGCAGTTTTCGGACACCCTGTATATATAGCAGAGAAACGGTTTTGTTGTTGCATCTTAATAGTAAGACATTAATATTGCCTTCCGATAAATTGTTCATCCTACTTTTATAGGAGGATGGACTTTGTGAGTTTAGAATGAGTTGAAAGTTATGAAAGCTATGCTCTAGAATACTGGGATGGAAATCAAGTTTCTTCAATAGGATTGTTTGAAGTCTTGCATGATGCCAACATTTTCCTCACTTATTGTTAATTTCTGAACCGATTAAGATGATATCTCCGCAGAAACTGGCTGCATTTTATTGATGAATTTCTCGATTTAATCCTTTCCACTGCAAACAACGTGATTACTGGTAATGCCAACTGATTCCATAAAGAATTGCGGTTAGCTTTTTTATAAAAGCAACTAATAACCCTTTGTAGTGTTTACGAGCAATGCTGTCTATATCTCAGGTTGGCCGAGTGGTTAGCGGGTAGGACGGGCAATACGATAGTCATGGGTTCGATGTGCTAGCTGTTAGCTGTTTTTTTCCATTAGATATATCAATGTCACTATATTCTATAAGCTTCCTATAGTTGGCAATGGCAACACTACTTATTCTTTTCACGTTGGTTATCGAGGCAAACGCGAGAAAATGATAATATAAGGTACATGTATGCCTTTTTCGAATATTTTAATTGAGTGCTACAATAAGGCTCTATTGTTTTTATTCAGCTTTTATACCCTGAAAAGTGCTCCTATTACTATTGGAAGAGAATATTCTATGAAGTATCTCTCTCTTGATTACTGTAACTCCTAGTGGAGCATGGTGCGTTGATGATTACCGTGTGTGATTTCCAATAGATTATACCGTTATCTTCCGATTGCCGCACCGGCGGCACCTTGTGTACTACAGCCATCCAATTCATCTTCCGTTCCCCTCCCCTCCCAAGTAACAATTTCATTCCTATAATACTTCGTAAAATATTCTCTTCTAGCATTAATAGGGGCACTTCACAGGGTATAACCACTGTAACAGTCCAATAATGGCATTTGGCGCCGTTTTTAAATCCAATAGAACCTTATTGTAGCACTAAATTATGCTTTAAAAAGGCGTACGTCATTTGCTTTATATCATCATTTTCTGTCATTGAACGAATTTGCAAAAAAAAAATAGAAAAACAAAATTTCCGCAGCTGGCATCGAACCAATGTCTGTTGATTGCCCGTCCTACACGCTACCACTCAGCTAACCTCACATATGGTCGGCATTGCTCAGAAACACTACATGGTTGTTGCTACTATAGAAATGCTTCACAATTCTTTATCGACTCTTCTGCAAATGTACCCTATCATACATTTATCAATAAAATAGAGTGAATTGCTGCGCAGAGATCACCTTAATTAATTTCGAAGATAACAATGGGTGCATACGTGTGGGTTTCATGCAAGATTTCAAGGATTTCTAATACAGAAATTGTGTATTTCAGAAAACTGTGTCAAGTGTCAATTCATTAAAAGATCACAAAGTCCATCCTTGTATAAAACTACGGTGAACAATTTATTGGATGACCATACGAATGTCACACTATAAAAATGACACCGACTGTGCTATAGAAGAATTTATGCATGTGTGTGAGTTAGCTTAGCGAGAGACTATTGCATGTGTGTGGTGTATCATCCAATAAACACAAGAGTGGAGTATTTAAAGGAGTGTCTTTTTAGGTTAACGTTTAGAGATAGTTTTATCGAAGTTTTATACCACCATCTTTAAATTTATTCCATAATGATGATAAAAGCTTTCCGGAAAATACTTTAAGGGTGTTTTATCGGATCAAAACATTACTTTAAGCGCTGTCACACGATAAATGAATTTCGTGGTACTATATGATTGCTACAGTGTGAAGTGCTTCTTTAAAGCATACGAATTGTTACTTGGGCTATTAGTAGTTCCAGTTCCAAAAAAGCCTGCGTTGGGCTGTTCTCAATCAAAAGGCATATATGGCAAAGCGGCATTTTGTGACGATGCTACTATAAACTATAACTATAAAATCAGTTCTTTGTGGCATAATTTGATGTTATTGACGTTATCTGCCAATTTTATGCTTGGGGTCAAACTTTTTTAATCGTGTTGCTTCCTCGGTTTTATACAGTTACTTTACAAAAAAATTGAATTCGATTTTTATGTTTAATAGACAACCCATTCAAGGAGCTTTTAAACGGCCACCACTTTCGTGTTTGGCTGACCCCGGCGGACGACCAATGTTATTATAATCTTTTGATGATATTTAAGACTCTTAAAACGGACTTAAGGCCAAAATTGAAAAATGTAGAGAATATTGGAATTTTGATTTTCCCAATTTAGTGGTCGGTGACAATCAAGAACTTTGGCAAGTGGTCCCCCATGAGCAGATTGTTAAGAACCACTGGTCTAAAACCACCATATGAAACTTTCGCACATTTGTTTTGAATTTTTATTTTTCACAGGTACGTCAACATACAAAAACAAAATTCCCGTATTTTTTCCCACTTTGCATTAGTCTACATTTTATTCCCCACAACTCGTATCACTTGGAAATCAACGGGGTAATAGGCTATTCACACTTGGCCGCAAAATCTAGGTAGATTTAAAATTTCGCATGCTGTTCACACTATGGTCGTAATCTTGTTACACGACTTGACAGTACAGTAGAGCCCGTCTAAATTGCAACTCCGATAATTTTATGCACGACTGAAACAACTATTTATATTATGTAATTCAATTCAACAAGAAGTAGAATTTATCTTATAGAAATCTATGTCAATGATTTATGTTCTTCAATAAGTTAAAAAATCAAACTTATGTGTACAACACCATGGGCAGAGTGGAAAATGGGTTCGATGGCCTCTACTGTAGTATTCTCAAATGTGAAGCTCACCACACTTCACCACGATTATGTAGAGATTTGGCTTGAGATTTTGGTTATAATCTCGGTACAAAATCTATGAAAATGCATGAGAAATCTTGCAAAATCTTCTGAAGTCATTTTTATATGGAGTTCGTTACCCAGAACTACACGCGATGAGCAATTGCAGTTATATTTTTAAAAAAGTTTGAGAAAATTGAAATATGCAGTTACAGTGCATCAAAAACTACAGTAAAGGTTTGTGTTCGTAGACACGACTCATACGACGATCACTGAGTGATTGTCGCCTGACGACTGGAATTGAGTACTGCTTGCATATATTTTATATGGAGCTGTGTTCCTCCAAACGATAGTCGTTGAGCTTGTCAGGCGACGGTCGTGTGGCGTGTGAAGAATAAAATTATCGTCGCGACGATCGCGCTCATTGTTGTACATGCTGCCTCGATGAGTGGTGACCGTGGTGCAAGCCACTTGTTTGTAGGCTTTCGGGGAGCGGCTGCTTGGGGTGCTACGCGCGTTGCACATAAAATTTCGTGCAATGCTCGTACATATCCGGATGAGTGACGACTGTGGCTCTTGTGGATGTATATAGAAAAGAGTCGCGCGATTATTGTCGTGCATGCAGCTTCTCTGTGTGGTGACCGTGGTGCAAGCCACTTGTTTGTGGGCTTCGGGGAGCGGCTGCTTGGGGTGCTACACACGGTGTATATAAAAATCGTGCAATGGTCGTATTCGTTTCGTAGACATTCGGTTGAGTGGCGAGCGTATCTGTATATAGAAATCATCCGTGCACATGCTGATTGGCTGAGTGATGGCCGGCCGATGCGTTGTTTGGAATGGTTTTCAGGGAGCGGGAGTAAGATAACGATGAAATACATAAGTCATGGTCGTGGTCGCTGTAGTCGCTTGTAGGAAAACACCCGTAGTCGATAGTCACATAGCAAGCATCGCCTAGCTACGACAGCTCAGTGATCATCTTGTGAGTCGTCTCTACGAACACAAACCTTAAGGTTTGTGTTTGTAGAGACGACTCATGGGATCATCGCTTAGCGATCGAAGTGAAACCACCGGTTTTGAGCACTATATGGTTATATTTTCTATACAGACATGTTCCTTCAGTCCATAGTCGATACTAGGAAAGTAGATGCATTAAAAAAATATTCAAATACAGCTCGAAATTGGATGCAAAACTACGATCGCTGAGCGATGATCCCATGAGTCGTCTCTACGAACACAAACCTTAGAGGTGTGCAGTTTTTCTGCATTCAGCGAACGAAAAATGTGGCAGAACATTTTTACCCCAATTGGATTCCCATTTCGCATGTGGATTATTAAACGGAGAAAGGGTTCGGTGGCGGGTAATTTTTGTAGCATTTCCAGTCTTTTTTTCCAGTGAATTTCGTTCGTTGAATGCACCCACTGTTTTTTTTTTCATAGCGGGCCCCATAAGCGCTTCTGCTTTCCGCTTCCAGTTGAAAATGCAAAGGTGCCTTTCCACAAAATTATTGGACTGTTTCGTTCGGGTTACGTTCTCGGCGCGCCCTGATTGATTTTAGAATTGAAATCAGAAGAATTCTTCATGTATAAATTTATTTAAGAAATTAAATTATATTTTAGAAATTATACAATAAAAACTTAAAATTCTTACAACTGAGTTTTAATAGAAAATGCGATAAAATTTATGTAAACGATAATATTACATCAAGCGAACAAAAAGTACTTAGTTCATTGTGTTTTATTTTTTCTCAAATCAACCAGATTTTAATAAAACAATTGCTTGTGATAAAATTTCTACAACAAAATTAAAACATTCGTAAACCACCCGGAAGGCGTCAACGAGTCGATCAGTTGACTAAGAATTGAATTAAACAAAGTATAAAGAAAATGCAGTACACTTACAATTACATGTCCATCTCTGCCATCATTTTGAGGGAGATGCTAAAGATTTGTGTGATAATTCAGTCGTCAAAAAACAGTGTCTGAAAAAATATATACAATCATCCGAGTCGATTCTTAAACATTTACATAGATGCGGGGGAAAATATCCCTTTTCCTTTTGGCAATACGCTTGTGCTCTCAGGATTAACGACATGCATGCCAAGAATATAAAAATAATTTTAAGACAAATCTTTGTGCCAAGATTTCAACTTTATCAGGCACGTTTGATTTTTCATCACATTTACGACTCGACAATTTTCCAGACGGTAGCACGGCGTGTTGAGAAACAAGTTTTCTTTACGAAATCTCTTCCACACACCAAAATGGCCCAATAGCCTATAGCGTCACTAAACTATTTATATATTGTTCTATCACAATTTCGTCCTAGGTCTTAGCCTCGATTCATTCTCATTCTTATGAAGACGCAGGCTCCGTCGCACGGGAGTGTCAATGGATTCGGAACGAGCTCGAAGAAGAGTTTTCGCTCCATCTGGCTCGGCTCGATCAACGAACATGGACAAAGCACGACCGCGTGGACGACAACTAATTGATTGTGCTGGCCCAGTGGTTTCCTTCAACGGAGCCAGCCGGGACGAACGACTCGACGGTGGTGCTCGATGTGGTGAGGTGACTGGCGACATTGAAGAAATGCCACTGGAACTGCAATCAGTGTCTTTGCCCTTGCAGCTTCCGGGTGATAGTGAATTATCATGATGTGATGCATTTGATGCAATGGACTGCGTGCCACTGGGTAATGATTCTATTGAAGAAGTTGTAAGATGCCTAGTCAACTGGTTTGTTGGTGAGCTGGAATTCGAATCACATTGAAAACTCTCATTTCTACTGCGAGCTTTGTGGTTGTGTTTCGGCGAATGAGCAAGGGGGCTGGTTTCGTTGCTGCTCGGAACAAAGATACACTCGTCTTCGTCAGTCTCATTTGTGGATTTGTTTATTGATTCGAATGAAAGGCTTCTTTTCGTCAACATCGACGAAAGTCTTTTGCGTTTCGGCGCACAATATGTGTGATCCGAGTTGAAACGACGGAAATTACAGGGTGTTCTACGCTTCCGTGCCGCCTGATAGATAATATCTAAATCAACATCCGATACAATGCTACAATCGGATGGAGTCTTTTTCGGACTTTTACGTATGTTGGAGGATCCGGTATCTAACGATACAATATTTTCAGTCACGCTCTTTTGATCTAATCCTCGAACATACGTCAAGAGAAGGGAATCCACCGAATCAGTATCGTCATCATCCGAGTCAACTAGATTGACAACATCGACTTCTTCACTTTCCGGTAAAGTATTATTGTTATCATTATTGACGACATTCGAGTCATCCAATTGACGGTTTGCCACATCGGTGCATGCAACGCATATGAAATTTTTTGATGGTACCTCCATGCATTTGAAGTGAATAGCTGTCGATCCACATGTACCACACATAATAAGCTCGTTATTGTTTCTCTGATAGTCGCGTCCTTGTGGACATTTACAATTTTCCGCTGAACAACTGTCGGGACGTTCAAGTAGTTCAGCAAAAGCGTTTGGCTCCAATTCCCATGCAGCATCTCTGAAAAAAAAACACAATCGGTTCGGAATTTTATTAAAAAACAAATTACATATGTACATTCTACCAGTATGGCATAAGGGAAAACTTACCGATCTGGCACAAATATTCCGCGACGCACCAATCTCGAACGGAAAGCTTCCTTATTGTTGCAGAGCGGACATTTAAAAAAGTAACCGGCATTTATGGCATATTGTGCTATACACCATTTGTGAAACCATCCCGATCGACAACATGGCGACAAAATGCTAAACGCCTTACTATAATTGCCCATTGAGTCCAAGCATATCGTACAATCGTCTTTGGCTGAACATTTCTTGCGTTCGGGTTTCAGATGTTTCGGACAGAAGGTTCGAAAGTCATTTTCAAAATAACACAACGCACCGTTCAGCAGGCCACAATATAAATGAAATGTGCGGACACACTTTTGACCGCAACATGAAATGTTGGCACTGGACTTTTTGCAATAGTAGCAGATCTGTAATAGAAAATGGAAAAGGAATCAATGTGCTGAATAGTTCCGTAAATTTATCACGTAATGCTATATTATAATTTCGGATCAGATTTGAACAAGGTGAAAATTTGAGTGAAGCACTAGTTTTAGGGTGGTGAAAACAGAGATAGTCTACGACAGTCCTAAGCCGCACATACATGACAAATCCATGGATTTAATAGGGGATTAAAATGGGTTTTAGTTGTCTAATGAACGACATTTTTTGACGGATTTGGAATTAGTTTCTTATCCATGGATTGCAATCCCGCTACAGAGTTGTTTCACTCGTATAGATGTGTTTAAAGATTGTCGCTTGTCGGATATCAATGGAAGTTCCACTTGATGGACCCAAGGCGAGAGGCAGACCGAAGAACACCTGGATGTGTCAAATGAAAAAGCAACAACAACGCATTGGTCTCGGCGATGACACGATCCAAGATAGAGCTGCCTGTAGAAATATGCTGAGATATTACCGCCAAAACGGGCGATGTGCCTACACCGCAGGTCGAGCAACGCGAAACCGCGGAGCGGTATAAGAGACGAAGCAAGAAAGAGAAAGAAAAGATTTGTTTAAAGATTGCGGTGTTTTCTCTTTCTTGTGCTCCGCTTCATAGTTGATTCTCTCTAGAAAATTTGTTGACAGGTTGCAGTATTTTCATTCTCTGTGACTATATAAACCTACGAGGGCGGTTCAATAAGTACCCGTGTTGGAAATGAAAACACAATTTTTTTTCTAATTTTTATCTTTATTTTTCAACATAGTCCTCTTTTAGTAAGATACACTTTTCCCAACGCTCCTGCCATTTTTTTAACCCCTCCAAAAAATTGGATTTGTCGAATTCGCCAAAATACGCCTCTGTCTCGGCGATGACTTCCTCGTTTGAGCTGAGTTTTTTCCCGCGAGCCATTTCTTCATGTTAGGGAACAAGAAGAAGTCGCAGGGAGCCAGATCGGGTGAATACGGAGGATGCGGCAGCAATTCATAACGCAATTCATGCAGTTTGGCGGCGCCGAGTCCGGATGACTGCGCTGATGCGTTATCGTGGTGAAACAGCACTTTCTTTTTCGCCAA
Organism: Microchrysa polita; assembly: GCA_949715475.1. Lineage (NCBI taxonomy): Eukaryota > Metazoa > Arthropoda > Insecta > Diptera > Stratiomyidae > Microchrysa > Microchrysa polita. The sequence continues at coordinate 4,629,790 of OX454418.1, read as the reverse complement.
ATGCGGTCGTGTATCCTTCAATTTTTTGTCGAAGTGGTCCAATAACTCACTGTAGAATTTTCCAGTGATCGTTCTTCCTTCTTCTTCCTTTTTCTAAAAAATCGCATCCCAAAAAATCGTCGCTATGACCTTTCCGGCCGATGGAACCGTTTTGGCCTTCTTTAGAGCAGATCCACCATTGTTTTGATTGTTGCGTAGTTTCTGGTGTGTAGTGATGAATCAAGGTTTCGTCAACGGTGACGCAAAAAATTGTTCGGATTTCGCTTAAATTGCTCCAAACACTGCTTCGAAGTTAAGAGCCGCATCCGCTTGTTGTCCACCGTGAGCAATCGCGGCACCCATCGGGCCGACAATTTTTTCATGGCCAACTTATCATGTAACATATTAATTGCCGTTCCGGTCGACACACCTACGGCCTCTGCTACTTCGCGCACTTTCTTTCGTCGATCAGCGAGAATAATATCGTGGACTCTTTCAATGATTTCATCGGGAGCCACGTCTGCCGGGCGTCTTGGTCGCTCGTCATAAAAAACGGATGTTCGCCCACGTTTAAATTCGTTGAACCAATATCTAACGGTGGTTATAGACGGCGAAGTGTCCCCATAAATAGGATCCAACTTCGCTTTTATCTCCTCGCATTTTTTCTGAACCAAAAACAGAAATCGAATTACCGAACGATACTACTCTTTTTTCATCTTATCGAAAATTACGAAACACGCGTTACTCGAATGGCTGTAAAATCAAAACTAACCTATAAATTAGTCTGGAATTTGTTTTGGCGTCGTTTGATAGATGGCAGCACACGATGATGACACCAACTTCCCTCAGAATCGTCCTATGTCTTCAAACACGGGTACTTATTGAACCCCCCTCGTATAAGCCAGTAAGAACATTAGACAGGCGTACAAACTTATAAATAATATCAATAACGGATATCAACCCAGGACAAGCCTATGTAAGGACAAGGATGGTAACATCATCAGCGACATCGAAAGCGTCAACAAACGATGGGCCTCGCATTTTGAAGAGCTCCTCAATGCATCATCAACATCCCCCGCGGAGCCAGCTCTTGAGCAGTTAGCCGAAACAGGCCCTCCCGTTCTACCCCCAACAGTAGAGGAGGTGAGTCTTGCCATACAGTCGCTCCAAAATAATAAAGCGCCCGGCGCTGACGAGATCCCAACAGAACTGCTGAAGCATGGTGGAACGTGACTGACCAACGCTGTACATGTGCTACTGCTTAAAATTATGGAACGACGAGGTAATCCCCGAAGATTGACGCAAAAGCATAATCTGCCCAATCCACAAAAAGGGTGATAAGCTGAAGTTTGAGAATTACAGGGGCAGCATTAGTTTGTACGGCCTATAAGATATTATCGAAAATTCTTGAAAAGAGAATTAATCCGTACGCAGAACGAATCATTGGCGAGTATCAAGGCGGCTTCAGACCTGGTCGCTCAACGACCGATCAGCTTTTCACAGTGAAGCTACTACTCCAAAAGTGCTGGGAATATAACATCGACGTATACCAAATCTTTGTCGACTTCCAGCAGGCATACGACAGTATCGATCGATGTGTACTGTACAACATTATGCTGAATTTTGGTATACCGGTAAAGTTAGTGCGACTATGACTAATACCGTCTCCCAGGTGAAAGTGCAGAACCGACTCACTGACCTATTTGAAACTCGTACTGGACTCAAGCAGGGCGACGGGCTGGCGCCGACGCTCTTCAACCTGGCTTTGGAGTATATAATTCGAGCCATGAATATGGACAGCACCGGAACGCTACTCATCAAGTCGACTCAATTAGTAGCGTACGCCGACGATATCAACATCATGTCTCAAAGGTTGGGTGATGCAGAAAGACTCCTGCATAACCTCAATAACGCCGCAAAGGAAGTTGGACTTCATATCAACAAAAGCAACAAAGGCCATGATGCAATCGAAAACAAGGACGCCAGCAAATTCAAGCATCACAGACGGATACAACTAGCCAATAAGACATATTTCTCGGTCCTCCCTATAGTTAATTCGAAACTTGCGCACAGGAACACGAAGCTCAGCGTGTACAAAACGATCATCCGACCCGTGCTATGTTATGGCTGCGAAACATGGACCCTTACCCAAGCCTCCGAAATGTTGCTAGACAGATTCGAACGAAAGGTCCTTCGGCGAATTTTCGGAGCCGTTCGCGAGCGAGACCAATGGCGTATCCGATACAACCATGAGTTGTACGATGAGCTGGAAGTATCGAAAATCGTGAAGCTTCAACGTCTGCAATGGGCGGGGCATGTACAACGGATGGACGACAATCGTATGCCCAAAAAAGTTATGAACGCACAAGGAATTGACGGAGCGAGGTTGCGTGGACGACCGAGAGCTCGCTGGGAGAACTCCGTAGGTTAAGACGCCCACCAGCTGCTGGGCTTCCGAAACTGGAGGACAAGGTCACGTAACCGCGACAATTGGAGGTCAACGATTCAGGCGGCCAAGGCCCGACGTCGGGCTATCGTGCCACATTGATGATGATGATGATGTGACTATATAAGAGGCGTCTGTACGCCCAAAGTCTTTTCCCTTTTTCGAGGTTGTGTTTTTTTTCCTGTAACTGTTTGACATATTGAATTTTTGGCATAGTTTTCTCTAGAGATGGACAAGGGTGGCGATTGTACGACGATGGTTTGAAATTCAATGACCTTGGCATGTGTTATCCGGATTTTTCGGATGCAAAAGGCGAGCTAGTGTCTGTGCATTGACAACGAATTTTCAGGATTTTGTTGTCTAGGCTGAGACATAAATCGAATCCATACATATACACAGAGCTCAATTTCAGTCAGGCTGCTTTCTGTTCGTATAGACCCGATCAAACCCTATCGCAGCAGCCACGTTCCTGTCCCTAGAGATCACGGACGAGAACGATGAGCATAGGTGCACAGCGGTTCACACCTTTCTATGCCGGAAAGGAAGGAGAAGGCTCAGCCATAACCGGCCTAACTGGCGACGAGCCTACCGGCCAAGCAACGAGACACCATGAACACGGTGGGATACAATTTGGGTGCTATTTAAAATTTTTGTTCAAAAAATTAGTTCGCCAGTTGAATGTTGCAGTCAACGGCGCAGGAGATTATACCAAGTCCGGTAGGTTGTGCAAGAAGGTAGGAAATAGCACACCAGCTCTGTGGTAGTTCATGTTTGATTCTTCTCCTTTAACATCTCTAGTTTCTAAACTCTGCACAGAACTGGCGACCAATAAGTTCATCACAAGTTCGGTGATATACTCTAAAATGTGGGTGAACACTCGCAACCTATCTGCAGCTCGCCAAAAAAAAACTGGCATTGCGAGCTACCATTTCGCAATAGCACAATAGGCCCAATGGCTTCAGTGCTGCAAGTCCCTTTGGGTTCACGCCCCTCTACAATCTTATTTACCGTGTCGCAGCTACTTAGCATCAAAACAGGCTGGCTGCCAAGCATTGCATGTGACACAGGATTTTTGGTGAGTTGTGACACCACGGACCCAAGGAGCGCAGGCATGACTGTCTTTTTCCTGTTCTTTCGGATGGTCAGTCACCTTGCTGGGGAGTAACCCGTTGTAAGCAAACGTCTAAGGTATCGGAGGCGGCTTCGTTTAATACGAGCCTCGAAGGGCTAAACGAAAGGAGCCACCCGAAATTGAAAAGGAGCGCTACCCGTCGGCTTAAGTAGAAGGGTAGGTTAGGTTAGGTTCATGGGCCGCTAGGTCTACACCCAGCGCACTTAGACCAGAATTTGGTCCATTGTGATACCACCGAGAGAATCGTGCCTCTACTAACCGCTTAAGACAGGAAACCAGCCCGTACTAACAATATATCTATTGAGCAGTATCGGGCTCACATCACGAAGGTCATCGGTATCATAAAAATACCTTGCGCCCAGAAAACGCCTCCGTTTCTCGGACAGGGCGCACCAGTGACAAAGTAGGTGGTGCACACTCTCTTCCTCTTCTTCGTCATCACAACTTCTGCAAAAGTCGTTGTGGGGAATTCGGAGTCTTCGTGCGTGCTCTCCAATAGGGCAATGCCCCGTCACTACCCATACCCATATGCTTTCTATCCAGCGACAGTAGCATCTTAGAACGGACGTTGTCCCGTTTTGGCCAGATCATTCTTGTCGTTGCGCAAGTCCAGCCATTAATCCACCTTACGTAGGTCCTGTGCTCTGCAGCATCATCTATTATCACTGCACAGTTGATAATAGGTATTTTCAAGTTGGCGCGGCTATCTTCAGCGTTGCCTGCTGACGCATATCGTGCCAAGTCATCTGCGTAGCGATTGCCTACAAAGCCACTATGGCCCGGTATCCAGCATAGAGTAATGTTGAAGAAGCGACCCATCTCTCTAAGTAATGCACGGCAATTCTCAATAGTTCTTGATGTGGTTAGCACTGAATCAAGTGATCGAATTGCAGGCTGACTATCGGTAAATACAACGACGTCTTTACCAGTGACGACGTGGCAGCCCAACCAGGTTAGGGCTTCGAATATCGCTGTTACCTCCGCTTGGAGGATGCTACAGAAATTGGGAAGGCGGTAAGACAAATTGATATCCAATTCATCCGAGTGAATTCCCATACCAACTCCCGCATCCGTCTTGGAGGCATCAGTATAGATTGTAATGGATCCACTGACCAGCTGCCTGTTAGTATCCCAAGATTCCCTTGACGGGATCAAGCTGCAATGGTTCCTACCAAAAAGTGATTGGGAACAATGTAATCCGTCGATGGCGGCAGGTTAAAGTTCCGAAGTATCGACGAGTGCCCATAATCCAGCGCTCGCCATAGGCCAGTTTCACGTAGGCGTAAGGCCGTGTATGCAGCCATCCGTTGACTAAAAACGTCCAATGGGAGCAGTCTGAGCACCATAGAAGGGTAATCACAGCTTTAACGAGTCTCGACTAACAAGCTTGTTAGGCTTTGCATTTACGGAGACCAAAAGCCAAAAAGAGGATGACACCTGCAATTAGGCCTGTTCGGCACTCAGATCTCAGTACCGGATACCGATTTTCTTCAACACCCATAACTACACCCGGTGCAACGGCACTCGCAGGTTTTTTTTAAACATGCGCGGTTTTCTCAAACATCGTTTTTTTGTCAGGTTTTTAGAACTTGTTCAGTATCGGTCCTTTTCAAGTTTTTAGTACCTGTTCAGTACCAGTCTTTTTGAGTTTCATTTTAGCAATTTGAAATCAGCGACCCAAAATTATTTTAGTTTTTCTTGCCACACCAATTGGACAAGTATTTTTTCTGGGAAAACAGGGGTCCCATTCTGAGGCGGGCAACCCCAAAAAATATTTTCTTGTTTCTGGCATCAAATTTGGAATCAGCGACCTAAAATTACCTTAGTGTCAGTGCCACGTCGATTGGACAAGTATTTCCGGGGAAAATAGGAGTAGCATTCTGGAGCGGTCAACCCCAAACATTTTTGACATCAAATTTGAAATCAGCGATCCAAAATTATTTTTAGGGTGGGTTGCCAAACCGAATATTTACCCGGAAAAAACAGGGGTACGATGCTGGCGCACCGAGCGGGCAACCCCAACAAGTTTTCTCTTGTTTTGACCTCAAATTTCGGAATGAGCGACCAAAAATTATTGAAGTGTTTTTTTGCCACGCGGATAGGACGAGTATTTTTCTAAGAAAATCGGGGTACCATTCTGAATGAAAGAAGTCATCGAACAGATACAAAACGAATCGTGGCTTAACCCAAAAAAACGTGCTAAAATGCGGTACCAATGAACCTAAAACTCAGTTGAATAAACCTAAAAAAAAAAGAGATACTGAACAGATGCTAGAAAAACCCTAAAAAAGAAAAAAGAACCTGACTGAACAAGTACTAAAAAAACCTGATAAAACGGTGTACCTCAAAATATTTGAACCGGTGTTAGGAATAGGCTTACCTGCAATCGGGTAGTGTTTAGCGAATAGTGTACATGGGGGGATTATCAGGCGTTTGACTCCAGGTGGTTGTGGTGTTAGCCAAGTCGACCAGCTAGTGTGCCAACTCCCAACCTATGCGAAAGGCTCTGCAGGGAAGCATTCCTGTGGAGAATCTGTTTCCGGATAAACAGGCATTCCCGCAAGAGAGGGAGGTATGCCCTATGGCTACGGAACGCCCATATGGTAGCGCCAGTAGACGCAAGCTGACTGTCAGCTGACAAATGATTCTGTTGCCATATTGAATATCAAAACTTGGCAGCCAGCCAATTGGCAATACGTTTAGTAGATGCAATGACAACTGCTAGTTGGCATTTTGTACAAATTTGTGTTAAAGTCCTAGTGAATTTTCGAACCAAAAAGCATTCAAATTTTTGCACAAAATTGTGCTAAGTTGAAGGTAGATTCGTCTATGAGCAGACAATCGAAGCCTCTAGACATAATGAAAAAAGTGTTGATATTCACAACATTCTTTACCTCCTGCCGAATTCTTAAATCAGCTACTGGCTAGCATTAATCACCAACATACCTGATGTGAAATGCGGTCTTTCTCTAGCATTATATCAGCCCCCAAAAATCCCAGGATACCGGCATTATCGGGACCGTTTTGCATGAGCTGTGTCGTCAATAGCTGAAACGATAAAATCATTCTGTCAAAACCTATACTTTCCTAATTCCGTGAATTAGACACCAAACCCGTGTCACACTTACCAAACAATAATAATGGACGGTTATCTTCGTCTTACGATATTTGCAACTTTTAAATTCCCCCAATTTCACACGATCGTCCACCGATAAATTGCACAACGTACATTTTTGCACCATTTTTCACACTTATATATACTCCTAGTCCGATTTTATAAACATTACACCCCAATTCCCGAATGCGAAACTACACATTAACCGCCAACCGACTTGACTGCAGTGTTTGTATCAAATTGAATTGAATGGCGGGAACATGGAATTACACGTACATAGAATTAGGTTGGGAATGCGATGTATGTTGACGTTTTGGGTGCCGCGCGAATATTCATATGCAATAGCGCCGACTTTTGGGATGATCTTGAAATATATACCGTACGCAATGTATTTACAATAGATTAGCCGTTTAATTGTACACTAAACAAGTCGAATTGATTAAAGAAATCAGCGAAATCGAGACCGCAGTTACAAAATGGCCTTCCGTGGTTTCACGATAATTTTGACTTTGACAGCCGCCGAAATCAAAAATACATAGAATTCGTTTCAAGTTTCGGTGTTCCATCGTGCAACAGTTGGGATAGAAATTTTTCATATGGCAATGCCATCTTGGTTAGACAAATTTGTAGGACAGGTGGCGTGTATTGTAATTTGAATTGGTAAATGAAATGAAAAAATTGTATCTTGTTTTCTACGAAGCCTAGTATTGACCTCGAGAGTGAAATGTTTGCCCGCTGCGATTTTTTCAATGAAAATGTATTCTTACTGTCGTGGAATATGTGGGAATTCTATAAGCTACAATCCGAAAACAGTTCCATAATTTTGTTCGGCCATTTTATGTATTTTTTCGATTCGCCGGTCATTTCATCGTGAACAGTGAACGGACAAAAATTTTACTCTCGAGGTCAATACTAGGCTATAGCCTGGGGAGGGGGAACCCAAAGGAGGATTCGCGCAGCCAGTGGGCTTGTACTATCGTCTGACGATCCAAGGTTGATCGTGCTAAGAAATGAGTCGAGGTTGCTAATTCACATCGAAGCTATGTCGTCCGTGTCTGGATAGGCCACTCCGAATTGTATCCCGCAGCGTCGGGCAAGAGCATCACATACGCAGAGGACGTTAAGTGAGGTCTCGTCATCTTCTTCGCAGAATCGACAGCTCGCGTCCTGTAAGAGCCTCATTGTGCGCAGATGTGATCTCAGGCAGGAGTGGCCTGTAAGAATCCCACATATGGTGCGCACTTTATTTCTGCTTAGCTGAAGCAGGTCAGAGCCACTCTTTTATGGGAGTATCCGGCTATGAACAGTTTGGATTGCCTGAGCCCAGGTAGTGGGTCTGTAGGTGCAGCCTAGCTCCTCTGCTCCATGTTTCTGCATGCTAGTCTCTGTACCTTGCCTAACACAGACTTTCCCTCCGAAGTCAAGGCTCTCTTCCACCAGACCACAGCATCGTAGTCTAGAGTTGGTCTAACTATTGCTCTGTAGATCCAAAGCATAATGAATGGTTCCATACTCCAGGGTTTTCCTACAAAGTTTTTTGCATATCCAAAGAGCCCTGGTGGCTTTTTCAGAAGCCGCTTAGACATGCTTTTGCCAGTAGAGTTAACTGTCGAAGATTACCCCGAGGTATTTTTGACTTCATTCCTAATCGGTAGTTGGGTGTTGTACATTATCGGACGCCTGATTTTAGCCCGATTTCTGTTACTGGAGAAGGGTATGATGAGCGCCTTGGATGGGTTTACTCGGAGCCCGCTCCCATTACACAACTTTTTTTAATGCTGGTTCGGGTAAGTCAGGTAGTGTTTCCTCAAACTAACCCTTTGGCACTATAACTGCACGGAGAAGCCATTAGATGTGAGCTTCCACAAAAGTTCGTCAGCAACCAGGCACCACAGGAGGGGTGAAAGTACACCCCCTTGTGGGCAGCCTGTAGTAACCTCAGCACGGAGAGTTAGCTCGTTGATTTGGCAGACAATTTTTCTAGAGGAAAGCATTCTGCTAATCCATCCTATAATCGTATTTCCTACCATCTTATTTCTCAGCGCTCGTTCAATTGCATCGAAGGCAGTATTGTCGAATTCCCCTTCAATATCCAAGAAAGCAGCAAGCGCGGTATTTTTGGCCTCAAAGGTTCTTTCGGATCTCTTCTGCAAGGCTATGGAGCGCGGATTCTGTGGATTTACCTGGTTGATAAGCGAGCTGCCTTTTGTGTAGCGGGTTACTAATCAGCGTGGTTTTTCTGATGTGCTCATCAATGATTTTTTCCATTGATTTGAGTATAAATGACGTAAAACTGATTTTTCTGTAAGATTTGGGATCCTCCTTGGGCCGGTTTCCCATTTTAGGAATGAAGATTACTTTCGCAAGTCTCCATGAGCGCGGGATATAGCTCAACGCAAAGCTGCTTCTGAAAATACTAAAGAGATATGGAGTTAGGAGCTCCAGACCCTTTTAAAGGAGAGCCGGAAAAATCCCGTCGGTGCTGGCAGATTTAAAAGGCTCGAACGAGCCTATCTCTTTCTGGTTCCTTTTAACCCCTAGTGGGGTATAGGGCATTGACTACGCCTCTTTTCCATCTCTGCCTATTAGCTGCCATCGCCTTTAGCTGGTCCCACGATTTGCCTATAGATTTTCCCTCTGCCTCAACAGATCTTCTCCATGTATTTTTGGGTCGTCCCACACGACGGCTAGCATTGGTTCCCTGAGGATTCCAATCTAGAGCCTGTTTTGCAATGTTTTTTGGCTCTTTTCGAAGTTTGTGACCTATCCACTGCCACTGTTGCCGTTTGATGTCGATACCTATCCTATTTTGGCGAGTAATTTTAAGGAGGTCGTCGTTCGATATTAGCCAGCGAATTCGTAGGATGCGTCGTAGGCACTGATTCACGAAAGTTTGCAGTTTGGTGGTAATGTTACTGGTTACCTTCCACGTGGAACACCCATATAAAAGCACAGATTTTACATTGCTTTCGAAGATCCGGAGTTTAGTATTTCTGGAGATGTTGTGGTTTTGCCAGAGAGGAGTCAAACTAAAAAATACTGCTCGGGCTTTATTTATACGCGACTCTACTACGGCATCAGCCCCACCATCCGCAGTCACTACGCTTCCAAGGTAAGTAAAGTCCTCGACTTTTTCTATCGGTTGTCCGAAGATAGAAATGGTGTTTTGCCCTCCTGATGACAAGCTCATGTATTTAGTTTTAGCGGCAGCACTTCGACTTTCATGATGCAAAGCATGCGTCATTTGAGCCAGATGATCTGGTGTGTTTGAGAGAAGGCAAATGTCGTCGGCGTAGTCCAGGTGCTGAAGGTGATCGAATAACTTCCACCTGATACCCTTACTTTTATGGTCGCGTAGAGAATCGCAGATTACGTCGTTGATGGTAATAAGGAACAGCATTGGTGATAAAATAAAGCCTTGTCTGACTCCATTATTCACCTCAAAAGGACTGGATAATTCACCCTTGTGCAAGACATGACATTGGGCTCCATTATAGGACTCCTTTATGATGGAAATGAGTTTCTCTGGTATGCCTCTCCTACGTAAGGCTGTCCAGATATAAGCCCGGTCAACGCTGTCAAACGCCCTCTCGAAGTCAATGAACATAAGATGTAACGGGGATCTCCATTCAGCGGATTGTTCAATTATAATTCGGAGGGTGTTGATATGATCGCTACATGAAAAACCCTTACGAAAACCAGCTTGTTCATTGTTTAGAGTGCGGTCGATCGTTGTCTTGATCCGGTCCAAGATTATTTTGGCCATCAGTTTAGAGACTACAGGGAGAAGACAGATTTTTATTGTGTAAAGATTAGTCTGGCTGTTCTCCAGTCTGAAGAATTTGCTCTGTGCAGACTTTGTCCAAATTTCATACTTGTGCAGATTGACGACAACAAAATCCTAAATCGCGCGTAAATTGGAGTCATCGATGGAATTCTTACGACCTATTCTGTTTCGGAGGGATTTCCATGACTGTGATAAAAGCACCGCATGAAAGTAGCGCAATGTATTTTAAATGGGTGACGTGATTTTGCTGTTTCTGTTCAACGCAGTTTTCGTCCCGTTATGCGACTTTATTCAAATTGCAAGCATATTGAACCATCAGCAGGCAATATGCCGGGAGACCAAGATTTTGACGACCGGTCGAAAATATAGAGCCTGGTAGGGAAAGTTCTGCAGAGCAGAAGACAGCGAAACATCAACCAAACGACTTTCAACGCAGTGGCCTATAAAGATCGACCCACACTTTATCAGATAGTCAGTCATATTCCATAACAGTTGATAGATTGTTAGTTTTAATGTAAAGAATTAAACTATAAACATGTATGGAAAATTACTGTGACTCCCGACTTATGACTGAAAAGTGTGGATCGACCTTAAGGCGCGTTGCGTGGCAATATTCCAAATTGAAGAAAAAACTTCACACCTATACTATACTCTACCGAACGCAGTTTGTCCATTATTTCAATATTGTGTCTGGAACATGTGGAACATTCGCGATTGTCTGATACGTAAATAGGCTCTAGATTGTTTTTTTTTTAACTCCCTGTTCCCTGGCCCATGTTCAAAGAGGCGATATCCTTCTCTAAAAGGAGCATAATGCCGAAGCATTCCAAGCGGCGCATTGCATAGCTCATATTCACAAAGAATGTGCAAAGCCGTTTCGTCGTCAGCCTCGCAAAAGCGACAGCTTGCGTCGCCGGTAAAAAATGCGCATGGTCTTTAAATGGCCATTCAGACGGCAGTGCCCCGTGAGGAGCCCGCAAATTATCCTAACCCTGTTTCTACTCTTGTAAGACTGTTAAGGGAGCCTACCTGTTGGAGGATTTCCTGACAAACCCACACGAGCTTCGATGTGACAGTAAACCTTGTCACCGCTTTCATTGCCGCTTGACTGTCAGTAAATATTGCTATTTTCTTGTTTGTGTAGCCTTTTTCAAGGAGGGGATGCCCTCCTTGCAAGCTCGTCAGCCTGCCATTCTCCACCATACTACCGCCCCGTATTCCACAATTGATCTAACAATTGTCTTATAGATCCACAGAATTATATCTGGTTTGATACCCCATTCTTTACCCGCATAGCTTCTGCAGATACAGACAGACCTTGGTTGCTTTCTCTGTTACCACCCTGAGGTGCTCTTTCCAGAGTAATTTCTTGTCTAGAGTGACCCCCAGATACTTGACAGTTTCTGGCATGGTTAACTGTGAATTATACATCGAGGGACACTTCAATGCTCTTAGCGTCCCCTTCCCACCGAATGGCATCACTGCGCCTTTGTCGGATTGACACGTAGCCCATTAGCAGTGCACCATTCCTGTACTATTTGCAGAGCGTTTTGTAAAACATTCGGTAGGACCTCCTCGAAATTGCCTTTAGTCGTGATTACCAAGTGGTCCGCATACCCTTGGGTGGAAAACCTATTTGAGTTAAGACTCCACATCAATTCATCAACTACCAAACACCCCAGGAGGGGGATAGTACACCTCCTTGGGAGCAGCCGCGTGTGGCCTGGGCAGTCAATGCTAAGCCCGCAGACGAAGCTCCGTTTTCAATGTTGCGTTTTTGAATATAGTATGTACAACCTACGTTACACCACATATTATTCAAGTACGCAGTTTCACTATCTACTGTTTCGCGGCCGTCGAACACGCCTCCTAGTTGGTTCTAACCTGGGGCTTGTTTAACAATATTATTGGCGTGTGATAGTCAGATTTGCATAAGATCTGTTTGGGCTCATAAGAAACAATCTATGATGCGCCCACCGTTCATCCAAACTATTCAAATACAAACAGAACCATGATAATTAATAAATACTAAAACACCGCAGGTAAAAACATAAACTTTGTAATTTATTATTTACAAAATTTGTAAAACGACTAATTATCGGTTATTTTTAATACCTAACCTACGTGCTAAGCTTATTCACTCCCATCAGCTTCCAGACCCTTCGACATTGCTCGCATACGTTCCTCCTTTTTCAATCGTTTCTCTTTCCTCTTGTCCGTTATGTTTTTGCCAGCCTTGCGTTTTTTTGCACCACCGTTTTCTGTTGCAGGCTTTCCCTTTTTCTTACCATTTTCCTTTTTGTCTCCCTCATCTTCATCGGCTGCATCACTCTCCTCATCGCTTTCCATAGAAACATCACCGTTCTGTGGCAAATTTGAATGACCGTTTCCATTCATTTGACCCTGAACTTTAATTTCGCTATTACGAATCATTTTCACGCCAAAAGTCGAACAGAAGCGCGAATAACTTTTGCCGTCATCCAATTTGATTTTTTGCCGAATCTCTTGGATGTTTTTGCACAACGAGTCATTCTCAAAAGTATTCGCAATTTCCGTCTTTGCATGACATCGATGCGCCAAAAATAGGACATTGACGAGAGCGTTAAACTCACGCGTTGACACGTTATCGGCTTTCGTCAAGTGTTCGGCGAGACTCTGAATTTGAGCTTCAATGACTTTCAAAGATTTCTTCGCAACTTTCTGTTCTTGTCGAATAAGTTCGTGATTGTTATAGATGACACTGAGAAGTTCGCAAACTTGAATACGTCTAAACGTTCGTGTTGTACTGGCCAGTCCTTTTCTCACAAGATTTGTCGACAATTGCCAGACGGGTGACCAACGCATACGAAAAACTTCGCTCAGAAGAGTGGTTGTTATTGCTGGATTTCGAGATTTAATAAAATCATCTAAGTACTCTTCGAGCAGATTTACGACAACATTAGACTCGCCGTTAGCACTCAACAATTTTGTACTCGATATGAGGAAGACACAACATTTTGATTTGACCTTGTTCAGAACGTCCAGAGCCGGAGCATTAACTTTCTTCTCAATCACTATCCGCAAATAGTCGGCAATGTTCTTCTCGCTAATATCTTCTACTGACGTAAAGTGACGGAGAGCGGTGAGTTTTTGCAAAACTTTCTCCACTTTGTTGGCCAACGGCTTGAGTTCGCCGTCCGTGCAGAATTCGATCATGTTATAGAGTGACGTCATAATTTCGACGGTAACCAGAAGACTGGGTTTGTGCTGAATGTATATTTCTATCAGATCGAGAACACGAATGCGGAAGTGCATATTGCTGGTGGTTTCGATGCGATAGCCTTTCGTTTTCTTATATTGTTTTGGCTTAATCATATTTTTGAAAATGCTCGACAGCGTCTCGTCTAGTCGCTGGCCCTCCTCCTCGTCCATATCGTTCAAATCAACGGAATCCTGATCGTCGTGACGCCGATCACCAATCAGAGCTTGCGACACAGCATTGCGCAAAAGATCTGTGTGCGTATTTTCCTCTTCCTCCTCTTCGACCAGTTCTTCATCCTCGTCGTCGTCATCACTATCCTCATTGTCGCTCTCGTCGTCGTCACTTTTATCCGATTCGGAATCATCCTTATCCTCGTCGTCATTATCCATGGGTTCATCGTCGGCTTTGCCACTTAGCGGATTTTTGCCGTCCTGCATGTCGAGAACGGACAAAATTTGATGTACGGCCGACAGCGAGAGACTATCACACAAATACGGGAACATGGCATTCACAACATTTCTCAGAGTGCTGGTATTTTGCGAGAGCAAGTGTAGGAACAAGTCAATGACAACCTCAATCCATTCGGGTTCAACGCCCGCGTCCGCTTCGGCGTCAGGTTCTTTCTTCTTGGACTTCTTCTTGCCGCCAGTCGGCTGACTTGTTTTCGCCATACACTTTTCCAAATCCCAAATTGCATTTTCGGCCATTTCCGGTTCGTGGAACAACTGCAATCCCATGTGCAGTAGAAGCATGTTGAAGACTAATTTTAATTTGTTTTCAATGTCTCCGTGCTTGGTGACTTCGGCGTGCATTTCATGCCATGCCTTTAGGACTTTTTCATCGAGTGGATTGCGCAAGTATTTGTTCGGATTCTTCTTGCCCAAAATTTCATTGCATCTCTCTACAAGAGACAGCAATATGCCCCGCTCCTCTTGAAGACGCGGCAACTTACACTGCAAACTTGCATAGAACACACTCTTCATCTGACTCGCCAGATCGGCGTTTATTGTTTCATTATCATCTTTTTTGCTAATCAAATTCATGCCGTCGTTGGTATGAAACAGTCCAATCGTCATGAAGAACTTGAGCTGCTCCTTGCGCCATTCAAACGCCATTTGAATGTTTTTGTGACCCACCAAATCCTGAAGCATGTATCCGGCACACTGACGTTCAGCATTCATCCAGCTGGCATCCGTCGATCGGTTAGTGGTTTTCTCGGTCTTGGCCAGGAAAATGTTTTTGTACACTTCGAAAATCTCTTTTACACCATCCTCTTTCAAATTGGACACAATCTGATGTACGATTCGTTGCGAAGTCAATTTCTCGATATTCACATTGCCCGGATGCAGAATGAGTCTTTTAATGATGGCCACCCGTTCGGCATCATCTGGTAGCTTGCCGCTCCACTTGAACAAGGCCTCGAGAAAAGCATCGTAGAACGCTTTCAGAGTTTCTTCTTTTTTGAATTTAATCTTCTTCAGCGAGTCCACCATCATAGTGACGAAATTTTCCGTGAGCAATGTCGACACTTTGAACGATGCCGGGTCGGCGTTTGTCAGAATGTCGGAGAGAATTTTCAATGTTCCAATTTCACGCAGTTTCGCCGGTGATTTCAACGATCCATCCACTTCGGTGAGCCAGAATGTTTCCAAATATTTACTTTTGGCAATGTACGTGCCAAACGCTTCGAATGCCGGATGTGTTATTGCCGGAGCCGATGTGTTTTCCCAGAACAGCTTGAACAATTGATTCGCACTGCGAGCATTCAAGAGACTGGGTCCGCCGAATGTTGTTTTCATATATTTGCTGGTGAATGTGTCGGGGAATTTCGTAGTGGCCACAATGAGACAATTGAGCGAATGGATGGTTTGTTGTTCCCACGATGATGTCAGTTCGGTGGAAAGTAGTGGCCAAACAATTTCGGTGAATTGTTCCTCGGAGAGCTAATGAAGGAAGGAGAATTGAAAATTTGTGTTAAGGGAAAGTTGATTGGGTATTCCTCTTGAAGTTTTACATACCTTTTCCAGAAGCTCCACGAGAAATGAGTATGCCAAGGCATGATGATAAGTTCTGTGCTTGGAGGAGTTGATCAAGGTTTGACAAACTTTTTGAATTTCCTTCTGACTGCCACGCAGGATTTTCTCTGATCGTATCAAGGCGCCGCATGTAAGAATTTGGCCTACAACGGCATCAGCGTCTTCCTGGAATATGAAAATTTGAATATTACAAAATTGCGTGTAAATAAGGGCGTAATAAGAGCTTTCATTAACGCAATTGACCCCATTTTTTCTCTTAGGATTCAGTTAAACTCTACAGTACTCTACTCTCTACTCAACTCTACCCACACTCGAAATGCACTCTGTGTGCCGCAACTCGCTGGAGTATGCATACTATTGTGCTGTCCCACTATGGGCAAACTGGACGGTGGATAACTCAAATCATTTTTTGAGCATGCAACATCCACCGTCCAACAACATGGTTTTTGTTGCTTTGTTTAAACCCGTTCTCTGACACATAGTTCAGAAACGCAGCCCTATCGAATCGGTGGCTAGCCATTGCCTAGCCCATTTAAAATGATTCGATACCAGGGTGTATTTCGTGTCCTATATAAGAGGATCGTACACCTTTGCCTGGTTGAGTCCGGTAATGCCTCTCCTGGTATTACATGACGCGCTGCATACGTAGAGGCATCTGATGAGAATTGCAGCGCGCCATGTAATACTAGTTCGAAACCGGCTCGAAATGCACTCTGTGTGCCGCAACTCGCTATGCATTCTACCCACACTCGCTGCCAATTGGCAACTCGCGATATTAACTGGCAGTTGTCATTGCAACCACACGTCATTTGACTGGCTGCCATGTTTTAATATTCAATTTTCAACACTTTCGACAACCGCTTATCCTAGTGACAAATTGGTAACTTTTGTTCGTTTGAATGAAAGGCAAGCCTGGAAGCCTGTTTGGATGTTAAGTAACTGCCAAATGGCAACTCGCGATGCCAGTTGTTTTGCGAGTTCCCAATTGGCATCGAGCGTGGATCCATGAAGATTCGTGCTAATGGCCAGCTTGCTCAAAGTAGTGGATATCAATGGAAGTTCCACTTGATGGACCCAAGGCCAGAGGCAGACCGAAGAACACATGGATGTGTCAAATGAAAAAGCAACAACAACGCATTGGTCTCGGCGATGACACGATCCAAGATAGAGCTGCCTGTAGAAATATGCTGAGATATTACCGCCAAAACGGGCGATGTGCCTACACCGCAGGTCGAGCAACGCGAAACCATGGAGCGGTACAAAGAAAGAGGCAAGAAAGAAGAAGGACAGCTTGCTTATGAGTCCCCAAAATTTC
This sequence comes from Microchrysa polita, assembly GCA_949715475.1. Lineage (NCBI taxonomy): Eukaryota > Metazoa > Arthropoda > Insecta > Diptera > Stratiomyidae > Microchrysa > Microchrysa polita. The sequence goes on along the minus strand of OX454418.1, from coordinate 4,612,739 downwards.
TACAGATCCACGCCATAACGTATCACCCGTATTAGGGCTTCCCGGTGCAGCTCAGGTTCATGAAATCGGTTGGGTGGTAAAAATCTTGGCTGAGGCAGAACGAACCAAAAGGCCAATTAGCGCATAAAGCGCCATTTTGAAACCACAAACTGCGCGAAAGTTAACTTATATGATGAAGGTTAGATGAGGAATTTAAGAATGGGGGAGATGTCTTGAAGCAGCCAGTGTTATTTGGGAAGTAAAGCAGTTCCAAGATTCCCAGAAAATCCATGCACAGCGTAAGATACCGCAGGTTCTGGCAAGACCCGGACATTCACACAGAAAGTGACTCCGAATTTCTCTTTCATCTACATTTCCGCAACTGCGAAATGGACCGCGTGGCAGCAGTGCCATGGGATGACAACAGTGTGTTTAGCGATATCTTTACGCGGCTTATTCACGATTTGAGACATTCCATTCCATTCCATGAAGGCCACATCTTACTTGATATGGCGAAAGTTGTCAGATTTCTACTTTGGAAATTGGAAGCAGCTCTTCTATAATGGGAGAAGATCTTACTCCTAACAGCTCTTGCAATAGGATCCATACACGCTCCGCATGACCGCTACCAGAAAGACACCACTCTTGGCCAGTTCATCGGCCACCTCGTTACCCAACAAAAAAAAAACAAACAACAACGATAATGGACGATAATCGCATGCCAAACAAGGTGATGAATGCACAACGAACTGACGGAGCGAGGTTGCGTGGACGACCGAGAGCTCGCTGGGTGAATTCAGTTGGAGGTCAACGATTCAGGCGGCCAAAGCCCGACGTCGGGCTATCGTGCCACATTGATGATGATGATTTGAAGAGGAATTTCGCAAGCTCTTGATCGTTGTAAGAACAGGTAGTTCTGGGACTATTTGCAGCGTAGGAAATTTTTTTATTAAGACAGCACAAATCCAAAATTGGGATTCGAGCCCACGCTTCGGAAATTCAAAGATAAGAGTGTTGTCTCTACCCCATTCGAATGTTCAATGCCCATTGTCATAGTTCTTTGTTGGTTATCGCAAGAATGAGTCACCTGATCTGATCCACCTCGCATTCAGTTGTTGTTGTAACGACTCAGAAATAATTTTTTCTCTCTTGAATCGAAGGTGGTTTTGACAACGGGTCGATTTACATCGAAGAACCGGCTCCTGTAGGAGCATTTTTATAGATAACACAAATATCCATGTTCACAGTGAGATTCGAACCCACGCTCCGGCAACTCAGCGATAGTGTCATCTCTACCACTGAACCACCGAATGCCCAACTTCGCACTCAGTCGCTAGTGTTGAAGGAACCTTCATCATCAATGTGGCACGATAGCCCGACGTCGGGCCTTGGCCGCCTGAATCGTTGACCTCCAATTGTCGCGGTTACGTGACCTTGTCCTCCAGTTTCGGAAGCCCAGCAGCTGGTGGGCGTCTTCACCTACGGAGTTCTCCCAGCGAGCTCTCGGTCGTCCACGCAACCTCGCTCCGTCAATTCGTTGTGCGTTCATAACTTTCTTTGGCATGCGATTGTCGTCCATCCGTTGTACATGCCCCGCCCATTGCAGACGTTGAAGCTTCACGATTTTCGATACTTCCAGCTCATCGTACAATTGATACAACTCATGGTTGTATCGGATACGCCATTGGTCTCGCTCGCGAACGGCCCCGAAAATTCGCCGAAGGACCTTTCGTTCGAATCGGTCTAGCAAAATTTCGGAGGCTTGGGTAAGGGTCCATGTTTCGCAGCCATAACATAGCACGGGTCGGATGATCGTTTTGTACACGCGGAGCTTCGTGTTCCTGTGCGCAAGTTTCGAATTAATTATAGGGAGGACCGAGAAATATGTCTTATTGGCTAGTTGTATCCGTCGCTTAATTTCGTCGGTTTCGTTGGCGTCCTTTGATAAGTTACAACCCAGATAGTTGAAGTTGTCTACATACTCGATATTAAGGTCCCCCACTGTGATGCTTGAATTTGCTGGCGTCCTTGTTTTCGATTGCATCATGGCCTTTGTTTTGCTTTCGTTGATATTATTAAATGAAGACTACTGTGGTTTGGGTTACGAGGTCTTTATTCTAAGACTTTCACTTACAGACTAACTTACAATGATAACTATTGACTAAAGGTATGACTATACAAATATATATATAATAGTGAGAGCGAGAGTCTATACATGTAACATCTCCCTTATCGAGATTTGAGTAATTCAAATTTAATACTGCTAAAGGATCAAGCAAAAAATTCATTTTATAATTCCAAAAATACAAACTTAATTTCTATATGAACATTTTATCATTATTTTACTATTCATAATTTTTATTTCTTTAGATTTATGGTTAATACATAATTCATTGCAATCGATAATAAAGAGTATTAATTCAGTTATATTCTAGGCAGAAGTGTAGTGAATGATGAGGGTCGTGAATTCATAGATAAGTTGTATAGATGATGTAATTCGAAATAATAAAATTTTCCAAATATTAATATAAAAAATAACAGAAAAGAAACCTGAAAGAATTCAATGTCGTGTGTTCAAGAATATGGAAATTTTGAAGGAGGTACAATCTTCCTACCGAACCGAGATCTCAATACACCATCCCCTGAGGAGCTCGGAGTAGCTGCGTTTTGTTTTGTTTCCTCGGGGCTATTCTCGTCACTTGACGGAGAGCTTTTGCATACATCTGCATATGTTTTTTGCTGTCGCGGAGTCATAATATGTTCTCGATTCCGTCTTAGTGTATTTCCTTCGGAATCCTCAACAATGTATGATCTTGGATCAGGACATATTTTCACAATCGTCCCTGAAGTCCAATATGACGTAGGCGTCTTCTTGAAATATATATTTCTTCCTGGCTCTAAAGGTGGAAGTGACTTAGTGGACCTATTGTAATTTTCAGCACATTTTCTATTTTGATTTTGAACTTTTTTCTGGTATTCAAAAGGATCAATTTGAAAAGGCTGAAGATTTTCAAGCAGAGAAGGTATTTTGGTTCTTAACTTTCGTGACATCAATAATTCAGATGGTGACGGGAGATTTCCTTTGGACACTGTTCTATAATGTAACAGAGCAATGTATGGATCAGACTTATCTTCGATACATTTCCTGAACAATTTTTTAATTGTCTGGATCGACCGTTCCACTAACCCATTAGACCGAGGCATATACGGGCTAGATGTTTTATTTTCAATTCCCCAGTCAACACAAAATTCATGAAAGTCTTTTGAATTAAACGGTGGTCCATTGTCTGACATTATGATCCTAGGTATTCCATGACGAGAAAAAATTGACTTTAGTTTCTGAATGACATGTTTGCTACTATATCCATTATTTAAACTTTCGACCTCAATGTATTTGGAATAGTAGTCGACTACCATTAAATAATTTGTTTTGTTTAATTCGAATAAGTCCATACCGACTTTATACCACGGAAGTGGCTGAATTTCGTGATTTTGGAGTGGCTGTTTTGGCTGAGAATTGCGATGGTGAAGACATGATTCACAATTGCTTACCATATTGTAAATGTCATTATTAATGTTCGGCCAAAATACGGACCCTTTTGCCAGACTTTGGCATCTTTGTATCCCCATATGCCCTTCATGGATTCGATTTAAAATGTCTCGCCTCATCGAAGGTGGGATAACGATTCTATTTCCTAAAAGAAGAATTCCGTCAATAATATTTAAATTGTCTTTAATAGCAAAATATGGGGCACACTCTGTAGTGACAGATTTTTTGTTATTTGGCCATCCAGATTGAATGTACTCCATAATTTTAGCTAAGGTAGTATCCGCATTTGACTCATTTTTAATTTGTTGTGCCTTTTTATCTGAAATCGAAAATGTTGACATAAGAAGATTGCAGTGTAAGCTAATCTCTTTATCGAATTCTGGTAGAGTCTCTTCAGAAAGAGCAGCTCTTGATAACGTGTCGGCTGTGTGTAGATATTTACCTGGCTTGTAAATTACATCAAGACGATAGGCTTGTAAACGCATCATAAGTCTCTGCAGACGTGCGGGAACTTTAAACAATGGCTTTTTAAAAAGGGGAACCAATGGCTTGTGATCAGTTTCCACTGTAACCATTCGTCCATATACGTAGTGGTGAAATTTCGTACACCCGAAAAGTATTGCCAGAAGTTCCTTTTCGATTTGTGCGTAATTTCTTTGACACTGCGTAAGTGTTCCCGAAGCATAAGCGAGAGGATGATTATCTTGTGAAATAACTGCCCCCAAAGCGCTCTGTGACGCATCTACAGATAAGAGAAGTGGCTTCTGATGGTCATAATATCCCAACACTGGTGCTTTTGAAATAAGCGTTTTCAATTTATTGAACTCATTTTCATGGCGAGTATCCCAGTGCCACTCAATTTCCTTCTTTAGCAATTCTCTTAGATGTTCGTTTTGCATGGACAAGTCTTTCAGAAAACTAGAAATATATGTGACCATTCCTAGAAATCTTTGCAGTTCTGAGACGTTTTTAGGTCGTGGCATATCCATAATAGCTTTAATTTTTTCGTTGTCAGCTCTAATACCCTGTTCATTAAAGATATGGCCCATAAATTTCACTTCATTTACGCAAAAGACACATTTTTCTGAATTAAACTTCAGTCCTATTTCCTGAGCCCTTTTCAACACTTGTTCGAGTATGCGATTATGTTTTTCTACTGACTCCGCATATATTAAAAAATCATCGAAACAAATTATTAGTCCCTCAATGTCTCCAAAATATTTAACCATGATATGATAGAAAATTTCCGGAGCAGCATTTATACCGAAAGGCATCCTTCTAAACCTGTATCTCCCAAATGGAGTAATGAACGTACACAACATTGAAGATTCCTCTTCTAAAGTAATGGCCCAAAAGCCCGATCGCGCATCTAATTTTGAAAAGAACTTAGACCCGGTCAATTTTGCTTTACATTCATCAATAGACGCGAAAATGAAATGTGGTCTTTGGATGGCTTGGTTTAAATTTCGAGGATCTAAACATAATCGAATATTTCCGTTGTCTTTTTTAATAATAACAATAGAACTAACCCAATCCGTCGGTTCATGAACTTTCGTAATTATATTTAACTGCTCTAATCGATCTAATTCTTTCTTCAACGGCTCGCGTAGTGAAAAAGGAATTTTCCGCGGACTGTCAATAACTGGCTTCACATCAGGATTTAATTTAAAACTCACTTTTTCTTTGATTTCACCAATCCCATCAAACACTTCACTATAGTTTTTCATAATATTTTCTAAATTGTTTACATTAATTGCCGCGACTTTAATTTCATTAGATTTTGCTATTAACTTTAAATTTATACAAGCTTCCAGACCTAATATTGTTTTACAATGCAAATTCGTAATATAAAACATGAGATTATAAATTTTCTTTTTGTAAGTGCAATTGAGACACGATTTACCGACAATTGGCAATTTCTCACCGGAGAACGTAATTATATTTGTTTTTGCTATCTCTATGCGACTATTCGGACATATTTTGTTGAACAGGTCTAAAGGTATAAGGTTACATTGTGCTCCTGTGTCTATTTGACACTCAATCGTTTTCCCCATTATGTTAAGAGGCAGAATCCACACTAGCTTATTAGAAGTATTAGTAGTTTCTCCAAGTTCTCCCAAAAATAAGCTGTCTGAGTGAGAATCGATATCTGTAGTATACACTGTACGTACATTTTTATTGGAGCTATTAGTGTTCGTGCGACACATTTTTGCAAAATGATTCGGCTTTTTGCAAATATTACAAGTTACTCCCAAAGCCGGACAACGTACACGATGATACTGACCACAACGACTACAAGTTGAGCGAGTTTGTTGCGCATGACTATTTGTATTTGACTTACTACTTTTCGAATTATATGACTTAGTATTAGTTTTTTCACTAAATTTGGCGGTCTTTTTCAAAGCATATATATGTTGGTCCTTTTCACTCAACGAAGATGCCTGTGCCTTTGCAATAATGGCGGACTTAGCTATTTCTGTGGCTTTTTCCAATTTTATGTCACCGTCACTTAAAAGGCGTTCTTTTATGGAATTATGCTTTGGTAAAAGGCCACAAATAAAAATATCTTTAACGAGATCTTCTCTGAGTGCGCCAAAATCACACGAAAAACTCAGATTTTTTAAACAGGTTAAATATTCATCGACACTTTCAATTTCTGATTGCTTCCGTGTAAAAAATTGATGCCTCTCGATAGCAAGGTTCACTTTTGGGGCAAAATGTTTTTCAAACTTACTTATCAATGTGATGTAGGAAATTTTTTCCAGGTCCTCATTGAAGCTGTTGAAAATACTGATGGCTTCCGCTCCCATGTGGTGCAAGACGATAGCTACCTTTCTGGAATCCGGCTGCGAATCCAATCCCGTTGCCTTCAAAAAAATTGTGAACGTTGTGTACCACGTTTTCCAGGCTTTTGCCAAATTTGCCGATGAAAAATCCAAACCTGGCACCGTGCTGTTGAGTGTCGCATTGTTCAAATAAACCGTCTCTCGAGTTGAAACACTTTTTGGTCCTGCTGATCCTGATGTTGCTGGCGTTGGCTCGTCTTTAGTCATTTTTGGGTGTTTTTTACACCTGACACCATATTAAATGAAGACTACTGTGGTTTGGGTTACGAGGTCTTTATTCTAAGACTTTCACTTACAGACTAACTTACAATGATAACTATTGACTAAAGGTATGACTATACAAATATATATATAATAGTGAGAGCGAGAGTCTATACATGTAACAGATATGTAGTCCAACTTCTTTTGCGGCATTATTGAGGTTATGCAGGAGGCTTTCTGCATCACCCAACCTTCGAGACATGATGTTGATATCGTCGGCGTACGCTACTAATTGAGTCGACTTGATGAGTAGCGTTCCGCTGCTGTCCATATTCATGGCTCGAATTACATACTCCAAAGCCAGGTTGAAGAGCGTCGGCGCCAGCCCGTCGCCCTGCTTGAGTCCAGTACGAGTTTCAAATAGGTCAGTGAGTCGGTTCTGCACTTTGACCTGCGAGACGGTATTAGTCATCGTCATCCTTGTGAGTCGCACTAACTTTGCCGGTATACCAAAGTTCAGCATAATGTTCACTTCGGTCGATACTGTCGTATGCCTGCTTGAAGTCGACAAAGATTTGGTATACGTCGATGTTGTATTCCCAGCACTTTTGGAGTAGCTTCACTGTGTAAAGCTGATCGGTCGGTTGAAGGAACCTTACTGAAAGAAATATTTTTTATTTGCATCGTGCACTTCGGCTGTGATGCTCTTTTGGTGTTTTCTTTATTGATACTCTTCACAACGTCCCCTACAATTCGGAAAATTAGATCTGTGTTAGTGATCTGCGAGCGTAAGACTCCTGAATGATATCACAGCCAGAATATCTTTGAGTTTTCAACGTGCTCAGTCTAATAATGATTGAAATACATTGCCCTGGATCCCCCAAAATATTTCAACAGATCCATACGATTATCAACCGTACTAGGGAATCCCGGTGTAGATCACCACGCTCTTAAATTGCTCCATAGGACACAAATACCACAGCAAGGTTTTAGTCTACAAAAGTCACACGGTTTTGCAGAAAGCACCAGTTCAGTTGCCAACCATCTTTAGCCTGTGACTACCCACCAGCCTAAACCGAAGGCAAGGCGTTGCTATTCGCATTCAGATGAGTCCTTCAGTTTATTAGTCAGCCATTCAACTCGGTTCGTGTGGACATCAAACCACAAACCAGATGTAGGCGCATTGGCCATTCTCCCTAACTGGCCCCAACGAGGCTCGGATTACGCGGAGCCGCCAATTTCGAGGCCTTACAAGCTCTCCTACCGCGGCTTAGATTAAGGGGTTAATGCGGTATCAAAACAAGTTGACATACATAATGGGGCTGGCTAATCACCGCAATTTCAACAACAAATTTTTTGTTTGTGTTTATACGAGACATATGAATTTCAATTTATGATGGAGAAGATACCCGATCTATCTACAACGCAGGCCGAGCCACGCGATGGCATGAAAGAAGAAACCCGATCGACGGGCTTATGTGATCTAAGTGGTTCTCGGGAGCCCAATCTCCTTAGTTGTTGTTGTAGTAGCGATTCAAGGGTGTTCTCTTGAATTGAAGGGGATTTGGCAGCTCTTGACCGTTGTAGTAAAAAAACAGGTAGCTCCTGGACGATTTTATCGTATTTTAAAGAAAACACAAACTTCCATAGTCACAGTGGTATTCGAACCCTCGCGCTCCGGTGACTAAGCTGAAATAGGGGTCAAAACACAGAGACGATTATATTCGGACATAATGTCGAAAAGACTGGTTTCTTCAATTTCAGCTACACTCCTTATTTTGTTCGCCTCTCCTGTTTCGTGCCAACACACGTAGGAGTGGCTAGACACAAGTGAACTGCAGCTGACACCTCCAGTACATTTCCATCTAAAACCCACAAATCTTACCTTACTACTGATCGTCTTGCCAACATGCAACTGTTTCGATGCAACACTCGACACCGTTTTCACGGTCAACTCTTCATCCCGAACAGCCTGCAGGAAGCCCACGAGCGTCGTAAAGAAGCCAGCTCGTGACGTTGTTGTGGATGCGCCAACACCTCGTACCAACCGCTTGACAATATAATCAATTTCTTTTTCTCTCTGCAAATCAACCGAAAACAATATTCCAAATTAATTGCCAAAATTCCACACGAAACGTACGCGCCGCATAGGTTACCCACCTTGTCAACATTTTGTGTTCGGGCCAAGTGCTGGAGAAGTTGTAGTCCGGCTTTTACACGATCCGCCTCCTCGACACTGGTGAGACCTTTGAAGGAATCAAATACCACGGAATCAATTGCTTTCACGGCCGATAACTTATTTTCACTTGAACCATTTGTAAGTTTTTCACTTTTTGAATCGTCGTCCAACACGTGCGTCTTCATGTTGGCAAATCGTTCTTATTTTTGACATCCGTGCGTTTAGCAAATCTGAAAAGTCTGAAACGTTGCAAGCAAATGGACAGTGTCTTGCAAAATGCAGGGCTGAAGAAAAAGAAAACGAAAACAAACCTCATTTGACATTTCCCTTCTTGGCATTGTGCCGACGAACATGCAGTTATTCGGAGTTTTTACACTTTTTTAAAGTTGCAGAATTTTTTGTAGAATAGTTGTTTAGAGCTAGAAGAATCTTCATTGTTCGGTGAGAAGTTTGATCAATTTTTCTTAAGTTTGTACTACACTATGTACATCTTTCCACACAGTTAACTGCTATAGGAATACTTTTATACTAAAAAATGGGAACATGGTCACATTTGCGAAAACTTTCTGCCGTGGCATTGGGATCGGCCGGCGGCGTTGCATTCTACATGTACGCAACAAAGAATGAACGCGCCAAGTACGTGGAAGCATCGTGGACCACTAGTTACAAGCCCAGTCAATGTGCCGTCTGGGATCACAACTGGGACAGACGAGATCCTGCCTCAATTGTCGAGCCATTGGGTCGCAATCCCACCGCAACGGACGAGAACAAGTATAATGAAGCCCTGGAAAAAGCCAAGTCCAAGGCAACGCGGCACATTATTCTGGTTCGCCACGGCGAATACTATGACCATGCCACCACCGAAGTTGATCGTAAACTAACGCCGGTCGGGCATCAGCAAGCTCGTCTTACGGGCGAACGTTTGAAAAAGTTGGGTATTAAATGGGACAAAATTATTGTCTCGACTCAGGTGCGTGCTCAGGAGACAGCTGAGGAAATCACGAAATGTTTAGATCCGGCTCCCGTCGATCATTGCTCGATGGTGCGAGAGGGTGCTCCGATTCCACCCGAACCACCGGTTAATCACTGGAAACCGGAACCTTCTGTAAGTGCTGATCCTTTTCTCAGTTGTCTAGTCGTTACACTAATCACTAATTTAATGTTTTCCGGTTTAATGTAGCAGTTCTTCCGTGATGGAGCTCGTATCGAGGCAGCATTTAGAAAATATTTCCATCGTGCCGAGCCCGAACAGAGCAAGACATCGTATACGCTGGTCGTGGCCCATGGAAATGTTATTCGGTATTTCACGTGCAGGTAAAACATTTTTCATAGAAGTCTCGAGAGGATAAAAAAAAATCTCCCATCCACAGGGCACTACAATTTCCACCTGAAGCCTGGCTGCGAATTAGCCTGAATCACGGGTCTATTACATGGATCTCAATTTTGCCATCGGGACGTGTAACGCTTCGTACACTTGGCGACACCGGACATATGCCGCCTGAGCTGATAACGCACAAATAAAAAAAAGTTCAAAAAGGTTCTCACGGTTTTCACACTTATAAAAACTTATTCTGTTTTCATTTTCAATTTTTAAGAATATCCGTCAGTTTTTCTTATCGTTTTCTATTATATTCCATATTTAATTTATCCTTATAAAATGCCTCAGAAGTATTTCTAATAAACATCAACAAGGGAATAGTTCTGTTTTGTTAAATTTCGTTGTTTATAGGAGGCTCCATCGACACTTAAGTCATTATTAAGAGGATCGTCGAGAACAAAAAAAAAAAAGAGTGGAGTTCGAAACAGTTCACAATTGTAAAGATACGAGGGGCAACTGACGAGGCACGGATCTGGCAGAACCACTCAAAACTGGCGAATAAATTGCTTTTGCGTTGTTGCTTTTGCATCGGGTTCCATGACGGCCTGCCCACTTCGCGGCGAAACCCTACAGTTGGTCAACAACAGCCCAAAGCAAAAGCCTTGTTCAGGTTTGAGCAGAATGAGATGATCCATTATACAGGATTTCCAATAAGTCAACGTCAAGCCAAAAGGGGATAATAGCGCAAATGGTAAAAAAAATTCAGTTGCCTATTTTTACAGTTATACGCAATCAAAAGAAAGTCGAAAAATAGCCCGCCTTGTTTTAATTGTTCACGTACTGTAACTGTAAATCTTAATACTTATCAAATTTTATTTTTGCACTATGGCATGGAGTCCTACCTGAAAAGTAACTGTTTTAGTTTTGAGAGAACACCATGATCCACGGTGAGATTCGAACTCATGACCCTGTGCACCGAAGGTGCGCGCACTAACCGCTAGACCAGCCAGACTATGGATTTGATTGGATTAAAATCCAGATCCGGCCGTTTATGGGCTCATTTGACAGAACGACAGAGCAAATTCACTTTATTGATTCGAATCTATGGACTATGACCACGTGTGTGCGGCCTAAAAGCTTGCGCATGTTGTCTAGATTCCTAATATTAGTCAGAATATTTTGTTCAAAGACCAGATTCTATCTTCCTTCTGGAAGATTTCAATGGGCTGTGTGAAGTTAGCCAGTCATGTTTTTGAAATTAGGTCCTTTAGCTCGGTGAACCGTTTGTTCTACAGCGGCTACGTTTGTTCTTGATTGTTAACCAATTAATATCGTTTGTGCTTCTCTAATTATTTAATTATAGCAACTTTAAAATTGTGAGTGTGAACTTAGCCAGTCATTTTTAAATATGGGTCGGAAAGGTATAGGTTTGGTATCAATCGAAAGCCAGACGTTTGTTAATTTTGTAGGGCGTTTGTTCATCCTGGAAACGGAAGGATACAGGAATTATTAAGGAAAAAGAGATTAGTTGTGACGTCATCTTCACTCAACCAACGCCATCTACTCAGCTCAGCTGTACGATGATGGTGTGGATCTTGCATAAATTGTTCGCGGGACACGGGTTGCCCGTACAGCTGAGCTGAGTAGATGGCGTTGGTTGAGTGAAGATGACGTCACAACTAATCTCTTTTTCCTTAATAATTCCTGTATCCTTCCGTTTCCAGGATGAACAAACGCCCTACAAAATGAACAAACGTCTGGCTTTCGATTTATACCAAACCTATACCTTTCCGATCCATATTTAAAAATGATGATAATTAAATAATTAGAGAAGCACAAACGATATTAATTTGTTAACAATCAAGAACAAACGTAGCCGCTGTAGAACAAACGGTTCACCGAGCAAAAGGACCTAATTTCAAAAACATGACTGGCTATCTTCACACAGCCAGAGTTATGTATAGCAATTGCAGAAGCACTTGACTCCTCAGGCTTCTCTCTCAACTACGGGGCTACGAAACAAAACAGTTGCGCATGTCCCGCAAACGTGTTTGCCGTTCTGATCCCCTAACTTCCATTTTGCGGACATAACCCGAACAATTGCAGCGCGGTACGGTTTACTCCTGCATGACGTATCCCTAAGGGTCCGGAATCAGGTAATGGGCCTGTCTACATGCGAAACAAGAACAAAAACCGTTTTTTTAGAAGAGATTCGCGAGGAGCAAGGCAGGGTAAAATTCATTTTTCATATAAAAAACCGATTTTTTTCTCCTTGTTCTTGTCCCGCGTTTAGACAAACCCAATCAGATTTAGAGACAAGTTAAAGACTACAGGATGGTGAAATGGTGACTGAAACTTTAATAAGGGCACTGAAAAATTATGGTCCGTGCCTAGTTCAACCCCAACAAGGAAACATAACCGGAAATTGGGTGGTCATCAGGTCAACAAAACTCAACTTTGTGCCTGCCTCTTAAATAGACAGTTTTAGACACTCGAAACCAGATACACTTAGAATAACGCGACCAGCCGTCCCGCATAACATCCAAAGTGTCCAGCATTTCTGGAAAAGTGAGCATATTACGGGTCCCTAATCCTTCTCTATCAATTTTTGTTTAAAGCGACCTTGTTTGCGCTTGGTCCTTCCTTTGCAATTGTTTTGTCCTTGGGCCGCACATCTTTGGGCAGCTGCAAATTTTGAACGCAAACAGTTAGGACTCTGAAGTTTTCAGAAAAATGTGCACCGCAATATGCTCTACCTTGGCCCCCTGATCCTCCTTTATCGAGTTTTTGTGCTTGGTCCTTTCTGAATTTTTTTTTTGTCCTTAGGCCGCATCTTTTAACGGCGGTAACTTCGGACGCAGACATCTAGGACTCAGCAAAATGTAGGTATTCCACCATATGCTCTACATTAGCCTCTTGATATTTCTCTATATATTTTTTTTAAATCGATCACGTTTGCGCTTGGTCTCTCTTTTGCAATTTATTGCCCATGGTGCGCATCTTCGCAAAGCTGCAAATTTTGAGCGCGCACAAACAAGGACTCTTCACCAGTCTCAAAGATGCACTCTCGTTACACATACTTGGCTAGAATCCCACCAGCATGGCTTCAGGAAGATGCACAGCACAACGACAGCCCTCGATGTAATTACGAATGTAAAAGAGATATAATTTAAAATAAAGGAACCTGAAGACTCGGTCCTATTTTTTTATATGTCAGGACGTCCGACGGTGCTTGTGGCGTTGTGGAGACCAGTGGGATCTGTAAATATAAAATTAGCACAGTGTGAGTACACATACACAAATTATGGATGACCATGACCAGTTTATAACAATTAAGACCTAAGTGTTGTGAATATAACAATTAAGATAGGAGGAGCTCCATCTCTATTTTACACGAAACCAGTATATGCCAACTAGAAGGGGAGATCCATCCCTCGAGTGGAGTACCAATATACTTAGTTTCACACCTAGTTGTACATCCCGAAAAAGTGGAGACCGATGTACAAGCTATATCAGGGAGGAGATCCATCGCCAGATTCCACGAGAATCACAACACTTAGTCGATTACATCAATACAAATAATTTATCTATGGTCTTCCATTATAAATCAATTCACACCCACACACAGTGCACCATGGATTCCACAACGTACTCAGTAAGTTGAATAAACTTACCTCCAAACAAAAGAGCCCAAATCACAAGCATTGTACAAAGATAAACCACCAGTTTTTTTTGTAAACTAATACAATACAAAGTGATCGAACACTATACATCGTATGTGTTGAGAAAAACTCTTTGTTACACGAACCGCACGGAAGGGCTGAACCATCCACAACCCTACCACAGATCAATCCTGCTATTGATTGATCTCTCTAGTGCGTTCTGCGTTTTGCAAATTCAATCATTGCTAAAAACTTCGTTATGGATTGCAAACTTACCTATAGCACGTCAGCAATCCTTCACTGAGTTCGGAGACAATAACGTTCAAAAGAACGGATTTTATCAAGAACACTGTTTCCCAACTGGGGGTCCGTGAGACCCTTAGAGGCTATTCCTGTAAAAATGGCCTAATTCAAATTTTAGATTTTCATCTGACGGTGTTAAATTTAATAATAATAATAACTTTAACTTTAATAACTCTTTACAGGGTGTCTCATTCATGGTGGAGGATATTTTAATGGTAGGTAGTGTGGCTCGTTTGGGGAAAATTAATGTAAAACGGGACCCCTCTATTTTTAACCGTTACAAAGTAATAGCTTTTTTTTTGTAAATTGTGTCAAAATGCCCGACTTGCCGAACTAAATCAAAATTTGCCAAACACCAAACAAACATTTAATCCAAGATATGACTTCACTTTCGGAAACTACATAAAATTTCCAATAAAACGATACCTCGCCCGTTACGAAGTTGCGCGTATCTTCCGAAATACATCCGTTTAAACTTTTAAGACATTTTAAAATCGGGTTTTTATCAAAAATTGAAATGATAAAAATTTATGAAAAACCGATTTTAAAATTTCTTTAAAGTTTGAACGGGTGTATTTCGGAAGATACGAGCAACTTCGTAACGGGCGAGGTGTCGTTTTATTGGAAATTTTATGTAGTTTCAGAATTGGATTAAATGTTTGGTGTGTGGCAAATTTTGATTTAGTTCGGTAAGTCGGGCATTTTGACACAATTTACAAAAAAATGCTATTACATTGTAACGGTTAAAAATAGAGGGGCCCGTTGTATGTACATACATTTTCCCCAAATGAGCCACACTACCTACAATTAAAATATCCTCCACCATGAATGGGACACACTGTATAGCCAAATCTTAAAAATCGATCGCGAACCTAAAGATAGTTACGAACGAATTTGAAAATTACTGAGCCTGGTCCCCATTACCCCAAAGACTTTTTACTTACATTTTTAATCATTTTTCAATTCGGGCATCCGATAATTAGGGAATTGTTTCGTCTTCTTTGCAGTGGCGTCCTGGTTTCTCCTCAGCTATTTAGATTTCTTAAAATGCTAATTTTCTCGTTATTTAGCAGAATATAGAGTCAATGACAGTGTGTGAGATAAATACACATAATCCTCGACAGACAATCTTCCGATTATAAAATTTCAAAATTACAGCAGGTTTTGCTTTGAATCAGATGAGAGTTTTGCTTTCAGGAAGCCCTACCTTTTCGTAAATATTCGTCGAGGTGCTAGGGTGATAGTTTCAACCACATTTTTAGTACCGAGCAAAGGGTTTACATATTTTCCAAATATTTAGTTTGAAAATAACCAAAGAAATTTACTAAGCTGAAGCTGTGATTTAAAATGACGCCGTGCGGTAATACTTGATTAAAGCAGAAAAGGTTTAAAAAAAGATATACGCAGTGGGCGTCAAAGACGGCTACAAATCAGGAAGTAATCGCCAAATAGTTGAAATACTGAATGATGTTGGACGAGATAGAAGGGGCAGTGAACATACTTCCTTCTTAGAGTAGGTACTTCCATCGTCAGTTCACGTGAAATCCATACATACTGTCAAAATTTTGATGATCGTGAAATCGAATTCGCTTCGTGGTACTCACTTAAGCCTAGTACTGACATTGAGAGTGAAATTTTTGTCCGCTGCGATTTATTCAATGAAAATGTATTCTTACAGTCGTGAAATATGTGGGGAATGCTGGGGAGTTCCATAAGCTACAATCCGGAAACAGTTCCACAATTTTTCTCGGCCATTTTATGTATTTTTTTAGATTCCACGGTTATTTCATCGTGAAATGTCAAATGACCGGGGAATCGAAAAATAATTCATAAAATGGCCGAGGAGAGTTATGGAACCGGTCTCGGATTGTAGCTTATGGAATTCCCTACCCCGTTTGTGACATATTCCGCAACAGTAAGTATGCATTTTTATTGATAAAATCGCAGCGGGAAAAAATTCACTCTTGATCTTAATTCAGCCCTTTAGGGTAGGTACTAACATCGCCATTTCACGTGAAATCCATACAAATACTGTCAAAATTTTGATGGCGAAATCAATGCAGTTGCACTTTATTTCACAGGGAAAAGTATCATCGACAATCTAGCAGTCCGCCGAGTGGATATTTATCTTAAATTTTGTAAATAAAAGGTTGGTCTCCACGGCAAATTTTTCACGGGAGACATAAATGTAAGTTTTTTGCTCGGTGAACATAGTACATACTTTTAACAGGAAAGTCTCCACACCGGTTTTCGACATTTCGCCAGCGGGACGAACGAAACATGGCTTCGAATCGAATCACCAGAATAAAGTCATGTTTATGGGAAATGCGAGCAACGCATACATTTTTATACCCTATACCCATAAAATGGTATAGGATAGGGTATATTGTTTTTGTTACGCCGATATTATGTAACACCTCAAAGGAGCCACCGGAGGTATGGCAAAGTATATATATAAATGATCAGGGTCGGTCCCTGAATCGAATAAGCCATGTCTGTCTGTCTGTCTGTCCGTATGTCTGTCTGCTAGCACGATAACTCCCGAAATAATGAAGCTAGTGGTTTAAAATTTTGGCCAAATGTTTGTTTTGCTAAAATCTTGGACGGTATTGAAAATGGGCCAAATCGGACCACGGGTTCCCCTACCTCCCATACAAACTACCCATCCTTGATATTTTAATTCGGCCATAACTTTCGGTAGAATATCGCTATCGACTTGAAATTTTGATCAATGTCGCATTCTGACATATACTTTGAGTTGATGGAAAGGGGAGTAGGTCCGACTACCCCTATCCCTACTTCCCCTACAAAGTTATATTCAGCCATATGTTTTGATAGAATATCACGAAAAACTTCAAATTAGTATCAAATGGTAGCCGTTGGATGCCTTGACAAGGTAATAAAGATGTGTCAGGTCCGACCCATCTACCCCTCCCTCCCCCACATAAAATATGAAATTGAATATTTTGGGTTTTGCATGCCTTCTAGGTCTGTACATGGGTATAGGGTATCCACTCATCGTGCTATTCGCACGATTAGAACTCGGTCTCGTTTATTTTGCAAAAGGTAAGAACACTGACGTACAATACTAAGGTGACTTATTGGGTAAATTTGGTGCGCTATAAGGTAAGCCACGCTTACAGCGGCAACAAAATTCTCCTCCACACCGACAACGCTTCAGTCTATTCATCCCAAAGAACTACGCCCACTTGGTTGAATGGTACTGAATTGCCGTACTCTGTAGACCTCCCCCATGCGTCTGTTTTGTCCTCCTATTACAAAGCCCGAAAAGGAATATCAGGAAAGAACGTGAATCGACCCGAAAGAGCAGAAAAATAACAAAAAAAAATCTGACCACCAAATTATTGGGTAAAAGAGCCATCCAAACTTTTTAATCCATCCACGGAACGGTCGTTCGTAGCGATTCCCTTCGAGTATAAGTGGTCCGCAAATAGCTGCGGGTTGGGAACAACAGTAGCAATATATTATGCAAATTTTTGTGCAACTGACTAGAGAGTTTTAGCAAGTCGTAAAACGGTTGTGGTGTACGAGTCGGCATTATACGTATTGAGACAGGTGATGATAAAGTTATGACTTGTAATTGCATCGTGTGTTCTTCTGGCTTAAATTAAGCAAAACACATCTTTCACGGTATCCTAGGATACGCCGACAAATAAATATTTCAATTTATATTTGACGTTTTTGGCATTTTTATGGCTTGCTAAAACTCTCTAATGTCTGTTGCAGTGGCGTGCACTCCATATATGCAAATAAGCAGTGCATACCCTTTCATTTAAAAACATTTTCTTCATACAAGCTCATGAAAATAATTACTGGAGTGCGTTCCGGAATTAACTATAGTGGTAGGTGTAGTCATCGCATGACTATTGTCGTAGTTATGAGCGTTGAGAGAGGGTTCTCAGGAGAGCATAATATGGAAATGTCACAACAGCCGTTGAATTCAAAAATATGATTACAAAAAACAATTTATAACTCAATGGCACTCATAATTAGTGTTCATATTCATCGAAATCAATCTGTACACCTTGTTTATTAACCTTAGTGTCGATTAAAAAGCAAACATTGCCTAAATAGTCATTAACAGTCGCAACATTTGATAATAACATCAACAACCAACCCGACATAACCTCACATACTTGAACTTGCCAACGGACATTTTCCATAGCTGTCGATGGATCATCTCGAGAGTGCGAGTGGAAATAGCTATCAACGACAGTAGACCATTTGAAATGTGAAATGTCAAAAGTTGACTCGGAGAGATAGTTATTTGTGACTATTGGAGTTTTGAAACAACGGAAAGTGAATATTAGTAACTATTTTCACTCAAATCGTATAAATGGAACGTGCTCCTGATTTCACTGTTAATTCTTTCCTCAATAAATGTACCAGCGCCATCTTTATATAAATAGTGTAGGTTCCACTGACCTCGTTTTTTCGCCGACACTAGAGTATGCTCAATAAGCACCATTTCGCCGTGCTTGTAATCTCCATACAAATTGAAAAATTTCAACTGCAACAATGTTGCAGGTTTATATGGTGAAGAGAAGCACGCCTGCCATGGCGTTGGCGAACAAAGTTGAAGGGAACCAAAGCGGAAATAAACAGTAGGTCCCAAATGTGTCGTTCAGTTTTGGCAAAATGTTTCCATTGTTTGTTTTTAATATTTAAACAATGTTGAAACAGGAATTTATTATTTTTTGAAAGAGAATGTATTTTACTAATCAGAACCAAATTATAATGCACATTTTTGTACGGGGTTGGTTGCATAGCTATGTGCATTTTGTTAGTCATACACTGTGTTATGTACATATTACAAAAGAAGGTTTGTATGCCTACAGTTTGCATATTTGAGAAAATCAATAAATCTTACAATGCGAATGTTTGTATTTGTTTGATTGATAATAAATAATTTCCAAGCACTGTTTTGTTAACGTTACAAAGTTTTTTTTATTATACTTTTTTTAGTGTTTTCTAAAATAAATTAGGCGGTTTTTCCTCATTTTTAGTTATCCTGAGATTACTCAATTACTTGGGAAACACTAACCTTCCTTTTTATGTCGACATATCAAAAAGCGTTTATACTCGTATTTATCTTTTCTTCGGTTTTAATTTTGCATACCCTCCACAAAATGGCTGTGCACGCCACTGGTCTGTTGCACAAAAATTTGCATATTGCTAGAGTGAGTGGTGGAGGCTATAGGAGATATGTGCATACTCGTAAACTGTATTTTGTGAAAAACGAAAATAAACTACAAATTTATAATATTCGAGAAATTTTTATTTTCTTTTTTAATGCCGTATTTATCGCTGCATGCGTTACATTTACTCATAGTTAATATTATTTGGTTGCGATCTATTTTAAAGTCTAAAGTTTCGATTTATTAATTGATCCAACTTTTAAGGATATATTTTCTTCAAATGTAATTCTGTTTTAAGTTAATATGTAATTTCTATTACTATGCCTTTTCAATGTTTATTTCTTAATAGTTGTAGATAAATTGTGAGAGATCAATATTGTATAAATTTGATATTTTATGCAGTTTTATAGTGTATAGAGTCTAAATTGTATGATTCAGAGCTTATGATTGTAGAATTGTTAAGTTTTGATATACATATATATGTATTTAGATTATAAGCGAAAAATTGGTCAAACATTTAGAAGTACATATATAAAATTGTTTGATGGCATTATTTATGATAAGATTGTTAGCATTTTAAACACAAAGTAAAGATCTTATTTTCTTGAAAATAGTAAAATAGAAATACATATCGTCTAAACCTAATTTAAAGCTAAAGAGGTTAAAATCATAATTATTCGTCATTTAACAAATTACATAATATTCATTTAACGCTAAGGAAAAAAAATACGTAATACAATAATTATAAATATGTAGTAACAACGACTCTTATCAATCTAATAATACTGTAGACGAGTATAGCTAAATGTTGAAAACGACCATAACGCACACGATATCGAGATGCATTGCCACAACATGACGATCAATGATTGAGAGAGTACATACTCCTATAGTACGAAGAGTTCCCAACAAATCATGATTAGTCACACTTTAATGTGTTACCAATTGATCGGTGCACGACGATATAGTTGAGCGAGGTGTCGGAAGTGGAGATGTTATCTCGTCTTCATCCTCATTCTCCTGTGAGTCTTCTGGCTCGCCCAATGCATGTACGAATTCATAAAAATCAATTTTACCATCGCCATCAACATCCACTTCTTTGATCATATCCTCGACTGAAATTTAAATTAAATGTTGCAAAAAATATCACTGGTATATACATGATGATTAATTCTTACTCTCATCCTCGTCTAGATCCTCGCCCAAACATTGTAGAACGGCACGTAAATCGGAGGCCGTTATATAGCCACGATTGTGTTTATCGAACACCCGAAAGGCATCTCGCAATTCTCGTTCTTCCTGATCGGCTGGCGACAGACCCGTCTGATCGGTCGTCATATTGGAAAGAATGTCGACAAATTCTTCAAAGCTCACATTGCCGTCACCTAGAAAAAACATCAAGATCCATTAAAAAATCGTTGGAATTTGATTGTATGCGCGTATACCATCAACATCTATCTCCAAAAGCATCTCCTGCAATTCTTCCACTCGTGCAAACTGACCCAGCGATCGCATAACCGTTCCCAGTTCCTCCTTGGTTATGCAACCATCGCCGTCCTTGTCGAATAAACGGAAAGCTTCACGAAACTCTGTAATTTAAGATCAAAATAGAAACCGCAATCTATACGTATTTTTCCAAGACCTACCCCTCATTTGTGATTTCGATATAAATCTCCGATTGGACTGTTCCGTATTTCCATTTTTCGTATTCTGTCGCGAATTGAAGAATACGCCATCCGTACTGGACGCTCCGCTCTTCGACTGAGCTGGCGACTGTTGATGTACTTCGACCTCATCGTCACTTCGACGGCTATCGGGTCCTTCCATGGCACTATGTGCTGGCTGTTGTTGATTGTTATTGGATGATGCTTGTTGGTCGTTCTCCGATGTATCTCGATCGGGTGAATCTCCTGAGTGTCGCGTCTAGAATTTTGAAATGTTTAATTTGATCCTAACTGAAATTTCCGTATGTCTTACCATTAACTGCCTTATTTCCCTCGCAATGGTTGAACCAGTGAAGAAATTATTCACTGCTGAAAATATTTTTCCTTCCAACTTGATGGCAGTGTGTGTTCTTGCAAACCAACCGAACTGATCGTCAAGCCGTTATGAAGTGATCTGCTGTGCAAGATATCTGGATATAATGTTGTCGATGATGATGGTTTGTCGCGGTTCCAGTTGACTATAGTTGAGCGCGAGTTCTTTTTCTTGAAACGAGGGGAGTTCACTTTAAAACAAGTATTTACCGATGAGTGATCAGTTATTTTAGATTACATCATGTGATTGACTCTAGCGATCCAATTATGATTCAAAGGTATACTGGGAAGAACCACTCAAGTACTCAAATATGCTTGAGATGGGTATTATTGTTCAGAGGAAGTCAATCTTGTTTGCTTAAGAATTTATGGTGATAGCATGAAAGTGCTGACTGAATGTAGTGAGTTGTCCAAAAGTAATGCCCACCCTCACGCTTTGTTGCTCAATAGGAACGTTTTTAACTATCCAGTGCAGGACAGAACCGCGTAACTTCCATACAAATTAGAACATTAAGTTGGGTAGGAGTTGTTCTACTGTGAAATTTGGATGGAAGTTGTGCTGCTCTGGTCTGTACTGGATATTTGAAAGTGAACCCAATAATTTAAGAATTGCTTCACATTTGTTTTTTTTTTTTTTGTATTATTCAGTTCTAAGTGACACACGAAAGCGGAGATATAAAAAAAATGTAATAATAAAAATCCCATATGTAGAAAAGACATTTTAAAATTGCGACTTTGAATCGAGGAGTGGATCTGCGCATTTGACTCATATTCTGATAGTGTTTATTTAGCTCCGCAGAGCACATCTTATTCCGGATCAATCTATCCAACTCCTGGAGAATTTTCTAGAGCCGAAGAAACGCAGATTCTTAGCTTAGGAAAAATTTATGTAACAGTGTCACAGTAGAATTAAGAAATAAATAAAAAAAAATCCAGCAGTTTTTAAGCAACAAATTAAAAGGACGTTACTTATGGATAACCCAATAAAACAGCCCATCGGTTCAAGAAACTATACGACTATAACCTTCTTAACAAAGATGGATATTCTTAACATATCAAGACAAACTTCTAAAAAAAAATATGCAAAATATCTTGTGTGTTGGTATATGGTCATTAGAACTTTTTCGTCACGTGTATAAATCACTATATAAAATTGGCCTTGGCATACTGCTATGGCACGGAATATATGTATACTCGTAAAAAATAAATATGCTAGAATTAAATTATGCATGCTAGCTAATCTAGCCGTTAGAAAGTTGTTCGTCTGATATTATTGTATAGGTACCCAAAAAAAAAAACAAATGTAAGTATATACAATATTTCTATTTACAAACAAATGGTCGTTTCATTTTGGTTAGGCTGCTCTGGATCTACTTTTATGCTAGCGTTAGGTTACGTCCGGGTATTTCCAGTGTCTCACAACATGATTTTAGCGTTGCCATTTTATTGGCCACATAGAGGGCAAGCTCACAAACATCATTGTCTCACAAGTCTCACATTCAAGAAAAAAAGTGTTCCGATTCGTTCTTTTTGGATGGATAAGTTTTTATGGTGTTTCTATTGCAACCTGTGACCTGTGGGCGTAGCAAGACTTTCTATACAATTTAACATTTTTTCTAACAATATTTTTTTTTTGCCTCACAGAAACTTTTGTCCCGGGACTTGGCTTCTCGGCATCACTTTACTTACTATGCGTACGTAAGTGACTAATCAATCAATCGAGTGTAAACTCTAGCAGATCGTAAAAAAAAACTGAAAACAAAATATATTAGTAAGGAAATTTATCAAAATAACTTCTTTTGAACATTAGTTTATTAATACAATTAAAATTAACTAAGTCCTTCAAACTATTATAAAAAATAATTGACCTTGTAATTGGTTCATTAAGCCCATAGTTTACTCTATGATAGGGCTGAACAAGAAGGTTGTTCCGCCGTAAATTGTGAGGAATATTTCTGACTTGAAAGTTATTTAATATATCTTCACAAACAATATGAGAGCAAAACAGGTCTCTTATAAACATGGCGTTTAAAAATGTTCTTCTATAATCTAAGGCTTGTAAACCCAGTGAGGAACAGCGAGTTTTATAATCTGGCTTGAAACGCAAGCCAACTTGATAAATGGCAAACCGTGTAAAATTGTGTTGAATTCTTTCTATGCGCTCGATATGCACCTTATAGAACGGATTCCACACAATAGAACAATACTCCAGGTGCGAACGAACGAAAGCTGTATACAATATTTTTAAAGTAAAGGGATCATTAAATTCGCGAGCGTTACGTTTAACAAATCCTAACATACTATTCGCTTTTGAAATAATGTAATCAATGTGTTGTCGAAATGAAAGCTCATGGTCGAAAATTACACCAAGATCTGATATTTCGGCAACTCTTGCAAGAACACTACATGTTAAGGAGTACTCAAAGAAGATCGGAGTTTTCAATTTATATATGCTAAGTACTTTACATTTACTAACATTTAAATTTAAATTATTATCGCGGCACCAAAATTCCAGCTTTTCTAAATCGGATTGCAACTTAAGGCAGTCATCAATGTTGCGTATTTTCATAGCGATTTTCATATCATCGGCATACTGCCATACGCGCACGAATTTAAAATTTTGGATGATATCGTTTACGAAAACTAAAAAGAAAAGTGGTCCTAAATGGCTTTCTTGCGGAACCCCTGAAATACACTTTACAACAGAGCGGGATGTACAGCCATTTAACTTAACCAACTGAGTCCTATCTGTTAGATAGGATTTCACCCAGCTAAGAAAAACGGACTGTATACCTAAATTTTCTAGTTTCTTGAGTAAGATATTATGATCTACTCTATCGAAAGCCTTCGAAAAATCGGTATATACCACATCAACCTGCATTCCCTGCTCAATACTATCACTAACAAATTTAGTAAATGATACCAAATTTGTTGGAGTTGATTTTCCTTTCAGGAATCCATGTTGACATGGCGATATCAAACGGCTAATTAAAACATCTATTTTATTTATTTTATTTATATCGTAGTCTGGCTGGTCTAGCGGTTAGTGCGCGCACCTTCGGTGCACAGGCTCATGAGTTCGAATCTCACCGTGTTCCATGGTGTTTTTCGAACTCACGAGCTTGTGACGGACTATGATCTCACTCAGATGTTAAACGAGTACCCATTTATGGGGATAAATAACACTGCTGAGCGTGATGCTGATCTCATTACCTCAACAAAAAGCAGATAAGATCTTGGAAATAGGATGTCACTAACACATCCTGCGGCCTTAGTCCAATGCTGGATTGTCGCGCCTGTTATTTATTTTTTATTTTATTTTATTTTTAATAAGCATTTCAAACAACTTCGGTATTGCAGATAATTTAGCTATGGGTCTATAGTTATCAATAAGATGCTTCGAACCCTTTTTGTGAACAGGCGTTATGTATGAAACTTTCCATTCATCAAGAAAAACACCTGAAGACAAGGACAAATTAAAAATAAAGGCAAAAGGACGACATAACGATTGCATGCAATTCTTCAAAAATATACTAGGAATGCCATCAGGTCCGGCCTGAATACTAACATCAAGGTCACACATAGCATTCAAAGAATGTTAGTTCAGCCGTAAAATTTTGTACAAGTATTAACAGCAAGTTTAGGATAATTTTAACGTCAACGCAAAATGTTCTGAGGACGAAAAAAACTACATAAAATTATCTTTGCAATGATATACAGTCGACTCTTGATAATTCGAAGCCCAAGGGACAACGAAAAAATTTCGAATTATTGAGTGTTCGAATTATCGAAAAAAGGGACTATGTAAATAAAATAATTTATTTCACAATTCAGCAAAGCTCCTCCAATCGGGAAATTTTTTTCCGACACTGCCTCAATCATTTTAAAAGCTTTCCTTCAATAGTGGTGCTTTCACCTGTAATTAAATTTTGTTCCAACATAAAGCGAAAACTATTTTTCAGCACTAGGTAGATCCTAAACGTATCATGGAATTAAATAGTCAAACTAAAGTTAATTTATGAAAAAATATCGAAACAATTCTTGTCCTTATTTTGTGATCGACTGGAGATACACTAAATTTAATGAGAAAATAGGATACCTTATTACATTCTTTTGCGTTTTTTTTTTAATGTAATGTGGTTTCTAAACTTGTTTTTTATTTTTTGTTTAAAATAGTAGTAGATGCTGAAATCTTAAAATTCGTTGCAACATCTTTGTTTTCACCATTTTTCATTGACGCGATATTTTGTCTTTTCACATCTACGCATATGCACATGAACTTTTTCGAAATCATTTTTACTTTAAAGTTAACAATAAACTGACGAAAATGTGTAATCTTTTCACAATTAGCCGTAAAAAGACAGCAACAGAAACAATTCAGGAAAAATTCGAATTATAAAGAGTTTCTAAATGCAAATTTCGAATTATAAAATGCTAGCGAACACTCAGTTGAACGAAATCATTTCGCTTTATCGAGTGTATACAACTTCATACAAACTTGGCTCTTTTTTTCGATTTATCGAAGGGACGGGTTAACTAGTTCGGATTATCGAAAAATTCGTATTACCGAGGTTCGAATTAACGAGAGGCGACTGTATAACACATTAGAGTTTAATTGCATATTTCGGCGTTAGAATAAAACAGAAATTAGAATATTTTCATTTTAGACCTTTTTTAAAAGCTCTATAACTTTTGAAAGAACGCCAGTTCATCCGTATAATTTTATATAAGTACTCACAACAAGTTTAAGATAATTTTAACGTAAACATTGAGTCGCTCCGGTCAAGGACCCCCATTATCCCCCCATTTAAATTTGTCAAAACGGCATGTCCATAACTTCCCCCAAAATTGGAGCAGAGTGCTAAATTTTGGTTTGTTGCGATTGGAGGTCATAGTCACCCCACCCACCAAAAATCAGCTCATTCGGATAAAAACTAAGGGTACCTCCCATACAAAGTGACCCATGACAACTTTATGTTCTACAGTTTATAAAATGTACGTAGAACAAACTCTTGATGGGTCACTTTGTATGGGAGATACCCTTAGTTTTTATCCGAATGAGCTGATTTTTGGTGGGTGGGGTGACTATGACCTCCAATCGCAACAAACTAAAATTTAGCACTCTGCTCCAATTTTAGGGGGAGGTATGGATATGCAGTTTTGAAAATTTAAATGGGGGGATAATGGAGGTCCTTGACCGGAGCGACTCAATGTTTACGTTAAAATTATCTTAAACTTGTTGTGAGTACTTATATAAAATTATACGGATGAACTGGCGTTCTTTCAAAAGTTATAGAGCTTTTAAAAAAGGTCTAAAATGAAAATATTCTAATTTCTGTTTTATTCTAACGCCGAAATATGCAATTAAACTCTAATGTGTTATACAGTCGCCTCTCGTTAATTCGAACCTCGGTAATACGAATTTTTCGATAATCCGAACTAGTTAACCCGTCCCTTCGATAAATCGAAAAAAAGAGCCAAGTTTGTATGAAGTTGTATACACTCGATAAAGCGAAATGATTTCGTTCAACTGAGTGTTCGCTAGCATTTTATAATTCGAAATTTGCATTTAGAAACTCTTTATAATTCGAATTTTTCCTGAATTGTTTCTGTTGCTGTCTTTTTACGGCTAATTGTGAAAAGATTACACATTTTCGTCAGTTTATTGTTAACTTTAAAGTAAAAATGATTTCGAAAAAGTTCATGTGCATGTGAAAAGACAAAATATCGCGTCAATGAAAAATGGTGAAAACAAAGATGTTGCAACGAATTTTAAGATTTCAGCATCTACTACTATTTTAAACAAAAAATAAAAAACAAGTTTAGAAACCACATTAC
Organism: Microchrysa polita; assembly: GCA_949715475.1. Taxonomy (NCBI): domain Eukaryota; kingdom Metazoa; phylum Arthropoda; class Insecta; order Diptera; family Stratiomyidae; genus Microchrysa; species Microchrysa polita. Next base: position 4,585,668 of record OX454418.1, on the reverse strand, counting down.
ATTAAAAAAAAACGCAAAAGAATGTAATAAGGTATCCTATTTTCTCATTAAATTTAGTGTATCTCCAGTCGATCACAAAATAAGGACAAGAATTGTTTCGATATTTTTTCATAAATTAACTTTAGTTTGACTATTTAATTCCATGATACGTTTAGGATCTACCTAGTGCTGAAAAATAGTTTTCGCTTTATGTTGGAACAAAATTTAATTACAGGTGAAAGCACCACTATTGAAGGAAAGCTTTTAAAATGATTGAGGCAGTGTCGGAAAAAAATTTCCCGATTGGAGGAGCTTTGCTGAATTTTGAAATAAATTATTTTATTTACATAGTCCCTTTTTTCGATAATTCGAACACTCAATAATTCGAAATTTTTTCGTTGTCCCTTGGGCTTCGAATTATCAAGAGTCGACTGTATATCATTGCAAAGATAATTTTATGTAGTTTTTTTCGTCCTCAGAACATTTTTCTGTATCTCTTACCGTTTTTTAAATAATCGCAAAAAACCGACAAAATGCCCCCCTTTCCCCCTTTTTTAAAGGTTGCGGCACTTTTTTTAGGGTGCAAAGTTCATAATCGGAATCAGCGCCCTATAATACATAAAGAAAGAGTGAGAAAAAAACTTCTGTATTTTTTTCACGGATTGGTACTAAATCGACACGATATTACTGAACTACATATATACTGTTTGTAAAGATTTTTATTCATTAGTTCATACTCTCTTCTCAATCTAAAGAAATTTTGTTTATTGGCAAGAGAGGATGACTTCTTGTATAATTTATGGGCCCTATTTTTTGCTCTCTTAAGTTTGAACAATTCTTTGGTAGCCCAAGGATTTTTTGCTTTTATTTTGTTCTTTTTTAAAGGAACGTACTTGCGAATAGATTTCAATAAAATTGATTTAAAAATTGCGTAACTTTCAATAAGATTACTTTTCGATATAACTGGAGCCCAATCCATATTAAAAAATGTTGAATTTAGTTTTTCAAATTGGGCTTTTTGAAAATTTTTAGTAGGAATAACTTCGGTCTCTTCTTCAATGTAATCATAAAAAACAAACTCAAGAAGAAGAGCACTGTGATGCATTGAATTGGGCAAAAACGGTTCATCTACTTTTTATAGGAATGACAATTTAAACTAACGGAAAATCTTAATTGTTTTCATAGACTCGAATTACATGCCCTCGATCCCCCAGGAAAATTCCTGGCTACTATTTAGGCTTACCCCCCTGAAAGAAATCATTGCTACGCCTACGCCCATGCCCGTGGCTGTTTCGATTTCATTCGTTCATATGGTTTTGGGAACTCTAACGACAAACTTATCTGAGCTTTGGATAAGATGGGTCTATGAAGAGAAGGCTTTATTAGAAATGACCCATTTTGGTAGTCGGGTTTTTATCGCATCCTCATGATTCAATGCTCGGATTCCTGTTCGTTATACACACAATTTGTTTTGTATTTTCGATAAAAATTTAGTTATGGGAGTTTTGGTTAGGATTGGTCTGTAAAGAAAATCTTTTTCTTAGAAAAACTTACTTTTGGAGGTCGGGTTTTATGAAAGCTCTAATATTGGAGTCTGAAACCATTACTAACACTGGTACAGTAGAACTGAATATGCTAAAAAGACGCCATATCTCTTGGTGATACCGTCGTGGTCAAATATCCTTCGTTTCTAGATAGAGACATTACAGATTACATACATTTGTGAGGTTGCGTAGGATTGATCTTTAAGGGAAAAAATGTTTCTATTAAACTCACATTTTTGGGGGTGTGGCTTCTGTGGCAGCTCCAACAACTCTATTGGTTGATTTTGTCCGTGCTTACATATATTTTTTGACTTCAATATAGATATAGACTTAAGTAAGGATTGACCAACATTGGTCCACAGATAAAAAGTTTTTCTTATAAAAAAAAATTACAGCTGGGCAAATGATATTTTTTTTATATGAAGTTTCGTTGGATTCCCATGGATTCTCCGTGTGCGTGCGCCATAAGAGTGTAGCCTTCTGCTGCCTGCTTATGAGGTGACCAGATCATGAGTGACCAATTCTGTACAGCCCAAACTAATAGAAACACATATCTAGGTTTTTTTTTTAGAGAAAGGGTGAGGATAGCACGCGTGCTTCAGTTGTTGTTGCTGTTGATAGATTCTGAAGTATGATAACGAGGAAAGGGCTCAAGTCGAGGAATAGTTTTGAGAACATAATAAATAAATTTCATATTGTAAATATGTACATGGGAGGATCAGTTCCTGGGGGACGATTCGGTTCTTTCGATGAAAATCAGAAGAATAATATCGGTCTCCGAAATGACCTTAATGAAATGTCTGAAATTAGAAAATTTAATTTTCATTGTATTTGTGTTTTTTGCCATAATTGCCATATTTGGAGGCCCTGTCTAGTATACATTTTTGAGAGTTCTTTATGATGACTCAAGCGTTTTTAAAACTGCTCATACTTTATGGGTTTTGTCCCTGATATATTTCGCATAAATTTAAGGGACACACCGCTCGCTGGAATATACACTAAACCTAGCTCTTATAGTAATGATAAAAAGCATTTTACAATTTTAAGGCCTGGATAGACCTCGGGCGGAATGAGAATGAACTTTTAGTCCGCTGCGATTTTCTCAATGAAAATGCATACATACTGTCGTGGAATATGTGGTAAATGCTGGGTAATTTCATAAACTAAAATTCGAGAATGGTTTTACAATTTGTCTCTGCCATTTTATGTGTTATTTTTCGATTCCCCGGTCATTAGATAATTTCCACGATGAACTCGTCGTGGACAGTGAATCGGTTTGACGTTTGCAAAACTCACCACGCCCGACGGAGAATATGCTACAGAGTCGACTGATTTTCACGTTGAAAATGCATTCGGACAAGGGGGAAATTATTTTTTTAGTTATTTTTAAGATGATTTAGGACATAAAACGCCTTTGTAGCAATTTTCGAAGCTAAAGTTTTAAATTCACCACGGTTTTTATGCCGGTTCATTACCGTTTCATTTTCATTTCGCTCGAACTCTATCAACGCCATCTAGATATATCATAGCCGCAACTCAGCTGTACAATGACGTCATGGATCCGTATTGAATTGTTCGTCGAACACGGGCAAACAACAACAATGTCATAAGAGGCAACAACAATGCAATGCAATTTCAACTGCGGATTTGACGTTTACGAGTCTACATTGCGGCCTTAATATATAGACGGCGGTGACTCTATCCGGGGCTTACTCTATCCGGGGCTTTACAATCCGAAAACAGTTCCATAATTTTACTGGGTCATTTTATGTATTTTTTTCCGATTCCCCGGTTATTTCATCGTGAAATGTCAATTGACCGGGGAATAGAAAAATAATACATAAAATGGCCGAGGAGAATTATGGAACCGGTCTGGAATTGTAGCTTATGGAATTCCCCACCGTTTGTGACATATTCCACGACAGTAAGTATCCATTTTAATTGATAAAATCCCTGGGCGAAAAATTTCACTCTCGATCTTAATTCAGCCCTTTAAAGGTCTGGATAGACATCGGGCGGAATGAAAATGAAATTTTTGTCCGCTGCGATTTTCTCTATGAAAATGCATGCTTACTGTCGTGGAACATGTCGGAAATGATGGGGAATTCCATAAGCTACAATTAGAATATGGTTCCACAATTTGTCTCTGCCATTTTATATATTATTTTTCGATTTCCCGGTCATTAGATAATTTCCACGATGAACTCGTCGTGGACAGTGAATCGGTTTGACATTTGCAAAACTCACCACGCCCGACGGAGAATATGCTACCGAATTGACTCATTTTCACGTTGAAAATGCATTCGGACAAGGGGAAAATTATTTTTTTTGTTATTTTTAAGATGATTTAGGACGCAAAACGCATTTGTAGCAATTTTCGAAGCTAAAATTTTAAATTCACCACGGTTTTTATGCCGGTTCATTACCGTTTCATTTTCAATCCGCTCGAAAGCCCCGGATAGAGTTCGAGCGGAATGAAAATGAAACGCTAATGAACCGGCATAAAAACCGTGGTGAATTTAAAATTTTAGCTTCGAAAATTGCTACAAAGGCGTTTTACGTCCTAAATCATCTTAAAAATAACTAAAAAAATAATTTCCCCCTTGTCCGAATGCATTTTCAACGTGAAAATGAATCGACTCTGTAGCATATTATCCGTCGGGCGTGGTGAGTTTTGCAAACGTCAAACCGATTCACTGTCCACGACGAGTTCATCGCGGAAATTATCTAATGACCGGGGAATCGAAAAATAACACATAAAATGGCAGAGACAAATTGTGAAACCATTCTCGGATTTTAGTTTATGGAATTCCCCATCATTTACCACATATTCCACGACAGTAAGTATGCATTTTCATTGAGAAAATCGCCGCGGACTAAAATTTCATTTTCATTCCGCCCGATGTCTATTCAGGCCTGAACTCTATCCGGGGCTTTACATAGATTTTGTGGAAATAAACAAAAAAAAAACAAAAACAACAATAAATTTGTATCGTCTCAATTCTTTAACGAAACCAGGGAGTAGATATGGAGTAGACATAATGATGAAACTGCATGTAAAAACAACGACACTACATGGGACGAAAAATCTTGTCCATGGGCTCTCTTGTTCAGCGGTTCACGGTACACTCACGTCAAATGCGACCAGTTTTGCCGCACACAGCGACAAAATCGACTAGTTCAGCCACTCACATCAATACACACACCGACAAAGTCATCCAGTTCTGCTAGTTCTGTAGCACGCGCGCATTCTCTATTGTCAAATTCGGTAAACGCGGAAAACGATCCTCGCCGCGAATCTCGTTTGATTTAATTCGATTGCGCGAAATAGTTACGTTATTGACTACAACATTACGTTGCTCGGGTAATTTGTGGTTGTTAGGAGCTGTTTTATGTCATAAAATGCAAACGTAGTGTGTTATCGACGGGTTGTTTATGATTCACTCATCAATTAATGTACCGTTGTTTTCCTCTCCCATTAAACAAGCAAACTTGTCCCGTCTCATTTTACGTATGCCATCTCCTTCCTTCCCTACTCCCTGAACGAAACTGACTTGAACCAACATTCAACAAAATGCACATTCAATTCGTGTTCAATTTTCAACTCCATCTTCACGTACCGAACAGAGCCTGAATTTATTGACATTTCTCCATTTCTTCTCATGTCCTCCCTTTTGTGTTTGACATTTTGTGGTGGTGGAGTAGTGAGTGCATTTCAATCTCAATCGTCGGGTTCGTGCTTCGCGACATCGAGTGTTGTTTTCGCTGGCGTGCGTGTGTTCCAAAACACAAAATTTTCCTCTGAATTGTGCAACTTGTGTGTTGACCCATCAAAAACCGCACAAATGTCGATGCTACGCAGTCGATTAAGTTTACGCGATAAAGTCGATATTATTACCATGTACGATAGCCATGAGGGCACGGAGCAAGATATAAGACGGAAGTATCAGATCGACCGAGTGCACTTCTATAAAATTATCAGTCGAAGGGAAGAGTATCTTTCGCAATATGCAAGAGGTTCGTTGGTGTGGTGTGTTGTGTGTGATGATGTCTATGTCGCCTAGCTAAGAAGGCCTTGACTTCTTCGCTTCGCGGGCGACTTTCTCAAATGCATTAGTGCTTTTCGTTTAACATTTTCATATTGGTATTTGCAGCGCCGATCAAAAACTCGGTCAATATGGAAGTAAACAATCGCGTCTGGGACTGGTACTCCGAGTCCAAGGCTAATAATATCGCCGTCAACGGACCGATGATCCAAAACCAGGCACGCACGATAGCCAAGCAATTGGGCTTCGATGGCTTTCGGGCATCGAACGGATGGCTGCAGTGCTTCAAGATGCGTCACAATATTCGCTTTTCGGGACCACCAGCACATAAGAAGGAAGACCCCGTGCAAGCCCTCATGGCATCCATGAAACAAATGTCCGACCTCAATCCGAACACGATGGCGACCCCCCACTGGCCCGCCGCCGTAGTGAGCAAAGCACCTTCAATCGTCGTGCCCACAGTGACTGAGTGTGAGACTATAGAGATCGAGAGTGACGGCGAAGAGGAGGAGGGTTCAATGGGTGCGGGCGAGGCGGACGAGGGTAATGGCGTTCAGGACGAGATTAGTTTTGAAGATGAAATGATCAGCGAGAAGAAGTATGATGCAAAGTTGCGCGATGCGGAAGAGGAGGAGGAGGACAATGGACGCGATGATATGTGTCGCGACTATCAGGATGTGTTGGATTGTATCCACAAATTGCAGTGCTTCTCCGTGTCGAGCGGTGACAATAAACTTCTTGAGATGAGCACCGAAATGCGAAATTATGTCGAGCGGACAATCTACGGCATAGGCAATTGATTCTAAGCCGTGTATTGACGCGCTAAAACATTAGTTAATAAATCAATGCCCCCGTGTTAGTATCAAAGGATCGTTTGTTAAGTAAGAAAGAAGCAATTACTACGCCCTGACCGAAACGAAGACCCCGTGTTGCCCCTGAATGCAAGGGACAAGAATATGCCTATCCTAGTGCCTAGTCGCGCTGTGCGTAACACTCAACCAGTGATAGACTACGAGAATACAAATGCGCAAAAATTTGTAGATTAGAATGTAAGGTATGGGCGCGTGGCCGCCTTCGGGGCGTCAGCACAACACTAGTATCCGCTACTAGACTAGACGTATACAAAGAAACGAGCTCATTTAGTAAGAAAATTCAAAAAGCACGAAATAAGCGATTTTTTGATACTAAACAACTAATTTAAGGTTAATTACGAATGAGTCTTAAAAATGAAAAATTTAAGCAAAAAGTGTGCAATCGGGCTACGCGTGTAGGACGATAACAACAAAAAATTTGCCCTATTTCGTATCTCCTGGATTCGGACACACGTTATTTTATTAGAAACTACAAAGTACAAGTCTGATTTTGAAAAGAACGAACGGATAAAAACAACACACATAAATGCATACACACAAAGTCTAATATGATGCCAACTAGTCGTAAAAATAATAACTTCTTTTATGTATAATTATAATCTATGTATAATGCCATATTCCACCGTTTTCTTTTTTGTCTTGAATGCGTTTGTTAACACAATAATTTTATGTTTCCTTCAATGCCTATGTTAGCCTAGCCCTAGACTTGATGTCATCATCAATATTCGACGGTGTTACACTTTCGGTTTTGATGATTTTTTTGTATCCTTCTTGTGCGCAATATAAACTTAAAAGTTTTGTCTTAGTATTAGAACGTTTTTATTATTTTTTTACCCCTATTTTTTGGTATCCGCAATGCTTTGTACCAGTGCAATGATTTGTTTTTTAGAAACATGAAATTTTATTCAATATTAGTTTTTACTAAATGTTTTAGCTTTAGTCAATTAACACTTTTTTTCTAGTTTTTAATTATACACCTTAACATTTAATAAATAAATATTTTAACAAAAAAAAATATATATCTAGTTTGCATAGAATGATTTAAAAAATATACAAGAAAAACAAAACTAACAAATATAATTTTGATTAAGATCCAACACAGGCGCGTGGGAGTATGCAAGGGATCGTATCAGCAATTAACGTAGAACACTAAATGGAATTATGTATGTCTTTTTGTGCAATCGTCCATGATTGTTACATTATCCAAAGAATTATTATATGACAGAACATTTTATATTTACTAAGGATTTCTTTATTATTTATTGGTTTTCTTCCAACATATTTTCGTAAATAAAGAAATGTGTAAAAAAAATGTAAAACGACTTTTAATATGATCTCTAGCGCAGGAATTGCAGGAAAATTGCGACTTCATTTTGATTCAAATTTTTTACGCGACGACCCTCTCAAATTGTGTGGCGCGTAGTTTTAGCTGTCGTGCTCTGTGGCCGTGATCGTTCGGTCACCACTCTGTGAAATAGATACTCATAGAGAAACGAGTTTCCAAACTCGGCACGACTCGTCGCAAGTTTATTATTCAGAAGCAGTGCTGTCGTTTTGAAATTTTTTAGGGTAGCGGATTTAAGGAATTGACAGTATCATTTTCCTATTACGGGTAGCAATATGGAGCAAAATCTACACTTAGAAAAATGGACCCAGTAAACTTAAAAGTTTTTGTATCATTATTTTAATTGGACGGCCATTTACCAGATTTCTTCACAAAAGTAAAAAGATGAAATAATTAATATAACTGGATGAATCCTATTGAGATATTTTGTATGGAATGAATTCTGTCCCATAAATCCAATGGGATTTTAATCAGTTTGTCCCATTAAATTAACAAGATCTGATATGATTAATTAGTAATAGGATGGATCCCATTAAAACAAATACAAAACTAATAAAATCAACCATATAGCCCAGAAAAATGCATCCCGTAAAGTTGATAATTTCTGTCTTATAAATTTAACAGGGCGGCAAAAGACAAGACTACTTCCGAAAATAGAACAGCTGCTTTGTTTTATATAACGCCCTATTGCATTAATGGGATAGGCCTTTTAATTGAATTCCAAGCATATAGATGTATGTATTTTGCAAGATAACCAACATCATGCTCCGTAGCCGAGATCGTTCAGTTGTCTCCCCGTGACTTGGTAAGTTTTAAAGCGTACTAGCAAATCGGATGTTCAATACTCGGCCTGGCCAAATATCGTGATTCTTAAAAAAAATCCCCAATGACTTAGCGTGGATGGTAAAATAATATGGGACTTATAAAAAAAATAGTCCGATCAAGATAGATTACGAGTGAAACGAATTTATTTTTTTTTTCATAGGATTGATCCTATTAATTCAATAAGAAATATCCTATTGGAAAATAACTAGACCATGTGTTTATTTTTAAATGAGTCAACTATTAAAACAAATGGATGTTTATCGGGTGGAAGTAATGGTTTCTATATTATTAAAGTAATCTGATTTTTCCTATTGACTAAAAATAATGGGACAAAATGATTAGTTTAACCCTCTAACCGGACAATTTTTTTTCTTGGCGGAAAAATTATGGTAGGTTAATATTAGCATAAAAACCAAAGAAAACGAACCAAAAAATGAATTTGGTAATTGGTTTAGTTTTTAGACACTAAAATGTGTAGCCCGCCAAAAGGCGGTCTATCCAGGGAACGGCAAAAAAAGAGACTGCGCCTGGCCCGCTTGGTAGATTTTCGTACTTTGCCGTGTGTTTTGTTATAAATACTCTATAAAAACCGGTGTTTGGTAGAAAAGAGATTTATTATGATTTTTGCGTATTTATATATTGAAGGGTTTGAAATCTGTGGCAGGTAGATACTGGGAGCGGATTCTATGGCGACCATAACACTATTTTCTTACTGACTAGCAGTGCGTCTTGAGTCAAAGCTCTATCCCCCAGAAATTAAACCAAAATTGTTTGGGGGTGCTTTAACCTAACAATCTTTAACAATTATGTTTCCATTTATGTATTGGGGATTACACAAGTAGAAATAAGGAGCTTGCAAGATTGGCCCAATCTTGTTTAGTCCTTAGCCCCTATTAGTTCTTTTATAAAGGATTTTCTAGATGGTGAATCGTGACAAAAATACATACATCTGTGGGCACTTTTGGGTAAGTTCCAACCAGTACTATTACTATTAAGTTTTTTTATTGTGAATTTAGAAACATTTTTGGGTGTTTCAAATACATATGCCAATTAAGGAGAAGGGGAGCATAACAGCATGATTATGGGCAGTCATCCAGTCATCGTGATGTAGGTTGTCGTCTGTATAGCTACTAAATTGTCGGTTAAAGCAAATACCACCGCTGGCACTACCAGATGCATCACAATACACAGCACCAGTTTGGGTATGTAAAAAATGGGACCCTGGTTTTGTCGACCACTCACGAAACTGATATAGCGCCTAGAAATCCTGAGTCCTCTTTTGCAAAGTCGGATCTCACACATTCAATGTAGACTAGTATTGATTAGACTCTCCCTAGGAAGCATTAAATGATTCTCCTTCTCTGACTTCAATCACTTGTTCCTAGCTTCTTGAGTCTTCTTAGGATTGTGGATAACCGTTGTTCCCAAATCTTTACAACACGATATGACCCCATTTCATCTTGTAATTGATCCTGAGTTTAAATTAGTTATAACAGTTACTTCCGGTTCATATTCCTGTTTTGTACAAATGTCGCCTTTTCCCGCTTGTTGGCCATATGTAGAGTATCGGCCCCATAATTCCAAGCGGCTCCATAGTCCCAATCGGCTCTAAATTTATCAGCTGATTCTTCAGAGCTCAATCGGATTTTTTAGCTGATCGATTGCTCTGGAAAGACGCTACAGCATAAAAAGATTCAAATAATATCGATTCACATCCTAGCAGTAATAATTTTGTTGAAAATTCAATGAAAATTATTTCGAAAAAAATACATGAGTATATACGACAAATGTAGAAAACAGTTTGGGTTACCTGGATAGACCGCCTTTTGGCGGGCTTAACTTATCGGACCTAAAATGCATATTACTTTTTGAAAAATCAAAATTCACTTATATTGTTATGAAATAAACAATATTTCTCATCTATAATAATTTTTCTGTAGAGCAAAGCTAATAACAAAGAGGTGTTTTTGTATTGCGAAATGCGCACTGTTTGCGTCAATAATTTATTTGGTCCATTTTCGCACCAACTCGCATTCAACTGGCAATAGAATAGGATAACGGTATTTGCCCGGTTTTCTGGAATATAAAGGCGCTTGTACAGTACCAAACACAACTTCTTATAGCATTAGTTGCCAAAAAAAGTCATCACATTAGGAGTTAGGTGGATAAATTCAGAGCCCGCCAAAATGCGGTCTGTCCTGCTAGAGGATTAATGGGATTTCCCATTGAAATTTTTCTGAGTGTATTTAGCTGAAATATAGGGGAGATTTTTTCAAATTTAATTATCAAAACCGGACTCTTCGTGTTTAAATTATTATTCGGCCATTCAATAAATTCTTCAATTCCCCACAAAAAAAAACGAACAAAAGTTGCAAAATTGTCACTTTCAATTCGACCAGCGGTTGCTGTTGTGATTGAGTTGCCATATTGAATATTAAAACTGGACGGCCAACCAAATCGCAGTCAGTTTGGATGCAATGACAACTGCCAGTTGGTAGCAAATGCTGCCATTTGGCGGTCAGTCTGATGCTTTAAGAATTATTCAGTTTTTTGTCAGTTCGAAACAACGCGGACAAAAATTTAAGTTGAAAATCGAGAAAGGAAAACGTTTAAAAATTACATAAATCTAAAAAAAATAAATGAAACTCATAAATCTGATCAGCAAGAATTCCATATAGAATTATTTGTTGGGGTACTTAGGCCGCACATACACGGATTCCCGAAGTCCAACGAAACTCCATAAAAAATGACAGCTGAAGAAGTTGTCAATCATTCTTTTGTATGGAATGGATTCTGCATTCGCTGATTTCAAAATTTAAATTTATTCAAAATTCATGAAAAAATTAGAAATATTATTTATTTTAAATAAATTTAGAAAAATGGTTTTTGGGGTTCATACGGTCACCCACACACAAATCGTCCGAATTCATTTTTTGGATTCTTCGTTGTGTCATATTCAACGAACGAATAAATTTAAATTCTGAAATCAGCGAATGCAAAATCTCTTTCATACAAAAGATTGATTATTATCGCATCCTAAAATAAAACCGTGGAGTATAATGGAGGTTTTATAGCACAAAAATAGCAGAATTTTAGCTGATTTTCCGAAGGAAGGGAACATAATTTTTCGTCCTTTTGACCCTTCAACAAGTTTCTTTTGAGTCTTCAAATACCAACATATATAACTTGCCGTTGGAAACTCTAAATATACTACAACAAACTTTGCCAAATTTGTATCAGATCAAAGTGCCATTTTTTTTCTAATTATTGGCACAGTTTTCAAGGAAAACCAATGTTGAAAAAATTTACTTGCAATACCTATATCTTCGAAACGCATTTTATATGTGAAACCCAAGAGAGAACGGGTTCATGTGAAATTTCATGAAGTGAAAAATTTGGATCAAGTGAATAGGGAGGTCGACAGTTTTATTTTATCGCGATAAATTTCACAAGTTTTCAAATTTTCACGCTACGGCAGGATAACGGTAAAAGTTGTATGCATTTCGCTCTGTGAAAGATTGAAGAACGCTGAGGACCCAGGAAGCAGAAAGCTTGAAATTAATACGTTCATATTAATGGGCAACATGACATGGGAATGGAAAATCATATTTTTCAGATCGATACACATGTACCTTTTACGTCTGAGAATAGCAATTAGCGGCCATTTTTCTAATGGAAACAATATGATCATTCCATCATCTGATCTGTAATTTGTTTCCTTGAAACTGACTCCTCTTTTTTGTCGTACCTGCTAAAAATAATGGTGCTGAGGTTAGTTTTTAAGGAAATTTTTCTAAAATATTCCTTCAATCTAATTGTCTTTTGTAGAGTATCAAAACTGAAGTATCAGTAGCAGAGTAGCAGAGCTGATAAAATACATAGTATCAAAATGATACTAAAGTAGCAACTTCGACAGCACTGTTTAGAAGAAGATAATAAGAAATATTCTTATCGTAGAATAATAAACAACAATGTGACTAGGAAGTGGTATGGCTGACAACCGTATCACACTCCGAATTCAGATGGACTACACACGGTAGTCATCAACGCACCAAGCTCCACTAGGAGTTACGGTAATCGATAGAGAGAGTTTTAGCTGACATTATTTACGAGTGTTATTCTTGGCCCTTGATAGACCGCTTCCAGTTTCGTGAGTTTCCTTCATCCTCCACATATCCTCTTTACGTATTTTTAGGTCGTCTAACATCGTGACTTTCGTTCACCACCTCCGGCATGTATTTGATTCTTATCCTGCTAAAGAGCTGGACGTTGTACAGTCAAGCGGAGATTTTAAATAGCATTCAAGGATGCTCAATTTGGTCTGTGTGAAAATGTTTTCCACATTGGAGAGCAATTTATTCAATACAGAAAAGCCAGATTCAGCAACAACAATGCATTGGTCTCGGCGATGATACGATCCAAGACAGAGCTGCCTGTAGAAGTATGCTGAGATATTACCGCCAAAACGCGCAGGTCGAGCAACGCGAAGCCATGGAGCGGTATAAAGAAAGAGGCAAGGAAGAAGAAGAAGAAAGCCAGATTCGCCAAATGTTCACGAATACATTCCATTGCAAATGACTAACAAAAATATTCAATTTTGTTGTTGTAGCGATTCAAGAGAATTCTCTTAAATCGAAGGGGTCTAGGCAGCTCTTCGCCGTTTTAACAACGGGTAGCTCCGGGACGATTTACATCGAAGAACCGGCTGCCGTAGGAGCATTTTATGGACAACACTAACTTCCATGGGTCACAGTGGGATTCGAACCTACGCACCAGCAACTCAGAGATAGAGTGACATCTCTGCCACTGAGCCACCGAATGCCCCCATTCATATTCAATTTTGTAGTATTGATCGCGGAATATTCTTGCCAAAAAATGAATAATTTAAATACGGATATGAGGCCAAACTAAATGTTTCTCAAAATTAATGTCTATAAGCAAAATTAACTGAAATTTGACTTCAAATTTACCACGGAGCTATCGAAATCCAGGAATATTTTGCTTGTCTTTTAGCCCATGTTATTCCCCAGCAGCCCTATATACTCGTAGTCAGAACCAATCGAAAGGCCAATTTTCTTGAATATTCATAAAACTCAAAATGAAAACTGCTAAAAACACGCGTTAAAATATCGCCTCTCTAAACAGAATATTAACTTTAAACCGCGCGATGGAACCAATGCCCCAGGGCGGCGCTACGCATTTTGCGAACTCCTCTCTAGCGAATTCATCCAAAATCAATCTTTTCAGATATGACAAAACATAAAAATATATTGAGCAACGGCATCGGATCGCGAATGGCGTACGAATTTGGTCACGATTTAACCCATATATGCCCAAATTATTTTTTCTTGAATATTTGAGTTTTTTTGGTAGATATGTCAAGTCGACAATACTCCAAAGCATATTTTCGAAAAATATATTTTTTTGTAACTGTTGTTGTTGTAAATAATAGCCGCCCCAAAAATGGGGCGTTGAGCATGTTGGGCTCCATAAAGATTACATACAAATTTGCTTTAGGCAGAAAGGGAAGACAAGTAAATGCCAATTTTATACTGTTATTCGGTAAAAATTTATTATTTTGAACTAAGATCCTTAGGTAGGCCAGGCGGGGTCGAATCAAGAGGCATTTTGGAGAGGTTTTATAGGAGCATGTACTTAGATACTACATTACATTACATTTTAGGCATATATTTTTGCCTCAATTGTTATAATCACGGTGAAGTTCATTTTGAATCGTCTCAACAAGACAACCTTATTGGGGTCAGGTGACTCCCGTGGGTGCAATGGATGGCTGCGATGGGCGAATGTCAAAGGACTTGAATGAACATCCGTAATTCCAAGCTTCCAGCACACAGTAAAGGCGAAGAACGCACAACGAGTAGCACAACGAGACGTAGTTAGATTGCGTGGAGGACCGAGAGCTCGCTGAATGTACTCCGTAGGTGAGGATGTCCACCAGCTGTTGAGCATCCGTAACTGGGAGACAAAGTCACTGGACTGTCAGCAAACTTATATCCATAAGGGGTTTTTTCGCAGAATCTGTCGGATGAGATTTTTGATACGAAAGCAATATAATATCAGTAGGGAATACTAGCTCTTCAGCGACAAAATCAAATTATTACCTAAATTTTTTTCTGGATGAAATTTGTCGAGAAACTATTTTTACCGTTAACTAGTGTACTAATGGGCTCAAAATATAAGTGTTTGTTTTGTATTTTTGCGGCTTACTTTATAATTATTCCGATAAAAATTTTCCGTTAAATTTCAATAAAAAATTATAACAGCTATTAATTAATTTAATTCTTGGGTATCATAAATAACGGTAAACCGATTTACCATTATTATTTCTTTTAGAATGTTAATGTAGCCAAAGACGCCCAACGCCCCATTTTTGGGGCATCAACAAAACGGATCCATATTTTCGTCGGTTGGTAAAAGATTTCTTGCTTATGGGTAAATTTCGTTTCTTACATCTCTTTTGACAATAAAATTACTAATACTAGAATAATTTTATAAAAATAAATTGAATTATTATAAATTGTTTTTGGATAGTTTGCATCTGTCGAAAACCCTCTACTTCAAACCGGAAATGGAACAAAGTTAGCCAAGATACAGTGACCACGTTTTAGTTGAAGCTTTGCCAACATCTTTTTAAAGGATATAAGTAAAAACCCTTTCAAAAAGTGTTACCAGTTTAATTTAAAAAGTGCACCGTTTTAAAAATGGGGCGTTAGGCATATATGGGTTAATTATGTACGGAAGCTTAAAAATCCCAAGCGTTTGCACCACCCACCAATTGAAATTCTCGTAAGTGAAAAATGCCATTTTGTGCGGCGAACCACATGAGCCAATGTAAGACCAAGAGTGTTCTCTTGAATCGAAGGGGGGTTTGGCGCACTTCGGCAACTCAGATATGTATAGTTTCATTTCTGCCAATAGTCTCTTATCTCAGCACGCCAGAGAGTTAAAAATCAATCTTCATCGGCTGATGAAGTCTACCCTCAAGTAGCGGTTATTAATTCAAGTCCACCGAATTTTATTGAAAGCGGAATTTGTTGCCACACTGATGTGTGAATGGCTACGGGATAGTTTATCCGAATTAAATTCGGAAAAGGATGATCCGCTGGAATGCCTTTGCCTCTTTGAAACCTTCCCATTCACTTCTGTGCCACGGAATCATCTGAATAATCGCGTGCCAGTTGAGATCGAATCTGCTCTCCTCCAAAGCAACTCTCCGTGTCCAGGCTAGCCTATGACACACCAGAATCTCATGTCAAGAACTACATTAGCAACACGATAGGGTTTGAGCCTTCGATTGTGGTGAGCAACAAGTTAATAAAGGAGAATATTCCTAACAGCATAGTTTCATATTTCAACATAACTATTCCGTCTGATTTAAATGAGAAGTATGTAAAGGACTAAGCTCAGTGATTTAAACGTATCTGCCTTAACTGCCTCACACGACTTATAATAACTAACAAAGATTTGGTTGAACTCTTCAATTGGACGGCTAGATATGACGTCGTTGAACTCTTCAATTGCACGGCTACATAATTTACCGTTACGATCGATTTAATCGTTACGAATTTTGACATCGTTGGAAAGATCAGATGGTGGAGGAGTCTTAATAGCGGTACGTAACTCTATTAATTCGTCGTCTTTCATCTCTGACAGTAACTTGTCTCCTTTCGATTGCGTCACTATTGGCTCCGTTACTAATCTCTCTTGCAACTATTCATTGGGTGGAGTTCCAAGACGAAAGAGTTGCGTATGTCCCGCAAACGTGTTTACCAATCTAATCCCCTAACTGCCATTTAGCGGATCAGGAATAATCTCCGGTTATTTTCCTTTGTCTGCCTTTGTGAAATATGTTAAAGAACAGAACTGACGCAGTTAGGGGATCAGAATGGCAAACATGTTTGCGGAGCCTACGCAACTGTTCCGTTTTGGAACCCCACCCCATGGCGGATTATGATAGCTACTCAGATCTGCTGATTATATCGTATCCTAATTCTCACATTATCATGTATGGTGATTTGAACCTCCCCACATTCTCCTATGGTCTGACACTACCGAGCTTCCAACAGGATCATCTTCCCTATTATGTGATTTATACTGGCAATTTAATGTAACACGCAATTCCTCCGATCGTACTTTAGACATTGTCCTGAGTAATATGCCTCAGTCCTTCCAGTCCGACTTGGACAACCCACCTCTTTAAAATTATTTGAGCATTCCCTCTGCTCTGCTGCTATCTTCCAACTAGGTTCTTCGGCTAGATTATAGAAAAGCTTATTCTCTCTGGTTCCTGTTAACCCCTTGTGGGGCATAGGGCATCAACTACGCCTACTTTCCACCTCGTTCTGTTCTGTGCCATCGTCTTTAGGTCTGACCACTGTTTGTTTAATGAAGCAGCCTCGCTATTAACCGATCTTCTCCACGTGTTTCTTGGTCGTCCAACACGGCGTCTAGCATTGGCTCTTTGAGGGTTCCAATCTAGGGCCTGCTTTGCAATATTTGTTGGCCCTCTTAGGAGAGTATGACCTATCCATTGCCACTTTCGCCTTTTGACAGAAGTGCCTATCCAATCCAGGCCTGTGATACTCAGGAGATCATCATTGGAAATAATCTTCGGCCAGCGGATTTGTAGGATGCGCTTATTGCACGGTGTTAAATCAGCAGTTGTCAGTAATTGATTAGGATAGTACTCTGTCTTGCCATGGCGGTGAGGCTGCCGTGTCAATATTTGACAAAACAATCAGTATTATATACAGATATGTTCCGCTCAGGGTGCCCAAATCACGAAAGAGACCATAAGCCATAAGGGTTCACTCATGCTGTACCAAAAATGCTAAGGAAATAGGAACGCGCTCACTCCCATTACAGGCGCTGACAATGTCACTCGGATTCGTGTTTCGTAGCCTCTGTTCTAAGACCAAAAAAAAAAACTTATTAAAAATGCCTGTACTACATACATATCTACTAAGCATCAAGAATGGTGTTAAAACAATGAAAATAAGCTTTTTTTGATCCTATGTCAAAAACATGCGAGCAAACCCACTCATCCATCTTCTTTGACGCATGAAAATGTTACTCCAGAAGCTATCTGCGAACTGTTCGCTTCCTTTTTCTCCTGCACTTTCAGGCCACGTTCTCATCTTCCCAGATTTTTCAGGGACCACCCTCACTTATTCCTCTTTCATATGTTGTTCTGAATAATAAATATGTAATAAAAACTTTGAACGGATTGCCTTCAACTATATAAACATCTTCCATGCGCAGAGTCGTGGGTTCAAGTCTCTCCGTGAACCAATTCAGTTTATGGTGTTTTCGGAACTTATAAATAACACTGCTGAGCGTGCTCTTGATATCAACACCTTAACAAAAAATCATCTTAGATCTTGGAAAATGTTGGGCTGTCGAGCCTGTTATTTATTTTTTTATAAACGTCTTTTTTTGGGCATATAATCTCTCCCAACCAACATGGATTTCGCAAAAGCAAGTCCACTGTCACCAACTTAGTACAATTTGTACTATATGTGTCCAGATCATTTGCACTTAGACGTTCAAGCAATTTATACTGACTTCTCTAAGGCGTTCGACACAATTAAATTACTAGGTTCTGGTTTTTCGTTTCATCTTGTATCGTGGCTCTCCACATATCTCCTAAATCGTTCTTCCCAGTCTACACTGGTCTGCTTTCTGCCCTTCGTCAGGAGTTCCCCAGGGATTAATCCTCGGTCTACACCTTTTTCTGTTCTTTGTCAATGATCTTCACCCACTTCTTAATTGTAATTGCTTGCTTTATGCATGATGCAAACTCAACTGATTGTTAAGCACTTCAAACTGACCTTGAAACTTTATTCTCCTGGTGTCTTGCTAATGACTTCCATCTGAACATTTTCAAATGCTCTTATGACTTTTTCATTAGGACCCTCTCCTTTTTCATTTGTATATGAAATCAACCCCATTCCCCTTAAAACTTATTCCTTAGTGACTGATCTAGCTTAGGTTCTCTAAACATTATTCTGGCATTATTAAGAAGGACTCCTTTACACTACCCTTTCCAACGAAATTAACTTCCACGTTGCGTTCTTACAACACACGATCGTCGGCAATTTTTCAGCATACATTCACTAAACTCTCAGTCTACATGAATTCGCCTTTGCTTAGGTCAATGCAACACTATGACGGATTAGAGCTCGGTCCTTTTCCCAACTCTTTTAATACTTTTAAACGGATACTCACTTCCAAACTTAAATCACATGATTTGGATCAACTAATTTCTGTATGAAATAATCTTTTTCTTCAGAATTGCTCTGAATCAAAGCAAATGCACGTATATTTTCAAAATTGCGCAATGTTTTTTTTTAAATTGCTTGTGTTACGATGTTGTTATTCTTATAACAATTCCAGTGATTTACTAGTGAATTTTGTTCGTTGAATGACTAGAGGGTTAAACTTTGTACTGTCACATCTTCGGAAGGCAGATAGCTAGTACTCTAATATTAGCGACGTTTTTTTCGTATCGCGTGTAAATCTGACTCGAAAAAAAACGATCGCGGGTAACATCCCGGTTAAGACCAAACAGCTGACATTTGACAGTTTTTGCTCATCTTTGACTCACCTTTGCCGGCTTATTTTATAGATGTGGTGGATTTTATCACAAGAGATGATTATTTCTTTGCAAAACCCCTCTTCTGTGATGAGAAAAACTCTCACATTTGGTTTGAAAACACAAATTCCCTTATATTTCCCCTATGCGTCCGCCATCTACATTTGATTCATCTAAGCTCTATCCCGTGTAGGGTAGTTGCACGCGTGAACTTTACCTGGGTAAGTGTCATTTTTTTTATATTAAATTCTACCCAAACCTGCACGGGATAAACACAATAAAACGTGCCTATTGTATCAAGAAATGAGCGCCACGACATGCTCAACATCGGCTCCATAAGTGAGAATTGTAGCATTTTTATTTTTTAAATTCCGCAAGAAACGGCTATTTTCCAAAAAGTTTTTTTTTACGAAAATTACCTAAAATGCGTGCAATACGAAAACCACTTTTTCAAATACTTAGCTAAAATCAAATGGGGTAATTCTACCAAATTGTGGAGACATGGATCAGTATACTATACATACTTACAGAAAACGATTAATTCAGCACAGTCACGACTTTAATCTTGTCTATTCGCATAAAACGCTGCTTTCCTATTCACACCACCAGATTGAACACTTGAAATTGTGAGCTTATCTCATCACAACCATTCGGTTAATTCATTCCGTACTTAATCGAACCACCACCACTTTTATCCTTTCAATGGAGGAACCACATAAAAATAGTCCCGAAAATCGACAGCCTTGAAGATTATACCAAGTTAAATATTTATCCTGTCAATTCTGTTAATTTGAAGACGCTTCCGATAAGATGTGTTTTCTTGGCAATATCTGACGATGATGTCAATCACTCAGCGGAAAATAAATTGTAAACTCCTCCGTTTCTGCAATTTCAAAAAGAACATCCAATTATTATAAATTACGAACACTCTCTAGGATTTTATTTTTCAACAAGCCAAATTTCTACCTGTTGGTACACACTCTTCAACCTCCTTCCACACGTATCCTGCTTTGGCCACTACACTCTTTCGTGTATGTAACTTTTTGGATTGCTTTCTGTTTTTTTACAGGCTTGATAGTTGCAAATTGGCCTGTTGTGTCCAATTTGTTAGATATGTCCTTTTGGTTCTCTTAGTCGCGCTACACTTCGTTCCGTATGACGTACGTATGACATGCGGGAAAAGGATATTGTGCCAAGTTGTACTATAGATATGTGTACAGATCTATATAGTAGTACTCATATAGGCTAGAACTAGCGCGACGATTTTATACAGACAGATACAGGATACTACGGTACAGACATTCATTGAAAGAGTGAGTATGCGCAACTCCCGGGGTACGAGAAATTGAATATGTTTTGCTTAATGGAGATTTTTTTCGTAGAGAGATGTTTTCACGATTTATACGTTTTTAATAGGATGAGAAAATCATGAAAAAATGAATGGCAGTTAAAGATGACGTATATATACTATGTATTACATTTTATGAATGAGAAGCCATTAAATGGGAAATCTTCAGTGTGTCCTGGTGTCCGAGAAATTAATCCAAAGGAGAAGAAGAAGAGTTCGAACTAATCTAGATGACTAGATATTAAAGAATATGCTTTATCATAAAATTAAATATTTATTTATTACGTTTATTTATGACATACTTATGTACGTCAACACTTCGCACCACTTTGATGCATGAATTTCCGGATAAGCTTACGATCCGTACTGTATCGCTACAGGTTTCCCCCGGATGTCGTCGAAGGATCATGGACATCATGAAACCAGTATATTACAAGTCCAGTACGAAAATCATAATCGTCGCCTGTCTCCTCAAAATCTGGTCGGTTCCTACCGAGAGGATCACCCAAACTCATGGACAATACTACCCCTCACGCGACCATCTCATATATTCACACAACCGTTATGAATCGGTCAATAGGGAGACAAGATAGGAATAGAGTCCATTCAGAACCCCCACAACCCATATCGCTTGAGGAGACTGGTTTCTGGACGCGAGAACCACACGAGCCACATCGGCTCAGCGTAGGTTAGGCTGTTGTTTGCGCTTCAGTTTGTGCCAGTTGCTACTTATCTTGAATAGACCCGGGCATCCAGAACATTTGTCTGAGCTGCGGCGGTGTGCCTCAAGATGCCCCGGTGCACCCACTTTAAGGCGAAACAGAACACTTCCGTTACGTTACATTCCGAAGAGCTCTAGTACAATATTGCTTACCTGCCGTGCTGTGCCTGTTACATACAAATAGCTCTTCGGCGCGGAAGCGTTCTGTACACTCATTTGGAACGGGACGTAACGTAACGGGAGGTAACGTAAGCTATCTGATTCGCCCTTTACTCCGAGGGCGTTATGGGAAAAAAAACGATTGCTGCTACGTTCTTGTACCTTGGGACACTCGCCTATTATCCCAAGCTACACCACTTCGAAACTTAGAGCATATCCACAGACATGCACAATTGTTCACGATTTTATGCACCGCTACATAATAACAACAACAAGTAGGGAAGTCTTTGCCAGCCGCTTCTATGATCTAGAACTCTACTTTACTCATTTATATTGAAGTTGAAGTTAAGATAACTCTTTCAGGAGAATGGTAGTGAAGTTCCCTTCCCCTTTGTCAAGTATTTCAGCAAAAACACGCTAGACGAGAGATTGATTTAGATTCCGATAACGAGACGACTAAACACATAATCCGTGAATGTGAGAGACTAGTAGCGACGATTCCTTCAAAATTCTTTATGGAAGAGGACATCGGCCTATCAAATTCGGACCAATTAAATTTATTCATCGAGAAAAGTAAGAGAAAAAAGCATGGAGAAATAAGAGAAAAAGCATGAGCAACGACAGAATAGACCACTGGTTGTAGTGCTTCTGGCAGCTCTTACCAGCCAAAGCTACGTAGTAGAATCCAAAATTGTTGAGAAAAATACACTTACAGTTATCCGATTGAATTCATTTTATCGCTATTCGATAGAACAACTCTTCGGTCATAACAGGACTAAACATGAGTTCAATTGTGCAATCAAGGGCCCGGCTAGGTAATTATTTGTCTCGCATTCTGATTTCGTATTTGAAATGGAGTAGATCAAGTACCGCGCGGTCACTGAATTCCTTTTTTTGAAAGGATACACGGCGTCCCAGATTCGAGATGAACTCATATCCGTGTACGGCAACTCTTCACCATCCCAGGCGACTATTTACCGGTGGATTTTGGAATTCAAGCGAGGAAGGACGAATGTTTTTGATGAACCCCGCACCGGACGCCCAATAACTGAGACCACCGAAGAAAACGTCCAATTAGTCGAAGAAGTTGTATTGAGTGATCGGCGGCTGAAGTTATCAGAGATTGCAGAAAGGAAAAGTCTAATCAAAAACCACCGTCGAAAGAATTATTACCGACCATTTGGGGATGAGGAAGATCTCGGCAAGATGGATCCCGAAACTCCTCTCAGCAGATCAAATGAAGCAGCGGATGAAATGTTCGAAAGACTTTTTGGAGCTGTGTCGCGCCGACTCGGATGCAATTATCAACAGAATTGTGACAGGAGACGAAACCATGGTCCTTTACTATGATCCTACGACCAAAAGGGAGTCCATGGAATGGAGGAAACCTTATGAGGAGCGCCCCAAGAAGGCGAAGGTGCAACAGAGCCGGAAAAAGATTATGGCCACCATCTTCTGGGATTCCAAGGGAATTATAATGATTGACTTCAAGGAAGAGGGCACATCAGTAACAGGGAAATGTTATGCAGATCTTTTGACCCAATTGAGGGCCAACATCGTGGAGAAACGGTATGGACAACTGGCGAAAGGGGTGCTGCTTCTTCACGACAATGCACCAGTTCACACCGCCGCGGTGGCCAAGACTGCTGTGGTCAAATGCGGCTTTGAAGAAATTGAACACCCCCCGTACAGCCCAGACCTGGCCCCAAGTGACTACTTCCTGTTCCCAAAATTAAAAAAGGACCTCCGAGGACGAAAATTTGAGACTGAGAAGCAACTGAAAGATGCTGTTTTGGACCATTTTCAAGACAAACCCGACTACTTTTTGAAAGGGATGCAGGATCTTATTAAACGATCTCATCGTTGTATTGAAGTAAAGGGGAGTTACATTGAAAAATAAAACTTAAATGAATTCAATCGGATAACTGGAAGTGTGTTTTCTGAACAATTTTGGATTCTACTACGTATCACTACTCACTTAGTGTCAAATAGGATATCGCTTTCAAGAGATAACTGAAATCTTAAGTTGTTTTTTATCCGGTTCTCTAGATGTTTCAAACCTTTCTCCATCCAATGCATGCATCATGCATGTACACTCACTTCTTCATAAATCCATCCATAAGTAACACCAGATGTTTAACATGCTCGAGAACAGAAGTTCCATTAAGCTCAATATCAGGTCCTGATGTTTGGGACGATTTACTTGTCGCGCTAACTGAATAGCTGTCTGATTGCCTGAGCAAATTTCAGCATTGTGACTCTCGTTTAAATATTCGAGAGCTAAAATTGTCATCCGCGCAAGATCCGGAGGCGTACATTTTTAGGATCGTCAATCTATACCACTCCATGGCGTGGTGTTGCTTGTAGATGAAGCAGCTGCGGCAGCCTAAACCCAAAACATCTGGATGGAGTACAGTGTTTTTTGGAATGATGCTCTCCGATCGATTTCCTGATTTACAGGCAGATCGAACCAGAGAGTGCAAAAAAAAAGACATTCGACCGGTTTCGATCGAATGCATATGACATGGCACTCTCATCAGGTGCCGTCGCTAGTGCCATGTCATGCGCATTCGAGGACGGCATGACCAGGAATGCAGCGGCTAGTTGTAACTCAGCCTCAGCCGTATATAAACCAACCAAAATCACTCGTTGCTACGGATCACATTTTAATCGAATAGCAACTTGCTATTACTGTGATCCGTCCAACATTCCACTTTTTTTTGGCTAGAACGCCAATGACGACGGCACCTAATGAGAGTGTCATGTCATATGCATTCGATCGAAACCGGTCGAATGTCATTTTTTGTTGCACTCTCCGAGTCGATCTGCCGGTAAATCAGGAAATCATTCTTAAAAACGTTGTACTTGTGTATAATTTGTGTAGCCGCACTACATGGGAACAGGGATGACAGCGGAGGGCTCCACGGCTGTTTCGTGTGATGCGAAGGCTGCGTCCCAACATGCATTTATATCAATCTGGATGGAGCTCGTTATACGGCATCATACTCCCTGTCGCTCTCAGCCTGCTTTCGTTTTGTTGCAGTCCTGGGCCAAAGCGCGGAGGCAAGTAATCGATCCATTGACCGACTATATAGGTTAGAAAAATCCGGAAAGTCAATTTGGCCTAAACCCGTTCATATGGATTTCTGTGTTGGATTCCTTCCCGTCGTGACAACAGTCTCCAGCTCCAAGTCTAGATATTTGCATTCCCATCTAATGAAAGTACACAATCTTTCGAATATGTTTTTTTATTTTACACCATTTTATAAGTTGGGGTAAGTTTCATGATCACCTGATTACATTTTCTATTCAAATAATTAAAGTCCATTCTCAGACATATTTTTTATTGTATAAATTAAATTTATTTCAATATAATCAATATTGCAGGAATATTGAGGGTATACATAAGTACTTTAGAATCCATTTAATTTGTATATTTTTTATATAAATGAAACTTATGCTTATGTCATTTTGATTTATATAAATAATGTTAAAATTTCTTATTGACTCTTTGATTGAATTTAATTCAGTTTTATTGTTAATGATACATTTATCGCGCAAATTTGGTAATATATTTTACTTTTCTATAATTCACAGTTATATTGAAATGTTTTTCTTTTTCGTGCATTTAATGAGCTGCTCGTTCTAATGCATTCAACTGATGTGATAGACGCTCTTCCTTGGCCTTGCGCATTGCACTTAGCTTTTTCGATTCGGTATATTGATTGAGGAATGTCTGAACATCGATTTTACCCAATAGAAAATTTTCCACATGCTTCTCGCACTCGGAATCGGAATTTGAGACGGCGATTTGTAGTAGTTCCTGGTAGAAGAAAAAAAAAAACGTAGTTATACCTACAATATCAAAAATATGTTAAGTGCATTTGGGCCGTTCAAAAAAACAAGATATGTAGGACTTTCCATACAAATTTGAATAAATCTAAATCTGAAAATTGTCCCATTCTGCATGTTTTAGACTTGAAACGCGTCTAACTTTGTCATTCACATGAAGATAATAAACTCATCAAAAAAACCTCCCCCAGAAATTACCTTTATATGTTGTGGAGCGAATTCTTGAGACTTTTTCATATATTGCGTGTTCAATTTTTCATATTTTTCACCCAAGCTCTTCAGAGTATGAAAATCATTTTGCAATTTGGTTTTCATATCATTCAAGTGACTTTCCTTTGATTCGTTCTCCTCTGCCAGGGAAAAAAATGAATAAATAAAATTAACATAAAAATGCAACAAGAGCGGCACAACAAAACTCACTTGAAATTCTCTCAACTTCATTGATCATAGTATCCAGCTCGCTATTGAGCGTCTGAACCACGGACAATTCCTCGATGAAGTCGTCGAAAAATTCAGGATCTGTATCTAGCATTTTCAATTCGTCTAACGATAATTTTGATAGTTCCGGGATGTTACAATCAACGATGGCTGTTGTTGTTTGTGAATTTACTGATGAGGTGGTGCTTTCGGCGTTTAGGGAATCACGATCGGGGCTGGTTTGTGAATGTTGATGTTCGGAGCCGCCTATGAAGGGTGGTGGGTATTTTTCAAATTCGCGTGTGATAGCCTGGACAATGCGACCCAAATCGGAATGTGGGGTGTACTGTTAAATATAAGAAATTGGAATTAGGGTAGTTTTGAAATGAAATGGATATACATAGTTCAAAGAATAAAATGTTGCTGCTGATCGTACCAATTGAGGGTTGTCGTCATACAGTCCCCATTTCCCGATTTTAGCAATGTAGTTATGGCGCTTCTCCGAGCTCCCGCCCATCCACGCAATCTTCTTTTTTTGTTTATAAATTAATGAGGGGAATCTTCTACAGATTAGCGCAGAGTTATATCCGATTTTTACTAACTAACCCAAAATCCCGCAGGGACACCGATTTTTTGTGAGTAGTGACATCACGGACCCGAGTACCCCTAGTATGGTTGATACTCCATGGCCTGGATCTGTACGAAGGCCTCCGCGCATTGACGATCCCGTGCACTGGAGTCATGTAGGTTACGACATGATTGGACTGACACTTTAGATGGGCAGGAAAGGAGCTTATTGTGTAAAGCCTCAGAGCTGGCGGCTTCGCATAACCCGAGCCTGGAACGAGCAGGTTAGGTAAAATGGTCCTGTGCGAATGTTTATTGATGTCGACAAGACCCGAATCGCATTGCTACCTAGTAGACCGAAGGAGCCGTCCGTCGTAGATGGGTAGGTTAGGTTCAACTAGCCTGAACTAGCAAATTCAATTTGTTAGGCTACGCCTTTAAGTCGACCAAAGGAGAATAACACTTGCTATTGAGAAGTCCTTAGCGAATAGTGTACCTTGGGGATAGGCGTGCCCAGGAGACCATGGCCTCTATCCATCAAGGAGTTGGACTCGAGGTGGTTGGTGTGTTAGACAGCTAGATTCGCAGCCTATGGGAATCCCTGGGTGCCTTTCCGACTTTTAGTCGGAGAAACAGCCATTCTCGCAAGGGAGGCAGGTGTGGTCTATGGATAAGGTACTCCCTTATGGCATCGCCAGTAGACACAGACTGACTGACTAACCCAAAAACACCCTTTGCTAGGCAACACGGCTAGTCTTGCCGCTTTTTAACAAAAAGGGGCCTAGCAGACTAAAATCTCGTATGAGGAACACGTTGGCGACATCTCAATATTTTTAATCTTAGCGGCTTTTCGTAGAAGCTATTGCGATCAACTTGCATTTTGTTACATCCGTAAATGGGTATACAGTTAATATCTAGGTCAGATAACAGATCATATCCTAGCTCAGTCCCATTTTTGTATTTGCCTACAGTCGGCCTTGTACTTCGAGGTTGCTAGGGATGTCAAAAACCAGACGATATTTAGGGCCCCGAAAGTGATAAGGAAAATTTCTCTTCCCCTTTTGTTAAAGTATGAGTCTCTACTACTATCTACTTTCCGAAGTCAAAACAAATGCTGAATTTATTGACACTCTTGCGAAATATAGCCTTAAGATATTTGGAGGATTTTGCATAAACACTTGTCCCAAAGGTTCGAGATAGGTCAGGCTATAAAAAAAAGTCGAGAAAAAACCATTCAAGTTGAACACACCAATTTTATTATAAAACCATGGTTATTCGAGAGCTGTGGGTCTCATGCATTTGCGATGTTAGAAATATTATCACTAAACGACCAATTTATTTTTAGTTTGAACGATCGTGGTTTAGTTGATCTCTTTAATCTCAAAAATCGCACGAAACTGTGGTCTCCAACGAAATAGAGGGCATGTTTATTTTTTTCAAATTATAACTTAGTTTCGGCAACTAGATTCATAGCGGAAAGGCTTCGAGTGAAATTGTTCCACCACTGATCGGTTACGTTGGTTATCAAGACCGAACAGCGATTTCATCATGCGAAATCATTCTCAGTATGATACAACTCTCACTCCATATAAAAAAGTCCCCATCCAGAAAGTACCTATGTGTGAAATTTGTTCACACGTATACTATAGGGTACACGAAATTATCAGATTTGTTCTCAAATTTCATTCATCTTAGTCCAGTCAAAATATGTATCCCAATTCCGGTATCCAAATAGAAAAAATAGATAAGGCAAATTTTTGTTGTTTTTGATTCAGTGGGCTGCCAGGAGTCTAAAACACATTTGTTAAAAACAAATTTGGACGGAGTCGTCCCAAAAAGGACGAAAAAGGATACTCCTTAATCCTTGACCGGAGGTCAGCGTGCGGGGTATCATATCAAAGGGGACGTCGAGTACATTACATATCTGGTGTCCGTTTCCTGTTTCAAGGACCCTTAACGGAATAAAACGAGCTAAAATGGAAAATTATTGAATTATCGTGTTTCCCGTATATCTTTCCAAAGCCACAACCACGAGAATAGTTCAAGTTGTCACTACTTTTCTGACTTTTCAGAATCTTAAGATTCTACCATTAAATTTGCTAAGAAAACAATTTATCGGAAAGTTCTAAAACATGACTTAAAAGGACACTAATTACACACCTTGATCGAACTTGGGAATGCGGGGTGTCATATCAAAGAGGATGTCGAGCACATTCCATATCCGGCGTTTGCTACTTATTTCAGAGACTCCCAAAGGCGAAATTTGGGTTCAAATGATAAATTTTCGAGTTTCCCGTATCTGTTTCATTCCAAAGCCGTAATTTTCCATTTAAGCCTGAATTATTCCATTTAGTGTCCTTGAAACAGGAAACAAACACTGGATATGGCATGTACTCGACGTTTTCTTTGATATGACACCCCGCATGCCCATGTTGGTCAAGGTGTATAATTAGTGTCCTTTTATGTCCTTTTTCAAAGCTTTACGATAATTTTTTTCTTAGAATTGATTGGTACAATCTTACGGTATTATCGATTTTGAAAAGTGAGAAAAGTAGTGAAAACTTGAATTATTCTCCTATAGTTATGGCCTTGGAAAGATACACGGGAAACACGATAATTCGCTGATTTCCCATTTGAGCTCGATTTATTCCGTTAAAAAGTCCTTGAAACAGGAAACAGACACCGGATATGTAATGTACTCGACGTCCCCTTTGATTTGATACCCTGCATGCTGACCTCCGGTCAAGGATTAGGGAGTATCCTTTTTTGTCCTTTTTGGAACCTTTCCGATACATTTTTTTTAGCAATATGCGTTTTAGCTTCCTGGGAGGCCGCTGATTCAAAAATAACAAAAATTAGCTTTACTCTATATTTTCTATTTGGATGCCTGAATTGGGATACATATTTTGACTGGACTAAGATGAATGAAATCTGAGAACGTGTTTTTCTCTTTAGAATGTTGATTACACGATGATAGCCGAATCATTTCTTGTCAAATTTTTCAAGTAAAAACTACTGGATGTAAAGTGGTAAATACTGTTTACTTCGAATCTATTTTTCTCAGATGTAGGCAAATGCATTTGAATTGGTGTGCAAGTGCGTTTTTTGTCATTTTATGTCATAAAGTGCATGTTTTAGTTTAGAGTACACGTCGTGAACGGTCGGCTGTAATTTTTGCTCAATTTTCATTCACCCGACACGAGCGGAGCCGACAAATTGTTTACAAATTTCGCGAATGTGAATTGAACAAAATTTAGTGAAACGCGCAGTTTTTTTTACAGTTGCTTATTCGCCAGTGTCACGCAGTGTATTTGTAAGGTCCGGCAAGTGTATATTTATACATTTTATGTTATAAATTAGTATGTGAAATCCAGTGTCCACTTCGTGACCAGTCGGCTGTCATTCAAAACACATTGGGTTTGTCTAAACGTGAATAAAAACAAAAAACCAGTTTTTATAGCTTGCTCCTCGCGAATCTCTTCTTGTTGTTCTTGTTCGCGTGTAGACAGGCCCATTGCTTTGCAATGCTCTCAACCTGCAACGAGAGAATAAAATTCTCGCACACATATTCAACGGAGAGATAATATATCTATACTCATACAAACATTTTTTTCGGAAAGAGGTACAAATACAAACACATTCTTTGGAAATCAGAGATTTTCTTTTGCACTTTTCTATACGCGATTGCCTACTTGTAATATTGTCGTCACGCTCTTGCAATTTTTTTGTTAGAAAAATAGCTAGTATGGAGTGAGCCCTCTATGTATTTATCCTCATTGATACAACCATAGCTGGTTGACTCTGATGAAACGACTAGCACCTCACACCACAACTCTTCAACGATACTAGAGTCTTCTCTGCGTACCATCTAGTGGTATGGTAACTGCCACTGGGGCAGAAGAAAATCGAATTCAATTTTATACATGAAGTTCTGGGATGGAGCTACCATACTGGTTCCGGGTCACTGCAAATCTTGGCCCATTGAAAAGAACATACTTCGCAAACTCCACCACCTCCTTACACCTGGGGTAATCTGACGAATCTAGTCTAGTTTAAATCGATGCATATACTTCCGGTTTCCTACATGGAATTGAGAAAGTAGTTATGTTTTCTGTTTACCCACTTCGTTTTTCCGGGGATTCGAGCGTGTGTCCATCGACCTGTGGAAGCGTCATCTCAGCTAAGTTGACACATGCTCAGGGACTCCAACCTGCCGATATATATTTTCGATATACAGAATAGACGTTGCGTCCGCGGTACAGCCTGTTGATATTGGCGAGTATCTTCATTGGCATAATTCCAGCTACAACATAAGCATATTCATGCGAAGTAGTGCGATGTGTACAGCTTACTCATAATACGCACCTTATACAGGGTGTCCCGTTCATGGTGGAAAATCTTTTAATGGTAGATAGTGTGGCTCATTTGGGGAAAATTAATGTTCTACGAGACACCTCTATTTTGAACCGTTACAATGTAAAAGCACTTTTTGTAAATTGTGTCAAAATGCCTGACTTGCCGAACTAAATCAAAATTTGCCAAACCACCAAACATGTCATCCGAGATATGACTTCACTTTCCGAAACTACATAAAATTTCCTATAAAACGACACCTCGTCCGTTACGAAGTTGATCGTATCTTCCGAGATACACCAGTTCAAACTTTGAAGAAATTTTAAAATCGGTTTTTCATGCAAAATTCCAATGATAAAATCGTAACGGTACTTTGAACTGACAAATCTGCAAAGTTGAAAAAAGTTGCCTCATTATGTTAGCTCTCGAACGACATATAAAAATTAAGGGCTCACGATTTAAAAATTTGCGAATTTAACGTTTCAAAGGTAAAAAAATGTGGTTTCAATGTAAAGTTTTTTCGCCCAACAAAATGAACTGTGTTGATCGTAGAAATTTATCTTCATCATATCAGATGATTTGCATTGCACGAAAACCACATTTTTTACCTTTGAAACGTTAAATTCGCAAATTTTCAAATCGTGAGCCCTTAATTTTTATATGTCGTTCGAGAGCTAACATAATGAGGCAACTTTTCTCAACTTTGCAGATTTGTCAGTTCAAAGTACCGTTACGATTTTATAATTTGAATTTTGCATGAAAAACCGATTTTAAAATTTCTTCAAAGTTTGAACTGGTGTATCTCGGAAGATACGAGCAACTTCGTAACGGACGAGGTGTCGTTTTATAGGAAATTTTATGTAGTTTCGGAAAGTGAAGTCATATCTCGGATGACATGTTTGGTGGTTTGGCAAATTTTGATTTAGTTCGGCGAGTCAGGTATTTTTGACACAATTTACAAAAAGTGCTTTTACATTGTAACGGTTCAAAATAGAGGTGTCTCGTAGAACATTAATTTTCCCCAAATGAGCCACACTATCTACCATTAAAAGATTCTCCACCATGAACGGGACACCCTGTATAAAACGAGCTGAGCGATTTGGCATGACAAACGGGCCGAGTATTATATGCTTCGCTCAATTTGGCGATGGAGGTTCTTCTTCTTTCCTGTACCGTAACCCCTTGGTGGGCATGGTGCGTTCACTCATCCGTTTATAGGCTACTTCGAGTCAACGTTGCATTGCATATAGTTACGGAGTGTATATATTTCCTATCCGCACATTTACGGAAATTTTGGACCACGTCGAGATTTGATCTCCGGACCTCTAGATTGCTAGCATCGTAGAGTGCGCCTTTCATACCGCTTGTGAAGGGCCCTGAAAATGTCCCGACTTTTCGCTCAAATATGTCCAATAAAGATTGGGAGGATGGATGGATGGATGAATATGGCGCTGAGATAGGTTGGGCTGGTTGCGCCCGATACTGCAGCCTACTGGCTTATTGTATTTCCCATCTAAGCGAGAAAATTTCAGGTTATGAGCTCTGTCCTACGTAAAAGGCTTAGAAGAAAGTTAACCAGGTTTACTTTGGGTGCACCCATACTGGTGGTTTCTCCAGCTCATAAGAGCGAGACATTCGAAAATAACGTGCGAGGCTGATTCCTCATCTTCGCTACAGAGGCGGCATAGTGGGTCTTGTGTGTAGATCCCTATTGTATGCAGATGTTTCCGTAGGGTGCAATGACCGGTTATAAGGCCTGTCACTGCCCTGAGGTTCGTTTTACTAAGACTGAGGGCTTCGGTGCAGCTGGTATGCCAGTTAAATTCCAGCATGCGCTTGCTATGCCTGAGCCCTTCAGCGAGTCTCCATCGGTCTTGGAATTTATCCTCGGTCCATCGTCTAGCAACGGTTCTGGCAGTAGTTTTACTGATCCCGATTGCAGGTTCAGGACCAGTTAAGGGTAGTTCGGAACCCTCTCTTGCAAGGGCATCCGCTTTCTCATTTCCTTCGACCCCCTTATGTCCTTTCACCCATTTAAGAGTTACTTTGTTTCGGATTGCTAGGTTTTTGAGATTTTGTTGGCATTCCCAAACCAATTTAGAGGTTGTTTTGGGATTTGCAATTGCTTTTATAGCAGCTTGACTGTCGGAGAGAATATATATGGTCCTATTAGTATATCCCTTTCGAGTACTCTCCCCTGCTGCAAGGTTTATGGCTATAAGTTCTGCCTGGAAGACAGTTGTATATTGACCTAGGGGTTTGGAGATACTATAGTTGTTGGTTTTAGTATAGACTCCTGCCCCTGTTCCTTCGTCTGTCTTCGACCCATCAGTGTACCACACAATGTGATTTGATAGATGGTTGTCGTTCCATTTACTCCAGTCTTCCCTAACCGTTGAGGTTTTGATGTTGGAGTCGAAGGTGTACATGGCCGGGGTATAGTCGCTGCCCATATCTAGGATTGGGTTTGCAATGATTTCTGTGATCGTACAGTGACCTACCCTTTGTGGTGTCCACATGTTCGATGATTGGAGTCTGTACGCTGCGAGTCTAGCCTCTTCTGTGATTTTGAGGTCCAGTGGTGGCAGGTCTAGTAGTTTCTCTAGAGTTAAAGTTGGTGCACTGCGCATGGCGCCGGTTATGCTTGCGCAGGCCAGTCTCTGTACTGATCCCAACTTCGCTGCTGCTGTTTTTTGCTTGATTTTAGTCCACCAGACTATGGAGCCATAGGTCAGACGGGGTTTGACCACAGCTTCGTATATCCAGTGTATCATTCGTGGTTTTAACCCCCACGGTTTTCCTATTGCTCTTTTAGTTGCATATAGCGTCTGTTTGCCTTTTGCAATTGTGTTTAGCAGCTGCTTGTTCCACGTGAGTTTGTTATCAAGGGTGACTCCCAGATATTTTACCTCCGTGGTAAACTGCAGTTGTTGGTTGAATAATGTTGGAGCGTTGAGCCCTTCCAAGTTGTATTTGCGACTGAAGGTTATTAGTGTTGTTTTGGCGGGATTGACCGATAGGCCTACCCTCCTTCACCAATCCTCCACTTGGGTTAGAGCTTGTTGCATGAGTTCAGAAATAACTCCTGGATATTTTCCCCTTATAAGGATGCTGATGTCATCGGCATATCCTAGGGTATAGAAGCCAGTATTATTTAGCTGGACCAGTAGGCTGTCCACTACAAAGTTCCACAGGAGGGGTGAAAGTATACCCCCTGTGGGCAACCTTTGAGGACAGCTGTAAACATCGTTTCACCGAATAATTTTGCATGTACTTGTCGTCCTTGAAGCATTGATTTTATCCACCGACATAGGGTGTTTTGAACTCCATGACTCGAGGCGCCGTGTACAAGAGATTCAAAGGAAGTGTTGTCGAAGGCCCCCTCTATATCTAGGAAGGCCGCGAGCCCTATTTCTTTGATTTCTAATGTGGTCTCAATCTTCCCAACTAGATGGTGTAGTACTGATTCACATGATTTCCCTGTCTGATAAGCATGTTGGTTTGGGTGCAACGGGAAAAGCGACAGGCACCTTTCCCTGATATGTTTATCGACGAGCTTTTCCAATGACTTAAGTAGGAAGGAGGTTAGACTTATTGGTCTATACGATTTCGCTAGGGTTGGTCACGCCCCGGCTTTGCCAGAAATGCTACGTTTACCTGCTTCCAAGTGATTGGGATGTATCCTAAGGCTATGCTGGCTCTGAATAGTCTTAGTAAAAGCGGAGCCAGGGTCGGGTTCCAGATTGGGAGGACCAGGTTACGGTTTCGAAGCCATAGCATGTTGTCCTAGTGGCAACCATTGCTTCACGGCAATTTCAAGCCTCTCCGGGCGGACCAATGCCATGTGCATGGCTCCAATTGCCTACTTCTAAGCTAGATTGAGGAACGTCGATGCCATTTAATCGCCCTGCTTCAGTCCAGTGCGAATTTCAAATAGATCATTTAGTCTATTTGGCACTCTGGCCTGAGAGGCATTAGTCATCGTATTCTCTATCAGCTGCACTAGCTTTGCAATTTTGTATTGTAACATTCCAATACATTGCGAGAGATACTGTCGTATGCATCAGCAAATCCGTCCGAGATTTGGTATACGTCGATTTTGTATTTCACACAGTTCTAGAATAACAAGTCTAATTTTCCCCAAAATTTATAAAATCTTAAAGTCGTACAAACTAATGAGATGTCCCGTTTTTGTGGATTTAGTACTTCTGATACTGATACTTCTGCGCCAATCAATCGGCATTACATCGTGGATCCATTTTTTAGCAATATAGCAGTGCAATGCAAAACATATTATTCAAATGACTAATGCAAGTGCTCATAATGCTCAAGTCTTAACACTTACATTCAGTAAACCGGGCGCTTTGTCAATCTCGCCACTCGTATTACACCATGGATGCTGTACGGGTGGCGAGACAACAATCCTGGGCCTCTCATTAGGAAAATTTGACCCTAGCAAAACGTTAATGGTGATCGGTCGTCCCGCAGACGTGAATGTGGTTGCATACTCTTCATTATCCTTTACGATTTGCACACTAAAACGAGAAACATAATCAATTGTAGCACTTAAATTTAAACAAAACACAAAGAATACTCACTTATCATTAAAAATTTTGAGCGTGTCAATTTGCCGTTTCCTAATTTCGGAATCGTAATTGAATTGACGCGAAATCATCTCTCATCTTATTTTAACACCAATAAGCTAGTGGGTTATAATTACAAAATTTTATCTTACTTGCGGACTAAAATTTACTATCACGACGATATCTACCGAGTTTAAATTGGGGGGAAATGAAAAGATGAAAATACACCCGAAATTCCAAAAATCAAATATAATGGCTGGAAGATGTAAAGAAGTAAACAAAAAAATTATCCACAGTAATTTTGTGACAGAATTTTGACAAAACTGTCACTTGATTGCTGTAAGTGTACAGCTGTATCCATACTTGCTACCAATTGGCAGATCGTCTAACAATGGCATCGCAGGATGCCATTTGCCAGCTACTTTACATAGCATCCTAAAGGTCCGTCTAGATTAGTCGCCAAATGGCTGCGCGTCCAAAAACTGGCATCGCGTACAGCCATTTGGCTGCTACTTAGCATCTACACTAGCAGCCAAATGGAGACAGAAAATGACAACCAAAATTTCATTTTGGTGATTTTTTAAAAATTTAATTATCAAAATCGGACTCTGCGCATTTGAATTTTTACACGACCATTCAAGAATTATTCAATTTCACACAAAAGAACGAACAAAAGTTGCAAAATTTGCACTTTGAATTTGACAAGAGGTTGGTTGAGTTGCCATATTGAATATCAAAACTGGACGCACAGCCAAAAGGCGACTAGTTTGGATGGAATGACAACAGCTATTTGGCAGCACGTGACGCCATTTGGCGACTAATCTAGATGCGAGAGCTTTTGTAGTGGCCAGCATAGACAATAGCATTGTGCATTTCAGATTGTAAGAACGATGGTTCTTGTCTTGCAAGTTTACCCGTCCGGTTTCGTCTTACAAATTGAATTCACCCATTTTGTCAATGATAATGGAATATGTCGAAAACGCTGGAGAATTCCATAAACGAAAAGGTTCACAGTTTTCTCTCATAGTTGAAATAGATTACACGCGTCAGCAGCATCGGCAGAATTTCATAGCTGACAAATATGCTGAATTCCAAGTCTTCTGCTCAACATTTTTGTCAGCAATGTAAACTGCATTGGGCTCGACGTTTCGCGATGCCGATGCTTCTGCTGACGCGTCTAATATATTTCAACAATCACATTTTATGTCGAAAAATAGGATTTGCCGCTCAATGGATAATTTCCAGGACGAACTCATCGTGAATTTGACGGATATATCTCCCGAATCGATTCGTTTTCGTACTGCAAATGCATTCGGACAAAGTGAAAATACATTTTTCAGTTATTTAGAATGTGAACCGTCTTTGTTTGGAGCTAAAATTATATAAATTCACTATTATATTAGGTGTGTTTTTTTGGTTATCCCGTGCAGGTTTGGGTAACGAAACTCCATATAAAAAAAATGACAGCTGACGCACCTGTCATTTTTTTTATATGAAGTTTCGTTACCCAAACCTGCACCGGATAACCAAAAAAACACACCTATTGTGCCGATTCATTACCGGTTCTTTTTCATTTTCGCTTCAGATGTAAAAACCTTTTTAGACCAGACATCGTGGGATGTGCGAGCGAGAAAGCGAACCGACCGAAACTTCTCTGTTCATTTTCGGCTGGACCGTCGCAAACGTCAAATTGTTTTGGAATTCGTCGTGCTCGTATAATTCGCAAACCTTTACGAACTAGTGCTGTACACAAGCAACCCTTGTTTATACAAAAACGATTAAGGATCAAATTTCCTGTGAGAAACCGCATTTTTTCCTAAGATCCAGGGCGAAGCTTGCCTGCCTTGCTCCATCAACTTTTCCTTTTTGCGGGAAGTCATTTTCTTGAGTAGTTCGTCATACTTGGATTTTTCCCGGGTTTGTTTGTTGGCGTTAAAATTAAGGACTTATCCGAAGATTTCGAATGTGGTGAAAACGCATTGATTAGGACGTTCTCGTTTCGACCACCGGCCCGGGACGAAGAGACACGTGTGTGCGTGAGTGTGTGTGTGTTTCGAAGTGGTGCGAAAAAAGTTCGCCGCAAATTTCGACCATTTTAAATAAAACATGGCTGGAAGACCAGGCTTTGATCACGCTAGGTAAATATTACGTTTAAATCATTTTTTGCGAGTGCTAAATCTTTCGAAAGTGTACGAAATTGATTCGGTTTGTGTGCTGGCATGCGTGCAATTATTGGTGTGTAATTTGTGTGCGATATTTTCGGCGATTTCTTTGCGGAAAATTGTTTGACAGTGGCGAATGCGAATGCGACGACTTGTCCGCGACGGATTAGTGGACCAATTACCGCATCGGATTGGCAACCGGCAGTTGTAGTAGATTATACAAAACAAAGTGCTGATGATGGACTTATGACATCCATAAATAGGCATATTTATAAATAATGGAAATGACCGAGAAAGTACGCGATTTTTTGTCGCCGTAATATTTTGACACGAGTGGTGTATGATGGTGGGAGTGTGTCTGCGGTAAATTGTCAAGTGATGACATTTGTCACGTTGGATCATTTTTTGGTCGTTTTTTCGTGTGGATCGTGCTGGCTCGCAGGGGATTCCCCGTAGGCTGGGCGATTTTGGCGCACACGTACACCCCGAATTTATGAGTTAAAAGGGATTTTAATCGTGTAAAATCAAAACAATTTGCTGATTTGGTTTCAAATTCATTTAAATTTTTGCATCGACTCTCATGTACATGTGCAACGTTGAATCAACTGCATTAGAATGTAAATTACTTTTAAATTTTAATAATCCTTGATTTTTAAATTGAATAGCCTCTTCACACTTATTTACCCAAATCTCGAGATTTTAAATAAACTAAATTAAATTTCTGAGGTTCCCCATACTTATGATAGATTCCGTAACGAGATTTTAGTCAAAATCGTGGTAAAGTGTGGTGAACTCCGACATTGAAAATAAGAGGCCATCTAATATAGGTTGATTATAAAATCTAGAATCCTGTTCACACTATATGATCGTAATCTTCCACTTACGTGGAGAGGCCCGAATGGTTGGCGCCCTCTTCTGAAGTGTTGACATTTATTGTAAAAGGCGGAGTTCACACCACTTTACCACGATTTTGGATAATAGACTATTCAGATTTGGACGCAAATCTCGAATCCTGTTCAACTATGGCTGTAATCTTGTTCCACGACTTGTCAGTGCCGTAGAGCCCGTCCAAATTGCAACTCTGACAATTTCATGCACAAATACCTTAGAAGTTGGTAGAAAGAAGATAACATGGTGTCCCGAACGTTTGAAAAAAGTCGACTTTTTTAGTTTTTATCGGAGATTAACCTATGGGTATTTAAATCAAAGATCTGGACGAGTACATCTCATATCAGTTAACATTTTCCAGTTTCGAGTAACGGTAAAAAAGTTATTGGCGTTTAAATTTAAACTTCCTTTTCGAGCTCCGTTTTTCTAAACCGTTATAGGGATCAATATGAAACTTTGCACAAAGATTGTTCAGTATGACCTTATATACGTTAAATATTAAGACTGTTGACTTTTGCTAAGGAAAAGTAAATAACAGTAAATTTGTAAAATTTCAATTTGTTCGTGTGTAGCCCCTGTTAGGTTTCCATATATGAAAATTCTGCTAAGGGTTTTTAGAAAATTACACAGGGAATATGTCTACGAATTTGCATTCGAATAACTGTATCCAAACTGGAAATATAGCCAAGTAAGTATTTAGTAAGGGCCTTTCACAATACAAGGGAAGCCTCTTAAGCATTTCTACAATGCATTTCCAGGGTCCGTACTCCTCCTATATTTCCTATATTTCCCATATTTGCATCGCACCTCCTATATTCTCCTATATTTTGCCCCTATTCCTATATATTCCAATATTTTTCATTTGTCTCTCTAAAAAAGGCTAAAAATTTTAAAAATTCCAATATATGTGAAACATAAAACAATTTGAAAAGGAAATTGAAATGCTCCATAAAAAGAAATAAATGTGAAAAAATATACACATAATGACCAAAAAAATAAGAACAGTAAAATAATTTTTTTCTTAACCCCCTGTAGCCCAGCGGTTATTAAAGAAAATAAAAATCGTTTAATAATATTTTGTTACCTAATTGGAGAGGAATAAAATAATATAAACAGTAACAATTTAAAACAACGGCTCTCATTTCCCTTAAAAAAGTGAGACGACTAAAAAAGGCTGGACGAAATAATAAGTATATTTCAATTAATTTAATTCAAACTAGCTTTAGTTCCAACTTCATGCTCTAATTCGACGAGAGCTTACTGTCTTTCATTATTTCTCATCATATTGTCCATTTTTCTTCAGAGAAAAATCCGTTCTTGTTGACTTTCTGGAGATAATTTGGCGGCATGGTTCAAATGGTACCGTATACCAAGTAACTTCAAGAAAACCTTTATGATTCCGTCCTTATTTGGGCATACCTTTTTCCAATTCTTTAACTTAATTCTTTCTGATATTTCGAGTGAATTAAAGTTCGGTAAACGACTTCACCAAGTAAAAATTACACTCCTTGTTAATGAAGCTAAACGTTCACCAGCTTATGAGGTGTGGTTAATGTTATTATTCTGCTAGAATGGTCACCTAACTGGCATAGATTCTTTAGCATAATGCGATATGATTCTTAACAGACATTTCTTATACTGGAATTGTCTCACTGTAATAGTTACTAGATGGATTTTAATGACAACAAACTCTAAAAAAAAACCATTGACCATAATATTTTGGCTCCGGTTGGAAAAAGTCCTTTAATGTAGCGTTGATCAAATTTATTTTTCTCTGAGACAAAGAATATTTCGATAGGAGTCTTTTATGATTCAAATTTATTACGATATCGGCACTAAAATAAAATATTCTGAATATTTCTTTGTTTTGTTTCGACCAAGGAGGACTATCTCTCTCCATAATTGATCGCACCTTCTATATTTTTTTCGATGGCGAAGGAAAATTCGAATCTATTCGCCAAAATTGCTTTACTTCTTGTAGTTTTCCATTGACTTTTCGGTGAGATGAAATATTTCCAATACTCCCGCGATAAGCATCAATAATGTCAAGGGAACTTTTTTCGCCATAGTGATAATGTGATTGTCAATTATCCTTGAGAGGCATATTATGGATTTTATCGTAGTTCCGACTGATTTTCTTTAGTTCTTAATGAATTATGAACTGAATGCACGATCAGCCGATTCCTTTCATGATTGAGCGAATAGTTTGACCGCAATTTCAGTTTTGGACCCCACTCGATTTTCTATAGGCCTGGTAAGCATTTTTAAGTATTTTTTGTTTTTAATTTGACGTTAGTTACACACCAAAAAATAACAAAACACATATCCTGATAAAAAGTCAGAAACCGTTTATGAAAAAAAGTTAAAAAACGCTGGCGTACTTATAATTTGGACCAAGCTCATTATCCACTTCAGAGTTTATTCCGGTCGGGACCAAGAAGATAGGGGAGAGCCATCTTCTTTTTCGGGTTCCCTGGCATTGTTGTATCCGAGTTCTTATAATTATAATTACTATCTATTTCGATACAATATAATAAATGCAATGAAAATCATGATTAAAATGGTACAAGAGGGGTGTACTTATTTTTTTGGCCATATATGCATGTATGATGATATGTTACAAACAAAATATGTACCTCCTATATAACTCCTATATTTTCTCGTATATTCTCCTATATTCCTATATTTTTATTTTGTGTAATGCGTACGACCCCTGCATTTCTTCAATGCATATCTTTTAACTTGATGAAACAATGTACATGAAATTTGGTGGAAATGCATAGAATGGTAATAGTGTTTGCCACAAATATTTTTGAAGTTTGTAGGACCAAGTTAACAAGGTGTCCCGGAAAAGCTGCAAAAGTATACTTGTTCAATACTCATAGGAAAGCTTGCGTGGGCTCTAATGTCAGGGGACACAATGGAATCATTTCATATAAAAGTTGGTTTTCCTTGATTTAAAAAACAGTAACAGTAGATTTACAGCTAAAAATTCAGTTCATGTATAATTCCAAGCCATCCTTACGTTTGCCTGAGCTTCTTTTTTCTCAAAGGCCATCAGAAATCTGAAATCGAAAAATGCCTGCAGATTTGCCTTGGAGTACTTTTATACAAATTGGGTAAATAGTTCTGGTCCACCATCCAAAAAGGAACTAATAGACGCTATTAAATCAATGGACGCCGGTAAAGCCCCTGGGATTGATGGAATTCCGTCTGAATTCTTGAAAGCGGATATTATCGCTTCAGCGGATATTCTCCTTCCCTTAATCCAAGAGTATTGGGAAACCGAAACTCTTCCCAGTGAGTGGAAAAAGGG
Organism: Microchrysa polita; assembly: GCA_949715475.1. Lineage (NCBI taxonomy): Eukaryota > Metazoa > Arthropoda > Insecta > Diptera > Stratiomyidae > Microchrysa > Microchrysa polita. The sequence continues at coordinate 4,544,076 of OX454418.1, read as the reverse complement.
CGTAATTATTAAGGTGACCTGAAGAATTGCAATAATTGGCGTGGGATCTGCCTACTTCCTGCTGTTTCCAAGCTGATGGCTAAGATTGTTTTAGGACGAATCAAGGACAAAATCGATGACACATTGAATGATGAACAAGCTGGCTTTCGCGAAGGGTTTTCCTGTAGCGACCACATTAACACCCTCCGTATTATCATCGAGCAATCCGCGGAATGGAGATCCCCATTACATCTCATGTTCATCGATTTTGAGAAAGCTTTCGATAGCGTTGATCGTCTCTTCATCTGGAATGCCTTACGGAGACGAAATATCCCAGATAAGATAATCTCCATCATCAAGGAATCCTACAATGGAGCCCAATGTCACGTCCTGCATAAGGGCAAGCTTTCAGATCCTTTTGAGGTGCACAGTGGAGTGAGGCAAGGCTGCATTTTGTCACCTATTCTCTTCCTTGTTGCCATTAGTGATGTACTCGGCTCCGCACTCCAATTACATCGTAACAAAGGTATCAGATGGAAATTGTTCGATCACCTTCAACATCTTGACTACGCTGACGACATTTGCCTTCTATCAACAAACACGGATGATGTCGCTCAAATGACAGAAGCTCTAAATTGCGCGAGTCGTAATGCGGGGCTGAAAATCAATGCTGCCAAGACTAAGTTCTTGAGCACATATCCAGGTGGGCAAAGCGAAATTTGTATTTCAGGACAGGCAGTCGAAAAAGTTGATGAATTTTGCTATCTCGGAAGTGTAGTTACAGCAGATGGTGGAGCGGATGCTGATGTAAAATCACGGGTAAACAAGGCTAGGGCGGCTTTCTTCAATTTGACTCCTTTCTGGCTAAACAACAATATTTCCAGACGCACCAAAATACGTGTCTTCAATTCTAATGTGAAATCCATTCTGCTATATGGCTGTTCAACCTGGAAGGTGACTAAAGAGATCACTGATAAGTTGCAAACTTTTGTTAATCAGTGTCTACGGCGCATCCTAAATATTCGTTGGCCGGAGATCATTTCGAACGAGGATCTTCTTACTATAACTGGCCAGGAAAGGATAGGCACTTCGATCAAAAGACTTAAGTGGCAATGGATAGGTCACACCTTCCGAAGAGGGCCCAAAAACGTCGCAAAAAAGGCTCTAAACTGGAATCCACAGGACTCCGGAGCAAGACGCCGTGTTGGGCGGCCAAGGAACACATGGAGAAGATCGGTAACTAGCGAAGCGAAAACGCTAAATCTTACATGGTCGCAGCTAGCGCCGTTGGCGCAAAACAGAACGAGGTGGAGAGTAGGCGTGGTTAATGCCCTATGCCCCACAAGGGGTTGACAGGAACTAGAGAGAGAGAGAGGGTAAATAGTAAATCTATTTTTGGATTGGCGCGCTAGCCTTTCATTCTGGAACGCGTTTATTTAGACCAATCCAAAAATAGATTTACAGGAAGCATTTCATTAATGTTGTGCACAATTCTTATCTATTGCTTATAAAATATATGCACAAAAAATATCCACTATGCATCAAAATTCTAAAAAACCCTCGTATTGCGGGCGCAGCCCTCTGTACGCCGGTATTTTTGAACAATGATTCTGTTTTTCGACGTGGTCAGTTAGATAGGAGGAGTATAGGATGGAACTTACTGAAAGCCGAAATGGGGGTTACAATGTTATTTAGATCAAAGGATGAGAAAAAAAGCTTTGCCAAAATTTTAAATACTTTTGTTTATATCTCCAGAACAAAGTCGCGGATTTGAGTAAATGCGCAAAACGACATTGGACTACTCTGCGGATAGCGGAATAGGTATTAATGCATAAAATTCATCATCATCATCAATGTGGCACGATAGCCCGACGTCGGGCCTTGGCCGCCTGAATCGTTGACCTCCAATTGTCGCGGTTACGTGACCTCGTCCTCCAGTTTCGGAAGCCCAGCAGCTGGTGGGCGTCTTCACCTACGGAGTTCTCCCAGCGAGCTCTCGGTCGTCCACGCAACCTCGCTCCGTCAATTCGTTGTGCGTTCATAACTTTCTTTGGCATGCGATTATCGTCCATCCGTTGTACATGCCCCGCCCATTGCAGACGTTGAAGCTTCACGATTTTCGATACTTCCAGCTCATCGTACAATTGATACAACTCATGGTTGTACCGGATACGCCATTGGTCTCGCTCGCGAACGGCCCCGAAAATTCGCCGAAGGACCTTTCGTTCGAATCGGTCTAGCAAAATTTCGGAGGCTTGGGTGAGGGTCCATGTTTCGCAGCCATAACATAGCACGGGTCGGATGATCGTTTTGTACACGCGAAGCTTCGTGTTCCTGTGCGCAAGTTTCGAATTAATTATAGGGAGGACCGAGAAATATGTCTTATTGGCTAGTTGTATCCGTCGCTTAATTTCGTCGGTTTCGTTGGCGTCCTTTGATAAGTTACAACCCAGATAGTTGAAGTTGTCTACATACTCGATATTAAGGTCCCCCACTGTGATGCTTGAATTTGCTGGCGCCCTTGTTTTCGATTGCATCATGGCCTTTGTTTTGCTTTCGTTGATATGTAGTCCAACTTCCTTTGCGGCGTTATTGAGGTTATGCAGAAGGCTTTCTGCATCACCCAACCTTCGAGACATGATGTTGATATCGTCGGCGTACGCTACTAATTGAGTCGACTTGATGAGTAGCGTTCCGCTGCTGTCCATATTCATGGCTCGAATTACAAACTCCAAAGCAAGGTTGAAGAGCGTCGGCGCCAGCCCGTCGCCCTGCTTGAGTCCAGTACGAGTTTCAAATAGGTCAGTGAGTCGATTCTGCACTCTGACCTGCGAGACGGTATTAGTCATCGTCATCCTTGTGAGTCGCACTAACTTTGCCGGTATACCAAAATTCAGCATAATGTTGTACAGTACACTTCGATCGATACTGTCGTATGCCTGCTTGAAGTCGACAAAGATTTGGTATACGTCGATGTTGTATTCCCAGCACTTTTGGAGTAGTAGCTTCACTGTGAAAAGCTGATCGGTCGTTGATCGACCAGGTCTGAAGCCGCCTTGATACTCGCCAATGATTCGTTCTGCGTACGGATTAATTCTCTTTTCAAGAATTTTAGATAATATCTTATAGGCCGTACAAACTAATGATATGCCCCTGTAATTCTCACACTTCAGCTTGTCACCCTTTTTGTGGATTGGGCAGATTATGCTTTTGCGCCAATCTTCGGGGATTTCCTCGTCGTTCCATATTTTCAGCAGTAGCACATGTACAGCGTTGGTCAGGCACGTTCCACCATGCTTCAGCAGTTCTGCTGGGATCTCGTCAGCGCCGGGCGCTTTATTATTTTGAAGCGACTGTATGGCAAGACTCACCTCCTCTACTGTTGGGGGTAGAACGGGAGGGCCTGGCTCGGCTAACTGCTCAAGAGCTGGCTCCGCGGGGGATGTTGATGGTGCATTGAGGAGCTCTTCAAAATGCGAGGCCCATCGTTTGTTGACGCTTTCGATGTCGCTGATGATGTTACCATCCTTGTCCTTACATAGGCTTGTCCTGGGTTGATATCCGTTCTTAACATTATTTATAAGTTTGTACGCCTGTCTAATGTTCTTACTGGCTAATCTTTGGTTTATTTGCTGTAACTGCTCGTCAAAATGTTTGCGTTTCTTACGTCTAATTAACTTATTAGATACTCGCCGAAGCTCGTTATATCTTTCTTTCTTGGCTCGGGATGCGCGTTGTGTGTATTGGCGATAGGCTTCATTTTTCGCCTCAATCGAGGCCCTGCATTCGTCGTCGAACCAGTCTGCTCGTCTGCGCCGGCCTTTATAGCCCACGACCTCTTCTGCGACCCCCTTGATGCTGTCTTTGAGCTCCTCCCAGAACTCATGGATGCCTAAATTGTTGATGTCATCAAGCATGGGCGACAGTTTTTCCTCTAGTGCTGTTGTATACGCAGCCGCCGTGGCATCATCAATCAAATTGTCAACCTCGAAGATCTTGGCAGGGTTGATTCTCGTTAGGTGCACCGAAGAGATTCTGCACCTGTAGGTTGTCTTCACCAAATAGTGATCGGTGTCGCAGTTGGCTCCTCGATAGGATCGAACATCTAGGACATTAGAAGCCCATCTCTTGCTGATCAGTACGTGGTCGATCTGGTTCACGGTGTATTCATCTGGAGACTTCCAGGTCTGCTTGTGGATTCGTCGATGAGGGAAGCATGTAGAGCTTATTACCAGGTTTCTGCCGCTCGCGAAGTCGATAAGTCGCTGACCGTTGTTGTTGTTTTCGTCGTGGAGGCTATGACCTCCAGTAGTTCCCCTATGCCAGCTTTCATTTCCGACTTTGGCGTTAAAGTCTCCTAGCAGCAGCTTGACGTCGTTTGATGGAAGTGAGTCGAAGAGTGTTTCTAGGTCGTTGTAGAACTCGTCCTTAATCGCGTCTTCTTTTACTTCTGTAGGGGCATGCGCATTAATGAGCCAGAGATTAGCGAAACGGGTCTTAATGCGGATCGCACATAGCCGCTCGTTGATGGGTTTGAAGCCGATAACGTGGTCCTTGAGCTGCTTATTCACGATGAAAGCTACTCCAAACTCCTTGTTGCCCTCCTCTTTACCACTCGTAAAAATAGTGTGCGAATTGAGGTCGTTAATCTCGCTTTTGAGCCATTTAGTTTCCTGGATTGCAACTATGCTCAGCTTGTATTGTTCTACCTGATCCAGGAGGGCCCTTAAGGCCCCCGGTCTATTCAGGGAGCGTACATTCCAGGATCCGAAAGAGTAATCAGTTGTTCGTTTGCGGGGTCGTCGTTGTTTTGTATCCGTCCAATCCGAGGCTTTTGTTTCAGGTTTCTTGACTTGAAGTTTTTCTTAGGATGAGTTGTCGGCACATCGCTAAACCATGATAGGGTTTAATCGTTGAGTAAAGGCCATCATGGGCATGCCTCGAAGATGCTGCTTTAGTGGTTGACTTAAATGTTTTCTGTCACCTATCACGTTAAGTAACCTGAGACGCTGCAGATGTTAATGCAGCACTCAGGCGCAGCGGTTACTCGGATAATGCGGGAAAGTAACGCCCCGTAGAGAGACATAGGAATTGGCCGAAGTCCTTTTCCTATGAAACTCCTCCTGCATAGCTAAGGGTCCGCAGTTATGCCACAACTGAAGAAGATATAGGAATTAGCCGAAGCCTTTCAACCTTTATCTTCCCCCTTACGAACATAATGAACAAAATAATGGAGGCAGTTCTTCTTTACACACTTTTACATCTATCTCCTAAACGGATAAGCGGATTCCGGTAAAAATGCTACGCCGAATCTGTCTTCTACTCCAAAAAAAAAAAATGCACAATGAGGAAAATTATTCAAACAGTTTTTTTTACAAACTTTTCTGAACATCTCTTAAACAAATCATCATTGGTCTCTTCCCAGTAGAGGGAAGATTCATTCATCCAAACAAGCGAAAAAATTACAATTAGGAAAATTGTGTTTAACAGATAAGTGGATCCGAATCCCCACCGGATAGTCTCTACCCTAAGCTGACCAGACGTACAGCATTTTCCTGTACAGTACAGCATTTCAGCCTGTCGTACAGCATTGAGAAATGTACAGCATTTCGAATGTCACACAATGAAACCTAAATCACTACAAAATAAGCTCCTTGGTGAGGGCTGTGATCTGACTCGCCTGCTTTCAAGGTGTAAAATTTAATTCCTGTACCTCTTACGATTGATATTCAGCGAGATAATCGCACTTTTATGTTTGGCAACCGTTCATTTTCGATACCTCGGGAACCTTTCCCGATCTCTAAGAAAATTTTGCACACACTTGTTAGCTCTACACTTATGTGTTTTCTAATCCGTAACTTGGCAATTCTTGAGCGGAATTTTGAAATTGGGCAAACATGTTAGGCACCGTACTGTCAATATGTGGTGAACATTTGAAGGCTCTAACTGCCAAGGTTCAGAAGTTACAGCTGCCGAATTGGGTTTCACCTCACAAAACGATGAAAACAGCCACTGTACTCCACCATCCGATCCCTTTATCAACCTCTATAGGAAAATGCATACTAAAGAAAGAACTCGGAATGAGTTTTCGATCAACTTTTTTTTCCACAACATTGTCTTAGAATTCATTTAAAACCGTGTTAAGAGCCCAGCAGACCCGGATGGCATCATCAATGTAACGACGGAGAAATGCATACTCTCCTCCAGGAATAATGCAACCAGATTTAGGTAAGAATTAGACCTCTGGCTCCTCCCTAGTTTTACTTTAATCTTGTGGCACGCTTCGCTCCATTCAGGTCTCGCACTGTCTGTCGCGCATTAGAGAATTCGCATTTTTGGCGCATTGCTGTTGAGAAAAAGGCGCGAGCGCAGCGAGCGGTTAGCTTATGAAAAGCAATTCGTAAGAATTAAACCTCTGGTTCGTCCATACGCTTATCCCGATCAGATCCTATGGCTCGCCCTTCGCTCAGACTCCACTCTGCCTATTGCGATTTTCATAATTCGCCAATGTCCTTATGACCAGCGCTAATAGGAAGCGGATAAAGCGAGGTGCAATCGGAGCCAGCGGTGAGTCGATGGAATGCAATTCGTAAGAATTATTAGTAGCTAGCCTTGCATTTGGTAAGATTTAGACTCATGCTTAGGTTTATTTAAATCTTGTCTGTCACGCTTTCCAGAATTCGCCCACATTTTTGCAACATAGCGCTGCTGGTAAAAAGAATAAGACGAGCGCTTCGCTCGGTGAGCGGTGAGCCAATGGAAGGCAATTCACAAAGACCACAATTCATATGGTCCTCTGCGTACATACCTTTACTCAAATCCTGTGGCTCGCCCTTCGCTACGCTCAACCTCGCTTCTTCTGTAACGCTTTTCATAATTCGCCAACATCCTTTCGACCAGCGCTGATGGGAACCGGATAAGGTAAGCAGGGAGCGAAGCGAGCGGTGAGTTGATGAATGGCGATTCGTATGATTTAGACTTCTGGTTCGTCCATACGATTACTCAGATCCCGTGACTCGCTCTTCGCTTCATTCAAACCTTGCTCTGTCTGTCGCGCTTTGCCGATTTGCCATTTTTATGACGCAGTGCCGCTACCAAGAGTGGTAGGGCGGGATGCGAGGGAAGTGAGCGGTGAGCCAATGGAAGGCAATACGTTGAATTTAGACCTATGACTCGTCCGAATGATTACTTAGATCAGGGGTGTCAAACTCAAAACCTGCCCCGGGCCAAATAAGACTCTCTTCAGGTTTGGGTGGGCCGCAGGAGCAAAATTTCTAGAACTTATTTAATCGTATTAAGAAAGTCGTTTACAGATATTACTTTTAAAATATAGCAGAAAATCTGAATCACTAGCGGCTTCGGGACTATCCGTGGGAACTTCCACCTTTCGAAAATGTACTTCAAGAACATTAGAAACTTAAGACAAGAAGCGAAAACGTGAAAAGATGATTAATCTTCAAGTAATCACTTGTTGTTAATTACATACTTAATTTGCGCCAAATATTGTAACTATGACAAAAAAATGCTGCACAGGTCATCCAGGTTGCTCAAAATAACATTGCGAATAGTCAGATTAAATTAATTTCAGGTGGCTAAAAGAGACAAACAGTTGTTTGTGATATGCTTGTAAACAAACTCATGCATCAATACAGCTTGATAAGTTTAGGTCTAAATATCAGGCCCTTGGGCTGTAATTATTATGTTGGAACTTCACATCCAGGGGATTTAGTCACCAATTTTAAGATTTCTGTAGTTTTTAAAGCTTTGCAATTTCACCATTTTTGTGTTGAAACGAAACACATTGTGCTGCTTCGACATGGCCGCGGGCCGCACAGAACTGTGAGGTGGGCCGCGAGTTTGACACGTCTGACTTAGATCCTGTAGCTCACTTGGCTTAGACCTTGATCTGTCTGTCGCGCATTACACAATTCGCCATTTTTGCTTACGCAGATCTCGGACCTGGAAGTATGGCTGAGGATTTACCTGAGAAACGAATTCCCTAAGTATGTGTACAGCATTGAACTTTCGTTTTTTCTTCAATTCGGCGTCGAATCGGCCCAATAATTCGGCATAGTACAGCCCTGTGACCGTGTTGCCCTTCTGCAGGTAGCCGATGTGGATCACACCTTGTGAATCCCAGAAAACGCTGGCCATTACCTTTCCGGCCGATGGAGCAGTCTTCGCCTTCTTCGGAGCACGTTCGCCGGCTGAAGTCCACTGTTTCGACTGTTCCTTGGTCTCTGGTATGTACCAGTGTATCCAAGTTTCGTCAACTGTCACGAAACGACGCAGAAATTCCTTCAGATTGCGCTTAAACAGCGTCAAACACTGCTTTGAAGTAGTCTCACCGTTGCGCTTGTTGTCCGAAGTAAGCAAACGCGGCACACATCGCGCCGACAGCTTTCTCATGCCCAAAATTTCATGCAGGATATGACCCACGCGATCTTTTAAAATGCCTACTGTCTCAGCTATCTCTCGCACCTTCAATCGGTGGTCTGTCAATACGAAATCGTGGATTTTTGTCACGTTATCCTGCGTGCTAACCGTTTTCGGGGCACCTGGACGTGGCTCATCAAAAACCGACGTGCGACCACGTTGAAACTCGTTAAACCAATTTTAGACGGTCGCCATCGAAGAAGAAGAGTCACCGTACACAGCATCCAAACGCTCTTTGATTTCGCTGCGCGATTTCCCTTCCAAAAACAAGAATCGAATCACCGGGCTATATTGCTCTTTTTCCATTTTTCTAAAATCGGCGGACACTCCAGCTTTCACACGTGGCCAAAGCAAAACTACGAGTCTGATTCGGCTGAATTTTGGACAGTTGCCGTCTAGAAGAATGTACTACACGATAGTAAATTGCTCTTGCGATACTGACACCATCAGGCGGGGAGGCCGGGTACTTATCAGACTACCCTCGTATATGAAGCCCCGATATTCTGGACGAGGGTGTTGCAAAAAATGGGCTGAAAGATAAGAAAAAAAAAGACGTCAAAATAAAAATATTTCCATTAACTGCTGGGATATTTCCAGACGATAGAAAATCGATATCAGTTTCCGGAAAAAAAAACTACTGTATCCACACTGGCTGCCATTTGGTTGGCCGCTCAGTTTTGTTATTCAACTGGGCATTCGGTGGCTCAGTGGTAAAGATGACACTAAAACTGAGTTGCTGGAGCGTGGGTTCGAATTCCACTGTATCCATGGATGTTTGTGTTGTCTTTAAAAATGCTCCTATGGCAGCCGGTTCTACGATAAAATCGTCCCGGAGCTACCCGTTGTTAATTCAACGGCGAAGAGCTGCTAACCCCCCTCTATTCAAGAGAGAACAAAACTCTTGAATCGCTACCACAACAACAACTTTCAAAATCCAAAACGAAAGTTTGATTATGTAATTTGGTAGATAGTGTAGATCACACTCTGTGGCTCACTTGGTTGAGTCGCACTCGCACTCACACGATGCTAGTAATCTGTCCGGACATCGAATCTCGGCGTGGTCCAAAATTTCCGTACATGTGCGGATAGGAAATATATAGTGCTTGCAACATTATATACACTTCGAAATTATATGCAATGTAACGTTGACTCGAAATTGCCTATAAACGGCTGAGTTGACGCACCATGGCCCCACGTGGGGCTATACGGTACTGAGAAGAAGATAGTGCAGAACTAAGTAGCTGCCAAATGGTAGCATGCGATGCCAGTTTTTTGACGAGCTGCCAGAGCTGCAGTCAGTGTGGATACAGCTTTATGAATGCTCCAGGGTATGTTTGCGTTAGTAGTGTACAACATAGATGTTTCTTCTTTAGCCTTTTGTAGGTAGTATTGGGAGAATTCCTCTCTGTAATGTGTCTTTAGTTCTCTCCCATTCATTTACCTGTTTTCGGCATAAGCAGAGTAATATGACATACTACATGCGTTTTATTGGGCCCAGTACAGACCAGAATAGCACAACTCCATATAGAATAACTATAACCAACTTCATGCTCAAATTTGTATGAAAGTTCTGCTGTTCTATTCTGTACTCGCGAACCAATAAAACAGACCTAATATACTAATAGGATTCGAACCATGGAAGCGACTTATGCTAGTTCCATAGAGGTCCAAGTTTGTTGAGGAAGCTTAACAAATTGAAAAATTTTCGGACAGGGTTTCTGAACCTTTGGGACACATTTATATGACGTTTAAAACAAATTGCGTAAAACTCAAACGGTACTTTACCCATTCGATTAGATTAGCTTATCATGATTCCTCCTCCAAGCAAGCGGTGGGAGAAGACTCGAGTTCTTGGTTGTGATTCGGAATTTTGCATTGTTTTCAGAATAACAGACTCTCCACTAAAATTTCTGTTTTCATTTGCTTTTTTTTACAGAGGTTTTGGTGGTGGTGAACGTCCGCGCAAACAATTGCCTACAGAACCACCGTACACTGCATACGTTGGCAACTTACCGCAAGGACTCGTACAAGGCGATATTGGCAAAATCTTTAATGATATGACCATTAAAAATGTGAGACTGGTCAAAGATAAGGATACGGATCAATTTAAAGGTTTTGGCTATGTGGAATTCGATACATTGGAAGATCTGGAGAAGGCGTTGGGTTTGGATGGTCGTATTAAATTAGATGACACGGACGTTGCATTGCGAATTGATGTGGCTGAACAGAAACGAAATGATCGGTAAGTTGGCGCACGTACAGTTTTAATTATAAATGGAAGGGAAATAGTATTAAATTTTATGTTTAGTGATAAGATGATGCATTTGTTAATGTTATTTGTATATTTCATTAGTATGTATATCGTTGGAGAAATTCATCTAATAGACAGAAATGAAATAGAAAGAGACAGATCGCAGCATCAATTAAATCTTATTCGCATTATAATTTTTAAAGACGGAATGATTCATATCTTTATCCAGAACGAAAATCATTAATTCGCCCTAAAATGGCATATGCTTGGCGACGATAATGCAATCCATTCATTTTAATACATAATTCTTTATTATGGTGTTGGTGGATGGTGTTTATATATTAAGGTGGTGGTGTTTCAAAAATGAGACTCATGGATTTTAATAAAAATCAAAATTCAAAATAAAACGAAAATGCATCTTTTTTTTTTGTTCCAGAGGAGGCGGCGGCGGCGGTTTCGGAAAACGCGGCCCACCACGTCAAGGTGGTGGCGGCGGGCAATTTAGTCGTGGCGGTGGAGGCGGTGGTGGTCGCCAGGGTGGCGATCGTGACCGCGATCGGGGTTTCAATGACAATTATAATGATAGAAATCGTGGATCTGGTAATAGAGGTTACAATGGTGAGCCGTTTTCCTTATCGGAACGGTTCGCTTCATTCTGAAAGTCTAATGATTGTTTTTGTTTTATTTGTTTCCCTCCCTGGAATAGATCGTCCACCAAACAGAGGCCGATACGGCAACTTCAGCAATGAAGATAGAAACTTTGATCGCGGCACACGCGAAGGAAGCTACAGTAGTCGAAATGGCGGTGGCGATAAATATAGCAACTTCAGTCGCTCGCGTGGAGGTGGTAGTGGCGGCGTTGGTGGCGTTGGCGACCGGGAACGTCCGATTGAAGCATCGTCGATTGGATCACTCAGTGAGTATTAAAATTACAAAATCCAAGAAGAAGCTTGTCTTTGAATGCCATTACTATCTGTGTTTGTTACAGACGATGACGATAGACCCAGATTGAAGTTGGCTCCCCGAACAGTTAAAGCGCCTATAAATGCGCTGGCGGACACAAAACAGGCAGCTTCAATATTTGGCAATGCCAAACCGCGCGAGGAGAAGAAGCCGGAAGGGGATGAGTCTTAAAGACGTAACCATAAATTGCAAAGCAACAGAACATAATATAAACAACAGATCCACACAAAATATTTGAAAATTAAATAAAACCTTTAAAAAGTTATCTGTCTGTATTTAAATACACATAAGTAACAAGATAAAAACTAACAACATAAATATTTAAATATAACAACAAAATCACGATTTATTAACATCGTGACTATTATGATAATGTATAAAAGCATATGACCAGCCCAACTTCCGTTTATCCTTTCGTCACTTTGCTAACATTGAACGAGTCCACACAAAATTGAATATGAATGAAAACAGTAGGACAGAAATAATACGATATGAGTTTATGTTCGTTTATGTTGATATGAAGAGCAATTATTTTTTTTGTCATTGTCCTCTCTCCTTATTATGCAGGGCAATTATTTCTTATGATATTTAATTTCTCTATTTACCTATTTGTTATTTTTCTCTGTAAACCCTCTCTTTCCCCCGTATCTAAAAAGGGTAGAGAGTTTAGTTTCTCTCCATTTACATGAAAGTCGTTTTTATATTATATAAAAAAAATATTCATTTAGGAAAACTTCAAAAAATACGAATGGAAAAAATAGAAAAAAAAACAAAAAAAAACATTTAACTGATAAATTAATACAAATATTTAAAAATGATGAAACTAAATTGACAGATATGAAGAAAATGAAAATATTGACTAAAATATTTTTGCACGATCTTTATTCATGTAAAAAAAAAACAACCAGAAATAAAATGAAAAAAAAAATAAATAAATTTGTGTATATTTATGTGTTGTTTCAAAAGGTTTACGTTGGTTCAAATTATTCTATACAAATTAAAAGAATTCAAATTATACAATACTTCTTGAAGTAAACAAACAAACACTATACGATTTGTGTATCCATTTAATTCCTCTTTCCCTCTTTTGCAAATAATCCATCATACATACAAACTTACACACTTTTTAACACCACGATGCAGGTACATATTTTATGTATAAAAAGTAAATATAAATATTAAGAATGAGAAAAAAAAATGATGAAAAAATACCACAAAAAAAACTAAAATAAAGAAAGATTTATTAGTTGTCTATTTATTGTTTTACCCGCTCTATAAACTATATTTCCCCACTTTGACAAAATAGAGAAAGATTGATGATGGCTTTCTTTTTGCATTTTTGAAATAATCACAAACATTACAATGTAGAAAATATTTAAGATTAATTAAAAACAAAAACAACAACAAAAAAAGAAATCAGAGAGAATGAATCAATATTAATCGAATAGATAATTAAAAACAAACAAAAAATATAAGTAGAAGTACTGTGAATTTCTAAAAAATACAAGGAATGAACGAAATTCTTTTTTAAGAACGAAATATTGTTTTGTGTTTTTTTTTTTTTATGGAGAGATGGAGAAGTGTGGATGTGCCTACACCGCAGGTCGAGCAACGCGAAACCATGGAGCGGTATAAAGAACGAGGCAAGGAAGAAGAAGAAAGGAGAAGTGTGGATGATGAGAAAAAAATTGTCTCAATCGACAAGAACGTAGCAGCTGCAATATGGTTGTACCATAACGCCCTCGGAGTGTGGTTAGTGGGTGCAGTGGGGCATCGGAACAGGTGGTCCACATCGTGAAGCGCACCACCGCAGCTTGGACAAATGTTCTGGATGCCCGGGTCTATTCGAGATAGGTACGAATTGAGGCGCGAACAAAAACCCGACCTGAGCTGGGCTAATGTCGCTCTTGTGGCTCCCGGGAGCCTAGTCTCCTCAGGCGAGAAAAATTAATGTTGTTGTAGCGGTGCAGAAGGGTGTGAGTCGCTGTGCATGTCTGTGGATGTTTTCTAAGTTTCGTTGTCGTTCTCGCCTATTGTCTCAAGCGACAAGAACGTAGCAGCTGCAATAGTGTTGTCCCATAATGCCCTCGGAGTGAGGTTAGTGGGTGCAGCGGGGCATCGAAACAGGTGGTCCACATCGTGTGGCGCACCACCGCAGCTCGGACAAATGTTCTGTATGTCCGGGTCTATTCGAGATAGGTACGAATTGAGGTGTGAACAAAAACCCGACCTAAGCTGGGCTAGTGTCACTCTTGTGGCTCTCGGGAGCCTAGTCTCCTCAGGCGATATGGGTGGAGGGGGCACTGAGAGGACTCTATTCGGACCTAAACTCCCTATTGACCGATTCACAACGGTTGTGTGAATATCTGCGATGGCCGCATGGTATGCTGTATTATCGAATAAATCGGGAGGTACCCGTTTGTATCTCTGGACATCTCTCTCGAGATCTCTGAGTCCACTCCTGACATGTCGTGGAGGGGGAGTGTTGTCCATGAGATGATGGTTTGGGTGATCCTCTCGATAGCAACCGACCAGATATTGTAAAGACAAGAGGTGATTATGATCGCGCACTGATAACATGCTGGTTTCTTGATGAAGATGATCCTGGGACGACATGAGATGGCAACCTGTAGCGATACGTAGAGCAGCGTTCTGGCATGCCTGGATCTTATTCCAATTTGTGTCACAAACGGTTTGCGACCACACCGGTGCTGCATAGCTAGGTATTGCCCTACCTACCGCTTTGTAGGTGACCAACATAGTTTCTTTGTCCTTGCCCCAGGAACTCCCGGCTAGTGCCTTTAGGATTTCATTTGGCTGATTTCGACCTGCGTGGGAAAGTGGGAAAGCAACAACAACGCATTGGTCTCGGCGATGACACGATCCAAGATAGAGCTGCCTGTAGAAATATCCTGAGACATTACCAGAAAGGGTAAAGTGCCTCCGCAGGCCAAGCGACGTAATTTTATTTTTATTTTGATGTGCCGAACACTCTCGATCCAAAGCCACCGACATTACAAGAAATGAAGCTGTACAGCAATTGGCTGTAGTGTGAATGAAAGTTGCCTTCCCCTCAAAAATAACCTGTTTCATTCACACTACAGGGTATCGCTATCCCGCTGACGGCAGAGGATTTGATAGGCGTCTTTACTACTTCATGGCTTGTTATACAGATGGTTTTGCTCAATCTCATGCAATGAAAATGAATAACGACTCGGGACGAAATTCGTCTATTCGTTGTGTAAGTTTTTCCGTTCTCTCTTCATGGTCTCTCCTGATTTTTTCTTATAGAATTTTAGGTAAATAAGGTTGGTTTACTGTATAGTGGTGTTTCTACCATGCCAGCCAAAAATTGCCCAGTTATTATTTATTTTGTGTGAGTATAAGATCAAGCACAATTAGTCGTCCCTCACCATTACATTACATTACTCCAAGGTCATGTACTTATATATCTTCGTCCACATCAAAATCAACTCAAACCATTCGCCCCCATCAAAAAGCATGAGCACTATACTCCACTGGAATCTAAACTGCCATTATGTGAGGCGACATCGGGAGTTCAAAAAGTCCATGAAGAGGGCATTCGGACCTACATTTTGCTGAAACCCCCAGGGTCCTAGCTATCACCGTTTCAGAGATACAGCCATCCAAAGATAGGGTACTAAATGCCCAGTTTGCCCCTCGAAAGACGGCCGGAAAGGCCTCAAAATCGCAATTTTCTGTTTACATATGAACATTTTCGAAATCGGGGGTTCAAAAAGTCGATGAAGAGTGCATCCAGACCTACATTTTGCTGAAACCTCCAGGGTCCTATCTATCACCGTTTCAGAGATACAGCCGTCCAAAGATAGGGTACAAAATGCCCAATTAGCCCTTCGAAAGACGGCCGGAAAGGCCTCAAAATCGGTATTTTCTGTTTTCATATGAAAATTTTCGATGTCGGGGGTTCAAAAAGTCGATGAAGAGTGCATCCAGACCTACATTTTGCTGAAACCTCCAGGGTCCTATCTATCACCGTTTCAGAGATACAGCCGTCCAAAGATAGGGTACTAAATGCCCAGTTTGCCCTTCGAAAGACGGCCGGAAAGGCCTCAAAATCGGTATTTTCTGTTTTCATATGAAAATTGTCGATGTCGGGGGTTTAAAAAGTCGCTAAAGAGGGCATCCAGACCTACATTTTGCTGAAACCTCCAGGGTCCTATCTATCACCGTTTCAGAGATACAGCCGTCCAAAGATAGGGTACTAAATGCCCAGTTTGCCCTTCGAAAGACGGCCGGAAAGGCCTCAAAATCGGTATTTTCTGTTTTCATATGGAAATTGTCGATGTCGGGGGGTTTAAAAAGTCGCTAAAGAGGGCATCCAGACCTACATTTTGCTGAAACCTCCAGGGTCCTAGCTATCGCCGTTTCAGAGATGGAGCCATCCAAAGATAGGGTACAAAATGCCCAGTTTGCCCCTCGAAAGACGGCCGGAAAGGCCTCAAAATCGCAATTTTCGGTTTACATATGAAAATTTTCGAAATCGGGGGTTCAAAAAGTCCATGAAGAGGGCATTCAGACCTACATTTTGCTGAAACCCCCAGGGTCCTAGCTATCACCGTTTCAGAGATACAGCCATCCAAAGATAGGGTACAAAATGCCCAGTTTGCCCCTCGAAAGACGGCCGGAAAGCCTCAAAATCGCAATTTTCTGTTTTCAAATGGAAATTTTCGAAATCGGAGGTACAAAAAGTCGATGAAGAGAGCATCCAGACCTACATTTTGTTGAAACCTCCAGGGTCCTAGCTATCACCGTTTCAAAAATACAGCCATCCAAAGATAGGGTACTAAATGCCCAGTTTGCCCCTCGAAAGACGGCCGGAAAGGCCTCAAAATCGCAATTTTCTGTTTACATATGAAAATTTTCGAAATCGGGGGTTCAAAAAGTCGATGAAGAGAGCATCCAGCAGACCTACATTTTGCTGAAACCCCCAGGGTCCTAGCTATCACCGTTTCAGAGATACGGCTATCCAAAGATAGGGTACAAAATGCCCAGTTTGCCCCTTGAAAGACGGCCGGAAAGGCCTCAAAATCGCAATTTTCTGTTTTCATATGAAAATTTTCGAAATCGGGGGTTCAAAGAGTCCATGAAGAGAGCATTCAGACCTACATTTTGCTGAAACCCCCAGGGTCCTAGCTATCACCGTTTCAGAGATACAGCCATCCAAAGATAGGGTACTAAATGCCCAGTTTGCCCCTCGAAAGACGACCGGAAAGTCCTCGAAATCGTAATTTTCTGTTTTCATATGGAAATTTTCCAAATCGGGGGTTCAAAAAGTCGTTGAAGAGGGCATTCAGACCTACATTTTGCTGAAACCCCCAGGGTCCTAGCTATCACCGCTTCAGAGATACAGCCATCCAAAGATAGGGTACAAAATGCCCAGTTTGCCCCTCAAAAGACGGCCGGAAAGGCCTCAAAATCGGTATTTTCTGTTTTCATATGAAAATTTTCGATGTCGGGGGTTCAAAAAGTCGATGAAAAGAGCATCCATACCTACATTTTGCTGAAACCTCCAGGGTCCTAGCTATCACCTTTTCAAAAATACAGCCATCCAAAGATAGGGTACTAAATGCCCAGTTTTCCCCTCGAAAGACCGGAAAGGCCGGAAAGGCCTCAAAATCGCAATTTTCTGTTTACATATGAAAATTTTCGAAATCGGAGGTTCAAAAAATCCATGAAGAGGGCATTCAGACCTACATTTTGCTGAAACCCCCAGGGTCCTAGCTATCACCGTTTCAGAGATACAGCCATCCAAAGATAGGGTACTAAATACCCAGTTTGCCCCTCGAAAGACGGCCGAAAAGGCCTCAAAACCGCAATTTTCTGTTTACATATGAAAATTTTCGAAATCGGGGGTTCAAAAAGTCGTTGATGAGGGCATTCAGACCTACATTTTGCTGAAACCTCCAGGGTCCTAGCTATCGCCGTTTCAGAGATGGAGCCATTCAAAGATAGGGTACAAAATGCCCAGTTTGCCCCTCGAAAGACGGCTGGAAAGGCCTCGAAATCGCAATTTTCTGTTTTCATATGGAAAATTTCGAAATCCGGGGTTCAAAAAGTCGATGAAGAGAGCATCCAGACCTACATTTTGCTGAAACCTCCAGGGTCCTAGCTATCACCGTTTGAAAAATACAGCCATCCAAAGATAGGGTACTAAATGCCCAGTTTGCCCCTCGAAAGACGGCCGGAAAGGCCTCAAAATCGCAATTTTCTGTTTACATATGAACATTTTCGAAATCGGGGGTTCAAAAAGTCAATGAAGAGGGCATTCAGACCTACATTTTGCTGAAACCTCCAGGGTCCTAGCTATCACCGTTTCAGAGATACAGCCATCCAAAGATAGGGTACAAAATGCCCAGTTTGCCCCTCGAAAGACGGCCGGAAAGGCCTCAAAATCGCAATTTTCGGTTTACATATGAAAATTTCCGAAATCTGGGGTTCAAAAAGTCCATGAAGAGGGCATTCAGACCTACATTTTGCTGAAACCTCCAGGGTAGGACCCTAGGAGCTATCACCGTTTCCGAGATACAGCCGCCTAAAGGTGACCAACATTTTTAGGCCAAATTTGACTGCTCTAGGGTCAATATTTACGGAGAATGGGCACTTTTGTGTTTAGTGTAGTTACTACGTGATAAACCTAGTACATCAGATTGCAAAATGTGGTGGAGACAAATTTTTTTTTGTTTCTTATGTTTTTTGGGGTGCTGAGCACGAATCCCGAGCTTCCCACCAAAATTTCGTTGCGGAACAGGGTCAAAATCGTGAAAAACCCTAAAATTTTTGCTGTTTTTCCGTTATTCGCCCCTAATTCTGCAACTATTTATTTCTGCGAAAAACTCTCCATGAATATTTTAGAAAGCACATAATTGCGCGTCCAAAAAGACATAAATATTAAAAATCTGTTGTGCGGTATTACTACAGTAGATAATTTAAATTTGCCATTTTTAACATAGTCCCATTTTATGAAAAAAATTTTGAGATTGAACGGTTTTTCATTTTTGGTCGTAAAAGTTGCATTTATCTTGTACATTGTGTATTTTGGAGTGCAGAGCCTATATCTGTAAGTTCCCACCAAAATTTCGTTGCAAAACAGGGTCAAAATTGCAAAAAACGCCAAAAAATGACTATCAATTGTAGCAATACCGCTTAACACATTTTAATGATTAATGGCGCGTTGGACCCGCAGTTATGTTTTCTATAATATTTTCATGGACAGGTTTTCGGAGAAATGTACACTTTCGGAGTTATAAACAAAAAAACGGGAAAACTCCGAAAATTTTGGGTTTTTTCGCGGTTTCGATCCTGTTCCGCAACGAAATTTTGGTGGGAAGCTCCGGATTCGAGCTCAGCACCCCAAAAAACATAAGAAACAAAAAAAAATTTTTCTCCACCACACTTTGCAATCTGAAATCACCTCGGAACTACACTAGTTTTCAAGTGTGTGTTTTTAGGCCAAATTTGACTGCTCTAGGGTCAATATTTAATTTACGGAGATATGGGCAATTTTGTGTTTTCAAGTGAAAATTTTCAAAAATGGGTTTTGATTCATACTCCCCCCCCCCCCCACTTGCAAATTGTTTATCCTTGGATAGTATTTTTGAATGGATGCAACTTTTGAGCACAGACAGCAGCTATGACTTACGTTTTCAGCAAAATATGCTCTACATCGAACCCCCGTTCAAACCAATATGTGCTCTTTTTGAAATTTTTGCTTTGCCCTTGGACGCATCTTTGAATGGCTGTACGGTTACACAACGCTCTCATCACCCCCCTTAATATCTCTTTTTCGATTTTTTTCAAATCGACCCCATCATTGCCGTTGGCCCCTCCCTTTTAGAGATTCTTCTCCCTTGTTCCCTTAAAAAATAACTCCGTTTACGCTTAGTCCCCTTTTTGTCTTTTTCACGCATTTTGGATCGCATTTTTGAGCGGCTACAACTTCTGAACTTAGACAGCTAGGACTCCGAAATTTTCAACAAAATGTTCGGCACATATTACGCTATATATTGGCTCTACACTACCTTCTATTAATTTTTTATCGCAGCTGTATCCTTGTATAAATTCAATGCAGCACAGCAACTATAGAGATCCATCATGATCCATCCACTTCTGGTGATTCTGCTACATACATCAACGAAACGATCGGATCGAATCAGGGGCCCTATCATGTAATTCGAAACGAAAACGAAAGTGCCGGCACTTTCGTATTCGATTCGAAAGTAATTTGGTATCATGTAACTCGTTCTTTTCGAGTAAATAGTGGTGCCTCATATGCGATAGAAATTTCCCCAAAAGTACTAGAATTAATAGAATAATCTAGTTGGCCAGATTTGAATTTGGGAAGGAAGTGTCAGTCGTACTCATTCAAAACAAAGATTAATTCATTTGGTAATTAATTTTTGCAAATTTAGACGCAGTCATCAAAGGAGAATTCATGTTGACACAGCTGGTTACTTGGCAGGTATTGATTTGTTTAGGAAAAGCGATCTTAAAATGACCTAACATTTTCATATTGTAGGGGTTCGATTACCGCTGAAAGTTTCATTTCCATCATCTGTCGGAATCGGAAGAGAGACTTATTCCAATGCCATTTGCGCGAGGAAGGGATTTAGTTGACACTTTCGAATGATAAACGTTTAAAGCTCGGTTTAGCTGTTTGTTTGTTGTAAATTAATATAATTATTACATAATGTATGTTTTAAAAATAAAATGTATTCTTGGTTTCCTCACTGTCTCATCCCAAGATTTTTTTCTTAATTTTTATTCGACCCATATTTTTACCGTCGTATTTATTTAAATGTTTGCGTCGGATGAATTCTGCAAGAAAATAAATGTATATTTTTCTTTGATGAAGGTAGGATGATGAAATGGTGAAGCAGCTACACGACACACTACACAAGTTGATTCAGTTCGTCATAACAAAATAATGTCAAATTATGATTTTGCCAAAAATGGTACTCATTTGTCTTTAGACGCGTTTTTAATGAAGTCTCAAGCGTTTGAAACCCTTTTTCTTTCCAACAAAACACGTAAACTGTCGTTTTTCGAGAGTACCCTATCTTTCGAAAGTATTTTCGATACAATCGAGTAAATCTTCGCACGCTTTCGAATTACATGATAGGGAAATTTTGTTGCATATACTCGAAAGACGAAAGTTCTATTACTTTCGAATAAAAGCAATTCGTTTTCGAGTTACATGATACCACTTTAGGCATTTCGAAAGCAATCGCTTTCGAATCGAATTACATGATAGGGCCCCAGATTGTTTACAAAGATTGAAGTTCAAGAGCGAGTATCGTAGTATACTTGGGCCCTATCATGTAATTCGATTCGAAAGCGATTGCTTTCGAAATGACTAAATTGGTATCATGTAACTCGAAAACGAATGGCTTCTACTCGAAAGTAATAGAACTTTCGTCTTTCGAGTATATGAAACGAAATTCCCCTATCATGTAATTCGAAAGCCTACGAAGATTTTGACGAGTGTATCGAAAATTTATTCGAAAGATAGGGTACTCTCGAGAAGTGAGAGTTTAAGTGTTTGCTTCAAAAGGAGAGGGTTTCAAACATTTGAGACTTCATTTAAAGGAGTCTTTAGATAAAGGGAGTTCTTTTTTGGCAAAGTAATGCGTTAATGCATATTTTGGTCAGACGAATTCAATCAACTTCTGTAGTGAATCGTGTAGTGTATTTGCTTCACTAGATCATCAAATAGAAATACATTTACATCTTTTCTTTGAGAATTAATCGGACGCTGCAATCATTTAAAAAGTGTGGTTCAAAATACAACTAAGAATATGAGTCAACTAAAAATTAAAAAAAGAAAACTTGGGTTGAGACAGTGAGGGAACAAAGAATTAATTTTATTTATTAAAACATATGTACATACATACATATGTATACATACATAAGTACAATGTATTATTTTTGTTATATAATAATGGCGTGTTTTCATTTAGAACAAAAAAACTAAACCAAGCCCCAACAGTTCATCCGTCGAAAGTGTCGGCTAAGTTCCAATACCCCGCACATTTGTCCTTGCCATGCATAAGTCTACCATTTTCCGGCAGATAATTGAAATGGAATTCTTGACGATTATCGAACCTCCTACAATTTGAAATTGATAGGTCATTACAAGACTGCTTTTCTTTAACAAACCAATACGTACCAAGTAACCAGTTGTGTGAACATTAATCCTTCTCCTTTGATGACTTTTGGCTGCATCTAAAAATGCTACCTCTAATTGTTGAATTAATTTACTAGCCCAATCTTCAAGTTTTAAATTTTAACGAGTATATTCGCAATATATCACTGACATTTTTAACTTTGTGACGTTTCAAATTAAATTCTGGCCAACTAGATTATTCCATTAATTCTAGTACTTTAGGAGAAATTTCCTTTGCATATGAGGCACCACTATTTACTCGAAACGAACGAGTTACATGATACCAAATTGCTTTCGAATCGAATACGAAAGTGTCGGGACTTTCGTTTTCGTTTCGAATTACATGATAGGGCCCCTTATCTCGGCTAGTGAGAGACTAAAATATTAGGTCCGTTTTATTGGGTTCAGTACATTAGCATTAACTTGGATACAAATTTGACATGAGTTGTTCTATATGTTTATGGTCAAGGTACCCCCTTATAGCCAATATACGTCCCACCCAAAATCAGCTCAACCGGATTTAAACTAAGAGTACCTCCTCCTCAACAAATCGACTGTTCTACGCACCACTAAATTGACGTGTCCTCTTCCTCAAAATTCTTTCTTGGTTCCAACTCTAATGCTGATCGAATTTTAGATCGAATTTAGCTGATCGGTCGGATTAAACCCCACGAAAAATTACACGACTCTAAAATAGGGATTTTATTAAATTGATAAATACGTTTTCTTTTCTTTTTATTAATTACACAAACAACATGCATCATTCATTGATTTCCATAACTCGTAACTAATCTTTGTCTCAATCTCAATATATAGGTAGAAACATTTTACAAAACGAGAAATACTATTTACAATTTCAATATTTATGCAAAATGACTATAAATACAGAACAATTTAACCTCGGCTAATACATTTCTTCAAATAAATTAATTCTCCGGGCAAGCCATTTGATAGAGGAATTGAATTAGAGTTCGTGTGGGTCTGCCAGTCATTCTGCCTCTCGTTAAATACGGTATAGTATTAGTCTCCGATAGCATTCCTACGCCGCGTATATCTAAATGTGCCCAGTCTGTACACGGAATAAATTCCTGTCGAACAATTACATTAGTTTGCTGTTTTACTCATATGAGGAAAATTCTAATTATCCTACCTTTATTACAGCAGCTGCCAAACACGCTGACGCCGGACCATGTCCTTTATTGCTGACATCAACACCGACATAATCTGGTTGGATAATACAAAATACAAATTTGAAGGAATCTATCAAGTTACGGACATTACCTTTAACTTTTTTCGAGTAGAATTCCCACAGTGGCATACGCCATACTCGATCACCACTTAGAGCGCCTGCACGATGGAATTCTTTCCATAGATAATTGGAATTACAGAAAATTCCAGCCGCTGATCCTCCCAGGGCATTTCGTACTCCTCCTATAAAATCGAAAATGTATATTTATATGTTCGAATATTTTTGTATTTTTGAAATTTCTACTTACTGGATATGGTGGCAACATCAATAATAAGTTTCGGCTTGTAAGTATTCTGTGCATAGGTAAGCGTATCCGCCATTATTACAACCCCAACTTTTGAGCAATCCTAACAGATAGTTTAAGATATTTATTTAAATTATTTTGTTTTAAATTAGAATATCATCATTTCTTACATGTATTGCAAGCGTTTTACCATTCATACAATTAATTACATCGCCAACTTTAAACGCCATACCCGAAGGCATATTTTCGCATAGTGGAATGATGCCCGTTATATTGATAGGCAATGACAGAGATGCTGCTGCTTGTATAGTCGATACCACAACTGCCGCGCCGGCCATACATCCGCGACAATCAGCCAACTCCTCGGGCGTCCTTAAACACAATCCACCACTGTTGAATGTCAATCCTTTGCCAAGCAAAAGCACTGGCCTCTCATCAGACGATTGACCACAATAATTGATTTCAAGAAAAGCAGGCGGTTCACACGAGCTACGCGCAACCGTTAGGAGGGAATTAAGTTCTTGCGTTTCTATCCATTCCATATTCCGCACTTCGACATTAACGCCGCACTTACACAAAATATCCGATGCTTTTTGGGCAAACGAAGTGGGTGTCATTTGATTGGCCGGTACGTCGCTGAGATATCTAGCCAGATTTTGAGCTCGAGCCTTGAATATGCCCCGTGTAAATGAGTCCAAGTCGCCTGTTTCCGATTCATACAGTTCCACTGATGGTATTGTTCGACGATCCTCCCTGCGTTTGTTGTCTTGATACAGCCAGGTGGCAAGAGTGGAACCTTCGGCGGCCTGTTCAGCATATTCCATTGGATCGATATGAAGACTGGTGCAACCTAATTTTTGTAAACGCTTTGCTCCTACTGCGGCGGCTACGCGGACGTTTTCCTAAATGGTTTTATTTTTTTTTTTTAAATGAGAAGGTGTTACAATAGATCTAACATTACCATTCCTTCGTCTAATCCCTCAAGAGGATTGTAGCCGATGCCATCTCTTCCCAGACCGATAACAGCAACTGACTGAAATTCTTGATCCAAATTGTTGAAAATTTTACCTTTTCCCAGCTTACCGGTGACACCATATCTGCAACATTTTTTTATTATTTGAGGGGGTTACATTTCATTATTTAAAAATTAATTTAAAGACATTCCAATAATGACACGACGCCCACACCAACCAACCCCACTTTCATCCTGGAATATCATCCATACATTTTGGTATATCGAGTAAGACAATAGCGAAGGTCCGAAAGGAACTATCGATTTCAGTCAAAACAAATTTGGTTGATGCTCCAATCAAAGAACGATTGCAACTTTTCAGATCATGGAAGCCAATATAAATTTTGCATCCTGGCAGCCCTAGGGGATTCTCCATTGGCATTGATCAACCAATCATCGTAAATCTAAAAAAACGACAAATGGATTGGTATTGCCATGTTTAAAGGCATCCGCCTGAGAACCCCGCAATGAAGGCAAATTCAATGGAAGTTCCAGTTGATGGGCTCAAGTCCACAGGCAAACTGATGAGCACTTTGATGTGTCAAACGAGAAAAACAATAAGAACGCATTGGTCCTGGCGATGACACTATGCAGGATAGAGCAACCTGTTGAAATATACTGAGACATTACTACCAGAACGAGCGACATACCTACACCGCAGGCGGAGCAATATTGTCCTGTGGACCGGTATAAGCATCAAGGAAGAAGAAAATCCTGTTGAATTATCCCAATCAATAAGCTTTGCGTTGAGATATTTTATTCTTTGACTGAATCTAGTCTAGAGGATAGTACTCGTAGTGCAAACTGAAAATGATGTTAAGAACAAGTGCGAACAATTCTGTTTCCTGCATCAGCCCCCTTAGCACCATCCTTCACTACGACAGTCGACAAACCATTTCATGGTTGATCAAAGATACAGAATCCATAAACTCAAAGAAATATATACACTTACTCTTTGCATAGTTTTGACAATTTTCCTTCAACGCGACAATCGTACTTCACACCATAGGGTGTTAATTTTGGCTGCCCATCTTCCGATTCTTTTTCATACATTCCCAACACTAACCCTTTCTAGAAAAACAAAATTAAAAACACAGTTTCTTTATATGAAGAAATTAAAATATCTTTGCATGCCTCCTTACCATGTTGGACCTCCCACAATCATCTGATGCAAAGCGTCGAATTTCAATTCGTTTTCGCAATAGGTAAATTAACGATCTACCATAACTTCGTGACACAAAAATCGCCATAGTTTTTAATAAATATAAATTGGGAGATTGGAGAACAGAAAAAATATATAATTTAAAAACGATAAATAAACGTAAAACCCACAGTTTACTCAGTAATAAGCGAAAATTATGACATCCATAGAAAAAAAATCGCTTGCTGCAATGCTGGCTTTTCGATGCACAGTGGTTACTATAGTGATAGCAACCAATTATACTCCACGATTCAGTAGAGTTTCCTGAAATTGTAAAAACCATTGATTGATTGGTACTCGTTTACCATTTTTTGCGCTTCCTCAGCAGTTGTGCAGTTGTGTTTTTTGGTATCCCAAAATTCATCCAGAGAAAATCATGAGAATCGATACGCCTGAACTTCTCTAGAAGCAGTTCTAAATTGCCACTTAAAGGTCGATTCGATTCGATTTTCAGTCATCAATCACAGTCATTTTCCATACAAGTTGACAAATTGTCAGTTAAATGACTGACAGTCTATCAACTTGTATGGAAAATGACTGTGAATGATGACTGAAGTGAAGTGTGGATCGACCTTAAGAAGTGCTTGTTTCTGCATATAAAGAACGCAAATGGAACCGCTTTAGTGATTCTATCGGCTAGCTTCAGAGTGTCTTCTGGAGTGCTTCTTTTCCTATTAGCAAGAACCATCCTCACTCAACATCATATGCTTAGAGAGTGTATGCTTGAGATAATGTTGTTAAACTAAGGTCGCACTCACGGCGAATCCATGGATTTTATTGGATTCAAATTCAAATCCACTTGTGGATGGGCTCATTTGACACAACGAAAATCCATGGATTCGCCATTTGGGTAACGAAACTTCACATGAAAAAATGACAGCTAGGCAAGTTATCATTTTTTATATGAAGTTTGGGTACCCAAAACTACACGAGATGAGCAATAAACAAACTTAATAATGCTATAGCAGAATAAAGGTCAATCCACACTTTTCACTCATTAGTCACACTCATTTGCCACACAAGTCTACAGATTGTCAGTCAATCAATTAATTAACAGACAACTTGTATGTTAAATGACTGTGACTGATGGCTGAAAAGTGTGGATCGACCTTAACAGTGAAAGATATACCATTTCTATTAATTGCGTTTTTGCTCAAGCGAGTTGTAGTATCGACCATTCTAGTATTTCCTAACACATGTGAGACACCATGCATAGAACTAGCATGGACGTCACTTCACAAATCAAGTCGTTTGCACTTAGTTTTTAATTACTTTTATATGACCATTTTAATCAGATAGAACTTTTGCATTATGTATTTCGTTCAATGATACAGATTCAGGACCTCGGAAGCGCAAAGCTCGAAATATTTATTTTCCACACCATTGTAAAAAAGAGAAAATATTTAAAAAGGAAGACCTCAAATCTCGGTCTTATTTTTTTTTGGTCAGGGCAGACGAACAGGCGGTACTTGCGGCTTTGTGGAGACCAGTCGGATCTGAAAGTACTTAAAAGGTGGAACATAAGTACACACGCACATTAGGGATGACCAAGACCAAAACAAAATTCCACACATCATAAACACATAAAAAGATATGAGGACTTCCATCTCTATCTCACAAACTCCAACAAGGGGAGAAACTCCATCCCACATGTCGTCCAAAGCCATTTACCCAGGAGAGGACCCCCATCTCCGGATTCTGTAGAGGTTCAGCCAATATTCATCATAAATCTACCCAGGAGAGGACTTCCATCTCCAGCTCCTGTAGATTCCAAATTTAACGCCATCTACGAGAGGACCTCCATCTCCGGTTTAGACTACTGCACAGTGATCTACTGTACAAAGATAAACCACCGACTGAAAGATCAGTTCCGCTAGATCTGTATATGCATCATGCGTCTCTTATCAAGTATGTATTGTAAACAAATACAATACAAAGTGATCGAGGACTATACAACGTATGTGTTGAGAAAAAGCCATTGTTACACAATAATGTTTGGTACATTTTCTGTACTCAAAGCTAAACACCTTAGCTTTGCGTCCGTTCACCAGTTACTGTTATACAGGGTGTCCCAAACCCCAACAATAACCCGGTAACCGGTGATAGCGCATTTAATGTCCGTTACGGGAAAAATATTTAAAAAAAATCAGTCGCGTTTATTTACAGTTATTTGTAATTAAAGAAAAATCGAAAAAAAGCAAACCTTGCTGTCATTTTTCATCAGCTGTAACTGCAAATCTTAATATTTCTCAATTTTTCTTTTGGCGCTGCAACAGCAACAACATATGCTCTATTACCTACACCCCAATCCGAAAAAGGAACTGTTTTGTTTTGAGAGAAATGTGGCCTTCATTGTAGAACCGAGAGATAGTAGGGGCAATGGCACAATAGACCACCGGTCGCAGTGCCTTGGGCAACTCTGTTGCCTGAGCCCTCCCTAAATCTAATCTAATCTAGAACCGAGAGATCAAATTCATCGTTTCGTATGAGTTCAGGCGGCCAAGGCCCGACGTCGGGCTACCGTGCCACATTGATGATGATGTATGAGTTCAAATAACTGTATGTACTGTAAAACAAACTGCACCGGGACCTTCCGGCAAGTAATTTTAAAAGTTGGAGCATAGACTCGCTAGTTTTCATAACGGTATGACGTTTGCTTCATTATTCCCGATTGGAGTCAGAATATTTTTTCGAAGTCCTGAAACCATGGAATTTTTTATCCAAAAATTGTAACTGACATCCTGACATATGTACATCCAAATGTTTTCAAGCCTATGCTTGATTTGTGTGCATGTATTGCTGCTTCCCGGCTTTCTAATAAAGGTGGCTTTGATAGACACGCATAAAAGAAAAAAACAGGCCCGCATCTCTTCAATAAATGAGTGGTGCCCAGCTAAAATTTTATTTCAATCTGCAAAAGATCGATGTAGATCACAAATTGTGAACAAAAAAAGGAGCCGATCGTACGGAGGACTGAGCACGCAATACGTCAGTTTTGTAGAAGGCCAACTGAAGGTGTTATTCATTCAACTCGTTCCTACCAAAATTTAATGTCGATCAGTAGAGCCGTTCACTAGATATTTACTGAACAACCAGAAGAAAGAAATAAACGGACAGAATCAAAAAATCTACAAAATCCTAGAAAGGATGGTCGTCCCTTTAAAGCCGATGGGTCCGATTACGCGTTAGTCCTTTCTCTGGAGCAGGTTCACCTGGAAAAGTCCCCTATTTTGACTGCTACTCTTTCTCTGGCTGTACCTCTGCCATTTCGCGCAACTTGACTCGACGATCGTCTAATAGTCTAAGAAAAATGGCATATTTGGTCGGCAAAAATCCTACATCGGAAATTTTTTTGGATTATGGTTGGGAATGGTCCCCAGATTATGGCATCAAAAGTCCCAACCGATCGGGGGTCCGCAACCTTAAAAAAAGGGGGAAAGGGGGGGGGGCATTTTTTCGTTTTTTTTTTGCGATTATTTCAAAAACAGTAAGAGATACAGAAAAATGGTCTGAGGACGAAAAAAACTACATAAAATTATCTTTGCAATGATATATAACACATTAGAGTTTAATTGAATATTTCGGCGTTAGAATAGAATATAAATTAGAATATTTTCATTTTAGACCTTTTTTAAAAGCTCCATAACTTTTCACACTGTTTGCAGCTGATACCATTTTATTAACGGCGACTTTGCTATTTCTATATAGTTGTTCTCATCAATTAGTTGCCACACTCTTCTGTCATATTCGTGTGTGTCCATAATAACGATTTTGTTGCCTTTGTCCGCTTTCATCACGTATATATCTTTGTTTCGGAGAGATTTCATGATTTTCGCATCAGCTGATGGGAATATTCGGTTGTTGTTTTTAGCGCTTTCAATACACTCTTTCGTACGAGAACGGATCTCTTGATTAGTGGTCTCAGATTTGTATTTCAAACAAGTTTCAATGTCTGCAACAACGTCCAGTACCGGCATTCTAGTTGGGCGTATTCCATAATTCAACCCTTTATTAAGAAAGTTAAGTTCATCCGTTGACAAAACACAACTTGAGATATTGACGACTTGATCTTCTACAATGAGTGGTGTAGTAAACTTACTATCAGTCGTGTGCGCTTTGTTTAATAGTTGGTTGAGTTTTTTGTTGTGGATTTCTTTCTTCTTCGTAACGACATGTTCGATTTCGGTCGATGATGATCGTAGGAAGTCGTACCATTCGTTGTTGTGTGTCGATGTGTTGTTGATATAAAATGCCGCCAATTCCAGGTGTTATGAATATAGACGAAGTTCCACAGATGTTAGATGGGCATATTTTTCTTTTAATTCGAGATTTAGCCAGTTTGTTTGTGCTAATTTAACAACTTTTTCGGTCACTGGAGTCACTACCGATGTTTTAATTTTAATGAAATTTGGGAAAACTTTGGATTGTTTACATTTTTTCAAAAAGGCAATGTCTACTTTTAACACTTCCACTTTTCGTTTTAATCGGGTAAACTCATTTCGTTTTGACATAGTTTGTCCTTTGAATTAGTTTTTTGTTATAGAAATGAAAAACGCGAACTCCACAATATTATTATTGAGTAAATTATTGAAAACACCTTTAATTTGAGTTCGCACCATTGTTCAACCTACTGATTTAATGAAATTTTGTCAACATTGCCCATTTTCCATTTAGTTTCTCTAATTTAATATATTAATTTTTTTTTTCTAGTCACTATGTTTAATTTTAGATGTTAATTTATTTATTTATTAGATTTGTTGCTTTTGCTTTGTTGTAATTTCTTGACCATTTAATTATAATTGTACTCAATTTTGTTGCTTTTGCTATGTCCCCTTTTTTTAAATCATTTAATTTTACTATTACCTTTTAATTTTAGTTGCTTTTGCTACTTAATTTTGTCACCTAGTTTAATATTTCAAAATTCTCTGTATTAGTTTTTTGAAAGCTTCCGCCTAACTTTTAGTCGTGTTGCTGAAGATGGACGGAAAGCCGTTCGAAATGCATACATGTATTTAAATTATATAAAAATAATTTTAAATAAAACTGCGAACTCAAATTTACTCAATAATAATATTGTGGAGTTCGCGTTTTTCATTTCTATAAGAAAAAACTAAATCAAACGACATGTTTGTCGATCTTAATCTCTTAAGCTTGGATGAGTGGGACGGCTCTCCACCCAAATGTTGCGCATTCCGACTAGTTGGCCAACTTGTGGTCCGTGTGAAGAGAAGTAGAGCGCCTTACCCCAGTTGAGGTTGGAAATCGGCAGGTATCAACTTCTGCAAAATTTTAAAGGGTACAAAAATTATAAGAACGGGAGAAAATCGGCAAAAATTAAACAAATCCTCTGGAATTTGGACGATTTTCTTTCACTTTAATCTATTGAACGCATTCAGCGAACGAAATTCCTTGGAAACCACAGGAAGTGCTACATGAATTACCCGCCGCCGAATCCTTTCAAAACGAGAATCCAATTGGAGTAAAATTTCGTTCACTGAATGCAATGTCTAACTTGTTGTTGCGGTGCAGAAAGAGATGAACCGCTCTGCATGTCTGTGGATGTGTTTTAAGTTTCGTCGTTGTTCTCGTCTATTGTCTCAAGCGACAAGAACGTAGCAGCTGTCTAACTTCTGTTTACATGTAACGATAAATCGGCCAACTATTCGGAATGCTCAAAAGTCAACTTTTTTTTTAATGTAGACACCCGCTAACAGGGACGTCCATGATGAAGGGACATATTAAGCATTTTCATTCGTTTTGAGATAAAATGGGACTTTCATGAATAAAACGCATCGTATCCGTCTCTTAATCACGTTTCTTATCATGTTCATTCAGTTTCAATACACATTTTCATTTTCTTTTTGTTTTCAATTTACTTAACGTGTTAGGATCGGTAGCTATATTTCATTGATTCCCTAAGGACGAGCGCACACTAATAGGCGTAACATTTTTTTCAAGAATACGCGACGGACGTAATATGTGCCTTCTCCATCAGAAATAGGAATTACATTTTACGGTACACTCTTAGTGTGCGAGCGCCCTTATGAGTAAACAAGATCACATCAATTTTTTATGAACTTTGCTCTTTGTTGAAACAATTTTTTTTTATCATATGCTTAAAGTCTACAACCAAAGGAAAAACCATGTACATTATGTATATTTATAAAAAATAAGAAGACCTAAACAATTTAATTTTCATTTTGTTTCTAAACCCATAATTACTTTCAATATTGAATTGGCTAAAGTCATGCTCCGTTTTTTTTATGCATTTAATTTTGTTTTTTATATCATTTGAAATATAGTTTTGTTTATGAAGTGTTTATGTGTACGGTACATTATTATATGTGCAGAGAAAGTATCGGTGCATCACGGCGTGAAGGACTAATAAGATTCCTGGAAAATGTTGGACTGTTTTGAAAAAGATTTTGTATTTGTTGAAATGTATGCAAAAATGACCAGAGCTTGTAAAAATTTCAGAATTTACTTGTATACAAAAAAATAAATGTTTTCTGTTTGCCAATTTGCATTTTTGCAGGAATCGAACTCGACTTTTTCGTACAATCACTCATTTTCCGAGTTCACGATAATTTTTCGAACAAATATTTCGATAAATACTTTTTTGTTGGGAATTACATATATATATAAGTGTTTTCAAGTAATATTGTTTGTGGCTGCAATTAACTATTTTATATAAATATATTGTGTGTTTCGTGTATTCAGCTTATCGTTAATGTTGTGTTTGTGTGTGTGAAATATCAATTTGAATCCTAGATACGACTTTTATCAATTCGTTTTCTTTTTTTCTAATTTGAATTAATTTGTTTTCATGTAGTAAATAAGATGTATATCATAAAACTCTAAATTAGACGATTTTTTTTGCTTTGTTTTAGAAAATATTCGGTTGTATTATTATTTTTTCTTTCGATCCTCTTTAGTTGCATTATCTTTGTTAATCTTATTTTTTAGATGATCCTTGTAGTCGAGAATGTTTCCGTTCCATTTAGTTACTGTTTCATTTTCACAAATCCAAATTTCCTCGGCCACCTGAAATGTCAAGATGAAATTTTAGTCCTTTCACAAAAAAAAACCCGCACCGCTTCTCTTACCTGATTAATCAATCGGAAATCGTGACTAACTAGCACCATGCCACCGTCGAAATCGTTAATTGCATCAGCAAGAGCATCGATCGTTTCCATATCCAAGTGATTCGTAGGTTCGTCAAGTAGCAGCAAATGCGGCACTTGCCAAGCTAACCATGCAAACACCACCCGACACCGTTGACCGTCGGAAAGTTGTCGTATCGGACAGACTTGTTGACGTCCGGTCAAGCCATATCGTCCAATGATTTTACGCATTTCTTCCTTCTCCTTTATGTCGGGGAATGCACGCATCATATATTCCAACGGACTTACATCCAAATCCAACAATTCATGCAAATGCTGATGGTATCGGGCAATGCGTAAATGCGAATTCTTACGAATCATGCCCGATGTAGGCACTAAATCTCCATAGAGCATTTTCAGTAGTGTACTCTTGCCGGCACCGTTTGGTCCGACCAGAGCTAACCGAGTGTCCAAATCAATGCCGAATTCCAAATTTTTGTAGATATACGGTGTATTTTCGTTGTAGCGGAAACTGACATTCTGTTAAAAGGAAAACCCCATTTTAGTGTCAATCGTGTACATCCAAGCGCGTTCAACAGTCGCGACTTACCTGAACCATGATAACCGGCGGTGGAACCGTACCGCAAGACGGAAAATAGAAATTCAGTGTCTTATCGTCCACCACTCTCTCCGTGAGACCTTGTGCCACCATTTTCGCCAATGTTTTCTCCTTGGACTGAGCCTGTCGCGCCAATTTCGCGGAACCGTGACCGAATCGTGCAATATAATTTTTCATATGGGAAATTTGATCTTGTTCCCAATTGTACTGTTTCATTTGATTCTCCAACAGTTCCATACGCGTGCGAACGAATGCCTCATAATTACCGGTGTAGTATTTCAATCGTTTCTTCGTCATATGAATGATATTCGTGCACACACCGTTGAGGAAATCTTGTGAATGTGAAATCAACACAAGAATACGTTTGTACGTTTTCAATTCTTCCTCAAGCCAGACGCAAGCGTCCAAGTCCAAGTGATTGGTCGGTTCGTCGAGAAGCAACAAATGCGGCTTGACATATAGCGCACGCGCCAGTGCAATACGCATTCGCCAACCTCCCGAAAAGTCTTTAGCCTGTTTCTTTTGCATCTCTTTCGTGAATCCCAAACCGTGCAGAATACGAGCCGCCTTGGCCTCGGCCTGGTCTGCCGACATATCGTCGAGACGTTCGTAAATGTCCATCAGTTGTTCCTGAGATTCATCGTCCTCTTGCGTGACAAGTTGATCGGCCAATTTTTCCAATTTAATACGTTCCTCGTCCACTTCCATGACACACTCGAGAGCACTTTTCGTACTAGCCGGAATCTCGCGTGTCAAATGGAAGATGTCAATATGCTCGGGAATGGGAGCCTCACGATTGCCCAGCACGGCCAATAAGGACGATTTGCCGCAACCGTTCAGGCCGATCAAGCCGTAACGTCGACCGCAATTCAATTCAAGCATAGTGTCCTGAAGCAATTCACTACCGAAAAACGTAATCGAGAAATTGGCAATTTTAATATCACGTGAACGGGGATGGACGGCCAATGAGCCGGTGCATGCACGTGCTTCGGCACTAATGCGTGCCTCCTCTTCCAGTTTTGCACAGAGCTTTTCTGAGGAAGAGAAATATGAAGGAAACTTGTTAGATTGAGGCGTAGGTTGAAAATGATCGTGTGGAGAATTGTAATCTTTCGAACACAGTACAACAAAAAAAATTAAAAAGTGATAGTGCAGAAATTATGTTTTGACACGGATAAACTCTGTTGTAACCATTTTATATTTCATCATCAATATGGCACGATAGCCCGACCTCGAGCTTAGACCGCCCGAATCGTTGACATTCAATTGTCGCGGTTACGTGACCTTGTTCTCCAGTTGCGGAAGCCCAGCAGCTGGTGGGCGTCTTCACCTACAGAGTTCTCCCAGCGAGCTCTCGGTCGTCCACGCAATCTCGCTCCGTCAATTCGTTGTGGTGTTCATCACCTTCTTTGGCATGCGATTATCGTCCATTCGTTGGACATATATTTCATATTTACTACTCAAAAACGTCAGCCAATCCGTGTTAAGTCCTTTATTTGTAAAGTGGGGGACTACACAGATTTAACAGAAAACCGTGTTTTAGGCTTCCCCATGGGGCGAATACCATTTACCAGTTTTGAGTGATTTTTCGAGTTGTTTACGTATCGTCAGGTGCTTCCAGAGTCTCGCATCATACCTTCAGGAAATGCTCAACCGAATGACCATGTCAGTATGATATGTAATCGTATTTGGCAGCTGGGTCCAGACCATATTCTCTTGATTTGGCCAAACTCCTAGTGGAGCACGATAGTCATCAACGTTTCAACGACACCTGAGAATTCGGAATGTGATACGGTTGTCAGCCATTCCAGTTCCTAGTCGCATTTTTGTTTATTATTCTATGAAAAAACATTTCTTATTTCCCTCTTAATATTAAACTTGCGACGAGCCATGCCGAGTATTGAAAAATCGTTTCTCTATGAATCTCTATATCACAGAGTGGCGACCGAACGATTACGACCACAGAGCACGACATATGACTATATTAGCTCTAATCGGTAGGGTAGATAAGCGAGGGTATGGACGTCTCCTAGTTGAGTTGATTTTGACACAACATTAGAGAGTATACAAGGAAAGGCAAATCTACCTGCGAGGACTAGGATTTTCTATAGAAAAGTGACAACGTAGATTCATGGAATGTAAACATTTGACGCGACATCGTTGAGCCAGGATTCGGTGTTAGACCATCGTGTTTGCAGTTGCGCACATAAATAAATTCTATCGCCAAGCTTCCAAGGGAATTATTGGGGCATTTTCCCCCATACTTATACTAGGCTGCAGACAGTACATATTTGTTTAGACAGATACAGTGAAACCTCCCTAAGTTGACCACTCTGTAACATGACTACCTCTTTAAATTGACCATCTTTTTCCGCCCGTGTACATTCAACTTTACGTTAAACGAGTCTCTGTAAGTTGACGACTCTCTCTATCTTGACCGAAAATTGTCCGCCCTTGGGTGCTCAACTTATGGAGGTTTTGCTGTACTTTATTATTCAACACCGAGCAGCCAACATATTTGTATGTAGTGGGTGAAATTTCCTTGTTTGCATCACAATTTATGCAGGCGTGAGATTTTAATGTTTAATGCATGGCCATTGAATTTATGAGAATTAATAATTGTGATGAGGGATGGTGTGTATCTCAACCTTGTTTACTCGAATGTTTAGCCGCATATTCCTAGTTCAACGTATTGAACAGGGTGGCGGAGAATTAAGGCGACGATAGTTGCAAGCTCTGCTAGTTCAAGTTGTTAACGTGTTTCAAGTAAGGTTCAGGCTGACCATCATCATGAATGTGGCCGGAATCCTTGAGCGCCAATTGTCGTGGTCACGCGAAATTGTCATGCAGTTACAAAAGCACAGCAACTGGTGAGCGTCATCATCTACTCTGATTGCCCTTATTGCGTCGACTTGATGAGTAGCGCTTCACTGCTATCCATATTCATAGTAAGAATAATGTACTCCTGAGCATGGGTGAAGAACGTATGTGCGAGTCTATCTCCCTGCTTTAGTCCAGCTGCATGTTTTAAATAGATCAGTGTGTCTATAGCTCAGAGGCGGAATTAGTCGAAGTCGTTGTTGTAGCGGCTCTAGAGATATTTTTTCTCTCCTGAATCGAAGGGGGTTTTGGCAGCTCTTAACCGTTCTGACAACAGGTAGCTCTGGGACGATTTACATCGAAGAATCGGCTGCTGTAAGAGCATTTTTATAGACAACATGAACATCCATGACCACAGTGGAATTCGAACCCACGCTCCGGTCACTCAGTGATAGAGTGTCATCTCTACCGCTGAGCCACCGAATGCCCAATTAGTCATTCATAGTCATCTTTGTCAGCCGCACTAGTTTTTGGTGGCATACCAAAATGCAGCATGTTAGACAATACACTTCGATCGATACTAAGGATGGGATCAACCAGCCCCCGCCGTTTAAGCGTACCATTCTTGTGGCTTTAGATCTGTCGAAAGCGTTTGATACGGTGAACCACTCGCTCCTACTGACGGATCTCCGCAATTCATCCACACCGCCGCATATAGTCAAATGGATCGCAAACTACCTTCCCGGACGTTAATCCAGCACCGAGTTTAGAAATGGGAAATCTAAACTAAGAAGGATAAAACAAGGCGTACCACAAGGCGGGGTACTTTCCCCCACCTTGTTCAACCTATACATGTCAGGGCTTCCCACCCCACCTGAAGGAATCGACATTGTATCCTATGCTGACGACTGCACCATATTGACATCTGGCAATGACATTCCCGACATGTGCGATCTCATCAACGGTTACTTGGAAGAGCTCAACCTTTTCTTCAACAACAAGAACCTAATGCTATCAGCGCCCAAATCTTCGACCACCCTCTTTACCACATACACATACAACAAAGAATTCAACCAACGGCTTAACATCAGAGTAAATGACACTGAAGTTCCCACTATCCGTCACCCCAAAATTCTTGGCGTCACAATTGATAATCACGGCCTATTCAACACCCATGCCGACAACATTAGTGTCAAAATGAAGGGCAGAAACAAGATCTTGAAGTCCCTTGCTGTCAGCAAATGGGGCACTGATAAGGAGACTTTACTCACCACCTACAAAGCCGTCAGTCGTTCTGTGGTAAATTATGCAGCACCGATATGGACAAATAACCTATGCAAAACCAACTGGAAACGGATTCAAACATGCCAAAATGCAGCCATGCGTACCATTACTGGTTGCGTTCGCATGTCATCTCAAGACCACCTGCACCAAGAAACCAAGCTGCTAGACCTCAAGGGACACAATGATCTCCTGGCTAAGCAATATCTTGTTGGTTGTCATCGAAGCCTACACCCAAATCATGACCTCATGGACAAAACCCCACCACCACGTCATGTAAGACGTTCGTTAAGGGACATGGAAAGGGAAGTCCAAAGGTTTAAACCAGTTCCTCTCGACAACTCCAACATATAAAAGGCGGCCCTAAGTCAACTGCACACCAGCGAGGTAACCAAAGCCACAAATAGGCTATCCATAAACCGCGTCCTTCGCGCTCGACCACCCGACATCTCAGCCGACGAACAACAACTACCGAGAGCCACACGTACCACCTTGGCTCAGCTTCGTTCTGGATTTTGCTCCAGACTAAATTCGTTTTGGTCACGCATTGACAACAGCATTGGAAATATTTGTCCAGCATGTGGAGCCAGCCCACACGACGTGGATCATATATTTGACTGCACTGCCGCACCTACGCATCTAACACCTATCGCACTATGGGAGAACCCCATCGAAGTTGCGATCTTCTTAGGTCTTGACCTTGAGGAGAGGATGCCTACGATTTATGAATGATGATACAAGTTCCCTCCCCCCTCTCTTGCGCCGCTACAACAACAATCGATACGGTCGTATGCTTGCTTGAAGTCGAAAAATTTTTAGTATACACACAACGGGGGAGATTTCAGTATCTGTGGCGCCAAATTTTGATGATGCCATTTCATTAATATTGGTCTGAAACGATCGAATCTGCAATCCTTTTTCGCCAAATCGTAACGGTTCTCCAGATATTCAATGTCAAAGTTTGACTTTTCTGTGAAGCCAGTTATGTAATTTGATAAGAAAAAGGGTGGATTTCCGCTTTACACATTGGGGAAAGTGTTCCATGCCATCAAATTGACGTTTTAATTTTAATCATTCCCACTAGAATAGTAAGTTTTACCAATTTGGCAAAGATGTTAATAATATGAAAAGTCGAAATATATTTGAGAGCAAGAATTGTACAATTTGCTGGACAGGAAGGCAAATGAAATTTAAAATGTTTTATTTGGTGCAATGCCATTGATTCAAATCAGTATGTTGTAAAAATCCCCCCAATTTCCCATTAGAAACCGAACTACCCCATATAAATGTCAAACATTGAATATCTGGAGAACCCTTACGATTTCGCGAAAAAGGATTGCAGATTCGGACGTTTCAGGCCAATATTAATGAAATGGCTTCATCAAAATTTGGCGCCACAGATACTGAAATCGTGCCACACAACGATATTCCCAGCACTTCTGCAATAATAGCTTAACGGTAAAAAGTTGATCGGTTGTTGGTCGACTAGATTTAACCCAACCTTAATATTCGCCGATGATTTGTTTTGAATACGGATTCTCTTTTCCAGACTTTTTGATAAAATCGTATATGTAAGTTGTACAAACTAATAAAATGCCTCTCTATTCTTAGTCGTGCTCTGTGGCCGTGATCGTTCGGTCGCCACTCTGTGAAATAGACACGCATAGAGAAACGAGTTTCCAAACTTGGCACGACTCGTCGCAAGTTTATTATTCAATGGAAGATGATAGGAAATATTCTTATCGTAGAATAATAAACTAACAATGCGACTAGGAAGTGGTATGGCTGACAACCGTATCACACTCCGAATTCAGTTGTCTCTGTAACGTTGATGACTACACACGGTAGTTATCAACGCACCATGCTCCACTAGGAGTTACGGTAATCAAGAGAGATAATTCTTACATTATAGCTTTTCACCATTTTTGTTGATTGGGTAGGGTATTATTTTGTGCTAATCTTCTTCTATTTCGAGCAGTAGCGCATGTATAAATTTGAGGTCATTCAGCAATTTCGCTGCGATCTCGTAAACGCCCGTTGGAGTTTGAACGAGCGGGCCTGGTTCAGCTAACTGCTCGAGAGCTTTTTGCGTACGGCATGTCGTTGGTGTATTGAGGAGCTCCTCAAAATGGAAAGCCCATCGTTTGTTAACGCTTTCAATATTGCTGATTAAGTTACATACCATCTTTGTCCTTACGTACGATTGTCCTGGAGTGACAACCATTCTTGTGTTTGTTTTTACTGGCTAATCTTTGTAATATTTATTTGCTGTAACTGCTCGTCAAAATGTTTGCGTTTTTTACGTCTAATTAACTTGTTAGATACTCGCCGATCGATTGAGCACATCTGAAGCTAATTTCTACGGACAACTCTATCCTGAATCGTGTATAGTTCCATCGAACACATACATACCTTCTTCCGTCATCTCGACGGCATCTCCATTGACACCATTCGTTTTGGCATCCGGAATTTTCTTGTTTGCCGAAACCGATGCAATCTTCTTGTTACGTGCATCCTTCTTGCGTTGTGCATCTCGTTTTTTCGCATCAGACGGCATATTGGCAAAATGTTCTTGTCTAGTGTTCAAACTATACTAGTAATACACGAGGAATATTATGCTAAAGACACGACGACCTTACTGTGCTACAAGGTGATAACTAGAACGAAAAGGAAAATTACAGAATATTTTAGTGTAAATAAACAATTCTGAACAAGCAGGAGGCATGATTGTGCCCAAATGACAAACAGTGCAAAAAGATTAGACGCCGACTCGACCCCGAATGTGTCGACAGAAAAAGAGTAACTTGGCAAAATCGAAAGCTCGTAACTGGCCGCACCGATTGAGGTTATGCGTTGCTTGTTGCGAAGTTTTTTTTTTGCCTATTGAATCTCGCTACGAACATCATGGTGAATAGTTAATCATCAGAAATTGCCACAAAGTCGAAATACTGTGCAAACAATTAAACACACAAATCATCTCTACCGCCCAATTTATGCAATTTATTTGTTTCACGAAGGTAAATAAGATTTCTATGAAGGTCATAGAATTCAGAAGAATAATGCGTGTAAATCGATTTTTTTCATCCAAATATGGATCTATGCAAGCACAAAGGGATCGACGTCATTGCATGTGCATTTCTCCACGCGATTCAGACGTTGAGGCAATTTCCATCACAAAACTCTTTGTCATCGGAACACGTTTATTAATTTCGTATGAATTTACCAGCACTTTATAGAATACTATTTGGGGAAAACCGCGGCACACAATTCACATGTGTCTCGCAGAGATGGATTTCCACTGCGAAGGAATTTGACAGTGAGCGACAGCTGTGGGAAATTTCGCTGCGTCTTTGATGAAAGGGAGAAGAAATGGAGCGACGGTTGGTGTAATGCTTGAAATACATTTGATGACCCACATTGAAAGCAGCAGCAGAAAAAATGCTTCTGCTTCTGCTGTCAATGTGGGTGATCAAAGGCAAATGCGTGTGTTCTAAAGGTGTGTTTTTTGGTTATCCCGTGCAGGTTTGGGTAACGAAACTCCATATAAAAAAATGCCATTTTTTAAAATGAAGTTTCGTTACCTTAACCTGCACGGGATAACCAAAAAACACACCTTAAATTGAAATGTTTCTGCTGATGTCGATAATGATGCTGAAGCGTCCAATCTATTTCAAGCTTAATAGGTTATTTTGGTAGCGGCACGATTTCAGTTTTCAGTATCTGCGGCGCCAAATTTTGATGATGCCATTTCATTAATATCCCAAGTAACAATTTCATCCCTATAATACTTCGTAAAATATTATCTTCTAACGACAATAGGGGCAGTTTACAGGGTATAAACTCTGAATAATAGTCCAATAATGGCGTTTGGCGCCGTTTTTTGATCCAATTGCACCTTATTGTAGCACTGAACTAAGCTTTGAAAAAGACATACATCAATGTGTTATGTCATCATTTTCTGTCATTTTCTCGTGAAAAAAAGAAAAAAAAATTCCCCCAGCCAGCGTCGAACCAGCGACTGTCGGACGCCAGTCCGACGCCCTAACCACTCGGCCAACCTCACATATAGT
Organism: Microchrysa polita; assembly: GCA_949715475.1. Lineage (NCBI taxonomy): Eukaryota > Metazoa > Arthropoda > Insecta > Diptera > Stratiomyidae > Microchrysa > Microchrysa polita. Next base: position 4,502,644 of record OX454418.1, on the reverse strand, counting down.
TAACATTGCTCGTAAACACTACAAGTGCTCAACACTTCTTTATCGACTCTTCTCCATTGCACCTTCTTCTTTATATGTCAGTCAATTGAAGTTGAATAAATCCACACATTCATCAACAAAATGCAGACATTTTCTGCGCTGAGATTATCTTAATTGATTCATAAGTTAACAAGGAGTGAGGAAATGTTAGTTTCATGCAATATTTCAATGAATTCAATTCAAGAAACGTGGTATTCCGGAGCACTTCATAAGTGTCAATTCAATAAATCACAAAGTCCATCCTTCAATAAAACTAGGCTGAACAATTTATTGGATGACCATACGAATGTCACACGATAAAAATGACACCGACTGTGCTATAGAAGAATATATGCATGTGTGTGAGTTAACTAGAGAGACTATTGCATGTGTGTGCTGTATCATCCAATAAAACACAAGAGTGGAGTATTTAACGGAGTGTCTTTTTTAGGTTGACGTTTAGAGACAGTTTTATCGAAGTTTTATACCACAATCTTTAAATTTATTCCATAATGATGACAGAAGCTTTCCGGAAAATACTTTAAGGATGGTTTATCGGATAAAAATATTACTTTAAGCGATGTCACACGATAAATGAATTCCGTGGTGCTATATGGTTGCTACAGTGTGAAGTGCTTCTTTAAAGCAAACGAATTGTTGCTTGGGATATGCCTGAAACGACCGAATATGCAATCCTTTTTCGCGAAATCGTAACGGTTATCAAGATATTGAATGTCAAAGTTTGACATTTATATGGGGTAGCTAGGTTACTTTTTAATGGGAAGTTGGGGGTATTTTTACTACATATTGTTATATATTTCTCGTCTATTCTAGACGTTCCAGTGGGTTCGATAGATTTTCGCGTACACGACAATGAATAACATTCGCTTTACTGTAACACTATTTATTACAACCACACGGATATACTCGGTTTACAATTTCTACTAATTACTTCACTAATTGACTCGACATTATTTATTCACGGTGAATACTAGTGATACTAGCGCCATCTGGTGCACAGTAGGGAATACAATTTGGGTTGGCGTAGCGCCATCTGTTGCCAATTTGGGTTGACGTATCCTAGACACCCAACAATATCAATAGCAATGCACCGAAAATAATATTTTAAATTTAATTTGCCTCCCTGTCTAGCAAGTTTTACTATTCTTGCTTGCAAATATATTTCGACTTTTCATATTATTAAAGGTCCATCTAGATTAGTCGCCAAATGGCGACACGTGCAGCCAAATGGCTGTTGTCATTCCATCTAAACATGTCGCCATTTGGCTGTGCGTCCAGTTTTGATATTCAATATGGCAACTCAACCAACCGCTTTGACAACCGCTTGTTAAATTCAAAGTGACAATTTTCCAACTTTTGTTGGTTCTTTTGTGTGAAAATGAATAATTCTTGAATGACCGTGTAATAATACAAACGCCCAGAGTCCGATTTTGATAATTGAATTTTAAAAAATCACCAAAATGAAATTTTGGTTATGTCATTTTCTGTCTACATTTGGCTGGTAGTGTGGATGCTAAGTAGCAGCCAAATGGCCGCACGCGATGACAGTTTTTGGACGCGCAGCCTTTTGACGCCTAATCTAGAGGGACCTTAATAATTTCAAGTTTCTTCAATATGATCTCCTTTCAATTCATACGATTCATACCATTGAATTAAAAACTAATGGAATGCCTCGCAGAAACGATAAATGGTTCAATTTTTCATTTCAAAACTTCACAATAGCACTTGACAGATAGGGACCACCGCTTTTTAAAATCGGACCATGCAGTTTATATGGGATGACACCTATATGTATTGCCATTCCATTTAGATAGTAATTTCTTTGATTCACACCTTCAACAGTTTGAGCTCCACTAGATGAACTTGTCAATTTTTTCACCAATTTCACCAACAACCATAACATCAAAACCAATCTAACCTCAAATGAACTTTGACGCGCCGTCTACGGTAAATGTCAGAATCGGTCCGGTTCGTGTAATTTAATAAATATAATTTTCATATGTGTACACCCAAATTGTTAAGAACATAGTTGTTAAGATTAAGTTGTTGTTATATTTCGTTAAAATCTAAATTGTATTCCACCTTGTACCGCGGTTATTAAATTAAGAGTGACGCGCGCGCGCCGTGTGAACCGGAAAGATTTTGCAAAGTAGAAAATTCAATAATGCGGGCAACTAAAAATGAATTAGTTACTCGAAAAACCACTAAATTTGTCAAAGCCGATGTACATTCTAGTTCGGTGTTTCGGGAATTGTTTGGAGATGCAGGTGGGTTGTTTTTCAAAACGGATAACAAATAAATATTCGCCTTAGTGGGCGGAGATATTGCACCCAATCTTATCATCTTTATCAATCATCTCGGACGTTATTGTGCTAATTTTGAAAATTTTTATCAACAGATTCAATTGGTGGCGTACTACGAAAAGGACAATTGGGCTGGTTGGCGCGAGGTCCTTTGCTAGAAATATTCTCATTGCGAAATGGCAATAAAATTTCAAGTTATCGTTTCGATGTAGCGACAAAGTGAGTATGACTTCAGGGTAGGTGTAGTTTAGAAGCAATGTTAATCCTTTTGGCATCACAACATCGTCATGAGCTGCTGATTATGTAATACGAACATTTTATTCTATTACGGCAGTAGCTATGGATGTTGTGTCTCGATGGCGTTTCTGTCGAACTTTACCAAGCAGCCAGCACCAGACCTTCAGCTGAATTGCTACATCCACTAATTGTAAGAGCGTGGGCCAAAAAATTGTTTCCACGTAAGTGGAAGGATGGTTTGATAATAAAACTTCCAAAGAAAGGCAGCTTGACGGAATGCAACAATTGGAGGGATATGTGTGCTTCTCGCGGTTGCCAATAGTCTAGAATAGTCTAGGGTTAAGGACCTCTTAGAAAGCAGGTTGAATTTCGATCTAGTTTTTCTTGCGTCGAGCACATTAACGCCTTACAAATAGTAATTGAATGCATCGAATTTAGATCTCCGTTGCATTTTCTTGATTTTGGGAAAGCTTTTGATATTGAGAATTGCCATTATCTCGCTTAATATTGATCGTAGAGGCATCAAACTTGGTACCTGTTGGGTCCTGTTTGGAGGGGTGTATCTTTTGAACGGTGATAGCTAGGACTCTGGTTCTTTCAGCAAAACGTAGCTCTCAATGCGCTCTACATCGACTTTTTCAAAACCCATTTTCGGAAATTTTCATTTGAAATCACAAAATTGCCATTATCTCGCTTAATATTGATCGTAGAGGCATCAAACTTGGTACCTGTTGGGTCATGTTTGGAGGGCTGTATCTTTTGAACGGTGATAGCTAGGACTCTGGTTCTTTCAGCAAAACGTAGCTCTCAATGCGCTCTACATCGGCTTTTTCAAAACCCATTTTCGGAAATTTTCATTTGAAATCACAAAATTGCAATTATCTCGCTTAATATTGATCGTAGAGGCATCAAACTTGGTACCTGTTGGGTCATGTTTGGAGGGCTGTATCTTTTGAACGGTGATAGCTAGGACTCTGGTTCTTTCAGCAAAACGTAGCTCTCAATGCGCTCTACATCGGCTTTTTCAAAACCCATTTTCGGAAATTTTCATTTGAAATCACAAAATTGCCATTATCTCGCTTAATATTGATCGTAGAGGCATCAAACTTGGTACCTGTTGGGTCATGTTTGGAGGGCTGTATCTTTTGAACGGTGATAGCTAGGACTCTGGTTCTTTCAGCAAAACGTAGCTCTCAATGCGCTCTACATCGACTTTTTCAAAACTTGGTACCTGTTGGGTCATGTTTGGAGGGCTGTATCTTTTGAACGGTGATAGCTAGGACTCTGGTTCTTTCAGCAAAACGTAGCTCTCAATGCGCTCTACATCGACTTTTTCAAAACCCATTTTCGGAAATTTTCATTTGAAATCACAAAATTGCCATTATCTCGCTTAATATTGATCGTAGAGGCATCAAACTTGGTACCTGTTGGGTCATGTTTGGAGGGCTGTATCTTTTGAAATCACATAATTGCCATTATCTCGCTTAATATTGATCGTAGAGGCATCAAACTTGGTACCTGTTGGGTCATGTTTGGAGGGCTGTATCTTTTGAACGGTGATAGCTAGGACTCTGGTTCTTTCAGCAAAACGTAGCTCTCAATGCGCTCTACATCGACTTTTTCAAAACCCATTTTCGGAAATTTTCATTTGAAATCACAAAATTGCCATTATCTCGCTTAATATTGATCGTAGAGGCATCAAACTTGGTACCTATTGGGTCATGTTTGGAGGGCTGTATCTTTTGAAATCACAAAATTGCCATTATCTCGCTTAATATTGATCGTAGAGGCATCAAACTTGGTACCTGTTGGGTCATGTTTGGAGGGCTGTATCTTTTGAACGGTGATAGCTAGGACTCTGGTTCTTTCAGCAAAACGTAGCTCTCAATGCGCTCTACATCGGCTTTTTCAAAACCCATTTTCGGAAATTTTCATTTGAAATCACAAAATTGCCATTATCTCGCTTAATATTGATCGTAGAGGCATCAAACTTGGTACCTGTTGGGTCATGTTTGGAGGGCTGTATCTTTTGAACGGTGATAGCTAGGACTCTGGTTCTTTCAGCAAAACGTAGCTCTCAATGCGCTCTACATCGACTTTTTCAAAACCCATTTTCGGAAATTTTCATTTGAAATCACAAAATTGCCATTATCTCGCTTAATATTGATCGTAGAGGCATCAAACTTGGTACCTGTTGGGTCATGTTTGGAGGGCTGTATCTTTTGAAATCACATAATTGCCATTATCTCGCTTAATATTGATCGTAGAGGCATCAAACTTGGTACCTGTTGGGTCATGTTTGGAGGGCTGTATCTTTTGAACGGTGATAGCTAGGACTCTGGTTCTTTCAGCAAAACGTAGCTCTCAATGTGCTCTACATCGACTTTTTCAAAACCCATTTTCGGAAATTTTCATTTGAAATCACAAAATTGCCATTATCTCGTGTGAGGACGGGAAATAATGAAAAGACGTGTTGTTCCTTTGGATACTACTTAACAACTCTGTTTTATTTGATATTGAATAGCAACCTGTACATTTCCATCTACCTGTATGTGTATGTGTTCTCTTATAGTAGTACATTCTCTTACAAATCGGCCATCCTGCTATTATCGACCTCGATAATGATAGAATTACAAAAGTAAATATGAGTAACATAATCATGATCTTAACATAACATAAAAATAAATTCATAACATAAGAATAAATCCATAACACACTCGCAAACATAATCCCTAACATAAGCATAAAGATGTGCATAATATTATAATATGAAATAGATTCATAATTTATTAATTCATCAAAGGCCAAACAATCTCTGCCTATAACCAGATCATCGTTCATTGTAGATTGCAGTATCAGGACCAACCTTCGCAGAAATCGAAATTTCTCTCCCGAACATTTTACAAAAACAAAGCCACTTGCCCTATAATATGCATCCGCTCGTCATTTATACCTGTATCTATTAAGCAAAGTAAATTGACTAAACACTCACTATATCATCACCTTTCGCCATGTCAATAGTCTCCTCAAATGCGTGACTTACATTGATACTATTTACCTTTTGTTTGCAGTTCGATGCAATGTGATCCATTTTTCCACATTTGTAGCAGGAACCACGCTGACGCTTTGGCTTCGGGCAATCCTTCAAGATGTGCCCCTCGGTATTGCAATTAAAACATTTCCCCTCTGAAGTTGTTGGTTTCGATGCTAGAGTGATGTTTTCGAATGCGTGTTTGAGATCGGCAACGCTACTGACCCTTTGCATTTGGGCTTGCGATTTTAACTGTTGTTCGGGGATCCCATCGATTAAGTATTCGATGAGTTCCTCATCAGCAATCGATATTCTGCCGGCCATAATCGCTTTCTCGTGGACGTACTCGCTGAACGATTCGCTCTTTCTCCACTGTCTCGTTTCAAATTCCCGACGAAGAGTGACACGGCTGTGATGACTGGCGAAGAGAGTTCGGAGCTGAGATAACGTTTCTTGAAATGATAACGTTACATAATCACTTCGCGATTGCATCCACGCCTTGGCGCGACCCGTTAATTTTTCGGAAAGAAGTGCTTTTGACTGCATTTCGTCTAAAGCGTAGAACTCTACCACCGATTGCACTTTCTTTTCCCATACGTCGAAATCTTCGCGCTCCGAAAATTCGCCGACCATCACATTAACGCTTGCAGCCCATGCCACACTTACCTTCTTTTCGGGATTTTTCTTCAACCTGGAACTTTCTGCAGCCATTAACGCCCTTTCTCGCTCCATCAATTGCAGCTCCCGTCGCATTAACTCCATCTCCTTTTGCAAGACTTTCAATTGAGCTGCTCCATCGAATGGCTGATCCACGTTGCCGGTCTCCGCTACTTCTTCATCTTTCACGCTGTCCTCATCCGTAATTGGAGTTTGTAATCCACTGAACTTTTCGGCGGGTAGTCCTTTCAATTGAGCTGCCCCATCGAATGGCTGATCCACGTGGCCGGTCTCCGCTACTTCTTCATCTTTCACGCTGTCCTCATTCGTAATTGGAGTTTGTAATGCACTGAACTTTTCGGCGGGTAGTCCTGCGGCTTCCAAACGAATTAGCAATTCCGCCTTTGTTCCGTGAGTCGGTTGACCAATCTCCTCCAATAGACGCTTCAACGTGTTCACGTTCAAATCACGCCCGGGCATCGTGTATACTGATCCCACTTCTGATTTGTGAGGATGGAATAATGAAAAGACGTGTTGTTCCTTTGGATACTACTTAACAACTCTGTTTTATTTGATATTGAATAGCAACCTGTACATTTCCATCTACCTGTATGTGTATGTGTTCTCTTATAGTAGTACATTCTCTTACACTCGCTTAATATTGATCGTAGAGGCATCAAACTTGGTACCTGTTGGGTCATGTTTGGAGGGCTGTATCTTTTGAACGGTGATAGCTAGGACTCTGGTTCTTTCAGCAAAACGTAGCTCTCAATGCGCTCGACATCGACTTTTTCAAAACCCATTTTCGGAAATTTTCATTTGAAATCACAAAATTGCCATTATCTCGCTTAATATTGATCGTAGAGGCATCAAACTTGGTACCTGTTGGGTCATGTTTGGAGGGCTGTATCTTTTGAACGGTGATAGCTAGGACTCTGGTTCTTTCAGCAAAACGTAGCTCTCAATGCGCTCTACATCGACTTTTTCAAAACCCATTTTCGGAAATTTTCATTTGAAATCACAAAATTGCCATTATCTCGCTTAATATTGATCGTAGAGGCATCAAACTTGGTACCTGTTGGGTCATGTTTGGAGGGCTGTATCTTTTGAACGGTGATAGCTAGGACTCTGGTTCTTTCAGCAAAACGTAGCTCTCAATGCGCTCTACATCGACTTTTTCAAAACCCATTTTCGGAAATTTTCATTTGAAATCACAAAATTGCCATTATCTCCCTTAATATTGATCGTAGAGGCATCAAACTTGGTACCTGTTGGGTCATGTTTGGAGGGCTGTATCTTTTGAACGGTAATAGCTAGGACTCTGGTTCTTTCAGCAAAACGTAGCTCTCAATGCGCTCTACATCGACTTTTTCAAAACCCATTTTCGGAAATTTTCATTAGAAATCACAAAATTGCCATTATCTCGCTTAATATTGATCGTAGAGGTATCAAACTTGGTGCCTGTTGGGTCATGTTTGGAGGGCTGTATCTTTTGAACGGTGATAGCTAGGACTCTGGTTCGTTCAGCAAAGCGTAGCTCTCAATGCGCTCTACATCGACTTTTTCAAAACCCATTTTCGGAAATTTTCATTTGAAATCACAAAATTGCCATTATCTCGCTTAATATTGATCGTAGAGGCATCAAACTTGGTACGCGCTGCTGACTACCCAATTCGATGACTATGTTTCCTTTACCCTTGTTTGGGTTGGACATGGCTCGGACTGTGGATCATAATTTCAGTCATCATTGAGGTTGCACTTATTGAATATTATTGTCCCATTCATCTGCTAACCTAACTGCGTTGATTGGAAAATTGCGCTGCTTTTACAATGACGTTCCTTCCTGGTCCCTTCGGCATTTTGTACATCTGCTGGAGTAGGTAAGCTCAATGAATTTAGAGGAAAAACGTTATCCGTTATGACTTAAGGTTTGTGTTGTTAGAGACCTTTTGAAGAACGCGTTTTGCAGTTAAACTAAATAATGGACATCGGCGTGAAATCTGCCGGCAGTGTCAGTCAGAATTTAATTAGGTTAAAACTGTCATTCCCGTAAGGGATCACTGGCTAGGATAAAGTGGTCACTTGGGACTTTTGACCCTTTCAAATCGCCCAAAATGAATGGAATCTTTCCGGCACTTCTGCAAAGAGGGGTTCCTCTTGCCCTGATTCCGTTCATGATTAGCATTTATAGAAGTAGCTTTGCATTGGGATCCTATCAGGCTGGAGATCAGTGAATGTAGTTTTAATTCAATATCAGCCATATTTCTTATGAAACTAATGGAAAAAATACTTGAGGCTCACATTAGGAGCGCACTTCTAGCGAAGCGGCCGCTACACCCAAAGCTATTCGGCTACCAAGTTAACTTAGTAGAAGAAATCGAAAAGGTCATGTCTAATAAAGAAATGGCGCTGTGCGCATTTCTTGACATTGAAGATGCCTTTGAGAATACGTGCTTCGAGTCCAATGAAACGGAATTAAGAGCCAAAGGTGCCGATAATACTATCACTACGTCTGTGTGCATCGAATGCTCTCGTCTAGAATTATCTTTACAAGTAGAACCAAGACTACCCTCTCTTCTCAAGCCATTCGGGGTTCTGCCCCCTGTGGTGCTTAGTAGTAGACGGATTGATGTGGAGACTTACCTCAGCTAGGTTCTCCACCCAGGGGTACGCGAATGACTTGGTAATCACGGTTAAAGGCAAATTTGAAGAAGTCTTGCCTGACGTTTTGCAATCAGCATTGCAAATATTATAAGAATGGGGCACAGTTAATGGGCTACGCATTAACCCACTAAAGTTGCAGCCATTCAGTAGGAAGTGGCGCTTAGTACACTCATGCGTCCCTCAATGTACAACTCACAATTGAACATGCCAGAGTGTGCAAAGTATCTTTTGATAAGAAATTACTCTGGATAGATCACCTCAGTGTAGTCTCAGAGAAATCAATTAAGGTCTAATGGATCTGTAAAAACTATGCTGGGGAATCAATTCCCTATATAATACTTTTGATATACAAGACAATTGTCAGACCTATTGGGGAATACGCGGTGGTGTTGTGGAATAGAGCTCCCACCACGGACGGCAGGTTTCACCTGAGGCTGGCCTGATACCACTTTGCACATGCAAACCCGAGATAAGTGAGTGAAAAAGAGTCAAAGCCATTTCTCACTGGAACACACGTCTAGGACTTCGGCAGGCCAAGCTATCCGTGGCCTACCACTTGCTCAAACGGGCAGGAAAATTTGTGGCACTGCCGTTTGAATTGCCATCTAAAGACAATGCGCATTGTTAACGAGCTGTCGCTTATGTGATTCCGACGATAAACGGCTTTGGGCATTATTTGTGAATGTGAGAGCCTAGCTATGTGCCATCTATAATGTTTTGGCATTGCGTTCCCTCTCTTCAAAAAGGTTAGTTAAATCGTTTTATCGAGAGAAGTAGGTTAAATGAGTTCATCTAATCAACGGTAGGGGCAATGACACAATAGACCAATGCCAATGCCCTAGTTTAATCTAATTTAATGACCAATAACTGAGGTTCTCTCAAATTTAGGTTTAGTCTAGAGCCTAATTTTCCCCTTCTAAGGCATTATATAACATTGATAACGATCTAATGGAGTATGTGCAGCTGGAATTTTCAGAGTCTTAGCTGTCTGCGATCAAAAGTTACTTCCGTTCAAAGATGCGACCCAAGAAAAAAGTGGGGAACAAGGGCAAACGCTACGTACTTTTTCATAAATTTCAAAAAAATTTCATTTTCCAGCTTTCAACGATGTTTCATCACTTGCGTGTCCGAAATAGAGGCACCAAATTTCAATTATTGCCTACTTGCCGTCGGCGTACAATTTGGCGATGATCCCGGTGGAATGATTTCCATTTATTCCGTGCAAGAATCGAAAGTGTTACGATCAATCGAAACAGCGGAAAAAATCACATGCTGTCACCTGATAAATGCAAATGTAGCAGAGCGCACAGTGTTGGAGGTGTTTCAAGGATGTCTGGCAATTGGAACGGACGTTGGCAAGATCATCCTAATGGACTTGTATTTGCGAAAGTGTGAACAGAGTATGTGCAATTTAAATGGCAAACATTGGCTGACATTTCATTCCATTTTATTTTCGTGTACTTGAACAGCTCTTGTGGAAATGAAAACCAGCGATGATGATTTCTTTTTGGTTCCCTGTCATGTTGTTCTCTCCACAATGGATGCCGGACATATTCGAAAACATTTTCGACACTCGCGAGAGGATAACATTGGATTTGGTGTCCAAATGGAAAGTATGAATTACTGACTAAGAACTATTTGAGCGAGTTATACTTACGTCGGATGTTTTTTATTACAGCCGTAGAAGACGCCAGTCTCGTACTGTCGATTCAATCGTTGGGGCCATTGCTTGCACTAGCTGTTGGCCTGGAAGACGGTCGTATGATTTTGTACAGTCTAACCGACTTGCAACCGTTTCACTTGGCGTATCCACCGGAAAAGGAGGCACCTCTTGTTAAATTGTCATTTCTTGAACCTCCCGATGATCCGTACGCGTGCATTTATATTTGGGCGTTTCACGAAAGTCCGAGTTCATCTATTGCCGTCATGCATTCGATCATTTACAATAGTAAAACTATAGATGAGGATGACGGCTTTTGTGTGTTTGAGGTAAGTTAGCCGGCGCGGACGGCAAATAAGTTTTTCTACAATGTTTTTTTTCCACGCAGGGCTTCAAATCGTGCAGTGTTCGTCTCACCTTACCCATGTTCGAGCGTGGCAGCATTCCTGTTTCGTGTCAGTCTGTGACTGTATCGCCGGCTCAAGATAGCGAGGAGACAATATCACTTTGTTTGCTCGCGTGGAAATCGAAAAAGTGTAGTGAAATTTTGATTTTCGACATAAATCAATGGTACAAGGAACAAATGCCACGTGATGGAGATTGGCGTGATAATTTGAGCTATTTGGCGTCGTTTCCACTACGAGAAAACGATTTAATCGATGTTTGGTTAGATGAGCGAACAATTGCACCGTTCAATTCAATACAGCGACATGAGGAGCATTTCTATCCGATTTCATTGAGTTTTGGTAAAGTTCACGAGAAGAGGTTCTGTTTGGAGCGTCAGTTAATTCAAAGAAATTTCTTTCAGACTGTGTGTCGTTCCGCGATAAGGACAGTGTAAAATACCATTGGCCGGGATTGCAAAATCGTGTTTTGAATGTCCTTAACACGGCCGGATCTTCAGCACTGCTCGAGCCTTCGTTATATTACTATGAAATAGCAAAAGCCTCGCTGGTGCCGCAAAATTCGCCAGACTATCATTTCAACTCAAATATTCCAGTTGTAAGTAATTGGCTAGATTTCTACATTTTCAGAGAAGCTTTAAAATTGTATTTTTCTTTTAGAATGCACAACGAGAAATTCTTCTCTCGGTAGCATTGGAGTACAATTGTTTTGGTCTGTTGAAAGAGTGTGCCAAATGCTGGGCGGATGGAAGCCATTTGGGTAGAAATCCCGAGATGAGTCTATCGCTCTCGACGCTGACAACGTGGATTTGGAAGCGTGCCGAGAAAATCAAGGAGCGCTGTAATATTTTATGCATATCGTTGTTCGATCACTCGGGAATTCGTATGGATCAACGATCACAAATTGAATTGTCCTATTGTTCGCGACAATTGAAACTTCTTGCCGACTTGTTGAATATAATTCTGACAAAATGCAGTGCATACATTCCGGAAGAAGGTAAAATCATTTTTGTCTAACTGGTGAAGTTGGTCATAATTTTTCTACGTTTGATTCTGTTTCATTTTCAGTTAAAACGACCCTCACGACACAACACAACTCCATTAAAATGGCCGCCGAATATCAAGAGGTTCTGCAATGGTTTCTTAATGTTGGCCTATTACCAGAAGCGCCTGGCGAAAGCTCTCGGATCAATCCATATCTGGACAACACGTTCGATTCGAATACACCCCTTGTTCCATATCCGCACAGAGTTTTGCGCAACTTTTACATGTCACGACGATTGGAGTTTAAGAAAATCAATTCCGGTCTTCTTTCGCCGCGTACGCAAAGTTGTCGTATACTTTACATCGATTCGTTCATCGAGCACGAGTGTAATGCAAGCATTTTGCGCGATCATTGGTTAGAGAGTGGCGGCAATGGTCTTTATCCGCCGTCATCGTTGCAGGCCATGTTACGTACTCTACTCGTGCCGGACGTGTCAATTGAAAATAAATATGTGCTGTTTCTGTATTTCTTTAATGATTTAAATGCGGCACTTGGGGTTGATGAGAGGTGAGTTTGCTTTGTTCTTAAAATCCGAATGCAATATAGTTTGAACTTCTTCGTTTTTGTCAGATATGCGGAAGTTATTGAAAATTGCTTAAAGTTTCCGTCGGTGTTTAAGATGAGCACGGCTACAATAAAAACGGTGGAGGCCTTTTGGCATTTGGATCACGGTAACTATGAGGTACGTTTCCATCAATCTATGAAACAAATATTTTTGACAGAGCCTTTGTTTGGACGCTATGCCAAGCGTCGTCACGTAAAGTATGTGAATGTTAAGTGGGCACTGCTAGGCACCTGGAACAGATGGTATCCTTCTGCACAATACAGGCGCAAACAGTGCTGCCTATAGAGTAATGCCAAGGCAATAACAATTATTCTCGTTCTCATTACAGGCTTCACTTGAAAATATCATCTCTCCATTCCTACACGATCACAAACTTACACAATGGCAAAAGGAACTTTTGATTGAAGCTCTTCTCGTACCACGAGCCTACAAACTGGCACTTCGTGCCCTCCAAGCACCCGGACCGCCAATTTCCTCTTTGCTAGAACTTAAAACCTTTCTAGCCAACGACATGGTGGCCGAAGCTTTCCATCTTCAACGCGCTCGTCACGATCAGGATTTGTTTAAAGAATTTTTGAATGGTTGTCTTTATCACGGCAAATTAGGCGATCTGCTCGACTTGGCACTGAACGAAGACGAAGATCGCCTGCTAGAACATTATTTACGCAAAATCAAATCAGCTAAAACGGAAAATCTCCATTTCGTTCACTTACTTCAACGATCCAAATACGTTGAAGCTATACAGCAATTGGATGAGTTGTCGCGCAGTAAAAATCACGATGCCGTAGACTTGGAAACGCCAAATCTTGTTCTGGCCGCCTACAACACGACCATGACGCCGGCAACGAAACAATTGTCAGAAGTCTATTACGGTATTCGCAATCGTTTGCGAGCTCAGGCGCCCGAAGCGCAAAAATTAGACACACTAAGTGCTCAGCTGTTGCGTGGAAATGCCAACGATCTGTTGGGCGGCGTGTATCAAAGTTCTTTAATGAGCGTGGACGAAGCGACCAACTATTGGGAAGAAGAAGTCCAAAAGGAACGTAAACGTTTGTTGTATCCAAGCAATGTGCCATTTATTCGACGTCCACAGTTGGAGGCGTATTTCGGCATCCCAACGGAAAATACGCTTTGCTTTCCCGAACTATATCGAGGCGCTCAGAAACGCGGTCGTTTTGATGTTAGCTCAGAAACCGACATGGACGCTGAACAAGAGATTGTCGAGAACCCGAGAAAACGACAGAAAATCAATGATAGTCTGGGTTCCATGAAAACCGCTGAACCGTTGAATGCATCACTTTTAACGAAATTCAAACAGCGACAGCCGAACAAATCGCCACCTAGCAATCAACAAACATCCATGGCAAATATTAGTCAAAATCGCTACAACAGAATCAGTCCAGTAGTCAGTTTGAACACACCCATCGTGAAAAGTAGTCGTTCGGCATTTGAATCTCGTGAAGAATCGATGTCCGAAACGAGTGAAGCGAGTCGCGTGTATCGTTTGGGTACACCTCAAAGTATCCTCAAGGTGCGTACAGCGCATTCGGCAAGTGTATCGTCGCCGTTACGCAGAGCAACTGAGTTGACACCTCGCCGGTCGCAATCGCCGCCCAATGAAGTCGACGCCACTGAATGTATGGATGGCGAAAAATCAATCAGATTCAATTTGCCGAGTGTTAATGCGACAGCCGAGCCTACTTTCCATAGAAGTCACGAATCTATGGAATCATCACCTGCGGAGAGCATTGCCGAAGAGCCGTTTGAAACCGAGCAGAGAGATATTTCACCCAGGTTTTCGGGACCCACAGCTCGAAAATCGTTGCGTTCAAACGATACGAGTCTTATCTCGGCAATTTCCGGCGACGATGAATTCTTCTCGCCCGTCCAGTCGCGTGATAATTCTATGCGCGTAACTGATAAAGAAGAAAGCGAGCCCGAGAATGAGAAAACAATCGATCAAATTGAGTCGGATATAAATCACCTTCGACATGCCGGTCCGAAACCACGAAAGCCTTTAGTTCGTTCGTCGCGAAGCAGATCTAAAACGCCCGAGATTCCTCCATCTCCGACACGAAAATCGTCACGTCTTCTGGACAAGGTCACCACGAAATCTGTCGAGGTTCAAGAAAGCCAAACATCGAGCAAGTCACTTAGTCGTTTAGTCATCGAGTCCGAGGCGAAGAAGGTACAATCGTTGACCTCTATCGAGAGTACGCTGTTCGAAAAGGGTCGTGTTTTTGCACATAGCACTAAACTTCACGAAATCACAACTACAACCAGCAGCATTACAGAGGGTGAACCAAAAGAGCCCAGAAAGTTTGCCGAACTTTCAACACTCGTGGGCTCGACATTACATGTGCCTAGTTCACTTCATATGACCGTCACGCCTACGTCGGAAACGGTTTCGTTCGAGCCGAAAGATGATGCCGCTGCTGCTGCAGCTGATTATCATTTGAACACGACTGTGGGCATTTCAGGCTTTGAAATGACCGTAGACGAGATCAGCCCTCCGGAAAAGGACAAAACGCGGACGCTTGACTCAATCGGAGGACGACGAACTTACAAGCTTCGAAGGAATCCTCTTCATGAGCCGACACAAATTGTTGAAACGTCTCAAGAAAGTAAGCACGAAACTGATCCGGAGGATGTTGTCATAAATGAGACAATTTCGGAAAATGTGGAGAGTCCAGGAGACGCAGTCAATGTCATGGTTGACGCGGAACGTCGAACATCCACAGATAGTGGCGAGATGGTAGTAGAAACTGGACAAATCCACTACGCTCAAGACGATCAAGTTATGGAAGTTTCCGACAATGATAGTGAAGACGAGGAAACGGTAGAGGAGGAGTATGAGGAGGTTGTGATTGACGATGACGACGACGAAGAGGATGAGTCTGAGAGCGATGACAATGAATCAGCTGTAGCGGACGTCATTAGCATTTCGAGTGGAAACGAATCTTCTTCAACAACCTCCGACTCGACTACATCGAGCGAAAGTCGATCGAGCGCCACTCCTTCCGTGAAGAATAGTGAGGAATCCGTCCAGACTGCGGATGGTCAGGACGATGAAAAACTTCTCTACGGTGATTTAGAAATCGAGCCAACTTCCAGCACATCGGCGGAATTCTCTCGACCACCTTCCATAAATGAAATTGAAATATCATTTGCCCCGCAAAAGGAAGAATCTCAAGTAGACAGTCAAATGGCAACAATGGAATCAAATGCTGTCTTCAATTCGACGGGCACGTCAATGATCTACTCCGATTCGGGAGTTTCAAGTGGACAGCCGTCAGCTATGACGCTGAACATTTTAACGGGCGAGTATGAGAATATTGTCGAGGATGAAGATATGGAAAGAGATTTTGATCTTACAAAGGGACGTCTGGAGGCCACATCCACAACGTTGACTGATGTAACGAGCAGTGCTGGAGGTGATTCACAGAGCATGATCACCGAACAGATTTCTTCCTTATCGAATGAGAGAGAGATATCACAGAAAGCGGAAGAAGTGTCCTCTTCAAAAGATATTATGAGTACCTCTGGCCCCAGTACTTCATCACTTACGGAGGACATGGCACCATTGAAAGTCGAAGAGGACCAAGAAAAAGATAATGAAAAAAGCACTGAGAATGTTCATGAAATTCGTCTTGAAGTAGGCGGCGACGAACTAAACATAGCAAGCCGTGACGATAACTCTCAATCGAACGACGAAATAAATGCAAAAACTCCTGTCAAACCGCTAATTGAAATCGATTCGATTACGGACTCAGGACGTGTTCTGCGAAGTACTCGAAGACGCTCCACTTCGATTGATACGACAAATACTGAAACAGAATTGCCGGCCGTTGATTCGCCATCAATTACGAAAAGAAGTTTACGAGCCTCGTCTGTACCTCGAACCGATTCGACGGAGACTCCGACAAAAACATTGTTGAGAAGACGCTCAAACTCAACGGACAATCCAGCAACGCCTACACGTGTGCTGACGCGTCGAAAATCTACGCTTCTCGATAAAATCGAAGAAGATACAATTTTGGACTCTCCTCGTCGCAGCACACGAAAACGTATACCGGCTGAAGGTGAAATCGAATCAGAAGCTGTTGAAACACCGTCTACATCTGCAATGAAGCGACTCAGACGAACTTCTACGTCCAGTCTGGACACACCAGTTCTACCGACCACTCCTCGAAGTAACGCACGTCGCAGTGTCCTTGCCGAAGACAATACAAAGACACCACAACGTTCGCGTCGTCTATCGGTAAGTAAAGACACACCTCAAGCCGAACCAAATTCGGAGACTAACGAAAAGGTGACGCGTCGACGTTCAAAGAAGCCCGTCACTCCGGAAGTGGCGAACTCTGATGTGGATGACGAAGTTCTAGAGGGAAATCCGGAAGACCTAGCCAAAATAAAAGGAACCGGAGTGCGCAAACTGTTTATTAAAGCAACAAGCGAGAAACCCGACTCTGGGAAACATTCACCCCCCGAAGACGTCGCTTATGAAAAATCACGCCGTTTGACACGTAATCAGCAAAGCGTAATGGAGAAGTCTGCCGAGATTGCAAAGAAAGCAAT
Source organism: Microchrysa polita (assembly GCA_949715475.1). Classification (NCBI taxonomy): domain Eukaryota; kingdom Metazoa; phylum Arthropoda; class Insecta; order Diptera; family Stratiomyidae; genus Microchrysa; species Microchrysa polita. The sequence goes on along the minus strand of OX454418.1, from coordinate 4,485,461 downwards.
TGAAAATGTTACTCCCAAGAAAATTACACGTCGACGTAATTCACGTTTAGAAGAAAGTCCAAACAAAAAGGATGATGTAAGCGAAACGGCATCTGTGGTGTCGGTGAAAAGTAATATCTCGGTTGCATCGACCGAAAATCGAAGAGTAACGCGCAGATCGCTGGCGTCAAAGGTAAGTTGCGGGATCTAATCGATTTTCAAAATTCGCTCATAGTTTTAAAATATTGCAGACGGATGACGACGACACAGTAAGTGTTGCAAGTTCGACAGGAAGTAAGCGAACAAGAGGCCGAAAGCCAACCGTCGCGCCTGCAGATAAAACATTAGGGGCCATTGTGGAGGAAGATCAGGAAAATGCCAAGAATGAACGTAAGATCTAGCCATCTCCGAAACGAAAAGATGGTTGGTTGTTTATTTTTTCTTTCATTTCCAGATGAAAGTGAAGACGAGAAAGAGTCGACCCATTCGATGACCTCACGGGGCAGTGCCAAAAAGAAAACTACTGGTCGGGCCGGGAAGAAAACACAAAAGTAGATAGTTGTACATTATACAAGTTTTTCTTTTCTTTTATTGTTGCATTATTGTGTATTGAATTTACATTAAGTTGAAATTTTGAAGTAGAGAGAATATTTAATTTATATGCTCCTTATATGAATTTAGGAACAAGAAGATTCGAATTTGAATGATGCCGAAAGAGATCAAGATAGTCGGCCACAAGAATTGTATGAATTTTATCGTTTCTTTTTCTCAGCTTCTATTTTTTATGTTACGTAATTTTTGTAATATAACCTTTATAAAGAAAACACATTTTTGTTTGTTCAATAAATGAAATGTTCATCAAAGTTGTTGACTCCATTGTCTGCGTACATTTGTGGGGTTCGTCGTGGTCCTCGTCTGTAATATCAAGAGACAAGAATATTGCTGCCGCGATAGGGTCTCCCACCAGTGATAATGGTTGAAAGTCAGTGGGCGCAGCTCGGAATTGAAACAAATTGTCCACCTTAAAAATGATTTAAACGTCCTTTTCCGAGTTAACTTACACAAACTGTTGCCGATTCTGTTCTGTAAACACTGTATCTGTTGTGAGCCAAGAGTGATAAGCTATCAAATGCCTTTGGGAAACATGTAAACGAAAAGATCTAGAGATTTTTTAAATCTGCAAAATGGCGCTTAGAAGATAAGATCGGCAACGTATTTGGGAAACAGACGATACTTTTGTGTTCGATAACCCCACTCAATGCTGAACTATAGGCTAGAGATAAAGTGTCCCGTCCGGATGGTGTCCCTAAAACTGCATTGAGAAATTCTGGAGACGGTTCTGGAGAAAGGTTCATTGACGTCTTTGGAACCTGTTTAGATGGACGAACTATCCCACAACGATGGAAGAGACAGAAACGTGTGCTCATTCTACATCCAAACAATGGAAAAGGTTTTAAGGTAGAACAACGTTGGACTGGAGCTCGCCGAGGAAAAAACTGAAGATGTCCTAATTATCAAGCGCAGAAAAGTGTTCTCTCAAAATCAGAGTCGGAGAGTGTGTCATAACCTCTAAGCAAGCCATTAGGTATTTGGGGCTATGATTAACTCGCAACTATGTATGCTTTGGAGAGCACTTGAAGCATGTAGGAGATAAGGCAGCCACCACGACGGCCTAACTAGAATCATGCAAAACATAGGTGGAAGGTCATAAGTAGGAGGCTGCTATTGTCGAGGGTGGTAACTTCAATTATAATATATGCCTCACCAGTTTGGACTAGTGCACTACGGTTCGCCTGTAACACAAACCCGTCAGACGCGGTCAATAGTAGGTGTGGTTTGTGAGTGTTCTGTGCGTACCTAACCTTATGACATGAAGCCGCCTAGCCTATGTAATGGCAGGAATGCAGGAATGATGCCCTTCCAGGTCCTGGTGGATGAGATCAGCAGCTGTACAGCGGTCACCATAGCGTATCACCGGAGATGTACCTGGGGCGAAGAAACATTAAAAGGCTTGAATCTATTAGAAGGTGGCAAGTCCGATGGGATGGGGCCTCTACTGTCCAATGGACACACACCCTATCCCAGACAATATTCGCATCGATTTCAGCTAGACGAGTTGCGGAGAACGCGAAACATGTTTGATTGTCCCAGATTTGGAGAAATTCGCAGTCACCCAGCTAGACGCAATTAGAAGCGAAACAGAGAGAAAACATAAGCACCGAGAACTTATCAGAAAATAACTGGGATGCAGTAAGCAGGCCAATATATGCCGTTCACATGGAGCTACAATAGATGCAAGTTTGCTACCCATGCTGATTAGCTGAAATTAACCCTGTGAAGTAATACTGAAACGTGGTCCCGCAGTGTCAAGCGGTGACGAAAGACGTGTTTAGATTTCTCTCTTCATTACCGTAACTCCTAGTGGAGCATGGTGCGTTGATGACTACCGTGTGTAGTCATCAACGTTACAAAGACATCTGAATTCGGAGTGTGATATGATTGTCACAGTGGCGGCTCGTGAAGTACAGAGCCGGGTGGGCAGATTTACCATCAGGAAAGAATACTATACATGAATATCCACACTGTTTTTTAATGCGTTAAAATTGTGCTCTTTGTTAGTCAGTCCATTTTTATGTTTTTAAGCTTGTTGTATCTACGTATGTATTAGGTGAATAGAGTTTTTTTTTTACAAATCAGTTATGCTCAATCGCACTATGAAAATGCATACAGATAGCTACAGTTCGGAATCCTACATTACATAAATTTTTTTTTGGCAGAGAACGGTCGCAATGTGGAAAAATAATCCAGTATTTACCTTTCAAAGGGACCAGCAATAGTCGCGACAATATTTCAATAACATTATATTCAATAAGTAAATACTAAGCACTGCTCATTTTGATGGTAATTCAAATTTGGATACCTCTTTCTTTTTTTTTCATTTGAGGCTAGAAAAGGCAACCCAAACGGATCACCTAATGATTAATTGTAATGATATATTAAATTATGATGAGACATTAGCGACGTTTTTTTCGTATCGCGTGTAAGTCTGACTCGAAAAAAACGATCGCGGGTAACATCCCGGTTAAGACCAAACAGCTGACATTTGACAGTTTTTGTGCATCTTTGACTCGCTTTCGTTGGCTTATTTTTTAGATGTGGTGGATTTTATCACAAAAGATGATTATTTCTTTGCAAAATCTTTTCTCGTGATCAGAAAAACTCCCACATTTGGTTTGAAAAAACAAATTCCCTCATATTTCCCCTATGCGGCCGCCATCTACATTTGAGCTCTATCCCGTGTAGGGTAGTTGCACGGGTTAACTTTACCTGGGTAAGTGTCATTTTTTTTATATGAAGTTCTACCCAAACCTGCACGGGATAAACACAATAAAACGACCCTAGTATGTCCGAAAGTTGGTTTACTTAAAATTATTTTTTTTTTAAAGCAATGCCAACATTCTTTCGCACAATAACAGGACATACCTACAAATCTTCCTGAATAAATAATTTATCAAAGACAATTCCTGTAAATTTATATGGACTTTCAAGCTGCTATGTATTTCTACAATTATGCAAATAAAATGCACTGCCCAGCAAGAGCTAGCGGGGAGGGTTTGGATTCCTCTTGCCATGGGAGGAAAAAGGTGTGACGAATAGAAGTGGGATTTTTTTCTATATCATGCACATGCAATAACATAACAACAAAAAAATCATTTTTTTAAGTACATACAAACTAAATTTAAAACTTCCAGATCATATAGAGGAGAAAATATAAATAGGTACATATCTATATCAAGCAAAATACATATTAGATCAAATAAATAAGATTTTAATATTAATCCCATCACCAAAATAAATATTTTATAATAGTAATTAATAACACTAAAATGTAGGGAATCAGAGAAAAGCGATTAGGGTTTTCTAAAAACATACGTAACAAATAAAAAATAAAAAACGGCCGTTGATAACGTTATCATGCACTACTGCTACAAGTACGAGTATAACGCCTCCAAACCACTCCAAAAAAGGAAGAAAATCTTGCAAACATACACGCACAAATTAAATACTCTACAGTGCACCATGCACAATTTAAATGCGAAACGGCCTAATTGTTGTATCCATGCACTACGCGTACGCGCTATGCTTATGCTACGAGTATCTAACTACTAGAACAGCTCCACGGGCCACGCGCTCGCGAACGTTGCACAAGTTCATGGATACCTACTAGTGTGTAGTAAAGGGCATGCCCTTAAGTGAAGTTCAGATACTTTCAATGCGCATGCGTTGAACGTATAAGAACATTCATCGTGTCTCTATGTGCTATGGAATAGCTATAGAATAGATTGATGGTACATGTGGGCAGAAAGGCATTCTGCCCCAGGTTGAGATGATGATGTTGATATGATGAGCAGATACATGACGGAAGTATGAATGGGCGCAATGCAATGTACATGCGTTGACCGTATAAGAAGATTCATCGTGTCTCTATGTGCTATGGAATAGCTATAAAATAGATTGATAGTGCATGTGGGCAGAAAGACATTCTGCCCCAGGTTGAGATGATGATGTTGATATGATGAGCGCAGATACATGAAGGAAGTATGAATGGGCGCAATGCAAAGAACATAATGGTTGGTGATTCACGCGTGCGCTTCTTATAATTATTCAACTGATATCAATATGAGCTTTCGCTTATGTAGAGAAGAGGAGTTTTTTATATTGGCAATTTAATAGTGATTAAGTACTAATGAATGACTATTGTCATTTTAAGGAAAGTTACGTTACGTTAAGTTAGATATGAATGTAGGTACCGAAATGAATCAATTATGTTCTAAGAAATAATTTTTTATTTTTATTTTTAGCTAGCATTTTGTAGGGTGGGCAGTGCCCTACCTGCCCACTTAGACCGGCCGCCCCTGGATTGTCAGCCAGCCATACCACTTCCTAGTCGCATTGTTAGTTTATCATTCTACGATAAGAATATTTCTTATCATCTTTTTCTGAATAATAAACTTGCGACGAGTCGTGCCGAGTTTGGAAACTCGTTTCTCTATGAGTGTCTATTTCACAGAGTGGCGACCGAACGATCACGGCCACAGAGCACGACAAGGAAGGTGTTTAGATTTAGTTGGTAAGAATCCACAAATAAAAAAGTTTTTCTTTTAAGAACCTAATTTGGGGGTTGGATTTGTATGGCAGCCCCATGACCCCATGGTCGGATTTGATCCATTCTTACGTATGTTTTGTATCATCAAGACTTCTCCTAGCAATTTTATAAGTGAATCTATCAATTTTTTGGAGGAAATAAAGTAAGTAATAATATCACTGGACAATTTATAACACACAAGCTGGCCGGGCAAACATCGTAAATTTAAAAACAAACAGGAGGGCGGAGGGGCTACCTCAGTTCAAAAAATTTTAAGGAACAAACTCACAGTTAGGCTTTGCATTGAATATCGATTGTGAATGGACCAAACCTTCATAAGCTATCAGCGAAAAAAAAATCCAACGTGGGCATTTTTTAACATCTTGCGGCGTAAAAAATACTCACGCGGAATTTTATTTTTCGCTGATAAATTTATGACATGTTTTGCCATTCAAACTAAAAGGGGGCATGTTGAACTTAATGGGTCAGGGAGACGCAGGGTGAAAAAGCTAGTCATGTCCCCCTAAAGAGACGCCAAGCCAAAATTTAAGAGCGTGGGTATAATTAGGTTCGATATTGCAGGTGCAGCGAAATAGCACCTTACACCTTACTCTTCGCTAGAAAACAAAAATGTTTGGAACAAACTTGTTCTCTTTGCAGACAGGCTCAAACAGTCCATGTTTTGACGGGGCTACCGTTTTTACCACTTTGACTCGGTGGGAAGGAAACGAGTTCGTGGCAATACTGCATTTGTCGCCTAGCGTAGGTAGGTAGGTAAAAGTGGTGGCTTAGGTCAAGCAGACCAGAAGCCCAATTAGCGCAGAAGGCGCCGTTTTGAAACCACATATTCCGTTAAACTAATAAAGAAGGAGGTTACAGAAGGTTAGATGTCATGAGTGGAGAGGCGTTTAGAGCCACGCAATACAATTGAGGAACTGAAGCAGCTCCCCTATTTTCGCCTCCGACGCATCCTCTAGACAATCAAAAAACGCACGACCGAGCGTTCGATAGCGGGATCTAGCGAGACCTGGGCATTTGCAGAGAAAGTGAGTTAGAGTGTCTCTCTCATTTGCGTTATCGCAACTACGACAATGCGAGTTGTGAGGTATACCCAACCTGGCCGCATGGTCCCGGCCATTACTGCTGTAAGTCTGGCAATATCCTTCCGCGGTCTTGTTAGAATCTCGGACGTCCTTTTCCAGTCATATGATGGCCATAACTTCCGTGATATGGCACAGGTTCTTATAATTCGCCAGTAACCGCCTGCAATCGTAAGATAATGCAAGGAAATCTGTCCCTTGATAGTTGACATCGGAACGTGTACGCGCTCCTCATAGGAGGTGTCCATAGAGGCCCCTTTTCTGGCCAACTCATCTGCCAGCTCATTGCCATCTATATTCGTATGTCCAGGCACCCAAATTAGTGTGATTGAGTGCTTTCTACCAAGATTGTTTAGCGTCTCCTCACAGCATTTGACAAGCTTAGAGGATATCTTCGCAGAGTTAAGTGCCTTAATAGCCGCCTGACTATCTGAGCAGATGGCTATGTTTTGGCTGTCTTGAATATTTCCGAGTGCGAGGCAGGCCTTCATGATTGCAAACAATTCCGCCTGGAAAATGCTAGCATGATCAGGAAGACGGTAGGATTCAGAGATGTTAAGTGTATCGCAGAAGACTCCTGAACCTACCCCGCAGCTCATTTTAGATCCATCTGTGAAAATAGAGATTTCGTAATCCCCTACTGCCTCACCCGTACCCCATTCGCACCTAGTCGGAATCTTGACAGCAAAGCTTTTCCCAAGACTCAGTGTAGTCACTGCAAAGTCTGTTGTAGCCTTGATCTCATCTAGTGGCAGCTGGTTGAGGATATCAGCGTGACCATATGGCTAGGAGGTCCAGCCACCGGACTCTTTAAGCCTTACCGCGCCTAGCGTAAATGGATGGATATATTAAACATCATAATGTAACGCCACACATACGTTAAGCTTTCTTTGTGAATGCGACTGGTCTAATTCAAGGGTTAACTAGTGCCGGGAGGGCGGCAATTGGTCTACTGCCCAGAGGCGCCACAGATTGCAAATCCGGCCCTGGGGATACAGACTACCTTTTACCAACATACATCAATAATAAATTTGAAAAACGAATCTGTATTTATAACTTTTCTTTATTAAATCAAAAGTTCAAATTGTCTCATAATAATTCATCTAAAAAAAGAGTCATATTTTTTATTATTTTTCATCGTCATAATCGAATGTTCTACATTCTGCATACGTTTTTTTCATTTTTTTATTTTTTTTTACCCTTTTTGTAACAATGATAGTTTATTTATTTGAATATTGTCGACGAATATTTTAATTAAATTTCCCTTCATCTCCTCCCATCATCTCGAGAATTACATACGACCAATTCATTGCTCTATAGTTACACATCAATAAATCCGTCCACTTCGTCCAATACATATTCGGTATCTATTTTTTTTTTGTTTTGTCTCGTATTCTTCGGCATATATAAAAACGTTTTGCACGTGTGTTGTGTTTTATAACAAAGCATCGAACAATAAAAATTGGAACAATGCATTGTTCTGGACTAAAAAGAATCAGATTCCATTTTTTGTTTGTTTTGTTATCGCAAAATTAGCGTAATGTGTGTCCTTCTCTGTATCTAGTGTTATCTAAAAGTTAATATTTTTTACATTTACAATATATATTTATATTATATGTATGTAATAATAATAAATAACTAAATCAGACTTCTTTATTCATTTTGTCTCGCTTTCACTTATGAATGGCGAAGACAAACACCAAGTGATTTAGAATACAATTTTGCGCAACAAAAATAAATAAATATTCACAATATTTAACAATTTTTTTCCATTTTTGTTTTTGTATAGTTGATTTTACGTCTTGAGATTTTCAATCTCATTTCTTTTTCATCCGTTATATCGAGGCATATGTTTTGCTAGTCGAATAAGTTGGTGTTACTGTCCATAGTTGTTTTTTTTTCGGCGTAAATTTACACAAATCGGAAAACTCTTGATATCCTAGAACGACCGGCTGAATACAACATTAACATTCATTCTAGCTTAGTACGTTTATCTTACGAAAAGAGTGCAATGTGTAATGTGAAGCTCACACCATACAGGCTAGGTAAATATACAGTAACTTTGCTCTTTTGTGTTTATTATTTAGTATTTTTTGTTTTATTTAATACATACTAGTATCGGAATTGATAAAAAAAAAACAATTTGCGGGGCAAATCAATTCGTGTAAATTGAAACCGAGAGAAGATTTAATAGACTTGTGTATATACTGTTTTGTCATTTTTAAAAGATATTCGGAGATCGTGACCAATCCTGTTTCTCTTTAGATTCCCAGTAGTTTCCTCGATAGACGTGAATTAGATTGTCGGTGCCTTCTTCGCGCTGTTTCTTAAACCAAATTGATTCGTATGGAGGGTACGGGCGACCTTCGGCTGCTGCCTTTTCGGCTTCAGCTTCTCGTTGACGTCGCGATGCTCGTTGTTTTTCTTCTAACCTGTTTTCGAAAAAAAAAGAAATACATTGTGATTGCATTTAAATACAATAGAAGTAGGTTTCTTAAAGTTTTACCTCATTTTTTCTGTATTACTTTCATCCCACTGTCCTACTTCCATCAGACGCTGATCCGGTCGTCGGCGAGTATCCGTAGGAGCTACATCAGGTTCGAACTCATTTAGTTGGCATGCCAGAACGGTAAAATTATAATACCTGCAATGTTTTAATTTTGTGCATAAAATACGACAATTTAGCTGGCAGAAATAATTTTCAACGTACTTATCACTATCCTCTGGAGGTAATCGTCTTGTCCAAACGGTTTTATAATTTCCAGTCTTATATACCGGACTATCGGCCGATCCCGACGTTGATATAACGGGAGCTATTTCCATTTTATTATCCCACGTGCCATTTATCACCCATTTAACTTCGTTGTCTCTATTCATCACTACACCCTTGACGCGTCGCTGTGACTCTCTTGTGAAATAGGAATAAGGAATATATTTTAAATGGCATTTAATTCCTTTAGCGGCATTCTGTCCGATAATTTCCATATCGCCATGATGATCGACCCACAGTTTGCCCACAATTATGTTGTGAATTGTCGTTGTCACCTGTGCGATATTAAAAAACAAGAATTTATAATTTGGTAAGTTGTTCAAAGGGAAATGAATGTTGAAAGTGCAAAATATTGACGTAGGGCTGTAAAGAGTAGGCAAAACCTACACGGAGAAGTAGGAAGAGGAGGAGCTGAAATAAACTCCAACGACTTGCCTGTATGGACATATCTGGCGCTTTTAGTACAACCTTCATCCTAGCTTTGGAAGCCATCTGGAGAATTACGCCACTGCATATTTTCATACGAGAAACTGCAGCCCTGAGCGTTCTCAAAATCCGATTATCGCCTGATACTCGTAGACATAATGCGCAACCTCCAACAGGTTCCTGGTCAACCAATTTTCTTGATACCACGGAACTGCACTTCGACAGGAAGTTCGCTCTTCACATCCCGGATAGGGCGGAATGGTCTAGTGGCCATTGATCATTGAAGCATGATTTGATTCACGGAATGCCCAAAGATCAGTCGCGGTGTAGTTGTTTTTGGACCTAATACCCGGAACTACCAATCGATATATGGCCCAGCGTCTTCCAAGCTGAGATGCTATTAGAATCTGTGCCAGGAAGATCCCTGGATGGGGTCTCCGTGGTGCCCACATCACCATTTGCACTGACATTCAGGCTACAATCAGCGCACTATACAGGGTGTCCCATTCATGGTGGAGAATATTTTAATGGGAGGTAGCGTGGCTCATTTGGGGAAAATTAATGTACAACGGGACCCCTCTATTTTTAACCGTTACTATGTAATAGCATTTTTTATCAAAATGCCCGACTTCCTGAACAAAATCAAAATTTGCCACACCATCAAACATTTCCTCCGAGATATGACTTCACTTTCTGAAACTACATAAAATTTCCAATAAAACGACACCTCGCCCGTTACGAAGTTGCTCGTATCTTCCGAGATACACACGTTCAAACTTTAAAGTAATTTTAAAATTGTACGTATACAATTTTATTATTTGATTTGATTTGATTTTGATGAGAAACCAATTTTAAAATTTCTTTAAAGTTTGAACGTGTGTATCTCGGAAGAGCAACTTCGTAACGGGCGAGGTGTCGTTTTATTGGAAATTTTATGTAGTTTACGAAAGTGAAGTCATATCTCGGATGAAATGTTTGATGGTGTGGCAAATTTTGATTTTGTTCAGGAAGTCGGGCATTTTGATAAAAAATGCTATTACATAGTAACGGTTAAAAATAGAGGGGTCCCGTTGTACATTAATTTTCCCCAAATGAGCCAGGCTACCTCCCATTAAAATATTCTCCACCATGAATGGGACACCCTGTATATTCTCATAAGTTGGAATCGAAATGAATAGCGAGTGCTTTGACCTCCTGCCTTCTACTTCATGACCTCTGTGTATGAATCTATTGCACTGTTTCCCGCCAGTTGGTCCACGGACCGGAGGTGAATCGTGAGACTCCCGTTGGTGGTCCGCGGGGAGACTGACACTTCTAACAACAACATTTATATTTTCTTGTCACTAATTAAAGTCATATGCCAAACACCTAACAGATTATCCAGTAAACACTTTGCTACTGTGATTGTGGGAAGGCGATTAGTTGCTCAGGTTCGTTGCTTATGGCTCAATCTCGAAATTATTCAAACTAATAATCAAAATTCCAACTCAATTGCAAAAAAATCAAAAGGTTTTCAACATTGTCAGAAATCCGAGTCTAAGGACCGAGTAATATCGTTTACTGGATAATTTTTTATCGAAGCTCTTTTAGACCAGGGCCCTATTGCACCAACCACTTTTCACTCAACAATTATCGAATCATCAATTTTTCTGCTAAATTTATGTTGCACTAAATCGCCAAATGAAAAGCACTGCAGTGATTTTTGAAAAGGTAAAAAATACTCATAGGGACTCTATTTCTGTTGCACCAACGCGAGAATGCGTCGTAAATGATTATTTTCAAACTGTAAGCGAAAAGTTGATCATTTCATCGAATCGTTTGCAAATTGTTGTCGCACCATTAACTTTTAGTTATCAAACAAACAAGTATATAGTGAAAAAATGTTGCGTTTCGAACGACTTTTTGAAGAAAATTCTGTTGAACGTGTGGTTTCGCCGCGTATTATCTATAATTTGGACTTAGGCACTTTCGAAAATGTTCGCCTAACCAAAACCGAAATCGAGTACGTGTTGTGTCAAGAATTCAGGGATGGTTGGCATTCCCGACTGCACGGAACAATGCCTTGACTTTAAGCCCTATTCAGCAGCTGTTAACCACTCTTCATTGGTTGAGGAATGGATGTCAGTGCCATGGGGTATTGGAACTATGCACGGAGTACATAAATCAACGGTTTGCAGGACATTGCACCGAGTAACAGACGCTATTGTTACGGAAATGTTGGGCGATACTATTCGTTAGCCTGTAGAAAGGTGTGTGTGTGTGTTATCAGTAGGATATCGGCCATTTCCAGGTGCTATTATTTTAGGCGATAGCGAATATCCTCTGAAATATTGGCTAATTTCACCGCTTCGAAACAATCCCACTAAACCAGCCGAACAGCGATTCAATCGTGCTCACAAAAAACCAGAGGAGTTATTGAACATAGTTTTGCTAATTTTGTGTTCCGTAATAAGCTATTTGATGTGCAATCTGTACATATTTTCTATTTGGGATTGAAGAGAACTGTAAGCCAAAGAAACCCGATTTTTTGGATTTTCAACCAAAATTCTCCGATCCGACTGCCATTCCGCGGTACATCTGATGAATTTCCATCATATCCGGTGCTTGTTTCCTGTCTCAATGACACTAAATGGAATAAATCGGGCTTAAATGGAAAATTATGGCTTTAGAAAGATACAGACACGGGAAACACACAAATTTTTAAGTTGAGCCCAATTTTCTCCTTGGAGCAAGTAACAAATGCCGAATATGGAATGTACTTGACATCCTCTTTGATATGACACCCCACATGCCCACGTTCGACTAAGGTGAGCAATTAGTGTCCTTTTATGTCCTTTTTCAGAGCTTTCCGATCAACTTTTTTCTTAGCAAATTTAATGGTAGAATCTTCAGCTATTATAGATTCTGGAAAGTGATAAAAGTAGTGACAACTTGAATTATTCTCGTAGTTATGGCTTTGGAAAGATACACGGGAAACTCGAAAATTTTCCTTTTAAGCTCTATTTATTCCGTTGAGGGTCCTTGAAACAGGAAAAAAAAACACCGGATATGTAATGTACTCGACGTCCCCTTTGATATGATACCCCGCATGGCCACCTCCGGTCAAGGATTAAAGAGTCTCCTTTTTTGTCCTTTTTGGGACCTTTCCGATCAAAATTTTTTTTTAGCAAAATCAGCTCTAGATTCCTGGGAGCCCACTGATTCAAAAACAATAAAAATTAGCCATACTCTCTTTTTTTCTATTTGAAATGCTAATATGACTGCACTATAAGTCGTAAGTGAGAAGTGTTTGGTGCAATAGGGCCCAGAACACACCTATTCGTGTGCGAGAAAAACCTCAGCTGGTGGGGCAAGTGTTGACGCGAACTTCTCTCAACCTGGCAAATCTTAAATCATCCTTCCTACAAGATGATGTTAGTATAAAAATTCAAGCCCAATGACAATCGGTTGCGTCGAGAGTTTGTGGACTGCGCCTTCAAAGAGATGGAAACCGAACCTAATTTATCAATAAATCAAATTCCTCAGACTAGAGTACCAAGATAACGCATGGATAAGTAATGCGAAGGATTTTTATATGATTATAGTGGGTTTCCACTTTATTTTTAAGTAGGAAGTAACAAACAAAATAATTAAAAGGTAAATTTGTGATGAGAAGAACGCGAGCTTCTGAATACAAAACCTCGACAAAAAAAAATCGAAACCTTAATTTCGTTATTATTGAATGGTGGTCCGTCGACATCCATTTTTAGCATACGTGGTCCGCAGACATTTCCTAGTTTGCAACCACTGATTATTGGGTACCTAGTCACAGAGGTGTTAAGGCAAATTAAAAAGCGTACGAACTAGCAAAAGTGGGTTCATCCTCTCTACTTATCGGTCCTGTGTTCTTTTGTGGAATAAGCGTAAGCTCAGATTGAGCTACTGGATGGTTTACTAAGCTGACCAGACTTCCGAAGACCCAATGCTGTACACATGCTTGCGGAATGCAGCTTTCACGCTGATTTTGAGAAACACAAGGCTACCACCATGATGCATGCCAAAAAATTATCTAATTCTTCTTCCCTTCATAAATGATATCTTCGTAAACAGAATTGAGAAGGAATAGTAGCCAATATCCTCGGAAATATGTGGTAAACCTTGGGATGGCAAGGTTCTGTTGATGAAAGAGAGAGCCCTAAAGTTCTCAATGGTGACCTCAGTGGCGTAGATAAGCGGGGATTGATCCCCCTGGTCACACATTTTTTTTATACTAAAATTATATAACTTTGGTTCTTTGCTATTAATTGATTACATTTTGTAACAATGTCTACCAAAATGCCATCTTCAGGGGAATTTTGGAATTAACCCTTTTTACCGTATTTTTAATTGCATAATTGTTACTGTCTTGGCTGGAATTTTGAATTCCTAGCGTATACTGGCGTACATGAGATTTGGATTCCTTCAAGCGCTGTTTTCAAAAAGTGCGACTGCTACAAGAACAGATCAGGTAGAATTTACTAAGACAATTTTACATTATAACGTATATCAGTATCTAGTTATAAAATAGGGTTCTTATTGAGCAGCATAACGACACATGCTGGAGTAACTTGGTTGAACATAACTGCATCATGCTATCCGTTATCCGATATGTAGTTAAGAAAAGTTTTTCTCGTCTTTACGTCTGCAGAACATTATTGTATGCTGCAGCTGCAGACAAATCACTCACTGAGACCTATTCTACTACATTTATCTCCAGTGCGGGAACGATTCCTAACATTTGCGCTCGGTGTTGTAGACAAACCTTCAATTTTTAGTTCACCCCACAACTTTCCAGGATTGAACTTTCAAGTAGGCCTGTTCCTAACACCGGTACATTGGTTTAAGACCTGTGTTCAATCAATACCGGTACCAATATTTCGAAGTACCCCGATTTTTTTTCAACCATGGGCTGATCCCAAATTAACCGGCTCATGGTTGAAAAAAAACCGGGTCATATAAAAAACGCGGCTCATGGTTGATAAAAAAACACGGGTAATGCTAAAAAACCGATACTTGAATAAAACCCGCTCTTGGTTGGAAAAAACCCGGTACTGAAAAACCGGCTCATGGTTGACAAACCGGCGGGGGCCGGTGCACCGGGTACTGAAGAAAACCGGTATCCGATATTGAAATCTGAGCTCCGAACAGGCCTTCTTTCTAGGTGTATTGTAAAAACTTATTTCTGGAGAATCTCAGCTAAACAAGCAGAATAGAAACAATTTAAAAACCTTGAAGCAACGGCCTCTTTTTGGATCTTAGGGGTTCTAAAGTTCATTTATTGCACTTCGTCTGTGCTGAAAAAAATCCAGACCACTGACTCCCTCTTCTGAAAAGTTATCTAAACCACTGGTGCTCATAAACGTATGTTTTAATACAAAAGGTATAGCAAGGAAGAATACTCGAAATAACATTATACAAATAAAATTGAAAATAGATTTAAGAAATTTAAGATTTCTGTAATCTATCGATGGCTGCAACTTTTGAATCTTGGAAGCTAGAGCCTTGAAATATTCAAAAAATATGTACAGTGCGATGGTCTAAAAGTCTGCCAAATTTAAAAACTCTATTAGAAAACACAAAAGTGTGGTTTGGGCAGCTGATACTTCCGAACGCGGATAGGTAGGGCCTTGAAACTTGGAGTCAAGTCAAGTAGCTCTACAAGGGTGTCAATTATCACCAAATATGAACAGTACGGTGCACTCTGCAAGTTTTCTAAATTTTAAAATTTTTCGCTTACGAATTTCAGAGTTATGGACAATTTTCAATTAGAAAACTCAACATTTCAATTTGGGCAGCCGTAACTTCCGAAAGCGATTAGGTAGCACCGTGCAATTTGGAGGAAATGTGAGCGTCAAGTAGCTCTACAAGTGTGCCAAATTTCAGAAACATAAAAGTTCGGTTATCTCGCTAAATATCATATAGGGTACAGGAGTCAAACTTTACACCTTAAAAGCAGTCAAGACTGATCGCAGGCTTCACCGAGGAGCTTATCATGAAGTGATCAGGTTTGATTGTGTGGCTTGGGGAATGCTGTACATTTTGCTGTACATTTCCCAATGCTGTACGGCAGGTTCAAATGCTGTACTGTACAGCAAAATGCTGTACGTCTGGTCAGCTTATGGTTTACCATGGACTAAGACTTGTGCTAGTATGCCCCTTTACCTAATATAATACTAAGTTTCTGCGCAGAGCAGAGATAAGAGTATTAGGCTTTCTTTTGAAGCTTGTTGAGCTCCGCTATTATCTTAAAAAATAATATATCAAGGAAGATCGTGTGGAAGATTACACCTCACTTTATCTGGTACACAAATTCCCAGTGATCGGATGTTTTAGGAAATAACTTCTTTGTTGGTTGTGCCAGTTGCTGACAAAGTGACCCCAAAACACTTGTACCGGCAAGCAGTTTCCACCAGTTCTTCTTTTAATTGTTGAATTTTCCTTTAAGTAAGCCATCTGATCTGACAATTTTGCCACTCGACTCTCGTCCTTTTTAAAACAGGTCCAAATTGCACTTCATCTCAATAACCATGTCGCCAGCCTTTTCACTTTGCATCCAAAAAAAAAACTTTTAAACGTTACCATATTTTACTCACCTTCCTCCACATGTATTTATTACCACTATCGGGAAATTCCACTTTCGCCAAACCAAGTGGTATGACCTGAAGATATTTTCCTCGAAATTTACTCGTCATTGTGAACTCTTGCCAACACACCCAACCGCGTCCTTCACAGTGCATAGCAGCCATTGGCGGATGATGTGATACTTGTTCCGATATGCATCGCCAACCTAAATCGTCAGTTCGATCGCATTCATACGTTTCACCTAGCAGTGGATTGAATGGTTTGCCCGTTCGATTGGCCGTCGTGGAATATGCTGAGATCGTGAACGCAGCAACATAAGCCAATTGTTCGCAGGGATCCTTACATTGGGCAGCTTTGTCAAGTAGGTCGGCATATTCATAATCTTCGGTCAATCTACAAAAATAGGAAAACAAAAATAAATAAATCGAAACTTAAGCATTACTAAGATGCTCTTTCTTTCTCTTACCTTTGTAGCATTGATAGCGGCTCATTAAAATTAACAGGCATTGGAATTTTCGATAATTCTTTACCAATACAATTTTTCATAATTGACCATAAATTTAATGGATAATGCGGCTTGTCGGGCACTCTCGTTCTTCTTTTTCGCACGGCCCGAGTTATGTCTTTACCGTTGAAATTGCCAGCCGGCACAATTGCCCTGTCGGTTACATCCATGTTGTCGGTATTTTCTTCTTGTGCTACTACCAACACCTAAACCGATTCAAAACAAAACAAGAAAAACAGTAAGAATTTTCCGATTCAAAATTTGAATGTTGGTGTCCATGAAAGCGAGAAATATTTGGTCCGAAATTGGTTATTATAGTGTTGCGCGCCGAAAAGCATTATTATTACATTTAACTACTGATGAATGGACATTGTTAATTTTGAGATTTTGAGGGAACAGTCGAAACATTGCCCAGCAAACAATTTTATCGATTTTTTCGAAAAATCACAAAAATGATTCGAAAGCGATATTATTCAAATGAAAAATGTATCGTACACTTGTCTCCCCGACGAAAAATCATTTTATTGTCATCAATATGTCAAGAATGCGACTCCCATTAACGAAATATCGTTTTATTATCGCAAGGATGATAAAATAGTAATCCCTCACAACGAGAGAATGATGAAATTGTCAAAAAGTAAAACGACTAATTTATTCCCATAATTTGTAATCTTAGATAGCTCAGGTGTAGGACGTAGGACTACGAAACGATAGGTGCCCGGTTCGATTCCCAGTAGAAGCAAAGTGTAAAAAGGTAAAGTTAAAATAAGGTAAAAAAAAGTTAAGGATAAAATAGAAGAAAAAAATTAGAAAAAAAGGGAAAAATAAAAAAAGTTAAATTTTTTTCACTTTTTCTATGTATTAGTCTATTATCGCCAAATTATCATCCTGGCGAATTAATATCGGTCACTATTCCTTCACGAAGGGAGTGACGCCTTTAATCCGAAAACGATATGAAATTCGAGAAATGTTTTCTATCAGGCGAATTGAATTCGTATCGCGGACGATAGAAATTGTTTGCTGGGTGACAATTGATTCGATAGATATAGTGGGGGGCCTACTTCAGACACATTTAAGGATACATTTTTGTGTCAAGTCAATATAAATAAAACTAATTTTTGGTCTTAAATAAAATGACTTCTACTTGATATAATCAATAACCCACAAATTAAATGAAAATATATGTTAATCATGAATATATGAAACAAAAGCCTAAATCCCTTTAATTAAAAACACAATGAAACAAACAGTGAAACGAAAAGCAAACAAAAATAATAAATAAAAAATTGTAATATTTACCCCATTATTTACCTGCTTCGTTTCACTTTTTGTCTCTTCACTCTCCGATGAACTGCCAGCCGCGTCCTGTGAACCACGTCGATTTGACATGGGAATCTTTAAAATGAATGCGTCCTCTTGTGATGCTATTGAGCCGCCCTCTTCTTGTGCATCGTAAAATTCGTTGTCCTCATCGTCTGATGTCGTTGATGCGGTAGCATCTAGAAACGAATGAGACATTGTTTTTATTCACTTGTAAAAGTACAATTTTTTGCTGGTAGAAAAATCTCCTTTTCAGATAATATTCGCACAATCTCGAAAGAAAATCACCGATACTACACTATACCAAGAAAATGGTGAATTGACCAGCCAGCTCGTTATCAGGCGACAATGATAGATATGGTTAGAAATCTATATCCGTATTCGTTTTAAGTATATAAGCTTCTTGTCTGATTCACAATACGAGTATTTGGTTCATACTTTTTTTGTGGCGATTTTTTTTTTTTCTATAAAAATAATGATAAATATCGCATGTTATCGAATTTAGGCAATTAGATGAGAGGGAAAATTATATTAATTATGACGTCACCTTTTTTTTAAAGAGTTCAAATCCGTTTTATGAATTAAAAACAAGGGACAAATTATTTTATCGCTTTATATTAAGATGGTGGAGATATGCAAAATTTGTTTGTTTGTCTGTGTTTTACATTTTTATTCTCTGGTCATCGATTGAATGTTAAGCTCATTTTTTACAATTCGATCGTTTCTGATTCATTAAAAATGCTAATTCCTACTTCCTGGCTTCCGTTTTAATCTTCAAATAGACTTTTTAACGTTTCCTATGAAGAATTGTCATCTCTGGCCTTGTTATCGAGTGAAGACTATACATTAGACATAAAAATCAGATGCTCATTACTCCAAAATAATCGCCAACAACCAACATAAACGATTTAAAGGGTTGTTGATTAAGAGTGAGTCTTTTAATTAACACTAGTCAGCTTGTTATGAAAATGCGCTTGCACAAGTGAATACGCTGGATCGTTGTAACAAATTGTTCATGATATGATGAAACCGTAAAATTATCTAAAATTTAGTCTTCGTGGTTGGCCTGCAACTTTAACGTTGCTGACTTTTTGCGATACTACTTCGTTCTCACAGGGAGAATTTTCGGGTGGATGGTGGATGAAGGAAAGTGTCGCCAGTGTCGATAAAAAGAAGCAAAAATGGTTCTTTCGAGAGCTGATAGCTGTTCCGAAAATTTTTTACGTGCAAATTGTACGGCTCGTAAGCTCCATCTGAGAGTAGTATGCAATAAACAACTTTGAAAATATGTAAATGTCAAGACTACAGTAGAAGCCGTCTAACCCACCTTTGGCACGCTTACCGGTTCTGTCCGAGTAGGTAAATAATCGTTTTAGACATGCATAAAATTGTCAGATTTGAAATTTAGCTAAATATGCAATTGCAACACTTAAAATGTAAAAAGGCGGAATATTACGCTATCCGCTCTTAAAAGAAGATTTTTTTTTTCATTTTATCGACACTAGCGACACTTACCTTCCCATAGCGGACATATAGCGGAAAATATCGGAAACATGAAAGTTCTCCTTATGAGAACGGATAGCAGAACAAGGGTTCTGAATTTTAGTTTATCTCCAAGAAAGGGTACCATTATTCATTATCATTATAGTACCGACCGAAAATCAGTTCAATTTTGTACAAAAACTTGTTTTCAAAATATTAACGGCATGCGAATATGTATGATGTTTCAGTGCTCCCCACTTGTTCGCAAACAGTTTCTGAATAATAGTGTCACGTCTTTACTCCCTATTGATGTCAGAAAACATATTTAAAAATGGATGGAATCGAACGAAAGGGTAATTTGGTCCTTCTAAGAAAAACTTTTTTATTTGAGCACATATTTCAATCAAACCGCAAACAAATGTATTTCTATCTATTGATGCCACAAAACATATGTAAACATAGATGGATTGGGACAGTGGGGTCATGGGGCTGCCGTAAGAACCTACCCCTTCTAATTTTGGTTCTTCTAATAAATATATTTTTTTGCGTCATTTTCAACCACACTAATGTGTCTTTATGCAAACAAAAAAAAAGTAAAAACAAATGGACTCGTACTATGGGACCTCTACTCCCAAACAAAATTTTCCAACTAAATCTCAGACAAATATTGTTTTATCGACGTCAGGGAACCTGCGAAAACGGAAGGAAAACAATGGGAGGGGAACACAATTCATAGGTACGCCCGAAAGAACTATAGTCCGAGGTGAGTGTGGGTATCTCTCGCCCTGCCCGATATTAGCCTCGGTCTCGTTTTTTAGTCAACTTCGGTAAATTAATTTATACAAATTTTTCGATACACAAAATTTCAGTAGAATAACTGTGTAATAAGTCTGGGTCCTCTGCCAGCCAATTGTTCTCCCGAACAAAAATTAGGGAGTAAACTTTTAGACTTTCCCGTGGAAGGGGTAAAGCACTCAACAGCGGAATTAATGTTTTCCATTAAATCTCACTCACTGGAATTAGTTATTGAGCCTCTCTTCGATATTGCTGGCGATCGCCACCTTTTTTTCGAAATTCATATTTGATTCGCCATCATTTTTCGAAATGCCTGCCAAAACGTCGAAAGCCCTGCTTTTGTCCGGCTTTGTTCTGTTTTTGGTGGACGGCGTATTTGCATCTCACCAAATGATGAATAAATTGAATGAAAACTACATACACCTAAATGTCATAGAAAAAAATTATTTGGTCGCTCCAGTAATATCAATATCAATTTTGCTGCTCGACGTATCACTGAGGGCCGAACTCAAGACGAAATTCAGGATGCGGAAATCATGAAATTAAATAATATTCCAGTAGTTCCAAAATATGGGCTGTACTAACAAACAAATGTTCAAAAAATTTAAATTACGACAATGGATTCCGAACGTCCAAAATTAAAAGCACAGCATTGCTCAAGGCAATTTGATCCTTTATCACTTTTTTGGCCAACATTTGGGGGGGGGGGGGGGGGGGGGGTTGGAAATCGTTTAGTACTCTTAAAGTTTGCCTTACTTGAGGCCACTGCTGCGATGATCGCTGAGTGACTATTGTTGTTTTATAAATACTGGGACACTATTTACATATCTGTACTGAGAAATGTATAGCAAATCTAATAAATACTTTTTATTTATAGAATTTGAATTAAGGTTTGTGTTAGCAGAAAAAAACTAACTCTATAAACGCTGATCAATTATTACTTCTAAGGCGTCATGGGACATTCTCTTCATATATTTTTTTATAGTATTTCCCAATTGAAAAAATCCTTATCCCAAATGAAAAAATCCTTATCCGAAATGAGAAAATCCCTATCCCAAATGAAAAACTCCTTATCCCAAATGAAAAAATTCTTATCCCAAATGAAAAATCCTTGTGTGTGAATTAAAATAAAATGAATTTAGGGGTGTTTTAATTTGTTTCTTGTATTGAATTATGAGGTGTGGTTGATGTTATTGAGGATATGAATAGGATTTGCTTCGTGGGGTTGGCTAATGCAATTGCCGTGGTTGGACATTTATGCAATTTTCTACTCGTACGTTAAGTTCCTTGTGTGTGGCTGGCTTTTGATATTCATCACATACGCATACCGATCGAATTCAAATTTGGTAGGAATGTAGAATGGCACGAAATAATTAGAAGTTGGTAAAACAAGGATGACAGGGTGTCCCGGAGATTAGAAAATGTTTTCACTAAATAACTCGCGAACGGATCGTCATGAAATTTGGTAGGAATGTATAGAGTGGTAGCAGTCTTTGGCAGGAAATACTAACAAGTGTGTAGGGCAAAGATAACAAGGTGCCCCGGAGATTTGAAAAAAAATTTCACTAAAGTCGCGAACGGCTGAACCCATCGTCATGAAATTTGGTTGGAATGTGTAGAATGGTAACAGTCTTTGGCACCAAATACTTAGAAGGTGGTAGGGTAAAGATAATAAGGTGTCCCGGAGATTTGAAAATTTCTTCACTAAATAAGTTACGAACGGCTGAACCGATCGTCATGAAATCTGGTAGGAATGTGTGGAATTGTAACAATCTTTGGCACGAAATACATAGAAGTTGGTAGGGCAAGGATAACAGGGTGCCCCGAAGATTTGAAGTCGAAGTTGACTTTTTTAGTTTTTATCGGACATGGACGCATGGGTAGTCAAATCAAAGAACTCGAGTACATTTCATTTCAGTTGCTTCTTTTCAGTTTAAAGTAACGGTAACGGAGTTATGGGGGTTTGAAGCTAATATTTATTTTTCAGCTCGTTGTTTTTCTAAACCGTTATTGGTTCCGATATGAAACAACTACACATGGTAGTCGTCAACGCACCATTCTCCACTAGGAGTTAGGGCAAATCAAGAGATTTTACATGACAATGAAAAATTGAATCATGTTTGAGAGGGGCATCTAATTTACCGATTTTGAGTGATTCAGTGAGTTATTTGCATCTTTTCATGTGCTTTCTCGATTGGACCGCGCATCATCAGGAATCATACGAAATTGCTATCAAGTTAGCTGCATGAGACGGGAATCCACATTTCTACTAGCAGTGATAGCGTCTTCGTTTTTTTTATATATAGTAAAAGCTCCCGTGGACGGACACTGACGGTTCCAGCATTTTTGTCCGGCCACGGGAGATGTCCGCTTGCGGGAGAGAGTTAAAAAATATATACATACATTAATTTATACACACTAATTCAAAAGGAACATTGAAACAATAAAAGTGTTGTTTATTTGTGCATGTGTTTTTATTTCATTTTTGGTTTGCAAACCTCCACAATGTAGGTACAATGTTCCAAGCTTTCATAGGGAAAACAAATAGAACAATATTACCTTTAATTAGGGATATCAAAAACCGGCGAGATGCTCCTTCCAAAGTTGTGTCCTACTGGGCCTGTCTACACGCGAACAAGAACAACGACAAAAAACCGGTTTTTATATGAAAAAATTATTTTTTCTTTGCCTCCTCAGGAATTTCTTCTAAAAAACCCGGTTTTTGTTCTTGTGTCTCGTGTTAATAACCCCACTCAGAGTAACCACTTGACCAAGTACGACATTGTTTCTTAAAAGTTGTAAGGCACTCGAGCGTTCCTAATTACTTCTTTGCCCTGAATTAACCCTCTCACAGCGTTAAGTAAAGCTTTTTCAAATTGGTAGTGTCGCCTGGTGTAGATAACCTCGACTAAGTAAGTGCATCAACGTGTGAATTCCTTAAAAACCACAGGAGGAGGATAATTCATTCTAAAGGAAAATCATGAAAAACAGCAGAGAATGTAGTTTTGCCTAACCTTCTAATAAAATTTAATTTGGAGTAGTGCGGGAGTTGCACTCCTCGGCGCCTTAATCCTTTCAATATGACTCGCACAATAGGATCCCGTGCAATGCATGCTCCAGAAGCATTTTTTCCCGTATAGGCCAAACTACCCTCCCAGATGATTAGTCTCAGCAACAAAATTAACGTTGAATTTCTGATAGGCCTATAGAATCAACAAGGAATCGAATTATAATTGTGTAATCTCCAGACGGTGATAAGTCCTTTATTGGAAAATGTTGTTGGTCAATAAACAGTTTTAAGATGAACAGCTTATAACACACAAAACAATAAATGATTTGCCGATTTCAAAAGGCCCATTTGTATGTTCTTACACACAAAGATTTTTTTTGCTAGTAGACAGAACAGACTTTGTCCGCAAATATCGAATGAAATTTAAATTCCGGTTAACTGAAAAGTTGAGCAGCCGATCGGGTTAAAAACCGGAAGACGAAAAAGCCGATCGGGTTGGTCGTCCGTAATGGGTTTTGGTTCTAACCGTCCTGATTCTGTATCCCTATTTTAATACACAAATACACCGTAGAGCCAAAAAACTTCATAAACAAAACCTAAATGCATTTTTGTGATCGTATCCAGTTTATTCATTAATTTCATTAAGGCGACTAAAAATTAAATTTGTGTCCGCTTACGGGAGATGATTTTATGACAAATGTATGTAGGAATAGTGACCGTGTCCGGCCAGTAGAGCGTCCGGCCAGTGGAGTGGATTTTGTTCTAAAATATGAAGGCAAAAATTGGGACTAAGAAAATTGTCCGGCTACGGGAGATGTCCGCGAACGGAGCTTTCACTGTATTTAATTTCCTAGCATTTAAAATAATTCCTCACTAATGGAATGGTTATTTAGATTCCCAGGGCAATACCCAATTGAACATCTTCTGAACACGATTTGAATAATTTATTTGAAATTATACTATGTAGCGAACACGAATCAGCAAAATGTATACACGAGGATTTCATGAATATTTTATTCAAAAATTGTCTGATTAAATCAACGATTTTGATTGAATCGAATATTTCTATTTAGTGTTCATCGTTAACGCCTGCCGGCCGGATCGATTGTACGAGGCGAACATTATTCGACACTGTATAGACCTCCTCGCGCGCAAATTATTCTCATCAGAACAAACGCAGAATGTGAACTCCTCGTCATGATCCGCCTGAACTGAGAGGTCTGTCTCGACTCTCGATATCTCATGTCATGATGTTTGATGTTGCACACAGTCATTAGAAACAAAAGCAGAATTTCAATGGTCAAACGTTTTTTTTTTCCAAGGGTATAGTTACGATAGTCACGCGATGTCACAATTATTTCTATGTGTGCACATAACGTATAAAAAGAACTATTTAATGATATACATTTGATTGATTTCTGTGTGTCGCACTGACCATGAAATTGAGTCAGGTGGAATTTCAATAGAGAAACAACGAAGACATCGAAAGCATGTCTACAAGTTCTGCGCTCGCTAATCGCACAACACGTAACAAGCCAAAGGAAAAGTGACAAAATTTTAAAATTAATCACTAGTAGCTTCGTTTTCTCGATTGCTCTTCTGTAATAACCAAATCACCACCACACTAAAGAACTCATTTTCCCCGTTCCCAATCGCGATTTCGCACTTACACGATCTTTTGACGTTCACCGAAATCACTAGCAATATGGATGTAATCAAATCACTTATAGCGGCAACGAGATAACGGAAGTGAATTAATGTACTCTATATATGGACTGCAATATAGTAGGAACTTGCTAACATGCAGCTGGGAGAAGAAAAAAATTTCACTGCCAATAAAGAGCAACACAGCAACCAGTCAAGATTCAATATGCAAAAAAAAAATGTAAAAATAAAATAACTAAAAACACACCGAAGGCAAGTGGAGAGCACATAGGCACAAGAGTAGCTCGACACAGTCAGCAGGTAAAGTATCTTTTCACATCCACTTGATCGGGAAGCTTTGAGAAGAGACGACAACGAGCTATCTTTCTAAACAATACAGCAGCAACAAACAAGCGCAACACGTCCGCTCGCTAGCTTGTGCTTAGTATGTCGACTTAGTCATTCGTATGTGAGCATGTGGTAAAAATGTCGAGATTGAAAGTTATCGAATCGTACATACACATGTGGGAACAAAGCGCCAATGATTGTCGTGGACATTGTAATCGGTAGTGACGAAAGAAGCAGATTGGCTAGCTACTAGTAACTTGCTGGTAGCAAGTGCTACCGAATATGTTCGACCGATGCGAAGCATGACGTTTTTGAGAATCACGACAAAAATGGTCAGTTATTTCTGTGTGCAAGTTGGACACTCTAGATATGTCTTTGTGCAGTCAACGATTTTGATTTTTTGTTCTAATAGAAAGTTTGATCTTATTCAATTGAAAGTTTGATAACAGTGTCAAACCGCAACAATTTCGCGGCAGAAAAAAAGGCAGATGGTGAAAAAATGACGAGTTGATGAATGGAACTTAAAAACCATGTCAATTGGTTGACTGTTCCGTAAACATAATGTTAACAATTGCGAACAACAGAAGGAATCAGTTTGAAACTCTGCCAGTGCATACAGAGTTAGGCGAGAGTTGATCAAGGTGCTTGAAACGCAATTTCGATAAAATTCCGGGAGTCGACAACGCCATGATTGCAGCCAGGTTTTCAGAAAAAAATAGTAATGCGGGCGCAGGATATCTCCGGCACAGGATTCAATTACAGTGAAACCTCTCATAGGAGCCGGACACTCATGGTGTCAGTCTTTTTGTCCGGTTATGGGAGGTGTCCGCTTGTAAGAGGTATCGTACAAAATTCAATATATAAACGTATAGAAGCTTCATTACAATATAAAAAGCATTAAAATAATACTACACAGTAAAAAAAGACGGTGTAAAAATTCACCATGTTTGGATAAGTAACATTTTAACATTAGTTGGTGTTTTTTCATTGAAAAATATTATCCTCTATGTGGGGTTTAAAAAAGTCAATCACCAAGTGGTGTATTTGGAATATATAATTTCCAACTGGTGAATAATATAGAAATTCTAATTAATTTCCCATATGAGCATTATCAAAAACACCAAAAATGTAATAGACGAACATGTTTGGTCAAGTATCAATAAATTATCCGATTGGGGTTTTTTAAACACCAATTGAGAATGTTCGCATTTTCATATTGACATTTGATGATGGTACTATGATATCAGTGCAAGTGTGCGCTCTGTGGCTCACTTGGTTAAGTTACACTATACGATGCTAGTAATCTAGAGGTCCGGAGATCGAATCTCGGGGTGGTCAAAAATTTCCGTACATCATATTTTAAATTAAAAAGAACAGAGCAGCATTCTGTATGTTTAATTACCCAAAGTGGAGTTTTTTTTAATACAAAAAAGAAATTTAGAAACTGCCAATTACGGTTTTTGAAAAACACCAACTGGAGAACAATTAATGATTATTTCGAATAATCAAATATTTCCCTTCTGAGGTAATTATTAAACACCGATCTTTTGAAATAAAGTAAACACCAGTTGAGGGCGGACTCAATGGAACACCCCCCAATCCGGTGTTCCATAACACCACTTTTGTTACAGTGTATGTACTTCATATTTATTATTATTGGTATAAAAACGGGTTTTTATATTCATTTTACAAGTAAAAGAAAAAGAAAGTCTGCAAACGGGCAATTTTCTCAAGGCTTCTGTAAAAGATTTAATTTGATTTGTTTCTTGAGTCTCCTCGTCACCATCATCGCCACCGCTTACGGCCACAATGTCTATTGAACCTTCATAACGAGTCTCAATTTCATGATTGTGGACCGTCAAATCGAAAAGTCAATCCAAAATTCCCCTAGACTTCGATTGTTTGCACTGCCGAACACATTTTGAAAACCGAATAAGGTAGTGAATGGTATGTCGTCTTTGGGGTCAAATTCCAAAAGAGTCTGGTTTGTTTGCGAGAATGCTGCCTTTTTAAATCTGTTTTTTTTTTTCTTTAAGGAGGTTGCATTAACTTTGTGCCAAGAGGTTTAGATAAAGAACAAAGCTTCAAGAACATTGATAATTTTTGCTAGATCTAAAGCAGATGTTGCTGTGTCAATTTTTGAAATGATGTTCTCAGGATTAATCGTCGGTAGTGTACCTTAAAATTTTAGATTACCCCCTGATCTAAGGGTTGACACACGGTTATTGTATTAGCTGACAAAAAACAACGCTGGTGACATTTGTAAAACTCAATTCTCTCGGGTAGGACGCAGCATTATCAAGGAATAAAAGCACCTTTCTGTTTTGTGTTTTCATTTTACTGTCAAATTGTTGTATCCATTCGGAAAGCGTCGTCCACACTTTGCGATTGGACTTCCAATTGACTGGCAAATCTTGGAGGCGAAGCTTCCTGAAAGCTTGAGGATGGGATGGGATCTGCCATACCGATCACCAGAAGCATCTCCTTTTCGCCTGCCATGTTAACACAAAATAAAATTGTCAGCCTTTCCTTAAATAGTTTACCACCAGCACATTTTTTTCAACTTCAATGAAAGAAAGGGCTACTCTCATCAGTGTTGTAATTGACTTCACGCTTGTACCTATGTAGTATGGAGGGTAATTTTGCTGTGAATTAATTATTCTTCCAGAAATAGGAATGTTTTGGCTTCTAGCTTATACAAATCAATCAGAGCAGGCTACATCGATTCTTTCTTTCTTCTGTTCCAAGAAAACTTTTACTCTGACTCTGTAATGGACTAGAGTTTGAAGCGAACTGTCGCGAGGGCAGTTATGCCCGTGAAGGCCCAATGTCGAAACCTAAGAAGGGAGCAAGTCCGAAGATATTCTCTTAACCGGACTGCCAGGTACGCACGCTTGCAGACCGTTCAGTTATTGTGAGAAACGGAGGAGGTTTATAAGTGTGGCAGCGGTGACCTGACCATTACTTCTAAAAAATATCGTGAGTATCCCGTTAACAAAACAAGAATAATATCAAAATAGCGAATTGTATGATAAATTTGTGGGAGTCATCCACTCTAAGTATAATTCTTCCTCTTCCACGAACCACCAATTCCATTACAACCAAAGACTGCTATACCTTAAATTCGGGAAATCGCCAAAATATTTTTATTTTCGTATGCGAGAAAGACAATTTTCTGTCCGTTTGTGAGAGGTTTTGCGAATCATATGTACAGAAATATGGTGTCCGTGTCCGTCTATTAGAGGGTCCGGTTGTTAGAGGTAAATTTGTTCCCGAAATGTATCCTAAAACGTGTGTATCAAAAAATTGTCCGGTTATGAGAGGTGTCCGCTTATGGGAGGTGTCCGCCAGTAGAGGTTTCACTGTACATGGCTTGGAGAAGATCCGTGAACAAAATAAGAGAAGCGAATTGACAGCCATTGACTATTGTAACAACGGGTAGCTTTGGGACGATTTAAAAAAAGACTGCACAAACATTCTGTTCACAGTGGTAATAGTCCAGTCATATTAGCATTTCAAATAGAAAGAAATAGAGTAAGGCTAATTTATGTTGTTTTTGAATCAGTGGCCTCCCAGGAATCTGAAACTCATTTTGTAAAAAAAAAAAATTTGATCGGAACGGTCCCAAAGAGGGCAATAAAGGATACTCTTTAATCCTTGACCGGAAGTCGGCATGCGGAGTATCATATCAAAGGGGACATCGAGTACATTACATATCCAGTGTTTGTTTCCTGTTTCAAGGACCCTCAAAAGGATAAATCGAGCTGGTAGATGGTAGAATCTTCAGCTATTATAGAGATTCTGAAAAGTGAGAAAAGTAGTCACATCTTGAATTATTCTCGTAGTTATGGCTTTGGAAAAATACACGGGAAACACGAAAATGTTCCATTAAAGCTGGATTTATTCCGTCGAGGTTCCTTGAAACAGGAAACGAATACCGGATATGTAATGTACTCGGCGTTCTCTTTGATATGACACCCCGCATGCCCACCTCTGATTAAGGATTAATTAGTGTCCTTTTTTGTCCTTTTTGCGACCTTTCCGATTAAATTTTTTTTTAGCAAAATGAGCTCTAAACTCCTGACACCCTACTGAATCGAAAGCAAACAAAATTAGCCTTACTCTATTTTTTTCTATTTATAGGCCTGAATTGGGATATTTTGACTGGACTATAATTCAGAGATAGAGTGCTGCTTCAAAGACGTTTGAGTTTCTGAATGAAGATTGATCGGAACACACAAAAAAAAGGTCTTAGTCACTCTTTTGCATAAGGGAGATTTCGATTACTACAACATCAGTAGCACATCCTCATGTTAGACCAATCCGTAATTTTTATCTTGAAGAAACACGATTTAATAAAAAACCGCCAGGACTTTTCCTGTTGTGTTGCGGTGCTTCGTGATGATGACCTACTATCTGGAATCCCTCTGACTCGAAGGCTGAAAAAGGAGTTTTTTTCTTGTTCTGAGCCATTTTGTTGATTGCCTGAAATTTATTGCCGAATCATAATCTCGTGGTAATTTGGCCTAGCTGATATCTGAGGTTAGACATTATCAATGTGAGAAATTTAGTTTAATCGCAGCAATGCACAGGGAAGCCATGACTTTATTGTAAGGTCGTTCTACATAGTGACACACAACCAGAAGTATTTGGATTTGGAGAAACTACTATGATATTAATTTGTCGAAGAAGATTAAAATGAAGTAATCATGCTAATACTGACTTATTGGAAGGACTCCAATGAGATTATTTTATGTTAAACGTGTAGATATGATTTTCTTTTAACATCATAATGAGGCAACCCGGCAGAATTTTCGTTAACCCGGCGGCCAGGTAACACCTTCCAGGCCCGTCACTGCCGGGCGAGACCAGCGCAGATGGTAACCTTCTTCTTCTTGTAGCGGTATGGGATTCATGGGTTTCACTACGGAAAAGTTTTAAGTTTGCAAAGACTAACCGGAATGGACGTTTATAGAATCTAATTATGTTATCAAATAATGAAACTCTTGCGTGAGTATAACAGTCCCGGATATCAAAGGCCTGAAAACTAGACCAATATGTTCAGCCTTCAAAACTACAGTCACAGCAGCAGTGTGCGGATGACATTCTTTAGCTTCCTGTCTCAGAACTCCTTGTCAACGAATTCCCAAGGGTGAAGTCTTTCGATTTAATGAATACCTAAAATTGAGGATTGAAACCAGACCATTAAAGTGCCAACATTTTTGTGCCGTCCTAGAAGTCAAACTCGTAGTTTTACACTTTCAAACAGCTGAGAGCACTTTGAGTGAGTCATTGTTAGATATTTTTAAGGGAATTTGATGTGTTTAGTTTTGAGAGTAGTTTGGAATTTTATCTTTTTAATGCTCTCACATTTTCTCTCAATGTACAGGAAAGCACACAATTTCCACAAATTTGAAGACTTTAAATTGCTCACTCTGTCAAAAGGTTCAACTCGAACTAATCATAGAGATATCAAACCCAGTCTTCAGAAGTCCGACCAATCAATCTCAGTAAAACGTATATTTTCAGTACCACCTTAGTTGCCCTAATATAAACAAAGAATCGGCATCTAATGCACGGACATAAACACCTAATCCAGTGGCGGATCCAGGATGATTCCTTGGGAGGGGAAATCCACCTATATAATTTTGAGTTGAATTTATACTCTATTCATTCCAGAAAAAAAACTATTTTACACCAGGCCTATGATTCTGGTTTGGAACATGGTTTTCAGCATTCAAGTTTTCATTCTACGGAGAAAATGAGCACTCAGCACTCGCGTTAGTAATTGAAAGAGTACAAAAATCCTGAGATATCTGTGGAGTATCGGATACATGTTCTCATCACATTTTTTCAGAGTCTGCAATGCATCAATTGGTAAGGGATTGTCTGCAGACTTCTGATGGTTGTTCCAGAAATTTATCCAATGACTCAACTCAAACTTTAGACGTCTTTCTTATTTGGCGAAATGTATTTAAACCTTTCAAACAATCAATGAGATTTTTTATTTCCTATGATTTCAAGTCACAAATATTCTCCGGAAGCAACAACCTTAATTGATATCCATCCAAAACTTCTTTAGAAAACGGCTTTTTACATTTCCCGAGACAAATTCTATCAGAGGAATATATGCTGACATCCGATAATAACACTGCGTGACACCAAAAAACCGTCAAAAAAACTGAATGCTATTTTGGTTAGCTATTGGTACCCATATGACAAAAGTGCAATTATTTTTTTTTCTGACCCTCAGGTTTTCGAGTTACACGCCGAAATCTTTTTTAATGGTCCTCATATAGAATCTGCTCCTCAATTACTGCAATTTGCAATAAAATAAGTAAATTTCTTATCAGTATCCTCAAAAGGACTCTTGGCAATAGAAATTGCTCAAAATAAATATAATTTGCTCGGTTATTTTATTTTTTCCCCTTTTATTGTGACTTAAAACCGTGAAAAAACATCTTTTTTTTATCTTTTCGCGGCTACATATCTTTACGTAACTTTTATATTTATTATATTTTAACCTGATATAGTCGTTTTTTATTATCCTTATATTATCCCTTTTGCTTTTACCTGACATATTCCTTTTTTATTATCCTTATATTACCCCTTAAAGTGCGAAAACCGTCAGGTACAAAAATTTAAAAAAAATACCTAAAAAAGATATTGTTGTGGTATAAATAGCACGTGTTGTAATAGTTTTACTTAAATTGGTTTACAATATGGATTCTGAAAGAAGTATTCGCAACCTGTGCAAAAATTCACCAAATAAATGTTGCTACGTGTGTGGCAAATATATTTTTAAGTCGCTAGATGGAAAAGTAACACAAAAATTAAGGGATGCATATTTCGAATGTTTTGGCCGCGTTGTGTGTCTGGATAAGCCTTGGATACCCGATTTTTTTGCATATCGTGTTGTATGTCACTGCACTCTCAAAAAGCTGGAAAACGAGAAATGCCTTTCGCTAGCACTTTGGAGCGAGCATAGCAATCATCACGACGATTGCTATTTTTGTATGTTCGATTTGCAGGGTGCTACGAAAAAGCATAACTATAAAGTGGAGTACCCTATAGTGAGTTCTGTCACGAAACCTGTGCCTCACAGTGTAAATAGCACTTTTCGCCCTCCTCAAAGTGATGAATGTAACAACCCTCAGGATACACAGTTTTTCCCCTCTCCTTCATCAAGCGATCAACGAAAACCACACCTAATTCGCCAAGAGGAATTTAATGATTTGGTACGGGACTTGAATTTGTCACTAAGGCAGGCGGAGCTGTTAGGATCAAGGTTACAGGAGTGGACTTTATTGAAGCCCGGAACGAAAGTGACAGTTCAGCGTAAAAACAAATATTTTAGACGCATATAAAGAGATGGGGTGCAGAATGTCTTTGAAAATGCATTTTCGTCACTCCCATTTCTCTTTCTTTCCTGAGAACCTAGGAGACGTAAGTGATGAATAAGGTGAGCGGTTTTATCAGGACATAAAAAGGCTTGAGGAACTATTTCAAGGTCATTGGGATGCAGCGATGTTAGGAGATTATTGTTGGCGCTTACAGCGAGAAGACAATTCTAAATATAAGATAAAAAGTTGATATTTTTTATTTTTCCCTTAAAACAAATGTGTTTAACAATTCAGTTTATAATTTTAAGTATTTAGATATGTTTATATTATATGGTTTTATGCCCGTTTTACCAAAAAATTAATAAATAATAACCGATTTGTTACTGGAACTTTATTTTGTATTATTTTCTGGGAATACCAATATATTTCCATATCTCTGAAACTGGGGGGTCAATGGAAAAAGTAAATATGAGGTTTTAATAAGAATTAGATAAGAATTAAAACAAAAAACAAAATTGGAGATGACGGTTATTTTTTTTTTTTAATTTGTCACGCAGTGTAATCTTCACAGGTTTGTACTTCGTAGTTCTCACGCTTAGCTTGTCTTCCACAAGTCCTCGGTTTCTTTTCTTCGACATTAAGTTTATCTGTCATTATTTTGGCTTCCGAAAATATCTCTAGAAATTTTTGGTCTGCTTTTTGCCTTTGTGTTTTTAAAGTGACAATCCGAGACTCTATCATTTTAGCTGCTTTTGCTAAATCAATTGATCTTTTTTGCAGGATAACGCTGAGTGAATGTGTAAGAGATAAAATATCACATAAACATAATAATCCGACAATGAATTCGAAGTCACATAGAGCCACTATCAAAATTTTAGCTTCCCCAGCTTTATTTTTTTCTTCAACTCACTTATTTTTGATAAGACACAAATTAAAAGCAAATGTGCGGCAAATTGAATTACTGCATCGTGGCATTGAACCCATCTTGTTTCACATAACGGAATAAGTTTCTCGCCAAGAATCCTTCTAGCGCCGTGACCCGTTTTGGGTATGAATTTTTAAAGAATTTATGAACCTCGTGTATGGTACTGGAAACATTTTCAATTGAACGTATTTTTGCTGATTATGAAATACTGCTATTGAGTTTATGAGAAAAGCGTTTTTTGCTTCTTTTCTTATTTAATTGATTGATTTAATTGTTCCAAACTCTGATAGCATCACGGCACATGCATCAGTCTCTGTTAAAGTGCACAAATCCAAGTTAAGGTTCAGTCATTTGATAATAATCGAAGAACGCAGCTAAATGAAATTCAGCTTTATGACTATGCGGTAAATGCATAGTACTAACACAAATTCAGAAGTTCTCTCTGACTCTCTAGAAATGATTTTGTTTTTGCGTACATATAAGGAGGCAATACCGGCGAATATGACCCTACATTATATTATGCCGCTATTTCTCAATATTATGATAAATCGCATCAAGTTAAGGTAACAAGCATTCCACAAGCCACAGCAGAGTGTTTGTTTTGTACTGCGTGTTAATTTAACTTGCTTCTAGTTATGATGAGTTTGTGGTATTATACCTTTGAATTTTATTT
The DNA here is from genome assembly GCA_949715475.1 of Microchrysa polita. NCBI lineage: Eukaryota > Metazoa > Arthropoda > Insecta > Diptera > Stratiomyidae > Microchrysa > Microchrysa polita. The sequence continues at coordinate 4,451,395 of OX454418.1, read as the reverse complement.
TTTTATTTTTCAAGTATAAAACGAAACATTATTTTACATACGCTCTAAGCGGTGGAAATTTCCCTCATTTCCCCCTCATAAATCCGGCACTGCCTAATCCAATATGCATAAAGCATAAACAAACCAATTCGGCACCTAATCCAGAGGCATAATATAATCCAAAGTGTGTCCCATACATTACACATTGAGTTCTGGATGTATGTTTTCACAATGAGCCACTCAGCACTTTGCGTTGCAACTCTTCTAACACCTTACACTTAGTTCATTCAATTCCCGATGTTACGGTATCAAGTTCACTTCCGCATTCATATATCGCTCTAAGCTGCAGTTCTCCGAAGATGTTTCCAGATCCTGGGGTTGACATGTGGGCAAAGCCCTCGCCAGGTAAATAGTATGAGCTTCGTGCATCACTTCATGATTTTGCGTTATAGTGACTTGGGCGACCGCACTATTATCGATCCAATATCTAAGGCGCGAGTCCCCAAATCTTAGTCCATAGAAACTGCAATAGGTCCACATCATTGAAGTTGTTTGGAAGAAACTTTAATGGACTATGAATTCCAGTTGAAGCGAATAACATCCCCTTCATTTCAACATGGTGTCACATATTTCATCGTTTTAAAAGGGACAGAGTTTTAACTGATTGGTATGTGGGAATATGGGAAAACCTTAGGGTTAAGTTGAAGAAGAACAGGGAACACGCATCACTCCAACTGTGTCCAATTTAATTTTATCCTCGTCAAAAATCACGTCAGAGAAGGTGATTAGCTGTATAGGAAGAGATCTGGTGTGGTCTGGTATATGGATGGACCGAGCAATAATTATCCGCTGATTCTAAGAGGCGTGTGTTCAGGAGTAATTTGTCCTTGGAGTCTTCAATTAAAAGCTCCATTTTGATTTTCAAGTACCTGATTCTGTTGGAGTTACCTTGCCATTTTTGGTTGAGGCGCCTCTGGTATCGGTTTGATTGCTTGTACTGCTTCCTGCAGTATGTCAGATCGTCTGATCGAATTTGACACTGTGTTGTTCAGGGTTGGCTCTCATACAAAGCAGCACGATAACATAATCATATCTCTTGGAAAAAAGACAAAGCCGCCATAATTGCACAATTACGATAATAATAAATATTTAAATGGACATAATCTATATAGCCCCCCACCAATAAACAAAAATTATTATGAAATGCAACCCACCGCACAATGCTGAGTAAATATTTTATTGGTCTCATTTTTTTGCACTGCAACATTTTTTCAAACAGTTGTCAACCCAATTGAATGCCTCATTGCTAATGTGTTGACGTTGACATAGACAATAAAACATATTTATTCCATCACAATTTAAACTTTATAATCATTTTCCGAAATATGGTATCATATTCTCAAAAATTAACATACGTAAGTGTCATCATATATACTGACGTTTAAAATTAACATTGCTGAATATCCCGCTCAAATCTTGCGCAATCACAAAACCTCTAAAATAAGTATTTACAATAAAATCGTGCAATTAAGTTTACCACAGACACACGGAGACAGATATGCTGACGTCACACAACATTCAGATTAAAATTGCTATACAGACGCTATTTACTGAAGGTGTCTAATTTTTGGATAATAATAATAAATCCAAACTCCTGGCCATTTTGTAGAGCGGACGGATTACTAAATCCTGGAAATTTGTAAATTCTATCCTAGATTTACTTAAATCTCTGGATTTGTTTAAATCTCTTATTGCGAGAACACAGGTGACAGATGTGTTAGTGACATCGCAATAACATTATCTTAACGATTTGCAGAGATGTTGTGATCAACAGCATGCTCTGCCGAGGAATTTTTCCTATAAATGGGTACACATTTAACATCAAGAAAACAAAGAACTCCTTCTTAATCGATTTCATTTTGATTACTACTATTTTCCAAGAAAAGTTCGACTTCGTGTATAGCCTGCTTAATACGCGACGTCTATGTACTATGAATCACATTCAGAATTCATAGACGTCATTCATTAATTATTATCACTTCTATTTGTGGTGTAAATGACTTTTGTGCGAATTGTCATCTTAAGAGACTGATAAGAAACACAGAGAGAATATTATGTACGCACTGAACAATGAACTCGACATATACCGAACAAAGTGTTTGTTGCCCAATGACACTGTTTCTACATTAGTAGATTAATATATTTCTTCAACTATCTGGAGTATGGCTATTACAAGAAATTACTGAAGACGATTCTAGCACTAAGGGGAGAAATGGTATCGACACATTTTTTTTTGTTTTAAACTGAACACGCATTCTTGTGGTTAGAAATGCTGACCGAAAACTATAGAAAACTCATCGGGCCGTGAATTTTGTGATACTCTGGCGTAGAGTCATTTGTACGATTAAAACTCTTTAATTACTTCAACGCACGATATCGAAACATTAATCATTGGACATTTTTTTAAACACACAATTTTAAACAAATTTTAATATAATTTACTTGTTTGTTTAAGTTTATGAATCACATGATCTGATTAGCGATGAAAGAGGTACCACACAGCACACAAGTGAAAACCATACATACATATACCTGTACAAAATATGGTTCGCGATATCGGTTTTCACTTTACACACACGGTCAACATCAGTGATCAGTCCGCGGTATCGTTTTACGACTGATTCACCTGATCAACCACACCAAACTTAGGAGGTGTTAACTTGTTGCTAAAATGTTGTACACGGGGAAAATTGCTCATTTGTTGTGAAGTAAAGTTTGTGATTTAAATAATTTATGGAAAAGCTTTTTGAATTTCTTTTGACGGTTTCCAGTCATATTGTCTATACTCAAATCAAATATCGAACTCACGTCACAATCAGATTCAGAAAGAGTTGTGTCTATGGCGCGAATGTAAGTTAAACAAAGACTACTGTTTGTCTAATGATGAACTATGGACTGGCACGGTACGGCGGCATTGGCAATCCACGCGCCATCTTATAATTGCCACGTGCAATGGTTCATTCGTTCAATGATATTGATAACAATTAGGAATCATTTCAGTCAAGAAAGAAGACTGAAGAACTAAAACTAAGACCGAGACTATAGGAAAGACGAACAAACAATAACCTACTGTATGAGATATGTCGACAGAACATTTGAAAAATAATTTATAAAAAGCAATACGAGCACATAGATGCTATCATGCTATTGTTAGAGCGAAAAGCTTTAATTAATGCTTTTAAATTTGCCAAGTAATATAGTGGAGTTTCGTTAAATGTTCAGTCGTTCGGCACCAGTCAATTCCATGTCATTACTTTGTTTGTTATGTGAATACAGTAAGTGCAACGTAAAATAATATAAAACATGGAATTGCGAAGATTGTACGTTTTGCCTCTTAGTTTATATATGAGTAATGATGTAACCCAGTTTCAGATAGCCAACGAGTTGAAATATAATTCACGTCTGATAAAGAAAATTAAGCTTTGAATTCTCTGTATTAATGGATAGTAATGAATGACCGTTTAAATTTGCAGCTTTAGGCTTATAAAAGATCTTAATTATTAAACTTTGCTTTTCCTAAATGTTTTTAGGACACATCCCCACACATAAACAGACATACACAACCATCCTGTATCGAACCTTCAGGGCTCTTGCCAAAGAAGGGTTTTTGGCAACTCGTTTCTTTGGGGAAACGGGTATGGTCCGCCCGGAAGAGGCTTGCAGCGGGGCTGCCATCGGTAATGGTCGCCAGTAGGACCACTTCTATAGACGAATGAATGAATGTTTCTATCTTATAAACGAAATCTCTTTGGAAAATCTGGGTAATACAATTAATACTTTGTGAAAATTAGAAACAAAATTTTTTCCATTAATATGAATTATGTGAGTTTCAAGTTCTTATAACTTTCCACGGCATCAGTCCGGAGTGTTGCTAAGATTTGATTTGCTGTATGCGAATTCTTCCGATTGAATATTGCTCATGAACAATTTATATTATTAAAGGGTTACACTGAGTGTATCAAATGGCGCAGCCGATTTTCGTTTTCACCCTCTGAGACACCCTGTTTGCTACACTAATGTCAAATATAGATTTCAAACACCATTCCCATTCAACTAATTCCTAGCAATATTTTAATTCGATCGATCATTCTGTTCACCAGATATCTCAAACGGACGCACAAAACGATTTTCGAGAAATCTTTTTTTTTCTACAAAATTCTAAAGATGTATGTACTTACTTGGTATATGACGATGTGCAGCCTGTTCCAAATGTGAATGTTGTCTGGCTAATTGTTCAACCATTTCCTCTAATTTTTGTTTTTGATCTCGCTCGTGTTGTAACATTTTTGACCATTTGTGTCCTTGGCTTTGAGCCGTTTGTAAATAATCATTGCAAGCCTGTAAAGATAAATAGATTTAATATTACATCTATGTAAATATATTTGACGCATTCGACTATGCAATTGCTACAAGGGAAGATAAAATTGTGAATATGATGCAACACTTCCGCTCATATTTGGAGAAAAAAATTTATGAATTTCTTAATTTAGTTTTCGACACTTTATGTACAATTGTGTAAACATATCGAAAATATTATGTTCTTATCGCACGACATGGTCAAATATTTTTCAACAAGCAGATCAATTTTTGAAGTGAGATGCGTATCAGATGCTAAGCTACAACAGTTTCCAAACATTTTTTTCGATTGTATTAAATATTATTTATAGCCCATTCCATAATTTAGACTGTAATGTGAGGTTGAACAAGCTTTAATAGCCCTGCGAAAAAATCGAGACCCAGAATTTCGATCAGTGACATGGATAACGGTAAAGTTACATGACAGTTCAAGTTCAAGCTCAGGCTTAAGCCGGCCCCATACCGACCGGAGTGTGGCAAACACCGCACAAAAGATTGATACGAAAAATCGTGCAGCAGTGTGGTTGGGCGACTCCAAGGTATCATTCTTGAAACCGGTCTTTTGCGCGGTGTGTGCCACACTCCGGTCGGTGTGGGGCCGGCATTAGGCAAACAACATTTCTGTCCAATCAAATTTGAACTTTGCGAACTTTCAGAGGTCTGGGGGTATTATGAATATTGCAATTATTTAATGAGGAATACACTGCGAACTCTCACAAAATATTCTGGTTCAAACTACGACTAACACGATGAGGGTATCGTGCGAATAGCACCTAGAAGGAACACAAAAAGCCGAAATTGCATATTTAAGTTATTGTAGCGGATCGATGGGTTCGATCTGGACACATTTCCAATATATTGTATGAGAACATGAATATATCGCTGTTTATAACTTTGTAGGGGAGGTAGGGGATCCTTAAGTTATAACTACTCGACATCAATTGAAGACTATGTCGTTCTCGGCAGTGACAACAATTTCAAGGTTGCTAGCGATATTCCGGAAATTTATGACCGAATGAAAGTATTAAGGTGGCCCCATTTGCAGGTAGGACGACCGTTGTTCTGATTAAGTCAATTTTCAATTCCGTCCAAGATTTACATTATTTATTTATTAACCAAACAAGGTAGATTTACATTTCACTTACTTATTCATATTATGTGTGTACGGTATTAGTAGAAGGCAAAGTGCAAAAGAAAATAAAATGAGATGATTGGGATGTTGAAAGGGACTTAATCAAATTTTGTTTGTAAACCAACTTAGAAATCTCGGAAGAATAATGGATACTATGTGCATTAAAAGTACTGCAGAACTTATTTATAGGCTCGTTGTTAACATATACAGTTGAATGTTGATATTCTTTTAAAAGTGGTGTATGCCTAGTTCATCTAATTTGATCATTATACGTAATTTTGTTAGAAATACGATCAATATTAGCTGCTCCGCTAACAAAGTCAAAGTTAAAACATGCAGAAAGCAAGGTTATTCTAGAGGTAGGAGTCGTCAAGTTCAAAAGGGAGAGCCTATATTTATAAGAAAATCGCTGGGGTCGTACAAATCTCTTAATGAGAAAAGAACAAATTGTTTTTGAACAGATTCGAATCTATCACAGAGTGACTCGTAAAAAGGGTTCCAGACTACTCAGGCGTATTCAAGTATAGGGCATACAAATGTGGTATACTAGGATTTGGTAACACAAATATTCTTAAATTCTTTAGCACGGGTTTTTATTAAGCGAAGTTGTTTATTGGATGTAGATAGTACCATATCGTATTGCATATTAAAGCGCAATTTGTTGTCAAGTATAACACCAAGGTCTTTGATATGGTCAACTAACTCTCTTCAATTCGGCATTATTAAGATGGTAGGAACTACATAAAACTCTTACGCGAAAAACTCATCATCTGACATTCACTGACGTTCAGGTCTAAATTATTTTGATTGCACCAGTTTTCGAGAGACAGAAGCTTCAGCCTCAGAAATTCTATGCCAGAGTGGACTTTAATAGTGTGGTTCAACTTCAAATCGTCGGCGCGTAGAGAGATGAGGAATATCCCACAATACCTGTGACAGATCAGAAATGAAAATATTGAAAAGGAGAGGACCTAAGTGGCTGCCTTGTGGTACCCCAGAAGGAACAGATACACTTTTGGAAATACAACCCTGAAATTAAACAAACTGAGTCCGGTCAAGAAGGTATAAGTGGAGCCATCTGAGGAGCAATCCAATACAAATATCTTATCAAAATTTTCGTGCAAAAGGAGGAACGAGACAGACAGACATGGCTCATTAGAAGCAGGGAACGATCCTTATAATTTTTATTTACAGGGTGTCCCATAAGTAAACGTCAAGCCTGAAGCGGTGCCCACTACGAATAAAAAAATATTAAAACAAATTCCAGTCGACTATTTTCACAGTTAAAGTTTACGCAACGCTCGTATATTTTTTTTTAGAAAGATTAGGACAAATTGACTTAAAATTGTTGTTTTGCAAGACATGCTATTAAAAAGGCCAGGACGGAAAAGACAATAAAAAAAAACAATTGGCGCAGAAACTTAACTCTGCAATTTTTGTCAGCAATATCAGTGAGATTTTTGCTAGCTATCACAATGGATGTTGATCAGAGAAACATTTTAAAAACACTGTCTTCTTCTTCGGATTACTTGCATAACTACACCACTACATAACTACAATATTTATCGATTATTTTCACACGCAGAAATACTGAATCTAAATCTAAATTAGAGCTCTAACAAAAAAGCAAAACTAAACCTATACAGAGTCCTCACGTTGAGTATTTCTAAACCAAATTTGTCAAAAAAAAAAAGTCGAGCTCCTATGTATCGCCTGCTATCAGACGTATAAAACAGATCGAGGGGATTTCAATGTCATTCTCTTGCAAGAATTAAGGTTTGTGTTTGCCTTGCAAAATAAGGATAATAGTGACATTCATTTAATTTTTCTTCTTTGTAAGTTTCTATTGGGTTTAGGCGTAGGTTTCTCACAATTTGTTTGCAATTTAGTGAAATTCCGATTAGACGTCCAAAAGACGGGATATAACCAGAATATGTATTTGTCGTTTTGGCAGGTTAGGGCTGAAAAGGCAGGAATGCCAAAAACAGGACGGATACAAACAAGTCGAAAAATGCACGACTTGTGATTATGCATGCACTAACTGCAAATCTTAATATTTCTCGATATTTTTTGCACTGCAAAGTAGTGATGGGAATTTCGACTCATTTCACTGAGCCGACACATCACCTCTGACTCTTTTCACTGAGTCGTTCATTAAAACTCGTTCAATGACTCATTTCATCTAACATACATAACCAAGCTTTTTCTTTGCTGACCTGCACATTGAGCGCATATTGATTGGCTGCTCAGTGTACTATACCCTTCACTATATGAGTGAAAGGGTATATTAACTCTGTCATGAATTTTGTAACGCATTGAAGGAAGCATCTCCGATTATACAAAATATATAAATAAATGACCAATATGACGAGGGAAGTCGATTGGAGCATGTCCGTCTATACAACCATACTTTTATTGCCCAACCATACTTTTACTGTCGCAGAAATCAGAAAACCTCAATGATAGTGCTACATGCTACTACTCATTTCGGTTCATTTTAATCGATCACATCATTTTCACTCAGCACAACAGAATGTATCTGAGTAAGAGTAGCAAACCACTCAGTGCTCGGTCGGTCGGTACTCGACGATTCACACTGAGCAGTGAGCACATCAGTTCAGTGTGTCAGAGCAAAAAATCAGCTCAGTGCTCAGTAGTGTGCCACACCGTAATATTGAGCATTGTTCAATAGAATTCGTTGACTTTTGTTACAAGATTTTTGACTGACTAAATTTTGTAAAATGTTAGTGTTAGCGCTTGGCGGTGGCTATTCTACAAATTATAGATTTAAATATTTTATATATTTTTTAACTGAACGAATCAATAGCACAGCTGCTGAGCCGACTCTTTTGCCCAATTTACTGAGTCGTTCAAACTGAACGACTCATTCATGTGCTACACATCACTACTGCAAAGGCAACAAAACGGTATCACATTTTGCTTCATTTTTTAATAGCCTTATGAAGTGGGCTTGGCTGGCAAAAGGACTTACCAATCTTTTTGTCGGCTCAGCCATTTTGCTACACGAAACGCAAGCCATAGTGCATTTATGGCGAAATGGTTGCCAGATGCCCTGTTACTGTAGGTCGCTTTTCTGTATTTAATAAAGCCTTGAATATCACTTTGCGCTGACATCAACCTATTTTTTTATGTGTTCCAGTTAAGAGGGGTGCATATTCTTGATACGAACCTCCAAAAAAAAACCAGTCGTGGAGGAAAATCATTTCACCTCCGATAGGGTGTTCGGTAAGCTCATCATGCCAAAATTTCGCTTAAGAACATTACCTCAGTTTTCCAAAACAACGATTCCAAGAGCGGATTGATGAAAACATCACTTACAAATAGCTTTTCTTTAATGTTTGTGTTAATACCGATTCTTCATATTGTAATAAAAACAAATAAATATTTCCGATGCGGACTCGAGGTCGAACATGTTGTTACAAATATCACGCAATTTTTTACATAAAAAATCGAATTTCCAACGTTGTGATTTATGAAGCGTATTCAATGTTTGAATCTGTGCCAAATTTACAAAATAAACACTTACATTAATCATAGCATTCGATGTAATCCTAAATAGTGTAGCACGTTCATTAACAATTTTACTTTTAGTAGCTAAATCATCGCCCGATTCTAAATCGCTTAGAGCCCTTTGCAAGGCGATACCATGCTTTTGGATAAGGTCATAACATGTCCGGAGATTTTCCAATCTGCAATATTCAATTGAATAAAAATTTGTAAAATAAAATCACACAATACAGTACACAACAAAAAAATGCTCACCTTCCCGACAAATCTCTGATCACTGCATTCAATTCTTCACTAGGTATGGCTTGTGCTTGAGTCTCCTCCTCTTCTTCTTCACTTTCTATTGCACGTCTGCAAAAAAGGAGGAAAAATTAAATGAAATGAATATTGATGATTTCTGTAATTATGTACAATGGTAATCAAGTAACAGTCGGACATAATTATCTCCATTACTAAATAGCCACCTTTTGGGATTATTTAGTAATTATTTAGTAATCCATGCCTGTGTGCCTGTTACATTTATTTCATTATTCGTCCTAGTAACATATTATTGTACTTACATAGCTTTTGCCTTGGCCAATTCCAGGGCAGTCACCCACGATTGTCGTTCCACTTCATTCGCTGCTTTTATATGAAATGTTTGTGTGCCGCCGTTTGATATGACAAACGTACAGGAATCGACGGTATGTATAAGGGCCCCATGCAATGATATTGTACCGCGACATGTGTGTGTCATTTCAGCTTGATTTCTATAGAATACATATTGTTTGGGAGAGAAAAGAAAATTCAGTATGAGTGAAAGCAATATTGAAAGGATTTTTTTATTTCAATCATTTGAAAAAAAAAGATTTTTTTATGACATCCTTTTATGATTTCCTCAACAGTAATCATCGATTTTACAATACAAGAAAATTTAATTGGTGCCATTATCACCAAATTTTTACTAAATGTGTGGTTGACATTAGATGGGTGGTGAAGGAAATGGAAAGGGTTTCGACATGCTCATTCTAAAATTAAATGAAGAAGCAATACATAAAAAATACGAAAAAATATTCCAGGCATGCATACCAAACATTTAAATCTAAAAAATAATCAAAAAGTGTGTTACAAAAAGACCAATGAATTTGTATGAAACTCTTTGTATGGTGTGTAGTAATTTACTTATTTTGTGCATCCTATCCCATTTCTATTAATTGTAATGATCGATGCATACAGTAAAGGCGCGTTTAGATGGCATCAAACTTGTTTGCATCCAACTTTTACCTCAAACTTATCCAAGTTGGAAGGCTGTTTACACGTACGATATTCTCTCAAACAAATCCTATCAAACAAATCCTATCCAACTTGTTGGCCGTGTAAACAGTAGTTGAAAGTTGGAGCGGTCGTAAAAGGTTATCAGTTTTTGCAATACGTATTAGTACAGAAAAAATATATTTGCTTTTTATTTTATTTTTTCGTGAATATTTTAACCATTTAGGGAAACATGCCCGAATGAGTATACAGCGTGCCCCAAAAGTCAACGGAACGCCAGAATTGGATGATAGTGCACAGATATTGGTAATCAGGCGCATTAATTCTTTATTATTAGAAAGTATATTTATATTTCGATTGGACTATAATCAATGCATCTAAAACAAGTTGTCCAACTTCTGTTTTCACGGTGGATTTGTTTGAATGCTCGTTCCATTTCAAACTTGTTGTCCAACTTCTGTTTACACGATGGATTTGGTGTCCAACTTGTTTGAATGCTCAAAAGTTGGACGACAAATCCATCGTGAAAACAGCGCTTAATATTATTTATATCATTGAACATATATTTCGATACTGGGTACGTCTCGCATTTTTATCGGAGACCTAAGGCGTGTCAACGTGTAACGATAAGTGGAACGATCTTGATCGTCCAATATATCATTACATGTAGATGCACCTTAAGAGGCATTAAATTTTACTCTCGAAGAAATGCATTCTTTAAGATGCCGATTTTCTTTCCTCATTATAAAATTATTCGTTTAAAAAACATACATACTCGTACACCGACCGATATTGTATGTAAATAAAAAAACGATAAATTATGATTTTATCGTTTCTCATTTTTTCTTTAAAAAAAAAACAACAGAGAATCTTTACGTATTACTAAATAACTATCTGTATAATTCATTATCAACAGAATGTTCTCAATTTTCAATATGTACACACTTAATAAGTCCATCACCGCTCCCAGCACCGGAAATTTATAATTTTTCATAGAAAAGCAGAAAGATTGGCATTTAAATAATGTACAAACAAATAAAAAAAAAAACGACTTTTGACATCCTATCCTTTGCTGTTCACGGGGTTTGTATATTTTTCTTTGATTTTTTTTTATTTGAATATTAAGAATTTCGTTTATGGCATTAATGTCATCATATTTATATTTTTGGACTTTGTTAGAAATCGCATTCGATTCTATTAAATCAGTGATATAAGTCATCTATATTAATGTGTTGAAGCTTGGGGAAAATGAAAAAGGCATACACAACAATCTGTCGATAAGGGTGATGTATAGGGTTGTTAACCCTCGGTGTTTCATCGGGATCGATTTCGTATCACACTTTGATAGGGGAGTTCCACATAGATTAGTTGTTAAGTGTGGAAGAGCAGTTTCGAAGCGACTCACGCGATAGTCGCTAAATTATTATTTCCCCTGGAGAAATATTTACATACATTCTGTAGAAATCCTAGTATTATCGACCAATACTTGAAGCACAAAATAAAATCGATGAAACGATTTGCAAAAATCATATTTTGTACAGGTTAATATTTCTCCAGGGAGACCCATGCGATGATCGCCAAGCGATTATTGTTCTTTTATCTTTTCTGAGTCCTGGACAATGGTTGACATTTTTTCCCGTGCAGCTGCATTCCTAATACCGACTAGCGCCTGAAAAAATACAGAACCATATACACTGCGCGACAAATGCTTAGGTTCATGGATATTTTCCTTTAAAATTATATAATTTTTATGTACTCTGATCGGAAATAATTTTTAAATAATGCTCTCTCAACTAACGGTTATTTTAATAAATATTACATTTCTATTAAGCAACTCGCATAGCTAACGGAATTTTTTAAAATGAAAATTGCAATTTCCACTGCGACAATTGTATAGGTTCACTTACTTTAAAGAGTTATCTCGTCCTGGTGAGAAGTGTTTGTGGAAACATTTTTTTTCGCGTTATACTCTGTGAGTCGTATAGTGGATAATGTCAAAAGGAAATCAATTTTCTGCCGAGGAAAAGGCGACAATTTCCATACTAAAGCAAGAAGGATATTCAAACCGACAAATTGCAATACGGATTCAGCGGAGCTTGAACCTTGTTAATAATTTTATACGAGATAGTGGAAATTATGGCCGTCGATATGCAGGAGGCAGAAAAAAACCCTAAAAAGCGATTTCCGGTGCATCAAAGCGAAGTCTCTTAAGAGAAGCCTCGAACTCGCCCTTTACTGCGCGTAAGCTTGGGGAGATTTTGGTGTTATCAGCAAGTGTAAGGACCATCCAACGAGTTCTTAGATCTTCATCTTGCTTAAAACGTTTACGATTAAAGAAAAAAATAGCCTTAACCCCGCAACATCGCCTACAGCGCCTGGAATTCGCCTCAAGATTCATGAACTGGACATCACAATGGAGGCAGGTAATATTTACGGATGGAAAACGGCTTTGTGTGGACGGTCCATATGGGTTCTCCTACTATCATGATTATATAGGAAGGACCATATGTACCTGTCACGCCATCACTTCCGAATAGGTTCCGTTATTGTATGGGGAGCCATATCATATCATGGAACTATCGACTTGGTCATTCTACGAGGTTACCAAACCAGTTCATCTTATAAAAAGCTCTTAGAAGAGGAAATCTCTATGATAAATGTCATGTACGGAGGCGATCCTTGGATATTGCAACATGATCTTGCCCCAATGCATACAGCGAGGGTGGTTAAATCGCTTATTGAAGAGAAAAATTTGGCTTTGTTAGACTGGGTGCCCATCTCCCCTGGCATTAAACATTTGGGGGTGGCTTGTTCGGGAGGTTTGCAGTAGTGGTAAACAATACGACTCTAAAGAAGAGTTAATTCATGGAATTAAGACAGCTTGGTCTAAAATACCGATATCTGTGCTGCATTCTTTATACGATTACCTGCCTCGAAGGCTTTATGAAATTATAAATAAAAATGGCGAAAATACACACTACTTATTAAATTACAAAAAAAATGTTCCTGTTTTTTCGTATTTATCCTCTTTCATACTTTTCTGAAATATTTTTCAGCGAAAACATTATGTAAAAAGGTAAAATCGTCCCTGAACCTAAGCAATTGTCGCACTGGAAATTGACTCTTTGAATTAAATCAATTACTGTAATTTAAGGAAAATGTCCTGTGGGGATTCAGTCCATTTGTTTGTGATATTTAATACTTCCAAAAATAACATTTCTTGAACTGGTAAGGTTTTATTTTACCGCTTCATGGAAGAAAATATGAGTGAACCTAAGCATTTGTCGCGCAGTGTATATGTATGTATAAATATATGCAAATAGTTGGCCATTCATAGTTGAGGTATTGTTGACAAACGTTTGCCATGGAGCTGTGTTCCTCATACCGACTAGAGCTTGAAGGAATACGAAACCATACATAATATATGAAAACAGCAAGAACAATAGACAGACAAGATCACGCGGATAGATGTACCTTAGAGAAAGCATGTGTTAGTCCAGAGTGGGCATCAGAAAATAAAAATGGCACCGTTCTCACACTATTGCAGTCCATAGTATGCGTGAAAATTTTATGCAAACGTCAATTTTTTGTTAACAATTGAGAATATAAAATCTGCGCAATATTCATTACTCTCTTAAAATGCCGACGTGATATTTAACCCTTCTGTTAGCATATAGATCCAGACAGACCATTGGTACTATATCTTGATGAAAAATATCGTTCAATAATATTTTCCAACCCTTTCCATATAAATATCAAAGGAACCGACGGCCACAAATGCGATCAAACGTTCGGCGAAATGTAAACTATGTCTAAAGAATCGAAAAAACGGCGCATCATCGTAAGACACAGTATGTAAACTGTTTCTAGAACCAAAATTAGACTTCTTCAAAAAATAAGATTGATTTCACAGAAGATTCAGCTACACCTTAGGCATAATAGCTCGTAGGCGGCGTCAGAAGGATTAATAATTGCATCGACAATATTTTGACATTTGAATTATTTCGGGGAGTGTAGTATAATAAATTTGGAGTCAAACACATATGGGTTGTGTGATCACATAGCCACTATGGACTAACGCATGGCATGTGTTGCTATGTTTTCTCTAAGAGATGTACAAAAATTTGTCGACTTTTCACATCCCGGTATTAGCATCTTAGCATATTAGAAGATAAAATAGGGAGGACAGACTCAGCGGCTCTGCAGTGTGCACTGTGGTCATATACCTCATCTTGCTAAGACTCAAACCACCTTGTTCGAAATTTCTCCTCTCCATGCTAAAACAATCAATGCAATTGCAACCAATTGAAAGAATTCGCGAAGTGGTCGGGCGAATTGACGTTGAATTGATGCGAAAAGTGGTAGAAAGTTATCGAAAACGACTCAAAAAAAATAGTATAATGTAAAGGGTGTTTTTTTGGTTATGAAATTAATCACAGGAGTTTTGTGAGTGTTTAGGCGATTCCTTCCTTATACTCTCTCCTGTGATACAACAGGCTAAACAAAAATTTTTTAGACCTCATCTTCCGGAAATCTAATCGGGACATGTCGCAAACCTTTCCTTCACTTTAGAAAGAATCAGGGGATCATGCAGGCAGACCCAATTACAATCCTTAATTCTAGTGAAGAGAATAAGAATTGTAAAATTAGGGCATATCCCGTCAATGGCTTTATTTTTTTTTAGAAGAACCTAATTACCACATTATTGAGCAAACCATTTGCTTTTTGGAAGTAAAATTGGGACAACTTTCACTTAGCATTTTAGGTTTCTATATGCAGCACCTGCGTATCAATTGGATCCTTTTTTCTGAAGCATTGAGAAATCAATCTAATGAACGTCTGTCAGATTACGATATTCTTCTTGCCGGCTTGTAAAAGCATCACGAGGACTTTGGGATATTCAAAAAAGAATTAACTAAACAATTTATAAATAAAAAATGGTCGCCGTTTTTAATTGATTGATTAATTAATTTAAGGTGACCAGACTCCAGAAGGCCCAATGCTGTACACATTTCGGAACTCGGGAAACCAATAATACTATTTCTCCTCCACATCCACGCCGATTGGGAGAAAATATAATATGTCACGAGGTTACCGCCATGCCATGACGCATGCCATTGATAATAATCGGTAATCGGCACCCCTCCTTGTACCGTTTTATTTAAAAGCTTCGTCGTCATTCCTTTCATAGATAAACTGGGCTGTGTTTTGGCTTATTCTGGTTGGTATTGGCACTTATTGGATTTGATGGACATATTATGGGGAAAAAACTTTATTTGGAAACTCTTGCAGAGACCTTTAGTATGCATAAAGGATGGAGTACAGTGATTCTATTGTTTTCTAAAATATTAGATTGCATCTTTCCACGACTGTAATTTCTTCATCTTGGCAACAATAAAAGCTTGAAATTTTAACCTAATATGAAAAGTGCGGTGCTCTATACAAGTCTGCAAAATTTCAAAATTTTTGAGTTATGTACAATTTTTGATTAGAAAACACAAAAGAGAGATTTGGGCAGCTGTAACTTCCGAACGTGGGTAGGCTGGACCTTGAAATTTGGGGAAAATGTGAGCGTCAAGTATCTCTCGCACTACAAGTGTGTCAATTCAGAAAGATCGGTCAAAGTGAAAATAAACTATTTCCAAATAAAAAAGTGCGATTATTTCGCCAAATATCGACCATACACGAGTCAAACTTTGCACCATAAATCTCATCTTTTAACGGTTCCAACTTCTGAGCTTTGACAGCTAGTGCCTTGAAATCCATCAAATATAGACAGTGCAGTGCCCCACAAGTCTTCCAAATTCCAAATTTATTGGACAAATTTTTTGGGCAATTTTCAATTAGTAAATACAAAAGTGCGATTTACAAGCTTGAAACATATCCAAATCATTATGACGATAATCCGTCATAATGATGAAAGTTCAAAATTGAGGTGACACATTTGTTTTCGTCATTACAATTCGTCATTTACTTTTGACGTTTGTGTAATGATGAAAATGTCCCCAACAACAGCGATAATTTGATGAATATTCTGTTCAATAATTTAAAGGCACACTATTCTTGAAGAATTTGAATAGAAACGTGTAAAGATTGATAACAAATTCTTGTTCTTCATTTTTGCAACAGATGGCGTCCCCTGTCATTATTGTGTAGGGAATGACAATCCACTACTCTAAATTAAGCCAGGAAAAATACACTGTACGATTTTAAACGTTATAATAATACTTTATTATCTCACAGTATGCAATTCACAAAAGCGCGTGCTGCTTGGTGGAATTCTGATGATTGAGTGAGAGCGTGTCATAGCTGTCATCGTGGAAGTCTCTCAAACGATCGTCACGGCACCATGTGGGAAATAATGCAACCGCCACAATTGAGCAAATGATGGTCTAAATGTGTAATTTGGAATTCATGCTAATGATGGTAAATTTTCGTCATAACGACGTATTTGTGTCATTCGAAAATATGTGTGTCAATGTTATTAGGCAGCTGTAGCTGTCGAATGCGGATAGGTAAAATCTTAAAATATGGAAGAAATGTGAGCACCAAGTAGCTCCACCGCAAGAAGTGTGTTACATTCCAGAACAATCGATCAGAGTTCCCGCGTTATCGAAAATGAACATTTGCCAAATGAATACGATTATCTTGCTAAAATCACCTTTTATAACATTGACACACATATCTTCGAATGACGGAAATACTTCATTATGACGAAAATTTACCATCATTAGCACGAATTCCAAATTACACATTTGGACAATCATTTGCTCAATAATGACAGGGGACGCCATCTGTTGCAAAAATGAAGAACAAGAATTTTTGCAAAAATATTTAATTTGTTATCAATCTTTACACGTTTCTATTCAAATTCTTCAAGAAAAGTGTGCCTTTAAATTATTGAACAGAATATTCATCAAAATATCGCTGTTGTTAGGGACATTTTCATCATTTACCAAAACGTAAAAAGTAAATGGGAAACATATGTGTCACCCCAATTACGAACTATCATCTTTATGACGGATTATCGTCATAATGATTTGGATATGTGTCAAGCTTGTAAAACAGACAAGACTGACTACATTATTTCAACTGTTTAGGTTTAGGGTTTCCTTTCCACTAAATCGGTGCTGATATGAATTTTCCTTTCGGCCTTTTGCATTTTTTTTATTCGAGTGCAAGCCAAAAAGCCGCACCAAAATTTGGCGCCCCAGGCGACCGCCCAGTTTGTCCCCCCCTACAGCGGGCGCTGCGAACAATTTGTAAAGAAAATGATAAACAGAGTGTTGTATGTTGGGTCTAGTGCTCTAGTGTGACGTTACAATGCGCAATGCGTGATCTGGTATGTCTATTGTTCTTGTGAAAATAGTTGTCAAGGACTTATAAAAGAGAAATAATCGCAAAGCGATCACCGTATGAATCGAACCGGCTGACTGTTTTCAGTTCCCAAACATTAAGTTTCGGGTCAAATCAAATCAACATCTGACCATCAATGTTCCTGAAATCCTATAATTTGGATGACAGGAAAAAAACTAAAGTATCCCTGGGAAAAATTCTACATTAAAAAATATCCAACTACATATTGTGTTTTCTAACTCACAACGGGAACATATCAATCCACCATCGAATGAACTAATCAATTTCTCTCTCAAGACTAATAACTTGTACTCGGGTCCGATGCGATGGTCCAAATAAAAAGAAACTATGAGTCAATTGCTTCTCAACACAAAGCCCTAAAAGGTGAAGTAAATTAATTGTCAGATTTAAGTCTACTTTTATATTTTTCTATCGTTAAATTTAAATTTTTGATAGTAAAAAATAAATCAATAAATAGGTAATGTTTCAGGCAAACCAAATAAGTTTAACCAGTTTGACATTGACTCCACATTTGGAGTCACGGCGAACCAGTAAGGTTTGACTAAAGTCACTGCATGCTTTTACGCTGCACACTGAGAAAAAAAATCCCATTAAACCAATAGGAATTGACCATTTTATCCCATTAGATTTAGTCAATGGGAAAATCCCATTATTGGGTTAATAGGATACCATTAATTCAATGGGATGGAACATCATTAAAATAATTAGATCGAACTATTAAATCAATGTGATATTTTACTATTAATGTTATACGATATCCTATTAATGCAATCATGTTATCCTATTGCCTCAATAAAAGGACATCCCATTAAATTAATATGATTTTCCCATTGAAATTATAGTTTATCCTATATTAATAATGGGGCATCCTATTAAAACAATATTTTTTTTCTTATTGGGACAATGGTTATTTCCTATAAATTTTATAGGATGTCCCTTTGAAAGTACCGTTACCTCAATAACAGGACATATTTCTTTCCATCACTGTATCTACATATAAAATTGTATATAAATACACGGGAGTATGAATATGAAAATCATAATTAAGTCCCGAATTCGGATCTATTTCAAATTTACGAAATAGTTGCGAATTTCAGCGAAAATTACTGTTTTAAAAAATAAATGCGAAATCCACCCATTTGTACTTTTTCCACGAAAAAGTTAATTTTTTTCAAAAAATCAGTTAAGACTGATAAGAGAAAATAAATTCCATCTCAGATTGATTTTTGCATTATTTTTGCAAAATTTCCAATATTCAGAAATTGTTAATGAGAAATTTCATTATTTTGCGAATTATCCGTACCTCTAATCATAATGCATAAGCATACGTTTTAAAATATTGGCAACTAACAATGTAAATCTGAATCAATCTTATTAGATAATCCCATTAGTCTAAAATGTACGTCCTATTAGAAATTCAATGGTTTTTAATCTCATTAAACTAATAGGATAAAACTATTAACTTGTTTAAAATAGCCGAGGCGAAAAGTTAATAGGAGTCCCATTAACAGGTTATGGGATGTTTTTCTCTGGGTGCACACACCATGGATTATAGATCTTATTATGTACTTGCGAATTCCCTAAAAATAATATTGGCTGGATGAACTACGAGTATAATAGAAATACGAGTGTGTACTAAGCGAACAAATCGTATGTATGGTACAATCCCGCACACAAAGGTTTGTGTTCGTAGAGAGCTCCATCATACGTTTCCTCTCTAACACACACCTTAAATAAATAAATAACAGGCGCGACAATCCAGCATTGGACTAAGGCCGCAGGATGTATTGGTGACATCCTATTTCCAAGATCTTATCTGCTTTTTGTTGAGGTAATGAGATCAGCATCACGCTCAGCAGTGTTATTTATCCCCATAAATGGGTACTCGTTTAACATCTGAGTGAGATAAAAGTCCGTCACAAGCTCGTGAGTTCGAAAAACACCATGATCCACGGTGAGATTCGAACTCATGACCCTGTGCACCGAAGGTGTGCGCACTAACCGCTAGACCAGCCAGACTACCACACACCTTACGATTCGAAATTACCCTCAATAATATAATGGACAATTTCATGGAATGGAAATGTCAGAAACACTTTACACATGTCAAGGTCGAAAACTCTTAGAAATCACTAATAAATCTTTCTGTAGATACTTTTTCAGGTCTATTTTTAATCACCAAATTTAGAACCGAAGTGAGTTTATTCTATTATTTTCTATTTGAATTACCAACTGTGTTATAAATTGATAAATTGACGATCGGAATGTTTTTTTATTTATATTTTTCTTTTTGCTAAATGTATGATTGTATGTATCTACATGTATTTTTAGAGATGCTCTAATATTTTTACACTATATTACACAATCTAACATCAAGCATACATTTAAAAAAAATCATATAATCCACTTGGATTGTTACCTTTTCAATTGAGTATGCGGCTTATGCATAGTTAACACCCTATATGTTCGTTAAAAGCGAAATATAAAACGTGTATATTAATTGTAAGTGAAATTAAAAATGCATTTGCATTGGATTTGGTACGCAAAATCAGCCAGTTCAAAATCGACCAATTTAAATCTATACGTCAAAAATCGACCAAAATTTTTCAAAACCTTAATAAATCGAGGCGGCAATCTTCTTCCAATGGGTTGCTTTATTATATGAATCAAATTTTGAATTTCAAATGGGTGGATTTATTTCCGCGCAGATTTTTTTTTTATTCTTTTGGTGGAAACTGAACGGGCAGATTTTGTACCAGGGTTACTATGGATTAAGTACCACTTCAATTGCACAATTTTATAAAAAGTGCATTTGAATGTAATAAAAAAATTATATGGCATTTACTTTTTACCAATATTTAGAGTTAAATTCAACAAAAAAAAAGCTTCAAACCAAGTTTATATTTTTAAAGAATTTAAACCGTCAACTCACTAGGATAAAACATTTTTTGATCATGGATATTTTTAACGAAAGAGGCACAGGTTTCTTAACAAATAGTAGTATAAAGACGGGTTAAAAAAAACTTTACGTAAACTTTGACCACTAATATTCGCCAAAGATAATCTTTCAACGGAAATTCGAATACGGATTAAGGCTAACATTTTTTTTGTTTTTTTTTTTTTAATTTTTTAGTGTTTTCTAACGCGCCCAAACATTTAAGGAAAAAACTATTTATATTACACAATAATTTTTTTTATTTAAAAAAAAAATGATTTTGATCAATTTTAGCATAAAAACCGCCTAACGGAGCATTTAGAGATACATTTCGAAAATTCGAATAATTCGATAATCCGGATGGAGTATCAATCCGGATTATCGGGGCTCTACTGTATCGCACTTCATGAGGTTATCTAACGGTCTGCCGCACCGAGCGTAATACAGTACAGAATAGCGGCTAAAAAATAGTCATTATTTTCATAAATGTATGTACTTTTTTCGGGTTGAATACAGGGCCGGATTTCCCATATGGGCAACCTGGGCAACTGCCCGGGGCGGCAAATTTTGAGGGGCGGCATATTTCATATTTTCATAGCTTTGATTAATTTTTACTTTTAAAATACGCATTTCGAGATATCTCAACTGAAACGGGTAAAAACGAATGCTTTTGTCAGTACCAGATTTACATATTATGCTGCTAGTAGTTTTTTTTTTTTAATTTTCTGCCCTCTACAAGTTTAAGCTATACCCATAGTCAAGGCCGGATTTTCCATATGGGGAACAGCCCGGGGCGGCAATTCAAAGATCGGCAAATTTTTGAAACTTTGGATCAGCTGATATTAATCATAAAAACTGTTAATTCATTCTAGTAAGTTATATATTTCAATGCGCCCAACAGCATCCTCATCTCAAATTGTAATGTAACTCCGCCTTCAAAAGAGTATCCTTAAGGCAAAATTAGAGGATTATAAAGCATCTTCGTAACGCATTGGCTTCACTTTAACCAAGGGCACAAATATGTCATATGCTTCTATGTATATTTTTATAGGAAGCCTAGAGGAGCGTTTGGGCCTAACAATCAAAGAACTCTTGAACATACATTAAATATGGGACATGTTTTTTGAATACATGATTATTTGGCCATGAGCCGCTATTTTCCCAACTACAAGCCTCCTGAAATTCCCCCAGATTGGAACAAATGAAATCGATGCTTCTGTAGTATGAATATTTCGAGCCTATACGATTTTTCAGAACTTCCGAGGTGACAACAAAAGCATAAGTTTCCTCAATCATAAGTCATTTTTGGGAACTCACGTATTCCAAGCAGTTATTTAGAGGTTATTGAAGCTTATGCTAAACAAGTTCTACACTGGCCGCCTCACTATTAGGCCTCACACATACGGCCAATCCAATTCAATTGTTTGAAAATTTCTGACAATTGGACGGCTTTTCTTTTGTGTTTTCTATTACTACTTTAGTTTTTTCTCCATTTTGAATTTGCTGGAAAGGAAGCATTTGCATTTTCAATAACATGTTTCCATCATGCCAAGTTTTTTAAGTTTTTAACCAATTTTTAAGTTTGAATTATCAAAGTTTTCATAAAACTGAAAACTCCATGGCCGAAAAAAATCATTTAAAATGTATGCGTCGAGTGACATTTTCTGAATTATATATATACTTCAATGGGGCAATTTTTTAGGTTTTTTTACCGAAAACAAAAAATCTCTCGAACTCGAGGTCAGGCTGATACTAAATTTTTCGAAAGCCCCACATGAAGTCAAACTGTTCTATTCCAAATCCGCCTTAAGCTTTCGTTTAATCGAGTATTTGTGTCAAAACGCAATTTTTTTTTGTTGAGTTTAATTGTTAGATCGACAACGAAACAATCACCTCAGAAATTTAAGTTTTAATAATAAGTGTACATCGCAAGGATATTTATGATGTTGCCTTTGGTATTCCAGACCGCTCACCTGGGGAAGGAGCATATTTTTAAGCGAACAGAATTTATCGATTCCTGGTAAAAAAAAGCGCTCGCGTACCTTTCCTATCTACTAGCTAGTTTTAAGGTTTACCAGTGGCAAAGGGCACCGATTCTGGGTACTGCCCAGGGGCGCCAAGAAGGCTAAATACGGCCCTGGTTGAATACGATATCCCGCCCATCATATTCCCGTTTTTCAAAATCCCGACATTCATTATCCCTCCATTTCAATATCCCGCCCGTTTAAAATCGCGCTTAGTTTAAATACCGTCTGATCAAAATCCCGCCAACTTAATATCCCGCTATTTCAATAACCCGCTAAATACCGCTTTTTAATATCCCGTCATAGAAGGTAAAAATTCTTTCAAAAATCGCGGGCGCGGTTTATGAAAGAATACTTAACTTCTATGACGGGATATTAAAAAGCGCCTCCATATTTACCGTTAAATTAATGGTCTCTTCGCAGACCCATGGACCAGGTGAAAAAAAATTAATTAATTAAAAATAGGTGGTCTGGTTTTTTGGTAGTCGAGACTTAAGTATCGCCTGTATGACAGTCTTGTTCTGTAGGTGCTAAATTATCATCTTGATTGAAGAAATAAGCAAATTTTCCGACAGATTTATGCTAAGAGAAAGTATCGCATTAACTGCTGGGAGTCACATAACATAATTATTGATGTTTTTAAAACAATGAACATAATTTTTGGCAGTATTTGGACGGGATTACACTATCCACTAGCGGGATTTGAAAACGGCGGGGTTTTTAGTGGGCGGGATTTTTTAAGTCGTGGAATTTAGTTATGTCGTGATAATGTAAAACGGGATTTTTTGTAAAAAGCGGGATTTTGAACAGTTGGGATTTTGTTTTTCGGGATTATCTAGGTATCCCTTTTTTTCTAAAAATGAATCTATTAATTTAATAAAATCAAAAGAATGCGTCCTGCGAATAAGACTAAAAAATGAATAACTTAAGTATAAGAAAGTACTTGAGCAACCTGGTTGGAAAAGGACCAACAAATTAAAAATTGTAAGAATATGAGAAGAAAATAAAAACAACATGAATAAGGAAATTTCAATGGGACAAGGGACGATATATGCACATTTATACGTAAGTACTTTTGATAACGAAACGACTATTTTAATAGAAATGTGAACAATCTTTAATATTACGGCATACACAACAAACATTTCAAATTATGCAATATGCACTATATACATATTTAATTTACAAATGAATAAAAACTTGGTTTGAACCTTATGTCCAACATAAAACAGAACACAATTCAAACACAAAAACACATTCTATATAAAATATGTATGTACACTTGTTGACAAAAACAAAGCAACTTTTTGCCGTATAGCTTTTTATAACAATAGGTATTCACCGAATCTGAACTGCTTTTCCACGGCTGTAGTCGGAGAGCGACTTTTTCGTTTTCTCCATTGAATGGGACTACACCGAAATATCAAATTCCGCTACACCTAGTAAACTAATTGTCAAACGAAATGTCTCGACTTCAAATGAATGAATCTAACGTCCTTTTCCCCAGAGTGACCCCCTTCTCCGCTGTGGCCTCTCTCCAAGTTTTGACCGTTTATAGTACTGGCACCGGATGTAAACAGACCAGAATTATATTTGCCATGAGGTGAGGTATGTTGTATCAGGAAAAACGGCGTGAGCCCAAGGGAAAAGGAGAACAGATCCGTTCATTCCGAGCGAAAACTTCTTGTTATGTTAGGTATTAGTGTACATGAAGCCGGCCCCACACCGACCGGAGTGTGGCAAACCCCGTGCAAAAGATTGATACGAAAGTCGTGCAGCAGCAGTGTGGTTGAGCGAATCCAAGGTATCATTCTTGGACCGGTCTTTTGCGCGGTGTTTGCCACACTCCGGTCGGTGTGGGGCCGGCTTAAGCTTAGATCCCACGTATGTAAAATGTATTCGCAACGTTTGTTTTTAAACAAGGAACCATTAAATAAAATGAAAGCAATAATTGAAACATAACAAAAAATAAACTTAACAACTATTCGTTCTTGCTTGCAATACTAACACAGATTTTTTAATGCAAACGCATAATCGTCGGGCTTTCCATAAACTGAAATTTCAAAAAATTATATTTAAAATGCAACCTTATAGTCTGGATTATATTGAAACTACTCGCGATAGATTAAAATGTGATGTTAACCTTTTTTAGACTGACTTCATGTGTATTTCTTTAAATAAAACTACATATGTAATGCACAAGAAAATTTGATTATACTTTTTCCTATAGAATATTCATTTTCTAATCAAATATTCTATTCGTCCATAAACGCGTGCTTCAAATAACAATACGGAATAAATAAATAAATAAATAAATAAATTTTGGACGCCATTCAAAAACGCCAATGCAAAAAGACGCTTTCCGGCAGAAAAACGTAAGAGGACCATCGTACTGAATAAAAACTTGAATTTTCCATACCATCTCCTCAAAATGGTTAATCATATAAAATAAGTAGAGGATGATTTCAATTAGGACATCGATATAATATTGATGGAATGATTTGCCGATAGAAAACGTTTCAATGCATGCACCTTAAGTTGGCATTGAGTGTACGTGCCCTAACAAAATTTAAAAAAAAAAAACACATTTTTATTAAAATGAAACTGAACAAAAGACAAATCTTGATTTTTAAAGAAATTCTGCTGAGTGTTTACGTTCAATGAAATTCAAACTTGTGTAAATTATGCAAATTTCGGTTTTATTTCAACTGTACAAAAATGTACAATATACAGAAAATTAATACACGTTTATACGAGTATAAAACTTTGGAATACGTAGCATAAATTAAAATATTTTTTTTCCTAAATACTTTGTATATTGCGATTGTGTAATAATGAGGAATTTAAATCATCTGAGTGTTTTTTGTTAATTTCTACTTTCATTTTATGCTAACGCTTGTATAATCTACTTGTGCTACTCTGATTATTTTGTGTAGCTTTTGGGATCAATATTATATTGTAGACTGACACACACACACACATTCAAATTAGACGAAATACAAAGTTACCATGATGCAGTCAAATTTAGATGAACAAAGTGGGAATTTAATAGGTTTATTAGAAACTTAATAAAGCGAATTATTTTTCAGTAAATAGAATATTAGCCTAATACCGACCCCACATTGATCGGGGTTCGCCTAACCTGGGAGGGGCAGAGGCATTGGGAGATTTCAATTTTGAAATTTGTAGTCTGGTTGGGGGAATTCAAAGTACCGATCTTTTCCCCTGGGTTTGACAAACTCCGCACGGTGTCAAAGTGACATTAGAAAAATAGACCAACACCGCACTATTGAGCGGCAAAATTGAGCGGCTAATTTTGACAGGATTCATGGGCGTAGACATCCTTTCATTTAGGGAGGGGCAAAGTCAAAATGCAATCAAAATCTACTCTACAGTGTTGTTGCCAACGTCGCGAATTACGTTATTCGGGCTAAAATCGAGAAAATGTTAACAAGTCCAAAAACAGATCAGGTAGAACTGATATTAGCTCATCATCAGATCATTCGGATAAAAGCTAAGGGAACCTCCCATACAAAGTGACCCAAGACAACTTTTTTCTACAGTTTATAAAATGAGTAGTGCGTTTAGAACCAAACTCCGGATTGGTCACTTTGTATGGGAGATACCCTTAGTTTTTATCCGATTCAGCTGATTTATGGTGGATGTGGTGACTATGACCTCCAATCGCAACAAACTAAAATTTAGCACTCTGCTCCAATTGGGGGGGGGGGGGGGGGGAGTTATGGACATGCCGTTTTGACAAATTTAAATGGGGGAAAATGGGGGTCCTTGACCGAAGCTACTCAATGTTTACCTTAAAATGATCTTGAACTTATTGTGAATACTTATACAAAATTTTACGACTGAACTAGCATTCTTTCAAAAGTTATGGAGCTTTCAAAAAAGGTCTAAAATAAAAATATTCTAATTTATTTTCTAGTCTAACGCCGAAATATTTATTTATCTAATTTTTTTAATATAAATTGACCCCTGTGGTGTTGGGGTTAGAATTATGCCACAGCGCTCCCGGCTTGTCGTAGAAGGCGACTTGAGGGATAGGGTGTGTAGGCTTGTAACTTGCATACCTGAAACTAAACACTCGAAACATTGAACGAGCCTCGGATACCACGGACTGATTTACCGGCAACTACCTTTGGCTACAAACAACGGACTACGATTGGTTTTTGGCACGTTCGAACGATGTGGGGCGAGTGCAGTAGTACAGGACTCACGGAAGTCGAACGGGAAATGACCGCATATAGAATTTCGATATTAGGACTGAGCGAAACAAGATGGACCGGATCGGGAACGACCTTATCACCTAGTTCCCAAACTGTGCTGCTTTACTGTGGTAGTGAACTTGAAGCCTCACCCAGAATGGCTGGAGTCGGCATCCTTTTGAACAAGGAAGCTCGCCAATCTCGTATAGGTTGGAGGCCTATTTCCGACCGAATAATAACTGCCAGATTCAAGTCCAGAGTAAGGAACATTACTATAATTCAGTGCTACGCCCCGACTGAGTCAGCCGACCAGCATGCTAAGGACGCCTTTTAACACCTGCTTGGCGACACCTTTGACAAGGCTCCCAGAGGTGATATAAAAATTATTATGGGAGATCTCAATGCTAAAGTTGGGTCTGACAATGTTGGATTGGAACATCTTATGGGCAATCACGGTCTGGGTGTTAGGAACGACAATGGTGAGTTGTTCGTAGAGTTCTGTAACTTCCGTCAACTTGTCATTGGCGGCACCTTGTTCAAACACAAACCTTGCCATTTAGCAACCTGGATATCTCCAGATGGCCGAACAGAGAACCAGATTGACCATATAGCCATCTCCAAAACATGGAGGAATTGTCTCATGGACGTCAGGGCTAAGCGTGGTGCTGATGTAGGCAGCGATCACCAACTTGTCATCGCAAAAATTCGCTTGTGCACCGCTGCTATTCGTCGCACACAAAACGAGCGTGTATCGCCACGATTTAATGTGCAAAAACTTAAAGATCCATCAACAAAACGTGCAGTTTCTAGTGCATTGCACGAGATACCTAATGCACAAACGCCAGATACTCCTTCATCAATTGATGATAGATGGAACATTGTGAAGGACGCTTTTATATCGTGTGGCGAAACATTTGTGGGCAGACTTCAGCGAGGTAGGAGACCATTTATCAACGACGATACATGGTCTCTGATAACTGTACGGAAGAGAATTAAAAAGCAATTGAACTCGGCTACTGACACTACAGTCAAGCAACAACTGAGGATCGAGTACAATTCTCTTCAAAAAAGAGTGCAGAGAAGCGTAAGACGTGATAAACGCAACAACATCAACGCGTTAGCGGCGGAGGCAGAAGATGCGGCTTACCGTGGTGACAGTGCCATTGACTGGCAAATCTTTTACCCATGAGCATCCTGTAAAAGATAAAGTCACAGACGAACAACAACTGCGCCGTTGGAGAGAGCATTTCATGGAGGTACTTAACAACAACTTTAAACCTTCAAGCCCACCTCCACCGGAAGCAGCAAGTCTTCCGCAAATGGCCAGAATTAATACCGGTGTACCATCCAAGCTGGAAATAATTAAGGCCCTTAAATCATTGGAAGCTGGTAAAGCCCCGGGGGCAGACGGTATCCCCATGGAACTTTTGAAAGCGGATACCAACGCTACATCCGATATTCTTCTACCCCTGATCCAAGAGTGTTGGACAACCGAGACTCTCCCTCAAGAATGGAAGAAGAATAATTGGCGTGGAATCTGTCTCCTCCCTGCAGTCTCTAAACTGATGGCCAAAATAATCTTGGACCGGATCAAGACAACGATCGACCGCACTCTGAACAATGAACAAGCTGGTTTTCGTGAGGGTTTTTCATGTAGCGATCATATCAACACCCTCCGAATTATAATTGAACAATCCGCTGAATGGAGATCCCCGTTACATCTTATGCTCATTGACTTCGAGAGGGCGTTTGACAGCGTTGACCGGGCTTATATCTGGACAGCCTTGCGTAGGAGAGGCATACCAGAGAAACTTATTTCCATCATAATGGAGTCCTATAATGGAGCCCAATGTCATGTCTTGCACAAGGGTGAATTGTCCAGTCCTTTTGAGGTGAATAATGAAGTCAGACAAGGCTGTATTTTATCACCAATGCTGTTCCTTATTACCATCAACGACGTAATCTGCGATTCTCTACGCGACCATAAAAGTAAGGGTATCAGGTGGAAATTATTCGATTACCTTCAGCACCTGGACTACGCGGACGACATTTGCCTTCTCTCAAACACACCAGATAATCTGGCTCAAATGACGGATGCTTTGCATCGTGAAAGTCGAAGTGCTGCCTTAAAAATTAATGCCGCTAAGACTAAATACATGAGCTTATCATCAGGAGGGCAAAACACCATTTCTATCTCCGGACAACCGATAGAAAAAGTCGAGGACTTTACTTACCATGGAAGCGTAGTGACCGCGGATGGTGGGGCTGATGCCGATGTAGAGTCGCGCATAAATAAAACCCGAGCAGTATTTTTCAGCCTGACTCCTCTCTGGCAAAACCACAACATCTCCAGAAATACCAAACTCCGGATCTTCGAAAGCAATGTAAAATCTGTGCTTTTATATGGGTGTTCCACGTGGAAGGTGACCAGTAGCATTACCACCAAACTGCAAACTTTCGTGAATCAGTGCCTACGACGCATCCTACAAATTCGCTGGCCTGAGGTAATATCTAACGACGACCTCCTCAAAATTACTCGCCAAAATAGGATAGGCATCGACATCAAAAGGCGAAAGTGGCAGTGGATAGGTCACACACTTCGAAAAGAGCCAAAAAAAACATTGCTAAACAGGCTCTAGATTGGAATCCTCAGGAAACCAATGCTAGCCGTCGTGTGGGACGACCCAAAAATACATGGAGAAGATCTGTTGAGGCAGAAGGAAAATCTATAGGCAAATCGTGGGACCAGCTAAAGGCGATGGCTGCTAATAGGCAGAGGTGGAAAAGAGGCGTAGTCAATGCCCTATGCCCCACTAGGGGTTAAAAGGAACCAGAGAAGAAGAGAAGAGAATTTTATGTAGTTTTTTTCGTCCTCAGACCATTTTTCTGTATCTCTTACCGTTTTTTAAATAATCGCAAAAAACCGAAAAAATGCACCCTCCCCTCTTTTTTTAAGGTTGCGGACCCCCAATCGGTTGGTACTTTTAACGCCATAATCTGGGGACCATCCCCAAGCATAATCCATAAAAATCTCCGATGTAGAATGAAATTGTCCCCTCAAGGGGGAACTCAAAAGGTTGTCATTTCGATTTCGACCAGCAGAGTACATGGCACGACATCTCTCATCAGATGCCGTCGCTAAGTGTCGTGCCATGACTGCCGGGGACGGCATGATAGAGAATGCAACGATCAGTGTCACTATGCTCTTTATATAGCAATGAGAACTAGTTGATGTGACGGATCATTTTTAACCGAATAGCAACTTACTATTACTATGATCCGTCCATCATCCGCAACAGTTGTTGGCAGAGCGCCAATAGCATGTTTAACTAATAGAAATATGTTTTGGACGCACCACACTCAGAAAAATGGGCCCCGTAAATTTAAAAGTTTTTGTACCATTATTTTAATTGGACGGCAATTTACCAGATTTCTTCACAAAAGTAAACAGATGCAATAATTAATATAACTGGAAGAATCCTATTGAGATATTTTGTATGGAATGAAATGTGTCCCGTAAATCCAACGGGACATCAGATTATATTTCAATCAGGTTGTCTCATTAAATTTACAAGATCTGATATGATTAACTAATAATAGGATGGATCCCATTTGTTTTATATGACGTCCTGTTGCATTAATGCGATAGGCCTTTTAGTTGAATTGCAAGCATATGTATTTTGCAAGATAACCAACATCATGCTCCGTAGCCGAGGTAGTTCGGTTGCCTGCCCGTGACTTGGTAAGTTTTAAAGAGTACTAGCAAATCGGATGTTGAATACTCGGCCTGGCCAAATATCGTGATTCTTAAAAAAATCCACATTGACGTAGCGTGGAAGATAACTTATAAAAAATATAGTTCGAAAAGATTACGACTGAAAGAATTTTTTTTATTACAAGGATTGATCCTATTAATTCAATAAGATATATCCTATTGGAAAATAACTAGACCATGTGTTTATTTTAAACTGAGTCAACTATTAAAACAAACGGATATTTATCGAGTTAAAGTAATGGTTCCTATATTTTTAAAGTAATGTGATTTTTCCTATTGACGAAAAATAATGGGACAAAATGATTAGTTTAATGGGATTTCCCATTGAAATTTTTCTGAGTGCACGACACTCTCGTCCGCTTTTCCCTTTTAAGTGCATGATAATCTGTAAATCTGTTGTAAAATGCCTTTTGTGGGTATCACGTTTTTTTCCACTCTTGCCGCATTTTATTTCGTTAGCGAAAAAGAAATTTCGTTAACGAAAAAGAAATTCCTTTTTATTTGATCGGTTGTTTTTATCTATTTTTCAATCGAAGTTGATATTTAATTTTTCGTTTCCGCTTTCCAAATCTTTTTTTGTTCGAGTGCAAGCTAAAAAAAGCCCCTCCCCCCCCCCCCCAATTTGCCGCCTCGGGCAATCGCCCGGCTTGTATTGTAGTTTTGTTTCTGCAGTCCAAGTTCTGTAGTACAGTCCTGACATTGAGATTTTGACATTGCATTATGGTAATCGGTAGATCGACGAAAATAGTAAGAACGTATACATACATAATACTTTAAACATTCCTAAATTACTAATAATAGGAAAATGCACACAAACTAACGACAATTAATCGTACAAATTTCACATTCAAAGAGATAATTCTCAAAACAATCAAAATGCATCAAAATAAATATTTTAACAAAATGTATTGAAGAAAAATAAAAAAAGGTTTATGGTATTTTAGAAAAACAAGGCATTCAAAAATTATAAACAAATTAGTATAAAATATGCAAACAAAATTGAGGAATTATTTTTCCATTCAAACCAATAGATATACTCGTACAGTGGAACTTCTCTAGGACGAACGAAAATCTCCATATAATAAGTTTTTTTTTTGGTCTGCAATCATTTCAATTCCATTTCTTCTACAACGAATTTTCTTAACTACGAAGATTTTTTTATCCCGTTATAATTCTTTCTAGAGAAATTTGACTGTACATCTCCAGGTATTACTTTTAAATAGTAATTTATACACAAAAATACAGATGATATGAATAGAAATTAATAAATAAATGGAATTAATAAATACATGACATTTAAATTTATGTTAGTGTCTAGTGTTAAGAAAAATAAAAATGATAAAGAACACTTAAAAAAATATTTTAATTTATCAAATTTCATAGGGAATATTTTGGCTTTTGTAACTGTTATTTACGTATTTCCTCTTCATCATTTACTAATTGCAATTCATATCATAAAAACAAAATAAATTGAAATGTGTTCAATTGAAAAAAAGAAGAGGAAAAAAAGAACTGCTCAATTATTTTTAAGAGAGTTATTGACATATGCGAGTAATATATGGTCCTTTCAAATTTATGCTTTTCTTTCAAGAGAAGTTAGAAGTTTTATCAGTTGAATTTGCTTATAATTAAAGTTTGGATGTTTTTCACCCATAACTGAAATTATATTTTTATAATTATGTTACGAGTATATTGTTTGAAAGGACCATACATTTTCAGTATGGTGGATTTAAGAAAAAAATGAATGGCTGTCATTTTTCATTCTGCTTTGTTTTTTGTATTTTTTTTGTCAAAACGTAATCTACTCACTCCTGTCGGGGACCTTTCCTTCGGCGTCGTATTGATAATTTGCCCCCTGAATTTGTTCCAGCTCCACTTTCCGCTCTATACGCACATCTCACATCACATCACGCATGTAGTCAGTAGTATCGATTGATGACACATATATCACATAATGATTTATTGTAATATATATATGAATTTCATATTGAATTTATTACAAACAAATCGATTTATCCAACACATCATTTTGATTGTTAATTTTATTTTACATATATATTTAAATGGCAAAAGATCAGATTTTGTTTTAAGATGTTTTAAGGAACCCCCCGGTCGAAGATCATTATCAACATGTGTGGGTGTGTGTGAAAGTCGATTGGATTCGATTCATCGGATCGATAAAAAACACGAGAAAGAAGAACAAAAAGGAAAAAATTCATTTAAGATATATTTTATATTAAATTGGACAAAGGAAATGTGTATATAATTTAAATTGATGAGTCGATATTTGATTTTATATTTTGTTGTTGTTGCCTATCGATTTAGAAATTTTTATTCATCATTCTTAATATGATTATTGTTTTTCTCTAATTACATATATCTATAAGTGTATGTCATTTATATCAGATGTACTTAAGCTACGTAACGTTATGTATTGTAGAAAAACAAAAATGCATTAAATATCCAAAATATTGAAAAAGCGCAAAAAGCCATCAAGTAATCTATAGAATTGTATACTGTTACTATTGAGATTATAATTAATTAGAACTTTAAAATAAGCAGAATAGAAAGATCAACGAGAATGAGCATAAATTATTTTAAATAATTTCTAAAGTTGTTTTTTTTTTTCAAAAACACATATCTTCATTTTTACGAGTTTTGTATACAACGATCATTTTTTGTTTATAAAATATTTTTTTACAAATGTTAAAACACTGGATTTCAAATCAAAAAATAAATTAAATTGAATTCGAAGAAAGGAACTCCAATAAAATATACTAAAGTCTAAAATGGAAAAATACCAAAAATATATTTACAGGGAAAAAAATGTGTATTGAAAATCGCACCAGTTAAGTATGAAATATTTAGGAATAAATTGTTTTTTCTTTACATCATTTTGTTATAGTATAGTCGTAGTGTTAAAATATATAAAAAGATAATAATAATAAAAAAAAATATTTTTTCTTTGTTCAAATAATGGAAAGATGAAAATTAATGCTAAATACGAGTAAATGTGCAAAATGATTTAAATGGAGTTTGCATAAGTGTAATAAAGACTAACTACATATTAGGATGAAAAAGAATGTGATATGAGTGGATATGGTGAGGTGGTGTTAAGGAGAAAAGTGAATAAAATGTTTGGAAGTTTCCATATTTATCTATAGTAGGTATAGTGATTCTCAATCTTTTCCAGCTCGTGCCTCCCTTGTGAGGTTTGTAGAGTCTGGCGCTATGTTGGGCGAAAAACGGAAAATAGGTGTGGACATTTTTGTGTTTCCGCTATTCAAATATGGTCCACCAGGTGCCATACGTTAGGGACTGTATTTGCCTTATTCAGTTTATTGCTTTATTTTGTTTCAAACTTATCGAAGCTATTGTAAAATACTGAGACACAATTCGCCATAAATTTGATCAATCACACACTGCATTTGGACAGAAGTCTGGAATCTTTTTTTTTCTTCCATTTGTGTGTATGTCCATATAGGATTATGCTGACCCAATTAGAAATGTACAACGAAGGATAAAACGCCTGTTTCCCGAAAATCATTTTCACACAAAAGGCATATTTTTGGCTCAGTGATACTTCGAAGAGTATAAAGAAATCCATTACTGGTATGCACCACAATCCGAAAATGTTCTAAAAAATAAGAAGAAATTGAAATATCCCCTCTTGTGTGGGATTTTATTTAATTTCTGTCCGAGTCTAGACGTATCAATATCAAGTGATTATTGATTTTTTTCTTGGTTCAAAATATTTTCAAAGGTCTTTTAGCCAGAGGTTCCTAGCTGGTATAAAAAATTTAGTCTTACATCGATATGCAAACTGATTAGATTCGCTGGATTTGTCATTTTCAGAAACGTCATCTCATTAACAATTGAGTTGCGCTCCTCTTTCTAAACCGTCAGGCCTTCCAAGGGGTGCATTCCACTGTATGGGAATCAACTATCTAGTGCATATG
This sequence comes from Microchrysa polita, assembly GCA_949715475.1. Taxonomy (NCBI): domain Eukaryota; kingdom Metazoa; phylum Arthropoda; class Insecta; order Diptera; family Stratiomyidae; genus Microchrysa; species Microchrysa polita. The sequence goes on along the minus strand of OX454418.1, from coordinate 4,416,799 downwards.
CTTTTCCGTTAAAAGTTATAAATGTTGAGAAGAAAAGAGATGTAATGTGCTAGAGCAGTGGTCGGCAAAGTACGGCTCGCGAGCCGCATGTGGCTGTTTTAGCCTATATTAAGTGCGGTTCTTCACTTACTTAAAGCATGTTCCATTTTTTTTACTCTGCAAAGATTTTTTTTAATTAAAAAAAACTAATAGTGCCCAGAATGGCGAGATGTTTATAGAGTTTTGTAACTCTCGTCAGCTCGTCATTGGTGGGACTCTGTTTAAACACAAAGATTGCCACGTATCAACCTGGACTTCTCCAAATGGCAGAACTGAGAACCAGATAGAACATATTGCTGTTTCCAAAACGTGGAGAAACTGTGTCCTGGACGTTAGGGCGAAACGTGGTGCTGATATTGGCAGTGACCACCATCTTGTCATCGCAAAAATGCGCTTACGAACGGCAGCAATCCAGCGTCCTAACCGTGCAAATATTTGCCCTAGGTATAATGTGCAGAAGCTCAAAATTCCATCAACCAAGCGTGCGTTCTCCACCGCTTTGCACGAAAAAGCTAATGCACCACCACCAAATGAGAATCCGACAATTGAAGATAGATGGAAAGTCGCTAAGGATTCATTTATTTCATGTGGCGAAGAAATTTTAGGACGATTGGATCGCGGTAGGAGACCATTTATTAGCGACTCTACTTGGTCTCTTATCTCAGCACGCAAGAGAGCTAAGGAGCAGATTAACTCAGCTGCTGACGATTCAGCTAAAGAACGATACAGAGCTGAATATCGTTCGCTCCAAAAAGGCGTTCAGAGGAGTGTAAGACGTGATAAGCGTAACAATATCAACGCACTTGCGAAGGAGGCAGAGGATGCGGCTCTCCGCGGTGACAGTGGAACACTATTCAAACTTATAAAGCCATTAACTGACAGATCTTTATTAACGGAACATCCTGTGAAAGATAAGGAAGGTGTTCTGCTCGTTACCGAAGAACAACAGCTACAAAGATGGAGAGAACACTTTTTAGAGGTCCTGAATAACACTTTCGGGCCTGCAAGTGTATCTTCGTTGCCAGCAGAAGACGTCCCTCAGATAGACGGCATTAGTTCCGGTCCACCATCCAAAAAGGAACTAACAGACGCTATCAAATCAATGGACGCCGGTAAAGCGCCGCGGGGATTGATGGAATTCCGACAGAATTTTTAAAAGCGGATATTAACGCTACAGCGGATATTCTTCTTCCCTTAATCCGAGAGTGTTGGGAAACTGAAACTCTTCCCAGTGAATGGAAAAAGGGCCTAATTGTTAAAATTCCGAAGAAAGGTGACCTGAAGAATTGTAATAATTGGCGTGGGATCTGTCTACTTCCTGCCATTTCCAAGTTGATGGCTAAGATTGTTTTAGGACGAATCAAGGAAAAAGTCGATAGCACATTGAACGATGAACAGGCTGGCTTTCGCGAAGGGTTCTCCTGTAGCGACCACATTAACACCCTCCGTATTATCATCGAGCAATCCGCGGAGTGGAGATCCCCATTACATCTCATGTTCATCGACTTTGAAAAAGCCTTCGATAGTGTTGATCGTCAGTACATCTGGGATGCCTTACGAAGACGAAATATTCCAGATAAGATAATCTCCATCATTAAGGAATCCTACAATGGAGCCCAATGTCACGTCTTGCATAAGGGCAAGCTTTCAGATCCTTTTGAGGTGCACAGTGGAGTGAGACAAGGCTGCATTTTGTCACCTATTCTCTTCCTTATTGTCATTAGTGATGTACTCGGCTCCGCACTTCAATTACATCGTAACAAAGGTATCAGATTGAAATTGTTTGATCACCTTCAACATCTTGACTACGCTGACGACATTTGTCTTCTATCAACTAATACGGATAATGTCGCTCAAATGACAGAAGCTCTAAATTGCGCAAGTCGTAATGCGGGGCTGAACATCAATGCTGCCAAGACTAAGTTCTTGAGCACATATCCAGGGGGGCAAAGCGGAATTTGTATTTCGGGACAGGCAGTCGAAAAAGTTGATGAATTTTGCTATCTCGGGAGCGTAGTTACAGCAGATGGTGGAGCGGATGCTGATGTAAAATCACGGATAAACAAGGCTAGGGCGGCTTTCTTCAATTTGACTCCTTTCTGGCTAAACAACAATATTTCCAGACGCACCAAACTTCGAGTCTTCAATTCCAATGTGAAATCCGTGCTGCTATATGGCTGTTCAACCTGGAAGGTGACTAAAGAGATTACTGATAAGTTGCAAACTTTTGTAAATCAGTGTCTACGGCGCATCCTAAATATTCGTTGGCCGGAGATCATTTCGAACGAGGATCTCCTCACTATAGCTGGCCAAGAAAGGATAGGCACTTCGATCAAAAGACTTAAGTATGGCAATGGATAGGTCACACCTTCCGAAGAGGGCCCAATAACATCGCCAAAAAGGCCCTGAACTGGAATCCACAGGATTCCGGAGCAAGACGCCGTGTTGGACGGCCAAGGAACACATGGAGAAGATCGGTAACAAGCGAGGCGAAAACGCTAAATCTTACATGGTCGCAGCTAGCGCCGTTGGCGCAAAACAGAACGAGGTGGAGAGTAGGCGTAGTTAATGCCCTATGCCCCACAAGGGGTTGACAGGAACTAGAGAGAATAGTGCCTAAGTTTGGGTGATCAAATAAAATATCAGAACCACGAATAAAGTACATTTTTTTATCCTGTCAATCATTTTCCAAACGTAAAATTACGCCGCAAAAAAAAAAATAATTGAAATCTTTAGGACAAAACGTTTTAACCAGTGAGTTTCAAATTCTAGAAATTGCAACGCAATAGTAGCCCAAAAAAAAAAGAGACTTTAAATAACGGAAAGGTAATGTTTTCATGCAATTTTTAATTTCCAGTAACAATTTCGTAAGCATTTTTCATCCGAAAAAAATGTATTAGTATCTAATTTCACGTGGAATATGGCCAAGAAAGTGACGGAGAGGATGTAAATAAATGAATACTACGAGGGTGGTTCAAAAAGTATCCGTGTTGAAAATGAAAACACAATTTTTTTTCTAATTTTTATTTTTATTTTTCAACATAGTCCTCTTTTAGTAAGATACACTTTTTCCAACGTTCCTGCCATTTTTTTAACCCCTCCAAAAAATAGAATTTGTCGAATTCGCCAAAATACGGCAATGACTTCCTCGTTTGAGCTACATTTTTTTCCCGCGAGCCATTTCTTCATGATAGGGTACATGAAGAAGTCGCAGGGAGCGAGACCGGGTGAATACGGAGGATGCGGCAGCAATTCATTACGCAATTCATGCAGTTTGGCGGCAACGACTTCTAATGAATGCGCTGGTGTGTTATCGTGCTGAAACATCACTTTCTTTTTCGCCAAATGCGATCGTGTCTGCTTCAATTTTTTGTCGAAGCGGTCCAATAACTCACTGTCCAGTGATCGTTCTTCCTTTTTCTAAAAAATCCATAAGGATGACGCCCTTCGCATCCCAAAAAATCGTCGCCATGACCGCCATGACATGATTTCCGGCCGATGGAACCGTTTTGGCCTTCTTTGGAGCAGATTCACCGTTGAACCAATATCTAACGGTGGTCATAGACGGCGAAGTGTCCTCATAAATAGCATCCAACTTTGCTTTTATCTCCTAGCATTTTTTCTGATCCAAAAACATAAATCGAATTACCGAACCGTACTGCTCTCTTTCCATCTTATCGAAAATTACGAAACACACGTTACTCGAATGGCTGTCAAATCAAAACTAACCAATAAATTAGTCTGGAGTTTGTTTTGGCGTCGTTTGATAGATGGCAGCACACGATGATGACACCAACTTCCCTCAGTACCATCCTATGCCTTCAAACACGGGTACTTATTGAACTGCCCTCGTATTTTGTTTTAATGTCGCCTTTACCGGCGAATTGGGAAAATCCGGACACTCCAATAATTCGGGTAGGATTCAGTTCCGATCAAACTAGATTATAAGGGTTTAAAAAGTATTCGCATTATAAGCATGTTTCACAAGGATTTGAAAAAACTTGTATGAGGCATGAAGAAATTTTCTTTTAAATTAAAAGTTTTGATACCACTATTGTCCACCGTTTGGCTTAAGGCATTCGACAAAGCTAAAGTGTTCACAATGTCCTGTAAACTACGGCGTTAAAATATAAATTCATTGAAGTCGGATCGGCAGGTTTTGGGGATACCTGTTAATATTTACCGTTATCCTTCTGTTTAAAAAATAGCCAAATTCTTCCAAATTTTGATTTTTTTTTCAAGACACTCTTATCCCCATTCGAAATGTTCTTCAAGATCAACATTCTTTAGAAAAGGAAAACTATAATTCCAAGCGCCATAAAAAAAATCTAAAATAAAATTAGAAAGGTAGTATAGTTGAGACACATCATTCAACGACTTTTTTCCGAAATGGCCGCAGTGCAGCCCAAGTTGCGGTATAAGTAAAATGTGAGCACCATCGCCAGTTTCAGCCTTCAGATGAACCAATTTTTTGAAAGTATTTGTAAACAGAAGCACCCCAACATCATTGATATTCTTTTAAACTGTCAAGTAATCGATGCAACGATCAACCTCCGAAACCTATAATTTTTCCAATTTCCAAACACCTTATGGTCATTAACCGCGATATGGCTTCGTACTCAATTAAATGCGACTAAGTACTATTCATTACCCGTTTCACAGGTACTAATTAAAATCCATAGGTACTCACTAACGGGGATAGGCTTATAAATCTTATTCATATGGTATACAAACATACGTGTATAACACATTTAGAGTTGTTAACCTACAGACTGCAGTTTCTAATGCCTTCACCTCATGCAAATAAAACAAAATTCACGCTATACTGTCGCGGCGGAACAGTGTGTACAGAAGGCAAGGTCTCGCCTTTAATTTATCCGCAGCAATTACTCACATTCAGTTGGTGAAAATCGATAGTCCCGAAGCGTGCCAATTTTCAAATGTAAAATAAAAAATATAAAGGGCATGTCATGCCAAGGAATTGTTCATTTTTAAACTACATAATTGTATAAATTTATGTACATATTTGCAAAAGTCCTCGACGAACTTCAACTTATAAAATTTGTATGAGTGGAATTTTTAATTTATGCATTTGAAGATAAGATACGATACTGGAACAGAATAATGAATGAATCCTTAAATTTATGTCCTCGTAAGAATTGGGTGAGTGAGACTTATTGCATTTATTTGGGACCGTAAAAGAGTTGACAGTATCATTTGGTAAACGCTTGACATATCACCTGCCAGTTATCAAATGCCAATGGGGGATTATGATCCACGAAACACCAGAGACAAACTTCTACTCCTCATCGCGTGGGCGATGCGAGGGAAGTGGTCAAAACCAGCAAAATAATGTTTCGGATTCCGAATACGGACGTAGTTGGTACGGAGGATCCGAAGCAGATCCTGACGCTCCTCAAGGCCCAAAACCAGGGGCTGCACACCGAGGAATCGAATGTCGTCGCATCCACAAAAGATAAAACCGGACTGAATCTGGTCGCCTGGATCGACGAAACTAGCCGGAAGGCGCTGGAGGCCAGAGACCACACAGGTTACTTTGGCCTAAACCAGATAACCTTTAAGGCGATATCCAAGCGGCCTCATGATGCTGAAGGTGGTCCAAATCAACCTTCAGCACAATAAAGCTGCAACCGCAGCACTAAGCCGCCTCATCGCAGCCGAGGGTCTGGATATAATCCTTATCCAAGAACCTTGGCTGTATAAGGGCAAAGTAGTCGGCTTAGGAACCACCGGAGGTAAGTTAATATACGATATAGCTTCTGGCAACGCCAGGACCTGCATCTATACTAAACCTAACATTAACATACTGCCACTATACAACCACATTTCCATGGACCTAGTAGCGGTGAAGATAAATGGGAGTAGTAATCGGGAGCTCATCCTAGCTGCCGCATACTTCCCATACGATTCACAGACGCCTCCACCACCTCAAGAGCTGGAGGAACTGTTAACTAGCAGCGGAACACATACACCGCAGCTCATCATCGGAGCGGACGCAAACGCTCACCACACAGAGTGGGGAAGTTCCGATACGAACAAAAGGGGTGAGTATCTTTATGATTTCATAATCAAAGAAAACATTGAAATTCTAAATAAGGGTACTGAGCCCACTTTTGTAACAACACGTCGAAGAGAGGTCATTGACATTACTTTAGCCACCTTCAACGTATCCCCTAACGTCCGCCATTGGCGGGTTTTACCCGAACCATCGCTATCGGACCACAGATACATAAGTATGGAAATCGATAAAGTTGATAAGCCAACTGAACTGTATCGAAATCCGAGAAAAACAAACTGGGACCTCTACAGAGAGTGCCTGACCATCAATCTGAATGAAATTCCCAGACACATTAAAACTACACTTTGTGTGGAGGCTGCAGCGGATCAACTGCAAGCCGCAATAAAAACCTCCTTCGAAGAGAGTTGCAGGTTAACGAGACGACACACCAATGCGAAATGCAAATGGTGGAACTCGAACCTGAACATTCTGCGTAAGAAGACACGTAAGCTTTTCAACGTAGCCAAAAGAACTGGGGATTGGGACACATACCGCTGCACCCTAACCCAGTATAGCAAAGAAATTAGGAAAGCCAAGAGGGAATCCTGGAGGAAGTTCTGCGAAGAAATAGAAAACTTGCATGAAGGAGCGAGACTCCAGAAGATTCTAGCCAAGGATCCAACAAACCCCATCGGAACACTTAAAAACTCCGATGTAAACCAAACAAAAACAGGTAAGGAGACCCTGGAAGTCCTCCTAGGGTCTCACTTTCCTGGATCAACGATAACATCGGAGCGCACAGACCAGTTGGATGACAACTCCCTTTTTCTCAGGGCTAACAAAGACGACTGGCGGATTGCGAACCAAATAGTAACTTATAATAGGGTGGAATGGGCGATCCACTCTTTCGAACCCTACAAATCACCAGGACCAGACGGTGTCTACCCAGCCCTGCTTCAGCAGGGTTTTACGACCCTGGCTCCGCTTTTACTAAGACTATTCAGAGCCAGCATAGCCTTAGGATACATCCCAATCACTTGGAAGCAGGTAAACGTAGCATTTCTGGCAAAGCCGGGGCGTGACCAAACCCTAGCGAAATCGTATAGACCAATAAGTCTAACCTCCTTCCTACTTAAGTCATTGGAAAAGCTCGTCGATAAACATATCAGGGAAAGGTGTCTGTCGCTTTTCCCGTTGCACCCAAACCAACATGCTTATCAGACAGGGAAATCATGTGAATCAGTACTACACCATCTAGTTGGGAAGATTGAGACCACATTAGAAATCAAAGAAATAGGGCTCGCGGCCTTCCTAGATATAGAGGGGGCCTTCGACAACACTTCCTTTGAATCTCTTGTACACGGCGCCTCGAGTCATGGAGTTCAAAACACCCTATGTCGGTGGATAAAATCAATGCTTCAAGGACGACAAGTACATGCAAAATTATTCGGTGAAACGATGTATACAGCTGTCCTCAAAGGTTGCCCACAGGGGGGTATACTTTCACCCCTCCTGTGGAACTTTGTAGTGGACAGCCTACTGGTCCAGCTAAATAATACTGGCTTCTATACCCTAGGATATGCCGATGACATCAGCATCCTTATAAGGGGAAAATATCCAGGAGTTATTTCTGAACTCATGCAACAAGCTCTAACCCAAGTGGAGGATTGGTGTAGGAGGGTAGGCCTATCGGTAAATCCCGCCAAAACAACATTAATAACCTTCAGTCGCAAATACAACTTGGAAGGGCTCAACGCTCCAACATTATTCCACCAACAACTGCAGTTTACCACGGAGGTAAAATATCTGGGAGTCCCCTTGATAACAAACTCACGTGGAACAAGCAGCTGCAAAACACAATTTCAAAAGGCAAACAGACCCTATATGCTACTAAAAGAGCAATAGGAAAAACGTGGGGGTTAAAACCACGAATGATACACTGGATATACGAAGCTGTGGTCAAACCCCGTCTGACCTATGGCTCCATAGTCTGGTGGACTAAAATCAAGCAAAAAACAGCAGCAGCGAAGTTGGGATCAGTACAGAGACTGGCCTGCGCAAGCATAACCGGCGCCATGCGCAGTGCACCAACTATAACTCTAGAGAAACTACTAGACCTGCCACCACTGGACCTCAAAATCACAGAAGAGGCTAGACTCGCAGCGTACTGACTCCAATCATCGAACATGTGGACACCACAAAGGGTAGGACACTGTACGATCACAGAAATCATTGCAAACCCAATCCTAGATATGGGCAGCGACTATACCTCGGCCATGTACACCTTCGACTCCAACATCCAAACCTCAACGGTTAGGGAAGACTGGAGTAAATGGAACGACAACCATCTATCAAATCACATTGTGTGGTACACTGATGGGTCCAAGACAGACGAAGGAACGGGGGCAGGAGTCTATACTAAAACCAACAACTATAGTATCTCCAAACCCCTAGGTCAATATACAACTGTCTTCCAGGCAGAACTTATAGCCATAAACCTTGCAGCAGGGGAGAGTACTCGAAAGGGATATACCAATAAGACCATATATATTCTCTCCGACAGTCAAGCTGCTATAAAAGCAATTGCAAATCCCAAAACAACCTCTAAATTGGTTTGGGAATGCCAACAAAATCTCAAAAACCTAGCAATCCGAAACAAAGTAACTCTGAAATGGGTGAAAGGACATAAGGGGATCGAAGGAAATGAGAAAGCGGATGCCCTCGCAAGAGAGGGTTCCGAACTACCCTTAACTGGTCCTGAACCTGCAATCGGGATCAGTAAATCTACTGCCAGAACCGTTGCCAGACGATGGACCGAGGATAAATTCCAAGACCGATGGAGACTCGCTGAAGGGCTCAGGCATAGCAAGCGCATGCTGGAATCTAACTGGCATACCAGCTGCACCGAAGCCCTCAGTCTTAGTAAAACGAACCTCAGGGCAGTGACAGGCCTTATAACCGGTCATTGCACCCTACGGAAACATCTGCATACAATAGGGATCTACACACAAGACCCACTATGTCGCCTCTGTAACGAAGATGAGGAATCAGCCTCGCACGTTATTTTCGAATGTCCCGCTCTTATGAGCTGGAGACAAAACTTCTTTGGGGCTCAAACCACCAGTATGGGTGCACCCAAAGTAAACCTGGTTAGCTTTCTTCTAAGCCTTTTACGTAGGACAGAGCTCATAACCTGAAATTTTCTCGCTTAGATGGGTAATACAATAAGCCAGCAGGCTGCAGTATCGGGCGCAACCAGCCCAACCTATCTCAGCGCCATATCCATCCATCCATGATGGCGAATAGGGGATGAAATGCGCCGTAAAGCGGGAATATGTACGGCAAAAAGGCAACAGTTTCTGTTTCGTAAAGAGAACCTTAGAAATCAGGAATCGTATAGGTATCGCACAAGTAAAATCACAAACCACATGTGGTATGCAAACTATGTACCAGGAAGAACAATTTGATGTTATCCTTCATTACTTGAATGGCTTCAACCTATTTTTGTCATCAAATTATGTTGCCTTTTTAATTCAACAGAGTTTGGTGTTCTCTATTGCAAAAATACAAAGGTCAATCATTAATATAAATGTCTTGTTTCCTCAGCAATCGTAATCATCATTATGCGACTAATTACATTTACCCTGACAAAGCAAACAGAAAATGTATATGATTTTCTAAAATGAAATGCTCATATGTTGCATTCAAAACGATAAATTACATGGTCAGTCGTCTCGACAATGAATATATGTATTCGAATGACAACCCAAAGAATCTGAAAGCTTCAGTTATATTGGCAAAAGTACAATAATATTAAGCAAAATGAACCGAAAGATTGTATACGATGTACGCAAAGACGTATAATCGGGAAAACTTGAAGCAAAAAACAAGAAAATTACCGCGGGATTTTATGTACGTTTTGCTCAAAGTTATTTTTATAAAGTGACGACGAGGTACAAACATCCATTTAGACCTTTTTTGTTAATAAAGTGATCACTTAACACGTTGAATGCATCGGTAAATGTTCAGGCTCATGTTATAGTCTACGTCTAGATACGTATATTATAATGATGTACCAAGAAGTGAGAAATGTATGTATTCTGATTCAAATATTATATTAAGTATACGAAAATTATGGTATTTTATTAAGTTTGACATTATTGGACGAACATTTTAACCGGAAGACAGAGTAACTTAGATAGTTCGTCAAAACCTGAAATTCTTGTTGTCGAAAATTGTAATGGTAACGTACCAACTATAACGATTTTGAGATAGAATTAAAATGGATTATGAATCTGCATGCTACGAACTAGGATCTCACTCAGATGTTAAAGGAGTATATAATCACTTATGGGGATAAAAAAAGCCGGTAGAGCATGCTGATGATCGCTACACCTCTCTGAAAAATACGTCAAGCATGCAAATACATTTGCGGCCTAGGATCAATGTTGAATTTATCTCAGTTATTCAGTTATGCATTCTAATCTTTCTATAAACGTAGAGAGTGAATCTCGAAACTATTTCCAGAATTCAAGTCTATACTCGTATACATTTGAAGTAAATTTGTAACAAAAATACATAATTTCCTAATCTAATTTTAATAAAAAAAAAAGAACGAAGAGGACAATCCCGCCAGTTTAAATCACTGTATCGGTAGGCAACATTGTTTCAATTTAATCTTCCTACATACGAGTATGTACATATAATGTATGTGACACCTGTTGAAGTTCATAAATAACTCACACAAGCTTTTGATAAATGAATAAAGTGGTTAAAGTTGTTTTTTTTTTCATATCAACCATTTTCCATTCAAGTGTAAGTGTATCTATAATAACAAGTAAATTGGATAATAGGCAATCATATTAACAAAAAATTCCGAGATTATTTTTTATCAGCCAAACTCGAGTCAAGGCAATTTACATTGCTGAAAACAGCTGATCCGAATCAAAGCAACTTAAAGTGCAGTGACGCACAAAGAATCGCTCATTCTGTCCTTATTAAGGAGTTTTTTTCATTGTAACCACATCGACGCAAAACTGATTCAGAATTTGTTACAAGATTTATTAAAATTATAATTATTAAATTTAATTATAATACATATTATGTATAAAAACAACGTTAAAACGTTCGTACCATATAGAGGGGGCGCCCCGGCTTACTATACAGGGTGTCCCGCAACTGGTTAGCCATAGAACAATGGTAGACTCTACAGGATGTTTTAGGAAAAATGTCGCCAAAATTATTTCTCTAGCTTTTACCGTTAAGGAGTAGTTGCCTTTTTTGTGAGGGTTGGATACGATATCCCCAGTCACAAAATCCCCAAACCAAAATCCCCAAATCAAAATCCCCGTAATCAAAATCCCCGAAATTAAAATCCCCGAAATCAAAATCCCCGAAATCAAAATACCCAAAACGAAAATCCCCAAACGAAATTCCCCATTCCCCATTTGAGGTGTTATCTAAGAACGCGCGCGCGTTCTAAGATCACACCTCAAATGGGGAATGGGGAATTTCTTCAGGCTATTGTAGATGGTAAATGATGGATGTTAAATGGCAGATGATAAATGGTAGATGGTAGGTGGTTAATGGTAGACGGATGGTAGCTTATAAATGGTTGATGGCAGATGGTAAATGGTAGATTGTAAATTGCAAATGGTGGATGGTAAATAGCAAATAGTAGATGGTAAATGGTAGGTGATTTAGACTATTGTAATTGTAATAGTTCTACTACACAATAAACAAAATCACCGTCGTGGACTGATATATGTATATGCTAATCAACGGCAAACTCTTTGAAGTGACACAGAACAAAATCAGATAATGTGCAGGCGAATCGGTTCCAACAATAAGCCAACCAAGCTTTCCGCGAATATTCGTTCGGATGAGGACATGTCTCGACGATGTTACAGAAAACCTAATATGTTTAGAACGATATATGCAAACGTTTATTCAATATAATGTACTCGAACATTTTGTTTGTGCTAATCAAAAAAAAAGTTAGTATCGATATACGACCCTCCTAGTGCCATTTACCATCTACCATTTAACACCTTCCACCATTAATAATTTACAGTCTTTCATCAACCATTTACCATCTACCAGCCATCTACCAGCCATCTACCATTTTTTACTACCATTCATCTACCATTTACCACCAGCATATTTCGGGTGCTTGGGGATTTTATGATTGGGGATTTTTTATATGGGTATTATGATTATGGGGATTTTGTAAATGGGTATTATGATTATGGGGATTTTGAATATGGGGATTTTGATTTTGGGGATTTTTCTACGTTTGGGGATTTTGTGATTGGGGATTTCGTATGGTTCCCTTTTTGTGATTCTTGTCAAAAAACACGACTTTTTTCGAAAAACTCCAATTTTCTAGCTTCCACTTTCGCCAAATCAATGTTTTTCATATTCTTCTGAAAGTACATAAAATTTCCAATAAAAGGACATATCGAACGATTCGAACGGTTCCGTATCTTCCGAAATACGACGTTTTGAACTTTGCAGAAATGTCAATTTCAATTTTTAATGTCAAAATTAAACCCGAATTTGGTAACGGGACATTGTAGTGGCAAATCTGCAAAGTTGACAAAAGTTGGCTTAGTATCTTAGCTTTCGAACGGCATATAAGAATAAAGCACAGAGTTATCCAGATTCTGAATAATATGTATAAATGAAAAAAAAAAACATATTCTGGAAATGTACCAAACCGACTTCAATCTTGAAAAGGAAGTAAAATTTTTACATCAAGCATAGACTCGGTTGTTATGCATTATGGAAAAATACTTTTCGCTACTGTTGTAGATGCTAATTATAACGGTAAGTATAAACAAATTTGTTTTATTGTGTTGAATTATTTGTACGAAGGTTAGCTGTGTACACATTAATATAGTGAGAGTATTTTTCATTTTCATCGTCTAAAAAAGGATAAACATTTTAATTTGTCAGGTATTAATTAGTGTCCTTTTATGTCCTTTTTCAGAGTTTTCCGATCCAATTTTTCCTTAGCAAATTTAATGATAGAATCTTAGATTCTAAAAAATGAAAAAGGAAGTGGCAACTTGAATTATTCGCGTAGTTATGGCTTTGGAAAGATACAGATGATTACGGGAAACACGAAAATTGTTCATTCAAACGCGATTTATTCCGTTTAGGGTCCTTGGAATTAAACACGGGATATGTAATGTACTCGGCGCCCCCTTTGATATGATACCCCGCATGCCGACCTCCAGTCAAGGATTAAATAGTGTCCTTTTTGGGACCTTTCCGATCAAATTTATTTTAGTAAAATGAGTTTTAGACTCCTGGGACCCCACTGATTTAAGACCAAGAAAAAATAGCATTACAGTATTTTTTTTCTATTGGAAATGCTTATATGACTGAACTATTTCCAAGTAAAAGCAAGATTTCTTCCACTTGCGGACTATGTTTTTTTCTCTTTTACACATATTATTCACAAACTGGATGATTCTGTGATTTATTCTTATATGCCGTTCGAAAGCTAAGATACTACGCCAACTTTTCTCAACTTTGCAGATTTGCCACTACAATATACCGTTACGAAATTAGGGTTTAATTTTGACATTAAAAATTGAAATTGAAATTTCTGCAAAATTCAAAACGTCGTATCTCGGAAGATACGAAACGGTTCGAAACGTTGGATATGTCCTTTTGTTGGAAATTTTATGTACTTTCATAAGAATATGAAAAACATTGATTTGGCTAAAGTGGAAGCTAGAAAATTGGAGTTTTTCGAAGAAAGTCGTGTTTTTTGACAAGAATCACAAAAAAGGCGATTACACCTTAACGGTAAAAGCTAGAGAAATAATTTTGGCGACATTTTTCCTAAAACATCCTGTAGAGTCTACCATTGGTCTATGGCTAACCAGTTGCGGGACACCCTGTATAATACAATGAACATAACTTTAATTAAATACGCGTATTAGGCACGAGTAAAGGAATCCAAGATAGTGGCGTGATAAGACTGGCTACACTAACAAATATGAATCGTTAAGTTATGCCTTCCTTATTCATATTTGATTAGATTCCCTACATTTTTTTCCAATGTTAATTTTACATTTTCATTGTTAATTCAAGACTATGCTCTTAAAATTGGTATGTTTTTAAAAATATGCCAACAACAACAAGAAGTGATAGTCTATCACATGGGTCGTGAGTTGGAAAAGCAGCAAAAACTGATTTCGCTCACGGTGAGACTCGAAACTCGAACCCACGACCCTGTTCTCCAAAAGTGAACTAAGTTTAGTACCATTTGCGAAGTATGTATATGTAGTTTATTCGGATTGAACAGTTGAGTTCATGACAAGGTGGACTTAAATTTAGTCCGGTATAAACACTCCATGAATAGGTGCTAGCACCAAAATGTCATTGTAGGGATAGAACATAGCACAAGCCGCTATGTATTGTAAAGGAGGTATTACACTATCAAATAAAGTTTGACTAATGACGCAAAAAGGTTGTCCAACTAGTGTAATAGCAAAATTAATGACCGAAAATGTGTTTGGCCAAAAGTGAATGACCATCATGGTCAATAACAAAACACATCTTTGGTCATTTTATTTTGCAGTTTTTGGTCATACGGTCATTCAAAAATTATCAATTTCTTGTGTGGCCCATGATGGTCAAACGAAATGATACGATTGGGTGCATTTAATGATCATAAAAAATAACGACAATTTTGTACTTTTTTTGCAAACTGTGGGATATTGGAAAATTCAAAATTTAAATTAATCCGTAGAATTACATCGAAGAAAATGTTTTTGATAGTAAAATTTAACTCTCGGTAAAGTGGAACAATCTGCGTGTTCAGTACAGAACTCTAGTTTGGCGATCTCATCGTCGCACGTCGCTTCAATCATTTTCTCGGTTCTAAAAATTTCTTTTTTTCTCAACAACTTGGAAGCTCTTGGCCATAGTGTTCAATAATAAATTCAATTACAATTAGTAATTTTAGTCCAGAATGAAAAATATTGATTTATTTGTAAATTTGGTTTCACCTTTAGGTAACTGTTAGATATTGTATCTTTGCTACTAGAAATTCGCAATAAATCAAGAACGGAGATATGAAACTATCGCTGTTGTTGGCTCTCTTAAAGTTCCCGCGAAATATTTCCTTGCGTATGCTCCTGCATGAAACACACAGAAAATTTGTGAAAAGAGCTGGCGGCTTCTCCAATTTTCCCTAAGTTCCCCGTAGACCCCATTTCTGTTTCTAACATTCACGAACCCAAACTTTTCTTTTTACTCTCGGCGGCCACTTTTCGCCTTCTTGAATAACACGAGTCCTATAAATAATAATATTACGTCTTCAAACTAAATTAAAATGATTTTCTATTGAACAAAAATTGATTCAACTAAACCTTTGCAAATTCGACAAAGAAATGAAACAATACCAAATAACCACTAAATGGCATATTGAATCTAAATTAGGTTTGTCATTTTTTTCTGAAATGGTCATACTAGTGTGATAGGCAGATTTGCCTTGGTCAAACAAATGACCCAAAACCGGACTGACTACATCATTGGCCAAAGCAATTGGTCATTTGTTTGTCCCATAGTGTAATAGGTCTCGAAAAACACTTTTGGTCATTGCAAAAGTTGGGCAAATTTTGTGTGACCCACTGGACAAACTTTATTTGATAGTGTAATACCACCTTTAGTCTTTACTTGCTTTTAGAACTGAATATTTGTATGTTAAAGGTTAAGATCAGGTGAATTCAGTTAGTTCAGAATTCAGTTCAGCGGATATTCTGAATTCATAGTGAGCTTAATTTAAGATGAGTCAAATTGACCCGAGCTACTTTTAATTTGTAAATGTTTCTGCTTGCATACAGGTTTGCTATTTCCCACAGTAGCTAAAGATAAAAACGACTTCTAATGATTTGGTTTGTTTGTTTTTTTTTTTTAACCATCAACTTGTACTCTTTTCTATAGGGAAAAAATTATTTGAAATTATAAAATATAGTTTTAACGAAAAAAGTGTAAAAAACTGAAAAAGGGAGTTTTTAGCTATAATTTTGATTAATTTTTTTAACCTCCATATGAGTATGACAGTATGAGAAACTTCTTAGAAAAGGGGTAATTTGTACCCCCATATACTCCAGGCGATTTAAATTAAAATCACTTCAGTTTCATTTAAGGTTGATGCTTCTTCTTCTTTCTCCTGTGATCCAAGGGGGCTTTGTGCCTGATGTCCCCGTAAAAACAGTCCACAGGTGGGGCTCCTTACTTGAATCGGTTGGCTAATCTTTACAGAATGTATTGCCAGGTAAATGTTATTTTGAGGTTAATTAGATGGCTAATCCTCGTTGATGAGGATTGTAATGCCAGTGTATGCAGATTAATTCAGATGCAGATTTAATTATTAAATTTGTAATTTTTCACTTGCCCAGCTAGACAATTGTCTCCGATACCCAACGGAATCGATAAGTCCTCGATTATATATCGATAGCTGCCATCGATATGTCTCCAATAACCTACTGAATCGATCCAATTTCGATTATTTACGTCCAATTGTCTCCGATACACAACAGAATCGAAATGTCTTCGATCCCAAATCGAAGACCTACATTCAGTTGTCTTCGATATCATTGTCATCAAAGAGTAATCGATCCGAAAACGATGACTTTTTATCCATTTGTCATAGATACCATCTAATCGAAATGTCTTCGATCACATATCGATGACTTTCATGAATTCATGAATTAAATTGAAATTGTCAAAAAATAAAACAACTAATTTATTCTCGTAATTAGTAATCCTAGATAGCTTAGGTGTAGGACGTAGGACTACGAAACTATAGGTGCCCGGTTCAATTCCCAGTAGAAGCAAAATGTAAAAAGGTTAAAGTTTAAATAAGGTAAAGAAATAAGTATAAAATAGATAAAAAAATTAAAAAAAAGGAGAAAAATAAAAAATTATAATTTTTCACCACGGTCATTAATTAATATTGTTTCTCCATAAATTCTTCATAGTCCGTAGTGGTCGATTCTTCATCAACGACAGTCTTCGGAATAAGATCCATTCCAGTTATCACTTTCGGTATCGAAAAAACGGCCAAGCCAATACAAATGTCTCCATAGTTTGATCGAGAAAGTCATCGATTCCTTAATAGAAGGCGTTCGATTCTTTATCGATGAATTGTCGATTCTGTTCTAACTGGGTGTTTTATTTTTATACGATTGTTTTTTTTTTTAAACTGTGCCCAGCCATGAGGCTTTGGTCTTTTAGGTTATTATTATTAAATTTGAGTCTTCCATTACGATCGCCCTGAACGAGGGCCACCGCACGTGAAACCACACCACAATCACTCCACTATGTTGCCACTTTGGCCACAAATCCTCAGCACGGCATTTGCGCTTAATGTGCACAAACAATTGAAGCGATTTCAGAACACGGACTCAACACGTCCATTCTGGACGAAAGTTAACGGAAGACTCGCGTTAAGGTTGATGCACAATTTTCAGTCATCAGTCACAGTAATTTTCCAAGTTAACAGATTGTCAGTTAATTGATTGACTGACAATCGGTTGAAATTGTATGGAAAATGACTATGACTGATGTTTGAAAAGTGTGGATCGACCTTTATACTTCAGTTTAAAATCACTTTGGATTCACCTACGTATGGAAATTTTTACGCCAAAATCAAATCATTAAGTGGTTTCTGAATGAATCCGAAGTGGAATCATAGGGCTTCATAGACTTTTCAGACTGAGTTTAGTATATAGATGCTAAGCGAAGCCATGGGATAGTTTCAGCATGGATTCAGTATTTACATAATCGGGATCAGGCCTAAAAGTGGATCTAGAATGGCTTCAGTAAACGGATTCGAAATTAAACCATGAACTGATTTCAAAATGGTTTCAGTATGATATACGCATAAAAAACAAAGTTGGACGCCCCTGATTTTCATGTTATGTTATATTAGTTGTTTCTTTCTTAAACGAACAGAATCATTCTCCAAGTAAAACGCAAACAGATCGAAATGTTCCTCTTCGGTAACAACTGACTGTTGTCTCATCAATTCCCAAAGCGATATTCTAAATTAGAAATTGCATTTGATATTATGCGCCGTGCAATATACAATTTAAAGAAAAATGTCTCAGGAAATATTAAACAGATTAACAACAGTTTAGATTAGAAACCAAATAAATTTAGGGAAATTGTTCGTGGAGTCATCTAGGGGATAGTATTGGCAGGAACAATTTTCCAAATTGTCATATTACATATATGGGATTTCCAGTAAATATGGAAATTATCCACAAAGTCGAAAAGCACTATTATGTTTAATCATTAACAGACAATTGACAAATCCACAACTTTCGCACAAACTAAAAGAATTCAAAAACATGCAAAAATTATTTGTGCATTTAAACTTAAAAATTTGAATGACCGCATGATGTGGTCAAACGAAGTGGGTGCATTTAACGATCTTATATAAAAATAACAAAATTTTTATACTTTTTGCGAAATGTGGAATATTGTAAAATTAAAAATTTTAATTAATACTTAGAATGACATCGGAGAGAATGTTTTCGATAGAAAAATTAAACTCTCGAAAATTGCTTCGAAGTGGAACAATTTGAATCTACGTGTTTCATTTTGGAATTTTGAAAGACGCGCGTCGCTTGAGTCATTTTTTCCACTTTTTCTGGTTCTAAAAGTTTATTTTTTCTCAAAAACTTGGAACCTCTTCGTCTTGATATATTATCAATTGCTCTTAATCGGTAATTAAGGATGCGTTGTAAGTTTTTTAATTTGCGTTTTATAAATGGATTTTTTTCCCAGAGGAAACGCATTACATAATTTCCAACGAAAAAATGTGGAAAAATTTGAAATAAGAATGAAAATATTGATTTCGTAAATTGGCTTCTACCTTTTATTTACTGCTTGGTACTGTATCACCAGATATTATTAAATTGGTCAAAAATCATTTTTCAAACGTATGACAACGAATATGGCTATAAAACTTTTCGGAATTTCGTCTTTTCGCACTTACTTCTAGATAATCGTAAATCAGTCTAAAGCCGGCCCCACACCGACCGGAGTGTGGCACACACCGCACAAAAGACCGGTTCCAAAAATGATACCTTGGTTGGAGTCACCCAACCACACTGCTGGACGATTTTTCGTATCAATCTTTTGTGCGGTGTGTGCCACACTCCGGTCGGTCTGGGGCCGACTTAAGGGCTCCATGACACAGTCATTATTCTAGTCATATCATAAAGCTTACTCGATTAATTCGGTTTAAATTTTTACACGTGCACTAAATGAAATCGAGTAGACTTAAGGATATGATAATATCTATTATCATATATATGACTGCGTAATAGAGCCGTGTGGCACGGGTTAAGAATAGTGCTACCGTCTTTCCCGACGTGTCGTAAGAGGCGACTAAAGGGACAGGAGAGATAAAATAATTTCCATAATCAAGGAATCTTATCACGTTTTGCACAAGGGTAAGCTTTCAGATCCTTTTGAGGTGCACAGTGGAGTGAGACAAGGTTGCATTTTATCACCTATTCTTTTCCTCATAGCCATTAACGATGTACTAGTGAGTGCGCTTCAAAACCAGAGGAAAGGTATCAGATGGAAAATGTTTGATTACCTGCAACACCTGGACTATGCTGACGATATTTGTCTGCTTTCAAATAAAAAGGAGGATGTAGCTCAAATGGCCGATGCTCAGCATTGCGAAAATCGTAATGCCGGGCTCAAGATAAACGCTGCCAAGACCAAGTACTGGAGCTCCCATCCTGGGGGACAAAGCGGAATTTGTGTTTCGGGCCAGGCAGTCGAAAAAGTTGACGAATTCTGCTACCTCGGAAGCATAGTCACAGCAGATGGCGGCGCGGACGCTGATGTACAATCGCGTATCAATAAGGCTATAGGGCAGCCTTCTTCACTTTGACTCCTTTCTGGCAAAATAACAACATTTCCAGGCGCACCAAAATCCGAATCTTCAATTCTATTGTAATATCTGTGCTTCTTTATGGCTGTTCAACTTGGAAGGTGACCAACGAGATAACAACTAAGCTGCAAACTTTCGTAAACCAGTGCCTACGGCGCATCCTACAAATCCGCTTCTTTATGGCTGTTCAACTTGGAAGGTGACCAACGAGATAACAACTAAGCTGCAAACTTTCGTAAGCCAGTGCCTACGGCGCATCCTACAAATCCGCTTCTTTATGGCTGTTCAACTTGGAAGGTGACCAACGAGATAACAACTAAGCTGCAAACTTTCGTAAACCAGTGCCTACGGCGCATCCTACAAATCCGCTGGCCGGAGATTATTTCCTGGATTGGATAGGAACTTCTGTCAAAAGGGGAAAGTGGCAATGGATAGGTCATACTCTCCGAAAAGGGCCAACAAATATTGCAAAGCAGGCCCTAGATTGGAATCCTCAGGGAGCCAATGCTAGACGCCGTGTTGGACGACCAAGAAACACGTGGAGAAGAGCGGTTAATAGAGAGGCTGCTTCATTAAACAAACAGTGGTCAGACCTAAAGACGATGGCACAAAACAGAACGAGGTGGAAAGTAGGCGTAGTTGATGCCCTATGCCCCACAAGGGGTTAACAGGAACCAGATAGAGAGAGAGAGAATAGAGCCCTTAGCTTTATCTACTGCTATAAAAAATGTTGCAAAAATCTTCAGAAAAAAAGAGCTTCCAACATGTCTTCGTGCATTGATTGCAATTATATTTTGCATCGGAGGCTCCAAAACAGTGGGTAAATTCTATCATTGTATCAATCGTATTCCTACATTTCATTGTATCAATCGTATTCCTACATTCATCCTCAATTGATGAAAACTGCGAGTAACGCCTAGTAAATTGCCTTTGAGTTTCGAGGATAATTTTGTTGATCAACG
This sequence comes from Microchrysa polita, assembly GCA_949715475.1. Taxonomy (NCBI): domain Eukaryota; kingdom Metazoa; phylum Arthropoda; class Insecta; order Diptera; family Stratiomyidae; genus Microchrysa; species Microchrysa polita. Next base: position 4,395,840 of record OX454418.1, on the reverse strand, counting down.
TCTGCCATATACGGAACCAATAGAAAACGGAGACTTGAAAACAATGCTGTCGCAGGAAATCTTCAAGTCGCTATAAACCGTACCCGTTAAATTACTTAGCTCAGGACGGTAGCTTATTTTTTTAATAGTCGAACGGACTCTAAAATTACTCTAATTTTATCACTTAGTTCTCCGTACACCCTTTTTGTTTTAGCAACCATTCCCACACTTTTATTTTCATACTCTCGCCGGGCACTTTTCTTCATTTTCAATAACAAGAATCTTTATACTATTCATAGATTTAAAATTGCACCGTTAAGCCAAATCAAACTGATTTTCCATAGATCAAAAGTTTGTTTAATTAAACCTTTGCAATTTCGTCAAAGAAATGAAAAAAGTGGAGCTAACTTAGCTTTGGTCAAAATTTTCTGAAATGGTGATAGGTCAATTGGCCTTGGCCAAACAAATGACCAAAAACCCAACTGACTGCATCATTGGCCAAACAAAATAGTTATTTGATTGTCCCATAGTGTAATAGGTCCTGAAAAACACTTAGTCATTGCAAAAGAAGAACACATTTTGTTTGACCCAATAGACAAACTTTATTTGATAGTGTAATACAGAGTGGAGCAGAGGAAACGCATGTTTTTTGAACTGCTAGTACGCGGCGACGAGAGGGGGTATTGACCTTGAATGAATGTTGGCAGACTGCCCATACAACGCAGTTTCAGTCGCTATGGAGCGTTGGGGCGTAGAGCATCGTGTGTTCGTTGTCAAGCAGTACTTAAGAAACAATGATTGTCCGTGCAACATCTTTTCCGTTAAAGTTGGACGTCGAGGTGCAGTGCCTGATCGAAATACTGTACTCCGATGGGTTGCAGCGTTTAGAAGTACTGGATCTGTGATGAAAAAGAAACCACCTGGTCTTCCCCGTTCAGTACGAACTCCGGAAAATGTAGACCGAGTGAGAACGGCAGTTGTTACTATTCCGAAGCGATCAACTAGACAACAGGCTGTAGCGCTGGTTATGTCACGTCGTTCGCTTCATCGCATCTTACATGATGGTCTTAAGTTTCACCCGTACAAGATAACGATCGTCCAGCAGCTTAGTGAAGGGGATTTTGTGCAGCGCAGAGAGTTTTGTCGCGTAATGGACGAAATTTTTACGGAATTTGAATCCAGCGAGAAGGACGTCATCTCCAACACATTATTTTTCGAACTTAATTAAAGTATGTATATTTCAAAACTGAATTAAAAAATCTATTACTTAATGCTTGTTTTTATTAATTTTATCTAACCGTTTTCCAGTCATTCAATAGTGAAAAACATGCATTTCCTCTGCTCCACCCTGTACAACCTTAACTATGTATTTTTGGAACATATACGAAAAGAACGGCGATCGGGTATTATCAGAAATATTACAAAAGACGGTAAAATGTTTAGCTCAACATGCGCAATCCATCTCATCCTTGGGAAAAATCTCTTAGGAGCCTCTCTTAAAATGGAAAAGAATTCACATTGTCGCTTACCGGAGACAGTTTGTTTTGCAAAGGTAACACTCTGTTTAAATTTGTTTTCAGTAAACAAAAGAATGCATTGAGCGGTTCCAAATGCATTTCTCATTTGGTTCATATCCTTGTATTTTTCGGGAATTTTTCAACTTTCAAATATTGTACCAGATCTCCCATAGGTACCAAAATATATCGGGTATCTAAATGCCTAACATGCAAAACGTGGCAAGGAGCGAAAGTGTTGGACACCCGTGATCTAATATGTACTCCCGCGCATATGTAGTGTTTTACAACGACAATGCAGTTGATGCAATCGCTATCGTTATTCTTATGAAATGCAAATCATTATTCTCCGTTAAAAAGGATGTGGAACACCAATTGAACAACATCGACAGCACATTCCTTGCTCGTCAGCAGATGCCAGTTCTATTTGATAATTGGTATAAATCATATAAACATTTTTCAATATTGGATATAAAATCCACTCCCAAAAAGTCTCACGACATGTCTTAAGGCAGCCCCAGACCGACCGGAATGTGGCAAACACCGCACAAAAGATTGATACGAAAAATCGTGCAGCAGTGTGGTTGGGCGACTCGAAGGTATCATTCTTGGAACCGGTCTTTTGTGCGGTGTGTGCCACACTCCGGTCGGTCTGGGATAGAGATGTCAAAAAAGTAACTACCCGTTACTTAAGTAATAAGTATCGGAAGTAACGACTACCGAGTACTACAAAAAGTAGTCGTTACATATGTACCGAACAATAAACAAACAAATCTATCTCGTATGTACACTGCTGGTCAAAATAATAGGTGTGAATTAAAAATTTGAAAAAAGTAGTAAAAACAGCAACAATATTCTTTATTATGAAAAATATCAATTTGAAAATCTAGTAGCACTATGTTTTGAATTAAACTGAGGAATCTTCACGCGGAAACCATGTGTTGTCATGGGTAACGGCTCCTTCATTTGTTCAATCTTCAAATTGAGTTGGACAAAAAAATAGGTGTGCATTGTTTTCTTTACACAGAATATTCATTTTAAGAATTATTCGGTTGTAGAAGGTGAGATATTGAGAAAAATAAATCAAATGAAGGCATTATAAACATACTCTAATGCAATTTAAAAACTAAAATTAACATTAGATGGGTCGAGGACGTCACTGCAGTCTAGAGGAGAGAAGGCTTGTTCGTCAGCTCCGAGTTGAAGGAACAAGCTACAAATTTATTGCCACATCTTTAGGACGGTCCGAAAATTTCGCAACCAATGTCCTAAAACCAGAAAAAACTCTTGAAATTCGTGGGGCACCAAAAAAATCTTCACCAGTGACCGACCATCGAATCGTTACATTATCCAAATGGACCCATTCAAATTATCAAGATTGGCAAGCTCAAATTTGCCGGGTAGGATTGCTCGCAAAGTTCCTCTGCTTAGATCCATGAATTTGAAGAAGAGGAAAAATTTTGCGTTGGCTCATAGAACATGGTGCGGTCCACAAGGCGATAAGAAATGGCGGAATATCCTTTTCAGCGATGAAACAAAAATCAATTTATTTAGTAAAGATGCAGGAAGGAACGTTCGTCGTCCTAAGGGAAAAGAATTTCACATTCGGTTCACAAAAAAAAGTGAAACATGGCGAAGGCAAATAATGGTATGGGGCTGCTTTTCGTGGCAAGGTGTCGGTCCCATATACAGAATCGATGGGATTATGGACAGATTTGCCTACAAGAATCTCCTGGAGACTATTATGCTGCCTTACGCTGAGGATAATATGCCCCTTTTGTGGACATTTCAGCAGGATAACGATCCGAAGCACTCATCACGATTGGTCAAAGCTTGGCTTGAGGAGCAAAGTGTTAACGTTTTGGAGTGGCCAAGTCAGTCCCCCGACCTGAATCCAATAGAAAACCTTTGGGGTGAGCTTAAAAGGCAAGTGTCAAAAATACGAGCAACTTCGTAATGGGCGAGGTGCCGTTTTATTGGAAATTTTATGTAATTTCAGAAAGTGAAGTCATATCTCGGATGAAATGTTTGGTAGTGTGTCAAATTTTCATTTCGTTCGGCAAGTCGGACATTTTGACACAATTTACAAAAAAATGCTATTACACGGTTAAACATTGAGGGGTCCAGTTGTACATTAATTTTTCCCAAATTAGCCACACTACCTTTTCTTCTTCCTTGCCTCGTTCTTTATACCGCTCCATGGTTTCGCGTTGCTCGACCTGCGGTGTAGGCACATCGCCCGTTTTGGCGGTAATATCTCAGCATATTTCTACAGGCAGCTCTATCTTGGATCGTGTCATCGCCGAGACCAATGCGTTGTTGTTGCTTTTTCATTCATCACATCCAGGTGTTCTTTGGTCTGCCTCTGGCCTTGGGTCCATCAAGTGGAACTTGATATCGCTTTCTTTGCGGGGTTCTCAGGCGGACGCCGTTGAACATGGCAATACCAATCCATTTGTCGGAATTCGAGCTATTCGGTGATTGGTTGGTCTATGGACAAGCTGCCTCGGATGTAGCTACTCTTGATGTGGTTCCTTTTGATTACACCAACTGACATGCGTAACATTTTCATTCCAGTCGCTGTCATTTCTTTAGCGTAACCTTTATACATGGTCCAGCATTCTGATCCATACATGAGTGCGGGACATACAACCGTTTTGTACAACTTGCCACACTACCTACCATTAAAATATGCTCCACCATGAATAAGACACTCTGCATATGTCGGAATAGAGATGTCCAAAAAGTAACTACTCGTTACTTAAGTATTACTAATAAGTATCGGAAGTAACGACTACCGAGTACAAAAAGTAGTCGTTACATATGTACCGAACAACAAACAAACAAATCAATCTCGTATGTAATGTACTTAGGCACAACACAAGAATCGAGCAAGTAGTATACAGTCTGATATCTAATCATGACGGTTATCGCTAACATCGCTGTGAGTTACGCCGGGGTAAATGCTCTCTTAGATAATGTTGTTGCGAGTCCAGCGATACCTTGATCGTGTCGATCGGCTCAAGGATTTTAAAGATATCGACGGATTTCGGAAGTATGTAGTACGAAGCTGATTGTGAAATTGCTGTGAGCAATATCCAGTTTGACAGTTATCTCTGACTCCCCTGTGCACTGACCGAAAAAGAGGACCCATCAACTCGTTAGACAATTTTGTGGTGAGTCTAGCGACACCTCGACCGTGTCGCTTCCCCAAAGGATTGCAGAGATATCGACGGATTTCCGCAAGAATACGAATCTTAAAATTGCTGTGACCAACATCTCTGTTGACAAGTGCATACGTTTTGTGAATTATTGTACTTTAATGGTTATCTCTGACAATCCTGTGAGCTGCGCGGGGGAAATGCTCCATTAGCGAATTTTGTTGCGAGTCCAGCGACACCAATATCCAAACTGGATATTGGCACACAGCAATTTCACAATCAGCTTCGTACTACTTCTGAAATCCGACGATATCTTTGGAATCCTTGAGCCGATCGGCACGATCATGGTGCCGCTGGACTCGCACCAAAATTCTCTAAGGGAGCATTTATCCGGTGCAGCTCACAGGGGTGTCAGGGATAACCGTCAAAGTACAATAATTGACAAAACGTATGCTCTTGTCAACCTAGATGTTGGCCACAGCAATTTTTCGAGGTGTTGCTTGATTCGGCACAAAATTGCCTAAAAGGTGTCGAAGCCTGTTTCCCGATTAGTGCACAGAGTGGTAAGAGATAGCCGTCAACCCGAATATTGGCAACAGCAATTCCACAGTCAACCTCGTACTACTTCGGAAATCCGTTGATATCTCTGCAATGCTTTGGTGGAGCGACACGAGCAATATGTCAGCGGATTCTCCACACAATTGCCTAGAGTTGTCGAAGCCTTTTACCCGTTAGGGCAGTCAGAGATAACCGTCAGCCAAGATGCTGACCACACCAATCGACGATTAACTTCGTACCATGCACATTAGAAAATGGTCGATATCTCTACAATTTGCGGCCGAGCGATACGATTGGGTTCCCGCCTGTCTCGCAATTTAATTGTGTAAAACAGTGCAAAAGATGAGTACAAACCCTCCTACTATCTCTACTATGTCGGCGACGAACCGTGAATAAGAGGACTATCGCATTCGGTTGTCGTTGTAGTCGTTGTAGTTTTTTATGTGTTTATTTAAAAGCAACGATTACAAAGTAACGATTACTCGAAACAAATGTAACGAATATAACCGATTACTGAAATGTAGCTAAAGTTGACATCACTGCTCTGGGGTCGCGTTTACGTTAACTTTCGTGCGATCCCTAATGTGTAAACTCCTACTATGAACCCTTGAATTAAAAGTTTTTACAAGTCACTTTAGGGTGCCTAAAGTGTTCTGACCAGATTTCCAACTGGACTTTGCTCTGTGAACTTTTTTAGTATCCATTTTCTGTACTTTTGAAAACAGCTGGAATTTTCATAAAAACTTGTGCAAACAATATTTAGACATTCTCTACGTGGGAATACAATTTAGATCCATAAAGACTAAACAAGGTGAGGATGATGTCATACTAGAATAAGTAGAATGTATCATGTTTGATTTACTCGAAATTAGTTTACATAGAAACATCCATACAGCGTTGAGCAAATAGAAAACAGAAAAAAATAAAAGAAGAAACAGATGCATGCACTATAAATGAAATTACATTGCGAAATTAAAATAATGAGAGTATGGGGTCGGACGGCAAAAAGAGTGAGACGAAGGGTTTCCCCGGTTTCCCACAAGTGTTCTGTCTTGCCGTATGCCATTCATTCAATTTTTGTTCTAATTTTTCCGATAAGACTCACTTCCGCACTAAATGTTTTTTTGTTGTGGTGGATTTTTGGAATACAGAATTTTTGTTTTGTGAAATGAAAGTGAAATACGCGGTGCAGTTCGACAGACAAGTAGTAGGCGGCAGGTGTGCATATAAATATTGATGTAAAAGAGAATGTATTGCCGGGGGAAAGTGAAATATGATGTAATGATTATGTGTCTGTTCTCTCTCACCTGTAGTACGATAGAACGCCATTGGACAGAACAAACCATCGTCGCTGATATCCTTTCAGATAGTTTGTCCACTTCAAGAGCCAACCCTTCATTTCGGGCTCGCCCTGACTGGGCAAAGCCTTGGCCGCGGCCTCTGCTGTGCTCATTGTCGTGTCACTTTGTCGTCGAAACTTTATATGCCCCGGTACGACTTTGACTATTTCTGGTGTCGGATTTCCGATGTCCTGTACTTCTTCAGTTTTCAATTTGTGTACACTTAAAACTTATCTGCATCCAAGCAGAACTGAACAGCCGATTTCGTCGCAGTAGTTGTGCGTCCACTCTGTACTGCTGCTGCTGCACCCACAATTTTTGTTGAAATCCGAAAAATCAATGCAAATACCCAGCCGATCAGGTGACTGGGAGGCGACTAAACTCCACGGGAGTAGATTTCTTTTTCTTCTTCCTTTTCGTATGGATTGCGCTAATAAATTTTGATTTGACCTTTCACATGGTACGAAAAGATACACCCCAACAACAAACACAGAGGATTTGCCAGCAGAGACGTATATTTTTCGACGTTGTCAGACTTTTCACGCCGCAATTAAACTCAATTATCGCACACACAAGATGCAAACTATATGTGATGTAGTAAAACAACGTATCCACCATACACACAACACTTTTTTTTTTGCACTGCACGACACCCGTTCGTTGTTCAGTGCGAGCCACGTCGGAATGTAACTTTTTCAATCATCATTATCGCACGGATTCATTTGATAATTGTACGCGGACAACGGAATTTCTTGTCGCGATATTGACACGACACTAATCTAATCACATAGGGTTTCAATTTGATAGTGTAGTTAGTTGATTTCAACAGGGAAAATATAGAAAAAATCACATAAAGTGAAAAATCGACGACGACACACGGATCAGTTCGCGAAATTTGCTGACAGTTCCAATGTTCCAATCCAACAAGAAAGAGTGGAGAACAGCATGAAGTTGGCTGCGTGTGAAATTAAAGTTTTCACACACGATTAATCCAAAATTCAAATTTGAATTTGATTCAAGAGGCATACGAGGCATGCAAGTAATCCTGAATCTTGTGGCAAGTTGCACAGTATGCTAAATTGTTATATCAATCTTGTTAATTATAGAAAGATCTGTGCAACATAAACAGATGAGTCACATTTTGAATGCGAGGGTAGACTATCCCGTATATACCTTCTATTCCAATTAGCTGCGTTTCATTGAGCGCTTATATACCGTCCCTTAATTTAAACTATCTTAAAGCATTTTTGGAGATAGTACCTTTTCCATAGGGTGTATATACCGTCCAAGTCTAGTTCGCGTATTAACTTTCTTCTTCTTCTTTTTATTCGAATTCGTTGTGGAATGTGCAGATGTTTAGAAATGGTTTATCTGACATTTCGATTATTTGGACAATATTATGATTGGAATTTGTTAATCTCGCGTTTTTTTCTAACCAGGAATTTCATATAAACTTTGCAGCGAAACGAAAATCGAAAACGATATCATTCCAGTAACAAGACAACTTCGCTCTTCCTGGATAAATTTCAGAGCCAGTCGCTTGTCTAGGCATTATGGATTGGCAAGCACCTCACCATCTGTTGCGAGCGGGACTAAATTTAGTTTCGATTAGGTAGTGCAACCCGTATATGCCGTCCATAAATAATTTAAATTTGGCTAAAACTTTTTATCTTTGCTGCGGTATTGCAGCGGGGAGGGAGGGCGGGGAGTGGCGCTTGACCCTGCCGCCCCCTGTCTGTCGGTTGATCAAGGATACATTTTTGTCTTACTGCTGTATTACCTCATAAAAAATCGATGCTCTACGTATGAACATTTCAGTGCTACAAATCTGCGTGTTGGTGTGTCAGTTGGCGCCTGGTCTCAATCGCAAGTTTAAAAAAGATTTCAGTCTGGTGGTCTCGGTTATTCCGAAACAGGGATTCTAAAAGTATATCATCCGCACAATTCTATTGAGACTGCAGTTTTAGGCATTTAATTTTAATGGGAATGACATACCCTCCGACCCACTAAAAAAAATCCGGGCTAGGGGCATAGAAAATGCAGCCTACGCCCTTACTGAGAATTTTTATAAAGAAGAAGGTCAGAGCTAGCTAAATCGGGGGAATCAAGCTTAGTCCTGATTAAGCATGTCCGAAAAAAAGAAAGTACTGCTACTGCGGCTCTGGTAATCTATATACTGTGATTCTCCATCCCTCATCTTGCTGAAACCCAAACAATTTTGTTCGAAATTTGACCTTTAAATGCTAGATGAATCTATGCAATGGGAACCAACTAAGGCGATCCATCCACGAGGAGATTGGGTGAATTGAAGTCAAATTGCCGCCAAAGGTTTATATAAGTTTCCAAAACTCTTGCAGGGGTATGAAATTTCTCTCAGGAGACTTTGTTTTAATGGCTTTTATTTGTTTAGTGTTTATAAGAATCTATAGGTGTGTTTTTTTGGTTATCCCGTGCAGGTTTGGGGGGTTTGGGTAACGAAACTTCATATAAAAAAAATGACAGGTGCGTCAGCTGTCATTTTTTTTATATGGAGTTTCGTTACCCAAACCTGCACGGGATAACCAAAAAAACACACCTTATTTCTCATTTGATATCAATTTCTCCGGAGGATTAATATTTTTTTAGAGGACGTGTTCTCCTCCGATTCAATAGACTAAAATAAAGTTTTAGACCTTACTTCCGGAAATTAAAGTGCGACGTTCCGCATATAAACTCAATAATAAGATTACGTTCTATAGGTACTTTCGTTTTCTATTTAAAAATTAGATGGATCTCCCCTTTGGTAAGACTAAGGGAAGTAGGGCGGGGGTGGCATCACATACGTACAATTACGCAACTCTTACTAGGCAAGCATTTTAGGATTCTAAATGCAGCACCTTCTATCAATTGTTGGCTCTCAAGGACTTTGCTTCTTCAAAACACAACTTTCAACTATTTATTTCATCTATAGGTTTCGTTTCCACTTAATGGAAATTAGGTGTGTTTTTTTGGTTATCCCGTGTAGGTTTGGGTAACGAAACTCCATATAAAAAAAATGCCAGCTGATCCACCTGTCATTTTTTTTATATGAAGTTTCGTTACCCAAACCTACACGGGATAACCAAAAAAACACACCTATTGATATTGAATTTTTCCTTCTGGCTTTTATATTTTTTTTCTTCGAGTTCTAGCCAAAAAGCCGCCCCTAAAATTTGGCGCCCCGGGCGACCGCCCGGCTTGCCCCTCCTTAGAGCGGGCGCTGCCTAACTTCTAGTTACTTAAAGCTGTAAATACGTATTGCTCCTTTACAATATATATCGCAAAAAACACTGCGCGCGTCGTAGTCGCATTTCATACATACGATGTTAAATAACAGGCGCGACAATCCAGCATTGGACTAAGGCCGCAGGATGTGTTAGTGACATCCTATTTCCAAGATCTTATCTGCTTTTTTGTTGAGGTAATGAGATCAGCATCACGCTCAGCAGTGTTATTTATCCCCATAAATGGGTACTCGTTTAACATCTGAGTGAGATCATAGTCCGTCACAAGCTCGTGAGTTCGAAAAACACCATGATCCACGGTGAGATTCGAACCCATGACCCTGTGCACCGTAGGTGCGCGCACTAACCGCTAGACCAGCGAGACTACATACGATGTTGCGAACACACATTTGTGGACAGACTGCGTGCTGGCAATATATTTGTTTTGCGATAGTGGGCTCAAATCACGTAGCTTTCCATGTTGTAAAAATACCTTGAGCCAAGAAAACGCCTTCGTTTCTCGGCCAGGGATGGAAAATTGCAGAGAACATACTTTCTTTCCACTTTTTTGACATCGCATAACTCCAATATAAGTCGTTATTAAGAATACGGAGTGTTTTCCGATTGAACAGTGCCCCGTTATGATACGGACCACTTCTTGCCAATATATTTCTGTCTATTGACAGTAGAATAGTTGATCTGGTTGCGACCAGTCCGGGGCAACATTAATCTTTGTTGTGGCGCAGTGTAACCGTTACACCATCTTGCACTAGCCCTGTTTACAAGAAGCAATATAAGGGCATATGGTGGTCGCATTACGATGTTGAAAAAGTGATGCTAGAAATAGATTGGACGCGTCAACAGCAGTATCAACTGCAAAATCAGCATCAGAAAAAATGCTGCTGCTGTCAATATGGGTCAACAAACGCAAATGCGTGTGTTCTAAATTAAAATGTTGATGCTAATATCCTAAGAGCTGAGCTGATTTCCCATAGTCAGGTTAGGGCTTCCATGATTACAGATATTTCCGCTTGAAGGACACTACAGTGTGATAGGTAGACGGGAGTGTTGTAGTTTACCTATTCCATCTTAGTGAACTCCAATACGAACTCTTTCATCCGTCTTTAAGCCGTCTGCGAAGGACACCATAAAGACTCCATAGCCGTAGGATGTATTTTTATTCCAGTAGTTCCTTCACGGAATGAAACTATCGTGGTTTTTGTCAAAAACATACTTGGGAGTACTCTGTAATCCGTCGGCAAGGGGAGGTTAAAGTTACCCGTTATCGCCGATTGACCGTAAGCTTAGAGCTGTGCTAGAAGTCAGTTTTTAGCCGAATTGATCCAACGGGAGCAGGATGAGCATCGTATCAAGTCCGGCCGAGGGGGTAGTATGAAGGGTTCCAGGTATGACAATAGAAGACTTTCATGTACTTTTGCAAGCAAGTTATAATTATTTGTTTTACTGAGTGCCGGCTACTATACGCGTATACAGTACAGTAGTATATAGGTCGCACGGTATGGTTGTGTTAATCCAATCCTGTGCTTTTCGTTGCAGGCCCCAGATGTCTTGCCTATATGGCTTTCCTGTACAAATAAAGTGCTAAGTTGCTTTATCCATCTTCTCTTGTAAGTTAGGTTTCCAGCTAAGCTTTCTGTCCAGCTTAGCGTTAGTCCAGAAACTTAGCGTTTTCAGCAAAACAAAGTATAGCTTATCCCGTAGCACGGGATGGTCAAAACAAGGGATCGTTCAACTTCCAGTAAAGAGCACCTTGGTTTCTCTTGTGACGCCACTGGTTTCTTTTTGGGTCCGCTATCGTTACTTCATTCTGACAGTCGAACAGCTGATTGGCTTCTTTTCTTCGCAGTGTTTTTTTCTCTCTCGTATGTGAGTTTTCTTTTTTCATTATCTTCTGGCATATTTTCTTTAAAAACAAGCTTTGAGATTACAGTAATTAATTCTTCCAGACCAGTGTGGGTGCAGTGCAGAGATTTAAACGTCTTCTTTGTGAGTGGGCGTGGAGTTTCGTGCAGACACTTTTTTCGTCTCCATAAGTTTTACCCCTGCTATTGTGCATTGTGTGCCAGTCAACAACCTGCAACTATAATTTTCCGCAAAAATTCATCCACGACGGGCGGTATCTGATAATGCAATTTTGATGATTAAGTCGATATTGGGCAAGGATGCAGCGTCGTCGTCCAATGCGGCGGCAGCTGCAGCAGCAGCAGCATTGGATAACGATTCGGCATCTTCGTCGTCGTCACGTTACGAACATTCGGGTGGACGACGAAGTGGTGGAAGCAGCAGTAGTGGTGGTGGAGGAGGAAATGCTGGAGCTAGCACGTCTGGAAGCGGCAAATCTGAAGATTCTGACTCGCAACACCATCATCCGACAACACAACAAAGGAAAATGACGAGTTCTAGCTCGAGTTCAATACGTGCCCAAAAGTCCATTTCGTCCAACAGTTTCACGTCGAATATGGTCAATGTGGACTTTTCGTCGTACACGCCTACCCATCAATGGACAAAGACACAAGATTGTGCCGAGTTTGTTGGAGCCAAGTAAGTTTTCCTAAATTTAATTGTTGTTCTTGCAATATTCATACTTTTGTTGTCCCCTGCCGCTTCACTCTTCAGGCGAAGCAAACATACTGTCGTGGCCTACAAGGAAGCAATGTATGTATTTGGTGGCGACAATGGCAAAATCATGCTCAACGATCTAATCTGCTTTGGTGTCAAGGATAAATCATGGGGCCGAGCGTACGCAACTGCATCACCACCAGCGCCACGTTATCATCATTCGGCCGTGGTCTATGGCAATTCTATGTTCATATTTGGCGGATACACGGGTGACATCTATTCCAACTCGAATCTGACCAATAAGAACGATCTGTTTGAGTATAAGTTTCAGAGTGCACAATGGGTTGAGTGGAAGTTCACGGGAAAGTAAGTATCGATCTGGAAGCAAACACACCAAGACTGTTTTTATGACAATTTCTATTTGTAGGCAACCTGTTCCGCGGTCAGCCCACGGGGCAGCAGTTTATGATCACAAGTTGTGGATATTCGCAGGATATGATGGAAATGCTCGTTTGAATGATATGTGGACAGTACCTTTGAATGCAAGTGTTTGGCTCTAAAATAAATGACTAGCGGCTCCAATTACCTTTCCATATATTTTCAGAGCGAAAATCGTCAATGGGAAGAGGTCGACCAGAAGGGTGATCGTCCGCCGACATGTTGTAACTTTCCAGTTGCAGTCGCCAGGGACTGTATGTACGTCTTCTCCGGCCAGAGCGGTCTACAAATTACCAACGATCTTTTCGAATTCCACTTCAAGTCAAAATGGTAACGTGCTTCGATTTTACTGAATTTGTGACTAAAACCAAACTCTACCATTTACAGTTGGAGAAAGATATCAAACGAACATGTTTTACGTGGTGCATGTCCGCCACCCTCTCGTCGCTATGGTCACACTATGGTTCATCACGATCGATTTCTGTATGTGTTTGGCGGTTCGGCCGACTCAACGTTGCCAAACGACTTGCACTGCTACGATCTGGACTCGCAATGTTGGTCTGTCATAAATCCGGAAGCCAATTCGAACGTTCCGTGCGGCCGGGTGTTTCATGCGTCGGCCGTTATTGCGGATGCCATGTACATTTTCGGCGGAACAGTTGATAATAGTGTACGACGCGGCGATACCTATCGTTTTCAGTTCTCCAGCTATCCACGATGTACGCTGCGTGATGATTTTGGGAAATTTTTCAATGATCGACAATTTTGTGATATACAATTTATTGTTGGTCCCGAGGAGGTGAAAATATCGGCACATATTGCTTTGGTTGCGGCACGCTCCAAGTTTTTGCGAAACAAGATTTTGTAAGAGCTGATTTAGTGTAGAGAAAGGGTGGATGAAAGTTAATGGAAAACTTTTCTTACAGAGCTGCACGCGACGCCCAAAATCAACATTTGGAAAAAGTTTACGGAAACTTGGAACTTCCATTCTCTGATCGGCCAATTGTTGGAGTGCATTTGCCCAATGCAACGCCAGAAGCGTTTGAGATATTGCTGAACTATATTTACACAGATAAAATTGATTGTAGGTTTCAGAAATATGCAACGTTGTATGAATTGTCGCCAGTTCGATGAAAATCGGTGGTGCAGACGGTTGGGTTGCCACTTCACGATGGTATCGACTGTGGCGAAACGAGACGTGTGTTGACAAGCTGCCTTGCTCAAAAAGAACGTTTTGCAGGATTTGGATTTCTATCACTAATACAGTGAAAGCTCCCGTAGGCGGACACTGACGGTTCCATTAATTTTGTCCGGCTACGGGAGATGTCCGCTTGCGGGAGAGGCTGAGTATAGCGAACACCAAAATTATTTAAATTTATTTACCTTTCAGACCCCTTTAAATTCAACATAATTAAAAATTGAATATAGGTGTCGGAAATTATTGATATTTTTCAAGATTTTCTACAACTATTCTCAAAATTTCCTCTGCACAAGCGGACGGACATCAGGAGAGACTAAAACTTCAAACTTAAACCCCTTTGTTTGTCTACAAAAATCAGAAAAGTACTTTAGCAAGTTGTTCTGTAGTCATTTCTACCATTAAATCTCTCAAAATGTCGTTGATGAGTAGTCCTAGAATTTACTTTTTGTCCGTTTACGGGAGAGTCGACCTAAAAAATGTACTAGATATTAGTGTCCGCGTCCGGCCAGGGGAGCGTCCGGCTACGGGAACGTATTTTGTTCGAAAATTGTATTGAAAAGCTTGGGACCGAGAAATTTGTCCGACTACGGGAGGTGTCCGCTTACGGGAGCTGTCCGCGAACGGAGCTTTCACTGTACATCATTATAGCATCGAACTCGGAAGAGGAGCTTCCAAAACTCCTAGATATTGTCTTCTAGAGGTTGCAACGATTCGGTATTTTCATTCGGTCGCAAAATGCGGGTAACAAGACGTTACCTACCTCGGTCATCTCTTCGACAGTCGTTCGTTCAATGCAAGTTCGTCTCGACGCTCTAAAACACTATAAAAAAACCAAAAAACCACTTTTAGAGAATTTGCCTTCCAAATGCGGCAGACATCCAAGTACCGTTATCGAACCTTATCATTGGTAACCGAAAACGTGACAAGCTTCTAGTATGATGGACAAAGGCAGCGGAGAAAGCAATCGAAAAGTGCAAATATTTTCTACGTAACACTGCATTAGCACATTCTGCGTCTCTCATTATACCCTTCGCTCATAGACTGAAAGGGTATATTAACTTTGTCATGAAGTTTGTAACGCATTGAAGGAAGCATCTCCGACCATATAAAAAGTATACATATATGATCAGCATGACTTGGGGAGTCGATTGGGCGATGTCCGTCTGTCTGTCTGTTGCGACGCGTTTTACTCGGCCAATTTAAAAGCTATAAAGCTGAAATTTTGCACAAATGCTTCTTTTTGCTGCAGGCAGTTTGTATGTTTGAATCGGTAAAATCGGACAATGGGGTCATGGGGCTGCCATACAAACCCAACTACCCAAATTAGGTTCTTCTAAGAAAAACTTATTTGTGCACCAATTTCAACACAATTTCACACAAATGTATTTCTCTTGATGACACAAAACATATCTAACAATGGATCAAATCGAATAATGGGGTCATGGGGCTGCCATACAAACCTAATCCTCCAAATTAGTTTCTTCTAAGAAAAACTTTTTTATTTGTGCACCAATTTCAACCAAATTACACACAAACGTGTTTCTCTTGATAACAGAAAACATATCTGAGAATTGATCAAATCTGACCATGGGGTCATGGGCTAACCATACAAACCCAACCCCACCATTTTGGTTCTTCTAAGAAACATTTTTTGCACCAATTTCACAAAACCTTGAATTAATGTGACTTTACCAAAGCAACAAAAAAGTTAAAAACGAATGGAATCGTACTGTGGGGTCTTGCTCCCGCAACCGCAATACAATTTTCCGAAGAGAGCGAAGGGTATCCAAATTTCGGCCAGGCCCGAAATTAGCCTCGGCCCCCGGGGGTTGGCGAGCGAAGCGAGCAGGGGGCGAAGCCCCCTAGTTTTACATTACGACGCTTCAGAGTTTATAATAGGAGGAGTTCGGACCATCAAGTCGGAGACGTTTTTTTTTTATTCGATATTCTGCTTACGACCGCGACGTACTCGCAATTTATGAAGCAGTAAAATCCAGTATTTCCGCGACATAATCGAAAGTTGGAAATTTCAAATCCTGACGGACAATAAGTCTCTTTCTTTCGCTTTTTAGCAAAAACAATCCAAAGTCACGTCAGCAATCGCAGCTCGACTATATCGCTCAAATTTCTACGGACATCGTTTATGTACCCGGCTAATGAAATTTCGTGGCCCACGCATTTTCCCGTCTCAACGCTATTTCGATGCCATCAGTGATAGACACAGCAAAATTGGCACAACAGTAGGAGATCGACGACGAGCTGGCATTCTTATTCGAAAGTGAATCCTCTCTCGGAATACAACTAAACAGTTGGGCAATGTCAATCCAGCCAGACGTGTCAGCAGGGCAGGACTGATTTGATCTTACGTGCCGGAGAGTCTACGTAAAAAAAAACTTTGGATGCATTTCACGAGCTATCGCATCCATTCGGCCGTACATCCTGAAAGCCTATTGCCGCGAAATATGTATGGCCACGGATGAATTCGGACACCAAACAATGGGCACGGGGCTTCCTACCCTGTCGGCGTAGCAGAATTCATCGACATGTGAAAAATATCCCAGAGTCCATCCCGATTCCGCAGACCCGCTTCCGAAACGTTCACATTAACATCCTTAAAAAGAATATCGCTACTGCCTTACGGCCATCGATCGATTTACATGTTGGCCAGAGGCATTTCCGCTTAAAAATATTACTGCAGACACAATCGCAACCGAATTTCGGAACGGTTTGATCACGAGGTTCGACACACCGAAGACGACCACAACAGACAGAGGCAGTCTGTTTGAATCCTAAAGTGCGAAATAGAACGCCTCCTTTACGTTACGTTCAGAATAGCTGTAGTACAATTTTACTTCCGTGCCGTGCCATCTGTGCATTAAAAAAAAAACTCCATCGGGCCAACTTTGACAGGAGTTCGGTACGGAACGGACGTAAGCATTCTGTGAATTTATTGGGAACGGTACGTAGCGCAACGTGAGGTAACGTAAGCTATCTGGGTCGCCCATAATTCTTCGGAGCGTTAGCGAAATTTATTAGCAAACGAAATCAAAGTTATACCAACCAGGATCCAATGGTTTGGTCGAGCAATGGCATAGATCATAGATCATTAAATGCCACGAGTACTACGAACGAGTAGATATCCTGCCAAACGCATTACTAGGCCCTTAAACAAATTTTAAGGATGATATTAGGGCATCCGCATCCGATTTAGTGTATGGTTCACCCCTTCGAATTCCGGGGGAAAATTGTCAGTGACGTTGAGCCAACGAGCGACCCGCTTCTGTTTATAAAAACCCTTTCGACCGAATTTACAAGGCAAATATTAAAAGAAAACCAGCAACAATGTTAACCGAGAGCTTGAAACCGACATTCTTCGAGGCGTGTTTTTAATCGACAAACACACCCACACTAGTAATCTGGAGACTTGATATCGATTGCCGGCGTGGTTGTTTCCCGTATAAAAAATAAGTGACTGGAGTAACATTCCAACATTTGACCTGGAACTATGTTTGGAATTGATATCCTGAGTCCTTCTACTGCGAAACAAGGGTCGCAATAAACATGGTCCACATGGGGGAGCACTAACAAGCTGCTCTTAATACAAATATTCGTTCGGAATCCCACCCCGTCTGCTTAAACCTTTCGCGACAATTCATAAAACATTTGTCTGTATAATGTATGTACAACCAAATTTTAAACATTTTCTACTTTTAGTGAAAGAATCATACACCAAAAATATCGTCATTCTCATAACCGACATTTATCAATTGGCCGGGCAGTTTTTAATGCCACGCTTGGCACAAGGATGTCTTCAGTATTTAGAATTTAAAATATCCAAAAGTAATGTTTTGGAAGCATTGTACAATGCAGATAAAATGAAGTAGGTTTGATTTTTCATTTCTCAATACAATTCCGTTTATACCGTTGATTACATTTTCAATTTTTTTTCTCTAGAATTCAAATTATTAAAGACCATTGTATGGCATTCATTGTCAAAGATGACAATTTCAATGATGTCGTCATGTCCAGCGAATTCAGTGATCTGGATAAGCCTCTGCTGGTGGAGATTATTCGAAAGAAACTGAATCCGGGAAAATTACAAATAGACACAAATTTCGATAAAAATATCGGTAAGATGTTGCTTAATCAAAAAATATTATGAAATTTCACTTAAATTGATTATTCCGAAACAGGTTCAACACTTGAAGCCGACATGGCAGTGTTTCTGGAATCAACGGGTAAAGATTTTTGCGACATCAATCTTGTACTAGACGGTCACAAAATTCCTGCACACAAATCCATTCTGTCAGCACGTTGCACCTATTTTCAGGCTATGTTTCGATCATTTATGCCACCGGATAATATTGTCAATGTAATAGTTCTTAAAAATTTCTAACGTTTTCCCCTGTTACGACGTTTTCAATTTTCCACATTACAGATACAAATCGGTGACATCTCACCGTCGTTGGAAGCTTTCAATTCTCTGCTACGCTATATCTACTACGGTGAAACGAAATTGCCGCCACAAGATGCTCTCTACTTATTTCAGGCGCCATCATTCTACGGTTTGGCCAATAATCGTTTGCAATCATTTTGCAAATACTCTCTGGAACACAATATTACGTATGAGAATGTGCTGCAAACGCTCGAAGCTTCGGATATAACAAAAGTATTTGATATTAAGGATCATGCATTGAAGTTGATCGTAAAGGAATTTTCTACTGTAAGTTTTCTGAAATCGAATCTCATTTAGATAGATTAAGAGATTTTATCAATTTTTGTCCAAGGTGGCACGCTTACCCAAAATGGCAACGCTCTGTCGGGAACTTTTGCTAGAGATAATTCAGGCGGTTGCCGATGCACATGGCGAAGTGCTAATGTCCAACGATTTATCGTCAATCAGTATTAATACCGAACTTTGAAAATTAGCATTCCTGCAGCCGGCTTTCAGTGTTTTATTGTCGTGGCTAAGAACAAATGATGTTCTTTTGTAAAATGTGAACAATTTGATTGTTGTGTCAACGACATCATCAAGTGTCGTCGTCGTCTCGTAGATGTCGAGTTGTCAATCCCTTCAACCAAATCTATGGATAGAATAATGAATGTTAGATTCAATTATTGTCGTATATTTGTATGTGTAGTGTCCGTAGCGCAAAGTTCTGCATTATGTTATCCACACTTCTTTTCAGTATTTTTCGTTTATTAAATTTGTTTTATCATCAACATCCGCCTAGATACTAATTTATTTTAATCCGAAGTTTTGTAAAACTTAACGAGCCCTTATATGTGATATAAATAGATAAAGACTTTGTTACAATTTTTCCCATTAAGTTTGTTTTATTAAAATAAACTCCTATCAATAATAGTTCTCAATTTTCTCTCCTCACCATGACTAAATGCTAAATTTTATATATTGTTAAAGTTATTTAACTATAAATTGAAATTTATAATTGTAGAGAGACATATATTTAACATTGTAATCCTACTTTATCATTTCAAGTGAAATATATGTAATAATAAATATTGAATATAGATCTTCTGTTTCTTGGGTCCGAATACTTTGAGTACCGGTTAGTACTGTATTGACGGTTGTTACGATTGTGTGCGGAATCACCTTTCCCTTCAATTTGCACGTCGCATGATAGACTGTTCGAACCAACATGAAACTGATGCAAATGAAGGTGAACATGGTTTCTGCTCGTCGCTGTGAGCATCAGTGCCCTCTTTTTCGTTTGTGACTGGAGCGCTTAACTGCTTATACCACCCTATAAATTGTACAAACGGTGTTGTACGCGAATCATATTTGAAATTTGTGAACTGGACGGAATACAAACAAACAACCAATGGACAGGGCCGCATTCTCCTTATGGGCAACCTGGGCAGCTGCCCGACGCGACAGATTTTCAGTTGTGGCCAAATTTTATCAACTTTCAGTTGGTTTCAAATTTTGCGAAAGATGTATTTTGAAAGCTTAAAGAGTACGACATATTTAGAAAATGTAATTTCCTCGTTTTAATTTATTATAGGCAGAAGAATTCGCCTCATTCCAGGGCGCTTCGTCGCAACCTCATTTAAAGCTGTAATATTACCCTGCCTTCGAAAGTTGCGACTTATGCTTCAAGACAAACTATGATAGAAGTATTTATTCCGAATGCCCTACTGGTGATTCGGTTAGATGTAGAAAGCATCTTCGTAACGCAAGGACTTCACTCTAAATTTTTTTATCGGAATCCTAGAGGAGATTTGGGTATAACAAACAATTAACTCCTGGACTTACATTAAATGTTGGCCATGTTTATACTACATGAGTATATGGTCGCAAGCTCTTGATTTTCCGACTATAAGCCTCCTCCTCCCTGACTGGAAAAAATATCTGGTTGTTGTTGTAGCGGCTCAAGAGAGGGGGGGAACTTGTATCATAGTTCATAAATCGTAGGCATCCTCTCCTCAAGGTCAAGACCTAAGAAGATCGCAACTTCGATGGGGTTCTCCCATAGTGCGATAGGTGTTAGATGCGTAGGTGCGGCAGTGCAGTCAAATATATGATCCACGTCGTGTGGGCTGGCTCCACATGCTGGACAAATATTTCCAATGCTGTTGTCAATGCGTGACCAAAAAACGAATTTAGTCAGCAAAATCCAGAACGAAGCTGAGCCAAGGTGGTATATGTGGCTCTCGGTAGTTGTTGTTCGTCGGCTGAGATGTCGGGTGGTCGAGCGCGAAGGAAGCGGTTTACGGATAGCCTATTTGTGGCTTTGGTTACCTCGCTGGTGTGCAGTTGATTTAGGGCCGCCTTGTATATGTTGGAGTTGTCGAGAGGAACTCGTTTAAACCTTTGGACTTCCCTTTCCATGTCCCTTAAAGAACGTCTTACATGACGTGGTGGTGGGGTTTTGTCCATGAGGTCATGATTTGGGTGTAGGCTTCGATGACAACCAACAAGATATTGCTTAGCCAGGAGATCATTGTGTGCCTTGAGGTCTAGCAGCTTAGTTTCTTGGTGCAGGTGGTCTTGAGATGACATGCGAACGCATCCATTAATGGTACGCATGGCTGCATTTTGGCATGTTTGAATCCGTTTCCAGTTGGTTTTGCATAGGTTATTTGTCCATATCGGTGCTGCATAATTTACCACAGAACGACTGACGGCTTTGTAGGTGGTGAGTAAAGTATCCTTATCTGTACCCCATTTGCTGCCAGCAAGGGACTTTAAGATCTTGTTTCTGCCCTTCATTTTGTCACTAATGTTGTCGGCATGGGTGTTGAATAGGCCGTGATTATCAATTGTGACGCCAAGAATTTTGGGGTGACGGATAGTGGGAGCTTCAGTGTCATTTACTCTGATGTTAAGCCGTTGGTTGAATTCTTTGTTGTATGTGGTAAAGAGGGTGGCCGAAGATTTGGGCGCTGATAGCATTAGGTTCTTGTTGTTGAAGAAAAGGTTGAGCTCTTCCAAGTAACCGTTAATGAGATCGCACATGTCGAGAATGTCGTTGCCAGATTTCATTATGGTGCAGTCGTCAGCATAGGATACAATGTCGATTCCTTCAGGTGGGGTGGGAAGCCCTGACATGTATAGGTTCAACAAGGTGGGGGAAAGTACCCCGCCTTGTGGTACGCATTGTTTTATCCTTCTTAGTTTAGATTTCCCATTTCTAAACTCGGTGCTGGATTGACGTCCGGCAAGGTAGTTTGCGATCCATTTGACTATATGCGGCGGTGTGCATGAATTGCGGAGATCCGTCAGTAGGAGCGAGTGGTTCACCGTATCAAACGCTTTCGACAGATCTAAAGCCACAAGAATGGTACGCTTAAACGGCGGGGGCTGGTTGATCCCATTGAAGACATTAGACATGATTCGGTCTAGTGCAGTGGTGGTGCTGTGCATTTTGCGGAAGCCGTGTTGGTGATTAGCGAGTTGTATGTGCGTCGCAAGAGTCTTGTGTTTCAGCGATTCCAATATTTTCGCCACAGGGGATAAAAGCGTGATTGGTCGGTAGGATTCTCCTAAGGAGTGTTGTTTACCAGGTTTGGGTAACGGTCTGATACGGCCTCTCTTCCAAATTTCTGGTATGATCAATGTTCGTAACGAAAGGTTCATCGTGGCAGTGATATACTCTAAGGCCGGTGTGTCGAGGTGTTTGAGCATGATCATTGCTATACCGTCTGGACCAAGTGCTTTTGAGTTTTTGACATTCTTTATGGCCATTGCAACTTCTGTAGAGGTGATTTGGAGATGTTCATCAACTTTAGTGTTTTGGATGTCTCGTGTGATTTTGCGCTTGAGTTTATCCTTAGTTGGGTGTTCGACGAATTGTTTATTGAATAGGTTTGCGCATTTATTATCGTCGCTCACGGTTGAGTTACCAAACTTGATAGAAACCCTCCCTTGAGTTTTAGTGGGGTTGGATAGGTTTCTAACCGTGCTCCAGAGTTTGCTCACACCAGTGTTGGAATTTAGTTTTCTAAGATGTGATTGCCAGAAGCCTCTCCTGTGGTCGTTGACCTGTTTGACTATGATGTCATTAAGGTCGTTTATCCGTGGGTCACTTGGGTCTGCACTTCTGAGAATTTAGCCGCAGATGTTGGGAAGTTTGGGAAGTTAGGTTTTAGGCTGGGAATGCGGCCTGCTGGAATGTCTCTTAGCTGCAGTGAGAATAATTCGTCTAATTTGTTTTTCAGCCATACGTACATTGAGGCGGTGACACTAGCAAAAGCCTCGTTGGTGAACCTTTTAAAGCTTTCCCAGTCAGCTTTGTTGAAGTTGGTGTACGTCTTCTTATCGGGATGGATGAATTTCGACGGCATATCCAGAGTCAGAATAATTGGCAGGTGATCAGATGATGTTGTGAGGATTGGTTCCCATGAGATGTCATTAATAAGTCCAGGGCTGGCGATTGAAATGTCAGGTGAACTTGTGCAGGATCCAGTGATACGGGTCGGTTTTTCGTCATTTAAAGGGCAGAAATCCGAATCATCCAGTTGGTCGGCGATGATGTTACCTCTGGTGTCGTTTTGAAGGTTGGAATGCCATCAATCATGGTGGGCGTTGAAATCACCAAGTAGGAGGCGATATTGACTTTGTAGCCTGTGGGACAGCTGGAGACAGGTGGAATATATATGTTGTAGATTTCAAAGTCAATATTTCCTGATTTGACGATTATCGCTTGCTGCTCCAAGGTGTCATCGGCGGAAGTGACATCAACGACGCTGTATGGCAAATTATTGTGGATGAGGAAAGCCAAACCTCCTCCTGCGTTCCTATCACGGTCTTGTCTGATGACGTTGTAGTTCCCATATGACCTGAGTGAGTGACTAGAGTTGAGTTTGGTTTCCTGTACTGCTGCTATTTGGTTGTGGTGTCTGTCCAAGAGTGCTGTTAGTTCAGCGATTTTGTGCTGGAGTCCATTACAGTTTAGTTGGACTATCCTTGTGCTGGTGTAATTTGCATCGACGATACGTGGAGCTGGGGTCAAATTGGGTGGAGCGGGCCTGACAGCATTTGCAGGGATGGAAGGTGATGATGGTTGGGAACCTTGGTTAGGCAGCTGACTGAATGAGCTTTGCCTTCTGTTTCCACACCGGATCGCTCTGTAAGATGTTGACCATTGATTGGTGTTGGTGAGTCCCGAGCAGTTCTTGAGGTGGACCCATTATCCGCAGCATGTGCACTCAACTGACGATTGGACATTGGACCAAATTCTGTTGGCGCAAACCGAGCACATCCATGGACCAGGATTCGTCTCGATGCCGGCACGTATTAGAAGAATGCGGAGCAGCTGGGCCGGCCAGAACTGCTCCACAAAAGAAAAAACGGTGAATGAATGATGATACAAAGTATCCGACCCCTTCTTGCGTCGAAGGGGGTCTTTGCGACTCTTGGCCATGCCTGGGGCATGGGTCGTTCCGGGACGTAGACCCGGTCGCAGTAGGAACGAATACGAAAAAATATCTGGTCATCATAAAGATCTTTCAGAGAGTGTAAGTCGCCTCGAAGGAAGTAACTCATTTAAGCATTATCACTCTGTTTTGATATCCCTTATGATCCCTTGAACAAATGCAAATCATTGAGCACACATTTTTAGCCTTTTCTTTTACTGCTTTAGTTTCCCCACTTTAAATTGGCTGTGAAGCAACATGCGCGTTGTCGAGTTCGGGCGCCGGGATCTCACTCTCGGTAATAGAAATACCTACTACATTGGCTATCAAATTTGAGGACGAGATGAGGTCAAACTGTTCTTTCCAAAACAAAACAGCAAAACATTCACTTTTTCGGTATGACCTTCTGGACCACTCCCCTTCCTACGTCCCTGGAAAGAAATATTTTTTCAAGCAAACCAAATTCATCGGTTATTATTAGTAAAAAGAAATTAAATATTTGTAATTACGCTCACTATCGTTTGCCTACCCATGTGTATGCAACTTCCAACCTTAACCAGTGGCGGAGGGAGGCAATTGGCTACTGCCCAGTGGCGCCATAGAGGCTATATTCGATCCTGCCAATGGAGCAATATACTCCTCAAGAGAGCGGAAACCACGATGAATATTGTGAAGGAAACGTTTCCTGGTCACGTAACATCCCGTTAAATCGTTCGATTTAACCATCAAAAACTTCTTTCTTTGGGCTAGTCGCAGGCTTATGCCTGCAAGCCTTAGACAATCACAGACCGTTCGGAGAATATTTGATACAAATGCGAACAGCTCACCAGAAATTTTTCGAAAAGTCATGGAAATGCGATAATTCAGACACAAAACTTTTCTCTCACAGAAAAAAAGGTCGAAATAAAGGTTTCTATCATTCAAAATCATTTTTTTTTTTGATTTTGTAAAAACAGTTATTCAAACAAAAAGTTGGATGATTAATTTGGCGCCACCTCGTATGACAGTTTTCATATAGTACCGAGTCATCTAAAAGACAGAAATCAAGCGTTGTACAATACAAGTGCTCCTTTTCGCCCAAAGCCTAGAGGCCAATCTACCACAATTAAATTTTGGAAACAAATCTTGGCCATTATACATATATATTTATTAACAATTCAACTATTAAACGAAAATATTCATAACAAACAAACAAAATAGATATCCTAAATAATACATAAAATAAAAAACAAACCAAAATATAATATATCCCCAAAGTCCAATATAAACAATCAAAACCAAAATAATAAAAGCTCCAAAAACAAGCAAATATAAAAATATAGTGCTTACATATACGAAACAAAAGGACAAAATTAATGTTATTAAATACACAACTAAACTAACGGGCAAAATAAAATTGTACATACTAAACATTATTTCAGTTAACTTAATACTAATTCTAATACAAACTGCACTGCCAATTCTATACAGTAAATAATAGAAAAAGAAATGATAGTATAAAATCCAATACAATAACTCCACAAAATACATAATTAATTGAAAACCCCCAATAAATATTAGCATCCTTGTCCAATCACTCATATAAAAATTAACTATCCACCCGGGAACAGCAAACATTTACTGAATTCTATTGTAATCTGTTTTCTTATTTTAGTTAGATATATCGATTTTCTTTTCTTTTTCTTCACTTCTCCCTCCTTCTTCTCGTCCATTTCTTCTATTTTTTAATTATCACTTTATCTAAAAAAATAATAATATTATAGGCAAGCCTCACATTACCAAGATTTTGTACAGAAATTTTTCTTCAAAATTTTTCACAAAAAGTTTTTAAAAATTTTTACAAAATTTTGCTAGATTTTGCTAGTCTAGGGCGTTTATAAGGTGACCAACGTTTTTAGAAGCAAATGCAAGACCTTTAGGTCGTCTAAAGCAAACAAAAAATAAAACGATTCATCACACCGTTTTATTTTTTGTTTGAATGAATAGAGGGAGGATCAGTAGATGCAATGCAGAGCATATTGTGGTGCACGCATTTTGCTGAAGATTTCAGAATCCTAGCTGTCTGCGTTGAAAAATAATAAAATTTTAAAAGGAG
The DNA here is from genome assembly GCA_949715475.1 of Microchrysa polita. Lineage (NCBI taxonomy): Eukaryota > Metazoa > Arthropoda > Insecta > Diptera > Stratiomyidae > Microchrysa > Microchrysa polita. The sequence goes on along the minus strand of OX454418.1, from coordinate 4,369,853 downwards.
ACAAGCGCATACGCGATAGATTTTCCAAAAAAAAAATGGTATCAGAATGTCGATGTATTTCAAAGTCCCAGAGCTTTTTGCGTTAAAAAGTACCAGCCGTCCAAAGAAAATCGTAGAGCAAACTTTGCCTAAAATGCATGATGATTTTCAATATGGGACAATACGCAGGTTCCGGGATGGTTGGTCGCCTTATTCATAAGCCAAATGTTGAAAACCATTTTTTATACAAAATTTTGTTATGGAGGGTTGCTTGATTCGTCTTACATCCCAAGTTACGGTAAGGTTCTTCTAAAATTCCAAAACATAACGTGTTTGTTCTCTTCTCTGGTGTTTTTCTATTTTTTCTCCGCCTTTTTTCTCTTTCTTTTACATTAATAAAAGAAGAAATGTTAATGTTATACTAATAAAAATATAATTTTTCTAAAAAAAATGCACTTTCCTTACCAATTATTTCGTCAATTTCTTCCCCTTCAACATCATTCCTTACGTCAACTAATCTTTCATCAACTGAAAATGTTCAGTCAATTCCTAAACGAAAATTTTCAGTTTATTCGTTGTAGCAAGTCCAATAGGGATGAATGGCATTAATGCTCAAATCCAGTAACAAAATTAAGAAAATAGTTTTAAAAGACGAAAAATTTTGAAAAGTATTTCCGTCAATTTCCTGTCATAATAAATAATGCATAACTTTAATTATTTTTAATTCAATTTTATTTTATGAGCTTTCGACTGCGGTTTTCAAAATTTGAAATATTTCGAGACAGGAGCTGAAAATTCCTGATATTTCATCCAAACCAATTTTAGCCAAAATATCGTAAAACAACTGAGATCAACCTAAACCAAGATGCTGATCATTTTTCATTGGCATAATCATGCGAGTGGAATCGAATGAGTGATGTAACATTCTTTCTTAATGGGTGGATGGGTCATCCTCTATAAACAGGATAGCACACGAAAACTTGACAATTTTTAAAAGTCATAAAAAATCTCAAATTCACACTACACAATTTTGAACAGTTGCGCAATTTAGTTGACACTCTTTTAACAAATTTTATGCCAAGGAATGGTGTCCATTTTCAGTACCATTTTTTTGAAATTGTATTTCGGAAGTTGTTCTAAAATCTTTTCAGCAGATTCACTTCAATTTCCATTCGGTACCGACGACGTCGGTCACCCAGGAAGAATAGCCGCACGGTTATCATTCAATTCCTTGGCCAAAACGTTTTTGCTTGTAAGATTGACCAGTGTAGCATTGAACACAGTGTTCATGCATATGTTGCGTTAAAGCATAATAACCTCGCTTACAGTGAGAGTTTCGTCGTCTCTTCAATATTCATAGGAATGCATTAACCGAAAAAAAGTTTCGAAAGAAATGTTTTTCAGCAAAATGAGACCACAATACACACTGCGACAGCCTAAATAACATTCATCCGCAAATAGCTTCCCGGGAGGGTCATATCAAGATTCTTCGACGTCCCAATTGGTCCCTCGACCTACTCTACCAGATCTGACTTTATTTTCTTTGGGTTTCTGAAATTATGCATTTATGAAAAATAAATAATGTTGAAATACTGAATCCAACAGCGAAGAGATCAGGCCAATTAAAATTGATCTACTGCGGAAAGTGAAAAAAAAATATCCAAAATGACTCTGAGGGGCAAGACAAGATTTGCTAAATCCTAGATTTAGTTGACAGTTGTACCATATTGTACTTCAATTTGAATAATCCCATATTTCTGGAAAAAACAGAGTTTTGCTAAGCAATAATCTGCGTGAAAAAAATTCATTATGCAAGTACATTCTACAATGCATTCTGAATTTAATCACGTACGATTTAATCTAGTAGGCAGGTTTCGACTCGATTAATTTAGTGGTTTTAGTAGGTTTTAGTAAATCCTGTTTATACTGTGCATCCCCTCTAAAGGTCGATCCACACTTATCAGTCATCAGTCATTTTCCATACAAGTTGACGGACAGTCAATCAATTAACTGACAATATGTCAACATGTATGGACAATTACTTATGACTGAAAAGTGTGGATCGACCTTAAGGCTGCTCACACACGGCCAATCCAATCCAAATCCATTTGGGTCAAATTGCATGAAAATAGAGATTTTCTTTCTGTCAAATTTGGGAGAACGCAAATCCATGTTCACACAATTTGTTAGAAATGGATTTGGATTGTATTGGCCGCGTGTGTGCGGCCTTAAGGTCAATCCACACTTTTCAGTCATCAGTCACAGTTTGGTAATGAAAACGGACACCAATTGCCGCATGGTTTTTTTTTAAAAGGTGTCATCTAAATTCCAAAACTCCTGCCCTCTGTCCTGAGTGTTTTAGTTTCTAAACATTTGTTGTAGCATTCATTTTCCACGACGTTTTTAAAATCGTCTGGTACCCGTGTTCCGACCTGTATATGACCATTAACTAAATCTTTTCGGATGTATTATAAAGAAACAACATGTCTCGAAGGTTGGGTGATGCAGAAAGCCTTCTGCATAACCTCAATAACGCCTCAAAGGAAGTTGGACTACATATCAACGAAAGCAAAACAAAGGCCATGATGCAATCGAAAACAAGGACGCCAGCAAATTCAAGAATCACAGTGGGGGACCTTAGTATCGAGTATGTAGACAACTTCAACTATCTGGGTTGTAACTTATCAAAGGACGTTAACGAAACCGACGAAATTAAGCGACGGATACAACTAGCCAATAAGACATATTTCTCGGTCCTCCCTATAATTAATTCGAAACTTGCGCACAGGAACACGAACCTCCGCGTGTACAAAACGATCATCCGACCCGTGCTATGTTATGGCTGCGAAACATGGACCCTCACCCAAGCCTCCGAAATTTTGCTAGACCGATTCGAACGAAAGGTCCTTCGGCGAATTTTCGGGGCCGTTCGCGAGCGAGACCAATGGCGTATCCGGTACAACCATGAGTTGTATCAATTGTACGATGAGCTGGAAGTATCGAAAATCGTGAAGCTTCAACGTTTGCAATGGGCGGGGCATGTACAACGGATGGACGATAATCGCATGCCAAAGAAAGTGATGAACGCACAACGAATTGACGGAGCGAGGTTGCGTGGACGACCGAGAGCTCGCTGGGAGAACTCCGTAGGTGAAGACGCCCACCAGCTGCTGGGCTTCCGAAACTGGAGGACAAGGTCACGTAACCGCGACAATTGGAGATCAACGATTCAGGCGGCCAAAGCCCGACGTCGGGCTATCGTGCCACATTGATGATTGATGATAAAGAAACGGTAGCAACTTACTACACACTTAGGTCAAGAAGATCAATCAAGAAGCTTTTCGGCAGCATCACCGAGCAGTGGTTTCATTAAAAATTAAGGTAGGGTCGGCCAGCAGCTATATAATGACTGACTGACTGACTGTTGATGGTACAAGTTAATAATAATAATCATAAAATCAAGTCGGTGAATAATCTCCTTGTCCCATAGTCTCGTAGGGATAAGAAACGGCGGCTAGCGTACACATCGCTACAGACAAAACCCAACTTGGAGTTGATTCAAATTAATCCAGTCAAAACCCAGGATACTAGATTTGATCGTATGTAACTAAATTCAAAATGCATGCTGACACCGTCATTGAGGTGCTCGTTCCATTTCGCCTTCCGGTGGTCTTTAATCTGTCGATGGATTTGGAGTTAAGCTCCTGAGTTCTGGGATCGCCAGGGTGAGCGCGCTAGTAGGGTAATTAGGTGGAGCCTTCGGGATACGTCCTGCAGTATAACATAATCACAATGGACACTGAGAGACGAGTTGGGATGAAGCTTCGTCGGATGGCGAAAATCAGAATTCTGTGCGAAATCATGAAGTTAGTAACCCGGACAATTTTTTTAATGCCATTGCAGTTAAACTGCAATATAGACAGCGGAGTGAAAACTGCTGGATTAAACTCGGTCGGTCATTCCTGTTTATATTATTGGGGGTGAAGATGGGCCTGGTGTAACCCGAGGCCGCCCTGCATTCCTACATCCCGCAGAAACATACAAACTATTATGTTGCCGTCCTGCTTAGGCCTTAATACCTGAGACAGACCCACTCCCGACAGCAGTTATACTCCACTGACCTGCCATTTGAAAGAATTCTTTGGTTGCAAACTCTACAATACCACACCCTTGGGCCTGGAAATGTTTCAACACCGGCGCGGCGCGTATTAGTAAAATTGAGAGCAGCCGCGCCGAGATGTATTGCTCCTCATAGGACAAAACACATATATCTCGAATCCACACATATACACATACAAACATTCCTGCATCGAACCTTCAAGGCTTTTGCCAGGAATAGCATGACGCCCGGCTCGTCAGTAATTTATAATGGACACCAGACCCTCCGATCGATTGAAGAGATTTTTTGATTGCGAGATAAATTGGACCATCGAATTCAATTTTTTTATTAGACGAATGGAACATATTGCCATGCAATTTTTCGGACAATCTGCCATGACAATCATGTGTTCTCAGTTGCTGATTTTTGGCATAAACTGGTGGTCATTATACCCTATACCTAATGCTACCAACTAGTTTTACCGAATTTAGAGGATATGATCCTTCCAGATAAAAGGATAAAAAAGTACGGAACATTACGCTATCAGCTCTCGCAAGAAGAATTTTCTTGTTCTTCTTATCAACTTATCGACACTTATCTTACCGTGCGCCATATAACGGACACATAGCGGAAAAATCGGAAACATAAAAATTCTCCCTATGAGAACGGATAGCAGAACAAGCCAAAAGTACATACATGTAAGGAATAAAAAAAGGGTTAGAGAGTACGTGTATTCGTGTATTCGATTTCGTGTATTGATCTTGACTGTCAATATGGATTTAAGTGTCTTTCACGAAAAGCAGCCAAAGTTTAGAAAATGGAGAATGAATAAAGTCCGCGATTATTTTTGGACACATCTTGAGATCGAAAAAATATTCCTTTAGTAGTTCGAAGATTTTTAAAATCAAGGCTATGGCAGGTCCCAAAGCCAAAAAACGCGTCTTGGCGTAACCCAGCAGTTTAGAATATTCTGCATTCTCAGAATCGCAGATTGATTTCAACCTTTCAACGCGAACTGTGTTTATGTAAAAAATGCGAGTAAATTTTCACGACTACGCATTCCAAGTCCATTGGCAGTCACAGGCCGACTTCAGTGCGTTGTGAACTATGTGTGCAGCGCAGCCAACACCAACAATTTGTGGCTTCCATCGTTTGAAAATATGAAAAACATTGTTGCTTCCACCACGGTCACGTGAGCCGAAATTAATCGGACAGCATGTCGCTACAGAAACCAACAAATTTTTTCGGCGATTCCGTTTTACTCGGGAGTACGTTTTATCAATTCGGAAATAATCTGTGCGGTCTCTCCTTTGTCTGAACAAAGCTCCAACATCTTCACACGTACTCCGAATGTGTGACTTAATATTTCCATGATTGCATGCAACCGTTGTAATGCAAAGAAAATTCCTTTCCGCCAATTCGTTTTTTAGAACACTCATTGCATAAGGAGCTAGAACATTCGCAACAATTGCTAGAGTGCGTTTGATACAGGTCGGTGTTTCGATTAAAATTAGAATCTCAATTCAATAGTAATGCACTTTTTTTTTCTTTGTAAAAAAGGCCGGATAAAGTATCAAAAAAAGGACAGAATTCTGAAAGGATCATAATAGGAAAAACAGGAGTCTCTCGTAGCATTACCTATACCCATAAGATGGTGCAGGGTATATTGTTTTTGTTACGCCGTATTATGTAACACCTCTAAGGAGCCACCGGAGGTATGGCAAAGTATATATATAAATGATCAGGGTCGGTCCCTGATTCGATTGAGCCATGTCTGTCTCTCCGTGTGTCTGTCTGTTCGCACGATAACTCCCGAAATAATGAAGCTAGCGGTTTGAAATTTTGGTCAGATCCCTGCTAGCCATAATCGGTGAACGATAAATCCAAAGAGACGGGGGAATGCAAAAATTGTCGTAGTATTCGTGAACACTCTCTCATCCACACGCGTTGGCTTATGTACTTTGACTGAATATCCAACACCCGATGACTGTCTCGATGAAGAATCGGTGCCAATTCATCGAGAGACATTTTCTTGAAATTTCGGTCAGTTTCGCTTCCTTGTCGTCATTTTGCGCCGATGGGTGATACTTTTCTTTGTATAGCGGAACCTTTTTCACTTTAAAGTTCTACGAAGGTCAACTGTGTGCCTCCGCATCTAGTAGTTTGAATAAATAATGAATAAATTCTTCTTCTCTGTACCGTAATCCCTTGTGGGGCATGGTGCGTTCACTCAGCCGTTTATAGGCTACTTCGGAGTGCTTGTTGCAAGCACTATATATTTCCTATCCGCACATGTACGGAAATTTTGGAACACGCCGAGATTCGATCTCCGGACGTCTAAATTACTAGTGTCGTAGAGTGCGACTCAACCTAGTGAGCCACAGAGCGTGCTAAATGAATAAATTACTGATGAAATAATTAATGAGAGTAATCGACTATTTCATTTCATACGTTGTTCATCTAAGAACGCATGAATGAAATTCATCGTTTATTTCATTAGGGCGAACTTGATGAACTCTTCGGGGAAATTCATTAAATTTGTCATCAGTTCCAGAATGATGAATTCGCCAGTGAAACTCATCGTACTTTTCATCAGGTCCTTTCTGATGAATTCATTGATGATCCACACCGCATCTATCATCAGTATCTCTCTAATGAAATCATGAGGGAAAGTCATGTTTGGGTTCACGTGGTCTTCATGCAGTCGTGCACCATATCTTTGAAAAATATAAAAGGGAATTTAGTCCCTCGGCCAGAACAAATGGAATGATTCGGTTCATCCAGAGATTCATGATGCCGGCATCGATGCATTCCTTATGCCATGGCTAGTAGGGTATCCACTCGGAGAGTGCAAAAATACGTATGACATTCATCGGTTTCGATTGAATGCATATGTTTGATGTTTATTTTGATCAAATCTTGAACGGTATTGAAAAAGGGCCAAATGACGAAGGGTTCCCCTACCCCCCCCCCATACAAATAAGTCGTCTTTGATATTTTCATTCGGCCATAACTTCCAACAAAATATCGCTAGCGAACTCAAATTTTGATTAATGCCTTACTAGGACATATACCATAAATCGCTAGGTCTGTGGTGCTCTTAAGTATAATTCTGCAGGAGGTTCTATCCTCAATTGTTTCATCGCCGAAGTCGACCAATCTCGTCCCCGGGATGTCTCAAATTTCTAAAATCGGATACGGTGTAATTCACTTTTAATATTTTTGTATATATCGAACTGGCTTTCCGCTGCGATTTATCAATGAAAATTCATACTTACTGTCATGGAATATGTCGCAAACGCTGGCGAAATATCGTACGCTAAAAGAAAACTCACACATTGTTTCTGTATATTAATATACATATATATTTCCATTTTATATATAGATATATAGCGGCAGAATATCATTTTATTAAATAACGGACTTGTTTTTTTTTTGGGAGATAAATAAAACTGTCGGAACAAGATTGGTGAAAGAAATATTATTGATCTGCAATGTTTGTACGAGTATATTTTTATTATTATAATTATACTGTAAATACCTATATCGATATTATAAGTCTAAGATGTTTTTGTTTCTTCTATATTGGACATCCATCTCATTTTCTACGTAAATCTTCTTGTACAAATCAATGAGAATGAAAAATGAACAACTGAAAATGTTTTCGAAATGAAAAGGAAAAACACCAAGACTTTCAATATTTTCAATATTGGATCAATATTATCCAACCTGGCTAGTTGAACTATTGAATATGAACACATTGCCGAAATTTGAATGATAAAGATTCATTCCTATTCCATTTATACGAAAATAAAGAAAAAATTAAAAAGAAAACAAGACTTATTTTTTTTTGTTTTTAAATTTTTATTTATTTTATCATTTATTTTTCGTCCTATAATTAAATATCTCTTTTTCTTGTATATATATATTATGTCGATATAAATAAAAAGTAGAAAATACGTGCAAAATGGAAAATAAAAATAATATGTTGTGTAGTAAACAAAACAAAGAAACGAAACGAACAATTATCTTGCTTCTTGCATTTTGATGTCGAATGAGAATGCGCGCTTAAGATGAAGATCTTAAAAGTATTACACTGACAGGGAGACAATGTTTGCAATAATACATACATACTTTTGATAACCCTTTCGGCTCTTTGTTTTCATTATTATTGATTTTTTTTTTATTATAATTTTCCCTAGAAACATTCATTAGACGCATTTTTGTTTTGTTGTATTTGCAATGTTTTGTTTTGCATCAGTAATAATCACTAATCGAATGAATAATGTTGCAATTATTAAAGTATATTGTTCGTTCGATTTTTGTTTGTTTATTTTTTCGTTTTCTTTCAAAAGGTTATACACTTCAAGCTATGGAAACTTCTTAATTCACTTTGTCGTCGTCGTGTTTCCTCATTCTTTTAAATACAATAACAATCATTTTTTGTAGATATATAAATAGCATTTTTTTTTTATATAATATATATATATATATATTAAGTTTAAAACAAAGAAAATAAAAGAAAAGTGAAGTATGCGTATGAAAAAAAAACATATTATTTCAAGCATTTCTTTAAAGCCGAGGGCATAATAATTTTTACTTTTATTATATCGAAGATTTTTTCGTGAAGATACACATTTTTAAGTCTATAATCGTAAAATTAGAGACGCGTTTTAAAACTAAACAAAAAACTGTTATAAATACGGTGGCTGGCAGCATTATTTGTGTTGTTGGATTTGTTTTTCATGTTTTTTTTTAACTTTCTCACGACATTTGATACAATAGAATTATTAAAACTAAATTGTATTCCTTCCATATATCCGTCGTTTATCTTCGGGTTCCGGGGCCGATGATTGTGCCGCTCGTGATGTACATATATTACTTCGTGTTTGCAACAAGAATACATTTTTCTTTTTTATTGCATTGTTACTGGACCATTATCTTTTACATTTACAATTAAATTAAAAAAGGAAAAAACACAAAAAGACTGTCGATGTACAACTGAAAACTTGTAGACAATTTTACATTTTTTGTTTGTTTATTTTGAAATATGTTTGCCTCTATCAATGTTCAAACATGACTCTCTAATATAAAAATATTACTCTAACGTACATTTAGAAATTTTATTTAATATTTATATTAATCAGTGTTTCTTCAATTATTGAGAAAAACAAAAACTATCAAAGAAGCCACGGAAGAAAATTTTTTATATTTTTCATTTTTGTATCTTTTAATAAGATTAAACTGGATTTGTATTAATTTTTCTCATTTCATGTTTCATTCATTAATCGTCATAAACGTCTGATGAATTTCTTATTTGTTTAGCTTAGCATAAACATATTTTCATGTGTATGTGATTTTACATTGCATTTTTGTTGTTGCTGTTGTTGTTATCTATCGATATTTGCACTCATTATCTGTTGGAGTTAATATGAGTCTATATAGAAACAAACAAAACAAAGATTTTCTTTACGGAAAACAATATTTCATTGACCTTCGACGTTGGTTCAGTACTTTCTTTTTTTTCGTCTCATTGTTGCATGGACTTGCAAGCAATACACAGTTACTTTTTTTTCTGAAATACTCTTGTCACAAGTTCGTTATTAACTTGCCTCTTGCAACGACGTTTTATATTTTTTCTGTTTGCATTTGCATTCGCTTCTCTCTTCATCGTCGCATTGAATTATGCATAAATTTTGTTTTCTGTTTCCTATCAGAGTTTTGTTTGGTTCGTATTTGTTTTGTTATAAAAAAATTTGTAAATTTCTTTTGCAATAATCGTGTACATTTTGTGTGTATTTTTATTAACTGAAAAGATAAAATATTAAGAACATATAATTGGTTTAAGGTTTATTTGAAATTAGTAACATTGATTGAAATTTTGCTACCCACTGAATCTGAAATCGGAGTGAAAACACACCCACTCCAAGTTCACAGTTAGTGGTGTCTATTTAGAAATATATGTATAGTTGAAAGCAATTAACAAACATTTTTTTTTTACAAATTAATTTCATGCATTTGTAGGGAATGTGTTTTGTTTCTTTGGATTTTGACGAGTAATTACTGGGTTCACGAACTGTGCTTTATGGATTGGTTACAGTAAAACGGTTAAGCTGAAACACATCACGACTGCAAACGAAGAAATTTTATTGCGCGAGACGTGTAAGAAGGACGCCAGAACGATCGAGAAATACAGGCAATCTGATTACTCGGAGAATTTCAGAAGATCAGCAAAACGTAAAGCCATGGTACAGCATTTTCACATTCAGCCCCATAAAGCTGCGATGACGATCTTTCGCGAATTGGTTAAACTAGCTCAAAAGCTTCTTTAAAGCATGCATGCAATTACAAGCAGCTTAAGCAATTTGTCAATGGTAATTCGAAAAAAAATCCAAACCGCATCTGACATTTAAGAAGATCGTCTCGTTATAAGCCTAAATCTCATCTTAAAAGCGTAAATAGGTGGGGCTATAAGATGGAACCGTTGTCATTTAACCGTCACTTGTCCCACATGTTTGTAGCGGAACATATGAAACGGAAAAGGGAACATGTTGTGCATAATGACGGGTAAATCAAACCTTCTGCGTCTCATAACCCCACCCAATTAAACGCTTCAGAGGTTGAAAAGCAGCAGATGCAAGAAAACCGCGTAGGAGGCCAAGCATCAGTGCTACCCATTTTTAGATACCTGCAACCAATTTAAGGCGAGTCTAGGAATACGCGCGCATAATTTACTCCTTCTCTCAGAAAACAATTGAGATGAGCATTCAGACGAACAACCCACATCTCAAAAATATAATCTCTAATCTCTCTTTCTCTAATCATAACTGTCCAGAAGAACAACGGTGAAAAATATGTCGCGACTGATATAAATAACATTCACTCGTCGGCCGAGTTGTGAGACAGAGGCATCGCTATTTTGGACGCTGCATTTACAATTGTCGTAACGATCCAAACGACAAACATAACGGGAAAAGTTGGCGGTGACGGTTATACTCGGATATTCGTGGGACCTCTCATGAATACCAAAACCAAATCAAAATCTATTTTCGATGATGTGCCCTAAGCATCCACAAATGTAACACCTGCGGTACAGCACTCTTTAGGGAAGACTGTAGAGCAGAGATGGGCAAAGTTTCTAAGGGGAGGGCCATATAAAAAACGATGTTGAGCTGATTCGCAGTAGGGAAGCCAACGTCAGTCAATCGGTTTGAAAGCTGTTCTTTCGAAGCTTCATGGGAGAGAACACCTGTTCACAAATGTAGGAAGAATCAAACGTTGCAATTATCTTCTGACCGTGAACAGCATTTCTTCATTTTTTCCTTTCCTAACTGCAATGGTTTTTAGTCTTGTGAAATGAGTAAGGTCTTTCTTGGATAGTTGTTTGAAAAATAAATTCAATCGCATTACTCCTGATATCATTGATTAATTGACTTCTTCCCTGGAGGATCTGTTAAAAAGTCCTAAGGTCGTACACTACTACTACTCCTCTGATGTTTGTGATGTTGCGTGCAAACTTAGTTAATATTAGATGCGACAATGCCATACTTAAGACGCAATGAGTAGGAAACTGTTATCCTGTTCTGGCTCCACAGAAATTATATTTTTCACTATGTCTAATTTTTAGGGTTTCTTCAAAACCATGTCGCGGGCCGGATTGACTAGCACAAAGGGCCGCATTCGGCCCGCGGGCCGTACTTTGCCCATGAATGCTGTAGAGCAATGCCTGTCCTCCTCTGTCACATCTGTGTTCTGTTGAGGAGATGGTGGTGATGCAGCATTACAACTTTTCACTTGTCGCCAGTCGTAGGATCTCTACGTCACTCTCTGTTACGTTCAGGTCTAGGATAGCAACCGTACCAGCTAAGGCAGACTGTACAGCCTGCCTGTTTGTTCCCTGTTGGCGCCATTGACCTTGGCCTCCTTGTTATCGATTAACATACGACAAATACTGCTGAACGGACGGTGGAAGCCATGGAGTTGTCAGAATCAATCTCATCGTCCCCCGAGTCTGTGTCCCCGTCAATTATTAAGTTGCAGTGCCCGCCTGTTAGCAAATTTTGAAACAAAGAAAGGGATAGAATGCTGTCGTTTTATAGCACCCATAGTTTTCAGTTGTTGTATGTCATGTGTGCTTGCCCACGAATGTGAGCATTTCAAACAGTTTGCAGTATTGATTAATACATAGGAATTTGGTGAAACATTATATCTCCTTGCCTTTGGCTCTAGTACACGATAGAATAACCTCACTTTTCCTAGAAATCATTGCGCGGGAGGCGTATTTACAAACCCGTGCGCAGTACGAGGCATCATTGCCTCCAACTCCGCAAGGGTTTGCTTGCGATATCTTTGCTTACTAACCCGAGTTGAATAGGAGGCAATCGCCCTTTAATTCGACACGGGTTTGTTGGGCGTACGTTGTAAATACATTTCTGTATACAACTCAAGGCAAAATTGAACATCGCACGATTTTGTTTCAATAAATTTGCTTCCAAATCCATGTTGAAAGGGAGGCACTCGCCCTTTAATTCGCCACGGGTTTGTTGGGCGTACGTTGTACATACCATTTCCGTACACAACTCAAGCCAAAATTGCCTTCTCTTCCACCTCTGCCTGTAGCGATAGATAGATTTTCCCTCAGCCTCAACAGACCTTCTTCATGTATTATTGGGTCGTCCCACACGACGGCTTGCATCGGTTCCCTGAGGATTCCAATCTAGAGCCTGTTTTGGATTGCAAAACATTTAATAATTAACAGACTAGAAGACTTTTTCCCTTCCAAAATTTAATGGAGAACTCACACCCAGCTCAAAGTATCTTGGAATCGTTTTATACCCAAACTTAGCTGGAAGTTAAACATAGAAGAGTGTGTAAAAAAAGCCTACGTAGCTTTTAACGCCTGCAAGACTAACTTGAATAGAAGGTGGGTCACTAAGCCAAATGTAATAGTCTGGCTCTACACCGCAATTGTACGTCCTATCTTAACACATGGGGCACTGGTCTGGTGGCCATCCCTCAGCAGAGCTTACAATTTAACGAAATTAAGCAGGGTGCAAAGATCGGCATGTCTTGGCATTACAGGGGTATGCGAACATGTCCGAGGGATGCGTTGAATGTAATCCTACATCTTCTGCCGATCAAGAACTAGCGGTATGTAGTGCGATCAGGCTCAAAGAGTCGGGTCACTGGATTGCCAAGCCATATGGCCACTCTGATATTCTCAACCAACTGCCACAAGATCGTGTGCCACCAGGAGCCAATGGATGTGGAGTGAGTAAGCGAGAGAATACGATCTGTCCCTTTTTACAGATGGATCCCAAATGGACTGTGGTGTGGGTGCAGGAGTCTCAGTCAGGCGGCTATCATGGCACTGAAATCAGTAGGAATATCCTCCAAGCTCGTAAAAACCTGTAGAGAAACACTGAACAATCTTGGAGGAAGGCACACAGTCACCCTACTTTGGATGCCGGGACACAGGAAAATGAGGTTGCCGTTGCAGATGAATTGGCCAAACTAGGGGTAACTCTGCAAAGCTCTCATGCGGAGCGCGTGGACATTCCGATGACAGCTGTCAGAAGAAAAATCTCCTCTCATTATCTCGCGAGTGCTAATCGTAATTGGCGGAACCTTAAAACTTGTGCAATATCAAGGAAGCTATGGCCATCCTATGACCGGAAAAGAACATCCGAGATTCTGCGAATGTCCAGGTCTCGCCAGATCTCGTTACCAAAAGCTGGGGTGTCCGCTTTTTAGCCGCCTAGAGGATGCGTCGGAGGAGAAAATAGGGGAGCTGCTTTACTTCCTTAAACTCTCTAAATGGCTTTAAATGTGTCTCCACACCCAAAGTTATATTTTCTGAAACCTCCATTAATAAAACAGCTTAACAGAGTTCTGTGGTCTCAAAACGGCGCTTTTCGTGCTAATTGGGCTCTGGGCATGCCTTTAGCCACCACTTTTACCAACCAACCAAAATGTGTGAATAAAAAAGAAACAAAACACATATGTCCCTATTTTCAGTGTACAATTAGTGCCTATTAAAAATATTTGATTAATATGTAGTTTCTTCAAACCAAAAAGCATTAGTAGTTACTATACAACTAAACTAATTAATTGTCGACCTCATTCTCTTAATATTTTTTTTCCTGCAGGACACTTCCCTTAAAACTTTCCGGTCGACAATTAATTTGTTTTCATAATGTTAGTGTTTGTGTGTGTGTCGTGTGTGTTAAAATCTTGTAAGCCAATTTTTATATAGTACACCAATTAAACCAAACTATTTGACAAAGATAAAAGCCAGCCATCATGCAAACATAACATACAAATTCAAACAAACAGAGATGCTTTAACATAACACATTTTGGGACATATAGAGGCCTTAAAACAAACATGTGCACTTTGAGATGAAAAAAAAAAATCATTATCATTAAATCATTAATCTTATTTTCAAAATACATACATAATGCAAAAAAATCTGGCTTTATGAAAAATTGTTTTTTTTTTTTTAACTTTTTGCAAATATGGTGATTTCCTATCAAGTTGGATTTTTGGAAGCCAACCGCGTGGCCAAACAGAAAATACTCAATAATACAACAGTGAAGTAATGGCAGTGGTTTAATTAAAATTTATTAAAAATGGGCTAGTAACCAAAAAAAAAAATATGTTGCTGCCCTTAATAGAATAATGCTACCATATTATGGTTGCTCGTTGGAAAATCAAGATAAATTGATTTAATTACTATCCTAAAGAGAAATTATTATATTCTGCAGTATGTACTTTTTGACTAATATTTTTGATTATTATATTATTTTCGGGTTTGGCACAAAATCTACTTTGTTTAAAATCCATTGATCCAAATTCACCTGGTCAAAATCCATCCGTTCAAATTATGCCTTACCAAAACAGTAAACCGTGGTCTGGCTGGTCGAGCGGTTAGTGCGCGCACCTTCGGTGCACAGGCTCATGAGTTCGAATCTCACCGTGTTCCATTGTGTTTTTCGAACTCACGAGCTTGTGACAGACTATGATCTCACTCAGATGTTAAACGAGTACCCATTTATGGGGATAAATAACACTGCTGAGCGTGATGCTGATCTCATTACCTCATCAAAAAAGCAGATAAGATCTTGGAAATAGGATGTCACTAACACATCCTGCGGCCTTAGTCCAATGTTGGATTGTCGCGCCTGTTATTTATTTTAAAACAGTAAACCAGTAGTCCTCTTTTCGTGCGTTCTAAGCCCATTTCTGATTTAGTTGTTAGTTGAATGGAATTCAAATTTTAAATGGCTGGATTTTTAGCAGGTGGATTTTTACTAGTTGGATATAGAACGTCAAAATCCCACCAAATCGAAATCTAATTTACAGTTATTTTTTTCGGAGTAACTAAAGAGCAAATCGTGGCTTTAGTAATTGAAATTGTGGTTTTTGAAGAAAGTAAATTTTGACTAGGTGGATTTTATCCATCTGAATTTTGAATGGGTGGACTTTGTGCCGAACCCACATTTTCTTGGAATATCTCTTCTTTGATTGGTATATTTTGAATAGTAAATTTTCCCTAAATGCTGTTTAGATTAAGATTCATTTTTTAAGATTACAGTAACAAATTTACAAATGTATTTCTAGATGCCATATGTATGTATATAAAAAAGTTTCTATATAGTTTCAATATTTTCTCTAATGTAATTCAATTTGGAAAAGCTTCCCGTGGGGGAAATGTGATGTGCTTTCATTTCAAATAATGCCTTACTTTACTCCGAATTGTGTGTATGTTTGCAATAAACAGTGCAAACAGAACCATATAGGGGAAGACATTTGTCAATGTCGGCCTAGTGGCCATGTGGAGAGAGAATAAATGAAAATTTGAAAAACTTCTTTTTCCTTGATTTGTTTAGATTTTTTTTTTCGTCAAAAAGAGTAAATATATTGGAAAATTGCTTCGTGTCTCAGGCTTCAGTCATAGGGGATTTAAGATTAGCACATGGAAGTAACTTTGTGGAACATGTGTACATGTAAGTGTAAGGGGGATCTCTCAATTTATATTGAGTCAGTAAATTTATTTGAAATTAGTAAAAAAAAAAACATGTTTTTTCTGAAATTAAATTTAAACCGAAATCAACAATTTCTTTCATAAGCCATCAGTGCGACAATTTTTTCTACCATTCTGTACACCAATTATTGTTTTGTTGTAATGTTTTCCCAACTCTACAGCACACCATTGTGTAAATTAGATCTAAACATTAAAAATAAGCATTCGCATTTTCTTACAATCTAATTAACAAAAAAAAAAAGAAGATGATAAAAACAATTGCACAAAAAAGAACGCATAGTCATCATTAAAACTTAAATTTCATAATACCAACAATTTGTTTTCAAAAATCGAAAAAATATTTCCGCACAAAAAAAAATACAATAGTAAACACAAACCAAAAACCCAAAAGTGTGTGGTATAATAATGTACAAAGCGATTTTCATGTCCCATTGCTTTTATTTTTTGTTTTACTGGTTTTTTTGTCAACTTCACACCACTACAGTAACACCACTTCTAGTACATTTGAAAGAATATTATAGTAGAGGAAGAATTCCGATTTGTGTTTTTTTTTTCTTTCGGAACATTTTTTCTATGTATATATAGAGAGTGGTAGCAAGATGAATTTTCATATTTACTTTTTCTTTAGCGTAAAGAATGATCGCCGTTTGGGTTCGTCCTTTTGCGATGATGCTGGCAATGTCATTGATCGTCCTTCGCCACTTGTAAGCCGTTCACATTGTGCTTTTAGTGCGCCCACCCATTGATTCATTTCGGAATCATCGTGAGCTTGCAGGAGGAATTCGCCACCGTTAGCAAGTCTGAAAATGGTAATATTGACAGAAAAAAGAGTTAGAAAAAAGTCGTTTGGAAAAAAATGAATAAAAAAAATAGAAATTATACTAGAAAAGAGATATTGAAAAACCTGTATCATATTTGTAAATTTTTCTGAGCGCGCCAATAACTCCCCACAAATCCTACACATTTTTGGATACATACGTTACCGTTATTTGTTATTCCGTGCCTAGTGCCACCAGAACTGGTCAATTAACGGCAATGAAACGATTTTTATGAATTTGTTGAGCATCTTTCAGTTACAAATCTACAGTATATATTTGGAGAAGAGATACTTCATTGCAAAGGATCTGCGAAGCTGAAGGTGTTCACCATGTGAATCACCTCTGTCATTGCCCCCGTTCCTGAATCGTTAGAAGTTGGCGAATTCATTTGTAGTCGCGTTGTGTACAAATTCATACAAATACCTTTCGAATGCGGTATCGTTTCGTGGATACTCTAACCCAGTGGAGCCTAACCTTTTACTCATGAGAGACCACTTGGCAAGTCCTTTGATTGTCGCGGATTCCAAACTGAGAAAATGAAAATTTTATTTATGTAGATATCCTCTACATTTCTCTAGACTTTTTTTTGGATAAGAGAACAATGCCATAGGAACACACTCAATTTTGGACTTAAGTCTCATTTAACCCTTTCCAGAACGTCTATAGACGTCCAATTTTGAGCATTTGACATACAAATCGTGTCAAATGTTGGCGTTGTGTCCGGCAATGAGTTAAAGTCAGTTCATGCTGGATATTTTATTTTTATACAACTTTAAAACATTCATTAGAAAACGGGATTCCACTGGTCGTCCGAGCCTGCTCAGCCGGACACAAATGGGGTTGCTGGTTGAAAAGCCAACATTCGCTCTTTAAAATTTTTTCAGTAGAACATTTTTACAATTACAATTGTTCCGTTTGCCGGAAACGGTTCATAGTAATAACGCGGAAGTAAATGGAAAATTTAAAAGTTCACTTGTAATAAAATGCTAAGAACCGTATTCGAATTGCAATGTTGGAAATGGTGGGGACTCAACTGTAGGGTAAGCTTATGTAGGATTTCATACTCAAATGTTTCTCTGAGGTCTCATGTCTCGGCGTCACGTCGATGCATGACTGGATATTGTTTCGGTTTGAGAAAATACTGGCTCTTGGTGTTTGGAAAAACATTGAATACTTGAAGCAAAATTAGCCGGCTTCTGTGAACGAATCAATTTCTCAGTTAAAACAATTTCAAAAAGATTAGGACATGATAATTTGAGTTTCACTTTCTACGGCTTTTGCGAAAACGATCCTCAGAACGCAATTCAGTTTTGTTTAAAACTACTTAAATATGATCCAGTCAAAGACCCTAAGCACAAAATTGTGACAGGTGACTGCAATAACACAAATTAAATTGATTTTAAAGATGGCAAACGATACAAAAGAAACTCTTTAAAAAAAAATTAAACAAGCTTCACTGAGGATATGATGAAAGTTATAATAAAGCCTATAACCTATCGCTTAGCTGACGAAGTGGCCAGGTTCTTGATTAAAAAAATAGTTGCCAAAAGTGAGTTTAAGGAATTCAGTCAAATTTGATCATTTCTTCACTGAATTGTGAAAACCGGAAAAAAGCATTTGCGGACCACTTGAAATAGCTTCAGGGACCACTAGTAGTCCGCGGGCCACCAGTCTTATCCTGCTGGATTTAAGCTGCTTCGTCCCAGCACAATCCACGTTAGATCTTGATCACCGACAATTACGAAGTATAGGATTTTCCAATAAGGGCGGATAGATGTTGTTGTGTGTGAGGTATTAACGATTTTTTTATTTTATTTGGAAGACCCATATATGCCATTATGTATGGAATATAACATCATTCAAATGTCCGCCGCGGCTTGTCACGGTGGCACGGATCCGAGTGGTCCGATTTTCAATGACTCTGCCGCACAGATCCTGCTGAATTTGAGCGAGGGCTTGGTTGACTTTAAGGGCATCGGTCGATTGTGGCTTATTGGTATAGACCTGCGATTTCCAGAAACCCCACAGGAAAAAGTATAGCGGGGTCAAATCGCACGATCTTGGTGGCCAATTCACGTCATCTCTGCAAAAATCAACGAAAGCAAAACAAAGGCCATGATGCAATCGAAAACAAGGACGCCAGCAAATTCAAGCATCATAGTGGGGGACCTTAGTATAGTATCGAGTATGTAGACAACTTCAACTATCTGGGTTGTAACTTATCAAAGGACGCCAACGAAACCGACGAAATTAAGCGACGGATACAACTAGCCAATAAGACATATTTCTCGGTCCTCCCTATAATTAATTCGAAACTTGCGCACAGGAACACGAAGCTCCGCGTGTACAAAACGATCATCCGACCCGTGCTATGTTATGGCTGCGAAACATGGACCCTCACCCAAGCCTCCGAAATTTTGCTAGACCGATTCGAACGAAAGGTCCTTCGGCGAATTTTCGGGGCCGTTCGCGAGCGAGACCAATGGCGTATCCGGTACAACCATGAGTTGTATCAATTGTACGATGAGCTGGAAGTATCGAAAATCGTGAAGCTTCAACGTTTGCAATGGGCGGGGCATGTACAACGGATGGACGATAATCGCATGCCAAAGAAAGTGATGAACGCACAACGAATTGACGGAGCGAGGTTGCGTGGACGACCGAGAGCTCGCTGGGAGAACTCCGTAGGTGAAGACGCCCACCAGCTGCTGGGCTTCCGAAACTGGAGGACAAGGTCGCGTAACCGCGACTATTGTCAAGGTCAACGATTCAGGCGGCCAAGGCCCGACGTCGGGCTATCGTGCCACATTGATGATGATTAACTTCTGAACGGCAAAAGCTAGAACCTTGGAATTTTCACCAGAAGTTGTCACTTCAGACATAAGAGTATCGCCTATAGCCATTGTGCTACCAACTTCCCTTTTAAAATGCTCATATCGTAAACTAAATATCTATTTTGATAGTTAAATAATAATAATAATGTCTGTACTTACTTCACTCTAAAAACGTGCTTCTTCTTAGTGTAATCTGTGGCAATTTCACATGTAGCAGCTTGCAGTTCAAGTGCAGTTTCGCCACGGAACAATTGTTCGGGTGTTGACTTGAATGTTTTTTGATCTTTGTAGAAGGTTAAACGTCCACTGCGAGCAACTACGTAAACCTGTGTAAATAGAAAATAAAAATAAATTTAATATCTTGATAATGTTCACCTCGACACTATGAAAGGAAAATTGAAAAACTTGAGCTAATCAATCCACTGCAATTGTGCAGTGAAGTCATTGGGCTTGATAAAGCGAGTCCAAGCCCAATGATGATGATGTCTAATATCACACTTGCGTTTTTTTATACTGGGTGTCCTAAACCCCACCGATAACCCGGTAACCGGTGATAGCGCATTTAGTTTCCGTTAGGGGAAAAATATAAAAAAAAACAGTCTCGTTTTTTAGTTGTTTGTAATTAAAGAAAAATCGAAAAAACGCAGACCTTGCTGTCATTTTCCATCCAATGTAACTGCAAATCTTAATATTTCTCAATTTTTCTTTTGGCAATGCAATAGCAACAAAATGCTCTAATACCTACACCCCAATCCGAAAATAACTGTTTTGTTTTAAAAGAATGTGGAAATTTGTGGAACTGAGAGATCAAATTCATTGTTTCGTTTGCAACAGCAACAAAATTTTCTATTACCTACACACCAACCTGAAAGAAAAACTGTTTTGTTTTAAGAGAAAAGTTACCTCCTCTGTGGAACCGGGAGATAAAATTCATCGTTTCGTCTAAGTTCGAATAACTGTACTGTAAAAAATGCATCGGGACCTTCCGGCAAGTAATTTTAAAAGTTGGCGCATATAGTCTCTAGTTTTCATAACGGTATGACGTTTGATTCATTATTCCCGATTGGAGTGAGAATATTTTTTCAAAGACCATGGCAATTTTTATCCACAAATTGCAACACTTAAAATATCAAAAAACCTCTGGAGGCCTGTAAAGTTCAGAATGAGTCAAATACCGTCCATTGCCATTCAAAATTGATCTTACAGACCTCCAGAGATCTTTTGATATTTTGAGTGTTGAGCAACTTTTGGGTAAAAATGCCATGGTTTCAGGTCTTTGAACAAATATTCTGACTTCAATCGGGAATAATGAAGCAAACATCATACCGTTTTGAAAACTAGATACTATGCGCCAACTTTTAAAATTACCGGAAGGTCCCGGTGCATTTTTTACAGTACAGTTATTTGAGCTTAGACGAAACGATGAATTTTATCTCCCGGTTCCACAGAGGAGGTAACTTTTCTCTCAAAACAAAACAGTTTTTCTTTCGGGTTGGTGTGTAGGTAATAGAAATTTTTTTTTGCTGTTTCAGAGAAATATTAAGATTTACAGTTACAGTGAATGAAAAATGACAGCAAGGTCTGGGTTTTTTCGATTTTTCTTTAATTACAAATATGTAACTGTAGAAAAACGCGAATGATTTTTTTTTCAATATTTTTCCCGTAACGGACACTAAATGCGCAATCACCGGTTTTTCGTTGGGGTTTGGAACACCCTGAATAGGCAGGAATTTTATGTTTGGGTTTTCTTTTAAATTGGCAATGTTGTGATTCAGATTGGGGATTTTGTAATGGGGAATTTCGGAATTGGGAATTGCTTATGAGGTTTCTATATTCAGCCCTGAATTAAATTATTTTTATGTGTAAATGTATCCTAAAAATCTTCACCACAAGTCTTACCTTATCCCAAGATCTGTTAGATGCCTTCTTTGTTGTTGATTCCCATTCGTGTTTTCTTGTTAGTGTACCTTCAACGCCATCTTCAGCACCAGGACTTGTTCGTTCTAGATGATTAAGATTCATATTAGATAATGTAACTTCAATATGAAAACTAAATCGCATAGAATGTGGGAGTAAAATTAAATAATAGAATTCTTAAATATTATAAAGAAAATAAAAAACGTGGTAAGACAATCACGTGTTGGACTGTATGGCTACACACACGCACACATATAATCACGTGATTCAAAATAGTGTTCTAACTGATAATTTTGATTGAATTCATCTAGAATAATAAGATGATTGTCGTCTCTAGTTTTTCGGATATAAGTATGTATTTGGATACCCTGAACAAAGTTCAAAACTTACCAAAAATATATTTATCGAAGTTTTATCTTAATCTTGATTCTTCACCCTATAAACTTGTAACTTATTCAACTATCGTATATGGCGTTTTATAGTAACTAAATAAAAATGGATTCTTTGAATTTCGTATAAATGCAAGCTAAATGATAAAGGCACACATTTGCAGTGAATGCAAAAATAAATAGGACAAAATGACACGATAACATTTTCAGCTAAAACAACTACACAAAACACTAACTACAACTTACAGACTAGGTTCATGGCAAGTATGAAAGTGATAAAATGTAAGAAAAAAACAAGAAAAAAGTAAGAAAAAATAAATTAAATCAGTTAACAATTAGTTCGGGTAAAAGTGCAAAAGTGATCGTGAATTAATGAATGAACAATTCTGCGTAAAAACGATATTTTCAATCAAATCTATGATTTTCTTGTAATTAAACTAGTCACATTGAAGTCAGTGTAATTCGACTTTTTTTTCGAACTAATTGCTAACAAATTACATATGTACTAACAAAAATAGACTTTCAGCAAATTGTCGTAGAGAAGACAAGAAAGAACATATCCAAATTAACTAAACAAAAATTTTGTGAACAAAAATGCTACCTTCATCATCGGAATCACCCGAACGTGTTGAACTTCTCTTCCATCGGAAACTTCGGAATGGACTCTTCGATCGTGATCGTCGTCCAATACGTAGCGTACCGCCACTGGTTGGTGTCGAGGGCGTACTACGACGCATCATTGGTGGGGTCGTGGATCCATGTTGAGCTGTCGATGTTGAATCAGTATCATATGCTCCTTTTTTTTTTGGTTTTATGTCAATCATGATTTCAGGTTTGTTTTTCAATAATTCAATAATGAAATTTGTCCATTCCAAAGTATACAGTTATATTATTGAAATATTTGTTGAATATTTACAAATACGTGTATATAGCATTAGAAACCATGACCCCATTTTGATTAAATTGTCGAAGAGAGAGAAATAGTAATGTTCATTCAATATATACATCGTTCGTAGTCAGAATACATCATTTACATATTTTTTTCGTTTGAAATCGGTTTTTTGTGCATAGTCGAAGATTTTGAATATTGTTGTTCGCAGAATGGTGCAGCACGCGATAGCAGGTGGTTGAGCAGATCGAATATATTCACACACAAAAAATATATTATGGCACAAAAAGGAAGAGTGATTTTTTTGCATGCATCCAAAAAAATATCGGGAGAAATAAAAAAGAGAAACACGAATAATAATAAAAAAATAAAATAAATTATCTTCTACATAAAATAAAATGTTTCAAAAAATTCTAAGATTAATGAACAAATTTTAATTTAGCCATTTTCTACTGTCTGTTATTAAATAATGAATTTATTAAGATTACACAAAAATTAAAATCGCATGATAGATGATGTCGAGTTAGTATACAATAAGACACAAATTTTATTAAACAAATTAGAACTTACTTGACGGATATCTTTTCTGTGAACTGGGAAAAGATGTGGCCCGTTCTCCACGTTTCGTAGACGGTTCTCGTCTTTTAAGAGCTTTCATTTGTGTGTATTTGAAAATAATATATTAATTGTTAAAATTAAGAATATTACATATTTTATCCAGTAAAAGAATTAAGAAATTTTCAATGTACGTTTGTATGTGTGGAAATATAATTTCAAGCAATTTTCATATATGTATGACTTTGAAGAGATCCTTAAAATAATAAAATAGTCGAATCGTGAGATATTCGAACCATCATTGTTGTAGACGTAAAAATGGGAGCCCGCATAACCCCTAAATGAATGGCAGAGCAGCGCTAAAAGTGGAGCAATACAGATACATTAAACATGAAAAAAACGGAACAGAATCACGGGGAAGGTTCGACAAACAATGATGAAACGGACAATTCGACTAACAAAAAGTTACAAAAAGAAAAAAATTTACACCGACACATAGTATTATCGCAATTGTCTCGTGAAGAAAATATGAGAATATTCACAAGGTTTTTTTTTGTAAATTCAAGCTCCAAATGAACAACATATTGACGTTCAAAATAAACTTAGATCAGAACGACGAATGTGGTGCCTTTATCCGGGACATTGCACTATTGGCAGCCGCTTGTCAGTGGCACATTAGACCATGGGTGTCCAACCTTTTGATTTCTCGGGGCCACAATGGCCGAACCCGATATGCTCCGGGCCGCATGGAATAAATACGTAAGAGCAGCTTCATAATTTTAAATTTGATGATAGGAGTAACTAATAATTAATTAAAATATTAAAGCCAATGAACCCATTGAGTAATAATGCACCGCAGAACGAATTCGGCTGTTTGAGATTGTGCTTGAGAATTAAGAGAATGTTATCGGGCTATTTTTGCTACATTTTCTATGCCAGGTGACATTTGCTAACGAAAGAAGCGATAATTCGGTGGATGGATTGGATTCCTAACATAATATTTGAAAGATCAAAAATCCCGCGAATACAAAAGACACAAGTTGACTCTGATGGGAAAATACATTGTTAACTGTTTTGAAATGGTCAATATTGTTTCCAGCCTTCTAAAGACTGCAAACTTTTTTAATTTTGAGAAACGCTGCTTTTTCCTCGAGCCGGACGAGATAGATTGCGCCAGTGCCTAAGCCACATCTGTATTATTTGACACCTTGCTGAAGCCTGACTACAATAAAAAAATACCGGCGTACAGAGGGCTGCGCCCGCAATACGAGGGTTTTTTAGATTTTGAATACATACATAGTGAATCATTTTGCACATATATTTTATAGGTAATAAATAAGAATTATGCACAATGTTAATGAAATGCTTCTCGTAAATATATTTTTGGATTGGTCTAAATAAACGCCTTTCATTCTGTAACACTTTTTAATTAGCCCAATCCAAAAATAGATTTACCATATATTATGGCTCCACATATTAACTGGATTTATTAGCTGTAACGCCGTTACTATTACTCCAAACTGGAAAAAAGCGACTGATATGAAATGTACCCATCGTTCTTTGATTTCATAAAAACTAAAAAAATCAAATTTTCAAATCTCCGGGACACCCTTTTTGCTTTGTCCTACCAACGTCTAAGTATTTCGTGCTAAAGACTGTTACGATTCTATACATTCCAACCAAATTTCATTACGATCGGTTAGTGAACAAATTTGTAAATATCCGGGACACCCTGTTATCTTGGTCCTACCAATTTTTAAGTATTTCATGCCAAAGACTGTTACCATTCTACACATTCCTACCAAATTTCATGACGATCCGTTAAGCCGTTCGCGAGTTATTTAGTGAACAAATTTTCAAATGTCCGGGACACCCTGTAATTTTTGTTCTACCAACTTTTAAGTATTTCGTGCCAAAGACTGTTACCATTCTACACATTCCTACCAAATTTCATGACGATCCGTTAAGCCGTTCGCAAGTTATTTAGTGAACAAATTTTCAAATGTCCGGGACACCCTGTAATTTTTGTTCTACCAACTTTTATGTATTTCGTGCCAAAGACTGTTACCATTCTACACATTCCTACCAAATTTCATGACGATCCGTTAAGCCGTTCGCGAGTTATTTAGTGAACAAATTTTCAAATGTCCGGGACACCCTGTAATTTTTGTCCTACCAACTTTTAAGTATTTCGTGCCAAAGACTGTTACCATTCTACACATTCCTACCAAATTTCATGACGATCGGTTAAGCCGTTCGCGAGTTATTTAGTGAACAGACGGACGGACAGACGGACGGACAAAATCGATTTCATAAGGGTTTTTTTGAAAAATCTAAAAAACCCTAAAAAGGACTCAAACCAAATCTTCTTCTTCATTGGGTATTGTTTTTGGAATTTTTTTTTCAGTTAATTTTCATCATTATTTCACCTATCTTTACAACTTTGGGGGCGGGCGAATCTAATCCACAGCGACTAGTACTAGACTAATGGGGAATGTAATTCGCATCAAAAATTCAGTCTTTATCAAACCTACCAATGAAATCTTGTACGTTTGTGTCTCCGCATAATCCGACCATCGAAGATTATAGTGTCCTGTGGCATAGGTCGCGAATAATGCCACCGCCTTTCCCGGCGTGTCGTAGAAGGCGACTAAAAAGGGACCTAATCCAAGGTGGATCAGCATGCGCCGAGGGATGCATGGTCAAGAGGGTGCTTGGCCGCTCCCGCTAGTATGCGAAGGTCGCAGGCAACCATGACATCTGAAGCCTGAGGCACATTTTAACATCAACAAGACCTCCCATAGGTTAGTGTGTGTGTGTATGGGTTGCCGTGTCTGGAGATAGCCGGCGGACGTAAAAGGAAAGTCCATAAATTTATTTATTTCCACACACTAGTGCCAAAATACACAACCTTTCTCCAAAAGGTGTAAAAGAATGGAAGGCCTTATGGAAATTGACGCAGATACAAGCACTACCCCGCTGGGCACTACTTCTGCTATGCGGTTGAGTGATCCCGGGGCGAACCTAGTTCGCGCCAGAGCTCGACGGTTTCCGGGGGCGAGCAATATAAGGCAGTCCAATTACATTGTGGAGAAGCTGAGGGTTGCAAGCTGGAATGTCGGTTCCATGACGTCAAAGAGCGAGGAGATTGAGGATATCATGAAGCGGAGGGGGATAGACATTATGTGCGTGCAAGAGACGAAGTGGCGAAATACCCATATCGACAGAGCCCGGTTTCTTACGAATTCCATGAAGTACAAATTGTACTACTATGGAGTTCAAACCAAAGAAACGGAGTTGGCATTATTCTGGCGTCGTCTTTACTTGGCAGTATAATAAGTGTCGCGAAGAGAAGTGATCGCTTGATCAGCATCAAATTGGTTATCTGCGGAAGGGTGTGGAACGTAATAAGTGCCTACGCTCCCCAAGTGGGACTGCCACCAGAAGAAAAAGAGGCATTTTGGAACGACGTTGACACCCTGATTCAGACCATTCCAGATACCGAATTGGTGTTCTTGGGAGGAGATTTAAATGGCCATGTGGGTGAATCAAATTATGATTACGAGGATTGCCATGGTGGAAAGGGTAGCCCTTCAACGGTCAGAAATGACGAAGATGAAGCTATTCTGACCATGTGCAGATCGCATGGTTTGGTCATCCTAAATACATGGTTTGTGAAAAACGAGAGACACCTGATCACCTACAGTAGTGGACACGGAGATAGGAAACACGAAACGCAGATCGATTACCACCTCTGCTTCGATTTTATGAGAAGGTGGGTAAAAGACTGCAAGGTGATCTTGGGTGAATCTGTCGTCAGCCAACATCGTTTGCTCCTGTCAGAATTTATTTTGAAAGCAGGAGGAGCAAGAAATAGAAGAACTCCCAAGCCAGTCGAAAAAATCAAGTGGCACAATCTCACAAACGACAACTTTGAACCTGTAGTGACTCTATTCATTGATAAAATGACAGAGTGGTTTCAAAACAATACCAACTGCCCCGAGCACAGTCCAACACAAATGTGGAATAGTTTCGCTGAAATGTCAGTAAGTGAGGCGGAAAAGGCACTTGGAGTTTCGAAAGGTCCACTCCACACGAAGAAAGAAACATGGTGGTGGAACACCGAAACTAAGGAAGCAGTGCAAGCCAAATCGAACGCATTTAAGGCATGGACGAAATGTGAGTCAAGCAGAACGGGTTCAACTTCGCGAAAATTATATGCAATGTCGGAAAAACGTAAAGCGCTTGGTAGCTCAAGCAAAGGCGAAGGCAGCTGAGAAATTCTACCAAGAATTAGAAAATCAGACTGCGACCGAAGGACCGTCTTTGCGCGAGAGACCTAAGCACGACGCCAGGATATTTAGGGTCGCAGCCCAAAGGAGAAGGAACGCTCGGGAAATACAGGCGCCAAAGTACGTGGAGGACGCGCAAGGAATGTTGCTGATTGACGATACGGCAATTTGTAGCAGGATGCGAGAGTATTTTGACGAACTTTTGAAGAATTTCCTCGAGCAGCTTTTTGAGATGTTGAGCCGAATACCACAAATATTGAAGATATCTCAGAGGAAGAGGTGATGGAGGCTATGCATCAGATGAAACGCGGAAAGGCAGTCGGACCGGACAAAATCCCCGCGGAATTTTGGTTGAAAATGGAAAATGTCGGGCTTAGTTGGCTCACAGTTCTCTTCAACAAAATCAAAGGCGGGCAACCGATGCCTGATGCTTTCAGGGAAAGTTTTCTTCTTCCTTTCTATAAGAACAAGGGAGACTCACGCAAACTCAACAACTATAGGGCTATAAAGTTAACACCTCATACACTGAAGATCTACGAGCGAGTTGTCTGCAACCGATTGAGAAAGATTGTGCGGTTGAATGACAATCAATGCGGCTTTGTTGAAGGTCGATCTACAGTCGATGCGATTCAGTGCATTCGTATTGCAATGGAAAAGTATAGAGCAGCACGAAAGGACTTGCACTTTGTGTTCATCGATTTGGAAAAGGCATTCGATAGAGTACCTCCTGATCTGATATGGTTGGCCTTGAGAGCACTTAATGTCCCTGAGGCATATGTCAGGATGA
Source organism: Microchrysa polita (assembly GCA_949715475.1). Classification (NCBI taxonomy): domain Eukaryota; kingdom Metazoa; phylum Arthropoda; class Insecta; order Diptera; family Stratiomyidae; genus Microchrysa; species Microchrysa polita. The sequence continues at coordinate 4,341,248 of OX454418.1, read as the reverse complement.
TACGAGACATGTATGATGGAGCTACGACTAAGGTTAGATGCACAGCCGGTGAATCAGAAGAATTTCCGGTGAATGTCGGAGTACACCAGGGCAGTGTATTGAGTCCGTTGCTCTTCAACATCATCATGTGCTACTTATTAACACGTATCTCCGACGGCCTAGAAATATCTCTTCTTTTTGCCGATGATATAGTCCTCAGTAGCCCAAACATCGTTGCCTTGCAAGCTGCACTTACAAAATGGTGTGACATTCTGGAGGAGCATGGACTGAGGGTAAGTATAACAAAGACTGAGTTCTTATGCTGCCCATTCTCAGACCCAGATGCACCGATACCAGAAATGTACGTCAGAGGAGAGCAGCTTAAGTCTTGTACCAAGTTCAAGTACCTTGGCTCGATGGTGAACAACGGAGCTAGATGCGATGATGACATCAAACATCGCACAAAGGTTGGGTGGTTGACGTGGCGAGAAAACTCTGGAGTTTTCTGCGATAAGAAAATGCCACTGAAGCTAAAGGGCAAGTTGTACAAAACGGTTGTACGTCCCGCACTCATGTATGGATCAGAATGCTGGACCATGTATGAAGGTTACGCGAAACAAATGACAGCGACTGAAATGAAAATGTTACGCATGTCAGTTGGTGTAACGAAAAGGGACCATATCAAGAGTAGCTACATCCGAGGCAGCTTGTCCATAGACCAACCAATCACCGAAAAGCTCGAAGACCGACAAATGGATTGGTATTGCCATGTTCAACGGCGTCCGCCTGAGAACCCAGCAAAGAAAGCGATATCAATGGAAGTTCCACTTGATGGACCCAAGGCCAGAGGCAGACCGAAGAACACCTGGATGTGTCAAATGAAAAAGCAACAACAACGCATTGGCCTCGGCGATGACACGATCCAAGATAGAGCTGCCTGTAGAAATATGCTGAGATATTATCGCCAAAACGGGCGATGTGCCTACACTGCAGGTCGAGCAACGCGAAACCATGGAGCGGTATAAAGAACGAGGCAAGGAAGAAGAAGAAGAAAAATGGGAATAAAAAGCAATTCAACCCCTTTCGCTTTGATCGCTCTTATCTAATAGAATAGATGGCCAGCACTAGCTGAGCATTGAATTCTCGAAAAATTAACTAAAGTAATTTATTAAATAAGTCACTCGATCAGGGTGCACCTCGCATCGTAAAATGTTACAACATTAAGCTCAAAGTCCAGTGTCGCGTAAGTGATGCAAAAGAGCGTAGACGAATTTTTTTCTTAATAGGGCGGAGAAAGCTGCATGCAACACCATTCACAGAGTCATTCATCAAGGAATGTCGATAGACGCAGTTCCTATCAACATTATGATGATGGGAGGCTACTTATTTAGTATGAACACCCAATGAAGCGTTGGAAAGAGCAACTAGCAAAATAGTCATCGCCTTCTTGGTTGCTGGCCTCGATCGGTTTCCTGTCAAACTCTATCAAGCAGCGTTAAACCTTACTGTCGAGTTTATGCATCCAGTAATTGGGATGAAGAAACTTCCACTTTCAATGAACGAAAGGAAGGTTTGATAATCAAACATTTGAAGAAAGGCCGCTTTCCGTAATTAAACAATTGCAAATGTTTCTGATTTATTGGGGTAGACAGCAAAATAGACGAAAACCACGCTGAGTTCCGAACCATCAAACCAGCATAGCATTTTCTCGCCAATCTTATACGATGAACGCCGATATGTTGATACGATCAATTAACATCGAACAATGGATGGAGAGCTCTCAAAATATTTTGCTCTTGAGCAGTGGACTTGTTCCAAATGACAGTGGACTATCAACATATTGCCAATACAAACTGAGTAACAAATTTAACTTTTGAAATGGATCGTTTTTTTTCTCTACAATATTGAGATAGAAATATCTTTGCATTCTATCGGCTCCGAAGAGCCATGTAGATTCAGTTGTCAACATATTGAAACGCTTGAAACAAATATCCCTTACGTACAATTTTTCAAAACTGGACATTCATATTTATTTAAGAATTGAAGAATTCAATCGAATAAATAGCAGAGAAATTAATAATTAGATACAATTACCCAAAACTATTGCGCGGTATATTCGAATCAAGCCTACGACAGAGCATCATGATACCGAGTTAGTCACATTTCTAGCATTTTTGTGCTCTAAAAAATATTGAGGACGGGTCTCTTCAATAAGCAAAAATTTACATAATTATCAAACGCAAAAAAAAAAGAATTACTACACTATGAAAGCTCCAAAAAGATTATACATTTACTTTCTAGCTTACCTTTTTATATATAGTTTTTTATGTCTAAATGATTTCCAATATTGGCGACGAATCTCGTAAAAAAGGCATTCTAGTAGCTAGTCTTACCTGCATTCATTACATTGATAAGCTCTACTGTAAGCGTCTACTTGAATTCTAAAAAAATCCAAAAGTACCAGCATAGAACACACAAAGCTACACACAAAGATCCAATAAGCATCAAGCAAATGAATATACATACATGCATATAAACAGAAAAGCATTCTAAACTTAACAATTTCTTAAAAAGTACAAAACACCATATAAGTAGCCTTAGTCAACATTGTATAATAATTATGAGCTGATCCTTAACATTAGCCTATCCTATCAGAGCGTGTGTATTTTAACAGATACTTTACAGTTACAGAATTGGATAGAAAATGAATTGTTTCTCAATTCTAAAACTAGAGACTTTCAACTGGCGTTTTTTACACAAGTGTTGTGTTTGTGATTTATTAAAAACAAAACTCATTGAGAGGATGTGTGCGTTAAAGAGAGAAGAAAGAAACAAAAAACTAATCGTGTAAAGAAACGTACAACTGGTGAGGTTAAAATTAAAATTCAAAAAATTGTCTCAACACTATTGTCGAAGTATGTACAAAATACGGTGCTTAAGAATAAGTAAGCTTCTCTAAACAAAAGTAGTGTAAAACTTTTTTTTTTGCAATTTACATAAAAATATACCTGTTTGTGAAATAGGTCTTTCTTTCTCTACAGGCGAAGCAGCTCTCATTGTTACTACACACACATAACGCATATTTGGTGTTATTTGCGCGCATAATGCATACATTATTACAGGAATTATTAATTTTAATTTGTATTATTTTTTTCGAATATGTACAGTCCAGATAGAGGAATACGATTATGAGAGAGCGCATTGTAGTTTTTTTGTTTACAATTACAAGTAGCCAAAGTTTTTATTTATTTTTTATTGATTAGGCGGGCAGCGTGTAAATATAGAAATAATATATGAAAAAATTGGGAAAGAAGAAAAATCATTATTTGTTAGGCATGTTACTAAAAAAACAAAATTAGATTCTTCAATTCTTCATTCCTAGTCTTCCGACATCGGTTTGGAATCGTATTCGGATTAAAAGGTTAGTGTTCTTCATCTTATATTGTATTTACACAAAAAATAAGCTTTTTTCTTGTATTATTTTTTCAAAACTGTTGAGTAATATGCAGAATGTAAAGATGATGGGAAGAAAAATTTAAGTAATGATACTTACCGGCTTCTTCTCTTTGCGGTGAACCAGCTGAATCGGCCGTATCACGAGCCGCTTGTTCGGCTTGTTTGCGTGCCAATTCGGCTGCTTCGGCGGCTGCACGCTCTTCAGCTTCGGCTTTTAGTCGCTGACGTTCGGCTTCTTCTGCTGCCTCTTGCCGTCTCTTTAATTCCTTGAGCTCAAACTGAAAAGAGACAACGTAAAATTAGAATATTTATGAAAACCACCAGGCCTGGAAGTAGCATTCAAAATTATGTTTGGAAAATCAAATATGTATCATGCCTACTGGCAAGCACAGATTATACCGTTACGTACCGTTGTTAATCGCTCCAATGCACTAAATCGTTCCTCTTGAGCTGCAGCTGATTTTTCAAATGCTTCGTGTTTCTTTATCAAATTCTCAACTTCATCAATTGTATGTCCCAATTCCGCTGACATTAGATATGGTTCTTGTGCAATAAGCCAAGCCTCAGCCACAGCAGCATCTCTGGCGAATTGGTATACTTCCAAGACTAGAAAAAAATTAGAATATATTAATTGAGACATTTTCCCAGCCTCCAACCACAAATCCAAACTTACTCAATTGCAAATTCTCCCATCGTTCCTCCCATCGATTCAACAATGCCGTTCGACTATTTGTCAATTGCATTAAACGATCCTTAATATCACCGGACGCATAATGATTGCGTTCAAGAAGCTCTTTGCCAAGTGACAAACATGCCTGGAAATTGTCCTCTCGTGTATCGATTTCAGCCTTTAAACTTTGATGATTGTTCATAAGCAATTCGACGCCCGACACATCACGTGGCTTCTCGGAAGTGTTCATCTGTCGCACAACATCCTCCATCCAGAGCATTAGTATTCGCACCATATTGAAGAATCGGAATAGATCACCCGTATCTGCCAATTTCTTCTTGCGTGCATCACACATTCCTTGTAGATTGTCCCATGCTTGTAACACTTCCTGTTCGCGATTGGTAATTTCTTTGGCTTTGTCGCCAGCATAAGAAGCTTGCAATTTGGCTGACTCTTCTTGGATCTGTTTGACTTGTGAGTAGAGGGTTTGTAGGTCTTGCATAAAGTTGTGATGTTTGCGTTGCAAGGTCGACACGGAACCAGCATCGCGTCCCAGCTCGTCCGAAACGCCGTGTTGTTTCTCCAGAATGCGACCCAAAACATCTTTGCAGTCGTGGAAGAATTTATGGAGTTCACGTGATGCGGCCAACATTTGCGTGCGTGTTTCGATCAATTCAAGCAAATCTTGCCACGACTCGTTCAAATTGTCCTTCCATTCGGCAATTGTGGCCGAGTCAGAGTGTCCGGCACGGATCAAGTCGTCAGCGATTCCATTAGCCTTGGCAACACGTTCTCCGCCAACGGCGGCCGTGTCGTGAGCGAATTCCTTGAAACGTTCCCACAACAGTGTGACATGATCGTAATCTTGACCCAATTCATGTGAACCGGCAACCAATTCACGTTCGGCAATCCATTGTTCCAGGTCGTCCACTTCGCGATTCAGCATGAACAATTGAAGAGCCTCGTCCAGACGAGAGCGTCGTTCACCGGCCAAATCCTTCAAACCGGCATACAACTTATCGAGTTGTGATTGTTTCACGGCCACGGCATCGCCATGTGGAATCTCCTCGCCGGTCAGTTGGCGTGCAGTCTCGCCCAATTGACGAATGGTGTCAGCATAGTCTTCAACCGACTGTTCGAGTGTTTCGTGTTTCTTCATCAGATTTTGCGCGCTGATCTCATCCTTGCCACGATCTTCGACCATCATGTACAACTCCTGTTCGCTCATCCACGATTCCGCCTCCTGGGCATCGAAGAAGTACTGTTGAACACGTTCCGATTGATCCAAATGTTTCTTACGATTATCAATGGCATCCTTGAGTTCTTGCCACTTTTGTGTCAGTTCCTTGATAAGATTTTCAAAGCGATCGGCATCTTCGTGTTCTTCGTCTATCAACTTGCGACCATTGTTGCAAATCGACATGATTCTTGGCTCGTGATTATCGATCTCAGTAGACAGGGTCTCGTTCTTCTTCTTCAGTACGTTGACATTGAACAGGGAATTTCCGTAGTCAGACGAGGTGGCGAGTGGCATCTTCTCGTCAATCCACAATTTCTCATCCTCGACATCGCGACAGAATTGGAAGGCTTCCTTCTTCTTCTCGAGTTGCTTCTGGCGTTCGACCAACGGCGCCTTGATCTTTTCGAAACGATCGACAACGGTTGTCTTCTTTACAGCGATTGGCTCGATTTTTTCCTCCGGCACCGTCTTCTGGAGATGTTCGAATTGTTTGTCGATTTCTTCAACTTGACGAGCCTTGACGGCCATTTGTGTCTGGATCACCTGTTGTTTCTGCATCAGAATATTGACTGAAGTCAAATCATTGCCCGTATCGGTGTTGATGATTTGTTTCTCCAATTCGGTGATGTATGAATCGATATCGTCGCATGTTTGTTGGACCAATTGTTCGCGATTGGCATCGAACAACATGGCACCCTTCTCCTTTGTATGAATTTCCAAATCATCAAATTGCTTGGCGAGCTCCTTGAGCTTGGGTTCAATGATTTCCTTGAATTCGGGCTTCTCTTCAATAAGCTTTTCGGCATTCTTCTCGGCCTCGAATAAACGTTCCTTGTTGGCCGCGATTTCAGCCTCGAAAGCTTGATGGCGTGTCCATTTGGAATGAATAGTCTTCGTGCTTCTGTATGTCTCGTCCTGTGACGTTAGATATTTCTCTTGTACCCATTCGGTGAGTTCTTCCAAATCTTGAAGGAATTCATGCAGCTTGACTTGATTCTTGAGTTTCTTGTGTTGATCCAGAGCACGTTGGGTATTGTCGTCACGTCGCTGAGCGATATTGGAGGCCCGCTTGTGGATTTTATCGGCATCGTAGTGCTCCTTCTCGACCAAGCTCTCGGCCACTTGAATCAATGTGTTGATCTTGTCGTCGTTGGCCTCCATTGTGGTCAGGAATGCTTCGTGTCGCTTCAATTGATTTTCGGCTTGTTCCAAATTCATTGGAGTGTCGTCCTTGCTCAAGAAGTGTTCCTGTTGGCTCAACAGCACCTCGGCCTGACGAGCGTCGCGATTGAACAATTGCTGATCCAAACTTTGCGACAACAACACCTGGCGGTTCTCCCACATTTGATGTAACTCTTCCCAGCCGTCCTTCAATGCCTTTAGACGTTCGCGCAAGAACATGTATTGTGGATCTTCGTTCTGAGTTGGATCCGAGGTCAACTGTTCGCCGTACTCCATCATGTTCTTGTAGTCGTCTGTGTAATTGTCGATTTCCTCGCGAATCGATTGATGTTGATTCAACAACTTCTCAGCCTCGGGAAGTGATGTGGGCGTATCTTCCGACGCGACATCGGTTTGAGTCTTGGTCAACCACGTTTGGAAATGATCCAAATCGCGCAAGAAACGATGCAAATCGCCAGCCTCTTCCAATTTCGAATCACGATCCTTAAGCATGTGTGTTAGCTGCTCCCATATCAATTGAATCTGAGCGACACGCTCACGAATTCTAGCTGCCTCTTCGGGATGATCGCCCTCAATGGCATCGGCTTCGTTCTCCAAGCTGGTGAGCTTGGCTTGAATAGCTGCCAGATCGCGTTCCATACCGCTCAAACGACGTTGCAACGTCATCACACCAGTCAAGTCCATTTCCAAGCTATCGGTTTCCGTGAGGATACGTTTCTTGTCTTCGATCCATGAAATTGTCTCGCGACATTCAATGTAGAATGTTTGTACGCCATGGGCTGACTTGAGTTCGTCACGCTTGGCCTCGGCCTTCTCGCACAGCGTCGACCATTCTTGATTGAGACGATTCTGTCGGTCTAAAATCTCCTCGGAGTTCGGGTGCTCGACGTGGAGGAGTTTACGAGCCAATTGGTTAACAACGGCTACACGGGATGCATTCGTATTCATTTCTTTCTCGAATCCATCGTAACGATGTTTCATAATTTCAACGTCCTCAATGTCATTACCGGGTGACATGGTATCAAGCATTTTAGTTTTCTCGCTGATCCATTGTTCGACACCATCAGCCTCTGACATCAATTTGTATAGACTAAGTGCATCGAGTAGCCGCTGTTTACGCAATTTGGCCAACTCCATCAGTTCCTTGTAGCGATCGTCAATGGCTGTCAAGCGATCCGACACTTTACGGTTCTCTTCCTCGTTGAGTGTCAGACTTTCGGCTTGCTTGTGCAATTGATCGAGGTTCTCCGAGTAGTTCTTAAGCTCGTCGGCAACGTCTTTGTGCTTCTTGAGCAGAGATTGAACGTTAGCTTCGTCCCGACCGACATCCTCGCTTTGGACAAGTCGCAAAGCATCCAACATCCAGTTGTCAATATCGTCTGCATCAGCAAACAATTGGAAGTATTCGACAGCGTTTTCGAGACGTTGTCGTCGGTATTTCGTCAAATCAAGTAAATGGTCCCACATTTTCAGGATCTCAGTTAGGCGATCCTTGATACGATCAGCTCCAAAGTGACCCTTGGAAATCAACTCAGCTCCGACTTGAGCAACATTCTGCAATTGAGGATCGTGTGATGTAATTTCCGACTCCAAAGCCTTGTGCTTGCTCAGCAACAAGTTCACGGTGGTCAGATCATGACCAATATCATCGGTAGACACGATTTGTTCCTTTTCTTTGATCCAGTTCTCCTCGTCGGCGGTGTCCCAATAGAATTGCCACAATTTGCGGCTCTCCTCCAGACGACTACGTCGCTCAACGGCCAAACGAACAAGCTCGGCGTATGCATCCTCCAATTGCTGTACGCGATTAACAATGATTTCAGGATCGCATGGTTTGTACGTGTTCGCGTCATCGCTAAGGAATTGTTGGGAATTCTGGACGACCACCTTGACACGCTCACCGAGCACATTGATATCAGCCTCGACGAGAGAATGTTTTTGCAAAAGATCTTCGACTCCCATCAAATGTTTGCCATAGTCGTCGGTCAACAAACGTTGTTTGATCTCCTCCATGTTGTCCAGAATGTAGAGCATTTCTTGGAAGTTCTGTTGCAACTGCATGGAAGTGCTTAGACGGTCGCGACGCGCGGCAAGCAATTCCAACAAGTAGTTCCATAGACGAAGAACATTATCTTTTCGCGCCAAAATACGTTCAATATCGTGATAGCGTTCAGCCTCCAATTCATCGCAAACTGCCACCACGGCCTGCACACGCTCTTCATAGGCGAAGATATCGGTTTCAATAGCCTCGTGCTTCTTAGCTGCCGCTTCAACTGCCGCCAAATCAACGCCAAAGTTGTCCTGGCTGACCAAACGTTGATTTTCCGAGAGCCATGTCTCGCGCATAGATGCCTTACGATTAAATCTAGCTGCCAACTGTTCAAGTTTCTCCTGACGAATCAACTCCTCACGCAGAGCCAATTCACGTTCGTGCTCGGCCTTCTCCAAACGTTCCCATGCCTTGTTGATGTCCGAAATCATTTTGCCTTCCTTGGGCGTGTACGGTTTTTGATTGTTGGCTCGCATTCTCGACTGGAGAGTGAACAGACGAACTTCAAGGTTGCCCTTCTCAACGAATTTCGTTGGCTTCTCAACGGTGCGATAGTTGGCAAACTGTGAGAGTTGTTGCTGTACACCGACCAACGAATTGGCGAACGTCCTGTCGCCCAATTGGACAATGGTCGATTCGATCCATTGCAACAGATCACTGGTGAACGTTTCATAGTCAGTGATCATTTTGTCGTTCTCCATGGCAATTCCTACCACCTTGCCGATACGTTTGCCCTGAACGGTTTCTTGCTTCATTTTGCTGAAGTAGTGGTAGTAGGTGACGACGTAGGTGATGATGGACTTCTCATCGGGATGTTCGACGAAAACATCCTCGGCATCGAGCAGTTTCGTCAGTCCGAGTCGATCTTCGGCAATATTAAATGCATTGTTCAAATTGCCAATTGGATTGGCCTTGGACAGCTTCTCGAATTGTATCAAGTCTGGACGGTGCTTGTGAATGATGGCATTGAATGCAAGACCATCCCTCCACGACGTTGTGAAGTTACGTACATTGACATTATGATAGCCGGCCGTTTTCATTTGACACCACAACAATAGAGCGTCCTTGGCAGATTTTGTCTCCTTATTGTCTACTTCTTCGATGGTGATATCTTGAATCTGGAATCGCAGAATGATGGTCCAAATCAGACCCAAATTAAGCGAAGCATTGCCATCGACAATATCATGTGAACCGATATTTTCTAAATGCACGCGCTGTTCACGCAAAAATTGCAGCGCTTTGTCGACATTCTCCAGACAGTGAATTCGCATTTTACCCTTTGTCGGCTTCGGCAGCCGCTCACCGGACAAAACTTCCAGCAATCGTATCAGATTTTTGCCGTCTCGCATATCAACGTAGAGATCTTGTATGCGACAATTGACACGCACCAGGTGCGAGTTGACCCATTTTGTGAAGGTTTTCTTTTGTACAGTTTCACGCTCCTCGGCCAATGCTTTAATACGTGATCGTTCGAATAGTCGCGAGCTTGAATTGCCACCATCGTATTCGTACTCGTCGATTATTTCGGCACCGGGACCCTGACTGGGATCCCAGCGTACCACCGAAATATCTGTCGTCATCCTGCGTCTTTAATGTGATCTAGCTTCGTTGTGAATATTGTCTTGCGTGCGTTTTTCGTATGGTTTTATATAAGTTGTGTGAATTCTATGTTGAATTTTGCCTCTTTGTATCTCTCAGTGTGTCGTCCAATGTGGGAAGATAATGGAGATATGAATGGGGGTGGTGTGCAGTCACCTTTCAGAAAGGCACTGCTTATCTGTAAAGAAAAAAAAAAGAGAATTCATTAGTAAGTGTGCAGAATGTTTGCTGTGTTTAGAAATTGCAAAAATTGGGGATACTTTTGAGCCAATTTTTATGATTAATGCGCTCACTGACTCAATTGATTCGGAACTGGGCAATTCATTATAGTTCCTCCGATTTCATTGAGTAATGACATGATGTAGGGGAGTTCATATTCAATAAAGCAAATAGCATCTTCAAGAAAAAATCTTCCTAAACATTGGGAGTCCAATTTTATTAACCATATTCAAATTGAATACTTCAAGATTTGTATTAAAGACAAGAACCCTTCTAACCTAAATCCAGTCCAATGATAGGTCTTGCAAAAATGCTGCACAAATAAAATCCTAAAAGCCAAATGCTACCTAAATTGTGGATTCGAATAACTTTTGAATATTCTTATTATTCCAACTAAAACAGAAAATATTTGTTTGTCCCCAAAAATTGTCCGAAACCTAAAACCGTGGTCACTTTCGTTCGACCATCTGTCTGCTCCCAATATTGATACCACACCTCTCTCACCTTCGAGCCAACTTTAAAAATAAAAATTTATCTTATCTCCCGGCATACATTTTCAAGGAACTTTGCCAGAGCCCGAGCAGTCATCTTTCTCTGAAATATTGCTCTTGAAATGAATTTTTCGATGCACAACGTTCGTATATGTATGTATAAACAGGCACAGGACAGTTTAGAGCCGTGCTCGTTTTCATTTGAAATTAATTACACATGTTTCAAACATCCTTTGATCATATACGAAACATGGGCAAACAAACTACCACTTGACGCTTCCACAAGCGTAAATGATATATGTACATCCTTTCCGTACTTCTGAACTGAAACGAAAACGAAATGAACGAGGACGAGGCATAGCGACATCAATGATATGTTGTTGATGATGACATCACACGAGCGTCCTGGAGGGAGATGATAGTTATGTGGGGTGGGTGTTTTTCTGTGATACGACAGGGGAAGACCGCCCCCTTTTCTATCGCATTCAATTCCACTACTGCGCTATAAAAGTTGCATGTTGTTTCCTTTGCTGGGAGCGAGTACGAATATGTAGTCGATTTTGTACACCGATAAAACTAAATAGAGTTTTCTGGCGCCGTCAAAATTGATTCGTTAGGTTTCGTGTTCCAAGGGGAGGGCAGCAATTTGGTTGTATGAAACATGACATAATATGAGTATATACCAGCATTTAAATCGTGAGAACTATGTGTACATTAAGAATTGCTTTCTAATGAAGAAAAAACATTTTTTTTTGAATAAAAGATAAAATTTCACTGAGCCAAATGTAGTTTAATTGAACTTGAACTAAAAGTATTTTGAATTTTTTCCTCTTGTGAAGGGAATTTAAATTTCATCATCATCAATGTGGCACGATAGCCCGACGTCGAGCCTTGGCCGCCTGAATCGTTGACCTCCAATTGTCGCGGTTACGTGACCTTGTCCTCCAGTTTCGGAAGCCCAGCAGCTGGTGGGCGTCTTCACCTACGGAGTTCTCCCAGCGAGCTCTCGGTCGTCCACGCAACCTCGCTCCGTCAATTCGTTGTGCGTTCATAACTTTCTTTGGCATGCGATTGTCGTCCATCCGTTGTACATGCCCCGCCCATTGCAGACGTTGAAGCTTCACGATTTTCGATACTTCCAGCTCATCGTACAATTGATACAACTCATGGTTGTATCGGATACGCCATTGGTCTCGCTCGCGAACGGCCCCGAAAATTCGCCGAAGAACCTTTCGTTCGAATCGGTCTAGCAAAATTTCGGAGGCTTGGGTAAGGGTCCATGTTTCGCAGCCATAACATAGCACGGGTCGGATGATCGTTTTGTACACGCGGAGCTTCGTGTTCCTGTGCGCAAGTTTCGAATTAATTATAGGGAGGACCGAGAAATATGTCTTATTGGCTAGTTGTATCCGTCGCTTAATTTCGTCGGTTTCGTTGGCGTCCTTTGATAAGTTACAACCCAGATAGTTGAAGTTGTCTACATACTCGATATTAAAGTCCCCCACTGTGATGCTTGAATTTGCTGGCGTCCTTGTTTTCGATTGCATCATGGCCTTTGTTTTGCTTTCGTTGATATGTAGTCCAACTTCCTTTGCGGCGTTATTGAGGTTATGCAGGAGGCTTAATCTCGCTTTTGAGCCATTTAGTTTCCTGGATTGCAACTATGCTCAGCTTGTATTGTTCTACCTGATCCAGGAGGGCCCTTAAGGCCCCCGGTCTATTCAGGGAGCGTACATTCCAGGATCCGAAAGAGTAATCAGTTGATAATTTGCGGGGTCGTCGTTGTTTTGTATCCGTCCAATCCGAGGCTTTTGTTTCAGGTTTCTTGACTTGAAGTTTTTCTTAGGATGAGTTGTCGGCACATCGCTAAACCATGAAAGGGTTTAATCGTTGAGTAAAGGCCATCATGGGCATGCCTCGAAGATGCTGCTTTAGTGGTTGAGTTAGACGTTTTCTGTCACCTATCACGTTAAGTAACCTGAGACGCTGCAGATGTAAATACAGCACTCAGGCGCAGCGGTGCTTCTTCCAAATGTCGCATCAGATGATTTGACTTAGCCGTTCCCGTTACCAGGGGGCGCCCGCGCGGAGGACACATGGAGAAGTCTTTTGCCCCCCAATTTAAATTTAAATTTCGCCGAGCCCAAATTAACCTTGATGTCGTATTTAGCCCGTTCCATAATTTGACAAAAAACATAATATGAAAATGAACGGGCAAACATTTCTGGTCATGCGTGATGTCATCGATCTTTCCGTGATACGATATTCACCAAGTTCGGCATGCATGATCCTTTGATGGTCCTGACAAAGAATCACAATTCAATGACTGACTGGAATTTATCATCAATTAATTCTTCTGGCTCTGGCTATTTTGGGATGTCAGTAGAAATAATATACATTATGTGAATCGCCAAGTGTTAACACTTCTTATTATTTTGAAGTATAGTCTAATTCAAAATTCATTTTACTAAATGCCGGGAAAGTAGTAAAAAAAATCAAAAAGGGCTTGATGATTATTTAATTTTTGAAACAACGAATACGCCACAAAGGTAAATGTCACACGAAATGCTGCACAATATTGTCCTTATTATTGGGAAACCTGGCAGCTGGTGGACGTTCTCACCTATTGAGTACTCCCAGCGAGCTCTCGGTCGTCCACGCAACCTTGCTTCGTCGCTCCAATTTCCATACAATGGAAAATCGATTAATAATACGTAGACTCATGATGCTGGCATGCAAATTTGAAATTTTTTGCTCATTATTGTGATGTGGAGTCTCAATTAAGGAAGCGATTGAGTTGCTTGTCGACTGTATTATAGATTCTTGACGGATGATGGCATATGTAGTTTAAAAATTGTACAGCGTATGTTAAAATGGCTAAATTGTCAGATTTGAGAATCTGGCATTCCACCGCTGCCAAACAAAATACTAAAGAACAAGCACTTTGCCTGAATAGTATTCATTAAGAAAAATACTAATAATAAAAATAAATTAACATTAGAAAATTTACATTTTCATCAGTTCTTAGAAAACCGAAACAAGACCAAAGTTCACATTCACATCACGACACATTACTATAAATTAAATTTATCAAAATTAACTGCACGCATGTTTTGAAATACCGCCCAGTGACTAGTGCGCCTAGTGCATGGTATCAACTATAAAATATTTATGGCAATTTCAGAGATTTCAGTGTCATCAACTACAAACATTACTGTCCGTCATAATCTAGCTACATTTTTTCCGTCTATTTTTTTTTGTGTTTGATGTTTTCATCCAAGAGTCACCACTCATACGATTCTTTTTTACGAAATATCTTTCAATTGATAACTATACGCTCTGGGCTCTGTGTATGATTGGGGCCCCGGATAGACACTACATTTATACATACTCGTACAACTGTTGCACAGCCCTCTTCACTTCACTTATCTAATGTCACATATCATCTCAAATTAATGTTAATTTGATGACCTTTCAATTTAAAAATACAATATTTATTCACTATCGTGTATTTGAGGTAGTGGTGGTGCGGATCGTGGGCAGAATGAGCAGAATTATTACATAGAATAGCAATAAAATTTTAAGTAAAGTAATATTGGACAGAAGATATTTTTAGATTTGATTACGAAGTTTATTGCATTCGGATTTTTTTAGATTGATCTTTCAAATAATAATGAAGAAAACAGGACAGAGATACTATAAAAAATGATTCTGTCTAAACTGCATTATTATACAATTGATCCTGTTTTAAATTTTAATAACGTTAGAATTTAACAAAATAAAGAGTCCTTCCGAAACTTAGACGTCTCGCTTATGGCGTCTGTTCCAAAATGTAAAAAATTTTTTTAGTAATTGTCAGAAATCATTCAGTAAACTCATTCAGAATACCTAATTCGGAACCTGACCGGCCCATTGCAGAACGCTTCAAGTAAATGTGCCTTTCTAACATGACCAGTTTGCAATTCCCGTCAAGGAATTTCTCTGTTAATTCACTGATAAAAACAGGAATACGGTTGTTGTCTTTAGTTGGTGATTTTTGAGATGTTCTGATTTTTTCATTCAAATGGGGAATGGGTTTGAAATGAAATATAGAGCAAGCTAATTGAATGAAAATAAGAAATTTTTGGAATTGGAAAAGTGTATAAGGCCGCATACGCTCGGAGGATTTCCGGATTGAAATAAATTTAAGATTTAATCCAATTAAATCCATGGATTCGCCGGTGCGGTTCTCAACTTTTGTCAAATTAAATAATTTTTTTAAAAACAATGGATACGTTTTGTTGAACTTAGTGTTGACCTAGACTAGGATAAAATGCTTTCTGGGGTTGGGTACGATATCCCGCCCATCATATTCCCGTTTTTTAAAATCCCGACATTCAATATCTCGCCATTTCAAAATCCCACCAATTAAAAATCCCGCCAATTAAAAATCCCGTCTAATCAAATTCCCGCCAATCCAAAATCCCGCCATTTCAATAACCCGCTTATTCAAAATCCCGCTTTTCAATATCCCGTCACAAAAAGTAAGTATTCTTTCAAAAATCGCGCGCGCGATTTTCACCTAAAGAGGACTATGGAAAAACGGATTTTTTGAGAAATTTGTCGCATAAACTAATGTAAATAATTGATAAGTCGAATGCATATCTGCATTTTCAGATCAAGTAAATAACTTTCCAAGTCAAATAGATAAATGTCCGAAACAAATAGGTAAATTTCCGAATCAACAAAACACGTTTGCAGATCAAATAGATAAATGTCCGAAACAAAAAAATGAATTCCCAAATGAAAAAAATTAATAAACAAATCATAAAAAAAATTTCCAATTCAAAAAAATAAACGTCCAAATCAGAAAAATAAATGTACAATTCAAACAAAAAATTGTCCAAAACAGAAAAATAAATTCACAAATCAAAAAAATAATTTTTTCCATCAAAAAACATATTTCACAAATCAAATAAACAATTTAAAAAGACAGTACTTTAATATAGTAAATAATGTGTAGTAGAGTTTTTCCTTCTACGAGATATTTTATTGCTTCTGAATACAATTGTTTCGGGAGTCACAAGCTCCCTTCCTCAGTTCATGACTCAGACTAAAAAACTACATTAGAATCGAAGATAGAGGTTACCTTAGAATGATGGAGGTTCGGGAACATAACGGAATCTATACATTGACAGTGTCTTCGAGTCTGTAAGACCCAGTGTCGGTACTTAAAAGTTAAAATTATTAGGTCTCCATTGAATTTGAATAAAAGCTCCAAATTAGAAGTGTTTTTATTTTTTTTACAAGAGAACGTTTAGCTTTTTATTGTCATGATCAATTAGATTCCGTTTCTTAAAAAATATTTCTATCGCAATAGGTGTAGAATACCCAGGAGGAGGGAGGGTGGTATTCCAGGGGAATAAACCCAAGCAAATAATCAGGGGAAAATGCGGGAGAGTCTGCACCTTAAGCAGACACATTGACACAGCTTTTAGTAACGGTGACTCGATTCAGACAGGATTCTGTTGAATTTACGAATTGTAGTGTTCAGCTGATCGTCGTGTACCTTTACTAATACTCGTAGAGAGTTTTAGCATGTCGTACTATCGTACACATTTCAACTTTAATCGACAGTCTCCGCTGTTTAACGTACGACAAAAAAAACTTACGCCTACTTAAATAAATAACAGGCGCGACAATCCAACATTGGACTAAGGCCGCAGGATGTGTTAGTGACATCCTATTTCCAAGATCTTATCTGCTTTTTTTGTTGAGGTAATGAGATCAGCATCACGCTCGGCAGTGTTATTTATCCCCATAAATGGGTACTCGTTTAACATCTGAGTGAGATCATAGTCCGTCACAAGCTCGTGAGTTCGAAAAACACCATGAAACACGGTGAGATTCGAACTTATGACCCTGTGCACCGAAGGTGCGCGCACTAACCGCTAGACCAGCCAGACTACGCCTACTTGGGACAAGCAAAATTGTGGTATACTGTCTTTTTTTGCGCGCTACACAAGCGAATTTTTCCTTTAAAATCTCATAGACTTCCACTTCCAACCGTTAATATATATCTTGGGATGTCATACATTTAATATAATTTAATTTTTCTTATTAGAAGAATATTATATTAACCTTTGAAAATTTATTTATTTGATTTGGAAATGTATTTATTTGATTTACTTTTTTGGCATGTAAATATATTTATTCGATTTGAAAATTTATTTATTTGATTTGTAAATTTATTTTCCTGATTTGGACATTTATTTTTTTGATTTGGAAATTAATTTGTTTGTTTTGTTTATTTATTTTTTTCATTTAGAAGTTCATTTATTTCGTCCGGAAATTTATTTATTTGATCCGGAATCGTGTTTTGTTAATTCGGAAATTTATTTTTTTGATCCGGAAATGTATTTTGTTGCTTCGGAAATTTATCTATTTGTCTCGGAGAGTTATTTACTTGACCTGGAAATGCTATATATTTTTTCGTTAACAATAAAAAAAAATTGGCGGTATTTTGACGAGATTTTTGATTATTTAATAGCGGGATATTGAAATGGCGGGATTTTGGAATAGCGGGATTTTGGAATAGCGGGATTTTGAGGTGGCGGGATTTTGAAATGGCGGGATTTTGATATGACGGGATTTTGATATGGCGGGATTTTGTAATGTCGGGATAACGTAAAGCTGGATTTTTTGGAAAAAAGCGGGATTATGAACGGGCGGGATTTTGTTTTTCGGGATTATGTAGGTATCCCATGCTTTCTGTTAAGCTTATTGCTTAACTTTTGGTTAGCTAACGCATCGCATAAGGCTTATAGGTATTCAGTTTTACAAGTGCTTTGCTTCCCCAAAACTGTTCGGGATATTCAAAGAAACGAGTTTTACAATAGTTGAACAATAAAAAACAAACCATTTTGGCCATCTCAGTTTAATTGATTGATAATGGAGATGATTGAAGTAATTCGTTCGTCGCCTATGGTCCATGGGCGTAGCCAAGGGGAGGGGGCCTGGTCGATGATCACAGTAAATTGGTTTCTTACTTCTACACTAGTTTATAAAAAATAGCTGCACTACGTTGCATGAGAGCATAAAAATGCGGGTTTGGTACCTAGCATTTCACGAAAATTTTCGGACTACAGGTAAAAAAAAGCGTATTGGAGGTGATCCACTTGCCCGCCTGGTCTCAATCCAAAATCTTAGAAAGATTTCAGTCTAGGGGTCTCGGATATTCCTGAGATAGAGAAGCTTAGAGACTGTTATCCACACAATGATGTCGAGACTGCAGTTTAAGGCATTGGTATCCGAAACTGGGATGAGTGAGAGTGATTTTGATAACATAATCAGATCCAGCAATTTATCGTTTCTAAGCTGAAATTTTTCCGTTAGTGTGGTTTTGTTTTCGTGAGGATTCCAACCACTATGTTTGTGATCATGTTGCCCAACCAACCAATGCTATAGCTAGAGCTATGGCTCTATATGCAATTTAATGCATTCACAATAGTTGCTAGCGCCAATTTCAGTAAAGCAAAGAAAAACAAAAAAAAAATCACCATGTCAGAAAATAAAGATTTTCGTTGGCAGACAAATGCTCTATAGAATAGATTCCACAGTAAAAATATGTATTGCTCACGAGGATCTAAAATCAAAAGGTCTATACTGAAAGTAAATATCAAAGTTCAATATTAATTTGCTTACTGTCTATGGAAAAGTGCTACTGTCATGTAAATCCGTTACAGTCTAACTTCCCATAAGCGGACACCATTGGGGATTGAGATTTTGCCCGCTTATTGGAAGTGTCCGCTTATGAGAATATTTCACAAAGGAATAACATTTTATAAAACTAATTTGGACTGCGGTGCGAATCCATTCAAAACCACGATGTCTCATTTCAACCGTGTTTTTTCAATTCAATTTTTTTCGAGATCGACAACACTATTTTTTCGTGAATTCTAAAATGACTTGTTCTTGCACTTTTTCTTCAAACGACATTTTTTTTTAAGTTTTTTTCATATTTTAAAAGAATAGAAAACTGCACGATTAAATGCCGCGACATAAATTGAACTCCTGAATCTCTAAGGATTGCTCGAAATACAATTCTGTAATGCAAGAATTTCGAATTTTATTTGTGGAACTGTCCGTTTATTAGAGACTTGCTTGTTCAGAAAGGGTATAAAAGCACTGTCCGTGTCCGGTTATGAGAGTATTCGGCTATTGGAAGTTATTTTTCTAGTAAAATATAAGGAAAAACGTTGGGGATAATAAAAGTGTCCGTTTATGAGAAGTGTCCGTTTAGGGAAGTTCGACTGTATTTCAAATTTCATTTTGACCCCAAGCCACACACGACACACATGTTGTGTTATCGTCCTCCTGCGGACAATGGTCAGCAGCATAAAAACAAAACAAAATTAGAGTGTGTGCAGTACCGAATGCGAGTATACTTGGTACTTTAGAAAAAGTGCTATGTAATTTCCACCTGCAACATAATAACATGCTTCCGGCGCGGCTATACGTATATTGTATTCCATACGTATAGCGTCGTCGTGACTGTATAAAAATAGGGTAACGCGTCTCTTTTGCCTCTGTCAAATTATAATCACATAGCATTTCACATTATAAACAACCTATGGTGTGACTGACTGCGCGAACAAAAGGTAAAGGTAACGGTCGTTACACCTTTCGCACAATTCTTTTATTATTTTTCTATTCGTATAGACTACAGAGGACGCTGACTGTAGTATCGAAAAATGGTTCTTCGACGTGTTGTCGTATATCCACTAAACTTTTTCCCTTTCAACGTTGAAAGCGGAAAAATGTTACCAAGTTATTGTAATGTGAACAAGAAAAGCTTACAATTTTTCTTGTGCATGATATTTGCTATTGTATATAGCACACGCCATATTGAAGGGTTTAAGGCGTTTTATTTTACACGATTTTTCCAAGAAGTTAAACACAAAACTTGGGTGGGTATGCAGTCGACATTCACTTCTATGAAGAAAATCTCGTAGTGTTCTGGATTTTCTAAGAATTTTCTCACACTGGAAAATATTTCCGCTTGAAACTGTTTTGAAATAATCAAGACAAGGCAGCCCGATTACGTACACGGTTAGAAATTTTGGTGTAAGTGGGAGTCAATTTGATCAATTAAACACATATAGTGTTAAAGGGGATTCAGACTATCGACAAGATTTACTAAATCCTAAATTTAGTTAATAATTGTACCATATTGTACTACAATTTGAATAATGCAAGTACATTCTACGATGCATTTTGAATTTATGGATAATGACCAGGGCAACCAAAGTATGCAAAATGCATATTTTTTTTGGGATGTGCTATCAAGAGATGGTTGAGATATAAATCCGATTTATGTAAAAAGAAATCGATAGAGATATATTTGATAGTGCATATTTTTTCATATTTTGTCCATAAATGCATATTTTGCATATAAATGCATAAAAGCATTTTCATATTTCATTCAATTTTTTTGCATATTCTTGCATAATATTTGCATATTTCTATAATTCTACGAAAAAAATAATTCCTTACAACATTTGATGCACGGAACCCAATTAAATTCCCTATGTTAAGTAAATAGAAAAAGTCGAAAAGTATTAAGTGGTGCTCACACCAACGCGGCACGAATTTCTCGGCGCGAATTCGCGGCGAATTTTTTGTGTTCACATCCGCGCGGTGCGAATAATTCGCTGGTTACTGTCACAGCTAATATCATATTGTTGCCTTAGAAAAGATATAAGAATACGGTAGACATAGGGATGTCAAAAACTGGCCCATAGCCCGGTTTTCGGTTGTTATCGGTTTCTTGCAAAGTCGGTTAGACATTTCGGTTTTAACCTCGCTCAAAGTACCGGTTTTCCGGTTAACCGAGTCTTTTCATTGATTTGCTTAGCATTTTAGTAATAAAAATGCATACACTATACACACTCGTATTGCCACAGCACGCACAGTGAATTTGTTGCGACATTTCCCCGACCGCCTCATCTCTCTCAAAGGCGATTTTGGGTTATTTGAAATTCCTGCCTTGTTTCGCGTAATGTAGCTCACCTCAAGAACAACATTCGCGACGCCATTGCCAAGCCAACATACCGATTGATGTTCTACAAAGAGTGGAGATAAACTTAAAAAATCGACTTAATCAGTGTATGCACAATGGAGGTCGCCAAAAAAACACTTGCGATATTGAATTCTTAAATAAAAAAAATTAAAACCATATCTGAAGTACTTTTGTTCTTATTGACCTTTCAAATAAGTAAGTTTCTCTGGCGCACCCTGTAGCAATAAGGAGAGGGTTCGAAAATATGTTTAAGGGCTGAAAGTTGAAAACGAAAGTTTTCATAGGGGACAATAGAATTGCTGACTGAAAAAAGAAGAAAGTATAAAAAATTGTATGAATTTTGAAAGAATTGTTTTCCCGGTTTTAACCGGATGGGCAAACAACTGTCCGGGCTAAAACCGGGAGGAGGAAAAAACCGAAAAAAACGGTTAACCGTTTTGAAAGTACCGGTTTTCGAACTAACCGTCCTAGAAACACTCGAAAATTAGAATTTCAGTTTTGGCCAATTCTAATTTCTAAGAATTTTTAATTTTCAAGCGTTTTTAAATAGAGGCGAAAAAGTGCTTTGTGAGATATTGTAAAACTAATCATGTTAAGGTCTTATGCAAATTCGTTTATCTATTCATTTTCCTGGTGGAGGAAAAGATTATTCAAACTTGACCGCATAGTCTAAGAAAATTGGACCAAAATATGGACATCGAACGGCAAAAATCTTACATCGGATTTTTTTTTGATTATGGTTGGGGATGGTCCCCAGATGATGGCATAAAAAGTCCCAACCGATTGGTGGTCCGCAACCTTAAACAAAGGGGGGAAAGGGGGCATTTTTTCAAATTTTTGCGATTATTTCAAAAACGGCAAGAGATACAGAACAAATTTGCAATAATAAATTTTAGTTCGTTCTTGTCGATCAACGATTCTGTTAATAAATATATTTTTTTATTGAGTGTGTTATTATAAGAGCATGGTTTTTAATTTTAAGGTCATATTTTACTATTTTAAGGGCATATTTTTCAATTATAAGAGCATATTTTAGGCGCCTAAAATGCAGTTTTTTAGGGCATATTTTGATTGCCCTAAATGACATACGATTTATAATTTTAGTTAATTCGAAAATTTATCCTTTTCATGGTACATATATATTTTACTAACAAGAAAATAACTTTTGAAGAATAATTTACACCGTTCTGTGGTAAAATGAATAGCATAGAATGTTGTTATAACATCAAAAGGTAGAATATATTTCCATCTATTATGAAATACACACTATCAATGCATAAGAAACCCATTCAATTTATAAATCTATTGCGAAACTTACCGTACCCGTGTTACACTTTTTATTTTTCGAACGATTTCTGTAAAGCTGTTTATGAAATTTAACACTAATTTTTATCAATACTTATAATTTTGATATACATAGTTAATTTACACGTTTTATTATGTCTGCGAATATCGTCTTGTTAGATTTTAGATTAAATAAATAAATAATACGTAGTCTAGCTGAGTGATTGAAATATGTATATGCGAAAATATATATGTATGTATATATCTTTTTTACAAAAATTACATCAAAATTTTTGACCGTGTACTAGTCGTACAAGTCATTAAAGCTAATTAAATTGAAAGAGTCAATGAACGGAATTAAAGGAGTATGTATGTATTTAATTTAATGCGCGGCTTCCCCTTCAGAAGGGTTGTCGCTCTTGATGAGTGATGTAATGTAATTGTTGCGTGTTTTGGCTATTGTTTAACATATGAATGCGGTTGAAATTGTACGTTCAACAAAATACTAAATCGTTTATTCTGATTGTACTTTTATTATTTTAAGAAACTAAAACAATGCTTACAAATAGAGGCTGCAATTCATGGTGATGTATAAACGAGAATTTCGTGCTCAGTCATTTGATTTGTTTCAATTTGAAAATTATATTTGCTCAGGGACTCATAGCATATTAATTCTGACTTAATTGCAGCTTACAGCGATTAGACAATACATTGAAAATAATGTTTAATAGATATTTAACATTCATTCAAATTATAAAAATATCCAAGTAAATACATTACATATTTTTTCACAAATAACACTCCACACCTATCACAATGAGCCCACTAGCGAGCATCCCAAATCTTTTTCAATTAAAAATAAAATCAGGCGCCGCAAACCTTAATTTTCCTTGCGATTGATTCTTGTCCGTTTAATTTAATTCAGAAAATTTTATTGTAATTAATGATGATTCTCTTTTTAATATTTCGGAAGATGCGGTAGAAGTAATATTTTTGTAGCTAGGGTGATTCATAATTTTTTTTATCAAACCAGTAATCTCGTCTCTAGTCTCTGGACCAGGGTTATCCAACATTCGACCCGGGAAAGGGCTTTTATCCGGCCAGTGAAGGACTTCGTTGGTGCATTAATCTAGCAAAATGTTTGCATAAAAACGACGAATTCAAACTAATTTTTTTTCACAAATTTACAAAACCTAACCCTGTTATTATGGCTGAAGTGAAACAGTCAATAAGGCTCGATTCCAGTTTTTCTGACGTACAAAATTCACCTGGTCCGACATTCGGCACGGAAAAGCGCTTTTATCCGGCCCGTGAGGTACTTCAAAGAAATTGACGTCGGTGCCTCAGCTTAGCAACATTTTTGCAAACGACGAAAACAAACAAAAAATTCACTGCCTTTATAACTGTGCAGATTATGCGGCTCGCTGAATCTTAGAGCGGTAATGGGTTTGTCCTGCCCCTGGCTCCTTTATTCTCTACATTAAGAAGAGATATCGCATACTTGGGTAAGCGAACGAATTGAAATTGAAGAGAATGGCACAACCTTCGTCAATTTCAAAAAAGTTCTCCCGCTATGTACAAATTGTACGGTTTCGCAATCCATCTACTAGCACTACTGTTCGCTTCAGTAGTGTAAATCAGTCAGGATGTTGCCATACGAACTTTTTCATTATGACTTCCCATACGATGGGAAAGTTGCGATCAACCTCGGCCAACAAATCCCATTCCCACGCAATTTGTCCACAACGAAGAGAAGCTTTGGTTTAACAAAATTAAATTAACAAAAAAATCGAAAATTGTATAAATTGGACCATTACATGTTGTTTCTCAAAAAAGTTTCTCATTTGCGCTTTAAATAATAAAAAATGTCTTCTCCTTCATAAATTAAATGTCTAGCTCGTCATCGCTTTTCAAACCACCAATATGGCCCGCGGAAAAATTGAGTTGGACACGCCTGCTTTAGAGTCACAAAACATTATACAGTGTGTTGCCACTTTGTTAGGACAACTATGTATAATAAATTCATCAAAACATTTTCACTCGTAATTTTTTTTCTTGACACAAAGTGTAAAGTTTCACGGCATTTCTCGCAGGAAAACATAAACATTTTGCCTTAATTAAGAAACTTACCAGACAAAGAACCTGATTACTAAAATTTTAACGTCAACTTGACGAGCGATTCCCAAAACGAATTACATATACGAGGGTAGTCTGATAAGTACCCAGCCTCCCCGCCTGTCAGTATCGCAAGAGCAATTTACTATCGTGTAGTACATTCTTCTAGACGGCAACTGTCCAAAATTCAGCCGGATCAGACTCGTAGTTTTGCTTTGGCCACGTGTGAAAGCTGGAGTGTCCGCCGATTTTAGAAAAATGGAAAAAGAGCAATATCGGCCGGTGATTCGATTCTTGTTTTTGAAAGGGAAATCGCGCAGCGAAATCAAAGAGCGTTTGGGTGCTGTGTACGGTGACTCTTCTCCTTCGATGACGACCGTCAAAAATTGGTTTAACGAGTTTCAATGCACGTCGGTTTTTGATGAGCCACGTCCGCAGGTGCCCCGAAAACGGTTAGCACGCAGGATAACGTGACAAAAATCCACGATCTCGTATTGGCAGACCGCCGATTGAAGGTGCGGGAGATAGCTGAGACAGTAGGCATTTCAAAAAATCGCGTGGATCATATCCTGCATGAAATTTTGGGCATGAGAAAGCTGTCGGCGCGATGTGTGCCGCGTTTGCTTACTCCGGACAACAAGCGCAACGGTGAGACCACTTCAAAGCAGTGTTTGACGCTGTTTAAGCGCAATCCGAAGGAGTTTCTGCGTCGTTTCGTGACAGTCGACGAAACTTGGATATACTGGTACATACCAGAGACCAAGGAACAGTCGAAACAGTGGACTTCAGCCGGCGAACGTGCTCCGAAGAAGGCGAAGACTGCTCCATCGGCCGGAAAGGTGATGGCCAGCGTTTTCTGGGATTCACAAGGTGTGAACCACATCGGCTACCTGCAGAAGGGAAACACGGTCACAGGGCTGTACTATGCCGAATTATTGGGCCGATTCGACGCCGAATTAAAGAAAAAACGGCCCCACTTGGCAAAGAAAAAAATTCTCTTCCACCATGATAACGCACCGGATCACACCTCCGCCCGCCAACGTCAAACTGGTCGAATTGGGCTACGAACTGCTGCCCCATCCGCCGTATTCTCCAGATTTCGCCCCGAGTGACTTCTTTTTGTTTCCAAACTTGGAAAAGTAACTCGCCGGGCAGAAATTTCAGTCGAATGAGGAGGTCATCGCCGCCACGGAGGCCCACTTTGCAGGCCTCACTCAAACGACTGTCAACTAAACACTGCGCGTCCAAAATGGCCGAAACTTTGGTGAGTAACTGTTAAAAGATGCACAACTACATTTACTAGCTTTTATTGACGAGTGGCGGCATCTTTGAGTTGAGGTCGGAAACTTTTCAGACCATCCTCGTACATACTTCGCAAATGGTACTAAACTTAGTTTACTTTTGGAGAACAGGGTCGTGGGTTCGAGTTTCAAATCTCACCGTGAGCGAAATTCAGTTTTTGCTGCTTTTAATATGGACCAACCCATAAAAAAACCACGCCTTACCGGCCGGCCCAACAGCTAGATGTGTTTTGCAGTTATCTACTATGAAATGATGTACATAATATAAAATTATGATTATGCATCTGTGTTTTTCAAAGTGCTCTGTAAATTTTCTGAGCGGTCAAAACTCTTCAAGCCGCACAAACTCAAATAGAAAAAAAAACAAATGGTTCCTAGTTTCAAATCTTATTTGATAATATTTTCATATTTCGCGAAAAAGAAACATCTTCATCACGCGACATTGACATGTAGATGTTGATTATACTTGATTCTAGGAAATTATACGATGATAAAAACAACCAGAACCACCGTACTGATATTTGAAGCACGTTCTGTTTGCTAAAGGAATTGGCAAATATATTCTAATCAACGAATGGAATGGAAAAAAGGCGGTCTTTTTGTACACTTAACAGCACAATTTTGTCATCGTCAAGATATTTTTGATATTTTAATTTTTCACAATTATAGCTAGCCTATTTTCGAATTGTTTCCTTTATTTGGATGACAACGTTTCGCCCAACTGGGCATCTTAAGGTCTATTTTGAAACTATTCTCTTTTTAATCTGTGGTTTACAATTTAATAAATTTTGTTTTTTATACCCTTCGCTCATAGAGTGAAACGATATATTAACTTTGTCATGAAGTTTGTAGCGCATTGAAGGAAGCATCTCCGACCATATAAAAAGTATACATAAATGATCAGCATGAGATGAGTCGATTGGACGATGTCCGTCTGTCTGTCTGTCCGTCTGTTGCAGCGCGTTTTTTTTCGGCCTCTATAAAAGCTACGGAGCTGAAATTTTGCACACTTATTATTGTTGCAGGCTGTTTGTATGTTTGAATCACCGAAATTGGATCACTGCCCCCCAATTTAAGTTCTTCTAGGAAAAACTTTTTTATTTGTGCACCAATTTCAACCAAATTTCACGCAAATGTGTTTCTCTTGATGAAACAAAATATATCTAATTGATCAAATCTGGCCATGGGGTCATGGGATGGCCATACAAACCCAACCCCCATTTCGGTTCTTCTAAGAAACATTTTTTACACGAATGGAATCATGCTCCCGCAACCCCAATAAAATTTTCTGAGTAAATATTTTTATTTGCCCACTGATTTCAACCAAGCCCAAAACTTTTGTCAAACGGAAGAAAAAGAATGAGGAAGGGGATTAAATACAAGTCATAGGTACGCCCGAAAAAAACTTTTAGCCCAAGGAGAGCGAAGGGTATCCAAATTTCGGCCGCTCCCGAAATTATCTTCGGCCCCGGGGGTTGGCGAGCGTAGCGAGCAGGGGGCGAAGCCCCCTAGTTTTTTTTTATTTCCTCCAAAATTTATTAAATTGTAAACCACAGATTAAAAAAAATATTTTCGAAATAGACCTGTAGATGCCCAGTTGGGCGAAACGTTGTCATCCACATAAAGGAAACATTTCAAAAATTAGGCTGGCTATAATTGTGAAAAATTAAAATATCAAAAATTGACTAGCACCAGTGACAAACTAGGAATAATATCGTCATGATAAGTTGTGATGATTAATTCTGGCAATATTTGCTATGGTATGCATAAAGCTGCGATTTTCATACATTCGGCATATTACCATTATGTACTACTTTTGCATCCGAGGCGTACAGATATGTCAATTTAGAGCTATCGATGAATGTTCAGAGACGCTATTGAAGCAACATTTGATGCTTCTTTAATACATTAAAAGTAGACTTTTACCAAAGCATTGAAAGAAGCGCGAATGGCAGTTTACAACTTTCTGGCTCAATTAGAAAAAAAAATGTGCATCGAATGCATGAATTTGGTAATCAATCTATGGAAACATTAATAAAATACGAGTACCTCATAAAACATACGAATTGCTATTGTTCATAAACCAATAAAATTTGAAATTATCAATTAAAACTACACACTGCATTATGCATAATTCTGTGTGTTAATAAAGCCATAAAAGTATCGCATCATCAAGTAGTTAACGATTAAAATAGAAATGAGAACATCAGCCGTGCCGCTTCCCTTGCGAATTATAATTTGAACCGAAAGAAGAACACATGGAAGTTGGGCATACTAATAAAATGTTAATTTACATAATGGTCACTTCCTCCCCCACATTATAGTATAACAACGAAACGAATTCATTTGAAACTTTTTGCATGCGGTTGAATTTCATTGAACATGTCCCGGTGATCTTATCCAGAACGTATGTATCTATAGTATGGTAGTACAATGAATCGTAATCATTGACGGCAAAACTATATGGTAAGCAACGCACTGTACTGTGTACATATGGATGGCTTCGCAAAAATTTTGCTTACCATTTGCAAATGTTGATTTTTCACAAATCATTGAATAATATTGCAACAGAGACGTTCTTCCCTTCTGTATCTATGGTGTCTCGCGGCCAATATGGACCTCATTCACAACAAATCACCATATAGTGAAACGAGCTAAATGCTTTTATATAGTAAGCAAAGCAAAAATGTAAATAATACTAACAACATTCAATCCCAGTATTTGTACCAAGCCGGTTTGTTATCTTTTGTATACGATTTGCCTTGATCCATCCAACATAGAACGATTTAAAGTGTTTCTCTTCATTAGATTCATCAAAAACACATCAACTGCACCATTCATACTCGGTGAAGTCGCCTGCCTTTTCTGCGAGTTCGAAACAAATCAACATACAGTACACACCGCAAAATGATGTCATCAACTGTATAAGCAAATCATGTTTCATTAGCGGCAACCACGACGACGACGAAGACCAACACTCGAATAGGTTTTATTTTTCACAAAATGCTTGAATGTATGTCAGGCGTTGGCCTCTCTATCGCGAGAATTATATAACACTCAAGCGAGCGATAATTTATTATTATTATTCTATTCAATGCATGCTGATGTAATCTGATGAAACACGAATCTAATCAGTGTGTGCGGTGTGGTGTTTCTTCTGATAAGATTTTATTCTAAGATAGTAGGTTTGTACAGTGGGGATTTTTATAAGGAAACAAGATACTCGCATATTGTTTTACTGTTTTATGTCAGTTCATTGTTAGAGAATATAATAAAGTTAAAAAGAAAAAAAAAAACGATTTTTTTTGCTTTACTCCAACCAACTATTGAAAAGCTCGAAGATCGACGACTGTATTGGTTTTCTTCTGAACGGCCCTGAAGGGGAAATTTTGTCTAGGATATTTTTAAAACACTCTAAAATTCACACATACCGCATCAATCTCATCAAAGGCGTCGGCACTTTCCCATCCGAGAGGTCCATAAATTGTGTGCAGACATTTGAATGGAATTTTCTCACCAACTATGTGGGTTAAAATATTGCTGAGACTAAAGGCCTGAATAGACCTCGGGCGGAATGAAAATGCAATTTTTGTCCGCTGCGATTTTCTCAATGAAAATGCATGCTTACTGTCGTGGAACATGTCGGTAATGATGGGGAATTCCATAAGCTACAATCCGAATATGGTTCCAAAATTTTTCTCGGCCATTTTATGTATTACTTTTCGATTCCCCCGTCATTAGATATTTTTCACGGTGAAATGACCGCGGAATCGAAAAATAATACATAAAATGGCCGAGAAAAATTTTGGAACCATATTCGGATTGTAGCTTATGGAATTCCCCATCATTTCCGACATGTTCCACGACAGTAAGCATGCATTTTCATTGAAAAAATCGCAGCGGACAAAAATTTCATTTTCATTCCGCCCGAGCTCTATACTGCGCTTAAGAAGTAAAGAGTTTTATGAAAATTAAATGATATGCACTCAAAAGTGATAAAAAATGCACATCGATACCAAAATTTGTCTGCTCCCAGAGTGAACAAAAATGCTACGCCAATGGAAATGACTGCGAAAGGGGAAAAATAATGGTAATTCGGTTGTCAAGTTGACAGCTCAATGACCAAACTTGTCATCAGTCCCCAACGCTGAAATTGCATTTGCTATTATGCACCGGCGCTGTACAATTTAAAGGAAAGTCTCAAGATCACGAACGGCTCAACCGATTGTCATGAAATTTGGTAGGAATGTGTAGAATGGTTGGTAGGAAGAAGATAACAGGGTGTCCCGAACGTTTGAAAAAAGTCGACTTTTTTAGTTTTTATCGGAGATTGACATATGGGTATTTAAATCAAAGAACTAAACGAGTACATCTCACATCAGTTAAAATTTTCCAGTTTCGAGTAACGGTAAAAAAGTTATTGGCGTTCAAAGTTAAACTTCCTTTTCGACCTCCGTTTTTCTAAACCGTTGTAGGGATCGATATGAAACTTTGCACAAAGATTGGTCAGTATGGCTTTATATACGTTAAATATTAAGACTGTTGACTTTTGCTAAGGAAAAGTAAATAACAGTAAATTTGTAAAATTTTAATTTGATCGTGTGTAGCCCCTTTTAGGTTTCCAAATTGAAAATTCTGCTAGGGATTTTTATAAAATTACATAGGGAATATGTCTACGAATTTTCATTCGAATATCTGTATCCAAACCGGAAATATAGCCAAGTTAGTATTTAGTAAGGGCCTTTCACAATGCAAGGGAAGCCTCTTAAGCATTTCTTCAATGCATATCTTTTAACTTGATGAAACAATGAACATGAAATTTGGTAAAAATGCATAGAATGGTAATAGTGTTTGCCACAAATATTTTTGAAGTTTGTAGGACCAAGTTAACAGGGTGTCCCCGAATAGCTGCAAAATTATACTTGTTCAATACTCAAGCAAAGCTTGCGTATAGACTCTTATGTCAGGGGACACAATGGAATCATCTCTTATAAGTTGCTTTTCCTTGATTAAAAAACAGTAACAGTAGATTACCAGCTAATAATTTAGTTCATATAATAAAGCCAAGCTGTCCTTACGTTTGCCTGTGTTTCTTTTTGCTCAAAGGCCATCAGAAATCTTAAATCGAAAAATGCCTGTAGATTTGCCTTGGAGTACCTACTTTTATACAAACAGGGCAAATAGTAAATCTATTTTTGGATTGGTCTAACTAAAGGTGGAACAGAATGAAAGGCGCTAGCTGCGTTTATTTAGACCAATCCAAAAATAGATTTACAGGAAGCATTTCATTAATGTTGTGCACAATTATCATTTATTGCTTATAAAATATATGTACAAAAAATATTCACTATGCATTAAAATTCTAAAAAACCCACGTATTGCGGGCGCAGCCCTCTGTACGCCGGTATTTTTTTTATGTAATGTGGTTTCCAAACTTTTTTTTTTGTTTTAAAATAGCAGTAGATGCTGAAATCTTAAAATTCGTTGCCACATCTTTTTTTATCACCATTTTCCACTGCCGCGATAATTTGTCTTTTCACATCTATACGGATATGCACGTCTACTTTTTCGAAATCTTTTTACATTAGCCGTAAAAGGACAGCAACAGAAACATTTCAGAAAAAAATTCTAAATTTTCTAAATTTCGAGTTATAAAATGCTAGCGATCACTCAGTTGAACGAAATCATTTCGCTTTATCGAGTGTATATAACTTCATACAAACTTGGCTCTTTTTTTCGATTTATCGTAGGGACAGGTTAACTAGTTCGGATTATCGAAAAATTCGTATTACCGAGGTTCGAATTAACGAGAGGCGACTGTAATTAACTTTAATAAAGATTAGAAACAAAAAAAAAACTGAAAAGCAAGATGACATATGGAAAATTTCCGGGAAATTGTTCGCAGAACCAAAATTATCCATCTCAATCCTGTATAGAAAAAGCACAATTGTTCGTTAGTGCAAATGTTTATTGAAAATCGGCTTTTGACCAAAAAAGTCATCGTAACACAAGAGATATATTTTTGGCTCAGCGATACGTCGATAAGTAAAGAAGTGCTATTCAGTCCGAAGATGTTCTAATAAATGAAAAGAAAATTACATATTTCAGCACAAGCTGAGACGCCAATATCAAGTGATTTCGGCCTAAAAAATGTTCAGCGGTTTTTGGTCAGATGCTCTTAGCTAGTATAAAAAAAAATTTATTGTTACAGCCCCCTTTCCAAACTGTCACGCCTCTCTAGGGAGCCGCGGCCCATAGTTTGCGAATCACTGTTCTACTCACACACCTACGCTTATGTACCTGTAGTGGGCCACTCTTCGTCTATCTTTCATAAGTTTTTCATGCTCAAAAATAGTCACTTTAGAGGCAACAAATCGCCCGGCTCCTACGGGACAGTCCCGCATTTTACAAGTCTCTGTCCCGCAATGAAAATCCTATCGAAATTGCCCCGTAAAACATCCAAAGTGTCCCGCCTTTTAGGCAAGGACAAAAAAATTGCTAGCGGAAACCACGTCATGTTATGCTACTATTTTTTTGTCCTTGGGTCACATCTATGAACGGATGTAACTTTTGAAAGCAGACAATTATGACTCTTGACATTTTCACCAAAATGTACGCCGAAATATGCTCTACATGGCTCTGATCGTCCTCTACCATTTTTTTTTTTGAAAATAGATTCCGTTTGGACTGGGTCACTACTTTTTTTTTGACCGTGGGTCGCATTTTTGGACAGCTGTAGCTTTAGAACGCTTACAGCTAGGACTCTGAAATCGTCAGCAAATGGTGCACCACAATATGCTTTATATCGGCATCCAGGTCCCTCCTTTTTTGAAAATCTACCCTGATTGCGCTCGGTCGCCCTTTTTGCATATTTTGTTTTTTGTACTTGAGTTGTGGTGAATATCCCTCGATTTACATAAACGGCCCATTTGCATTCTTCACAAAAAATGCTGCATTAAGTGATGCCCAGACCAACGCGTCACGAATTTTCCGTCGCGAATCCGCGCCGGAAAATTCGCGGCAAATTTTTTGGTGCCCACACCGGCGCGGCGCGAATAATTCGCTGGGTACTGTCACTCACAGCTGATATCATGTTGTTGCCTTAGAAAAGGTATTAGATGTATGTAAGGAAGGGACTTAGATACGATAAAGAATAACTACAAGAACTGGCCAAATACAATTATTTTAACATTTATAATCATGCACTATATCAAAATGTCGCGGCATCTTTACTTATTATGTAAAGGCGTAAGCGGTAGAAATCGACGTGACATTTTACCTCTCCGCGTCTATACTTTCTAAGGATAAAATCATTTACATGCGCAAATTGATGGAAATATGCAGTGCAGTACAGTACCAAGCAAAATATGGCGTAACTATGCAAAGTAAACATTCAATTCAATAGAATATTCAAGCTTGTATGTAACTATTTAGTTACAAACGCAAGCACCGAACCACGCGGATCCTCATTTCCTATCGTATACTATTCATGAATGAAACGATTGACCTTGAATTCTTTCGGAAAACCGTCGATATCTCTGCATTCCTTTGGTGTGGCAGAACGACCGAGGTGGCGCTAGACTCACCATAAAATTGTCGAAAGGGTCATCGGATCCTCTTTTTTTCGGGTCAGTGCACAGGGTGGTCAGAGATAACCGTCAACCTGGATGTTGGCCAATTTCACAATCAGCTTCGTACTACTTCGATAATCCGTCGATATCTGTGGATTCCTTGAGTCCAGCGAAACGATGGAGGTTTCGCAACAAAATTCTCTAAGGTGGCGTCGAAGCATCTTTCCTGCGCAGCTCACAAGGGGATAATCGAGATAAGTACAATAATTCACAAATTGTATGCTTTTGTTAGTTGTCAACCTAGATGTCGGTCACAGCAATTTCACGATCAACTTCGTATACTATGCACTTTGGAAAATCGTCGAAATCTCTGCAATTCTTCGGCCGGGCTATACGATCAGGGTGTCGCCGGACTTGCCACATTTCTATTGTTGTAACAAGAACGAGTAAAAACCTTCCTTCCTTGGAATCCATGTTTCCAAAAATGTTACTTCTTTTACTCATCCACTGATACCATAAAACATTCAAAACTTAAATGCTCGGTCTATACCTAAACAACTCATTCCAAGTCTACATCTTTTTCGGGTACACCAACATCAAGTTGTACTACACTGCACCTGTCAAATAAATTATTTGAATAAGATGACATTATGTAGCAAATATTCGAACCGGAAAAAATACTGCAAAACTGCCGAATATTCGCGTTGGTGTGGGCATCTCCATACAATGCAGTGTGTTACAATTTTGACGCCGCGAAAAAATTCGCCGCGAATATTTGCTGACGCGCCGGTGTGGGCATCACTTTAAAAAAGGATCACGACTTATTTCTATTGTAGATCTTAGTTAGGGTAGATGTTCTTCAGCGCACGCCTATGTCAAGCTATTTATCCCATAAAAAATAGGTATCATCATAGTCCGGCATATGAGCATCATGACATGATGTGTCTTATTAAAAAAAAAAACATACTATATACACTTTTTTCGTCTCCAGGGTGACTCGAACCTGCGGCTCTGTG
Organism: Microchrysa polita; assembly: GCA_949715475.1. Classification (NCBI taxonomy): domain Eukaryota; kingdom Metazoa; phylum Arthropoda; class Insecta; order Diptera; family Stratiomyidae; genus Microchrysa; species Microchrysa polita. The sequence goes on along the minus strand of OX454418.1, from coordinate 4,307,015 downwards.
TTTTGGATTTCGAGAGCGAACGCGGTAACCACAAACAGAAAAGGCGTTGTAGCCCATTGAAATAAGAACCTATATATTTCCAAAGGTCTGACCGTTGCACCGTTACAAAAACAAAAAAAAAGCTTTTTTCAAAACTTATCAGAGTTCTCTCAAAATTCTAATAAATCAAAACTTTTATGTGAAAAAAACTTCCTCTTGTCAAAAACTTTCAAAATAGAAAAAAAAAGTGAAACATCTGCACCTACATATACCAACAAAAAATCTTCAGATGCAAACCTTCCCGCCTCATGTTTTTTAAAATGGGAATTTATTTTCTCTGAATTCCCATGTTAGAAATAAACTTATTCTAAATTAAGAACGTTCAGGCATCACACAGCCCATCTCTTCACAACGTGCGGCAAAAACCGGCCGAGATCGTATCGCGATCGCGATCTTCTTCTTTTTTTCCAAATTCTAAATTGATCCTTAGTGGTTGAACAACATGCAAGAACCGTATCGTTTTTTTTTTTGAGGGATATGATTATAGGGCAACACGAAGCGGCTCAGAAACAGCGTCAATTATTTTTTTGTATGCTTTTTATCAAAGCGATAATTGTTAGAATTCCTTAGCTATAAATAGAAATAATTTTATTTTTGTTTGTTTATAGAATTTATGTGCTTCGAGCAAGAGGGATGGAATTCTTGGCTGACTTGGGTGAGATAGAAAGTGAGAATTGTCTGAATAAATTTGATGATATGGTGCATGTATTTTAAGTAGATGGGAGAGTGAATAAATTCTGTCAGTATGTATTGACATTTGATTTGGTCGTAGACAAAATTTAAAGACGTATGTTTCTACTAGGTTTTTTTTTTTCCAAGACAAACAGCAGCCTTAAATCATCGACAAATGGAGTATGTACTTTATTTTTCTTCCTTCTGCAGTTCTAATAGTCTGGCTGGTGTAGTGATTAGTGCGCACACCTTCGGTCCACATGGTCATGGGTTCGAGTCTCACTGTGAACGCATTCGGTTTATGGTGCATTTCAAACTCACGACCTATGTGACGGTCTATAATCTCACTCAGATGGTAAGCGAGTACCCATTTATGGGGATGAATAACACTGCTGAGCGTGCTGTTGATCTTAACAACTCAACCAAAAAGCAGTTAAGATCTTGGAAATTGAATGCCATTAACACATCTGCGGCCTTATTCCAATGTTGGACTCTCGCGCCAGTTATTTATTTATTCTGCAGTAGGCTAGATACAGCTCTAACAATTAAACGCGATTTCGTTATCTGACAGGAAATCTATTTTCAATCTCACTGAATGCAGTAATTTTTCCGTAACATATGGGCCGAAGCTTATAAGCTCTGGAAAATTATTCAAACTTCTAATGAGTGCTTTGTGAATTATCAACATGAAAAGTGGTGGGATTGCCCGACATTTGACGGGAATGGTCGCCTAATCAAGTCAACGTCCTGTATTACTGGACAATCATAGCAATCTAGGCACTAAGGCTCTCCTCTCAGAGATAATTTAGGGTCCGCCACTATATAGTGTTCCAAAAAGTCAACTCGATTCGACAAAACATCCGCCGATATCCTTTCGGTTTCGGAAACTAAATTATCCCCGTGTGCGAAAAGATAAACTTATCTCCTAGCCGTGGTGATACGATATTGTACTGTGTATCTATAATCTATGCAGCTACATACAAAAACTATGATTTCCCAGTTTAAATGATATGAATACCTGTGCATGCGGAAATGACGTCACATTAGCTTTGAGTACATACCTGCAACAAGTATGCATTGACCCTTAACCTACATACCTTTGTCATTATCACTCATTAATTTACAATATGTATTTTCAGACTAAATCTATTCACCCACAATATGCATATTGTATAGGTGCCCTAATCGGCTTCGTATCTTTGCTTTTACGCTACCTTAATTTACTTGCACGTATACCTATATTGCGATAGCCTGTCAGACACAAATAGCCAGACGGCCGTCATAAGTTGAATAAATTTCTTTGAAAAGAAATTGTGACAGAATCGCGATAGAATGTTCGGCGTCGCCAAAGATGAATGCTGCATACTAATGAGTAACGTAGAATGAACTGTACATCGTATTTTTATTGATAGCTGAAGGGAGTGTGCCTCTCGCTTTAAAAGACTCGACAAGGAAATTCTCTATGTATGTATAACGATTTATAAGGCTGCATTGACATCCAATTTCCAAGATCCTAACTGCTAATTTTGTTGGGGTGTTTAGATCAACAGCACACTCATCAGTACTCGTATTATTTATCCCCATAAATGGGTACTCGTTTAACATCTGAGTGAGATCATAGTCCTTCATATGGGTCGTGAGTTCGAAAAATACCATAAACTGAATTGGTTCCCGGTGAGACTAGAACCCACGACTCTGTTCGCCGAAGGTTTGCGCACTAAACACAGCACCAACCAGATTACAACATTTTACGCAGATTATTTTTCAGACGATGATTTCTTAAATCCGATACAATATTTCGTACAGGGTTAGTGATCGACAGCATGCTCTGCCGATTTATTGTTCCCCATAAATGGGTACTCATTTAGTATCTGAGTTGAATTATAGGACACATCGGGTACAAATTTCAAAACACAATCGTAATCTGAACTTATCTTCACGGGAAGTGAAACCCAAACGCTTTAAAATATACATGTTTAGACACCTTACAAAATTCTTCATTTTCTTTGGGATATCGACATATTTATAACGAATACATATATCTCGTTTCTATTGAGTTTTGTACTTTGTCTGCAAGACAATATAAAAGCGCGCCAAACGTCCTTATCAATTTTCAATTAAGTGCGAGGGGTATGTACTAACTTACCGACGACTTATCCATTACCAACCAAATATCATCATTCCTTCGCTAAATTTCATTGTCCTATCCTCGATAAAAATAGAATAGAATCATTTTCTATCGCTCTCTTTCAATCTATGTATTTCTTTCTCTTCTCTCAAAAACGTAATTTCCTGGCCATTTTTATACGTACTGAGTCGGCTCACAAAACATATGATTTGTGTTGTTCCTTATTTCGCGTTGTCCCTCCCGCCCTTCTTTACTGACTTTTCTATGTTATTTTTCATATTGCTCATGCGACATGCGTCGTCCTTGCCTTGGCGTCTGGCTCTCGGGCGCTATAGGTCCTTGCACGAAAAACAGAGCACAACACAATCGTGTCGGATCGATGAACTGAACATGATGAGTCATCAGTACAGTGAAACATTTTTTCCTAGCGTGTAAACAATATTGACAAGCAGCAAGGGAAAGAAAGCCTTAAGGAAATTGTCACGGAAGAATTACTACATACTTATGTATGTATGTATAGTGAATGAAAGGATAAAAGTGTTTATATTTTTAGACTGCAAATATATTTTTTTCCTTTTCAAAATAACATTGCGTGGTTATTATGTAATTTAAATTAATGCGGAAATTTTACTACAATGCGACATTGATTGTCCCTAGTGCAAGATAACGAGAGATTTTCTTTATACTTTTTTATACTTGGGGCATCCGATTTGGCTTTAGGGACCTGGTCACAGGTCTGGGTGGAGAATTGAGGTTTGCGATATCGAGAGGTAGCTCCCCGGTCGACCTTATTCGAGGCGGTTTCCACAGATTTTAGTCTGACATTGGGTCGTTCGGACACAAGCTTCCTGTAATGAAGCTTGTTAAAAGTTTCGCACAGACCATAGGCGTTACACCGTCTGTGGTGTTGGATTGTCACCAGTTCTGGTAGGAATTTCTCATTTTATTTCTATACATCTAATTCTATTCCGGATATTCTATCCTGTCATCGCTATATCTAAGGTGTCATTCCACCTGCGTTGTGAATATGAATCTATCAAGTGGAATATCATGAAGAGCTAAGTGGATGAACATGTCAACTAACATTTCAGTGAATTCGAGAAAAACTTTTAAGTTTTTAAAGAAGCCGAGTCTATAGGCAAATTTTTGTAACTAAGTTCATCCTTTCAGTTGTGCATCCACAAAGTGGGAAATATGTAAAAAAATGTTTCAAAATTAATCCAAGACTTCAATTGAGCTAAGTTATTTTCAGTAAAATCCTTATTTTTGTTTTGGGTTGTAAAATACACAGTTTAGGGTAATTTAAACGATCTTCAGAGCTTTTCTGAGATGTGCTCTATATTTTGCCGAAATTTTTCAGATTTTGTTTTATGTATCAATTATTATTTGTTCCTAGTTATACAAGTAAGTCTAGTTGTGAGCTAACCATCCGCTAACTTTAAAAAATCATAGAAGCGCGCTGGCTCAGTAAAGGCCTGAATATACCTCGGGCAAAAGTGAATATTTTTTTCCGCTGCAATTCCGATGCAATTTTTTCAATGAAAATGCAAATTTACTGTCGAGTAATATATTGAAACGCTGGGGAGTTTAATAAACTACAGTCCTAAAATGGTTCCGCAATTTTTTTCTGCTATTTTATGTATCCATTTTCCATTCGCCAGATTTACACGATGAACTCCTCGTAGAAATTTTCCAGTGACCGGGGAATCCACATATTCCACGACAGTAAGTATGAATTTTCATTGAAAAAATAAAATGCATTCCGATTTCACTTTCGCCTTTCAGGTCCAAAAACTTCTTAAGAAGGGAGGCTTGTATTATGGCCCCCCAAAAAGCTTTACAATCTATAGTTTTAAAGTTATTATAATAAAGATCAACTTGTCATAAACCATCCTTTTATAAATGCAATTTTTGAAGAGTGCCAATTACGTCCTTTCTTGTTAAATTTTGGATTTTACAGCCCAATATTAGCATAAAACGACTCATAGATCATAGTCGATAATTCGGTCAGTTCTCTCTCTCTCTCTTGACTACCGTGAATGTCGGATTACACCAGGGCAGTGTATTGAGTCCGGTGCTCTTCAACATCATCATGTGCTACTTATTAACACGTATCTCCGACGGCCTAGAAATATCTCTTCTTTTTGCCGATGATATAGTCCTCAGTAGCCCAAACATCGTTGCCTTGCAAGCTGCACTTACAAAATGGTGTGACATTCTGGAGGAGCATGGAATGAGGGTAAGTATAACAAAGACTGAGTTCTTATGCTGCCCATTCTCAGACCCAAATGCACCGATACCAGATATGTACGTCAAAGGAGAGCGGCTTAAGGCTTGTACAAAGTTCAAGTACCTTGGCTCGATGGTGAACAAGGGAGCTACATGCGATGATGTTTGATGTCACATCGCACAAACGTTGGGTGGATGACGTGGCGAAAAAACTCTGGTTTTTCTGGTTTTCTGCGATAAGAAAATGCCACTGAAGCTAAAGGGCAAGTTGTACAAAACGGTTGTACGTCCCGCACCCATGTATGGATCAGAATGCTGCACCATGTATGAAGGTTACGCGAAAGAAATGACAGCGACTGAAATGAAAATGTTACGCATGTCAGTTGGTGTAACCAAAAAGGACCACATCAAGAGTAGCTACATCCGAGGCAGCTTGTCCATAGACCAACCAATCACCGAAAAGCTCGAAGACCGACGAATGGATTGGTATTGCCATGTTCAAAGGCGTCCGCCTGAGAACCCCGCAAAGAGAGCGATATCAATGGAAGTTCCACTTGATGGACTCAAGGCCAGAGGCAGACCGAAGAACACCTGGATGTGTCAAATGAAAAAGCAACAACAACGCATTGGTCTCGGCGATGACACGATCCAAGATAGAGCTGCCTGTAGAAATATGCTGAGATATTACCGCCAAAACGGGCGATGTGCCTACACCGTAGGTCGAGAAACGCGAAACCATGGAGCGGTATAAAGAACGAGGCAAGGAAGAAGAAGAATAAACTTGCGACGAGTCGTGCCGAGTTTGGAAACTCGTTTCTTTATGAGTGTCTATTTCACAGAGTGGCGACCGAACGATCAGAGAACGCCACAGAGCACGACATTATGAACACCCGAAATAATATAGGGTTTTCCAATAAGAGGTGTTATTTTGATATTCAAAGAAAAATAGAATTTTTTTTAGATAAACGATCGGATGTTTATTTCATTATAAAGAGAAATAGTATAGTGATTTTAGCTGAAAAAATGATGAAACCCAAACATCCAAAAAAAGAGCTGACTTTTGATGCCAAATTGTTCTATGGTCTGACTGCATTACGCAGTAAAAAATTACACTCTTTTGGGAGGGGGGAGGAGTTGGCAAAGGGGTGAAATTATGATTTTTCGTAAATATCTTGCTAACTGTAATATTTACAGCAAAATGTTCTGAGAACAATTTAAACTACACAATTCCCGTTCCGTATACCTTCTCTTGGCAGATTATATACTAGACCCTAAAAACATTCGATGTAATTCCGTAGCGCCGTCTTGTTGAAAGTAAACGTTGGCCAGATCAATACTATCCAATTCCGGCCATAAAAAAATAATAAATCATCTCTCGATAGCGCAATCCATTCATCGTAACGTAATTTTTATAGTGTATTTTAATAATTTCAATGTGTTGTTGAACCGTGTATCGTTCCATTTTTAATAATGGCGTAGTTTCTACTTGTCAAATGTCAAAAAATAACAGCTTCAAAAGTGACATCTACCGCAATAGCGGGCTATTAAAAATAACACCTCTTATTGAAAAACCCTATACTTCTCTAACAGTGTTTGTCCTCTCCTAGAAAATTAACTTTTTGGACTTAGTTGGTTTCTGCGATGAGCGATTCAATTGAGTAGTAACGTCTGTTAAATATTCCCAAAAATCGCTGGAAGAATCAACGAAATGGTTTGAAGTTGGCGAAGCGCGGAAGTCGTAAATAAGCTTGTTGGATTCTCTTCTCTGCATTCATACGCATCGTGGTGCCAATTTTTTCCATTTTTCTCTATAAATCGGTTCTTTATTAGTAAGGCAAGACTTGATCATGATCACTCGCTGAGTTTAGAACACACAAACAACTAACGGTGTTTTGTGGTAGATTTTTGGAGGTATTTTTTCGGTTTTGGAAAACTGCGCGCATTATGGGGCTTACATAAGGCTTACCCAAAAAATTTATATTCGGCTTTCCACTAATAACGGTTCTTAATAAGTTCCTGGACATATGAACTGGATGGTTTGTCACAGAAGGATTATGAATTTCAAACTAAAGAAAATATAAATAAATAAATAACAGGCGCGACAATCCAGCATTGGACTAAGGCCGCAGGATGTGTTAGTGACATCCTATTTCCAAGATCTTATCTGCTTTTTGTTGAGGTAATGAGATCAGCATCACGCTCAGCAGTGTTATTTATCCCCATAAATGGGTACTCGTTTAACATCTGAGTGAGATCATAGTCCGTCACAAGCTCGTGAGTTCGAAAAACACCATGATCCACGGTGAGATTCGAACTCATGACCCTGTGCACCGAAGGTGCGCGCACTAACCGCTAGACCAGCCAGACTACAATCAGTCTACTAAAGAAAATATGGTGCATATCAAAACAACGGTAAATATAACTTCCACCTAATAACCTTTTTCTATTTTTAATGAGCAGAAACGAATACAACAAACCACAACTGAAATGCATTTGCGTTTTGTGCATTATATGAAAATAAAGTAACTTGCAATTAATCTAAATTCGAAACGCTATCAAAGTTGCACCGCATATGAATATTTTATACCAATCTTGCATATTTTTTTTTCTTTCCATAGCACGATCTTTGTTCGTGCGGATTTCAACCCCGGCTCGTATATATCGTAAATACCCTTATACCTACAAGGATATACAGTCAATTTCAAAAGGACTACACGGCGCCTGTTCACCATAACAAAACCTCACCGAGAGACGACACTCACGGTGAATGTTGTCGACAAATCGGTCATTCTCAGAGCCAACAATCCATACCCATAACACAAGGGGAAAGAAGAATTGCATACCTCGCACCATTCTTAATTCTGAAAGCACTGCGACCGAACAAAGAGGGTGCGGGCGAACGTTTCGCGCAAAACCTTATACTATACACAGAAAATGAGAAAAATCAATAATTTCGCATCGACAATAGGATCAAGAATATACATATACTCGTATATATACACGACGATTGCGGTGGCGAATTCTCAAGTGGATTTTCACGGGCATGTTGATGATATGGAAAATCAAGAATGCATCTCTCCTGAGAAAGATGCTTTTCATGCAATTTTCGCACCGTAATGATTACGACGGGCTATATGTGATGTGCGCGCTTTCAAGCGAGAAGAACACTTGAAGATGAGGAAAACTAAATGATTCTATTCTGCTGCAATATAGTGTGTGAAGGTAGTATACACTACAATTGGGGGAGAATGCTGTAATAATAAATGCCGACGTCTTGGCGTCTGGAACTAAAGTTTTACGATTATCGATGGCCTATTTCTGGAGCTCATTGGGGGCCATGGAGTTAACGGCACGTACACTGTGTACTGAATTTTTTGTTGAGAAAAATTGATTTTTATAAGCTAGTTCTGTAATGTGTGGAACAGAAGAAAATTAACTCATTCATTCTGAAATCTGAAAATTTTCAAAAGGTGTAATCACGCTTGGCAACAATTTTTGTATGGCTTATCATAACATGAAAACGAGATTTTTATGTTGTTTCTCGATAATTTTTACTACTTTTAACATAAAAAAATTGCTTACAGATATTTTCATCCAAAAATCAGGTATTTATCCATAATATTCGATTCGCCAACAAAATGATGAATTTCTGGAATATCCACAGAACACAGGGATCACCACTCTTTTTACATAATAGCCACCTCTTCTATACACACTTAACTCAGGGCAATTTCGTTTTCAATGAAATTTTCACTCACTATACAAAACCAAAAATTTAATTAAATTTTTTTTTCTTCGTTTTGTGCACACGTTTTTCTTTCTTTCTTTTTTTTCCTTTCAACTCTTCTTATAAGAAAATCCACTTTTCTCTGTAGAGCACAAAAAAATTGAACCACCAACCGGAAAACGACATACGCTAAGTACCGAACGACGAGATATCTTCTTTCGAGTGGAACAGCTCAAGCACGAATGCGAGCGACCGAAGAGAATTTTTCAGTCAGCCTTTAATACCCGAACTGTAGCGCAAATCCAATTGAATTGAACGAACAGTATGGAGGAGAACGTGTACAATATCTGTATCTGCACTGTAGATTCAATGGTGAGCAAAAGTATGTACACAGTACAGCAACAACGAGTGGAATTCATCGGGACTTGAGTCATATTCCCATTTCGCGTAGATAGCAGCAGTACAGCAAAGGCAATCGTCCGATTGTGTAATATGCAAGAGCGAGACGTGAGAAAATGTTGAAGGGAGGGCGCATGATTTGGAAAGGAATAGATACAAAAGTACTAGACCGGTGTAGTGTGTGTACAGGTTGTGATAAAAAACTTAAGTCATTATAAAAAATTGGAAAAAAGTACAATATCAACCGGCAATGCTTTAATATGAAAAGGGCCGACTTCGGCACGTGTGTGACAGTAACAAACATGAATATTTAAAACCATCATGGTGTAAGATGGTTTTAAGTCGGTATTGCAGAAGATAAATGACGAAGTCAAATTGGGTTGAAAACTATGTACCGAAAATGTAGTAGGGGGAGCGTGTGTGTGTTGCATCGAGAAGCTTGCAGCAGGTATTGTTGACCGTGAAAGTCACGGGTCAATGAGCTGTGTACTTCTTCTATTCGTCTGCTTTTGATTGTAAATTCACCACTTATCCGAGGTGCTAAAAACCATAATTCTTCTAAAATTGGAAATAGATTTTTTTTTATTTTCTGCATGAACATTTATACATTTTGGCATGCGTTAAATCCAATTTTGGAAGCTCTTTTTCCGCTCTGATTGAGGACTGCACGAAAACACAATTTTCATCCCACAAAAAAAAAAGTTACAAAGGTTTCCGCCAAAGAAAAATACATCAGCTGCAAAGCAGAATTGATATATGTATTTGTAACTCCAATCCGCCACTCAAATCCTGTTTCGCATTTTGGGTGTATACAGTATACATCAAATTCCATCTACATTCAAAGCTCCCACCAAACTACATTAGGTACGTTTTATTGTGTTTATCCCGTGCAGGTTTGGGTAGAACTTCATATAAAAAAATGACACTTACCCAGGTAAAGTTCACGCGTACAACTACCCTACACGGGATAGAGCTCAAATGTAGATGGCGGACGCATAGGGGAAATTTGAGGGAATTTGTTTTTTCAAACCAATTGTGAGAGTTTTTCTCATCACGAGAAAAGATTTTGCACAGAAATAATCATCTTTTGTGATAAAATCTACCACATCTAAAAAATAAGCCGACGAAGGTGAGTCAAAGATGCGCAAAAACTGTCAAATGTCAGCTGTTTGGTCTTAACCGGGATGTTACCCGCGATCGTTTTTTTCGAGTCAGATTTACCCGCGATGCGAAAAAAACGTCGCTATTGAAAGATATTCCACGGCAAGAGTCGAGACCCGCAATGGGAAGGCATAATTTTGTTAACTTTGAACATTAATTTACCGTTATTCCAGTCGCTGGCGGTTTCGGATTCATTGATATGACCATCAGAGGACTATGATCATTAAAAAAAAACAATCCGGGGAGAGGCAGTAGAAGTCAACTCTTATCTACGACAGTAGATTGCATTCTAAAATCGAGTTACTCGCTTAAGTCTGTGAAAAAAAAAATGGCAGTTTATTGCATAAATTTTTCCTGTTGTACCGATCGAAGAGACTAGATTTTGATGTGCTGATTAGTTTCGTAAGACCCAACATTTTTCGGGTAAAAAGCAAAATTTGCCGACTACATTACACCAATTAGAGGTACGGAAATTTCGTTTTTACGAAATAGATGCGAATTTCGGCGAAAATTGCTAATTTATGCGAATCAATGAGAAATGGTCAATTTGGACTTTTTCCACAAAAACAGTTTATTTTTGTCCAAAAATGTCAATTACTGGAGATAATTTTTCATCTCAGATTTTTTTAGACGTTTTCCGTTAATAAGAACAGAGAAATTGTTAAATGCAGAGAGTTTGGTGAATCACGAGCATCATGGCTTGCCGAACACCGAGAAAGCACTTTAGTTGGAGGTTTAACGAATCAACTTTGTTTTCTGCAATGCGATTTTTAGGGAGAGTTTTCTCGTGGTTCGGCGGGCCCCCATAATTTAAATGAACTTTACATAAAAACGATAAAAGCACTGAACCAAATCGCCTCCTAAAGTAAAGAAAATATGGCTCAAATCAAGAAAAAAAGACAATGAAAAACAGCCAAGAAATATTTCTCTTCATTTGAGAATTAGTCACACTGATCCAAGTGAAATGCCATTAGCAGCGCTTTAAGGAAAAGTAACTTTGAATCAAGCAAACTTTTCTTATGAAAAAGACAAGAGAATCTAAACAAAAATAAAAAAAGAAACTTGCATCCAACCAACATCGAACACATAACCCCATTCTTCCCAGTCGAACGCGCTACCCACTGAACCATAGACACTTCTGACTAATCTACTACAACGCTCCAACATAAGCTAAAGCTAAAATAAAGCTTTTCCACGAGCTTTGCATGGAAAATGTCAAAAAAAATGATTATCAAGCATTTGTTTGCTTGAATTGAGAATAATGGTTTAGGCTTGAATCTACTTCCTATTTCTCAAAAGAAGGTCTTGATAATAGGATCGATTCAAGAAGAAATTGTCACATTTTCAGAAATTTTGTCTAAATTCGGGAATTTTGCAAATGAGAAAAGAGTTTCTTAATTTTAGATAGCCCAATTTTTTCAGTGAGCGTAACGATATTTACGGTATATGCCTCAGCAGTTTCTCGTTTTACCGTTACCTTATCTAGTATCTATGTGTGTTGTCTGAATTCAGCGAATTTCAGCGAAATTTCCACACTCAAAAAATTGGGCTATCTAAAATTAAGAAACTCTTTTCTCATTTGCAAAATTCCGGAATTTAGACAAAATTTCTCAAAATGTGGAAATTTCTTCTTGAATCGATCCTATTTTCAAGGCCTTCTTTTGAGAAATAGGAAGTAGATTCAAGCCTAAACAATTATTCCCAATTCAAGCAAACAAATGCTTGATAAGAGATTTTTTTGACATTTTCCATGTAAAGCTCGTGGAAAAGCTTTATTTTAGCTTTAGCTTATATTGGAGCGTTGTAGTAGATTAGTCAGAAGTGTCTCTGGTTCAGTGGGTAGCGCGTTTGACTGCGAAGAATGGGTTACTGGTTGGATGCAGGTTTCTTTTTTTATTTTTGTTCAGATTCTCTTGTCTTTTCATAAGAAAAGTTTGCTTGCTTTAAGGTTACTTTTCCTTAAAGCGCTGCTATTGGCATTTCACTTGGATCAGTGTGGCCAATTCTCAAATGAAGAGAAATATTTCTTGGCTGTTTTTTATTGTCTTTTTTTCTAGATTTGAGCCATATTTTCTTTACTTTAGCAGGCGATTTGGTTCAGTGCAATATGCAAAATTAGTTTATGCGAAATTCCTGTTTTTTATTTGCGAAATTTCCGTACCTCTAATATATTTTTTAGCGTTCATGTAAACATCCAAAAATACAAAGACAGTATGAATATACATATCCAGCTAAGTTGTGACACGTCGTCACTTAATTTTGGACCATCGTTCCACAATTCGATGTAAATCCATTTTATCGTCAATATCCTTCGCAGAAAACGTTAGCATCAAATTGTCCAAACGTTCATGCCCCATTAATGATTAATCTCAATTTACTAAATGATCGTTCGCTTGAAGCTGATGACACTGGACATGTCAAAATATGAATAATATTGTAAGCTTTCGGTCCTTAGTTTAAAGGCCTCTCTCGCTATCTCCCCAAAACTTTGACATTCGGAGCAATTATCAAGAAGGATTTGAATTTCAGCATGAAGGCATTCAGGGATCTCCTTTGAAATACAAAAATAAGTTTGGATCACTGCAGTTACTGAGATTATCGTGCAATTTTTCCCATCGGACAGAATTTGAAATATGTCTTGAAATGGTTGGAGCAGTTTGGCTACTTTTTCCAATTCTTCTGTGGACTTTGAGATAAAAACGTCAAGAATGATTTTGAGCTCTTTTCGGTAAAATGTTGCAAAGGCTGTTTCGGCTGTAGTTTGAGATAATTCGTCCAATTTTTTCGGAGCACGACGAGTTCGCTGTTGTTTTTGTAGTCCGATTCAGGGCCAATATTTAATTTTCTTGCGAAAATCAGCTTGGCACTAACGCATTGATTTTCATGTTGTTTTTAAATGTCTTTATAAGACTTTGTACTGCGAATGAGTTTCATTGCGACAATAATGTTAAGGTCCTGAGCTTCCAAATTTTCAGTTAAATTTTTTAATTTAAACATTAGTTTTATGTTTTCATGCCGAATAGCTCTGTTAATAAATATGTACATTCAATTACGTATTTTTAATATTGCAACTTTCAAATGCTTTTATCCTTAAACATCGACAGGTATTCTTTTGTAAATTTATTAATGCCGAAATTCACAATCCTACATATTTCCACTGAGGTCAAATTTGCCGACTGCAGATGAAAATTGAAAATGTTAGGGGGTGAAACACCCCTCCCCCCTTAGGTACGTCCCTGCATATATATATTCAATCAGCTTAATTTTTGCTACTGAAGTGATTATTTTTTTGAATACTCAAAAAACCCAAAACATCGATGTTTTTGGTTTGATGTTTTCTTACCATCGATGGTTTCGTCTCGATGTTTTTTCTATGGTAACCATCGATGTTTTTCTTTCGATGCTCATCTCTAATAGATAGCCTATTTGACTGCAGAAAAAGACATCCATTTGCTTGGCTATGCTTCGTGAGCTTTGGAACATCCCCACCAGATCCAGAAATTAGGAAAGGAAAAATTGGAAATTTAAATATGAAGCAATACATATCGGTGCAGATGTTACAAAAATATGAATTCTTGTTCTTGTAGCATAGGTTCTGGTGGTTTGTGAAATGCGCAATATCTTTACCCGAATTTTCATCTTTGTGAAAAAAGGAGAATGCGAATACGCAGTTCTGACTTCAGCGAAAAAAAAATCTGCCTGCTTTAATAATATTCTTATAAATGAGCCCTAAATATTTTACAGCTGAAGCATGGACGAGACATATCGACAAAAATTTTTTATTTTTAATTGAAGTTGTGGAGAATTCATACTTTGAAAATAATCTACCTACATATTTCTGCTTGTACATGATTTATAATTAAAACAAGCAGGAGGTATCGGTTATTTCTGTACTAACATTTTGTAAAAATATTTTAGACCTAATTGTTGAAATGCATATTTGAATTTTTCTAGTAAAATAATAAACTGCGGATACAGACATTGTATCGTTCGTTATCGCCAAAACGGGCGATGTGCCTACACCGCAGGTCGAGCAACGCGGAACCATGGAGCGGTATAAAGAACGAGGCAAGGAAGAAGAAGAAGACAGACATTGTATCGTTCAATGTTAAATCGTAAAATAACGAGCCACTATCGAAGCAATTCACATCCAAGATCAATTGGTTCTTTGCGAGATATCCTGTTCGTTCTCTCACTGTCTATTTCATTTGAGAAGATATGGTTCCATCGAGCTACTAGACTTGAGGGACATTAGGCCGAGACTTGACAAAGTGTAATTACTTCTTATGGTCTATAGTAAAGTCCGTTTTGATCAAATGAAATGTCCCATGTGTTTCGGTTTACGATCTATTTCTATTCTATTTGTGGTTGAAAATTGAGTTTTCATGATAACAAGAAAAAGACCATGCTGATTACGAGTACGAGTTCACGGCGCTCTACGAAAAAATACATTGAGAATAAGCGTTGTTGCAATGATGGCTAAAATACTACCGTATAGAGTCATAAATACTGAAAAAATAGGACCCTGCAACGGCAAACACACATTTCCAGTAATATGGATGGCCTTCGCCCCCTCCAGGACAATATCCTCGTTGCGCCACTGAACCCCACAGTCAACTCCGGATCATATGCATAGATAATGATTTGTCACCTGTGACGATATTTTCACGTCATTCGGAGCACCTCGAATGTATTTAATGATAATTTCTTTGCATCAATCGACAGAAGGCGTTTTGAGCCTTTGTGAAATTACACGGAATCGGTGCGGTCTATTAAGCCTTCTGAAGAGCAATTCGATCGAAAGAGAATTCCTAACAGGAAAAACTGCAGTTTAGGTAGGAC
Organism: Microchrysa polita; assembly: GCA_949715475.1. Classification (NCBI taxonomy): domain Eukaryota; kingdom Metazoa; phylum Arthropoda; class Insecta; order Diptera; family Stratiomyidae; genus Microchrysa; species Microchrysa polita. Next base: position 4,291,818 of record OX454418.1, on the reverse strand, counting down.
TTTATTACAATCTTCTCTATTTGCAATTGTGCTTCTTGGGAAGGAAGCTTAATTTTAAAATGTGCGATGCTATTTTTTGCAACAAACTGCACTTCATCAAACCTTTTCATGCAGGGCTAAGATGGGGAGACGTCGAAGAATAGAAACTTGGCAACATATCCGCAACGGTCGCGTAATGCAATTTTAAAAAGGCCACCGACTACATACCTACCTACAATGCAAATAGATTTGCTAACTGCCTCGTCAGCCTACAAATTCTTCAAGTCTTATACCCTAAGTTGAAGATGATGATGAGTTGTAGTACGGGTACACACCAAACTCTGACTAGCCGTCTACGAGTATACAATCTATAATTCATTTCATCGTGAGCCCAGAGTCATAAGTGTATGAAAGAAGCAGTTAATGACTGCATAGCGGACTATACAGGCTAACTTTGAGCGATGTACCGTGTATACTCGTAGATGTTGGTTGGGTTGTCGGTTGGTTTTTTGTTCCTCAACGTCTTTTTTAAAGGTGAAGGCAGGTGAAAGCAATAACGTTTGTATGTCCGTTTTGGAGGGCATCGGTGTATATATCGCGCGTCGTCACAATTCCCATTCATTGTAGCAATATAGCGTGCAGAGCACACGGCTGAGATTTAGAGGGTCTTGTACATACATACAATGTACATTTGTTACAATGTGAATGTTGCAAGCGAACGGTGTCTATGCGGTTGACCCGTGTCGTGTACAGATAGACTTTTCTTTTATCTTTGATTGAAAGAAGAGAAGAGATCCCCCCCCCCTTTTGTATAGTCGGCTGCTTTTTGTTGCTTACTTTTAAATGGTTACTATTCTGCTGTGTGCTGAACTTACCCTAAATCGAGCGAACAATTTGTTGTTGTATATAGTCAAATTTTGTTGAGATCTGAAAAGATAAAATGTTTAGAAATTCGTTAGATTTTTTGTTTTGTTGTTGCGGGAGGGATTTTGGGTGGTATGTGTACACACACATACCACACTGCACACACTGCAGAAGAATAAGGAATGGAAAGTTTGGAGGTAATACTCGTATGTGTATGAAAATTATTTTACTATATTCGTACATAGTAATGATTAAAAAACGTCCGTTTAATGTAAAAACAATAAAAAAAAATTTAAATAATATTTTGTTTCGGTTTATGGAACTAATACACTGATTGTCATCAGGTTAGCCCACCAATTCGCATGGGTGCTTTCGGATGAATTCCAGCCAAACTAAAAAAGTTAAAATTCTAAAGTATTTACTGTTGATAACCTATTCAATTCTCAATTAAATTAAATAAAAAGGATTGCTCTTCCATTTTGCAATATTGTTTTATAATTCATTTTCGGAAAAGAACACACAAAATGGCAATTTAAAATTTGTCATCAGGTTGGCACATGCAATTTCTTTTTCGTCGATTTCCCACATATGAGCACGAAGGAACCCCAATTTTTGGTTGTGGTTTGAGTAGTACATTTATGTATTAGCTTTAAGATGGGTAAAGGATCATTATCTGTAGATGAGAGATCAAAAATTTAAGCATTCAAGGATTCAAGGCTGCCGAATAGTAAAAACTTGAAAAAAAACTAATACAATTCGAAAAATTAAATCTTGGATTTGCGAGCTTATCTAGTGTTGAAATCAGTGATAAAAAATGAATACTAAAAAAAAACTGAAACCTAATATTGCCTAAAAGTAAATACTCTTCAATTTCCTACGAGAAGACTTCAAACGGATTAAAGAATGGCGCCACGTTGTCTTATAAATTATAATGTCTAATTCCAGGATTTTCCAATTTAATCATATGTATTTTGGGATGGAGGTGTAATCAGCGCCCGCTCTAGCATTTACGCCGCCCCGGCCAACAGGACAAATTGCCGCCCCTCAGGTACTGTACAAACAGATTGATAGTAGATATCCATACTATCTAGATCAGAGGTTCCCAATCTTTTTCTGTTTCTGCCCCCTTGCGAGGTCTGCTGATCCTGGCGCCCTCCAAGAAAATAGGTGTGCAAAAATTTCCGTTGGCAAGGAATACTTTAAATTTTATGCAAAGTTCAGGATCTATTTTCGCATTTTAAATTGTTTGAACATTTTCTTGTTAGTGTATCCCATATTTTGGAACTACTGGAAATTTTTAGAAGTATTAATTAAATTGCGTGATCTCCGCATGATTAATTTTTTCGTGAGTTCGGCCATCATACCATGGCTTCAGTGATAAGTCGAGCACGAAAAATGAAATCACCGGAGCAACCAAAATCAGCAAGATTTTTACCATAGATTCATTATATCCATACAAAAACTAGCTGATTGGTGCGGTCCTTTTCTGAATCGCGAGCTTTGTCCATTTCAGTCAGCCCTATCATCAAACGGATTTAGTAGCAGCGATTTTTTTTTAATCGAAGAGAATAAACTTGTTGGCAATTCGAAATGTTTTGCAACAACGGATTACCGTCAGCTTGATGGTGTTGTAGGAAACCATAATTCATACACGGCATCCACATTACAGTTGTACTCGCGCCCACCTTCCCTAATCGTCCCGCCCTTTTAGGGTGTCGCGCCCCCAGTTTGGGAAACACTGATCTAAGATGTAATGGTTGTTGAATTAAGTGCTTGTACTCATGGTCGTTGCTCGAAAATGACTAACATAGTGAAACCAGCTGACGTAAGAGCTTTTTTTTTTTAAACAGCACAAAAAAAAATTCTTGGATACATTGGGACTCAAACCTACCATTTATACTCATAAGCGCAATTTACCGAAGTTCAGCAAGGCCTTATAGAGTTTGTTTGGAATTTCAAAATTTTGAAGCTTGCTGTAAGAGATCGAAAATGAATGCGAAATTTTGTTTTGCACTAAAGCATACATACATATACATTTTTAGAAAACTCTGCCCTCAAACATTTTTGGGCCAACAAATCTGGTGAAAAAAAAAGAGGAACTAAATGTTCAATCGCCGGAGGACGAAATTAGCACATACGAGTAATTCTTCAGTTAGTGTGCGTTTTTTTTCAAAGAAGAACCTAATCAGAACGTAACTTAGCGAATAGTCCCACTTTGCTTCTTCAAAACACAACTTTTAATCTTTTTCTTATTCGAGTGCTAGCCAAAAAGCCGCCCCTAAAAATTGGCGCCCGGGCGACCGCCCGGCTTGCCCCCCCTTAGAGCCATTTTAACACAATACCAATTCGCTTCACACTGTCCGGGCTCAACCACCCGGCTTGAGGGCCGAAATAACAGTGCACGACAGTGACCTACCTACCTTACTCACTCGACCAGTGGTGGAACAACTTAATTTGGAGCCTTCCCGCCAACTTCTTGAGTGGGCCCGCTTATATAACTCGTATAGTGTAGTAAGCACGTGATAAATGTACATGAAATTGCAAAATACTGTGGAGAATTTTTTTTTTCTTTTTTTTTTGGGAGCTGAGCGTACCACCAACATTTCGTTGTAAAACAGGGTCAAAATCGCGAAAAACCCAAAATTTTCGCAGTTTTTCTGTTTTTTGGCCCCTAATTCTAAAACTATTCATTTCTGCGAAAAACTATACAACTCTACATGAATATGCTAGAGAGCACATGATTGCGCGTCAAAAGAGCCAAATTTTGGTGGGAGGATCGGGATTCGAGCACAGCACCCCACCCAAAAAACATAACAAACAAAAAAAAAACCTCCACCACATTTTGCAATCTCAAATCACGTAATGACTAAACTAGTAATCCTTTGGCGATTTAAAATAAAATGTATATCACTCTTTTTAGTATTTGATACATATTAAGTTTAGCTATATTATTATCGTCTAATTCTTTGGGGACAGTTCTGTAAATTTTTTATTAGGTATTAACCCAGCCAGATCGGTAACGGTTTCACGATATTATATCCAGTAACTTGAATGCCTGATTATAAATAAATTATCGGCGTGGTTATTTTTTATACAATGAAAAAGGCTATGTGGTTTGAACGCATAAATGATGTTATGTTAGAGTATAACGGCTGGGACTGGAACAACGATACAGACACAAATGGCAACGGGGATGAAACAGATCAACTACCTCACGATAGTTCAAACTAAAAACAAATTAGTCGTTTAATGGTTAAAAATCAAAATCATGAGCATATCGATGGATTCTTCCTCGTGCAATATTATATTCGTTATGCCCGCAAATATACTATAGGACAGTCGCTCAACTAACTATGGTTTTATGGAAGTGGTCTGGCCAGTTTTCGATTTACAGTAGCGCCCCGGGGTCCGGTATACCGGGGTCTTACTGTAAATGGATTTTTCTAGGCTTTTTCGTATAGTATGACCCTTCTCAAATTTCGGGGATAATGGCTTATGTATGTGAAATCCTTTAAATTTCTGAAACAAATTAAGGCTTTGTGATATAAGAATTTTTTTAAGTATTTTGGGATAAATTAAATTCTCTGGACGTACAGGATAAAGGATAGGATAGGATAAATAGGAAGATGCACAGGGACAAATCCCGTTATCTTCAAAAAAAATACATGTGCTGGATTTTTTATTATTTTTGTCATATTTTTTTACAGTTCAAAAAATCATTTGTGTGGCTTTGGCTTTTGGCCTACTCTTCAGGAGTTACCATTAACCATTCGGGGAGGTAATTTTTTTTTTCTATTTTCTTTATTGCGTTTTTACGCGAACAATTTTGTGTACGATGATAATTCGTATCCAGGAAGGTTTTTCCCCAGTATATAAGTACTGGGGCTCACTGACACCTGAACACACAACTCCCTTGTCGAGCTACGTCCCCGATTGGTTAATGGTAGCTTCTGAAGAGTAGGCCATTCGGTGGACGAAACAAGAGGAGAAATTGATTGCATTTATGGTGAATGTTTTTTGTGTTATTTTATTTACAGTATGTAAATTAAATTTAAAAATGCTTGTAGATGAGTTGACAATTTGAATGCTCACGCCAAAGCCTAATTAGCACAAAAGGCACTGTTTTGAAAACACAAACTTTGTGAAGAAGTATATTATGGTGGTAGCCAGAAAAAAGCCACACCCAACGTGCGATAATAGGATCTTGCGAGACCTGGGCATTTGAAGAGAAAATGAGTTGAAATTGTTAAACTACGTGGGGAATGCATTCGTAATGCATCTCCTCCTAAACTACAGAACCGATTTGAATGCAATTTGGTGTGTAAAATCGTTAATATTGCGGGACGTTTTGAGGCTACACATAGGTATGGCATGGCACACGTATTGTAGGTCATGGACTGCCATAGAAGTCCTACCACCAAAAGTAGATTCTTCTAAGAAAAATCTTTTTTTTTTATTTATGGAAATGTAAAACACGTAGAAATGCACCCTGAGGCCGCCATAGAAACCTCACCGAAAAAGTCAGTTACATATTTTGTTTGCTTATGTGCCAGCTAAAAGGGCATAAAAACTCCATGATTTTCTAAAAAAAACCTGTTTTTTACTAAAGCTCACGACTTTATCAAATACAGAAAAGAATGATATCCCACCATGAAGGCATGGAGCTTTTTCGGGTATTTTTTATTTATTGTTGAATTTGGGACTTTTACAAAGAGTACCATCAACTCATTCCAAAAGAGTTCAAAATAGATTCAAAAGAGTTGGTACTATTTGAATATAATCGTTCAGCTTTTCAGGCAATGATCGTGTGACTCTTTCGTATTTTTGACGATATTAATATTTCATTTTAGTCAATAAACTTCAATATTGAAGATTTAAAGACATAAACAACATATTTTCAGAATATTTATGTGGCGTACATGTGTGTGTCAATTTAACAAATGAAATCACTCACTTAAATATAACAAAAAAAAAATAAATTACTGCATTCACCGAATTAAAGTGGAACAGATAATATTTGACTCACACCTCCACATCATTTAAGCTAAATTTGTTTCCTCATCACCGCAACCACAGCGAAAGAAGAAAACGTATCATCATTCTACAAATCATCACATCAGCAGAGCAGCAGCTACGTTCACGCATCTTGAATTTATATACTAGTTGACGACGAAGACGAAAGTGTATTGTTTGGTTATATTGACTTGGCAAAAATATTGTAAATTTAAATTCTAATTCAAAAGAGAGGAAAATCAATTTCTTCAAAGAAACAAACAAAAATAAAAAAGAAGAATTTGCATAGATACATTTTCATCTTTTCCATTATACAGCTACAGTGTCTGAATTTCAACTAAATTTTAAGTTGAAAACACATAGACTACTTTCAATAATAAAAAATCTAGTAGCGGAAATTGTTTAGGCTTCATTCATAACTTAAACACGAACATATACACCGTATCGTGAACTTGAACGTGCTATAATTGCATAAAGTGCACTATATTTATTAAGAAATAAAATACAAGTCTCTAGAAATTGTTGTGTCGAGCCGAGCGCCAGTCTTAATAATATTAGTCAGACCGTACGAGTATATTGTTGATTTCATTTTCATAGTCTATTATTAGCTGTTGAGTAATAGCCGCATAAGGTAGTGATCAGGATACAGGGTGGAGAGTAAATAATGGACCACAAAACTTAAAAAAAAAAAGCAAAAAGTCAACATTATCCACAGCAAATATTAATTACAAACCATAGAAATTTTAGATATGGTTTGAAACCTATTAAATACTGTGTCAATATATGACATAGATCGAAAAATGTCTAATTTGACAGTTCTTTTTGTAGGATTCGAAATTATTGACGTTTGGAGTTGTCAAATTCCAATCCGACAGTTCTATTCAAAAGCACCGTAACTCAGAGCTCGGAGCTAGAATTTGTTTATGCGCTATTCGGACTCTCGTGACATACAATTTTGCATGAGTGCGTAGAGTGCAGTTGAGAAGAGTACATTGTGTATGTATTAGTGACAATGCTTGCATTAGCGAGAATATAGCGGCAATTGTTCGTTATGGCTATTATTTTACATTAGTTAGAATGAGAGGCAATGTGCCGAGAGGCCAACTAACACATAAATAAATTCTAGTTCCGGGTTGTCAGTAGCGATGGTTTTGGTTCTATTTGTCAAATTGACACAGTTACACGAACAATCTGTCCTATATTTCCCAAATTTTTAATAATTGCCTGCAAACAATCGGTCAGCAGTCCCCTCCCTGTCGAGAGGAAAGGGAAGAAGAAAGGCTTTAGGCTTTAGTATAGTACAATTGGTTCAAAATAGCCCCAAACATCCCAAAGAAAAAGAAATTGTTGAATACACTGCCCAATATACACTGAAAAAAAAGGTACCCTGAAACAATGAAATTGTTCATTAAAGTAATGAATATTTACACCGATATCCCACTGAAGACGGCTTTCATCAGCCTTATGAATTTGTTGTTATCAAAACAACGAACAAAAAGTTCATTAAAATTATGAACTAATTCATAAAATTAACAACTTGTTCATTGATATAATTACTGAGTTCATCAATTAAAAAAAAAAAAAAACTGGCGCAGGCCGGCATCCAGGTTCATAAGTGTTGACGACATTCATTCTACATTTTACCTCTGCTCTGAAAAGCCATAAAAATTACCTACCTACCTACAGTGGGAATCAATCCCGGGACCCTATGATTTGAAGACAGACGCCCTACCTACTACACCACGCAGACTATACGTGATGAAGGTTTATAAAATACACTTAAAGCGATAATGACATCGTGCATAGTAGTACATATTTCTATGAACGATGTCATGTAATTAATGAACAATAACCTCAAATTTTGATTTGATTTTGATATCAGCGTACGCAGTAAAAAGTTACACCAATTTGCGCCATGGGTTAAGGGGGTGGCAAAGGGGTGAAAATTCAGTTTTTTGCAAATATGTATCTGGAAAACTATGAGCCTGATCTTACAATGTTCTGAGGACAAAACCAACTACACAAAATTACCTTTGTAATGATACATAACACTCTAGACGTTTTTCCGGAAACTTATATAAATAAATAACAGGCGCGACAATCTAACATTGGACTAAGGCCGCAGGATGTGTTAGTGACATCCTATTTCCAAGATCTTATCTGCTTTTTTGTTGAGGTAATGAGATCAGCATCACGCTCAGCAGTGTTATTTATCCCCATAAATGGGTACTCGTTTAACATCTGAGTGAGATCATAGTCCGTCACAAGCTCGTGAGTTCGAAAAACACCATGAACCACGGTGAGATTCGAACTCATGACCCAGTGCACCGAAGGTGCGCGCACTAACCGCTAGACCAGCCAGACTACTTATATCCTACACTCAAAAGTATTATAGTGATTTTACATTTTTTGAGTTTTACATTTCGCACTTGTAACTCTTGATAGAATAGACTTAGGGTCATAAGATCTTGTCCATTTATTGCTAACAAAATTTGTTTGATTTGTACCAAAAATTAAAGTGCTCCGACCAAATGCCCCCTCACTCCTCCTAACATTTTCAAAAAGGTATGCCTGTAGCTTCTTTTCAAATTGAGCCAAGCAGATCAAATTTGGTTGGGTGCCTAGTTCAAGTCCCAGTGTGCTCCCCACCAAAAATTTATTACCTTCCGATCAAAACTAAGGGTACCCCCATACAAAGTGAACCAAAATTCTAAGAAATTTCAAATTTTTTCATTTGTTTGTACCAAAGCGTACGCTACAAGTATGAAAAAATTGGATTTGAAGGTCATTGGTACCAGCTCTAAGGCTATTTCCGAATATATCGAATAACGTGTACTAGCAACCTTCAAACCCGATTTTTCGTACTTGTATGGCACGCTCTGGTACAAAATTTTGAATATTCATTCAGAAGACTAGAATTAACAGTTATAATGACGTTCTAAGAGATAAATTTTTGTTTTCCATTTTAAGCCCCGGATAGAGTAGAATTTAAAATTTTAGCTTCGAAAATTGCTACAAAGGCGTTTTACGTCCTAAATCATCTTAAAAATAACTAAAAAAAATAATTTCCCCTTGCCCGAATGCATTTTCAACGTGAAAATGAGTCGACTCTGTAGCATATTCTCCGTCGGGCGTGGTGAGTTTTGCAAACGTCAAACCGATTCACTGTCCACGACGAGTTCATCGTGGAAATTATCTAATGACCGGGGAATCGAAAAATAACACATAAAATGGCAAAGACAAATTGTGAAACAATTCTCGGATTTTAGTTTATGGAATTCCCAGCATTTACCACGTATTCCAGGACAGTATATATGCATTTTCATTGAGAAAATCGCAGCGGACTAAAATTTCATTCTCATTCCGCCAGAGGTCTATCCAGGCCTTTAGATAGAATTGAGAAATGAAAACATTACCGTCCACTGCTACCGCGACGATGACACTACTGAAACATTTTATAGGCTACAGCTAGAATATCTCACTACTGACAGTGGTCATGTACTTTGTCTACTACAATTCGACGATGTTTTCATGTACGGTAACATGCCATGTATGTACGTGTGCTATCATACGAGTATATACTGTCGGATTTTCCTTTGACATAAGTCGGCTACTTTAGTCCCGAAGCCAGAACAAAGCTCATCGATACAGTCACCCCGAGAGTAATCAGGAAGTAGTGTGGTATGTCACGATGACATGGTTTTCAGGGTATATTTGCCAAATTTTGATAAATTGGCGAGATAAATCTCAAAAACAGGCAGAAAAAAACTTTAAATTTTTTTTTTTGTAGAAAATATTTATATATATATATTTAAAAAGTTCATCCAGGCATCGGGATTAACTTTCGAACTCATTTTATTAGTCGAACTTCAAGGATATGGAATACTCTTTGATTAATTAAAAAGTGTTCCAACATCTGGGTAAACTTTATGGGTCTTATTACCCAGAACGTCAAATTGGACATTTGAATGATTGACGTTTTGATTTGTCAAATCTGACATTTATATTTGTCAAATCTGACAGGTCTATTTGTCAAAAACTGGCAGAAGAAACAGGCTTACTATGATTTTCGTTTTTATGTTGTCTAAAATATTTGAAAAGATTACCCAGATTGGGGGCCAGGGGTTCTGGAAAATCGATGTGCACATTTCGGAAGTTTGGTGTTAGTATCAGGATTTTAAGATTCCAAACAAATCGTCTACGAAATCGTGATAAATTGCGGTGAATTGGAAATTTAATAATAAAACAAAAATTCGCTACCAACTGACATAAATCCTCTACTAAAGCGTGGTAAAATGTCGCTAATTTCCCTACAGTTTTACCAACACTAAATGAAGTTATCAGTATAAAAAAACAGCACAACGACAATGAATGATTGTAAACTATACATACCAACATACGACAGTCGTCGATCATATCACATGATTCACAGATTTAGAAAGACAACAGACTACGCCCCATCGTAATCATACACTTAATTCAATTCTGACTCTGCAGTCAGCAGTCTTATGTATGTAGTTAAGCTTAATTTTTCAAACGATTGCCCCGAAGACTTTTCTGACAAACATTGAGCCACTGGACGATGGCATTTGAACCGAAACATTGCAACATACATTACAGAATGATGTTCCGAAATGTTCTCAGTAAAATTAAAGTCATAATCTGGATGACGGTCAAGTTTGGTAATAATTCGTATTTCATACTTAGCCGTATGTATGAAGTATGATGAGCTATCTTGCGACAATTGCATATTTATTTTTAGCATCACATTGAAAGCGACAATTTCGCCGCGCGTTTCAATACACCACAGTTCCGACCCGATTCACGTCTATGTATTCTTGAGGTGTGGTCATATCACTTCAAGAGTGTTAATCAAAGCCCGCACTGATAAGGCTATGTATCGCGATACAGCAACATACATTTATATACATTGTATAATATGTGCCAATGATAAACTTCGACTCGTATGCGATATGCGAATAACATAGCGTCGTATATGCATGTAGTGGACGGATTTCATTTAAGTGATGATGTAAGCCAAGAAAGTTTTCTTAGAATTCAAGGTAATTCCACAGGACGAACAAAATTGGCTTTGTCATAGTCTCATATCCTTACCAATGTCGATGGCCACATGTGCGAATTATATGGTTAATATAGGTTGATATCGATCGGCTATTATGTATAGTTTTCATTTTCCTAAATCCTTTTAAAGAATTGGATTTTGTCGTGTTTGTTGTTTGTCTTATTTTTCAATTAAGGATATTAGATTAGACATTTTCCGATCACGCTAATAGAAAAGGCAGGTTGCCATCAAAATAGTTTTATGAACGAGTTTCGTATAGTATGTATGTGTTCGTATATGGGGAAATATCTTTTCCAGGGTGTGACTAGCCATCCATACTGGCGAAAGACTATTAATATTCCATGTTAAAGATTTAGCAGGAATTCTGTGTGTCCTCGATTTTAAGCCTACTGACCCATATTGTAGTCAATATGTATTTTCCTTAGAGAAAGCATAGTAACCCATGCCATGCGTTAGTCCAGAGTGGGCATCAGAAAATAAAAATGGCACCGTTCTCACACTATCGCAGTTCACACAACTAAACAAACTATTCAAATGTCAAATTTTTGTTTACAATTGAGAATATAATATCCGCGTAATATTTATTACTCTCTAAAAATGCCAACGTGATAATTAACTGTTCGGTTGGCACATAGACCTAGACAAACCATTGGTACTATATCTTGATGAAAAATATCGTTCAACAATATTTTCCACCCCTTTCCATATATGTTTCAACGGAACCGACGGCCACAAATGCGTTCAAACGTTCGGCCAAATATAAACTAAGTCTAAAGAAACGAAAAAACGGCGCGTCATCGTAAGGCATAGTATGTAAACTGTTTCTAGAACCAAAATTAGCCCTCTTCGAAAAATAAGATTGATTTCACAGAAAATTCAGCTACACCTTAGGCATAATAGCTCGTAGGCGGCGACAGAAGGGTTAATAATTGCATGGACAATATTTTGACGTTTTAATTAATTCGTGGAGTGTAGTGTAATAAATTTGGAGTCAAACACATATCGGTTGTGTGATCACATAGCCACTCTGGACTAACGCATGGCATGGGTTGCTATGCTTTCTCTAAGGTATTTTCAAGAAAAACGATAGTTTTTGTGGCACATCAAGCTGAATATTTACATAGCAAAGATTTTTGTGGCAAGTATACGATTATGCTGTGACACTGACTGCACTTGTAATTGTAGCTTGAGATACAGTGACAATTCCAAATAAAAAAAAAGATAGAGCTATGTTTAAGACAATACACAACGAGACCGAGGCTAATTTCGGGCGCGGCCGAAATTTGGATACCCTTCGCTCTCCTCGGGCTAAAAGTTTTTTCGGGCGTACCTACGACTTGGATTTTAATCCCCCCCCCCCATTATTTTCTTTCCATCTTCAAAAAAGTTCCATTGCTTCGACAAAACAATATTTTTGTGGGGTTTGGTTGGAATAAGTGGGCAAATAAAAATATTTACTCAGAAAATAGTACGATTCCGTTTGTTTTGACCTATTTTGTTGCTTTGATAAAGACACATTAATTCAAGGTTTTGTGAAATTGGTGTAAAAATGATTCTTAGTATGTAGAACCAAAATGGGGGGTTGGTTTGTATCAGGCACGTAGCCAGGGGAGGGGTCCATGGGGTCCGGACCCATCCCGAAATGTTTTCAATTATAACGGAATTTTTAGTGATTACAGTATAAAATATCAAAATATTGAGGTGGTAACATACTTTTCTCTAAATTCTGTGGGACTGAACATCATAAAAAATATCCGACATGGAAAATTGGTTTAAGTGAGGTTTTCTTTTCAAAACTAGATAAATCCGAATATCAATACACACTTCTCTGAATACAACCCTTCAAAATAAATTGCGCGGAATCTATGCAAAAAAATGTCTGTTGTCGAATATTATTATTCACTCTGATCTTATTTATTGGACGTATGGACATGTTTTCATGCGAGCTTCGAACTTTAAACTTTCGGCTGCGAAGGTTTTGAGCATTGCAAAAATAGAGAATGCGATAAAATAGTCTTTAAACAGAGCTTTTTTTTCCAAGGAAACAATTTTTTTTGAAAATTTTGACTAATATCAATCGTGAAGGTACGTGATGACTTGTGTTTTTTTTTATAAAAACAAAAATAATTGCGTGCGATTATCGGCCCTTTGGGTCGAGTGAAAGATAAGCTCCCAAATATTTTGCGCATGGCGATTGTTGGACTAAACTTAGCTCTCGCTCGCCTTATAGTGCAGTCATATTAGCATTTCAAATAGAAAAAAATAGAGTGAGGCTAATTTTTGTTGTGTTTGAATCAGTGGGCTCCCAGAAATCTACAACTGATTTTGCTAAAAAAAATTTTGATCGGAAAGGTCCTAAAAAGGACAAAAAAGGATACTCTTTAATCCTTGACCGGAGGTCGGCATGCGGGGTATCATATCAAAGGGGACGTCGAGTACATGACATATCCGGTGTTTGTTTCCTGTTTCAAGGACCCTCAACGGAATAAATCGAGCTTAAATGGAAAATTTTCGCGTTTTCCGTGTATCTTTCCAAAGCCATAACTACGAGAATAATTCAAGTTGTCACTACTTTTATCACTTTCCAGAGTCTATAATAGCTGAAGATTCTATCATTAAATTTGCTAAGAAAAAAGTTGATAGGAAAGCTGTGAAAAAGGATATAAAAGGACACTAATTGCACACCTTAGTCGAACGTGGGCATGAGGGGTGTCATATCAAAGAGGATGTCAAGTACATTCCATATCCGGCATTTGTTACTTGTTCCAAGGATCCTCATAGGACAAAATTGGGCTCAACTTAAAATTTTTTTCTTTCCCGTATCTGTAATTATCCATTTAAGCCCGACTTATTCTATTTAGTGTCCTTGAGACAGGAAACAAGCACCGGATATGCAATGCACTCGACATCCTCTTTGATATGACACCCCAAATGCCCACGTTCGATCAAGGTGTGAAGTTAGTGTCCTTTTATGTCCTTTTTCAGAGCTTTCCGATCAACTTTTTTCCTAGCAAATTTAATGGAAGAATCTCCAGCTATTATAGATTCTGAAAAGTGATAAAAGTAGGGACAACTTGAATTATTCTCGTAGTTATGGCTTTGGAAAGATACACAGGAAATTCGAAAATTTTCCATTTGACCTCGATTTATTCCTTTGAGGGTCCTTAAAACAGGAAACAAACACCGGATATGTAATGTAGTCGACGTCCCCATTGATATGATACCCCGCATGCCGACCTACGGCCAAGGATTAAAGAGTATGCTTTTTTGTCCTTTTTGGGACCTTTCCGATCAAAATTTTTTTTTAGCAAAACCAGTTGTAGATTTCTGGGAGCCCACTGATTTAAAAACAACAAAAATTAGCCTTACTCTATTTATTTCTATTTGGAGGCCTGAATTGGGATATTTTGACTGCACTATTAGCTAATCGCGGAGATATAAAAGTACATGAAGCCAGTAGATAAAGAATGAAGTGAGAGTTTGCATCTGTTACTTTTATTGAAAAACGGAATATATACGCCTGCTTTAATAGTCTGTGCAAGTAATAGTTATGTAGTTAAGCTTTTTTTTGTGACCAAACGCTCAAGTTTTAACGAAGCAAAACAATTTTAAAGATACAAATGGTAAAAATTAGTTTTTCTAATTAGTCTCCCCTACACCACTGTATGCATTTTCGCCACCTCCCGGCAAGCTTTTGGATATCTTTCTCGTAAAAATCTCGCGGCTTTTCACGGACCCATTCTCGCACAAACAATTTTACTCTTCATAGCTTTTGAAACTTTTAATGGAACTTTCTCAATTCGTTCAATGCTGTAGAAGATGTGTACAAACTTCCGAGCGCCAGAATTCATACTTAATATTTAGAGGTTTTAGCACTCACCTGCCTGAGATTTTCGGTGGCCTAGCCGCTCATGAATATTTTCCCAATACTACTTACGTTTATCCCAACCAGTGCCGGATTAAGTCCCTTTGGGGCCCCTAGGCATAAAACAATTGAGGGCCCCTTTTTGGTGAACAGTCTTCAAATAAAACTCTTAAACTATGTGTAAGAAATACTTTCGTAAATAATATATTTTACGAAATAAGAACCATATATTTTATTTCGCAAAAAATTTGGGATACCTACATAGTTCCGAAAAACAAAATCCCGCCCGTTCATAATCCCGCTTTTTACAAAAAATCCCGCCTTACATTAGGTATGCCGACATTACTAAATCCCGCGACTTAAAAATACCGCCACTATAAAATCCCACCATTACAAAATCCCGCCATCTCAACATCCCGCCCTCTAAAAACTCCGCTGTTTTAAAATCCCGCTAATGGCGGGTTATTGAAATTGAGCTCGAGATACATTTAAAGTTCTATAAATTGTAGTAAATTTTGCTTGCTGCTCTGTAAATTGAAATTTTGAAATTTCTAAATTTTACAAGTCTGAATTTCATTGAATTTCTAGGAATGGAATGCGCTTAGACCAATTAAAAAGTGTCTCCACATCTGGGTAAACTTTTTTGGTCTAAAATCTACAGTGCAATGTCCAATCAATGAAAGTTTAATGAAATACTGGTCTAAATATCCAAGCAGTCAAATTGACAATTCGGGGCTGTTAGTAGCGAGTTTTTGGCATAGATGCAACAGTCGGCATAGGAAGAAATTAGTCCGGTAGATGTTGATTGAACAATATTAGGAGAGAGTATGCTGTATGGCTGTGGAACTCCCTGCTTAACTTTCCTATGCTTTGAGCAGCTGCCACGAAACTCTGTATAAGATTGCCTCCCAGCTAGATACATATGTAGTTGACAATCCACATACACTCTTGTGCAGATCATATCCTAAGTCGTTGCTGTACTATGCATCCTGTAACCATGCTGTTGAGAAGCTTGCTCAACATGTCATACAAGGGTGGGGTGGATGAGTGCATCGAGCGTCTTTATTCGGCGAGTTTCACGCTTTTATCGGGTTATAGAAGGGGGATGATTAGAGCCTTTTTCACAATCAGGGATGACAAGCATGGATATCGAAAAGAATCGTTAAATTTTTTTGTATTCCAATGTCGCCGAAAGTATAGTCCCCTGCCTGTTATAGTCCGGATTAGGTGGTGAAATGGGTGCCGGATAGTATCATAGGAGAATATAAAATAAGCCTTGTGGAAAACTTGAAATGATACTAGTGACAATAAATATTAATTTTTGACGGCGACCGTTCGAGGACTGACATTAAACACCTCGTCGACTAGTATACATTTGAAAATCTGGTCTAAATATGGTCTAAATACTCAAAAAGTTTACCCAGATGTTGGAGCCACTTTTTGATGACATTTTCATATTGTATGCGCATTCCATGTACTAAAAATTCAATGCAGAATTTAAATTTAAATTTTTACCGGTGCATGATGTGGTATGCACTAAAAATACCGTTTATTCTCGGAAATCCAATTTATTGAATGATTTGAATCTAGTTTCCCGTGAGCTACTTAAAGAATGAATTCAAATAAGCGTATATGGTTCCGCGTGTCAATAAGCACTTGTCGATCGAGGAAATAACAGCCTATTCAAGGGGTTGAAGCAGGAGCATCAAAGAAGCAGACGGCGCGCAGCCAAAGGTTTTTTCTGTCCTACAGGTTTCAAATGAAAAGTTTTTGTATATTGTAGTACAAAAACTTACTAAATTAAATATTAAGTTGTCATAAAAACCATTTCCAATTGAGGCGGTGCGCGGCAAAACTCGAAAACTGGAAGGAGTTTTCGTAATTTTTCAGAAACCGAAAAAAACGTTTAGCAATATGAAAAATCATTGTACCATATTCGTTTTGCAATTAAAGGGAAGCTAAATGCACGAAGATTGATTTGTAAAACAGAAAAGTAATATTTAATTATAACTTTGGCGTCAATTTCGAATTATAAATTGCAACGAACGAGTTTTGATGTGTCCTGGTGGAGCCACATAGTTTTCTACCAAGTTGGTGGTGTATTTAGTTCAATTTTGTCCAAGACCGTGTCTAAGGACGAAAACAATAAACCCTTACCTAATAATATTAATGATAATGCAATATTTTCCATTTTCGGTAATAAAAATTTTTACTGGAAAGATACAGTCTGATGAGTCCGCTATGGCAAAAAAAGAGTTTTGATTGAAACTGATGGAAGTAAAGAGTTTTGATAGGAACAATAAGTACACATTACCTGGAAGAAGTAAGTTTTGCAACGAACTGCAAATTTCAAAGCCTCGAAAAATATTATAGAAATATGTTTTGATAAAAACTGAGCTTACTAGCGTGTAGAGCAGGAAAATACTTTCGAATGCAATTCATAATTCAATTTCGTAAAAAAAATGGAAGAAGCGAGTTTTGCTGCGCACCACCTCAATTCAAGTACATACACTTACCCAATTTTAGCTACAATCAGTTTACAACTTGCTATACAATTGGAGCGACAATTTTCACTATTCTCAGATAGCATAAAATTATGCTTCTAGATCTATCTCGTGTCAGTTCAGCTTGTTTTACTTTCCTTTTTCGTTGCAAGAGCTTATCAAAGAACAAAAGACTTATATGTTTTGTAATTTATTATATAAAAAAATCTCGCGGGGTAACTGTCAGTGTGAGTTCGGGGCCTCTGTGAATGCGGGGCCTCTAGGCACGTGCCTTATGTGCCTTAAGGATAATCCGGTACTGATCCCAACTCCCCAGTCATGTAGCGTATACTACTTCGTCGGTATTCCACAATAAGTTTTTCAACGGTGGCGGCACTTACGTTTTCATCGGTGACACTAGGTGGCGCGCATGTGGCAGCTTTCCCTCAACTTTTCGGCCTTTTCAAAACATTCATACACATGGGTTTTAGAGAGGCACTCATTCTGGAACTTCTCTAGTACTTTTTGATAAGTTTCCGCGGATTTTATATTTGCTTTGACTAAAAAAGAAGAAGATGCGTTCTGCAAGAGGCACTGGTACATCCTTTTCACTCATGATGGTTATAATTACACTAAAAAGTCAGGTTACGCGGTTCCAGCTATTCTCAACGTTTCATAACATACCAGTCTAATATTTAGTGTATCCACTTTTTCAAAAATAAATTTGTCGCACGTCTGAAAATTCCGTTGGACCCCTCCCGAAACAAAATCCTGGCTACGTCCCTGGTTTGTATGGCAGCCCCATGACCCCATGGTCCGATTTGATCCATTCTTACATATGTTTTGTGTCATAAATAGAAACACATTTGTGTGAAATTTAATTGAAATTGGTGCACAAATAAAAAAGTTTTTCTTATAAGAACCTAATTTGGGGGGTTAGATTTGTATGGCAGCCCCATGACCCCATGGTCTGATTTGATTTATTCTTACATATGTTTTGTGTTATGGATGGAAAGACATTTGTGTAAAATTTGGTTGAAATTGGTGCACAAATAAAAAGTTTTGTCATAGCAGAATCTAATCTGGGGGGTTGGGTTTGTATGGCAGCCCCATGACCCCAGTGTCCTATTTTACCAATTCAAACATACACACTACCTGCAGCAAAAAGAACACTGAAAAAATTGGGCTATCTGAAATTAAGAAACTCTTTTCTCATTTGCAAAATTCCCGAATTTAGACAAAATTTCACAAAATGTGGAAATTTCTTCTTGAATCGATCCTATTTTCAAGGCCTTCTTTTGAGAAATAGGAAGTAGATTCAAGCCTAAACCATTATTCTCAATTCAAGCAAACAAATGCTTGATAATAGATTTTTTTTGACATTTTCTATGTAAAGCTCGTGGATAAGCTTTATTTTAGCTTTAGCTTATATTGGAGCGTTGTAGTAGATTAGTCAGAAGTCTCTCTGGTTCAGTGGGTAGCGTTTGACTGGGAAGAATGGGGTTACGGGTTGGATGCAGGTTTCTTTTTTTATTTTTGTTCAGATTCTCTTGTCTTTTTCATAAGAAAAGTTTGCTTGCTTTAAGGTTACTTTTCCTTAAAGCGCTGCTATTGGCATTTCACTTGGATGTGTGTGGCCAATTCTCAAATGAAGAGAAATATTTCTTGGCTGTTTTTTATTGTCTTTTTTTCTTGGTTTGAGCCATATTTTCTTTAATTTAGCAGGCGATTTGGTTCAGTGAAGCATTTGTGCAAAATTTCAGCTTCATAGCTTTTAAATTGGCCGAGTAAAACGCGTCGCAACAGACAGACAGACGGACATCGCCCAATCGACTCCCCAAGTCATGCTGATCATATATGTACACTTTTTATATGGTCGGAGATGCTTCCTTCAATGCGTTACAAACTTCATGACAAAGTTAATATACCCTTTCACTCTATGAGCGAAGGGTATAATTACTTTAGTTTGAAATTCGGATCCAAGCAGGTAAAATTGAACCAATCTAAAACAATGTTTAAGGAAAACGATTCCAATTCAAACTCAATTTTCAGCCAAGTTGTTTCATTTCGTTTTCGACATCTCCATCCCCTTCTCATATATGTATACATATTTTGTACCCTTCTTTAGATTTTCAAGTGCAACTCCATAAGCAACTTTTCTTTTCTTAGTCTAGTGTCATATGGGCACTATCAATTCTTCGAAAAGCTAGTCGTGTTTCGAGTCACTCAAATTCAGAGACCGATGCAAACTTTCAACATAAATGCCCACTTTAGTCGATCCGACAAAAAGACAGCCTGATTCCGTCTTATCATAACGCCTGAACTGAAAACCTCGTCTACCCCCCTCCCCCTTAAACTGTCTTGGTTAGACGTTCGAATGATAAGACAATTTTCTAAATTAAATTCTTTAGTTATTATCAAACATATCCAGTGTCCACAAATACTTATAGAAATGTAAACTATGGTGTAATAGAAGGTACGCACACATACTATATTCACACGAAAATACAAGTGGAAATTAATCATTTCTGATACAGAAAAATATCTGATGGTCGTTCGATTTATTATAAGTGGAAAAATGAGAAAATATACTCGTGCTTACATATTCACACTACAGTAGCCTTATACGATAACGATAAATTGGGTTCATAACTTTGTGATGCCGTAACTGACTATGTTTAATTCAATAATAAACAACAGAAGAATTTATATAAAAAAAAATCTATTCTAATCGATTTCGTTTTATAAGCGGGATATAGATACTAAAATTGTTGGTAACTCTATACACGATTTTCTTATAAAACAAATAAAAATAGGTAATGCGGAAAAATTCATGGGCCATATTACCCCACACGATTTTCTGAGTATGTGCTCCTCTACCATGAAAAAATATATAAATAAATGCTCCAGAAGAAATGTCCGAAAAATAGCAAAATTAAATCATATGTCTCTGTGCTTAGTCGATATGGCCGTCCGTTTTCTAAATGTTTTTGTTGATTTGAAAGAGACACATTTATGAGAGGTTCGATTAGGGTTGGGCTTAAATTTACGAAGCAACACCTAATTTTGGTATGGTGTTTCTATGACAGTCATAGAACTCTCGGACTCTATGGTCCGATTTTAACCTAATTTTGGAAATTGGGTTTCTATGGTGCTCCTTCCCCATGTCCTAAACCAAGTAACTTCTTTTTATTATAGCATAAAATTATCCTGCACAGGAAGAAACGCATTACAAACACTCCTACAGTAGAATTCTACACTCGGCCGCAAAACTATCGACTCAACCTGAAAGCGCGTGTATTTGTACGTGTTTTTTGGAAAGTATGATTATCCATAAAAGTCGTATGTCGTTTAAAAGTTTGAAACTTTAGCTAACTGTTAGTACCCCTTTTATCAATATTTGCTTCGCACGTTTTAAATTATTGGCACTTGTAACAAAAAGCCCAGAAAAATTGAAATTTCAGGTAAAGGTCAGGTCTGGTAAACTACCCCTATAAAAGCGCCCGTAATCGGTTTCTCATTATCAGTTGCATCAGGAAAGTTAGGTAACTTACATCTGAAGTAATTTCTATCACTGTTTGGTCATCAATGGTTACGACCCCAGATCAGGCGGCACAAGTTGTAGCCCTATTGTCGGAAAATCATAGTCAGCGAACCGTCGCTCGCCGTCTTGGAATGAGTCAGTCTGCTGTCTCGAGAGTTAGCAGGAGATTTCAAGAGACTATTAGCTTTAATTCGAGACCAAGAACGGGCCGCCTTCGATCCACTTCAGAGAGAGACGACCGTTTCATTTTTACAAGTACGTTACGAAATCGGTTCCTCACGGGTGTTGCTGCACAGCGGAACCTGAGGCGTGTTCGCGGAATAGCTGTTAGTGTCTGCACAATAAGGAGACGATTAAGGGAAGCGAATATCAATCCAAGACGGCCTGCCAGGGGCCCCAAATTGACTGCACGACACCGACAAGCGCGCCTCTTATTTGCTCGAGATCATCTTACTTGGATCGATACGGAATGGAGCTCAGTATTGTTCACTGGCGAGTCGAGAATGTGTCTATATGGCAGTGACAGAAGATGTCGAGTCTACAGGCGTCCAACTGAGCGATTTGCGCAGTGCTGTTTCACTGAAATGGTTGCATACGGCGGCGGTTCCTGTATGATGTGGGCTGGCATTTCCTTGGAGGGAAAAACGGATCTCGCATTCGTGCCCACAGGAGGCCGAAGAGAAGGGCTGACAGCTGAGCGATACGTTACCGATATTCTCCGTGTCCACATTGTGCCCTATGCAGCATTTATTGGCGAGAACTTCACTTTGATGCACGACAATGCCCGGTGTCATGCATCGCGCCTCACTCGACAGTTTTTGAATGAAGCCAATATGTCGTCACTTAACAGGCCTGCACGCAGTCCCGACATCAATCCCATTGAACACTTATGGGACGAACTCAACAGAAGAGTTCGAGCCAGAAATCCAGTCCCTTCGTCCACTGAAGAATTGAAGGCAGCCCTATTAGAGGAGTGGACCGGTATTCCTCAAGATACCATCAGCAGATTGATCAGATCAATGCAGAATCGACTGGAAGCTGCCATTAGAGCAAGAGGAGGCAATACCAAATACTAAAATAATAAATGCTTAACTTATTTTCCAACAGTTTTTGTTTTATTTGCAAAAAACCTAACCAAAAACCATTTTCATATTTGCTCATTTTCGCTACGATTTCGCTCAAAGAGCATCAATTTTAAAAGTGCTCACCAAATATTGGTTAAAATGGTACCAACGTAAAGCTGAGGCCTTAAGCTTTTCAATATTACGATTTTTATGGATAACTGCTATACTTTTCGAAAAACACGTACAAATACACGCGCTTTTAGGTTGAGTCGATAGTTTTGCGGCCGAGTGTATATAACACTCTAGGGCTCACCGCTTTGCGGTCAGTTACCATTCAGGTGAGCCCTAGAGAGTTTTGACCAGTTAATATTTTAACATAGACAAACTTTGTAATGACATAGGCTATTATGGATGGACTTGTAGACAGCTGCATTTGATTAAAGTGCACAGAAATCCCACAAGGAAGGTTAACAACCATTGAAAGACACTTGTACGACATCAAATAGAAAATAATAATCATATTATGGATTTTGAACATGTATACAAATTATAGATAAGACAATATAATACTAGTAAAATTACGACCCAAAGAAGCACTTACATAACCAAATTTATTGATAAATCATTTAAAGCGTCCCTTATACCGCCGCGAATTATACGCGACGAATTTTCCGCGGCGTCAAAATTTTAACACACCAAGTTTAGTGTAGTAAGTATTAATAGTATAGTAATAATAATAATAGTAAGTACGTGATAAACCTAGTACGATGAGATTGCTATTGTGGTGGAGAAAATAGTATATATTTTTTTGTGGTGTTGAGCCCGAATCCGGAGCTTGCCGCAAAAATTTCGTTGCAAAACAGGGTCAAAATCGCGAAAAAACCCAAAATTTTCGCTGTTTTTTTCGTTTTTCGGCTCCTAAATCTGAAATTTTTCATTCCTACAAAAAACTCTCCATTAATATGTTATAGAGCAAATGATTGCGCGTCCCAAGAGACATCAATATTATAAATCCGTTGAGCGGTATTACTACAATTATGCATACTCCAGCGTGTTGCGGCACACAGAGCCGGTTTCGAACTAGTATTACATGGCACGCTGCAATCCTCATCAGATGCCTCTACGTATGTAGCGCGTCATGTAATACCAGGAGAGGCATTACCGGACTTATATAGGACACGAAATACGCCCTGGTATCGAATCATTTTCATTCTCTTTAGCAGGTGTGATCCTCCTTCGGCCCCCTATTGGTTAAGCCTCACGTTAGAATTCAGATGTGCACATCCCAGGCTCGTTGGACCTGTGACTACTCGTCTGCTTAAAGCAGACTCATAGCGCTGCTTTTCACATCCAGGCGGCCCCTTTAATCTACTAGTCAGGAATGCGATTCGGGTTATGTGGTCCTACGTGCAACCATTCCCGGTGGCAGCTCGCTGCCACACGGGTTTTTCAAGCCTCTCCGGGGCGGACCACACCCGTTTCATCCAAAATCGAAACGGCCAAGAGTTGCCAAAAGACCCCTCCATGGCAAGAACCATGAAGGTTCGATGCAGGAGGGATGTGTATGTCTGGGTATGTGTGTGGACATGTTCTATGTGTTTTTTTCGTCAAATTGGGAGCATTTCATCTCAGCGCGGTTGCTCTCAATTCTTCTAATCCGCGCCGGCATGGAGACCAATCCAAGTCCCGAAATCTACATCGGCTGTGTATGCAACCGACGTATCTTCGGGAGAGAGATAGATAGACCGTTTCATGATTACGCGCAGAATTCTGATAGCGGCATTTCAGGAGACAAAGCTCCAACCATCAACTCCCGATTTTAACATCCGCGGCGATTACATACTTTTGAGGCGTGATAGAGTCGGCAGGCAGGGTCCTAACCCAGGAAGAGGGCTTGCATTCCTAATACACAGAACCGTGCAATACAGTGTATTAGATTTTCGTTTCAACGACGGCACGGCGGAAATGCAAGCTATTGCCGTTAAATCCGGCAATACCAATATCGAACTTATAAACATCTATGTTCCACCAGCATCTAGCTGTGGCTCTGGCTAAAGTTCGATATTGGTCCACTCCTCATAGGACAGCATAGGATCCTACTTGGCGACTTTAACGCGCATCACGAACTCTGGCACTCTCACCTCGAAAACGATGCCAGAGGTATAGATATCGCGTCCAAACTGGACCCATCAGACTTCTGCGCTATCAATGGAATTTCGTCTACACGTGTCGCTGGCGCTTGTCATAGTTCTCCTGACATAACTATTGTGAGCGCCAGTTTGATAAGTGAAACCCGATGGGAGACAATAACGTCTCTCCAATCCGATCACCTCCCCATATTAATAAACATAGATAAACCAGCCGAACTAACGACATCAGAACGGCGCACGTTTATCAACCATAAAAAGGCAATTTGGGAGGGTTTCACTGCGTTCACAACGACGAAGTTCGCCGCGCTACCTACTCCTACGAACACACGGGAAGCCGAAAAGAACATAAGGAACGTCATTGTCAAAGCGGCAGCTCGCTACATTCCGGCAGGACGTATCCCCAAAGTTCGGCCATATTTCCCAACTACTGCCGCAAGGTTAGCCGACGAACGGGACGATTTAAGACGCGCAAATCCGGCAGATCCCAGAATTCATGAGCTAAACTTAGAAATAAATCGACAAGTCAACACCTACAAAAAAGAGAAATGGAACGAGCATCCAGATAGCTGCGACCTCTCACAAGGTGTCAGCAAACTATGGGCTACGGTCCGCGCCCTGTCTCACCCAACAAAGACAGTGTAGCCATCAGATTCGGTAAGAAAACCACTGCTAATCCAAAACTCTGCGCGAGCCTGTTTAATAAGCAATTTATTGAACACCCCAAGACCAAGATGCTCAATTGCAAGATAAGAAGAAGGATTCGAAACCGTACAGTTGACATCATTCCCACCTTTACAGCGGACCAAGTTACAGCAGCAATCAAGAATGCAAAAAAATCAAAGGGCATTGGACCAGATGGCATTTCGATGACCATGATGAAACACCTAGATCTTCCGGCCATCGAATATCTAACGATGGCTTTCAACTTGTCGATATCCACGCTTGTCATCCCTGAATTCTGGAAAAAGGGGCGGATTATCCCCCTTCTCGAACCCGGTAAAAGCGCGAAACTCGCCGAATCCTACCGTCCAATCACTATTTTATCACCCGTTGCGAAGACGCTCGAAGCACTCATCCACCCCACCCTTGTATCACATGCTGAGCTAGCTTCTCACCAGCATGGCTTCAGGAAGATGCATAGTACTACAACAGCTCTGGATCTGATCACCCATCACCTCCATAATGGCCTCAACCAGAAACCTCCCTGTGACAGAACTGTCCTAGTGGCACTTGGCCTGTCGAAAGCCTTCGATACGGTTAACCATTCTGCGCTGTTGGCCGATCTCCTCAATATGCATATTCCTGCACAAGTGGTTAGATGGATTGCCAACTATCTAGCTGGAAGGCAATCCTTCACAGAGTTTCGGGGCAGTCGTTCAAAGCATAGAAAAATTAAGCAGGGAGTTCCACAAGGTAGCGTACTCTCTCCTACATTATTCAACATATACCTGTCGAGCCTTCCAACTCCCCCGGAAGGTATCGAACTAATTTCTTATGCGGACGACTGCACCGTACTCACCTCGGGGAATGATTTAAATGGCATGTGTGCTCGACTAAATGACTATATTGAGAAACTGGTGGAGTTTTTCAATATCCGCAATCTTGTCATTTCACCGTCTAAATGTACCGCAACACTTCTTATCACCTGGACGCAGGAATTATCGGAGGTGCTTGGGATCCGTACTGGTAAGCATGCTGATGACGTTGTTCCTACTGTAACCAACCCCAAGATCCTTGGTGTCTATTTAGACACCATGATGAAGTCGAAAAATCACGTCACAAACGTAGTCGATAGAATGCACAGTAGAAATAACGTCATAAAGGCATTAGCCGGGAGTTCCTGGGGAAAGGACAAAGAAACTATGTTGGTCACCTACAAAGCGATAGGTAGAGCAATCCCTTGCTATGCAGCACCGGTGTGGTCACAAAGCGTTTGTGACACAAACTGGAATAAGATCCAGGCATGCCAGAACGCTGCTCTACGTATCGCTACAGGTTGCCATCTCATGTCGTCCCAGGATCATCTTCATCAAGAAACCAACATGTTATCAGTGCGCGATCATAATCACCTCTTGTCTTTACAATATCTGGTCGGTTGCTATCGAGAGGATCACCCAAACCATCATCTCATGGACAACACTCCCCCTCCACGACATGTCAGGAGTGGACTCAGAGATCTCGAGAGAGACGTCCAGAGATACAAACGCGTACATCCCGATATATTTGATGACACAGCATACCATGCGGCCATCGCAGATATTCACACAATCGTTGTGAATAGGTCAATAGGGAGATTAGGTTCGAATAGAGTCCTCTCAGTGCCCCCACCACCCATATCGCCTGAGGAGACTAGGCTCCCGAGAGCCACAAGAGTGACACTAGCCCAGCTTAGGTCGGGTTTTTGTTCACGCCTCAATTCGTACCTATCTCGAATAGACCCGGACATACAGAACATTTGTCCGAGCTGCGGTGGTACGCCACACGATGTGGACCACCTGTTTCGATGCCCCGCTGCACCCACTAACCTCACTCCGAGGGTATTATGGGACAACCCTATTGCAGCTGCTACGTTCTTGTCGCTTGATACAATAGGCGAGAACGACGACGAAAGTTAGAACACATCCACAGACATGCACAGCGACTCACACCCTTCTGCACCGCTACAACAACAACAACAGGAGGGGCATTCGGTGTCTCAGTGGCAGAGATGTCTATCTCTGAGTTGCCGGTGGGTGTGTTCGAATCCCACTGTGACCCATGGATGTTTGTGTTGTCCATAAAAATGCTCCTACGGCAGCCGGAGCTAAAAAGGGCCAAGAGCTGCCAAGACCCCCTTCGATTCTAGAGAAAAAAAAATCTCTTGAAACGCTACAACAACAACATTACAACAGGAACTCATGCGATTTTTTGATAAAGACTGAGAAAAATTAATGAATTCCTCTTGGAGGTGTAATTTGTTTCCATATTTTCCATCATTCAGTCTAATCTGAATAAGCATCCTAAAAAAACTCTTGACCAGTACTCTGCCACGAAAACTTAATTTTCTTGTTTGATTCAGAATGCCACCGAAAATGCCCATAAATTTGGCAACCTTGCGAATTCCCAATGCGGCCCCTACCCTACCAACAAGCTCCATACTTCTACTTCTTCCACCCAAGAGCATAATTCGTTGATCAGCGCAACATCAGCATCCGCGGGACGTGATCATCGACGATCACCGCGAATGCTGCTGATGCTGCGACTCATCTTCCTCATCACTTACCGCCGAGGGGCACAGACGCGGGAACACTTTGAGAGCGGCGAAAGATTGGGAAGATTGGAAGAAGAAAGCAGAATTGGACCAAACAAGAAGACTTCATGAAGGGGAGACGTGCACGCGGGGCACGTTCGTGTGTGTGATGTGATGACGATTGTCCGATGAAATGCCGCCACCGCCTATCTTGTGCATGGGGGAGCAGAATTCTCACATAAATCGCCTCCGGATGCATTGTGGTCAAGCGTGTAATTAATTTATGCAAATTCGGTGTCTTACAAGACGGAACGGTATATTTGTGTTTTGACTGGCGATTCTCACTGACAGAGACGAACCGACGAGGACTTGGAAGAGGTCAAATTCCAATTGGAAATTTCTTTCGGCTGATACGTACCTTCTGCATACGCTGCACTCCTTGCTGGCTATCCGAAAATCCACAGAACGTCCACGGCTATGCCAAAACGCGTCGTGCTGTCTCCAATTTCATACAATCGTGCACTTTTCTGCTACACTAAATTCTTTTTTTTTTTTTTTTATCTTTCTCCACTGCTGGGCGGTTTGGTTTGGTGGTTCACACACGCCAAAAGTAGAAGAAAAAATCACTAGGGGCACCGTGTCGTTCGTTGGTTCCGAACGGAAATTTCGACGCGTTTCTCACACAAATGGACACAAACACGCGCTCGAAAATTACGCGAAACAATCGACGATGCTTTTCTCGAACCAATTGCAAACTTTTCGGACCAATCCTTAGCACAATCTTCACAAAATTCGATAATTTCACTGCACCACTCTACGCCCGTTCGAGGTCGTGTCACAACTTATAATGGCCGACCGTCCCCAAAAAGCGAGTACAGTCGCCTACAAAACGGGCACGCAGGAACACAGTCAAGACGACACGACCGAGTGCAATAGCGGCATGGGCCGGTGAATGGGCACGAGCGAGACGGCAATATAAATAATGGGAGCTTGCGCAATCGATGAGGTAGGCCTTTCGATGGATGATGATGATGGTTGTTCGGTCTTTTTGGATTATTTTTTTCTGATTAGAAAATTTGGTAAGGACCGTCCGTTTTTGGGTTGTTTTGATGGAAAAGTTCCGAGTCCTTGTTGTCAGCAGATCTTTGAACACTTCTATGTACGATTAGCTGCCTCAATCGAACTGCAAAGTCGAAATACCCCGCGGAAGAGTTCTTGGCTCACTGCAAATTTTCACGAATGATGTCACTACTGTCCCGGTATCGTTCGGCGGACGCCTCTAATCAATCGTGCGAGTTTGGTTCTGGGGCGTTGTCCGAACGGATTTCATGGAGTTTTGAATGGTTTTTAGATAATGGCTTGCACCGTTTCACGTTTCGCACACTCAATCTGGTTCCGATGTTTAATTTTAAAGCGTTTTGGGGAATTTTTCAATTTTCTTTTCACACCCAGCCGTTTTGATATTTTCACGCTGTCAACCACTCGTTCAATTCGTAAAGTCCAGTTGGTATAGAGTTGTCTCTTTCACACTACCGGCTAAATGTCAATTCTGATTAGAATATTGGTTAATGCTGCTGCTTAATGGTGTCAACAAACGCGTCTGTTGCAGTCATTGTCCGGTTGAGTTGAATTCAGCAAATCGTGTTTGTTTATAAATATTTTCATGTTGAGCACATACACTGTTAAAACAAACCCAAATACAAAATATTTAATAGAATATTAACTTTTGAAAGCTTTAAAACCTTCCAAATTAGGAAAACCAATTTAAAAATGGATTTTCATTTGCTTTTATTATTGTGCTGAATAGACTCCACGGCATCTGGCAATGCTTCAACCCTTTTCGACACTTGACGTCAAACGTCAACGTGTCGCCACCAAATCACGTACACGAATTTACTTCGGGGTGGGAATTTTACTTTCTATTTCGTTGACTGAAGCACACAGCTCGCGCGTTTGCACGATTTGTTGTTTTATCGTTTTTCTGTTTGTCAAAGTTTAATCCTTCTGTCTTGTCTAGTGCGTCCAAAATGCTCGACTTGTTCACAATCTTCACGAAAGGCGGAATTGTGTTGTGGTGCTTCCGCGAGACGAATCAATTGTTTGCACCGTCCGTGAACGCTCTCATACGCAGTGTTATCTTGCAAGTAATCGCCCTTGACAACGTCTATGCTTTCTTTCTACCCTGTCCATAACACGTATTTCACCATTCCAGGAACGTACGGGCAACAGTCTCTTCGAACATGACAACCTGGCGCTCCAGTACAAGCTGGACAACGAGTTTGAGCTAATTTTTGTGGTGGCCTTCCAGAAGATACTGCAACTCTCCTACGTGGACAAGTTTTTGAGTGACGTACATCTCGAGTTCAGGGACAAGTACAAAAACGAATTGGAAAATTCCGATAGGAGTTTTGGCCAATATGACTTCACGCAGGAATTTCGTCGTATTCTGCAGTCCGCGGAGAATTGGGGACGCGGTCAAATGCAACTTCCAAAGCAAATGCGCTCGTTCACCGAATCGGCTAAATCGCAAAAGACGGTGGCGTCGATGATTGAGCGTAAGGGTGGCGAAAAAGAGACGGTGGCCGTGAAGAAGTCTGTTAAGATTGTCGAGTCCAAGAAGGAGTCGGAAGATGAACCGATGGCATCGTCGCCGTCCCGGGAGGATGTCATTTTGGCGAACCGAATGAAGTTGATGGGTAAAATGTCTACGGGAAAGAAGGCGAAGGATGCGAAAAAGTCGCCCAAGTCTCCGTCCAGTGAGAAGGCCGGCAAGAAGCCAAGAGTTTGGGAGTTGGGAGGTTCTAATCGGGATATGCCCAATTTGGATAGGTCCAAAGATAAGCCGGAGGATGTAAGGAGCGACTTCACAGCTGAAAATGAGGTAAGATTGATGTTATATCGTAAGTATGAGTAGGGATCGCCAACTTGTTATCGTGGAAATTTGCTGGCGACAGTTTCTAGCTAGCGCATTGCACGAGGTAGCTAATGCACGAATACCAGATCCTCCTTCAATTGATGATAGATTGAACATCGTGAAGGACGCTTTTATATCGTGCGGCGAAACATTTGTGGGTAGACTCAGCGAAGCGGGAATTTCGTCGTATTCATCAGCGACGCTTCGTGGTCTCTACTGCACGGAAAGAATTGAGGAGCAATCAAACTACTGACAAGTCAAGCAACAACTGACGACCGAGTACATTTCTCTTCAAAAGAAGCGTAAGACGCGGTCAACGCAATAATATCAAGGCCTGCCGTAGTGACAGTGGGAGTGGGACCCTTTACAAGCTCATTAAGCCACGTACTGGCAAATCTTACGCTGGACTCTCACATCAGAGGCACACTTCTTAAGACACGGCCGCTGCACCCAAAACAATACGCCTACCAACCGGGTAAATCCACGGAATCGGCACTTCAGAGCTTGGTAGAAGAGATCGAGGTAACCATGTCCAATAAGGAAACAGCACTATGTGCATTCCTTGACATAGAAGGCGCCTTCGATAACACCTCCTTCAAATCCATAGAAACGGCACTACGAGCCAAAGGAGCCGACAATACGATCATTACCTGGGTGCAGCGTATGCTTTCGTCGAGAATTATTTTTACCAGTATAGGCAATACTACCCTTTCTGCTTTAGCCACTCGTGGCTGCCCCCAAGGAGGGGTACTATCCCCCTCCTGTGGTGTCTGGTAGTTGATGGATTGATGTGGAGACTTAGCTCAGCTAGGTTCTCCACACAGGGGTATGCGGATGACCTGGTTATCACGGTTAAAGGCAAATTCGAAGAGGTCCTACCGGATGTCCTGCAGAGTGCTCTGCATATAGTTCAGGATTGGTGCACAGCAAACGGGCTGCGCGTCAATCCAACAAAGGCCGCTGTGATACCATTCAGTAAGAAAGGGAATCTCCAAACACTGGAGTGTCCCTCCATGTATAATGCACGGCTAACAATGCCGGAAACTGTCAAGTACTTGGGGGTCACACTTGACAAGAAACTGCTATGGAAAAAACATCTTAGTCTGGTAGCAGAGAAAGCAGTTAAAGCCTTGTGGATCAGCAGAAGCTATGCGGGGAAGGCATGGGATATTAAGCCTTACATAGTTCTGTGGATCTACAAGACAATTGTTAGACCTATTGTGGAATATGGGGCGGTCGTGTGGTGGAGAAGAGCAACCACCATAGACGGAAGACGGTGTCTCGAGAAAGTTCAGAGGCTGGCCTGTCTCGCTGTCCTTGGGGCCTTCTTTTCGAGCCCTACTGCCGCCCTGGAGGTCCTGCTAAACTTGCCACCTCTCCACATACACATCGAGGCAGTGGCAAGGTTAGCTTTCATTAGGCTCGTAGCATGTGATACGGCGTCTCCACTGAACTCAGTTCAACAAGGATGGTTAAGTAACAGCAGATTACTGGATATGCCATCAGACCATCTGGTCAAAACTCTCCGTTTTGACCCTTCTTATAGTGCAGAGATATGGGAAAGGGTGGACTGGACTGACAGATTCAGATCACTCCACCCTAGCACCATCAAATTTTACACGGACGGCTCCAAGACCGATACAGGATCTGGGGCTGGAATTACTGGCCCGAACACAAATATCTTTATTCCTATGGGAATACATCCAACCGTGTTTCAGGCGAAAGTGCACGCAATCGAAGTGTGTGCAAGATTATGCCTTGACAAGGGCTACACCAACAGGAAAATAGCAATATTCACTGACAGCCAAGCAGCAATAAAAGCGCTGACGAGCTGTACTGTCACATCTAAGCTCGTGTGGGTTTGTCAGGAAATCCTCCAACAGGTGGGCAATCTCAACAATCTCACCCTTTTCTGGGTACCTGGGCACTCGGGGTTTTACGGCAATGAGAAGGCGGACGAGCTCGCAAGAAGAGCATCCACCACTCCCTTCTTTGGTCCAGAACCTTACTGTGGGTTACCACTATGTGTCTGCAGAAATGTGATTAGTGAGTGGGAAAAGCCAAAGCCACCACACACTGGGAAGCTCTTCCAGGGCTTAGGCAGTCAAAAATCTTTGTCGCTAACTACTCACCCAATCGTACCCTTGGTCTGATGAAATTGAGCAGAAACAGGGTTAGGATCATATGCGGGCTCCTTACGGGGCATTGCCGTTTAAACGGTCATTTAAAGCGCTTGCGTATTGTTACCGACGCCAGCTGTCGCTTCTGTGAGGCTGACGACGAAACTGCTTCTCACATCCTGTGTGAATGTGAGAGGCTAGCAAGGCGCCGATTGGAGTGTTTCGGTATCGCTTTTCCCTTGGAAGAGGATATCGCCACTATCAATATGGCCCAGCTGAATCGATTTATCGAAGGCAGTCGGTTAGATGAGTTCATCTAATCCATAGTAGGGGCAATGGTACAATAGACCACCGGTCGCAGTGCCTAGGGCAACTCTTGTTGCCTGTGCCCTCAATAAATCTAATCTAATCTAAATCTTACGCACTGACAAAACCACATCTCCAGAAACACCACCAAACTCAGGATCTTTGAAAGCCATGTAAAATCTACGGCGCATCCAAAGACGACGTCCTCGAAATTAGTGGCCAAAATGGGATAGGCACCAATATCAAAAGACGGAAGAGGAAGCCAAAAAATTGGATTGGAATCTGCACGGAACCGATGGAAGAGGTCGTGTGGGTCGAACCAGAAATACATGGGGAAGATCTGTTGAGGCAGAAGGTAAATCGTGGGACCAGCTAAAGGAGGGATGGAAAAGGAGCGTAGTCAATGCCCCATGTCCCACTGGAGATTAAAAGGAACCTGAGAAAGAGATGAGCGCCTTCTCATGTCCTCCTTGGACCTTCTAGAATTGATGCCAACACGTCAGTTGCTAAGACATTATCTGATCGGCTGATATCGAGGAAGTCATCCAATCTTAAATTTCATGGACCTCAAACAGAGAAATTGGATCAGCCTCATCAGTTTGTGGAGCTTAAACTGCAGTCCGTCGACAAATAATCAAGGTGCGTCACACGAAAATTTTGCGGAAAATGAAATGTCATCAACTTCCAGGGAGAACTTAGAGAACTGCTCAGCTTTTGAAGAACGATTAGAAAACATTCAACGTCAGATGACAAAGAAGGATTCGGGCGTCGCGGAAGAATATCAGTTTTGTAGAAAGCAGCGGGCCTGCAAGTGTATCTTCGTTGCCAGCAGAAGACGTCCCTCAAATAGACGGCATTAGTTCCGGTCCACCATCCAAAAAGGAACTAACAGACGCTATCAAATCAATGGACGCCGGTAAAGCCCCGGGGATTGATGGAATTCCGACAGAATTTTTAAAAGCGGATATTAACGCTACAGCGGATATTCTTCTTCCCTTAATCCGAGAGTGTTGGGAAACTGAAACTCTTCCCAGTGAGTGGAAAAAGGGCCTTATTATTAAAATTCCGAAGAAAGGTGACCTGAAGAATTGTAATAATTGGCGTGGGATCTGTCTACTTCCTGCTATTTCCAAGTTGATGGCTAAGATTGTTTTAGGACGAATCAAGGAAAAAGTCGATAGCACATTGAACGATGAACAGGCTGGCTTTCGTGAAGGGTTCTCCTGTAGCGACCACATTAACACCCTCCGTATTATCATCGAGCAATCCGCGGAGTGGAGATCCCCATTACATCTCATGTTCATCGACTTTGAAAAAGCCTTCGATAGTGTTGATCGTCAGTACATCTGGGATGCCTTACGAAGACGAAATATTCCAGATAAGATAATCTCCATCATTAAGGAATCCTACAATGGAGCCCAATGTCACGTCTTGCATAAGGGCAAGCTTTCAGATCCTTTTGAGGTGCACAGTGGAGTGAGACAAGGCTGCATTTTGTCACCTATTCTCTTCCTTATTGTCATTAGTGATTTACTCGGCTCCGCACTTCAATTACATCGTAACAAAGGTATCA
Source organism: Microchrysa polita (assembly GCA_949715475.1). Taxonomy (NCBI): domain Eukaryota; kingdom Metazoa; phylum Arthropoda; class Insecta; order Diptera; family Stratiomyidae; genus Microchrysa; species Microchrysa polita. The sequence continues at coordinate 4,257,631 of OX454418.1, read as the reverse complement.
GATGGAAATTGTTTGATCACCTTCAACATCTTGACTACGCTGACGACATTTGTCTTCTATCAACTAATACGGATGATGTCGCTCAAATGACAGAAGCTCTAAATTGCGCAAGTCGTAATGCGGGGCTGAAAATCAATGCTGCCAAGACCAAGTTTTTGAGCACATATCCAGGGGGGCAAAGCGGAATTTGTATTTCGGGACAGGCAGTCGAAAAAGTTGATGAATTTTGCTATCTCGGGAGCGTAGTTAAAGCAGATGGTGGAGCGGATGCTGATGTAAAATCACGGATAAACAAGGCTAGGGCGGCTTTCTTCAATTTGACTCCTTTCTGGCTAAACAATATTTCCAGACGCACCAAACTTCGAGTCCTCAATTCCAATGTGAAATCTGTGCTGCTATATGGCTGTTCAACCTGGAAAGTGACTAAAGAGATTACTGATAAGTTGCAAACTTTTGTAAATCAGTGTCTACGGCGCATCCTACATATTCGTTGGCCGGAGATCATTTCGAACGAGGATCTCCTCACTATAACTGGCCAAGAAAGGATAGGCACTTCTATCAAAAGACTTAAGTGGCAATGGATAGGTCACACCTTCCGAAGAGGGCCCAATAACATCGCCAAAAAGGCCCTGAACTGGAATCCACAGGATTCCGGAGCAAGACGCCGTGTTGGACGGCCAAGGAACACATGGAGAAGATCGGTAACAAGCGAGGCGAAAACGCTAAATCTTACATGGTCGCAGCTAGCGCCGTTGGCGCAAAACAGAACGAGGTGGAGAGTAGGCGTAGTTAATGCCCTATGCCCCACAAGGGGTTGACAGGAACTAGAGAGAGAAAAGCAGCTGGTCGCGACAATAGCCCAAGCCAATATTTTATAATTTTCCTACAAACCCTGACATCCAAACATATCAAAAAAACAAATTTTTTATAAGAATGTTCTCACACTTTATTTCTCTCCCTTTCAGATGATCGGCACAATGAAGGGTGTCATCCAAGACCTGGAAGTCGAAAGCGAAGAAGAAGAGGACTACTCGGACAACGATTCCGACGTCGAAGACGAATCCAATCACATCCAATCCAATCGAACGTCCTCTTCGTCGACCCCGAAAAAATCCACAGGCATGTTCTCCATCTTCAAGGGACTTGTCGGCTCCAAGAGTCTCTCGCGCGATCAAATGGCTCCCGCTCTCGACAAGATGCGCGACCATTTGATTGGCAAAAACGTCGCCGCGGACATTGCCCATAAACTCTGCGAATCGGTTGCGGCCAAACTGGAGGGCAAAGTAATCGGCACATTTGACACGATCGCAACAACGGTCAAGACCACCCTCACGGATGCACTCGTTCAAATCCTCTCGCCCAAACGTCGTGTCGACATTCTGCGCGATTGCATGGAAGCGAAGAAGAACAATCGTCCGTACGTGATGTCGTTCTGTGGCGTGAATGGTGTCGGCAAATCGACAAATTTGGCGAAAATCTGTTTCTGGTTGGTGGAGAATAATTTTAATGTGCTGATTGCAGCATGTGATACATTCCGTGCGGGTGCCGTGGAACAATTGCGCACGCATATGCGTCATTTGAATGCGTTGCATCCGGCCGAACGACATGGCGGTCGTGTGATGGTACAGCTGTACGAAAAAGGCTATGGAAAAGATGCGGCCGGTATTGCAATGGAAGCTATACGTTTTGCTAAGGATTCGGGAATTGATGTTGTCCTGGTTGATACGGCCGGTCGTATGCAGGACAACGAGCCGCTGATGAGAGCTTTGGCCAAACTGATTAAGGTCAACGAACCGGATTTGGTTTTGTTTGTAGGCGAAGCGCTTGTGGGCAATGAGGCGGTCGATCAATTGGTGAAATTCAATCAGGCGCTTGCTGATTTTTCGTCCAATACCAATCCGCATATTATCGATGGAATTGTATTGACGAAATTCGATACGATTGACGATAAGGTGGGTGCGGCAATCTCGATGACATACATTACCGGACAGCCAATTGTTTTTGTTGGTACCGGACAAACGTACACGGATCTGAAGGCATTGAATGCCAAGGCCGTCGTGCATGCTTTAATGAAGTGAGGAGGGGGGAGGTGATGATGTTTTTTTTCTCTCGTAAATAAATGTTTCCTTGTCGCCATCGATATGATATTTTCTAGGCTTTGAGTGTCGTCTTATCTACACCTTTCACCATAATTGCCATGAAAAGTAAATCACTTAACTAGTTGTAGTTTGCATGACGATCATGATGATACTGTTAAAGGTGATGTGGGAAAATAAATGTAAATGTTTTTGTTTAACAAAATTTTGAGTTTTGTTTGCTGTAATCCTTGTGTGAGGCATAACATGTCGCCTGTCATGGCTATCTAAATTGTTCGCCATTCGGATGAGATCGCCTTTTGCAATTCTGAAATTCGATCCTGCGGCTAGCGAGCCGAATTCGTTAGGTCTAACCTCTACAGAGGGCCAAAGGAGGATCACGCACCTGCTATTGAGAAATCTTTAGCGAATAGTGTACCTCGGGGATGGGTGTCCCAAGGGACCATGTTCCTTGCCCATAAAGGTGTTGGCCTCAAGGCTGTCTGTGGTGCTAGACAAGTGGACCAGCTAGAGTCGCATCCCATGGTGGAGTTTAAAGGGAAGCATCCCGGTGTTGAACACACTTCCGGCTATTAGCCGGTTAAACTAACTGTTCCCTTTAAAGCTCCATCCGGACTAACTGCCAAATGGAGACACGTGCTACCAACTGACAGTTGTCATTGCATCCAAACTGACCCCCATTTGGGTGGCCGTCCAGTTTTGATATTCAATTCTTCCTTGCCTCGTTCTTTATACCGCTCCATGGTTTCGCGTTGCTCGACATGCGGTGTAGGCACATTGCCCGTTTTGGCGGTAATATCTCAGCATATTTCTACAGGCAGCTCTATCTTGGATCGTGTCATCGCCGAGACCAATGCGTTGTTGATATGTTTTGATATTCAATATGGCAACTCAATCAACCGCTTTGACAATCGCTGGTCGAATTTAAAGTGACAATTTGGCAACTTTTGTTCTTTCTTTTGTGTGAAATTGAATAATTCTTGAATGGCCGAGTAATAATTCAAACGCGCAGAGTCCGATTTTGATTGTAGATGCTAAGTAGCAACCAAATGGCGGTTCGTGAGGGAGAGAGGTTATGGCCGTTGGCTCAGGAACTCCGGAAAGCAAGCGTGGTAAGCGCAGGATGGATGTCTTGCTTGAAAATTAAATTTGGTCCAATAATAATTTCTGCGGCATCAACCAACACATTTCTAGCAGATCGATGTACCTATTCAGAATTCATCATCAAAGGCAAATGCGTGTGTTCTAAATTGAAATTTTTCTGCTGATGCCGATGCTGACGCGTCTAATCTATTTCAAGCTTCAGTCCATATTCACCCGGAAGCCTTTAGAGTCTGCATCTTCTGTCACTGCCATGCACACACATTCTCGACTCGTCAGTGAACAATACCGAGCTTCATTGCGTAACGCTCCAATTCAGGTGATCTCGAGCAAATAAGAGGCACACTTTTCGGTGTCCTGCAGTCAATTTGGGGCAGGCCGTCTTGGAGTCATATCTGCTTCCCTTAATCGTCTTCTCACTGTCCGGGCACTGACCCCGCAGGGGGGTCGGTGTCCTTGTGACATCAGCCAGAAATGGCTGTATGTAGTGGGGCAAAGATCTTTGGTGAGCTGCGACACCACGGACCAAGCAGCGCAAGGGGGCCCCTGGTACAGTTGATACGCCATGACGAGGATCTGTACAAAGACCATTCGGGCGGTAACGTTCCCGAGCTCCTGAGTTATGTACGGGTGGCTCATGGCGTGACCTACCTCCTCCCATGACTTACGGGAGGGAAGTCACTAAAGGCCAAGCACGATTATGGTGTCCCCTGGTGGGGGAGTGCATCGTATGGTAAATCGTGTGAGCTTCGGAGTTGAAGGCTTCGCATGACCCGAGTCCTGAAGGGGCTAGTTAGGGAGAACGGCCTTAGTGGTAAATGCCTACGCGCCTATATCTAACTAGTTTGTGGATTGATGACCACACTGCCCGAGTCGCATTGCTGACTAGTAAACTGAAGGGGCCACCTGGATGTGAAAAGCAGCGCTACGAGTCTGCACAGGCTCGTAGTCGCAGGTCCAACGAGCCTGGGATGTGCACATCTGAATTCTGACGTGAGGCTTAACCAATAGGGAGCCGAAGGAGGATCACACCTGCTATAGAGAAGTCTATAGCGAATAGTTAACTACGGGGATGGGTGTGCCCAGGGGACCATGGTCCTTTCCCATCAAGGAGTTGGCTTCGTAGTGGCTGGAGGTTGTTACCCAAGTCATCCAGCTAGTGATGACTTGGGACTAGTGGGGTTGGGTTCCTGAAGGTGAGTTCATTCGTCGGATGGAGAAATCCCCGTCTGGCAACAACATCGTGTCAGTAAAAAGCCGAAGGTCCAAACACTTCGAGGGACCGGGAGATAAAGGTCGGAAGGCTAGGTGCTCCCCTGACGGTATACCTGTAGATGGTTAGCTTGTCCGGGCACTGACGGCTACTCCGCGAACACGCCTCAGAATTCAAATATTTGAAAAACGATACACGCCTCAGAATCTGCTGCGGAGCAACTCATTTTTTTTATATGAAGTTTCGTTACCCAAACCTACACGGGATAACCAAAAACAACACACCTAATGAAACGGTCGTCTCTCTCTGAAATGGATCGAGGACGGCCCGTTCTTGGTCTCGAATTAAAGCTACTCTCTTGAAATCTCCTGCTAACTTTCGAGACAGCAGCTGACTCATTCCAAGACGGCGAGCGACGGTTCGCTAATTAAGACCTTCAGACAATAGGGCTACAACTTGAGCCGCTTGATCAGGCGCCGTATCTAGGCCTGTTCGGTACCGAGATTTCAGTACCGGGTTTCGGTTTTTTTCAATACCCGGTACCACAAGCGGTTTCCCTGACTCAGGTTTTTTTTCAGTACCGACGGTTTTTCTAACCATAAGCCGGTTTTTTTGAGTACCGGGTTAAAAACCGACTCAGGTTTTTTTCAGTACCGACGGTTTTTTTTAACCATAAGCCGGTTTTTTTGAGTACCGGTACCAAAAAACCTGAAAAAAACCGGCTCATGGTTGAAATGAATCGTTCTTTTTAACTCGGTACCAAAAAACCGACTCGTCGGCCGGTTTTTTTTTAACTCGGTACCAAAAAACCGGGATATCGGTACTTTAGAATATCGGGTCCGGTACCAAGTGAACACCGGTTTTGTACCGGGATCCCGGTTTTTGGAACAGGCCTAGCCGTATCCATGGATGACAAAATATTAGGTGTGTTTTTTTGGTTATCCCGTGTGGTTTGGGTAACGAAACTTCATATAAAAAAAAAATGACAGGTGGATCAGCTGGCATTTTTATATGAAGTTTCGTTACCCAAACCTACACGGGATAACCAAAAAAACACACCTATTGATTGAAATTACCTTAACCCTTAGATGACCAACAAGGTCCCTGGGTACCTATAGCGTTTTCAACTTTGAGCCATTTGAATATGGTTCAATCGAACCGGTTCAGCTCCCTTGACTTCTCCAATCAATATGTTTAGAAGCAAATGCAATGTGTTTCGAATTATTTCCTTGAAATTTTCTATCATAACCAACCGGCTAAAGTGATATATGGCGGTGAAGCCCAACCATGCTTTTCAATGCATGGGTGCCAGTGACCAGGATGCAGCCGTGGAGAATTTGGCCGGATATTTGGAGCAGGATGATGAAGATGATTCTTTTGCCGACGAGGACTGCGATGATGAGTATATTTCAGATTCATCGGACGATGATGACCTGTTCGAAAACCCTGCAGCCTGTGAAATTCCTAATGAAAGGCCTCATTTTATTTCCTGGAGCCACAAATGGTACGCTGATCCACCCGTTTGTGGCCGCATTCGAGGTCATAACCTCGTATACTAAACGTCGTCCAGGGCCGGCTCCTGGAAATGTTGCAGATCCTTTGGGAATATTCAAATCAATAATTACTGAGACAAACCGGAAGAGGAATGAAAGCGCAGCAAAGTGGAATTCTAAAAACCCAAATGCATAACCAAGGCAATGGAATCCCTTGACCCTTATTGAATTTCACGCTTATATGGTGGGGCTTTGGTGTATTCGAGTAGCCATCAGTCGAATTCGGAGCCTCTAAAAAAATTATGCAGCGAAACACATTTGCCTCTATATGTATAAAGCAGCCATGGTCAAAAATATCTTCAAAGCAGTAAACAGAATGATTCGATTTGAGAATAGCAACACTCAAGGCTTCAGGAAAGCAAGACTGCTGCAATAGACAACATCTGGACCATGGAAATAGCCAATTTGGAGAATGCCTATACACCACATGAGTCCATGACTCTAGACGTGCAATTGTTCCCATTTCGAGGCCGAACTCGCTTTCCACAGTACAAATTGTCGAAAACAACAAAATATGGTAGCTTTGCGATGCACAATATTGTATTACCCCTTAAAATGGTGAATTTAGAGTGGAAAACAAGCGGAGAACGGTAAGCCAACCAGGGAGAAAAATGGTCTTAGAGTTGGTTCACCGCTATGGAAAAAGTGGACGGCGATAATTTTTCACGACATTAGAGTTGGCATTGCAGCTTGAATCCAAAGAGCAGATCTTTGTAGGGACACTTTGAACCAACAAAACGTTTGTGCCACGTGATTTCTTGAAGGACTGGTCTTGGGAAGTGTTTAGCACTTTCTTTGGGTTTTACGAAAGCGATGTGTTGCTGTGCTCCTACGTTCCAAAAACATTTTAATTTTACCGGGATAGGTTGCGGAGTAAACACATAGATGCCGCTTCACCATTGGCTCGACGTGAAAATCGACGCTCCTGCCAAAAATAAATTGTTTTTTCTTTAATTCAAGTTGCTTACTATATTTTTTTACTACTAAGCATTTAATATTCAACGCAAAAAAATAATAATTCAATTAATGTTCACCGATGAAACTATTTATATGCATCATTGGATAGTGTAGGTCCCTGGAGACCTTGTTGGGTTTTAACCATAGCCACCTATATCAGAAAGCCGGGAAGCAGCAATACATGCACACAAAGCGAGCCTATGAATATGTCGTATATACGTTGCACGATGCACTAACACAAGCACAGCCCAAGCAACAATTCGTTTGCTTTAAAGAAGCACTCCATACTGTAGCAATCATATAGTACCACGAAATTCATTTATCGTGTGACATAGCTTAAAGTAATATTTTGATCCGATAAAACATCCTTAAAGTATTTTCCGGAAAGCTTATATCATCATTATGGAATAAATTTAAAGATGGTGGTGTAAAACTTCGATAAAACTGTCTCTAAACGTTAAACTAGAAACGTACTCCTTTAAATACTCCACTCTTGTGTTTATTGGATGATACAGCACACACATGCAATGGTCTCTCTAAGTTAACTCACACACATGCATTATATTCTTCTATAGCACAGTCGGTGTCATTTTTATAGTGTGACATTCGTATGGTCATCCAATAAATTGTTCACCATAGTTTTATAGAAGGATGGACTTTGTGATTTAATGAATTGACACTTATGAGGTGCTCTGGAATACCACGTTTCTTGAATTGAATTCATTGAAATATTGATTGAAACCAACATTTCCTCACTCCTTGTTAGCTTATGAATCAATTAAGATAATCTCAGCGCAAAAAATGTCTGTATTTTATTGAAGAATGTGTGAATTTAATTAGCTTCAACTGATTGACATATAAAGAAGAAGGTGCATAGGAGACGGGTCGATAAAGAAGTGTCGAGCACTTGTAGTGTTTACGAGCAATGTTATCTATATGTGAGGTTGGCAGAGTGGTTAGGGCGTCGGACTGGCGTACGACAGTCGCTGGTTCGACGCTGGCTGCGGGAATTATTTTTTTTTCTCTTTTTTTTTGCAATCGCGAGAAAATTACAGAAAATGATGACATAACACATGATGTATGTCTTTCTCGAAGCATAATTCAGTTCTACAATGAGGTTCTATTGGATCAAAAAACGGCGCCAGATGCCATTATTGGACTATTATTCAGTGTTTATTCCCTGTAAAGTGCCCCTATTGTCGTTAGAAGAGAATAGTTTACGAAATATTATAGGGATGAAATTGTTACTTGGGAGCGCATGTAAAAAACCGTGTCTGCTCTGATAAAAATCGCGAAAACACGTGGAAAATTCACTTTTTATCGGGATTTGTTTCTTTCACTGCATTATAGACACTTCAATTCACGACACATTGCACTTTTCGCGACGAAAATCGACCGGGAACCAATACTTTTCGTGTAAAGGTTGCCGTGACCCAACACGATTTGCCTTTACCGCAATGTAAATTTTCGATCTGAACAGCCCTATGAATTGTTGTTTCAGTTTATGACTGTGCTCTGCTTCCGGGCTTGTATGAAGGTGGCTTTCGTTTTAACCGTTGGAAAAGTTGTCGGTCATCTGAGGGTTGAGGTGTGTTTTTTTGGTTATCCCGTGTAGGTTTGGGTAATAAAACTCCATATAAAAAAATGCCAGCTGACCCACCTGTCATTTTCTTTATATGAAGTTTCGTTACCCAAACCGACACGGGATATAAAAAAACACACACCTTTAGTAAGCTAACTTTCCAGATGCAACTGATAATGAGAAACCGATTACGGGCGCTTTTGTAGGGGTAATATTTACCTGGCAGTTAGCCACCATAAAATTCAATTTTTCGGAATTTTTTGTTACAAGTGGCATTAATTTAAAAAGTGCGCAGCAAATATTGGTAAAAAGGATACCAACAGGTAGCTAAAGTTTCAAACTTTGAAATCACACGAGTTTTATGGATAACTATCGTACTTTTAAAAAAATACGCGATTATAGGTTGAGTCGACACTTTTGTCCGTAAGTGTATTTAAAAAGTTTAGCCAGATTTTGGAGCCACTTTTTGATGGCATTTCGTTGTGTATGCGCATTCCATTGATCTCGAAATCCAGTGCTTCAATTTGAACCTATTCCAGTTCCCACCACTGTTATTTTTGAAATCATCTGCTACATGGCCGGTCGATAAAGAATAACACAAAAGTGCTAGAAAAGATTTTCAAACCGAACGCAGCCCAAATCATTGTGAATTTGCCTCTATCAACAGCAAAGAGCAGAGCAAAAGCAGCAGATTCTAGATCGTTGACAGAGTCGTTCGATGGTGGTGACGGCGCAGTATTCACGAGCAGCTGGCGGAAAGCACTACACGTCTTGAGAAAACACTCCGCAAGACACAAGACGCGTTCTTCTGTGTGACTTTCCATTTGAAAGAAATTTTTTGTACTTTTGCAAATTGTTCGCGCGATCCAAATCAAAAGTGTCTGTGTTGTGTGGCGGTGCATAATAATTGTGTGTAATTGAAGTGCCACGCTGTAGGCGTAAATTTTCGGTGTGTGCTGTTGCACCCAATTGTGTGTGGTGCGTGCTTATCCGCAAAAGGAAAGCAGCAGGAAAAAAATGGTGAAAATGTGTTGCACTCGCCTGAGCTCGAGTCTGGCGGCTCTGGTGCTTCTTATTGTTTGCTTTTTTGTGATTGAATGCGAATCAAGTGTACGACATGGATTTCCGCCGGATTATCTGCATGTTAATTTGGAAAGTGAATTGAAAGCGGTACGTAAGCCGCAAATACTGAGTCTCAATGAAAATCCCAGCTCACAATGGGGCCCCGGTGCTGCCGATGATGGAGGTGTACGACGCAAAAGAGATGTGAATTCTGCAGCAACGACACCGACACCCGCCGCCGCCACAACGGCCGAAGATGATGAATCGCGAAATATCACAATCAAGGTGAGTTTGGATGCCGTGTGGTTGTTTTGCTAGTTTGCCGGTTGTGAACTGGGTGGGCTGCTGGTTTTTATGCACATGGATCGGTTTTTGCAATAACAAAGAAAACGGTCCAAGTTTTCCGACGAAAAATCGATATTTTGCATGTCACTACCGTTCTTAAGTTCTGTTGACGTTTCCGTTATGTGTGGGTGGAAGAGGATTTACAGAGTGGGCGGCGACGAAGATGCTGCGCCGTCCTCTCGAGGGTCTAACAAGGATATGACAGCCGCGTGACAGCGGTCCTTTTTGTGAGTAGGGGAGTTGTTTCCATTACATATTTTTAACATGAAATCTGTGCGCTGATTGTGTTCATTTGAAATGACATGGCTCGGTCGGGGTTTTCCCGGAAAATCGGGACTTTCCTCGAAATTCGAAAGAGGCCAATTTTCTCACATCCGACATGCACAGGGATTTTTCATAGAAATTTTATGCAATTGTATAGAAAATGCCAGTGACTGGCTGATTACTGTACTGTGTAAGACCATAATTCATTTTTCTAGACAGAACGGTTTGTTGGACTCATGGGCTGCCTTAGTGGCACAGTGATCCAAAGATATTTTATCATTGGGTGCGTCTTTCAGCCTTCCTTCTTCAACATGACCACTTCCGACTCCCTTGGATTCAATCCATTCCATGATGGATCAAGGCCATGATCCCGTTGGATCAGTCATTACTATTTACACACTATTCGCTATTCGCCCGTATGATTATCCGGTGACCTTGTATTGCTTAGATGTCCTAGATTAGCCCCCTTCGAAGGCCGCATAATACTTACCACCATTCTCCGACACATGGACGTTTATAGCGGCTTCTTTCTTCCTACGACGAAACGCAACATCACGTACAGGACAGACAGTCGAGTTAATCGACCGCCTGAATCGTTAAGGTACATTTTCCTCGACACGACTGCAGCGGCCCTAGCGACAGCGACTCGCTCATTCCATATAAAAACTCATTTTTCTCTCATTCTAAAAACGAGTTTTTTTTATGGAATGAGCGAGTCTCTGTCGCTAGAGCCGCTGGTGTCGTGCCGAGGAGAATGTACCTTACACCTTCAATTGTTGCGGAATCGCAACCTTCTCTTTTACTGAATGCTCCCAGCGGGCTCTCGGTCGTCCCCGCATCATGTCTCCGTTCAACGATAGTCAAGTAAACAGATTTACGACATGGCGTCTAAACCATCTGTGGCGCAACTTCAAAAAATGATTCTCAGCCAAAATTGCAATGCCTTAATCCTTTGATAAATTCAGGGGAGGTTCAATTAAGAGAACTGTACGATAGTCCTCAAAATACTACCCAAAAAGTTGTCAAAACCACTGATAAGCGACTTAAAACTGCGGATACTCCTAAAGTAGGTAGTGGCAAATACTTTGCAAACGAACACATATTTTTAGAGGTGTTGAAATTAACAGCACGCTCAGCCGAGTTATTTATCGCCATAAATATGGGTTCTCCTTTAACATCTGAGTGAGATCATAGTCCGTCAAAATGGTCGCGAGTTCGAAATCACCATAAACTGAATTCGCTTATGGTGAGACTCGAACCCACTACATTTACTAACCATTTACAGCTACCACAATACATAAATCCCCCATTTTCTATCCTTTTTTATCTCGGGGCTGATTCTCTTCACAAACTAACGCTCAGTAAATAAATGTTGACATAAATGGTACATAATAACATCGCATGTGATTTGAAATTTGCTGGCATCAGTTCTTTATCGAAAAATTGTTAGAATGCAACAATGGAAACGATACAGAAGAACCTCGCTAATCCGACGCTCGGTAGGCCGACTAGCCGAGTAATCCGTCCCACTCGGAGCCACAACTTTGCCCACCATAAAAAATATTTTGCGTATTGATTTGAAAAATATTTTCGAATTATTTTCGAACCAATACTTCTTTGAAATTTCTCATTTGGAAGGATTCTATCCACGAAAAAGCAATATTGATCTAATCGCAGCACAGCACCTCGGGAATAGTATGGGAAAATTTTCGAAAATAGGTTTATTTTTCACAGATCAAAAACGAATTTTGTTTGGTCTCCGAGGACATTAGTGTTATTGTACTCCACAGACGTGCACATGCGACTTTCAGTTTTCTCATTATTTCTGAATGTTTAATGAGTTTTCTACCGTATGTGTGTAGTTCATTCCTATATTTTGTCGCTAAGGTTGTCGAAAGTAGACAGATAAAAGTGCGTCCAGCTTTGTCATTAGATGACAACTGTCACATATCCAATGTCGTCTGAAACCTTGAAAATCTGGAGTTTGTGTATGGAAGCTACACGAAACAATGATTTAAACACCTTATGCGAGTAGTAATGGGAATTCGCTGAAGTGGGGCAAGGAAGGGGGAAGTTATCCGAAGGGGACACGTCTCCGTAGTCAATATGTGTCTCTGTTAGTTTGCCCTTGAGAATTTTTTTCGGAACAACGCAATGAATAGCTATGCGAATTTTGTTTCACACTTTAAATTGCAACGTAAATTGAAGAGCTAAAAAATAAAACATTTTTCCAACCATTTAAGTGTTCATGTCTTACTTTCCGTTAGACGCTATGTATCTAATATACATATGTAGATGTAAGACATTTTTTTTCGTCTGCCTTTGACTCGATTGCGAATTGAGTTTCCTTGTTCAGAGTAGCTTCCTGGACTGAAAAGGCAATCATGTTGCTTTATAATTGGTCTTTGTGCGGATTGTAGTTTTTGGCTGGGACTTGCACTTTGTGTTCATCGATCTGGAAAAGGCAATCGATAGAGTACCTCGTGATCTGATATGGTTGGCCTTGAGAGCACTTAATGTCCCTGAGGCATACGTCAGGATGATACGAGACATTTATGATGGAGCTACGGCTAAGGTTAGATGCACAGCCGGTGAATCAGAAGAATTTTCGGTGAATGTCGGAGTACATCAGGGCAGTGTATTGAGTCCGTTGCTCTTCAACATCATCATGTGCTACTTATTAACACGTATATCCGACGGCCTAGAAATTTCTCTTCTTTTTGCCGATGATATAGTCGCGTAGCCCAAACAACGTTGCCTTGCAAGCTGCACTTACAAAATGGTGTGACATTCTGGAGGAGCATGGACTGAGGCTAAGTATAACAAAGACTGAGTTCTTATGCTGCCCATTCTAAGACGCAGATGCACCGATACCAGATATGTACTTGGGCCTACAACTTGGTTGGTAAAAGTGGCGGCTTAGGCAGAGGCTAGCCGAAGGCCCAATTAGCGCATCAAGCGCCGTTTTGAAACCACAAACTCCGTGAAGCTTAACTAGTGTATATGATGAGGGTTAGGTAAAGAATTTAGGAGTGGGGAGGTGCCTTGAACCAGCCAGTGTTATTTCGGAAATACAGCAGTTCCCCTAATTTCACATTAGCTGCATCCCCCAAGCTACATAGAAAAGCCCTACCGAGCGTCCTATACCGGGTTCTGGCAAGACCCGGGCATTCACACAGAAAATGAAACAGGGTTTCCTTCTCATTTATATTACCGCAGCTGCGGCAATGGGCATTGTAGGGGATGCCCAGCCTGGCTGCGTGAAGCCCCATTGGCCAGTGCCCCGTGATAACAGCAGTAAGCTTGGCGATATCTCTACGCGGTTTAGTCAGAATCTCAGAAGTTCTTTTCCAGTCGTAGGAGGGCCACATCTTCCTTGATATAACGCAGGTCCTCAGATTTCGCCAGTTGGAATTAGCAGCCCTTAGATAGTGGGTGGATATCTTACTCTTAACAGCTGCCATCGGGACGCAAACACGCTCCGCATGAGAGCTGTCAAGGGTGGCACCCATTTTGGCTAGTTCGTCAGCTCTCTCGTTACCCTCTATGTTCCTGTGTCCGGGTACCCAGAGTAGGGTGATTCTTTGTCGTGTGCCAAGGCTGGTTAATGCTTCCCCACATACTTCAACAGCCTTGGAGGTCGTCTTCACCGATTGTAAAGCCATGATAGCCGCCTTACTATCTGAGCAGATAGCGATATTCTGGTTGTTTTGTATGTCCCTCAGAGCATGACAAGGATTGCAAGCATTTCTGCTTGAAAAATGCTGGCATGATCAGGAAGACGGTAATATTCAGAAATACTTAGTGATCTGCAGAAGATTCCAGCACCCACGCCACAATCTATTTTAGACCCATCGGTGAAGAACGTGATGTCAAAATCCTTGACCACCTCGCTCTCTTTCCATTCACCTCTAGTTGGGAATCTGACATCAAAGTTCTTCCCAAAGCTTAGTTTGGGCACTTTGAGATCCGTTACAGCGTTTCGTACGTCCTGTGGTTTAGGATATTGCTGTGGCCGTATGGCCTAGCACTCCAGCAACTTAACGCTTTGATTCTGACTGCGCTACATGCTGCCAGTTGGTTAATAAACAGATCGATGGGTAGAAGATACAGGATGACATTCAGCGCATCCCTCGGGCATGTTCGCATGCCCCCTGTGATGCTACAGGCCTACAACTTAATAATGAGACTTTTTTTTTTTGGAATTTTGGGCATTTATTCATATAACTAAATTATTCAAAATATTGGCCATCAGCAGCGATAACTTTCTCCCATCTTTCGGGAAGTCTACGAATTCCGTCGCGAAAAAAATCATGGGTTATCGAGGCTATCCATGAATCGAGCCAGTTCTTAGTATCCTCATATGAAGTGAAGTGCTGATCAGCCAAGGCATGAGTCATCGAAGCGAACAAATAGTAATCAGATGGAGCAATGTCGGGACTATACGGCGGCTGGAGTAGCACTTCCCATTTGGTTGTTTCCAGGTACGTTTTCACGACTCGCGGAACATGAGGGCGAGCATTGTCATGCTGAAGAATTATTTTGTCGTGCCTTTCAGCATATTGTGGCCGTTTTTGACGCAATGCTCGACTCAAACGCATCAATTGCAGTCGATAGCGCTGCCCGTCAATGGTTTCATTTGGTTTTAGCAGCTCATAATACACAACACCGAGCTGGTCCCACCAAATGCAGAGCATAAGCTTGGAACCATGAATATTTGGTTTCGCGGTCGATGTTGATTGGTGCGCGGGCGGTCCCCATGATTTCTTTCGCTTTGGGTTATCATAATGTATCCACTTTTCATCGCCGGTCACAATACGATGCAAAAAACCCTTCCGTCTTTGCCTTTGAAGCAGTTGTTCGCACATGCAAAAGCGCCTCTCAACATCTCTTGGCTTCAACTCGTACGGAACCCAGTGGCCTTGCTTTTGGATCATTCCCAGTGATTTTAACCGCTTCGATATGGCTTGCTGAGTCACTTTCAACGAAATTGCCAACTCTTTTTGCGTTTGGCACGAATCTTCTTCGAGTAATTACGTCAATTCTTCGTCTTCAAACTTTTTCGGCTGGCCAGGTCGCTCTTCGTCGGTAATGTCGAAATTATCATTTTTGAACCGATGAAACCACTGAAAACACTGTGCACGCGAAAAAGCATTGTCACCGTAAACTTCCACGAGCAATTGATGACTCTGAGCTGCAGTCTTCTTAGCAAAATAATGCCCAAGTAAAACTTCCCGCAAATGTTGTTTTTTTAGTGAATTTTCGAAACTTTCCATGGTCCGGTGAATGCGTTGTCAACAATCAACACGAAATGTTTATACTGACATTGCTAGCTTATGAATGGAAACTTCAAATGGTATGTATGTCAAAGATGGACTACCATTAGTTTATCGGTGTTGCCATCTCTAAAAAAGTCTCATTATTAAGTAAAAGGAGAGCATCTTAAGTCTTGTACCAAGTTCAAGTACCTTGGCTCGATGGTGAACAACGGAGCTACATGCGATGATGACATTAAACATCGCACAAAGGTTGGGTGGATGACGTGGCGAGAAAACTCTGGAGTTTTCTGCGATAAGAAAATGCCACTGAAGCTAAAGGGCAAGTTGTACAAAACGGTTGTACGTCCCGCACTCATGTATGGATCAAAAATGACAGCGACTGAAATGAAAATGTTACGCATGTCAGTTGGTGTAACCAAAAGGGACCACATCAAGAGTAGCTACATCCGAGGCACCTTGTCCATAGACCAACCAATTACCGAAAACCTCGAAGACCGGCGAATAGATTGGTATTGCCATGTTCAAAGGCGTCCGCCTGAGAACCCCGCAAAGAGAGCGATATCAATGGAAGTTGCACTTGATGAACCCAAGGCCAGAGGCAGACCGAAGAACACCTGGATGTGTCAAATAAAAAAGCAACAACAACGCATTGGTCTCGGCGATGACACGATCCAAGATAGAGCTGCCTGTAGAAATATACTGAGATATTATCGCCAAAACGGGCGATGTGCCTACACAGCAGGTCGAGCAACGCGAAACCATGGAGCGGTATAAACAACGAGGCAAGGAAGAAGAAAATAGTTTTTGGGTGGCAGCCGAATGTATCTAATAGATATATTGCGAGCACTCGTGTTACTATTTACAATCCTCGAATAACGGTACTTTCTTTGAAAATTTCCTAGATACAGAATGAAAGATAATTTTATTTAGAAACTATCTAAAACCTCTATTACAACCGGAACATTATTTTTTTTAAACAAAACCTACTTCGGAAGCTCTAAATGTATTTTGATGTAAGTCCATTTCAAGAAATTTGATTTTCTGGAGAGTTCTAATCAAAATTTAAAAACCAAATCATGTTATGAGGACAATTTTTATTTCTGCAGTAGGAAAATCACTTCCTAAGGCCTTAAAATTTCATAAATTGAAAGAACAAATTATTAGTAAAAACGATAACTTCAACATTGCGACTATTCGTGTTACATTTCCTATTGCGTCTAAGGTTTAGGACTTTCAGGACTGTCCGCGTTTCAGATTCGTCCGGGTAAACATAAAATTGTTCACGTAAGCGGTGTTCATGTTTCACGCAGTTCACGTTTACGCGAGTCTATACTGTACTTCCATACAAATTTCACAGTTGTGTTGGGTTCTAAATATCCAAACCAGCATTGGCGGCATAAATCGTCGATATAGCCCAAAACAATCTTTACTTCATGCATCACGAGTCGACCTGGAAGTTTAACACATGATGGCTATAGCTGAGGGAATTGCCCATTATTCAGTCTTGTCTCCTGAAACACCTTAGCTGAGGGAAATACAGACTACAATGTAGCTGTCTCTTTTTATTGAAGGTAGGTCCGCATGGGGGTAATCTCTGCATTCTTCGCAGACATGATTACCTTCGGGGAATGACGCCCCCGCGTCCCAGTTAAAGGCTAGCAGTCCTGGATTGCAGGTAAATCCTACTGTAGCAGTGCCTAGCACTGTGAAATGTCGACCAAAGCATTATAAATTTGGTAGCACCGGTGTCGGGAGCCCTGGAGAATTCACACCCGACAGTTGAGGTAGGCCCCCTTGTGCGAGCATCGTGCTGGTTGTGGTTTAATGCCCAAATCGCGGGAAGAGTTGTTCTAACAACATCAGAGCATTCGGCGTGGAGTTGCGTTTTCAACCGGGAGCCGTGACCCCAGATCGGCAGAGGTTTGGAAAGTGCCTCCCTTCCAACAGTATCAATGCTGGTTCCTGTAAACTGGTATAAAACTGTTACCCTTTGTGCTTGCACATTGGGGGGCGTCAATTGCGCATCGTACAATTCGTGTCTTAAGAAGACCGTGTGTATCGCCAGGTGATGCACGTTAAATCTTGGATATCATCCTAGGGTGATATCCTCCAGGGACTTATCTCTTTTTATTTTCATACATAGACGTAATTGCATGGGTTCTTTTCAGCCCGGAAATGATTCGCACACTGGTCGCATTTTTCTCACTAAATACTAACCCTTACTTACTCTACTCAAACGTTTTCTACAAAAATATAAATAAACATTAAATAAACACAATAAAAGTATGAAAAATAGACTTATGTGGTTATGCTTTTTTTTAACAGAAATAAATACTTATGTACTCATAGAAATGAGTAGTGAGTGAGTTTTCTTACACATCAATATTATTTTTATTACTTTTCGTTTAATTTTCAACAATACCTGACAAGTTTTATCAATTTCTTTAAATCCATCCGGAAATTGAACCATTTCCTAAAGTTTTATAGCTTTGGTACACCTAAATGCTGTTAACAAATATTTAAATGAAATGTATACGATTGAAAGTACGTGCTGGTATTACCAGAGGAAACTTCTTGTAAAATGCACATTGGATCAATATGGAAGTCGATGGAAATTACCTGGCAGTCCACATTTGATTTGTTCATTTGTTTGTAAATATGTACATATGTACGTACACATGTTTTTATGTGCATATGTATGCATTGTGACAGGAAATGTGAAAAGTAAGATTCAAAATCGTGACACTGCAGGGGAACATGTTTGGTCTTAAAAATTTGAAAATGGTATTCTCTCAGTTTCTCAGTCCCAAAATGTCGGGTGTAAATTAAAACCTCTCATTTTAGAAAGGCTAAATTTATTTGTTTTTAACATTATAGTCGATTCCGACTAAAAACAAATCCTGTTTTAGCTAAATGAATCCAGTGAAAACGAGCCTGTCCTGTCTCTACATCCACTCAGTTGGAATGTACGAGTCGAGTAATTAGAACCGCATTTCCCCTATTAATAGAACTTCATCAAAACAAATAGCCAAATAGGCAAATTCTCTTTGATAACATTTGCCATTTGATTATAAACTTGCAATTAAGTACAATGAAACTTCTGCCCTGAGAAATAACAAAGGAATGGAAAGGTTTAAAGTGCTGTAACCCAAGTACGGTTCATAGACTTTCTCTAAGTATGTTAAGTATGTACATATACTGAAGATTGCAATTGTTATCGCCAAGCTAGCCCAAGAGTAAGGCACAATCATAAATGAATTAATCGTCAACGCAATAAATTGATTGCCGTTGAAATCATCATCATCTTCTTTTGCAAGAGAAGTTAATATGTATAATTAAAACTACATATTACCCGGGGAAAATTGAATCGTGTGTCTGGCAGCTTTTCACTAATTTCTTCGATTGACCGGCAACGCAATAATGTTTTATTGCCTTGCATTTACGCATCAGAACAGCTCGACTAATAATAAAGCTTCAGTAGCAGGAAAACACCTCATCCATGTAGTACAGTGTCAAGGACACTCTTTAAAAGTATATCCTCAGACGAGTTTATTACCAGCGTTTCCATCTTGTCCCAATATAAATGTTAAACAACAATTTTAACATGGAGGTGTACAACATTTCATTAAAATTTCAATAAAGTTGCATTGTCTGCATTTTAAATCCCGCACAGCACATTGACAAAATATACGGTTGACCTGTCTTGTATTGGACGCAACAATGATGGCTCTTCATCAAATGAATTTGGTCTGATGAGACCTTAGTACGTACACGGAATACTTTACAGTTTACATGCAGTCATACAAGAAGACATGCATTGATTGGATCATCGGACTTGGTGGTTCCCATCCTTCACATTCTCTGCAAGGCAAGTGCATATAGGTATAGGCAGCAAGCAGCACAGCCTAATGACGATATTGAACTTGATACTTTGCGGTGCAGCAACGGTCATAATACATTCATGCATGCCCGTTCATTATAGTCGACGCGAGTTCGATGACTCCCGGTAAAATACATTATTCATATATTATTTTGCTTGTATAGTACTATGGTACTGTCTTCAATATAATGATTCGTTCAGGTCCAGATGTTATATTATGAACGGTTGTTTTTTATCATTAATTAATTGAATTAATGAAATGTTTCGCGCCTGCTGTTCTATACATACATTTCTGTTATATCTGTTGTTATTAAAGGTTCAACAACATATCGCGGATATGTTTACAAAATGTTTAGCCCAAACAATGTATGGGACTGCTCTGTCTCATCTGAAATCCTCCGATGTATACCATCTGAGCTGTGGAAAAAAAAATAATGTGCAGATGTCATTGTTATTGGCTCGATTTCAACAATCTGAGAGTTGTTTTGGCTAAATTTAATCCAAATCTATCTTTGACGTGTGATATGCATGTTTACTTTCGTTTTTAGACAAAGAAGCATGGCATGTGTGTCATTGTCATTTCACTGTATGAGAAAACGGGGCGCTTGTTGCATTCTTTTCGGGCCGGTTGCATGGAACACACTTTTTGCAAAATAGATTTCTTTGTCGAGTAAACAAACAGTGCCGGGTTGTTGGCACAAATATCCTCTAGACTAGAAGGTGATTTATGATTAAGTTGCTATGTCATTGTGTTATTCTTATTCGAGGTTTTTGTATTCAGAAGTATTTTTTTTTTGAAGTTTCTGATGGCTGATCTTGTGGTCTGTAGCAAATTCGAAGTCGGTTAATTAATCGTACACCACAAGGGATAGGGTTTTGCCTTCAAAATAAATTGAAGATGTTTTTCATTTATGTGGGCAAATTCTACTATGTACTTATATTGGATAGTAGTTCAGTTTGCTTAAAACCCTTTTCTGATTTTTTCGCCGAAATCGGCTAAACTCTTTTGTTGTAGTCTAGATGCTCAACTTAGGCCTGTTCGGGTTTCGGTTTTTTTCAATACCCGGTACCACAAGCGGTTTCCCTGACTCAGGTTTTTTTTTCAGTACCAACGGTTTTTTTTTTTAACCATAAGCCGGTTTTTTGAGTACCGGGTTAAAAACCGACTCAGGTTTTTTTCAGTACCGACGTTTTTTTTAACCATAAGCCGGTTTTTTGAGTACCGGGCTAAAAACCGGTACCAAAAAACCTGAAAAAACCGGCTCATGGTTGAAGTGAATCGTTCTTTTTAACTCGGTACCAAAAAACCGACTCGTCAGTCGGTTTTTTTTAACTCGGTACCAAAAAAACCGGGATATCGGTACTTTAGAATATCGGGTCCGGTACCAAGTGAACACCGGTTTTGTACCGGGATCCCGGTTTTTGGAACAGGCCTATTCATTAAGGCGACTCACGCGATCATCGACAATCGATTGTTGCTCTTTTCTGAGTCTTGGAGAATCCCTGACTAGAAGTATCTATGAAGATGGGTTCCTAATAATAATAATATCGACAAATGTTTAGAGGAATATAGCATCATACAAAAAAAGATTTAAACGGTGCTCTAGTAGTTAAAAAAGAGTAACAGTCGCTCAGTTATCATCGCATCAGTCGCCCCAAGCGACACCAATCTTAATGCCAAGACACGGCTCATACGATGATCACTGAGTGATCGTCGTCTGACGACTGGAACTGAGTACTGCTTGCATATATTTACAAACGATAGTCGTTGAGCTTGTCAGGCGATGGTCGTGCGGCATGTGTAGAATAAAATTATCGTTGCAACGATCGCGCTCATTGTTGTCCATGCTGCCTCAATGAGTGGTGACCGTGGTGCAAGCCATTTGTTTGTAGACCTCGGGGAGTGGCTGCTTGGGGTACAATTTCATTTTCATATTCTTCTGGAAGTACACAAAATTTCCAATAAAAGGCTTACGTTTCGAACGGTTTCGTATCTTCCGAGATACGACGTTTTGAATTTTGCAGAAATGTCAATTTCAATTTTTAATGTCAAAATTAAACCCGAATTTCGTAACGGTACATTATAGTGGCAAATCTGCAAAGTTGACAAAAGTTGGCGTAGTATCTTCGTTTTCGAACGGCATATAAGAATAAAGCACAGAGTCATCCAATTTCTGAATAATACGTATAAATAAAAAAAAAACATAGTCTGCAAATGTACCAAACCGACTTCAATCTTGAAAAGGAAGTAACATTTTTACATCAAGCATAGACTTGGTTGTTATGCATTATGGAAAAATACTTTTCGCTACTGTTGTAGATGCTAGTTTACTCATTATAACGGTAAGTATGTATAAACAAATTTGTTTTATGTGTTGAAATATTTGTACGAAGGTTCGCTGTGTACACATTAATATTGTGAAAGTATTTTTCATTTTCATCGTCTAAAGGATAAACATTTTGATTTGTCAGGTATTAATTAGTGTCCTTTTATGTCCTTTTTCGGAGTTTTCCGATCCAATTTTTCCTTAGCAAATTTAATGCTAGAATCTTAGATTCTAAAAAATTGAAAAAGGAAGTGGCAACTTGAATTATTCGCGTAGCTATGGCTTTGGAAAGATACAGATGATAAGTTACGGAAAACACGAAAATTTTCCATTCAAACGCGATTTATTCCGTTGAGGCTCCTTGAAATAGGAATCAAACACCGGATATGTAATGTACTCGGCGTCCCCTTTGACATGGCATGCCGACCTCCAGTCAAGGATTAAATAGTGTCCTTTTTGTCCTTTTTGGGACCTTTCCGATCAAATTTATTTCAGCAAAATGAGTTTTAGACTCCTGGGACCCCACTGATTCGAGACCAAGAAAAAATAGTCTTACTGTATTTTTGCTATTGGAAATGCTTATACCTATGACTGAACTATTTCCACGTAAAAGCAAGATTTCTTCCACTTACGGACTATGTTTTTTTCCCTTTTACACATATTATTCACAAACTGGATGATTCTGTGCTTTATTCGTATATGCCGTCCGAAAGCTTAGAAATTGGGCCAACTTTTGTGAACTTTGCAGATTTGCCACTACAATGTACCGTAAGGAGCAACGCCACAGTTTTTGTCGCACTAACATGGCCTAGACGACGGCTTCGTGTTGTTTTCTCAGATGAGAAAGAATTCAATTTGGAAGGTCCCGATGGCTACAGCTACAGCTATTATTTTCAAAGGAGACTCATCATTTGGACCGCTTACATAGCCGTGAGGGAGGTATCATGGTGTGGGGAGCGATCTCGTATTACGGCGTTTGCGAGCGGCAATCATCAATCAACAATGAATGCAACGGCATAAACTGGCGTACTGCAAATGTTTGGGAATGGTTAGCCCGAAAAGTTTATGGATCTGGACAACAATATTCCACCATTCCTGAACTTATCAAAGCAATCAAACTTGCTTGAAGCTCCGTTACACTTAATTACTCGTATATTGGAAAATTGTATGAATCAATCCCAAATAGGGCTTATGAAGTTCTGGCCAGCAAAGGGGGTTCAATTTACAATTTTTCAGGGTGTGCTATTCCAAGTGGCGCGGAGTGTATTTCATCGTTCCGCCTATACTACAGAAACCGAGATGCATCTAACTTCTAGAACGCTTCTACACGACAATAAGTGTGTAGAAAATTTTGACAAATGAAGTATTGGAAATTAAAGTTTATTTTACTTTTAAAGTAAATTTAATTTTAAAATTTCTTTCATTAGTTTTAGCTAGAAAAAACGGTCGACAAAATCAAATCCGCCCAAAAATCTGACAGGCCGGATTTACTAATTTCTTCTGGCTAAAATTAAAATTTAATTTCACCGGAAAACGGTACTGAATTATCTAGTAGAGGGGTGTCCAAATTAATTTTTCGCGGGCCACATTAATGATGGTTTGAAAAGCGATAGCGGACCAAACATTTTTATTAGGAAAAGACACACTAATTCATGTCTGTTTGTAACGCAAAAAAAATATTAAATTTGAAATTATTGATATTTTTAAATGAGAGCGGAATGGCGTGCATTTTTTCTGACTGGCGCTTTTGGCGGGTGTTTGGTGACAGCTGTGGATGAGGACGGCGAAAAGAGTCTTGCGGAACAGTTTTGGCTGGAAAATTAGACGAAAGGCCTTCTTTTCGAAATATGAGTTCGAATTTTGATATTAACACGAGACAGCGCCTGTTGCCTAACGAAGTGCCGATTTTCCCACCAGGACTGGTACGCTCCTGGTGAGAAAATCGCAGAAGTTTTTGATAATAGAGCGGTTTATAACCGCGGTTTACACGGGTTGAGTAAATGGTAGAGAGGCAGTGTACTTTCCACTCTACCACCATAATTACACGAGTAGTGTGGAAAAATTCTGTTTTAATTTGCTTTTAATACTTGAAAAAATCTACCAAACCGCGCTATAAGACCGGGACATGGCCCATCCTCGATTCTATTGAATAAAGCTATCAGTATGGTTCCAGCTGTACTACCACGTTAATATTTTTGGGTCGCTCGTTTCGTGCACATCGAAAATATCTCCTTGACGTGGACAAACTGCGTCGGGATGGGATTTGTCGACCGTGGTGGATAACTAGCTAACCAGAAATTGACCATCGTATAGTAGGTCAGCTGCGGAAGCGCAACGACCATCGACCACTGTTCCCGCCGCCAATAACTCCCAATATCAATTCTCTTATATGTTTTCGCTTAACCGGCTATGCGATGCTATGCTCTTGTTGTCTAACAAAAAAGAGCAAAGGGTGTACATATAACCTCAACCCATCACTAACCCACTCATTTTCCAGGTAACTTTTGATCGGTACAAAAACTATGGAATCGAGATATGATCTACTATCTATCGTTTAACGTTGGTCATAATGACACCTTTAGGTTGACGTCAAGTGATGTTGTTGCATTTTTGAATGGCTTCCCGAAAATTGGTTCAAAGACTATTGCTGCGAAATATTGCGGAAGCGTCAACTGAACGTTTTATAGAAAAATATTTCCATTGAGCCAATAATACGACTCGTATTGTTGTTCTTCTACATGGTTGGTTGGTAAAAGTGGTTGCTAAGGCCAGATACGGCCCAAAGCACAATTAGCGCAAGAGGCGCCGTTTTGATACCACAAAAAAAAAAGAAAAAAAAAGTTGATCGATTTAGAGAATGGATGTTACAAAAAGTTTAATTTCAAGAGTAGAGGGTCGCCTAAACCCACGCAGTACAATTCAGGAAGTGAAGTAGCTCCCCTATTTTTGCCTTCGACGCATCCTCTAGTATACCAAAAAACGCACTACCAAACGTGCGACACCGGGATCTTGCGAGACCTCGGCATTTGCAGAGGAAATGAGTTACAGTTTCCCTCTCATCTGCAGCATCGCAGCTGCGACAGTGCGAGTTGTGGGGGATACCCAATCTGGCTGCTTGGTCTCCTATTGGCCAATGGCCCGTAATAACCGATATAAGTCTAGCGATATCTTTCCGTGGCCTACTCAGAACCTCAGATGTCCTATTCAAGTCATATGACGGCCATAGCTTCCTTGATATGACACAGGTTTTTATGTTCCGCCAATAGCCAGTTGCAATCGTGAGATAATGAAGGGAAATTTGTCTCTTGACAACTGCCATCGGAGTGAATACGCTCTCCACTTGGGAGTTGTCCAAAACGGCCCCCATTTTGGCCAACTCATCTGCCAGTTCATTTCCCTTTATATTCCTATGTCCCGGCACCCAAATTAGGGTGATTGAGTGCTTCCTTCCAAGGTTGTTCAGCGTCTCCTCGCAACACTTGACAAGTTTGGAGGATATCTCCACAGAGTTCAATGCCTTGATAGCTGCCTGGCTATCTGAGCAGATGGCTATGTTTTGGCTGCCACGAAGATTTCCGAGTGCGTTGCAGGCCTTCGTGATTGCAAGTAGTTCGGCCTGGAATATACTGGCATGGTCAGGGAGACGGTATGATGAGATTTTTAGTGATTCACAGAAGATCCCCGCACCTACATACTTTGAATGATTCTGCCTTGCTTATTGACTCTTAAAATCAACGAAATTGTATACAAAAATCTTCAATATTTTGAACTAAAAAGCTGTTGTTTATATTGATGCACTTCTCTTTTTAAACCTGGCATATCTAACAACGTAATTAAAGGTAAAAAGAACTCATGATTCAGTTTCATTTGAGTTTCTGGACATAATTTTGTCGTTTTTTTTTTTGCATAAGAAATTCAACATTTTGGTAAAATAAGGTGCTTTTGACGACTTCTTTCGAAATCGCCCGCGGGACTGATAAAAAGTCTTTTCGGGCCGGATTTTGGCCCGCGGGTTGTGTGTTGCACTATACCTTTTTGGTGAGAAGGCTGACGAGGAAATATCGTACCGAATTGTCTAGTAATAGTCGAAACAGGTCTAGTGCGGAATCCCGGTCAAAATCCACCTGATATACAAATCTTCTCGGTAAAAATCACATTTTCAATTTCTAAACTAAAGTTGTTGCTTCAATTTCAAACTAAACTTAGTTGGTACGAAAATATAGATCGAGTTTCAAATATGTACAATACGTGTACATTGAGCGGGTGGATTTTTCTCTTGATGGATTTTTTTTTATCAAACTCGATCAAGTCTAAAGTAATATTAGAACCTCATACTTACATCAGGGCTAAAAATCCATTTTAATTCAATGTGAGCATTGTGCATTTTTCATTCGTATTCCGTGTATGGCTAAAATTAATATGGTGTCGTTTCGGTTCAAACAACCCATTTTATACAATCCAGAAGATATTACAGCTTAAGCGCAGTATAGACCTCGGGCGGAATGAAAATGAAATTTTTGTCCGCTGCGATTTTTTCAATGAAAATGCATGCTTACTGTCGTGGAACATGTCGGAAAAGATGGGGAATTCCATAAGCTACAATTTGAATATGGTTCCAACATTTTTCTCGGCCATTTTATGTATTATTTTTCGATTCCCCGGTCATTTCACCGTGAAAAATATCTAATGACGGGGGAATCGAAAAATAATACATAAAATGGCCGAGAAAAATTTTGGAACCATATTCGGATTGTAGCTTATGGAATTCCCCATCATTACCGACATGTTCCACGACAGTAAGCATGCATTTTCATTGAGAAAATCGCAGCGGACAAAAATTTCATTTTCATTCCGCCCGAGGTCTATTCAGGCCTTTAAATAAAACATTTAACACTTATTTTCGTGCTCATTTGCTACGAATGTGATTCGTTTTTTGGAGGGTTGCTTCCCAACAATACACCATAACTCCCAGACAACGCAACAACCAACCTATAGTCTCATGCTAAAATGTTTTCAAGTGTTGTATACGGGTGGTGTAAAAAATTTATAACTCTCAACCGTTTCTAATATGCCTAACTGCGCTCACCATACCATATAGACAAAAATTACACAGTCACGGGGAATACCTGAGTTCTTTATCGATTTGCTTGTATCACTAGTATACACTCCTTTTTTCATTTCTATGTGGATATTATGAATCTGGCCATTTTTGCGATGGTTAGGAAGAACTAAATGCTGCGTCTATTATTGACGGCGCACACTATCATTAACGTGTGAAATAAATTTTTCACGGTTTGTGATAAAACCAGTTCTTTAACATGGTGGTATGGTGAGTACAGAAAGTATGTACTCGTAGTATGTAGCTACACAATTTCCAAGAAGATGATAGAATGTAGAATGCAATAGATAGATTTTGATCTGTATGTTCTTTATAATGTACAAGAATTATATATTGTTGGCTTTTGATGCTATATTTCGCAAAACATTAAAAAAAAGACGTATAGCGCGTGCTTTGAACTTTTCATTGGAGAAGAAAATCAACAGTCTAAAACATGTGTAGAGTTATTTGCCGGGACCATATCGTCAGTTTGGCGCTCTTTATATCCCGGTCAAACGGACTGTTTTGACCATCGGAATTATATTGTCAGGATCTAATTGTCAAATGGGGATATCTTTGTCCAGTGCATGCACTCACCTTGCGAAACCGAACCCCGAGGCGGCAACTATAACTGGTTGATTTGGTAACAACCTCCATTGGACACGTCGAAGGGACCATGGCTCTTTGAGCATACCCACCCACCTGCGAGGTACACAATTCGCTAAAATCTTCTCCATAGCAGGTGTGATCCTTCAAGGTCAGGGCTCACGCTGATTTCAGACGTGCATATCCAAGGTTCGTTTGACATTACTTGAGTGCACGGGATAGTCAGTGCCCTGGAGTTGTTTGTACACATCATGGCGTATCAACCATACTAGGGAGGGACCTCCCTGTGCTGTCGTGGTGTCAAAACTCCTCAAAAATCTGTGTCCCATTCAACGCGGATTTATCATGTGTCTCATGTCATACAGACTCCCCAGCGGGATCAGTCTTAACTAAACAGGGATTCCCAACCGGTGGGGCGCGGGCACAGATGAAATGTTGATGCCATTTGCTACTTTAGAAGATGGACCACGATTATACAAGGGTGGCAAATTTATGACTATGAGCTGAAAAATAAGACAGTACCAATGTAGGTGAAATTCAAAAAGCAAGATATTGCTTAGCTATCTCTGACTTAACGGTTTATGAGCTTGAGTTTAAAAGTGATGGCCGTCAAAAAATAATGCTTCATATTTATCTTTCCCTCTGGTTTCTTTAAACCCCTATAGTCCAGCAGTTTGCCTATAAAATGGCTCTCAATCTCCATAGATCTTCTCCACGTGCTTTTATATTTCACACGACGACTAGCGTTGGTTCCAATAGTTGTTGGCCGTTTTAGAAGTAAATGATCCCAATGCCTCTTCTATTTTTTACGTTTGTATTATTTCCAGGTGGGGTATTTATGAAATGCGCCGCGCCGTAGAAACAGATTCACGCAAATTTGCTATTTCGTCGTTCTATTACTGGTTACCTTTCACTTTACACGAGAGTATTGTGAAGAATCTTCAGAGCTCGCAAAGGGACACGTACTGAAAACGTTGGGATCCACTGGTCTAACGTGATTAAATGTGTATTTAATGTGTATAACGAAATTACACAGGACAATTAACTCCAAAAATTTTACTGTGAAACGTTCACTTAGTGCACTGTTTCCAAACAGGTGGTCTTCGGACCGGGGGTGGTCCGTGAAAATCCAGTAGGTGGTCCGCGGGGAGGCTCTGGATACTTCTTACAAAAAAGTTATACATATTTTCTTGGGACTAATTAAAGTCACATGCCAAACACGCGCTCTCATTATCATGTAACAGATTATTCAGTATATACTTTGCTATACTAGCTCTGTGATTATCAGAAGGCGATGGTGTGTTTAGGTTCGTTGCTTATACTCGTAGCTCAATTCCGAAATTATTCTAATTTTGATTCTAACTCGATGGAAAAATTCAAAAGGTTTTTCGCGCGAAACATTGTCACAAAGCCGAGTCTAAATACCGAAATACACTACAACGTTTAATTGAAGTTAGCGCTTCGAGGCCAGAAAACACCTATTCCTGTGCGAGAATAATCTCAGCTGGTGAGGCAAGTGTTGGCGAGAACATGAGTCTTTCTCCCTTCTTTCAACCTATGGTAAACATGGCAAATCTTATATCTTGCTTCCTACAAATAGTTAGTATAAAGTATCATGCCCAATGACAATCGGTTTATGCCAATTATGCCAAGAAAATACCAAAAAATACAGACAAAAAATCCAGACCTTAATTTGTTTCATTATTACTGAATCAGACGTTTCTTAGTTGAAAACCACTGGCTTAGTGAGAAGTTCGAGAAGAGTTAACTCTAACAACCACATTATTTGCATTAAAAAAAATAACAACAACAAATCAGCTACATCCGAGGCAGCTTGTCCATAGGCCAACCAATCACCGAAAAGCTCGAAGACCGACGAATGGATTGGTATTGCCATGTTCAAAGGCGTCCGCCTGAGAACCCCGCAAAGAGCGATATCAATGGAAATTGCACTTGATGGACCAGAGGCAGACCGAAGAACACCTGGTTATGTCAAATGAAAAAGCAACAACAACGCATTGGTCTCGGCGATGACACGATCCAAGATAGAGCTGCCTGCACAAATATGCTGAGATATTACCGCCAAAACGGGCGATGTGCCTACACCGCAGGTCGAGCAAGGCGAAACCATGCAGCGGTATAAAGAACGAGGCAAGGAAGAAAAAGAAGAAACCAATTTTTTCGAGTAAATGGTCTCAGAATTATTTTAACACACATATTTGGTACGAAGATTCCATTCAAAATTCCCGCACCCAATATATGCCCCCCCCCTCATATGAAAAACTGCCGACGCCTTTTTTGGTGTAGTTGTGTTTGTGTATATTTGAATTTACTGGATACCACTTTGTATGAAAATGTATCACTACAGACATACGCTTTACAAATTTGGGTTACGATTTTTACGATTAAGAATTGCGAACTAATCGCTTCTAGAACTCAGTGGCGCCCTCAAATCGATGATTGCATTTATCCGAATTTAGTACTTAATTACAAACTGAAACAGTGGAATAGAAGATTTCTATAAATAAGGGCGATCGATGAAATTCAGTGGTCAATCCGGGTCCATTCACAACTGCTACAAAAGGATGTAATCAACAATCCGAAAGGACCATAAATCGTACATTGCAAATTGACCTCATAGGGGCAACGCCATGATCAAAAAAGGACACGGGCTATTAACCACTATACAAGTATGAACAGAGGACTAAGTGAAGAACATTAAAACAAATTTTAATTCTTCCATAAAACAACCCACCCTCCATTGATACCAATCAAATGGTAATATACACCCTGTGGTCTGTGCCATATAAAAGAGCTCAAAGTAAATTCTATTTTAGGATCAATTTTATCTTTAACTAAATTGAATCTTCAGCTAATCGCGTCTCAGTGCGTTTTACTCTTTCAAATGAAGATATCGTCCATATCATAACATATCCATGAATTAGACTGTGGAATGCGCTTATATTCAATTCATATTGTACCATCGCGAGTACGATAAGTCTATGCGCATATTAAGGCATAAGCATACCTACATGATGGTCCATATTATTTGTGCCATTGATGGAATGAGGGTTGTTTCTTAAATTAATGATGCGATAACAAATGCTGGCTAACTCACTATGGCTGGTTTATTTTGAAAAACAGCCGAGAAACATGTGCAGGAACATGTATGTGTGATACCAAGTGCATTTTATATACTTACTGCGCGGATATAAGCATATAGACGAGAGGATAAAATAAAACATTTCCCAGTCTACGACTGTACATACGACTATGAATGATGATTATCATTGCAGTGTTTGCCACCAATTCAAATTAACATTTATTGAAAATTGTTTTCAGTATACCACGCCGCGACTGGCGGCGACTGGATTCCGGCCAGGCTACTGGAGTCACGCTAGCGCTTTTAGATTATATGAGGCTGGGCTTTTTGTGAATTGCCCATGTACAATATGTGTGTTCAAGCGGATTTGGATGGGATTGAGGAAGTCTTCAATTATCATATGAGCCGGGATTTCACTCCCTATTAGATTGGAGTTGATTGAAAAGTATGGATTGTTGTATTGTGGAATTGTATGAGCTTTTGTTTTTAAAATCTGTTCTTTTCATTTGGCTGGGGGATACTTTGGGGAAATATGTTCAGCGGATTTGTGATGAAATTCGTTTTAGGGTGATGAAATTAATCCAATAGTATTCGAAACATTCTGGAAATCTCGTGGTAGTAAATTAACTAAATGCGATTTGATTAATTTTCGAAATTGAAATAATAATCACATTCCGAAATAGTTCTTAAGCAACACTCAGGACTCATACAGTTGAAAGTTCAAAGCTCCAAGCTCAAATGAATATGTAATTCATGTACAAAGGGAACATTGATAAATCGGATGTAACACTTTGGAAGATAAACATTCGACTGTCCCAATTCGATTTGGATAAAAACTAGTATTGATTTCGGGACATATAATGTCCAATCTTTAGAATTAGAAGTGGCCCAAATAAGTCCAAAAACAATAACAATCATCATCTCATATTATATTGACGCAAAACAACATTTCTTCATGTGATGAAAATTCAAAACAAAGAAACAAAACGCAAATAGCCTTGACAATCTAAAAGCTTGAAAAACGTAATTGTCGCAAATATTCTCTTTTTTTTTGTTAAATTCCGATAGGTACATATTTGACAAAGGAACTTAAACTGTTGTTTCAATTGATATTGCATGTTATCGCTATCCATGAAGTTGAATAATCTAATCAGAATCGGCGATAACACTTTATATTTGTTTATTTTGTTTATTTAAAACGCTAAAAAGAAAAAGAAAATATGTATGTACATACAATCAATTATTTTTTATGAATGTCCGAAAACAAACAACAACAACAAACAATAGCCAGAAAGGTGCTACGAGTATGTGGCGGTCATTAAGAACAGTATGTCCAAAACTTTTTCTGACTCACATTCTGTCTGAAGCCGATGAAGAATCGAGAAGAAAGTGCGTTATCTAAACTGTTCAAAAAGAAAACTGATAAGATCCGTAGAAATGTTGTTGATGTTTTCAAAGACAATTTTAGTGGGGAACTGTTGAGAAATAGAACAGATTAGAATTTAGATAAAAATCTTCAATTGACCGGATAATGTACTGAAAAGTTCAGTAAACTTACATTTGGTAGGTAAAAGTGTGTCATTGGGTCATTGTACTTTGTATGTACAATGTACATAATGTAACATTAGATACTCGTGTACGACAATTCTCGACCATTTAAACAACATGCAAATAGATATTTACATACTGTTTAATGCTTATGGAGTCTATGTCATAAAAAGGTAAAATTATAGACTAAATTTAATGTTTAGCACCCATTGTGAAATTTTTTTTCGAAAATCACATATGCATTTAGTTGATACAAACCCATTTTAATGTACTGTAGTACATACACTAGTCGCCATATGTATTTTGACATCTGGTACTCTCGGCCCCAGACACTGATTTTGTTTAACAAGAGTGAATAACGGTAAATTTCTTATAAGGAAATCAAAGTACATATCAACACCAATAACTATGCTCAATATTTTTCCTGTCCGTTTTCGGACTCTCTTGCTATAAAGGAGAGAACAGATAGGTGCGTAATTCGGTTGGGGCATAGGTATTTTGACAATATTTAAATCTATGATTGTAAAAAAGACAAAACATGTTTTTAATTTTTGAGTTTTTATTTATTTTATTTTTAAGTAGAAACATTAGAAAAAAATTAAAAATTCGAAGTTTGGTTTGAGCCTTTGTCGAGGCAAACTTCAACCCTGCTTTATAGGTTAGAGACCCTGCAGTTGAATTAAATTTCATACGGCGGACTATTCATTATTAAACACCAAAATTGAATAATAGAAAAGATACAGAAAACTAGTCACTACATCACAGAAAGGGTATGTGAATATTGAATAATTAGCGAAAAATCTTCCAAACATTTATGGAAAATGTCCTAATTAAACCAAAGGATATTATGAAAATGAAGAATGTGCCATCGGAGGCAGAGAAAATAAGGACCACCTTCGGCCTAGAACTAAAAAATGCAAATTGCATGCATACGCAGATAAAGTGAAACCAAAGAAAGATTTAAAAACCATACCAAAAGCAAACCTCTGTTACTAAGGAAAAAGTTCAAGCTACTGCAACTTTCGGAAAAAAATTTTTCGGCTAATATTCGTTATTTTATTACATTTTTACAAAAAAATCAATATTTAAAGAAAATGCCCAGTTTACGTGGAATAACGGATACCTGGCTATCAAAATGAATACCACAGTGGAGGCTCTCTCATGATGCAGGGATATATTGCTTACAATGGCCTAGGCTGCTTAAGTTCAAATCACTGTTTCCATGGCCAAATCTTTTTTTGGTCGTCATTGAATCGTCGGAAGTTATATTCGTTTTTTATTGCGGCACAATTTGGTTTAAATTTCACTTCTTTCTTAGAGTTCTTCATCGTGGCTCACTCATCACTCGGGGTTTACATTCGCTTTCTTTCAGAGAGCCCCAAGATTTGTTTTTATTTTGTTTTAAAACATGTTTTTTGGTAAAAAACAGTTTACCGTATAAAATAAAATTCAATAGTAGCGTATTCAATGTGTAAACCAGGACTAAAGCTTGCATCAATCGAAGCTCAAACGAATCTTCGAAATTCGGATTTTTGTTTATGTTTCGAGCCACTGGTTATATTTTTTTATGTCAAAATACATATGCCGACCAGTGTATTTAGTTGATACAAACCCATTTTAATGTACTGTAGTTTGTAGGAGATTTTCGATTTTTTTATTTTTTTCGGAACCTTTAACTTTGAAATGATGATGTCTAAAAGTGTAGCATCCAATTCCGAGCCCTCTTTGTATATTTTTTGAATTTGGTTGCATTCGTTGTCTTGGCTATTTTTTTTCATGTCAATGACAAGGCTTTCTCAACTGGTCGTCCGCGGACCGAAGGTGGTACGTGAGAGCTTTAGAGGTGAAACTAGTGACTATTCTTGTGACAAAATTAGAGCAGATTTTGCTTTGAATCAGATAAGAATGTTGCTGTTTGAAAGCCCTGGATTTTCGTAAATATTTGGCGAGGACTTCGAGTGCCTCCTGATATTTTAACCACATTTTTAGCAACGATAAAAGTATTTATTTTCCAAATAGTTTCAAAGCAAACAAATTAAATTGACTAAGCTGAAGCTGTGATTGAAAATGACGATGTGTGGTAATATTTAATGGAAGCTGAAAAGTAAAAAAAAGATACATATTTAACTGATTACTATATTAGATTTGGTTAACCTAGGGAAAATTAGAAATAGACAGTTTGACAAAGTTTTGTGAAGCGAGAGCATCAAGAATTAACCATACGCAGTGGGCGTCAAAGACGCGGTTACAAATAAGGAAGTGATCGCCAAATAGCTGTAGTACCGAATGATATTGGACGAGATAGAAGACGAAGCGAGCATATGCCCTTCTGTGGAGGTTTTTTTTTTGTTGACGGAACATGGTTCCAACAGTAAAATTTTTAACAAATCACCCTTTTTGAAATAAGGCCATATTTATGGGACATACAGGCGACGCATACATTTTTTTTATCCAAAATGTAAGAAACCATGACGGACAATATTAAAGTGATTTATTGGGTAAGTTCGTTGCATTATAAGGTGAGCCACGCTTACAGAAAAATGCTCATCCATTCCGACAACGCTTCAGTCTATTCATCTCAAAGAACTAGGCCCACTTGGTTGAATGGTATCGAATCGCTGTATTCTGCAGACCTTGTGCGACTATGCGACTTTGTCCTCAACATGTATTATTACAAAGCCTAAAAAAGCTAGAGTATCGCTTGGAAAAGTGCATCGACCCGGAAGGGTTGAAATATAACAACAAACATCTGACAACAACTGAATCCAAACATTTTAATCCCTCCTCGGAACGGTGGTCCGTAGCAATTCCCTTCGAGGCGAAGTGGTCCGCAGGCATCTGCTGGTTGGGTACCACTGCTTTAGGGGATAACCCTTTAATGCAAGCATTGTCTTGGCGGAAGGGAAATTAGGGTAAGGGATCGAGATGGGCATAAATGTGTTTGAATTTTAGCAGATCATAATTTACTGGAAAAACTGAAGATGGTAAGTTATTCCACATTCTAATTGATGGACTTGAAAGTCGGGTGGTTCGTGATGAGATTGCAAGGTCTGGAATAAGATTGTATATTTCATTAGAGCAACGGCGATTATAATACCGATAAAATAATGTTAAGCAACTTACGTCACGTCTGTGCTCAAGAGATTTAATTCGAGATGTAATAGATTGATCACCAATGAGTTTAAAAGCCTTGCGTTGGACTTTACCCAGCATAGACAATATAGTACTGCCTGCGCCAGCCCAAATATGAGAATTATATTCCAGTCTAGGTTTTATGTGGCTTTTATAAATTTGGGCTAGATCACACACGGTCGAAAGCCTTTGAAATATCCAAAGCAACCACGTTCGCTTCACCAAAGCAATGAAGACAATGATTCCATCGCTCTGGGAGAAAGGTCTCATCAAGTCTCCGGTTGAACGAGAAGTACGAAACCCGTACTGACGATCACTGATGAGATCATGCGAATCTAGGTATTGAATTAATTGGTTGTTTATAAGTGTTTCAAAAGCTTTAGACAGGATTGAGGTAAGCACAATCGGCCTATAAAATTTTTCCAGACTTTAAAATAATCTAGGGACGGTATTAGAACAGCCCGAATGGAGTATCTATGAAGTGATTTTTTTTTTAGTCTCTAAGAACTTGAGTATTTTGTCATGGTTCGAACCGAAATTTTTAACAACTTATGAAAGAAGCAGGTTATGCTTCTGCTGAGACATTACCTAACGGTAAATATTTCAAAATTCTGTGAAACTTTGTCGAAGTCTTTCGTTTTTCCGAAGCCACTGTTGCTACTGCCTGAACTCGTGAAATTTTATTATTTATTCTTATTTTTTTTATAAGAGTAAAAATGTATGAAATATCAGGCTGTTATTGCTGTTCTCCTCATTCATTTTCAGTGCAGCTTCAAGTTTAGTTCAGTGGTCGGCAAACTTGTAAGTTAAGGAAGCCAATTTTGAAATTTTTTCATGCGTACGTAAAGCTTCAAGATGATAGCAACAAATTTTCCTCTTAACTTATAGGATTTTAGGATAGCGAAACAGAAAAGGCTCTTCCATTCGGTTTGGTAAATATATCCCACGGATCATGGCTAGCATTAATAGTTGTGACCTAACAATTCTTATGGGAATCAAAAATTATTATATAACTCAAAATCCTAAGGATACAGAAACAAAAGACATTCACTTTCGACATACTAAAATAGCAATCAGCTTTTTTGACGGTTTTACCTTGTAACTCAGTGTTATTTAAAAAAAATCAGGACAAATGACCAAATATGACGACGATCACTCAGTGATCATCGTATGAGCCGTGTCTTGGAACACAAACCTTTAGCATTAAGATTGGTGCTGCTTGGGGCGACTGATGTGATGATAACTGAGCGATTGTTACTCTTTTTTAACTACTAGAGCACCGTTTGTATTCCTCTAAACATTTGTCGATATTAGGAACACATTTTCATAGATACTTCCAGTCAGGGATTCTCCAAGACTCAGAAAAGAGCAATAATCGATTGTCGATGATCGCGTGAGTCGCCTTAATTGGTCTGCAGTGTACATTATGTGCAATACAAGAACCACAGTCGTATGCAAAATGTATGCAAATTACGCTCTAGGAGTTTTCAGGAGGAATAATCAATCAGCGATTATCGCATAAGTCGCTTCTAGCAACACAAACCTTTAGGCAATACCAAAGAAATGAATCGTTGTTGTTGTATGATGATTGGGCGTAGTTTTCTCAAAATTGGTTCTTCATTTAGTGTAATGCCGATTTTAAATCCAAAAACATGAGAAAGCAGGACATTTTGCGTGTTGGCAGGATGACAGGTTAACGTGGAAAAACCAGGACTGCGATTATTCATAGATCATCATGAGACGGAGAGACTTAGTTTAGCATAGGCTAAACCAGTGGTCGGCAAACTTATTTGTCCAAAGAGTCAAATTTAGCCGTATATACCAATTTGGTGGATCCAAAGAGCCAATCATTTTTTTAAGAGGATTCCTTGAGTTGATTTATTGAAATTTTTTTATTTACGACTATCGATAGAAAATTGTTAAAAATAATTACATATATGTATGCATAATTATTTGAATCTGTCTGTCTATTCCGAGTTACTATACATCCTATTTGCATGTGTACGTTTGAACTTGAAACTCCTATTTTGTATGTCTAATTTAATTTAAATTCAAAAAGTTTGAGTTTCAAAGTAAGTGAAGGATCGGAAATAAAAGTGTGTAAGATACTTTTTTTAAAGCTACTTTGCCATTTTTGAATGTCCCTGCGAAAGGGCACATTTCTCCCACACAGTATATACCTAACGCTTTGAAATTTGTATTTTTATCAATTTGTTATATTACTTTCCTGTTGATGTCACAAAAGATTGATAATAATATGAATAAGGAAATTATGTATCTTGCGGAATCTTTGCAAAAGAAGCACAGCTTAGTTGCAAATAAATTACTTGTAGTCCCAACTACACGAAATATTGCACCCATATCGCAAATTTTGTGTACAAGATACGCATCTTACAAGCAGGAATGTGAGCTCGTAACTGTAAAGATCCGTTATTTTTTCTCGTATTTTTCTTGTCAAAGGAAAAGTTCATACCAGGGCTGACTATTTGAAACTTTGGACGTGTGCATTGTTATCCGTGTGTAGCATTTGCACTTTCCCATTCACTGCAAGTTTTGCAAATGTTTGTTGTTGTAATTCAAGGAATCTTTCATATTTAATGTTGGCTGTTTGTCGAGCAAAGGACAAATTTCTGTTCTTCACCTGAAAGTTATTCCTTGGTGCAGGTGAGACTACAATTTATGTCCAAGGCTTTAAAATGAACCTAAAATATGTACATTTTTCAGCAACTAGACAAGTTCAGTCGTTATTTGAGAGAAACGAAAAACCCCACGCAGAGTTAGAAACTATAGCTATCGTAGGTATTCCTATCTCATGTTATTATGAGACACATAATCCTAACCGCCGTGATTTTTGTAAGTCTAAAATATTCCCATAATATTTTAGGTGTTTTTCTTAAAGATGGCCTCAAATCGAAAGCAAAGAAAAGTCGAAGATGAAAACCGTGAGTTCAGGGCTGAGTGGACGGAATCGTTTGCCTTTATACCAAATTCTGTCAGATTTCCGGTATGCCTTATATGCCAAGAGAAATTAGCAAATAACAAGAAGTCGAATTTGGAAAGACACTTTTCTACGAAGCATTCAACTTTCGCTAGTAAATATCCGCCTGGTGATTCAAGAAAAAAAGCTGTCGAGGAACTATCCAGAAAGAACCAGCAATCGACTTCAATATTCGGACAATGGGTCCAATCGTCAAATAATACCAATATTGCTAGTTTCGTTGTAAGCCATGAAATTATCAAAAGAGGGAAGCCCTTTACAGATGGAGATTTCATTAAAACGTGCTTTCTAAGCGCATCAGAAGAGTTATTTAAAAATTTTAACAACAAATCGGAAATTCTCAAAAAAATAAAGGACATGCCCCTTTCTGCGGTTAGTGATAGGGCTTCGAAAATGGCTGTAGATATAACTAATCAACAAGTGAACGATATTAAACGTGCTTCATTTATATCAATTGCTGTCGACGAGTCAACTGATGTAACTGACACAGCACAAGTGTCGCTCTTTGTTCGACGAAATAAAAAATGCCATGGATGTTGTGATAAAAATTGTAAATACTATTTTGGCTAAGGCTCTTAATCACAGAAATTTCAAAGAGTTCCTATCGGAAGTTGGGAGTGAATATTCAGATTTGTTAATGCATAACAAAGTCCGCTGGCTCTCTCGAGGAAACGTATTAAAACGTTTCGCAAACCTTTTCCCACAAGTCAAAGAATTTCTTCAGCAAAAAGCAATTGTTTTTGAAGAGTTGTCGGACTGTGGACCCAGAAATTTTACTTTATGGTGGATCTGACATCTAATCTCAACATCCTTAACCGAAGTCTACAGGGAAAAGGCAATACCCTTTCTTCAATGTTGGAAGAAGTAATTTCATTTGAATGTAAACTTTCTCTTTTCGCGCAAGACTTGGAAAGAGAAACCCTTATTCACTTTCCACACCTGTTAAATTATCGGCAAAAAACTCAGGCGATAATCGACAAAAAATTCTTCAAAATGACAGTTTTGAAAATGAAAGATGCATTTTCGGAGAGATTTGCTGAATTTAGAAGTAACAAAGAAACGTTAGCCTTCGTGAAGAAGCCACTCACATCAAACATCGCCGATTTGAAGTTCAGTCCATTTATTGAGATCGATCTTGCCGCATTTGAAATACAACTGTTAGACTTGAAAAATAAGGAACTGTGGAGTTCTAAATTTGAGCGTCTTTCTGTTGAATTGGAAGATCTTAGCAAAACCAAATGTGAGTTAAGTGCTGCTCATAAGTGGTCTCTACTTGATAGTCTGCAGACAGAAGAAATGATTATTTTCAGCACATGGAAAAGTATCCCAAATTCGTATGATCAGGTAAAAAAATACGCATTTGCCATTTTGTGTTTCTTTGGGTCCACTTATTCGTGCGAGCAGTCATTTTCAAGCATGAACCTTATCAAAAATAACTTAAGAAATCGTCTCACCGATGAAAACCTAGAATCATGCTTAAAACTAAAAACAACGACATACAATCCTAATGTTTCGGAACTTTCGCAGAAGATGCAAGCTCATTCTTCCCATTAACTTAATGTAAAAAAATTTTTTGTTTCAATAAATACGTATGAATATAACAAATGTTTTTTTTTATACTAAACGAGAAATGAGTTTTCTGGACTCAACCCGCAAACTTTGCTCTTCATAAAAAATAATAAATACAAAATATGGTGCCACTCGTTGAAGAGCCGCACTGAATGAGCTAAAGAGCCGCATGCGGCTCGCGAGCCGCACTTTGCCGACCGCTGGGCTAAACTGAAGGTAATTCGAAATTGACAACCCGAATTAAAATTATGTTTTTGTAGTTTCTTTGTCATGTCTTAAAACTGATATTAATAGGATTTTGGAACGAGGGTTATCATACGAAGGGCAATTAAAAAAAAGGTTCCCAACGCTGTACACCGGCCGCGCGAGATGCTAGGTGAAATCCGACAACACCGCCACCCCACTCCATTCCCACTACCGGGAGCGATCGCTGCGACGATTGAGCCCGCTATCGCCGTCACCGCCAGGTGTGAAATCCGAGATCGGAGAGTAACGCTTCGGGAGCTAGCTGACCAGGTTCCTGAGATTTGTGAAAAAAAAAACATCGAACACATTTTGACCGAAAAACTTGGTTATCGCAAGGTGTGTGCGCGGTGGGCTGTGTGAAGTTAGCCAGTCATTTTTTTGAAACTAGGTCTTTTTGCTCGGTGAACCGTTTGTTCTACAGCGGCTACGTTTGTTCTTGATTGTTCGCCAATTAATATCGTTTGTTCTTATCTAATTATTTAATTATAGCAACTTTAAAATTGTGAGTGTGAACTTAGCCAGTCATTTTTAAATATGGGTCGGAAAGGTATAGGTTTGGTATCAATCGAAAGCCAGACGTTTGTTCATTTTGTAGGGCGTTTGTTCATCCTGGAAACGGAAGGATACAGGAATTATTAAGGAAAAAGAGATTAGTTGTGACGTCATCTTCACTCAACCAACGCCATCTACTCAGCTCAGCTGTACGATGATGGTGTGGATCTTGCATAAATTGTTCGCGGGACACGGGTTGCCCGTACAGCTGAGCTGAGTAGATGGCGTTGGTTGAGTGAAGATGACGTCACAACTAATCTCTTTTTCCTTAATAATTCCTGTATCCTTCCGTTTCCAGGATGAAAAAACGCCCTACAAAATGAACAAACGTCTGGCTTTCAATTGATGCCAAACCTATACCTTTCCGACCCATATTTAAAAATGACTGGCTAAGTTCACACTCACAATTTTAAAGTTGCTATAATTAAATAATCAGAGAAGAACAAACGATATTAATTGGCGAACAATCAAGAACAAACGTAGCCGCTGTAGAACAAACGGTTCACCGAGCAAAAGGACCTAATTTCAAAAAAATGACTGGCTAACTTCACACAGCCTGCGCGGTGGGTCCCGCACATGCTTTCACAAACCCACAAAGAGAATCGCGTAAAGTGTGCCGAGGGGTTTCTTCGAGAATGCGCCGAGAATACCGAAGAATTCTTGGACTCCATTCCATTACTACGGGAGATGAAACGTGGTGTCACTACGTCACTCCGGAAAGAAAAGAACAGTCGAAACAATGGCGCCATCCCGGATCGGCGGCCTCGCGGCGGAGTTTTTCAAAGCGGGGTTTCAGCCCCTCGTATTTTAGCAGTCTTATTATAAAACATATTGCATCAAGCATATTCATGAAGCTAGGTGCGCCCTAGGACCTCGATGGTGTTTTAGGAAATAAACTTAAAGAGGATATAGTGTTGGTTCTACTTTTCTGTTATCGCCAGTTTTTAGGGTTTTGGTGGAAAACAAAAAAAATTTTTTTTTCGTTTTTCGGGTCGGACATATTAAGTTCGTGCTAAAAAACTTCAGTATCCGGATTCCGTAAAAGTGAGTTTTTGTTCGGTAAAACATTTAACAGGAAAAAAACAATGTGCCAAATAATTCTTTAAAAAGAAATTATTGAGCTTTAACATCTACAATAACCAAAAACTCACTGCTGCATCTGGTTCGTGATACGGCACATACTTGGCGAGTTTTTTGCTTTTTTGGATTAGTAACTTTACCCTATTCATTTTGATTGCAGCTATCATTGTCAACACGATCTCCTACAGATGACTTTATTGGTCATCATCTTGCAACGCATGAATGCATATGAGTAAAAGAACATTATTAAAACATTAACCATCCGATATTATTAACGGAGTATAATTATCAAGCCATGACTAATTTGTTTGTTTGCTACTCGGATTTTCTAGGAATATGAAGACGAATTGTAATTCTAGTACATACGATTGCATACTATGGATTGCACTGTACAGAGTACATACTCTGGACGTAAAAAATATAGGACAAAAGGTTTCATTTTTCCCGAATGAGTGTATTATGCTCACCACAGCACAGAGAATGTGTGTAATCGATCACGTGAAATGGGATGAATTTAAAATGAAGCAATTGTTATTTAAATATGTATTTTTTGTTGATTACAATTTCAAAATTGTATATCGGCGAATTGCAGTACATATGCATTTTTACTTTATGGCATTGATAGCTAAATACTTTTCTTGTTTACAATGGTAATCTTATCTTGACTAGCAATAAAACGCAAAAGAAAAAATAAAATCATATGAAAGGAATTGCCGATCACGTACACTGTGTGGGAGGTTGTTGAGTATTTTTCTTTTTGTGCAGAAAATTCTATTGAATTTTAATATTCAATTCCAAAATCCATCTGCTATCGTGACTAGTAATTCCACTCGAAAAATGTGCATTTCTGGATGTTACCATACTTTGAAAAAGGTGTATAAAGCCGATTCTATTCGAAATGGTAGATTAAACTTTTAGCTAAAATACTTGTCAATACAATATATATTACATTCTTGGATAGTGTTTATTTATTTATTAACCAAACAAGGTAGATTACAATTGTACAAAAGAAAGAAAACAATTATACAGAACATTTAATTTCACAAATACTTAATTAGATAGGAAGGAAGGTGAAGAAGGAAATACAAATGAGAAGATTAGGAAGGAAGGTGAAGAAGGAAATACAAATGAGAAGATTAGGATGTTGTAAGGGACTTCATAACATTTCGTTTGAAAACCAACTTAAAAATATCGGGAGAGTAGTGGATGCTAAACGAATTAAAAGTTCTACAGCACCTATTTACAGGCTCGTTGTAGCCATATACGGTTGAATGCTGATATTCTTTTAAATGAGGTGTATGTCTAGTTCGTCTAATTTGATTTAAACGTGATTTTGTTAGATATACGATCGATACTAGCTGCCCCGCTAACAAAGTGGAAAGTAAAACATGTAGAAAGCAAGGATCTTCTGGATCCGTCAAGTTCAACAGAGAAAGTCTATATTTGTAGGATGGGAGACAAAGAAAAACAGTGGGGTCATATAAATCTCTCAGTGCGAATAGAAGTTGTTTTTGAACAGATTCAAATCTATCACAGTGCGACTCGTAAAGTGGATTCCAGACTATACAGGCGTATTCAAGTATAGGGCGTACAAGTGTGGTATATAAGGATTTGGTAACCCAAATATTTCTAAATTCTTTTGCACGTCTTTTTATGAAGCCAAGTTGTTTATTGGCTGTTGATAGTACCATATCGTAATGCAGATTGAAGCGCAATTTATTGTCAAGTACACCGAGGTCCTGGATATGGTCCACTTTCTTGAGTTCGGTGTCATTAAGTAGGTAGGAACTAGATAAGACTGTGCTCTTACGAGAAAAACTCATTACCTGACACTTGCTAACGTTCAAGTGCAGATTATTTTGATTGCACCAATTTTCGAGGGACTCGAGCTTTCGCTGAAGAAAATCAATGTCAGAGTTCACTTTAATAGTGTGGTACAACTTCGTCGGCGTACAGAAGATGAGGAATATCCCACAAGAGTTGTGACAAATCCGAAATGAATATGTTGAATAGGAGAGGGCCTAAGTGGCTGCCTTGTGGCACTCCGGAAGGGACACATACACTTTTTGATATACAACCCTGAAATTTAACAAATTGAGTCCGATTAAGGAGGTATGATTGAAGCCATCTGAGAAGCGATCCTCTTATTCCGAAATTATGTAATTTTGTAATTAAAATTTGGTGATCGACCCTATCAAAGGCCTTGCTGAAATCAGTATAAATAGCATCAATTTGATTGCCTTTTTCCATTTCGCAGAGGATATCAGAAACTAGAATAATAAGATTGGTTGAAGTAGATCTGCCTTTTCGAAAACCGTGTTGTTGCTCATTGAGACGAGGTTCAAAGATAATGGTGAGCTTGTCACAAACCAATTTTTCGAAAAGTTTTGGGATAGCTGATAGAATTGCGATGCCTCGATAATTTTCAACCAATCTTTTATCGCCGCTTTAATGGATAGGGGTGAGATGTGAATATTTCCAGTACAAAGGAAAGACGCCAGTTTGGAGTGAATTGTTGAAGAGTATATGCAGTGGAGCGAGTAATTGATCTAAACATTGCTTCAGAAAATAGGGTGCTTTTAGGTCAGGTCCAGGTCCTTTGTTAACACTAAGCTGTTGAATCGCTATAGCTATTTCTTCCTGTGTAATTATAATTTCATTTAAAATGGACGGTAGGCTGGTATCGGTTGAATAAACTGTGGAGCTCTGAGTCTTCGAAGTGCTGAAACAATTCTGGAAATGGTCAGCGAAGAAGTCACAATTTTTTTGCGGGGAAGATGAAGTAAGAGTACCATTGGACTTAGAAGTGGGAAAACCTGATGTCTTACGTTTTATATTGACAAAATCAAAAAACTTTTTGGGGTCGTTGATAATCTTTTCCCCCATTAAATTGACAAAAAGATCGTACGCTTCTCGGGATTTTATGCGGAATTCACTAGCTATCTCTTCATATTCTCTCTTTATGTCAGCGCTAATATCGGGGTCATTTT
This sequence comes from Microchrysa polita, assembly GCA_949715475.1. Taxonomy (NCBI): domain Eukaryota; kingdom Metazoa; phylum Arthropoda; class Insecta; order Diptera; family Stratiomyidae; genus Microchrysa; species Microchrysa polita. The sequence goes on along the minus strand of OX454418.1, from coordinate 4,213,050 downwards.
TAATCAACTTGTACAGTTTGTTTCGCTGATTTCTTAGTTGTCTCAAATTCCTATCTAGCCAGGGTGTTCAGTAAGAGCTTTATGCTTTTTGATTTTGGGTATATGTAAATTAATGGCGCCGAAGATTATACTGTAGAAAGCTGATACATTGTCATCAATATCAGAATTGTCAAAATGAGATTCCCAATCTATTGAACTTAGATAATTATTGACGCCTAAATAGTCAGCATTTAAAAAGTCGTCCACTGTTTCATTATTATATGATTGTTTGAAAGTAAAATGAAGAATTCAACTGTAATAGCCGAATGATGACAAGTGTTACAAAATAAATTTTCAGTATCAGTAGTTGGGCTAGCTCAATGAAGAAGAAGATAAGGAAGTATTCCAAGCAATAAGATGCACTATCGAAAAGGGGACCAATTTCGGTGTTCTCCTTCTCTTTCTATCCTACTATATGTATTGTTAGTCTCGTTTAGTACGGCTGTCATTTCAGTATATTGGCTGAATGAGTGAATGAGATAGAAAATGGTCCCACATTTTTGGTCTATGACTCTGTCCTCTATTTCCTTTGTCTGTGGGCTAGCTACTACTTCGTCATAACAGTTTGTAAAAATTAGATCTAACCAGTTTCCATTCTCCAAACTCCAATGAACAGATAGTGTTTTTCTAATGGTATTTTGACGACAATGTGCTCGAATGCTTTGCTGGAATTGGTTGGAACTATTGCACTTGAAAAGCGATGAGGACCCCACCACCCCTAGAATTACCTGTATAATTGTAGTTCCGATCGCAACGGTAAATAGTCCAGTTAGAGTCGAGAATTTCTTCATTTTTAAAGGAGTCATTTAACCAGGTTTCTGTGATTACGAGTATGTTAAAAAGGCAAGACTTGGCATCGAGAAAGATTTTACTAATTTTACCTCTCATGCCACTACAATTATGGTAAATGAATCTAGGAATAATTGAGGGCGTATTGTCGTTAGGAGTAAAATTTCTTGTGGTCTTCTGGTGTTTTTTGTAGGCGTGAAACATGTTTTGCGCTAACGAAAGAGCGATAGTTTTCTAGGTCACGTTTTACTTGATCTTGACTCATACCTAGTTCTTCATGGTATCGATTGTAAAAGGCGCGTAGGGAATTGATATCAGTAGGGAGACCTTCCTGCTGAATCAGAACTATAAGGTTCGTTTTAGTTTTACCGTCAATGCAGGTACTCTCATGAGCATTATGCATATAGGCAAGGAACAGTCGGACACTCTCATAAATTTTATGGTCCCTAAATCTAGATAGTAAATACTAGGCCTGTTCGGTACCGAGATTTCAGTACCTTGTTTCGGTTTTTTTCAATACCCGGTACCACAAGCGGTTTCCCTGACTCAGGTTTTTTTTCAGTACCGACGGTTTTTTTTAACCATAAGCCGGTTTTTTTGAGTTAAAAACCGACTCAGGTTTTTTTCAGTACCGACGTTTTTTTAACCATAAGCCGTTTTTTTAGTACCGGGTTAAAAACCGGTACCAAAAAAAATGAAAAAAACCGGCTCATGGTTGAAGTGAATCGTTCCTTTTAACTCGGTACCAAAAAACCGGGATATCGGTACTTTAGAATATCGGGTCCAGTACCAAGTGAACACCGGTTTTGTACCGGGATCCCGGTTTTTGGAACAGGATCCCGGTTTTTGGAACAGGCCTAGAAATACCGACTATCCAAATCTTCCGAAGAGTTCTTAGTGAGTTTGACCACAGGCGGGACAAGAGGGTCGAGAAATGTTGGGGAGGTAGGCTTATTGACATTATCGTTAGGAACATGTATTGAACCAGACGCAGAAGGTAAAAGAGTATCACCGCGGACAAAGTTTTTATATTTTTGGGCACCCGCTATCTCCCGAGATTCCACTGGCTTCGATATAATATCCAAATGGTTGGTAGGAGATCTTGTAAGTATAGGGGCGATGGGTTGGGGGCGGAGGTTGAAATTTCAATAAGTGAAGAGTTAGGGAGGTTTGGTGCAATTTTTTGATTATTGTTTTCAGTGGAGTGTGAAAATGTTCGGGAAAAAGTTACATGTTTGGAGGACATTTTGTTTTTTTTTTTCACGCTCAAGCGTGAGATTTTTGCTTCGAAAGCAAATATGTAGCGTTAGAAAGAATTTTATCATTTTATTCCTCTAATTTTAAGCACTTTGTGTAGCGTATAATAAGGTTCGACCTTAATGACCCACCACAGACAGAACACCATATGCGTCCGCAATCAAGTTTTGTACGTTAACGGCGTATGTACATTAATTTACCTTGGATCCGCGATCAAAGCAGATCGCGGTCCGTCTGTATGAACCATAAATATGTACACATTTGAGAAAGGATTACAACTTTTCACATTCTTTGATTCTCGTACATAAAAATCTTGCCTCAGTACTCGGGCAAAATGATTCAATAAAAAAAAACTATTTCTGTAATTTTTACATTGAAAATGCAAATTCTACGAACCCTTAACCCCCTATTTCCTTATAAGTTCAAGCTAGATTAGCAGTTTCCATGATAATGAATCTTTACCGAGAACATGACTGACAAGAATTATTATTCTGCAGCACTGAAACTTGCCATTTAATTCTTCCATCACTATCTCTTAACTCACACTTCGTATCTGACTCACAAGAATGTAATCGCAATAAACAAGTTAGTAACTATCAATGAACTTTGAGTTCGCGCGACCGTACTGTACGCTATCATTATTATGCATTCAATCTCAACATCATCACCAGATGGGCAATATGCAGAGAAAAAAAATTAAATTAAATAAAATATTCACACACAACAATTTAGATTCTTTTTTTTTTCTTTTATTGACGTCGGGTCTGGCGTCAAAGTAAACATTATGCGCTTATCTGAACGCGCGCTGTATGAGACATTTAAAACAAACAAATTTCATGCCAAATTAGGTGAATTTCAGTCTGTACACAAATTTATATTTTTCTTATTTTTATTCTCATTTTAGGTGAACGCCTTGAACGATTCCCACGCTCAGCTGATGGTACACTGGCTTGGTGACGGATCCGAAGTGATGATTTGCTTGGCACGTGATCCGCCACTAACACCACAAGATGATGGTCAAAAAATTCCTCAACTCTCGCCCTCGAGCGTGTATTTTTCCTACGATTACGGCGATACGTTCATCAATAAGACACATCTTTTTAAAGTGCTTGTAAATGGAACTGAACACAACTCCACGCTCGATCAGTTTATGACACATCCGAAATTTGATACAATAATTTTTACGGATTCACACTATAAGGCCATCTTTCATGTACCCGATAAGGGGGATGATGTTAAACGATACATGTTGGATTTTACACCGTCCGATATTTCATTTTATGAGAATGATGCTAAAACGTTTTTGGTATTGGACAAGGAAGATCCGGAGCATAAGTTGTACTATACAACGGATGCGGGAGCATCGTTTAATTTGCTGGAGACACAGGTGAAATCGTATTCGTGGAGTTCGGGCGAAGGAATGCCCACGCATTTGTATGTGGAACGAAGAGAGCCAACAAGTGAGTAGAGATAAAAAATTTTAAGTTGTTAAATGGAATTTTTGTTTTTATGTGAAAATAAGGATTTTACTCATTTCGGGAAAATTGTTTTTGTTTGTTTGTTTGTTGTGTAAGCAGTGCAGAAAGGCATGAATCGCCTCTGTGTATGTCTGCGGATGTGTTGTATTGTTATGTGGTCATTTGGGCACATCACAAGGAGGAATTTTATCTCCTTTACTCCGGAATGTAGCGATTAATCAATTGCTTTTGAATCTAGAAAGGATTGGATGCAAAGTCACTGCCTATGCTGATGATGTTGCTATCGCCGTTAGAGGTAAATTTCCTGAAACCTTTAGTGGCACTTAGCAAAACCACCTATTATAATATTTGTTTGTCAAAGTACAAAGGTTGGCTTCTCTTGTCATAACGGGAGCCTCTCGCATCACCCCTTCAGCCGGATTAAATATGGTGCTGGGTCTGCTCCCATTGGTCCTTTTTTGACAACGACTTGCTGCAAACAAGGCCCTACGCTTACGTGAAACTGGCCTATGGAGAGCACTAGATTATGGGCACTCAACTTTGGAGACTGATTACACTATCCCTAAATATTCTTTTGGTAAGAACTACAATACCTTGATTCCGTCGAGAGATCAATGGGGTAATCATATGCCCCCGGCAAGTGGAGCTATCTCAATTTACTCGGAACAACTGGACATACGTTTGTCAGTTCATCTTCCTGATTTCTGTAGTGTCCTCCAAGCGGAGGTCTCTGCGATTATGGAATCGCTGATTTGGTTGGGTAGTCAGAGTCACGTCGTAACTGAAAGGGACGTCACTCTGTAAGTCAGGCTGCACTTCGATCACTCGAGTCGGTACCGATCACATCAAGAACTGTTGAAAAGTGCCGCCATGTTCTTAAAGAGATGGTTGGCTTTTTTTAACATAACACTATGCTGAATACCGGGTCACTGTGGATTTGAAGGCAACTGCTGTACGGATTATCTAGTAAGTGCTTCAGCGCGGAATCATTAAACCACCAATTATCAACTGCAAATTGGCAATTACAGCAGATTCTGAGCGCAGAACCAACGCAAAATGGATCAATGGTAGCACTTGTACTACAACGAAGATGATTTGGACAAAATTAGATTTTATCCGGTCTACCATGCTATTGTCCTATCGGGGATCTCGCCAGGAGACTAAAAATTCCCCACAACGACTACTGCAAAAGCTGTGAAGATGAAGAGGAGAGTGTACATCATCTTCTATGTGATTGCTCGGCTTTGGCTGAGAAATGTTTAAGGTTTCTTGGTTGTAGGTACTTTTATGATCTATATGATCTTATAGATGTAAGCCCATATAAATAGCCAGCACACGCTGGTTCCAAACAAATATTTGAATTTTTAAGGCTCTCATTGGCGGGATCACAATGGACCTATCACTGATCTAAGTGCGCTGGTCTCACTTCCAGCGGCCCCATTACCTAACCTAACCTGTGTGGTAATTTTTCTCATTTATGGTCTCAAGTTCTCAAGTACATAGAACGTAGCAACTTCAGTAGGATTTCCTCCTAATGCCCGGTTAGTGAGTGGAGTGAAGCCTAGAAACAGCGGATCTTTGATAAGAGAAGTCTAGTCTTTTTACCCTTAAATTGTGGGAAATTTGGCAGTTCTTGGCCGTTGTCAAAACGGCTCCAGCACGATTTACATAGTCGAAATGGCTATCGTAGCATCATTTTTCAAGACAACCATATATGGTTACAGTGGGACTCAAACCCACGCTTAACCTACCGAATGCCAATGTCTCCTCAGTCGAAATGGGTCATGTGAGAATTAGTTCAATGAATCGGTTTCAATATCTTGTTCATGACTCCATCAAGTTCGTCACGTATGCATATCTAAATTTAGTCATTATCCTTCGCTTTACATGATTCAGTTTACTGACGCAAATCAGAGTAAGATGACGGCCTCAACGCATCATCCAACTTACATAGAGACTGTCCACACTCGCGGAATTTTCATATTAATCATTAAAAGAAATAATTTCTTATTCCACACAAAAGATAACTGGTGGCTTGTATTACTAAGACAAAACGTGATGATAGAGTGGCGGATTCCGCATTTACTTCGTTGATACTATAAACTATAATAGATCAAATATGTATATGGAAAATTTACGGAATATCCTTATAACAGTTGGACCAAAAACCATCAAAGTAGGGTGTACCAGAGGGTGCCCTCAGGGCGGGATGCTCTCTCCTCTCTCTCTCTCCTTGTGATGGACACTCTGCTCCGGACTTTAGATATAATAACAGAGTGTTTACGGAAGCTTATACCGACGACCTTGCTGTAATAGTCAAAGGCAAATTTGTGGACACAATCTGCGACCGAATGCAATCGACACTACGGCTAATCAACAGATGTAGTAAGCAAAATGGGCTATCAGTGAATGCCGAGAAGACTGTCTTGGTTATTTTTACCAGAAAACGAAATTGGGGAGACTTCACCTTACCCAGGCTACACGGTGTCGAAATTCATCTATCTCCTACAGTCAAATATCTAGCAAACTTACGTGGAAACTCCATATTCAATAGCAATGTCATAAAGCCCGCCGAAGTGCAATAGGCAACTCTTTGGGGCATTCACCACAACGGGTACACTGGATGTATACTTCCATCATAATACCCATCCTGCTATACGCTTGCATTGTTTGGTGGCCTAGAGTCTGCGTTGGCGTCAGCAAGAAGCTGCTGACGCATGTGCAGAGACTGGGCTGCCGAAGCATCACTGGGACAATGAAAACCGCGCTGTCCGCGGCACCGGAGGCCCTCCTAGACTTACCACCACTTGATGTAGAAGTGAGGAGGACGGCAATGGTCGATGCTTATCGTCTTATGAGCATGGGCACCTGGAAGACCACATCATTCCCCGGTCATGCGTCAATAATGAAATCACTTCAAAAATATCCTCAGGCGTTGATGCCTTCGGACAGGATAATTTCAAAATACGTCTTCGATAAGACACACGAAGTAATCCCTACGGACAGAGAAGAATGGTCTGTTGAAGGCCACTCGTGGCTTCGCTGGAGATGACATAATTATCTACACTGATGGATCAGTGATGGATTGCAGGGCTGGTTCAGGGATCTTCTCAGCTCAAACAAGAATTGAGCTGTACCAGTCTCTTGGCAACCCACGAATGTATGCGGAACAATTGGCGCGGTCGCAACATTCGAATCTGCTCTGACAGCCAAGCTGCATTAAAGGCGCTGGACTCTTCAGAAATATCAAGCCAGCTGGTATGGAATTGTCATCAAGCGCTTCTAAGGCTGGGGAGACTAAACAGGCTACAGTTGGTGTGGGTGCCCAGACACTCAAACATCACTGGGAACGAGATGGCAGATGAACTCGCCCGACAAGGCTCTAGCTCACACATTCTAGGTCCGGAGTCAGCCTTTCGCATACCATCATCCGTGATCAAGCTTACCCTAAAAAGGGAGTCGGCTGCGATTCATGCCGGAATCTGGGAGAACATAGATTCCTGCCGACAGACTAAAGCCTACATCGCTACACCCACGCGACACGTGGCGTTCTTCCTGGTGAATCTTAGGAAAGGCGACATAAATACCCTCACAGATCTAGTGACAGGTCATTGCTCTCTGAATTACCACCTACACAAAATTAAGGTGGTACTATCAGCTACATGTGACCAGTGTGAGGAAGAGGAAGAAACATCATTGCATTTCATATGCAGCTACCCTACCCCCTTTTCAATTTCAAGGATGAGGTATCTTGGCGACTACTTCATCGACGAGAGCGCGGCGTTCTCACTACCTCTTGCGAATGTGCTACGCTTCGCGAAATCCTGAATCAATCACAGACAAAACAGCGCCTAAGCGCAACGGAGGGGTACAATGGGTTCAGTTAGTGGTCTGAGTGCCCGTACCGCGTGGTCCGCCCACCAGTTCGGGCGCGGCCATGGGCTGCGTAGGACGTAGGCGTGTCCAAGTCGGGCGAATCGTGCTGGGAAGCAACCGCGTGTAAAGGGCCTGCTTCTTTCTTTCGAAGATTACCCAGCCCCTGTCCAACCGGAAAAAATAACCATTAGAGATGGTCGTATCCGTCCTGTTTTTAGAAGTCTCAGCCCTGCTTTTTCTACCTTAACCTGCCACCTGGAGAATGAATACAGTCATGTTCACCGGTGATGCATCCGCAGCCATAGTGTTAGATCGAAGTTTTTATAGTGGTAACTACCTCGGGTTTAGCTGCTATATCGTCTCCACATTTTTTATGTTAACTGCGTCTTTTGGGTAACACAAGCTGCAAAGCATCGCCATATGTTATGTCATGTTCTAAAGAATATTGGTCCCAATACTGAGCCGTGTGGAACCCTAGCTGAAACTGGCGTTCATTCGGGCCATCGAGCAAATCATAAATTTTTTGAACTAATAATTTCCCCCTTTCCTGTCTTTTTATTTTAATTCTAGACACCTCTTCGGTAATTTTCATGAATGCATCCGACCTTCTCAAATCGAACGGCAAGATAAAATTCAATCTACTCATCGAAAACGTGCAGGACTTCCACATTAAAAAAGATTTTATGTTCGCTACACGAAAAGTGCTCAACACGACACAATTGTGGGTTTGCTATCGACGTGGAAGTTTCGTAAAAGCTGATTTCCAAACGGAGTTGAACATCGTGGGCTATCACATTGCCGATGTTGAGGATCGACGAATTTTCGTTTCGGCTGCACACTCGCATGTAATTTCACATTTGTACGTTTCAGAGGGCAACAAAAATATGACTGACATCAAATTCGTTCCGAGTTTGGAGAATGTTTTCACCTATATTCCGAATGTAATTTGGGCATCCGGATGGTTGTCGTAAGTAGTCAGAATTGTGGGTTTTTGTTGCAAGTTAAAAAATTAAAAATGATTTCCAGACAAACGGCAGACGAAGCATTCACGGAATTGTACAAAGTTGAAGGTCTCACCGGAATTTACATTGCATCGAAATTGACGAGGATCCCGACATTTGGCTCGGGAATCGAGGCCCCAGTCGGTCCGGAACATTTGGTGTCGGTTATTAGTTTTGATTTCGGTACAACATGGCGGCCAATCGCCGCGCCAAAAGTCGACGATGAAGGTCAATTCATCAATTGCACAAAAGAATGCAGTTTGCATTTGTCGCAGAAATTCAGTCAGCTCTATCCGGTTACAAGGTTGGTTTCGTTTTTCTTTTTGTTATAATTGATTTAATTCGTTTTTTCTTAGATCCGTGTCAATAATGAGCTCAAAACTGGCACCCGGTGTCATCATGGCCACTGGTGTAGTAGGAAAATCGATCAAAGGTCATCCGGGCGTGTTCCTGTCCCGCGATGCCGGTCTCACATGGAAACAAATCCTGAAAACCTATCACTTCTTCAATTTCGGGGATCATGGTGGCATTCTAGTTGCCATCAAATACTTCAAGACGAAAGGCGAAACCCGGGAAATTCTTTACTCCACCGACGAAGGTGAAAAGTGGCATTCGAAACAATTCCACAGTTCGGACTTGAAAGTGTACGGCCTAATGACGGAGCCCAATTCGAATACAACAATTTTCACCTTATTCGGCTCGGAGGTGCAAGAGCATCGATGGCTCATAATCAAGGTGGACCTGAGAAATGCGTTCAGCTACAATTGCACTCAGGATGACTACAAATTCTGGTCGCCCAGCTCACAAACCGGCGAATCGTTGACACCTTGTTTGCTGGGTAAGCAAAAATCATTCCAACGACGTGTACCACATACGAACTGCTTCAACGGCAAGGACTACGATCGTCCAACACGCACGGAAATTTGTCAGTGTAATCATTGGGATTTCACATGTGACTATGGCTTTAGTCGGGCGAGCAGTAATGCACCTTGCGTCTACAACAAGAGTATGACAGCCGTTGATCCCTACAAGATTCCCAGTCATTGCCGACAGGGTGAATATTATTATCGCACGCGAGGATATCGGAAGATTGAGAGCGACGAGTGTGTTGGTGGTTTCGAGGATCGCTATTTGCCGCAAAGACTCGCCTGTCCGTTTGGCGAATTGAACAGTTTCATTCTGGTGGCGCAAAGAGATCGAATTTCGAGGATTAATTTGATGACAAATGAAAAGGAAGTGGTGCCAATTGAGGACTTGAAGAATGTCATTGCCATTGATTTTACCATGAAGCACAATTGTATTTTCTATGCCGACATTATGTCCGATAAAATTGTGAAACATTGTTTGGATGGTAGTAAGGCGCCGGAAATTTTGATCGAAACTGAATTGGCATCGGTTGAGGGAATGTCGTACGATTGGGTGTCAGAGATGTTGTATTTCGTCGATGGTACGCGGTCGACGATTGAGGCGGTGAAGACGTCCAACGATTCGTTAGGTATGGAGATAATGGGTGTGGTACGAAATCCAGCTGGCTAGAATCCAGTCGGTGAAAATCCAGTTGCTCAAAATGCAGCCACTCAAAATCCATATTTTCAATTGCTGTGTGGAAATGATTTTGCCAATTTACCAAGTCAATTTTCGGTTTAGATATTTACGAAAAATGTTTGAATTTTTGTTTGGCTAGATTTTGACCAGGCTGGATTTTTGTCGGATGGATTTCGACCCGGCTAGATTTTCGCCTTTGGCTGCATTTCGTACCCGACCCAGCTACTTAATTTCATCTTTACAAGAAAAATGGTTCTAACTCAAATTCATTACAGCTCGCACCCGTGTCACAATCATCGATTCACACAAATTAATCAAGCCTCGCGGCATTGTCGTGCATCCAATCGAAGGCTACCTATTCTGGACCGAATGGAGCAACACTAAACCGTCAATCTCGCGTGCCAATTTGGACGGCACCGACATTCGTATGCTGTTCACAAAACCCGACGTAATTTGGCCGAACGGCATCACAATTGACTATTTCGCGCAGCGTGTCTATTGGGTGGATGCCAGCAAAGATTACATTGCAAGTTGTGATCTGAACGGAAAAAGTTTCATGAAAGTGCTGGAACATGATTCGCGAGTGTCGCATCCATTCGCCGTGGCCGTTTTCAAGGATCTGATGTACTGGGACGATTGGAAGATTAATTCAATTTTCTCGGCCGATAAGGATCACGGCATTATGGTCAAGGCTGTCACGAATCAGATGAACAATTTGATGGACATGAAGATCTACGCTCATTCGCTGCAAGATGGTACCAATGCTTGTTCGAAGGGTCACAATTGCACGCACGTTTGTGTTGGCGCTCCGAAGGGTGGCTATACGTGTTTGTGTCCCGATGGAATGACCAAGTCTCCGACAACGCAGGAATGTTTGTGCCCCGGTGGTCTTAAGCCAAACAACAACAAGACATGTCCACAATTGGCGAATACATGCGGACCGGGCTATTTCACGTGTGCAGCACGTGTTTGCATTCCGGCCGTGTACAGATGTGACGGTGAAGACGATTGTGGCGATAATTCTGACGAAACCGACTGCTCGGCTATTCATCCAGTCTGCCCGCCGCATATGTTTACGTGCAAGTCGGACAACAAGTGCATTCCGGAGTATTTCGCCTGCGATTATGACCTGGATTGCGACGACGGCAGTGACGAGAAAAATTGCAAATTTACCGAATGCTATCACAATGAATTCAAGTGCGCCAACGGTCGTTGCATCAGTCAGAAGTGGCGATGTGACGGCGAGGATGATTGCCGTGACGGGTCCGACGAAACGAATTGTCCGGAGAAGAATGTAACGGCCGTGACTTGCCGTCCAGACGAATTCCGGTGTCCGTCAAATAAAGTCTGCATCCCGAATCAGTGGCGTTGCGACAGTGATTACGATTGTGCTGACGGTGCCGATGAGTCGGATTGCAACACAAAAGTGTGCGAACAGTGGGAATTCGATTGCGGCGATGGTAAATGCATTTACAAAACGTGGCGTTGCGATGGCGATAAAGACTGCAGCAACGGATCGGACGAAGAAAATTGCCCAGCAACGATTGCACCGAATCGGAACATATTCTTCCCGACGAGCGCTTGTCACGAATGGATGTTCCGATGCAATAACAACAAGTGCATCCCGATGTGGTGGAAATGTGACAAGGTGAACGATTGTGGCGATCGATCCGATGAGATTGGCTGCAGTAATGACGACAGTAATAAGATTGCAAGCACGACAATGCCAACGACTACGATGGGCGGACGTCGCAATTGTTCGACGTTCCAATTCGAATGTGATTCCGGGGCGTGCATATCGAGACGATATGTTTGTGACGGTTCGGCGGATTGTGCCAATGGTGAGGATGAACGCAATTGTCCGACCGATAGCAACAACTTTTGTGGAACGGGAATGTTCCAGTGTCGTAGCAATCATATGTGCCTGCCAATTGAAAAGCATTGTGACAAAGTCATCAACTGTGCCGATGGAAGTGATGAAGAGGATTGTTCCAAGTCGCCATTACCAGTGCCGGATGCGAAAGTTCAATGCGGTCCGGAACGTTTTGCTTGCGACGAGACGTGCATTCCGTTGAGGTCGATTTGTGACGGCAAACCCGACTGTTACGTGGGAACGGATGAAGATAATTGCAAAGCACGACGACGAGTGTATCAGATTGAAGAGATCTCTCCTGTTATGGTCACGATAAATGCGACATCGTTCAATGTGACTTATTGGGCTCGTGCTCCCGGAGATATTCAGACACAATTGGAGTTCTTGCCATCGATAGCTCCGGCTGGAACAAATGCCTGGCAGAATCATACAGAATGGACGACAAAGCAAATGCATCAATTCACCAATTTGAGACCATTCACGTCGTATAACGTGACGGCTTATGTGCGAAAGCATGGAGAAGAGGCCGTGCCACCGTTCGTTTTTAAAAATATCTCAACTCTTGAGAGTGTGCCCAGTGAACCGCTGAACGTGAATGTGACCCAATTGAATGGATCGCGGGTGCAAGTAAGCTGGGATCCGCCCAAGGAAATGAATGGCATCTTGAGCTATTACACTGTGTACTATCGGCCACAAGCTATGACCATCGCCCGATCCGCCTTGTCCGTGAAAGTTCCGCCATCGGAGCATTCGATTGTGCTGGAATCATATTTCAAGGGAAATGTGACCTATGATTTCTGGGTATGTACATGTCTTCCAAAAATTAGTTCAAGTGTGTGAAAAGAGTCAAAATTGAATTGTGTTTTGGATTCCATAATGGGATATTTGTTGATTTCGGCTGATCTCTTCAAGAGGGTATCTGAAGAGGCGCACCTAAGGCTGCAAACATACTGATCGGGGCTCGCCGAACCTCGCAGTATAAAAAATCAAAATTGTGACAACATTCGCCTAGGAGGTACAGAGGCAATGGAGGAATTCAACGAACAAATGACGTTCGTCCCTCCCAGGCATGTGTTATCAACGAATTTGATCTTTTGTTCCGCGCGGTTCGGCGAACCCCGAACAATGTGGGGCCGGCATAACTTGAAGACCCGTTCGAAATCGGCAAATATCCTGCGCTTCATTTGGAAGTCTCAAATACGATTCAATGTGAAATCTGTGAAATTAAACTATAGAAAAAAGGACGACAGTATGCTAAACAATGGCTACCATCCTCCAACCCAAAACTTTCAACTTTTCTAACAAAAAATCGTTTCATCTTTCAGGTCCGTGCTCACAACTCCAAATATGAAGGTGCTAACTCCAATATGGTGCATTTAACATTTGACGACGTTTCCAATATGGATTCACTGCACGGTCCGACGGTTAACATTAAAAACAATTTTGTCGAACTCTCGTGGCCTCCTGTGAAAAATGCCGAAGGCTATATCATTCAGCAAAGTCTACAACAACCGTATCCGAAAATCCCGGCCATCAGGACGAACAGTACACGAATTGAAATCAAGAATATGGTTGCCGGCGTACAGTACAGCATTCGTATTTCGGCTTATGTGAAAAACTATGTTGGCCGACCGCAAACGATTCAAGTTACGTTACCGGGCGAACCGCTACCCGAAGTTCCGCATATTACAATTCAAAATAATCATGAGAAAATTCTATTGCAATGGCATACACCAAAGACTAGCTTTAAGAATATTACGTATGGCATTTATTACGGTACGACGTTGGATGAGATTTTTGAAGGTAAGTGGGGGGTGGGATTTTATTTGTTATTTTATTGGAAGATTTCTAATAACTCACGAAATATTGCACGAAAAATTCTGAAATTCAGGACAGTCGTAAGGCACAAATTATAGTAAAAGCTACCGAGCTACCCAGTAGTAGAAACAATGTAGGTCCTGATGAGTCATCGTGTCAGTCATGTAGCCATTGCGGGAAACTTACTATGTTTCCTGGTTGGTATTGACATTAACTCAACTCAAGCTACAACATGACTAAAGGAAGGGCCCTTGAACGAAGTCGTCTTACGATCAATTGCTTATCGTTCACAGTCAGAAAATGCAACAACCCATGGCGCCAGATGAATGTTTCGTATGGCCTAGAGTTCCTTTTCATTTTTTTGCACATGTTGTCCTGTGATGCCCGTGGCCTTTACCTTTTAGGCATTTAGGACAACTTCACTCGACGATCGGCAAACATGATATCATGAAATTAACCACCATTTTCGCGGTTTTGGATTTTCTATGCTAATCCTTGTAACTCATTTAACAAGCTCATCCGGAGACTGATAGTATTAAAAAGACACAAAAGAACTCTAAAGTCAGGATTCCAAATCAGGGAAACCCCACATGCCTGGCATGTGTTGCCCCGAGAATGCGCATAGTTTGTGGTCATTGTGCTTGATGAATTATCAAATGAAAGATATGACCAACGGCATGTAGTTGTTGTCAACCATAGATACTGAAATTGTACAGCTGATGGTAACAGATTAGAATCTCCGCCAATGGCACGTTCTGGACCATCGTCTTTTGCTCCGAGGAAAGCAGCTCTGTTGGCTCGGTGGAGATTATGGCCACTCTGGTGTTTGGAGCTACTTTTGCATAGGAAGCCTTACTTTTTCCCTTGCGTCCAGTGGGAGGCAGAAAGGTGGCTTCTTTCAACCGTTCTTGAGGCCGCCTTGACAGCGGTAACTTGGCCCACCCGTTGCCATCTTACTGTCTTGCGTAATGGCAGGTGAAACGTCCGTGGGGCGTTGCCTCTTAGTTTGAGGTCCGGGTTGAGGGGAATTCAGTGAGAATTTCGCCGGAATGGAGTTTTACCGCAGGGATGCCTCTCTTTGGAACCTCACCCCAGGCTGCGACTCTAGCTGGTCGACAAGATGGGTAGGGATCCATGGTCCCTTGGGCTCACCCATCCCCGAGGTATTCGCTAAAGATTTCTCAATAGCAGTTGTGATCATCCCTTGGCCCCCTTTCGGTTAGACCTAACGAATTCGGCTTGCCAGCCGCAGGATCGTTGTGCCTGTGACTACTCTGCTTAAAGCAGACTCCTAGCGCTACCGTACACTTCAGAGTGGCCCCATCCGCTTACTAGGCAGCAATTTGACTCAGGCCGTGTGGTCATCAATCCACAAACTAGTTAGATATAGGCGCGTAGGCATTTTCCACCAAGGCCAATCTCCCTAACTAGCCCCTTCATGGCTCGGGTTATGCGAAGCCACCAGCTCCGAGGCTCTACGCGATCGCTTATAATAGCGGATTCCTCCCCTACGAAGAAACACTGCGTCGTGTTCGACTTGTATGGCTGCGTCGTGTTCGACTTGTATGACTGCCTTTCCCAAGGAATAGGGAAAAAGTCAGCCATGCCGTGAGCCACCCGTATATGACTCGGGAGCGTCATCGCCCGAATGGTCTTTGCACAGATCCACGCCATGGCGTGTCAACCATACAAGGGGCCTCCCTGCGCTGCTCGGGTACGTGGTGTCACAACTCACCAAAAACCTGTGTACCCCTACTCAGATATACTCTGTGTCACAAGGACACAGACTCTCCTGCGGGATCAGTTCAAGGCAGTGAATACCACCGTTGCTTCGACAGTGCTGTTTGTTTCCTTTGTTATTTTTGGGTTCATTTTTCATCCCAGAAAAGCATGGTGAGCCTTGTCTGAAAAGAGATTCTACGACCACCCCGGGCCCCACAGTTTGGTCTTTACAAAGTGAAGTTACTATCGGCCTATCGCTTACTGTGAGTACTGTGTACTGTGAGCGCTTCCCGCAATGGTACCATTTAATATTGTTTTTGTACAAGCGATTCAAGATTTTTCTCTTGAATCGAAAAGGGGTTTGGCTCCTCCTGGCCGTTCTAACAACGCATAGCTCCGGGACAAATTACATCGAAGAACCGGATGCCGTAGGAGCATAGGCAACAAACATCCATGGTCACAGTAGGATTCAAACCCTTGCTCCGGTAAATTTGAGATAGAGTGTCATATCTACCACTGAGCCCATGTGTCGTGGCATTTAATCCTACAATCTAACGTACAGACCTAAAGATGATGGCATAGAACGAGGTGAAAATTAGGCGTAGTTAATGTCCTATGTCCCACAAGGGGTTAACAGGATACAACGGACTGACCACCATCAGATGATAATATCAAGGAGCAGCAGCGCTGGAGGCTTTCAAAGTTTTTTTTGATACTAATCGTTTTTGTTTTCTATTTTCAGCACCTCGCATCACGACACCAAATAACGAAATCAATTTAACAGACGTGCTAATGCCGTGTCAATACTATCTAATTAGTGTCGGTATCGTCGGACCAGTCGGTCCCGGTCCACTTGGTCGCAGTCCAATCACATTGGAAACCAACCTCAATGACAAGAAACCGCCAATTAAATTGGCCGCCAATCTGGACATGAAGAGTAAAACAATAACGCTCACCTGGCAACACAATTGTCCGCAAACACACATTTACCCGTCCTATTTGATAACTGTCAAAGAATTGGTGCTCAATAAGACCAGGAAATTCGAGTTGAAACGTTCGGCCAATACGACACTGACCCACTACTTCAACGATGTTGTATGGGGGGCGATTTATAATATTAGCGTGCAAACGAATGCAGATGGTTCGGAACCGGTTACGGTTACGGTACGAACGCCCGAGCTGATGGGACCGCGACAATTGCGTGTCTGGCCCGAACGGAATGGCACGTATGTGGTTTATTGGAAAGAATTGGAAACGTTGCCGAAAGATTTGAAGTAAGTATGAGTAAATGATAAAAAAAAACTTAATTTAACTTTCGATTCGGAGTCATAAGTCACGGTTCAGTGTGCTTTCCCATCGACTCCGAATTGGATATAGCACACGATTGCTGAATCAACAGTAGTGTGGCAGACGGCTGTGATCCTATAAAAAAAAACTCGTTCCAGAATTTTTAACTAATTTCTTGTCTCTGTTCAACTTTTTCCCAGCTTCTCCTACGAACTTGTCGTCTACTCCGGCCTATGGTCCAATCGTTCATCCGAACCGCTCGACATCATCAATAAATTCCAAGCCAAAACTCCACCAATTCTCGTCAACCCCGATCACTTAGGTGGTGCCGACGCCGCTGGTAAAATCTTTACATTTGCCATTCGCATCAAAACGGCCGATGGCTATCGTTCGGAAATTTCCGAAACGGAAAGTTTTGAAATACAATCGGATGCGGCGTGGTTCACACGTGCCATCCCGTCAACATCATCGTACGGTTGGATATCGATACCAATCATTATTGTTATCGTCCTGATCGGCGTGATTGTATTCCTGGTGCAACGACACAAACGATTGCAAAACTCATTCTCGCGTTTTGCCAATTCACATTATGACACAAAAACCGGTGCAACACGAATCGGTGACACGTTCGACGATGACGATCATCATCATCAGGAAGTGCCACGATTTGCTGACGATGAACCGCTTGTTATAGCATAAAATTAGTAAATAATTTATATAATAGTCGATCGATAAATAGCGTAAAGAAAGGATTATGCAAAGAGACAGATAAAAAACAAGAAAATGAAAAACAGAATTATGATGTGGTTTAGAGTGAAAGCAATTTTATAAATTAAACAAAATTAGTAATCGGAGTTTTTAATAATGTGTATTTACGTTGTAAGTAAGCCAACAATATAGAAAAAAATCGATCGTATGTCGAAGTGAGACACGAATGAGGCACGAAGAAAAATATATATTAAGTGAAAAGACAAAAAAAAACAGAAGAAATCTATAAATTTAACTATAGACAAGACAAAACATTGTCAGTGATATATATATATATGTATATGAATATTGTAATTTATCGACTGAGTTTCAAATGTGTTAAAGATTTTTTAAGTTGGAAAGCATAACTCCTACTACTAAATAATAGCAGCATAAAAAATATTATATAGAATTCCATTATATAGTCGCTTTTTTTGTTGTATTAAAAAGAAAAAAAAATCACGAATGAAATGGAATGGACAGTTTATTGCCAAAAAAAAACAACAAATGTCATACTCTATACACAACTGCTATTTTCTTATATGAACTACATAAAATGAACATATCTTGATATAGAGATGCACATGAAAACATTTTTTTTCCTGAAATACAATCAATGCATGAAGCAGAAGAAAAGGATAAAAAAAGTGCGCGGAAAAAATCAAGTGGAGTCACAACAGACAGTTTATTTTTATTATTTTCATTTGTACACATATTTTTAATTCAGTCTCCGCTATAATGTGAAATGGAGTGTGTGTGTTTGTACATTTTGCCTGCAATACTATGTATATCGATACGGAGATCTTATGTTAAACAAAAAAGAAGTTCTATTGTATTTTATCATTTTTTTTTTGTTTGTTTTGTGTAAAAGATTTTTCTATATTATATAAAACGAAAGAATAGTTTTAATTTTTTTTGCCTATTTGATATTTTATAAAATTGAAAAAAAAAATATTTAAATTGTTTTAATACCGCACAATATCGATCACGATTTATTGAGTAATTTTGAGCTTTCCAGCCAGTATTGTAGTAGGATCACATAATTTTATTAATTGGCAGACACAGTTGTTTTACCCTACACTACTACTAGTTTTGCTAGACGAAATCCAGAGGCCTAATGGACAAAGAGCTTAATGAACATTTTGATCCGGGGTGAATTCTTAAAAATTAAAAAGATCACTATCGCCGTTTCACGTGACCAAATTCCACTTCGTCCTCAGGACTAGTGCTGGAGGATGATCAGTAACAATTCGAACGAGAGCGATTTTGATGGTTGATCACTAGTTTGACGCAAATTTTGTTTTTTGTTTTTTTTTGCAGTTATTTATAAATGAATAGTTCAAATTTCAATCAGAAATCAGTAGATAGCGATATGTTAAACAATGCTTTTCCATTTGTTTTCCGGAACAAAAACAAACAAGACGATTTACCAACGCGCGAACAGTCAACGTTCAGCTGACCGTACGTAAAACATGGGAATTCGAGAATAATCCCACAGACTTCCAACGATTGGCCATGCGATTTATCGATTGTCATAGCAAAAGCCAATCGAACGGGGAACTGATTCCGCCTGAATTGGAATGGAAGATTAGTTGGAATAATCGGAATTCTTGAGATAAGGACTGGCTCTTCTTTGATTTTGTGCCATTGATGACAATCGGACACCGGACAATCGCGTACCGTTGCACAATTTCATATTCGTATGATTCAGATTCCGTAACATGGCTATGATTGAATCCACCGTCAGCTGTAAATTATGCGGCGGAGTTCAAAAATTCCGTCGGATAGCTGGTCGAAGCCTCCTCGTCCGTCACGCTGTCAACGGATTTGTACGAATGCAGTTCTCCAGCGATTTGACTTTGAATATTAATATTCAAGCCGTGTCCTTATTCTTCGCTGCTAGTATTGCCCGTTCACTAATCCAATCGAGATTTTTATAATTTTGTGTAATGCCAGGGAACACTTTGGTGTGATGTGTTCCTCCGTCGACGATGTGAACTCACAAAACTTCCCCGGTATTTACAAACCCGTTTGCAGTACGAGGCATCATTGCCTTTAACTCCACACAGTTTGTTTGCAAATTTATCGTAACAAACCCGTGCTCCATCGTGGTCGTCAATTTCATCTTCTTGGCATGCCGCCACAAAGACTACGATTTCAGGCATGCATTAAGTTCATCAGCAGCAGTCGATTTTGGGATGACGGGAAGCGTTTGACGAAAATCTCCGGAGAGTAATATCATAGCCACACCAAATCGTCTGGAATCACCTCGTAAATCCTTCATGGTTCTGTCAACTGCCTCCAAAGATCGTTTATGCGCCATCCTGCATTCATCCCAAATGATGTTTTTGCATTCTCGCATCAATTTCGCTGTCGACGAGTTCTTGGTCACTGTGCACGTTGGCATATCAACTGTGAGAAAACAGAAAATTCATAGGCAGCTTAAAAGCGGAATAAGCAGTTCGACGGTCGCCTTCTAAAAATGTGTCTGCAATGCCAGCGGATGCAGGAGCCAACCCAATTTGAGATATTGTCCGAATTGTTGCGAGAATCAATGAAATAACGAATGTTTTGTCTGTCCCACCGGGTGCATCGAAAAAGTAAATGCCTTTCGTTCCATCGTCAATAACCTTTATCAGCAAATCTTACAACTTCTTCTGGTCGGCATTCAAGAGCGGACTCTTTCGGCCAGCTCATCTCGATCATAATCTTGCTCCCGTTGCAATTCGCAATTGAATACATCGTGCATAGAACGATTTAACGCTGGATTTCCCAATATAGACAGCAGACTGTCGCACATGAGCACGCACATGTCTTCGATCAAAACTAACGCTTCGTTGCGTATCTCGTCGTTAATTTCAACACCGAAATTCGAAATTGTCGTACGAACTCTCTGTAAAATGTCGTCAGCCATCTCGTCCTTGTATTTGTCCTAGATTCGACATCAAGCGCGCCTAGACCAAAAGATTGGTCCATTGTGATACCACCATGAAAAAAGAATCCGTTAAGCCAGGCTTAAAACCAGCCCGTGCTGGCAATATATTTGTTGAGCAATATTTTGGACTTACATCTCGTAGATCATCCATATCGTAGAAAAACCTTAAACCAAGAATACGTCTCCGTTCCTCGAACAGGGCCGAACAGGCAGAGAAAGTGATGTACGCTGTCTTCTTCTTTTTCGTCATCAAAATTTCCGCAATAGCCGTTATGGGGAATGCGCAGCCTCCACGCGTGCACTCCTATAGGACAGTGCCCTGTTATAGCACTGGACACCTTCCTGTCTAGTGACAATAAGATGGTTAATCGCGCCGCGTCAAGCTGTGGCCAGAATAACCTAGTTGTCGCGCAAGTGCTGCCGTTAGTCCATCTGGCACTAGCTCTGCGCAAAAAAATCGCTTCTATTACCACTTTGCAAGAAGCAACTGGCCTCTTTAGGTTAGTATGATAGTCATCTAAATTCATTACGGGCGAGGCGGTCTGCATTACAGCTCCCTGAAAATCTACTATGACTAAGTATCCAGCAGAATGCAATATTGAAAAAGCGACCCATCTCTCTAAGAGCTGAGCGGCAGGTGTGGTCAAGACTTATTCAAAAGACCAAATTGCAGCCTGGCTGTCAGTGTAAATAGTGACACCCTTGCCTTGCAGTGACCACACGATTACCTAACCAGGTTAGGACTTCCATGATCGCCGAAATCTCCGCTTGGAGAACGCTACAGTAGCTAGGGATACTGAATGTCAGGTTAATATCAAGTATATCCTAGTCGATGCCCATCCCCACTCTTCAATTTGACTTGGAGCCATCTGTGTAGATAGTAAACGACACGATGGCCGCGGGTGTGTTGTTATCCCAGTGATCCCTTGGCGGAATCAAGCGATGGTTATTACCAAAAGCGTATTCAATCAGTCTCCAAAGGGAGGTTCAAACTCATTTATTACAATTACTATATGTGAATGCCCGTAAATTAGCGCTCGCCACTGATTAGCTTCACGTAAACGTAAAGCGGTGTTAGCAGCCAGCTTTCGACCGAATAGATCCAGTCGAAGCTCGAGCATCGTATCCATGCCGGTTGAGGGGGTGATACGAAAAGCTCCAGTTATTACAAGAGAAGCAATTCTTTGTACTTTCGCAAGCGATTTGTAATAGGTTGCCTTGTGCTGTGGAGTACCTCTACAAACATACCTATATACAGACGTTGAGTCCAGTGTTGTATAGATGCGCAGTAGCGTATTCACTTGTATGCAGATTGACTCGTCAACGTGGAGACTCCGAAGTGCGTCGGTAATCGCCCTAGGTTTAATATTAGTGAAGGTGCCTTCAATGTCCAAAAACACACGGATCCTATATGCCTTCTGATAAATAGATTTTTCAATGTCAGTGATTATAGAGGGTGCCGAGCCGTATTCACAGGCCTCCCTTTCCAGTAGGCACATATCTCCAATGGTTTACTTTTATTCCCGCGTACTAAGTCAAATCTGTATTTTTACGTTCCATAAATGCATAAAGGAAAAAATCGAAATGGAGACAATGTTAGTTTAGTGTGTGTTGCGCGACCATCAATAAAATTAAACTACATATCTAAAATTTCTATGGCTGCGACCCCATTTTACTTTAACTACACGTCCTCCGGAGCAGTTCCTCAGTTTTCCAAATCCGAGTGTTGGATCGTCCGTTATTCTTGAGACAAAACGTCCTGAAACCAAACTATACACCTGCAATATATCCCTCCGTCACGATGTGACAATGTCCGTTTTAACACTAACGAGTTAGTCTTAACAATTCTTGCAGGTACTGCTCTTTGTGACGAGCACTGTCTAAGGTGTTGCGCAATACCCTTGTTTCACCAATCGAATTCCTTTAGTATGGTCATTTTTTCGTGGCAAAAAAAGCTGCATTTCCATCTCGGATATCCTCTGTTCCTCAGATAAATCCATGGGGCATGGAGAAGAGTAACTTCTTTGAAGTGTATTGAAACTTGGAAGCTTCGATCGGAAAGGGAGAAATTTCGGGACACAGAGTGAAAAAGCAGGACATGGTCACGCTAGTTATAGATGATTCCCACTATCGGCAGGATTTTCTAATAGGATATCAAGGATTTAGATTAGTCTGAGTCTCCAATTATATTCACTAGAAATGATGATACAAAATTAAAGGTGAATTTTTAACTGTCCAGTACAGGACACAACAGCACAACTTACATACAAATTTAACAGTTGTGTTCTATATAGAACAACACGTAGTCGACTTCATGTTAGAATTTAAATGGAGGTAGTGCTGTTTTGTCATGTACTGAATAGTTTAAAACGCACCTGAAGTGATGCTATCCAAAGGAATGCGCTTTCGGTCTTTTTGTAAGAAAAGATACATATGTAAAATATGTACAGAATTTTCATTTTGAATTTTTTCGAATTCAACTTAGTTGTGGCACAAGTTCCTTTATTGTTAACGTTTAGCTTTAATGTTATGACTTTCGTGAGGGGCTATCGTAATCTTTTGAAACTGGAACACCAGTACCCGGCAAATCGGTTGTGCACTCCAGCGTAAAGCCCCGGATAGAGTTCGAGCGGAATGAAAATGAAACGGTAATGAACCGGCATAAAAACCGTGGTGACGGTAATGAACCGGCATAAAAACCGTGGTGAATTTAAAATTTTAGCTTCGAAAATTGATACAAAGGCGTTTTACGTCCTAAATAATCTTAAAAATAACTAAAAAAAATAATTTCCCCATTGTCCGAATGCATTTTCAACGTGAAAATGAGTCGACTCTGTAGCATATTCTCCGTCGGGCGTGGTGAGTTTTGCAAACGTCAAACCGATTCACTGTCCACGACGAGTTCATCGCGGAAATTATCTAATGACCGGGGAATCGAAAAATAACACATAAAATGGCAGAGACAAATTGTGAAACCATTCTCGGATTTTAGTTTATGGAATACCCCATCATTTACCACATATTCCACGACAGTAAGTATGCATTTTCATTGAGAAAATCGCCGCGGACAAAAATTTCATTTTCATTCCGCCCGATCTCTATTCAGGCCTTAAAGCCCTGAATAGACATCGGGCGGAATGAAAATGAAATTTTTGTCCGCGGCGATTTTCTCAATGAAAATGCATACTTACTGTCGTGGAATATGTGGTAAATGATGGGTAATTCCATAAACTAAAATCCGAGAATGGTTTCACAATTTGTCTTTGCCATTTTATGTGTTATTTTTCGATTCCCCGGTCATTAGATAATTTCCGCGATGAACTCGTCGTGGACAGTGAATCGGTTTGACGTTTGCAAAATTCACCACGCCCGCCGGAGAATATGCTACAGAGTCGACTCATTTTCACGTTGAAAATGCATTCGGACAAGGGGGAAATTATTTTTTTAGTTATTTTTAAGATGATTTAGGACGTAAAACGCCTTTGCAGCAATTTTTGAAGCTAAAATTTTAAATTCACCACGGTTTTTATGCCGGTTCATTACCGTCACCACGGTTTTTATGCCGGTTCATTACCGTTTCATTTTCATTCCGCTCGAACTCTATCCGGGGCTTTATGCTGGAAACAGATTAGACGCGTTAAATGCTGCAGCATTCAATACGTCCATTGTGTTTCAAGCATTATCCCGGAAGAAATTCATGTTACTAGTACAAAAGTGCACACTGCAATTTATTAAGCTGCATCAACACGTGCAGCAAATTGGCTGTTTGCAATGTCAAATGACTGTTGTCATCGCATCTACACGCGCAGTCAGCCAAATTGCAGATGTACACAGAGAAAAAAGTCGTTATAAAATCAAAAATAATAGCAATGTTTCAAACATTTTCAAATACGATTTGGCTCCATATACGTTTACGTTTAATTCAAAAATGTTTCATTTTGAATCAATAGTGGAAATATTAAAGTGATTCTTGTACTTTTTGCTGCATGTCAAATCAAAATGGAATAACACTTTATTTTCAAAGTGATTTCACTTTAAATTTAAAATGTTTTGATTGTAAGATTAAAAAAGTGAAAAAAATATTTTTTCCTTTTTTTTCACACAGCCTTAAAAATGAAACAACTTTAAAACAAAGTCGAATATATTTAAATCGATGTTTCAGTCAATTTTGGACAGATCATTAAAATGAATCATATTAAATTTAATATAAAACTACTTGTTTTTAAAATGATTTATTGATGTGATCCAATTTTGTTTTTAATATGTTTCACTTCAAATTTAAGTGATGGTTTTTTTCTCTGTGACTTAAACTACGTATGGCAATTGATATTAAAACTTATGTAAGCTCTGTGAAATGAATCCATACACGGGTGGATGTTAATCCAATTCAACTCAGATGCAGCCCTAGTTCCCAACCAAAAATTGAAGAATATGTAGGATGAGTTTGTTTGATTTAATTAATAAGTCGTTTTCCGAATTTGTCTAATTAAACTAATTCTGTAATTTATAAATAATAACTTGTGTCGTGTGCATCGATATTCTATTCCGTGAAATTAGATAATTGGACATATGTAGCATGAATGTCGATCCACACTTTTCAGTCATCAGTCACAGTCATTTTCCATACAAGTTGATAGATTGTAAGTCAATCAATTAACTGACAATCTGTCAACTTGTATGGAAAATGACTGTGTTTGTGACTGATGACTGAAAAGTGTGGATCGACCTTAATAAGTATTATAAAAAAAAATTAATTTTTTTCTAGGAGAGCTTGATGGTTGAAACACATTTCCCGCGTCAGCATCAGCATCGGCAGAGGCATCGGCATCAGCAAAAAAAATTCAATTTAGAACACACGCATTTGCCTTTGATGACCCACATTGACAGCAGAAGCAGAAAAAATGCTTCTGCCGCTGCTGCTGCTGTCAATGTGGGTCATCAAACGCAAATGCGTGTGTTCTAAATTGAATTTTTTTTTGCTGATGCCGATGCCTCTGCCGATGCTGACGCATCCAATCTATTTCAACTATCATAAGTATGGCGCGTATTGATTTCATATGTTGTAAATATATTTTGAATAGACTGGTTGATAAAATTAACATTTTGGGATTTTTGTAATATGAAACGAATAAAAAATATAAGGTTCAAATTTTCTATAGGGTACAGGACAAAACAGCACAACTTCCGAACTAATAGTGAAAGGAAAAAAAATGTTTCCTTATACTGAGTTAGCACTGTATAAGGACATATATGTTGTGTCCGAAACACGTGTCTGCCGATAACAACAAACATAAAAAGTCCTCAGTATAAGGAAACAATTTTTTTCTATTACTATTTCGGAAAACTGGGGAAAACAAATTGGAACTTACACAATATACAAATATTCCGAACTAATTTGGACATGAAGTTGGTTACAAGTTGTTCAACATAGAACACAACTGTAAAATTTGTATGGAAGTTGTGCTGCACCCGATAGTAAAAAAAACGCAACTACAGTTTTCCGATTTCCCAAGAAAAGGAAGGAATGTAAGTTTCTCTTTTCATTTGACAATTGATGAAATTGTAAGAAGGGAAGCAGCACAAGTATAACATTTATGAATACTAATTTTAAAGATAATTATAGATTGTAAATAGTTTAAATCAATCATGAGAGTAGAACAACATTATTGTAATAAGCATATTAAATATAATATTCTTATTCGTAAAAAAAAAATTTTGAAATTGTTTCATTGCGGAAAATTTCAGATTCATTCAATTTTTCATGCAACCCATAAGAGACATATTTATGTGAGTTTTGAGTATAAAGAGAAAAAAAATCTAAGAAATTCATAGTTTTGGAGATGGGGTTTCTATGGCAGACCCATGACTCCATGGTATGATTTTGACCGTTCTTATATGTACATGTTTTTGTCTTCAATAGATACACACTGAAATGAGTTTTGGCCAATATCAGTGCACAAAACAAAAGGTTTTCTTTGAAGAACTTATTTTTTGAGGCTGAGTTTATATGGCAGCCCCATGACCTACTGTACACATCATACTTTTCCGTAGCCTTAAAACACTCTGAAGTACTAAGAATCCCACACGTCAAATATCACCCAAATTGGTTTATATAATATAATATGTATATACAAAATATTTATTCAAGAGGTCATTCTACCACTCTTACTAATTTTTCTCGCAATTTTCTTTTCACTCCAGCAATTCTTCTTGCGCATCTTGTAAAACTCATTCTCCGTTTCCACAAAATGCAGTGTTCCATCTTTCCCACTTTTGTAACGAAACAGCTTCTTATCGCTGGGCATCTGTTCAGTCCATGACTTGACCTCCCGACCCGACTCAATCCATTCGGAATCAACACTAGCCTCTTGTAGACGATCTGCTTCGTTTGGGTTATCCTCCTCTCCCTCGATTTGTCTTCTTTTGATCACGGGTCGTGGTCGTTTTTCAATTGCATCTGTTGGCGGCACCTCCAGCTCGGATAGGTATAGAATGGGTGTGTCAAAACCTTGTAATAGTAAGACTCGATTTTTAGGTCGTTTATGTTTGATAGAGGATTGTGCTGATGACATATCGACAAATTTGTAATTTTTTTCAATGATTTCAGATAATTTTTGTGCTATGAATTTTTGCATTGTTTCCGGGATTTGCAAGTCTGTGGCGTGGACCTCGTCTTCGATTGTGAGATAACGTTGCGATTTTGGAGGTGGTGGCGGTGGTGGTTGTTCCGGTTTGGCTGAAATTGAAGATGGAGGAGTTTTGATTAATAGCAGGTTCGTTGGAAAAGAAAATTTATTTTCTGCAATGCTCTGTATGTGGCCAGCATCGTTTCTTGGGTTAGGAGGCTTCTGCTTTCAAAGAAGACTTCTATTTGAGAAAATTAGCTCTTCATTGGCAGGCGTATAATATTGTGTTATTTCCAAGCTGAAAAGCAGGACTTTGAACGATTGATATTGAGGAAGTGTGTTAAGTTGTTTCTTAAATGTGCTAAATTTCAGATAGATCGGCCAATGGTTTCATGAGTTATCAGAAGTGTCCGATTGCCAAACGATCGTGCAAGCAATTTTTAGAAGTGAATTTGATTTTTTCGGGTAGTCTGTGTACGCCTAGGGTAAAACCTCATCTGATTTTCATAAGCTTGGAGCATTTACCCCGATTATTATCGAAGGCATTGGGCTTCTACAGCGATTGAGTCTATGTCCCGAAATCACCTACTATGTATTATGCATGGCCAAGAATCGCTGTAACCCCCTCGACGTGGGGAGACAGAAATTTACCCACATAATCGCTCAGTTTTTATCCTAATGGAGCAACCCAGGCCGGCCCATTTGCACGAAATTCTACTTATGCGTGCCGGCATCGAAACAAATTATTACGCTGGATAAGCCGCCTCAATACACGTATTAGCAAAGGTGAGGAATGAACTTCGAAGAGCTGACCCGAGTGATCCTCGTATCGGCGACTTAAACACAGAGATAACCATGCAAGTGAACGACAAAAATGGAATTCGGACCTAGAGTACTGTCGTATTAGAACGTCAATGGTGTCAATAATCTATGGAAAACTGTGCACTTTCAAACCCCGTTAACCCATTCCCCGCCAACACATTTTTTTTCGAATTTCATCCTGAAAATTGGTATTTAGGGTAAAGAAGCCACCCTGAATCCAAAACCGTTTACCATTTTTTCCTACGTGCCTCCGCTAAGGCCCGATGCCATATGGCATCATTGGCGGGAACCCATTACAAATTTTTTTTTTCAATTAGGATAAAAACGTTGAAATTTTTGTGGAAAAACACTTTTTATTTTCTTTAAATATAATTCTGAGCTTGTGTGAAATTTTTAGAAACATTTAACACATAATCCTGTATCACATTTGATGCATTTAGTCCGAGTTTGGCTTTTGCAGGGCGGATATACACATCTTCTTCGATTGCATTCCGCAACATAATGGCCAATTCCATCATAACGTGCAACATTCGGAAGACTGTGGCGTTTTTGGATATGTGCTACCCGAATCTGATGAGCCACAGTCGTACAATAGTAGGTTGCAATATCCCTACGGAACTGCAGTTGGGCTACCTGAGGTAACCCCGACTTTCGTTGTAATATCCAAGCATTTTCATCATCCGACATGATAGATTCAAGATATTCAACCGCCTCATGTAATTTCATTCTGCATAAGAAACATGCATGAAAAAGAATGGATTGAAATTGCTTTCTTAAAAAAAAAATAACGGATAAATAAATCCTCATTGTGGAAATTGAATTTTGGTATGTTACTTTTACACACTTTTTTTGGCCTGTACCGAGACAAGCCTTTCGAAGTACTGACTCAAAAATTTTGTGGACAAATATGTCCTTCAAACTCCTTGAAACTAAAAAAAATCAAGATGAATAATTATCACGGTTGATTCAGCGCTTGAAAATTATGTTGCGTATATACGCAACTTTGAGCGCTTACAGGGTGTAGTGTGCATGCATATAGACCACCCAGAGTAAAGGATGATGCAATGCAAGTCCTGTCATAAATCTTCAAATTTAAGACAATGAAATAAAACAGGACACGCAACATAATCCTTTACCGAAGGTCAATAAATTATTGGTATGCACATATCATACATCTCCTTTTTCAATTTGTATACCACTTGAGAGCGACAAGGATAATTCCGAAAGAAATCCCATTGTTGAGACCACATACGTCAAAGGAGTAATTTGGCTCTTTGACGAGTTCTCGTACGTGTCTGAATTTATTATTTGTTATGTATGTTAGTCTCCTGGATGGAATACACGTGCTTATGTCAGGTGTTTGTGGGTGCGCTTTAGAAAACGATCATCGGACTTAGACTCTAAATCCTCAGAAACGAACTTTCAGCATAAAATTAATTTTCACAAAGTGAAAATTACTAAAAACGCAGTAAAACATATTGAAAAAAAATATAAAAATATAAAAAATATTAAAATTAAAAAAAATTTTTTTTAATGGGTTTCCGCCATCGATGCCATATGGCATCACTAAAATGTATTAAGTGTTACTACCTATAAAACTACCGTTATTGCAAATTTTTTTTTGCTATTCTAATCTATGCTACTCTCGCTTTTGTTTAACACAATTAGTTCCGAGAAAATCAGGTCACAAGTATATGATTTTTGAAAGTTTGTGGAGTCCTATCCGCTAAAATCGTAGTTTTTTTTTAATTCTTTCACGACACTTTTTTTTCTGCTCCCAATGGCACAAATCTAACTAAATACTAGCCAGGAATATTGGAATATATAGAAGAAACATTACTTAGTGTACCAAAAATAAAACCAATGTTGAGGATGTTACAGGGTGTCCGTGGCGCGCTCCCAAATATGAGGCTTTTACCAAAACCACCTTCACTAGAAGCCGGGAAGCAGCAATACATGCACACAAAACGAGCCTATGAACATGTCGTATATACGTTGCACGATGCACTAACACAAGCACAGCGCATGTAAAAAAACCGTGTCTGCTCTGATAAAAATCGCGAAAACATGTGGAAAATTCACTTTTTGTCGGGAATTTGTTCTTTCACTGCATTCTAGACACTTTAATTCACGACACATTCCACTTGTCGCGACGAAAATCGACCGGGAACCAATACTTTTCGTGTAAAGTTTGTCGCGACCCAACCCGATTTGCCTTTACCGCAATGTAAATTTTCGATCTGAACAGGCCTATGATTTGGCGCTTAAGTATATGAACGTGTTCTGCTTCCGGGCTTTGTATAAAGATGGTTTTGGCTTTTACTGATGCCATATGGCATCATTGGCGGGGAATGGGTTTAAACCGAAAATAAAGGTTGCCATCAAGCTCGACGATAAGACTTACAATAATGACAACAAATGCGCTAATAAATTTAAATAACAATTCGTCGAACATCCCCGATAAAGATAAGCTCAAGTGCGCTAATCACCAGAGCTATCCGAAATCGCACAGTTGACCTTCCACTTGATCTTCAAGTTACAACCAACGAAGTCGCATGTGCTATAAAACGCGCCAAAACTTCCGAAGTGCTTGGCCCAGACGGTGTAGCCATGATCATGCTCGAAATCGTGACCCAATGGCCATTGAGAATATCACCGCTATGATAAATCTATCTTTAAAAATCTTCATCATATCTGAGGTTTGGAAAAAAGGCCGCATCACTCCAACACGCAAACCAGGTGAAAACGATACGGTTGGAGAGTCATACCGTCCCATAAAGCTTCCGTCTCCTGTGTCCAAAATACGCTAGTGCTACCAACAATTTCTGGAGCACATCAGCCTGACAAATCATCAACACGACTTCAGAAACATGCATAGTACCACCATAAAGTAAGTAATTGGAATAGAGATGGAACTCCATATAACATTAAAATCTACTGGAAAACATTTTACCTTTGAGTGTGTGCTCTGTAAGTAACGTGTATACACACGAAGATATCTTCCTGTATATACACGTTACTTATAGCACACACTCAAATGTAAAATGTTTTTCAGTAGGTTTTAATGTTATATGGAGTTCCATCTCTATTCCAATTACTTACTTTATGGTACCACCTCCGCCCTCCATGCTATTACGTCCAAAATCTTTAACGGACATAATCAGCCGAAGACCTGCAAGCGCATCATCGTCGTGGCTCTTGATCTGTCAAAAGCGTTTTACATAGTTTTTAGTTAACCATAGCTATGTCCACACATGTGCGCTTTCGTCTTCCCTATCGTCTTCAAGCTCCGTATCCACTTTCACACGCAACACCACTTTCGACAAATTTCTGGACTCAACTTCATCGCCCAGCCGGGGGAGAATGTTTGAGATTGGCGAGCTGAAACGACATAAAAAAAGGAATTCACAAAGCATCACCACCTAATGTATGAACAAGGATACTTATCTGATCCGCACCGCCAATATCGCCACTTGCATCACATTCAAGCTCTGCTTCCTTCTGCGTCTTGCTCATCGTCCAAGCATCCTCGAACATTGTCATCCTAAAAAAAGAATATTTGAATTTATATTATTGTATAGATTTGATTGAAATTGAAATTTATTGATATTGTTTACTTACCTTGCTTATGACAACTATTCACATTACATACACCAAAACAGCTGATAGATACATAGAGTAAATGGTCGTTTGACCTATATTTGCAATTTGCTGAATACATATTACTTTACATAAATTTGATATAATTGAAGATTCAAACCTTTTAGAACTTCTATTTGAATTTGCTGAATATGTACTAGAATACTACTTTTATCATGTACAGTAAAACTTCCCTATAACGGACACCTACGGTGAATGAAATATTGTCCGCTATAGAGAAGTGTCCGCTATTAAGAGACAATGGTATCTAGGAAGGTAATAATAACAAAAGAATATGCCCGATGATCAAATGTTATTTATGAATTTTACGTATCAATAAGGGTAAAACATATAAGTAAAAAAAAATTTCATAACAAAGCCAATTCAATTAAATAATACATAATAAATAAAAATCCAGTATGGAAATTTTCTTAGCGAAATGGCTCGAAGACATTACATCATCCATATGACCTAATAGATGTTTTAGTACGTGTTTGCGATAATGGATTTAAAATTTTTTTTAAAGTCTGGTCTGGTCTAAGGGTTTGCACGCGGCTGTCGTGTTTGGTGGCAGGAATACGATTTTGACATTTGTAAAACTTTGATTTGGGTGTGACGCTGCATTGTCCATGAATAAAATAATTTTTCGATTTTGCCGAATCATTTTGTTATTAAGTTTATTTAACCAGATCGTCATTATTTCACGTATCATCGACGCCTTGGCATAGAAATGCCAATCCACTAGCAATAAATTTAAATCTACACCTTTAAAAAACCGTGGACTCTTCCTTCTCAATCACCAGAGGATTTTCGAACTCACCAATCATGTTGTCATACTTTCTTTTGAAATTTTACCTTCCTGACATCTTTCATTTTTAAGCTGCATAGTTTTTTCGGGAAGGTCTCTGAAAAAAAGGGCAGTTTCGTCGCAGCTCCGGGATTTCGCAATTTCGAGTGCCTTTTCTCGAATAAGTGGTCCAGAAACTGGAATGTTTGCCGCCATGGTACGGCAAAACCATTCGAATACAGCCGTGTCTATGGTCAAGCCAGCGGTTTATGGGAAGCTTCTCTCGTGTCTACCATATTCATTTAAAAGATCCTTTTTGTGCTTTAAAACCCCGCTTACTTGAGTTTTTCCCACATGGAATCTTGTTGCTAACACGCGAACACTCAACTTTTCACGTTCACTCAGCCGAATAATCTCAACTTTTTCTTTAAGAGTTAACCGAACTTGCGAATTGGACATATTTTACACTTGAAACAAAAATTTTGTAAAAAATCGGAATGCAAATAGCTGACAAAATCGATCAGGAATGTAGCCAAATTAATGTTTATGACCTTGATAGAACGGGAAACAAAAAAGGAAGAAAAAATTATCTCAAGAAATAAAAAAATATCCCCAGCTTTACACTAAGCCTGAAGCCAGAAAGAAAAAGCTCTGATTGCGAAAGTGCAAGAGAAGTAGACAATTACTGATTGGAAGGAAAAGCAAACAAGAACAAAAGAGGAGGCGAAAGTTAAAGTCAAAATGCTTTTTTTGCTGAAAAAGTTTGTTTTCTTACATGTAGTGTCCGTTATAGGGAGAACATATAGTAAGCGAAAATCAACGGAAAGGTTGTCCGCGTCCGCTATTGAGAGTGTCCGCTTTATAGAAGTATTAAATGCCCAGAAACTAAGGCAAAAACGCCGGGGAATCAAAAATTGTCCGTTATAGGGAAATGTCCGCTATTGAGAAGTGTCCGTTAAGGGAAGTTTCACTGTATACACATTGACATTGCCAACATCAACATCGCTGTAGCTTAGTGGTAGAAGTGTGGGCTCTCAGCCCGTAGTCCGTGGTTCGATTCCTCATGTAAGCAAAATTAATTTTTTCTCTTTTTATCCTGTATCCTGATTCATTAGAGGGACTAAAAGTTCTTTGAACCCGTGGTAGCTCGCTAGTTCCTTGAACTCGTGAGCCGTTCGATACGTTATGGGAACCGTATCCAAAAATTACATGTGGAATCGAATCACAGGACAACTCACTTGATTTATCGAGCTCGAAGTGTGTACATCGTTTTTTTATTGAATTAGAATATATACCTTTTTTCCTTCAAGTTAACACATTTACTGACCCAATGGACAAATTTGCGAGCGAAATTGACGATTTTACGAATCAAGTTAACAAATTTGCGAAACAAACGAACTTTTTTTCGAGTCAAATAACTAATTTTGTCGATGAAAAAAATGCTTTATTGGATGATTTTGACAATTTTGCGAATCAATTTAACAAATTTACGGATCAAATGAAAATATTTTCGGAACAATTAAGCACATATGCGAATGAAGTACTGAAGTACAACTTTACAGACCAAATTGACAAATTCGCGAATCAAATTAACAATGTTTCGAACCTATGTAAAAAGTGATTTTGTAAAATCTTGGAAAATATGGCGACAAGCATTTGACAGCTCCAAATGGTACTTTAAAGTTCCCAATAGGACTTTGAAGTAACAGTAGCCACTGCATTGTTCTAAATTTCACTATAAAGTAGCAAATCCTTCAAAAGTACAAAGAAATTACACGGCTACGGTTTTGTCACTTAAAAATATTACTTTAGAGTTGGTCACTATGTAGTAGCAAAGTGTGGTACCGAAGCCTTACCATTCCCCCGCACTTGTCGAATATGTATTTAGTATCAACATTTCGTTCACTATAAAGTTCCAACTACCACCATCCTTGACCGTCCCAAAAACTAATTTGCAGGATTTGTTACAATGAAGTTAACATTTTGGTGTCTAAAACGTAACCGAAACTTAATAAAGTGGCGGTATCAAAAGAAGTGGTATTCGCTACTTAAAATGCTGCTTGGGTAGTATGTATAATCGCTAATCAAATTTTTAATTCATCAATCAAGTAAACTTCGATTAATGCAACTCCCTTCCGGCTGCGGCAACTGGCAGTTGCATCATCATATCTAGTATACAAAGTTTGTACAATCCGTAGAAGTTACTGTTTGCACTCCTTGAGCAATCAAGTCAGTTAAAACATGATCTCGTGTAAGATCACCAAGTTCTTGACGTACAAATCCTTTTAATATTGCGAACACTTTTTCAATAGGGTTGAGCATCGGCGAATACGGCGGGAGATATTGTAGCGTAAGTCCAGCGCGCTGTAGAATTTCCTTGACCTCAGCACCTTTATGTATTTGGCCATTGTCCATTATAACAAGCGCACCTTCCCATGATGAGTCCAGATTATCCACCAACTCTCTTAGAAATGTGCAGAATTTTTGTGCATTGCATGTTGAGTGTGCAAGAATATAGAGAACTTCTTCATTAGACATTGCAGCAACAAGGCTTAAATTTCTTCCGCGAATAATAGACAGTACGACTCGAGCTCGTGTATTTGTTAAATTGTACCGTTTATGGATTATATTTTCCTGTTTGGGTATCTTGAATAAATAAATAAATAAATCTCCTGCCGTATTCGCCGATGCTCAACCCTATTGAAAAAGTGTTCGCTAAAGTAAAAGGATTGTACGTCAAGAACTTGGTGATCTTACACGAGATCATGTTTTAACTGACTTGATTGCTCAAGGAGTGCGAACAGTAACTTCTACGGATTGTACAAACTTTGTACTAGATATAATGATGCAACTCCCGGTTGCCGCAGCCGGAAGGGTTGCATTAACCGAAGTTTACTTGATTGATGAATTAAAAATATGATTAAGGTTCGAAACATTATTAATTTGATTCGCGAATTTGTCAATTTGGTCTGTAAAGTTGCTAACTACATTCAAAACAATATGTTTCCTTCATTCGCATATGTGCTTAATTGTTCCGAAAATATTTTCATTTGATCCGTAAATTTTTTAAATTGATTCGCAAAATTGTTAAAATCATCCAATAAAGCATTTTTTTCATCGACAAAATTATTTATTTGACTCGAAAAAATATTCGTTTGTTTCGCAAATTTGTTAACTTGATTCGTAAAATCGTCAATTTCACTCGCAAATTTGTCCATTCGGTCCGTAAATGTGTTAACTTGAAGGAAAAAAGGTATAAATATGATGATCCAACTGCCAGTTGCCGCAGCCGGAAGGGAGTTGTATTAGTCGAAGTTTACTTGATTGATGAATTAAAAACACGATTAACGATTATACTTACTAGCTTGGAAACATTGTTAATTTGATTCGCGAATTTGTCAAATTGCTAACTACATTCAAAACACTGTTTACTTCATTCGCATATGTGCTTAATTGTTCCGAAAATATTTTCATTTGATCCGTAAATTTGTTAAATTGATTCGCAAAATTGTTAAAATCATCCAATAAAGTATTTTTTTCATCGACTAAATTATTTATTTGACTCGGAAAAATGTTCGTTTGTTTCGCAAATTTGTTAACTTGATTCGTAAAATCGTCAATTTCACTCACAAATTTGTCCATTCGGTCCGTAAATGTGTTAACTTGAAGGAAAAAAGGTATATATTGTTATCCGTTAATTTGCAAGTGTTTAATTTAAAATTGGAAGGTCCGTCGAGTCTTAGAATTTTGAACATTAATTTGAATATAGTTTATCGAACATTTTTTGATGGTCCGTCGAGTATTTGTTGAAATTTTTCGAACAGATTGCGTCAAGTGAACAGAAGAGATCAATGTCTCATTCTATCCAGATCTGTTCATTATTTATCGTTAAATATGTGTCACGGCTTTGGTCAGGACGGGTAAATGATAAATTCTTTCATGAATTGAATAGATGATATGTTGTTAATATTTAACATTGGCAATTGCGTTGAAGAATGAATGCGTTTCTTCAATAGCGCATACATCTCAAGTTTCAATTGTCAAAATGATGAAGACGAACGAAAATTGAAACTGTCTAGACAGGCACATGCCCTACTTCTGACTGATCGTAGAAATTCCACTCGGCCTCATGTACACAAATGGTTTGCAAATTGTCTTTCCGGTTGTCAGTCCTGCATCGAGTTTAGAAACGGAAAAGCTAAGCTCACACAAATCAATCTAGGCGTCCCCCGTGGTGGAGTATTATCTCCTACTCTCTTCAACCTCTACATGTCAGGACTTCCCACATCAGCAACGGGACTCGAAATCATTTCTTACCCCGACGACTGTACCTTTATCGCAACTGGCAACGACATTCCTGGAATGTGTTACCTCATCAACAATTTCAACAAAAACTTGATGCTATCAGCACCAAAGTCACTCCGTCACTCTGTTCACCACCTTTAATCAGGAGTAGGTACAACACACCAATTACCAATCCGAATACACAACCTTGAAATACCAACAATACGCGAGCGCAAAATTCTTAGCGTTACCATCGATAACTCCGCCAAAATTAACACTCATGCGTGGTAAACTTAGAAGCAATTCTTAAAGCTTTAGCTGGCAGTACATGGGGCAACTTAGGGTCGTCCCCTAGTCAACTATGCAGCAGTACGCATTGCTGAGATACATAGCACTGTCACCGGCTGTGTTCTAATGTCTTCTCAGGACCATTTTCATCAGAAGACGAAAATGATTGCCTTGAGGAGTGAGTCACAATGAACTTTTTACAAAGCAATACTTGGTCGGATGTTATCGTAAAAATGACCCGAACAACAAACTCATGGACAAGACACCTGCTCCACGTCACATTAGACGTTCAATCGGGGACAAACAACGTGAAGTCCAGGAGTAAATAAAAGTTTCCTTCGATAACTCTGACTACAAGGAGGCTATTGCTAGTATCCGTGCCCAAGAATTTCATAAGGCTACTCAAAAATTCACCCATAACCGCGTACTTATTTTGTTTGGCTTGGCACCAAACCACTAGCCATCTCTCCGGATGAACAATAGCTACCCAGAGCCAGGCACACAACCTTGCTCAACTCCGATCAGTGGTGGTTCCCGCGACTAAACTTGAAATAGAATCACCAGCGGCAGCAACGATAATGCATTGGGCCGCTGCTCCAACTGCATATTTTAGCATTGTCTTTCACGTATAGAAAATTAAGGAATCGCCTGCCTGCGGAAACACGTACATATGGTACATATTTTTGATTGTCCAGCTCCTCCCATGCACACCACACCACCACTCGGGTTGTGGTAACAACCAATCGAAGCAGCTTTCTTCTTCTTCTTCTTCTTCTTTTAGCGGTGCAGAAAGGTGTGAAACCGCTGTGCATCTATGTGGATTCGAGTTATGGTTCGTCGTTGCTTTCGTCCGTGATGTCAAGGGACAAAAACATAGCTGCTGCGATAGGGTTTTCCCACAGTGAGATAGGGGCTTAGTCAGTAAGCGCAGCATTGAAACCAGTGACCCACGTCGTGTGGAGAGCCAGCGCAGTTTGGACAGATGTTTTGAATGTCCGGGTTAATGCGAGAAAGGTACGAATTGAGGCGTGAACAAAAGCCCGACCGAAGTTGAGCTAATGTCACTCTGGTGGCTCTCGGGAGCCGAATCTCCTCAGGCGAAATGGGTGGAGGGCGCACTGAGAGGACTCTATTCGCACCTAATCTCGCAATAGACCGACTCACTTCTGCAGTGTGAATCTCAGCGATGACAGCTCGGTATGGATCATCGTCGTAAAGGTTCCTCTTGTATCCCTGGACCTCTCTCTCTCTAGGTCTCGTAAACCACGCCTGACATGTCGTGGTGGAGGAATTCGGTCCATGAGACTGTTGTTGGGATGATCCTCACGCACGGTAGCAACCAACAAGATACTGTTTGGACAGTAGGAGATTGTGGTCACGTATTGGCATCAATTTTGTCACTTGATGTAAGTGATCCTGGGCAGACATCAAGAGGCAACCTGTGGCTGTGCGTAGAGCAGCCTTTTGGTAGACCTGAATTTTGGTCCAGTTTGTATTTGGAAATAGGATGGCGCTAACACATCCTGCGGCCTTAGTCCAATGTTGGATTGTCGCGCCTGTTATTTTTTTGTATCACATAGACTTTGTGACCAAATTGGGGCTGCATAATCAGCAGCTGCTCGACCCACCGCTTTGTATGTGACTAGCATGGTTTCTTTATCCTTGCCCCAGGTGCTACCAGCTAGTGCTTTTAGGATTTTATTCCTACTGCGCATCTTTTCGCAAACGGATGCTGCGTGATACGCTGACGTCATCATGCTCTCTAAATGGAGCCCGAGAATTTTAGGATTAGCAACAGTAGGAATTGGATTGTTGCCAATACGTACATCAACCTCCCACCGACAATCCCCCGACCAGGTGGTAAGAAATGTCGCAGAAGATTTAGGTGAGGTTTCGGCTTTGGAAGAAAGCCTGTAATCGCCCAATATAGCGATTAATTTGGACGCGCATTTCATCCTTATCCTCCCCTGTGGCGAGCACGGTGCAATCGTCTGCGTAGGAAATCACCTCGATTCCTTCCGGTGGTGTAGAAAGGCCGGACATGCATATGTTGAACAGAGTGGGGCAGAGTATCCCACCCTGTGAAAGTCCTAATTTGATTTTCCTCAGCTTAGAACGTTTGCCACGAAACTCAGTGAAGGAATGCCGACCAGCTAGATAGTTGGCAATCCAACGGACCTCTTGAGCAGGGATATGCATATTCAGCAAGTTCGCGAGAAGCATCGAGTGATTAACATTGTCAAACGCACTCGTTAGGTCAATTGCCACAAGAATCGATCTGTGGCAAGGACGTCGGTGGTTTAGCCCATCACGTGTAGTGATCGCATCGAGGAAGCAGCTTTCTTCCTCAATAGCATCGAGGGCAGCTAAGGTATGTATTCTACTGAAGTCATGCTGGTAAGTTTCTAGTCTAGAATGCGATACAAGAGTGCGGTGAATTAGCTCCTCCTCCGGGGTCTATCTTAATTGGATTATGGGTTTAGGAAAGGCTTAAATTTTTTCGCGGTACAGATAGAGTGCGCCCTTTTTACAGATATAAGGGAAGGCTACTGTAGAGATAGAAGGTAGAAATTTTCAAGGTTAGCATTTGAAATAAATACCCTGAGCTTCGAGGGCCTTGGAATTAGTTAAAAGTCACCGCGACTCCCTATAGTTGCGTTTTTTTCTAACGGGTACAGGCTAAAATAGCACAACTTCCATACGAATTGATAGCTGAGTTTTATATAGAACAAAATAAATAAATTTTACCTGATTCCTTTGCATTTTTAGTTGTTTCATCGTATAATTTGTTTGATAGGAAACCTGTATCAACCGCCTCCATCATCATTTTCATTTTTTCATCATCCGAATCGTCCGAGTCCGACATTTTCTGTGAACAAAATTAAATTAAATTTTTCATCATCACACAAAGTTAACTTTTTGGTTACAAACCGCGTGCAGCACGTTTAAAAAAATAATAAACAAATCCTTCCCCTGGAAAATGCACTTTTCTGTTGACAAAATTCTCAGCTGATTTTTCTTATCACTTATCAAAAATCAGGGGTGAGGCAAAAAACATTCATACGGTGTAGTTTCCAACGCGTTATCTTCCTGAATTTTCCCCAACAACTTTTAAACTTGACATAACAATAACCTCCAACTCCAAAACGTCATTCATTTGACACTAGGCCGCCGCAATGGCATCCTGA
The DNA here is from genome assembly GCA_949715475.1 of Microchrysa polita. NCBI lineage: Eukaryota > Metazoa > Arthropoda > Insecta > Diptera > Stratiomyidae > Microchrysa > Microchrysa polita. Next base: position 4,173,049 of record OX454418.1, on the reverse strand, counting down.
AGCGAGTTTTTGTTATTTTTTCCATATATCCTGAAACTTACCAGCCACACTATGAATTTGTCACCCGTAACCAGTTCAGCATTCGCGGCAATGCAAAATCTCAACATTCAAGCACTAGCCGTTTGCAGCCAACGTGAAATTCGTCCATTTCTACCGTCACTTGTGCGAATGAGTCTACTCTTCCCGATGGAGACCACTCAGTGGATGATGGAGTGTCGTAAACAGATCCTCGTCCTTCTCGTAGGCATTGAAGTGGTCAACAACATTGTAGCCCTGCTACAGGTCGACTACCATGAGCTGGAAATTGATGTAAAGAAGGAGCAGCTATTGCGACAAAAAATCGGCACAACACAGCAAGATAGCGCTCAATTCCACGGTCTGCAAAATGGAATCGCCTTGGGATTTGAGCGAGCGGATACTACGCGAAAAGTACGTGTTGTCTTGTCGGAGTTGTTCTATTTGCAGTCGCAAATTGCCGAGCAGAATGCCCTGGGTCCGCGTGGAGCCAACGAAAGCATAATCCGACAGTCGGAATTGTTTGATAATGAAATTTACTTGGAGGAGATAACCGATATCCTTTGTATTGCCTTGGCCGAACTTCCGTCGCTGTTGAGCGTTCAGGAGCTGGTGGACACGTTGCTGTATGTGAACAATGGAGCGTCGATTATTTGTTGGATTGTGGCGAATGCTCCGGATACGTACAAGGATGTTGTGACCGCTTTGATTTCCAATGGAGATGAGGACACGCCCGAGGGCAAATTGAAGCTTAATGTGCTGTATGCCTTGAGTGAAATGAATCCCGGACAGGCACTGGCGACGCGGTCATTGTGCGTGGAACTGATGCGAATGCCGTCGCTGATGTTGAAGTTTAGTTTGAAGGATCCCAATGATTTGGTAAGTAGCCAGCAATGCATCGTAAATTTTGGTATCAAATGTGTTTTTTTTTGTAGATCGCCTTTATCTCCGGGTTGCTTCTGGGCAATGACCCCAACGTTCGATCATGGTTTGGGGTGTTTGTACGCACCAGTCAGAAACGAAAAGGAGACGCTTTGCAACTGGTGCGCGATGAATTGCTCAATCAATTGAAGAATTTGGTCGTCTTTTCGCACAATACAAAAAACCCTGAGGACTACACTGTGCAAGCTGCCGCGATACTGAGATTGTATTCAGCACTTCGGGGAATAGCCGGGATCAAGTAAGTTGGATTTTTGGAGGTGATATCCTCACGTGTTATAGACGAACGGACTGCGTTCCTACTGCGACCGGGTCTACGAACCGGAACGACCCATGCTTCAGCATGGCCAAGAGTCGCAACGACCCCCTTCGACGCAAGAAGGGGATGGAAACTTCGTGTCATTCATTCAACACCATTTTTTCCCTCGGGGAGCAGTCCTGGCCGGCCCAGCTGCTCCGAACACTACTAATACGTGCCGGCATTGAATCAAATCCAGGTCCATGGATGTGCTCTGTGTGTGGTAACAGGATTTGGACCAATGTTCAAACGTCGGTCGAATGTACATGCTGTTGAGAATGGGTTCACCTAAAGAACTGCTCAGGACTTACCCATTACAATCAACGAGGTCCAACCTACACAGCGAATCGATGCAGAAATCGTGGGCGACGCTCTTCATCCAACCAGCCGCCGCCCCACCAAGGTTCCCAACTATCAACACCTTCTACACCGGCAAACCCTGTACGCACAGTTCAACCTACGCCTAATGTGACCCCAGCTCCACGTACCATCGATGTTAACTACACCAACACTAAAATCGTCCAACTAAACTGTAATGGACTCCAACATAAAATCGTCGAACTTACTGATTTCATGGACAGACACCATATACAGATTGCTGCGGTACAAGAAACCAAACTAAACTCCAAACCATTCGCTCAGCTCTTACGGGAACTATAAAGGTCCCTCTAGATTAGCAGCCAAATGGCTGTGCGTCCAAAAACTGGCATCGCGTGCAGCCATTTGACTAGCAGCCAAATGTAGACAGAAAATGACATAACCAAAATTTCATTTTGGTGATTTTTTTAAATTCAATTATCAAAATCGGACTCTGCGCGTTTGTATTATTACACGGCCATTCAAGAATTATTCATTTTCACACAAAAGAACAAACAAAAGTTGGAAAATTGTCACTTTGAATTTGACAAGCGGTTGTCAAAGCGGTTCGTTGAGTTGCCATATTGAATATCAAAACTGGACGCACAGCCAAATGGCGACATGTTTGGACGGAATGACAGCAGCCATTTGGCTGCACGTGTCGCCATTTGGCTGCTAATCTAGAGGGACCTTAACGTCATCAGACACGACCGAGAAAGCAATGCTGGAGGAGGTTTGGCTTTCCTCATTCACAACAATCTACCGTACAGCATCGTTGACATCACTTCCGCCGACAACACAATGGAACAACAAGCGATAACCGTCAAATCGGGCAATATTGACTTTGAAATCTTCAACATTTACATTCCACCCGTCTCCAGCTGTCCGCCAATTACAAAGCCAATATTAACCCTCTACTGAACGGCCAGTATCGTCTTCTGCTTGGTGATTTCAACGCACATCATAGTCTTTGGCACTCTAACCTCCACAACTACTCCAGAGGTAACATCATCGCCGATCAACTGGACGCATCAGATTTCTGTCCTATAACCGACGACAAACCGACTCGTATCGCTGGATCCTGCACAAGCTCACCAGATATTTCCATCGCTAGCCCTGGACTTATCAACGACATCGCATGGGAGCCAATTCTCACGATGTACTCTGATCACCTCCCAATCATACTAACGCTGGATATGCCGTCGAAACTCGTCCACCCCGACAAGAAAACGTACACAAACTTTAAAAAAGCTAACTGGGATGGCTTTAAAAGGTACACAAGCGAAGCTTTTGCTAGTCTTACGACACACATACAACTCGCCAATCATCAACACGGCTTTAGGAAAATGCACAGCACCACCACTGCATTAGACCGAATCATGTCTAAGGTCTTAAATGGAATGAACCAACCAAAGCCGTTTAAGCGCACCATCCTAGTGGCTTTGGATCTGTCGAAAGCGTTCGATATGGTGAATCACTCGCTCCTACTGACAGACCTCCAAAACTCATCCAGACCGTCGTATGTAGTTAAATGGATCGCAAACTACCTTGCCGGACGTCAATCCAGCACTGAGTTTAGAAATGGGAAATCTAAACTAAGAAGGATCAAACAGGGAGTACCACAGGGCGGAGTTCTTTCCCCCACTTTGTTCAACCTCTACATGTCAGGGCTTCCCACCCCACCTGAAGGAATCGACATAATATCCTATGCTGATGATTGTACCATCCTGACATCCGGCAACGATATTTCAGACATGTGCGACCGTATCAACGGCTACTTAGAAGAGCTCAACACCTTCTTCATTAGCAAGAACCTGAAGCTATCAGCACCCAAATCCTCGGCCACCCTCTTTACCACGTACAACCAGGAATACAACCTACGGCTAGACATTAGTGTAAACGACACCGAAGTCCCCACTGTCCGTCACCCCAAAATCCTCGGCGTCACAATTGACAATCACGGCATTTTCAATAGCCACGCCGACAATATATGTGACAAATTGAAGAGTAGGAACAAGATCCTAAAATCTCTCGCTGGCAGCAAATGGGGAACTGATAAAGAGACATTACTCACCACTTACAAAGCCATCGGTCGTTCAGTGGTAAACTACGCCGCACCCATATGGACAAACAATCTCTGCAACACTCGATGGAAACGGATTCAAACGTGCCAGAATGCAGCTATGCGTACAATCACTGGATGTGTACGCTTGACATCACAAGATCACCTCCACCAAGAAACTAAGCTGCTTAATGTAAAAACTCATAATGAGCTACTCACAAAGCAATATCTTGTTGGTTGCTATCGTAGTCAACACCCGAATTTCGATCTTATGGACAAAACCCCACCTCCACGTCATGTTAGACGTACATTAAGGGACAAGGAAAGGGAAGTCCAGAGATACAAAAGAGTTCCCCTCGATAACACCAACAACTACAAGGCGGCTCTAAAGCAGTTGCATACTAACGAGGTAACAATAGCCACGAATGATCTGTCATTAAACCGTGTCCTTCGAGCTCGACCACCAGATATCTCCAATGATGAACTACAGCTACCTAGAGCCACACGTACCACCTTGGCTCAGCTTCGATCTGGATGGTGCTCCAGACTAAATTCATATTGAACCCGTATCGACAGCACCATTGCAGACACTTGTCCAGCATGTGGAGCCAGCCCACACACCGTGGACCACCTTTTCAATTGTAATGCCGCACCAACGCATCTAACACCCATTGCGCTTTGGGAAAAACCCATTGAGGTGGCAACCTTCTTAGGCCTCGAACTTGAGGTGATAATGCCTAGCATTTACGAATGCCACTAGTTCCCCCCCCCCTTACTTGCTCCGCTACAACAACAACAACGAACGGACTCTTTCAACGACGAATGCAGGAACTCGAATGAGGCAAAAAAATGACAGTATACACAACCGGCAGCGCATCCCGAGCTAAGACGGAAAGTAGAAGAGAACTTCGGCGAGTATCTAGCAAGTTAAGAAACGCCAACATTTTGACGAGCAGTTGCAGCAAATAAACCAAAGATTAGCCAGTGAAAACAATAGACAAGCGTACAAACTAATTAACACAATTAAGAATGGTTATCAACCCAGGACAAGCCTATGTAAGGACAAGGATGGTAACACAATCAGCGACAACGACAGCATTAACAAACGATGGGCCTCGCATTTTGAGAAGATCCTCAGTATACAATTGATATCCGACTTCAACGTAATTAAGCGCCGGGCGTTGACGAGATCCCTGCAATTATTTTTTCTCGAAATCAATAAATTCCTTATAATGACTTTTTGCAATTACTTTCTTCCCACAGATTCAACGACGACGAGCTCCATCTTCTCATGCAACTGGTCACGACAAAACCCTCTCCCACACCGGCCGGTATTCGTCTCGTCTCTCTCGGCCTGTGCATGCTAATCGCTTGCCCGTCACTCATCTCACAATCCTCTCTCGAAGCGAAAGCTATCGAATGGATGCAATGGCTCGTCAAAGAAGAGGCATACTTTGAGAACAAATCCGGAATGGCAGGCTCGTTTGGCGAGATGCTCCTCCTCATGGCAATTCATTTTCACAGCAACCAAATCTCCGCAATCGGTGATCTTGTCTGCTCCACACTAGCAATGAAAATACCAATACGCGTCAACAACACCACCCGGATGAAACAAATATTTACACAAGAAATTTTCACAGAACAAGTGGTAACGGCTCATGCCGTCAAAGTGCCGGTGACAATGAACCTAAATGCTACGATTCCTGGGTGTTTGCCCGTACACTGTATTCATCAGCTGCTGAAATCGCGAGCCTTCTCAAAACACAAGGTTACAATAAAGAATTGGATTTACAAGCAAATATGCAACAGTTCGACACCACTCCATCCTGTCATGCCGGCTCTGATTGAGGTCTACGTTAATTCGCTGATTACACCGAACGTCGCGTCCAAAGGTCCGGGCGATCATATGCACAAACCACTCTCGGAAAATGAAATACTTCGTGTATTTCGCAATTCGGTTGTCGGCACCCATTTGGATACGAATAAGAAAATTTTCTCATTCGATTCCATGGAAATGTCGGATCCCGCGGCAGACAGTAACGTTGAGGATGATGCCGTCAGCACGGCGAATATAACTTCGCAACTGTTGATTCTCTACTATTTGGTGCTGTACGAAGACACGCGTTTGGCCAATATGCAAACAATTCTCCATATGGGACGAAAAATCAAATCCTATTCAACGGAATTTCTGTCGGAGCTGCCGATCAAGTATTTACTGCAACAGGCGCAGCGGAATCAACACGAATACAATGGTCTGTTTCATCCATTGTTACGACTCCTGATCACACATTTTCCGCATCTCAGCTTGGTCGACGATTGGATCGAGGAGGATCGAATCTTTGCTGCATCACAAGGCTGGACTTCCAACTTGCAAATACAGGAAATACAAATTGTCGAAGCCTTTGAAGAAATCGAACTGTGTCCGTCGAAATTGATCAAAATTCTTCGTCATTTGCTGAAAAAATCGCCCACAGACATTTGGATATATTCCCAAACGCTTGTATCGAATATTAAGAAAATTCTTGATCCCAAGGTTCCGCGTCTGATTCAGGAACTCTATAGAAAAGTTTGGATGCGTCTCAACACAGTTTTGCCGCGACGACTCTGGCTGATGACCATCAACGGTTTGATGCCGTCCGATTCGATAATTGCCAAATTCACATTGGCTCACGAGAGCATACTAATCGATCCGCTGCAAGTCCTTCGATGTGACGAACGCGTGTTTCGCTGTCCGGACGTTCTGGTAATTGTATTGCGAATCCTTCAGGCGAGTTTGGCCGCGTCCAAGTGTCAGCTAACGCGGCATATTCAGGACAAACCGATTCTAGACAAATTGGGACAAATACAGAACGAAGTCGAACGAGAAGAGTTGAAAACAGCTCTGGTCGCGTCCCAAGAATCAGCAGCTGTTCATATATTGCTGGAATCGTGTCTCGAATCGAACGAGTGCAACCATTGGCATTGCGAGAAGTTCGCGGCATTGTCTGTTCGTTCATCCATCAAGTATTCATTGCCGAACCATCACTCGCCAAGCTCGTGCATTTTCAAACATATCCACGCGAAACTTCTCAGCATGACAGTGCGTGGTGTGCCTTCGATGCACATTTGGTCTGGACTTTTTACCGGAAATTCTCGTAATGCCGGAATGGAGAAGCAGATTTTTGCCATCGATCTTACATCGCACGTTTCGCTTCAATATTCGCTGCCACGTTCGCTTAGTGTGGCGAAATTGTGCCTGAATACGTTGTCTACGCTGTTGGGACTGTTGTCGGCCGATGCACGTATTGAAATGTTTCGCGCTACATTACCGTGTACGTACGATTTGCCGAAGCTTTTCCGCCACTTTTGGATGATTGTTTAAATTTTTGACGCAATTTGGACGGATTGCTCATTCGCAAGCGACGTTGGGACGCGGTGCTGTCGCAATGCCCCGTGCTGGCGTTGGCACCGGGTCGAAGGTTAAGGCGAAATCGAAACGGACACGCTATGCTGATAAGTTGTTGGATGAGGTGAAGAAGACGTTTGCTGTGTTGCTGGAGGAGGCCGTGCTGAGACCGAGAATATATTAGAATTAGGGAATGTTTAGAATAGATAAATATTGAATAAAATGTATAGCATTTTTAAATAATGAATTAATTGAAATTTTGATTATGCTGAGATGATTAGCATGTCTTGAATTGTTTCACACGGCCCGCACCCCCACTATGGAATTTTATTGGTCTTGAGTCGCATCTGTGAACGGCTGTAATTTTCCAACGAAGATGGTTAGGATTCTGAAATTTTCAGCCGAATGTGTGCCCGAACGTCCTTTACACCGGCCCTTTCACCTCCGCTCTCTAAATTTTTTTCGAAAAATAGACCCCCATTGCTATTGTTTTACAGCAGTGGCGCCACTGGCGTAACATATGAAGCTGAAGCAGGTGTAGATGAAGCGGTGAGAACTCCAACTGGGGCAACCCATTTAGGAGGAGTTCCTACGCAATAGCCCTTGCCATTTTTAGCAAAGGCTTGCGCGAACTAGGAGGGACAATGGACATGTTCAATAAATTGGGTGAGTTGATCCTCGACCTCATGTACTTCGTTGATTCCAAGGCAAATATACATGGCGCTGTCAAGGTGAAAGATATGAGCAAAAAAATCCTAACAAGAAAGAAGGATAAGGAATCGCCCAAAGCCCCAAGAGTCCGAGACCGACCTAAGCGAAGGCGTGACGTAGAGGAGACTGCCTCCCCCCAAAACACCCAAGTGAAACAAGTCACAATCTCCAAAATTAGATAAAAATACGAGCAAGATGCCTTCAATACAAAACCCCAGTCGAAATACGAACCCGAGCTCTTGGACACGCGTAGAGTCGAAAAAAAGGGTCCAGAGGGAAAAAAGTAGTGTCAAGTTAAAAAAATTAAAGCAAGATCAGCAGCCCGAAGATATGACCTACGCGGACATTCTTAAAAGAGTAGAATCTGACCCAGGGCTCAAAGATATGGTTGAAAATGTGTCCCGTATTCGTCGCACACGAAACGGGGATTTGTTGTTCCATATAAAAACACGTGGAGGTAACCTGGTGGAAGGATACAAAGCCACAATAACTAAACTGTTAGGGATTAACCCAGTAGGCGTTAAAACCTTCAGACAGGAGACGAGGCTAGAGATCCTGGACCTTGACTAAGTAATAACAAGGAAGAGGACATCTGCCAGGCATTCCGTGAACGACTGAAGGTAAACCTCCAGACTGACGTGGTGAAGTCACTTCGGAGAGCGTTCGGCGGCACTTAGATTGCCGTTAGAAACATGGCAACTGATGAAGCCAACAAAATTCTGGAAGGGGGCAACCTTAAGGTGGTCCGCAAGAGATGCTACAAGTGTTTTGTTTTTGGCCACTTTGCGAGGGACTGCAGCAGCAAACATGATAGGTCAAGAGCCGGCTTTAAGTGTGGGAAAGAAGGCCACAAGGCAGCGTCATGTGATAATGATCCCCACTGTATATTATGTAAAGGGGCAGAGAAGGAAAACTGCAACCATTAAACGGGAGGAGCCAGTTGCCCACTATATCGGTAAGTACTAAAGCAAATCCCGATATGAGGTTCTTGCAGTTGAATTTAAATCATTTGCTACTGCAAACTGTAATGGTGAAGGCCATCGACGTCGCTATTATCTGCAATCAGTATAAGTATTTTCCAGGGTCAATCTGGGTCACAGATAAGGATGATCAAGTGGCCATCTGGACGTGCGCAGACTGTCCTTTCCAGCAAGGGATGGCGGCGGAATTGAGAGGAGTCGTAAGAGCAAAGATCGACAGCATATATGTGTGTATAGCTGCTATACGCTCTACCACGGTGGAACCATGGCGAGATTGAAGGAATTTCTGGACGGCCTCATGCAGGATGCGAGTATGAAAAGCCCGGTGATAACTAGGAGAGACATCAAACCGTGGGCCACCGAACGGCAGCCGGGTAACTAATAGAAGTGGTCGTGCACTTCTGGACGCATTCTCACGGTTGGATATTGTTCTCATGAACTCAGGGGCCACAAATACCTTCACAAGAGAGGGAGATCTATCAGTGATCTCCCATTTGTCAGCAGCTCATTAGCGCCGGCTATGAAGTGGCGAGTTAGCGAGCTTTATACTCATAGCGACCAAGCAATTTTGTTGGAAGTAGCTGGCAGAGTGTAGCGATCAAATAATGATACAAGCACTGTTGGATGGTATACAGAAAGATTTGACGAGGCACTCTTCAAAGAAGTTCTCACGAAAACCTCCTAGGGTCATATTACAATGCTCGAAGATCACTAAAGCTGGCTATTTGAAGAAGCAAAAAAAAAAATTGCTTCATACAACTATGTGACGATGCAGACGTAAACCCGTGGTGAATGACGTATAGAGTGGTAATGAAGAAAATAGGGTCGAAAGCACCACAAATAAAGTGTCCGACGCTGCTCCGAAATATTGTCTCTGTTCTATTTCCTCAGCACAAGCTGCAACCCTGCTATAACAGAAAAGGAACTTGGGCGACCGACGTAAAGATTGGAGGAGAGTAAAGCTTCAGGACCGGATGAAATCCGTGTGATTTAACAAAAGTTTATCGAAATCTTCGATACGAGCTTGACCGAAGGTACCTTTCCAATGATATGGAAGCGGCCAAAGTTGGTGCTCCCCCAAAGCCGAATAATCCATTTGGAGAGATAAACTCATGTCGCCCAATTCGCCTGCTTGACACGCTGGGAAAACTGTTTGAACGGATTATTTTCAACCTATTTTTAGCGGTGGTTGAAGAAATAGGGAGCTTGTCGGATCGACAATATGGTTTTAGACAGGCGTGTTCCCCAGTGGATGCAATTGTAATGGTTACCAACTTAGCAAGGAAATCGCTTCAAAACGGTGCATGCTTTTCGGTAGTGACACTCGATCTCAAAAACGCATTTACTTCCGCAAACTGGGCTTCCATTCATGCCGCCTTGCTAAGAATAGATGTACCGGACTATCTTGCATCTTTCAAACTGCGCATTGAGAGTGTGACGGTGACCAAACTACAACCGGAAGGTTGGACGCTGCCTCATCCCTGATATTGCAAGGTGGGTTAGAATCAAATATGGAGTAGTGAACACAATACCTAACGGGTCATGGAGGATACCGACAAACAATGGTTTCAATTTGGAATACTCGCCCGATTTCCCTACCTGCGAGGGAGTGGCAGAAGACGCAAGACATGTATTTTTCGACTGTCATAGTTTTACAACAGAGTGCAGGCACCTAAATGCGGAAGTGATGGAAATATTAAGCCCACAAAATTTGGTAGAGCGTATGCTGGAGTGCCAACGCAACTGGGATGCAGTGAGTGAGTTTGTCTGTACCATCCATAAAGACCTCCAGAAAGAAGAAGCTAAACGGAAATCGAAATTAAGGCATATTAGCTAATTAGCCATTGCCTGCCCCTGCGAAGCAATACTGAAAGATGGTCCTGTGGCGAGAGAGGTGGTCTGGTTTTAGCTGCTAGCTATCCAGGATACCTGCAATGGCAGTATGAAAGATTTCCCCACCTCCTTTAAAAAAGACCCTCATTGTCCTTGGTTGCAAGAATTTTCCTTACTTCTCATGGTGTGTAAGGGGTGGAAGGACGAAAACTTGGAATATAATTTATTTATTTATTTATTCACCAGACAAGGCATTTACATAAACAAAATTACAATTAAGTAAAACTTAAAATAGTGGATTGGATATAGGGTTTTGTTGGGATAATAGCAGGGCCTGGGTCAACTTATGTTTGTAGGAGGATTTAGTTATGCCAAGGGAATAATGGGCACTATATATGAAAGTACGACAACATTTATTTACGGGTTCATTATAACCATATAAGGTGGTGTGCTGATATTCTTTAAGAAGGGTTGTATGTCTGGTACGTCTGGGTTGATCATTAAGGGTAATTCTTTCGGAGAGAAAATTGACGTTAATGACACCACTAATAATGTCGAAGGTAAAACAGGCGGAAAGTAGTGTTCTTCTACAAGAAAGAGGCATTAAATTTAAGAGCTGAAGCCTGTATGTATAGGAGGGAAGATTCTGAAAATCGCGAGGATCGAAAAGGTTTCTTAAAGCGAAAAGAATGAACTGTTTTTGAATAGATTCGATTCTATTTCTGTAAATCTCAAAGGCAGGGTTCCAAACAAAGCAAGCGTATTCAAGTAAGGGCCGTACTAGTGTAACATACAAAGATTTAGTAACCCAGATATTATTAAACTCATAAGCGCGTCTCTTGATGAAACCAAGCTGTTTATTAGCCCTGGATAAGATACTATCGTAATGGAGGGTAAAACGCATTTTGTGGTCCAAAACTACACCGAGGTCTTTGATATGGTCAACCTTTTTCAAAATAGCATTGTTAAGATGGTAGAAAGTGGACAAAATTTGATTTTTTCGAGAAAAGCTTATTACCTGACACTCATTGACGTTAAGGTGGAGATTGTTAAGGTTACACCACTGGTCATGGGATTGGAGATTTGATTGAAGAAACTCAGCATCATCAAGCGTTTTAATAGAGCAGTTTAATTTTAAGTCATCGGCATAGAAAAGATGGGGTATATTAGGCAATATGGATGAAATATCAGAGATGAACATATTGAATAAAAGAGGACCTAGGTGACTTCCTTGAGGAACTCCGGAGAAGACATCTATGCTCTTCGAAATTTGACCCTGGAATTTTACAAATTGAATACGGCTGTGGAGGTAGGATCTGAGCCAGTTGAGAAGTGGTCCAGTTACGCCAAAGGTACACACTTTATCTAACAGAATTTTATGATCGACCCTGTCAAACGCTTTGCTAAAATCAGTATAAACAACATCAACTTGATAACCCCTTTCCATGTGACAGAGGACATCGGAGACAAGAACTGTGAGGTTAGTAGTGGTGGAACGGCCTTTTCGAAATCCGTGTTGTTGTTCATTCAGCAAAGGATCGATAAATGGAGTGAGTTTATCACAGACCATTTTTTCAAACAGTTTGGGAATTACAGACAGAATAGCGATACCCCTATAATTTTCTACCGATTTTTTATCACCACTTTTGTAGATGGGCGTAATATGAGACGATTTCCATAAAGACGGAAACGATCCTAATAGAAGGGATTTGTTGAAAATTAAGTGTAGTGGAGCTATCAACTGGTAAGCACACTGCTTTACGAAAATCGGAGATATTAAATCAGGACCGGGCCCTTTAGTGACTTTCAATTCTTGGATAGCTCTGGCAATTTCATCCTGTGTCAGAACAATTCCATTGATCAAAGAAGTTGGGGGGGGGGGGGCTATCAATAGGACGATTTGAGGAGTTGGGGCTTAAACCTGAAGAAAAGCAGTCCTGGAAATGATCAGCAAATAAATTACAAATTTCCTGGGGACAAGAAGAGGTCGTGGGTCCTTTAGTCATGGAAGAAGGGAATCCTGTTGTCTTCCGTTTTATATTAACGAAATCAAAGAATTTTTTGGGTTCATGGATAATTTTTTCTCCCATCAAATTTATATATAGTCGATAAGCATCGTGGGATTTAATGCGAAATTCTTCGGCCAGCTCATCATAGTTTTTCTTAATATCTTAACTATTGTTGGAGTTATTTTTAATAGACTTATAGAGCTTATTTCTACGATTTCTCAATTGCCTTAGATCTCTGTCAAGCCAAGGCTCCGAAAGGGTGTTTCGTTTCTTGATTTTGGGTACGTAGTAATCAATAGCGTGGAATATTATATTGTAGAAAGAAGAAACGATATCATCGATTGTAGGGGAGGAAAGATATGTTAACCAATCGGTAGAATCAAGATAATTTTTGATGCCATCATAGTCAGCATTCAAAAAATCATATACGATTTCATTTGTACGTTTGAGTAAGAGATAACTCAGTGGCAGAAAACTCGACTGTAAGGGCAGAATGGTGTATGGTGTTGGAAAAGAGATTCTCGGCGGCGATTGTAGGAGTAACTTTAACTTCGTCATAGCAGTTAGTAAAAATAAGATCTAACCAATTGCCATTTTGGTTGGGTATGGAAACAACCTGCTGCAAATCATTGCTATAGAATGTGCTGACGAGGTTAAAGTCAGTATGGTTAAGCAGGTTCACAGGAAGAAGCTGATTATCATCATCGTCGACTATGAATCTTATGTTTGGACGATTAAAGTCACCAAATACAATGATTTTGTCCTCGTCGTTCAGAGAAGCCATAACAGAAGAAATTATTTCACAGAGCTCATTATATGTATCTTCATCCGTGCGAGGGGTATGTAAACAACACCAATATAGAGGTAATGGCTTTTGATGGGAATTTTGGCAAATACATGTTCAAAAGCTATGTTAAAGCTGGTTGTTACTAGCTCACTAGGGAGCGGGTTGCGGATGGCGATGAGAGCCCCACCACCTCTAGAAACACCGGTCAATTCATAATTACGATCCGACCTATATATTGACCAATTGGAGTCGAGAATCTCTTCATTTTTAAAAGAGTCATTCAGCCAGGTTTCCGAGAAAGCAAGAATGTTAAAATGGGATGATTTAGCATCAAGGAAAAGGTTATTCATAATTTAATCAACGAAACCAACCTAGATAACATACCAACAATTTTAAACTCACTAATATTACTTTGGCAAGATAGGGTAATTGGTCTCGGACTACTTTTTAAAAGTGAACAATTGCCAATGCTAAAAAATGTTCACTTTGAGATCAGGCAAACAATTCTAGTATGTACATATGTACATACTATAGCACTAGTATTTCTAGTTAGCAGCTTTAATGCATCAACTATGCCTACGCCACATAATTTCCATAAGGTGATTCATGACCAGTGTACGACTCAAAAGGGAAGAGCTTCCAAAGAAAACAACAACCAAATCCATCCATTGGCATCATTGTCTCATGGGAGACACTTGCCAGAATTTAAACTGCCGATAATTTGTCTTGCTATTACCTGCAAGACCTGTAATTTTAGTACATACATGAAGAATTATTGTGCGCTTCATACGCATGCGAGTTACACGGGTTTGCCTTAATTTTTATGAAGAGTGCTTGTGTGTGCAAAGAATCCGTTCATAGTCGATGTCCTTGGACACTAAGAATAAAAAGTAACTTTAATTTCAATTACTTACAATTTTTTTTTTTTAATTACTACGCGTTGGCTTCATTTAATAAACTAAACATTGAAGCAACGACAAATGGTCATAAAATGCCAAAAATGTGATAATTCTCCTAATTAATATGGGAGTCGTGTTATCGTCGACCGGCGGCCACTGCACACCCAAACCCCACATTTCAATAGTGTTGGAGACCATTATAGTAGAGGTATCGATAGTGTTTTGAATATACAGAATTCAGTGTCCAATGGCACCTTGAAAACACTAGCGTTTTCTTCGAGCCAGTGTGTCGTTGATTTTCTTTTGTTTCAGTGTATAAGTGCTTCCCCGCCAGCTGTAATTTGGCTGCAGATCGCACAAATAATTTATTGTTCGGTGGAGACCGCGCAGTTCATTCATATATTACTGGCGAAACTCATCTGATTAATTCAATAAATTGTTCGATAAAGTTTGTTAAATTGAGCGTGTTTCGCGGGTGCGATAATGTTAAAAATTTCGATTTGTTCGCTTTTGGTAATAGCTGTAATTTTCAATGTGGTAAGTATTTTATCTACTATGAAATTAACGATTTTTTTCAAGCCTAAATCCTTTTCTATAGATTCCACATCGAACATCAGCGACGCCATTAATTCGCAGACTACGCTCACCGGACACTACACCTGAAAGCCACATCAGTAACTTTTTGCATCAGCATCGATCCGATTCGCGAGCAGACAAAGCTGAGGATACGTCGACTGCAAAAAATGTTTCCGATCCGGTACATACTTCAACACATCGGCCACACATGACCACTACCGAACCGCCTGTTTCGCAAACCGAACTCTTAGTAAATCTGATCCACAACACCATTCAAACGTTTCGCGATCAATTTCCGCTATTGCTCAGTTTGATCTCAAGTCCACGGGATCCTCCGTCCACGACAATGCATCCCAAAAAAGAGCATCATGCCGCCACCCATGGACATTCAAAACAAGTGCGTAGCACAAATGTGACTTCATCGGAAGATGTTGGCGATGTTGGTGGGGACGAATCGGGAGAACGAAGCGAAGAAAATAATGAGATCGATGGAAACGGGGAGGACGAAGTTGGAGAGGAAGGAGAAGAAGAAGAACCAGGAGATGATGAGTTCGGCGATCTGCCTGATAGCAATAACAATGCAGCCCTACTGCCACCGGCCTTGCTCAAGACAATAGTGGAGGCGAGTGCCGGCAGTGCCGGGAGAGGTAGTGCTGGAGCAACGGCAGGACTTTTGGCAAGTACTAGTGCCGGATCGAGCACGGGCAGTAGTAGTAGCAGTGGTCGTGCTACACGACAAATCGAAGAGCACGGCGACCAAGAACCAACCGGATCGGGCGAGTTTCTGGTGGGAATTCTAAGGACTAAGGCTCGGGCTTTGACAACATTGTTTTTTGCCCCGTTTTTGAGTGCCTCGTCGTTTGTTCAGCGCAGTATTGGATATGCTTCGGGCACGAGCAGCGGTTTAATTCCCGAAGATGATCGTCCCACTCAGGATGTGCGTCATACGGCCGATCATTCTCATCATCATAGCGACAATCACCATCACAATGAGGGACATGTTCGCGATCAGCACGACCACGGCGGCCATCATGCAGAAAGTCATGGCCATGGGCATCAGTCCAACGATCATGGTCACCACTCCAGCGACCATGGGCATCATTCCAACGATCATGGACATCATGCCATGAACAATCACGGACACAATTCCAGTGAACATGCACATCACACCACCGAAAGCCACCACGAAACTGGTAACAACTACAGCACCACATCCAACGAAATACAATCGGCCAACTTGATTTTTAACGGCTACGAGGACAATAAGCCCAATCATCAGGTTTACTTTCGGGCCGCGTCAAACGATCCTAACAATATGATCAGCACTGATGATCTTTTGAGTCCGGAAGAATCGCCGCGTGTTCCTGATGGACCCGTACGTATTGTGCTGGTCAATGGAAATTTCGATGATCAACCTGAACCTGTTCAGAATGGTGCACAGCGAAATACACTTGTAAGAAAAACCAGAGAAGCGAGAACAATTTTTAGTGAAGGTTTTGGAATTTTTATATTTGAAATTTTTGGGTCCATTGCAGGATTGACGTGGGGTGCAATACATCAGGTAACGCATCTGCTTGAAGGACGTGATGACGAAACGGAGGCATATTTTTGATGTGGCCGTTATATAGGAATAATGGACTCTAAGGTTAAGTGATGATAGATATCCATTTGAATTAGTAGTCAATGTTGAAATAAAATTTTGATTAAAAATATGTGTTGTTTTTCGACCCTTTATCTCGCGCCTGCACTAGGTATGAACTTCTGTTCGAACATATTAGAGGTTCGTTTTGTAGGGTCAGAACAGGATAGAACAATTTCTATAGAAGCTGTGCTGTTCTATCATGTTTTTTTCCCAATAAAAAGGACCTATTATGTTTTATTGCTTCATAGTGTTATTGAAGCATGCACTCTATTGAAATTTGTTAGAATTTTCTTTGTGGAAGGGGTGAAACTTTGCGGAGCCATTTTTTAGTGGAAAATTTGCTAGGAGTCTACATAGAAATCACCTACCTCAGAAGTGAAATGATATGTCAGTGGATTGCAGCCTAAAAATTAGCAAACTCTATCTCTTTTTGATTTGCCCTAACTACCGTGTGTAGTCGTCAACGTTTCAACGACAACTGAATTCGGAGTGTGGTACGGTTGTCCGCCATACCAACCACTTCCTAGTCGCATTTTTTGGTTATTATTCTATGATAAGATCATTTCTTATCTTCTTCTGAATAATAAACATGCGACGAGAAATGCCAAGTATTGAAATGCAGAGTGGCGACCGAACGATCACGACCACAGAGTACGACAAACAAACAATCAAACTCTATGTACTTAGGATATCTCTAGTTGCCTCTTTAAAATTTGAATATGCGTCCATTCTGGCAAATGATGTCAACGTATGCAGCTTCGTACGATATACAGAGGATACTCTTACAGCGAATTAATCAGTTTGGTTCAAGACTCAAGAGGCAAACTACAGTACATGGGCCTAAACTGGGGAGGCCTATAATAACATATGAATGTCACAACCCTCCTGAGAACCCCTAATTCTTGCCACAGCCGTTCTTGAGGACGCTGTCTTCTCACAAACGTACTTTGAGGTCTTCGAATTCGAATACCGCCCAATGATAGATATTATCATCAGCGCGCGCTCTAAGGAGGGGCAAGCCAGGCAGTTGCCCGGGGCGCCTTATTTTTGAGGTTGCATTTTAACTACCAATTTGTAGAAAGAAAACTACAAGAAGGTTCTCCTGCACGGTAAAAAATAAAACAGTTATATAAATGGTAACAAACTCGAGGGCGGAGAACCTCAGGAAACTACATACATAGATGAATTTTCAAGAAGCTAGAGCCTAAACTTAGGAATTGCGGAGAATTCACCAATAAGATTGGTTTTCTCAGAGTCTGGTTGGCATAGCCTGGTTTCATTTCAGTAGACGCAAATTTCGACAAGCTGAAACTTAGTTTATCTCAGTCATGAGATTGCCAAATGCGTGGTGAAGATTTTTGTAGTTTCTTGGGATTTTTGGGGCGCTGATCACGAATCCGGAGCATCCCACCAAAATTTCGTTGCGGAACAGGGTCAAAATTGCGGAAAACCGCAAAATATTCGCTGTTTTCCCGTTTTTTACCCCCAGCTCTGAAATCTGAAATTTTTTTCTATTTGAGATATTTTAATTTAAAAGTGAAAAAATGTGAAATTTGTTAAATTTTCAGTTCACTTTGTATGGGGGTACCCTTAGTTTTGGATCGGATGGTAATAATTTTTAGTGGGGAGCATAATGGGGCTTACACTAGGCAAGGCATCCCATCAAATTTGATCTGCCTGGCTCAATTTGAAAAGAAGCTATAGAGGCATGCTTTTTTGAAAAATGGAGGAGTGAGGAGGTGTTAATGGTCGGAGCATTTAAATTTTTGGTACAAATCAAATAAATTTTGTTAGCAATATATTGAGAAGATTTTATGGCTCTAGTTCTATTCAGTGCGTGCGTATGCGGTCAGTGCGAAATGTTAAATTAAAAAAAAAATGTAAATTCACTATAATACCTTTGGGTCAAGGGTATAATTTTCTGAGAAAATGTCTAGAGTGTTATACATAATTGGATCGGAATGTTATTGTGGGCTGAACTGAAAATCTTGCTGATCTATAATTGTGAATTGGTACGAGCCTATACAAGCTACAAGAAATCTTTCAGTCGAAGAAATTGATGAGACCCGTAAAATGTGGTACTTACAGGGGCGTAGACAGAAAAGTGTTTCGGGAGGAGTTTTGGGGAAAAACGTGACAAGAGTTGCCTTTAGGCTGGGAGAATAGCCCGTGGGATGCGTATACTCTTATACAATGGTACCCAAGTAACAATTTCATTCCTCTAATACTTCGTAAAATATTCTCTTCTAGCATTAATAGGGGCACTTTACAGGGTATAACCACTGAATAACAGTCCAATAATGGCATTTGGCGCCGTTTTTTAATCCAATGGAACCTTATTGTAGCACTAAATTATGCTTTAAAAAGGCGTACGTCATCATCATTTTCTGTCATTGAACGAATTTGTAAAAAAAATAAATAGAAAAACAAAATTTCCGCAGCTGGCATCGAACCAATGTCTGTTGATTGCCCGTCCTACACGCTACCCATTCAGCTAACCTCACATATGGTCGGCATTGCTCGGAAACACTACATGGTTGTTGGTACTATAGAAATGCTTGACAATTCTTTATCGACTCTTTTGCACTGCACCCTATCATACATTTATCAATAAAATAGAGTGAATTTCTGCGCAGAGATCACCCTAATTAATTTCGAAGATAACAATGAGTGCATACGTGTGGGTTTCATGCAAGATCTTAAGGATTTCTAATGCAGAAATTGTGTATTTCAGAAAACTGTGTCAAGTGTCAATTCATTAAAAAATCGCAAAGTCCATCCTTGTATAAAACTACGGTGAACAATTTATTGGATGATCATACGAATGTCACACTATAAAAATGACACCGACTGTGCTTTAGAAGAATATTATGCATGTGTGTGAGTTAACTTAGAGAGACTATTGCATGTGTGTGGTGTATCATCCAATAAACACAAGAGTGGAGTATTTAAAGGAGTGTCTTTTTAGGTTAACGTTTAGAGACAGTTTTATCGAAGTTTTATACCACCATCTTTAAATGTATTCCATAATGATGATAAAAGCTTTCCGGAAAATACTTTATGGATGTTTTATCGGATCAAAACATTACTTTAAGCGCTGTCACACGATAAATGAATTTCGTGGTACTATATGATTGCTACAGTGTGAAGTGCTTCTTTAAAGCAAACGAATTGTTGCTTGAGTAGTGCAATGGCAAGGGTGGTATGACATCAATATACCTTAAAGCTGGTGAATCAAAATGTACCGAATCGGGAAAGTCCAAACTGAGGTTTTAGGGTGGAATTCATAGTCCTCACTTATACTTAATCCTCAAGCTTGAAATAGATTGGACGCGCCAGCATCGGCATCAGCCCTTTGATTACCCACATTGAGAGTATAGCAGCAGAAGCATTTTTTCTGCTTCTGCTGTCAATGTGGGTAATCAAAGGCAAATGCGTATGTTCTAAATTGAAATGTTTCTGCTGATGCCGATGCTGACGCGTCAAATGCATTTCAATCACTATTAATTAATCAATTGATAGTCGTTCATATTTTAAAAATAAATTTAAATTTAAGGAAATGTCAAAAGGAACCGCAAATAATCGCATAATACGCACTGTATATGCGACTTTTTTACTGAACCAACATATTTTCTATAGTGACTATGATTTTGTAGTTTTGATCAGTGGCGCAACCAGGATTTTGTCTTGGAGGGGGCTAAGTTCATCTGCATTACTATATATTTGATGATGCTGCCGCAAGTTGGGGAATGGTGTTTTTTTCATAGCATTATACAGTAGTGCCGTGTTAATAAGTAGCACATGATGATGTTGAAGAGCAACGGACTCAATACACTGCCCTGGTGTCCGGTGAATGTCGGAGTACACCAGGGCAGTGTATTGAGTCCGTTGCTCTTCAACATCATCATGTGCTACTTATTAACACGTGTCTCCGACGGCCTAGAAATATCTCTTCTTTTTGCTGATGATATAGTCCTCAGTAGCCCAAACATCGTTGCCTTGCAAGCTGCGCTTACAAAATGGTGTGACATTCTGGAGGAGCATGGACTGAGGGTAAGTATAACAAAGACTGAGTTCTTATGCTGCCAATTCTCAGACCCGAATGCACCGATACCAGAAATGTACGTCAAAGGGGAGCAGCTTAAGTCTTGTACCAAGTACCTTGGCTCGATGGTGAACAGCGGAGCTACATGCGATGATGACATCAAACATCGCACAAAGGTTGGGTGGATGAGGTGGCGAGAAAACTCTGGAGGCTTCTGCGATAAGAAAATGCCACTGAAGCTAAAGGGCAAGTTGTACAAAACGGTTGTACGTCCCGCACTCATGTATGGATCAGAATGCTGGACCATGTATGAAGGTTACGCGAAAGAAATGACAGCGACTGAAATGAAAATGTTACGCATGTCAGTTGGTGTAACCAAAAGAGACCACATCAAGAGTAGCTACATCCGAGGCAGCTTGTCCATAGACCAACCAATCACCGAAAAGCTCGAAGACCGACGAATGGATTGGTATTGCCATGTTCAAAGGCGTCCGCCTGAGAACCCCGCAAAGAGAGCGATATCAATGGAAGTTCCGCTTGATGGACCCAAGGCCAGAGGCAGACCGAAGAACACCTGGATGTGTCAAATGAAAAAGCCACAACAACGCATTGGTCTCGGCGATGACACCATCCAAGATAGAGCTGCCCAGCTGCCCGTAGAAATATGCTGAGAAATTATCGCCAAAACGGGCGATGTGCCTACACCGCAGGTCGAGCAACGCGGAACCATGGAGCGGTATAAAGAACGAGGCAAGGAAGAAGAAGAAGATACAGTAGTGCCGTTATATTAATGTTTTTTTCGATGTAAAATGTTTCGTTGCGTCATATGTTAAAGCAATAACACTTTGCCAAGTTACCGCAATCAGAGCAAAATTAGTAAATGTCAAAAAAATGGGAATTAGTGACAATCCAAAACCGGATCAAAGTTGGGCTAATGGCTGCAGGGAACCTTTTCTCTCAGGCAAAATAGCAATGAAAGCTCTTAGGGGACTCTATTTTGCCAAGAACCTATTGATTTTGGATGTGAATTGATACGATGGCGACTGGCGATATACCTTTAAGATCGAAAGATGCAACAATTGAAACTAGTTCAATTTTTTGCAAGCATTCATTTCAGAATTTTTTCTTTTACAATCGTTGCTTCAGACCAGTGTGTCTTTTTTTTTGCACAACTATGTTTCTAAAATTCTGATAAGGATGTTGTAACCTGCACAGACCCTCAACACTGGCGAGGAACCTATGCTCCAAAACCACGCTTTTCATATTTTTATAAAATTTGCAAAGGAAATGTATTGCTTCATATTTCATTTTATAATATATTCTCTCCCAATTCCAGGGTCTGGGAGCCCCTCCCGTGGTTACGCCACTGTTTTTTTTGTTAATTTTGTAATATATTCTCTCTTAATTCCAGGGAGGGGCTTTAACCCCCTTAGCCCCTCCCGTGGTTACGCCACTGGTTTTGACGACATTTCCCATATGCGTAAATACGAATTTTATTTGAAAAATTAATTGCAAACAAACTTATGCACATGCGCGGCTCAATGTTGCAACTTTGTAGTGGGGGCGTAGGAAAAAAGGGGACAATGAAGAAGAACTTTTAAAATCAATAGATGCTTCAAATTAATTAATCAGCAACATTCCAGTTGCATAACTGTATACTAGCAGCATCAAAATTTACACTATTGAGTTGAGTGGTATAAATTCGTTCAAACACATAATTTTAAATAGTGTGTATTTCAGTGCATTGGGGCTGGATACTCAAACCAATGAAAAAGCTAAAAAGTATTAAACCATACCAGCCCCAAACTAAATTCTAAATTTCCTACGCCACTGCTAACTATTATTAAAAGCAAATTGTCCTATTTATTTTCAGTTATTTCGTTTCCTTCTTTTTTTATCATTGCTGCTACTAGATAATTTTTTATATTTTATTTGTCAGTGTATTTAATTATGCTCCTGAATCAAATAATTTTATTAAATGAGGTAACATGCCTTTATAAGAGACCGTTTTGCACCAATAAGCATTCCCTTTTACTTGCTGCTTAAAGGAATCCTTATTCCTTAAGTGAGGACTATGAGTTTCGCCCTTAATCTTTGCTAAATCTTATCATCATGAGTGCGTGTAAAAAAACACAGAATTATATTCAAGCAAGTATATCTGTTAAAGTTCCACGAGAATGCATCGGGAAGACGTTGATTATATAGCGGCACTTTCCTCTAGGAGGTAATTCAGGGGCTACATCAGTGGTTCCCAATCTTTTTTAGCTCGTGCCTCCCTTGCGAGATCTGCTGATCCTGGTTTAACAAAAATCATTCAAAGACTATAACTGGCTGATGCGGTTCATATCATATCAAGTGATTTTTTCATTTTTTTTTCTCGACCTAAAATATTCTCAGCGGTGTTCATCAAATTAATTTAGTAGCAGCGAATTAATCGACGAAAATATAATTTTTGCCATTTTGCAACGCTTCACAACAACCGATTACCCCTGGTCTATTTCGAAAGTTCGCCAGAAAACCTTAATTCATTAATGGCAAGCGAACAATAATTTAATAATGGTATCAATATTAGAGATAATTTTCAGAAAATGTAAATTTGAATTATTTATTTCACACCAGGCTTAAATCAACCTCCCATCCTCCAAACGAAATCTAAAAAAAAAGAAAAAAGCAACTTCCGAATATAATTTTCAGAAAATATTCGTATGAATTTGAAATATTTATTTTGCCAAAAAATGTCTCATTTCTATTATCCCGCGGAGCTGGGAGCGACCGACTCACTTAAATCAACCCCATTTCTCCAAAACGAAATTTAAGGAGATACTGCAACAAGAAAGGTTTATTATTTTAATGAAATCAATTTGTTATTTAAAATCCTACAGGAAACCTACAGGAAAAGAAAATTTTCTCTATTTAGACATCGAAAATCCATCTGTCTCCGTAAAATCCACTATCAAAACACTATTGACTCTAAAATACATAAATTGAAAAATATTTCAATCAAAACATCCATGCACACACCATTAGGTCATATCAGAGCATCCTGAAAACTATAGAAAATTCAACTGAAGACAAAAGGATATTCCGGAAAACAGACAACATAAGGATACACAGAGAGTTCGTTGCTATACATCACTCTTCAACTGCACACATATTGCTAGGGTGCCGTATACACTACTCTGCTCCCAATATCATGTTCCGTCCGGGTCACATTCGTGGAATGAATGATAATAAAAATAAATCTTCTGGAAAATATACAGAAGGCAAAAAACAGAAAGAATGAAATGGACATGAAAATCCTCTAGTATTGAAAACGATTCACCTATCTAGGTGCGTGATCGCATATAAGCACCAGAATAACTATACGAGCAAACGGATCTGAGAGTATAGTGCCTAGCTCTGAAATGGATCCTATAGCCTGGAGGAAGGAAAAACTAGCGCCATACTATAAATGGCAACTGTATGCGAAAGCATGTCGAACACAGGGACTCGGATCGGGCAAAACGCTAATGTAACCGTGACCGCAGGCTGTATGTTTGTGCATGGAAGATTTATAAATACATACAGCACTCAGATGACCAGAATCGTAACACACCGTTTTCGGGAGTAAACAAAATTTAAAATATAGATTAACTGCAACTACTCGTATACGGGAGGATAGTGAAAGGATACAAAAAATATATATTCGCGTAGTAAAAGAATAATTTTGTTTACTGCTACTCCCGTGACCGGAATGAATTGAAACGAACGGGATAAGAATCGATTGTTTGCCACGCGTGAATTTTAAATAGTTAAAAATATATGGGATTTTTTTTTGAGGTTAGGTTAGGTTCGAGAGATGAAAGTTTAGTATGAACCAACAGCGTGTCTAGTGTCGTTACATGAGTCACATCGAATGAATTATGTATTTTGCAATTTTGTCTGCGAATAAATAAATTTTGGGATGTGATGTTGAAAAATAAAATGTATAGTGGGTATCCATATTTTTTTATAATGTGCTTTCTACCATTATCGAGCATAAAAAAATCTAAACTTTTTATTGTAGGAGTTGTTAACTAAAAGAACAAAAATGCTAAATTTATAAATTTGTTTTTTAATGTAGTTGATATCCGTAACAGCAGCACGAGCAAGGCAATCAACTAAGAAAACAAACACCAAGCCATAATGAAGATGGAAGCTAACATCGTGGTAGGGAAAATTATAGTAATTCCCTGCATTCACAAATTCTGTAAATGTTGCAAACCAATAAAACGTGGATTTTGAAATTCTTCAATTCGACATAAAAATTCGTCAACATGAATTCGAGATTCGCCAATTTGAAGTGAAAATTCGTTGACATGATTTGAAAACTTGTCAATTTCATCTGGAAATTCATCAGTTTGACATAGAATTTCGTTAATTTGAAATTGGAATTCGACAACGTCTCTTTGAAATTTGCCAATTTCTATTCGAAATTAATAAACCAGATTTTTAAATTCGTCAATTTTTAATGGAAATTCGATAACAAGATTTCGAAATTCGTAAATTTGTAATAATAATAATTCTTCAGGATGATTTCAAAGTTCGGACATTTGATTTTCCGTAAGGGAGTATAGAGATAGGTCGAAAGGCCCCGGGAGAGGGCCCACAAAACGCCTGATTTCCTCAAGTGGAGAGTGAGTTTAGACGCGATACAAACTCAACATTTTGGGGCTGAGCAAAATTAGATGGTGGAAAAGTGGGAAAAATGTTTCTCCTACACACATCCCGGTACTATTGTATATATAGAATAATTCAATTTTATGCTCTAGCGCCGAAGCAAAGGACTTCTTTTACGAACAATTCAACACCATCCAGTGCAAAACACCTAAAGGCGACATTGTAGTGGTGATGGGAGATTTTAATGCAAAGTTTTTTTTCCGACAAAGACGGATTGAGGCACGTGATGAGGAGACACGGTCTGGGTAACTGGAACGATAACAGTGAGAAGTTTGTAGAGTTCTGCAACTTCCACTGCCTCGTCATCGGAAAAACTATGTTTGAGCTTAATAATTGCCATAAGTGCACCTGGATGTCTGTTGATCGGCACCGAACCGAAAATCAAATCGACCATTTTGGGATTTCAGGTTTCGAAGTTGGCTTCTAGATGTTCATAATAATGGAGGTGCTGACGTAGTAACGTATGGTAAGAGGCCACCATCTGATGGCTGCAAATGTTCGTTTGTGGATTACAATAGTGCGAGATGTTTCGTCCCGGCGACGTAAGTTTAACACAGCCAAATTAAAGTATCCAGCTGTAGCACAACAATTTAGCGATCACCTCTCGCAAAAAACAGCTGTGATTATTAATCGCCCGGTTGGTGACTTAAGTGTAGAGAGCGCTGAGACCGTCTTTTGCCCAAATCCGGCCTCCCGCCTAAGGCCTTGGATGTCGGACGCAGCATGGCAGCTCCTTGTCGCACGGACCGCTTATATACCGGAGCAAAGATAAAAAGTTTTAGACAAATTTAAATTATTTTTGGACGGCATATACGGGCTGCACTAACTAATCGAAACTAAATTTAGTACCGCTCGCAACAGATGGCGAGGTGCTTGCCAGTCCATAATGCCTAGACAAGCGATTGTCTCTGAAATTTATCCAGGAAGAGCGAAGTCGTCCTGTTACTGGAATGATATCGTTTTCGATTTTCCTTTCAATGCAAAGTTTATATGAAATTCCTGGTTAGAAAAAACGCGAGATAAACAAATTTCAATCACAATATTGTCCAAATAATCGAAATGTCAGATAAACCATTTCTAAACATCTGCTCATTCCACAACCAATTCGAAAAAAAAGAAGAAGAAGAAAGTTAATACGCGAACTAGACTAGGACGGTATATTCACCCTATGGAAAAGGTACTATTTCCAAAAATGTTTTAAGATAGTTTAAATTAAGAGACGGTATATAAGCGATCACGGAACGAGCTCACAGTAGGTCTAGCGTCAGCAACAGCCGAGAAACGACACAACATTGAGTGCCTGTACCGTGCGAAAGCTCGGGAAGTGCGACGTTGTGTACGCCGTGAGAAAAGAGTGTATGTTAACTCTCTTCTTCTCTCGGTAGAGGAAGCTGCACGAAATAATAATTTTAATACGGTATACAGTGTTGGCATTCCAGCCGAACTTTACCAAGCAACACCAGTCATAATTGTCTCATTGGTAGAGCGTGGGATATAGAATCTTTTCCCACTGAGTGGAAGAAAGGTTTGATTGTCAAACCTCCAAAGAACGGCAGTCTGACAGAATGCAATACCTCTCGAATCGCAGAGGTACGTGTGTGCTTCCCGGCGCTTGCAAAAATAATAGCTAGGATAATCTTGGAGAGAATCAAGCTCCACTTAGAAAGCAAAATCGATGAAGAGCAGACTGGGTTTCATAATCGAGCAGTGTGTCGAATCTATAGATCTCTGTTGCATATGCTCTTTGTTGATTTTGGGCAGGCTTTCGACATAGTGACGAGCCGAGAATGTATTTGGGCAGTCTTACGCAAGAGGAGTGCCTCAAAGAAAATAGTGGCTATTATTAGGACAACATACGTCAGTGTAAAATATCGCGTACTCCATAAAGGTAAGGCGTCGGAGGGTTTTGAAGTTCATAGCGGGGTCATAAAGGGTTGTATCCTATCACCTAGGTAGGCGGATATTTAGGTGGCACTGTTGCTGTTGACGGCGGCACTGGTATTTTATGCAATGCATTTAGAGGTAATTTTATTTCGATTTGTTTCTTTTGAGCTCCAAAGGCACTCTCTCATTTTTACAATTATCGTAGTCCTTGGTAAAACACATCATTTCAAAATTTGATTTGGAACCTTTATGATCTTTAGCTTTGATCTGATTGAGCTGATTTTTGGTAGGAAGTAATGTAATGTAAATGTATGTAGTTTCTCCCGTTTTCAGATATTTTTTTTTTGTAGAATTTGCCGTTTTTAAAATAATCGCCCATAAATGAAAAATTATCTCTTTTCCCGCTCTTCAGAGTTGCGAGATCGCTATCGGTAAATTATTTTATCCCTATAATCAGAAGATTAGTCCCATAAAAATGAAATAAATGACAGGCGCAACAGTGCCACAGATGTACCCAGCCAGCATCGGCCTCATGTACCGTGAACATAGCGACAAATAAGCTTTACTTCATGAATCACGAATCGGCATTATGTATCGATAGGACGCATTGAAAGTTAGATACATGATCCCAGCCAGCATCGGCCTCATGTACCGTGAAAATAGCGACAAATAAGCTTTACTTCATGAATCACGAATCGGCATTATGTATCGATAGGACGCATTGAAAGTTAGATACATGATGGTCAGCTGAAGGAATGTCGACGGATCATGCATATAGGAAATATAATGGTTTTCTCCTCAAGTGTGATTCTTGTTGCTGGGGTGATTAGAATCACGAATAAATCATGATCATTCATATAGTCTGGCTGGAGCAGTGGTTAGGGCGCGCACCTTCGGTGCATAGGGTTATGAGTTCAAGACTCTCCGTCGCCCGTATTTTTTTTTAATTATTCATTGATGCATTGAATATATATGATACTTAACTATTACATAATGTTTACGAATAACGATTTTATAATGATTATCCGTAATAAGGCGCAAATGCGTATATACATGAAATAGGGGGACATCGTCATATACTGCTTGTATGAAAACGTGATGAATGAATAAGCAATATGTGCTTACGCGTGTTGCATGAAATAATGATTACAAATGTGTTAAATGCTGGCTGGGATGGTCAGCTGAAGGAATGTCGACGGATCATGCATATAGAAAATATAATGGTTTTCTCCTCAAGTGTGATTTTTGTTGCTGGGGTGATTAGAATCACGAATAAATCATGATCATTCATATAGTCTGGCTGGAGCAGTGGTTAGGGCGCGCACCTTCGGTGCATAGGGTTATGAGTTCAAGACTCTCCGTCGCCCGTATTTTTTTTAATTATTTATTGATGCATTGAATATATATGATACTTAACTATTACATAATGTTTACGAATAACGATTTTATAATGATTATCCGTAATAAGGCGCAAATGCGTATATACATGAAATAGGGGGACATCGTCATATACTGCTTGTATGAAAACGTGATGAATGAATAAGCGATATGTGCTTACGCGTGTTGCATGAAATAATGATTACAAATGTGTTAAATGCTGGCTGGGTAGGTACTGACCTTTGAGCAGGTATTAATAGAAGGAGAGGGCGAAAGTCACGAATTCCATACAAAGTGACAGCTCAAAAATGTGCCGAGAATCTCATACATGGGAGAGCAAGCATCTAACAGTAAAGTAGTAATTGTGTCAAAAATTCGTGCGCGCTTGGTTGAATTCTTTGAGCAGGTATTAATAGAAGGAGAGGGCGAAAGTCACGAATTCCATACAAAGTGACAGCTCAAAAATGTGCCGAGAATCTAATACATGGGAGAGCAAGCATCTAACAGTAAAGTAGTAATTGTGTCATAAATTCGTGCGCGCTTGGTTGAATTCTTCTTCTTCTTCATTCTCTTTGTCTTTAAAAGTGGGTTGTCAAAGCATGGAACTTTGTTTGAATCGAGATGTACTGTTACTCTACTTGTGTCAAATCGCTTTGCTTCAACAGTGTTGTTATTGTATTTTTCTCTCCCATGAATTTGCGCTTTCGGCACACTTTTTAAGCGATGTTTCATCTCCTTCTATTAATACCTGCTCGAAGGTTGAATTCTTCTTCTTCATTCTCTTTGTCTTTAAAAGTGGGTTGTCAAAGCATGGAACTTTGTTTGAATCGAGCTTTGAGCAGGTATTAATAGAAGGAGGGGCAACATCACTTAAAAAGTGTGCCGAAAGCGCAAATTCATGGGAGAGAAAAATACAATAACAACACTGTTGAAGCAAAGCGATTTGACACAAGTAGAGTAACAGTACATCTCAATTCAAACAAAGTTCCATGCTTTGACAACCCACTATTAAATACAAAGAGAATGAAGAAGAAGAAGAATTCAACCAAGCGCACACGAATTTTTGACACAATTACTACTTTACTGTTAGATGCTTGCTCTCCCATGTATTAGATTCTCGGCACATTTTTGAGCTGTCACATTGTATGGAATTCATAACTTTCGCCCTCTCCTTATATTAATACCTGCTCAAAGGAATCGAGATGTACTGTTGCTCTACTTGTGTCAAATCGCTTTGCTTCAACAGTGTTGTTATTGTATTTTTCTCTCCCATGAATTTGCGCTTTCGGCACACTTTTTAAGCGTTGTTTCCTCTCCTTCTATTAATACCTGCTCGAAAGTACTGACATCCAATTTCCAATATCTTAACTTTTTTTAAGGTGTTGAGATCAATTTATCCCCATAAATTTACTCGTTTAACACCTGAGTATGATCATAGCCCGTCCCAAGGGTCGTGAGTTCGAAAACACCATAAAATGAATTGGTTCACGCTGAGACTTGGACCCACGACCCTGTGCACCGGAGGTATGCGCACAACACCAACCAGACTACTATCAGTATACAATCCAATAATTCTCAAAATTCAGAGATGCTTGATTTTTACCGATCAAATATTGTGCTTTTCTTTGATTTCTAAATAATGACTACGGGGATGATTTTCAGGATAATTGTTCAATTAGGGATTATTTTGATTGGGGAACTCGTATCATTCATATGAGTCATACTAAGAAAGTGCCGACTTTTTCTTTATCGTTATTTTATTTTACTACCCAACGTATTACCACCGAAAATCCCCTAGCATTCACCGACCCTATACGTAATTCCTTGATGTAAAAATAATCTCCTACCATGAAGGACATTTCACAAAAGCTGTTCTTTCTTTCATCTTACCTGTGGATACACATACTCATACATTGTTAAGTATGTATTTATTTCTAATATATTTAGTCCTCTAGTCCTCTGCCAACAACTATACAAAATGTTGTCCTTTGATATCATAACAAAGTGACTCCATTAAATTCGAAGGATCTCAAAAAAACCGTAGACGACACAACCAAAAAACAAAAACAGGGGGCAACAAAAAAACGAACGAAACATGAAAATACGACAAAGTAAATTGGCCGACCAATGTAAAATGAAAACATTTAATGATAGTACATGATATATAGGGACACCAAGTGAGTTCCACATCTATGTTATATGTATAGAGCGTCCAAAGAGGATTTCATCGAAAAAGGTCAACCACCAAGTAGGGTACAGTAGAGTAATCATATCGTCTCTTGCAGCTATGGGGTAGTAGTATGTATTATGAAAACGGAAAGCGACCATCGGGTAGGAAGATTTTGCGGTGAGCAAGTAAAAACCGCCTTCGTCCTTTATTACAATAATAAAGTCAAGAGGATTTTAATACTATATACCACCATCGCATCGGACTCGGACGACGACCGACCATAAGAAGAACAAAAACGATAGAGAGCGAGTGCATATAGACGTAGTCGCCGTGTGCCTAATATGCTAACCAAATTTACTTTTGTGTGATCCTCCATAAGCCGGTTTATTAATTAGTTGTTAATTTTCATTGTCCCTAAAAGTTCTCTTTTCCGGTTTTTTTCTGTCTTGTTTCGTTATTATATGCGAAGCGTGTATCCTTCGAGGTAATTGATCCTTCCTGATGCCATGGATGGGCAAATGTTGGTTATATTCGACAAGCGGTAAAGCAATATTAGTTTCATCTCTTTACATTTCGGAAGGATTATTGAAGTAGTCCCTTGTAAGTTAATGGAATTATAAGACCCCCGGTATGGAAACCGTTTTTGGACGATTTTGCTTAACCTCAAGTAATTACTTGAGGAAGACCAAAAAACATAAAAGATATCCAGAGGATAGGGAACTGTTCAATATCCTTGGGAATTATTTTGAAGGATAGAGGATTTTGTTAGTAGATTTCTGTTTATATAATAGAAACCATTTTTGATAGTAATTACGTCGCCAGGCACTCGTGCACTGACCTAAATTCGAATTCATTACCCTATAGCTCCTGCAGATTACTAAATCATTCCGATCTAGGCACGCATAGAATGCAATTATTTTGCCAGTAACCCAAAAACAGTGAAGGCTATACGCTAACTATCCAATTCTGCATTACAGCCAGATAGTCCGTGTCCAACGCGAGTATAGAGAGGACTCACATCACAAACGCATCTTTCACTGGTCTAACTATCAATTTTCCATTTCTCTGATTCTCTGTTCTCGCTGTCATGGAAAACAGATAACTGCGACGTTGTTGTAGCAATCCTTCTTTTATTCCCGCGCATTTTTTTCTTCTT
Organism: Microchrysa polita; assembly: GCA_949715475.1. NCBI lineage: Eukaryota > Metazoa > Arthropoda > Insecta > Diptera > Stratiomyidae > Microchrysa > Microchrysa polita. Next base: position 4,141,226 of record OX454418.1, on the reverse strand, counting down.
CGTAGTTTGGTTTTTTGTTCGTCAATCGGAAATCTGAACTGATTGTGACAAGGCTCTTCAGTTTGACTATACTCATCTTGCCTGGAACGGTTTCCTTTTTTCACATCACTGTTTCTATCTCTGCATTGGAATATTTTTGCGCTGATGGTCTCTATATGCACGCGATGATGGCCAAGGCCCAAGGATATCAAAGCAAATACATTCAACAAAGATATCCGGTCGATGGTGTTCTATATGGATATAAGCCTGTAACGTGGCAATGATTTCTCTCGTTGATTACTCTTTTGCGATGGACAGTCAGTCGCCCTATTAACGATTACGATCGTCAGCAATATCGTTTAGGAACATGTTTCACCCGGAACGAGTCTTTATTGCGTACGAATGGCGTTTTCGTAAGTAAATTATCCTTGCAGTTGGCTGGTAGTCGTGTGCGAGTTTTGTGAAATCTTTTGCAATCAATTATGTTGTCCCTTTGGAGAAATTGGCTTTTTTGAAAGAGATTTGCCTGCGGGGTTGATGATTGATCCAGAAGAGTTCAGAGTCACGCTCATAACTGCGGCATCGTTAGCATACTTACATTGCGTCGGTATAGCTATGGGTACGGGGGACGAAAATTACATTGCAAAAGGGTCGCAAAAATGAAGAAATGCGATTTACATATTATTGGAATGGACTATATTCGTGCGTCTAGATTTCTTCTCATTAGTAGGTGAGCGATCAGATTCGAATTTTGCTGTGCATTGAGTCGACCAAATTGTGATGCCAACAATTTGCTTAGGATCTGAAATGCTTAAAATTTTTCCCAGACGACTCTTCCGTAAAAGGTTCCTTGTCAGTGGCGGATTTACTTACTTGCCGCCAGTAGGCTATTTACATTATGCCGCCCCTACCGATCTCTACAAGTATAGGTATAGTGGTAAAGGACGCATGCCAAATCACATTGTGCACATTGGTATGTGTGCATGAGCTTCGAGCTATTCGTTTCATGAGTGTTCTTAAAACTTTATCACAGGGCAAAGTTCAATGTAAGAGTGCGCAGAGTTAAATTGGACGCCCATCCGATTTTTAAATTTTTTATTTTGGTTGACATTTTTAAAATCCATCTCAATTTTAAGCCTTTATTATTATCTTATTATGAAAGGTGTTATGCATACTTGATCATTCAATTTTCCAAAGATTTGCGTACAACTCCATCTGTATGGACAACAATTAATCCTATTTTTCCTCATTTTTTTTAAAGCGGTAATAAAAAAGTTAAACTAATAAATGACTTGATTTGTCTTACCCATAATGGTCTGCATACTGCATGAGCAATTTGTTTGAGGTTTGAGCATAATAACATTCAATAAGATTGGTAAACATACCTAATTCTTTCCATTATCTGGCGATACCGTTTTTTTGTGAACACTATGGTGTAAAATCAAAACTTTTGACCTCCTTATTGACTTCATATAAATGTTCAGCTTCGTGAAACTTCATCGTGTTTTTCTTGTTTCATTCCATGACTTAAAGTAGCAAAAATCATTTTAAAGATATTTCTTCATTTATTAAAGTTTTAGCCAAATCTCAAAATTGATTTCTCTTTGAAAATTCTGAAAAAAAATTGATAACGGTACATTGAGAACTGATAAATTTGCAAAGCTAAGAAAAGTTGTTTTGGTATATCTTTTTATATAGAAAAGGGTGAAATCGGTATTTAAAAGGCATCAAAATAACGAAAAATGCTTTTCCCTCAGACATACAGCTGAATTATTGCTCATTTTCTGCTTGAAAATCGTAAACTGGCGATTTTCAATTTCAGTATGATATTTTCTTTCATTTATCTGATTTTTCCGCATTGATTAAAATTAATTTCATTTATTAATTTATTCGGCAGTCGAACAAAATTTAAGAATGGTTTTTATGAAAACTTAAAATTTTGAAAACAAGTGCACGCACAGTTCGTTAACATTGGCTTGTGATATTTATAAATTCCTCAGGAAATAATTTTATATGATTCTAGCTGAACAATATTTCAAACATTTTTTTAATGTATTGATATGCTTTGTCTCACTGGTATGATGGTTGACAATTCAGTTTTTTTCCTTTCACTATTCAAAAACACAAAAATCATGAACAAAGACAATCATAAAAATAAACTACTAATAAAAGAAGCTGTTAGTCAGCCTACTGGTAAATCCGCCACTGTTCCTTGTGTTAAAAAAAAAAATCCTGAAACATGGCCGACTCAACCTAACAACAAACAAAGGCTCTCTTCGATTTTGATTCCAAAAAATTATAGAAGATCAGATTAGTCCCTGAGAAAAATCTGTTTGCTGAACGCTGATGAAATCGCTTTGTCAAGTAAAGCCTAAGGATTAATTCAAGAAGTAACGTTAATTGATTTTTTTTAAATGGTATGTAACAGTTATAGAGTGTAAACCTTTAATGCAAAAGCACAACTTTGGCGGTGTAGGGAAATTAAGGTTAAGGTTGATTGGGAGGGTGAGTGATAAGAAGCTATACTGGTGTATATTCTGTTTACACTTCTGAGGGTCAGGGTAGGAAAAACCGTAGATGGAAGGGAGCTCTACATTCTAATTGTTCGAGATAAAAAAAGACTCAATTAATTTTACAGTATGGGCAGATACCGTCTTCGAGAGCATGCCGATGAGCTCGACTATCGTATCGAGTTTGGCGAGTAGGATGCGGAATCGCTGAGGCTGTATAATTCATTTGAGCATCGGTTTTGTAATGTCGTGCTCTGTGGCCGTGAACGGTCGGTCGCCACTATGTGATATACAGATTCATAGAGAATCTAGTTTCTAAACTCGGCATTGCCCGTCGCAAGTTTATTATTCAGAAGATGTTAAGAAATATTCTTAACGTAGATTCCAACGTTCGGTTAAAGAATTCATTAGATCAGCGGTGAAGCGGGAAGCTTGAAATACATTCTGTTTATCATCAATGAGATTGTGTGAATTAGGGTAACTAATTAATTGGGCATTGACTATTGTTTCAAAAACCTTCGATATAGAATCGATGTAACTTACAATAATCTATTTGAACAGTCGTTTCGAATGGTTATGCGACGTTTCAACGAGCATTTGCTCTTTTCGTTTGTAGAGAAATGGCTTCCGAATATGCAATTTTCTTCGTGAACCTTTACCGCGGATAATTTTAATATTTTAACGAACTAAATCCAAAAAAATATGTTAAATCATTTTCACTATTGTCTCTAACTGGAACATGAGCTACGTCGCTTCTACGCCAGACTCTATCAGCAGACATCCCATTCTACGATTTGCCTATAAAATTTCACTTAATCCAATATGGCTAGCCTTGGTTGGTTTCTTGTGGGTCCGATACGGAGTGTCAGTAGATTAAATATCCGCTGCCTCTTTCTATTTTTGACGTTAGGTTAGTGACTATATACTTTTCTTGCCAGGGTTCAAAAGGATGCCAGTGTTTTCGGAAGTTTGTTAAAAACGGCAAGAACTACGATTTTGAAATAAAAGCTAGTAGTGGCGCCGGAACGAATTTTTTATTGGGGGGGGGGGGGGGGGGCAAGATTTTTTTTTCTCAAATTCATATTAAATTAAGCGGTTACCATATACCGGACCTCTAGCCAGGACCGGCTCTACTATATGTGCAGAATGTGCATTTGAACAGGGCGTTTTGTAGGGCGTTTGTTCATCCTGCAAACGGAAGGATACAGGAAAAAGAGATTAGTTGTGACGTCATCTTCACTCAACCAGAGCCATCTACTCAGCTCAGCTGTACGGGCAACCCGTGTCCCGCGAACAATTTATGCAAGATCCACACCATCATCGTACAGCTGAGCTGAGTAGATGGCGTTGGTTGAGTGAAGATGACGTCACAACTAATCTCTTTTTCCTTAATAATTCCTGTATCCTTCCGTTTCCAGGATGAACAAACGACCTACAAAATGAACAAACGTCTGGCTTTCGATTGATACCAAACCTATACCTTTCCACCCATATTTAAAAATGACTGGCTAAGTTCACACTCACAATTTTAAAGTTGCTATAATTAAATAATTAGAGAAGAACAAACGATATTAATTGGCGAACAATCAAGAACAAACGTAGCCGCTGTAAAACAAACGGTTCACCGAGCAAAAGGACCTAATTTCAAAAAAATGACTGGCTAACTTCACACAGCCATAGTTTCGCTATCGTTGGCCTTGTAATAATTGTAATTGTAATAAATAAATAAATAAATACTCGTAGTATACTTGCACTAGATGCACGTATGCAACTTTCTGCTAACCAGATCTTCAATCGTGGAAAAAAATATCCACTACTAGAATAAATTGAATATGTACATTGTATATGTTTAAAAATATAAAATAAATGATTCTACATTTTTAATATAATGCAATATAGTACATAGTACTAATTGCCCCTTAGGCAAAATATTGAGGGGGCAGTTGCCCCCGCTGCCCCCTGTTCCGGCGCCATTGAAAGCTAGCTAGGTACCTAGATTTCCACCAAAATTTGGTTATTTGTTCAATATTCCGCAATTGCTATGAGTGTGGTTTGGGGACAATCCAAAGGTACCGATCTTGTACCGATCTTTTGCACTATAGGGTTTGACCAAATCCATACAGAGTAGCGACGGGATTAGATTCAACAGAGTGTCGATTAGCCGTCAATATAAATATTGTTGGTCCTCGTCCAAATGGTAAATATTGGTTTGATCATTAGAAAGGATGCCAGCTCAGCGGAGATAATATATTTTGTGAGTACAAAATCACAAATAACGGAGGATGAATGCCAACTTATGACATCAGGAGAAACTCCCGATCATCTGGTTGCAGCTCCAAATGATTTCAATAACCCTACGCGAATAAAATAATTGTTAATTCACGAAATGTTGCCCTTATCATCTTTAGGGTCCTGACAGCACAGATGCTTTATGCTTAAAAAAAATACTCACATGCCCCTGGCAGATAATAAATTAATTATTCATCTCCTATAGACAAACAAGTGTTTACACGGTTGGACTAAAAGCACAGACCCAATTAACTAGACTAAAAGTGTACTGAGTAACAGTTGGAGAGTTTATTGAATTTGCGAAAAGTTACCTAAATACCTACACGTTTTGTTTTGCATTGTAATTTCCACATTTAAGGCCTAGATAGACTTCGGGCGAAATGAAAACGATTTTTGTTACCGCTGCAATTTTCTCAATGAATATGCTTACTTACTGTCGTGGAATATGGCGCAAATGCTGGTGAACTCCATAAACTACAATCCGAAAATTAGTCGATTCGTTAGCATTTTCTATAGGTCAACCATGGTGAGCTCCGCAAATGTCAAACCGATTGACTATAGGGAATCGAAAAATAATACATCAAATGTCAGAGAAAAATGTGGAACCATTTTCGGATTGTAGTTTATGGAATTTCCCAGTATTTGCTATATATTCCACGCAGAGCCGTGCAAAGGAATTTTGTCGCACGCGGCAGAAGATCGCAGAAGCCCCCTCCTATATATCTCCGTAAATATTGATCCTAGAGCAGTCAAATTGGGTTAAAAAATGTAGGTCTGATCACTGGAGAAAGATTAAGTGTAGTGTTCGTTCCACAGAAGTAGGATAGCTGAAACTCCCTGGTGACTAAATTTGAATTAATTTTGAATAAAGTCTTTCATTAAATTCATATAATTGGTGGAGGGATTAGTGTCTTTTCGGTCCAGATATCGGCAAAGTGCTTTTAATTAAATTTAAAGGAAATCAAATTTCATGAATCAAATTTCATTGCAATAACCCCTCCCGAAATATTTTTCTGCGTACGCCCCTGTCCATACCAATAAAGAAACTTACCAAATTCTAGCCCCTGATCGAAATGCTTATATTCTGCGGAACTTCGTGGTAAAGGAGTTTATTGATATGGAAGTTATTGAAAACCGAACCAAATTAACAAATAAGCCATCTTAGTCAAACTCTGTCTAAACCGACTACCACAATACGTAAGCGAATTACATGTAACCGCGTTACAGTTTTATGAAAACTTTTAGTGAGTTTCTTTATTTTCTTTTATGCTTCCATAAAATGATGGAGTTGGCCGAATGCAGCAAATTTCACCCGGCTGCGTCTCCTGTAGAGGATTAATTACAGCATAGACAATATCCATTTACTTAGGTGCGGTTTTAAGTCTATGGTAGACACTCGTGTTGCTACAAGCCTGATACGTACACTATACCCGAGCTGGCTGAGTGCGCGATGGCTCAGCACGCTCAGCATAACTACGGCGAATTGTCCTCATAGCAGAAAAGACTTACTGTGTCTGCAGCGATCAGAGCTCAACTGCCTCCACCACGTTGCCCAACCCAAGTAACAATTTCATCCCTATAATATTTCATAGAATATTTTCTTCTAAAGATAATAGGGGCACTTTACAGGGTATAAACTCTGAATAATAGTCCAATATTGGCGTTTGGCGCCGTTTTTTGATCCAATTGCACCTTATTGTAGCACTGAACTAAGCTTTGAAAAAGACATACATCATGTGTTATGTCATCATTTTCTGTCATTATCTCGTGAAAAAAAGAAAAAAAAAATTCCCCCAGCCAGCGTCGAACCAGCGACTGTCGTACGCCAGTCCGACGCCCTAACCACTCGGCCAACCTCACATATAGTTAACATTGCTCGTAAACACTACACGTGCTCAACACTTCTTTATCGACTCTTCTCCATTGCACCTTCTTCTTTATTTGTCAGTCAATTGAAGTTGAATAAATCCACACATTCATCAATAAAATGCAGACATTTTCTGCGCTGAGATTATCTTAATTGATTCATAAGTTAACACTAGAAGGGTCAGAGCCGTCAATTTGACGGTTTTGTGACTTAAATCATCTATATCTTCTAAACTACAATTTTTTCAGCTTTCATATTTATTGACTTTTGCTAAAATATGTATTTAATTATATATTTGGATAGAAATAAAAATAAAAAAATTTAGTTTATGAGATATTTCTTGTTATACCTATTAGGGTCAGAACCGTCAAATTGACGGTTAAGGCTTATCATCCCAAAAAATCCATAAAGCCGAAGCTTTAAATTTGTGTTTTTGTTAGAGTGCCTATGTAAAAGAAAACAATTGTTTATAGAGGTTTTATACTTCAACTTTTTGTGATAATGTGGGCTTTTGGAGCGCTCTCATGTACTAGCCTAGACTTCGGCCTTGAGTAATTTTCACGGTTGTTCTCGTGCTTGTTTGCCCAGTTATTATCTATCTTTTGGTGTTGGTTGTCCTGCTTTGGTTGTCCTGCCTCAATACTGATACTTTCCACAAAATTAGTACACGTCATGAACTAAGAGGCGGAATAGGCGTTTCTTGAAGCTTTCAAGACAACGGCCACTTATGCTGAAAAAATTGCGAGCTAGGTAGTAAATAAAATAAAGTAAAACACTAAGATTTCTAAAATACATTGAAGTACAAGAGAGAGAGAGAGAGAGAGAGAGAGAAAACTACAAGACTAGAGTTCCCTGCAAAGCAGTAAGACAAGCATACACAGCAAACTAGCGCCATGATCAGTCCTGCCATAATGTATAATGCTCGTAGTCCTGATTTGTAGCTGAGGAAAGTATCATATCCTTCAGTGGTATGGGTAGAGTTTTAATAAAAGTCCGCTATATGGCCACAAATGGTGCATATGTCAGTCCTACCAAACGAGTGGAATGCATTTAGGTAGACATCCTTCCGAGCAACTCTTGCAAAGCGATCCCTATTTCGCTGTCCGGAATTGTTTTCCTCTTCGTGGTTGAAATACGGTTGGGTACAAGCAAAATGGTTCGTTCTTGTCGTTTAGCTGCGATCGCTTTATGATCATTGCGTGTATCTCTCGGAGCCAACACGGACCCTTACCTTTCTTATTTCAACGTATGCAGTAGTCTGGGAAGTACTTGTCACTAACTCAGATATAAAATAGTATTACCAAAAACATAATACGTTTCGGTTTTAGGAGGGCTTGGATACGCTCTTAGGTACTAGGCAGTTTTGTTTCGATTGCCAAGCACCTACATCTAGTAAAACTGGCTACAGCTAAAGCAATAAGAAAAAAAGATCGCCGGAGGATATAAGTGTAACTGCGCATTTCAGGATGGCTAAAAAAGCATTGAACTATTACTTTTGAGCCATGTATAAAAGACTTTTTGAGGAAAATGTGCCGTCGGTCATCACCTTAAAAAATCATTTTTTTTTTACATTTTTCACTTAAAAAAATTCAGAAATACATTAATTCCCAATTATTAGTAAGTTATTGTCTTATTTCTTAGTTTACTTAAGCATTTTATATTTATGGGAGTATCAATTCAACTATAAACACCTTGCCGTCAAATTGACGGCTGTGACCCTTTTAGGTATGCAAAAATCCGGACCCTTCTAGTGTTAACAAGGAGTGAGGAAATGTTAGTTTCATGCAATATTTCAATGAATTCAATTCAAGAAACGTGGTATTCCAGAGCACTTCATAAGTGTCAATTCTTAAAAAATCACAAAGTCCATCCTTCTATAAAACTACGCTGAACAATTTATTGGATGACCATACGAATGTCACACGATAAAAATGACACCGACTGTGCTATAGAAGAATATAATGTATGTGTGTGAGTTAACTTAGAGAGACCATATAACTAATGTGTCCTTGTTTGGGGCAAATATAAAAAAAACACTTATTTTATATTTTCGGTAACCTGTTCGTTACCACAAAAAACTTTATGTATGTATATACATGTATTTCGGGAGCCACTTACTCCCTTCTTCAGTACAATGGTTACTTTGGTTACGTAACCATTGTACTGAAGAAGGGAGTAAGTGGCTCCCGAAATACATGTATATACATACATAAAGTTTTTTGTGGTAACGAACAGGTTACCGAAAATATAAAATAAGTGTTTTTTTAGAGAGACCATTGCATGTGTGTGCTGTATCATCCAATAAACACAAGAGTGGAGTATTTAAAGGAGTACGTTTTAGTGTTAACGTTTAGAGACACTTTTATCGAAGTTTTATGCTACCATCTTTAAATTTATTCCATAATGATGACAGAAGCTTTCCGGAAAATACTTTAAGGATGGTTTATCGGATCAAAATATTACTTTAAGCGATGTCACACGATAAATGAATTCCGTGGTACTATATGGTTGCTACAGTGTGAAGTGCTTCTTTAAAGCAAACGAATTGTTGCTTGGGAAATATCTGGTTACAGCATAGGACGTTTTCCACACAATAGAAGGCAGGGCCGAATTTCCCTTGCAGAAATACCAAAGAGCTGGTTTATCAATTTATTTATTTATATGAATTTTGCCAGAAAAAACTCTACTTCCATTATCTCGTCACAAATAAATAATCCAATTAATGCAAATGACTGTCGCCTCTTGCCTATCGCCTTACAGAATGCCGGCTCTGACTTTTAAGTATACAGTTGCCTGAAAAGTGTACCAAGTAACAGTTGGGATTTTTTTATGAACGATTTTCTTTTCGTTTGAGTTAATGGGTAAGGTTCTGAAACACAACGTTCCCATACCGTGCCGCGTTTTCCGAACCGTTCCCTATTTTGTTCTGTAAACGCATAGATCCGGAGCACACTTGGTGTTCCCATCGCCATCTCTCGAAAAGCGACAAATGTGACAATTGACACATCACAGCTGATACATTTGGTTCGAAAATTAAAATTTCCAGTTTCAAACGAGATGCAGATAAATTTTATTTTGAGTAGGTATATTAATTGTTTAATAAATAAATGAGGGCGAAAATTCACGGTTCAACGGCACATTGTAGATTTCTTTCAATGAATCAAGGCATACATACTCCGCAAGGTGGCGCTTAGGGGATCTGTTGGTGAAGAGAAAATTTCTGATCCGTAACCGGTAGGGGAACGGTGTGTCTCATAACCTCACCCAATGACGACTAGCCAGTCATTCAACAAAAAAGAAAAACTATAAAACTGAACATATTGTAAGAATCCTTAAAAATCAGTTTGGTACTCTAACCGCTATTCCAATTGACTTAAAGTCATCCAAGTCAAGATGCATCTTCACCCTTTATTTCACTTTAAGCTCATAAAATTCGCCGACGACAATCTTTATACCAAAGCGACATTATACCATGCCGAAAATTTTTATTCGCAGGTGACTCGACCAGAGAGCGAGTATTTCTCGTACAGGTACAATATACATACACAACATGTCCTTGTATTCTATCGTTGCCGCCGTTGTTTCCATTATCCTTATACTACCTTCCTTTTGCTGTTGTTTCGCGCGAACAATACCATTCTCTGTCTTTTTCAGAGCAAAAAAAAAAGCAGCGAAGCTTTTGTAAGTGACAACCGTGCACGATAGCCAACAAAAGGATGCGCTGCTGTGTCGCTAACAAAATTCTCTGCCGGAAAAAAATAAAACAGAAGAATTCGAATCTAAAGCAGAAAACCAGCAGCCAACAAGAAGCGACAAAAAAAGGACAATCAGCTTATTCTTAACCACATCCCATTAATAAGAGTGGTAAGCCTGTCGTGAACAAAAGCTATATAAGAGCGGAACGAAGTCGTCGTTGTTGCTGTTGTAGGTCAGAATCGCATACAACTAGAGCCTGGAGGACACACAAAAAAAAACGTTAAAGAAAGGACAAAATGAAATCAAAATGGAAATCGTCGAAAGGGCATAAGGTTATCTTTTTTTTTAGAGATACAACAAAAATTACATATTGACTGCCCTGGACACAAATTTAGGATACAATAATCGCAGAATAGTTGGCCAAAAGATAAAAACGAAATATTGCAGCGATAATAGTGTGAATGAATACAATAAGCTAATAGGTTTTCCTTTTAGGTATGTTTCCTCGTTCGTTTCTAATTAAAGCTACAACAAAGAAAACTAGGGATTTCGATACATACTTTAAATAGAATTTATCAATTGCAGATCTATAGGGGCAGTGTGAATTGAATTGTATTGAATTCGAGCTAAAATTAACCCTAGTTTTCTACACTTAACGTACTAAAACTGTTAGAAATAATTAAGCTAGAATAAAATGATGTAAGAAAGATATGATCGTAAGACTATGTGCCAATTTTTAAAAGAATCGTACAAGCACCTCATCTTGGCAGAAGTTGGAGAAAATTGCGTTGGAAAAAAAGATTGTTTTTGGGTCAAATCACGCAAATTTGACTTTGAAGCTCTGTAAATACCAAACCTTTTATCCGATTTTAGTCTGGTTAGTTTTATTTTATAGGTAAATTTGTTGGCTGTAATAATCATTTTATTTCACTATTCTAGCTGGTCTAGCTTTGGAGATATTAGACTTTAAGTCGTGCAAGAAAATGATTTTCTCAAAAATCTTTAAATGCCTGTGGCAGCTAAAGGGTAGAGCTCAGGGGGTATGTTCCGTACAACTTTTTTGCTGGAAATCAACGTGCGTTTATGCGGCAGTTTCCGGACACCCTGTATATAGTTGCCGAGCAGACTTAAAAATAGATTTCTATTGATTTCTTATAGGCATACAAAGAAGCCCATACTCAACGGAAAATGAAACTTCACACAAAATACATCCTTCCCACGTCGCGTCGAGTCGGAACAACGCCATACTCTTAGCAGGTATTGGGAACTAGTCAGGCTTCAAAAACTTTTGGACAATACGTCCGTATTGTTTGGAAAATGACTGAAATAAGCACGTGATATTTGTTCCTTGGTTGGCTTTTCAATTTAATTTGATTTTACCTTCCTTTTCGACATTCAATAATAAATATAAAACGAAAACAAACAACAATGAGGAAAGGTGACGGGATGACTGGATCGATACCGTTTCAAAGATTTCTATGTTTTTTGATTCATTGAGAAATAACAAAAGGAAGTAAGACAATGCTGAATAAATTTTGATTTCCTCCGAATTTAATGGTATTTAATGGACTCGAGGTATAAACTGACCACTTGGTGCTAATTTGGATGGACGACAAAAGCGCGGTGAGTTCTTTGGACAATCTTTTGAATTTCTTCTTTCTTTGTATCGATACGGATTTTTTTTGCACATATGAACCTACAAATACAGTTGCGAAAAATATATGTGTGTAACAGAGCGCTTACATTTATTTATTTCTCTTATAAAAAACGGTTATGTTGTTGGCAGAATAACAGTTATCTTTGTAAATAGGCAGTTAGGACAAACCGTACGAATTGCTAAAGATAAAAAAAGTAGCACTGCTGCTTACTAAAAAGCCGTAATACCATACATACATTGTCGTATTCGAATATCGTTTAAGCTTACAAAAAATTAGGTGTTAACAATCTTAAGAAAGGGCAATCCAGAACGCCCTTTATCACCTTTTAAGGATAAAAATGGATTCTGCATGGGTTTAGCCTTTTACTCCTGATTACATCATATAACCTTTTCAGACGGAATGGTGACAAATTCCCTGAACCTAACGATCTCCTACAGAAATGTTTTCATTACGGGAATCTCATGTCACAATTGAATTTATTGACCATTCCTTTGAATCCGATCAGACAGCACTAAGAGGCAATGGTTGCTTCGAGAATGTCATAGCGGAGACGACAGGAGTTGACAAAGCAATAGTTTGAAGTTGGATGTGACGCGCTTGTTAACAAATCGTCGGCCACAGATGGTCACACACGCAAGTTGTTATCTCGATTCCAGAGCGATCACATGTCAAACCCGAAAGGAAAGCCAACGTGGCCAAGTCCGCATAGGAAATTCCAGTATTCGAAAAGGGAGACCACAATACTCAGGCTTGCAACGGGAAAGAATAGGTTGAGAATCATCTCAAGAATGTTCTTTTTGTTCCACAGTTGAAATAAATTTTTTTCTCTCTAGGCATGGTAGCTCTAGCTCTCTAGGTCCATGGTAGCCATGTACAAGGATACACTTTTTCAGTCCAATAGTGTCAGTTGCCAGCTTTTAAGCGAGATACGTTTTGCTGAAAGAACCAGAGTCCTAGCTATCACCGTTCGAAAGATACAGCCCTCCAAACATGACCCAACAGGTACCAAGTTTGATGCCTCTACGATCAATATTAAGCGAGATAATGGCAATTTTGTGATTTCAAATGAAAATTTCCGAAAATGGGTTTTGAAAAAGTCGATGTAGAGCGCATTGAGAGCTAAGTTTTGCTGAAAGAACCAGAGTGCTAGCTATCACCGTTCAAAAGATACAGCCCTCCAAACATGACCCAACAGGTACCAAGTTTGACGCCTCTACGATCAATATTAAGCGAGATAATGGCAATTTTGTGATTTCAAATGAAAATTTCCGAAAATGGGTTTTGAAAAAGTCGATGTAGAGCGCATTGAGAGCTACGATTTGCTGAAAGAACCAGAGTCCTACCTATCACCGTTCAAAAGATACAGCCCTCCAAACATGACCCAACAGGTACCAAGTTTGATGCCTCTACGATCAATAATAAGCGAGATAATGTCAATTTTGTGATTTCAAATGAAAATTTCCGAAAATGGGTTTTGAAAAAGTCGATGTAGAGCGCATTGAGAGCTACGTTTTGCTGAAAGAACCAGAGTCCTAGCTATCACCGTTCAAAAGATACAGCCCTCCAAACATGACCCAACAGGTACCAAGTTTGATGCCTCTACGATCAATATTAAGCGAGATAATGGCAATTTTGTGATTTCAAATGAAAATTTCCGAAAATGGGTTTTGAAAAAGTCGATGTAGAGCGCATTGAGAGCTACGTTTTGCTGAAAGGACCAGAGTCCTAGCTATCACCGTTCAAAAGATACAGCCCTCCAAACATGACCCAACAGGTACCAAGTTTGATGCCTCTACGATCAATATTAAGCGAGATAATGGCAATTTTGTGATTTCAAATGAAAATTTCCGAAAATGGGTTTTGAAAAAGTCGATGTAGAGCGCATTGAGAGCTACGTTCTGCTGAAGGAACCAGAGTCCTAGCTATCACCGTTCAAAAGATACAGCCCTCCAAACATGACCCAACAGGTACCAAGTTTGATGCCTCTACGATCAATATTAAGCGAGATAATGGCAATTTTGTGATTTCAAATGAAAATTTCCGAAAATGGGTTTTGAAAAAGTCGATGTAGGGCGCATTGAGAGCTACGTTTTGCTAAAGGAACCAGAGTCCTAGCTATCACCGTTCAAAAGATACAGCCCTCCAAACATGACCCAACAGGTACCAAGTTTGATGCCTCTACGATCAATATTAAGCGAGATAATGGCAATTTTGTGATTTCCAATGAAAATTTCCGCAAATGGGTTTTGAAAAAGTCGATGTAGGGCGCATTGAGAGCTACGTTTTGCTGAAGGAACCAGAGTCCTAGCTATCACCGTTCAAAAGATACAGCCCTCCAAACATGACCCAACAGGTACCAAGTTTGATGCCTCTACGATCAATATTAAGCGAGATAATGGCAATTTTGTGATTTCAAATGAAAATTTCCGAAAATGGGTTTTGAAAAAGTCGATGTAGGGCGCATTGAGAGCTACGTTTTGCTGAAGGAACCAAAGTCCTAGCTATCACCGTTCAAAAGATACAGCCCTCCAAACATGACCCAACAGGTACCAAGTTTGATGCCTCTACGATCAATATTAAGCGAGATAATGGCAATTTTGTGATTTCAAATGAAAATTTCCGAAAATGGGTTTTGAAAAAGTCGATGTAGAGCGCATTGAGAGCTACGTTTTGCTGAAAGAACCAGAGTCCTAGCTATCACCGTTCAAAAGATACAGCCCTCCAAACATGACCCAACAGGTACCAAGTTTGATGCCTCTACGATCAATATTAAGCGAGATAATGGCAATTTTGTGATTTCAAAGAAAATTTCCGAAAATGGGTTTTGAAAAAGTCGATGTAGAGCGCATTGAGAGCTACGTTTTGCTGAAAGAACCAGAGTCCTAGCTATCACCGTTCAAAAGATACAGCCCTCCAAACATGACCCAACAGGTACCAAGTTTGATGCCTCTACGATCAATATTAAGCGAGATAATGGCAATTTTGTGATTTCAAATGAAAATTTCCGAAAATGGGTTTTGAAAAAGTCGATGTAGAGCGCATTGAGAGCTACGTTTTGCTGAAAGAACCAGAGTCCTAGCTATCACCGTTCAAAAGATACAGCCCTCCAAACATGACCCAACAGGTACCAAGTTTGATGCCTCTACGATCAATATTAAGCGAGATAATGGCAATTTTGTGATTTCAAATGAAAATTTCCGAAAAAGGGTTATGAAAAAGTCGATGTAGAGCGCATTGAGAGCTACGTTTTGTTGAAAGAACCAGAGTCCTAGCTATCAAAGTACAAAAGATGCAGCCCTCCAAACATGACCCAACAGGTACCAAGTTTGATGCCTCTACGATCAATATTAAGCGAGATAATGGCAATTTTGTGATTTCAAATGAAAATTTCCGAAAATGGGTTTTGAAAAAGTCGATGTAGAGCGCATTGAGAGCTACGTTTTGCTGAAAGAACCAGAGTCCTAGCTATCACCGTTCAAAAGATACAGCCCTCCAAACATGACCCAACAGGTACCAAGTCTGATGCCTCTACGATCAATATTAAGCGAGATAATGGCAATTTTGTGATTTCAAATGAAAATTTCCGAAAATGGGTTTTGAAAAAGTCGACGTAGAGCGCATTGAGAGCTACGTTTTGCTGAAAGAACCAGAGCCCTAGCTATCACCGTTCAAAGGATACAGCCCTCCAAACATGACCCAACAGGTACCAAGTTTGATGCCTCTACGATCAATATTAAGCGAGATAATGGCAATTTTGTGATTTCAAATGAAAATTTCCGAAAATGGGTTTTGAAAAAGTCGATGTAGAGCGCATTGAGAGCTACGTTTTGCTGAAAGTACCAGAGTCCTGGCTATCGCCGTTCACAAGATACAGCCCTCCAAACATGACCCAACAGGTACCAAGTTTGATGCCTCTACGTTCAAAAGATACAGCCCTCCAAACATGACCCAACAGGTACCAAGTTTGATGCCTCTACGATCAATATTAACCCTTGTGTTGCCACCCAAAAAAACTTACACTATCTGCCACCCGGGTACCTGGGTACCCCCGTATGAAACTCTTGCTAAAAGTCCATTGTAGCTGAAAATAATTGTTTGTATTTTTACCAGGAAAGTTAAGAATAGATTGTAGTTTTGTTAAGAGAGATTAGCGTATCCAAAACATGCACTGAATTATTGCCGTTGGCGTGAAGAAGCCAGTCATTCAGTCACTGCTGAGAGAGTTTCGATGAACGAATAAAAGAAAACGATGACGACAAAAGAAACGCTGAGGAGGAGAGTAGCAATGAAAATTTGCGTCACGGAATCTCACAATCGTCGGTATTTTGAAAAAAAAATGCATTCCTCAAGAAATGAAACTGACGAACTGTTGACCGTTATTGTCGACGCTTTTGGACTTGGCGAGGAGGTACCATCTGTTCGTATGTTCCGAAGAAGAAAAAAGCGGTGATTCTTCCCATTACCATATCACCAGTACCACGTACGTTACTTACTATGAAAACAATGATATGCTTGCAAAAAAAACCAACGGGCGCAGAATTTTTCTACACCAGCTCTCGGAAGAATTAGCTATGCTAATGATAGGAGAGTGATTTTCTAACCAGCAAGTCATGCGAAATCATGGAACGAAAACCACAATCGAAAGGTACTAAGGAAGGCCAGTAATAGAAGTGGTAACTAACAGCAACGATCAAAGAAACGCTAGAGGTACAAAAGTTGACGCATTTTTACGATATACTCGAAATATGTATACGATATTCTATACGAAAATCATTCTTTTTATATCGGGGTACCCGGGTACCCGGGTGGCTCATACGTGTTGTTTTTTTCAAATGCAAAATTTTTTAAGTTAAAAAATTTCTATAAATACGTAGAATGCAAATTTCGATACAAATTCGATTAAATCATGGAGATTCGAGAAGGTTTTGGACAATCTTTCCTGGGAAAAAAATTATTTAGCAAAACGTATCAAGATGGGTACCCGGGTACCCGGGTGGCAACACAAGGGTGCGAGATAATGGCAATTTTGTGATTTCAAATGAAAATTTCCGAAAATGGGTTTTGAAAAAGTCGATGTAGAGCGCATTGAGAGCTACGTTTTGCTGAAAGAACCAGAGTCCTAGCTATCACCGTTCAAAAGATACAGCCCTCCAAACATGACCCAACAGGTACCAAGTCTGATGCCTCTACGATCAATATTAAGCGAGATAATGGCAATTTTGTGATTTCAAATGAAAATTTCCGAAAATGGGTTTTGAAAAAGTCGACGTAGAGCGCATTGAGAGCTACGTTTTGCTGAAGGAACCAGAGTCCTAGCTATCACCGTTCAAAAGATACAGCCCTCCAAACATGACCCAACAGGTACCAAGTTTGATGCCTCTACGATCAATATTAAGCGAGATAATGGCAATTTTGTGATTTCCAATGAAAATTTCCGCAAATGGGTTTTGAAAAAGTCGATGTAGGGCGCATTGAGAGCTACGTTTTGCTGAAGGAACCAGAGTCCTAGCTATCACCGTTCAAAAGATACAGCCCTCCAAACATGACCCAACAGGTACCAAGTTTGATGCCTCTACGATCAATATTAAGCGAGATAATGGCAATTTTGTGATTTCAAATGAAAATTTCCGAAAATGGGTTTTGAAAAAGTCGATGTAGGGCGCATTGAGAGCTACGTTTTGCTGAAGGAACCAGAGTCCTAGCTATCACCGTTCAAAAGATACAGCCCTCCAAACATGACCCAACAGGTACCAAGTTTGATGCCTCTACGATCAATATTAAGCGAGATAATGGCAATTTTGTGATTTCAAATGAAAATTTCCGAAAATGGGTTTTGAAAAAGTCGATGTAGAGCGCATTGAGAGCTACGTTTTGCTGAAAGAACCAGAGTCCTAGCTATCACCGTTCAAAAGATACAGCCCTCCAAACATGACCCAACAGGTACCAAGTTTGATGCCTCTACGATCAATATTAAGCGAGATAATGGCAATTTTGTGATTTCAAATGAAAATTTCCGAAAATGGGTTTTGAAAAAGTCGATGTAGAGCGCATTGAGAGCTACGTTTTGCTGAAAGTACCAGAGTCCTGGCTATCGCCGTTCACAAGATACAGCCCTCCAAACATGACCCAACAGGTACCAAGTTTGATGCCTCTACGTTCAAAAGATACAGCCCTCCAAACATGACCCAACAGGTACCAAGTTTGATGCCTCTACGATCAATATTAAGCGAGATAATGGCAATTTTGTGATTTCAAATGAAAATTTCCGAAAATGGGTTTTGAAAAAGTCGATGTAGAGCGCATTGAGAGCTACGTTTTGCTGAAAGAACCAGAGTCCTAGCTATCACCGTTCAAAAGATACAGCCCTCCAAACATGACCCAACAGGTACCAAGTCTGATGCCTCTACGATCAATATTAAGCGAGATAATGGCAATTTTGTGATTTCAAATGAAAATTTCCGAAAATGGGTTTTGAAAAAGTCGATGTAGGGCGCATTGAGAGCTACGTTTTGCTGAAGGAACCAGAGTCCTAGCTATCACCGTTCAAAAGATACAGCCCTCCAAACATGACCCAACAGGTACCAAGTTTGATGCCTCTACGATCAATATTAAGCGAGATAATGGCAATTTTGTGATTTCAAATGAAAATTTCCGAAAATGGGTTTTGAAAAAGTCGATGTAGAGCGCATTGAGAGCTACGTTTTGCTGAAAGAACCAGAGTCCTAGCTATCACCGTTCAAAAGATACAGCCCTCCAAACATGACCCAACAGGTACCAAGTCTGATGCCTCTACGATCAATATTAAGCGAGATAATGGCAATTTTGTGATTTCAAATGAAAATTTCCGAAAATGGGTTTTGAAAAAGTCGACGTAGAGCGCATTGAGAGCTACGTTTTGCTGAAGGAACCAGAGTCCTAGCTATCACCGTTCAAAAGATACAGCCCTCCAAACATGACCCAACAGGTACCAAGTTTGATGCCTCTACGATCAATATTAAGCGAGATAATGGCAATTTTGTGATTTCCAATGAAAATTTCCGCAAATGGGTTTTGAAAAAGTCGATGTAGGGCGCATTGAGAGCTACGTTTTGCTGAAGGAACCAGAGTCCTAGCTATCACCGTTCAAAAGATACAGCCCTCCAAACATGACCCAACAGGTACCAAGTTTGATGCCTCTACGATCAATATTAAGCGAGATAATGGCAATTTTGTGATTTCAAATGAAAATTTCCGAAAATGGGTTTTGAAAAAGTCGATGTAGGGCGCATTGAGAGCTACGTTTTGCTGAAGGAACCAGAGTCCTAGCTATCACCGTTCAAAAGATACAGCCCTCCAAACATGACCCAACAGGTACCAAGTTTGATGCCTCTACGATCAATATTAAGCGAGATAATGGCAATTTTGTGATTTCAAATGAAAATTTCCGAAAATGGGTTTTGAAAAAGTCGATGTAGAGCGCATTGAGAGCTACGTTTTGCTGAAAGAACCAGAGTCCTAGCTATCACCGTTCAAAAGATACAGCCCTCCAAACATGACCCAACAGGTACCAAGTTTGATGCCTCTACGATCAATATTAAGCGAGATAATGGCAATTTTGTGATTTCAAATGAAAATTTCCGAAAATGGGTTTTGAAAAAGTCGATGTAGAGCGCATTGAGAGCTACGTTTTGCTGAAAGTACCAGAGTCCTGGCTATCGCCGTTCACAAGATACAGCCCTCCAAACATGACCCAACAGGTACCAAGTTTGATGCCTCTACGTTCAAAAGATACAGCCCTCCAAACATGACCCAACAGGTACCAAGTTTGATGCCTCTACGATCAATATTAAGCGAGATAATGGCAATTTTGTGATTTCAAATGAAAATTTCCGAAAATGGGTTTTGAAAAAGTCGATGTAGAGCGCATTGAGAGCTACGTTTTGCTGAAAGAACCAGAGTCCTAGCTATCACCGTTCAAAAGATACAGCCCTCCAAACATGACCCAACAGGTACCAAGTCTGATGCCTCTACGATCAATATTAAGCGAGATAATGGCAATTTTGTGATTTCAAATGAAAATTTCCGAAAATGGGTTTTGAAAAAGTCGACGTAGAGCGCATTGAGAGCTACGTTTTGCTGAAGGAACCAGAGTCCTAGCTATCACCGTTCAAAAGATACAGCCCTCCAAACATGACCCAACAGGTACCAAGTTTGATGCCTCTACGATCAATATTAAGCGAGATAATGGCAATTTTGTGATTTCCAATGAAAATTTCCGCAAATGGGTTTTGAAAAAGTCGATGTAGGGCGCATTGAGAGCTACGTTTTGCTGAAGGAACCAGAGTCCTAGCTATCACCGTTCAAAAGATACAGCCCTCCAAACATGACCCAACAGGTACCAAGTTTGATGCCTCTACGATCAATATTAAGCGAGATAATGGCAATTTTGTGATTTCAAATGAAAATTTCCGAAAATGGGTTTTGAAAAAGTCGATGTAGAGCGCATTGAGAGCTACGTTTTGCTGAAAGTACCAGAGTCCTGGCTATCGCCGTTCACAAGATACAGCCCTCCAAACATGACCCAACAGGTACCAAGTTTGATGCCTCTACGTTCAAAAGATACAGCCCTCCAAACATGACCCAACAGGTACCAAGTTTGATGCCTCTACGATCAATATTAAGCGAGATAATGGCAATTTTGTGATTTCAAATGAAAATTTCCGAAAATGGGTTTTGAAAAAGTCGATGTAGAGCGCATTGAGAGCTACGTTTTGCTGAAAGAACCAGAGTCCTAGCTATCACCGTTCAAAAGATACAGCCCTCCAAACATGACCCAACAGGTACCAAGTCTGATGCCTCTACGATCAATATTAAGCGAGATAATGGCAATTTTGTGATTTCAAATGAAAATTTCCGAAAATGGGTTTTGAAAAAGTCGACGTAGAGCGCATTGAGAGCTACGTTTTGCTGAAAGAACCAGAGTCCTAGCTATCACCGTTCAAAGGATACAGCCCTCCAAACATGACCCAACAGGTACCAAGTTTGATGCCTCTACGATCAATATTAAGCGAGATAATGGCAATTTTGTGATTTCAAATGAAAATTTCCGAAAATGGGTTTTGAAAAAGTCGATGTAGAGCGCATTGAGAGCTACGTTTTGCTGAAAGTACCAGAGTCCTGGCTATCGCCGTTCACAAGATACAGCCCTCCAAACATGACCCAACAGGTACCAAGTTTGATGCCTCTACGTTCAAAAGATACAGCCCTCCAAACATGACCCAACAGGTACCAAGTTTGATGCCTCTACGATCAATATTAAGCGAGATAATGGCAATTTTGTGATTTCAAATGAAAATTTCCGAAAATGGGTTTTGAAAAAGTCGATGTAGAGCGCATTGAGAGCTACGTTTTGCTGAAAGAACCAGAGTCCTAGCTATCACCGTTCAAAAGATACAGCCCTCCAAACATGACCCAACAGGTACCAAGTCTGATGCCTCTACGATCAATATTAAGCGAGATAATGGCAATTTTGTGATTTCAAATGAAAATTTCCGAAAATGGGTTTTGAAAAAGTCGACGTAGAGCGCATTGAGAGCTACGTTTTGCTGAAGGAACCAGAGTCCTAGCTATCACCGTTCAAAAGATACAGCCCTCCAAACATGACCCAACAGGTACCAAGTTTGATGCCTCTACGATCAATATTAAGCGAGATAATGGCAATTTTGTGATTTCCAATGAAAATTTCCGCAAATGGGTTTTGAAAAAGTCGATGTAGGGCGCATTGAGAGCTACGTTTTGCTGAAGGAACCAGAGTCCTAGCTATCACCGTTCAAAAGATACAGCCCTCCAAACATGACCCAACAGGTACCAAGTTTGATGCCTCTACGATCAATATTAAGCGAGATAATGGCAATTTTGTGATTTCAAATGAAAATTTCCGAAAATGGGTTTTGAAAAAGTCGATGTAGGGCGCATTGAGAGCTACGTTTTGCTGAAGGAACCAGAGTCCTAGCTATCACCGTTCAAAAGATACAGCCCTCCAAACATGACCCAACAGGTACCAAGTTTGATGCCTCTACGATCAATATTAAGCGAGATAATGGCAATTTTGTGATTTCAAATGAAAATTTCCGAAAATGGGTTTTGAAAAAGTCGATGTAGAGCGCATTGAGAGCTACGTTTTGCTGAAAGAACCAGAGTCCTAGCTATCACCGTTCAAAAGATACAGCCCTCCAAACATGACCCAACAGGTACCAAGTTTGATGCCTCTACGATCAATATTAAGCGAGATAATGGCAATTTTGTGATTTCAAAGAAAATTTCCGAAAATGGGTTTTGAAAAAGTCGATGTAGAGCGCATTGAGAGCTACGTTTTGCTGAAAGAACCAGAGTCCTAGCTATCACCGTTCAAAAGATACAGCCCTCCAAACATGACCCAACAGGTACCAAGTTTGATGCCTCTACGATCAATATTAAGCGAGATAATGGCAATTTTGTGATTTCAAATGAAAATTTCCGAAAATGGGTTTTGAAAAAGTCGATGTAGAGCGCATTGAGAGCTACGTTTTGCTGAAAGAACCAGAAACCTAGCTATCAAAGTACAAAAGATGCAGCCCTCCAAACATGACCCAACAGGTACCAAGTTTGATGCCTCTACGATCAATATTAAGCGAGATAATGGCAATTTTGTGATTTCAAATGAAAATTTCCGAAAATGGGTTTTGAAAAAGTCGATGTAGAGCGCATTGAGAGCTACGTTTTGCTGAAAGAACCAGAGTCCTAGCTATCGCTGTTCAAAAGATACAGCCCTCCAAACATGACCCAACAGGTACCAAGTTTGATGCCTCTACGATCAATATTAAGCGAGATAATGGCAATTTTTTGATTTCAAATGAAAATTTCCGAAAAAGGGTTTTGAAAAAGTCGATGTAGAGCGCATTGAGAGCTACGTTTTGTTGAAAGAACCAGAGTCCTAGCTATCAAAGTACAAAAGATGCAGCCCTCCAAACATGACCCAACAGGTACCAAGTTTGATGCCTCTACGATCAATATTAAGCGAGATAATGGCAATTTTGTGATTTCAAATGAAAATTTCCGAAAATGGGTTTTGAAAAAGTCGATGTAGAGCGCATTGAGAGCTACGTTTTGCTGAAAGAACCAGAGTCCTAGCTATCGCTGTTCAAAAGATACAGCCCTCCAAACATGACCCAACAGGTACCAAGTTTGATGCCTCTACGATCAATATTAAGCGAGATAATGGCAATTTTGTGATTTCAAATGAAAATTTCCGAAAATGGGTTTTGAAAAAGTCGATGTAGAGCGCATTGAGAGCTACGTTTTGCTGAAAGTACCAGAGTCCTGGCTATCGCCGGTCACAAGATACAGCCCTCCAAACATGACCCAACAGGTACCAAGTTTGATGCCTCTACGTTCAAAAGATACAGCCCTCCAAACATGACCCAACAGGTACCAAGTTTGATGCCTCTACGATCAATATTAAGCGAGATAATGGCAATTTTGTGATTTCAAATGAAAATTTCCGAAAATGGGTTTTGAAAAAGTCGATGTAGAGCGCATTGAGAGCTACGTTTTGCTGAAAGTACCAGAGTCCTGGCTATCGCCGTTCACAAGATACAGCCCTCCAAACATGACCCAACAGGTACCAAGTTTGATGCCTCTACGTTCAAAAGATACAGCCCTCCAAACATGACCCAACAGGTACCAAGTTTGATGCCTCTACGATCAATATTAAGCGAGATAATGGCAATTTTGTGATTTCAAATGAAAATTTCCGAAAATGGGTTTTGAAAAAGTCGACGTAGAGCGCATTGAGAGCTACGTTTTGCTGAAAGTACCAGAGTCCTGGCTATCGCCGTTCACAAGATACAGCCCTCCAAACATGACCCAACAGGTACCAAGTTTGATGCCTCTACGATCAATATTAAGCGAGATAATGGCAATTTTGTGATTCCAAATGAAAATTTCCGAAAATGGGTTTTGAAAAAGTCGATGTAGAGCGCATTGAGAGCTACGTTTTGCTGAAAGAACCAGAGTCCTAGCTATCACCGTTCAAAAGATACAGCCCTCCAAACATGACCCAACAGGTACCAAGTTTGATGCCTCTACGATCAATATTAAGCGAGATAATGGCAATTTTGTGATTTCAAATGAAAATTTCCGAAAATGGGTTTTGAAAAAGTCGATGTAGAGCGCATTGAGAGCTACGTTTTGCTGAAAGAACCAGAGTCCTAGCTATCGCTGTTCAAAAGATACAGCCCTCCAAACATGACCCAACAGGTACCAAGTTTGATGCCTCTACGATCAATATTAAGCGAGATAATGGCAATTTTGTGATTTCAAATGAAAATTTCCGAAAAAGGGTTTTGAAAAAGTCGATGTAGAGCGCATTGAGAGCTACGTTTTGTTGAAAGAACCAGAGTCCTAGCTATCAAAGTACAAAAGATGCAGCCCTCCAAACATGACCCAACAGGTACCAAGTTTGATGCCTCTACGATCAATATTAAGCGAGATAATGGCAATTTTGTGATTTCAAATGAAAATTTCCGAAAATGGGTTTTGAAAAAGTCGATGTAGAGCGCATTGAGAGCTACGTTTTGCTGAAAGAACCAGAGTCCTAGCTATCGCTGTTCAAAAGATACAGCCCTCCAAACATGACCCAACAGGTACCAAGTTTGATGCCTCTACGATCAATATTAAGCGAGATAATGGCAATTTTGTGATTTCAAATGAAAATTTCCGAAAATGGGTTTTGAAAAAGTCGATGTAGAGCGCATTGAGAGCTACGTTTTGCTGAAAGTACCAGAGTCCTGGCTATCGCCGGTCACAAGATACAGCCCTCCAAACATGACCCAACAGGTACCAAGTTTGATGCCTCTACGTTCAAAAGATACAGCCCTCCAAACATGACCCAACAGGTACCAAGTTTGATGCCTCTACGATCAATATTAAGCGAGATAATGGCAATTTTGTGATTTCAAATGAAAATTTCCGAAAATGGGTTTTGAAAAAGTCGATGTAGAGCGCATTGAGAGCTACGTTTTGCTGAAAGAACCAGAGTCCTAGCTATCACCGTTCAAAAGATACAGCCCTCCAAACATGACCCAACAGGTACCAAGTCTGATGCCTCTACGATCAATATTAAGCGAGATAATGGCAATTTTGTGATTTCAAATGAAAATGTCCGAAAATGGGTTTTGAAAAAGTCGACGTAGAGCGCATTGAGAGCTACGTTTTGCTGAAAGAACCAGAGTCCTAGCTATCACCGTTCAAAGGATACAGCCCTCCAAACATGACCCAACAGGTACCAAGTTTGATGCCTCTACGATCAATATTAAGCGAGATAATGGCAATTTTGTGATTTCAAATGAAAATTTCCGAAAATGGGTTTTGAAAAAGTCGATGTAGAGCGCATTGAGAGCTACGTTTTGCTGAAAGTACCAGAGTCCTGGCTATCGCCGTTCACAAGATACAGCCCTCCAAACATGACCCAACAGGTACCAAGTTTGATGCCTCTACGATCAATATTAAGCGAGATAATTGCAATTTTGTGATTCCAAATGAAAATTTCCGAAAATGGGTTTTGAAAAAGTCGATGTAGAGCGCATTGAGAGCTACGTTTTGCTGAAAGAACCAGAGTCCTAGCTATCACCGTTCAAAAGATACAGCCCTCCAAACATGACCCAACAGGTACCAAGTTTGATGCCTCTACGATCAATATTAAGCGAGATAATGGCAATTTTGTGATTTCAAATGAAAATTTCCGAAAATGGGTTTTGAAAAAGTCGATGTAGAGCGCATTAAGAGCTACGTTTTGCTGAAAGAACCAGAGTCCTAGCTATCACCGTTCGAAAGATACAGCCCTCCAAACATGACCCAACAGGTACCAAGTTTGATGCCTCTACGATCAATATTAAGCGAGATAATGGCAATTTTGTGATTTCAAATGAAAATTTCCGAAAATGGGTTTTGAAAAAGTCGAGCGCATTGCCTACGATCAATATCCAAAAACATTTATGCCTCTTCCAGAATGTAAAAAATGCCTTAATACACAGTACCAGTGGTAGCTGTTTTCTTTATTTTTTTTTGGGTTTTTTTTCGCACCTGTGTATTTATTCACAATGGATTGTAAGTTCTCAATTCGGGATTAATAAAAAAGATGTTTTTTTTTTCTTATAAATATCAAAATTTATTATTCTTAATAATAACAATAGAGCTAAATTCATTATAAAAGAAGGAAGCATAATAATCGAATGCTTTCTCAAATATTTCGCGAATATCGTATAAAAACTTAAATTTATGAAATTATCCGTTGGCTTTTTTCTTATTTTTTTTTGCATAAAGTTAAGATAACTGGTTCAAAAGCGCAAATATTACTATCTATAGATACAAGTAAATTAAACCAATCAGATTTCTATGTTTTCACATGCATCTAATTTATTTCATTGCATTATTTATTTATTTATTTTTTTCTAAATATTTAATAATATTGAATTCGCCTCACAAGACGGAGCAGAACCAAAACCGAACTATGTATGTTTATAGTTGTGACCAAGCATAGTACAACTAACGATAAAATATTGAGAGTGTCCCGAAAATCAATGTCAATCTGGAAGCGGGTCATAGCGCATCTGGTATCGTTACGAAAAAAAAAAAATCAATTTCGAAAAAAATATCTGTCAATTAAGTGTACAGTTATTATTATTTCAGGCATAAATTCAAGCTCTATTGGGTAGTTTTTATTTAGGGTTTTAGTTAAAACAAAAATATTCTCACTAAATTAGGCAATAGCTTTAAGCGCAAAACACACCGATACGTAATCTAGAAAATGCGCGTCTAAAATCGCTTGCTTCGAAACTAGTTTGCAATTATTTATTACTGTACAGTTATCTTGATTTAGACGAAACAATAACTTTGATGTCATGGTTTCTCAAAGATGGTAATATTTCTCTCAAAACATTGTTTTTATTTTAGATTTTCTTCTCTGTACCGTAACCCCTTGTGGGGCATGGTGCGTTCACTCAGCCGTTTATAGGCTACTTCGAGTCAACGTTACATTGCATATAGTTTCGGTGTGTAATGTTGCAAGCACTATATATTTCCTGGACCACGCCGAGATTTGAACTCCGGACCTCTAGATTTTTTTAGATGCACGGCTATAATTAAAACTTTTCTATACCGTTACAGTCCAGCGGAAAATTTGTAGCATATAACTGTAAAAATTAGTGGCATGGCATATAACGGTAAAAATACAACCAAGCACCAAATGTTTCTTGATTGACTTTAACTTTTGGGATCACCTGTATAAGTGCACCAAATCCAGCACACATTTTGCTGCGGGTTTTGGGTGTACATTTGTAAGGCCGAATTCAGACGAGACTATTCAATTTGAAATTTTACCGAAAGCTTTAATATTCAATGACGTACGTATAGTGACAACATTCACACGAAGCAAACAATAGAGAAAATCACGCACTCGCACATTGCTTCGTCTGAACACCTAGGTAAGTGTTTTCTCACTGGCATGTCACCTTAGAAAAAAAGCTGTTTATCGAATAGTGTCGTTTGAACCCAGCCGAACAATAAGATTCGGTCGTGATTGAGGTCAATCGTGAGTGGCAAGGTTTTTTATTTGTATATTTATACTCATTGAGCTGAAAAGGATTATACTAAAACACTAATGCTATGGCATGAATTGAAGCGGAGGAATTACGTGTAAGGCCATGGCTGTTGTGGATTTTGGATTTTCCAAATCTGAAAAAAAAAACATAAATAAAAAAATTAAAATAATGACTTTTATGTAAAAATTATTAGAATAAACGAAGGACAACAGTTGTCAAAAGTTGCTTTTAAAAGAAAAGTGTTAAAAAAAATCAACATTTGCATAAAATGTAATAACAGGTTGCAATATTTAATTTCAGTTACACCCAGGGCCGGATTTACCCTCTGTAGCGCCCTTGGGCAGTAGTCGAGTTGCCGCCCTTCGTCAATAGGTTAAGCTGAAAACAGATCAGTCGCATTCATGGGAGGTGTACAATTTTGTTTAACGTATGTACCAACGTTGGTTTCCGGCACTTCTGGAAGTAGCAGAACTTCAGTGAAAATTGCGGTTAATTTAATTTTTAGAAAGGTATTTGGATTGAACTTCTAAAGTCTCGACTCCCAAATAATGAATATTAGGTCCTTTTTCTCTTAGTCACAACCACTCTCCAGCTGAAGCCCCAGAAATGTTTTAAATACTTAAGGAAACCAGCCCGAAATTGCCGTTTCCGGGAGAAGGATGTGGATATACTATACCAGGAAAAAGAAAGTGGATACAGGGAACAGATCCGTTTATTGGTGGTCAAGGTGGTCAAAACCTTTCGTTATAATAATTAAAAAAAGTAAAAGTGTCCTGTGTTCTTGGTTCCGAGTGTATGTTACTTCTCCCACGCTCTGTGGCTCACTAGGTTGAGTCGCACTGTACGATGCTAGTAATCTAGAGGTCCGGAGATCGAATCTCGGTGTGGTCCAGGAAATATATAGTGCTTGCAACATTATATACGCTCCTCTATATGCAATGTAAAGCCCCTCCCAGACCAAGAAATTATGAAAGGAAAAACTCAAAAATGAAAAATGAGGCCAGGCATTTCGTTGCAGATTTTCAAAAAAATTGTGTTCTTGGCTCTTCACCAGTGTCGGCGATGGCCTGTGCCGGTTACAAAATTATTTCCATAATTTTAGAAACCTCTCTGTGTACAAACAAGCGCACTGGTTTGAGGTGATTAAAAAAAATTGTCGCCGCCTGCTTGTTTAATCATTTTCACCGAGCTCTAAATATTTTTCACCGCAGACATTGTAAAAAAGCAAATCAACTCAAGATTTTAATTTTTCAGTGATATTTAAGTTTTTGAGACTTTGCGCTTCAAAAGAGGGTATAGGTATCTAGACGAAAAATTCATTTTACTTGTTCATAATTAGTAGGTAGCTTGCTGTACGTAATTAAGGTAAAAAGTAGAAGGCATCGGTAAAACATATTTCTGTAGGAAATTTCGCAAAGATATATTATCATTGCTGTACAAATATTTTATAGTAAACGAAAATTGAACCAGATACAAGATTAACATAAAGAACAGTCATCGGTGCAATTCACATGCGAAATCACTGTCTAGTCCCTGAAAAGTTAAGGTTGCCGGAACCCATTAGAAAGGTACTAGCCCAACTTCAGTACGGTTTTTGTGCCTATTAATTCAATTTTTATATCGTGTAGTACCGCGAGCATTCACAAATTCTGCTCGGTTTGCAGTGGCAATTTCTTCCAATACCCTTCTGAACCCCCTGGAATTTACATTTATTCCTGCGCATCACTAGTGCTACCCAGAGCAATCCTTAGATAATCCAGATTCACGGTGATTTCACTCTTTCTGCACTGAACCCACCATCGTAGGAAGATCAAAATGGGAAACAAAAATGTATGCAAAAATTAAAGAAAACCATTCGCTCTTGCGGTATTCTTCAGAGCGATGATTGCGGAATCGAATGATGGTACTAGGACTTGAAAATCCACAAAAATCACGAACATGAAAATGAAAGTTTCAGTAATATGGCTAGCCTTAGCCCCCTCCAGGACAAGATCCTGGTTGCGCCACTGCTCGAAGTAGACTATAAACTGCTGAGTGAACGCACCATGCCCCACAAGGGGTTTCGGTAGAAACAAGAAGAAGAAGATAAGGGTGAACTGGCAGGCTGAACCCTACGGCGGCATTTATAACGCCCCGTGCACAGATTAAAAAAAAAAATAGTTCAGTGATCAGACTTTATTCCAATTTTAGAAGTGTTTGCTTAATTCATTAGCCAGCCTAATAGAT
This sequence comes from Microchrysa polita, assembly GCA_949715475.1. NCBI lineage: Eukaryota > Metazoa > Arthropoda > Insecta > Diptera > Stratiomyidae > Microchrysa > Microchrysa polita. The sequence goes on along the minus strand of OX454418.1, from coordinate 4,111,384 downwards.
ACAATTTTTTAGTCGAGGATCAATCGTTCAATCCTTGGATTGTAAAAATAAGGGACAAGGTCGGTAGGGCGGCAGAATTCGAAACGCCTACTGACATCAGATATGTAAGTCCGCCATACTGACCAACGGAGCGACTTTTGCAATGAATGCCCAAGTTGCCTTGAATCCGCTGCCAAGCTGAGTTTGACATGGGTTATGTTGTTTTCGAGAGCCTCTGTAACTTATTCGCATATACCTGCGACTTACGAAAATCTCACAAGAAGAAGTCTAACAGCGTTCAATCGTACGAACTTGCATCACCTCTACGTAATACATCCCCAAATCGCTCATGTAGAATGGGTAATGTGGCAGGTAGCGTCGTACTGTTGAAACCCGAAGCATAAAATTTAAGCAAAAGAAGTTGGTAATCATCCGTTTTCCGCTGAAAGGAATAGTCTAACCAATGCCGTTCTGAACGAAATATGGACCGATGAGACGACTAACCAAAAACGCACATCCAGCCTTGACGCTATATTCGTCTATTCTATTCGACTATTTTAACTGATGCGATTTATTAGTCCAGAAGCGGGCCTCATCTCCTCGCTAATGATAATATTTCAATGAAAATTTGTATCATCAAAAAATCTATTTATAAACATTCCAGAACAAATTAAGCGGGAGGGACACCTCTCATGAGTTTCGACAACTTTTTTCAATGAAGCTATTGTATTTGACTCCTCTGCCGGTGCTGCCAAAAACGAAGAGCTTCATGCTGCTAGTATCAACGTTACATAATAGTAATGCACATATGTTTCGATCGAAAGCCGACAAAAGTCGAACGCCTTCTAAAGAAATATCGAAAAATGTCATTCCTTTTTCACTTTTTTGCGTTCGGCTTTTTTTTCAAGCCGCACAATGGCTATGTCACGTTCCTCTAACATTATCTCTCGCTCAAAAGTGTACTGTGAGGTAGAAGAAAGGATACAGGCCACAAAAATCTTCGAGCTCATATACCAGACATATACGAGGTCTAAAAAGGCTAGGTCAGGAGAGGCGCCAATTCTATGGCCATTTCAGGATGGGAAGCGTTCAGACAACGACTCTACAGTCGGTGAATGTGAAGGGATGCCAATTCTTTCCTTTTTTTATTTATTATCCTAAAATATCGAAATGTGTATATTTCACACAACATTAATTCAATGGATGAAAGTTTCAGAAATATGCCGCCTTTAAAATTGGGGGAGGAATATGGAAAATCCGGGCCTGGATGCATGATATCTCATAATAAGATAAGACAAAGTAGTATAGAAATTTTTACTGCCAACTATGATATCTCCAATTCTCCACTTTTTTCGAGTTGTGCTAATGCTAATATTTTCGTGAGAAAGCAAGTTTCAAAAATTTGCCGCCCCTTAAAATCTGCCGCCCCGGGCAGCTGCCCGGGTTGCCCATATGGAAAATCCGGCCCTGGTTACACCGCCCAATCGCACCTCCTCCAAAATGTCATCCTTTTGGTATAATTGCCAATTTCATTACAACCTTTGTGTGACTCGATTCATTCATGCAAAATAATTAAATAAAGTAAATTAATTTTTATTGAACTCATCCATTCACTCATCATCCGTCTGTTCGAGAGAGCGAATAAATTTTATGCTCACGGCGCAAAAATAACAGAGAGGTAGAGCAATCAAACATAAAAGCGCTCGACAATGGTCATTATCTCTCTTTTTTTTCAGGTAATTAGTAGTACCACTCAATTCTTGTGCTGTGCACTTTGGGTGGCTTGAAATGTTTTTGACGTTTCAATAAATCACGAATCGCACAATTATTGTCAGACTTGTCTCTCCTGCACAATTTCATTCAAACTTATTTTACGGTATTATCGAAATACCACGAAACCACATTATTATCCCTGTAAGTTGTATACCTACGCGAAAATGATAAGCTATGAATGGCTGCGCAAACCTTAAAAGCCGCTACGTCAGCCATGCCGTCGTTGTATACGACGTCGACGATATCAGGTGAAATCCAGAACACACAAAAAGGAACTCTCGACAAAACAATAACACTCAATGTACGCTAATTACAATACTGCCACCCCGATTTCGTCCTTTTCATAATGGGGCGCGATACTTTCCAAACATTCTCCGCGTGCAATTCAAATCATATCTAGTCGAATCGACGACTGTGTCATTGGAATGGGGCCAATTAACTTTGCCTTCAATCGCAACTAGTAAGTGAGCTGTGACTAAGAGGCTAGGGGTTGTGTGTGCTCGAGGTTTGCCGCACACACAACCGACATCAGGTAACAGAAGTATATACGTACATTCAAGAGATGCGGTAAAGGAGAAGATGGTTTTTGTTTTTGAAATGTGAGAATTGATATTTTAATTTGTTACTCCTGCATATCCATTGAGCCTGGCATTTACAAAACATTACACGATATTCATGTCAAAAACAAAACAAAACATATCCTGGATAAACTCTACAACGAGCGTCATATGCGGAAAATTCACCCCAGCCGTACCCACAGATATCCACGGATGACATAACCGTTAGGAAAAGCTAAAGCACACGTAATTCGAGAGAGAAAGAGTATTTATACGGTATACGCTCAGGAGAGCGATTTTCAAATATAATTTTTTGATAGCAAACGGAAAACTGAAGGTAATTAGCGCCAACGTTCACCGGAACTCACGGGTATGAATGGGAGTTTAGTTAAAGAGGAAATTGGATATATCCTTTCTGCATTGAACGGCCGGACGAGCGAGGGACAGGACGATGCCGGGCCCGCCGTGTAATATTCAGGCCAGCAGCAAGACTCTCGGAACATGGCTCATTTATTTGATCATTATTAAATACCATGTTCACTTGAGACAGTTGAGGAAGTAGCTTTTCCAACGAAAACAGCGAAATGTAATTAGCGCGATTTCGGATGAGTCGCGTGTTGTTTGTCAAGTGATAATGCTGACAGTTGATACTTTTAGGATAGTTGAGCTTGATGTTACAGAATACACAGCAGATGGTGTTCGTTGCAGGATATAAAGGAGATGTGGACGCTTATATTTATGGATTGTTGATTTAAGAAGCTATAGGACAAAAGGATGTTTTTCTTGGATATATTTGGTTTGTTATGTCAATCTGATAGAAAAATTGGGTGGACAAAACGGTTTTGAGTTCTTGTCTGTGTTTGAAATCTCGCCTAAAAGGTTCTCTTTAGTTTCGGATTATGCTGTGGTGAGCAATTTGTGCTTATGAACGGTCTTCTCTGATTGATGCTCCTCACTATATCTTTGACGGAGTATACTGTTATAGTGTGTTCCACTGGGCTCTGGGTTTTTCACATTCTTCTTGACCAGCCTGCAGCTTCTTCCCCAATTTGTGTGGTCTTGTGATTCGTCGAAAATTAGGTGCCAGAAGGGAAGGTGACACTGGTGTGGTGTGGACTCGAATTAGTTCGTCATTGTTTTTATCCGAGGTGTCAAGGGCCAAACCATAGCTCCTGCGATAAGGTGGTCTGACAATGAAATAGGGGTAAGATCAGTAGGCGCAAGTGGGCATTGAAACAAATGATCACATCATGAGGCGCATCATTGCAGTTTTGACAGGTGTTTTGGATGCCTCGGCCTATGCGAGAAAGATAGGAATTAAGGCGCGAACAGCGCCTGACTGAAGTTGGGCTAATGTCACTCTGATGGCTCTTGGGAGCCTAATTTCCTCAGCCAATGTAGGGGATGGAAGTGCTGAGAGGACTCTATTCGTACCTAAACTCGCAATAGACCGACTCGCTTCTTTAGTGGTAATTGCTGCAATTGCGACCTTGTATATCTTTTCATCGTAAGGGTCCCGCTTGTATCCCTGGAACTATCTCTCTAGGTTTCGTAAGGCACGCCTGACATGTCGTGCGGTTGGGGAATTCGGTCCATGAGATTGTGGTTGGGATGATCCTCACGGAAGTAACCAACAAGATACTGTTTTGAGAGTAGGCGATTGGGGTCACGGATTGGCATCAATTGTACCTGTGATGTAATTGATCCTGGACAGACCTCACGAAGGAATTTGTGGCTATACGTAGATCAGCATCGGCTATTAAGTCACTCACTAAGTATACCGTCACGTCAAGACTTGTTCAATGTTGCGTGAATGCACTGAACAAACTAGTCGTAAATAACAGATTAACATTCTTCTGGGTCCCAGGTCATATAGGCATGACAGGGAACGAACAGGCGGATTAGTTGGAACGCACAGCCGCAGCAACCCACTTCTGCGGACCAGAACCATTTAGTAGCATCTCTACATGTATAGTAAAAAGAATAATCAAAGACCAGCAACGACTTAAGGCATCTGAGCAATCCAAACTCGTCATAGCAGGATACTCCCATAAAAGAGCGGCTGAGCTGCTTCAGCTAAGCAGAAATAAGCATTGTGCACAAGCACAATGAGGCTCTTCCAAGACGCGAGCTGTCGATTCTGTGAAGAATATGACCAGACCTCAATCTACGCCCTGTGTGAATGTGATGCTCTGGCCCAACGCCGCTGGATACAATTTGGAGTGGCCTCTCGAGACACGGACGACATAGCTTCGACGTCAACTAGCAAACTCAGGCATAGTCCTGCTCTCATGTGACCAGGGCGATAGTACAATAGGCCCATCGGCTCCACTGCTACGAACCCCTTTCGGGTTCACGCCTCCACAATCTAATCTAGAGCAGCATTTTGGCAAACCTGAATTTGTGGCACATTGACTATGTGAGTGTGCCCAAAGTGGGGCTGCGTACTCAGTGGTAATCTGTTGCTGCTCGACCTACCGCTTTTTGTGTGGCTACCATCGTTTCTATGTTTCTACACCAGGTGCTACCAGTCAGTACTTTAAGAATTTTGTTCCTACTGCGAACAGCGATTGACTAATGTCATTATGTCCTCTAGGTGAATCCCTCGAATTTTGGATCCTCCGACCGGGTGGTTAGGATAATATCAACCAGCTTGATAGTTGGCAATTCAACGATTTCTGGTGATTCCTAAACACGGACGTCGTTGAATTAGCCCATTTCGGATGCGTGCAGTGATCGCATCGAGAGCAGTGGTTGTACAATGCATTTTCCTGAAACCACAAGAGTGGGGTGAATGAGGGCTTTCAGCGTCTTAGCAACAGGAGACAGTATCGTTATGGGTCGATAGGATGCGCCGAGACTAACACTCTTCCCTGCCTTGAGACAGGGAACAATCCATACTGTTTTCAGGGATGGCAGGCGTAGAGATCGACAAATTAAAGGCGGCCATGAGATACTCAATGGCTGAAAGGTCCAGATGTTTAAGCATGACTGGCAATGACTTTTTTGACCTGGTCCGCAGTGTACACTGGTATAGTGTCGCAACCAAACTGCGAGTCCGTCTTTCTAATTTAACACTGAAGCCCATCACTTTTGGGATGTTCAATAAATTGCTCATTGAACAGGATCGCGCAGCGAAAAGGATTGCTGGTCCGTTTGCGGCCAAAAGTTATGGTAATATTGCAATTTCCATTCCTTAGCATTGGATAGATCGCGGCCAGTAGACCATAGCTTGCTGACTCGGTTAATTTCACCTTGTCTTGACTGATTTCGGAGTTAAGCTCCTGAATCCTGGGATCACCAGGGCAAGCGCACCTGATGTTATCTCGTTCATCGGGTAATCTGGCGGTACTAGAAGGGAAATTAGGTCGAACGTTCTGCACCAACGTCATGAATATAACGTGCCGCTTTGCAATGACCTTCCCAATATTTCATTCGGCCTTATGTGCATTAGTAGGTTTAGGTAGCTCGATGAACTTCGGGGACGAGTATGATTTGAAGGCCGTACCAATCAGCTTTTTGTGATTGACAAATGTTCGCTTCTCATACTTAGTCAGATCAGCTAGTTTGTTAATTCTTATAATAATTGGGAGGTGATGAGAGAGTTGTGTGTATCTCTCATCGAGTTGATCTGATCAAACTGGCACTACAATGGTTATGTCAGGAGAACTACTACAAGCGCCAGTGACTTCATTGAGACAACAGTACTCTGAAGCGTCAAGAGATTCGGTTATTGTTATCTAATAGACCATAATATACGGATGTGTGTATTACGGAGACAAGTCCACTTCCAGGGCGAGAATCATTCCTGGCGCTCGCTGCAACATATGAACCATTATTCTGACCCCGTCCAGCTCAGACATGAGCACCTGAGGTAGACCCATTCCCGATAGCAATTACACTCCACTGATTTGCCTTTTGATAAATCAATTCTGTTTTACCATCGGCGCGTATTAGTTAAGTTGAGAGCAGCTACGCCGAGATGAAATGCTCCACATATCACAACAGATATCTCGCGTGCAACCGATCGGCAGGAATAAATTATGAATTTGAAATTGACAAATCAACCCTGCTTTGGGAAAAATTTTAAAGTTGGAACATCTCACTAGTATCACACAATTACTTCAAATTTCTCATTTTCGTTTACTTCTAGTGGTTCAGAACATTTGCACCTTGTCCCTTAAATTACTTTTTTTTTTGCATTCCTCTTAGTTTTTCTATGGAAACTTAGTAAACCGGATGGCCACTGTGCAACTCAAAGTTTTCAGACGAGCTCATCCTAAAGTATGCCGCAAGCTACAAATCGTTGACCCAGAAATAATATTAAGGCTAAAACTTAAATAAAAAACAAAATCCCTGCAATTTTATAAATTCTCTGAACAACACCTAAATGCACTTTTTTTTAAATTTACTACCGCATTCAGGTGTACGGATACATTAAATACAACCGCTTCCTTGGGAAACTTTTTTATTCCTATAACTTTTGAAATATATTCAAAGAGAAGAAAAAAAAAACATTTTTTACCTAAAATCCGTTGAGTTTTGAAGCCAAATTGAGTGCATCATTTTTTCTCATCTTCTACACGCAGAGAAAAAAAAACTACTGCTCATCAGCGTAAAATGCACTCACTCAATTTATATACCTATAGAAAAGCGTTTGGGCCCATCTTCCGAGCTTGCATAATTTCGATTCTGTCAGGAGAACTTATGGTATGGAGCAAGAGAGAGAGAGAGAGAACAAGAGTGAAAAGGGAGGGCGAGTGCGCATCATACAAAATAAAAAAAAATTGCTCCAGAAATGTTCAAACTTAACTACAGGATTTTCTCGGATTTTTTTTTGTTTTAGTTCTGTCCGCATATAATTTTCCATGCAGTTTTCGCACTTTTCGCGAATCCTATTCCAACTTTTTTCCGGCATAATGAATGCTCGAGTGTTTAACGAGCAATTATGAAAATCCTTTTTTTTATTCTCTCCGGTTGCACTCCGTATTGGATGCTTTGGTATGCCTTCTTCAACTATGTGTATGTATGCATGTATGAAGTACGTAGTTGTGCGGTATGAATAGGGCCGAGCCTGACTTATTTTACTTCCCGCCGGCATGAGTGCTGCCAAGTTTAATCGCCCTGCACAAGCGGTGCAGCCGTGGCAGAGGGAAAAGTTGCAATGACACAGCACCACACCAGCATAAGCGACCGCTTCAGATCATCAGGACTTAGTTGTATTATTGCACTTTAAAGTTTTCATCAAGCGCATTTTAATAGTCGCTACCATCCACCGAAAAAAAAGAAAGAACCCGAGGGAGTCAACTTCGCCGACTTACTTCTGGCTAAAAGTACCCGCCCGGAGCACGAATCACCCGTAATTATTGTGACAAATTAAAACGGTACGAAAAACAGGACAACATCGTGGGGACAAAAGACAGATGCAGAGAGAGAGGAAACAACATGTCGACCGGGATATGAATGCTGTGCTGTGTACTCTGTGTAGCATTCCAGGACATCAGAACATATTTAAGAATATTCTGCAGGACTCAATTTTTCTTTACAATATCCTCTCTGTTGTATATGTATAGGGAACGCGTGGTGCATTCTCAAGTATATATTCATCCTGCTTGAAAATTGGCAATTAACTCCACTCATTTTTCCGTTGAACGGACTTGATAAGTAGGTACTGCGCGCCTTCACCACTCTAGTATTAATGTTACGCTGCTGATATATAGTTGTAAAGCTTGAATGCATTCTATGGAAGAAGAAGATTGAGCCCTCTTGAGAAAAATATGAGAAAGACGCGAGCTATGATTATTTGCCGGGCAAATAAGTTGGGCGGGAGTGGATGAACTACACTACACTCGTCGTTGCAATCTTACGTGAAATGTCAAGAGCCAGGCGAGTTTTCCTTTCTATATACAGCCATTCATAACGATAGAGCTCCCAGGCGGAAGAATGTCTTGCAGAGATGATGTATGTATTCGTATAATGCTACGGAATGAGAATACTATGACAACGAGCGTATGAAGCACTTTATGCAATGAATGCAATTTTTCTGTTGGTATATGAGTGCATTACATCATAATATCCTTGCGAGAAGATAAGATTTTCTTGGATTTCAACTAACTCGATTAAAAAGTGATGACGTGGCATGTGAGTTTCAGAATAAATGGGACCACTTACCCATATGATGTATATGCTTATGATGAGCATAAACATAACAGGGGGCTTTACACAAATTCCCCAACATTTTTAGTTTAATTGCATTTCAAATTGTTCCTAAATTGTTCCTTGGTAGATGCAATTTACTCTGCGAGCACTGGGATATCTGTAGTCTCTCGGTATTGCTTATGCCTTACTGTACAATGAGGGTTTCTGCTATGCTGGGCCTTCATTTTCCTAGGTATTCCACATCGGGCACGACAAAGCATTTGGGTTAATCGCTAGCTCAGTGGTAGATGCGACTCTCTCTCTCTCTCTCTCTCTCTCTCTCTGAATTGCGAAAACACTCTCGGTTCAATAAGAAAAAAATAACTTGAAACGCTACTGCTACTAAAAAGCAGCCACTATATGAGAGAAGAGCTAGGACCTAATAGAACATGTGACGATTCTTCGTACTGGGTATGAGTTCCGCATCCCCTAAAGCAGCTAGGAGAAGCAATGTTTTTCTGAATATACATACCTTTAATTATCCCCTTTATCCTTGTCGTAACGTCAGTTCTTGTCACTTCATTCTGCTCGAGCATGCGCGTGAGTAGAATGTGCAATTGAACCTCAGCAGAGCGTTTGGACGTTGCCGCTAGATCGTGAATAAATTCTTCACTGTATCCCTGAAAAACAAAGTAATTCGTTAGTTCGAACCACATAATCCAGTCACTACCATATGCTCTCCTCTCTTCCAACCAGGGGCAGCAGAATATTATACAATTACCTCGTAAGTCGTCAAATTCAATGTCTTCGCTTCCCGTTTCAACAAATCGTACAACATCAGGAACTCCACATATGGCTTTGTAGGCGGTATCCTTTTCTTGCCACTAATTGGACGATATCTACCATAGGAGTCATCGTACACGCGTAGAAATTCGTTAACATTGTCAATATCACGCAAAGCCGGCAATTCGTATTTTTCATTGAGCAAATCACGTATCAGGCTACCCGGAAGTGGATCCAGCAGAGAGAAGTCATATTCTGTGAAAAAAACACAATTTCGTTAAAACAAAAATTTTCAGGCTTTGGTAGAAAATCCAGTCAGGAAAAGGAAAGAAAAAAATCAATCGCCCAAAATCCACCCATTCAAAATTTAAGATTTTTGCGTAATAACTGGAAATAGCGTATTCGACGACAGGAAGGTTTTTTTTATAACCGAAAGATGGATTTTGACCAGCTGGATTTTGTCTGGGCCAGATTTACCAGACCGAAATCCCCCAAAACCGAAACTTACCAAGATCATTCGCTGCCGGCTTCAGTTTGCCCTGAAGAAGCCAATCGATAAAGTTAGCATCGGCCGCAAGTGGTGGATTGTCAAATGGCCAATTTGGATCCTTTCGCGTTGACGTGGACACTATCCGTTTCGTCGTTGTTGACGAAGAAACATCCTGTCCGGCGCTATACACTTCATTCGCTTGGTGCGCGTCACTGTCAACTTCATTTAGACTCGAATAGAACAGATAAGGATCGGGTGGTGCAAAATTGCCGGGCATATGGAACGGAGTCGTTTCCACGACAGCTGCATCATCGGTCGTGTGAAGCGTCGGTTTAGAGAACGGTTTCTTATTCGTCGACCACGAAAGTGAACCCCATGGAAAAACGGTTGCTGGAGGTTTTGTTGTATTTTCTAGCCACCACGGTTTAGCGGTAGTTGTGGTCGATGTGGCCCACCAAGGTTTTTGTGTGGACGTGACCCAATGATTATCCGGTCGTTGAGTGGTACTGTGTTGCCACCATGCAGTTGTAGGATTATTAGAAGACCACCAGCCGGCGGTTGGTTTGGATGTTGACCACCAATTTGCAGGCGGTTTGGTTGTATGATCCGCTGGACGATGTTCCCACCACGGCTTTTGTGTGGTGGATTGAGTGGAAAATGGTAACCACCAAATTGACGAGGCTGGTTTATGACTGGACGGCTTATGCGCTGCAGGTTTGGCAGTTGTTTGCCACCATCCAGTTGTAGGTTTAGTCGTAGCTGCTGGTTTGGCAGTTGTTTGCCACCACGATGCGGCTGTTGGAGGTTTCGTTGCAGTCGGTTTTGATGTAGTTTGCCACCACGTAGTAAATGCAGGAGGTTTTGTGGTTTGCGGTTTTGAAGCACTGGGCCACCATGTCACAGCTGCAGTTGCAGTGGGGCGTACAGTCGTTGTCTGCCACCAGGATGATGATGATGGCTTCGTTGTGGTTGTCTGGGTTTGTTGGAACCAAGGTGCCAGCGGTTGTTTGGTTGTAGTCGTTGTTTGCCACCAGGAAGATGATGATGGCTTCGTTGTGGTTGTCTGGGTTTGTTGGAACCAAGGTGCCAGCGGCTGTTTGGTTGTAGTCGTTGTTTGCCACCAGGGGGTTGCAGTTGTGGGTTTGGCGGTTGAGCTGGTTTGCCACCAAGGCTTTTGAGTGGTTGTGGTAGTACGTTCGGGCTTTTGTGATGTCGTCTGCCACCAGGAAGCTGTGGTACGATGCGTTGTGCTAGTAGTGTCTGGCTTTTGAGTTGGCGATTGCCACCATGGGGTGGATGTCCTTTGGGTTGTTGTAGTGTCTGGCTTTTGGGTCGGAGACTGCCACCAAGGGGTACTTGTTTTTACCGTGGTTGTCGTATCTGGCTTATGTGTCGAAGTTTGCCACCAGGATGTGGTTGCTTTCTGCGTGGTGGTAGTTTCTGGTCTGTGTGTTGTCGTTTGCCACCAGGCTATTGTTGGTTTGGCAGTGGTCGTAGTGGTTGTAGTGGTCGATGTTGTTGTCGGTACAGATGGCCACCATGTTACAGCCTCAGTTGCTGGAAACTTGGTTGTTGTTGTTGATGTTGTGGAACTTGTTTGCCACCACGGCACGGACGAAGCTGTTGAACTTGTCGACGAACTGGAACTGGTTTGCCACCAGGGAGCAGAGGTTGTCGGCGGAGGTTTCGCAGTTGTGGTAGTCGTTGCAGAAGGTGGTTGCCACCAAATCGTGGACGAAGCTGGTTGGGCTGTTGATGTAGTTGTAGGTGGGCCAGATGTAGATGGCTTCTGCCACCACGAAGACGAGGTTGTAGTTCCCGGCGGCAGAGGCGACGTACCGGTATCCTGTTGACCGCCACCTCCCAAAAATGGCGGCTCAATTGTCGTTCCGGACAGCGGTTCATATTGTAGTAATTCTATGTGATAGGCAAGGGCTTGCATAACCGGTGCCAGGTAACTGTTGAGTAGTTTTGGTGGTGCCGTAGGCAACCTAAGTGCCGGACTGGGACTATCATGACTTTCGGCGCGAAAGGTATTCGTAGGAAAGTTGGGAAATAGTCGAGAAAATACGATGGGGCGATCAACACATGTCTGAAAGGAAAACAAATAAAATCAGTTCATAAAAATTCACGCTCGAAATGTTCCACAGGACATTATAGAATAACTGTGCAAACTGTAGGTACTTATGTCACTATCAGTCCGAATAAATTACAAACTTCTCTCATTTCAGTCATCATTCACGATTCCATGAAATTGCTAACCTTATATGGTATCGTTATTACAACTAAAACATTCGTTGGGACACGTATTTCATCAAGGACCTTCCCAAAGCCGTCGTCCATACGTTTGGAATTAGTGGTGGAAAGTGCACATTTTAGCTGATGGTAGCTTTGGGGTTTTTCAAATTTGTTGACTTGATAACGAAATGGCTCTGTGCGTATATGGTACAGAAACAGAGCCAAAGAGAGAGATAGTTTGTGTCCCGTTATCATATGCGAGTGGAGCGTATAGGAGCATGAAATATTTTATAAGAGTATTAAATTTTATGCACACATGAAGTGATGAAGGACACACCGCACCAGGAAGAGTACAGTGGGATTGCATAAATTTCATTTTAGAGATGCCATTTTCATATTCGGATGTTATTATGTTGCTTGTTGCATGGAAAATTTTCGGTTTGTAAAATGAAAAGGAATATGGTTTTTTCGGGGGTTTGAAAAGTTGCCATAACGTTTGTAAAGAAAATATCGAAATTAGAAAGATTTTGATGTGTTTCGAAGTGTGATGGATTGTGGATGAGTTATGAGAAATTGTGGTGAATGCTGAAAACTTTTGATTTAATGAAATATTTAATTGTGATTTATTAAAAATGCATGCAGTTGGCCGTTCTGGCAGAAACTAGAATTTGTAACTCAGAATCCGCAAAACGTAGCTTCACAAGCACAGACTAACACAAAGCCCCATGCATCGCAATGGCCACTCTTGGTGAAATTTCAATTTTCACTTTTTTTGTGAGTAAACTATTACTCCTGCAGAAAGGCAAACAATTATTATTTTTAACAACCCAACTGTCCAAAACATTTCCTTTCCCATAGTCAAGGTGACCTGCTTAATAACCCATAGTACAAAAATCTAACATTAAACTCGGTCAATTGAATCTTCCGCTCGATCATCCAATCATCTCATCGTCATCATAACCGTCATCAAGCATGGACTTCTTCTAGAAAATAATATCAATTTCACTTGGAAAATTGGCTCCTTTAATATAAAATCCATTAAAGTGGACAGGTCTAAGAGTGGTATCTGTTGTAATAGGAGGCCACCAACATCATCCCATCATCGACAATTTCATGGCGAATCCAATTGCCAATTAGTGTGTGCTAAGAATTCACTTATCAGATCGTTGAGGGCCATTATTACAGAAAAAAAGACGAAAGTCGGAGGCTACTTGAAAAGATTTATTCAGTAAATATCGAAACAGCACTAGTGCAATAACCGCGCGTCTTGGCCATACAATTTATTTCGTATTTCTCAGACAATTGACCATTATACGCGCGTTTGTTTTTTTCTTCACCATATTCTATCTACTTCTTGAACTTGAGAACATTCTCAGAAGTTTTTTTTTCGGTTCTAAAAATTCGTGTGGCTATCCTGGCCACGGCCAGTCGGCCTGTCCGTCCATTCATGTTTCTAATAAATATATTTTTATTAGAGGCTAATTTATAACTTGCAGTCGTTATCTTATAAAAAATACATTATAATAAGATGTTGGCGCGAAAATTTGTTGCTTTGTGAACGTAATACGGCCAAAGTACCTCTAAATTTAGAGAGAATATATCTATTAGTCGCTATAGTGGGCCAAGGGGGAAAAAAGATAATAATATCTTTTATTACCCACATTCATCTTTTGTGAGACCTGTTAAAAAAAAAGCCCGCGACCATATGAGAGCATACACCCCAAAAACAAAAGCACAAAGAAAAATGTTCTTATCGGCTCGCGGAATTTTTGTTCGGCCTTCATTTGCTTATAAGCGGCTGATGCAAATTTTGCCGAGATATCATTTTTCATTCGTCGAGCTTAGGAGCAAATTTGGAATATTTGCGTACTTTCTTTTCCAATAATTTTTTTTTTATATTTAGCTGTTTGCGAAACGCACCCATTCAATTCACTAATAAATTTATACGAGGTTTATAATATATGAATACGTGACTTCTTACGATCCTCTCGTTTCTTCTTAAACTAAGATGTGATTAGAAAAAAAACCGTGAAATGTTCGGAATTTAGCACTTTTTGTTCTGGTTTTATTGGTCAGATTTAAGCCGATTTCGATTGAACACGGGTTTAGACTTTGAGATTTCTATTTTATTGATTAATTTTCAATAGAGAAATTTCGGAAATGGTTTGTATTGGTTTGCGCTAAAACTCTCTAGAGTTCATTTGAATTGGGTTTTTATGAGCGTCTTTCTGGGAGGCTAAGCGTAGTTTCGATAAATTCTTTATAGTTCTGCCAAGCTTTTACGGTAAATTTATAGAGGTGATGCAATTGTCTTAAAAAGACTATATAAATTTAAATCCGCAGAATTATAGTGTGACGAATTCAGTTTTGTTTAAGAGGATGTATCTGATACAAAGAAAAGGTTACCAATTTATTGAAAGGCGACAAAAGACCTCGGCATTGATTCATTCATGAATCAGCAAACATTAATTCATATTAGTAAATGTAAAAAATAACGAGTAACGAAATATGCTCCGGGAAAACTGAATTAGTGTTCATAAAAGCTAACACGATGAATATTGTGTGGAAGTCCTTGGTTTCAAATTTCGAGAGAAAAGCCAAAAAATAGGGGGAAATTTTGGATATACATACTCTGCTCTCCCTATTATCTTAATTTTGCGCGATAATTTCTAATGCAAATTTGAACAATTTCATGGGAAATGCTTTGAAGAAACCGTTACACTTCTTCAGATGAATATTCATTTTGGGAAGAGTTAAGGTGGAGGAGAATTATGCAAAAAAAAAAAAAATCAAAAGTATGAAAGGGCGGAATTCATAGTCCCCATTTAAGTAACAATTTGTATTTCCTTATGGAATAAAGGTTTCATTATTAAAAGGGAGTTCTCTAGAGAGTTTTATAGACATTATAGACATTACTTTATTAGGGCATACTTATGTGAAATAAATTTTTTTTCCGAATGATTTAAATCGGGTCTTTTTCAGGCTTCAGAAGTAGAAAGACGTGTTCCAATTGCTTCTCCCGTTATGTGATTTTTATTTAAATTTAAATTTGGTACACATAATCAAGTTTCGAGCAATGAGTCGGAGTCCGCCATTTCGATCAGTTTTTGTAAAAAAAAAAAAAAACGGTGTAAAGTGAATGAAACAATTCTTTCCCATTTCGTCTCCCGAAAAATTTTAAATGTAAGAACTAATAAAAAAAATCATAAATTTAAAATTTTTAAAATTAAAAAATTCCGGTTATTTTACAAAACAGTTAGTCCGGTGTAAAACCGTATAGAAAGTACCGGTTTTTTTGGTTAACCGAGTCATTTTATATTATGGTAGTTTAGCCTAATCAAAAATTATGAAATTCCGTTAAATCTGGTCCTGCTTACGTATAAACACTACACTATACTCCAATCAACGGGGAGATTTTACCTTGCAAAAATTGGGGACTTCTCAAATTTTTGATATGTTATAAAGACGGGTGGAGTAAGTTAAAATCCAAGTTTGCGTCACTTTCCCCCCTGTGCTCCCGCCGCTATCTTGAAAAAACCATCTAAAATCGGCTCTTTTATCAGTTTGCGGTCTATAACTCCTTCCCAGTCCATTTGAGCACGAAATGTGCCGAGACAATCTTGTAGAGCACAGAATTTCCTATAAATTTCATCTGACAAGTCTTACTCTTCAATCAAAATTGGCAGAGTTATAGCGCAAAGAATATGCTAAAAATTCCATATGAGTTATTGGTAGGTATACAATGCGTTTTTGTGAGTTTGAAATTGGCATGATTTTTTATGTTTTCTCCATTTTCGTGGCGCTATAACTCTGTTAATTTGAATTGTAGAGTACAACATCATAGATTAAATTTGTAGGAAATTTTGTCCTCTACAAAATTGTCATGGCAGATTTTGTCCTCAAATGGACTGTAAAGAAGTTACAGGCCAAAAACTGATGAAAGGGGTTTTTGAAGATAGCGGCGGGAGCACAGGGGGGAAAGTGACGCAAACTTGGATTTTAACTTACCCCACCCGTCTTTATAACATATCAAAAATTTGAGGAGTCCCCAATTTTTGCACGCTAACCCCTATTATTTCGTCTCTATTGATTGGAGTATTATCACGATGACATTTCCTGTGAAATAAAATGCTATTTTCCTAAAATTTTGCATTACTTTAGCTGGCGAAACGTTAAACACCGGTGTGAAGATTTTTTTGCGACTTTTGAGTACCAATGTGAATGGGATTTAACGACCATCAAAATTTTGACATTAGGCATTTTTACAGATTTCGCGTGAAATGCAGATGTTAGTACCTACTCTAATGCTGAAAACAGATATGATGCAGCAACAGCAACGAAATTGCATTGGGTCGCTGCTGCTGCATATCTATTTCAAGCATATTTTTTCGCGTACGGATTTTTTCAATGGGTTCAACATAGTTTATTTTCATGAATGCGTCATCGAAAGTTCTTAGAAAATAAAAAAGAGCTAATTAAATCGGGGGAGACAATCCAAATCCCGATATTAGCATGTCCGGAAGCAAATTATGGAGGACTGCCATTGCGAAGGTTCTCTGGCTCCTCTTGATTTAATTCTGGAGGGTGTCCGACGCCATACCTTTTATAGTCGCATTTTAGTTATTCTGAATAAAAAACGTGCGACGAGCCATGCTGAGTTTCGAAAACTCGTTTCTCTATGAAACAGTATATCACAGAGTGGCGACCGAACGATCACGATCAAATAAACCATTTTTTTCGGAAATTCAATATTCATTTAGTAGGATATATCACATATATACAATAATAATTACAATCGTACAGGTCTTTGCACACTGGTCTAAATTGTGAAAATAAGAGAGAATAAATTTACAATTGGGGGAAGAAAATAGCAAATAATGCTCCAATGCGTGCGAATCGCACCACGAATTGCTTTTCGGGAGTGGGGCGATTGCTAGCATCACAGACGTAAAATTAAGGAATCTTTTACTAAGCATTTTACTATTCTAAATGCAAGACCTCGTATCAATTGTGGACCCTTCAAAGCCCCACAAGAACTTTGCATATGTAAAATGCAATTTCCAAAAGCAAACGAAGATTCAGTTGATAAATAAAAAAAGTCTTCGACGCATTTTTTAAGGTAAATTAATATGCTCAACCTAAAAAAACACTATTCCGCTGTTTCTAAAATTGTCCACGCCATGCAGCGTTTTACTTCGATGACTTACTTTCCACTAAACCGAAATTTATATTGATTTTTTTTTCTTTTGGCTTTTTTCATTTTTTTTTTCGAGTACTAGCCAAAACGCCGCCCCTAAAATTTGGCTCCCGCGCACGGGGGATAATATCAAATGCAATTTTCAATTCAGAATATCATGTTAGGGACTAATGACACAATATTCAGTTGTTACCGAAGGGGTTGATCCCAAAAGCACTATTATGGATGGATGGGTATTTTAAATAAATTCCAATTTTAATAGCTGAAACCTTTTAATATATTTTCAAGATATAATTTGATCGTTTGAACAGAATGCCCTAAACGACAACAAAAATGTCTAAAGTCGCAATTTTCTAGGCGGCAGTATTAAAGTAGGTCACACTCATACTCGTATTTTAATCAAGGGCGTTTGCTTTTCGACAAAGAATTTTATAAAAAAGAATAAAAAAACCGGGTCCCCAAAAAATCAATATTCATTAACCAATTTAGCATTCTTGTCTATTATACGTACAGACCACAATTTGCATCGAACATGACAAAATTTCACGCGATTTAAATATAATTTATATCTGAGCCGAATTTAATACGTCATGTCAGATATTATTAGCTTTTAATCTCGTAAATATTATACATATTAAAGCACGGCGTAAATGTACCGTAAAACGTCCATTTTGTTCATGGTAGTTTATATCGCCAAAAATGGCTTTATATGATAATGGCGAAAAGAATTATTAGTTCGACAAAAAGTGATTGAATTTAAATTGGCTTATTAAAACGCGATTGGCGTATGTTAAAATAATTTTAGGAAATACGCTTAATCATGAACGGCAGAATTTCAACAATTGTGTATGCGTGCTTCGTGGTGGACAAAAGGAATGGAAACCCGGTGGAGATCATCTATATCTATATAATATAAAAATCTAGCATCAGAAATGTTTGTTGCCAAACTCCTCCGAATCGACTGCACCGATCCTTATGAACTATTTTCTGTACATTGTTAAGTATGGGAATAGGACATAAAGTTTATGTCCTATTCCCATTCCTAATATATAATATATAGGTATGTCCTATTCCTTTTATGTTTAAGTGCCCCCAGCCCTCACCTCTTCTATCGTAAATATAGTATGTATTTGTGTTCGTACATTTTGCGACCTCTAACTGTTTATTTATACATAACTAGCTGAGAGAGCTCGTTTCGCTCGGTCACTCATCTCTCGCTACGCTCGCGACACAACTTTAATTTTATGAGTGATTTTGACTCTCAACTCCTAGCTATACCTATAAATATTCGGGATACCTATACATAATCACGAAAAACAAAATCCCGCCCGTTCATAATCCCGCTTTTTCCAAAAAATCCCGCTTTACGTTATTCCGACATTACAAAATCCCGCCATATCAAAATCCCGCCATTCCAAAATTACGCCATTTCAAAATCCCGCCACCTCAAAATCCCGCCATTAAATAATAAAAATAAATCGCGCGCGCGATCTTTGAAAGAATACTTACCTTTTGTGACGAGATATTGAAAAGCGGGATATTGAAAAGCGGGATTTTGAATAAGCGGGTTATTGAAATGGCGGGATTTTGAAATGGCGGGATATTGAATGTCGGCATTTTAAAAAACGGAAATATGATGGGCGGGATATCGTACCCAACCCTAAATATTCACCTCGCCTAAATTCAACGCCTTCAAATAAACTCTAAAAACACAGATAGTTCAATTTTCAGTGTGATTTATTTGAATGGAATCAAAATCAGTAGAGAGCGATATCATAAACAATGTTTTCGTTTTGTTTTCTGGCGAAAAAAAAAACAAACAAACAACGAACACGGTTTGCCAACACGCGAACAGGCAACATACAGCTGAAAGTGCGAAAAACAGGGAAATTCAAGATTAATCCCACAGACTGCCAACAATTGGCCTTGCGATTTGTTGATTGTCATTGCAAAAGCCAATCGAACGGAAAACTGAATCCGCTTGAATTGGAATGGAAGATCAGTTGAAAAAATCGGAATTCGTGGGATAAGTTCTTCACAGCAAAAAATCAGGCGGTGTGAACCAAAATTTATCCAAAAAGGTTTAATTTTTTTATATCTATGGAGTTAAATACATTTATTTCACTCCGTCCCGAGTATAACATTTTCCTTTTATCCATTAGGACAGTGGTTCTTAACCTTTTGCACATGAGGGACCATTTGATCAAACTCGTTAGTTGTTGCGGACCACCAAATTGCAATTGTGATAAGAACGATTCAAATAATGAAATCTTGTACCGAAGACTACTTCTTGCGGTGACCGTACTGCGCCTTGGTAATATCAATAGGGAAACTAATAGAATTCATTCAATTTACCTTTGGAACACAACTTATTGTTGTCTTGTCAGTTGACGTTTTCGATTAGAAAAATGTGGATATAACGCCAAACGGATATTTTTGCTTTTAAGACCATCATCCAGAAAAAGTCGACTGACGGAGATAATCCTGTAAAGGACTGGGTGTGATTTTGCTAAGTCTGAACGAATTTCAAAACCCTCATTAATTTTCGTAAAGGGTGTTGCCCAATATTTCGGTTGATTTCATCCAGAGATGGCTCATAATTTTTAAATCCAGTTTTATAAAGCCCTTCCTTACAGTTCTTACTGGAAGAACAACAATTTTTACATTAACTCCTATAAATATGGCATTGCTGGTTCATGTTGTACCAACAGAAACCTATGTATTTAGAAGTGCCACCGAAGATCAATAATAGCTTAATTATCTTAATTCAGCAATGTAAATTACCATTATGGTCCGGCCGGAAAATAATAGGTTTTCAAAATATGCATCGCCTTAAACACCTGAACTGTTTACGTACAATTATGACAACCCTCAAGTCTATAAAGACGTAGCTACTGCACATAAAGTGAACATTCCTATTAAGCTCTCGGCCGTCCTCGTTTTCTTGCACATCGCAATCATCTTGGGTTCGTCACCTAAAAAGAAGCATATAAAACAAATTTTGACGGTTTTTCATTTCATCGTAATAAGCTACACTCGCATTTCTTTTTGCGACCAATACAATACATTACACTTAATATCTTACACAGTGCACAACGGTCAATTTCTCAATGAAAACAGTCTGTCCTTGTCAAAACGGACTCCCATCCGCTTCCAACATTCAAGTTTCTATTAGAAAGTTAAGATTGAGCTGCGTGAAATTTGAAAATTGTCGTATAGGATTTTGAGGAAACCACAGCAAAAGGTTTCGCGGACCACCTAGGGTGGCCTCAGGGACCACCAGTGGTCCGCGGACCACCGGTTAAGAACCGTTGCATTAGGATAAAACACTCAAAATAAAATTCATTTGGATAAATAATAACTTTTATTCGAAATTATATCAGTTTTTGTTTATATGGTGTTAAAATTTACTTAAAATGGAGTTAATTCCGCAAGTAATATATGGTGCAAATTACGAACGTCATCCCGTATAGTCTGTGTGGTGTAGTAGGTAGGGCGTTAGTCTTCAAATCATAGGATCGCTGGATCGAATCCCACTGTGGGCAGGTAATTTATTATGCATTTTTAGAGCGTAAAGAGGTAAATGAAATGTCGCCAACACCTATAGAGAGGTAAATGCTAGTTATACAAAACTCATTTATGAGTTAAATGTTCTGTGAAACTTGTGTTTTATTTTTATCCCAAAAATATCGAGTATTACTCCTTTTGGTGTAATTGGAAGTACACTTTTGTGTTCATCCATTTGGATAAAACAATATTTTATCCAAACGGAGGGACCCTATTCGACAATTTTCGGAGTTAAATTCACACCGGATTTTTTGCTGTGCTCCTCTCCTTTGAATTTTCCCTTGATGATTGTCGCATGAATCACATTGTACATCAGTTTCTTGACGGACAACCGCGAACCGTTGCTCAATTTCGGATGATTCAGATTCCGTAACATGTTTATGATCGATCCCACCTTCAGCTGTAAATTATGCGGCGGGGCTCCTGGCACATCAAGCGAGTTAAAAAACTCTGTCGAATAGTTGGTCGCTTCATCCTTGTCGATCACGGTGTCAACGGATTTTTACGAATTTTTGAAAATTCAGCAGCCGATGGGTCGTTCTGCAATGCGACTCTCATGTTCGTAGTCAATTTCAACTTCTTGACATGCCGCCACAAAGATGACAATTTCAGGCATGCATTAAGTTCATCCGCAACAGTAGATATCGGGGTGACGGGAAGCGTTTGACGAAAATCTCCGGAGAGTAATATCAGAGCCCCACCAAATCGTCTCAAATCAACTCGTTAGTCCTTCATCGTTCGGTCAACGGCCTCCAAAGCTTGCGTATGCGTCATCGTACATTCATCCCAAATGATGATTTTGCATTCTCGCATCAATTTCGCTGTTGCCGAACTCTTGGTGATTGTGCACGTTCTCAACCAAGAGTAGATTCATCGGCAGCTTTAAAGCGGAATGTGCAGTTCGACCGCCTTCCAACAATGTAGCAGCATCGTCCATCAAACGATTTGGCGCTGGCATTCCCAATTTCGACAGCAGACTGCCTCACATGAGCACGGTCATGTCTTCGATAAGAACTAACGCTTCGTTGCGCATCTCGTCGTTAATTTCAAAATCGAAATTCGAAGTTGTTATGCGAACTCTATGCTAAATGTCTTCAGCCATCTCGTCCTTGTATTTGTTCCACAATGCGGTCTGGATACGCCAATATGAACAGAAGAAGATGAAGGTAAAAGTGTGAGAATATGCACTGTCCTCATAATTTTGCGCGTGTTTGATAGTTATTCACAGCACAGCAATTATTTATCTCGTTAGCTTCTTCACCCAAAATTGAACGCAAATTGTCTTTTATCACAATTAAATTATCAAAAGCTTCATAACGAATTTTCCACCTTTGCATCGTCTAAAATCATCAAATCATTCGATAAAATGCAAAGCTTTCTTCCTGAATTTTCTGAGTTTCCTACTTAGAATTTTATATTTCTTCCCTCGAAAAGCTATTGTGGAAAAATTGCTAGCAAAAAAAATAATTTTAAATTTTTTCAAATTTTCCGACTTTTTTGTAGGGTTCAAAATGTTCTTTCGTAAAAACCTTCTCCCGGTAATTGCAAACAACTGAAAAAAAAAAATTGAACCAAATCGGTCCAGCCGTTCTCAACTGATGAATTACTTCGATTTTTTCCAATTTTCCGACAACTGAAAAAATTTAACTAAATCGCCCCAGCCGTTCTCAATTGATGAATTTTTTCGATTTTCCAATTTTCTGACTTTTCGGAGAGTTTTTTCAACATTTTCCTGCGATCTTTCCAATTTTCCGATATTTCCGGTGGGGTTTTCCAAAATTTTTCTTCCGTAAAAACCTTCTCCTAATGGCAATTGCAAATAACTGAAATAAATTTGAACTAAATCGACCCAGCCTCTCTCTTGATGAATTTTTTCGATTTTTCCAATTTTCCGACTTTTCCGGAGAGTTTTCCCAACATTTTCTTTCGTAAAAACCTTCTCTTAATGGCAATTGCAAGCAACTGAAAAAAAAATTGAACCAAATCGGTCCAGCCGTTCTCAATTGATAAATTACTTCGATTTTTCCAATTTTCCGACTTTTCCGGAGGGATTTTCCAAAATTTTCTTCCGTAAAAACCTTCTCCTGGTAATTGCAAACAACCAAAAAAAATTTCAACCAAATCGGTCCAGCCGTTCTCAATTGATGAATTACTATACATTTTTTTCGCTCCATTTTTAGGGTTTTTTAGATTTTACAGAAAACCCTTATGAAATCGATTTTGTCCGTCCGTCTGTCCGTCCGTCTGTTCACTAAATAACTCGCGACCGGCTTAACCGATCGTCATGAAATTTGGTACGAATGTGTAGAATGGTAACAGTCTTTGGCACGAAATACTTAAAAGTTGGTAGGACAAAAATAACAGGGTGTCCCGGACATTTGAAAATTTGTTCACTTAATAACTCGCGAACGGCTTAACGGATCGTCATGAAATTTGGTAGGAATGTGTAGAATGGTAACAGTCTTTGGCATGAAATACTTAAAAATTGGTATGGCCAAGATAAAAGGGTGTCCCGGACATTTACAAATTTGTTCACTAACCGATCGTTATTAAATTAGGTAGGAATGTGTAGAATCGTAACAGTCTTTAGCACGAAATACTTAGACGTTGGTAGGACAAAGCAAACAGGGTGTCCCGGATATTTGAAAAAGTCGACTTTTTTAGTTTTTATCAAATCAATGAACTCGATGGGTACATTTCATATCAGTCGCTTTTTTCCAGTTTGGAGTCATGGTAACGGCGTTACAACTAATAAATCCAGTTAATATGTGAAGGCATGATACATAAGGTGTGTTTTTTTGGTTATCCCGTGCAGGTTTGGGTAACGAAACTTCATATAAAAAAAATGACAGGTGCGTCAGCTGTCATTTTTTTTATATGGAGTTTCGTTACCCAAACCTGCACGGGATAACCAAAAAAACACACCTATAGTAAATCTATTTTTGGATTGGCCTAACTAAAAAGTGTTTAGACCAATCCAAAAATAGATTTACGAGAAGCATTTCATTAACATTGTGCATAATTCTTATTTATTACCTATCAAATATATGTCCAAAATTATTCACTATGTATGTATCCAAAATCTAAAAAACCCTCGCATTGCGGGCGCAGCCCTCTGTACGCCGGTATTTTTATATATACATATAGATTATTTAAAATGTTGTTCGGACTTTTTTCCCAGAATATTATTTTTTCTAAAAGCCCACCGACATTTTTTTTTCTAAATGTACAATGGCGGAAGTCGTCTGGTTTCTTAACTTTATCCAACCCAAGAAAATAAATCTCAGTTTTTTGGTCCTCATTTGGACTGAACGACTTCCTGAAAGTTCAAATCACAATTCTTCAAAATTGCTCCCATATTCATTGAATTTTTGAGGTAATACTGTACTGCTTGCCTAATACATATATGTACATATAACACATTAGTCCAACTTTGGATTCTTATTACTTTATCCCCACCATTGACCCTTACAAAGACCGTTTTCAATATTCTCTCACCTTATGCTCTGCTAAATTAAAATTGTATCTCATTTTTGGTATAACGATAAATACCTCCTCCTGCGACATAAATACATTTTCAGCTTTTCTAGATTATACTGGAGACGGTGTTGTACATAGGTATACTCGTATTAATGATGCCGTTTCCTTCGGCATGGATATTTTCTCCTTGCGCGCATATACTCGTAAATATGTATGGCATATTTACTCATATTGCATGCCAGGTAAATTTATATTTCATGAGTGTTGATAATTGTAGCTATTAATTTCGCAGCGCGCAAAGTGTAGTAATAGAGAGTGCGGCGAAAATGGCGTTTTTGGTCATTCATCAGAATTGATTCTCTCTATGCCGATGTGTCCCTTATTAGTATTCGCTGTTCGTAGGAGCAGATGACCTTTCGTTGAACACCATGTTGTATCCTCACTTACATATATGTATAGTGTTGTCGACACACACCACACACTGTCTAGGCTAGGCGCCTGATGGCTGTTTTACATTCAAACCCGAGAATCCGGGATCCGTTGCATTATGTAAACATTGGTCGGGTCATTGGATATGCCATCACAGGACATAGGACCGGCACGTTTGTACGTAGGTAGGTACATGTGTCCATACGTTCAGATATCCATCAATGATTAAAATATGTCCCTGGGAAGCAATGAATTTAAACATGCTGAGTGTCAAAATGGGATGACGTCCAATGGAATATGCATTTCATCGTTGCCATGCAATCAATCCCGCATCTATGGCGCGATGGCTAGGTTGACCGTATTCCATCATGCCACATATAGTATGGTATCCAGCAAATTTATAGATGTTGGGAGGATCGCAAGGATGACATACGTGTGCATAACACACAAAACATACAATTCATAGCACACAGAGCGTATTCTCATTTCATAAACTATTTGCATATGTACATATATCCAGCCCTTGGACACTTCCATATGGGCGCAAGGTCAGGTGTGGCTAACCCTGGGAAAAACGTGTGGTCATGTACCATTATAAGAGTTGCAACAATTATTCCATGAAGGACATTTATGTACACAATGGCATGGGATTAACGAGAAAAGGGAGTAGTTGATTAACGTCCGTTTCATTTTTCATTTTGTAAAAGTAAGCTCTCGCCTCGGGGCGGCATACAGCACAAGACACTTTTTCATTCATTTCCATTGTCCTTTGGTCCTTTTGAGCGACACATTTTGTGTTTAACCAATGCACAACACTTTGACACTCGACCCCTAGCTGGAGGGCGGCATAATGTGCTCTACTTGAACCGCATTACACAAGTTGCAGTCAGTCAGAGTCAGCGAGCTATATGATCGTTCGTGAGTGCACCATTAGGTGGTTCTGCATTTTGCAATCTAATACAACTATACAAGGCAGATTTTATGCAAGCGTGTAGTACACCATTAAAGCCTATGACCTATATATGGATGTATACAAATTAAATACTTACCGCGTCCCTTATTACCACAGCCAGCCAGAGAAGACTGATTGTAATTAATCGATGGTACATTGCTGACGGTTTGATTGAAGTGTTCATCTGATTACATATCCTTAATTGATCTCGCCTTACATGAGTATTACACACGGAGCAACAAACAAGTTTAGTGGCAAAGAGCAAACTCAGCAGCTATCTATAAGATTATGCCTTTCGAAGGATACACACGTTTGCTTGGGTGTGTGTGTGTGTGGTCTTATCATAAATGCTGTTGTTGGTTGTCGTATTGCAAATATGCAAATTTTGAAATTTGTGTGGTTAATTTTAAAGAAGTGGAACTATACGTTGACTAGATTGGTAAATTTCCTTGATTAATTGCTATGCACTTAAATGTGATTAGAGATTGGCTTATGCGGATACTGGATGTTACGTTTAGGTGTTGTTTTGGATGCTGATGATTAATGGTACTTCATTTTCACCTGAAATTAGAAGGGATTTGAATTAGTTTTACGCTTGAAGAAATAATCTTAATCGATATTATTTTTTAATGAAGGCATATCTGAATATTTTTTAAATAAATTACAAAATAGTTTAGCTAAATTGAAAAAAAAAAGGTAAAATTGTGTATCTGAGTTCAATTATAGCTGATACGTCTAATCAAAAGGACATGATCTGATCACGGAATTAAGGGTGGGCCAAGCGCAAACGTCAAAACCATTCAAAGATGTCAGCCAAGACAAAAAAATCGCCAGCGCAAACGAGGTCATTTTTTCGAGAATTTTGGATATGATTGAAATAAGTTGGCGAATGTAGAGCATGTTGTGGTTCGCATTTTATTCAAAATTTTAGAGTCATAGCTGTCTCCGTTCAGAGTTTACTGCCATTCAAAGATGGTGACCCAATGTCAAATGACTGCGAATGACTCGTGTTAAACGTGAACTGCGTCAAACGTGAGTAACCGTTTAAAACAAAAAGTGAACAAGTCCTGAAAGCCCCAAAACATGTGAACAATTAAATGTTTGGAAAAATAACTTATTTAATAAATAAATATTTCCTCCAAATTTCACGGTCCACTTATCCGCGGTCAGAAACAGCAGCTGCCCAAATCGCACTGTATTTTCGAATAAAAAATCGTCCATAGCTTGGCAATTCTTGAGGGGAATTTCGAAATTTGACAAACTTGTAGGGCACCGCACTGCCCATATTTGATGAACATTTCAATGGACTAGCTGCCAAGACTCAAGTTACAGCCGTCAAAAGACTTTATTTTATTTTATTTTTTTTAAACGATGGAAAAATCAGCAACTGCCCTCCGATTCCTTTATCAACCTCTTTATGAAAATGCATACTAAAGAAAGAACACGGCATGGAGTTTAAAAAAATCCCACATTTCCCTAGAATCCATTTAAAACGACTTTAAGAGCCCAAGAGACCGGTATGGCATCAACAATGTATGTAACCATGGAGAAATACATGCTCTGCTCCTGAAATATTGCAACCTGGTCTAGATAAGATTTTTAGACCTCTAGCTCGTCTTTATTTTTTTTTTATTAATTTTGCGCCTCACTCCGATCAAACATCGCAATGTCTGTCGCGCATTAGAAAATTCGCCAATATTTGTCCATACATTTACTCAGTTCCTGTGGCGCGCCTTTGGCTTTGCTCAGAACTTCTCGTCTGTCGCGCTTTTCATAATTCGCCAACTTCCTTGCGACTAGCACTGGTAACAAATGAATAATTGAGGTACGATCGTAGCAAGCGGTGAGCCAATTGAAGGCAATTGGTAAGATTTAGACCTTTGGCTCGTCCTTAGGATTACTGTACCTCACCCTTCGCTCACCTCAGACCTCGCTTTGTCGGTCACGCTAGACAGTATTCGGAATAAGACAAGGCGAGGTGCGAGTCCACTGAACGATGAGCCAATGAAAATCAATTGGTAAGATTTAGACCTTAGGTTTGCTTAAATTTTGTGCCTCGCCTTTCGCGTCATCTAGACCTCTCTCGCCATGAATTTCGCGCTTTTCAGAATCCGACAACATTTTTGCGACGCAGTGCTGGTGCGAAGAATGATAAGGCAATGTGCAAGTGAAGCTAGCGGTGAGCTAATGGACGGTAAATCGTCAAATTTAGACCTATGACTCGTCCGTATGATTGCTTAGATCCTGTAGATCGCCATTCGCTGCACTCAACCCTCTCTCCGTCAAGCATTAGTACACATTTTTGTCACATAGACCTGGAACCTGGAAGTAAGGGAATAACGCGTCTACTGCACTTAGAAGGAGGAAATTGTCTCCACTTCCTTATCGTAGCCAGGAATGTTTGTTAGATAGGGGCGGGGGGGGGGGTTTAGTGGTGCTGTTAAAACTAAAACGAACAGTTTGGTGTCGTTCCAGGAGTCAAACATCATAGCAATTTACCGTGC
The DNA here is from genome assembly GCA_949715475.1 of Microchrysa polita. Taxonomy (NCBI): domain Eukaryota; kingdom Metazoa; phylum Arthropoda; class Insecta; order Diptera; family Stratiomyidae; genus Microchrysa; species Microchrysa polita. The sequence goes on along the minus strand of OX454418.1, from coordinate 4,083,297 downwards.
ATTATAGTGTCAGCAATAAGTGAAAAAGACTGTCGTGATCATCGATAAAAGGGGGGGGGCAAGTTCACCAGGCCGCGTCCATGCCTCTGGGCAAATAGTTTTCATTCGGGATGGGATTATCAATGGAAACATTTTTTAACCCAAAAGAATACGGGTCGGATTATTCAACCTGTAGGTACCTGCTAATCTATCCATATAATAGAGGGTGTCGGAAAAATGCCGCATAAACGCACCGGACTGTGATTCCTCAAGTGATTTCCAGAAAACTAGGGCTAATTTCGACAAAATTTGGATAGATTTTACCAAATTGCAGAACTTTAGGGGCAGTGTAAATTTAATTAACTTCAATTCGAGCTAAAGTTAACCTAGTTTTCTACACTTAACGTATAAAAACTGCTAGAAATAATGGAGCTAGAATAAAATGATGTAAGGAAGATATTTTTAAAAGAATCGTACAAGCACCTCACCTTGGCAAAAGTTAGAGAAAATCGAGATGGAAAATCTATTGTTTTTGGATTAAATCACACAAATTTGACTTTGAATCTCTGTAAAAACTTAACCTATTATCCGATTTTAGTGTGGTTAGTATTATTTTTTAGGTAAATGTGTTGGTTGTAAGGATCATCTTAATTTGTATTCTAGCTAGTCTACATTTGAAGACATTGAGCTTTGAGTCGTTCAAAGAAATTACTTTTTCAAAAAACTTCAAATGCCTGTGGCAGCTAAACTGTTAAGAATTGGGGGACATGTTTAGTACAACTGGAAATCACATGAGGGGTTCAATCCGGTGCGTTTATGCTGCAGTTTCCAGACACCCTGTATAATTCTAAATAGAGGCTTTCTAAGTGCAAGCTGCTTTGATTAGAAAATCTGCGTATCCTTGGCAATGACCTCTGGGAAAAGAATATAATCAAACTTTATTCATATTAGTCTTACTGAACACTTAATTTATGAATTAATTTGAAGCTGAATGAATACAGCCAATGACCATTTAATTCAACACATATTCTATAAAATAACACATACTCGTAAATAAACAGGCTTTATTGACTCTATATTGATGATTTTGTTAAAAAATAATATTTACAAATTGCTCATTTTTGTCTAAACTTCTGAGGTATCTGATTATGACAATAGATAAATAGATAATTCTATTCCGAATATAATGTGCTTGTTGGTTAAGCGACGCAAATTTTTTGCAAGATTTTTTTTAGAGTTTTTTTTTTGCTAGATTTATAGATACTATACGATCTTGTTGGCTTTTTTATACGGATCGATTCAATCAATTCCAACGGAATATCGATAAGAGTGCTTGCAGAAAAAAACTAAAGCGCAGACGCACGCGGTTGGGTTAAATGGCCTGGATAACAGCAACACAAATTTAAAATTTAAATAATCTTTTTTTATATAGAAATAAATATATAAACTGTATTCTCGTTATATCGATATTTTATATGTGTATGTTGAAATATAGAATGAAAGAATTTTAAGTTCGTCTGGTCAATGATATCACCACCATTCCAGAAAGGTGAATGTTGTGAGCACACTGTTGTATAGACACCTTCCGATGAGATTCTGTGTTTTTATTCATCTCATTAATTCTTCACGACAGGGTTTTGAAGTTTTGCGAGTGTAATGAACTCACATCACAATCGTACTCTTCGGAGTACGTTAATTTATAGTATGTGTAGTATCTAATCTATAAACACGAACAAAAAACAAGGTTGAGGATCAGGTGCCACTATTTTATACGACAAATAGGACAAGACCTAAGCCGCGTGCTGTGTAATGCGTCACGAGTGAGAAAGTATGGATGGATCATGATTTGATTCATTTCACGTGGAAGTATATGATTTAACTCAAAAACTATAAAAGATGTGCACAAGAATTTAACGATGATGGACTAGGTGGCTAGGATAATTTTTGTGGGGTCTATGTGTATGGCAACTGAACGACCTCCTGCGCTTATGTGATGCCGAGATCGTATCGATATTAAGATAAGAATAGCGGCTCAATTTGGTTTTTAGCTAGGAGCAATTCTTTACCTAGTAATTCCACCAGCCGGTACAGACCGATATGGCTTTTCATTGTGATAAAGTTAAATCGTCTGTGCCAATATTTTGAGTTCGTGGAAAATTTGCTGCAACTGCGTCAGCAATACTCCAGAACTTAGGCGGGTACCTTGGTTTTCCTGGCTTTCCCGACTTTCCCGCTTTTGAATATCCCGTCACAAAAAGTAAGTATTCTTTCAAAAATCGCGCGCGCGATTTATGAAAGAATACTTACTTTATGTGACGGGATATTGATAAGCGGGATTTTGAATAAGCGAAGTATTGAAATGGCGAGATTTTGGATTGGGATTTTGATTATACGGGATTCTAATTGAGCGGGATTTTTAATTGGCGGGATTTTGAAATGGCGGGATATTGAATGTCGGGATTTTAGAAAACGGGAATATGATGGGCGGGATATCGTACCCAACCCGATCCATCACTACCAAAAAAATTAAATTAAAAACACCGGGGTTTACTTTTTTTTTATAATTTATTGTTGAATGAATTTCGGTTGATACAATGGGACAACCATTATCAGCTTAAGCTTAAGCTTTGCAATAAATTATAAAAAAAAGTAAAACCCGGGGTTTTTAATTTGATTTTTTTGGTAGTGGTGGATACATAAGCTTACATAATTTTTTTAAAAAGCAGGAAACATGTTACAAAAATGAGCGTTTATGGCAGGACAAGGCTACTAAAAAGCAGTATGGAACGAAGGACAACCAGAAATACAAAAACACTGAGAATTGACTCTGAAATACGTATATTTGCGTATCCTTCGAATTTGCGATCTGAAATTTTAGTCGCTTATTTCGACCCAAATGATATCACTTCTTTTAGAATGACTTGTTATAACTATGCTTGATTGCTAATTTTGAAATCCATGTCATAATAGGACATTCCTAGCTCCTCCTTTCTTATTACTGTTCCTAGATGAGTTCTTCTCACCAGAGCAACGATCTCCTGTTCTTAACCTGAGTCTCATTTTGTTAAGAGGTATGCGATATTTTCTTGTATCGTCTAACGGAAATTCTGGCAACAAAAAAAAAGAGAAAAATAAGTGGATTGCAAACTTAGATTAAAAAAAAAGTAAGTGTCTATTACTTGTCGCTATTCTTGTAAGACTTTTAGGTGTGCCTTTACACCATTTTCCTCTAATTTGGGTAAATCCTAAAACGAATTAGAATTTGAATGTTAGTGACAATTTATCACTAACTTTTTTGAGAGACTACACTGAGAAAAAAAATTAGAATGGTTATCTAAAGAAATAGTCGAATTCATCTAAAGTTCGCGTTGAATTTCAGCTTATGATTCTATGTAGTTGAAACAGCTACGAAGATATGGATAATTTTTCGATTCGTCATTATTTGAAACATCTACTATATTTGCAAATTCAATTAATTCATTTGTAAAGACAGCTATTCATTATCTATAAATTGTTAAATGTTGAACAGCTAAATTGTGTTGAAGAAAAAAGAACGATTGTTTGTAGTTAAATTTTATATTAGAATAGTACAATCAACAACTTTTGTAGAAGAATCGACTAAACTGTTTCTTCTAATCTTGTGTGGTTAAATGAACTAATTTAATATTATTTTCAGCTGCGAAGATTAGAGAAATCAGCTATTTCTTTGGTAAAACTATCTAAATTTAAGTCAACTACTTCACTTTAGATAAAAAGTCTAAACCATTTTTTTCAGTGTAGTTCTCCACCAAACATGCATTTACAGTGAAAGCTCCCGCAGGCGGACATGTCCCGTGGCCGGACAATTTTCTTAGTCCCAATTTTTTCCTTCATATTTTAGAACAAAATCCATTCCACACAGAGAAAAAAAATTAGAATGGTTATCTAAATAAATAGTCGAATTCATCTAAAGTTCGCGTTGATTTTCAGCTTATGATTCTATGTAGTTGAAACAGTTACGAAGATATGGATAATTTTTCTATTCGTCATTAGTTGAAACATCTACTATATTTGCAAATTCAATTAATTCATTTGTAAAGACAGCTATTCATTATCTATAAATTGTTAAATGTTGGATAGCTAAATTGTGTTGAAGAAAAAAGAACGATTGTTTGTAGTTAAATTTTATATTTGAATAGTACAATCAACAACTTTTGTGGAAGAATTGACTAAACTTTATCTTCTAATCTTGCGTGGTTAAATGAACGAATTTAATAGTATTTTCAGCTACGAAGATTAGAGAAATCAGCTATTTCTTTGGTAAAACTATCTAAATTTAAGTCAACTACTTCACTTTAGATAAAAAGTCTAAACCATTTTTTTCAGTGCAGTGGCCGGACGCTCTACTGGCCGGACACGGGCACTATTCCTACATACCTTTGTCATAAAATCATCTCCCGTAAACGGACACAAATTTAGTTTTCAGTCGCCTTAATGAATAAAATGGATGCGATCACAAAAATGCATTTAGGTTTTGTTTTTAAAGTTTTTTGGTTCCACGGATACGATGCATTTGTGTATTGAAATAGGTATACAGAAACAGATCGGTTAGAACCAAAACCCATACTTCCATAACGGACGAACAACCCGGTCGGCTTTTTTGTCTTCCGGTTTTTAACCCGATCGGCTGTTCAACTTTTCAGTTAACCGGAATTTGAATTTAATTTCATATTTGCGGACAAAGTCTGTTCTGTCTACTAAAAAAAAATCTTTGTGTGTAAGAATATACAAATGGGCCTTTTGAAATCGGCGAATCATTTATTGTTTTGTGTGTTATAAGCTGTTCAACATAAAACTGTTTATTGGCCAACAAAATTGTCCCATAAAGGACTTATCACCGTCGGGAGATTACACAAATATAAATCGATTCCTTGTTGATTCAATAGGCCTATCAGAAATTCCACGTTAATTTCCATGCTGAGACTGATCATCTGGGAGGGTAGTTTGGCCTATACGGGAAGAAATGCTTCTGGAGCATGCATTGCACGGGATCCTATTGTGCGAGTCATATTGAAAGGATTAAGGCGCCGAGGAGTGCAGCTCACTCTCTACTCCAAATTAAATTTTATTAGAAGGTTAGGCAAAAATACATTCTCTGCTGAAGCTATTCGTGATTTTCCTTTAGAATGAATTATCCTCCTCCTGTGGTTCTTAAGGAATTCACACGTTGATGCAGACTTACTTAGTCGGGGTTCTCTACACCAGGCGACACTACCAATTTGAAAAAGCTTTACTTTACTCTCTGAGGGTTAATTCAGGGGAAAGAAGTAATTACACTGAGAAAAAAAATTAGAATGGTTATCTAAAAAAAATAGTCGAATTCATCTAAAGTTCGCGTTGATTTTCAGCTTATGATTCTATGTAGTTGAAACAGCTACGAAGATATGGATAATTTTTCTATTCGTCATTAGTTGAAACATCTACTATATTTGCAAATTCAATTAATTCATTTGTAAAGACAGCTATTCATTATCTATAAATTGTTAAATGTTGGATAGCTAAATTGTGTTGAAGAAAAAAGAACGATTGTTTGTAGTTAAATTTTATATTTGAATAGAACAATCAAAAACTTTTGTTGGAGAATTGACTAAACTTTTTCTTCTAATCTTGCGTGGTTAAATGAACGAATATAATAGTATTTTCAGCTGCGAGGATTAGAGAAATCAGCTATTTCTTTGGTAAAACTATCTAAATTTAAGTCAACTACTTCACTTTAGATAAAAAGTCTAAACCATTTTTTTCAGTGTAGGAACGCTCGAGTGTTTTACAACGTTCAAGTAACAATGCCGTACTACAGGGGTGTCAAACTCAAAACCTGGCGCGGGCCAATTAAGACTCTCCTCAGATTTAGGTGGGTCGCAGGAGGATAATTTAAAAAACTTCCGTGAGAACTTCCTCTTTTCGAAAATGTATGACGTAAATACGCCATTATCACCAAAATTTACCATCAGTAACACGAATTCCAAATTACACATTTGGACCATCATTTGCTTAATAATGACAGGTGACGCACCTGACGTTCATCATATTCAGAAATACGGTGTTATTTCGGTCAAAAATCAGTAGACACAATTTTTGTAGGAGAAAAAGTATATTTACATGACAATGTTGTTGTAATTATGTAAGTTTATTATTTATTCTTTACATATATGCTTTTTGTGTATTTTCGTTTTCGGGACCTATGTGTCCCATCAGGTTTCTTTGGTGGTACTAATATGTCCCACTCAGTGTTTGGGAATACTTTTCATTTACAAATGAAATTATAATAAAAAACCTTTCCTTAAGGTGTCCTTCGGAGTATTTAGCGGAAACTAATAGAATACGAAATATTAGAGCATGTGATAGAGATTTATGCGTCCTGGGATTATTTTCACGGTAATTTTGACGTTGGTAGTGACCGTAAGATAGATACCTATCGGAACATATATGTTCCATCTAAAAAACCGGACGGGACATAATGTAGGTGTCCCGACCCCCACAGGCCCCCCTAGAGGAGGTGGGGCTACAATTTTGTACCTATATATATCTAAGACATATCCCAAAGATGATTCCATTAATAAAGCCTTTCTAAATCTGCTAGATTTTTTTTAGGTTCGAAAGGGTTAAAAGGTAGTATTTGGAGGAAAAATCTTAAAATAATCTTGCATAAGCCACTGACGAGTTTTATTAACTTGAGTTCAACTTCTGAATTTGTTCACCTTACCAATTTTACAATTTTTGTGTTGATACAGATTGTGCTGCCTCGACATGGCCGCGGGCCGCACAGAACTACGAGGAGGGCCGCATGCGGTATGCGTCTATCGTACTGGGTCAAGTGGTCACTCTGAGTGGGGTTGTTAACACGAGCCACAAGAACAAAAACCGGGGTTTTTTTTTAAAGAGATTCGTGAAAAGCAAGGCAAAGAAAAAATTATTTTTTCATATAAAAACCGGTTTTTTGTCGTTTTTCTTGTTCCGCGTGTAGACAGGCCCAGTAAGACACAACTTTGGAAGGAGCATCTCGCCGGTTTTAGATATCCCTAATTAAAGCTAATATAAGCTAGTAGAACAAGCTTTCCCTATTAAACCTTAGAACAGTTTATTTGTAAACGTGCATTTGAGCATTGTACATTGTGGAGGTTTGCAAACAAAAAAATTAATTAAAACACATGCACAAAGAAACACTTTTATTGTTTCAATGTTCTTTTCGAATTAGTGTGTATAAATTAATGTAAGTAATATTTTTTAACCCTCTCCCGCAAGCGGACATTTCCCGTGGCCGGACAAAAATGCTGGAACCGTCAGTGTCCGTCCACGGGAGCTTTTACTGTATTGTGCATACGTTTTAATATCCTTTGTTGGCTTGAGGATCAAGCTTTACACTCTTTTACTGAGCCAGACTGCTGCCATCCAAATCCATAATATGTATGTGTTTTGAAAGTCACTAGTTCACAGTTCTGGAAAATGCGTCGCATTCACATTAATGAAAATTTTGGCAATGTTCCACACCAAACAACTTCAGACATGGTGTAATGTCATCGCGCACCAAACACTAAATTTACTCATTAAAAATATAAAAAGAAAAAAATATTATTTATATCCGAATGCTTTTAAATTTAGCGAAATATTTTACAACTGGACTTAAATCGCACAAGGAACTTAATCCGGTTGGCTTCTGTCACATAAATTCTCAGTAATTATTATTTTTGTTCAACTCGGATCGTATATGCATATGATTATTTTATCACATCACTGTACGTGCCCGTAATGAATGGGTCGACACTTCAACTGGAGATCATTACCACACGGTCGCACTTAATAGCCTATTTCGTACACTATTACACTTAGAAGATCGTTGATCTTTTCTAAAAAGAATATTGGTCGTCATAGAGAATAGGCCGTAGTTGAGTAGTATCTGTATACACCTTAATGAAGTTGTTTAATGACTCTTTAACGACCAACGGAAATCATTTCTAATGCTATGCTACTAAATTAAATATTCAAAGTATATGGCATCTTATTACCGAAGAAAAAAATGATTAAAAAATGAGTAATTGAAACAGAAAATCTTACTTGGCTGCGATAAAATAGGTTCACTGTGTGTATCCGTTATATTCCGATATTTGGCTCCACCTTCACAATAACTTAATGTAACCACAGAAATTAACTACGCACACTCTTAGTACACGGTAGGTATCTATTTATGTAAATCTTATGCACTAATATGTAAATTATGTTCACTTTCTATTGCACTGAATATCACCAAAATGCATTTTCTTAAAATATTCCACACAAGTCGTTGGCTGTTCCGGAATTGATGGTAAATCGATAAAAGTTTGATACGTTATTGATACAACGTACAACCCGATCCAATGTCAAGATCACACAAAACTGGCTTGATTCGTCGTTTCTTTAACACAATAAAAAATGATGCAGATGCAAGTGCCGGCATTCAACAAATATGTTTTGCAGATAAAATAATAATTATTATAAAATCAAGAAAAACCACAAATAAATAAAAGAACTAGATGACTCTACTTCTGGATCCGTCGTTGTCTGCGCTGTACCTGTGCACACTCACACGGGGTACAACAACAATAAGAATAGTTATTGTTGCACCTTAGCGAAATTGATTGGGTTTCGATTTATTTTATTTACGAGTAGGTGTATCGATCGATCGATCGATGTACTACACTGTGGGATTCGATACGTTTCTGATTGCGGTCGTTTGTCGCACACACTATATCGACCTCAGAGAGGAGCGGTCGCTATTAAATTAGTAGTGTGTGAATCGATTGGAAAACAACGACAAACTGCTGAACAATCTCACCTTGGTTATTCGCTGAAGATATATTTTGTATGAAGAACCAGAAGAACCTCTTAAGATTGTCGCCGAGATTTTAAGTTCGCATTTCGAAAATATACCAGCAACACATATGATATGTATACCTACATATAGGTAGGTTTAAAGTAGTGGTTGTATGGTTGAGTACGGATGGGCGGATTTGAATATTGAGAAGATATGAGAAAGTAATTTTTTTTTATTTTATAGTTTTTATGAATTATGATTTTTTGGAAATTATTTTAATTAAGGGCTTAAGCAGACGTTGATTGGTGGCGCTTTACGACTCTTGGAGTACGACCAATTATTATGAATGTTCGTTCATTCTTCCTGATTAACTTCTTTTATGTTTTGCTGTCATGAAATTATGCTAATAGCAAAAATTAAAAAGTGTTTTTATAGTCAACATTTTCTCTGTCTTTTGTCGTCTCACAGTATTTTGAAATTTGTTTAAATCGGATTACAAGCAGACGGTTAGTTTTCTAATCCTTTGCTTAGATTATCTTATCGTGTATTTAAATACAAAATATTGCTGGATTTTCCCTTACTTACCTACTTACTTCCATATTAATTTCAGTTTTTTTTTTGTTGAATTAGTTTTGACCCATTCTGGGCTTTTTACAAAAGGGTCAAATACATAATGTATAGGTACCCATCAAACTATTGCCATATTTTAATAAAAATCAGACCGTTTAAACTTCAAACTTCACTCCAACTTCATTCGTAGAAAGAGGTGAATTTAGTAGAATCATCTGCAATGTGTTGTGCTCCCGCAAGAATGTGCGCAACTTAAGAATATATGACACATCAGAAATTATGTGATAAGATTGTTTTGCTGAACCACATCTACAATTTGTGCGGAACACGACACGGATAAAAGATCAACAATCATCTTTTAATGTTAAATCTCCACGACAAATTCCTTATTATTCTTCTTCTTTGTATTACGCTGATCTTTGTGGTAAGCACAATCTTTTACTTAATTTTTCTTGTAATACCAACTTAGTCGTATGAAAATAAAGATAATCCGTAAAATGTATCTCTTTGTCCGTAAAGGATACAAACCGCAACCGTATAGCAGCATCTAAAATGTCAATTGAATTTTAATACTCGTAATTCTTGTACAAGAAGGCTGAATTTTTCGAAAAAAAAATCATTAAATATTCGGAGATTGTAGGCGGGCGAACTAGTATTTATATGTATGATATGGTTCGGACTTCTGATTCAGTGTACCTACGCATTATCCTCCTCCAGGACGTGCAGATTTATGCGAATGTCATTTTTTTCGACATGTTCCAAAAAAAATGTTCATTGCGTTGACTTTTCGTTGTTATTCAAATTAATTGTTGAAAACAGTTTTGCAATGCAAATTAGCTGATGCTGATACACATGTGTAAACATATAAAAATTTTATGCATTTATTACAGTTATAAAATCGAGTGGGTTCTATACTCGAATTCCATACTATGTAGATCTGGAGCTCCAGCTGGGGAGATGGAGATCAAACTAAGTGATACTGAAAGACAGGTTTTTGTTAAGAATGTTTTCGTTTTGAACTTGTTACTATACGTATGGTTATGTATGCATTCTAATTAAAACATTATTAAAAAATTTTATTGTTTAGTTTAAGGATTGCTTGGAGCCATGTCAGTAAGTGGTTGGTCAGGATTTATGTATTTAAATGTCTGCTTAACTTGTCACGAAATTCAGACAGACTCTAAATTATGACGACAAAAAAGGTAAAAAAAATCGCTCGTACTAATGCCTTTTGGGGAATTCTGGATTGTAGGGAATTCAATAAGCTACGAGTCAACTAATATCAATTATTGCGTGAAAATTCACCGTTATCGACTTATTTGCAAAAAACTGATTACCAAAACGAGTTTTTCCACTTTGACACGCTGTAGCATTTTATCTACTACTTTGACATGAACAGTGAGTAAACAAAATATGAAGGCAATTTTATACCGAACAATTTGGTGTCTTTCTTTTGAAAGTCCGACCATCAGGAGCGGGGATATACACAAAAAACCCAAACAAGACAAAAACCCTGATAAGTACCGTTAGAAAATTTTCCAAGTGGTGCAAACTTAAATTTAAGCTTTAGGACTAAGCCCCTACCGATTTCTAAAATAATCTCAGACAGTGCCTGGCATGCACTCTGATTTTACCAAACGCCTGGAGTATACGGTTGTCAGCCATACCATTTCCTAGTCGCATAGTTAGTTAATTATTCTACGATAAGAATATTTTTTATCATCCTCTGAATAAAGTTAAGTTGATATACAACCTTTTTTTTTAACCCGAAAGGGGTTCGTTGCACTGAAGCCGATGTTCAATAATTAGCCATATTTTCGAAATAATCTTATTTGTCCGCTGTAGTATATTTGGAGAAATTTTGAAATTTTTAGTCCCGGACAATATTTATAGGGGATTCATAATATCGATGGGATTTACTAAAATCTCACGATTCAATCCCATCCCATTTAGGGTTTCACTGATTTTTTTTTAGTTCAAATCCAGGATTTGTTCATAGACGGCTCTTAGGGTAAATCGTGATTAACGAAATCTAAACTTACTATGAAATTTCGAATCGAGTTCACACTATCGTCCTAATTCGCTTACACAATTTTCTCAGAGGTTCCCTTCTAATTTCGATCAATGGGAGGCCCCCTACCTAACATTTGTAACATTGGAACCAACTTTAACTACTACGACTGCTGAGAGATGATGCAATCTCTTGCCTCAAAATCCGTTATGTGTCCTATCTTCTGTATATAAAATGGAAGCAGTTTATCATCAGGACAATCCTATGAAATTTTTCTATGCCGGAAATAACGAGATCAAGTGTTCTATTGGTAGACTATCCTGGCCAATAATTTTTATACCCTTCACTCGTAGAGTAAAGGGTATATTAACTTTGTCATGAAGTTTGTAACGCATTGAAGGAAGCATCTCCGACCATATAAAATATGTATATATATGATCAGCATGACGAGCTGAGTCGATTGGGCGATGTCCGTCTGTCTGTCTGTCCGTCTGTCCGTCTGTCCGTCTGTTGCTACGCGTTTTACTCGGCCAGTTTAAAAGCTATCGAGCTGAAATTTTGCACACATGCTTCTTTTTATTGCAGGCAGTTTGTATGTTCGAATCGCTAAAATCGGACCGTGGGGTCATGGGGCTGCCATACAAACCTAACCCCCCCAATTTGTTTTTTCTAAGAAAAACTTTTTCATGTGTGCACCAATTTCAACCAAATTTCACAAAAATGTGTTTCCATTGATAAGACAAAACATATGTAAGAATGGATCAAATCGGACTATGGGGTCATGGGGCTGCCATACAAACTTAACCCCCCAAATTAGGTTCTTCTAAGAAAAACTTTTTCATTTGTGCACCAATTTCAACCAAATTTCATACAAATGTGTTTCTATTGATGCCACAAAACATATGTAAGAATGGTTGGAATCGGACTGTGGGGTCATGGGGCTGTCATACAAACCCAACTCCCCAAATTGAGTTTTTCTAAGAAAAGCGTTTTGATTTGTGAACCAATTTCAATCGAACCTCATAAAAGTGCATTGCAATTGATGCCACAAAACATATGTAAAAATGAATGGAATCGGACAATGGGGTCATGGGGCTGTTATACAAACCCAACCCCCCAAATTGAGTTCTTCTACGAAAAACTTTTTTATTTGTGAATCACTTTCCACCAAAACTCGTAAAAGTGCATCTCTATTGATGCCATAAGACATGTGTAAAAATGATTGGAATCGGTCAATGGGGTCATGGGGCTACCATACAAACCCAACCCCCCATTTTAGATCTTCTAAGAAACATTTTTTCCACACCAATTTCAAAAAAACTTAATGCGTTCTTGTCAAAAAAAAAATTAAAACGAATGGAATCATACTATGGGACCATACTCCCGCATCCCCCCAATAAAGTTTTCTGAGTAAATATTTTTATTTTCCCACTTAACCAAATACACACAAATATTGTTTTATCGACGCCACAGAAGGAAAAGAATGGGGAAGGATTGAACACAAGTCATATGTTCAAACTTTTAGCCCGAGGAGAGTGAAGGGTATTCAAATTTCGGCCGCGCTCGAAATTAGCCTCGGTCTCGTTTTAATGAGCACTTGCTAGATTTTCAAAGATCTCAATACAAATTTTGGACAGAGTTATTTAATAGTGTTAAGCTGGGTTGTTTATACATTTGATAAAGTTGATGTAACCACTTCTACTACAGTAAAAACTTCTCTGGAATATCCTGATCCTGATCATAAAGATTTTTCGTTTTAATACAGAAGTCATGGCACATAACGGATTTTGTAGCAAGAGGTTACATCATCTCCCACGAATCATTACACTTCAAAGAGGTTCAAATGTAAGAAATGTTACGGAAATGGCCTCTCCATTATCAAAAGTAGACAGAAAATCTTTAGGAAACATTATTACGTAAAATTCATAAACAAAAACACAATTTGGAAGAGTTTTCTATGTAAAAGAAACGGTTATCGCTACTGAGAGGTCAATAAGCAAAAAACTCCGAAAAACCGTTATAATTATTTTTTATTGAGAAATAAATAAACTAATCCCTGAGAGTCAGTTTTATTTAAAAAAGATTTTTACGGTTATTAACTTCCTAAATTTCCGCTTTTTAATCAGTTTTCGCCATACTAATTCCAAGTGAGGCTATAGTTATGTATGACAGACTGGAATTTAAGATTTTCCTTTATAGAAGAATAACGGTTTGAAATAAAAGGAAAATTTTTGTGAAATTATTCGTCTTTTTAATATTCCTTTACTTTATAGTATGTGGAATAACTGTATTGTCTTTTCTTTCTTCCAAGGATCAGTTGGTTTTATGATGCGGCTATAGTTTTGACAGGCAGTATATGCAGGGCCGTGGAGAGAAAATCCGGGCCCGGGGGGACAATGATTTCGGGCCCACCTCTTCCATACGATAAAAAATTATGAATCGAAGAAAAAATTTTTTTGACATATCGGTCCTCAAACAAAATGTACAATTGTACAATTATCTCTATAATCCAGCCTCCATTTAATCCGGAACACCTCATAATCCGGCGTCCACACTGAATCGGCTCAGTCTCAGTAATCCGGATGTTTTCTAATCTAATATAGTCCGGCATCCGGCATCAGTACGAAAGATATTTGAAGAATGTTTTAAAGCGGCCTTCTGCGCATTCAGGTGCATTTTGATATTTAAGTTCTGAGGTAAAATTATGGGTTTTCAGAAAAATACGAGTTATAGAAAAATAAAAATAATAAAAAAACGATACCGGATAAACCATTTGCCAAAAAACTGACAGCAACTGAATTCATTCGTGATGCATTTTTTAGATACTAAACTCACAAAAAAATGGGGTTGACTGGTTAGTTTAACAGTTTGTGTGTGTGTGTTTTTTTCATATCCGTCACTATATGAAAGGGTATATTAACTTTGTCATGAAGTTTGCAACGCACAGAAGGAGGCACTTCCTACCATATAAAGTATATATTATGTATATTATTGATCAGTGTGACGAGATTTTTTTAGTGTACGCTGTGTATAACGAATGAAATCGGGCCATGCCCCTGAAAATAAGGTTCTTCTAAGAAAAACTTTTTTCTTTATGAACCAATCTAAACCAAATTTCACCCAAATATGTTCCTAGCAATAGTAAAGGCTCACTGTGGTAGAAATTGTTAACGCGAAAGAAGCTTAAGTTTCATTTCAATTTCCGCTGCGCCCGAAATTAGCCTCGGTCCCGTTTCAAGTATATTTTGAAGACGATTCGAGAGTTGAGTGGCGAATTTTAAGGAAATACAGAAGCCAAAATCATTCTAGAATATGGTTTCTTCGTTTTACGTGCATTTTTGGGTAACGAATCTTTATAAAAAGCTACTGCTTAAAGGGTTAACTTTCTAGTATGAAGTTTCTTTACTAAAATCTTCCCGTGATGAAAATAAGTTTATTGTTTAATGGTCGTGCCCCTTACACAAAATACGCATAAAGCGAAACTGGTAGCCTGGTAATCTTCTAGCAGTTTAGTTCTCCCCAGAAAAAATATTGAAAAATTATTGATTCCCTTGTCCCAACCAAATTATTTAGAAAATTTCTATTCTATTGGTGAAGTAAGATTCCAACCTATATTCGAACTTTGGTATGAAGAAAGCCTTGAAATTTTCGACAGTCATTCTTGATAGGATAGGATCATTCATAAATATTATTTTTTAATTCGATTTGAAGACCATACGGGTGAAATCGGCTCAAGTGTTCATTTTACAGATCAATAATAAAGGCTGTACTACATGCAAAATAGAAAGAGTATAATGCAATAAACTGGGCAAATTCACTTATTTTTTTTTCTGGTTGAAGATTTTTCGTAGGAAAAAGCTATGGTCTATTCTATACCTCAACCGTTACAAAGCTTTTAGCAAAACAAGGCGGATACAGTTCACAGTTCTAACAAATGCTTGGGGAGCTCAAATCTGTCATTTATTAGCACACTCGCAGTGGCCCAGAATGTTGGTCTTTACTCTATAAAATTGACTTCCGAAATGCGCAACGCTACGAATTTAAAGGATTTTTATTTCTTTTTTTCTTTTTCTTTCCTATTTTACCTATTTCAAAAACCTTAAATTTTTTGTTACCGAGTTGGCGAGTAGGTACTGGTAGATAGATAGATTTAAATTAAGATTCAACAATTTAAGTGATCAACATCTGTGTGCTGGTATCTTCAAAACAATTTCATAAGCAGCAGCAGTATGTACACAAAATAAAAATCGCTCGGAAAAGTCCTCCTTGAAAAAAAATGACGCTGTACACCTATTTTAACTTTAAACACAAATATTTCATAAAACTGTACGCTACTGGATGAAGAAGTCGAAATTTCTTAATTAAAATTTAGTAACGAAACTATCATGTTGATTGAATATGCTGATTCGGGCCCTAGTTCTCAAAATTCAAAAATAGATTAGGGGCCCCAAGCCTAGTGCACAGTATGTTATGAATTGTTGTTAAAACGCTAAAAGCAGTACATATGTATAAGGGTTCTTAGTTAAAGACCTCAAAATAGCAATTTGTACGTAAAAAACAAACTAAAGCACAACTTTTGTGTCAAAATCCGGGCCCCCTTAGAAATCCCGGGCCCGGGGGGAATCCCCCCGTTCCTCCCCCCCTCTCTACAGGCCTGAGTATATGTATGTATGTATGTACACATGTACAATATTGTGTAATTCTGTTAAAAATAAAAAAATAAAATAAAAGCAGAAAGCAGAAAGAAGGATTCTTACCAATGTGTTTTACATGAATCCTTGAACAAAATTAATTCCAACTTTTTAATCGAGTTATGTTATTACACATAAATTTTGTATTCAATATTTCCTTATGGATTCAATTCCCATGTCACCCTACTTGTATGCATAACATATTTTTTCGTTCTACTATAGAAACTTGCACCATAATATTACATCCCCATGCTCTAATGAGTATGCAAGGATTACGTGTACCAATCGATACCTGTTGTTTGCGTCTATTAAATCTTCCATATGGCATTTTTATTCGCTGCAAAGCCCACCATTGTGAAAGAAAACCGAAACGAAACATGATATCAACAAGATAAATCTTCCACTCTTGACCATGGATAGTCTATAGATCCATAGAATTGGATGCCAAGGACGAGGACATTATCAGACATGAAATGAACCCAAATGACTAAATGACCTACCATAAATATAATGTCCGCGCGTTTACTGTGTGTTTTTGAGTTGGTCTTCTATACGAACGAGTAGTATAACAAAGAACAAAAGCAAAAAGACCAAGAAATGATACATAATAATAAAAGATTAAGCTTATCTTCCTTTCTTAAGACATTTTCGATGATTATGATTCTGTTTTTGATGACTGACTAAAGATGATCTTGGTCATGCAAGATGCTTTCGCGCATCTTAGTTTTAGTACGAGTAGACAGACACTCTAGAGTAGCAATAAGGACTATGGAAGTATGGTGTTGTCGTTGGGTATAGTCAACACAACAAATTTTGTCTCTTGTCTTGCTTTCAGTGTAACAACATGCTTTGGGTTTGGATAATGCATTTTGTGTCGAGAACATTGTCGCAATCCATGGATGGTCGACATGGTTGTCGTCTATTCTGTCGTGCTAAACTTGTTGCGATTACAACAATATTTATTGGAATATTGTGCAAGGAGAGCCATGAAAAGATGCTATTGATATTAATGACAATGTCTGAAAAGAAAGAAATTACACACATTGTAAGATGTGTAAGAGGGATCGTTCGGGTGAAGAGATTTTCTTTTTACGATATAGACAATGTCTAATGATGTGTCATATTCATTTTAATATACCAAAATGAATTGGCTTTAAAGCGTCATCTGTTTTAAGGTGGTCTCTGGCAACAACAAACATCTATGGTGTCTGATGTTCTTGGAACAGTTAAACAAAGCTGACATTTTTTATTAGTATTTACTATAGTTAAATCTATGTTTAACATGGTGTCTTATTTTCTCACAGATGATGTGAGCAATTTTTGTATTCTGTTGAGCGCTAATTTTCTTTTATTTGCACTTCTTTTTCAGCTTTTAATTCTATTATTTCTGCTTCCTAGAAGTGAATTAAATAAATCTTAATGAACAGAAAAGAAGTCAACTTGACCTTTGAATATCGTGAAATCGCATTCATTATAGTGAACAATAGACACTCAATTGTTTTTAACAATATTGGAAATTCGGTCATTAATTTATGTATTTGTTAGCAGATGCCAAAAACCGTCAAAATCGAAAAAAAATTCCGGCAGTTGTCTTATATAATACGGTTGAGGAAAGGGAATAAAAAACACAATCAGGGGTTGAAGTCCACTAGCATTTGTCCTAATATTGACTACATATTATTAAAACTGAAGCAGTAGATTTCTAAAATATTAAACAATAACACGAAAATTCTTCCAGGAGATTATTCATTGCCAAAAGGAATTAAAAAAGAACTTGGTAAACTTGAGTGATGAACTTTGTCATTTCTTCCCTTCTTACATATAAATCAGTTAAACGTACAACAATATCTTGTTCTCATATTTCTTAATATTATTTTAATTAATAAATTTACAACCTGAATTATCAAAATAACTTTTGTAATGTAAGAGAATCGTATTTTATGTTGACATAACATTTGATCAACTGCATCTGATAATATTACGAGGTCTTTGTGTAACATCATGCTTCTATAGAGCCTTGTTGGTTGCGGAAATATTATTGTATTTTAATGTTCTTTGTATTTTGATTAAAATATTCATTTGATGAAATCTATAATGGATCAATTACTGACTTGCTGAACAACTTATAAGACTAAATTATTGCCTGAAATAAGGATGATAAACTGTCGTCAGGTCAAGTTTCATTTAAGTGAATTATTTTCAGTGGCGTAACATACGGTGTTCCATGTGTTCGATATGGAACATGGGTCTCCAATCCAGGGAATGTTTCACATAGCAAATACATTTTTATTTTACAATAAACCAGACTTAAAGGCAAGTACATAAGTACATACCTAAATTTTAAATTTAATTCTAGAGCTCGGGGGACGTTATAGTAAATTTATATTCGAAGTGTTTGTTGATCCGGATCCTTTGTGGAACTCGCTACAGGGACGGTTCACGTCCAAATATGCATCAATGAACTTGTTTTAACGAAAATGGACCTGCTTTGACAGCCTGTTTGAACATTTACTTCTTGTGCGTGCCTGCTCATTGTCATTTGAATATTCAAGCTAAATATAGAGAAAAATCTAACAATTTAGGTTACGCTACTGAATATTTTTGGAAGTAAATATAGCACTGATTGTAATTGTACCTGCATGTTAAATGCGGCACTCTTAGCATATCAATCTTATGCTCGACTTTCGACTAAAAGTAATGAACTACATAGCCATCCCGTCAATTTTTTTACTCAAAGCCCTTGATCCCCCTTTATAAAAAAAAATCGAAATTGAAGTTTTCATGTTGTTGTCGTAGTAGCGATTCGTGATTTTTTCTCTCATGAATCAAAGGTTTTGGTAGCTAACAACGGGTAAGTCCGGGACGATTTATATCAAAGAGCCGGCTGCTGTATGATAATCCTTCTATATATAAAAATGTTAACTTCGGAAAATGGCATTTGATTCATGTTCTGATTGGCTACGATGGTTCCCGAATGTACCCGAACATTAAGCCATTATCCAGCGTACATATACACACGAACAATCAGTGTACAAGCTGTCGATAAGTATGTCATTGCAGGGCCGGCCCTAGGAGTGGGCGAACTGGGCGGTCGCCCAGGGCCACCACTTTCTAAGGCCCACCACTCTTAAAGAACCTTTACTTTCCAGGGGCCACCACTCTGAAACGGCGTCAGTACCAAGGGGCCTCCGCGCAACACCCTTTTGAAATGTGGATATGATTTTATTGTGATTTATGAGTCCATTTTTTAAAAACGCTTTTAATTTCAATAGAAATGCTTCCACCATAACGAGTTCGACTAAATCAAGAATCGGTTGCTTTAAAAAGAAGGTGACAGCGGAAGCATTTATAGGCACGCACCAAAAAGGCGTTTCGTGGTTAAAGAGAAAGAAAATATATCTCCGTCTAGTAATCCTCAGCAGCCAGGTTCAAGTTTTATCGCATAGATGTAACAGAGTAAGTACAATACCAATGAAAAAGCGCATCATTTTTCTGAAGATTTTGACGAATGGGGAGGGTGCAAATCGCCTATGGTTAGTGTACTCAAAATTAAATAACGTCCTTTTTTGCTTTTGTTGTTAACCCTTAAATGCATAGCGTACCATATATGGTACATGGCTAGATTCCTGTAAAAGTCCAGCGATTTTTAAAGTTTTGATTTTTTTTTACTTTTTCCCAAAGTAGACAAAACAAGCTTTCACATGAATTCAATTTTGGCTTCCCGAAGCCTTCCTTGAATTGTCTGTGGGTCGTTAAAATGGACGAACGTTATTTTTTGTGGAATTTTAAAACCTATTTTTAAGAGCTAAAAAAATTAGCGAAATTCACCGTTATTTGGAAAAGAAAAAATACTGGTGAGTAAATTGGAATGTGTTCTTGACATTCTTTTGAGATTTTTACCAAAAAAAGTCACTAAAGGTATTGTTTGCATCAATTTTGCAACGTACCATATATGGTACACCATGCATTGGGGCATATTCAGAAATATCTATACATACATTCTGATCGTTGTTAGCTGATGAAATTATTCTCCTTTTGTCTAGGGTAGAGTAGGCTATGTTCATAAAATTTTAATTATCAGCTTTTTCAACACGATGGTGCGTTTTATTGGGCCCAGAACAGGTCCAAATAACCTAAATTTTCCTACAAATTATAACACCGATCCATTTTTACAGGACATTTACTGCCATTTTTTATGAAAGCTAGGTTAATCAGTTCTGTTCAGGATCCAAGGAAACGGAGATGCCATAGTTGACTCAGAAGGATCGTTGTTGTCATTTTGTTTTCTATAGCACACCGGTCAGGGCTTAGCGTTTCTGTAGCTGCTTCTTATAATCTTAGTCTTTTTAGCTGGCAAGTATACTGAAAAAATTGTTCACAGCTTTTGTTTTGTCCTTAGGACACGCCACTAAAAAACCGAGCTTCCGTATTTGACATCTTAGTAAGATACTTGGGCTTTCACCAGGACTCAAGCAGCTGCGTCTTGATATCCAATTTCTGTTATGACAAGTATTGTCTTCGAAGTCCACGGTTAGGATCCTCAGAAAATGTGCTTCTGGGGTCAACCATTTCATATGGAAGACTATGTGGAGTACCACATCAGATAAATAAAAAATTACATGGAAAAATTAATTCTTGTGGACATGTCCTGGGACCTGCACAAATTTGGGTTATAAAACAGGCAGCAGTTCATTTCCATATTTATATCCTACTAAAGTCAATCCAATCCATTTACTTTTCAAGAAAGGAATCCCATGAGCTATGATAAGTCAAAAGAAGTCTCGAGATATACGTTTAACAGTAGAACATGTTTATATCGAACTATTGTATAAAATATTTATTTTATAACGAGACCGAGTTCTAATCGCACTAATAGCATACATACTCTATACTCATGTACAGAGCTAGACGGCACGCAAAGCCTAAAATAATAATTTCCATGTTTTTTTTTTTTTTTGTAGGCGATGAAGGGGGGTATATGAGTCGGATCTGGCGCACTTTCAATATTTTATAAGGACATCCAACAGCTACCACTTGACACACATTTGAGGTCTTTCACGACAATCTATCAAAAGATATGGCTAAATTTAGGTTTGTAGAGTATGTAGGGGTAGTCAAACCTACTCCACTTTCCATCAATTTCCAGGATATGTAACAAATAGGCATCGAGACAAATTTCAATAAGGAATAGGAAACTATTAACACACCTACCCGAGCTCCCTTTTAAAAAATATTCGCGATTTTCTATAGAAATTACCACCTTTCCTTTAATGAAAAGGGGTTCATTATATCGAGTTTCCACTATAATTTCGATCAAAACTCTCAATAAACATTATCCTTTCTTTTTGCACTCTTCCTATTAAAGTAAGAAGCAGATTGAATAAAATTTAAAAAATGTCTTTCATTTACAACATATGGCCTGAATGCATGGCGTACCATATTTGGTACACAATGCAAATTCTACTATTTTCGCTTTTCTGGGAAAACGGGTTATTTCCTGGGAAAATAAAGGCTGATTCCGTGTTCAGTGACCGATTTTACATAAAAGGAGCTCAGTTACGATAATGGGTTCTGACCCC
Source organism: Microchrysa polita (assembly GCA_949715475.1). NCBI lineage: Eukaryota > Metazoa > Arthropoda > Insecta > Diptera > Stratiomyidae > Microchrysa > Microchrysa polita. The sequence continues at coordinate 4,061,640 of OX454418.1, read as the reverse complement.
ATGCATTTAAGGGTTAAGGAAGAAAATCTGAATTCATAAGCAAAGCCAGCAATTAATTGATCAAGAAAGAACGCACTGGAGAAATTAAACGAATTAATTTCGTTGGAAATTCTTGGCTCAACGAAATCTTGCATTCCGTGGTAGCGTTGATCGGCTATTTCAACCAAATAATGGCAATTTCCTGGGGTTAATAGAAATTCTTGGTGAATACGATCTTAAGGTCTGGATAGACCTCGGGCGGAATGAAAATGAAATTTTTGTCCGCTGCGATTTTTTCAATGAATCCCATTAGTTTGACTATTTCATTTTGAATGCGTTTCCCTAAATAATGATCATGGATTTCGTCACTCTTAATTCGCCGGAGATGTTTTTGTAACGTAAAGGCCTGAATAGACCTCGGGCGGAATGAAAATGAAATTTTTGTCCGCTGCGATTTTTTCAATGCATGCTTACTGTCGTGGAACATGTCGGAAATGATGGGGAATTCCATAAGCTACAATCCGAATATGGTTCCAATATTTTTCTCGGCCATTTTATGTATTATTTTTCGATTCCCCGGTCATTTCACCGTGGAAAATATCTAATGACCGGGGAATCGAAAAATAATACATAAAATGGCCGAGAAAAATGTTGGAACCATATTCGGATTGTAGCTTATGGAATTCCCCATCATTTCCGACATGTTCCACGACAGTAAGCATGCATTTTCATTGAAAAAATCGCAGCGGACAAAAATTTCATTTTCATTCCGCCCGAGGTCTATTCAGGCCTTTACGTTACAAAAACATCTCCGGCGAATTAAGAGTGACGAAATCCATGATCATTATTTAGGGAAACGCATTCAAAATGAAATAGTCAAACTAATGGGAGATGAAGTGCTGGCGTTCTTGGAATCTTACAAAAAACTTTCGAATTGGCCCAGAATGCTGAAAAACTATTAGACGAGGAGCTGGAAATGACGGCCGAAGAAATTATTTTTCCTGCAGCAAGCACCATGAGAAGATGCAAAGCTAAAAACAATTTTCGAATGAAGCTGACGATGACTCTTTAACGGCTTTACAATGGAAATTTGAAGTGGATTTTTTTAACGTTTTATAAGATCAAGAACTCACTGAAAATTTTAATCAGTTAAAAGTCCACACACACACACACCGCGAAGAAGGCGATATCAACGGATTTTCCACTTGAATGACCCAGGGCCAGAGGCAGACCGATAAACCCGTCGAGGTGTCAAAAGAAAAAGCCTGAACAACGCATTGATTTCGGTGATGACACAATCCAGTTGCAGGATAGATAGCCTGCCTACACTAAACCTGAGGTTATAACATCAAAATAGGCACCATGATAACACCACAGGTCACAGTAGGGTAGGGCGGGGCTAGTTGAGCAATTTTTCACTTGAGCGTTCATAGCTCCTCAACGGTAAGTCTTAATGGCTTCTTATGCATACTGATAGATTGGTAGTATATCCCATTACAAATGTGCCCCACAAAATTATTTCTAAAAAGTCAAATTATGGAGCTGTATCTGTTTAAATGAAGAAAGTCAAATATGCTCAACCTACCCCATAGGTGGGGTAAGTTGAGCTAGGGTATGGGGCAAATTGAGCACATAGAAAGTTTGGCCGAACCATGTGTTAAATGTTAACTAGGCATGAAATAAATTTTCCGTTTCATAATCAACTTTTTATTTATAGACTTTAAATGACAAAACAACAAAACTTAAGGAGGTTTTCACACTTGTACTTAATGTAACCACATTACGTAATCTGAGGTGTGGTGAATTTAAAAATGTATGGAATTTGACAGCTCAAATGAAGTAATTTGCACAGATTACGTAATCTGACCGTAAGTGTGAACACCTCCTAAATCGATTTTGTTTCAAAATTTAGGGTTGGGGTTAAAATGTAGGGTTGGCGTTAGTTGAGCAACTATAGCTCAACTAACCCCAACCCGAAATTATGAAACAAAATTGAGGTTATAAAAAAACGGTTAGTATTATACCCAGAAACTATATACATATCAAAAGTACAATAAATTTATGAACTTTTAACACTTATCTGATTAAAGAAGGATAATATTTGACTATTACAGACGAAATATTGAGGTTTACGATTATTTCACTTTTTGGTCACAAAATAAACAATGCGCGCGTGTACTTCAGTTTATCGACGAGTCGCTACTGACGTTTGTGCGATAAGTTCTAATCCCGCGACTCGTTATTTCCGCTATATGATGATTTTGCGTGCGATGAATAGTTTCGAAGATATTTCGATTGCCCAACTTGCCCCTATGCTCAACTAGCCCCGCCCTACCCTACTAGTGATTGGTATACTAACGTAACAAAGAAAAAACAAAACCTGGATCAAATTATCGAATTATGGCATTCGGATCTTTAAATATACACTTTCTTGTCAAGACCAAGTCGAAAGCTGAAGTATGTAGTTGCTGATGGGTGTGCCCAAAAAACAAATTGGCTTAAAATCGATATTAGAGACTAGAAATTGCCTGCTTTTTTACAAGTACATTATGCACCCCTTGGTCCCAATGAGTTTGAAGTGGTGTTTAGCGCGAACGTTGTCAACGTCAAGCATAAACTATTGGAACTCTATTTGTCAAGTCGGTCAAGCAACGTACTATTACGATATCAGCACTGTGAATACAATTATTGGAGAATAATAATAATTCAGGCCATCTACATCAACGAAAAAAAAGTAATTAAAAATGAAAAATTAAAAAAAAAATTGTCTTTAAAATCAATTTTTATTTGAATGTTGATAGGAGCCACCATTGCCGATTTGGCCCAGGGCCACCAAAATGCTAAGGCCGGCCCTGGTAATTGAATACGAGAGGAGAACGACGAACCGTCGGTCAGTGCCGCGAGTGCGCAGAACGCGTTGGTGCGCTACGCTCTGCATCAGCCACCTTAATAAATTTTTTTTTTCGAAAAATTGACTCAGTTAGCGCTTGGTAACCCCTTAGTTTTTTTCTTTTTTCTTTCGACTAAAAGAGGAAAAACAAATCTTGTTTAGGTCGCACTCGAAAGTGACGAAATCTATAGGCTTTTCCTGTAGCCTTAATGCGTGCTTACGTCTCCCAAATCGGGTCCACGAATAACTTACGAGAGATACATTTTTTATGTCAATTAGAAATGATCTATGAATCTATGAATACAGACAAACCACACAATTTTTGGAGCTTATAGTTCATTCGACTCAAAGTGTGGGAAAGAACGAATTTCTATTCACGGATCCAGGAGAACAAAATTCCAAAACAAAACCAGTAGAACACGTTAGGAAATAGCGTAAGCTCAGTTTTTTGAATTCAAATTAATTTTGGAAAATAAAATCAAATATGAAAAAAAAAATACCCATTGGTCCTTTTCTTTTCAAGCTTTTGGGCTTCCACTAAAGCACTAACAATTAATTAACATATTGCACACAAAAGCCACCCACAAAAATAAAACAAAATCAGTTTGAAAACATTTTTTATGTTGCTCCTGTCGACGTGTCATGTCACATATTGAAATCGTTCTATTTTCTATTTGCAATTTCCTTCCAAACAAAAAAAAAACTGTCCTTCGAAAAAGCGATTTGTGAACTCGGCAATACACTATACAATAAAAATGTGTTTGTGCTGTTGGTTGATGCAAAAAATACAAAATAGCTATTTGAAATGTTACGCGCGTTTGTTCGGTCAAAAAGAATAAATGGCTAACGGCACATTTTGGCCGTCCACATATTGCTTTTGTATGCGAAAGTTAGGCCAAACTGTTGTGTATAGAACGAGCGAGGAAGCATCTTCTATCCATGTCATGTCTGACCCCATTTGACATATTCACGTTCTCTCATCCTTTTTACTTGCAATTTTTGTTCTCATCGTCGTCGATAAATTTTTACGGATCCGTTCCATATGTGTGCAGAGAAACAGATGAGAGGCAATTTTTCGCTAGATAGGACACGGCCGGCGGCGTGACATTGATGGCGTGAATGTGAAAATATTTAAAGAGCTTCGCGCGTTGACCATTAGCACAATAACAGTTGAAGAGGTAAGTGGATGAACATGCAAACTAACAATTCAAGAAGAACAGCGTTAACATGTGTGGACCAGAGCCGTGCGAAGGAAATGGGGCGCCTATGACTCATGAGTCATGAGAATGAGAAGCGAAAAATAAATATTTAATATCATTGTGCAGTCTCTTAAAGAAAATATCAGTAATCATTGAGACGAGAGCTTTCCATATTGTATTTTCCAGTGGCGGATCACCTTGACTTGGGGCCTCGTATAATTTTTTTTTCCATAAAATGGATTTTCGTTCTGTCAAATGAGCTCATATTTGACAGAACAAAAATCGATTTAAGCTCATTTGACAGAACGAAAATCCAATTTATGGATTGCAACACTGCTATCTAGATAGGCAAGCCAAACTGCAGAAACCTAAGTTCCACTCGGGTCCACAATTTGGTCTACGTGTTGTTGTTGCTATTGCAATCCATGGATTTTTAGTGAATCCATGGTCTTCCGTGTGTGTGAGGGGTTACAGTACATTTAACATTTGAATTTTTAAAGAATTAATTAATTGTCGTGCAAAAGACTCCAAATTTGTGCCAATTTCGCTCCCGCGCATTTTTCAGTCGCAAAATTTGTGTGAAGGATTTTTTGCACAAAAATCCATTGACTTTTGCTAATTTTTGTAAATTTTTTTTAAAAGGAAACTTTGTAGAAAATAGTTTGAGGATGCAAAATGTTTACGTCAAATTTTTGGGCCAAATATGGCATTCAACAAAAAATGGATATGTTCTTGTTGGTGAAGCTTTAAGTCTCTATAAATTAGTTCGAAAGTTACAGCCGAAAACTAGAAAACCTCTTGTCTATTCTTACTGAAATTTTGGACGTTTTCAAAGCAGTTTCTATTATCGTTTAACGTTTTAAGTCTCTAGCTAGAACAGTTGGAAATGAAATTTTGGACGTTTTCAAAGCAGTTTCTATTATCGTTTAAAGTTTTAAGTCTCTAGCTAGAATAGTTGGAAATGTACAGCGGTAAACTGGAAAATCTCTTGATCGGTCTAATTGAAATTGTGCATTGCATGTTAATTTTATTGCTGCAAGCTAGTTTTAAGTTAAAGTAGTTCGTAAGAGGCGATTCACATTATGGACAGGATTTACTAAAACCACTAAGTTAATCGAGTCAACACCCGCCTACTAGATTAAATCGTGTGTCATTAAATTCAAAATGCATCGTAGAATGTACTTGCATTATTCAAATTGCAGTACAATATGGTACAATTGTCAACTAAATCTAGGATTTAGTAAATCCTGTCGATAGTCTGAATCGCCCCTAAGGGGCGATGCATTTTGAATTTAACGACATACGATTTAATCTAGTAGGCGGGTTTCGACTCGATTAATTTAATGGTTTTAGTAAATCCTGTCCATAGTGTGAATCCCCTCTAAGTGACAGCTGAAAAGTCGAAAATCTCTTTCCGGATCATACTGAAAATTTGCACGCTTTCCGAGCATTGCAATGATTATTATCATGCTCCAAATTTTTCTAGATTCTTATGCCTTCTAACTGTAAAAATATAATGAACGCTAAATTGCTACGTATTGCTTATAATCAACTAGCCATTCCAGGCCATTGCCGTGACAGACATAGCGTCAAACAATACCCAAAAAATGAAAGTAACTGTCGCTTAACGCCTTGCAGAATGTGAGCTCTGATCTTGTGTGATGGAAAACATTTCGAAGTAGAATGGTAGAAGTCCATGAGGGACCGTTGTGTGAAATCGAGAATGCTGTACATTTTGCTGTACGCTTCTGTATGCTGTACGGCAGGTCAAAATGCTGTACTGTACAGCAAAATGCTGTACGTCTGGTCAGCTTCCTAATAGACGGCTAGAAAAACTGACTTTTTATTTAAGAGAAATTTAGTGTAAATTACATTTTTTGAAAATTGGACTTATACTTTCAAAGAGACGCAAAATGATTTGTTTTCATTGTATCAATTCTACGCCCTTCGTTCCCACGGCTCTGATCACAATCAATGCAAAATGCATTAAGGTCACACCGCTTAACTATTGACTAACCATAGAAAATTAAAATTTTCCAAAAAATGTCGGTTACCGCATGTTTATCCACTCAGTTCTTCAATTGTGTCCACACACTATCTGGTGCTTGTGTTTCGGGGGAGAAAAAAAGGTCATTTTTGGAATTGCAAAGCGTGCTTGATCCTATACAAACTTTCAAGATTGCGCAAAACTGATGGAATTTCGGTTTGGACTTTTTACACAGAGCACGCGTGTGTGGACGCATAGAACTAACGACGTACGTACGGAATATGTTTGGTGGACACGTTTTGCAGTTAATTCTAGAATGTTTCAATTTACACAATACAGAAAATGTTTGAATTATTGTATTGACAAAGCAACTGATACTTAGCAGTAACTGTTACGCCAAAGTATATTGCCAATCCTTAGTGAGTATTTTTTTATTTCTTTTTTATACCCTATACCCATAAGATGGTATAGGGTAGATTGTTTTTGTTACGCCGATATTATGTAACACCTCAAAGGAGCCACCGGAGGTATGGGAAAGTGTATATATATATATAAATGATCAGGGTCGGTCCCTGAATCGAATAAGCCATGTCTGTCTGTCTGTCTTTTAGCACGATAACTCCCGAAATAATGAAGCTAGCGGTTTGAAATTTTGGTCAAATGTTTGTTTTGCTAAAATCTTGGACTGTATTGAAAATGGGCCAAATCGGACTACGGGTTCCCCTACCTTCCATACAAACTACCCCTCCTTGATATTTTAATTCGGCCATAACTTTCGGTAGAAAAACGCTATCGACTTGAAATTTTGATCAATGTCTCATTCTGACATATACTTTGAGTTGGTGGAATGTGGAGTAGGTCCAACTACCCCCACCCCTACTGCCCCTACAAAGTTATATTCAGCCATATCTTTTGATAGAATGTAACGAAAAACTTCAAATTAGTATCAAACACCGAAATACAGACATGGAACGGCCGATATATTGTACGTGAGCATACGTGTATGGTCCCCGGACTGATTCCCCTTACCTTACCTACACCTCTCTCTAGTCTACCCCAGCGTGTCAATTTGCTCCGCCCACTTCAGACTATTGTCACCCAAACGTCAATTGTCTTTGCAGTCGGCTTACGTTTTTTAACGCGGATTGGATTTTTGAAGTGTCCTTTAACTATACCGTGAAATTTTTTATCGATAGCGTATCCTGCGGAATGTGTTCCTGTGGTGCTTTGTAAACAATCATAGTGCAAGTGCTGTTTCTCGTGCGCGATACACTTTCCGTTGCGAAATGAAGTGTACGTATAGTGAGTGGATGCTGCAATCTGAAGAGATTCAATCACCATGGGGTATCTTTTCACAGGTAATCACTTTTATTTCTGTAACTAGATGGTAAAAATTCCCCGTCGGAATAAATACAGTTCTTTTACACGCGCGTTAAAATAAATTCTTCAGCTTTAAACAAGCACACACGAGTTTTGTTTACCTTGCGTCGATGTAAACAAACAATTTATTTGACAGCCTGAATAATGTTCTGTTATTCGAGCATAGGCGTGGCAACTTTTAATTTTCGTAACGGGGGCCCGTTAAAATGTTTAAGTCTTGAATGAATTTTGTTTTTATTGTCTTTTTTAAGGGTTTTTAAAAAAAAATTTTTTTCGAAAAACTCTTATGAAATTGATTTTGTCCGTCCGTCTGTTCACAAAATAACTCGCGAACGGCTCAAACGATTGTCATGAAATTTGTAGGAATGTGTAGAATGGTTACAGTCTTTGGCACAAATACCTTAGAAGTTGGTAGGAAGAAGATAACAGGGTGTCCCGAACGTTTGAAAAAAAAACGACTATTTTAGTTTTTATCGGAGATTGTCGTATGGGTATTTAAATCAATGATCTAAACGAGTACATCTCATATCAGTTAAAATTTTCCAGTTTTGAGTAACATTCGATCTCCGGACCTCTAGATTACTAGCATCGTAGAGTGCGACCCAACCAAGTGAGCCACACAGCGTGTCAACATATCCATACCTACATAAATAACGGTCTAAAAACAAAGATAAGAAGTAAACACCTTAATTCCGCCAAAGACGGTCCCAAGCCCGTTTGTAGAGGTGCTGTAATATTCGAAACAACTTCGATGAAAAATATACAGTTTTTGAAAGGAAGAGGGAGGTGTGAAGTCCATTTCTTCTTTCCTACAATAATGGAATGGCATATAAGCTTTGAAAAGCGATTTAACAAATAAAAGGTTTCCTGATCAATTTCCAAATATTTCACATGATTTAATTTATCATAATAAAACGCGGATACGCCTTTTCAGCGCAACTATCATTAAGATTAAAAGTGTTCTCGTGTGTGAAATATATGGATCTTTGCAAAAAAAATTGTATATCTAAATTTCAACATAAGCCTCATTCCAACCAAACCGCCGACAGATTATTCATACATATTCAAAATGTATTGGAACAACAATACCGACTGCACTGCGTATTTACAACTACTATGGCCAGTGGCGTAACGTACGGTGTTCCATGTGTGCAGTGGAACACGGGCCCCCAAGCCAAAGGGGCCCCCAAATTCGAAATCATATCGAAATTTGTTTGATAGATCCTTTGGTAACTGTTCTTTCAAAAGACATGCACTTTTACTAATATGCCAGAAAAATGCGTAAGTGAGCTATAGAATCTATTATAGTAGCAAAACATTCAATTTTGGGTATGGTCAAGCTTGGATGTCTAAGTATTAATTATACTCTGTTTGCACCGGTGAGGCGCAACTTAAATCAACAATCATCAGAACAATCCATAAATTTTGCTCATAATAATATTGAAAATTTATAAAGGTTCAACTTTAGGCGGAGTGCCTCACTTTGAAGGTTGTTGCGTAAAATTGGGCCAATAATCAGCGCCCGCTCTAGGGAGGGGCGGTATTTTGGGTAGCACTTCATAGACGGAAAACTACATGAAAGCTGAAACTTATTTCCGGTAAAAAAAAGACTAAAACACTAGTAAATTAATGGTAATTAGCTCGAGGGCGTTACTGACAAAGAACTGCAACTCTATAAATTGCAGGATAATAAAACCGTTACTTAATTTTAGATTTCATGATAATAATTACTCAAACCTTAGGTACATATGCTGTCCTTAGATTACCTTTTGGATTTGTCAGTAATATAGTGTTTCATCGGCAGAATACTTTTCCAATAACGATTTAGTACCACAACCGTCTGGGTTGTTAGGACTCCACAAAATGATCTGATCTATAAAATTTAAATAACGTGTTTCGTCGAGTAAAGTAATATGTGTGGCTGCCTGACAAAAACGACAGAGCGATATTTGCGCATTTTTTTTTTTTGCTAAATCTTTTTAGGCGCATTTCTTAACGACTACTACATTACCAATACGTCTTCCTCGGGAAATTGCAGTCTAGATTGACGTTCTCAAGTTCATAATGATAAAAAAGGCTACATTCAGCACTCGATGAGCATAAAGGTTGAGTTGTATAGGAACGACTCTTCTTTTGCGGTTTCTCTTCTGTTTTCGTATGGAGTCTTAGGGGAATGGAAAACTTATTCAAATAACTCAAAATGTGTCAGAAAAGCAACCATCCTGGTAAAATGAAGTCGACACATCCCATGAACATTTTCAAAAAAAAAATCTTAGGTGCGGCAGTTTGTCGTTTGTCCCGGGGCGGCGCGGCGTAAGTGCTAGAGCGAGCGCTGCCCATAATCCAGTTATTGGAGAGTATTTAAATATCGAATTGATTGCTCAGCTAAGGAAAATATGTTTACAATGTTGAAAAAAGGATATAGGATGACCTATTGATCGAAATGGCTAACCACAGTTACTAAGAACATTCAAAAAGGTTTAAGTGAGAAAACGTTTTTTTTTTTTAACTGGGACTCAAGAAATCAAGAAACAGATGTCTGTCGACAAACCAGTGAGTCAAGATACGTAAATTTATTTGCCTTTGGAGCATCTCTACCATGAATTTTATTTCAGTCGATTTATTTTCCTTGGTTATGGATGTGATCCACAGTAATCCGTTTTAGTCTAGGATCAACGACTCTTACGAGTAGAAGGGCACTCCTAAAGGTTGTCTTTCGCCGCGACTCTTGGATTTTGTGATAAATAGATGATCCTATTTAATTATTCTAAATTCAATTTTGTCTCAAAAAATGAAAAAATTTTTTTTAGAAAATGATGTTTGTTGCTTTTGTTTATAATGTGGGTTATGTTCTATAAATTTTTTCTGGTGAAAAAAAATCGAGCGTGAGGGGCCCCCATTTCGATCTCGAACATAAGAAAGTTGGGAAACGTTACGCCACTGACTATGGCAATACGCACACAAGCCAGCAAGTATGGCAAGAATTGGCCCAACAATTTGGCAGAAGAGCCTCTCCATATCTTGTACCTCGGTGGTATCAAATGGTAGCCGTTGGATGCCTTGACAAGGTAATAAAGATGTGTCAAGTCCGACTCATCTACCCCTCCCTCCCCCCAAAAAATATGAAATTGAATATTTTGGGTTTTGCGTGCCTTCTAGGTCTGTACATGGGTATAGGGATAGGGTATACACTCATCGTGCTATTCGCACGATTAGAACTCGGTCTCGTTTTTATTTGAAGTGCTGGAAAAATAAGTAAAAATATTAATAAGGAGGGCTGAAAACAACTTACTTAATATGTACAAACATTTATTGTTCTTTTTGTAACACTGATCAAATTTCTTCTTATTCACAATCACAACAAGCCGGATACAATATCTTCAAAACCACTGAATTTATAATTGACAATATGTGTTTCATCCTAATCCATTCATCCAATATATCTCTATCTATGTATGTTCAGAAGCACTTACAACAATATTCTTAAGATCTCTCTATTATACTTATTCACGAACTAACTGGATCCCGTATATCAATAAACGTATTAATTTGACTATCGCCAACGTCGTTATGTTGTAGTCCCGTGCCACTTATCAATGTAGTGGGCGGCGACGAAGACGAACTAGCTCCCAATCTTCCTGACTTTCTTACGCTCAAGAACGGCAACTGAATAGTTTTATCCCACACAAAACTTGTGGCTGAAATTTTATCCACAAGTGATTTGTAGCCAGTGATTAATGCTGCTGGTACTGCATTTATCAGCGGTTGAATATTCGGTATAGGCGGACCTTTGATGGACAGCTCCAGTGATGGCTGTATTAACTGGTAGGATTGCTGCTGTTGGTGTTGTGACAATTCAGCACCTGCTGCTGCTGCTCCTGCAACGAGCTCATCTTGAGGTCGCTGAACGACGAGGCCGATATTTTTATTATTATCCTGAATTGCGGGCTGAAATGTCGGGATTGATGGTCGACGTTGTGTCCATTTGTTCACACTCAAAAATAAATCGTTGAATAATCCCGTTTTCGAAAAGAGGAATTCAAAATGTTTGCGAACCGGTTTAATGTTTGTATTCGATATGGACATTATTGTTGGCGAATTTATTAGATTGTTACTAACCGGCCCGACAAAAATCTCATCATTTTGATTAATTATTTCGCTTTCTTCTTGCCGGGCTGTTGTCGATGATCGTATTTCCACGGTCATATCAATTGATGGAGATGATGGTGCTGCGATGGTAACGGCTGAATGGCCGTTACAGATGTGAATCTGAAATGATTAGAAAAAAGAAAATAAATTAACTTTTCGTATCAAGAATGGCTAATTGTATGGTAAAACGAAATAGGCTTAAGTGATTTGTATGTCTTCCCATAAATGGAAATGACAGAAAAGAATGTATACTTTTGATGATAGAAATTCCATTGGTGTTTAATAGTTTATAAATACCACAACACATTATAATCTAAACCTCTATAAAAAAAAATATTTTATCGACATCATTAAATTGCAATTGGAAATTTACTATAGTCGTGTATAATAGGTATTTTGCTATAAAAGCCCATAAATTAGCCCCGTAGTCGTAACCCTTCCGAATCACTTTATTTACATTGATTGCTTTTACAAGCTTTTGGGCTTAATTATTTCTTTTTATCGTCTGGCTAATTTCAGAAAACTAGTTATGTTTTTGTTTTATTTTTTGCGCCAAATTTTTTGAGAATACTCTTCTGTAGCAAAAACTGGTTAATCCATATGAAGGCCATTGCCCCTTATCCGCGCTTTGAGTAAACTATAGTCATTTTGTATGTTTCTTACGCTGTTTACTCAAAATAAAGTGAAGGAGATATCCTTCCTTTTATCATATTGTTACATGCCCAGCTCTTCGGCAATGATACTATGTGTATAAAAAGTGAATTATGTAATTATTGCAAATTTTTCGAATATGGGCACGTTTTCGTGTATCATAAATAAGAATATCGGTTAAAATTCTGCCATCACACTCAGATATGCATTTTGTATATTAAAATATAAAATAAATTCCACCAATCATCTTAAAAAAAATATTTATAACTGAAAGCGCAATCAAAACATCTCAACAAGCTTGCGCTCGCGACGAAATTCATACAAATACTGGTCAAAGAACTTACCAACACATTCTGGGGCAGTGGCATCTGCGGTTTTTATTATTTTTATTTGGAGTTCTTCTGTCGCATAGTCCATCAAAAATTCGACAAATTAGCATGCAAATTTTTGGCAGTGTAACAAATTCTGAAATTTATTTTAATTCGATTTTTTTGTCTTCGTTGTATAAATTAGAGAAACTCGCATTTCATTCAGTTAACATATTGCTTTGATTATTCACTTCGAGTCTATTATGATGAGAATCGAAACACATAAAGATTCTGGTATAACAAAAGCCAGGCGAAGACGCGCAATAAACGTTAGAACGGACGTTGACTTTTAAACGAATAGAATGAAACTTTTGGTGTTAACCCTCGGATGTCTAGATGTCCATTGAAATAAGACATTGAGATTTTCAAAATAACAATTTGACAATAAAAATATAGCAAACAAGACTTCAGCACAAGTCGTTGAAAAATTAGGGTTACAGAGCTGATTCATCAAAAGTTATAAATTTCAACACGACATAATATGTACAACTTAGATCCACCAGATAAGTAAACTGTTTGAATAAAATATACTCTAACCGCAAATTAGATATTTTTTTGTGTAAATTCTCTTCAGTGATGATCATGATCAAAAACAAATCACTTAAATGATTGTTTAAATCACGATGTTGAATATTCATTGAATATGTATGGAAATATCAGATTTTAATTTTTATTTCTTTTTGACAAATATAAAAAGAAACGAGTAACAACAGGTGCATACAAATCTTAGAAATTCTCTATGGAAAGGAGCGGGAGTGTATCGCCGTCACCCTCCCACAAAAAAAAAATAACGCAGAGCGAGCAAAGGTTAAATTATTATCGAATGGACGGATTTTGACACCTCTGGAGATCTGAATCTGTGGTACCTAGATTCTCCAAGACTTTGTAAAGATGATTACCTGGTCGGACGGGCAAAGACCACAAACACAAAGTATGACCGTATGACTTCGACTCAATTAAAAAAGGTTTGGGGATTATGATAGTTTAACAGTGATATTCTGTTTCGCTACTTAAAGGTACGTTGTGCTAGACGCGGCCGCACGACTGCGACTCGCTCATTCCATATAAAAACTCGTTTCTCTCTCATTTTAACCCTTCTGTCGGCACCTACTACAATATGCATATTCTATACCCAATAGGTCTGGCTGGACCTACTGAGAAAAAAAATTTTAATTTTTAGAAAAAGTAAAATGTTTATCGGTGTAATCATTCTACCTATTCTTTACAGCCATTTATAAACAATAAAAGCATTAAAATCATTTTCGGAGATATGCTAGAGGCGTTTTTAAGAAGACATATTTTGAGGTGGTATTAGTACAAACATGTTTCTCCCTTTTTTTCTTCTATTTTTGCTTCTCTTTTTTCATTGCGTATCCGCACAGAAAGTTTGATAAAATTTTCCAATTCCAATATCTTTGGGGAAATATTTGGCACTTTGTTGGTAGATTTAATCACGATATTAGTCTGCAGATTTGGGAAAATAGATAGATAGAAATAGGGAATTTTCAACCCCAAAAAACAATAAATTCTAAATTTTCCGTAAATATCTCAATTAAATCTATTAATAAACACCATCGTAAGTCACTTATACTTAGTTCATACTATTACAAAGGAAATAAAACTCTTTTGATTTTCTTAGAATTAAATCTCAGTTGATTAGGTGATGTTATAAGACGGGATAAAATTAGGCGTACCTAATTTGCGAACTTCACGGATTTTTAAAGCAAAATCTCAGAAAATCTTATCATTTATCGTACAAATTGAATTTTAATGACTTTATTACACTATAAATAGGAGATTTTTAAGAGAATTTAATATTTTCACGTTTTACCTCAAGACGAAAATGGGGGGAAAAACTATAGGTCTGGCCAGACCTATTGGGTATCAAAAAGCACTATAAATTGAAAATCATCAAAAACATGCTCAAAACTTCAACGGATTTTTTTAAATTTTTGCAAAATGCTTCTAAACATATTATTATAGGATATCATGAAATATGAAGTCGCTGCGATTTCATCTTCTATACGTTTTTGACCAAAATATAGTGCCAAAGGTCTGGCCAGACCTATGTGCCGACAGAAGGGTTAAAAACGAGTTTTTATATGGAATGAGCGAGTCGCAGTCGTGCGGCCGCATCTAGCACAACGTACCTTAACTCTTCTGATTCGATGGTTTTTTGTTTTACAGGGCTAAGGCTTTCCAGCATACTTCTCAAAATAAATAAATTGTTTACATTAAAATGTTCAACAAATTGACAATTGGTGCATAGGCTAAGGTGACCAGATGTCCAATTATCATTTTTTTTAAATGTCCTTTTGCTGAAAAATCTGTTTTAAAATTAGCTAATGTATAGAAATCTTTTTAGTACAATTTTATACAAATATTTTTCTTCGATGTTTTACGTAAAAACGCCAACATAAACTTTGCACAAAAAGTCCCACTAAAATTTGTGTGTTTCAACAAAAAATCTATGACTGAATGCAACGAAAACTAGAAAAACCAACGTATAGCTTCATTACTTGAATATAGCACCCTCATCCAATTTGCGACAGCAGCCCAAAATGTCCAGTAATCTGGATAGCTATAGACCCTTCCAGGCTAAGATAAACTAGGTCACTGCTGCACTTGGTGGGACTCGGTTTAGAGGCAAACTCAAATCTCAAATCCATCGTGGGGCGAATTTCGATTCCAAGAACTATCCATAATAAGTTTGATAATAATAACGATGCAAGGGGTGCCGAACCTCTGGCAGAGAAAGCTTCAAATACTGGAAATTCAATATCGAGTGCTCCACTCCCTCCACAGCAAAGTCTATTCTCAGATTGTTGTCTATAGAAGAAATATTTTATTGTAGAGCTTGTGCGCAGCGCCCGCTCTAGCACTTTCGCCGCCACGGGCGAGTGGACAAAAAGCCGCCCCTTAGGTAAAGTACCAGGCAGGTTGATAGTAGATAGCACACATGTTATGTCGTTGTTGTGTTAGAAACAATTTAAGAGACATTTTATTTTTAAATCGAGTGATTTTGGCAGCGCTGGGTCGTTATAGCTCATCGGTTCCACGATGGCTGCCGTAGGATCACATATCAACCCAAAAATTCATAGTCACAGTGGGACTCGAACCAACGCTGTAGTAATTCAGAAAATAGAATGTCTACCCACAGTGGCGCAACCAGGATCTTGTCCTGGAGGGGGCTAAGACCATCCATATTAACGAACATTGAGCTGCTTTCGCAAGTTGGGTGATGAGGTTATTTTCCAGCAATGACGCTATATCGTGGTGTTTTTAGGTCCCGTTGAACACTTTGTCATGTTCCTGATTCTAACGGACCTCAATCAGGATTTTGTAAATGGGAAAACAAAAAGTTGAGGCTTAAGAATACCGTTAGGGAGGATTGGTTTCTATCATTTCGGCTTAAATTTTGGTCGGTCATTTTGATCTTCTTCATACTTGTTGCCGCTACACAAAGAGCGGTGGATCTATTGTGTAGATTGGCTGAAGTTGGGCTAATATTTTTCTAATGACTTCAGGGAACCTAATCTTCTCAGGTGAAATAGTTAATCGCTTAAAGGACGCTATCAAGCAATGAACCCAATGATTTCTGTTACGTTAGATTATAGCATCATAGGCCAAAGAATACAACGCTTGTATCCGGCTTAAATATGCTAACTAGAAAATATTCGTACAACAATTAGGCTTAAAATATTTTTTACTAAATGTCACGTCGTGCAGAAATGCTGCCTTCTTCACGTACACCAGGCCATCCTCAAGTAAAATTGATTGGGGCAAGCAGCAGGCCTAAAATAATTTCGATAATGTAAGGCTTGCTTTGCAATGGGAAAATTTTGTATGCATTTTTGTACAAAAGGACATTTTGAATAAAAATTTGCGAGTTTGGTGAATTTTGGTTAAAAAAATTATACGAATTTCACTCGGATATTTCTGTGTGTTTTGACAAAAAATGGCTAATTTGAAGCTTATCCATTAGCAAATACATATTTGTACAAATTTTTCCGCGAAAGAAGACTTTGTGAAAAATTGCTGATCTGAGGTTTGCAATTTCTGGGTCTGGGAGGGGCTTTAGCCCCCTTAGCCCCTCCCGTGGTTGCGCCACTGTCTACCTACTGAGAAAGCCCATAGTATGTAGTAGAAGTCCGTTCCGCCACAATTCATACTCTTAATCGCAATTCACCTCACTTCAGAAAAGCCTTCATGAGATTTTGTTTGAAATTCCAAAATTAAAGCTATAAGTATTGAATTTCCCCAGCCACAATTAAAATATACATATGTCATACGGAAACCTGGCGGAGTTTAGAATGACGTATATATGTGATTTGGGGATTTATCGAAACAGACCACTACTTTTTGGGTCCATCACTGAGTCCCGTCTGATGTGTAGCATGTCTTTGAAGCTAAGTTCACTCATGGCTTCCAAACTTATTGTGGATTTGCCTAGGATCCTCAGCCTCCTACTACCTAGTGCTGATCACTCACACACAATGTGTGCTGCCGTCTTAGCAAGACATAGTCTGCATACATCATCCTCCACGATTTTCATCTTAGTTAGATGCACTTTAAAATTACCATGCCCTGTCACTAAGGCAGTTGTCCAGCTTAGGCTACTCCGTGTATAAGTGAGTACCTGTTTAGCTTTCCTCCCTAGTGGACTGGTAATTGCGTTTCGAGCCTGCCTACAAGTGAATAGCCTTCGCCATCGTTGCCGATGTATGCAATAAAGTAAGAGATTGAAAATTAATGTGAACATTTGTTTTCCACAAAAACATTCAACACACTTTAGAAAACTCCGCTCTCAAGAATGGTATGCTAAAAATGATGGGGCCGATAAGCATAAATTAGCCGGGTCTCTTCGAGGACGAGTTTCTTCAGTGGTTTCAATTTGGGTGGCTAATTTTCATAAAGGCATCATTTCGCGAGTTTTTATAGAGAATAAGCTAAGAGCTAGTTAAATCGGGGGAACCTAGCCAAATCTCGACGTTAGCATGTCTGGCTATGTGTATACTGTGTTTCCTCAACTTGCTGAATCCATTCGCGAGGAGACCGGGCTAATGGCTGCCAAATGTGGATACATGTTTTCTCAAATGCCTGAAAAAATATTGTTGGTAGTGCATTTCGGCAAGAAATTCCTCATAGAAGATTTTTTAACGCTTTTATGTGCTGAGTGTTTATGCACTAATTATTTATAATTTCTTATGGTTTCTCCGGAGGTTCAATATTTACTTAGTGGACGTGATCTCCTATGACTCAACAGATTGAATAAAAATATTAGGCCACAATCGGGCCATGCAAACCCGCGCGCCCAAACATCAAAGTTGTGGACAACACACGCCTGGGATGGAGAGAGACGATGGGGATTTAAATTTTGTCATTTGTTCGGTTTGGTCAACTGCTAGCCGTGTGGTTGGTGGAATCAAATCCGACCTTGGACCGATCTTTGGAACATTACGCTATCAGCTCTCGAAAGACGAATTTTTCTTTCTTTTTATCGCCACTAGCGACACTTTCTGCATCATCCGTATAACGAACATGTAGCGGAAAATATTAGAAACACAAAAGTTCTCCTTATGAGAATGGATAGCAGATCAAGCCACTTCAAAATTAGATAGCCCTTATCTCTGACAAGAATTGATGAAAAGAAGAGGAATTTTCAATCAGGGGACGAAATCAGCACACCATTCTCCAATAAGTTTCTTTTTAAGGAAGAACTTATTAGCACATAACTTTGCAAGCATCACAGATGTAAAGTTGAGGCAAATATCACTAACGATTTTAAGATTCTAAATGCAGTACTTCGTATCAATTGTGGGCTCTTCAAAGCCTAGAATAGACTTTGCATCCTTAAAACACAACTTTCAAAAGAAAACTAATAATGATATAGATGATAAATACAAAAACTAAAGCGTTTCCTAAAGAAGCAATTGTTGTGCTTCTTCACTTAAACAAACCATTATTCCTTATTTTGTTTCACCCCTTTTTATTTCATCTGTATAGTTTCCATGGTTTCCTTGACACTAAATCGAAGTTGATAACGAACTTTTCCTTTTGGCTTTTCGAGTTTTTTATTCGTGTTTTAGCCAAAAAGCCGCCCCTAAAATTTGGCGCCCCGGGCGACCGCCCGGCTTGCCCCCCCTTAGAGCGGGCGCTGCTTGTGCGTGGTCGACTTGAAAAGAGCCGGCCAATCAATTCTAATAAAACTGGCACGTTTAATTGAAAGGCAACTCATGCTCTTTCTCACCCAATTAAAAGTTATTAAGAATCAATTTTAATAAGATTTCTTTGACCATGAATAATGGATGTAGTATTTATCCCAGGCTAACACATTTTTGGCGTGAAAAGAAGAAATCACGAGCTGAGTTTAATAATTGATCAAGACTTCTTCACTATAATTAAACGTGAAATATACCGCAACAAATCAAAAGTTTTGGGACTCCTGACACTAGTAAATCAGCACTAGCAAAAAATTATCTTCGAATTTGTGCACAATCTTTTTACACCCTTCGCTTACTAAGCGAAAAGGGTATATTAACTTTGTCATGAAGCTTGTAACGCATTGAAGGAAGTATCTCCGACCATACAAAATATGTATATATATGATCAGCGTGACGAGCTGAGTTGATTGGACGATGTCCGTCTGTCCGTCTGTCTGTCTGTCTGTTGCGACGCGTGTTGCTCGGCCAGTTTAAAAGCTATGGAGCTGAAATTTTGCAGACATGCTTCTTTTTGTTGCAGGCAGTTTGTATGTTTGAATCGGTAAAATCCGACAAGGGGGTCGTGGGGCTGCCATACAAACCAACTCCCCAAAATTAGGTTCTTCTTAGAAAAACTTTTTTTTTATGTACCAATTTCAATAAAATTTCGCACAAATGTGTTTTTATTGCTGACACACAACATGTGTAAAAATTGACCAAATCGGACAATGAGGTCGTGGGGCTGCCATACAAACCTAGTCCCCCAAATTAGGCTCTTCTAAGAAAAACTTTTTTATTTTCCTATAGATTGCAATCAAATTTCGTGGAAATGAGTCTCTAAACATTCCACAAAACATATGTAAAAATTGACCAAATCGGACCATGGGGTCATGGGGCTGTCATACAAACCTAGCTCCCCAAATTAAGTTCTTCTAAGAATTTTTTTTTATTTATCACCAATTTTAACTAAACTTCACACAAATGTGTTTCTATTGATGACACAAAACATTTGTATGAATAGATGGAGTCGGACCATGTGGTCATGGGGCTACCATACAAACCTATCCCACCAAATCAAATTTTTCTAAGAAAAACGTTTTTATTTGCACACAAAATTTCAACCAAACCCCATGGAAATGTATTTTTATTGATGTTACAAAACATATGCAAAAATGAATCAAATCATTGGGGTCATGGCGCTGGCATCTAAACCCAACCCCCAAGTTAGGTTTTTTGAAGAAAAACTTTTTTATTTGTCCACCAATTTCAACCAAATCTCATAAAAATATGTTTTAATTGATGCCACAAATATACGTAAGAGTTGAAGGAAAGACCATGCGTTCATAGGGCTGCCGTACAACCGCCCCCCACACACACACTTTGTTTTTGGTTATTCTGAGAAACCCACGTCCACCGCTTCCCCAATAAATCTTCGCCACGGCACTTTATGTGAAAATTCAAGGAAAAGCATGGAAGCGGGGAGAATTGAACACAAGTCATAGGAACGCCCGAAAAAACTTCAAGCCCGGGGGGAGCGAAGGGTATCCAAATTTCGGCCGCGCCCGAAATTAGCCTCGGTCTCGTTTTTTTTTACAAACGTTCTTTACTTAAACTATTTCCGAATTCTTTGAAAGTTTCTCTTATCGGGTTTTTCGTACGGTATTATAAAATTAGCCTTACTCTATTTTTTTTTCTATTTGGAGGCCTGAATTGGGATATTTTGACTGGACTAAATCTATTTTTTTCTAACACGCATACATGTGTTAGAAAAAAATAGATTAAGTCCAGTCAAAATATATCAATTCAGGCCTCCAAATAGAAAAATATAGAGTAAGGCTAATTTTGGTTGTTTTTACATTCAGTAGGGTGGCATGAGTCTAAACTCATTTTGCTAAGAAAAATGTTGATCGGAAAGGTCCCAAAAAGGACAAAACAGGACACAGATTAATTCTTGATCAGAGGTGGGCATGCGGGGTCCATATCAAAGGGGACGCCAAGTACGTCACATATCTGGTGTTTATTTCCTGTTTCAAGGACCCTCGACAGAATAAATCGCGTTTGAATGGACTATTTTTGTGTTTCCCGTAACTTATCATTTGTATCTTTCCAAAGCCATAACTACGCAAATAATTCAAGTTGTCACTACCTTTATAATTTGTTAAAATCTATAATAGCTGAAGATTGTAGCATTAAATTTGCTAAGAAAAAATAGGATCGGAAAGCTCTGGAAAAGGACATAGAAGGACACTAATTTATCGTTGATCGAATCTTGGCATGCGGGGTGTCATCACAAAGGGGAAGTCGAGTACATTCTATATCCGACTTTTGTTACTTATTTCAAACAGGTACTTCTTGGGTTAGGCGCAGCAATCGATAGGTCATTATTGTTGCCATTATAGCTCATACAGGAAATAAAAAATTACATTTACAGTATGTGAACAATTAAAACAAGGGGTGTATTTTTTGACTATCTATTGATTGCGTATAGTATAACTTTAAATTTTTTTTTAGATTGGGCTATTATCTACCTTCGGCTTGACATTGACTTATGGGGCACAGGCACACAGTCTACGTACAAAATTTCGGGGCCGAATTTTAATAGAAAAATATAATAATGTGAGGAGCCTTGCTGCATTTATATTGTTGAGTGTTTTTAAGTTACACAAGCTGTGATCGCTCCCCTATCATTAAGCCCCATTCCACGTTTCAATATAGAGAAATTACTGCATTGGCGATTAGAAGGGGAGCGATATGAATAATACTTTACGACCTATTCCCATACCTAGCAATTGGTCGAGCCGTCTCGGAGGAATTTGTCGATCATTTGGGTTTACAATGTGAGATAGTTGCTACTTGGTGATTGTATGCAGAAAGAAGACTTTGTAGGCCAGTCATTTAATGTTTTTAGGCCGCAAAAATTGCTCGGCTCTGGTTTTTAGGGATATTGTTAGGGTGGATATCAGAAGTGTACCACCAACTTTGCAACTTCGAAAAACCCGTGCTAACCCCGTGACCCTAAAAAAACATCAAAATTTTTCGGACTTTTTTCATATTTTGGTTTTGTAATTTGCAAAAGGTGCTTCCTGCAAGCTGCAAGAAAGTCGTCTACCAGATTTTTAATCCGGGAACACTAACCTTAATTCCAGGCGCTTGTTACTAACCATGAGTCATTTTGACTCACTATGGAAATTGCTGTATTTAAAGTGGAAGAGGATGAAAACTTGTACCAGAATTCTTCGGAATACTTATTTTATACAAGCTACATTAAGAGTTTGTGCATTATATCCGAATAAACTGTAGAAACAACCAAGAAACCAAATATGCCAACTAAAGAATGTAGACGGTTGTTACTAACGTGAGTCATTTTGACTCACTAGAAACGTTCGTTTAGTACTAACCCCGTCACAGAAAAACACAAATAGCTGCTTACCATAAAATCGGAAACGTTTGCTTACTCGGACATTCATTATAAAACATATTTCTTAAAGAATACATGGGTAGCGGAATCCAATGGGCCAACCGCCCTTTCTACGAAAAATGGAAATATGTGGAATATGCGTCAAAATGACTCACATTAGTTTTCCCGGGTTAAAGCTAACAAAACCTTCTTTAATTTGAGTCCACCTCCAGCTTTGTAAGCGCAAAGGATCCCAAGATACATCACTATAAACATTGGTTTTTGTCAAAAAGTTCAAACTTGTAATTTTAGTCATCTTCCGAGCTAAATACCGGCTTAAATGCGCATTCTACGGAGAAAGTCATGTGACACAAAGTTATAAGCCAGTTATTTAGCTGTATATATGTCGGAAAGAATGGAATCGGACCATGAGGTCATAGGGCTGCCCCTAAAAATTAGGTTCTTCTAAGAAAAACTGTTTTCTTTATGTTCCAATATTAACCAAACTTCACCCAAGTGTGTTCCTGGTTAAGCCTCAAAAAATATCTAGGAACCGATTAAATCGGAACACTACGTCATAGGGCTGGAAATTAGGTTCTTCTAAGAAAAACTTTTTTCTTTATGAACCAATCTTAACCAACCTTCCCCCAAATGTGTTTTTAGTAAAGCTTCAAAACATATCTAGAAACGGATGAAATCGGAACACTAGTCATACAAACCAACCCCTGAAAAAGGTTGTTCTAAGAAAAACTTTTTTCTTTATGAACCATTCTTAACCAAACCGCACCCAAATGTGTTGCCTCAAAACATATCT
Organism: Microchrysa polita; assembly: GCA_949715475.1. Lineage (NCBI taxonomy): Eukaryota > Metazoa > Arthropoda > Insecta > Diptera > Stratiomyidae > Microchrysa > Microchrysa polita. The sequence continues at coordinate 4,038,623 of OX454418.1, read as the reverse complement.
AGGAATGGATGGAATCGGAACATTATGTCATAGGGCTGTCATACAAACCAACGCCTAAATATTAGATTTTTGTAGGAAAAACTTTTTTTCTGTTTGAATCTTATCCAAAAGTCATCCAACTGTATTCCTGAATTAGCCTGAACGCATCCAGGAACAGATGGAATCAGAACACGTCATAGAGTACGTCGTATTAACACAAGATAAGCTGAAGTTTCATTCAAATGTGACGGGTATTCAAACTTTGGCCGCGTACGAAATTTGCCTCGGTCTCGTTACCACTAGATCTCTCCGGAGTGCCAAAAAGAGCCGTCTTTGAAACCTGGGCATTCTACAAGAACATGACTCTTCCCCTAAGATCTCACTTCACATTTACTACTTCTTTATAATTAATGATTATTTACATTGCGCAGGAATTAGCTGAGGTACCGCAATCATTTTATAGTTAACATTTTATGACCAGTGTCAACCCAAACTATCAAAATAATTTTGATATAATTTGGCAAATTTATACTTCACTATTCATTTCTACTAAATTTCATTTTAAATATTGCATTTCCAATTATGTTTTCTTAGCGTTTACAAAAGTTTCGCAATTCGTCAGACTTTATTCGTTGAAATTTTGTTTTTTTTTTCCTGATTTATAGGGAACTACTGGTCACACAGGCTTCCCACGATTAAAATCAAGCTAAGTAACTGACCTATAACTTCGTGATACAGTGCTTTCCTCATAGCGCAAGTATTTAAGCCGATATTTAGCTCGAAAGATTACTAAAATTACAATTTCGGACTTTTTTACAAAAAAAAAAAAACATCTTTTAAAATGCCGTATCCTTTGTACCTACAAAGCTGGGGTTGCACTCAAATTAAAAAAGATTTTGTTAGCTTTAAAAGTGCAGTGGACGACTTTCTTGTAGGAAGCACCAAATGACAAACCAAAATATGAAAAAGTTCCAAAATTTTGAGGTTTTTTGAGGCTCACGGGGTTAGCACAGGTTCTTCGAAGTTGCAAAATTGGTGGAAAACTTAGAAGCTATTTTTGGCGACCCAACGCCTTATATTTCGGTTTATTTACTGGCCTATTTGAGGTTCAGATAGGCTATAACTGGTACGACGTGTCGTGATCCGTGTGTGAGGCATAAACAAGGGATTTTTTCTCTTGAATCAAAGCAGATTTAGCAGCTCCTGCTATTTTGAGTGCTTGCATATTTTTTGTGCTTTCGATAAAGACACATTGTAAAAACAAATATATTCGTACTATGAGGCCATTCCCCCTCCCACCAAAAAAAGTTTTCTAAGAATTAGTTTTTTTCAGTTTGTGCAGTTATTCCAACCAAACCTCACACAAAAATATTTTATCGAGGTAACGCTATGTGAAAACGGAAGTAAAAGAATGGGGGGAATTAAACACAAGTCATAGGTACGCTGGAAAAAAAATATTAGACCGAGAAGAGTGAAGGGTATCCACATTTCGGCCGTTTACAAAATTTCATATCCAGCTGATTTCCTCACCAAATACACTCATACCTCATTATACGGCCTCTCTTTATGTGGCATTTCGATCTTACGGCCCTTTTCAATTATGGAACTATTTTGATATACGACATCCACTAATTCGTTATACGGCCGAATATGTTTTTGGGGATTCCCCATTTGTATATGCAAAGTAAAGAAATGGGGGAAAGAACTAAATGTGTGCTCAAAATTTCACTAAAAGGATAAACAACTGTGCTGGCGGATCATTTGTGTTGTAATTGTTAATTTGATTGTTTTAATTTACCAGTCATCCTAAAAAGTAACAAGAAGGCCTGGACGAAAGTTCTTTCTTAAGATTGGTTTAAAAACTTTTTTTTGTCCGGAAGTCACCGCATATTTAAAGCAATAAGTTTTTGCTTTTGTTGGATAATGCTCCATGGAATTCCGTCAACTTCTCGGAACTATGTGCAGATGCTCCAGCGGAATACCTCCAGTCCGTCCAGATCACAAAATTAAATACAAATGTTCATATTTAAGCATGTATGCAAAAGGTTAAAAATTCTTGCTAAAAAATTAATTCTTAAGTTTATTTATTTTTGTATTGAAAAAAACATTTTTTGATAAGTTAACAACGATCTTTTGCTATTTGTATCTTTTCGATATACATACGGCCTTTTCACTTATCGGCCAAATTTTCCGGAACCAATCTATGTCGTATAACGAGGTATAAGTGTATACGATTTGCCCCTCAAATAAATCTCAATCCATGATGTTATTGTCCAATAACCTGAAGGATGTGAACGTGATTTATAGTGCAGCGTGTTAGATAACTATCGAGTTCGTTTAGTACATACTAAAAAAAAATCTAGATCGAATCCGGGACAAAACAATTTCACAAAAGAGCTTAGTATTTTCCTCCACCAAAAAGGCTGCCTTAGGCAAATGTAACGGAAATAAAAGTCGAATTATTTGCAGTACATAGAGGAAGATTTCTAAAATACACAATTTAAGCGTGCATAAGTCACCGACTTCTGGACGAGTTTTAGTAAATTGATGAAATGGGTTCAGCCGCTCGAATTTGTGCTGCCACAATTTTTTTTGTTATAGTTTAGCTCTTCGACCTGGCCGCGGGCCGCTACTTGGCATGTGCTCTATTGAATTTAGATACTGAAGCAAATGCGCTGCCATCACTACATGCACTAAAACTGAAAATAGTATGCTTTCCCGAATCTATGGGTACAGTTATAGAGCTGCAATAAAGTCCAAATGCAAATTAATTTGAAAACTTATTTCACCATTTTCAAATGTTTTTTGCATCAATTAAATCCAATAATATAAAAGAAAACTTTGAATCCCAAGGATTTATTATTTTTATTATTATTATTTTTCATTGAAGCCTTACAGATTAAGCAGCCAGTATCAATTTCTAAAAAAAAAAAACAACAAAACAATTTGGCTCTTTGAAAGTTCAAAAATCTGGCTCTTCTGGCTAATAAGTTGCCGAGAACTGGTATTATAGGGTACATATTAGAACTAAATGATTGGTAGGGTTATGTTTTTAAAAATTTCAAACTAAAATCAAGTTCAATGCAAAATTTATGGATAAGAAAAAAATTTTGTTTTGAGTCCCTTTTTTGTGAAAAGAAACAAAAGAACGGAACAATAGAACTATCAGCGGTCATAAACAGGAGTCTAAAGAAGATCATTTTCTAAAATGAAAATCAGACAAGAAAACCGGACATTTATATGTTTCTTCTATTCATTTGTTAACTCCACGGACTAGCTGCAAAAATATGCAGCGTTTTAAGTTAATTTTAATTTCTCAATACAATAAAGGCACATAATTCACATATTTTCGTAATTTTCCATGATACAAAAAAACAGCTATCGTGGTAATTGCTTGAATCTGAATTTACTAAGGCCACTTTTCACTTATGGGTGAACGAAAACACATTAATTTTAAAATATAGTTTAACATTTGTGCATGCAGGATATTCATATTATAATGGTAAATGGTCCTCGCCAGTTTATATTATATTCAATCAGCTGCAAAGCTACCACTCGAAATTATTATTATATTTTTAACCCTTTGAGGACCATACATTTTTGGCTGAAGCAATTTTGTTTTTTGTTTTATTTTCGTGATCACTAGGTCAATAGTAGTTATGTCACCAAAAATATTGCCCCTAGCCCCCCATTTTACCCCTCATTTCGCTTGGCAAATATATTTGCCTGTGTGTTGAAAGGGAATTTATCATCTAAAAACGACTGAACATAATAATGGCATTGTGACGTGTAATTCATGTTCAAGTCAAAACGTCCATAGCTCCTCTCCAGGGGGAAGGGAGGTGGTAAATTTTGGCTAAACGTCAAGACAGAGTCCCTTTATACTCTCCACCAAAAACTAGTTCAATAGGATGAAAACTACGGCTATCTCCGGTTCTAAGTCCCAACACATTTTACAGTATATATTCAAAAATCGTGTCTAAAACAGCCAACATGATATAACACAATGGTAGCCTGGGGTTCTATGGGGTTATGATTCTTACATATTAGTAATCTTGAGACTTTCTGGAATAATGTAGCATAAACAGACGCTTGGAGGCACGTGGAGGTAGTTGTTAAAACTCAATGTGAAAAATCCAGTTAGGGTCAATTTGACCTTCAATGATTAAAATTAAATAAAAATGTTTCCCAATTTTTTTTTTTTTACTTTTTTTATGCTAACATATTAATTATAACCTAAGTATTGAAAATAAAATCATAAAACAAAGTTTTATCCGAATTTATAGTCAGGGTTTTCATTGAAACTTGATTATGGAATAATGTGCAAAAACTGCAAAATCAATTATCTACACTTTGAGAGCCGCTGATTTCTTACTGTGAGAGATATCGATCCGAAATTTTTTGTAGAAAGAAACTTTGTATTTTAAAAGTAAAGATCCTAATTGAAAACAAACAATGTTAAGCGTGGAAAATATTGAAGCAATCGCGAGATGTTGTGGAGCAAAAGGACACATTACGTTGGGTACAAAGTACATCTGTGCAGTCATATTCATCCATAAAAGTACCACAAGGACAAACTTTCAAAATCTCTCGGTTTCCCATTTTGTGAAGAGTTATTTCCTGAAAAGGCCAGTCCTGATCATCTCTGGAAAAGGGTGGACTCGTGGTCTACTAAAGTAGATGTGTTCCTCCGGCAAACCGGCTCGATATTCGGTGCGGATTTCTGTAGAATAGCTATAGGTTACGGTAGAGTATTGTATATGCTTACGTAATTCGAAAAATATCCAAGAACAAACTTGCCCTTTTTTATGTAATAGCTGACAGCAAACAGGCACATTACGTATATTTTGCTAAATTATGTAGCGACAAACCGCGCCCGCTTAAGTTGAATTTTATCAGTCGGTCAGATGAAGATGTTATGTCCCTTGCATTTTTCTTTATGTCGATGTCAAGGCTTTCCGGGATAACCCTTTAATTCAAGCATAGTGTTGGTGGAAGGGAAATTAGGGTAATTAGGGCAAAGGACCGAAAGGGGGACAGCACAAACATCCATGGTCACAGTGAGACTCGAACCCAAGCTTCGGAAACTAAGAGATAGAGTGACTGCTCTTTCACTGAGCCGCCGAATGCCCATACATATGCAGATATGCTCCCCACTGCATAGAAACCGATGTACCCTCGCTTCATTATCTGCCGGAAATTGTCCACCTGCCATATTAGAATGTTGCTAGAGAATGAAAAATTGATTGACCCTTACAAAAAACTGTCGACATAAATTTTAACCCTTTTCTTTGCTGTCGATGGGCATTAATGTAATACAACAAACTCATCGAGGTTATAAATGTTTTTTTTTTTACTGTAGACGTGAAAGTTGTGTAGCCAGTTTCAGACACATAGAGGCGCCGAATTGCTTTGGGGGAGTAAATAAAGCTGGGCTTCTTTATTAAACTGTCTATATTAGGAGTAGATTAGGCGTTTTGGAGATACAGCAGATTTTTCTAAGTCAATGACAATTTTTAGACTTAGCCTTGATTTGTCAAATATTATTTACAAAAAAGACCAAATATAGTAATATAATTTGACAACGAAAAAATAAAAAGCTGAAATTGGTTTTGAAAAAGTCGATGTAGAGCGCATTGAGAGCTACGTTTTGCTGAAAGAACCAGAGTCCTAGCTATCACCGTTCAAAAGATACAGCCCTCCAAACATGACCCGACAGGTACCAAGTTTGATGCCTCTACGATCAATATTAAGCGAGATAATGGCAATTTTGTGATTTCAAGTGAAAATTTCCGAAAATGGGTTTTGAAAAAGTCGATGTAGAGCGCATTGAGAGCTACGTTTTGCTGAAAGAACCAGAGTCCTAGCTATCACCGTTCAAAAGATACAGTCATCCAAACATGACCCAACAGGTACCCAGTTTGATGCCTCTACGATCAATATTAAGCGAGATAATGGCAATTTTGTGATTTCAAATGAAAATTTCCGAAAATGGGTTTTGAAAAAGTCGATGTAGAGCGCATTGAGAGCTACGTTTTGCTGAAAGAACCAGAGTCCTAGCTACCACTGTTCAAAAGATACCCAACAGGTACCAAGTTTGATGCCTCTACGATCAATATTAAGCGAGATAATGGCAATTTTGTGATTTCAAATGAAAATTTCCGAAAATGGGTTTTGAAAAAGTCGATGTAGAGCGCATTGAGAGCTACGTTTTGCTGAAAGAACCAGAGTCCTAGCTATCACCGTTCAAAAGATACAGCCATCCAAACATGACCCAACAGGTACCCAGTTTGATGCCTCTACGATCAATATTAAGCGAGATACTGGCAATTTTGTGATTTCAAATGAAAATTTCCGAAAATGGGTTTTGAAAAAGTCGATGTAGAGCGCATTGAGAGCTACGTTTTGCTGAAAGAACCAGAGTCCTAGCTATCACCGTTCAAAAGATACAGCCATCCAAACATGACCCAACAGGTACCCAGTTTGATGCCTCTACGATCAATATTAAGCGAGATACTGGCAATTTTGTGATTTCAAATGAAAATTTCCGAAAATGGGTTTTGAAAAAGTCGATGTAGAGCGCATTGAGAGCTACGTTTTGCTGAAAGAACCAGAGTCCTAGCTACCACTGTTCAAAAGATACCCAACAGGTACCAAGTTTGATGCCTCTACGATCAATATTAAGCGAGATAATGGCAATTTTGTGATTTCAAATGAAAATTTCCGAAAATGGGTTTTGAAAAAGTCGATGTAGAGCGCATTGAGAGCTACGTTTTGCTGAAAGAACCAGAGTCCTAGCTATCACCGTTCAAAAGATACAGCCATCCAAACATGACCCAACAGGTACCCAGTTTGATGCCTCTACGATCAATATTAAGCGAGATAATGGCAATTTTGTGATTTCAAATGAAAATTTCCGAAAATGGGTTTTGAAAAAGTCGATGTAGAGCGCATTGAGAGCTACGTTTTGCTGAAAGAACCAGAGTCCTAGCTATCACCGTTCAAAAGATACAGCCATCCAAACATGACCCAACAGGTACCCAGTTTGATGCCTCTACGATCAATATTAAGCGAGATACTGGCAATTTTGTGATTTCAAATGAAAATTTCCGAAAATGGGTTTTGAAAAAGTCGATGTAGAGCGCATTGAGAGCTACGTTTTGCTGAAAGAACCAGAGTCCTAGCTATCACCGTTCAAAAGATACAGCCATCCAAACATGACCCAACAGGTACCCAGTTTGATGCCTCTACGATCAATATTAAGCGAGATACTGGCAATTTTGTGATTTCAAATGAAAATTTCCGAAAATGGGTTTTGAAAAAGTCGATGTAGAGCGCATTGAGAGCTACGTTTTGCTGAAAGAACCAGAGTCCTAGCTACCACTGTTCAAAAGATACCCAACAGGTACCAAGTTTGATGCCTCTACGATCAATATTAAGCGAGATAATGGCAATTTTGTGATTTCAAATGAAAATTTCCGAAAATGGGTTTTGAAAAAGTCGATGTAGAGCGCATTGAGAGCTACGTTTTGCTGAAAGAACCAGAGTCCTAGCTATCACCGTTCAAAAGATACAGCCCTCCAAACATGACCCATCAGGTACCAAGTTTGATGCCTCTACGATCAATATTAAGCGAGATAATGGCAATTTTGTGATTTCAAGTGACAATTTCCGAAAATGGGTTTTGATGCGCATTGAGAGCTACGTTTTGCTGAAAGAACCAGAGTCCTAGCTACCACTGTTCAAAAGATACCCAACAGGTACCAAGTTTGATGCCTCTACGATCAATATTAAGCGAGATAATGGCAATTTTGTGATTTCAAATGAAAATTTCCGAAAATGGGTTTTGAAAAAGTCGATGTAGAGCGCATTGAGAGCTACGTTTTGCTGAAAGAACCAGAGTCCTAGCTATCACCGTTCAAAAGATACAGCTATCCAAACATGACCCAACAGGTACCAAGTTTGATGCCTCTACGATCAATATTAGGCGAGATAATGGCAATTTTGTGATTTCAAATGAAAATTTCCGAAAATGGGTTTTGAAAAAGTCGATGTAGAGCGCATTGAGAGCTACGTTTTGCTGAAAGAACCAGAGTCCTAGCTATCACCGTTCAAAAGATACAGCCATCCAAACATGACCCAACAGGTACCCAGTTTGATGCCTCTACGATCAATATTAAGCGAGATAATGGCAATTTTGTGATTTCAAATGAAAATTTCCGAAAATGGGTTTTGAAAAAGTCGATGTAGAGCGCATTGAGAGCTACGTTTTGCTGAAAGAACCAGAGTCCTAGCTATCACCGTTCAAAAGATACAGCCCTCCAAACATGACCCATCAGGTACCAAGTTTGATGCCTCTACGATCAATATTAAGCGAGATAATGGCAATTTTGTGATTTCAAGTGAAAATTTCCGAAAATGGGTTTTGAAAAAGTCGATGTAGAGCGCATTGAGAGCTACGTTTTGCTGAAAGAACCAGAGTCCTAGCTACCACTGTTCAAAGGATACAGCCCTCCAAACATGACCCATCAGGTACCAAGTTTGATGCCTCTACGATCAATATTAAGCGAGATAATGGCAATTTTGTGATTTCAAGTGAAAATTTCCGAAAATGGGTTTTGAAAAAGTCGATGTAGAGCGCATTGAGAGCTACGTTTTGCTGAAAGAACCAGAGTCCTAGCTACCACTGTTCAAAAGATACCCAACAGGTACCAAGTTTGATGCCTCTACGATCAATATTAAGCGAGATAATGGCAATTTTGTGATTTCAAATGAAAATTTCCGAAAATGGGTTTTGAAAAAGTCGATGTAGAGCGCATTGAGAGCTACGTTTTGCTGAAAGAACCAGAGTCCTAGCTACCACTGTTCAAAGGATACAGCCCTCCAAACATGACCCATCAGGTACCAAGTTTGATGCCTCTACGATCAATATTAAGCGAGATAATGGCAATTTTGTGATTTCAAGTGAAAATTTCCGAAAATGGGTTTTGAAAAAGTCGATGTAGAGCGCATTGAGAGCTACGTTTTGCTGAAAGAACCAGAGTCCTAGCTACCACTGTTCAAAAGATACCCAACAGGTACCAAGTTTGATGCCTCTACGATCAATATTAAGCGAGATAATGGCAATTTTGTGATTTCAAATGAAAATTTCCGAAAATGGGTTTTGAAAAAGTCGATGTAGAGCGCATTGAGAGCTACGTTTTGCTGAAAGAACCAGAGTCCTAGCTATCACCGTTGAAAAGATACAGCTCTCCAAACATGACCCAACAAGTACCAAGTTTGATGCCTCTACGATCAATATTAAGCGAGATAATGGCAATTTTGTGATTTCAAATGAAAATTTCCGAAAATGGGTTTTGAAAAAGTCGATGTAGAGCGCATTGAGAGCTACGTTTTGCTGAAAGAACCAGAGTCCTAGCTATCACCGTTCAAAAGATACAGCCCTCCAAACATGACCCATCAGGTACTAAGTTTGATGCCTCTACGATCAATATTAAGCGAGATAATGGCAATTTTGTGATTTCAAAAGAAAATTTCCGAAAATGGGTTTTGAAAAAGTTGATGTAGAGCGCATTGAGAGCTACGTTTTGCTGAAAGAACCAGAGTCTTAGCTATCACCGTTCAAAAGATACAGCCCTCCAAACATGACCCAACAGGTACCAAGTTTGATGCCTCTACGATCAATATTAAGCGAGATAATGGCAATTTTGTGATTTCAAATGAAAATTTCCGAAAATGGGTTTTGAAACAGTCGATGTAGAGCGCATTGAGAGCTACGTTTTGCTGAAAGAACCAGAGTCCTAGCTATCACCGTTCAAAAGATACAGCCCTCCAAACATGACCCAACAGGTACCAAGTTTGATGCCTCTACGATAAATATTAAGCGAGATACTGGCAATTTTGTGATTTCAAATGAAAATTTCCGAAAATGGGTTTTGAAAAAGTCGATGTAGAGCGCATTGAGAGCTACGTTTTGCTGAAAGAACCAGAGTCCTAGCTATCACCGTTCAAAAGTTACAGCCCTCCAAGCATGACCCAACAGGTACCAAGTTTGATGCCTCTACGATCAATATTAAGCGAGATAATGGCAATTTTGTGATTTCAAATGAAAATTTCCGAAAATGGGTTTTGAAAAAGTCGATGTAGAGCGCATTGAGAGCTACGTTTTGCTGAAAGAACCAGAGTCCTAGCTATCACCGTTCAAAAGATACAGCCCTCCAAACATGACCCATCAGGTACCAAGTTTGATGCCTCTACGATCAATATTAAGCGAGATAATGGCAATTTTGTGATTTCAAGTGAAAATTTCCGAAAATGGGTTTTGAAAAAGTCGATGTAGAGCGCATTGAGAGCTACGTTTTGCTGAAAGAACCAGAGTCCTAGCTATCACCGTTCAAAAGTTACAGCCCTCCAAGCATGACCCAACAGGTACCAAGTTTGATGCCTCTACGATCAATATTAAGCGAGATAATGGCAATTTTGTGATTTCAAATGAAAATTTCCGAAAATGGGTTTTGAAAAAGTCGATGTAGAGCGCATTGAGAGCTACGTTTTGCTGAAAGAACCAGAGTCCTAGCTATCACCGTTCAAAAGATACAGCCCTCCAAACATGACCCATCAGGTACCAAGTTTGATGCCTCTACGATCAATATTAAGCGAGATAATGGCAATTTTGTGATTTCAAGTGAAAATTTCCGAAAATGGGTTTTGAAAAAGTCGATGTAGAGCGCATTGAGAGCTACGTTTTGCTGAAAGAACCAGAGTCCTAGCTATCACCGTTCAAAAGTTACAGCCCTCCAAGCATGACCCAACAGGTACCAAGTTTGATGCCTCTACGATCAATATTAAGCGAGATAATGGCAATTTTGTGATTTCAAATGAAAATTTCCGAAAATGGGTTTTGAAAAAGTCGATGTAGAGCGCATTGAGAGCTACGTTTTGCTGAAAGAACCAGAGTCCTAGCTATCACCGTTGAAAAGATACAGCTCTCCAAACATGACCCAACAGGTACCCAGTTTGATGCCTCTACGATCAATATTAAGCGAGATACTGGCAATTTTGTGATTTCAAATGAAAATTTCCGAAAATGGGTTTTAAAAAAGTCGATGTAGAGCGCATTGAGAGCTACGTTTTGCTGAAAGAACCAGAGTCCTAGCTATCACCGTTCAAAAGATACAGCCCTCCAAACATGACCCTACAGGTACCAAGTTTGATGCCTCTACGATCAATATTAAGCGAGATAATGGCAATTTTGTGATTTCAAATGAAAATTTCCGAAAATGGGTTTTGAAAAAGTCGATGTAGAGCGCATTGAGAGCTACGTTTTGCTGAAAGAACCAGAGTCCTAGCTATCACCGTTCAAAAGTTACAGCCCTCCAAGCATGACCCAACAGGTACCAAGTTTGATGCCTCTACGATCAATATTAAGCGAGATAATGGCAATTTTGTGATTTCAAATGAAAATTTCCGAAAATGGGTTTTGAAAAAGTCGATGTAGAGCGCATTGAGAGCTACGTTTTGCTGAAAGAACCAGAGTCCTAGCTATCACCGTTCAAAAGTTACAGCCCTCCAAGCATGACCCAACAGGTACCAAGTTTGATGCCTCTACGATCAATATTAAGCGAGATAATGGCAATTTTGTGATTTCAAATGAAAATTTGCGAAAATGGGTTTTGAAAAAGTCGATGTAGAGCGCATTGAGAGCTACGTTTTGCTGAAAGAACCAGAGTCCTAGCTATCACCGTTCAAAAGATACAGCCCTCCAAACATGACCCATCAGGTACCAAGTTTGATGCCTCTACGATCAATATTAAGCGAGATAATGGCAATTTTGTGATTTCAAGTGAAAATTTCCGAAAATGGGTTTTGAAAAAGTCGATGTAGAGCGCATTGAGAGCTACGTTTTGCTGAAAGAACCAGAGTCCTAGCTACCACTGTTCAAAAGATACCCAACAGGTACCAAGTTTGATGCCTCTACGATCAATATTAAGCTAGATAATGGCAATTTTGTGATTTCAAATGAAAATTTCCGAAAATGGGTTTTGAAAAAGTCGATGTAGAGCGCATTGAGAGCTACGTTTTGCTGAAAGAACCAGAGTCCTAGCTATCACCGTTGAAAAGATACAGCTCTCCAAACATGACCCAACAGGTACCAAGTTTGATGCCTCTACGATCAATATTAAGCGAGATAATGGCAAGTTTGTGATTTCAACAGCTGTCGTGAGGTAGAAGGTTTTTACATTTATGAACGCTATATACCGCAAATTATTTGTCCTTTCAGATTCATAAAATTTTAAATTTACCCCATTACAAATTCGATAAATTCACCACAATTAAGTGCAAGTGCGAAAACTTTCTTACACTATTCATTTTCGCGACTCTAACTCTAAATGTTGCAAATGTTATAAAAAAAGACATAGTGCGTTTTGTTCCGTTTCAGACCATATGCAAATATATTTTCCCAACTTATTTTAGGCCTGTACGAGTTCACTGAACTTCGAAAAACCTGGAACGTTGCAATTTTACAAAGAGAAGGGATATACCAAATGCACTATTTGAGGCTCATCCATTTATTCGATTTTACCGTTACATTACAGCCCCTTGAACTGTGACTACTTTTTGCTTAACTTTGGGGCCCCTGGGGGGGGGGCAAAGCGGGTCAGATGGGAAATTATACCCATAATAATGTTGTTGCCCCAACTCTCATTTATGAACTTCTTTCCGAGTATTTTGTTATATTTTTAACGTGAACAATTTTAAATGTCAAAAACCTCCGGGCAAACCTAATTGCGTATAGTGGTTAAAGGGTTAAAGTGCGTCCATTTTACCAAAAATTTTATATTCATAAACAATTTCAATGAATTGACGGAGTCGAAAAGGCATTTTATCCTGAAACGATGTTGACATGTGGTTTTGAATGTGTATGTGCGTGTTTTTGTGCCTTGCTAACTACCTCCCAAAATGTGTTAATTTTGTATAGCTCTTTGATAAGTAACATTAACATACCGTTATTATAATGGCCTTTTTTCTGATTCATTGATTATACGGCCAAAATTAATGTCGCATTCCAGCCAACAAGTCCTCCAAACATATGTAAAGCATATACATACACAGAATAATCAATTAAACGAATACAGGGAATTTATATAAAATTGGTTGAAAATTCGCCTGATGATTATAAATCATTCGCGGCCTGATGCTCATCTATTAGCGTTTGATTAATTTTTCATGTAAGCTCCCCAAAATGGAGTGGAGTCCTTTATCAACGTTTGTGTAGATATAGGGCGAGGTGGGTATGGTTAAAAATAGCATATTGACATGGTATCCACATAGTCCTGTTGTGCTGTGCCGTTCCGTTAATACACAATATTGAATCCGAAAATGTACTTAACCGGGCAGAATTTTTTTTAATTAATTTATTATGGCGTGAAAATGAGCCTTTAAAAAATCCGGCCAGGGTAAAATTCATGCATACATGCGCGTGTATGGCATGAGAAAGCCAAATAATAAATAAAATGCACAAAAAACATTGCGCGACGCTTCATTAGTAATGATTGCAGTACGAACTGTATACAATTTGCAATATTTTCCATTAATATGTTCATACAATTAAGCATATGAAGCGTAACCGGAGCCCAAGGATACAAAACAAAAAATCCGAACCGTACTCAAATTGGGCTGCAAGAATAAAAAAAACCGGAGACCGGGATGAAGAATACCATCAGCAGCAAGCATCCAGTAATAGTGTGGATGTGGATAATTATACGTATACGCGCGTTTAATAAGGCTAACGCGCTCGTCATCAGATGAGCTGTAATGAGGCGATGCATAATGCCAGAATGGTTCACGCGAAAAAATTTCATTTTGATAATTGCGCAATATGCAGCGAAAAGGACACACACACACACAATATGGTCATTGTTATGGCATATGAAAATGTTCACACATTAATATCCACCACACCATACTGCCAACCATATGTCGAGGATATTCAGCATATACCAAGGAAAAGAGTGAGAGGTGAAAAGGTCATTCATCATATGTAAGCGATTCTCACATCAAGGTATAATGTATGAAAATCAGGATAATTTGAAGCCTTAGTAGCTGCGAAAAGCCATTGTGTCATTTTAAATGAGACATGGAAAGCCCTGTGAAAGTGACATAATGTCAAATCAGGCGAACCGATGTGGGGTCAAATGTGCTGTTGATTGTTTTTGGACATGTTGATAAATATAAGACAAGCATTTCGCGTTTAATTTAATTTGACTAATCCACTAAAAGCTATGATTTACTTGCAACTTGTTTAATTCTTAACGCGGCAAATAGGTAGGTAACTTTAAACGAATAAACGATTGAAACTTAACATTGAATTTTGATTTATTTAGTCTAAGAAAATTGGACCAAAATATGGCCATCGAACGGCAAAAATCCTACATCGGAAATTTTTTTTGATTATGGTTTGGAGATGGTCCCGAGATGATGGCATAGAAAGTCCCAACCGATCGGGGGTCCGCAACCTTAAAAAAAGGGGGGAAAGGGGGGCCTTTTTTCGGTTTTGTGTGATTATTTCAAAAACGGTAAGAGATACAGAAAAATGGTCTGAGGACGAAAAAAACTACATAAAATTATCTTTGCAATGATATACATATAACACATTTAGTATAGTGATTTTAGCTGAAAAAATGATGAAACCCAAACATCCAAAAAAAGAGCTGACTTTTGATGCCAAATTGTTCTATGGCCTGACCGCATTACGTAGTAAAAAGTTAGACTTTTTTGCGCGTCACATTTGGGGGGGAGGGGGTGGCAAAGGGGTGAAATTATGATTTTTCGCCAATATCTTGTTAACTGTAATATTTACAGCAAAATGTTCTGAGGACGATTTAAACTACACAAAATTTCCTTTCTAATGATATATTATATCATATACCTTCTTTTGGCAGATTATATACTAGACCTTAAAACATTTGGTGTAATTTAGATTTTTTGATAGTTACATTTGGTGCTCTAGCTCCTGAAGTAATTTAATTGGAGCCATGGTAATTGGGATAACTATTCCTAACAATATATAGCTGTCCCACACGGCGACTCAGGCTGCCCCGACAAAGCATTCCCCTATACCCCCTATTAACATTTAAGAAAAAAACATGCCTGTAACTTTTCGCCGAATCACAGCAGGCGGGAAAAATTTTGGTAAACGTTAAGGCTAAGTCCCATTAGACCCTCCACCAAATATTACTTCGATCTGATTAAAACAAAGGGTACCTTCCATACAAAATGACCCGAAAATTGCCTACGAGCAAAACTTTAATTTTGGTTGAATTGTTCCCTTATTTCTTAATACACTAGTGGCATTGAATTTGAATAATTTGTATGGGAGGTACCCTTTGTTTTAATCCGATCGAAGTAATATTTGGTGGAGGGTCTAATGGGACTTAGCCTTAACGTTTACCAAAATTTTTCCCGCCTGCTGTGATTCGGCGAAAAGTTACAGGCATGTCTTTTTCTTAAATGTTAATAGGGGGTATAGGGGAATGCTTTGTCGGGGCAGCCTGAGTCTCCGTGTGGGACAGCTATATATTGTTAGGAATAGTTATCCCAATTACCATGGCTCCAGTTAAATTACTTCAGGAGCTAGAGCGCCAAATGTAACTATCAAAAAATCTAAATTACACCAAATGTTTTAAGGTCTAGTATATAATCTGCCGAGAGAAGGTATATGATATAATATATCATTAGAAAGGAAATTTTGTGTAGTTTAAATCGTCCTCAGAACATTTTGCTGTAAATATTACAGTTAACAAGATATTGGCCAAAAATCATAATTTCACCCCTTTGCCACCCCCTCCCCCCCAAATGTGACGCGCAAAAAAGTCTAACTTTTTACTGCGTAATGCGGTCAGGCCATAGAACAATTTGGCATCAAAAGTCAGCTCTTTTTTTGGATGTTTGGGTCTAGAGCTAAAGTCACTATACTAATTAGAGTTCAATTGAATATTTCGGCGTTAGAATAGAACATAAATTAGAATATTTTCATTTTAGACCTTTTTTAAAAGATCCATAACTTTTGAAAGAAGGTTAGTTCAGGCGTAAAATGTTGTACTAGAATTAACATCAAGTTTAAGATAATTTTAACGTAAACGCTGAGTCGCTCCGGTCAAAGACCCCCATTATCCCCCCATTTAAATTTGTCAAAACGGCATGTCCATAACTCCCCCAAAATTGGAGCAGAGTGCTAAATTTTGGTTTGTTCCGATTGGAGGTCATAGTTACCCCACCCACCAAAAATCAGCTCATTCGGATAAAAACTAAGGGTACCTCCCATACAAAGTGACCCATGACAACTTTGTTCTACAGTTTATAAATACAGTAGGTACGTAGAACAAACTGATGGGTCACTTTGTATAGGAGATACCCTTAGTTTTTATCCGAATGAGCTGATTTTTGGTGGGTGGGGTTAAAATTATCTTAAACTTGTTCTGAATACTTATACAAAATTTTACGGCTGAACTAGCGTTCTTTCAAAAGTTATGGAGCTTTTAAAAAAGGTCTAAAATGAAAATATTCTAATTTATGTTCGATTCTAACGCCGAAATATTCAATTAAACTCTACTGTGTTATATATCATTGCAAAGATAATTTTATGTAGATTTTTTCTTTCTCAGACCATTTTTCTGTATCTTCGGTTGGATCGGTTGGAACTTTTAATGCCATAATCTGGGGACCATTCCCAACCATAATCTAAAAAAATTTCCGTTGTAGGATTTTTGCCGACCAAATATGCCATTTTTCTTAGACTATATTCGTTGAACTTTCCCATCGCTTCTGTCCCTCCCAGGCTTTTTGTATACCTTTTGTATCGCTCAATTCTTTTTTATTTGTGCTTTTATTCCAGATAAACTTCACACAAATATTTTTGTTTGACGAAGTCACGAAACTTATGTAAAACCGGAAGGAAAAGCATGGGGATGAGATCTTTATGGAGCTACCATTGAAACCGCAACCAAAATGCAAATTACAAGAATTATGTGGAAACGAACGGAATCGGAGCACAAGTCAGGGGCGTGCGCATACATATATTTCGGTAGGGGTTATTAGAAATGGATTTCCTTGGAAGTGCAGCCAGCGTCTAAAAGTATTTACTTCTTTCCAAGTAAAACGATAGTCGATATGGCAACATTTAGAATCTTGGAGACCACTCGCACGAAACAATAAATTCAATTTTTAAATTTTGTGGAAGTTTCATTATCAATTTTATTCCACATGCAAGACATAAACAATTTTCACTGTGCAGAAAAAATAGGGAGATGGTAAACCTAAATTTTGTCAACATCATAATTTTCTAAGAGAGAGCTTTAAGTATACAAGAACAATTGAAATTTCCCGTCGGTTTAAATTTACGGTCACAAAAAATATTGTTGAGAACATTTTTAACCAAAATTTAAAGAAAATTCCATTGAAAATAACCTTGCGTGCCTTTTGACGATGAATGACACCTGCAGCTTTTCTGGCAACTCGCCTACGAATTTCGCTTTTTAAAGTATAGCTCGCCTTAAAACCATAAAGAAACTATTTCCATATCAATTTATTACAAGCCGTTCTTCTACCTTTGAAAGTAATCAGCATATATGCATATGGACATAATACCTAATTCTATTCTATTTGGTCCAAATTTACAGCAATCCTGAGCGCTATGGATGACCCTTTTTAATGTCTATACAGTAGACTCGCGTAAACGTGAACTGCGCCAAACGTGAAGGTGAATTATGTGAGCCCAGACTACACTGAAACGTTAACAAGTCTTGAAAGCCTTAAACATGAACATTAAATGTCTGGAAAAATTACTTATTTTTTGCTATTTAAAATAAGTTGCAATGCAAAATGCGAAAAAATGTTCATTAATACTATAGGGTGCCTTATAGCCGATACATACTACCAACCAGTGCCGGATTAAAGAAGCGCGGGGCCTATTGAACCTTGATTAAGCAAACTAATAAATTGGTTAAAAATTAATATTTCGGTTGTATTATTTGTACTTATATTAGTAATTTCTCAAGGGGTTTAGGAAAGCGGCTAGCAAATATCAGCACTATGCCTTACAATACACAACGCATGTGCAATAAAAGAATTTCTTTTATGGTATTTACAGGTACGGTGTTTAATAAGTCATTAGGTTAGGTACAGGGGCCGCTAGATTTCCTACCAGCGCAATTAGACCAGAATGTGGTCCATTGTGATACCACCGAGAGAATCATGTCTCTATAGTAAATGCTTATGCTAGGAACCAGCCCGTGCTAACAATATATTTATTGAGTATTGGGCTCATATCCCGAAGATCATCGGTATCGTAAAAATACCTTGAGTCCAGAAAACGCCTTCGTTTCTCAGCCAGGGCGGGACAGTGACAAAGGAAGTGATACACACTTTCTTCCTCTTCTTCGTCATCACAACTTCTGCAAAAGTCGTTGTGAGAAATTTGGAGTCTTCTAGCATGCTCACCAATAGGCAGTGTCTTGTTATTACCCCCACCACACTGCGAATATGCTTTCTGTCTAGGGAAAGAAGCATAGTAGAACGAACATTATCTAGTTTTGGCCAGATCATTATCGTCGCTGCGCAAGTCAAGCCATGGATCCATTTTGCGTTGGTCCTGCGTTCTGTAGCGGTGTCTATTATCTATACGCAAGCCGCAATAGGTGTTTCCAAGTTGGCGTAACCATCTTCAACGTCAACTTCTGACGCATGTCGGGTAAAGTCATCTGCATTGCGATTACCTGCAAAGCCACTATTGGCCCGGTATCCAGTATAGTGTAACGTTGAAGAAGCGACCCATCTCTCTAAGTACTGAGCGACAGTTCTCAATAGTTCTTGACGTAGTCAGCACTGAATTAATGATAAGCCGTTGTGCTCGATATTTTGTGAACTCTCTGCACTCTGCATTTACAATTTACGTATTTATTCTCATTAATGGGAAACATAGAAAAAATCAAACTAAAATGCAGCTTGCGGGGCAAAAATCAAAAGAGTGAGTATGCGATCACTGATGATTTTGATGGGCAATAAATTTGCACATATCAATATGGAAATATCAATTATATCCCTCATGCACAGTGGCGTATCTCTCAAAGCATTATGAAAGATATAGGTCAAATTATCTGTTTTCAAAAAGATTCAAAATTGCTTCAAAAAAATGTTTTTCATTGGCTTATGTAAGTTTGCCATTATTTTTTTTTATGGTTATTATTAAAACCGTAAATTTTTGTAGATAAATTATATTTATTCGACAAAGAAGAATTTATTTTACGTAGAAGTCCCTTTTTGGTTGACCTCTGAAAATTTAAAAATTCAACATTTTCCGAAATGACAGAAAAGATAGGAAAATGTTTCATTTTAAAAGTGTTGCCTATTGATATAGCATTCGATTGTCTATTGTCCCTTTTCAGGGTTACTCAGGTTACTATTCTAACGCATACCAGGTGGCCAAATTTAAGTTAACACCTTCTACATTTATTCGGTTTTACTAATTAAAATAAAAATCTTGGAAATCTTACACACTTAAATGAAAAACAAAATTTTTGATTTTGAATCATTTTCAAACAGGTAATTTTACCCCTACTTTTCAAAACGTTTAAAGCGTACCGCCACTGTGAATGAGAGATACAATTGTAATTTCTAAATTCGATGGATGTGTGCAAATACATTTGCCAAAAATCTTATGTCCCGCTAGAAAGTGAATCTGAAACACTGTAGACGTAGGTTTACGGGAATGCCATCATGAATTAGAAAGAAATATTTCTGTATAATATTAACCTTGCTATAATTTTGTGAACACCCTGGCGTAAATTGCTCAACGATAGATAACCTGTTATAACAATTTAGAAGGAACTGGCTTTTGGAATTTAGTTGATATCTTGATTGTTATAATTTTTGTTTGAGAAAAACGCGGGGCCCCTTAAAGCGCGGAGCCCGTGGCATTTGCCACCTTCGGCCACGTGGTTAATCCGGC
The DNA here is from genome assembly GCA_949715475.1 of Microchrysa polita. Lineage (NCBI taxonomy): Eukaryota > Metazoa > Arthropoda > Insecta > Diptera > Stratiomyidae > Microchrysa > Microchrysa polita. The sequence goes on along the minus strand of OX454418.1, from coordinate 4,018,639 downwards.
ACTGCTACCAACAAATCCTGGTGTAGATTAAAATTAATCCAGTCAAAGCCCTGGATACTAGATCGAATCGTATATCACTAAATTCAAAACGCATCGTATAATGTACTTGCATTATTCAAATTGCAGTACAATATGGTACAAACACTTTTGGAAAATAGAGTATCGACTGCACTTACGTCCCATAACGTATACGGTTTCTCGCAATGAGTGCATTCAGCGAGCACATATTGGGATATGCTACATATCCCCACCACAAGAAATTGGAAAACTGCTAAGTTTGTGTTCGCTGAATGGACTTGCTACACGAAATGTCAGTTCTCTCTAATCAGCTGATACATCCGCAGACATTGCGGCAATCAAAAATTCAAAAAACCTAAAACTGCAACTTTCTTAATCAAAATACGTACTCTCATCGCACAATATTATAACGTTCACTAAAACCTGGCTCAGAAATGACATTTTTCAGCTGAACTGTGAATAAACAATTTCCAGTATTGATGGTCGAGCAGCTGTGCGTGACAGTTGATCGAGCAGTCCAAGTAGCAGCTACACATCTAAATGTAGCATTCCAATTCAACGCTAAATAGGGGAAATTTTCGATACATCGCATGTGGACCGATTAGCGGGTGAGTGGGATGCGGGGGAGAGAACACTTTCCAGTAGCTCTTTCCAATATGTGCTCGCTGAATGCACTGATTGTGCTTTACTGAAACGCTACAACTTCCCCAGCGTCTTTAGTTTATGTGCGAGCACACTAAGCGGCGAACAAGCATTTGGAGTTTTTATATGGAGAATAGGGAGTAAGTTGATTCGCTGCAGACGCGACAATTTTTGCAGCGTACGGCGAAGTAATCTCTTTTCCATGTTGTGTTTTCATTATGAAAGAGTACTAAAAAAAAGGCGAAATTCATTTGTATAGTGAGACCCGTCTACTCGCGTACGCTACGAATTTTCCAGCTTCTTCGCTTTCCACGAGAGTGCGCGAGGAGTGCATAGAAAAGTCGAATGGTCTTGTGAGATTCAAGTTCAAGTGTATGAAATTGAATTGTCGCCGCGTACGCAGAGAATCTTACAGCGTCCGATGAAGCAAATTCTTAGCCTTGATATGATAATCAGTGCATTCAGCGAGCACATATTGGAAAGAGCTACTGGAAAGTGTTCTCTCCCCCGCATCCCACTCACCCGCTAATCGGTCCACATGCGATGTATCGAAAATTTCCCCTATTTAGCGTTGAATTGGAATGCTACATTTAGATGTGTAGCTGCTACTTGGACTGCTCGATCAACTGTCACGCACAGCTGCTCGACCATCAATACTGGAAATTGTTTATTCACAGTTCAGCTGAAAAATGTCATTTCTGAGCCAGGTTTTAGTGAACGTTATAATATTGTGCGATGAGAGTACGTATTTTGATTAAGAAAGTTGCAGTTTTAGGTTTTTTGAATTTTTGATTGCCGCAATGTCTGCGGATGTATCAGCTGATTAGAGAGAACTGACATTTCGTGTAGCAAGTCCATTCAGCGAACACAAACTTAGCAGTTTTCCAATTTCTTGTGGTGGGGATATGTAGCATATCCCAATATGTGCTCGCTGAATGCACTCAATGTCTCCTTAGTAGACCACAGTTTTTCAGTCGAACACTATTCATTCAGAGATCTAGCGTGAATTTTTTTCGGCCTGTATGCATACGTAATGAATGATCCACTGTCACTTTCGATTGCGAATAAATTCGCTAGCTTAGCTAAGATCTTAAGTCTTAACGATTGTTTGCTGCGTGTCTGTAGTTACAGCTTTCCAAGTACTGCTCCCTTACAACAGCTTTGGTTTTTACAATCTGTTTTGCACAATTTTGGGCAACCCACCGAAAGCAATTGGCTGTGGAATGCTCTTGATAGCGCCATTAAAGGCAACAGTACTGTCTAAATAGATAAATTAATATTTATGGGGGATTTGAATTTCCACTCAGACTAGGCACTTTGTTTAATTTTTTCTTTAACCCGACTGCATTTAGCTCTTCTCGAGATCCAGAGCTATAACGCTCAGATCGTTGATTGTGCGAGAGTACTTAAATGTCGAAGCTTCATCATATAAGTTCCACGGCGTCCCGGCAAATAAAGTCGAATGAGCAAAATACTACCATCGGAAATAGGATGCAATCCTGCACAACTTAGCTATAAACATTACTGTGAGATTTCGTTCTGGGGAGGGAGTGTTAGCTAGGACTCCCGATATTATGGTAGAAGCGTAGAGGAGCAGCTGGGGTGAGTAGCTAAACATCGGACTCTCAGTTAAGTAAAGAGGATAGAGGACCATACACTGTAAAAACAAGGTTGAATTTTACATCGAAAACTCGTTGAATTTTACACCTTTTTCTCGCAAAATTACAGTAAACGTTTATTTTTCAACAAAATTTCTAGTAAACCCACAAAATAGTGTAATATTACACAGATTTTTTAATTTTACTCTATTTTGGTGTAATTTTACACCACATTTGGTGTGAAGATTTGTCATTACCTTATTTTTTTGTAACTGTACATTTTCAGTGTATATTTACCAATTGGAAGTTTAATTTTAAGGATACACTGAAAAAATTGGGCTATCTAAAATTAAGAAACTCTTTTCTCATTTGCAAAATTCCCGAATTTAGACAAAATTTCTCAAAATGTGACAATTTCTTCTTGAATCGATCCTATTTTCAAGACCTTCTTTTGAGAAATAGGAAGTAGATTCAAGCCTAAACCATTATTCTCAATTCAAGCAAACAAATGCTTGATAATAAATTTTTTTTGACATTTTCCATGCAAAGCTCGTGGAAAAGCTTTATTTTAGCTTTAGCTTAAATAGGAGCGTTGTAGTAGATTAGTCAGAAGTGTCTCTGGTTCAGTGGGTAGCGCGTTTGACTGGGAAGAATGGGGTTACGGGTTCGATGTTGGGTGGATGCAGGTTTCTTTTTTTATTTTTGTTCAAATTCTCTTGTGTTTTTTCATAAGAAAAGTTTGCTTGCTTCAAGGTTACTTTTCCTTAAAGCGCTGCTATTGGCATTTCACTTGGATCAGTGTGGCTAATTCTCAAATGAAGAGAAATATTTCTTGGCTGTTTTTTATTGTCTTTTTTTCTTGATTTGAGCCATATTTTCTTTACTTTAGCAGGCGATTTGGTTCAGTGATATATTCATGTAATATTACGATTTTGGTGTAAAAAATTAAACCTACATTTGTGTAAAACTGAGTGTATTACAATACTTTTGTGCATTATTGCATTTTCCTGTATCTCACAAGTGGCTTGTTCTGTGTGCAGTTAGTCTATTCCGTCCGAAGTGCGTTCGTGTGAGCATCATATTATTTTTGTTGTTGTAGCGTTTTTTTGCTTTTGAACCGAAGGGGGTGTGGTAGCTCTTACTGAACCAAATCGTCTGGTAAAGTAAAGAAAATATGACTCAAATCAAGAAAAAAAGACAATAAAAAACAGCCAAGAAATATTTCTCTTCATTTGAGAATTAGTCACACTGATCCAAGTGAAATGCCATTAGCAGCGCTTTAAGGAAAAGTAACTTTGAATCAAGCAAACTTTTCTTATGAAAAAGACAAGAATCTAAACAAAAATAAAAAAAGAAACTTGCATCCAACCAACATCGAACACATAACCCCATTCTTCCCAGTCAGACGCGCTACCCACTGAACCATAGGCACTTCCTGACTAATCTACTACAACGCTCCAATATAAGCTAAACCTAAAATAAAGCTTTTCCACGAGCTTTGCATGGAAAATGTCAAAAAAATTTATTATCAAGCATTTGTTTGCTTGAATTGAGAATAATGGTTTAGGCTTGAATCTACTTCCTATTTCTCAAAAGAAGGTCTTGAAAATAGAATCGATTCAAGAAGAAATTGTCACATTTTGAGAAATTTTGTCTAAATTCGGGAATTTTGCAAATGAGAAAAGAGTTTCTTAATTTTAGATAGCCCAATTTTTTCAGTGCTTGGCCGTTGGAATAACGATTTACATCGAAGAACCGTCAGCCGTAAATATTATTATAAACCCGGATGCAAATTTACATATTTTCCGGTGTAAATTTATATTTTGATTTTGATTTAAATTTACATAAGTCTAAGAGTAAGTTTACTTATTTATGTGTGCAAATTTACTTATTACCGTTTGTAGATTTACACCAATTTTGTAGTAAATATTTACACCGTAAAGCGTAAAATTACTCTCGTTCATATCGTGGTGTAAATTTACTACTATAATAGATGGAACAAAAGTTTCCTCCTATTATTGGAGTAAATTTTTTCGAGTGTATGAAGCGCTTGGGCTCCTATTTGGAAGAGGAAAAACAGCTTAAGAGATTGGGCTCCTAGTTTAAGGAAGAGGAAAAGGATGTATCCCTAAATGTCTCCAGCCGACTGTCGGATAATGCTTCTTTCTATAGATGCTGTGAATGTGAGATAAGAGGCTTCTCGGTATGTTTCGGCAGGCGATGCGATCCTGTAGAACCAAGCAAAGCCAGAATTTAAAACGGACATTTGTCTCGCAACTGGAATATGCACTCCAAAAGCCAAAAATAGCACTGAATATAGACGAGCTACGGTCTGAAAAGGAGAATCGGAGACAAGTTGAATGTAATCAGAATCACCAGTACGAGTCTAAACACGTCCAGGGGCCATTTTTCGTTAAATGGTGCAGAAAATCATTCTCGGATGTCCTTACCTAAAATTTAGCTCTTAAATAAAAAAAAAAAAACAGGCGCGACAGTCCAACATTGGACTAAGGCCGCAGATGTTTAGTCACATCCAATTCCCAGGATCCTAACTGATTTTTTGTTGAGGTGTTGAGAACAACAGCACGTTCAGCAATGTAATTTATTCCCATAAATGGGTACTCGTTTAATATCTGAGTGATATCGTAGTTCGTCATAAGGGGCCCGAGTCTGAAAAACACCATAAACTGAATTCGTTCATGGGGAGTCTCCAACCCATGACCTTGTGCACCGAAGGTGTGCGCACTAACCACTATACCAGCCAGACTACTCTAAATTTTGTCTAACAATATTTTCGCGACCAACGATTTTAACTCCTAAGAAAATCTTGATGTTGAAAAAATTTCGGGCTTGCCCCCCCCCCCCCCCCAGACTGAAATCCTGGCTACGCCCATGGCCTTAAAGAAGGTGAAGGGTATCCGAATTGCGGCCAACCGAAATTAACCTCGGTCTCGTTTTATGTTGTCCTGGGACTAAAAGTATTAAGCGTCGACTGTAATTGATTATGTACCTCATACTCGCCTTTCAAGCCTTGATGCTTAAGGTCATCTTTTTCTTTGCCCGAGTCACCAATTTTTCTGCCATGAAACCACATATAAATAATATCACCACAGTCGAAAAAAATCACTAAATTGAATAGCGTATATATGTATATAATAATAATAATTCACTTAACTTTAAAATTTCAATAATAAACTAATAAATCTCTTCTTTTCACAACATTCAAATAATAAAGAAGTCAAAATAGCACTCCGAACAATCTATAAAAAAATAATAGCATTGTCGAAATATTAAGTGAAAATCCCCCTCCGTCTCTATCTGCACTTATTATAACCCAATAAAATTTTGAACAACCAACAATTCCAGCTCATTTAACATAAAGAGTCCAATCGCCATTCAGGATACTAACCATACTAACCGAAAAGGTAGTACCTACGTATCCAACAGTACACCCTGCAGAACATCTCGTCGATAATGATCTTTATCTCAAGTGAGCCATTTTAGATATGCTGTAAAGTCGTTCGTGGTTGATTTCGCGTTTTACTTTCATTCGTTTTAGCCCGCAAGAAAAAGAAAACTTCAACTGCAGAGAAGGAAGGACCGACCAAAGCATAAGAGAAGGATCCGACCATTTTTTTTTTCTTTTTCTTTTTATAAGGACTTTTTGTCATCTTGTATATACCTACATACCATACACTGACATGTACTTTATGGAGGTTTAATTCCAATTTCTGAGGTTTGCGGTGCTCGCTTGACATACAGAAACTGCCCGGGTACGGGTCATATAAGACCCGATTGACTTTGAGCTTCCGCTATTATGTTCGACCGCACCCCCAATGACTTACGTCCGTGTCGTAATATCACGCGTCTCTCCTTTACAACAAAAACGACAACCATATCAACAGCAAGGACTTTAGGTCTATTCACATAAGCTTAAGGTGCACGTGAAGAGTGTACTTTGTGAACGGCATATGATGTTTTGTTATATCCCTTAAGTAGTAAACTCTTACATATCGAAAGCTACCCAAGTGATTCCGGTCTATAAATTTTTTACGGGGTTGTTATTCATAACCCGTCATAACATGCTATCACTCAAAATCATCGATTTTCTCTTATTATTGTTGTTGTTGTTCGAGCCTGAAGCACAGCAGAGGCTGAATCGAAAGACGCGGAGGACACAACAAGGCACAGGACGACGCGACGCATTTTCAATCATTTTTATCGTGATAGCGCGTATGAAAAAGTATGAAAAAAAATTGCACCTGCCCGAAGGATGAAAATGATGGGCCGCATTGTGTAATATGCTGTTTGGTGCAGAGCGTTTTTTTAATGTTGTGTATTGACAGATTAGAAAATTCTTGAATGGAGTCAACACATCATCGGGAGAAGAAGGAGGTGGATGCGTTTGTTGTTAAGCGTACACGCTATAATGGAAATTGGTTTTGGTGACAGCCACACAGCATGCACAACAAAGGAAGTTCAAGGATATGTACTTAAGGTATATTGTCATTATAAACAGCTTTCCATTCATTGACTATAATTAGAGTGGAGGTAATAAAGAATGTGTCGTTAGGGGTTGTAAACGACAGATTTTATGTGATTATAATTTGAACGTTAACGATAATTTTCCAATGAATGGAAAATCAATTTTACATTAATTTATGGAGAAATTAATGCTATTTAGGTCCGGGCTATTGTAAGATAAATTCAAAAAATTACGAACGCAGCATATCCATAGCGTTGAGATTGGTTCACTACAACTTATTTATATAAAACTGAATGTAAACATTAGATATAAATAATTATAATACTCACCGCAATTACAACAACATACAACACCTGTTTCTCCATTAAACCGAAAAAATATTTATTACTTGTAACAATTGTAGACCTTTTGAAACTGAACTTAATTCATCACGTATTTGCATTTTATACATTAAATTTCAGTTATTTGCTAATCTGAACAATTCTCACTTTGAAATTAACCCGCATCTAGTAAAATGTCAATAACGTAGTCTGCTTCACATGAAAATAGAAAAAAGAGTTGGATGGTTAACTATTACCTTCACCATATTTTTGCTGTATATCTGTATGGCAAAGGGAGTTTAGCTATTTATGATGAGGATTATTATCTATGCTAAAAAGTGTTTATACTCGCGTAATATGGGGGTAGTGTAGTAAGTACAGAAATCGACACCAATTTAACTCGTTAACGAGTAGTTTAGTTACGAGTTACTTTGAATAATATCTGTAATTATGTATTTCAGTTGCTGCCAAGTATCATGTTGGTTGCACATAAGCATACGAATAAGCTCAGAACACAATGTGATCGATTAGATCGCAAGTCAGTCAATTTTTTAATAATCTTTGGTGCGAGCTTCAAAATCATTAAATTCATTTACGAGCAAGTATGACGACGATATTATAACAAACGACGAAATTGGATTGTATCAATTTCTTATTGCATCTATGAATTATTCTTTGGCGGACATTTTTATAACTGCATTTTTTTTTTGTAGTAAATGTTGCGACAATTAACACTTAAATGCGAACAACATTAATGTTCAAAACCTGAACAACAGTAAACACTCTGTTCTATATTTAATGTCCAACTTAAAATTTTGAATTTTCAATTTTCGACTTTCAACTTTAAATTTTCAGTATTCAATTCAATTCAATTCAATTTTCGATTTTCAATTTTCAATTTTCAATCAATTTTCAATTTTCAATTTTCAATTTTCAATTTTCAAATTTCAATTTTCAATTTTCAATTTTCAATTTTCAATTTTCAATTTTCAATTTTCAATTTTTAATTTTCAATTTTCAATTTTCAATTTTCAATTTTCAATTTTCAATTTTCAATTTTCAATTTTCAATTTTCAATTTTTAATTTTCAATTTTCAATTTTCAATTTTCAATTTTCAATTTTCAATTTTCAATTTTCAATTTTCAATTTTCAATTTTCAATTTTCAATTTTCAATTTTCAATTTTCAATTTTCAATTTTCAATTTTCAATTTTCAATTTTCAATTTTCAATTTTCAATTTTCAATTTTCAATTTTCAATTTTCAATTTTCAATTTTCAATTTTCAATTTTCAATTTTCAATTTTCAATTTTCAATTTTCAATTTTCAATTTTCAATTTTCAATTTTCAATTTTCAATTTTCAATTTTCAATTTTCAATTTTCAATTTTCAATTTTCAATTTTCAATTTTCAATTTTCAATTTTCAATTTTCAATTTTCAATTTTCAATTTTCAATTTTCAATTTTCAATTTTCAATTTTCAATTTTCAATTTTCAATTTTCAATTTTCAATTTTCAATTTTCAATTTTCAATTTTGATTTTCAATTTTCAATTTTCAATTTTCAATTTTCAATTTTCAATTTTCAATTTTGAATTTTGAATTTTGAATTTTGAATTTTGAATTTTGAATTTTGAATTTTGAATTTTGAATTTTGAATTTTGAATTTTGAATTTTGAATTTTGAATTTTGAATTTTGAATTTTGAATTTTGAATTTTGAATTTTGAATTTTGAATTTTGAATTTTGAATTTTGAATTTTGAATTTTGAATTTTGAATTTTGAATTTTCAATTTTGAATTTTGAATTTTGAATTTTGAATTTTGAATTTTGAATTTTGAATTTTGAATTTTGAATTTTGAATTTTGAATTTTGAATTTTGAATTTTGAATTTGAATTTTGAATTTTGAATTTTGAATTTTGAATTTTGAATTTTGAATTTTGAATTTTGAATTTTGAATTTTGAATTTTGAATTTTGAATTTTGAATTTTGAATTTTGAATTTTGAATTTTGAATTTGAATTTTGAATTTTGAATTTTGAATTTTGAATTTTGAATTTTGAATTTGAATTTTGAATTTTGAATTTTGAATTTTGAATTTGAATTTTGAATTTTGAATTTTGAATTTTGAATTTTGAATTTTGAATTTTGAATTTTGAATTTTGAATTTTGAATTTTGAATTTTGAATTTTGAATTTGAATTTTGAATTTTGAATTTTGAATTTGAATTTTGAATTTTGAATTGAATTTGAATTTTGAATTTTGAATTTTGAATTTTGAATTTTGAATTTTGAATTTGAATTTTGAATTTTGAATTTTGAATTTTGAATTTTGAATTTGAATTTGAATTTTGAATTTTGAATTTTGAATTTTGAATTTTGATTTTGAATTTTGAATTTTGAATTTTGAATTTTGAATTTTGAATTTTGAATTTGAATTTTGAATTTTGAATTTTGAATTTTGAATTTTGAATTTTGAATTTTGAATTTTGAATTTGAATTTTGAATTTTGAATTTTGAATTTTGAATTTTGAATTTTGAATTTTGAATTTTGAATTTTGAATTTTGAATTTTGAATTTTGAATTTTGAATTTTGAATTTTGAATTTTGAATTTTGAATTTTGAATTTTGAATTTGAATTTTGAATTTTGAATTTTGAATTTTGAATTTTGAATTTTGAATTTTGAATTTTGAATTTTGAATTTGAATTTTGAATTTTGAATTTTGAATTTTGAATTTTGAATTTTGAATTTTGAATTTTGAATTTGAATTTTGAATTTTGAATTTTGAATTTTGAATTTTGAATTTTGAATTTTGAATTTTGAATTTTGAATTTTGAATTTTGAATTTTGAATTTTGAATTTTGAATTTTGAATTTTGAATTTTGAATTTTGAATTTTGAATTTTGAATTTTGAATTTTGAATTTTGAATTTTGAATTTTGAATTTTGAATTTTGAATTTTGAATTTTGAATTTTGAATTTTGAATTTTGAATTTGAATTTTGAATTTTGAATTTTGAATTTTGAATTTTGAATTTTGAATTTTGAATTTGAATTTGAATTTTGAATTTTGAATTTTGAATTTTGAATTTTGAATTTTGAATTTTGATTTTGAATTTTGAATTTTGAATTTGAATTTTGAATTTTGAATTTTGAATTTTGAATTTTGAATTTTGAATTTTGAATTTTGAATTTTGAATTTTGATTTTGAATTTTGAATTTTGAATTTTGAATTTTGAATTTTGAATTTTGAATTTTGAATTTTGAATTTTGAATTTGAATTTTGAATTTTGAATTGTTGAATTTTGAATTTTGAATTTTGAATTTTGAATTTTGAATTTTGAATTTTGAATTTTGAATTTTGAATTTTGAATTTTGAATTTTGAATTTTGAATTTTGAATTTTGAATTTTGAATTTTGATTTTGAATTTTGAATTTTGAATTTTGAATTTTGAATTTTGAATTTTGAATTTTGAATTTTGAATTTTGAATTTTGAATTTTGAATTTGAATTTTGAATTTTGAATTTTGAATTTTGAATTTTGAATTTTGAATTTTGAATTTTGAATTTTGAATTTTGAATTTTGAATTTTGAATTTTGAATTTTGAATTTTGAATTTTGAATTTTGAATTTTGAATTTTGAATTTTGAATTTTGAATTTTGAATTTGAATTTTGAATTTTGAATTTTGAATTTTGAATTTGAATTTTGAATTTTGAATTTTGAATTTTGAATTTTGAATTTTGAATTTTGAATTTTGAATTTTGAATTTTGAATTTTGAATTTTGAATTTTGAATTTTGAATTTTGAATTTTGAATTTTGAATTTTGAATTTTGAATTTTGAATTTTGAATTTTGAATTTTGAATTTTGAATTTTGAATTTTGAATTTTGAATTTTGAATTTTGAATTTTGAATTTTGAATTTTGAATTTTGAATTTTGAATTTTGAATTTTGAATTTTGAATTTTGAATTTTGAATTTTGAATTTTGAATTTTGAATTTTGAATTTTGAATTTTGAATTTTGAATTTTGAATTTTGAATTTTGAATTTTGAATTTTGAATTTTGAATTTTGAATTTTGAATTTTGAATTTTGAATTTTGAATTTTGAATTTTGAATTTTGAATTTTGAATTTTGAATTTTGAATTTTGAATTTTGAATTTTGAATTTTGAATTTTGAATTTTGAATTTTGAATTTTGAATTTTGAATTTTGAATTTTGAATTTTGAATTTTGAATTTTGAATTTTGAATTTTGAATTTTGAATTTTGAATTTTGAATTTTGAATTTTGAGTTTTGAATTTTGAATTTTGAATTTTGAATTTTGAATTTTGAATTTTGAATTTTGAATTTTGAATTTTGAATTTTGAATTTTGAATTTTGAATTTTGAATTTTGAATTTTGAATTTTGAATTTTGAATTTTGAATTTTGAATTTTGAATTTTGAATTTTGAATTTTGAATTTTGAATTTTGAATTTTGAATTTTGAATTTTGAATTTTGAATTTTGAATTTTGAATTTTGAATTTTGAATTTTGAATTTTGAATTTTGAATTTTGAATTTGAATTTTGAATTTTGAATTTTGAATTTTGAATTTTGAATTTTGAATTTTGAATTTTGAATTTTGAATTTTGAATTTTGAATTTTGAATTTTGAATTATACATCCATTTTGAGTGAAATGGCCATTTAGAAAACCTAGCTAAACTGCTGAAGATGCTGTCTGTTAGAACTTATGATTTGTCGTCTCGTGATGTTATGTGCTTACTCAGTTAGTATCAGCTTAATACGGATTTTACTTGTTAATCGAGCCGGCAAGAATCGTTGAACTGATACGGTCGTCGAAACTGCCACTTTTGATGATGCATCGGAGACTCTTGATGAGATGCACACAGCACAGCTCTCTATATCTATATTAACTGATCTTCCTCCAGCGTCCCCGGAGGATTCTCAAAAATGATATGCTGTCGTGAGTGAATGTCTGCAATCGTCTAACTTACAGTATGTACTATATTACTTTTGCTGTAATGAAAATTCAGTAGAAAATGAAATAATCATAATCCCATGCGGATACCCTCATTCTTTTTTTTTTCAAATGATATGTATGAATTCATAACAAATAAAAATTATTACAGCTTATGCAATTTAATTGCAAATAACCACGTCTCTTTATTGGCAAATTCAACTGTCGTCTATGCTTTTATTACACATTTTGCTCCCTAATTTAGTTAGCATTAATTTTATTGCATTTTGATAGCGGACAATGCGATGCCCGCAGTCCTACGTTGCGTACATTTCATTGAACGAATAAAATTTGTTGGAAATGCGGAAGAAAAATTTTCCATTCAGAATTTGCTGAATAAATTAACAGAGTACTGTAGACTCAGTATTTCTTCTATTATTTAACTTTGAACATTATAAGTCTACCATATTACGTGCGAGGAGTCGCACTGTTATGATCCATTCTTTTTTAAACAGAGTCTTCAGTACAGTGATTCATTTTACTGCGGGTTCAGCAGGATTTTTAATAACGTCGTGATGCGTTTGATAAATACGTAGATAACTTGCTGTCGAAATAAACTTTGAACGGGTATACTTACAGTAATATTTATATTTATTATCATGACGAAAATTTCAACTTTTTTTAGGACTAATAAATAATTAATTTACATTTGCGGAAATTCTCATAAAGAAAGAACATGGCATCTTCAAGCAAGAGGCACAAAAGAACAGCCTGAAGGACGAATGTCCATTATTTCCACTTGACTCTGTTGGGCTTTTGTTGGAACCAGCGGGTGTTTATTGTCTACAATAACTTATTTGGTATCAAATTTAAAATATTCCTAAATACATTCAGTAGTTATCTATGTATGCATTTGGAATACAACATAATTTGCAATGCTGAAAGCATTCAGATATTTAGCTCAACAAATTGATGTCTTGTCAAAGTTAAAAAATATATTCAAGGAACTTAAACGAACTATAAACTAGTTAATGATTCTTTGCCAAATTTATTGTGACTTAACGTTTGGATGGTGGAGGTATGTACGTAACCATTTTGTTTATAACTTCCTGCAAATTTTGAAATATTATACACGACGTCTCCAGGTAATGAACTTAGCGTCGCTAATTTGGTCACAAATGTAAGTGGCTAAGAGATGTAGTAACTCCTTGTAGGGCATAGTACATTGATTCAGTGGCGTAGATAAGGGGGGATCAAGGGGATAAATCCCCCCCCCCCCTTCGGTAGCACATTTTTTATTATTACTTTAGTTGTGTAAACCAATGAGTTTAGGTGTGTAGTGTTTCATAAATACGTCAAACCATTTTCAGAACTGGGTGGAAAATTGAGCACTTCTTCATATTTCAATTGTATAATAGAAGCGTATCGATAGAATAGAAACACTAAGCACATGACTTTACGATCATCTACTTTTCCACATTGGATCTGGAGTTTCTCACAGGCAAGCCCTTTTGAAGTAATCTAGAAGTGCTGCTAGAAAAATTAAATGCAAGCACTGATTGAAAATTTGTTGTCGGAAAATCTTAATGTTTGGATAGAAAATTTAAAAATAATGTGGAAAACGGAGTGCTCTCCCACAGAAGCGCAATTTCCAATGGGGAAATATACAGTACACAAGATTATAAAGATTTCTTCAGGAGAGTGGAAGGCTAATGCGAATGAAGAGAAAACGCTGCAAAATTGCTTCAAATTTTTGAGCATCCTTTATTGTTTGAGTTTATCAACATTCGATTTTCTTTTTCTTTTAAGTTAAAATTTACCGAAAGTTTTTATCGTATATAAACAAAGTAAAGGTAATGCAAATCTTGACATTCTCTAGTTGTTCGCAATTTTTTGAATTTAATACGAAGAGCACTTAAAGCTATAACTAGGATTCCTTTTTTTAACTAAATCTTCTATAGAAAAAATGTAGAAATTTCCAGAATCGAAAGATTTAGTCTTATGCAGGCAGTAATTCAAAAACAAATTCACAAACAGAGTTCCGCGATACACTAGGGTTCTGTGAAGATCTCTCTGGAGTTTCGCGAATATATCCAAAAACAGGAAAACTGCAGAAAGAGCTTTTGACATCAAAAAGCAAACAATCCATACGAAAACATTTTTGTAAGTATTAAAACTCCGAAGCAAATAAATTAGAGGCTTAAATTTGTGTTAATGAATACTTTTCTTTGATTTTTTTAAACAGTCCTAATTGTATGTTCCACTTACACACAGTAAAAAAATCGGAGTGATTTTCACTCCGAATCGGTGTCGAATAGTGTCCATCCGAATCGGATAATATTGGCATAAAACTCGAAGCAAGGTATTGCTAAAGACTCCGAACAAATGTAATGATTTTATTCTATTGGTGTAATAATTTGAACTCAAAAGAATACTTTCATTAACACCAAAAGGAGTGATTCTCGATATTTTTGGAATAAAAAAAAACAATTTTCACAGGGAAGGAACATGTAACGCATAATTGAGATTTGTACAACCCCTCTATAGGTAATCATTTACCTCTTTACGCTCTAAAATGCATAATAAATGTACCTACCTACAGTGAGATTCGATCCCGGGACGTTATGATTTGTAGACGAACGCCCTACCAACTAAGCCAACCAGACTAACTGATGGAGTTTGTAATTTATACATCATGTGGCTTCCCTCGACCACCAAATTCACTCCGATCGGTGGATACACAAAATACCAAAATCGGATGAAATTAGCCCCAGCACAAAAACTTGATTGAACATGTTACGGAATTGATCCGATAGGTGTAATACTCAATACCAAATGGGATATTCTTTGCAATGTGTCCGAAAAAGGTTTCAATTTAGAAGTTTCGTCCGTTTCGGATTCTTTTCTAATAAAACCCTTGATGGCGGTGTTATTTTGAGCATGTTTACTCCGAAATAATTTTTCTTTTTTATCCTATCGGATTTTCTTGCTCGAATACCCGGCATTTTTTTGATGTGCATTTTTGGTAATTTTTTCAAACAATTGGTTGATAGCTAGGGCCTCGAAATTTATAGCAGCTGTACTGAGTACGGTGTCCTACAAATTTAAATATTTTAGAAACGTAGTCTCGAATTTCTGAGTTATAATAATAATATATAATAATAAAGTTTATTGCAGTAATAACAACATATACATATTACCTTAGAAACTAATTTTGCAAATACTTCTCTTAAGCTAGGCTTGTGTGAGAAGTAAAATAAATCATAAAACATATTTCTAAATTAATTAAGTGACATATTTTAAATTCTTGAAAATAATTTTAATCCTTTTTAAATAAATTAATTATCATCATCGTTATAATTCGAAATAAAGCATTCCATTAATTTCTAAATATTTCAAAAGTTTCGATTTAAAAACACAAAAGCTGTACTTTATCCACATACATATACTGGGCATTTCCCTTTTATGGACATATAACTATATGATTTATTTTAATCCCTGTTTTGAGGTGTGCCGGCCAGAAAAGCGGCGATGCTAGGTGTTCCGTAACCCCAAAAATTTGGGAAAAACTTATCTAACCCAACCTTAGAGAAATCAATCAGCAACTCATGCCATGCGTTAGTCCAGAGTGGCTATGTGATCACACAACCCATATGTGTTTGACTCCAAATTTATTACGTCCACGAAATAATTCAAATGTCAAAATATTGTCGATGCAATTATTAACCCTTCTGACGCCGCCTACGAGCTATTATGCCTAAGGTGTAGCTGAATCTTCTGTGAAATCAATCTTATTTTTTGAAGAGGTCTAATTTTGGTTCTAGAAACTGTTTACATACTGTGTCTTACGATGATGCGCCGTTTTTTCGATTCTTTAGACATAGTTTACATTTCGCCGAACGTTTGATCGCATTTTTGGCCGTCGGTTCCTTTGAAATTTATATGGAAAGGGGTGGAAAATATTATTGAACGATATTTTTCATCAAGATATAGTACCAATGGTCTGTCTGGATCTATGCGCCAACCGAAGAGTTAAATATCACGTCGGCATTTTAAGAGAGTAATGAATATTACGCGGATTTTATATTCTCAATTGTAAACAAAAAATTGACGTTTGAATAATATTTTCTCGCATACTATGAACTGCAATAGTGTGCAACATACAGCTTTGATCACAGTAGTGAAAATTTTTACGAAAATTGGAATACTGTGGATCTACTCACCGTAGTAAAAAAGACAAAATTTTAGATGCAATATTTTAAGCACTGAGTTTTTTTCTTCGTATGGGAAAATAGCTATATATTTTGCACCAAAATTTGCTAAAAGAAACTACTAATTTGAAATTAAACATTTGGTATCCGTAAAAGTATAAGCAATCTTGTAAAATAATCCCCTCCTCTCTGAAAAGCTATCTACGCCACTGCATTGATTACGCTTCTTTTACACCTGTCCCAGTCAGCAGTCATGCGTATAGATTTTCCTTTTGTCTCAATAGATAGATACTGGCACTGTGTCGTCCCACACGACGGCTTGCATCAGACAAGACAAGACAATTCTTTTTCACATACTTCTTTATGTATTTCTTGAATGAATTACCAAATTTCAGTAAGATGACGGATTGGTCTACATCTAAACAAGGCTCCAGCCGGAATAGCAGTATAACCATTTAAATATGCAGAAAATTCACAATGAGCAACAATTCACAATGACAATTTTTTTTACCATACTTTTGCCTATATTTTTTGAACGTCTAACGGATTATTGAAAGATTTCGCCATCAAATTGATCTCCTCCACTAATAGCAGAGTAACTACTGAAATACGCAAACAAATTCACAATGAGCAAACTCAAAAGAACTGTTCTCTTTCACATATTTATTTCTGTATGTCCTGAACGATTTGCCAGATTTCAGCAAATTGATTCCACCGAATTGGTCTACACCCAAAGAATAATATTGAAACATACGAAAAATTCACAATAATCAAAATTATGAATTACGTTTGTCTGTATCTGCCGGATTTGAACAAATTTGCATCACCGAATTGGAATCTTCCCCGATTAGCATAATAAGTATCAAAACAATTCACAATTAACAAAATTATGAAGAGCGGAGCGTTTGCAGATTTTCGAAGATATCACTTCCGAATTGGTCAACACTCCGAATGACCGAATAAGGATTGAAGACCTCGCAAAATTCACAATCAACAAAATTATTTAGAAAGTTGTTTTCTTTCTGAACATTTCTTAAAGAGTCACCGAGTTCCATTGGGTTCTACCCAGTAGAGGGTAGAATGCGAACCATACCAATCCATCGAAACATGTGTAAAATTGCAATTCACATATTTTTTTCTTTATTTTCTGAACAGATAAGTGGATTTCACCGGATTGATCTCGAACCCGAACGGCGGAACAGATAAGCAGATTTTCGTGAATTTCATGGACTAGCACAAGACTTTGCCGTACAATTATTCACTAGGTCAATTTTCTAGAATCTTTATTCGTGCTGAGTGTTTTGGTAGTAAACAAATTGTTTAGTGTAAATTTTTTCATAATTTTTTTAACCGTCAGGTGCTGCCCTGCATAATGATAACTCTGTTAACCACATTGATCGGGGTATGCCGATCGGCATCGTACAAAAAAATCTAAGTTGTGGACAACACATATTTATTTATTTATTTATTTATTTATTTATTTATTTATTTATTTATTTATTTATTCAATGCACGGGCATACACCCTTTATATAAATAATGAGATATAATAATCAGTCAATAATACATAAACAATTCAAAAATTCAATAGTTATTAATACTAATGCTATAACAGTGCCAGTAATTTACAAATAAAGTCGACTCTTAATAGTGGATTTCATAACAGATTGCGAAATATCAAAAAAATCAATTTTGTCCGCGAACATATTCCCTTCCCTACAAATACGGTCAATTGTGTTGTTCATGGCATAGTTGGTGTGATAATAGTTAACATGAAAGATATGCTTTTTGTTATGTCTTAGGGATCTATTTGGGACATTTAGTTTTAATAAACTACAGATCTCCGAACTTTGCAGTTGATTATTTAAGATTTTATATAAAAACATTAAATCGTTCTCCAGGCGACGAGTTTGTAAGAATGGAATATTGTATTTTAATTCAAGTAAGCTATATTAGTGGCAATATAGAGAAATAGGTTCACCTGATAAGGCGGCTAGATGTCTTAAGAACTTGTGTTGGATCTTTTCAAGCGAGTAAGTGTCAGTAATGGTAAATGGAGACCAAATTTGTGACGCATATTCCAGTACTGGACGAACTAACATGAGGTAAAGTAACGTATAAGTGTTAGGGTTTGTAAAGTCAACGCACATTCTATTTATAAAACCTAGTAGAGAGAAATGTTTGTTATATGTGCAGAAAACGACAAGTTTGACATAAATAAGACCCCCAGGTCAACTTCTTCAAATGCAGTTTTTAGAGGAATAGAATGCATTAAATATGGGTGCAGTATAGGTGTGGTACTGCGCGTGAACCTAAGAATTTTACACTTTGAAATATTGAGGTCTAGTTTATTTACTTGCGACCATTCGGATACACGGTTCAAATCAGCTTATAGATTTTGTGCATCAGTAATTGATTTGATTTTTATGGAAAATTTTGCATCATCGGTGAATATTAAAGCCTTACAATAGAGGAGTTTCTGGGTAATATCATTAATAAACAAATTGAACAACAAGGGTCCCAGGTGGGATCCTTGTGGTACACCCGATGAAACGTCCATAGGAGTTGAGTTTATGCCAGCAATTTGTGTTACTTGTGTACGATCCGACTCCATAGCATTTAAGTTTGGTAAGAAGATTTAAATGGTTGACTTTGTCGAATGCTTTGGAGAAATCCGTATAAATCACATCCACTTGGCAACCACCATCTAGAGCTTTACACAAGTAGTTGTGAAATATAGTCAAATTGGTTACTGTTGATTTGCCCTCAGAAAAACCGTGTTGTTCATCTATTATAATGTGACGAAATGCATGAGTTAAGCGTGTGCATACGAGACTTTCAAAGAGTTTAGGAATAGCGTTTAGAGCAGAGATAGGTCGATAATTAGCTACGTTAGACTTGTCACCTGATTTGAATATTGGAGTAATTTTACTCTCCTTCCAAACCGCTGGCATTAACCCCGATAACAGTGACTTATTAAAAAGAATCCACAAAGGACGGGCAATTGAAAATAGACAATTTTTAACAAATAGATTTGGAATGTTATCTGGACCAGGTCCAGTATCGGGCTTAAGATTAGTTATACCCATGAAGACTTCTGACAGACGAAGTTGCAGAACGCTAAGATCCATTGTATCAGCGTGTGTTGGTGCAATTGTACAAGGTACGTAAGAACTCGTGGGAGATGTAAGAACTGAACCAAAGTGCTGAGAAAAGAGTTCAGCTTTTTCATTTGGTGTTGAGGCGTGTAAGGAGTTCAGGTAAACTGTGTTAGGTACTGAGTTGTCTTTTCTAATTGAATTTACATAGTTCCAGAAATTTTTAATATTTGAGTGGATTGAATTTTCAATATTATCCATAAAAGTTTTATGCAAATAGTCGACTTTATTTTTACATAGTGAGCGTAAATTCGAAAAAGTTTTATAGTTTGATTCTGTACGTGCATTCTTGTAATTAAGATGAGCTTTTTTCTTAAGAGCAATCAAATGCTTTAATTCAGCGTTGAACCAGGGCTGAAAACTATCAGTTTTAATCCTTTTCATTGGCACATATAATTCGATTAAATTATTAAAAATTTTATTAAAAATATCCACGGCATCACCTGTCTCTAAATTAAGAAAAAGCTCATCCCAATTTATGTTATTTAGTTCAGAGTTAATGGAAGCATAGTTGGCACACTTGAAATTATATAAATATTTATCCTCTGAAACATGGGGTACAGTATTGTTGTATTTGTAACTTACAGTTAGAGGTGGATGGTAATTGTCCACAGGTGTAAGTGGATCTACAGCACAACTCACATCGCAGTTCGCAGTGTTTATAAAAATCAAGTCGAGCAGCTGGTTACTACAGTTCGTGACAGAATTGATTTGAAATAGATTTAAGTAACCAGTGGTGCAAGCAAGAGTCTTTGCAGAATCGATAATCGACGAAGTAGCTGTGGGATTGGGTTGAAAAGCTGACCCATAGGTGTCATGTATCCATTCGATGTTAGATAGATTGTAATCCCCAGCAAGAAGAAACTCATGCCTGCTAAATCGAGTCTGTAGTTCAAGTAATGAGTTGCAGTAGAGCTCATAATTATAAACCGGGCTAGTTGGCGGCAGATAGATGGCTCCCACTATAATATTGATGTATTTCGACCGGATTTGTACATAAATTTGTTCCAGCGATTGATTAGAGACTATAACTTACGACGAGTTAATTTTTATACCCTTCGCTCATAGAGTGAAAGGGTATATTAACTTTGTCATGAAGTTTGTAACGCATTGAAGGAGGCATCTCCGACTATATAAAAAGTATACATATATGATCAGCATGACTTGGGGAGTCGATTGGGCGATGTCCGTCTGTCTGTCTGTCTGTCTGTCTGTCCGTCTGTCCGTCTGTCCGTCTGTTGCAGTGCGTTTTTCTCGGCCGCTATAAAAGCTAGAGAGCTGAAATTTTGTACACGTGCTTATTATTGTTGCAGGCTGTTTGTATGTTTGAATCGCTTAAATCGGACAAGGGGGTCATGGGGCTGCCATACAAACTTAACACCCCAATTTAGGTTCTTCTGAGAAAAAAGTTTTTATTTGTGTACCAATTTCAACCTTACTTCGCCAAAATGTGTTTCTATTAATGACACACAACATATGTAAAACTGGATTAAATCCGACAATGGGGTCTTGGGGCTGCCATACAAACCTAGCCCTCCAATTTGAGTTCTTCTAAGAAACTTTTTTATTTGTGTACCAATTTCAACCAAATTTCACACAAATGTGTTTCTAAATATAACACAAAATATATGCTAGACTGGATCAAATTGGACCATGGGGTCATGGGGCTGCCATACAAATCCAACCCCCCAAATTAGGTTCTTCAAAGAAAAAGTTTTTCATTTGTGCACCAAAGTCAACCAAATTTCACACAAATGTATTTCTGTTGATGACACAAAACATATGTAAGATTGAATCAAATCGGACCATGGGGTCATGGGGCTGCCATACAAACCAAACCCCCCATATTGGTTCTTCTATAAGAAACATTTTTTTACACCAATTTCACAAAACCTTGAATTAATGTGTCTTTATCAAAGCAACTAAAAAGTTCAAAACGAATGGAATCGTACTGTGGGGTCATGCTCCGGCAACCCCAATAAAATTTTCCGAGTAAATATTTTTATTTGCCCACCTTTTTCAACCAAGCCCAAAACTATTGTCAAGACGGAGGAAAAAGAATGAGGAGGGGGATTAAATACAAGTCATAGGTACGCCCGAAAAAACTTTTAGCCCAAGCGAAGGGTATCCGAATTTCGGCTGCGCCCGAAATTAGCCTCGGCCCCGGGGGTTGGCGAGCGGAGCGAGCAGGGGGCGAAGCCCCCTAGTTTTATTAATGGCTATAAGAACGCCACCTCCGCGATCATAAGGACTTGTTTTAAGAGACCTATCACATCTGTAGATTTCATAGTTGGAAAGACCGAGTTCTGCATTAAAGATTCCACTATGCAACCATGTCTCAGTTAAAATAATTATATCATATTGGTAGGGTAATATGGCTACGTTTTTCCTAAGTTCGGATAATTTAGTCCTTAGTCCGCGAACATTTTGTATATATATTTTTATCTTGTTACCATCTAGTTGCCTGATGAAGCCCGTGCCCGTCCCTTATCTGAGATAACTGGGACACCGGATACATACTTACATATCTGGAAAGAACAGTCGCGTGGGGGGAATTCATGATAGTCGAGTTTCCACACAGGTTTTTCTGGCGAAAAAAATTTCGTCCGGAAAGCTAGAAATGTAGTTTGGACAACCCTGATTTTGGGTCTACTAGAGTTCATATTAATGTGAACCATTTTAAATCCAAGTCATATAGCATGTACAGGGTGGGCCATTTAATGAGACTCAATGTAAACCAAACATAACTTTTTTATTTGTTAATATTTTTTCCGAAATACTCGTATGTTTTGTTTTCAAATATTTCAATATCGAGATAGGGTTTATTTATTATATGATTCCTTTTTTTTCTTTGGATATTCCGACGTTCTGATCTTAATTTTGATCATGTAAAAAATATCAACAACAAAAAAGTTATGCATGGTATACATTAAATGGCCCACCCTGTACATCCTTACAATATAACGATAATCATTTCAAGTCAAATAAATCCGGCATAATTTATTTACCACACACCGTACCAATCAATTTTTATCTATATGAATGAAAATTTGATAATTTGACACCACACATCTCCAAGGAATACTGATTCCATTAATATTCAGCGCCACATCAAATCCACAAATAAATGGTAAATCCGATTTCTTCCCACCATACGAATATTTATAATTTATTCTAATTCTTATGATACCTATGATCTGATTTCAAAATATTCAATAACCTACCTAAAGACTTCGCTGAGGTTAGGAGTCCCCTCAATATCCATCATTTTGCAAGGAAAAATTCAAATCGTATTACGTCCTGAACGAAAAAAAAAAATAAATAAATAAAAAAAAAAGATTCGAGAAATTAATACGAGAGAGAGAGAAGAAGACTCTTTATTTTGCGGTATACCTACGCTCGCACGGTTATGTCGAAAGTCACCGCAAATGTTTGGTCGATGATGATTATTATTATGATTGTATTTGAGCTGAAAATATATTTCGTCGAAGACTCCACTCTGTCTTGTCTCCAACCAGATACCTACCTTCTTCGTTGATACCCGGACCCCCCATAGGATTATGCATCACTTCCGATTTGATTTCGGTCGACGTGAAAGCATAAAAAAAATTGTCATTAGGCAAGGCATCTTTTCATAACGAGATTCGTAGTAAATATTTCACAAGCAGAAGGATACGAAGAATACACGAACAAAATAAAATCAGGTCGACAGTCGTCGATTGAAGTTTTCTACGAATTTTCTTCCCCGGTGCTATTTCAATGATTTTGAAACTTTTCACCCCAAATGGGGTGTGTGTGTGTGTGTGTATGTGCAAAAGTCAAATTTGGCGAACTTTTAAATTGCATCGCGTTTACGCTTGGCTTACCTTCCGCCGAAAATCAAATTTATTGTCATAGGTATAAGTAAAAACTTCCAATTAGGATTGGTTGTGTGTATGCATACAAATTGTTGATTTGAAAAATTCGTCTTTCTCAATGTACCTATAGGGTTTTCCAATAACGACATAACAATTTTGTGTTTGAATAAAACACACAGAAATGCAGATATTGTGCTGAAATTCATTTGTTGGATATGTCTCTTGAGCTCCTATTTGGATATCATATCCCTAAGCGCAAAAATTAACAAAAACTCCGTAGGAAATGCTCTAACGGCGTTAAATCGCAATAGTTTGGTGGTCAATCCACTGAAACAAATTCCAAATTATGCGATATTCAAACTTATTATACTCACACTCTCTACTTTGCTGGTTTCTCGGTCCTAAGATCCATAATGATGAAAAAAGAAAGATCGGAAAAAAAGTCAAAGCTTTTATTTTCACACCAAAACGAAATTGTTATGTCGTTAATGGAGAACCCCATACATACTTGCTCGTATGGGAACCACATACACATTATAAAAATTTGTTTAAGCCACTCCGAATAATATCCTTATACAGTCGGAGGGAAATCAATATGCCATTAAAGAAAAGTTATAGATCTGAGTTTCGACTCACAATTATGGTTTACGTGGCTAATCATTATAAAAGTTTGACGATAAAAATCGCAAAAATGGTTCGTTTAGGGGTGCGGATTTTTTTTATGTTTTCAATTTTACGGATTTATAGAACTAACATTAAGGGAATAAGGATGAACTGGAAATATTATTGTTATCAGAAACCAAGTACATAAGGCCCATGTGTTCCTTGGCCGTCCAACACGGCGTCTTGCTCCGGAATCCTGTGGATTCCAGTTCAGGGCCTTTTTTGCGATGTTATTGGGCCCTCTTTGGAAGGTGTGACCTATCCATTGCCACTTAAGTCTTCTGATCGACGTGCCTATCCTTTCTTGGCCAGTTATAGTGAGGAGATCCTCGTTCGAAATGATCTCCGGCCAACGAATATGTAGGATGCGCCGTAGACACTGATTTACAAAAGTTTGCAACTTATCAGTAGTCTCTTTAGTCACCTTCCAGGTTGAACAGCCATATAGCAGCACGGATTTCACATTGGAATTGAAGACTCGAAGTTTGATGCATCTGGAAATATTGCTGTTTAGCGAGAAAGGAGTCAAACTGAAGAAAGCCGCTCTAGCCTTGTTTATCTGCCATCTGCTGTAACTACGTTCCCGAGATAGCAAAATTCATCAACTTTTTCGACTGCCTGTCCCGAAATACAAATTCCGCTTTTCCCCCTGGATATGTGCTCAAGAACTTAGTCTTGGCAGCATTGACTTTCAGCCCCGCATTACGACTTGCGCAATGTAGAGCTTCTGTCATTTGAGCGACATCATCCGCATTAGTTGATAGAAGACAAATGTCGTCAGCGTAGTCAAGATGTTGAAGGTGATCAAACAATTTCCATCTGATACCTTTGTTACGATGTAATTGAAGTGCGGAGCCGAGTACATCACTAATGACAATAAGGAAGAGAATAGGTGACAAAATGCAGCCTTGTCTCACTCCACTGTGCACCTCAAAAAGATCTGAAAGCTTGCCCTTATGCAAGACGTGACATTGGGCTCCATTGTAGGATTCCTTAATGATGGAGATTATCTTATCTGGAATATTTCGTCTTCGTAAGGCATCCCAGATATACTGACGATCAACACTATCGAAGGCTTTTTCAAAGTCGATGAACATGAGATGTAATGGGGATCTCTGACTGAAGAAAGCCGCTCTAGCCTTGTTTATCTGCCATCTGCTGTAACTACGTTCCCGAGATAGCAAAATTCATCAACTTTTTCGACTGCCTGTCCCGAAATACAAATTCCGCTTTTCCCCCTGGATATGTGCTCAAGAACTTAGTCTTGGCAGCATTGACTTTCAGCCCCGCATTACGACTTGCGCAATGTAGAGCTTCTGTCATTTGAGCGACATCATCCGCATTAGTTGATAGAAGACAAATGTCGTCAGCGTAGTCAAGATGTTGAAGGTGATCAAACAATTTCCATCTGATACCTTTGTTACGATGTAATTGAAGTGCGGAGCCGAGTACATCACTAATGACAATAAGGAAGAGAATAGGTGACAAAATGCAGCCTTGTCTCACTCCACTGTGCACCTCAAAAAGATCTGAAAGCTTGCCCTTATGCAAGACGTGACATTGGGCTCCATTGTAGGATTCCTTAATGATGGAGATTATCTTATCTGGAATATTTCGTCTTCGTAAGGCATCCCAGATATACTGACGATCAACACTATCGAAGGCTTTTTCAAAGTCGATGAACATGAGATGTAATGGGGATCTCCACTCCGCGGATTGCTCGATGATAATACAGAGGGTGTTAATGTGGTCACTACAGGAGAACCCTTCGCGAAAGCCAGCCTGTTCATCGTTCAATGTGCTATCGACTTTTTCTTTGATTCGTCCTAAAACAATCTTAGCCATCAACTGGGAAATAGCAGGAAGTAGACAGATCCCACGCCAATTATTACAATTCTTCAGGTCACCTTTCTTCGGAATTTTAATAATTAGGCCATTTTTCCACTCACTGGGAAGAGTTTCAGTTTCCCAACACTCTCGGATTAAGGGAAGAAGAATATCCGCTGTAGCGTTAATATCCGCTTTTAAAAATTCTGTCGGAATTCCATCAATCCCCGGGGTTTTACCGGCGTCCATTGATTTGATAGCGTCTGTTAGTTCCTTTTTGGATGGTGGACCGGAACTAATGCCGTCTATTTGAGGGACGTCTTCTGCTGGCAACGAAGATACACTTGCAGGTCCGAAAGTGTTATTCAGGACCTCTAAAAAGTGTTCTTTCCATCTTTGTAGCTGTTGTTCTTCGGTAACGAGCAGAACACCTTCCTTATCTTTCACAGGATGTTCCGTTAATAAAGATCTGCCAGTTAATGGCTTTATAAGTTTGAAGAGTGTTCCACTGTCACCGCGGAGAGCCCCATCCTCTGCCTACTTCGCGAGTGCGTTGATATTGTTACACTTATCACGTCTTACACTCCTCTGAACGCCTTTTTGGAGCGAACGGTATTCAGCTCTGTATCGTTCTTTAGCTGAATCGTCAGCAGCTGAGTTAATCTGCTCCTTAACTCTCTTGCGTGCTGAGATAAGAGACCAGGTAAAGTCGCTAATAAATGGTTTCCTACCGCGATCCAATCGTCCTAAGATTTCTTCGCCATATGAAATAAATGAATCCTTAGCGACTTTCCATCTATCTTCAATTGTCGGATTCTCATTTGGTGGTGGTGCATTAGCTTTTTCGTGCAAAGCGGTGGAGAACGCACGCTTGTTTGATGGAATTTTGAGCTTCTGCACATTATACCTAGGGCAAACATTTGCACGGTTAGGACGCTGGATTGCTGCCGTTCGTAAGCGCATTTTTGCGATGACAAGATGGTGGTCACTGTCAATATCAGCCCCACGTTTCGCCCTAACGTCCAGGACACAGTTTCTCCACGTTTTAGAAACAGCAATATGGTCTATCTGGGGCTCAGTTCTGCCATTTGGAGAAGTCCAGGTTGATAAGTGACAATCTTTGTGTTTAAACAGAGTCCCACCAATGACGAGCTGACGAGAGTTACAAAACTCTATAAACATCTCGCCATTCTGGTTTCTGTTGCCTAACCCATGATTTCCCATAAGATGTTCCAATCCTTGGTTATCTGACCAGGGACGTAGCCAGGATTTGGTTTCGGGAGGGGTCCAACGCTCAATACCAGGTAAAGACATTTTTTGAAATTAGAGTTTTGGTATTGATTCTAGAGGATATAGTATTGTCCGATCGTACAGGAAAAGTCAATTTATTTATTAAGAGAAAAAAAGTGGTTTAAAATTTTTGAGACTTTAAGAAACCTTTCGCAATTTTCAGAAGAACCATGCCTCCATTGATCATCTGGATTTCGACCTATTTTATTTGACCAATAATGTATTCACGAATTACACTGACTTAATAGAGAGTTTAAGCATATCGTTTGAAATAAAACGACATGATTTGACATTCCATATAAAAATTCGCTTGCTTACCGTATACGAAACAATTGCATCTTAATTTTGTATGTCCTAAGTAGGCATAGGTGTAAAATGACGACAAATTATTTCGCATATTTCGCCTGTTTCCAGAGCATCAAAAATACGGAAATACACCCATGCCTACTTGGGACATGCAAAATTAAGATGCAATTGTTTCGTATACGGTAAGCAAGCGAATTTTTATATGGAATGTCCAGTTATTTCGTTTTATTTCAAACGATATGATAAAAGATATGCTAAAACTCTGTAATATTTAGGGAACGTTACGCTATCAGCTCTCGATAGAAGAATTCTTTTTTTTTATCGACACTAGCGACACTTACCTTACCATCCGCCATATAACGGGCGACAGCAGTTCTCCTTATGAGACGGAAAGCAGTACAAGCCGTATTTAGACACCCAAATCGTTGCTTTTATAGCATTATTAATAATAATAAAATGCACACTTTGAAACACGGTTGCCTATTACACTAATACACACACTCTAAAAACGTATAGTTCGTGACAATTTAGAGTCACGAAAATCATGACTTTTACACGATTTTTCTGCCTATCCAGTACGGGGCAGAACAGCACAATTTCACATACAAATTCGAACATGAAGTCGGATACGACTTTTTCTATAAACAATTTTTGTTAAATTTGTAAAGAATTTGTGCTGTTTTGTCCTGTACCCGATAGAAAAAAAAACGCACCTACCATAATGATCTCACGTATCACGGGAACCTTTAAACAGATTGAAAGCGGAAGATTTGATTCAAAAATTGATAAAAATTCTAAAATTTCATACGTGAGATGCTGTTCTTTCATCAACGAAGGCGTTTGCGGAAATAGCCTTAATTGTTTTGGCAGCTCTTATCCACATGACAACGGGTAGCTCTAGGGCGCTTTACATCGAAGAACCGGCTGTCGTATATAGGAGCATTTTGATAGAGAAAACAGAAACATCCATGGTAGCAGTGGAACTCGAACCCACGCTCCGGCAATTCATAGGAAGAGTGTCTTCTTTATATTCCCAATGCCCATGTCACACTCTGTCGAAATTTTTCCCGAGGCGTTCATGTTGAAATAAACCACACACAATGAAACAACTGATGGAATCTTTCAATGAACATATCAAACGAACTAAAGTGAATCATTAGTTTTTAAGTAACGGCCATTAATTGAAAATGACATAAAATCTATGATAAAGTATTTGCATATGAATGAGGGTAACTCATCGTAGGCCGAATACTAGTCCAAATTTTATGGAAACGGTTAAATATGAATTTAATGTTTTTTATTCGTTAGAACAAATTGCATCAAATTTGCAATCCCGAGCAAATCAATTTAGTCAAACGAGAGAGAAACGCAGAGAACCGACTTAGAACTGAAAGCCGCGTCACAGCCAGAGCTGATTATAATTACACTGGACTGTGTCGCCCCATTAATGCTTATGCTCTTGCCACCTTGTATTTTCACTATAGCAAAGAGTAAATTACGGGAAGGAATCTCCATAGAAAAAATCCCGATGGTAACTTATTACAGTGTCCATGTTTCATGTCGTCACTGAAATTTCAAAGCCCATTCAAAACATTTCGGGAGGGGTCCGGACCCCCTGGACCCCTCCCCTGGCTACGTCCCTGTATCTGACCCGACTTTAGCGTTGAGATCCCCCATTATGATTTTAATGTCACCTCTGAAAGCCCTATCAAAGGTGTCGCCAAGTCGTTGGTAGAAGACGTCTTTATCAGCTTGATCAGCTGGTTCGGTTGGTGCGTAACACTGAATTATCGTGATATTTCGTACTCTGGATTTGAATCGGGCCGTGATAATACGGTCGGAAACTGGTTTCCAATCGATAAGGGATCGACGTGCATCCCTTGTCAAGAGGATTCCGACGCTTGCCTGCTGAGGAGCATTTTGGTCATCATTTCCAGAGTATAATAAAACAGTATGAGAGCTTGGTGATAAAGTCGCTCCTGATCCGAGCCATCTCGTTTCGCTCAGTCCTAATATAGCGATGTTATACGCGGTCATTTCCCGTTCGACTTCAGTGAGTCTCATGTTGTTGCACTCGCCCCACATCGTTCGAACGTTCCAAAACCCAATCGTGGTCCGTTGTTTATAGCCAAAAGTCGTTGCCGATGAACCAGTCCGAGGTATCCGAGGCTCGTTAAATGTTTCGAGTGTAAAGAAAATTTCAAGTACGCGGGTTAGAAGCCTACGTACCCTATCCCTCAAGTCGCCTTTTACGACAAGCCGGGAACGCTGTGGCATAATTCTAACCCCAAAAACCACAGGGGTCAATTTTTTGTTAGGTTTCGTACATATCTGAACCCTTGAGCGCACAAAACAATCGCTGCGCGCACAATTGTAGAGATATGTTCGAAACTCAGGAGAGTTTTAATCTCTCCTGTCCATTTAGTCGCCTCTTACGACACGTCGGGAAAGACGGAGGCACTATTCTTGACCCGCGCCACAGGGATACTAATTAACACGAAATCACACTGACCCCAGCCCTTTTATAAAAATGTCCACGCCACTGCCATTATGAATAAGATAGCAAATGGTTACACATTTTTTGGTCTATGACTCTATCCTTATATTTGCTTGATCGTAAGTTCGAATCCATAGATTCGCCATGGGGGTGCTGTGCTGCCAAACACTCTCCTCTCGCTGCAAGAAAAAAACAAATTGAGAAAGCAATCAAAGCTTTGCAGACAAATTTTAAAGAAAGATAAAGTCAAAAATATTGTTCCAAAGATTTATACAGAATTCTTTGATCGGTCGCCAGACAAAATGTAATACACATAATCAAAATCAACACCCGCAAATTTCCTTTCTTGGAAAATGTAATTAAGTTAGTATATCATATACGAGTTATATCGAGAGTGGAAAAAAACAACTCGAAATAATCAAAATGGCTATACATGAGCCGTATAAACCGAAATAAATTGGTTTTGGTTTGAACTCCAAAGAAATGTAATACCATCGGATTTTTATTTTATTTTAAGTCACGCCAATTCGTATACAGAATTATACGAAAAAAAAAAATAAATGACAAAATGAAATGAAACGATTGCCTTTTCGATTCACCATTCAAAATAAAAAGAATTCGTTATATATGTATGTATGTACATTAACTTTATGATTGAGCTTTAAAATACAAAATATCGCTATAAAAATTGGATTTATTCGTCACCTATGAAAAAGAATTTATTTTATTTTCTGTGTCGGTTGCCATGATTTCAACATTCACAATAATAAAATGATACTGTTATGAGCTGAAGGAAATATTATTGGTTTGCTGCGGAAACCTTCAACTGGCATCTCGTGCGTACATATTTTCTAATATGTATTCTGGAATTTCAATATCAGCATTCAACACGGCGCATTGTCGTCCATAACCATATTCTTCACGGAGGAGTTAACAAAAGCCGATTGAGGAAGCTTAACGCCATGCCATTTACCCCGTCACCATATGAGTGTATGAGGAGTCGTCGTCTCTGATGCAAGCATTAACCTTAATATCGATTTCTAGAAAAATGTTTTGCTTACTGACTGGCTAGAAGCTCGCCGGTAACAGTTTTGGTGAATGGTAAATTCTTCTAGTCTCCAATGGTGAAGATGACGATGTCACCAGCTGTGCGAGTGCACAATCAAGAAAAATTGACGGCATTTAACAAAAACAAAAAAGTAAGGAAATTAAATAGAAATTTTAAAAAAATTATTAGTTTGCTGTGAATATATTAATTTTATTGATCAATTTGTAATGAAATTAATTTTTAACTGCCGATGTCAATAATTTTGACATTTAATTGCCACGTGCTCGCAGTGGTGGTCCAGAATAGGTCAGGGTAAAATTTCATACCAGGAAATTGAAAATGCTATTTGATTGGCAAATTCAAGCCAACCAAATAACATTTTGTCGGAATGAATGTCACACAAAATGCAAATTATGGATATCGATGTATTTCATTAATTAAAAAACTTAATTTAACTGAAGCTAAATGTTATGAAAAAGCATTAGAAGTGCAGTACAAAACTAATTAAAACAAAGTTAGTAGTTTCTGGACATTCCATGGCCATGCATGGCTATCAACATATAGTTGTCTGCCGCTCCTCTCGTCTTTAAAAAAAGCAAAAAACACATGTGTGACCTATCATTCATGCACCACGCGTCAGTTGAGATACCTTTGTAATTTGTCATGTTTTCATACAAACAGTATATGACGATGTCCCCCTATATCATCGCCTTATTACGGATAATGATTACAAAAACGTTACTCATAAAGATGGTGTAATAGTTATGTCATATACATTCAATGCATCGCTTCTAAAAAATATTCACCACTTACGCGAAATCAATGAATGATTTATTAAAAAAAATCAACAGCACGCTCAGCAGCGTTATTTAGCCCCATAAATGGGTACTCGATTAACATCTGAGTGAGATCATAGTCCATTGCATGGGTCGTGAGTTCGAAAAACGCCATAAACTGAATTCGTTTTCGGTGAGTCTCGAACTCATAACCCAGTGCACCGAAGGTGCATGCACTAACTGCTACACCAGCCAAACTATATTTCATTCGTGAGAATATTCACGCCAAGAACACATAAGCATCATAAATCACCCTGATGTGCGCCACACGCCTTATGCCTTTAGGGCGGGCGAGTTACTCCTTAGAACAAACTTTCCGGGATGTTACAGAGCTCATTCTTTAGACTGGAGAACAGCAAGACTAATATTTACTCAAGATAGAGTAAAATGGGCTATTGGTTCGTTTGAGCCATTTAAATCGACCAGCACTGACGGGATTTTCAATGCTCTCCTTCACAAGGGTCTGGAGCGTCTAACTCCATACCTCTTGAGTATATTCAGAACCAGCTTTGTGCTGGGCTACATCCCGCGCTCAAGGAGACTTGCGAAAGTAGTCTTTATTCCTAAAATGGGAAACGGGTCTAAGGAGGATCCCCAATCGTACAAACCAATCAGTCTTACTTCATTCATACATACGAGCTAACTCTCCTGGCTCAGGTTACTAGAGGCTGCCCACAAGGGGGTGTACTTTCGTCCCTTCTGTGGTGCCTGGTTGCGGACGGACTTTTATGGAAGCTCACATCCAACGACATCTCCGTGCAGGGATATGTCGACGATGTGGTTATAGTGGTAAAGGGTTTGTTTGAGGAAACACTACTTGATTTACTCGAACTAGCACTAAAAATATTTCAAGAATGGTGTGATGTGAACGGGGTCCAAGTAAACCGATCCCAAGCGATCATCATATCCTTCTCCAGGAACAGAAATCGGGCTGAACTCAGACATCCGATAATGTACATATACAACACCCATATCACCCATAAATCATCAATAAATAAATAAATAAATAAATATCTACCGATTGGGAATCAAGTCTAATACATCGTGGTTGTTGTTGTTGTAGCGGCGCAAGAGAGGGGGGGGGGAACTTGTATCATCATTCATAAATCGTAGGCATCCTCACCTCAAGGTCAAGACCTAAGAAGATCGCAACTTCGATGGGGTTCTCCCATAGTGCGATAGGTGTTAGATGCGTAGGTGCGGCAGTGCAGTCAAATATATGATCCACGTCGTGTGGGCTGGCTCCACACGCTGGACAAATATTTCCAATTCTGTTGTCAATGCGTGACCAAAACGAATTTAGTCTGGAGCAAAATCCAGAACGAAGCTGAGCCAAGAGCCGAGAGCCACACGTACTCTCGGTAGTTGTTGTTCGTCGGCTGAGATGTCGGGTGGTCGAGCGCGAAGGACGCGGTTTACGGATAGCCTATTTGTGGCTTTGGTTACCTCGCTGGTGTGCAGTTGATTTAGGGCCGCCTTGTATATGTTGGTTTTGTCCATGAGGTCATGATTTGGGTGTAGGCTTCGATGACAACCAACAAGATATTGCTTAGCGAGGAGATCATTGTGTGCCTTGAGGTCTAGCAGCTTGGTTTCTTGGTGCAGGTGGTCTTGAGATGACATGCGAACGCAACCAGTAATAGTACGCATGGCTGCATTTTGGCATGTTTGAATCCGTTTCCAGTTGGTTTTGCATACGGTATTTGTCCATATCCGTGCTGCATAATTTACCACAGAACGACTGACGGCTTTGTAGGTGGTGAGTAAAGTCTCCTTATCAGTGCCCCATTTGCTGCCAGCAAGGGACTTCAAGATCTTGTTTCTGCCTTCATTTTGTCACTAATGTTGTCGGCATGGGTGTTGAATAGGCCGTGATTATCAATTGTCACGCCAAGAGTTTTGGGGTGACGGATAGTGGGAACTTCAGTGTCATTTACTCTGATGTTAAGCCGTTGGTTGAATTCTTTGTTGTATGTGGTAAAGAGGGTGGCCGAAGATTTGGGCGCTGATAGCATTAGGCTCTTGTTGTTGAAGAAAAGGTTGAGCTCTTCCAAGTAACCGTTGATGAGATCGCACATGTCGGGAATGTCGTTGCCAGATGTCATTATGGTGCAGTCGTCAGCATAGGATACAATGTCGATTCCTTCGGGTGGGGTGGGAAGCCATGACATGTATAGGTTGAACAAGGTGGGGGAAAGTACCCCGCCTTGTGGTACGCCTTGTTTTATCCTTCTTAGTTTAGATTTCCCATTTCTAAACTCGGTGCTGGATTGACGTCCGGCAAGGTAGTTTGCGATCCATTTGACTATATGCGGCGGTGTGGATGAATTGCGGAGATCCGTCAGTAGGAGCGAGTGGTTCACCGTATCAAACGCTTTCGACAGATCTAAAGCCACAAGAATGGTACGCTTAAACGGCGGGGGTTGGTTGATCCCATTGAAGACCTTAGACATGATTCGGTCTAGTGCAGTGGTGGTGCTGTGCATTTTTCGGAAGCCGTGTTGGTGATTAGCGAGTTGTATGTGCGTCGCAAGAGTCTTGTGTATCAGCGATTCCAATATTTTCGCCACAGGGGATACATCGTGGTTATCATCGACAGTAAACTTTACTGGCAAAAGCATGTCGAAGCGGCAGCTGAAAAAGCCACCAGAGCCTTTTGGATGTGCAAAAAATTCGTAGGGAAAACCTGGGGTATTAAACCCTCCATTATGCTCTGGATATACAGAACAATAGTTAGCCCCAACCTAGACTATGGTGCTGTGGTCTGGTGGAAGAGTGCTCTAACTACAGATGGTATGTCCATGTTAGGCAAGGTACAGAGACTAGCATGTTTCATTACCACCGATGCACTCCAATCTAGCCCTAGCAGCGCCCTATAGGTGTTACTTCACCTACACCCAGTTGACATACACATCGAAACCTAGGCAAAACTGACACTGGCATGACTCATCGCGAGGTATGCCAATCTGGAGCTTACTAAGAGGCAGCTAAAATCTCTCAACAACATCACTATCGCGAACATGCCCTCCGACCACCTTTCAAAGGAGATCTCATGCGGCCGTCGTTTTCAGGCTGAAACATAGAGCCGAGAGGAGTGGCATTCTAATTTCGCTAAGCTGCACCCACAGACCATAAAATGGTTCACTGACGATTCTGAAAAAAAAAAACCGAAGGTTCAGGAGCAGGTGTGGTTGGCCCAGAACACAGGATATCTATACCTATGGGGCACCACACTACTGTTTTTCAGGCAGAAGTGCACGCAATAGCAACGTGCGCTGATCTCTGTTCACGTGCTAACTATGTAAATAAACAAATAGCGATCTTCTCAGACAGCCAAGAGGCTATTAAGTCACTCACTAAGTATACCGTCACGTCAAGGCTGGTTCAATGTTGCCTGAATGCACTGAACAAACTAGGCGTAAATAACAGATTAACTCTCTTCCCATGAAACGAAGTTGCGGATGAGTTGAATTGGCATGCACAGCCGCAGCAACCCACTTCTGCAGAAGAACCCTCTAGTAGCATCTCTACATGTATAGTTAAAAGACTAATCAAAGACCACGAACAACTTAAGGCATCTATGAGCACTGGTACAAACTACCCGGCCTCTAGCAATACAAACGGTTCATAGCATAAAAGAGCGGCTGAGCTGCTTCAGCTAAGCGGAAATAAAGTACGTATCATGTGTGGGATTTTTATAAGACGCGAGCTGTCGATTATCTGAAGAAGGTGACGAAACCTCAATCCATATGTCCTGTGCGTGTGTGATGCTCTGGCCCAAATCGCCGCTGTATTCGATTTGGAGTGGCCTATCCGGACACGTACGATATAGCTTCGACGTCAATTAGCAATCTCAGCTCCTCTCTTAGCATGGCTCAAGTTTCACCAAAACTGTTAAAAATTCGTATCTGTGGACGCTACAAAACTTTTATGAGAACGAGCAATATTGGACATTGGTGTCATGAGGCTGTCATGGAAGCCCCATGCCAAAAACATGTTCTTCTGGGAAGACTTTTTATTTATGAACCAATATCCGTCAAACCACTCATAAATGAGTTTTTATCAAAAATGAACAGACATAGATGAAAGCTTGTGAAGTTGGGTCGCTCGAAAAATTTAGTCCAAATTATGGCCGCCCGATAATAGCCTTGGTATGCGTTTTAAATCGCTTCTAGAGATAACTACTACGCCACGAATCGATTTGAGATTCTCAGATTACTGAAAAACTATTAAATGCTGCGAGAAATCATTGTCACTTCCCAAAAAACTGATGAGCTGCTGCATCTCCTGCTCAAGTATAATAAATTTCGAAAAATTTCTCGATCAAAATCAATTTCTTAAAGTCAGTTTCCAAATATCTCATATCTATCTGCTAGCTGTCTTCGTGTTCATCACGCGGTAATATCTCGTATAGGTAATACTTGAAACTTGGGCACTTCGAAAGGCGGCTTCGGCCACCCACCTTGTTTTTGTCCAATTTCAGCGCTATCTAAGCTGGAGCTCTCCTCATTGGCATGAGGACGACTGACTTGACTACTTCCTTGTGTATTACGCGTTTCGTTCACAAGAGCTCACACTTGACCTGACTTTTTCTCTGCCGTACATCGGCGTTGTATACGTATGCAACGTGTGTAGTATGTGAGATCAATTTGTCAGTTTTTCGTCGTTTAATCAATTTCGCTACTTACAATTTCGCCCGGCACAGAGTCAGAAAAAAAACTGTGAAACATTTACCCCGCGCGCTTACAAGAAATATGCTTGTCCAAACTTCAGATGATAGCGAACCGACAATCGATCGTTGCGCCCCCCAGTCCGGATGCGTTCGTTGGCCAAACGAACGACCTACCATACCATACCGACCTATGCCGGCTATAAGGTCGTCCAATGAAGTAGGCTATTAATCAAAAACCGACAATTTATTGTTATGTGCACTATACGGGAAACGTTTCTATACTTTAGACTTCCAGAGGCATCGCTCTCTCTCGACTTGACAAGAGTTTGGGCAATTTTTTGATAAATGGATGAAAATTTCTTATTCCGTGTGTACGCTCGACAACGAATCCTCTGGCTGTATGGCATTTCGTGTGTGTGTGTGTGTGTGTGTGGGAAGTGAATGTTTGTACGACCGAGATTCGTGTATAAGCATATCTATCGGGACAAGACCATATTTGAAATTTTGTATATCCTTTTAGTTTGTCCTGGAGTATGTATATGAACATACATTTGTCGATCCATAGTCCTGGGAAATATTTTGACTGACATTCAATTCCAAAGACCCACTCGATGCCCATTGGCGTGAAGTGGATGGAGATGGAATGCACACGTCCTGCAGGATATAAAGTATCAATGTAGACGTAGAAAAAGTGCTGACGAAAAACAATTTTAGTGTTGAAAATCAAAAGTTAAGTCGAATAGTGTCTTCTCTAGGTCTATTTCGGATTATATTCGCTGACGTGGCAAAAATATAGTGATGGTGTCTATACTTCACTCGAATTTTGATGGACGAATGTTCTTAGAAATGTTTGTAAGATACTGAAATTTGGGTCAGTTAAACGTGCCTACGTGTAGGTCTGAAATAATTACAGGGAATATCAGATTCTGAAGTTCTGAAAAAACTTGAATTTTACATAATAGGATGGTCCGGAAAAAAAATGCTTAAAAAATTAGGTCTTTCACTGAAGCCAAAGAAACGGAGCTAATATCTTAATAAAAGCATACAATATTGCAGTTAGAGCAAATATTCATTTAATTACGTAAATTGATTGATTTCCAACTGTGCAATAATTTTAATGTCATCATTCGCCTCAATTATAAGAGCCGAAAAACTATGCAAAACTTTTCCGGTTCTTCCCATCAGCATGACATCTTGTTCGTGAATTGTGCTGACAAATGACTTTTATAGGAAAGACAACGCAAGAATTGCTTAATGGTTTTTGTTGGATGCATAGGTATATACGAGTACAAATCTTTTTTTAGTGAATATTATTTGCATAAATGCTTATGAGTGCCTAAGATTATATGGTAATTCTACGTAGATCTACTATACTAATACCGCAAGTTGAATAAGGAAGAATGATTGGCAATTTTTTCTAGCATTTGGTCGGTACCTTTGATTGTACGTTTTACCAATTTCCTGATCGAGTATAAAGCGAATATAAAGTATAATAACAAAAATCTTAACATCAAGGTATGCAGTTCAAAATTTATAAATTATTTCTAGCGAAATTAAAAGATTTTCAGGAGTCTAAAGGTTTGTGTTCGAAGAGACGACTCATGCGATGATCGCTAAGCCATCGCAGTAAAACCAGCACTGTGCAAAAAGGTGGCCCATCCCTCCCTGATTTGGCGAGGATATGCTCTCTCTCTCAATCAAATCTACATTTCAAACCCGGGATTTCATTTAAGTCAGCATGCGACCTCTATCAGTTCATAAGTGAATTATGTATAACCGGAGAAAAGGGTTCAACCTTGACAAAATTTATATCAGACACCACATGTTTTTCATGCTCGTTTTATATCATCATGTCTTATCTATGGCTGTAATGTAGCGATATTATAGCATTATACGCACGCATTTTTTAAATCCTATTTTGCATGCTACTGTCATAATAACAATCGGTTGTAATGTGTATGCCATTATTACTCAACCGTCTCTCTTTCTCTTTTTCGCAAAATATTTTCGGGAAATTCTTCGGTGGATATTCTTGTGAGACCTTGAAGATTTAGGATGTGAGACAGTGGGAATGGATGCCATTTACCTCGCGCTACTGGGACTATTACGGAAAATATGCTTTTATTGAATTAGCCTTGGATGCTTTGTGGCGAAGGGTATATTTTTGCTCTTGTTACGTATTATTATTATTAGTATTCAAAATAACGACGCGACGCACGATTTTCAAGGTGCCGTGTTCCATGCAGTATGGCTAGTGCCAATAAAGAAAGAATGTAATGTATGAAATAAAATATGTGGAATATAGGAGAATACGTTATGTATTATGTCGAGCGAAAATGATAAATTTTGAGAATATACGCGACTGACGATATTCTTATTCTATTGAGTGCGTCAACGTTGTAATAGTAAAATGAAAAATGACCTGAAAATATATAAAAATATCTCTTTTCTAACTAAACCTGTCTTTAATTATCATATTTTTTCAAAGAGACATTATTCTCAGTTTATGTAGGCAGAGTCCGGGTAACTAGAACCACATTTTACTTCATTGCGCCAAATTTTTATGTTGGCCTGAAACAACCGAAACTGTGATCCTCTTCCGCGTAAAAGTAACCGCTCTATGTCAAAGTTTGACATTTTCATGTGTTAGATCAGTGCCTAAGCGGAAATTGGGGGTATTTCCAGCGCTCGCCCTAGAGAGGGGCAAGTCGGGCGGTCACCGGGCCGCCAAATTTATGCGGCAGCATTTTGGCTAGCCTTTCATAAAAAGAAAACTTCAAGAATGCTGAAACTTATTATGGTTACAAAAAAGTAAAGCACATATAAATTAATGGTATCACTCGAGAGCGGGGCTTTATTTGCTATTGAGAAAGGACAACAAATCTTTAAATTTCAACTAAGAAAAGTGACATCAACGTTTTTTAAAGAAAAGTTTTTGTTAGTGAAAGCCCACTAAAACCGTTAGTCGCAACAACATATCTAACCGTTCCCTTTCAAAATCGCAAATTGTGTTTAATCACAATGAACGAGCTTAACAAAAATTAAATTCAGCACCAAACGTTTACGGTTGAAATAAAATAAAAACAGTTGATTCAAATTTTTATAAATTCCTGTATTCGGGCTTTATTTTTAGAGCAAACAAAGCACCCGGAGGCCAGGGAAGGCACTGTGTTATTCTATCGTGGCCTTAAATAATAAAATAAAAAAAAAAACGTAGGAAACTAGATGAATTTTCAAAAAGCTGAGCTTTTTCCACTCATTGGTAAGGGTTTTTATATTTGAGCCACCACGGGAACGGGAATTTCATACAGAATAAGTTGATGACTACCGTGTGTAGTCTCATCCCATGTAAACTGCATGGTCCGATTTGAAAAAGCGGTGGTACCTATCTGTCAAGTGTTATTGTGAAGTTTTTACGAAGTAAGGGGAGGGGTTGAAGATTGTTGCTGGAAGGACTCTGGGAAGTGTATCTATAAAATGTAATAGTCATATCGCAGACGAATGGTTCCTACCTGTCAGATCCAGTCTCATATGAAAAATTGAACCATTAATCAACTCAACGGGCCTTTCCTTTAGTTTTTTATTCAATGGTTTATTATTCTACGATAAGAATATTTCTTATCATCTTTTTCTGAATAATAAACTTGCGACGAGTCGTGCCGAGTTTGGAAACTCTATGAGTGTCTATTTCACAGAGTGGCGACCGAACGATCACGGCCACAGAGCACGACAAGAACGACAGAATAACGACAGTAATTGAAAAACGACAACTTTAACAGGGAGAACAAGAGAGAAGAAAAGATAAATAAAACATGGTTCCGTTGCACGAAGAACAATGTTAAAATTAGGCATGGAAGTTATAAGCAACAGGATTATTAAAAGATTCTTACAAGGATGGTTTACTAACAACAACAAAAAAGGACATACTCCGCCCAATACAAGATAGGCAACAACAACTAAGCTAGATTACGGTTAACTAGAAGGAACCTTCCAAAGCCATCAATGATTTTCAGTCATGTTCTTCGCACGGATGCAACTGCTTGTCCTTGGAAAGAAATGCATTCTGCAAATTCCATTTTTTTTTCAGTGGTAGAAAAAAAGCGAAACATTTAACTGCGTATTCCAAGGCAAATATAGTAAAGATACAGTATTTGATTGCATATCATACAGATCCACATGTAAGATTATCCTATAATGCAAATTATGTTGCACCGATCGCCGCACCGAACCAGAAGTTATCGGGATTATTTTCGGCTAGGAAACAAGATAAAGTGCCCATAAATTCACCCCTTCAGATTAAAACTTTTCGATAGTCCTCGAATAAATGTTGATCATGGCATTTTATTAATGTTAGCCTGAAACCCCTTTTAGCGAGATCATAGTAGTTATCCAGAAATTC
Source organism: Microchrysa polita (assembly GCA_949715475.1). Taxonomy (NCBI): domain Eukaryota; kingdom Metazoa; phylum Arthropoda; class Insecta; order Diptera; family Stratiomyidae; genus Microchrysa; species Microchrysa polita. Next base: position 3,977,856 of record OX454418.1, on the reverse strand, counting down.
AGTGTCAAATTTTGACTTTCCATTAGGATGGTTCAGTAATTTGATTGGAAAAGAAAAATATTTCAGTTTTCGTGATTTAGTAAAAAAAACTTACCGCAATAAAATTCTGTTTTAATTTTAATTAGTCCCACGAGAACAGTAAATTTTACAAATTGTCCACTATGTTTGAGGAAAAATAATTAAGGTTAATAGTCAAGCTAAGCTGAATAAATCATAACGTAACTTTCATTGAAATGCAATCGATTTTATGTCAAAACCGAGACGGAAAAGGCTCCAATTTCGAATTAAGTCAATGAATTGCACTCATCAATGATAAATCAGAATTTGGCGCAGCATAATGAAATCTGAAGAGTTTAAAACAAAAGCATAACTGCTTAAACCTTAACAATATTTCCATTTTCAAATAGGCAAATGCAAATAAAAATTTACCACGCTTTCTTCTATTTTTTTTTGTAACTCGTTCGAATTTAGTTATTTTAGGGGTGTCTTTGTATCAATAAATTTGCCACTCATAGTATGTACACATCATGTTTTATCCAGCCGATACGCACTAGTATTTCCGCGTTTTTATTTTAATTTTCTTGTTAAATTTACAGTAATCCCCATTTTTTTACTCTGAAGTGGACAGAACCTTCAGAAAAACAAATCGCATCAATATCCAGGAGGAAAAAGTACAATCTTATTCTTAAACGAATGCACGACATAGAAAATAGAAATTTGCACTTATCCGTTGCAGTTTACGTGTGCGTATGCTTCACCTTTCATACATTTTCGTTGCACATAAGCGAAATTTGCACTTATGCGCTTTGCACTTATGAAGACAATTTTATATGAAAATCATGTGAAAAATCATGGGGTTTTCAAAAATTTTGCAGAAATGCGTTTTTTGCACTTAAGCGTTTTGCAGTTATGCGTTCTCGACTGTAACTATATTTGCATCAACCAGCACACGGTGGACAATAGAAAGAGAATCTGGCTGGCTGGATCTCTCTCTTGGTTTTGTATCTAATATTTGGAGCAGAATGCGAATTTCTGGATGGGATTCAAAATTAAAGTGTGGTCAACCCCACGAACCTCTTAAAAATAAAAAAAATCGTAGGCGCGGCAATTTGTCGTCTTGCCCGGATCGGCATATGTGCTAGAGCGGGCACTGAGTACTTCTGCCTGAGTTTTGATGTGAATCAATTACATTACCATGAAAATTACATTTTAATTTCAAGTGGCTTCGATTAACCATTAAATTTTTTTTTGGGCACCCAAATAAATTTCGGCATTAAATATTACCACCATCTTTCAAAATTTGTTCAATCTAATATTCTAGTTTGACTGATTCAAATTTCGTCGTGCTCTGCGGCCATTCGGACGCCACTTTATGATAGAAAGATTCATAGAGAAACGAGTTTTCAACGCACGGGCAAGACTACAAATTGCCGCCCCTAAGATTTTTTTTTTTTAAATGTTTCAAGGGGTTTGTCGATTCAAGTACATCAGACAGGATGTTATTTGCTACAATTTAAATTTTAATCGCACCTAGAAATACATACTCGGTTCCTAAGGAGGTCTAAGAGAGATAAAAAATTTCGATATTTTATAGATACTATTGCTGACAATTATTTCATTTCATATTATTTTATTTAGAGAAAAATCGTTAGTGCAATTTGTCAGGTAGATTTACCTCCAGTAGTTGTGTTGTTGTGCTAGAACTAAATATTCTTCCGATGAAATTTTTGAGAAATGTCAGTTTGAGCGGAGCCATGACACACCTCATAGTGTGAGGTGCTACTGAGTAATTCACCTTCTGGAAATGTGCCTCTACTGAGATGCAACGAGGCTGTGCGAAGTCTGACTCTGCTTAAACCAACCATATGAATACAATGAATGAATATTCAGCTCATGCTCCAATTTCTTAAAATTTAATCAGTTTTGTTGAGGGTTTTAGGATTAGTTATAAGGATATGACACAATAACACAATGTCTTCCTTCGGTTGCCTTGCTCGACCTTAGTCTCGAGTTCCTAAAAAAGAACATGGTCGAAGCCAGAGAAGGTGTGAAGAAAAGACATGGCCATCCGAAGATGCCCTCAACCCAATTTTTATCGCCTCTGTTATTTTTCTCTTAACGCTACTTATTACACACGAATTCGGATTCAACTTATCGACTTTTATTAATTTTTTCTCGAAATTTCACTTTTTGACCGCCTTGACTCCTTGTAAACCTTAAATTTTGATCCCTCTTCCGCAGATAATAATTTTCCCTTATTCATATTAAAGTTAATATCTTACTCAAACAACCACAAAAAATAACGGGTCCTACGTCTTTAATTGTGGAAGATAGACAAAAAAGAAATTGCATGTTCTATCCTGATGACAAATTTTAAATGGCTATTTTGTGTGTTCTTTTTCGAAAAACAATTATAAAACAATATTAAAAAATGAAAACTAAATACTTTTTATTTTAATTAATTTAGAATTGAATAGATTATTAACAGCTATAATTTTGAAATTTTAGCTCTTTTAGTTTGGTTGGAAATCAGCCGAAACTATTCATGCGAAGGGGTGTGCTAATCTGATGACGAGCAGTGTATTTGTAGTTTTCTGGGGGCTGATATCCGAAAATGATACCTACGTGTGAGCAACATGAAACATGAATCGTTAGCATTATTAGATCAGAAAATATTTTTTGTTAAATGATTTCGAAATTCTCGACTGTCCTTTTTTAAACTTTATGGTTTGACATTAATTTGCTAGTGTTTTAATTTTTACACCAAACATGTGTTTCACGTTTCCGCTCTCTTGTAGTTTTCTTACCATGAGCTAGGCAACTTGCCGCCCCAAAAATGTGGTACCCCGGTCGACCGCCTGGCTTGCCTCCCCTTGGAGCGGGCGCTGACGGTATGGCTTGTCGCACGTATATTATTCAGAAGAAGATAAGAAATGTTCTTTTCAGAGAATAAAAAACATAAGCAGGTATAATTTTTGAAAATTTCGTACTAATTTTTTTTTAATCAAACTTTTCGAAAATGTTGCATTTTTATATTTTAAAATCGAAAATTGGGGTGTTGTGACTCAATGAATAAAATCTTCACCTTCTTCCGGCGCACATTTCTCTGCAAAGTTAGAGTCCTAGCTATCACCGATCAGGGTCCCAGAAAATTTTTCATAAAGTGGAAATCAAGAAGCCGATGTACGTATATGATTTTCCTGGAAATTTCCTTGCTGTAGACGTTCAGAAGTTAGCGCTGTTTCGAATGGCCAGAACTATTTCAGATTTTCAGCAAATATGCCCGCCAAAGTTCCTTACAAGCAGTATTCAGATAGGTATAGTGATTTAGTATTTAAATAAAAGTCAAGTTATTTCTTTCGTTTTCATATATTATTTCATTTATTTCTCCATCGTATTTGCATACATATTTTACTCCTGAAAATGTTTCGGGATTCATCTTAATCAATGTACATTTCTTAGAATGCGTTCTTATTTGAATCTTATCATAAACATACTAATCATTGCAATAAGTCCATAATAATAAATATAAAAGATTCTTTATGTATTTTACTGTTTCTTTTATTTATGTATGTAATTATTTTATTTGTGACAGTAAGTACATAAAAAACAAGAAACAAACAAAAAAACTAAAAAAAAAACTTTTTTTCCGTTTCATTTGAAGCGGTAAGGATTCTTATAATTTGAACAGTTACACGACCAATAAAAAAAGTTTTTCATTCGGAATACATATTTTTGTTTTTGTAATTTGAATATTCTTCTTTTTACTACAGTTAATTTGATTTATTCTCTCCTATATTTAGATATTTCGATTTTCATCTATTTCAATATAAATAATTATCTTTTAATGATAACATCTCTAAATATATTTACATATTATTATTATGCTACTTAGATCTTGTATATTTACATGTTTTTACTTTTTGTCATATTCAATGATTTTTTTTTATTGAATATTATCTTTTTTATCTTCTTCTTAAAAAAAGATAAAACATTATTTTTCTTACCGTCTATATCATTTCTTGAAACTTCACAACATTTGTCTTAATTTTTGCTTCTCGATTTTCTTTTTTGTTTGTATTAAATTCGTTTTAATTAGCTTTTCTACGTTGATTGGCTTATTTTACAATGTTTTCGTATTATGGAATATAGTGAAGAGGAGATATGTTCGTATGTATTTAATAATAATAATTATTAAGATAATATTTTTTATTAGTTTATTAGAAGCGTTTTATTCGAATGATGTTCCGATGGAATTATTGGTATAAATTAAAATAATAGTTTATTACTTATATTACTAACAATTTTTATCACCTAATGAACATTTAATCCTGTTTATTCATTTTTATAATATTCACGACAATATTTTACATTATTCATTTCTTTTTTCTGTTTCATGGCCTGATTATAGTCCCATTAAATTGTTTGCTTAATTTTGTCTATAAATCTCTTAACGTTAGGCTTTTGTTATACAAAAGTTTCATAATTTATTGGAATTTATAAAAATTGTTTCGACTATGTCAATTTTTTATTATAAACTCAATTACAGTAAATTTCATTTAAAATTCAGCTAATTTGTTTTAGAATGTATTTTCTTTTTGTGTTGAATTTCTTTCACTCTCAATCCGAATGCACTTTGCACTTCTTTGTCTCGAATTGCATACATATATCCTTTTCGGTTGCCTTTTACAACACCCGACTTTTCTGTTGTCCGTCATCAGGTGTCTTCCGCACGAAAGACTCCGCCGCCGGTGCAATCCATTTCAACATTACCTAAATTGGCGTTTGTGTTTCTTCACACTCGAGCTCCGGCTCTTCGGGCAGCGTGTAGACGCCTGTCAACACGTTTTGCACGACTATTGTTTGTTGCATGAGATTTTGTTGGTCGACAATAGAATTCGATGATTGTGTTTGGGCGCTACTGGCTGCTAGCTGTTGAAGCATTTGAGGAACATTGTCTAGAACTTCAGGCAGGACGATTGTAGTTGTTGTTGTGGCTGACTGTGGATTGTTCGGGCAGTTGGGATCCATTGTAACGATTGGTACTAGCTCGTGGCCAATTGTATGGGCCGAACAATCTTTGAGTACGTGCATTGGATTTAGGTCGGGATCTTGACCGTATATTAGTGATGTTGGTGTACCTGTAGGGAATATGCAGAATGAAGAATTTGTGTTTATTGAAAATCAACTTGAAATTTTTTTTTTTTTTTTTAATTTAAATTTTTTTTACCCTTCTGTCGGCACAAAGGTCTGGCCAGACCTTTGGCACTATATTTTGGTCAGAAAAGTATAGAAGATGAAATCGCAGCGACTTCATATTTCATGATATCCTAGAATAATATGTCTAGAAGCATTTTGCAAAAATTTGAAAAAATCGGTTGAAGTTTTTAGTATGCTTTTGATGATTTTCAATTTATGGTGCTTTTTGATACCCAATAGGTCTGGCCAGACCTATAGTTTTTCCCCCCATTCTTCTCTTGAGGTAAAAAGTGCAAATATTCAATTCTCTTAAAATTCTCCTATTTGTCATGTAACAATGTCATTAAAATTCAATTTGAACTATAAACGATAACAATTTCTCAGATTTTTCTTTGAAATCCGTGAAGTTCGCGAGATAAGTATGCCTAATTTCATCATGTTTCATAACATCACCTAATCAACTGAGATTTGATTCAATGAAATTCAAACCAGTTTTATTTTCTCTGTAATAGTTAGGACTAAGTATGAGAGACTTACGAACGTCTTTCTAAATAGATTTGGTCAAGAAATTTACGAAAAATTTAGAATGAAATGATTTTCGCGCTTGAAAATTCCCTATTTCTTTCCACCTGCTTCCCTAAATCTGCAGGCTAATATCGAGGTAAAATCTACCAACAAAGCACCAAATATTTGCCCAAAGATATTAGTGTTGAAAAATGCGAACAAAATTTCTACTAAATATACGCCATAAAAACAAAGAATCAAAAAGAGATGCAAATAAGGGAAAAACATGTTTACAATAATACCACCCCAAAATATGTCCACTTAAAAACGTTACTAGTGTATCTACAAAAATGATTTTAATACTTTTATTGTTTGAAAATGGCAATAAAGAATCGACAGAATGATTCTACCGATAAAAATTTCACCTTTTCTAAAAAATAAAAAAAATTTCTCAGTAGGTCCAGCCAGCCGACAGAAGGGTTAAATATGAAACCTAAGCGAAGACGAGAGAAGGATTTAAATCACGTAGAAAGTGAAGTAGAGTTTTTCCCAGCAGTGGCGTATTTACAGGGGGGGGGGGGCACAGGGGGCACGTGCCCCTCCTGTGAGCACATCAAACTTTTTTTGCACCATACTAAAAATTGCAGTACCAAATATGTATTCCCTTTTTATTTTGAGCGTTTCTATTACTAAACTTTGTAAATCTTTTTCGAAACATTATCATCATCATCACATCATCTTCTCAATTCGCCAGATCTCCTCGTTGATGAACCCTTTCCGTTTTTCGAACGGGTTGAGTTTATTTTCATAGACGCGTGGTTACAAGAACAAGAACTCTCAGAGAATAAGTACAAGCTATGATTATGTCGAGGCAACGAGGTGGTCATGAAACGTTGCCCAATCTCGACATGAATCGGTTCGGAAACAAAGACTGCTATTGAAAGTCTCGTCATGTGTGAAGTGACCCCATCTTATGTTGATATAAGTTGAGGAGATGTTGTTGCGGTATCGATGTCTTGGAAGCCGCTGAATTAGCGAGTGTTATTCTAAGATCTGTCAGGAAAACTAAACTTTTGGTGTAATAAACCTGAAATGCAAAGGACTCGCAGGCCCGTATTTATAAACATACCTTAACTCAAGGAAACCTTGAGTCAAGGCTGCCGAAATTAAAATTAATGTCATTTTCTATACTTTTTCATAGAAATCACTTATATTCACGAGTCAATGCATCCTTGATTTAAGGAGAAACTCAAGGAGACCTTGAAATGTTCTATAGTCAACCTCACTTGGAGTCAAGATAGCTCCCTACCTTGAAATATTATATTTGAAGTCTATTGAAAGCTTAAGGTTTCCTTGAGTTTCGCCTTAAATCAAGGATCAACGATCCCTCAGTCTTGCCAATATTTTCCTATGTTGCTGCTCTCGGGTATCCCCACACCAAAACTTTATGTAACAAATTAGCCCCGTAGTCTGTGCCCCCCTTTGAGAATTTTCTAAATACGCCACTGTTTCCCAGTCGTACATCTGTTGAGCGACGTTACATATACAGGGTGTCCGGAAACTGCCGCGTAAACGCACCGGATTGTGATTCCTCATGTGATTTCCAGCAAAAAAGTTGTACGGAACATACCCGCTTAGGTTAACCATTTAGCTGCCACAGGCATTTGAGATTTTTGAAAATATAATTTTGTTGCATGACTAAAACTTCAATATCTTAAAAGCTAGACTATCTAGAATAGCCAATGGCGCATAATCTTACGATCATATCTTTCTTACATCATTTTATTCTAGCTCCATTATTTCTAACAGTTTTAGAACGTTAAGTGCAAAAAACTAGGGTTAATTTTGGCTCGATTTTTACATATACTTTGAATAGATTTTATCAATTGCAGATCTATAGGGGCAGTGTGAATTGAATTGTATTGAATTCGAGCTAAAATTAACCCTAGTTTTCTACACTTAACGTACTAAAACTGTTAGAAATAATGGAGCTAGAATAAAATGATGTAAGAAAGATATGATCGTAAGACTATGCGCCAATTTTTAAAAGAATCGTACAAGCACCTCACCTTGGCAGAAGTTGGAGAAAATTGAGATGGAAAAAGAGATTGTTTTTGGGTCAAATCGCGCAAATTTGACTTTGAAGCTCTGTAAATACCAAACCTTTTATCCGATTTTAGTCTGGTTAGTTTTATTTTATAGGTAAATTTATTGGCTGTAATAATCATTTTATTTCACTATTCTAGCTGGTCTACCTTTGGAGATATTAGGCTTTAAGTCGTGCAAGAAAATGATTTTTTCAAAAATCTTTAAATGCCAGCTAAACGGTTAAGCTGAGGGGGTATGTTCCGTACAACTTTTTTGCTGGAAATCATAATCCGGTACATTTATGCGGCAGTTTCAGGACACCCTGTGTACCCCCCTATACCTTCCGTTGAAGGCTGTTTTAGCAAAGGGAGAAAGCTTGGCGTGTTTTCATGCGGACTAAGGTGTTTAGGTCACAGCTAGAGCTTGTGTCCAAAATGACAAAAAACTTCCGCGCACCCTGTGGTTTTTATGAATCATGGAAACCGAAGGTTCGATATTTCGTTTTACCCAGTCCCAAAGAAGATCACAATTTATGCTTCGGGAATACATTGTAGGGAATTGTAGTATGGATTTTTTTTTACTGTCCTGAAAACATAGTTCGAAGTAAAGCCGAATGGAATTTCACGACGGGATAAAAACCTTTCCAACTTTTTCAGAAATAATGTTGGAAACCATCAGCAAAAGATCACCTGACGCCATTGACCGGTCCAATGGATGTTGGAGCTGTTTTTATGACCTTTCCATTGATATTCGCAGCACATGACGCAGAGTCCGAGACTTCTTGTATAATTGCCCTACGTTCACGTTCTATTGTAGCTCTTGTTGTGCGTCTGTTTGGCTCTTGCCATGCATTTTCGGACTGAATAAGGACAAATTGATATGTCATTTCGACCAATTTTGGTACCAATTTGACAACTAATTGTAATGCCAATCTCTTGCCTGGACCCATTTTATCCCATACAAGAATTAGAATCAGTGGCAAAACGGTATTTAGAAATAAAAGTCAATTAGGATTATACCTACACTATGGGGGTGGTGAATCAAACTTGACAGGTGTACTTTTTAAGGGAAGAAGGGTCGTGACAAATTTTTTGAACGTGGAAATGCCTGAAACAGCCCTTGTGACAACTAACTGGACACGTTAATATTCATATAAATATTATAATAAATATTATATATATATATTAAAACTCGTGTTTTAAAGGTTAACGCTGTTATGAGATTTAATTTCATTCAAGGATAGTTGTTAAGGGGGAGGAGATGTGCGAATATTTTTTTTGTAAGTGCAGATATCTTAAGTTACCCCTGTAGCATTTAACTGAAGTCTTTTAGTGTACAGCACCACTGCAGATTGTTAGCTATTTTAGTGGTACTGTGTTTGGCACAGATGAAGTTTATTGCCAAACACCGTATCGCCTTTGCTACAGATTCTAAATTGACATAATGGCAAAAGCTGGAAAGATCCTAACTGGTCAAGGTCACTTTCGGCATCGAAAACATCATTCTACGTTTAATGCGCATAACACGGAGCCTTTAAGTCACTTATCTACATTCTTTCTGTGCATCGAATCTTCGAAATGGAATATTTTTAATTACAATCCCTGAGGGCAGAGCCACGAGTCTTATCCGTTCTTTGTCTACTTTAGGCTGCAAGGACGTTTAATCTAATATTGTCTACACAAAATCGGCTTATAACAATTTTTCTATACTCACCCGTCACTAAAGTCTCCTCGGTGGGATTTCGTTGGTACAAATTCGTATTTTTCTCGTACCGTCAGGATCCTAGAAAATCATTTGGATCATGATGAAGAGTGCGCTTCTTAACATCAACTACATGCTTTATCCTATGTACAATTTCCTCGTGCAAAACATTGAAACACATCGCTGTCAGTGCCATTCCCGACATTATGTACAGCGAACAGAACCACGTCGTACTCGACGATTCCTTTCGCAATCCGGGAATCATGTCACCAAATCCAATTGTTGATAAGCTCATAAAACAAAAGTAGACACCGTCAAGAAATGGCCATCCTTCGAGTCGATACAATGCTATCGCTCCGAGCGCTATATAAATCACCATCATGGCAACGCACAATAGAATCGGCGCTAGCAAGCTAAGACCGTGCATCGACACTCGTGAGTCCGATGTGCTCAAGGAGTCAATTTCGGGAATTGGGATTTGTTTTTCCGGCGAGTGAAGATTGTTGTGTAGCGAGCCGGAGCGCACATAATAGGGTTCCTGCAGTGCCAGATGTTGTGCCCGGAGCTCAGCCTGTTGGCGTTTCTTTTTCATGCGACGCTCCTTCTCGGCCATACGCTTCTCGTCGTAGCAACAATAGCCGCAATTCGAGCACAAACAGCAACACAGTGCCCGGGAGAAAACGCCCCGAGCGACTCGTGCCAGTACGCCACCGGTACTGGACAAATATATCAGGGTCAAGGGGATGCCGAGAATGGCATAGGCCAGGGTCACAATTTTGCCGAGTGTTGTGCGTGGTGCGAGATTTCCGTAGCCTGAAACGAGAGAGAGAGAGAAAAAGAAACTTGTTAAGTTAATGCTAATTTAATTAATGAAAATGCACCGTCCAATTAAAATAAAACATTTTTTTTTCTTAAATACTTTCACAGAGAACCTTAAAAATAAACTAATTGTATCGACTAACAAAACAATGAACCGCCCTCTCGTTGATCTAGTTAATAAGTTTTCTGTGCTCACCCGGACATAGCAAAGCATTGTCCTTGATCTGATGAAAATGAAAACACTGAAAAAACGTAAACTTTTAATTGGCAATATTTTTAATTGCGACGAAACACAGAAAAAAACCTCCATCGAACAAAGACGTTGTTCCTTTATTTTTTTTTGTCCTTCTCTATTTGTTCTGCATTCAGAATTTTTCTGAATGAATAATTGCTTTGTGTGCTTGGCAAAGTCGATGCCGGTGAAATGCTTTGAGTCCCTTGTCAACAAATTTGTCCTTTCCATTTTCCATCGCCTTGCGAATGTACCTCCCTACTTCTGCCCTACGAAAAGAGAGAAAAAAAAAACGAAAAACCACCTGTAAAAGCCATCGAAAATAACCTTAACAATTATTACAGCTTGCTTTGAGCGAAATAATGTCCTGGTTCCTGGTGCTAATGCAGAACGGGCCAGAAAGGCAAACACAATAGGACGATTACAGGTGAACGGAAATGGAATGAAAGAGGGACCTTTGATTTTCCTCAAATAAAGATTTCTTTTTAACTATGGGTGAGGCGACGAGCGGCCATGATGTAGTCAGTACCTTTACATAGGTTCAAGCGTGGTGAGCTCGGTTCTATACACATTTGTAGGATTGGCGAAGCCATTATAACAAAAGCGCCAAGGATTATAGTGCGAGGATGGCGAATGGAGCAGCAGCAAAGAACGTTCTTTTCGAATTTATTTTCGTTATTCTTCTGACTCTTAGTTTGCCTGCTGAAAAGCGACTGAAACTGAACGAAACAAAACTGGTCGTTGGTCGTCAATAAATGAAGACATCGTCGTAATGGTGAAAGTTTTCCTTTCGGTAATTGATATCAGTGGGAATGACCCTGCCTATACCTACACCTACATAGACATATCTCAGCTCAATGCTCGTGTATACCTTTGGGCTTTCAGCGGAACAGGAAACTGTCGAGAGTTATAATGGAGAATGACTACTTTCTGTACGGAAAGAGGAGACCGTTTCGATCGTGGTGGCAACACCCGTAGGCGGACATGAATAAGGATGTGGCAATTTCCTAGTTGTTCGAGGGTGCCAAAATGAAAAATTGAAATCCCAGAAGATAGTCGACAGTAAATGTGAGTTTTTTTGTTGGTATTCTGTTCTTCATCTTCTTCTTTCGTCTGGTAACCATACCACCAGGAATTTCCTTTCGTGTTTTCTGCAACATAAGCCGTGTAATTTTGTAGTTATTAATTGTAGAATCCTTGTCTAAGATTTACTGCGCGAAGTTACCGCACGAGGGGTTGTTGTAATGTATATAATGAAATGATGTCCAACGCTGTTCGTTGTTGTTGTTGTTGCTGTTTGTGTGCGGCTAAATTAGACTCAAACAAGAATAATTATAAATTTTTCAAGAGTTTCATGCTGTTGTGCGGAAAATTGTATTAAGGAATTCGGTTGTTAGTTATTGGTGATTATTATGGGATGGAATTTCAACAAGAGGGTGCTTTTGCGTAGCAACCATAGGAAAATTTAAATTAATTTTTTGAATTTTCCGGAAGCTAAGTGAAGATATAAATTTGTGTAATTAAAATGTTTGGGTGTAGGATAGGGATTTGAAAATGTAGAGTTTATTGACGACGTCATAAAGTTAAAATTTATATAAATGCGAAAATATTATACTTTTCATTTTTTGTACAGCAGCGTCGGATTTATACAATTGCCGCAAGGGGCTATTTAAATTTTGCCGCTTACAACCGACCTTTAAAGCAATAATTCAATTCGAATGCGCACTATCGGCCGCAGTCAACAAATATACGGCAGAAGCCTGATTCAAGAATATCTCAAAATTCTTTCTGTGTGACTGATTAATTCGTAAAAGTACGCCTCACTATTTTGAATTCAATACGTACAATTTGCAAGACTTGTTCAAGACGATTTCTCATCACAAATTAACTACATACCTATGTATGTATCAATGGAAATCCACAAATTCACTATTGAAGTTATCGCTTAAAAAAGTCAAATTAACGATTTGACAATGACAAGTGATTTGATGAATGATTTCATCATTCATGATATCGGTAATTTGACTTGTTTAAGTGTTAATTTTATTTGTGAAATCGTTTATTACATTTGATGTATAGTTAATTTGTGTTGAGAAAAAGATGAACTTGTCTTGAAAATGGTATATACCAAGTTCACGATTTCTCAACACAAAAAAACATTCTTGAAAATATATTTAACGCTTTTATAACTGAAATTAACGATTTAACAACTCAAATGAACGATACAACAAATGAAATTGACAAAAATATAGATGAAATTAATGATTATTATGATTATTAACAATATTATAACTGTTGACTGACTACCTTTAAAATTAACTATTTTACCAGAAAAATTAACTATTTTCCAATGCGAATTAAATATTTTTTCAATACAATTTTACTATTTCCCTTAAACAAATATTTACTTCCAGTGTATGGAACTCACGCTTAAATTAAAACAAAAGAAATTGTAGCCGTTTTTTTTGTAATTCAAATTGTTTTTTTTTTATAAATTATACATACCTACACAGTAAAGCATCGATTATCCTAACTAATAGGTTTTCGAGTTCGAAAATTAGCAAATTGCCTTAAAGTAATTTTAAAGCAACAAATTGGGAATGTCCAAAACGACCATAACTGAAAGAAACTAATTCGATACAAGTGAATGATAATTATTGGAGTAGCGGATTTAATTATTTGCCACCAGTTGGCTATACATATGTATATATTATGCCGCCCCTACCGATCTCAAACCGTAGGTATCGTGGTGAAGGCACGCATTCTTAACCCTTCTGTCGGCACCTACTACAATATGCATATTCTATACCCAATAGGTCTGGCTGGACCTACTGAGAAAAATTTTTTATTTTTTAGAGAAAGTGAAATTTTTATCGGTAGAATCATTCTACCCATTCTTTACAGCCATTTATAAACAATAAAAGCATTAAAATCGTTTTTGGAGATATACTAGAGGCGTTTTTAAGAAGACATTTTTTGAGGTGGTATTAGTACAAACATGTTTCTCCCTTTTTTTCTTCTATTTTTGCTTCTCTTTTTTCATTGCGTATCCGCACAGAAAGTTTGATAAAATTTTCCAATTCCAATATCTTTGGGGAAATATTTGGCACTATTTTGGTAGATTTTACCACGATATTAGTCTGCAGATTTGGGAAAATAGATAGAAAGAAATAGGGAATTTTCAACCCCAAAAATCATTAAATTCTAAATTTTCCGTAAATATGTCAATTAAATCTATTAATAAACACCATCGTAAGTCACTTATACTTAGTTCATACTATTACAAAGGAAATAAAACTCTTTTGATTTTCCTAGAATCAAATCTTAGTTGATTAGGTGATGTTATAAGACGGGATAAAATTAGGCGTACCTAATTTGCGAACTTCACGGCTTTTTAAAGCAAAATCTCAGAAAATCTTATCGTTTGTCGTACAAATTGAAATTTAATGACTTTATTACATTATAAATAGGAGATTTTTAAGAGAACTTAATATTTTCACTTTTTACCTCAAGACGAAAATGGGGGGAAAAACTATAGGTCTGGTCAGACCTATTGGGTATCAAAAAGCACTATAAATTGAAAATCATCAAAAACATTCTCAAAACTTCAACCGATTTTTTTAAATTTGTGCAAAATGCTTCTAAACATATTATTCTAGGATATCATGAAATATGAAGTCGCTGCGATTTCATCTTCTATACTTTTTTGACCAAAATATAGTGCCCTGTGGCGCGGGTCAAGAATAGTGCCTCCGTCTTTCCCGACGTGTCGTAAGAGGCGACTAAAGGGACAGGAGAGAATAAAACTCTCCTGAGGTTCGAACATATCTCTACAATTGTGCGCGCAGCGACTGTGTTGTGTGCGCTCAAGGGTTCAGATATGTACGAAACTTAACAAAAAATTGACCCCTGTGGACTTTGGGGTAAGAATTATGCCACAGCGTTCCCGGCTTGTCGTAAAAGGCGACTTGAGGGATAGGGTACGTAGGCTTGTAACCTGCGTACTTGAAACTTTCTTTACACTCGAAACATTAATCGAGCCTCGGATACCTCGGACTGACTCACCGGCAACGACTTTTGGCTATAAACAACGGACCACGATTGGGTTTTGGAACGTTCGAACGATGTGGGGCGAGTGTAACAACATGAGGCTTACTGAAGTCGAACGGGAAATGACCGCGTATAACATCGCTATATTAGGACTGAGCGAAACAAGATGGCTCGGATCAGGAGCGACTCTATCACCAAGCTCTAATACTGTTTTATTGTACTCTGGAAATGATGACCAAAATGCTCCTCGGCAGGCAGGAGTCGGAATCCTCTTGACTAGGGATGCACGTCGATCCCTTATCGATTGGAAACCAGTTTCCGACCGTATTATCACCGCCCGATTCAAATCCAGAGTACGAAATATCACGATAATTCAGTGTTACGCACCGACCGAACCAGCTGATCAAGCTGACAAAGACGTTTTCTACCAAAGACTTGGCGACACCTTTGATAGGGCTCCCAGAGGTGACATTAAAATCATAATGGGGGATCTCAACGCTAAAGTCGGGTCAGATAACCAAGGATTGGAACACCTTATGGGAAATCATGGGTTAGGCGACAGAAACCAGAATGGCGAGATGTTTATAGAGTTTTGTAACTCTCGTCAGCTCGTCATTGGTGGAACTCTGTTTAAACACAAAGATTGCCACTTATCAACCTGGACCTCTCCGAATGGCAGAACTGAGAACCAGATTGACCATATTGCTGTTTCCAAAACGTGGAGAAACTGTGTCTTAGACGTTAGGGCGAAACGTGGTGCTGATATTGGCAGTGACCACCATCTTGTCATCGCAAAAATGCGCTTACGAACGGCAGCAATCCAGCGTCCTAACCGTGCAAATATTTGCCCTAGATATAATGTGCAGAAGCTCAAACTTCCATCAACCAAGCGTGTGTTCTCCACCGCTTTGCGCGAAAAAGCTAATGCACCACCACTAAATGAGAATCCGACAATTGACGATAGATGGAAAGTCGCTAAGGACTCATTTATTTCGTGTGGCGAAGAAATTTTAGGACGATTGGATCGCGGTAGGAGACCATTTATTAGCGACTCCACTTGGTCTCTTATCTCAGCACGCAAGAGAGTTAAAGAGCAGATCAACTCAGCTGCTGACGATTCAACTAAGGAAAGATACAGAGCTGAATACCGTTCGCTCCAAAAAGGCGTTCAAAGGAGTGTTAGGCGTGATAAGCGCAATAATATCAACGCGCTTGCGAAGGAGGCAGAGGATGCGGCTATCCGCGGTGACAGTGGAACACTCTTCAAGCTTATCAAGCCATTAACTGGCAGATCTTTACTAACGGAACATCCTGTGAAAGATAAGGAAGGTGTTCTGCTCGTTACCGAAGAACAACAGCTGCAAAGATGGAGAGAACACTTTTTAGAGGTCCTTAATAACACCTTCGGGCCTGCAAGTGCATCTTCATTGCCAGCAGAAGACGTCCCTCGAATAGACGGCATTAGTTCTGGTCCACCATCCAAAAAGGAACTAATAGACGCTATTAAATCAATGGACGCCGGTAAAGCCCCTGGGATTGATGGAATTCCGTCTGAATTCTTGAAAGCGGATATTATCGCTTCAGCGGATATTCTCCTTCCCTTAATCCAAGAGTGTTGGGAAACCGAAACTCTTCCCAGTGAGTGGAAAAAGGGCGTAATTATTAAGATTCCGAAGAAAGGTGACCTGAAGAATTGCAATAATTGGCGTGGGATCTGCCTACTTCCTGCTGTTTCCAAGCTGATGGCTAAGATTGTTTTAGGACGAATCAAGGACAAAATCGATGACACATTGAATGATGAACAAGCTGGCTTTCGCGAAGGGTTTTCCTGTAGCGACCACATTAACACCCTCCGTATTATTATCGAGCAATCCGCGGAATGGAGATCCCCATTACATCTCATGTTCATCGATTTTGAGAAAGCCTTCGACAGCGTTGATCGTCTCTACATCTGGAATGCCTTACGGAGACGAAATATTCCAGATAAGATAATCTCCATCATCAAGGAATCCTACAATGGAGCCCAATGTCACGTCCTGCATAAGGGCAAGCTTTCAGATCCTTTTGAGGTGCACAGTGGAGTGAGGCAAGGCTGCATTTTGTCACCTATTCTCTTCCTTGTTGCCATTAGTGATGTACTCGGCTCCGCACTCCAATTACATCGTAACAAAGGTATCAGATGGAAATTGTTCGATCACCTTCAACATCTTGACTACGCTGACGACATTTGCCTTCTATCAACAAACACGGATGATGTCGCTCAAATGACAGAAGCTCTAAATTGCGCGAGTCGTAATGCGGGGCTGAAAATCAATGCTGCCAAGACTAAGTTCTTGAGCACATATCCAGGTGGGCAAAGCGAAATTTGTATTTCAGGACAGGCAGTCGAAAAAGTTGATGAATTTTGCTATCTCGGAAGTGTAGTTACAGCAGATGGTGGAGCGGATGCTGATGTAAAATCACGGGTAAACAAGGCTAGGGCGGCTTTCTTCAATTTGACTCCTTTCTGGCTAAACAACAATATTTCCAGACGCACCAAAATACGTGTCTTCAATTCTAATGTGAAATCCATTCTGCTATATGGCTGTTCAACCTGGAAGGTGACTAAAGAGATCACTGATAAGTTGCAAACTTTTGTTAATCAGTGTCTACGGCGCATCCTAAATATTCGTTGGCCGGAGATCATTTCGAACGAGGATCTCCTTACTATAACTGGCCAGGAAAGGATAGGCACTTCGATCAAAAGACTTAAGTGGCAATGGATAGGTCACACTTTCCGAAGAGGGCCCAAAAACGTCGCAAAAAAGGCTCTAAACTGGAATCCACAGGACTCCGGAGCAAGACGCCGTGTTGGGCGGCCAAGGAACACATGGAGAAGATCGGTAACTAGCGAAGCGAAAACGCTAAATCTTACATGGTCGCAGCTAGCGCCGTTGGCGCAAAACAGAACGAGGTGGAGAGTAGGCGTGGTTAATGCCCTATGCCCCACAAGGGGTTGACAGGAACTAGAGAGAGATAGTGCCAAAGGTCTGGCCAGACCTATGTGCCGACAGAAGGGTTAATCAAATTGTATCTGCACAGTATGTCTGCATGAGCTTCGGGCTTTTTGTTTCGTGGGTCCTGGGTGTTATTAAAACTTTAATAACAGTTAAAAGTTCAATTCAAGGGGGCGGAGGTAAAATTTGAGCGCTATCCGAAGTTTTTCTATTTCTAGAAACACTCATCTAAGCGTCACATTAAAGGGGGAGAAAATGAGGAAGATGGGAATTTTTTTTTTTTAAATACATATCTGGAAAACTATTAGTGCGATCGCAAAATGCCAAAAAATTATCCCCTAGACCCAAAAGTATTAGGTATGTGATATAAGGTCACTGCCTTTTTGTTGGGTAGAGGTGGGGAATATTGAATAGATACTGCATGCCGTGTGTCGTACTAGCATGCAGTTATGTCAGATTCTCACCGACTAAACCTAAACACCTCTTTCGTCGCTAGACCCTGCGGGACCACCTTTCAGTACTACTTCACAGGGTCAATTTATTCTTATCAGCCATCACCACGGATAGCAAACTTGTGTCTACGCTCCTCCCTCTGTAACTCCATGTGGTTCGCACAAATTGCCCTGCTTACTAAATTCCAGTTATTTGCTGATATCAGCATCAGACCCACTAGGTTCTCGGGGCTAATGTACATATTCTCCTAGTTCCGCTTCGAGTTCACTGCGGACTATGATTCCTCAGTTCATTTCCAGCAAAAAAGTTGTACGCACCTATTCTTAACCCTTTGCTGCCACAGGAATTTGAAGATGCTCTTCAAATGCTTGTGGCAGCTAAAGGGTTAAGCATAGGGGGTATGTTCCGTACAACTTTTTTGCTGGAAATCAACTGAGAAATCATAATCCGGTGCGTTTATGCGACAGTTTCCGGACACCCTGTATAATTTTTTGGAACACTTTTCCCTTCGTGTCGAGTAAACAAATTGGACGATAAGAGTTAGGCTCTCCAGAAGGTTTATTGTGTTTGGAAATAACTACCAATCTTTGCCTTTTCCATGATTGCGGGAAAGTCCGTTCGTAGAAGGTTCCAAAAACGTCAATGAACTTTCCGGGCATCGTCAGAATAGCTGCCCTATTAGGGACACCTTCAGGGCCTGGTGCTTTACAATCCTCAAGTCTGGATGCTGCCTTTAGAAGTTCGGGCTCTGTAATCGGGTTATGATGCCACTATTCGCTGTAAGGCGTTGTCTCGCAGGTTTCAATGCATGCTGGGGAAACAAAGTGAAGATAATATCTTTGAGCAGTGCCGGTCATTTAAGTTGGGAGCTGACTGTCCGATTTTTTTCATGACCACCCTATACGCTGTTCCCCATGGATTTGTGCCCGCGTCCTCACAGAGCTGCTTGAAGCAATTTTGTTCGCTCCTATTAATTGCTAGGGATCTACGGGCTGCTTTATAAGCCCCGAGCAAATCATTGTAGGCTGTCGTTTGTGTCCAGCGTTGGCAAACGCGTTGAGCTTTGAAGCATTCGCGTCGCCTACTAGCGATCTCCTCTGTACACCAGTAGTTTTCTCTTCGTTTAGAGATACAACTCTTTCGTGGCCTGGAGGCGTCGCATGCTACTGATAGTTGAGCAGTTAATTGCAAGGCTTTCTGTTCCGCTGATCCGTTAACTGTACCTATATATATCCGACAGAGTTTCCATGAACGACGCCACATGCGATCTATCCGCTATTTAGAATAAAATTCCCTGATGGTCGCTGTGCGTATAATGCTCGCTAACTTGCCACTCCATGGCTCTAACCAAAGAACTGCTCACGAATGTGAGGTCGATGATGGACCTCGTATTTCCTCTACTAAAGGCGTTGACGTTCCCCGAGTTCATTAGAACAATTCCAAGCCGAGAGAAAGCATCTAAAAGCGTCCGTCCACGCTTATTTGTTTCGCGGCTGCCCCATTCCCGTGCCTATGCATTGAAGTCTCCCGCAACTAACACGGGAGTGTTAGAGGCAGTTTTAGGGGCATTCGGTGGCTCAGTGGCAGAGATGTCACTCTATCTCTGAGTTGCCGGTACGTGGGTTCGAATCGAATCCCACTGTGACCCATGGATGTTTGTGTTGTCCATAAAATGCTCCTAGGGCAGCCGGTTCTTCGATATAAATCGTCCCGGAGCTACCCGTTGTTAAAAAACGGCCAAGAGCTGCCAAAACCCCCTTCGATTTAAGAGAGAAAAAAAAATCTCTTGAATCGCTACAACAACAACAACTCGCGGGTGCACCAGTGCGTCCAAAAACCCTCGAAATATGTATCATTCCACCGCGTGATGGCGCGTAGCAGCTATAAACGTGTATGCCGTTAATCTTCGCTCTTACCACTCCGTTGAACCATTCCGATGTACCTTATTGGAGCGCATAACGTCCGCAGGTCTAAATTGCTACCTCGTTGTCATTATCTACTATCCAAACCGAGCTACGCAGATTTTTATATTGGTCGCAGATAATTGCAACGTTGATCTTCTTCTCTTTAACCGTCTGTGATAAGAGATCTTGTGATGCCTGCCAGTGGTCCAGGCTTAACAGCAGGAATCTCATTTTATTGATCCTGATATACTGGGCACTTAACTCTACCAGTTTGGTGCTTATAGTCGGCCCCAGCTGCTTCCTTACACCAAATGCAATTTGGCTCATTGTCGCAGAATGTCGCTTTGTGGTCATCCTCACTGCATTTAAAGCACACGTTTTATCTATCGTGCTGGCTATTGCAAAGTGGCCAAATTCCAAACATTTAAAACAACAAAACAGACAATTGCCATTTCAACCGACAGATCGTCCACCCCACCTTAACTTTATACTTCCGTCATCTTGTTGGCCACATCTGTAGGCAAGCTTATAGTTGCTCTTTGACGAATGCCGCCCGGACATCATCCCCCGTTGTGACGTCGTCGTCGAGATCAAAAATCTCTATTCTCGTCTCCTGCCGCAAAGCTCTTACATTAGATGGATTCAGCCCTCGGAGGCTGGTAACGATTGCCTTGTATCTATCTACTGAATCTCCACCGCGGGTTTTCATTTGGAACAAGAGTTCTCCGTTTCTTGTTCGACGAACTCGGGAGACGTTATCAACCATCTCTTTCAGCCGTGGTTTGGACTTCACTCTCCTCAGGATTTCGGCATGAGTCATCTCTTCTGACTGACAGGTCACTGCCTAGGAAATAAAATGTAGTTTAAGTCGTCGTCAGGACATTTTGCGATCGGTATAATAGTTCTCCAGATATTTTAGAAAATCATAAATTTCCCTTCTTCGTCACCCCCTCCCCCTTTAACTTGATGCTCAAATTAGTGTAACTTTATAGTGCGTATAGAGAAGAAAGCGTGCAACAATTTGGAATCAAACTTTCCTCTTTTTTTGATGTTTGGGTCTAGGGCTAATTGCACTATTCTAATTGTTTTCAGCATTTTACTCCAAGTAAAATATCATGTCATATCATAAATAAAAAGAAATATTCCTTTGGCAATTTTACTTAGTAGTCTGGCTGGTAATAGTGGTTAGTGTGCGCACCTTCGGTGCACAGGGTCCTGGGTTCGAGACTCACCGTGAACGAATGAAGTTTATGGTGTTTGTCGAACTCACGACCCATGTAACGGACTATGATTTCACTTAGATGTAAAACGAGTACTCATTTATGGAGATAAATAACACTGCTGAGCGTGTTGTTGATCTCAACCCCTCAACGAAAAAGCAGTTAAGATCTTGGAAATTGGATGCCACTAACACATCTTCGGCCTTAGTCCAATGTTGGACTGTCGTCGCGCCTGTTATTTATTTATTTAATTTTACTTGACTTCAGCACATGATTTGAATTAGTGTATTGTACACATTAGGCCAGTCAATAAACCGAAATATAAGGCGTTAGGTCGCAAAAAATTGCTTGGCTCTGGTTTTTTGGGATATTGTTAGGATAGATACCAGAAGTGTACCACCAAGTTTGCAACTTCGAAAAACCTGTGCTAACACCGTGACCCTCAAAAAACCTCAAAATTTTCGGACTTTTTTAATATTTTTGTTTGTAATTTCTAAAAGGTGCTTCCTACAAGTAAGTTGTCCACTGCAGTGTTAAAGTAAGAAAATCTTCTTTAATTTGAGTGTAACCCCAGCTTTGTAGGCGCAAAGGATCCCAAGATACAGCACTTTAAACATTGTTTTTTGAAAAAAAGTTAGAAATTTTAATTTCAGTCATGTTCCGAACTGAATATCGGCTTAAATGCGCATTCTACGGAGAAAGTCATGTGACATGAAGTTATAAACCAGTTACTTAGCTGTATATATGTCGGAACGAATGGAATTAGACCATGGGGTCATAGGGCTGCCCCTGAAAATTAGGTTCTTCTAAGAAACACTTTTTTCTTTATGTACCAAATGTAACCAAACTTCATCCAAGTATGTTCCTAGTTAAGCCTCAAAAAATATCTAGGAACGGATAATATCGGAACACTCTGTTATAGGGCTGTCATACAAACCAACCTCTGGAAATTAGGTTCTTCTAAGAAAAACTTTTTTCTTTATGAGCCAATCTTAACCACCCTTCCTCCAAATATGTTTTTTAGTAAAGCTTCAAAACATATCTAGAAACGGATGAAATCGGAACACTAGGTCATAGGGCTGTCATACAGGGTTCTTCTAAGAAAACCTTTTTTCTTTATGAACCAATCTTAACCAAACTTCACCCAAATGTTTTCCTACTAAAGCCTCAAAACATATCTAGGAATGGATGGAATCAAAAGATTACGTCATAGGGCTGTCATACAAACCTCCTAAAATACATTTACAAAAAAAACACATTTTTTAAAGTGCTGTATCTTGGGATCCTTTGCACCTACAAAGCTGAGGTTAGACTTAAATTAAACAAGATTTTCTTAGCTTTAAAAGTAGAGTGGACGACTTACTTGTAGGAAGCACCTTTTAGAAATTACAAACAAAAATATGAAAAAAGTCCGAAAATTTTGAGGTTTTTGAGGGTTACGGGGTTAGCACAGGTTTTTAGAAGTTGCAAACTTGGTGGTACACTTCTGGTATCTATCGTAACAATATCCCAAAACAACAGAGCCGAGCAATTTTTGCGACCTAAAATCGTTAAATGACTGGCCTAATATGTGCTTCATGTAAATATTTGGCATTAATAAAAGAAAGTACGATTAGAACATATCTTCACCCAAAACCCGATTACATCTTCCACACATGTCATGTGCTAGTCAATTACTACAAGACGATTTCACAAACAATAATTACATCCGAAACAGATCCTTCACATTTCATTGTCCGGCCGGGATATATGTACTTTCCTCATCCTCGGAGAATTCTGCCACAAGTTCGACATAATCTTGCCATCTATACTCTCGATTTGTGTTGAATGAAAGCGCCTGCTGCGGCTGCCAGCCAAGCATATCTCCAGCATACGCTGTTGAGTGATTTTATCTTCTTTATTGTCTTCATCTTTGCGCTTAGCCACACACCATTCATTTACTGGACTACATCATCTAACACCAATAACAATTCCACCACATAACGAATCTTTCGCATTGACATTTAATGTTACGAAGCTTTCGGGGGAAAATGTTAACATATCGTGCGGTCACATTTCGTGTATAGTGACTCGTATGTGATGTGTAATACGAAACCGAAATGACTGCAGTCAAACTCCATTGAAAGGATTACTCGCCATCGAAATACACACAAAGTAACGACCCACAAAATAAGACTCAAGTCAAATTCGCATCCATCCGATTACATTTTCGGCAATATGCTTTTGCGGCAAAAAGGACGATGAAAATGACAATGACGAGACGACGACGACGAGTCATCCATATAAAGATAGAGTGGCAAAGTGCTATAGAGAGACATAAGTATCCTATACGTGTGCTGACGAAATACTCCACACTAATCGGGAGTAGAGTATTGACAAGAGTTGAAGAGAAACAGAGAGAGACAGAGAGAGATCGATATGATGAAACCCCAAATCGAAATGACACTCCTAAGGCTCAGACCAAATGACTATGATTCGAGTTGACTTAGTCCTAAACAGAGGCATAGAAGGATGACAATAAATGGTACCACACGAAAACCCAATACGAAATGAGAAAATCCTATTTGCGACTAATGTTAATGCTTCTCAGAACATTGACGAAAAAGACATATTTGTTGAGCAGCTTCCGTTAAATTGATGAGGGGGGCGCCTTGCCAGGCTTATTCTATTGTAGGGACAATGTGCAGTGTAATAATGCCGCGAAACAAAGAATCAAATCCGATAATGTTGGGGAAAAGCAAGTTGTCAATATACTTTTAAAATATCAATTCCAGTCCTGAAACTTTGCAGCACACACTGTGAACTCAGTACAGTAGGAGTATAGGTACACTATCCAAATATCGGAGAATCCATCCTTGTGCATATATACTTCACATTCACATACGAGAGTATTGAGATTGCTTTCACTATTCATTTATAGTCCTTTTTAGGATTATTGCAATGACTTTCATTCGTTGCTTCCTATCTCGCAACGAGTACTATTATCATCATTTCCCTTCGTCCTTGTTGTGTATCTTTTTTGTAGAGAAACAGGAAGCCCGCAGAGATATAGATCCAACAGACACTGTTGACTGGCTCGAATCGAAATAGCGATGAAAGCCAACAATAAAAAGGAATTATTGTTATGATCCTTAATGAAATTGAACACCAAAATTAAGGATAACGGTTTAATTACAATAGTAATTTGTTTCAACGTCGAGCACGAGAAAAAATTGTTAGTCAGAGAGAGTGGGAACAGCCGATCAAGCGTAGCAATTGGAGCATTAGCAGAGCTCTAATATTCCGCCGGGCCTGCCTGCCAGGATTCCATTGCTGACTGTTAGATTACTATACTATAGCAAAGCAATCATTTCCAGCGAATGAATTCAACGCGAAATGATTGTGTTTTCGATTTAACGATACACAACACGGCTGAAATCCGTCAATATTTCTTGGTGTAATTGATGCTTGATTAGCAAGCTCCAATCCGGATAGCGCAGTGAATGAAATGTGCTTGGTAATCAAGGATTTTTTATTGATGATTGGATATTAAAAGTGAATGGTAGATATTGGTGGAGTATGGTTTTTGTTGTTGATAATGTTAATGTGCATGTAGCGTGTCCTTTTGTTTTTGTTGAATAGGCAATTTTAGGAACTGTGAAAAATATCGTTAAGTAGTTATCAGGGAAGCGACTCAATGCATGGTATTTCGTATTGCTGAAAAGAAAAACCGAATTTCGGACTTTAGGCAGCCCAAAATAAAACTATAAATTGACTGGGAAAGGTATCTTTTAAATTCAAATCTGTTTTACTAGGTTGCCTTATCCCTATACACTGAGAAAATTGATTTAGACACTTTTTATCTAAAGGGAAGTAGTTAATTTGAATTTAGCTCAATTAAGATAGTTCTACTAAAGAAGTAGCCAATCTCTCTAATCATCGCAGACAAAAAATAACTATTAAATTCGTTCAATTAACCACGCAAGATTATATAAAAAAGTCTAGTAAATTCTTCATCAAACTTGCTAGCCCTGCGCTATACAGACACGACAGTCCTGGATCTTGATCCTGGATCGTGTCATCGCGCCGTTCCGATTTCATATTAATATTTCGAAAATTTTCTTTTTGCACTGTATGGAATCGAGATTTAAAAAACTGTGTATAGCTAAAAAAAAATTGCACCACGGGGTGGGGGTCAGGGGGTCCCACTTTACTGCGACAACAGTAGATCTACTGCTATTTTTACTGAATATGGATATCTATTGTATGACCCGAGCCTCGAAGGGGCTAGTTAGGGAGACTGGCCTTGGTGGAAAATGCCTACGCGCCTATGTCTACCTAGTTTGTGGATTGATGACCACACGGCCCGAATCGCATTGCTGACTAGTAAACCGAAGGGGCCGCCCGGATGTGAAAAGCAGCGCTACGAGTCTGCTTTAGGCCGCGTACACATACAGTGCGACGCCGAGCTTTTACGGGCCGGGCGATGCGATACGATGCGATGTGTGCACACTTCTTGCCATGTCGGGCGGGGCGATGGGATGCGATGATTTGTTTGCGAGACAATGCCATTTGTTTTCATGGCAAGTAAACCTGATTGTTCAATGGATTTTATACCGGCGCTGCCTCGTGCGGTTTGGCGCTGTTTTATGATGTTACGGGTATGATTTTAGATCGGCCTCGTGAGTTAGCGCTTCAAGTGTAGCATCATCGGTATTTTCTATATAATGTACATACATACGTGTCGGTATATTTATGATAGTGTTGTAGATAATTGTGTGAGTCCCCCGCAGGGGGGTTTGTGTCCATGTGACACTCAGCTTGGAAGGCTGTTTGTAGTTGGACAGAGATCTTTGGTGAGTTGTGACACCACGGACCTAACAGCGCAAGGGGGCCCCTGGTACAGTTGATACGCCATGGCGAGGATCTGTACAAAGACCATTCGGGCGCTAACGGTCCCGTGCTCCTGAGTTATGCACGGGTGGCTCTTGGCGTGCCTACCTCCCCCCATAGATTGCGGGAGGGAAGCACTAAAGGCCTAGCACGATATTGATGTCCTCTGGTGGGGGGGTGCATCATATGGAAATCGTGTGAGCTTCGGAGGTGACGGCTCCGCATGACCCGAGTCCTGAAGGGGCTAGTTAGGGAGAACGGCCTTGGCGGAAAATGCCTACGCGCCCATATCTAACTAGCTTGTGGATTGATGACCACACTGCCCGAGTCGCATTGCTGACTAGTGAACTGAAGGGGCCACCTGGATGTGAAAAGCAGCGCTACGTTGTCTGCACAGGCACGTAGTCACAGGTCCAACGAGCCTGGGATGTGCATGTCCGAATTTGACGTAAGGCTTAACCAATAGGGGGCCAAAGGCTAGGTGACCCTTAGACAGTAAACCTCGTAGATGGTATTCTTGTAGATAATTGTCGGTATCCATGAATGGATTGTTGTAGGCAACATTAATGGATAATGGGAAAAAGATCTAGGTATCTTTTGTAGTGTTCGCGTTTTCGGCCCCAAAATGGCCTCCCTGTTTTCTCGAGGAAATACGCATTCGATTGACGATAACGTTCCCGAGCTCCCTCTCACTTGGTCTATATGGGTAGCTGATTCCGAATTTGATGTAAAAAAAAACAAGAAAAAAATTTGGGGTTACCCGCCCCAAAATGGCACCCCTGTTTTCTCGGGGAAATACTCATCCAATTGGTGTGGGAAGAAACACCTAAAAAATTATGGGCCGCTGATTCCGAATTTGAGGTCAAAAACAGAAAAACAAATTTTGGAGTTGCCGACCCAGAACAGCGCACCTGTTTTCTTGGGGAAATACTCGTCCAATCGGCGTGGTAGAAACACTAGGTAAATTCGGGTCGCTGATTCCGAATTTGAGGTAAAAAAGCAGATTTTTTTTAGGGTTGCCCACCTCAAAATGTCACCCCTGTTTTCTCGGGGAAATATTCAACACTAGGTAAATTTGGGTGGCTAATCCCGAATTTGAGGTCAAAAACCAGAATTTTTTTCAGGGTTGCCCACCCCAAAATGTCACCAATGTTGTCGCGAGGAAATACTCGTCCAATCGACGTGGCAGAAACACTAGGTAAATTTGGGTCGCTGATTCTGAATTTGAGGTCAAAAAGCAAAATTTTTTTTTTAGGGTTGCCCACCCCAAAATGTCACCCCTGTTTTCTCGGGGAAATATTCGTCCAATCGGCGTGGCAGAAACACTATGTAAAATTGGGTGGCTGATTCCGAATTTGAGGTCAAAAAGCAGATTTTTTTAGGGTTGCCCACCCCAAAATGACATCCCTGTTTTCTCGGGGAAATACTCGTCCAATCGGCGTGGACGAGTATTTCCCCGATAGGTAAATTTGGGTCGCTGATTCCGAATTTGAGGTCAAAAAGCAGATTTTTTTAGGGTTGCCCACCCCAAAATGACACCTCTGTTTTCTCGGGGAAATACTCGTCCAATCGGCGTGGCAGAAATACTATGTAAAATTGGGTGGCTGATTCCGAATTTGAGGTAAAAAACCAGAATTTTTTTTGTTTAGGGTTGCCCACCCCAAAATGACATCCCTGTTTTCTCGGGGAAATACTCGTCCAATCGGCGTGGCAGAAACACTAAGTAAATTTGGGTCGCGGATTCCGAGTTTGAGGTCAAAAACAAGAAAAAGAATTTTAGGGTTGCCCGCCCCAAAATGGTACCCCGGTTTTCTCATCACCGTATGTTCCCACAAGTGACCTATCCGCTACCTTTAATAATTCATTGAGGTCAAAAAGCAGAATTTTTTTAGGGTTGCCCACCCTAAAATGTCACCCCTGTTTCCTTGGTGAAATACTCATCCAATCGGCGTGGCAGAAACACTAGGTAAATTTGGGTCGCTAATTCCGAATTTGAGGTCAAAAACCAGAATTTTTTTTCAGGGCTGCCCACCCCAAAATGTGACTCCTGTTTTCTCGGGGAAATACTCGTCCAATCGGCGTGGACGAGTATTTCCCCGATAGGTAAATTTGGGTCGCTGATTCCGAATTTGAGGTCAAAAAGCAGATTTTTTTAGGGTTGCCCACCCCAAAATAAGACCCCTGAAACAAGAAAAAAATGTGTAAGGCTGCCCTAAAATGGTACCCCGGTTTTCTCATCACCGTATATTCCCACAAGTGACCTATCCGCTACCTTCAATAATTCATTGCAAATATATGCGCATTACGAAACTTTCTTATACGTAGGCGTACGCTACAAACCGGGTTGTGCTGCACTCAGTGGCGGCTCGCCCATATGTGCACATGTGCACGTGCACCCCCTGATAAAGCAACCATATCAACAAATAATGTGCTAAACAAAACACTTCACAAAACAACAAACCGCCCGACGCAACATACTCTAAAAAGCGTATGTACATTATGCACATACGATATACCCAATCCATGTATTGAATCTATATCTCGACCAGCGACCAACACCCACAGTGTTGGTGCACAGTCATATGAACTGGTGCACTCGCTCCAAAATCAGATATGTGACGGGTTCTCGGAGCGAGGGGATAGTGCAAAATTTACACTAGAATTTGTGCACAAATAAGTCGTGCACAGCCTGCACAGCACACCACTTGGTGATGAACCGAATGTATGAATTTTGGGTGAGTATTTTCAATAAAAGAATATTATGTAGGTATAAGAATGAGTAGAGATTTTATGTTTAACTTTAGAAATTTTTTGACAAGAACTTTTCTAAGGACAACAAATTCATGCTCAATATTCTAGGATTGGGTTTGCCTTGTCCGAACTGAAAAACATTTTGTGGAAAAATTTAATGTCAAGTAAACAATAAAAAATAAATGTTGGTGTGCTGCTGATTCGTAACTTTTTTCTTGGCAGTTATGTGAAAATCGCAGTGATTCTTTAGTTATAAAATCTAGATTTTTGTTCGCAGTTACAAGGAGATGCAGGAAAACAGGATGAAAACAGGCTTGAAGAAGTAGTCATTTTCGCAAAAAATTAGAATGTACGTATGTATGGACTATGCTTTGGCATTAAAATAAAATAATTTTAATTAAAAGTAGGTAGTCTTAAGTATACGTTAAAATAAATTTTGAGGTGTTGATGTCGTGTTTGTATTTAGTTTTCTTTTTTGTGAACCCCCAGTATTATTGTGTACGAGCCGCCACTGGCTGCACTGCATATTTCCACAAATGTTACTTCATTGCGACCCATTCATAGATTTGTATAAGAACAATTCTTTGCCAAAACCAAATTCCGCCCATTTTTGTGGGTACACGTACGCTAGGAACTTGGTTGGACAGCACTGTAAATTCAGTAGACTAATCCCTTATTACATATCTTACGACTGTCCATTCATTTAATAATATGCAAATCTATAACACTATACATGATCATCGACACGTATGTATACGTATGTGTATGTGTATATATAATATAAAAATTCCACATTGCAATCGAAGCCGATTTGAAACAAGTCCTGCTCTCTATTAGCATCAAACATCCTCAAACGACACGAAACCAACCTCTCCATTCATATGGACATACACCGTACCACTACGAAGTCGATCCAAACACAAATCGTGTACCCCATGTCGCTCCTATCGGCAACAAGGCACCTTACAGCTGCTGAAAGCACGATGATTTGACATGGAGAAGTTCTCCATCATCCAACTCGACATCGCATCGCAAGCAGTCTGAATGGTACAAGCAGGTTCGTGCTGGTTCCTATTTAAATGCTAAGAATTTTTTTTTGCGATGGGAAGCTTATCGCTTCTTATCGCATCGCATCGCGTCGCCCGCATTGTGAATGGGCTGTTAAGCAGACGAGTAATCACAGGTCAATCGAGCCTGGGATGTGCACATCTGAATTCTACGTGAGGCTTAACCAATAGGGGGCCGAAGGAGGATCACACCTGCTATAGAGAAGTCTTTAGCGAATAGTGTACCTCGGGGATGGCTGTGCCCAGGGGACCATGGACCTTGCCCATCAAGGTGTTGGCCTCAAGTTGGCTGGAGGTTGTTAAGCAGGTCATCGAGCTGGTGATGCATTTCGGGGTTGGGTTTCTCAAGGTGTGTGCATTCACTGGATGAAGAAATCTCCATTTGACAATAAGACCTTGTCAATAAAACGCCGAAGGTCCGATCCCCCCGAAGGACAGAGAGATAAAAGCGTAAAACATAGGTGCTTCCCTGACGGTACACCTCGTAGATGGTAAACTTGTACGAATCTAAATTGGTAATATAGTATTTCGTAAAAAGCTAATTTCCAAATTTTTACACTAAAAAACTCAATACCACGAGTAACGATTTTTCTTAAATCTAGTGTGAAAAACTAACAAACACTGCGGGTTTTTCTTTACGTCTATATCGATTTTATCTTTTTAAGTGAGAACCCTGGTTGCGCTAAGTCATTTTAAAGAAAAGTTCACGCATTTTGTCTAGACTCCGTAAGGGTGTCCTATTTACTGAGGTAAATGACTTCTGCCGTCTGAAGGTACACATTTTATCAAATAATGTTGTAGTAGATCTATTTTTGAAATGTTGACTTTATATTTTTTACTTCTTTGGGAGAAATAAATAAGAGTATTTTACTGAGCGCTCTGAACTTTTGAAATCAACTGAACACACTCGCTAGTTCGCCTCTATCTTTTTCAACAAGACAAATAAAGGAAATGCAACTCGACTACAATTACTTGACTGCCCATGGCGACCTGTTTATGTACTTTGTCAAAGATTCAACATTTATAGACATTCTGTACAAATGTCGTAATTCTCACAATTCAACTAAATTCAATTCTCGCTATCTTTCATATTGTTTCCAGCAGTATCAAAGACAAACCACAGTGAAAACACACGAACAAACAAATCAGTCTCCTGGAAAATTTGTATAGTTTTCGTTTTTGTTACTAAGTGTATGTATACATATACATACATACAACAGTACCGTCCGTATGTATTGTATTTGTATCGCATCAGAGATCTCTTTACAGTTCAAGGATAATCCGCAAGCACATCTCTATACACGTGTCGGTTTTCACAGAATGCATGACTGGACCCTGACTGTGTTTGTAGGTTTAAATTTACCTTTCTTAGTGCGGATATATGTATGTATCTGATATGTTGGATATGCTTTTATATTTAAATTGAGTCTTCGTGTGTCCCACATATAACGGGATATGTGTTATATTTATTTCAAACCAGAGTCTTACTTTCTACACCTGCGTCTGCCACCACCACCGTACCGTCCGGGACCATATCCGGCATGTCGGCAGCCCAACATAGGTCGCTGCGGCTCATATGTAATTCATCCCCATATATCCTTTTTGACTGAAATATACTTTTCTTATACACACAATTTAACTATATTACCTTTAGTTCGCGCTGATACCGTGTATTTTACATGATACACGCTTTTCACAAGCTCTACAGTGATCCTTAGTCGTTCCTTAGTGTCTTAGCCTGATCCTGTATAGTAAACGCTACGTGTATACCTTTTCGTGTCCCTACCATTGTTTTGCTCGAGCAAAGACAGACGGCGAGAGCGAAGTAAAAGCAAATGTATGAAATGAACAGCTTAACTCACTCTTACTCAGTGAGTTGGCATTTTCTTCGAGTTAGACAATACATATACATACATATATGTATACACATACAGTAGAGCCCCGATATTCCGGATTGATTCCGGATTCCACGCATATTATTGAATTGTCCGAATTTTCGAAATGCACTAGATGTCACGCTGCTTGGCAGTTTTCATAACGAAATCATTAAAAAATTAACAATTTTAACGCTACTTAATAATTTTGTATTCTAAATATGCGTTCCTTTCCCGTTTATAGAGCAGTACGCTAAAACATATTCAAGAAAATTTTAAAATTTCTTTTCGAAAATATAACAAAATTCACCGTAATTTTAAATCCAGGTATCCCTGAATTCCGGAACCCCGGATTATCTGGGTTTCGATTATCGGGGTTTTACTGTATGTACATTATGAACAGGGTTATTTGTAACTCGATTTATTCCTTCCGACACGCGTGAAATTTCAACAAAAATGCTATGAAATGAAGACCGATTTATTCTGATTTTCAGTCGTTACTAGATATATAAATGTTGGCGTTTTTGTAGAAAATCAATCGCTAATATGTACCTACATTTAACTCATTTCGTTCACCGGATGCGTTTTGCAACGCTCTTCTTCTTCTCTGTACTATAACCCCTTCTGGCGCATGGCGCGTTCACTCAACCGTTTATGGGCTACTTCGAATTAACGTTTACGTTTGTCATTTCCTATGATTTTGTAGGATTTGAATATTAAGGTGTCAGTTGGTGTAACCAAAAGGGACCACATCAAGAGTAGCTACATCCGAGGCAGCTTGTCCATAGACCAATCAATCACCGAAAAGCTCGAAGACCGACAAATGGATTGGTATTGCCATGTTCAACGGCGTCCGCCTGAGAACCCCGCAAAGAAAGCGATATCAATGGAAGTTCCACTTGATGGACCCAAGGCCAGAGGCAGACCGAAGAATACCTGGATATGTCAAATGAAAAAGCAACAACAACGCATTGGTCTCGGCGATGACACGATCCAAGATAGAGCTGCCTGTAGAAATATGCTGAGAAATTATCGCCAAAACGGGCGATGTGCCTACACCGCAGGTCGAGCAACGCGAAACCGTGGAGCGGTATAAAGAACGAGGCAAGGAATAAGAAGAATATTAAGGTGATTTATACTCATAATTTCTTATTTAAAATTAAAATTATTTTTTCTAAGTGCTTTTCGTTTATACTGAAAAAGAGAGGAACATTAATGACTTCCATTCCGTTGCACTTTGATTCAAAAGTGTTACAAGAAATACGTCCAATTACCAAGAACCCTGAAAATGTATATCATATAAAAGATGGAAGATGATATGACAATATTGATATATCCAGAGGTACTTTTCTTATCTCAACCCTTGGCTGCAAATCTTTTCTTTCTTACGCAGTCTTTTTCTCTTATTTGACTTTTTCATAACCGATATCAGCGGCTGGCATGAGAGAGAGAGAGAGAGAGTGCTTTCGCAAAGTACACCGTCAAAGATAAGCAAAGTGGCAAAAATTAGTGCAAATAATTTCGTAAAAAGGATTCAGCGTCGTTTGCTGTCCTTGTCTCTTGTCTTAGTTTAGTCTTGTCCTGTTTCTTAATGAAATATGCTGAGAATTTTGGAAAATTAAATGATAATTTTATACAGTGAAAGTATTATTAAGATTCTGTTGACTGAAACGGCTATTTTAATTAATGAAACATTGAAATTGGAGTTGGATATGATACATAAAGTTTAATAAGTAGTTTTGCAAAGTGTTGCTGAAAGTGGAGATAGGACATTTTTTTCATATTGAAGCTGTATCTTTGTTTTTAGACTGACTCGAAAAAAAACTGCTTTCGTTTGGAGAGAACCTACCATTTTTGTACGTGCCGAGAAACTGGGCTTATTGTTTCGTCAAGTTGAAATAACTGTATGCACTGTCAAAAAATTGCAGAAAGCTTTGGCGGCGAGTAATTTGAATTAGTTGCGAATTTGTCCTAGAATCCATAACGCGTGCGTCTTTAGACTTGTATTTTGTTGCGTCCATTCAATTAACAGCCCCAGAAAATTAAGCCACGATAGTACTGTTTAGCAGCAAAATCTTTGTTTTTTTTTTTGACGGATTGTATGAAAAAAAAATGTGCTGACCGATAGGGGGTGCGGAATTTAGGGGAAAAGGGCGGGTATTTTGAGTTTTTATTTTGTGATTATTTAAGAAAACGCAAGGATCCTGGAAACCTTAGCATATTAGCATAGTCAGAGAGGAACATTAGATTATATTATACTTTTTACAAAAAAAACAAAACATCTTTTAAAATGCTGTATCTTGGGATCCTTTGTACCTACATTGGACTAAGGCCGCAGGATGTGTTAGTGACATCCTATTTCCAAGATCTTATCTGCTTTTTGTCGAGGTAATGAGATCAGCATCACGCTCAGCAGTGTTATTTATCCCCATAAATGGGTACTCGTCACACACGTCACAAGCTCGTGAGTTCGAAAAACACTATGATCAACGATGAGATTCGAACTCATGACCCTGTGCACCGAAGGTGTGCGCACTAACCGCGAGACCAGCCATCCTTCCAGATGGATTGTATAATTTTTTACGTTTTATTAAACGCCTTGATTTGTTTGAGTTTCTGGATTTGGGACGATCTACTGCACCGTGGGACGAACATGATATGTTTTGGTTGTAAATATTGAAAAACTTATGTTTGCATTTTAATCTGCAGGGTGGCACACAAGAACCTGGCGATTTTAAGAAAGTCATAAAAAATCGAAAATTCATGCTTCTAGGTTTTTCTCCACTAAAATACTCAAGACCAGCTGCGGCATTAAGATGACACTCTTAAAAAAAAATCATTTGACAAAATGGTGTCTGTTTTCATCACAAAACCTTAAGAGTGGGTTGCGGTAATTTTCATCAATTAAACAACTTCAATTTGCCCCATATCTTCGCGGGCGGATTAAGTTGTTTCGACGTAACCGCCGAGAAAAGTCACATTCGGCTAAAATTTCGAATTCAGTAATTTATTCCGGCTCAACAGTCCTGTTTCCGATTAAATTTAACCAGAAAACAGCTAGATTCGTAAAGCTAGTGCCCTAACACACTAAACAACTCACAATTTATTAATTGATTAATAAATTTCTCATATAAATATATTTTCTATGCTGAATAAATATTATTCGCCAAAACTTAGTTTGATGTTTCATTATCCTGTAATACTCCCAAAAGGATATTAATATCCCAGGGCCTTAATGATGTGAATATTTAAAAAAAACTTAAAATAACTGTTATTCGACGTACTTACACATGGTGTACAACAAAAAATTTAAAATTATAAAAAAAATATAATTCAGGGTTATTAGGGTAAAAACTTGATAATAATACGAAAATAACAATAAAATTCTCATCCTAATTAATTCTTCTATGCTGAAAAATTCTTAAAATCAAATTAAATTTTTCATACATTATGAATGCAATTTAAATTATGCGACACCTTTGTTTCATATGAATAGAAGACGAAAAAAAAATTCTGAAATTATCGTGGAAAAAATTCATAATGAGAATTATCCAGAGCACACTTAAGTCACCTATAAAAAATCTGAGATTTCTCTCACATAGTTATTCAAATGAGTGGTGTTTTTTGTTTCATATAAAATCCCAGCTGGAGACGAAGTCCTGAAATGTACAATCGTTGCGAAAGTGTAGATATGCATCTGACGATACGAGTAGTGTATGTAAAACATGTTTTTTGTATAAATACTGAATGTCCTCTGGAGTATACAGGTACTAGGAGTACAATACCAGCCAGGTATACTAACTTAACTAACTAAACCCCCAAAGAGACCAATTTTTCGCTTAGATGGACTTTTATGAACGAAGGTAGGAAAAAACACGATGCATTCACTGCACCAGGCTAGCAGGAAGTATACCAGATATATGCACGTGAATGCTGACAATGTATGCATAGCATAACTTTGACAAAACAACAACAAGGATATGAGGGGATCGGGGATCCCTGTCCCGTTGGAGTAGACGAATAAAAACTCGGACGAGAGGAAAAAAGTGCACTTTAATAGTTTTGTGTTCACTATTCAGGCAGGTCGTTATTGTATTAGACCAGTATGCAATATTTTTGTATTTACATCGCAGGATAAAGCAAAGTATACCTATACCGGGAGTCCTGTCCTGCTGTTGCTGAAACGCAGTCAGTAACATGTGTTTTTTCAGCTTTGTGGAGTTATGTTATAAAAATGCATATAGATCAAAGCGGAGCGCTAACATACACGAAAAAGGTGGGTGACTCTTTACACTAGCTGCAGTCGTGTGTAAATAGTATTCGCCTTTAAGTCCCCGCGAGGCGTGCTCAATTCAATATTCTGCAAATACGTGTGTTTTTTTCGGCTTAGTTCTTTTTGAACACGGGTATGCAAAAAATATGGGAATACATGTAGGGGAATGTTAAAAAAATCCACCACTTATCCAGCGTATTGTGAACGCGCTGAACGGATGCTGAAACAAATATTTCATATTTTTATATTCGTATTCATATTTATACTATTCTAATTCAAAAAAAAAGGCGAGCCACTTGTGCAGTGTAATGTCTGCATTGGATTTTGGTATTTGTTTTTAATTTTTTTTTGGAGATAGTTGGCATTTTTCTTGCTGGATATTTTTCAATTCAATGTAAATACGTGAACATTGGGCATTTTTTTGTGCATAGTGTGTGAAAATCTGTTTGCATATGCATATGATGTGATGATAAAGGGACACACCATACACTTGTGGTGCTCCTACTATATACATATATGGTCCTGGACGAAATATGATTGTGTTTGCAGATTTTTCGAATTTGATGAAAAGCCGAAAATAGTGCAGGTGTGTTTTGTTTTGGATATGAAAATTGCATAAGGATACGAGTTCATCGTTAGTATATCCTGTTATTCCATATTCAGCCTGAGTGGATGAAAGGTTTTCATTGTTATAACGCGACATCATGCAGTCGTACTTGCAAATACATATATGGTTGTCTCTCGCCTGACTAGGTCAGAATAGAGAGAGGGGGTTTGGGAGATTAGCGACACAATTCACACACAATGATTAAATTAAATATTGATGCTTTGTTACAAAATTGGGAAGAATATATAAATGATGCAAACATTCACATGCATATACCAATTGAAAAACATGGACAGTATTTTTGATGATGCTATTATTATTTATAAAAACCATAATAAATAATCGCCTTTACTTGCACTCTCTTTCTCTTCATAGCTTGGATATTTTTTTTTCCGAGAATGTAAAACGATGAGTCTGGCGTTAAAATGTGCTGAGAACAAAACAAACTACATAAAATTACCTTTGTAATGATATGTAACACTCTAGACATTTTCTCAGAAAATTATACCCTAGATCCAAAAGTATTATAGTGAATTTACATTTTTTGAGTTTTATATTTCGCACTGTAACTCTTGATAAAATAGACCTTCGGTCATAAGATCTTGTCCATATATTGCTAACAAAATTTATTTAATTTCTACCAAAAATTGGAATGCTCCGACCATTGACGCCCCCTCACTCCTCCTAGCATTTTTCAAAAAGGCATGCCTGTAGCTTCTTTCGAAATTGAGCCAGGCAGATAAAATTTGGTGGGGTGCCTAGTCTAAGCTCCATTAGACTACTTGTAGAAACCGTTAAAAATCAAACCAGTGCGGAATCTCATGTCACAATGAAAGTGAGCCACCTAATTGAATTTGTTATTTGAACGGTAACAATTTTTCCGGAATTGCAATTTTTGGATTGATTTAATAGATTTTCCTTCAGTAATGTATTTTTATTCAAATACTAAGGAGGGGTCGACAGGAAGGTATAGAAATAGTAAAATACAATCAGGAAGGGAAATCTCAGAGGTAGATAGCCCTATTGGTACAGGAAAGCCGCAACACATTATGCACCATTATTATTTCCAGAGACGGAAGGTTAATAAATAAGCAAAAACGAGGTAATAGAAAGGCGTTTACAGGGAGCGATGAGGCCTTTTTAGTGCGTCAGATTAAAAAGAACCCTCATCTAAATGCCCCACAATTGACCGCATTGGTCGAAAATCAGCTAAATATTGACGTACACCCTGAAACCGCAAGGAACTCATCAGGAGGTAAGGATTCAACCGACGAGTAGCTCGGAAGAAGCTGAATATTACCGCAGCTAACAAAAAAAGGGTTGAAGTTTGCTAATAAATGCTAATAAGGACATACATTTTTGGCAAAAGGTATTCGAGTAATTATGCTAATTTTTACTTTCTAACATTAGGATTTAGGTGTTATCTACAGATGAAAGTAAATTTAACATCTTTGGTTCAAACGGTAAGCAGATTGTGTGGCGGAGAAAGAATGAAGAGTTAACCCGGGAACACTAATGTGAGTCAATTTGACGCATACGCCGCAGATTACATTTTTCGTAGAAAGGGCGATACGCCCACCTGGGTTTCGCTACCCATGTTTTCCTTGAAAAATATGTTCCCTACCGAATGTCGAAGGAAGCGGAGGGTTCTGATTTTATGGTAAGCAGCTATTAGTGTTTTTCTGTGACGTCGTTAGTACTAAAGGAACATTTTTTGTGAGTCAAAATGACTCACGTTAATAATAACCGCCTATTTTTTGTACTTTACATACTTGGTTTCTGGGTGATATTTTACAGTCTATCCAATTATCAAACACACATTCTTATTATCCTTATATAAAACAAGTATTCCGAGGTTTTTGGTGCACCCTTTCATACTCTTCTCCTTGATATACCAAAGTTTCTGTAGTGAGTCAAAATGACTCATGGTTAGTAATAAGCGCCTAAAATTAAGGTTAGTGTTCCCGGGTTAAAGACGAAAAATATCCATTCGCAAACAAAGCACGGCGGTGGCTGGTTTGGGGTGTATAGTGGGTAGTGGAACCGGCAAACTTCACCATATGGAAGGTATAATGGACAGATTTGTGTATGTGGATATTTTAGAACACCCCGGCCAGCATCGGCGTCATATACCGTGAACATAGCCACAAATAAGCATTACTTCATGAATCACGAATCGGCATTATGTATCGATAGGACGCATTGAAAGTTAGATACATGATGGTCAGCTGAAGGAATGTCGACGGATCATGCATATAGGAAATATAATGGTTTTCTCCTCAAGTGTCCGTGCTCTTTTTTTTAATTATTCTTTGATGCATTGAATATATATGATACTTAACTATTACATAATGCTTACGAATAACGATTTTATAATGATTATCCGTAATAAGGTGCAAATGCGTATATACATGAAATAGGGGGACATCGTCATATACTGCTTGTATGAAAACGTGATGAATGAATAAGCAATATGTGCTTACGCGTGTTGCATGAAATAATGATTACAAATATGTTAAATGCCGGCTGGGACTTTCTAGTCATCTGTCACAGTCATTTCCCATGTACATTGACAGATTGTCAGTCAATCAATTACCTGATAATCTGTCAACTTGTATGGAAAATTATATTTCTCTTTTCACCCGTGCCACTTATGCCACCCCGTGCTTAACGACAAATTGTCACCCCTAATTTTTTTTTTTGATTTTGAATGGATTCATGGGATGCTTATCGTGTGCTGACTGATGCATATATACAGAGGCGTGCGGAGAAAATTTTGCGCCCGGGGCATGAAACAAAAGTGGCGCCCCTCTCCTATATCCACAAATGAAACAGTTGTAAGTCAAATAATTTTAATGGTACTTAAAGCGTACAATTTACTCGCAACGAGTCCATTGTAAGTTCCTCCTCGTATGAACTACTTGGGAGTTAGTATAATGTTCAGTAGGTAGCGGTGTGCAAACATGGTTTTTAATTAATTTTTATAAAAAAAATCCCTACGAAGTCTTTGTTGGGTGATCTTTCTTTTGTTTTAACTAATAATACTTTTTTTTCAAATAAATGAAGTGGAATCAACATTTGCGACTACAATGAAATATTGAATATGTTAGACATGCATGAAATTGCACCTTTTTTCTTCGATGGTTTCTCGAAACTATTTTTTGTTAGTTTTATGAAATGACTTGTTTTTACATCTGATGAGTTTTTCTTTGGCAGACACTTTACGACTTTGTTGTGCTTTTTCTCGTGGGATAATGAATATTCTCAACCATTCAAATCAATTCGCACTCTGTACTGTACTGTAATATGTGTAAACGTCAAGCTTTCTGCTTCGTGGGTCCTGAACGTTCTTCCGCTTTCACCGGAGAGCGAAAATTGTATGCAACCATTCGATGGTTGTAACTTCGGTTTGAAAGAATATCTTCTGTGAACCGCCATAAAAAATTATTAAAACCGACAATGCCAATGACTATACATACATACATGGTGTCCCACATTGGTTGGGAATACTGGTAGGGTCGGTAGCATTATTGCAAGCGGTAGTGCGCACTAACGAAACATCTGAATTAGCGCAATCATATTTTTCCTGTCAACATTTGGTGGTCCGGATTAGCGTGATATCTGGATTAAGGATGAAACGGATTCCCGAGTCAAGACCTCATAAAAAGCAAAATACAAGTCTTCGAAGCAACCGGTACTGAAAGGATCAAAGACAAACTATTGACTTAGCTGAAGTGATGCACTTTTTACTGAAACTCGACCGTCGATCTCAATATGAGAGAGAGGAGATCAGAATTGGGATGGAAGAAGATCAATGTTTTAGATTACCTTCTTTTCGGGTTTCAAATCTAAATTTTCGTCCCAGTTAAGTCGAACGGACAAAAAGACAAATACTTCTGAAAGCAATATCTCTTATTTGCATGGACAAGCAGCTAATGTTTTTAAAGAATCGAGATTATGTGAACAAAAGGATTTGTTTCGAATTTTAGGCTGTGATTAAATATTTACTCTCAGCTGTCGAAACTCAGTATTCAGTTTGCATGGCGAATAGATTCGCCGCGTCCTAAAATCTGCCTAACTAAAACGTTATCCCCTCTCGAAATAGCATTTCCGTCATTACAGACGTTACCTTTTTTTGGATGTGAATAGGTCTTATCAAGCTTAAGTTACGAAAATGGTTCAGTAATGTCCTTTCAATGCCTTAATATTTTGTTTATATTGTGTACGTACGCCTAGAAGGATATTTAATACATACTCGCCTTTTTTGGCGCCCCCTTTACCAGTGCCGCTCGGGGCGACTGCCCCTGTCGCCCCTCCCATCGCACGGCACTGCATACATAAACTATGTACTTACTCTGCCAAAATTCCCGATTGTTTTTTTTTTTACGTAACGACCCTTTAGGAATGAATTTAGAGGACGTATTGGTGCTGGAGTCGTTAAGAACTGCGAAAGAAAGATTTATTTAACACAATATTCCGCTAATGTCGCTCTGTACTTTTTGTCAGATAGTTACACAATTATTTTGCTAGACAAAACTCGTCCATAGCATTTTTCGGCTAGATTTAACTCCGGTCTGAGTTGTGCTATACTACTAAGTGGCTACTGGAAAAATATCCTGCGAAAGAAATACTACATTACTGGAATAAATCTCAAAGTTATATAATGACCAAATACGTCCTTAAGACCTTGGGGTTCAACAAATACCAATCTCAGCTTCAAAAATAAGAATTCATATTTGTATAGGATCTTCAAAGAAATGCATTTTTTCATATTTCAATAAGCAATTTGTCGTTTCCCAATTTCTGGGTCTGGCCCCTCCCGTGGTTGCGTCACTGGATCGTAGAGTTTATTAGTTTATGCTTTGGAGGTTGATGTACTGAACATATTAAAGCAAATTGTCAGGAGGCTACAGCTGAAAGCACTGAGTGCGAAAACAACCAAGAGCTACGCACGAATAGGTCCTGAAAACTGCTGCACTTGGTCGCAGTACTTTTAATTCAATGATCTAAGCTGCCACAACAGTCTGGCTGGTCTAGCGGTTAGTGCGCGCACCTTCGGTGCACAGGGTCATGAGTTCGAATCTCACCGTGTTCCATGGTGTTTTTCGAACTCACGAGCTTGTAACGGACTATGATCTCACTCAGATTTATGGGGATAAATAACACTGCTGAGCGTGATGCTGATCTCATTACCTAAACAAAAGCAGATAAGATCTTGGAAATAGGATGTCACTAACACATCCTGCGGCCTTAGTCCAATGCTGGATTGTCGCGCCTGTTATTTTATTTAAGCGGCCACTTTCATAATATAAAATAAATAGCCGAAAGTGTTCAGTAAAATGTCGTATCTCTCCGTAAGAATCCATCAAATTATTTTTAATGTCAATTCGAACGAGGTTGCGAATTATTATCTATCTCCGAAACCAACAAACTATAACGATGTGACAACTTAGAAAATCACTCTTCATATTAATGACTTTTTAATGTTACACGATTCACTGAATCGGTAATTTTCTGTAATACTCTTTAGTTTGGAAATGGCACTATCCGCGGTAGTAACTGTTCTCGTTGGGCATATCCTTTATCAATGTCGACGTCGTCGGTCGTCGTTGATTCGATGCATACAAATTGAGAGCTCATTAATCGGAAAATATCTCTCTTTTGTCGTTAAATTGAGTACGCATAGCATTCTTTACTATACCTACGTGCAGTTGGCAAAAAGCATTATGACAGAATACTCCGTAACATAAACCAACTCCTCGACCCTCGTTGTGTGGCGCAGACATCCTGAACGCGAAACTTGCAAATCTCTGTTATCAGAAATAATAATCGGACAATGCTTTTTGGTATAGGTATAGCTTGTCAGTTCGGTCGGGTAAGCCAGTCAGTGGAGTGTGGAGTCATTTTAATGGTTGGGCAGCCTCATCCTGTGAAATCCTTATGCAGCCAGGCCGGAAGAGGGAACGATATTACCATTACCTGGGAAATTTAAGTGCACGCTTTTGAGATATATTGTACCCGCACCATTTTAATGGCATTTCATGTTTGCTTATTGGAGCGTAAGAGATATAACAATTAAAATATTCCGTGGACGGACTATACGTACTATATGGAATACAGTCACTAAAAGGATTCGTATCGTAGGGGATGATATTTTGTCTTTGTATATCTAGAGATGGTTAAAAAGTTATTTTGACTGCTTTTCAAAATTTGTTTTGAATTTTATAGTATGCCGCGGTACGAAGAGGTTTTT
This sequence comes from Microchrysa polita, assembly GCA_949715475.1. Taxonomy (NCBI): domain Eukaryota; kingdom Metazoa; phylum Arthropoda; class Insecta; order Diptera; family Stratiomyidae; genus Microchrysa; species Microchrysa polita. The sequence goes on along the minus strand of OX454418.1, from coordinate 3,934,993 downwards.
AGGCGATTTAGCTAAAATTCGTAAATACTAGCTTTGTGTAACACGGTTATATGCAATTATAGGACCACTTTGATGTGATAGATAAGTGATAAACCGACAATATTACGTATTACTAGCTCTGTCACTTCGAAAAACGTAGCTAAATAAAAAAAAAACTTATCATACACCCATATAACCAGTTAAAAAAGCCCCTTTGGTCAACCCTACTGCAAGCACTTGAAGGGTATGTTGCAACTTTGAATTGACCTAAATTTCAGGTTACTACTGATATTCGAAACATATGTCCGAATTAAGATATTATTGAGAAGGGGCCATATATTAGGGAGGAAGGGAAGGGAAATTTTTAAGTCTACTTTATTATTGAAACGAGTTTAGGATGACTTTAATTTAAAATTTATACAAGCGGCACATGTCAAACCGTTTTCATCCTCTCTCTCTCCACTCTGAATCCTTTTTGAATTTCCATCGTCCCAAGGAATCATAATCAATGTTAGCACGCATACCTATTAAAAATTAATTCAAAATCTGACTCTCAACTATGCCTATAATTGTGTACAGGAGGACTCGAAAAAAAAAACCGAAACGAATATAAAATTGAAAAATAGCGAAATTAAAACATGAACCTGAATTTATGGCACACAATTTTCCGGCATGTTTCGCTGGTCATATAATGTCACAGGACGGGGCAGGGCTCAGCCTTTTTCATGTGCAGAATATTTAATTAGATCGGAAATCAGAAATTCGACACAAGAATGAAACCGACCAGAATCAAAAACAGTATTAAAAAAAATAAAACTACCACCGAATGTTTTTTTTTAACATGGTACGGTGAAAGGATTGCGTGTATAGTATGGCTGAATTCAGGCGTGACAAAAATTCAAGTTGCATAAAACGAGAAGTTTAATTTCATGGTAATACCGTATGTACTTATTATAAATGCTTGAGTCCTGACATTTGTAATTTATTATGCACACATGATGATGAAGAGATTCGGAGGCACAAGAATAAGGTGGACGTGGTTTTGCGAGTCTATATATACGAAAAGGATCAAGAAAAGCATGGGCTTTTTGATTATTACCCGTCGTCGTTAGTTTGCGAGGCGATTTTTCAAAACTTTTGTAAGGGCTTTGTTCCAAAGTAGGTGGTAGATCATTATCGGTTGTTGGACAGATTTATTAAGACCTTTCTGTGGACTAGCTTACGTGTTTTTTCTAATCTTTTGTTGATGTCTATTACTAGGTTTTGCAATTAGTGTGATGGGTTTATTATGTGTGGACATGCAATACGTTAGTATGAAAATTCTATTTAATATTTTCAATATTAGGTGAGACTGCAGAAAATGCGGTACATATGGAACTTGAAAATACATACTGCAATTCTCATTTCTGTGTAAGCATTACCTTCGGCAAGAAAAAGCATCTCTCTATGTGAGCCATAGACTCAGTTCAGCTGACTCACCGCGCAATTGACAAAGTTTTGTTTGCTGAAACCAAGATAGTAGAGGGATTTGTTTATAGGCAAAATAAGTACATGAAAGCTCCTTTAACCTCCGAACTCCGAAGGCCGAACTGCAGAAACCTAAGTTCCACAATTGGGCTCATGATTGTTGTAATACGCCTTGCTTGAGTTCCATCACCGCTGGCAGATTCATTTTCATCAGCTGATAATCCAGCTAGTAGGTATATGTCTAGATGACCCTGCTTAGACACGTTGTGGGAACAGGTGAAGCTTTTTGTCTGCGGTGACACATAAACCCGAAGAAGTGTTTGTCGCCATTATTTTAGAGCTTCAAACACTGGAAAAAAGAAATACTGAAGACAGTTAAACTACTCCATCCCCAGGGAGGGATGTTTTTTTTTTAAGATATAGATTTAAATCTGGCATTTATTCAGAATTTAAAAATTGGAAAAATATGGAAATGTCTTTTTAAAAATGAATTTTTATAGTTGAAAAAAAAATGTAATTTCAATTGAGCAGAAAAAAGAAACGTTTGCGGGAAATTTCACATTTCAGAAACTGAAGTTAAACTTTGGTAGGTGAATAGGGCCCCGAATAGTAAATTTTTTATTCCAACAGGTCATGATTGTCGCTCGGTGATTTAAACAAAAACGTATTGTACGATATCCGTAAATCTTTTACTCATTTGTAATTTGCTTTATCTGGCGTTTTTTCTCAAACAAATAGTAATGCGAAAAACCATTTATAGAAGAATGATGCACTAACCAGATAAAGCAAACGTTTATTTTTAATTATTTTGAATGACCGCGTAGAAGACACCGCTATAAACCTATGTCCCGGTCCCCAATGAATTATTGCATTGCATTTATGAGTAGCTCTATGATGAAGTGAAAAGCTCGAAGATCACACGTACACAGGGTAAATTGAAAATTATTCGAAATAAATAAAGAAAATTTCTCTTTTCGAACCAAGTTATTACCATTAGTGTTGCGCAAATTTTAGCCACAACTTGATTTGAAGGTAAAGGTAAAGGACGATGTTCACCGAGCGCAAAACTTGCTTTTATGTGCGATGGAGACTTGCCTTCTATTCACTAAATTTAAAATAAATGTGTACTCGCGGACTGATTGATTGCCGATGACACCTTTTCCCTGTGAAATAAAGTACAGTGCAACGGCATTGTTTTCGTCGGCGAAATGTAAAAAAACCGGTGTGGAGACTTTCGTGTGAAGTGCGTACCACCAAGCGAATTTGAAGGTTGGATGGATGGGTGGATACGACGCTATGATGGGTTGGGCTGGTTACCTCCACCAATACTGCAGCCTGATGGCTTATTGTATTTCCTATTTAAGCGAAAAAGTTTCAGGTTATTAGCTCTGTCCTTCGTAAAAGGCTTATTTATTTATTTATTTACCAAACAAGGCATTAACAATATAATATAATATATAATATTCCAATACAATTCATTTCACATTACCACAACTATTTAAAACTTAGAAAGGACAGGAAGTGGACAACTAAAGTTAGAAAGGACAAGAAGTGGAAAATGGGATATATGTATGTATATTTAGTTTTGTTCCGATAGGTTAAGAGTTTGGGGCAGTTTCTGTTTAAAGGATGATTTAGTCATGCCAAAAGAAAAATGGATGCTATGTGCATTGAAGGTCCGACAGCATTTGTTAACGGGTTCATTGTAACCATATAAGGTAGTATGCTGATATTCTTTAAGTAGGGTGGTATGTCTGGTACGTCTGGATTGATCATTAAAGGCGATTCTTTCACAGAGATAATTAACACGAATGACACCACTAATAATGTCGAAAGTGAAACAAGCGGAAAGTAGTGTTCTTCTACTAGAGAGAGACATTAAGTTTAAAAGATTTTGAAAATCACGGGGATCGTAAAGGTTTCTCAATGCAAAAAGAATGAATTGTTTTTGAATAGATTCAAACCTATTGATATGAATCTCAAACGCAGGGTCCCAAACAACACAAGCATATTCCAGCAAGGGTCGTACTAGGGTAATATACAAGGATTTAGTAACCCAGATATTACTAAACTCATTAGCGCGTCTCTTGATGAAGCCTAGCTGTTTGTTGGCCATTGATAAAATTCTATCATAATGCAGGGTAAAACGCATTTTGTCGTTTAAAACAACACCTAGGTCTTTGATATGGTCAACTCTGTCCAGCATAGAGTTATTAAGATGGTACGAAGTGGATATGACTTGTTTTTTTCGGGAAAAGCTTATCACCTGACACTTGTTAACGTTAAGGTGAAGATTGTTATGGTTACACCATTGGTCAAGGGATTGGAGTTTGGATTGAAGAAACTCTGCATCAGCAAGTGTGTCAATGGTGCGATATAATTTTAAGTCGTCGGCATAGAGTAGATGGGGTATATCAGGAAGTATGGAAGATAGATCACTGATGAAAATATTGAATAAAAGAGGACCAAGGTGACTGCCTTGAGGCACTCCGGACGAGACAGATATGCACTTCGAAACCATACCCTGGAATTTAACGAATTGAGTACGGGTGTGAAGGTATGAACGGAGCCAGTTGAAAAGTGACCCAGTTATCCCAAAGTTGCAGACTTTATCCATTAACACGTTATGATCGACCCTGTCAAAAGCTTTACTGAAATCGGTGTAAACAACATCTACTTGATTACCCTTTTCCATTTGACAGAGGACATCGGAGACTAAAATTGTGAGGTTGGTAGTTGTTGATCTGCTTCTTCGAAAACCGTGTTGTTGTTCATTAAGCAGAGGGTCAATAGATGGAGTTAATTTATCACAGACAATTTTCTCGAATAGTTTGGGAATTGCAGACAGAATAGCGATACCTCTATAGTTTTCGACTGATTTTTTATCGCCGCTCTTATGGATAGGTGTAACATGAGAGGATTTCCATAAAGACGGAAACGTGCCTAATTGAAGAGATTTGTTAAAAATTAGGTGTAGCGGAGCTAGCAACTGGAAGACACACTGTTTAACGAAAATGGGAGGTATTAAATCCGGACCGGGTCCTTTGGTGTCACACATTTCATGAATAGCTCTAGCAATTTCAACCTTAGAAGAAAGTTAACCAGGTTTACTTTGGGTGCACCCATTTTGGTAGTTTGAGCCCCAAAGATATTTGGTTTCCAGGTCATAATAGTGGGGCATTCGAAAAAAACGTGCGAGGCTGATTCCTAATCTTCGTTGCAGAGGCAGCATAGTTGGTCTTGTGTGTAGATCACTATTGTATGCAGATGTTTCCGTAGGGTATAATGACCGGTTATAAGGCACTGTCACTGCCGTGAGCTTCGTTTTGCTGAAACTGAGGATTTCGGTTCAGCTGGTAAGCCAGTTGGAACTCAGCATACGCTTGCTGTGCCTGAGCCCTTCATCGAATCTCCATCGATCTTGGAATTTATCCTCAGTCCATCGCCTGTCAACGGTTCTGGCAGTGGATTTACTAATTTCGATTGCAGGTTTGGGGCCAGTGAAGGGTCGTTCGGAACCCTCTCTTGCAAGGGCATCCGATTTCTCGTTGCCTTCGATCCTCTTATGTCCTTTAACACATTTTAGAGTTACGTTGTTTCGGGTGGCTAGGTTTTTGAGGTTTTGTTGGCATTCCCAAACAAATTCTGAGGTTTTGTTGGCATTCCCAAACAAACTCTGAGGTTGTTTTGGGATGTTTGCAATGGCCTTTATGGCAGCTTGACTGTCGGAGAGAATGTAGATGGTTGGGTTTGTATATCCTTTTCGAATACTCTCCCCTGCTGCAAGGTTTATGGCTATAAGTTCTGCATGGGAGACAGTTGTGTAAGGGTTTGGAGATACTATAGTTGTAGGTTTTAGTATAGACTCCTGCCCTGTTACTTCGTCTGTCTTCGACCCATCCGTATACCACACTATTATGTTTTGATAGATGGTTGTCGTTCCATTTACTCCAGTCTTCCCTAACCGTTGGGGTTTGGATGTTGGAGTCGAAAGAGTGCATGGCCAGGATATAATCGCTGCCCATATCTAGGATTGGGTTTGCAATGATTTCTGTAATCGTAAAGTGTCCTACCCTTTGTGGTGTCCACACGTTCGATGATTGTATTCTGTACGCTGCGAGTCTTGCCTCTTCTGTGATTTTGAGGTCCAGTGTTGGCAGGTCTAGTACAATGTGCAATGAATTCAACAAAATCATGCAATGAAATTCACAACATACAATTTCACTAAATTTGTAGTGAAAGTTATTAAAATGTAGTCAAATTGATTACCCCGCAAAGAGAGCGATATCAATGGAAGTTCCACTTGATGGACCCAAGGCCAGAGGCAGACCAAAGAACACCTGGATGTGTCAAATGAAAAAGCAACAACAACGCATTGGTCTCGGCGATGACACGATCCAAGATAGAGCTGCCTGTAGAAATATGCTGAGAAATTATCGCCAAAACGGGCGATGTGCCTACACCGCAGGTCGAGCAACGCGGAACCATGGAGCGGTATAATGAACGAGGCAAGGAAGAAGAAGAAGAAGTGAAATTGATTACAATGTAGTTGTTTTTACTGGCGTTGGCGTATTCTAAAAATGGTTGCAGTGAAACGACAAAAATCATTGCATGATATTTGTATAGTTACATTTATTGCGTTTGGGGTAATTTTCACCACAGTCTATAATCAACTATTACTGAAATTTACAAGGGTCTGTAATAATTATTATTGCATGGTGTAATAGTTTTCATCCGTTCGTACATGAAATTAACAAGAGCGCGTAGAAATTATAAAACTGTCAAAAAATAAAACGACTAATTTATTCGCATAACTTGTAGGTAATCTTAGGTGTAGGACGTAGGACTACGAAACGATAGGATCCCGGTTCAATTCCCAGTAGAGGCAAATTGTAAAAAGGTAAAGTTAAAATAGGGAAAAAGAAGTTAAAGATAAAATAGAAGTAAAAAAAAAAATGAAAAAAATCACTTTTTGTATTTTTTTCTATTATTGCCAAATTATTTTCCTGGCAAATATTATTATCAAAATTTCACAAACCAATTGTTAATTTTATCACAGTGCAATGACATTATTCATTACAGATGTAATAACTTTTACATCAGTTGCAGTAGGGTCAAAAATCATTACAAATGCAATAGTTTTTATTACAGTTTTAATACCTTTCACTACATTTTTTCTCTCCGTGTAGTTTCTCTAGAGTTAAAGTTGGTGCACTGCGCATGGCGCCGGTTTGCTTCATTTTAGTCCACCAGACTATCGAGCCATAGGTGAGACGGGGTTTGACCACGGCTTTGTAGATCCAGTGTATCATTCGTGGTTTTAACCCTCACGTTTTCCCTATTGCTCTTTTAGTTGCATATAGGGTCTGTTTGCCTTTTGTAATAGTATTTTGTAGCTGCTTGTTCCACGTGAGTTTGTTATCAAGGGTGACTCTCATATATTTTACCTCCGTGGTAAACTGCAATTTTTGGTTGAATAAGGTTGGAGCATTGAGCCCTTCCAAGTTGTGTTTGCGACTGAAGGCTATTAGTGTTGTTTTGGTGGGATTGACCGATAGGCCTTCCCTCCTGCACCAATCCTCCACTTGGGTTAGAGCTTGTTGTATGAGTTCAGAAAGAACCCCTGGAAATTTTCCCTTATCAGGATGCTGATGTAATCGGCATATCCTTGTGCAGAGAAGCCAGTGTGTTTTAGCTGGACCAGTAGGCTGTCGACTACAAGGCTCTTTTGAGGACAGCTATATGAACAGCTGTACATGGTTTCACCGAATAAATTGGCATGTACTTGCCGTCCTTGAAGCATTGATTTTATCCACCGACAGAGGGTGTTTTGGACTCCAGGACTCGAGGCGCCGCACAGTGGGGCGAAATCAATGATTTTTCGGACATCGCATATTTGCGAAGATGTCTTGTTGTAAAATGTACCACGTAAAGAACTATAAGTTGAATTTGTTTATGCTGAATCGAATGGTGGACTCGATTTTCAAATATGTCCTGTCCGAGAGAGCATATAGCGGGCTTAAGGATGCTTATACCAACCCCATAGTATAGATAGTATACCGTTTCTCCTTTCTGATGTTACAACTGATGTTATTTAGAAGATATAGTAATTCAAACTTTGAAAAAACACCAAACGTTTTTTCCCTTCCGGAATTACCAGCATTAGACCCTTTTTATGGTATAGTAAGATCTTTTATGGGGTTGGTGGTGGAAACTTCGATTTAATCGAACCTGTATGTCGAAAATTATTCGATTAAAAACTTATCAGAATAACTTGAGCAAGCTAGCTTAATTTAGCCAAGAGCTATGTCTAATTTCTAGGGTTTTTTAGAAATTTTTTTTCAAAAAACCCTTATGAAATCGATTTTGTCCGTCCGTCCGTCCGTCCGTCTGTTCACTAAATAACTCGCAAACGGCTCAACCGATTGTCATGAAATTTGGTAGGAATGTGTAGAATGGTTACAGTCTTTGACACATATACCTAAGACGTTGGTAGGAAGAAGATAACAGGGTGTCCCGAACGTTTGACTTGTTTAGTTTTCATCCGAGATTGACGTATGGGTATTTAAATCAAAGATCTAAACGCGTACATCTCATATCAGTTAAAACTTTCCAGTTTCGATTAACGGTAAAAAAGTTATTGGCGTTTAAAGTTAAACTTCCTTTTCGACCTCCGTTTTTCTAAACCGTTAGAGGGATCGATATGAAACTTTGCACAAAGATTGGTCAGTATGGCCTTATATACGTTAAATATTAAAACTGTTGACTTTTGCTAAGGAAAAGTAAATAACAGTAAATTTGTAAAATTTGAATTTGTTCGTGTAGCCCCTCTTAGGTTTTCAAATATGAAAATTCTGCTAAGGTTTTTTAGAAAATTACATATGGAATATGTCTACGAATTTTCACTTGAATAACTGTATCCAAACCGGAAATATAGCCAAGTAAGTATTTGGTAAGGGCCTTTCACCATGCAAGGGAAGGCTCTTAACCATTTCTTCCATGCATATCTTTTAACTTGATGAAACAATGAACATGACATTTTGTGGAAATGCATAGAATGGTAATAGTGTTTGCCACAAATATTTTTGAAGTTTGTAGGACCAAATTATCAGGGTGTCCCTGAAGCTGCAAAAGTATACTTGTTCAATACTCATAGGAGTAGGAGAGGAGGCTCTTACGTCAGGGGACACAATGGAATCATTTCATATAAGTTGCCTTTCCTTGATTAAAAAAACAATAACAGTAGATTTACAGCTAATAATTCAGTTCATATATATAAAGCCAAGCCATCCTTACGTTTGCCTGAGTTTCTTTTTGCTCAAAGGCCATCAGAAATCTTAAATCGACAAATGCCTGTAGATTTGCCTTGGAGTGCTTTTATACAAACTGGGTAAATCTATTTTTGGATTGGTTTAATTAATGGTGGAACAGAATGAAAGGCGCTAGCCTTTCATTCTGGAACGCGTTTATTTAGACCAATCCAAAAATAGATTTACAGGAAGCATTTTATTAATGATGTGCACAATTCTTATCTATTGCTTATAAAATATACATACAAAAAATATTCACTATGCATCAAAATTCTAAAAAACCCTCGTATTGCGGGCGCAGCCCTCTGTACGCCGGTATTTTTTTCTACATACAAATTGAAGGAGAGGTGAGGGACCTGTTGCTCCGAGTTGCCCCATTTTCAGATTCAGCTTATAACATGTGGAGACAATTTAAAGTCCAAGGCTACAAAATTAAAACATGAAAAACTGAGGTTAGTCCATAAAAAATGCTACTGTAGCCGGGGTCGCAGGTTGTAGCAGCCAAACTCTGTGTTTCTATTGACTCTATTCATTGCAGAATAATATGGCTATATTCATTTCCCAGCGAACTACGGCAATTTTTTGTTTTAGATGAAATAACAAAAATATCAGGTTTTTGGCTAGTATCTTTAAAATTTACCGTTATGGTCCTTATTAGGTAGGTACGCAAATACCATAATAAGGTCTTCCTATCCAAAGACCTAAATTGAAAAGTATATTTATTTGCCATTGTATTAAGTAAGGTGGTTGGTACTAATACTAATCATTCCGTAGAACCAATACCGTTACAATAAAAAAATTAACAATGATTTTCGATAGCTTATGCTTCAAAGTGTAAAATAATATTAGTCAAATCTGCAATATGATTTTTTGTTATTTACCATTTTTGTTCTAGTCGCCCCACTGTGGCCGTGTACAAAAGATTCAAAGAAAGTGTTGTCGAAGGCCCCTCTATATCTAGGAAGGTTTGTCAACATCAAAATTTTAACATTATTTGTATGGATTTCACATGAAATATCGATGTTAGTACCTACTCTAAGCTAAAAAAAAATTAATTTAGTTCTAGAGTACGTGCCTTCAGCAATATACCCGTAGAGGTTAGTAGGGGCGTCAAAATGTGAATATCGTACGGGCGGCGAATGTGTAAATCCGCCACTGGTCACTGGTTTTGATTTTAGAATTTTATCCGAGATTTTAGAACCAGCTGTCGTCCATCATATTAGTGACGATTTGAAATGCATGAAAACACTGAAACGGTTCGAAGAAACCGTGAAAACATACGCACACGCTACTCCGTCAGTAGATAAGAAGAGCTGATGTTGGCATCGAAAAGAGTCGTCCCAACAACTTAGTTTTGTTGTCAGCGATAACACACAAACGTGGACAAAAACCTTATCCCTTATAATAAACCTAACCAAGAATCAAACACACAGTAAATAAATCAATTGAAAATAACACAATTATCACAAATTGCCTCAATCGACCCATACACAATCCCACAAAAGACCCATTAAAATCCAGACAAAAATAATTTTGCCGTAATGACTATCAACATTTCCGATTCATTAAACTAATTGAACTATAGAAAGGTTTTTATCCCACTTCTTGTTCAAAAGCTCACGCCTTATGGCTTCCGCCCATCTCTCTATACACACACACCGCGAGGAGAGAAAGAGAGACGACATATGTCGGCAAATAAAATCTCATTTTCACCTATACCTTCTATATAATGCCAATCGCAGTCCTCTGTCCTATGGATTCTGGTCAAAAGTATATCGACAGCATGACACAAGATTGTTTCTAATTTTTAGCATGTGTAAGCCTTCTCCGAACTACAATACACAACAGTTGTCATGTTGAAAGTTTCACAAAAGCAGCGACCACAATCACATACAATGCCGGGTCGCTCTTTACAGCGCTAAATATTCTCTCTCGTCTCTACTACGGACATCGGTTTCCCGGTTGTACCTAGTTTATTCAGGGCACCGTGAATGACCATATAGCAAGACCATACCATCGTTGTCCACCGAGAAAAACGCAATTTATTCGACTAGGTATCGACTTCTGGATAAATAATGACCATCATCAATGGATCGGCCGCATCGGTCAGCCTCGACCATAGTTGCGATGCGATTCGATGTAAATAAATCGAACGGAAATTGGTTTAATTTGAGAGAGCAGGCAGAGAGAAGATGTGTGTGGGTGCGCGGAGGGTGAAATTGAAACCTCTAAACTAAACAACACACCTGAATGGCTTTTGAATTTTAATAAAAGTACAAACATAAATCCTCGTCGTTGCGAAATTTTTTTTTTTTTGTTTCGGGGGGATACGCGCTCCGCAACCGCTTTACCAATAAATGAACCTGTCCGGGAGTCTGGCATGAAGTTTGATTATAGCCAAGCTCAACTCGACATCCTTATGATTGATGAGAGCCAAATGGGGATTATGCCATTTTCGGCAATATTATTCCACATATACGCGAAAAACCGACTCCGTTCTGAACATACAATATTAGAGGGTCGTCGTATGTGTGATTTTTAATATTCAAAGCAACCAAGAGGAAATTGGTTGGAGCCTAATGTACGTATACGGTTTCCAGAGGGTCTTTGGATAATTTTAGAGCATCTCTACCACGTTTTGGAGTCATTTTTCAATTTACTATCGATTAGTACACATCGGGAAGCAAAATGATTAACAAACATGCCGAAATTAGAGATCTATGGTCACAGTCGTTTACTAATTTCCTGTTTGCGGCAACAGTCGAGTCCTGGCCATAGGCGAAAATGCAAATTATGGCCGAAGCAGGTCCGGGATCCTCCCTGTCACATACATGAATGTTAATGGCCGACTTAGCACATGATAGACACAGTACTTAGGGGATTCGATATCCACACAGGAGCGTTGCCCGCTCGGTCGGTACGGCCTACATACCTACGAATATGAGTAGGAGTCGTAGAGACTTTAGCCGAAGGTTTGTCAAGCAGAAGAAGGCAAACTAATGTGCGACCAGAGTGGATACACCCACCTAAAAGCGTACATTTCTAGTTCACATGTATTCGTGTGTACACGTACGTGTGTGTCGAATAAATTGCTTAATCAAAATTAAGTGAAGCTTGAGGATATCATCTCAAGGCATATAGTCATCAAATGCGTATACTATGTAGGTACGAGTATATCCTGAACGCAGACGACAATCATCGTCCGCCAAGGCCCAGAGCCAATGACCAGACTAGCACTAGGCCAAACTGGTCAAACTATACGGAAAGCTAATCGAATGGTGCTAATACCAGAAACAATCAATTAATTATTTACGGCTGAGTTAAGGTGTGGTCGTCACATGATCATTTACAGATTGCATTTACCGGGAGGATAATGTTTGTCGAATTGGAAATCTAGCAGTGGTCGAACCACTCCTCCGAGGCTTGGATGATGACCGTTGAAATTATCGCATTGATATGGATATACCAAACATTTAGGCATTTAGCTTGCACATTAGGACTCCATGGGTTAAATAATAATGACCCCGAATATAACTTTATTAGGACACTGATGTTTGCTCAACTCATTATGGGAATGTAACAAACAGGCAATTCGAAATCAATATGAATTTTGCTTGAATAGACGAACTGACCATCATGTTGTATGTAATTCAATTGCGTTGGATGATGTTTGGCCATGGGAATTGTTGTAGGCAAGTAAGCAGAAGATAATGGAAATTTGTTTTGGTGCTAATTCATATGGCAATTTAACCTGTAATGGATTCGTGATTGCTAGGAAGTACACTCAAGGATTTTTTTTAAAGCGTTGAGTCTTCTTTTAAATTGAGCTGACGTGGGTGGATAGTCTGATCCAGATCCACTATCGGTTCACCGCTATCTACGCTTGCACAAAGAATCCACGCGTTTTTCCTAGTAAACACATTAAGGTTTTAGACAATATCCTTTATAGGACAGAACAGCGCAACTTTCATACAAATTCAAAGCATTAAGTTGTTCTATAATAGAAAACAACCCTCAAATTTGCGTGGAAGTTGTGTTCTTCTGTCCTCTACTGGATAGTTAAAAACGCACCTATTGTTTATTTCCGGGAGGGTCACACATAGCCATATGGAAATCAACACAAAGGTTTTGCTCAGATGCGGTTCCTAAAAGTTTAATGGAGGATCCTTAAGGATTAATTGAAGGATATTTTTTTTCGCCAAGACAGTGCAATGGGTGTTGCTTAAAAGCAGATAGTTTGGAGAAAGTTGGTTTTGAGCCTCGACTGTAGGCTTAGTATGAAAAACCGTGATAGCGCAAAATTAGCAGAGCATTAACAGAAAGCTTCCAGACCATTAACGACTGAATGTTAGCGGAGCATGACCATAATGCCAACAGAACATTGACATTTGATCATTAACAGAGAGTTTATAGAAAACACGTGAATTGAGCATCAGTAAAGCAAATAGATTTCTGAAATCGCATTAACAGAATACTAACAGAACGCTAAGAAAGCATAAGCAGAGTTTAAATGAGCAACATAACTGAGCGAACAGAATTGAAGATTGTTGACCCAGTTTTTTTTTTTTTAATTTTGGAAAATTTTGAAAAACTCATCTCTTTGGGAAATTTTTTGAAATATTGAAAAATTGGCCCTATTTTAAGAAAAGTTGAGAGAATTTTATCCCTGTGGAAACAACGAAATAAAAAATATCCAAAATGTATTTGATGCCATATCTGTAAGTATCAACGCTGAAAAATAATCATACATGTATTTCAGTGGCGTAACCTTTGTAAAATATCTTGTGTTCGAGATCAAAATGGGGGTCCCCGCGCGATGGAAATGTTGAAATCACTTTTTTTGCCAGGACTTGTTTGTTATGCTATAAGGGTCTGGTAAAATGCGATTCACACTTGAAAATAAAATCTGAGTATTATGAAACTTCGAATCCTGTTGACACTATCGTCCTAATTTTAGTACTAATTTGATAGTACAGAAGAATCCGTCTAAATTTCAACTCTGACCATTTGATGCATGACTTAATCGTTTTTTTTTGCAGCAAGAATGGTGCAATCGAACTTATAAAAATTGACGTCAAAGGTTTGTGTTCGTAAAAAAGTGAAAATTTTGTCTGTCTCTTCTCATCAGATGCCATCTCCAGAGCCGTGCACTGACATGAATGGCATGACCGTGAATGAACAGCCACAAATGTAATGTTCGTGCTTTTATAGTGCGGTCCAACCTTTCTACTGGCGAATCACTACAATGTGAACTGCCACTTGCAGTTCTACCTACTCTCATTTCATTGCACATGTTTTTGGCTATGCGCCAATGGCACATTCAATGAATGTTGTGTGTGATGCAGCTTCCGTTCACCACGCCAAATATTGTTTGAGTTAAAGAGGCTTTCGACTTAGGGATTGCATTTCTTATCAAACAATTACGGGAACGCCAGTAAAACCCTAAATAATTGCCCTTACGGAGGTTTTGACTGAAAAAGGTTTGACTGTACTTATCATTTTAAATGCTGTAATGCAGTATCTCCTGGATGTAGTGTGTAGTTCTTCAGCGCAACAGTCAAAAGTTTTTCTAGCTTCAAACTTCTTTAAAGCAAAGTAAAACGTTCCGCCCAAGAGTATACTTGTAACTAGTTAGTTCATCCCCCTTAAATCTAGCTTCATTGGGCCCGAGATCAAAAAGTTATTTTGAATACCAGTCCAAAATGACCCGATTAGCGCCACTACGCTAGGGGGGCCCTGTTGGCTGGGGGCCCGTGTCCGACCAAACACATGGAGCACCATACGTTACGCCACTGATGTATTTACTTCACTTTTAATATATTAAATATATTAGCAGCTCATTAACTGTTTTCTCGATTGAAGTCATGTCATAAGATGGCAAAAAATATATCAAACAAAAATACAATTAAGTTGTAAGGATGTCCGCCAAAGAAAAATTAATCAGCTGCAAATAAAAATTTAAGTTACTACTATCCGAAAGTATTTTATTTACGAATAATTTTAAATTCTTCTTAAAACATACATAACAACTTAAATTTTTATTTTTTACTACTTTATCTTTTTTTATTTTTTTATTATAATTGTTTTTTAGTCTACCAACGTAACTCTATTGTTAAAAATTGACTCAAATTAATAGAAAACAGAGAAATATTGACTGTTTTTTTTTTAAGATAGTACGCCAAAAACACGTACCATGACTAACACTCATAAATTTTTTATCCGGAAATAGGGCTACCACCTCGACCACGACCATCGCCCGGCACCTGCAACAAGGATAGGGAGGGGAGGGGGTGTGTTCAAAAAATTCTTTGAGAGTATTCTATTTTTGAGGCGCAGTTGCTAAGGCAGCCCTATGAAATAAAAGCTTAATTGATCAGATGTTATCTTCCAAATGATCCACTTTACCATTGATAAATTAATAAATCCTCTGAAGGAACTTTCTATAATGGCAGAGGAAAGTTTGGGCACTGGAATTTATTACTTAAATATAACTAGCGAGAGGAGAACTGCTTCCCTTGAACTATACTTTTCGAAAAACACGTACAAATACACGCGCTATTAGGTTGAGTCGATACTTTTGACCGTAAGTGTAGATACCACACATAGAAATTACCAATAATATGTAGCGTGTGCAATATGGAAGTCAGAGAAGACACAATGCATTTTATCGGTGTATGCCTATTGCTAAAAGAAATCAGGAGATCTTGCCTTATGAAAGACGTGTTGAATGAATCGGAAATAAGACAATTGCTGAACGGATTAAACTGGGACAGCTTATACAATTTTTGCAATATTGCGCTTAGATATCGTCAAAACATTTTGGATGAGAGCATGTGAGGTCTTGTGAGTAGGGTGACCACCTGCCTGCCTTCGATTTACGGGTCACTAGCGAATAAAATACGGGTTTCCGATTTTTTTACGGGGCAAAAATTAAAAAAAAAACTATATGCCAATATGTAATTTTTTTGTAATAATGTTTCTTATTTGATGATAAAGGTTCTAATAACTCTTCATTTTGCAATATGAAGTTTTAAAAATCTTTAAATGTCATTTTGAAATTACATTTTATTTGAGGCTCAGCCTTCACAGTGTGAATATGTGAATATGGGACGAAATTGATTAGCTTTTCTTGTGCCAAAACTACCCAAAACCCTTATCGATTTCGTCGATAGCTCGCATGGCTCGAGTACACTTTACGTCGAAAACAGCCAAAAAATCGTTGGGGCTGAACAAACCTTTTTGGCTGTTTTTGGCGAAATGTATAAGGGTTTTTTGGTACTTAGCCACTAGAAAAGCTGATCGATTTCGTCACCTGCTTGAGGATGAACTGAACAAGGGTTCCTAAATACGCTGCCAGGATAGAAAAGACCAGTTTTAAAATTCGAATCATATTTTGGTGCTATTACAAGCTTGACGCATATCCAAATCATTATGACGATAATCCGTCAAAATGATGAAAGTTCGAAATTGAGGTGACACATATATTTTTGTCATTAGAACTCGTCATTTACTTTTGACGATTTGGTAAATGATGAAAATTTTCCTTACAACAGCGATATTTTGATGAATATTCTGTTCAATAATTTAAAAGCACACTTTTCTTGAAGAATTTGAATAGAAACGTGTAAAGATTGATAACAAATTTAATATTTTTGCAAAAATTCTTGTTCTTCATTTTTGCAACAGATGCAATGAATAAGAAAATCTGAAAAGGAAATGCAAATAACCGCAAAATACACTAGATATGCGACTTTTTTTCGGGACCAAAATATTTTCTATGGTAACTTGATCGAAGCTACAAGATGACATTTCTCATTTGAATTTTATATGGAAAATTAATTGTAAACAAAATCATGCACATGCGCAGCTTAATGCTGTAAGTTCGTAGTAGGGGCGTCGGAAAAATGGGGGCAATGAATCCGAAATTACAAATTATTAGATGCTTAAAATTCATTAACTCATTGCCGGACACAACGCCAAAATTTGACACGATTTGTATGTCAAATGCTCAAAATTGGACGTCTATAGACGTTCTGTCCGGGAAAGGGTTAATCAGCAACGTTCCTGTTGCATAACTATATACCAACAGCATCAAAATTTACACTATTGCAAAAAGTACATTAAAATGGGATTGCAAAGCGTTGCGTGGTGTAAATTCTTTTAAATACAAAATTTTAAATAGTGTGTATTCCAGTGCATTGCGGTTGAATACTCCAACCAATGAAAAAGCAAAAAGTATTAAACCATACCAGCCCCAAACACTAAATTTGCAACGCCACTGCTAGCTATAAAAAAATCAAATTGTCCCCTTTATTTTCAGATATTTCGTTTCCTTCTTTTTCTTCTTCATTGAACAGATGGAACCCCCTGTCATTATTGAGCAAATGATGGTCCAAATGTGCAATTTGGAATTCGTGCTAATGATGGTAAATTTTCGTCATAATGACGTTTTTGCGTCATTCGAAGATATGTGTGTCACTGTTATAATTGACAGCTTAAAATAATTTTGTCCGTGTATCAGGGCTTAACAATTCATCGGCATCTCTTCATCTCGTAAACATATTTACTAATTACGGGCGAAATTACACAAAATTCCTCATAAAATTCATCCAAGATGACTGTAGTTATGTTTAGACATCCGACGATTCTCTCCAGTTGCTTAAATTCCAGTTTGTGCTGCAAATTTAAGGGTTACAGACGGTACAGGTAAGTGTGTTCGGCAAAATCGAATCCTGATTCCAAATACTGCAACTAATTCATGCATGTTAACATTGTTAGCTTGACTACATACTTCACTTTCGCGTCCCGGTAAATTTCGAAGTATTTGGTTGACTTTAATACAATCAAAAATAAAAATCTTGAATCATCCATTGTTTGCCCCGTATTTTATTTTTTGGATTACGGTTTTTCGAACTTTCGGTGCCCAAAAAACGGGGTAACCCGTAAAATACGGGGCATCTGGTCACCCTACTTGTGAGTGCGGGGTAGATGAACACGCAGAATCTGGAGTTGTGTGAACTTCATCGCCCTACACTCTATCAAGCTCACAGCCACCATTCGAAACAGTCAACGCGAAGAGGGACCACGAAATGACCTAATTCACTGGAGAGTAATGACCTAATTCACTGGACAGTACACGACAATTTTTATCTTTTATAGTGCTCGATTCGGCGAACTTTGATAAGAGTGGGCCCACGGGGCCCTTACACGTTTAAAATGTCTACGAAGATAAATTAGAGCGGCAGTGTTTTCGATAAAGATTCGATCACGTCAAAGCAGGAGTTGTACAATCTTGTGAGGCACAGCCACTCCCATCAAGCTCTAATTTAGAATTTAAATTATTCTTTTGGCTTAAGCACCAATTAGTGTAGTAAGTACGTGATAAACCTAGTACAGGAGATTTCAAAATGTGGTGGAGTTGAGTGGAGTTATGTTTGTTGGGGTGCTGAGCCGGAATCCGTAGCTTTCTGCGAAAATTTCGTTCCGAAACAGGGTCAAAATCGCCAAAAAACCTCAAAAAAAAAAATACCGTCAATTCTAGCGATATCGCATTTTGATGATTAATGTCGCTTTGGACCCGCAATCATGTTTCCGCTAACATTTTCAAGGTTTTCGCTAAAATGTGCAGTCTTGGAATTATAAGCCGAAAAACGGAGTAAACATTTAAGCCGCCAGCTATCGTTAAATAGACTATAGGAACTCTTGAAAAGCAGACATTGAAAAACTAAACCAAACTCGCGAACGTCATAAGGGTGAATATTTTTAAGAAAAGAAATGTGGAAAAAAAACGTGTCAATAAAATTTTAAAGTACCTATAGTACTGACTTTGCAGGAGGACTACATTTTTAACACCAAAAGAGCGCGGCTCGGCAGAATTTTCCTGGACCCGGCGCCCCGGCAGCACCTTCTAGGCCCTTCACTGCCGGGCGAGGCCCGAGCAGCAGGTAACCCTACCCGGAAATAGCAGGGCAAATGTTCCAAAAATCGTTTTGTGACAGAACAATGCTAGTAAAAAGACAGGGCAGAATTGAGAAATAGTTGCATTTCATTGGAATTTGTCAAGTTGTGTGCAAACCCAAAAATTTCTTTCAGTGTTTTTGATCATCGTTCAACTGTTCAATAATTGAAACTTGCGAAATATATAGATTTAAGATAAAGATAATAAAGATAAAAGTAGCTTTATTGAAATAGTGATTTGTAATACATAATGTCTAAGGATGAACTAAATTAAGAGTTTAGACAAAGTCTTTACATCTACACTAAGAAAAAAATCCTGTAAATTCAAAAAATACGCATATGATTCAAAGAGATTCAAATATGATTTTGCTTCATATTTGTTTCCCTTTGAATCATTGTATAATCCCTTTATTTCATAGACTTTTAAATTCAAACGGATTTCCCTTTGAACTAATAAGATATTCCTTTTGAAAGTCTATCTATAATCACTTTAAATTAAAGTGATGCAGTGTCAATTTAATCAGGTCACAACCATAAATTGAAAAAATTCCTTTTAATTTAAAAGGATGGACTCTTTGTTTTAAAGGGATTAAAAGGATTCTTCTTATCGTTTATCCAAATGCATGAACTCAAAAGAATACTTTAAATTACACCAAAAGGAGTAATTTTCACAGGGAAAGATCATATTACTCATAAATGAGTTTTGTATAACTGACCTCGCTATAGGTGTTGGCGACATTTCATTTACCTCTTTACGCTCTAAAATGCATAATAAATTACCGACATACAGTGGGATTCGATGCCGCGACTCTATGAATTGAAGACCAACGCCCCTACCTACTACACCACACATACTATACGGGACGACGTTGTAATTTATACCATACATTGTATAATCGCTCTACCACTTACTGCCGACTGCGAGTGTAAAGCAAAAAAAAAAGACAATTATGTAAGTAATTGTGATTTCAATTACAATATTATGTAAGTGATTCTGCATTGAAACATACATTGATTGACTCATTTTAAAAAGATTTCCCAATGAAAATTTGGATTTAAGGGATTTCCCATTAATTTAAAAAGAATGAATTTGAATTAAAGCGATATATATTTAAAAAGAAAGGATTATATTTAATAGGAATGTAACTCGATTTCAAAGTGATATCGATTGAATTTTAAGGCTCGTTATTTTTCTCGGTGTATGATATGAATGATTTATTACTAATAAAAGTGCGATATGTATAAGTTGTATTGGTGGAAATTTACAGGAAAAAATTTGCTTAAAACCTATGGATATAGATTTAATATTGTCTATTATTCCAAATAAGGGTACAAATTAAAGCGATTACAAATAAGTTCAAAAAAGGCAAAGGAAATTATGTCCAAAATATGTCTCGAAAGTGGATACTAGTACCTACTATAGGAATGTGGCACCATACAAAAAATATCCATTTGGGGCCCAGAATAGGTTGATAAAATAGGATCGCAAAGCATGGTTCGTCTCTATCAACACAAACCTTTACTCCAATGATTGCGAAAAATAAACGTAAAATTCTATGTATGGCTGTCACTGATGACTGAAAAATGTGGATCGACCTATACCTAATATCAGCCATACAAGTACCTACGTATTTAAAGGCAAGTGTTGCTATAAATTTCTCAGTACAGATATATTTTCCTGAACCTTGAATACTTGAAACCTGAACCTTGAATACTTGAAACAGTCTTTATATTAAATTTCAATACGTTTCGAGGAATCAATTATTTTGCAGGATTTGCGAGGGATTTCTCTTTCATGTTTTCATTTTGGAAACATTTGAATTCTATGAAATCATGAGTGAAGATAGTTCCTAAAGCACTGATATATATAGATATTCTGTCCTTAAGCCTGAATCGTCGCAACAACATAATTCAACTTTAAGTATCCTTCAAAAACAATTTGCAATTCATTATGTTGAGCCGCTTTAGTTTATCCTGTTGAAAGGCGCTTGCTTTGCATTTTGTTTTCCATTTACGTCGACGAACTTGGCCCTTGAGCTAAGATGGTAAACAAATGGGAAGTTCTACCGACTAAGTGCTTATTGCATTATAAAATAGGAAAATAGATATGTTACTCTTCATAGATTAATTCTAAAGTGATGCTAATGAAAATTGACTGTTTTCTTTAGCTGGGAAATCATGAATATGAATTATTACTTTATCAATAAGAAACTTTACTCGTTTTTGAAACGCAAATATTACCACAAGCTCGTCCAGCATATTTCGATGAATTATATTCCAATGAATAAATAAATGTTCATTTTACGAAGAAAATCTCTCTATCTGAAAGCCAACTACACTCGTCCTACATAAAACTATGGCATGACACAGTTTAGTTCGATGGACAAAACTTAGTGTTCCGCATAAGCTAAGCTTTCGCATAAAACAGACTTTTCGTGAAAATTTATTCTGCATACCAATCCGAAGGATAACACACACACACAATTCGTCGACCCGTACAACTTGCTCTCTCCCAACCCAACACGAATCCAACTATAATTATAAAATGTTACAACGGAAAAGTTCAAGTTAAAACCAGACCAGAGAACTTTGTGTGCGATGCGAGTCCATAATATAAACTCATTCCGTCCGAACAAACTCTTGACGAGAAACAGGAGCAGAATAAATCTACAAGCATCATCATCATGATGCGTCTATATGGAACATTCTTTCTTGCCGGTATATCGTTTCCTTGCAATTGCAATGCAATGTCGTTTTCAAGCTTCGGGAATTACTGTGGAAACGTGCCAGTCGTAAATTCTATTTAGACAAACAGAAAATCTGTTTTTCCAACGTTGAGGAAAATCGGCGCCACATTGCCATCGGTTTTCGATCGAAACGAAAAATGCATTCGTTTGTCCTTTTTTATGTCCTTATATGCATGCATACAGTCCATGCATAGCATCCACGCGCTAAGGAAGTTTCAGAAGAAGCTAGTGTTCGCGCGGTCGCATTTCTGTGCATAGACTCCTTCCTGAATCTAGATGTACCTAGGATAGTTTTGAAAAGCCGCACACTGGCTGAAATGAGATTAGACACTTGACTAGCTGTTAGATATGAGAAAATGCATACTCATACTATACACTGTCTCGTCCTCCTCCCATGTTGTCGCGTCACGATGCAGCGTGTTTGTCCATTCTGTGGTGGCTGCGACTCAGGGTCGTTTCATATCTATTCAGGGATTCAGGTGCCATATAAAGTTGAATCCTCGGGGCTACTTGAAATTGTAGGTATGTACTTTTGAATGCCGGCAAAAATATAGAAAATCTTGTATTCTGCAAACGAGTGCATGGATTTAGTCCGAGCACCACCATTTGGTGGGAACCAACACGTCCTAGTTGTCGTTTCCAACCATTTTTCCAAGGCAAGAAATTGAAAATGTCGGAGAATTCTATTTTACCCGACGGTCATTGGTTTATGTTTATTTGCATATATGATATTTTCGAACGTGAGTGTTAGAACGAGTTCTGTTCGTGTCAGCTGGGGAGCAATTTGAATGGGATTTTTCAACATGCATACGGATTCTTTCTGGGTAAAATGGTCGCGAGGATTGACTAGGAAAATGTTTATTCGGATTGCTTGGTGCCACGTTCATATGAACGTTGTCAGGATTAAGAGAGGCGTGCAGCTAAGATCCAAGTTAAAATCATTGTCTATGTAGTTTGGTTTCGTTATTAGTTCCACGCAAGAAATTCTCCTTTAATTGATGTCGTTTCGAGAAGGTCTTGACGATATAAGGTAATTCCGGGGGAGTTGACGTACATCAGAAAAAAATACTGTATATCATTTTATTATATAAAACAAATTATTCGCTTATATAACACAAAACTAAGTGTTTTTTCCATTTTAGAAAAAAATGTTTTTTTTTTTTTTAACAAAAATAAAATCCTTGAAAATTGCGTCTCTATCTTACCCAAATCTCCGGGTAAGCTGCCCAAACATAAAACGAGAGCTGCCCTAAAGCAAAATTAAATGATTAATTAGAGGTTTTTCCTCAGGCCAGTTCACCATATGATCGTTGATAGTTTGCCATTAACATTTCCGCCGTTTGCTTCCTTTTCCATTTGTTCTGTCCTTCAAAATTTGTATTGGACTAATGCGCAAAAGGAATTTCGAAGGACTGGAACCTTAAAGTGCACTTTGGCCGTCTTGGGAAGTTTCGGAAACCTCAATTTTGGCTTCCCTAGGTAGGTAGGTAAGGTATCCGTTGTGATACCTCTGCAAAATTCGAATCTATTTATAATAAACCTCTTAAGCTGAGAACCAACCCGTGCTATCTATGAATTTATTGAGAAGTATTGTGCTTAGGTTAGGTTAGGTTCATGGGCCGCTAGGTCTACACCCAGCGCACTTAGATCAGAATTTGGTCCATTGTGATACCACCGAGAGAATCGTGCCTCCACTAACCGCTTATGACAGGAAACCAGCCCGTACTAATAATATATCAATTGAGCAGTATCGGGCTCACATCACGAAGGTCATCGGTATCATAAAAATACCTTGCGCCCAGAAAACGCCTCCGTTTCTCGGACAGGGTGGAACAGTGACAAAGTATGTGGTGCACACTCTCTTCCTCTTCTTCGTCATCACAACTTCTGCAAAAGTTGTTGTGGGGAATTCGGAGTCTTCTTGCGTGCTCTCCAATAGGGCAATGCCCCGTTACTATACCCATACCACGTTGCGAATATGCTTTCTATCCAGCGACAGTAGCATCTTAGAACGGACGTTGTCCCGTTTTGGCCAGATCCTTCTTGTCGTTGCGCAAGTCCAGCCATTAATCCACCTTGCGTTGGTCCTGTGCTCTGCAGCATCATCTCATTATCACTGCACAGTTGATAATAGGTATTTTCAAGTTGGCGCGGCTATCTTCAGCGTTACCTGCTGACGCATATCGTGCCAAGTCATCTGCGTAGCGGTTGCCTACAAAGCCACTATGGCCCGGTATCCAGCATAGAGTAATGTTGAAGAAGCGACCCATCTCTCTAAGTAATGCGCGGCAATTCTCAATAGTTCTTGATGTGGTTAGCACTGAAACAAGTGATCGAATTGCAGGCTGACTATCGGTAAATACAACGACGTCTTTACCAGTGACGACGTGGCAGCCCAACCAGGTTAGGGCTTCGAATATCGCTGTTACCTCTGCTTGGAGGATGCTACAGAAATTGGGAAGGCGGTAAGACAAATTGATATCCAATTCATCCGAGTGAATTCCCATACAAACTCCCGCATCCGTCTTGGAGGCATCAGTATAGATTGTAATGGATCCACTGACCTGCCTGTTAGTATCCCAAGATTTCCTTGACGGGATCAAGCTGCAATGGTTCCTACCAAAAAAGTAATTGGGAACAATGTAATCCGTCGATGGGGGCAGGTTAAAGTTCCGAAGTATCGACGAGTGCCCATAATCCAGCGCTCGCCATAGGCCAGTTTCACGTAGGCGTAAGGCCGTATATGCAGCCATCCGTTGACTAAAAACGGTCAATGGGAGCAGTCCGAGCACCATTTCTAATCCGAATGACCGTGTCGTTCGAAAAGCTCCTGTTATGAGAAGAGAAGCCAACCTTTGAACTTTGGCCAGCAAATTATAATAGGTAGTGGTGCTCAGTGCCTTCCACCACACACTAACTCCGTAAAGCATATAGGCCGCACATAGCGGTATACATCCAATATACGACCTTTGGCTGTAAGCCCCAGGTTTTCCCGATAGCTCTCCTGCACGAATACAGTGTCATAGTAGCTTTATTCACCCTTTCTTCGATGTTGGGTTTCCATTTTAATTTCTTATCTAAAATCAGACCCAGAAACTTCGCCGTGTCAGAAAACTCAAGTTGAACGCCTCCCAGTCTAGGGAGGTTAATAGAAGGAATAGTACGTCTTCTCGTAAAGAGGACTAATTCCGTTTTAGATGGATTAATTCCGACGCCACTCAGATTTGCCCAATCCGATAGGATAGTCAGGGCGTTCTCTAATAACCCACTAAGAATGTCAGGGAACTTCCCCCTAACAGCAACAGCAACGTCATCAGCGTAAGCAGTGACTTTGCATACGATTTCTTCCAAGTTCAGAAGCAATTGATTTATGGCTATATTCCAGAGTAAAGGAGAGTGAACCCCTACTTGTGGGGTACCTCTTGAAACATATCTATAGACGAAGTACCCAAATTACTGTGAATCCGCCTAGAGATGAGTAACATATTCACGAGGGAGCAGATTGGATCTTTAACCAGTAGATTACGAAGAGCATCTGTAATCGCACTGGGTTTTATATTGATAAAAGCCCCCTCAATATCTACGAACACCACCATCGTGTATTCCTTATGATGAAGGGATTCTTCAATATAACTGACCAGCGAGTGTAAAGCTGAGTCAACCGACCTCCCTTTCCAATATGCATGTTGTGACATGGATAATAGGTTCGATGGAATGGTCGTCCGTAGATAAATATCAATTAATCTCTCTAGTAGTTTCAGCAAAGTCGATGAAAGGCTGATGGGCCGAAGGTCCTTTGGACCTGCATGCGAGCTTCAACCCGTCTTAGGAATAAAAGTTACTCTCACTTCTCGCCATATAAGAGGAATGTGAACTAGATTCAGACATGATTTAAGGATGCACTCAATCCAAGGATACGTAATATCAGGACACTGTTGGAAGTCCGCTGGTATAATACCATCAGGACCGGCTGATTTAAAGGGATTAAAGCCAGATATCGCCCACATTATTTTCTCACGATTAACCTTCCGGCGGGCGCAATACTAATCCTAACACGATCGGGCGCAATGCATCTGACAGATTAAGTTCAGAAAATAGGATGAAACTAAGTTTCTGTATATTCTACACTCTTATTTATTGTTGAATTATCTTTTCGAAACAGTTCTACGAAATTTTAGGAACAAATACTGGCTCACAAAGTTTGATACCCTTCACATTTTCAATTTTCTAAGAATATTCCGCTTTCAATAGCCTCAATATATAAAAAACCTCCAAAAACTCGACCGATTGAAAAATGTGAGCTTATTTTACTAAAAACACACTATTGAACGATTTGGTGAGCCTAAAAGTCAACACAACGTTATTACGCAATGTGAAGAGTATAACACGTGGCAATTTTCATAGAAAAGGAAAACTAACACAATCGGGCGCAATACATCTGAGAGATTATTTCACCCCCTCCCGCCCCTCAGACATATGGTAGATAGAAACTGAAAACGGCTTTGGGTAGTTGATCGATAAAGATTAAGCTACTGTGAGTTTCAGATCTCTCCCTTTTCATATCGCTGATTGGCGCAACAAAAACTGGTCACCTAATCTGTCAGATGCATTGCGCCCGCCCGAAGGTTAAGAATGGATGAAGTGTCGCACGACTCTGTGCGACTCATGGGGAAGTTAGGTAAAGCAGCAGCTGAGCTTCCAGGAAAATGTGTTTCAAGCAAACACTCGATAGTTTCGATACAAGAAGACGTCCATGATCCGTCCTCTTTTAAGAGGCAGCTTGGCATGGATGGGTTAGACGCCTGAATCTAGATGTCTCGGAAGACCCCTCTATTTGTTCACAAAAGCTTCTCCAGGCGCTTCGCTTAGCTTTTTGAAGCTCTTTTTTAAAAGAAATATTGAAGAAGTATTGTGCTTACATGACGAAGATCGTCCGTATCATAAAAATACCTGGAACCAGGATAACGGCTTCGTTTATCGGCCAAAGCAGGACAGTAACAAAATAACTGGTGTACGTTCTCTTCCTCCTCTTCGTCATCACAAATTCTACAGAAGTCATTGTGGGAAATTCGGAGTCCTCGAGCAAGATTTCCAATAGGACAATGCCCCGTTATAACCCCCACCACATTACGAATATGCTTTCTGTCCAAAGACAGTAATATGGTTGATCGAACAATATCTAGCTTTGGTCATATCATCCCCGTCGTATCGCAAGTACAACCATAGGTCCAGCTTGCGTTGGTCCTGCGTTCTACAGCGGTGTCTATTACCATTGCACAAGCCGTATATGGTGTTTTCATGTTGCAACGATCGCCTTCAACGCTACCAGCTAACGCATTTCACGCCAAGTCGTCTGCGCGTCGATTACCTTCGAGGCCACTATGACCCGGTATCCAACATAGCGTAATATCGTAGAAACGACCCATATCCCTAAGAACTAAGCGGCACTTCGCGATGATCTTTGATGTGGTTAGCACTGATTCTAGTGATCTAATAGCAGCCTGACTATCGGTAAAGAGAGTTCCTTCCTGTGACGACGTGACTACCCAACCAATTTCTGCTTGCAGAACACTGCAGAAGTTAGGGAGACTGAGAGACAAATTAATTTTCAGTTCCTCAGAGTATACTCCGATACCTACTCCTGCGTCCGTCTAAGAACTAAGAACCATGCGTATAAATTGAAATGGATGCACTGGAGAGGTGTATGATATTATCCCACGCTTCCCTTGGCAGGATCAGGCTACAATGGTTTCTTCCCAATAGGTATTTAGGAACAGTGTAGTCAGTTGCTGGGGGCAGGTTGAAGTTACGAAGAATCGTTGCGCGCCCATAGTCCAGCGCTCACCCCAGGTCAGTTTCACGTAGACGCAAGGCCGTGTACACCGCCATCCGTTGACCGAAGACGTCCAGTGGTAGTAGTCCCAGGACCATATCTAATCCCAATGAAGAGGCTGTATGAAAAGCTCCTGTTCAGAGAATAGAAGCCAACCTTTGAACTTTGACGAGCAGGTTATAATACATAGGTGGCAGTGCTTAGTGCCGTCCACCACACGCTAACTCCATAAAGTAAAATAGGCCGCACTATAGTTGCGTACATCCAATACACAACTTTGGGCTGCAAGTCCCACGTTTTCCCGATTGCTTTCGTGCACGAGTACAGTGCCACAATAGCTGTGTTCACCCTTTCATCGATGTTGGGCTTCCATTTTAGTTTCTTGTCTAAAATCAGACCAAGAAATTTGGCCGCGTTGGAAAACACAAGTTGTATGCCTTCTAGTCTAGGCAAAGTAATAGTAGGAATCGTAAGCCTTCTAGTAAAGACGAGTAAGTCCGTTTTCGCTGGGTTACTTCCCACGCCACTGAGATTAGCCCAGTCTGTTAGGATAGTCAGGGCGTTCTCTAATAACCCGCTAAGAGTGTCAGGAAACAGCTATATCAACGTCATCCACCATAAGCTGTAACTTTGAATCCGATTCTTTCCAGGTTAAGAAGCAATTAGTTAATCGCTATATTCCAAAGTAAAGGAGATAGGATACCTCCATGTGGAGTGCCCCTACAAACATATCTGCAAACAGAGGAGGTACCAAGCCTACTCTGAATGCGTCTAGTGGTAAGTCGCATCGAGGGTACCTATAGAACCGTCAACATGTGGATTCCGAAGAGCATCCGTAATCGCCTTGTATTCTTCCTATTCCTATGTATTCTTTGTGATGAATAGATGTTTCTATAAAACTGGCTAACGAATGTAGAGCTGTATCGACAGATCTCCCTTTGCAATATACATGTTGTGGCATGGATAATAGGTTTTGTGGGATAATCG
This sequence comes from Microchrysa polita, assembly GCA_949715475.1. NCBI lineage: Eukaryota > Metazoa > Arthropoda > Insecta > Diptera > Stratiomyidae > Microchrysa > Microchrysa polita. Next base: position 3,906,713 of record OX454418.1, on the reverse strand, counting down.
TTCTAAGATGAATGTCGATAAGCCGTTCTAGTGATCTCAACATGACGGATGAAAGGCTAATGGGCCGGAGATCCTTTGGCCTTGCATGCAAACTTCTACCCGTTTTGGGAGTAAAAGTGACTTTCACTTCTCTCCACAAGCGATGTATGTATACTAAGTTCAGGCATCCTGTAAATATGCGTTCTATCCAAGGATACGTGATGTCCACACTTTTGCAAGTCCGCAGGGATAACACCATCATGTCCGGCTAATTGAAAAGAATCAAAGCTTGTTATCGCCAAAATTATCTGCTTACGGTTGAGAATAGAAGCCGTATCGCATGGCCCTGTATGACTTAAGGGGAGGTCAGGAAGAGCGACGGCTGAGTTTCAAGGGAAGTGTGTGTGTCGATTAAACACTCGACAGTTTCGATACATACATGAAGAAGTCCATGATCCGTCTTCTTTTTGGAGAAAGCTTGGCATACATGGGTAACATGCTAAAACTTTTCGGAATCTGGATGTCTCAGAGGCCCCTTCGATGTTTCGCAGAAACCTCTCCAAGCAATGCGCTTAGCGCTTCTTAGTTATTTTTTGAAAAAATTTAGATGTTTCTAGTAGGAATGCCAGTCCGACTCGAGCCTAGAGGCCTTAGCCTTTTTATAGCTTCTCTTACACGTAACTCTTAACTCTGAAATCGTAGCATTCCACAAAGTAGGTTTTTTCTTTCCTGCCTGTAAACTGACAGGGCCCGATACTGTAGTCGCAGTCCTCATCGCTTCGGTGAAGACGTTTACCATATCATCCAATTCTTGCTCAGTGCTTGAAATACATATTAGGAAGCAAAGGAAGCTCCCCTAAAAGGGACTCCCGAAATCTAGTTCAGTTTGTCTTCCTACGATTCACAGTGAGTGGAGCCACTTTAGAATGCGCAGCAACACTAAATTGTAGATACCTGTGATCAGAGAAAGGAGTGCTCTGCCGACACGCTCTAGTCTATGATTTAATGCAAGAGATCCTCCGATGTTAGAGTAATGTCCAGTACCTCTTGCCTGTTTTTCGTAACGAAAGTAGGCTCGGAACTCACATTGCAAATAAGGAGATTTGTTCCTAGAATATATTCCAGAAGCAGCTTCTCTATCTTCTCTATCTGGATACATCTACCACGGCATCAGAGATCGAATAGAAATGTACCGGGATAGCATTTAATAAATAAATCTGCCACTGCGGAAAGCAGTCTTTTCACACAAGCAGCTCTAGCTATGCAAACCTTAAGCACATACGCGTACCTGCCGTTCAAATTGAACTTACTCCAATTTTCCAAGTTAAATTGCACATAAGCTTAAATAATTACACAGATCTTTTAATCTTCGTCAAATGCCACGCGCTGTGTAACGGGCGGAAATTTTATAACACCATACATCGTGTCGTAAGATGAAAACGTGACCTAATTTTTCCTAGATTCTCATACTACTCACTGACACAAAAAAACACCTATTCTCTTCTCTCGCAAAAAAAAAATGAGCCATCTGATGAATCTCCTTAGAACGTGCACTCACTCTCGTGTACACGCTGGGAAAAATTATGAGAACATAAAAATAATGAACTTAAATTAAACTTCTACTCTTTGAGCGAAATATGAACGTCTTCTCTTTTTGGCTCTTTTCGTAGCTTGTCTCAAATATGGGACTCTTCTGTATTTCATCATGCCTTCCTTTCGACTTTCTTTGTCCTTGTTAATTTTCACTGCCATGCATTTTAGCACACATGAAGGTATGCTCAGGGCTGTCGCAAGATTTAGCGGGGCCCGGGGCAACGAAAAATTTGCGGAACGTTTTTGAACCTATTTTTTAACATCGTATCCTACTTACAGCTATTTTCAACATTATAATTTTCAGGAATTTTTTTTTTATCAATTTGGCGAAAGTTCCAATTGCAAGAAAAATTAGAAATTCACTTTCCTTTAAATACGAGTATTAAACAGAAACTTTATATTAAGAGAAACCATAACAGGGTTCTGGATATTGCTGATTGTTAACCACGGTAAACGTTATCCTGGCTTACGGGTTGGTGAGAGCACCTGGGGCTGAAAACTAGAAAACATATAAACTACCGACCTTTTGGTTGATTGAAACCTTGGAGCACATATCAGGAGTATCAGACGAAAGGTGGATTTTCAAAGCGCTTAGTGCTGCAGTTTCCTGTATGATGTTGTTGTTGTTGTAGTAGCGGCACAAATGGGGAAACATTCAGTCTAAGTTGCACATTGTCATTCGAAGATGGTGGGCATTCCATCCTCGAGGTCAAGATTTAGGAAAAAAGCTGCTTCGATGGGTTGTGTCCATAACGCAAGTGGTGTGAGATGCGTAGGAGCAGCTGAACAATCGAAAATATGGTTTACGTCATGTGGACTGGTTCCGCAGGCCGGGCAGGTGTTGGCGACCTCATTATTTATTCGTGACAAATAGAAGTTTAGTCGCGGGCACCAGCCGGATCGAAGTTGAGCTAGGGTGGTACGAGTTGCTCTTGGTAGTGATTCTTCATCTGGAGATATGACAGGAGGTTTAATGCCAAGTACACGGTTGTTCGTGAGACTTTGAGTAGCTTTATGAACTTCGGATGTGTGTAAGTCTGCAATGGCCGCCTTGTAGTCGGAGTCATCGAAACGAACTTTTTTGTAACGCTGGACTTCACGCTCTTTGTCTCTGATTGAACGTCTGATTCGACGTGGCGGTGGTGTTTTGTCCATGAGTAGGTTGTTCGAGTGGTTTGTTCGATAACATCCGACTAATTATTGCTTAGTGATAAGTTCATTATGGCTCCTCAAAGTAATTATTTTTGTTTCTTAACACAGCCAGTGATGGTGCGTAGTGCTGTGTTTTGGCAGGTTTGAATGTGGCTCCAGTTGGTGTTGCAGAGACCATTTGTCGACGTTGGCGCTGCGTAATTGACTAGGAGGCGACCGATCGCTTTATACGTAGCCAAGAGGGTTTCTTTGTCTGTGCCCCATCTACTTCCGGCAGGTGCTTTTAATATTTTATTCCTGCTCCTGAGTTTGGAACATATATTTTCGGCGTGGGTGATGAATTTGCCGGAGTTGTCAAGCGTGACACCAAGTATTTTGGGGGCCTGGTTGTTGGGATGATGTGGATGTCAACGTAGATGGGCAGTTGTGTGTTGTACTCTTGGTTGAAGCTTGTGAATAATGTGGCGGAGGACTTGGGCGCAGATAGCTTCAGATTTTTACTGACGAAGAAAGCGTTGAGAACCTGCAGGTATTCGTTGATTAGATAGCACATTTCGGGAATGTCGTTACCAGTTGCCATGATGGTGCAGTCGTCTGCGTATGGGATGATTTGTAATCCCGTTGGTGGTGTGGGTAATCCTGCCATGTAGAGGTTGAAGAGAGTGGGGGATAAGACTCCACCCTGGGGAACGCCTTGTTTGATTTTCCTGAGTTTAGACTTCCCGTTTCTAAACTCTGTACAGGATTGACGACCGGCAAGGTAGTTAGCGATCCATTTATGGATGTACGGTGGTGTAGTATTGCGGAGATCTGTTAGCAATAGAGTGTGGTTGACAGTGTCAAATGCTTTTGACAGATCGAGAGCAACCAGGACGGTACGCTTGAGTCCATTAAATATGTTGGACGTGGTCGTATCGAGAGCGGGGGTGGTGCTATGCATTTTACGAAAACCATGTTGAAGATTTGCAAGCTGTATGTGCTCTAAAAAATTCGGCAATACAAGTGCTTCCAGTATTTTGGCCACAGGAGACAGGAGCGTTACTGGACGGTATGATTCTGCTAGAGTATGGTCTTTACCTGGTTTGGGTATTGGGTTTATGCGACCTTTCTTCCATAACTCAGGAATGATAAATGATTTTAACGATAGATTCATCGTGGCAGTGATATAATCAATGGCCGGTGAATCTAGATGTTTCAGCATGATCATAGCAATGCCGTCAGGGCCGAACGCTTTGGAATTGTTGGCATTTTTAATTGCAAGTCTTACTTGGTTTGAGGTAACCTGAAGGTGTTGATCGGTGGTGCTGTTGCGGGTAACTCTTGTGATAGTGCGCTTGTCCTATCTTTTTCAGGATGTTCGACGAATTGTTGATTAAATTTGTGTGCGCATTTGTCGTCGTTATTGTAGGACTTATCACCGAACTTAATGGCTACCTTACCTTTGGGTTTTGTGGGGCTATATAACGCACGTACCGTTTTCCAAAGGTTGCTTACACCGGATTTTATGTGACAGGATTTTAAATGCTTGTTCCATTGTTGTCTTCTGTGGTCATTTACTTGCTGGGATATCACATTATTTAGGTCGCTGATACGAGGATCACTGGGGTCTATTGCTCTGAATTCATACCGCATTTTTGCCAATTCTACGGCACTTGATGGAAAATGTGGTCTCAAGATTGGTATGCGGCCGGAATGAATGTATCTATTAGCAGCATCTACGATAATCCGTCTCAGATTGGTAAGGCAGAAAACGTTTCGCTGGTATATGCTTGAAAGCCGATCCAGTCTGCTTTGCTGAAATTTGTGTACGTTTTCTTGTCAGTTTACGCAAATTGGGACGGTTTGTCGATCGTGAGGACTATTGGCAGGTGGTCTGACGAGAAGGTGATGAATGGCTCCCATGTGGTGTTGTTGATGAGCCCGGGACTGGCAATAGATATATCAGGGGAGTTCCTGCATGATCCTGTAACGCGTGTTGTTGAATCATCGTTCACGGGACAGAAATCGGAGTCATATATTTGGCCAGCGATGAGGTTGCCTCTGGTGTCGTTGTCGAGATTCGAGTGCCATAGATCGTGATGTGCATTGAAATCACCAAGTATTAAGCGGTATTATCCAGTGAGTAGTGGAGAAATGTTGGCCTGAAAACCAGTGGGACAACTTGAGGCCGGTGGTATATAGATATTTAGAATATCTATATCAACATTTCCCGCTTTGATGGAAATCGCTTGGAGTTCGGTGGTGTTATCGGCGGCGGTGATGTCAATTTCTGAGTATGGCAACGTATTATGGATCAGGAAAGCTAAGCCTCCACCTGCGCCGGTGGGTCGATCTTTTCGGATGATGTTGAAGCCTCCGTATGAGTTAAGCGGTGAGTCCGCTTTTCGCTTAGTTTCCTGAACCGCAGCGACTTTGATGCAATGTCTGTCCATGAAGTCAGTGAGCTCGATGACTTTGTGTTGAAGAACATTGTAGTTAATTTGGACAATCTTGGTGGTAGAGTAGTTCACAACTTGCTGTGGTGGTGCTGGTGTTAGGGTATGTCGTGGTGCATTGTGTTGGGTAGAAACTGTGGGGGTGACTGGTGATGGTTGTTGGCCCTGATTATTGTGATGTTGGGAAGTCGATGATGACTGCTGTCCACAGATTCTACAGTTTGGTGCTAGAAAGGTGTTAATTGTGGTTGTTGAACGTAGGTCTGAATTGTTTAGTACAGAACCATTCTTAAAGTGGCACCATTCTCTGCAGCACTCGCAACGCACTGAGGTTTGAACGTTGGAGTAGATCCTCTTACCACATACGCAGCATGTCCAATGACCAGGATTAGTTTCGATGCCGGCACGTAGTAGTAGAATTTGGAGCAACTGGGCCGGCTCGGGTTGCTCCAGTAGTATAAAAAAGATGGTTGTGAGTGTGCAACTTTTCCTGTTTCCCCGAATGTGTCGAGGGCGGTTTGCGGCTCTTTGCCATGCATGATTGCATGGGTGGTTCCGGGACATAGACCCGGTCGCGATAGGAACCTGTATGATAATATGCAGTGGCGCCATTCCCCATATTCCAGTTTTATGTACCATCGAGTGTGATGCCAAGGAATTTGACTTCTTTGGAGTAGGCAATAAGCACACCCCTCAAGTAGATTGGGCCAAGAGGATGAGCAGAGAGTTTTTTGTGGGTTGATACTGAGCCCTGTTGCTGTGCGCCAACTGTTGACTGTCGATAAGGCCGTAGTCATCAAATCCGTGATTACGGACTCGAATTTACCCCTGATCACAATAGTGATATCGTCCGCGTAGCCAATGGCGAAGAAACCCTGCTCTTCAAGTACTACCAGGGACCACAGTAGGGGGAGTACACCTTGATGACGTTGATGTTGAGAGTATGACCACTAAGCGAGGAGTGAATCTCCCTACCTTTCAGTATGGTGTCAATCCTTCTGACGGTAGGCGGTGGCACCCCTCTCATTGAGAGGGCTCTGGAAATAGCATCGTATCCAGTATTGTCGAAGGCACCCTCGATGTCTAAGAAGGTGCACAGAGCGATCTCTTTTTCATCTAGAGATTTTTCTATAGTGTTGACGAGCGTGTGAAGTGCCGTCATCGTCAGTTATCTCTCTAAACATTAGGTAAAAAAACAGCATAGTGTTATTTATAAAGAAATTGACCGATCGGCGCGGGTCCCCTGCGAGCGCGGGGCGGAGCGCGTCCCCTTCCTCTTCGTGGCGGCCCTGGGTATGCTGAATGCATTCAACTCATATACGTACTCGCATGCACAAGCTTCCTGAAAGCTTGGCGTGCACAATAATGAACAAAGCCGTTCGTACGTAGACGGTGTGTATTCTCAAAAGAGTTATTTTTTGCCCGGTATTCTTTCGTGAGAATTAAAAATGTAAGGGAGCACACATATAGCTATAATGGCGCGTATAATTACATTATACACTTCACACAGCAGAATGTACAATTCGCTGAAATTAAAAAATACAAAAAAAAAATAAGCGAGCAGAAGCTAGCTAGGATAGTCATGAAAAATGGAATTTAAAATGTGCGAATGGGTTGATTATTACTTCCGACCTCGCATCCAGCAACCTAACTATTATATAGGATTGTCCGGTCGGAATCTGCTGTAAATAGAGGAACGATTAATGCTACAATTTCTGGAAAGCGCTTGCTTAACGCTGACGCTTAAAAGTTAGCAGAATCCCATGAGATTGGTATATTCGCTGTTTTTTTAACATACCTCCCATGTTTTAGTGGATATAGTTGCGCTAGCAGAATTTCACGAATATCCTTTATGGAATATTATTCTCCACTCATTTTTTGTAAGCGTAAACTACGACTATGAAGCTATCGCGAGGGAGGCGAACGAAACATAGCAGAGAATATTTGGTTTGAATTTTAATTAAATAAAGTATACGAATTAGGAATATAGCAAATGCGATGAGTTAGCAGTTTAATATTAAATGAGCGCTGCGGTCGGCACCTCGGTGAAATTATCATTAAAATGGAGATTATTCGATGTAATTTGTAGCTTGAATGTAGAATGTTTATTACAAAAATTTATTGGAAAAAAAATCGGTTTAAGATTCATTAGATACATATTTGTACATATTGTAAACAATCCTAGAACTCTAATCGTCTAAATTCATAATGACCCCGATTAGTTTAATACCGAAAAAATATTAATTTATTTGTAAAAGGATACCTAATTGTATCCAAGAGGCATTCAGCCATCATAACAATAATTGCAATCCTTTCCTATATATACCGATAAACATTGTTCTGTGTCCATATGCGACGGTACAATATGTTTGCCAATATGTGGCCGAATTAAGAGGTCAACGTTGGGGTTAAATCCTAAGCCATACACTGGAACACTAAAGTATAATTTATAAACAACGTTTTAAGGATTTTCGGACACAGCTTACGGTCTCGGTATAAGGATTTTTCTACCTTCTGTGGATTCTGAACAAACCTTAACCTCACCATCGTCTGAGTCGCATTTTATTCCATAACCATTGCACTATAATATGAACACTGCCAGAGCTGGTACAATACGATTACATATACATATGTCGGCCGGATGGTCCTAGGTCCTTCAATGGTGTGCGGTAGAATTCTTGGACTAAGGCCAAGAAAAGAGTTTTATAATTTTGAAATTGAACAACGACCAACCAACAGTTCCGGGGGATCATAATGAAATGCAACCATAGCAGGATTTGTGTAGTTTTTCCAGTTTCTTCTCGGTGGTTGTCCCGATATCAGGTTATATGCCTTCCGTGGTCGGGTCAAAGTGTCTCCATATTCTCCCTGAGAATAGTTATACACGACTTTATCACATCATGCTCATATATGTGTTTGTGTCGATCTCTCAGTAGGAGCGGGGCGTCATATATAAAAAGACGCCGGAGCCGGAGGTCAAACGCTTATGACAGTATGAGGTCATACGGAGCAAGCAAAAAAAAAAGGATAAAGCTGTTAGACGGTACACAGTGTTGTAGGTGACGGCATATGAGCACTATTTTACCATTTTTAAATTGATTTGGAACGCGGCCAGTTGAGATTTAAGTGTCTTTTTTCGCGGTTTCAGTTTGTGGTTTATTGGCTGGAAAAGGTGTATCGATTTTCATCAGAAGTTAGATGGTGGGATTGATAGCGGATAGAGGCATTTTTAGAGTGAACATATCTGGAATGGTAATATCATCAAGGATAAGGTGACCAGACTCCCGAAAATCCAATGCTGTACACAATTGCCGAATTCGGTTTTATATAATTTTGCATTATAGCGAAAATCAGTATTATGGTATATCTAGTCATAGGGTTCTAATTGAGTGGCATTACGGCACAAGTTAGTCCTGCTTGCTTGAACAATACTGCATCATGCTACCGGGTATTTAGTTATTGTAGGATTTTTCTTGAATAAAATCACAACTATATCTCGTTCACACATTCGCCTGACCATCTTTCGTTATTACTCCACAGGGACAGCCGCAATGTCTTCACATACTGCTTCCTCGCTTTGCCGAACATTATTGTAAGCTGCATAAAAACCACTCATTCCGACCTTTTTTTACCGCATGCATCTCCTCTGCGCGAACAATTCATAACATTTGCGCTCGGTATTTGCAGGTGACCGTTCTTTTTTAAGTTCACCCCACAACCTTCCAGGATCAAAATTTCAAGGCGTAGAGCGTACTTAGGTATAATCTTTAGGCGATTCTATAAACTTCCGAGTTCTTCCTGAGATGCGTTATCACCTGGATTAAGCTCCCGCGTATCATTAAGGAGTCGAACTTTGATATAAAGTAGGTATATCTACATTAAGGTGGGGATTATGAAAACCTACATCTGATCTCTAGAGCTTTGTTCGACGTACGATAATTGCTTCGCTGTGCCAAACCTATTACTCGGGAAACTCAGTTAATCAAGTAGAATTGTAACAATATCTAAAAGCTTGAAGCGACAGCCCATTTTTCGATCTTGGCAGCAGACCTCAAACTAGACCTGTTCCTAACACCGGTACATCGGTTTAAAAACGCTGTTTAATCAGTACCGGTACAAATATTTCGAAGTACTGATATCCTGTTTTTTCAACCATGGTCCGGCGGATGCCGGTGCACCGGGTACTGAAGAAAACCGGTATCCGGTGCTGAAGTCTCAGTATCGAACATGCCTACCTCAAATGACTAAAAGATTTTTTTAATTGATAGAAAAGCATATACAAATGATGGTTACTACTCCTTGATTTCCTTTTTTAAAACCCATTAATTTAAGGCACTTCCCAGTGCCGAAAAAAAAATAATTCTGACCACTGATCACCTCACCCTTCCGAAAATCTATCTACGCCACTGGTTCTTCTTAAGAAGCATGTGAAGCACAAACGTATGTTTTAACACAAAAAGCTAGCTAGGGAGAAATAAGATTCTACACATAAAATAGAAGATCATAAATTTTAGATTTCTGTAAGGACATTCGTATGATCTGGCATCAGAGAACTCTTAAGCTGGTGGTGGCTTTCCAGGGACAGTTTCAATGTAGCTCCTTCAGAGTACAGTCTGAGGAGAACCTGCAGAGCAGTTGAAGGCTGCGTATCCTGGTTGCGATATTTCTGTTGGAGAGTATGTATCCCTCCATGTTTACATTAGCGATGCTGTGCCGTAACGTCATTTGAACGGAATCGAAGGACATATTGTGAGAAAAAACTTAATCTAAAAAACTTTTCTTTAGTATGTATGCATTTACTTATAGATGTTGATAGGGGAATCCGATGGAATATGGTGGCTGATTTTTCCATCGTTTTGTCATAGGAAAAATAAATTAGCCTTGAAATGTTCACCAAATATGGACATTACGGTGCTCTGCAAGTCTACCAAATTTCAAAACTCCGCTCAAGAATTACAATTTATGAACAATTTTCGATTAGAAAACACAAAAGTGTGTTTTGGGCAACCATAACTTCCCAACGGTATGACCTTGAAACTTGAAGTCAAGTCAAATAGCCCTACAAGGGCATAAATTTTCACCAGTTTTAAAAAATTTCAAAATTTCAAAATTTTTCGCTCACAAATTTCGGGTTATGGACAATTTTCGATGAAAAACCCCATAAATTCAGATTTGGGCAGCTGTAACTTCCGAACGCGGTTAGGTAGGACCGTGTCATTTGGAGGAAATGCGAGCGCCAAGTAGGTCTATAATGTGGCAAATTTCAGAAATATCGAAAAGGGTTCCTAAGTTATCAAAAATTAACGATTGCCTAACATGAAAGTGCGACTATCTCGCTAAATATTGATCATACAGTGTACAGGGGTCAAATTTTACACCTTAAAAGCTGGCAAGGCTGATCGCAGGCTTTACCGAGAAGTGTAGTGAATTAGGTTTCATTGTGTGGCATGGGGAATGCTGTACATTTTGCTGTATATTTCCCAATGCTGTACGGCATGTCAAAATGCTGTGCTGTACAGCAAAATGCTGTACGTCTGGTCAGCTTAATCAAGGAGCTCAGGCTCGCACTCTTTTATAAAAGTGCATAGTGGAGTAATTCAAGGCTTTGTTTTCTTATCTATTGCTTTTTATTGCAGTTGATAATTGCGTACTAGGCTCCATGCTTTAATTAATCCAGCACTTACTTGTCAGGACAAATTCCAGGAGCTCTTTTCGAAAGTCGTATTGCGGGGCTGAAAGTCAATGCTGCCAAAACCTGCCTCGGGAACATATATTATACGTTATGGCTAACGCTCGTATATTTTTTAACGTAAAAAGCAGGACAAATCTACCAAAGATCGTCGTTTCACAATACAATGCTAGTGAAAAAGCAGGACAGAAAGAAGGACAACCACAAACACAAATGCTCTGTAATATTTGTGTACCTTTCGAACTTGTCAGCAATAAGTGTGGATTTCTTGTCAAGCTCAAATGCTTGTTTCAGTGTAGTTCGATCTTTGAGAATCACTTGGGCATCAACCTTAAGCCTATGCATGCCTAAATAGGATTTTCAAAATACCTTTATTGGGAACGGCTTACTATGGGCGAAGTTACGAAACACAACAGTTGCGTAAGTTCGGCAATGCCGTTCTGATTCTCTAACTGCCCTTTTGTGGATCAGAAATAATCTCCGGTTCATTTCGTTAATCTGTCTTTGTGGAACAGGTAAACGAAAAGAACCGGAGATTACCAACCTAATTCTGGAAAACTTTTTTTTTTATACGGATGACGTCGATGAAACGGCAGCGTGGTTGCGTTTTTTAAAAATTCTTTCAACTTCCGATGCAGTGCATTTTGATTTAGTTTCTACAGGGTTACAAACGCGAACCTAACGGTTTTGAAAACGTCGTGAGAAATCCTAAATTCATTCCACATTTTATTTGCTCTAAAACACTCAGCACAATAGAGCATTTTAGACATATTCCTGTCGGTAGTTTCCTTTTACTTTTTACAGCAGATCAACTTTAATTCGCTCGGTTTTTTAAAGAAGAGTTGTGGTTTCAGCGTGTGCGGCTTATTTTCACAATTGCGTGATTTCAAATATGTATAGGGTCAGGAGCTGATTAAATTAGAGGACCGACTGGGGCGTCGATAAATGTGGAAATTTATCCTATCCCATCTTTGTGAAATATTTTTTGAAGTTTTTTTTTCTCGCGATCCAATGCTATGTTGTGCGAAGGGGAAGTTGCAATCCGATAAATATTGAAGGGATGACAGGAACCTTGTTAATTTTTTGCAGATGAGGGATTTTGTGCATTTTAAATTTAATTTACACTCCAACTTTGCATGGAAAACGTATCATTACACAGGCCTCTTTGGCCGTAAAAACTCTGTCGTTATAACCGATCGGTTGCTTTAGCTATATCCATCAAAAAGTTCATTGCAGGCGCTTTATAAATCTTGAGGTCGGGGATGTTCGATGTCGTTATATATACTGTATTTATCAAGAATGCACCAGGACTTAGCCAGTGAAGCGCAATCAATTGGCGCTCATGGTCGCGTCTGGGTGTATGAATCTGCGCTAAACATTGTGTCCAAAATTGTTATACAGCTGAGCTGTTTTAGGCTGTAGTATTTACACGACAGATTTATTGACAATATGTGCAAATAATGTCTCAGGACGCTCTTGCCGGACTTAGACAATATAAAAAGCCAACTTTGTCGCCTATCATCCTACTGAATGAAGGCTCATTCATACAATTGATTGGTAACTTTCTATAAAACTTAAGTATAGTTTTCATTAAAGTTATTCGCGTCATTTCGTGAGATGCCCATACGCTGTTCAAAAACAGGACAAAGCCGGACAAAACCAGCACTTTCGGGGTATTAGCAGGACGGCAGGTTATGGTCGAAAAAGCAGGACTGTCCTGCCATGTTCGCTTAGTCGTCTGTTTAGGATGCACACCTATGCACAGCAATGAAACCGAAGAGAAAGGCAAAACATTTAGGAAAATAAAGAGCCTATTTATTTTTGGTTAAAACATAATTCTTAAGAAATAGTCTCAATGCGTTTTCAAATCTCTGTAACTATCAACTTTCGTGACACCCCGAATATATTGACACTTCGCAGAGATGTGAATTTTTCATTTTCTTGTTCGTTTTTAGAATACTTTCAATAACTCTTCAGAGGATTAAATACTAATAATAAACACAGAAAATTAACACTCCCTGTTATAACTATAGGACCGAAAAAATCTCAACAAATTCAATCAATATAATACTCTCGTTCCTAGAATTATTCAATAATAATGTTCTCAAACAAGAGCAAAACCCAAGAAATCTTTTATAATTGCAAACTTTCTTTTTCGTGATTTATCTTGTATAAACCAATTTCTTAATCCTTAAATATGTACTTACACAACGCGCACAGCACGTTCACGGAGCGACAGGAAGCATTGAAAAGGCAAACTATACAAGGAAAACGATGACTCTCTCGCTCAGCAAGCAAAAATTCTGAAACATCTCTATCATATCCGACCGTCAAGAAACCCCTAATTGAATTTTAAAAGAAGATTTAGTGGTATCTGAACCTTATGAATTAAAGAAACATCATGAGTTCCATGTGCTATACTTCGTCGTGTATACTGTATACATCAGCATCAGAGAGTAGCAAGAGAGCGTCGTAGATAGTCCAGAGAAGTCTTCTCCTTGGTAATCTTGTAATTACGCGAAACGTCAAAAATCAGCTCCCAACGTCTTGTGTGTCGTCCTGAATAAATCATTAAATGATAAGATGCGACTCTACTCTCCTTCGTACACCGCTCTTCTCGTATATATATTTTGCATGAATTTTTACTTTGTAAGGTCATTAGCTGCAGAAAGATGTTAGTGTACGGAGTACGTGCAAAATGGAAAGCGGGAATGAGAGGGAGACAGAGAGAGGAGAGAGAAAATGAGCAGTAGTACAGAACTTTAAAATATGAAAGTCCGTGAAAAATGTTTGAATTAAAAGTTTAAATTTGCATTAAGTGACGGTCTGCTCTCTGATAGAATTTGCTGAACTTGGCAGTGTACATAAAGTACATAGTTTCAGTTTTAATGTAGTGGAAAAGAATAATTATGGCTGTAGTGGATTATGATAATATACGCAGTGTCTCCACATTATTCAATCTGTAAGGTGATAGGCGACAGTACACTAGCTAGCGAGATATGGCTTGACAAATTCTGAAATTTAGCCTAAAGGTAGAACACCTCAGTGGTAACTTCCATTAAATATTTCCAGGATCTAGCTATCACCGTTCGGACATTACAGCTGTCCAAAAAATGCGAAATTTGACACTTATTCGATGTGTATGTAACGAGATAATCGCACTTTCACGTTACGGTATATTCGACTTTCGTTCACCCGAGAACCCATCGGTTGATCTTTCTGGAATTTGGCACACTTGTAGAAGATTTCTGCGTTCATATTTGCTGCAAATTTCAAAGTCCAACCTGTCTACGTTCGCAAGTTACAGCCGTAAAAACCGCACCTTTGTGCTTTTCAATGTTAACTTCTTTTTTTTTAATTCTTTTAACTTTAATCTCTCTAACCCCAATGGGGGCATAGGACATCAACTACGCCAACTTTCCACCTCGTTATATTCTGTGCCATCGACTTCAGGTCTGAAGCCTCGCTAACAGCCGATCTTCTCCACGTGTTTCTAGGTCATCCAACACGGCGGCTTGCATTGGCTCCTTGTGGGTTCTAATCTAGGGGCTGCTTAGCAATGTTTTTGGCCCTCTTCGAAAGGTGTGACCTACCCATTGCCACTTTCGTCTTTTGACAGAAATGCCTATCCAATCCAGACCTGTGACATTAAGGAGAACATCATTCGAAATAATCTCTGGCCAGCGGATTCCTACAAATCTGCGCCGTAGACACTGCGGTTTAGAAAAGCTTGCAACTTAGTTGTTATCTCTTTGGTCAGCTTCCGCGTAGAACAGCCATATAGAAGCGCTGATTTCACAACTGAATTGAAGATTCGATTTTTGGTGCGCCTTGAAATGTTATTTAGCCAGAAAGTAGTCAAAGGGAAAAGGCTGCACTAGCCTTATTGATACGAGATTGCACATCAGCGTCCGCACCGTCGTCTGCTGTGACAATGCTTCCGAGATAGCAGAATTCCCAACTTTTTCGACTGCCTGGCCCGAAATAAAATTCCGTCATTCAGAACTCAAGTACTTGGTCTTCGCAGCTACGAAGCGTTCTCAGATTCGATAACCCGTTTTAATTCCGTCTTAGATGGTGGTCTGGAATTAATACCGGCTACTGAAGGGACGTCTTCCTCTGCCGATGAAGATGCACTTCGAGATACGAAGCAGTTCTTTAGGATCTCAAAAAAGTGCTCTTTCCATCTATGTAGCTGCTGCTCATCGGTAACAAGCAGCAACCCTTCTTTAAAACGTAAGTGCTTTGTGTGACACAGCCACCGCACACCACACCACTTGTATGGGGCCATGGTGTGGCAGTTTACTTTTTGATGATTCGCTAGCAGAGAGATTTGGCCACAGTGTGCATCATCCATCTGCCTGGTCATTCCCGGTCATGCCATTCGTGGCGGTACACGGCTCTACTGAGATGGCATCTGATGAGAAGAGCCGTGTACCGCCAGTCGAAACCGGTCGAATCTCTTTTTTGAATCCCCGAAAGGGGAATTTTTATTCTGAAAGCATACATTTGCATTTTTTCGAACCCTTCTTTATTTTTCACAGGATGAAGTAAAAGATTTGCCAACTTGTGGCTTATTTAACTTGAATAGGGTGCCGCTGTCACCACGGTAAGCCGCTTCATTTGCCTCCTTTGCTAAATCGTTGATGTAAGTATACGCTTATCACGCCTCACACTTCTCAGCACGCCTTTTTGTAGTGAACGGTATTCAGCTCGCAGTTGATTTTTGGCTGAATCATCCGCAGCGCAGATAATTTGTTCCTTAAGCCTAGTACTGACATCGAGAGTGAAATCTTTGTCCGCTGCGATTTTTTCAATGAAAATGTATTCTTACTGTCGTGGAATATGTGGGGAATGCTGGAGAATTCCATAAGCTATAATCCGAAAACAGTTAAATAATTTTTCTCGGCCATTTTATGTATTTTTTCCGATTCCCCGGTTATTTCATCGTGAAATGTCAAATAACCGGGGAATCGAAAAATAGTACCTAAAATGGCCGAGGAAAATTATGGAACCAGTCTCGGATTGTAGCTTATGGAATTCTCTACCGTTTCTGACATATTCCACGACAATATGCATTTTTATTGATAAAATCGCAGCGGGAAGAATTTCACTCTCGATCTTAATTCAGCCCTTTAACTCTTTTGCGTGATTGTAGGATTTACAAGGGATGTTGCTGCACAAGCTTTTTCGTGTGAAGTGGTAGAACAGACACGTGGATTGTGGATTTTTAGCTTTTTCACATTAAGCTGCCGTTTGTAAGCGAAATTTCGCGATGTCAAGAATGTTTTTCGCTGCTGACTAACTAACTCCAATGTTAATAATATAATAAACGTGAAATCGCTACCATTAGCGTGATGCTGTCATTCCAGGCCGATTAGCTTGTCATATTTAATCTGGTCGAAATCCGCCTCTCAAGACTCACATATTCGCTTAACTAACGCGCTTATCCAATTTCCAATCGTCTGAGTCCAATTGGTAGATGTCAACGGAATTGGGTGGAGTTCCCACCACCCACCAGACAATGATTTAGGTTTGACCTTGATTCGGAAATAATTCATTTAAATTTATTATATTGTTCTATACACGGTCCAGATTTGTACGCGTTCGATTCTGACGTGGATTCGCATTCGGGTCTTGTTCCTGAGTTCCAGTGGTGGATGGATGCTTCGATGCCAAGAATAGAATGATAATTACTACTTACTCGATGTCTGGCTCACCTTTTATACTGTACGAGCCTGCTGAGTGGGGATGCCGCATACTGTTGATCGTTATGCTCATGTATGCTATCGGGACGCCGGCCGTGATTGCCGTGCTGTTGTGTTATAGCGAGGCCGGTAGTCAACTGTGTTGGTGGATATTTATGGTGTGTGCTAGTAGCGGGCAGATTTTGACTGGTTGGATTTGGATCGGGTAGATATCGTACCAAACCCGTTATCAAATAAATATTTTCGCTGTTACGCAAACCTTAAAACAAACTCGTGTCATTCAAAGACTGCTACCTTAAAACAATTTCCACAACAAATATGCTTCCACCAAAATGCAAATCTACCAAAAACACAAAACATATTTTTGAAAATTAATTTCTGCGTCCCGAAAACCTAGCCTAGTTTTTGACCATAAATTTTCCAACGAAATTCAACTGCGTATACACATATAGTTCCATTGTAACACACTCTTTTTCAGTAACAAATGCCAATTTCAACGCAAATTATATTGATTGAGTGCACTTAGACTGCATAAATATTTACCATGGGATGTTAAGCTGCATTTGGGTGGTTCCAGAGTGCACTTCAAATTCACAGGGATACATTTTACTGACATGTTTGTTTGAAAAAGCCACGATTCGCGCCTGTATAGAGTCTGATGGCATAGAAACAGACATTCGGTACAACAATTCAAGCTCTCTGATTATATTCGTTTCATGCAAACAATTCATTGTACAAATGTTTGATCAATACACGAATAGTAGTTGTTGTCCGTTGATATGGTGCAGACAAATTAAGGGGGCTTTATATATCGGTTTTGGTTCCTCACATGAATTGGAAAAGTTACATGCAATCTGAGGAAAGGAACTGGGGCACAAAGCAGTAACCAGTATCCCTACGTATTCAGTAACGCAGCAGGCGTATCGTTTTGATCGTTTAAATGAACGCTAGAACACAGATCGAGTTGCACTCTTTAAAGGCGGCCGTGGAATTGAAGTGAACCTACGAAAATAATTCTGATGTGTCAAATCCCCTTTAACTGACCAAAATAATCTAAATATGTAACATTTATACAACCCGCACTGCTTTGGCCAAATTTAATAGAATCGAATAGGAGGTGTGGATTTTATTGCAATAGATTAGTTATATGTTGCTAAATTTATTCCATTTGGTCCTAGTCGTCGTCGGTCAAACAGAATGATTAAAGCGCGCGTCCATAATCCCCCCAAAACCATTTGAATTTGAATTATAAGTTCGTTAAAGTATTATAGAGTATGTGCGTGAATAATGGTCTCTCATGGATATTATTATATAAATTTAGAGCCCTGAGATAGGACTATAATCGTATTACAATCCGTTGCACTATTTCACCTATGATTACCCGCTATACGTTAATTATGGACTGCGTGCCGGCCGGCACAGAGAATTTCCGCGCAAAAGCTTTGCGTATCGAAATCGTTCAGCAATTAGCCATTTTGTATAAATAATGGGTCGACAGATCCTAATCATTCTATTAAGTTTAATTGTTGGATACATTAATCAGTATTATGGTGTATCAATTTCAAATTGTTGGATCGATTTATTTTGAGATTTACGTCGAATGCTGTGTGATTTATGAAATGTAGTAAACATTTGTGAGAATATATCACCGTATTAAAAGCTCTAGCTGAAGCGAAAATTATGTTTATAGACAAAAAGAAGAAGGAGCCGCGAGATGCTATTAGGAGCAAATTGACTCTAAATAAGAAGTGCAAAGAAGAGTTTTAGTTAAACAGTTACGATTTTGGGGTATGGCTTGGCTGGTACAGCTTTTTGCTAAAAATTACTTACAGAATCAAGTGGCAGTGCTTTTCTGCTCTGGTGTACGGACACTCTGGACACATTTTTTAAAAAGCGGTTTTAGTTTTTCAGTTAAGCTAAAATTTCATCATCATTGTAGCACGACAGTGGGGTTTCGGCTGCCTGAAACGTTTGCACCCCGACATTTGGGTTACGTGACCTTGTCCTCCAGTTTCGGAAGCCCATCAGCTTGTGGGAGTCTTCACCTACTGAGTCACTGAGTGCTTCCAGTGAGCTCTCGTTCGTCCACACAACTTTGCTCCGTCAACTCGTTGTGCGCTCATTACCTTCTTTGGCATGCGATTATCATCAAAGCGAATAATTGCAATTTCTATTTAATAGGAAAGCTCTCAGAAACGCTCATGTAGCGTTTACAAAATATTTGTACACTCAGAGAAAACTTATTGTATTTATTTTTTATTTATTTAATTCAAGTACTGAACAGGAGGTACTCCCAATAATACAGTAATTATACATAAAATATTGTAAGGAATAAAAAGAGCAAACAAAACAATGATAAAGAAAAAGTACATAGTACATTAAGAAAAAAATATAATTAACATACTGATAGAAAGAAAGAGAAAAATTAAAGAAACTAAAATTCATACAATAATTCAGAGTTAGGGATTTCGGAAAGCGAAATTCTCTTCAATGCTGATAACGAAGAGGGTAGAGGGCCAATCTCCAATAAATCATAATTTCTCATTAACCTAAGAAGCGGCGAATTGAAATATACTGAGAGGTCAGCTGTTGGAGGGACAAATATGGAGTTGGATTTTGTATTATACACAGGATTTCTCCATTGAATCTCGGACACTAACGATGTACTGAGTAGGCCACAACAAATTTTATAAAGGAAGCATTCATCAAGAAATAATCTTCGCTCCTGTAATGACTGCATCTTTAAAAAGTTAAGCCGTTCATTATATCGAAGATATGAAAAGCCAAATTTAAAAAACTGGGACTTGGTAAATCTCCTTTGAACTCGCTCTAAAGCACCAGTGTAACCGTGGCGCCCACACGGCGACCACACTACAGAAGCATATTCCAAAACACTACGAGCCAATGAGAAGAACAAATTTACAAGGGTTGACGTCGAGCGAAAATCACTTGAGCACCTAAGGACAAAGCCAGCGAGCTTTGATGCCCTGCTAATTACATCGGAATAGTGCACTGTAAACTTAAGCTTCGCATCAAATGTTACACCAAGATCTTTACCAGAGTTAACACACTTAACCCTCCGTCGGGCGCACCTCAAGTCAAAACAAGATCGGGCGCACTCGGCCTGAGAGGCCACCCATCTATTTATGTCCTTTTTCCTTAATATGTTACTTTAAATTTCAGATACTTTCCGGAAATTGACTTATCAGTATCTAAGGGATCTAATTAAAGTAAATATAGTACTAAGAAACCTATTTACTAGAGAGTATGTATAATATAGAAATAAAATTATCGATTTACCAGAACAAAACCAAGCGAGGAAGAATCGCGCAACCATGGTTCGTTAGAAAAATTGAAATTAATGAAAGGCAGGCAGTCTTAATTGATAGTAGTTTTTAGAAAAGGATCCTAATGCTCGAAATTGAATGTGCGAAAGCATCTTTGATGCAGTGCTTTCGCGTAGTTTAGGCACATTCTAAATAATGACGCGATCAGGCGCACCCGGCCTGTGAGGCCAGAGGCCTTCCCACACAACTGTCTTAAGGACAATGTAAAACTGAAAGCAGGCATTGTGTGAGATTCTTAAAGTTAGACGAGTAAACGGAGCTAAAAAGTTGTGGGCCCCCCTACTAGCGTGGGGCAGAGCAGAAACTGTTTTGCTGGCCTGTCAGGCCGGGTGCGCCCGACGGAGGGTTAAGCGAAAGCGAATATACGCTATATGTAAAGCAAATAGGATCAGGTTTTAGGGAATAGATTATAACAGAACATTTAGCCACATTCAACCAATGAAGAAGAAAAAGAAGGAAACGAAATATCTGAAAATAAAGGGGACAATTTGATTTTTTTTTATAGCTAGCAGTGGCGTAGGAAATTTAGTATTTGGGGCTGGTATGGTTTAATACTTTTTGGCTTTTTCATTGGTTGGAGTATTCAGCCGCAATGCACTGGAATACACAGTATTTAAAATTTTGTATTTAAACGAATTTATACCACGCAACGCTTTGCAATCCCATTTAAATGTACTTTTTGCAATAGTGTAAATTGTGATGCTGTTGGTATAAAGTTATGCAACAGGAACGTTGTTGATTAATTAATTTCAAGCATCTATTAATTTTGAAATTTCGTACTCATTGCCCCCATTTTTCCAACGCCCCTACTACGAAGTTACAGCACTAAGCTGCGCATGTGCATGATTTTGTTTATTTATTAACTTTCCATATAAAATTCGTATGATAAATGTCATCTTGTATAGCTTCGATCAAGTTACCATAGAAAATATTTTGGTCCCGAAAAAAAGTCGCATATCCAGTGTATTTTGCGGTTATTTGCATTTCCTTTTTAGATTTTCTTATTCATTGCATTCAACAGTAACCTATTCGATAAACACCACGATGCCACGACATCCAAATCCATTTGTAAGGATACACAATCTACTATAGACGATACGAACATGAAGATCTTACAATCATCAGCATACAATAGAGACCCATTTTTAAGTAGCGAGGGAAGCTCATTTATGAAAAACGATTACAATATAGGTCCCAAGATTGACCCCTGAGGCACACCCGATGAAGGGCAAAAGTACGAAGACACAATTTTATTATAAATTACACTCGACGACCTGTTAGCCAAGTAGGATGAAATCCAATATAAAAGCCTTACAGGGAAAATTAAAGATACGAGTTTGTTCACAAGAATACCATGATCAACAGAGTCGAAGGCTTTAGAGAAATCAGTGTAGATGACGTGCACATCAAGGTGTTTATCAAACGATTTTGTGATAAAATTCACAATCTCAACCAGATTAGTGGATTTCTTGTTTTTAAGTTGATATTAATGTAGGTTGATACTATTTTTTCCAGAAGTTTAGAGCAGGAAGGCAATAGAGACACAGGACGATAGTTAGATACACTGCTTGTAACTCCCTTCTTAGGGATCGGGACAATATGGGAGCATTTCCACTGTGATGGAAATATTCCTTCTTCGATACTTTTATTAAAAATAATGGAAAGCGGAAGACTAATGGAAGGAGATGTTCTTTTCAGAAATAAATTCGGTATTCCATCCGGACCCCGAGAAGTAGTTGCCTTAAGCGAAAAGATCAAGAGTTCGACATAGGAACAACTAATAGGTTGAACAGAGTCAGAATGTGCAGACTGAGCAGGAAAAAAAAGTAGAGTCAGATATATTGAACGTGCTAGCGAAATAAGATGCAAATAACTCGCATATTTCAATTGGGGTGTTAGCTACTTTATCATCCCAAGAAAGCTTCGCGGGAAATGCAGAGGAAGTTTGATTTTCTTCACATAAGACCAAAATAATTTGCTTTCATGATTTGCGATACTATTTTCAATATAAGCAATGTAAGCAGATCTAGCAGCACGAATTAAAGATTTAGCTTTGTTCCGAAGCGACTTAAATCGTAAAAGATCAGAAGGTCGTTTAAACCGTTTGTACCGAACACGGATATCGGTTTTCTTGCGAAGTAGATTGCGGATAGAACGTGTAAACCAAACTGGACATTGGTTACGCATTTTCGAACTTATAGGTATGAACTCACAGATGATATTATAAAGAACACTGTAAAACACGTTGACAGCTGCATCACAGCTAAGTCCGTTTAGGAGGTTGTACCAATCAGTATCCATCAATTTTTGATTGATTGATTCATAGTTTCCTTTTCTGAAATTGAAATAAGTATGACCATCATTACTTAGAGGACAATCAAATTGGATATTTATGTAGACAGATAAGGCCGGATGGTAAGGATCATTAAATATGCAACCAACTTAATACTGCTATTTCAAATTTACCATGAACATGGTTGATTTGTACTAAGAAATAGTTCTTTCAACCAATTAGATGATCGTTTACATGTCATATCTTCCACAAGTGGCATAGTTGTTTTTGAATACTAGCTTTGCTATTTCTTTTATGCGATGTCACACAATGTATGGTATAAATTACAAACTTCATCACTCATAGAGTCTAGTTGGTCTAGTAGGTAGGGCGTTGGTCTCCAAATCATAGGATCTCGGGATCGAATCCCACTGTAGGTCGGTAATTTATTATGCAATTTAGAGCGTAAAGAGATTAATGAAATATAGAAGAGGTCAGTGAGCTATACGATTTATGAGATACTCGCTACGCTCACAAGCTCACCCAGAATTCGCGCTCTGCGCACTCGCGAAAATGTTAATTTAATTTTTTTTGCAAGAAAGTGAAAAGTCAACCAGGTTTCATAGCTGTACTGACTATGACATGATAGGCTGAGAATCATGGGGTAAAATAGAGCATAGTGTCCCTTTAAAGGGACGCACCCACTTTTTCCCGTTATATGGTCAGGTTTTTGACTATGCACTGGAAGTGTGTATGCAATGGCAACTATTAACATCTCAGTTATCAAACAAACTCGTATTCAAATATTTTTATTGCCTGGTGTAGTTTATTTATTGAAAAGAATGAGTGGCGGAATTTTTAAAAATCGACAGATTCAGGGCTGGTGATTAAAAATTAAAAATTGCTAATATTTTGAAGTGCTAGTTTACTGCTTCGATTGAATAATCGTTAAAATGTGTATAGGCTATTATTCTAATCAAAGAAAAAGCGTCGTGGTGTCATAGATTTTGTGTAAATTAGCATGTCTTGCGATGTCCCTTATAAGGGACATTGTGCACGTAGGTCAGTTGCCGAAATATTTTTATAAACTTACAGATGTGGAAATTTAAGAGAAATTAGAAACGGTGGGTCGTCTTTTTGAAGACATCAACATTTCTGCTATACCCCTATTGATGGCAATGAAACAAGGGATCTTAAAAGGGGACTTTTACTGCTGATGTCAGTTGCATTTTCAGTCTAGGCGATCTAGCGATTGGTTTCGAAATTACCAAATAAACGTTTGTATTGGTCAAAGACCCCTCAGTGGGGTCTGTGTCTATGTCATGGGATAGAGAAATTGTGAGTGGCTTCACCATCAACATCAACATAAGCTCCATAGAGGAGGGAGGCAAATCCCTTTCCGATGCAGGTTGGCTATGGCTGACTGCCCTTCTACACCGGCTCTGGGCCTCAAAAGGGCCAGCTGTTGAAACGAAAAAGTGCTAATTCCTAGCTGTTTGGAGTAATTCCTTGGGTATTAATACCTGTTGTGAACCGCCATAAAGCGGGAAAGCTGCGTTTTCAACCGGGCCTGAGATTCCAACGGGCAACCGAGCCCGCGGAATGCACTTAGAACTATGTGGTGATTCCATATTACCGTAAAAGCAGCCATCTAACAATAAATTTATCCGTGGAGAACTAATTAGATTTTGTTTTGGGCACTATATTCAAGCGGAAGACATTATGTATTTATTTCATGTATGTGGGAAAATATGCTGATGTCGTTTCCAAAAGTTTTGGAGTTGGGGAGGATAAGGTCATCGATCTGCTAACTAAAGAAATAAAGGATTCAAATCGAGTAATTTGATAATAATTTGTAAATGTTATACATGCCACTTATAAGTTTCATTGATTTCTATTCCATATCCGTCAAATTACTTCAATATTTATCCGGTGTGGGTATTTTCGACGGATACAATACAAGTTATTCGTGTCGATTTTTTCATTCGTCAACTGACCGCTGTGCATAGTGTCCCTTATAGGGGACGGCTTGTAAATCTACTATTACTTATTTTTTTCGAAAAAATCTCTCAAAAAGTACTTCCTCGTCGCTACTTCAATTCATAATAATTGACAAAAGTCAAAAATTTTTGTTAGGGAGCTTCATGCACTAATGGGTTAATATGGAAAATAGTCAATCGTACTATTGTTTTTGTTCAGTGTACTATTTTATAATAATTGTTTCAAATTGGAAAAAAGTGGAAAATCGAATTCAAAATCTTTTATTAATTTTTTTGATAGTTTCTATCCTAAGAAGCTTACCTCTGAATCTTCAGGGATTATAGCGTTTTCTGCACACTATTGATCCCTTCTGTGATTTTTAAAATTTCTAAGAAATCAATCAATCAGGTACGTCTAATCTCGACAGCCCGGCGTTTGTCTTGCAACATTTTCTTGGTGACTCTCAATGCAACCTCATTTTAAGGAGATTTAAAATTATTTACGAAAGGCTTGAAACTACATCTTACTCTAACGACAAGTCTGCTCACCACTTACATGATATTGCATTTTGCCCAACAGCGTAACGTTTCCAAAATATTTCGAAATCGAAGTGTGGGGCGCTATACAAAATAATATCCAAATGCGGAGATCCATGAAATCAATAGGTTTTTCTCTTGTTTCGCTATAGTTAAATCGCATCAATGTTTGCGTTTTCATTTCATTCATCATAAGGAAACAGAAGCGAAGTCTCGCGGCATTGGAGAACTACGGCTTGAAGGCCTGTTTTCTAGCGAGCACAAGGAAAATCATGCAACGAATTTTGCCTAAGAAAGAAAAATCCAGATGGCGCCCCCTGTCTCACTACGACACTGTCCACTCCCATTTATTTTCTAAAGCCCTTCTAAATGAGACAATTAATATGTCGTCAACGGCTGATACTCACAGTCCAACGAGGTTGACTTTAAACGTAGCGTGAAGTATTTCGAAATAGTTTTTTAAAAATTAATACAATACTTCTTCCCCAAAATCCCAAGAAGACAACAAACAAATTACTCTAAAATTACTCTTGACAATTTTTTCCATTCAGCTTAAGTCTGAAGTCAAAAGGCGACAGTAGTTGCCCATACTAATTCTAACATAATAAAATATTTTTCTCCGCCACTAGCAAACTAACTAGCAAAAAACAACAACAAGATTGCCTTTTCTTTCCAGTTGAGCTCCTTGTCATCATCATAGCCCATACATTTGTGACATAGTGTCAAAGGCAAAATGCTTTTGAGCTGTTTGAAAAGTTCGAGGAAATCAAGCATTCACGCGACCCAACCACACATCTTCATCATGCAGGAGTCGAAGTTTCCACTAAAGAACATACCACACAAAGTCAGTATAGGTACATCATGAATTGCTTCCGCTGTTTGGGAACTGTAGAGAGGACTCACTTCTTTTGCACAGCCTCTTTTCGTATGCCATACACAACGCCGCCGCCGACTTATTCTTCTTTCGCTCGTGAGGAAATTGCATAACCAGGGAAATTTTTAAGCGCATCGAAGGACGCGACAAACGCCTGGCGAAAGAAGGACTTCGGCGCTTGATGGTTGAGGGTAAAATATAAAAATGCATCTCGTCTAGTAGCTGTAGTATGTAGTTGGTATAAGCAGCTGCACATAACGGAAATGTCTGTAGAGTGAAGGATATAAACAGTTTAAGTGTTTCCTATTGTGTTTTTGTTTCGTCCTGTTTTTTTTTTGGTACGCTCCTATGCTCGTCCGCGTTAAACTGCAACATTGCCGCGGCCGGCGACGTATAGGAAACGAGAGCTAGTGCTTTTCTCCATTCTCGAAGCTGAACGGTTTTCTTCATGTTTCTTTGCTTCTCGTCTATTTAATGCAAAATATGAGTTTGCTTTCATATAGCCGGAAGGAAAATGTCAATTGATTTCATAGCGCGAAAATACCAGAGTTTGCACTTAGAAAAAGAGAGAGAGAGAGAGGGAAAGAGAAGTCATATCGTCAGTGTGTGTACTAAGACCTACTGTACATCCACAAACGAACAAGAACATTTATCTCAATTTCGCATAATGCATTTACGACAGGCACAGGATGCTTCAATAGGAGTCGATGACAGGTCGGTGACTATAACGCCGCACCGGTGATGCAGTGCAGCCAGTGGTTCAATATAAATGTCAACAGCTTCGGGCATATTGACACAAAAATATTTACGGGTTGGTTTTATGAAAATTAATGGGTGGAACATTGATCGACAAATACACGAAGACGGAGTAGAGTTTTGTCAAGCGACTGCATGGTATGTGCAGCCATAGTATGTGAACGGTTACTTGCCCTTATCTGGTTTGGTAGCTTTTCGATATTTATAGCAAGTCAAGAGTTGAATCCACTCTATACGGTGATATGACAGTATGTGTCTGGGTCGCTTGCAAGTGCACTCTGAGCTCATGCATTAGTGGAGTGCTTAATGAGCGGGGTATCGTATGTAGGGTTTCGAACAATGTTTTGAAATTTTCGAATTTTTTCCTGTGCGTGGTTGACAGCATCACCTAGACATTATCCATGCCAAATAAAATAGAGAGAGAGAAAAAATAACAGAAAAAGAGGAAAGAACCCTAATACGCAATCCGACCTCTTGTCTAGTCTAAACATAACTAGATTGCGTTTGCTTCATTCTAGTTCTAGCTCGTCGAATTTTTAATTTTTCAGTATTTTCATTTGGCAGAAATTTTTCTTAATTTCCAGTTGTGGATGCTTCGATGCCGAGACTAGAATGCTGTTGATTCGTGTTCCAACTCGCCTTTTATACCTGCTAAAGTCTGTTGAGTGGGGAATGATGCATGCTGGTGATTGTCTTTCTTGTGCTCTATGGTACGTGTGGGCTGGCGGGATGGTGCTTGTTTATACGTTGCACACTATACTGTGCTGTTGTGTTCCGCGAGGTCTGTTCATGAAATCGATTGACTATTTATTCGTGTAGCGTTGTTAATGCAGTAATTAAATAAAAATGGAGAATTGAAGTCTCAAAACATCCAATGCAGTGCATATAAGGTAATTGAAAAAATAAACCTGATTTGCTAAAGTCTTCCGAAAAAATATTTCAAAAATTTTGCATTAACCGAACAATCTTTTTTCCATTTCTAGAAATAGCTTAGATCTCTCATTTCACAGCTTTTCACACTTGAATGCACATTTGAAGCGAAACCGGATCGCCAATCGTGCAATTCTGTCAAATATACAAACAATACTGAATGGCAGCCATTTTTAGGCAAGATTGCACTCATTCCGTCTATAGAAGAAAAGTATATAGGAACAATATGTATGCTTGTGTTTCAAAGAGAAAGAGAGCCCTGCAATGGCAGCAGCCAGCAACCAAAGCTTGTTTAAATATCAAAAGTGATTGTGAAGGAATTTTCAATAGTCGTCAAATATTTGCTCAAGATGTTGACAAGAATGCTCGAGAGCAATTGTTAATGCATGATGGCGTGGCGATGCGACGACAATCCAGCAACGCTACGACGACAGCCGAAACGAAAAACGGCGCGTCGACAACAACGACAATGTCGACAAAAGGATATAAACACCGAATTCTAGTAGCTAGCACTCACCGTACAAATGTGCAAGGATATTTTGCCAAACACTCTTGGGAATGATAATGGCTTAAATTTGCAATTGCAATATTGTTGTTCGTCTATGTATGGACCATGTTGCTGTCGTGTTATGCATAAGGAATTGTACAAGGAGTAGTATGGCGTGCATGGGTTTCAGAGAAGTGCTATTTTCCTTAGTCTGTCTGTACAAGCATACAGACAAAATGCATAAGAAAATCAGTTGACATTGAGGGCATCCATTTTTGGAATGCAAGCAATACGTTTCATTCATGTGAAGATGGTGTGTTGCATTTATGTGCAAACATTTGAATAAAATAATAAAAGTTCACCATGAAACTTGAGTGCACCGTGACAGAGTAGGGTAATTATAACGACGTTTTACAAGGATTAGTCTTAAAAGACACGAATGCAATTAGAGCAATTTATATGTAGTATTACGCAAACGAGGTATGGGTGTTTGGCCTTGGTAACAGGTGTAAACACAGGACAGACGTCTAGCAACCCTTTGATCCCCAGAGATTTTTCTCAAAACTTATTTGAATGCTAACGTACACTCCGCAAAAATTCCAGAGGATATGTAATTTTCCTACATTCTTATAAATTTGTCGAAAGACGTGCAGTCAAAATCAATTTTCTTCTGAACACGTGGGCAACAGTAACATACTCAAAACTCTTTTAGGTCAATTTTCGGTTACTCCAGACTCATCCTTATAAATGATGGATCTACATACCATTAAATTGCTATACGAATCCCGGAATCTCGACAAAAGCACATCGAAATTGTCTGGTAAATTGAAATATTTTGCCGTTATATGCGTCAAACAACGTTGGTTATTTTCTTTTCCTTTCCGGGAAATTTAATAATATCGTAGTCCTTCAGAAAAAAGAAATAGATTAAATTTAGAGCCGGTATCCGTTACCCGAAAAAAAGAAGGAGACACTTCTTTACATAATAACAAAAAAAGGCCATCCCTTTGCCTATTACAATATAATTATGAATCAGGAATCATGATGGATTTTATCAACCTCTATAGAATTTTCGGTAACACGAGCTTTCATCTTTTCACCCACCTCGGACCGTCCGTCGTCGCTTGTCGCGTCTGTTTACATCATAAAGTTAGCCTTCAGAACTGGCCCTCATCTGCGACAAAAGATTATGGTTTCCCGGTGGATGGCGGCGGATGGATATCGAATACACTAAAGTTCAGAGTTCGGGATAAAAGCAGTCCATTCTCAGTTCTCTATACCGATGGCTATATTGCCACAATAAAGGATATGATATGATAAAATATGTTCACCGTGTATACGGTTAAAATAGCCATTAAATTTACAACGTATTGGAAAGAGAATACAATTGAGGGGTGGAGTGTATAGCCATAGGAAATGGAGTGCGTGGGCCGAAGATCGAGTCTCAAACCTTTCCCAGTTCAATGTATTTCGGGAGATTATAAAGCCAAAATTGAATTGTGTTTCTACACGAAAGGAAAAATATTTCTGTGGCGGGAGCCTTAATTCTTTGGGCTAATCCCACTGAATGAATTTGGGTCTATTGAAATCAAATTCTCGGTCGTCGCTCGGCGCGGCGCGGTTCGAAGGAAAATTCACTTTGGCTAAAAGTTAATTGCGGGCTATATTCACCAAAAAAAAAATGAGAGAAAATTTTCTTTTTTGTATGGGACGCATTATTCATTTTCAATTTTTCATTTAATTGTGAAGCCAGCTTATTTCTTTAATATCAATAGAAGCGGGTACGTCCCGCTCGACCGAGACCAAATTATAATCGGTATAATTGCACGATGAGTGAATAGGTACCCTATACCCGTGTTCGAGAAGGGACACAAAACCCACAATATTCAATTTCAAGTTTTTCGTAGGGAAGGAAGGGAAATATGGGTTCGGTCTCGACCATGACACGATCCAAGATAGCCTGTAGAAATATGCTGAGATTTTACCGCCAAAACGGGCGATGTGCCTACACCGCAGGTCGAGCAACGAAACCATGGAGCGGTATAAAGAACGAGGCAAGGAAGAAGAAGGGAAATATGGGTCGGTTCTGGCCAACATTTAATATTTTACTAGGACATCCATCAGCTACCATTTGAAGTTTACTCGCGACATTTTATCAAAAAAATATGCTGAATGTACCTAAGCTATATTGTAGGGGAGGTATGGGTAGTCAGACTTACCTGACTTTACATCAACTTCAAGGATATGTCACAATTAGACATTGATCAGAATTTCAGGTCGCTATAGCGAAATTCTGTCGAAAGTTATGGCCGAATTAAACTATCATAGGGAGCTAATTTGTATAAGAGGTGGGGAAACCTTGGTTCGATTTGACCCATTTTTAGTAGATTTTATCAGAACAAACATCTGAACAAATTTTCAAACCACTAGCTTCATTATTTCGGCAGTTATCGTGCGAACAGGCAGACAGGCAGAGCTTATTCGAATTGGGGACCGACTCTGATCATTTATATACATAATTTGCTACACCTTCGGTGGCTCCTTTGAGGCGTTACATAATATCGGCGTAACAAAAACGATATTCCGTATACCATCTTCTGGTATAAATTCGAGACACGAACGGGTATGTCTACCGGACGAAACATGGTTTACTGATTGACAGGGCTAAAAAGCCTTCTAGGTAACTTTCCGAAAAAAAATTTTTCACCAAAATACTTTGCACTTTAGTATTTAGCGCAGAGACTTTTAAACTTTTTAATCGGTACAATACGCGAAATATATATGCGCAATACAAGGCATTTTTATTCATCTGAGCGACTTAAGCGAGTAACCCAGTTTGAGAATGCATTCGTAGAACAACTTGCTTCTACAGCCTCTCACCGTGTTGGGACTTTTTTTAATATTGATCGTAGAGGCATCAAACTTGGTACCTGTTGGGTCATGTTTGGAGGGCTATATCTTTTGAACGGTGATAGCTAGGACTCTGGTTCTTTCAGCAAAACGTAGCTCTCAATGCGCTCTACATCGACTTTTTCAAAACCCATTTTCGGAAATTTTCATTTGAAATCACAAAATTGCCATTATCTCGCTTAATATTGATCGTAGAGGCTTCAAACTTGGTACCTGTTGGGTCATGTTTGGAGGGCTGTATCTTTTGAACGGTGGTAGCTAGGACTCTGGTTCCTTCAGCAAAACGTAGCTCTCAATGCGCTCTACATCGACTTTTTCAAAACCCATTTTGTTGGGTCATCTTTGGAGGGCTATATCTTTTGAACGGTGGTAGCTAGGACTCTGGTTCCTTCAGCAAAACGTAGCTCTCAATGCTCTCTCTACATCGTGTTGGGACTTTTTTTTAATATTGATCGTAGAGGCATCAAACTTGGTACCTGTTGGGTCATGTTTGGAGGGCTGTATCTTTTGAACGGTGATAGCTAGGACTCTGGTTCCTTCAGCAAAACGTAGCTCTCAATGCGCTCTACATCGACTTTTTCAAAACCCATTTTCGGAAATTTTCATTTGAAATCACAAAATTGCCATTATCTCGCTTAATATTGAAGGTAGAGGCATCAAACTTGGTACCTGTTGGGTCATTTTTAGAGGGCTGTATCTTTTGAACGGTGATAGCTAGGACTCTGGTTCTTTCAGCAAAACGTAGCTCTCAATGCGCTCTACATCGACTTTTTCAAAACCCATTTTCGGAAATTTTCATTTGAAATCACAAAATTGCCATTATCTCGCTTAATATTGATGGTAGAGGCATCAAACTTGGTACCTGTTGGGTCATTTTTGGAGGGCTGTATCTTTTGAACGGTGATAGCTAGGACTCTGGTTCTTTCAGCAAAACGTAGCTCTCAGTGCGCTCTACATCGACTTTTTCAAAACCCATTTTCGGAAATTTTCATTTGAAATCACAAAATTGCCATTATCTCGCTTAATATTGATCGTAGAGGCATCAAACTTGGTACCTGTTGCGTCATGTTTGGAGGGCTGTATCTTTTGAACGGTGATAGCTAGGACTCTGGTTCTTTCAGCAAAGCGTAGCTCTCAGTGCGCTCTACATCGACTTTTTCAAAACCCATTTTCGGAAATTTTCATTTGAAATCACAAAATTGCCATTATCTCGCTTAATATTGATCGTAGAGGCATCAAACTTGGTACCTGTTGGGTCATGTTTGGAGGGCTGTATCTTTTGAACGGTGATAGCTAGGACTCTGGTTCTTTCAGCAAAACGTAGCTCTCAGTGCGCTCTACATCGACTTTTTCAAAACCCATTTTCGGAAATTTTCATTTGAAATCACAAAATTGCCATTATCTCGCTTAATATTGATCGTAGAGGCATCAAACTTGGTACCTGTTGCGTCATGTTTGGAGGGCTGTATCTTTTGAACGGTGATAGCTAGGACTCTGGTTCTTTCAGCAAAGCGTAGCTCTCAGTGCGCTCTACATCGACTTTTTCAAAACCCATTTTCGGAAATTTTCATTTGAAATCACAAAATTGCCATTATCTCGCTTAATATTGATGGTAGAGGCATCAAACTTGGTACCTGTTGGGTCATTTTTGGAGGGCTGTATCTTTTGAACGGTGATAGCTAGGACTCTGGTTCTTTCAGCAAAACGTAGCTCTCAATGCGCTCTACATCGACTTTTTCAAAACCCATTTTCGGAAATTTTCATTTGAAATCACAAAATTGCCATTATCTCGCTTAATATTGATCGTAGAGGCATCAAACTTGGTACCTGTTGGGTCATGTTTGGAGGGCTGTATCTTTTGAACGGTGATAGCTAGGACTCTGGTTCTTTCAGCAAAACGTAGCTCTCAATGCGCTCTACATCGACTTTTTCAAAACCCATTTTCGAAAATTTTCATTTGAAATCACAAAATTGCCATTATCTCGCTTAATATTGATCGTAGAGGCATCAAACTTGGTACCTGTTGGGTCATGTTTAGAGGGCTGTATCTTTTGAACGGTGATAGCTAGGACTCTGGTTCTTTCAGCAAAACGTAGCTCTCAATGCGCTCTACATCGACTTTTTCAAAACCCATTTTCGGAAATTTTCATTTGAAATCACAAAATTGCCATTATCTCGCTTAATATTGATCGTAGAGGCATCAAACTTGGTACCTGTTGGGTCATGTTTGGAGGGCTGTATCTTTTGAACGGTGATAGCTAGGACTCTGGTTCTTTCAGCAAAACGTAGCTCTCAATGCGCTCTACATCGACTTTTTCAAAACCCATTTTCGGAAATTTTCATTTGAAATCACAAAATTGCCATTATCTCGCTTAATATTGATCGTAGAGGCATCAAACTTGGTACCTGTTGCGTCATGTTTGGAGGGCTGTATCTTTTGAACGGTGATAGCTAGGACTCTGGTTCTTTCAGCAAAGCGTAGCTCTCAGTGCGCTCTACATCGACTTTTTCAAAACCCATTTTCGGAAATTTTCATTTGAAATCACAAAATTGCCATTATCTCGCTTAATATTGATGGTAGAGGCATCAAACTTGGTACCTGTTGGGTCATTTTTGGAGGGCTGTATCTTTTGAACGGTGATAGCTAGGACTCTGGTTCTTTCAGCAAAACGTAGCTCTCAATGCGCTCTACATCGACTTTTTCAAAACCCATTTTCGGAAATTTTCATTTGAAATCACAAAATTGCCATTATCTCGCTTAATATTGATCGTAGAGGCATCAAACTTGGTACCTGTTGGGTCATGTTTGGAGGGCTGTATCTTTTGAACGGTGATAGCTAGGACTCTGGTTCTTTCAGCAAAACGTAGCTCTCAATGCGCTCTACATCGACTTTTTCAAAACCCATTTTCGAAAATTTTCATTTGAAATCACAAAATTGCCATTATCTCGCTTAATATTGATCGTAGAGGCATCAAACTTGGTACCTGTTGGGTCATGTTTAGAGGGCTGTATCTTTTGAACGGTGATAGCTAGGACTCTGGTTCTTTCAGCAAAACGTAGCTCTCAATGCGCTCTACATCGACTTTTTCAAAACCCATTTTCGGAAATTTTCATTTGAAATCACAAAATTGCCATTATCTCGCTTAATATTGATCGTAGAGGCATCAAACTTGGTACCTGTTGGGTCATGTTTGGAGGGCTGTATCTTTTGAACGGTGATAGCTAGGACTCTGGTTCTTTCAGCAAAACGTAGCTCTCAATGCGCTCTACATCGACTTTTTCAAAACCCATTTTCGGAAATTTTCATTTGAAATCACAAAATTGCCATTATCTCGCTTAATATTGATCGTAGAGGCATCAAACTTGGTACCTGTTGGGTCATGTTTGGAGGGCTGTATCTTTTGAACGGTGATAGCTAGGACTCTGGTTCTTTCAGCAAAACGTAGCTCTCAATGCGCTCTACATCGACTTTTTCAAAACCCATTTTCGAAAATTTTCATTTGAAATCACAAAATTGCCATTATCTCGCTTAATATTGATCGTAGAGGCATCAAACTTGGTACCTGTTGGGTCATGTTTGGAGGGCTAAATCTTTTGAACGGTGATAGCTAGGACTCTGGTTCTTTCAGCAAAACGTAGCTCTCAATGCGCTCTACATCGACTTTTTCAAAACCCATTTTCGGAAATTTTCATTTAAAATCACAAAATTGCCATTATCTCGCTTAATATTGATCGTAGAGGCATCAAACTTGGTACCTGTTGGGTCATGTTTGGAGGGCTAAATCTTTTGAACGGTGATAGCTAGGACTCTGGTTCTTTCAGCAAAACGTAGCTCTCAATGCGCTCTACATCGCCTTTTTCAAAACCCATTTTCGGAAATTTTCATTTGAAATCACAAAATTGCCATTATCTCGCTTAATATTGATCGTAGAGGCATCAAACTTGGTACCTGTTGGGTCATGTTTGGAGTGCTGTACCTTTTGAACGGTGGTAGCTAGGACTCTGGTTCCTTCAGCAAAACGTAGCTCTCAATGCGCTCTACATCGACTTTTTCAAAACCCATTTTCGGAAATTTTCATTTGAAATCACAAAATTGCCATTATCTCGCTTAATATTGATCGTAGAGGCATCAAACTTGGTACCTGTTGGGTCATGTTTGGAGGGCTAAATCTTTTGAACGGTGATAGCTAGGACTCTGGTTCTTTCAGCAAAACGTAGCTCTCAATGCGCTCTACATCGACTTTTTCAAAACCCATTTTCGGAAATTTTCATTTGAAATCACAAAATTGCCATTATCTCGCTTAATATTGATCGTAGAGGCATCAAACTTGGTACCTGTTGGGTCATGTTTGGAGGGCTAAATCTTTTGAACGGTGATAGCTAGGACTCTGGTTCTTTCAGCAAAACGTAGCTCTCAATGCGCTCTACATCGACTTTTTCAAAACCCATTTTCGGAAATTTTCATTTGAAATCACAAAATTGCCATTATCTCGCTTAATATTGATCGTAGAGGCATCAAACTTGGTACCTGTTGGGTCATGTTTGGAGGGCTAAATCTTTTGAACGGTGATAGCTAGGACTCTGGTTCTTTCAGCAAAACGTAGCTCTCAATGCGCTCTACATCGCCTTTTTCAAAACCCATTTTCGGAAATTTTCATTTGAAATCACAAAATTGCCATTATCTCGCTTAATATTGATCGTAGAGGCATCAAACTTGGTACCTGTTGGGTCATGTTTGGAGGGCTAAATCTTTTGAACGGTGATAGCTAGGACTCTGGTTCTTTCAGCAAAACGTAGCTCTCAATGCGCTCTACATCGACTTTTTCAAAACCCATTTTCGGAAATTTTCATTTGAAATCACAAAATTGCCATTATCTCGCTTAATATTGATCGTAGAGGCATCAAACTTGGTACCTGTTGGGTCATGTTTGGAGGGCTAAATCTTTTGAACGGTGAT
Source organism: Microchrysa polita (assembly GCA_949715475.1). NCBI lineage: Eukaryota > Metazoa > Arthropoda > Insecta > Diptera > Stratiomyidae > Microchrysa > Microchrysa polita. The sequence continues at coordinate 3,871,107 of OX454418.1, read as the reverse complement.
AGCTAGGACTCTGGTTCTTTCAGCAAAACGTAGCTCTCAATGCGCTCTACATCGACTTTTTCAAAACCCATTTTCGGAAATTTTCATTTGAAATCACAAAATTGCCATTATCTCGCTTAATATTGATCGTAGAGGCACAAACTTGGTACCTGTTGGGTCATGTTTGGAGGGCTAAATCTTTTGAACGGTGATAGCTAGGACTCTGGTTCTTTCAGCAAAACGTAGCTCTCAATGCGCTCTACATCGCCTTTTTCAAAACCCATTTTCGGAAATTTTCATTTGAAATCACAAAATTGCCATTATCTCGCTTAATATTGATCGTAGAGGCATCAAACTTGGTACCTGTTGGGTCATGTATGGAGTGCTGTACCTTTTGAACGGTGGTAGCTAGGACTCTGGTTCCTTCAGCAAAACGTAGCTCTCAATGCGCTCTACATCGACTTTTTCAAAACCCATTTTCGGAAATTTTCATTTGAAATCACAAAATTGCCATTATCTCGCTTAATATTGATCGTAGAGGCATCAAACTTGGTACCTGTTGGGTCATGTTTGGAGGGCTGTATCTTTTGAACGGTGGTAGCTATGACTCTGGTTCCTTCAGCAAAACGTAGCTCTCAATGCGCTCTACATCGACTTTTTCAAAACCCATTTTCGGAAATTTTCATTTGAAATCACAAAATTGCCATTATCTCGCTTAATATTGATCGTAGAGGCATCAAACTTGGTACCTGTTGGGTCATGTATGGAGTGCTGTACCTTTTGAACGGTGGTAGCTAGGACTCTGGTTCCTTCAGCAAAACGTAGCTCTCAATGCGCTCTACATCGACTTTTTCAAAACCCATTTTCGGAAATTTTCATTTGAAATCACAAAATTGCCATTATCTCGCTTAATATTGATCGTAGAGGCATCAAACTTGGTACCTGTTGGGTCACGTTTGGAGGGCTGTATCTTTTGAACGGTGGTAGCTAGGACTCTGGTTCCTTCAGCAAAACGTAGCTCTCAATGCGCTCTACATCGACTTTTTCAAAACCCATTTTCTGAAATTTTCATTTGAAATCACAAAATTGCCATTATCTCGCTTAATATTGATCGTAGAGGCATCAAACTTGGTACCTCTTGGGTCATGTTTGGAGGGCTAAATCTTTTGAACGGTGATAGCTAGGACTCTGGTTCTTTCAGCAAAACGTAGCTCTCAATGCGCTCTACATCGCCTTTTTCAAAACCCATTTTCGGAAATTTTCATTTGAAATCACAAAATTGCCATTATCTCGCTTAATATTGATCGTAGAGGCATCAAACTTGGTACCTGTTGGGTCATGTTTGGAGTGCTGTACCTTTTGAACGGTGGTAGCTAGGACTCTGGTTCCTTCAGCAAAACGTAGCTCTCAATGCGCTCTACATCGACTTTTTCAAAACCCATTTTCGGAAATTTTCATTTGAAATCACAAAATTGCCATTATCTCGCTTAATATTGATCGTAGAGGCATCAAACTTGGTACCTGTTGGGTCATGTTTGGAGGGCTGTATCTTTTGAACGGTGATAGCTAGGACTCTGGTTCCTTCAGCAAAACGTAGCTTTCAATGCGCTCTACATCGACTTTTTCAAAACCCATTTTCGGAAATTTTCATTTGAAATCACAAAATTGCCATTATCTCGCTTAATATTGATCGTAGAGGCATCAAACTTGGTACCTGTTGGGTCATGTTTGGAGGGCTGTATCTTTTGAACGGTGGTAGCCAGGACTCTGGTTCCTTCAGCAAAACGTAGCTCTCAATGCGCTCTACATCGACTTTTTCAAAACCCATTTTCGGAAATTTTCATTTGAAATCACAAAATTGCCATTATCTCGCTTAATATTGATCGTAGAGGCATCAAACTTGGTACCTGTTGGGTCACGTTTCGAGGGCTGTATCTTTTGAACGGTGGTAGCTAGGACTCTGGTTCCTTCAGCAAAACGTAGCTCTCAATGCGATCTACATCGACTTTTTCAAAACCCATTTTCGGAAATTTTCATTTGAAATCACAAAATTGCCATTATCTCGCTTAATATTGATCGTAGAGGCATCAAACTTGGTACCTGTTGGGTCATGTTTGGAGGGCTGTATCTTTTGAACGGTGATAGCTAGGACTCTGGTTCCTTCAGCAAAACGTAGCTCTCAATGCGCTCTACATCGACTTTTTCAAAACCCATTTTCGAAAATTTTCATTTGAAATCACAAAATTGCCATTATCTCGCTTAATATTGATCGTAGAGGCATCAAACTTGGTACCTGTTGGGTCATGTTTGGAGGGCTGTATCTTTTGAACGGTGGTAGCCAGGACTCTGGTTCCTTCAGCAAAACGTAGCTCTCAATGCGCTCTACATCGACTTTTTCAAAACCCATTTTCGGAAATTTTCATTTGAAATCACAAAATTGCCATTATCTCGCTTAATATTGATCGTAGAGGCACCAAACTTGGTACCTGTTGGGTCATGTTTGGAGGGCTGTATCTTTTGAACGGTGATAGCTAGGACTCTGGTTCTTTCGGCAAAACGTAGCTCTCAATGCGGTCTACATCGACTTTTTCAAAACCCATTTTCGGAAATTTTCATTTGAAATCACAAAATTGCCATTATCTCGCTTAATATTGATCGTAGAGGCATCAAACTTGGTACCTGTTGGGTCATATTTGGAGGGCTAAATCTTTTGAACGGTGATAGCTAGGACTCAACATGCACATTCTAAATTGTGATGCGATAAGGCGCAGGTGGCCTGTCAAGCCAGAGGCCTTACAACGCCACTGTTATTGTCCATGACAGACTGGAGGTAGGCGTTGCGTGAGATTCTTAAAGTTAGACCGCGCGCAGACTAAAGGCGTATTAGAGCGTGGCGTAGCGTAAAACATTTAAATCGCCGCACATAATGACATTTTCCCCTAGACCAAATAAATATTTTATGTCATCCTCAAACATATTTAATTTAGTATTATCTATTCGGACGCCTGGAAAGTAACATACAACGATAGTTATGTTAAGATCTTCTAATTTTATGGCAATCGCTTCTATTATGTTTGTTCTAAGCTCAGGAAGTACATAATATTTTATAGTCTTTTTTACGCATAAAGCTACTCCTCCGCCTCTAGATCCTAATCTATCAAGTCTATATATATTATAAATATGATTAGTTAATTTGTCTACTTTCTTTAACCAAGTTTCAGTTAGTGCTACTAAGTCAACATTAAGTTCATCGGCTAAGTCAAAAAGCTCAATATTTTTATTTTGAATGCTCTGAGCATTCCATAACAGTGCGGTAATCCTGTTCATGAATATACAAATTTGACTGCCAAATTAACAATTACATGGTATTGTTCAAGTTTACTCTTACATTTAGATAAATTTGCTATCAGTTGGGTGGATAGCTCTAACAGCTGATCGGCAGAAAACAGGTTGTCCCCGCTTTGATGTTGGTTCGTTTTGAGTACATTAGCCTCAAAATCCATTCCTAATACCAAACTAGACTTTCAATTTTTTCGTATAACAATACAAGCAATATTTATCTTAAAATCTCCCTTCTATGCTTTTCCTGGAAAATCGACATTTTCGTACTGTTTAATAAATACGTTTCTTTGTACTCAATTTAATACAAATACTTTCCTTAGATATTAATAAATCTATATTTCGGAAAAGCATTTGAAATGTAAAGTAACATTAAGGAAAAAAGGCCAAAATATACGGGTGGCCTTTTGTTTTGATTGGAGTTAAAATAACTTTTTCGTCTTGAATTTTTGCGTGTTTCCTTCTCGTATAGCATCCTTATGTACTAACTCACTTTCAATGTAGATATGGATAGCACAACCAATGATGATATTATCCTCATCCAATATTCATCATGACGAGTGAAATAGCATATGTTTCATTATTATACGTTCTTTTTCATATCTTTATGACGAAGGAAATAACCAAATAACTACTGAACCATTAAGATGAGGCTCGGAAATCGACAGACATTATTAAAGTTACAGGCAATAAAAATGTATGAAAAGAGAACAAAAACGACATATATAGAAAAAAAGGCATATAGGCAGAATTCATCAGGATAATGAACTTTCCATGATAATCTGTCTACCAGGCAATTTATTATTTGATTCCCAAGTCGTAATTCCATCAATCATCTATGACCATTCGGTCAGTGTGCTGGACGTATACATATAATACATTATGATGAGTATCCTTCGGAATATTCTTAGCTTTTCGCTTCGGTCATACTGAAGTAGGACTTTCCATAGGAACTATACGACTACCGTCGACCGCCTCTATATCCTTAGCAATGATATGAATAATAATTAATTCATCTGTGGAATTGTACGTATGTAGTGATATGAATGAAGCAAAAAGCAAATGATATTACTCCTCCCAGGAGTGTCTGTTATAAATTAGATTCGGTTGCGTTAGCTTTTCTCAGTATATGGCTAAACTGAATATGAAGTTGTCGTTAGAGTTTGTTTTCCTTTTTCTGTAAGACATGATTGGATTTGAGGTTTTTATTATTATTTTAAGTAGCTCCCATACATACATACGCAACTTGAAACAACTCTCGTCATTTCGGTTTTGAGTTTAATTTCATCCACAATTTTCAGTCATCATATTCACAGTCATTTTCCATACAAGTTGACAGATTGTCAGTTCATTGATTGACTGAGACACTTCTCAGTCACTGTCTGATCAGTCTTTGCTGAAATTGCCACGATACATACATTTATGAGTCACATATGACTCATAGAAGGTGAACGTGTTACAAGCTATAAATTCATGCTCGAAATCTCTCTGCTCCCCAGGGATGCTATGCGTATGGTCTAAGAAAAGAGATTTCGTTTTTCAAATCTCATACTTGAGCACGCATGCGATGTTATGTCATTGTAGAAGGACCATATACTTGTTAACAAAGAACAATCATTTTTATAATATATTTTTCTCTAGAAACCACACCGGAAATATATAGGTACTATATGCACATACACATACATATTTTCTGCCCACATTCAAGCTGATTATAATGAGATAGCATTGTCAGCAGTCACACTGATGCAAAAGCTATTTAACTTAATGAGCCATAACTTTATAGGATGATTTAAACTGATTGAATGTTGATACATATCCTGAAAATTACCCAGCAGACTCATATCATTAATAATACGCACATTCCTGATCCGGATGCTCACGACAGGCATACATTGGACTTCACATACAAGACGAGTTTAAATTAAACCTACATATGAAAATTATTATGAAATTCATCATTTATATGGTTGTCTATGCAAAGCCGACTTGTTCATTATCCTGCCCTGAGTCCTGACCTGACCACAGCCGTTCACGCATAAATGTGTCTGTGCGACCAACTGAGATTTGTGGCATTTCTGTTCACATATTATCCGATTGGATCCTATATCTGTGAACGTTGTCCAGCCAGACCAGTGTGGTTTTAATTGTGGCCTCATCACGATGATTAGAGAATTTGTTGAATCGAGAGACTATTATGGTGAAAGTGTGTCACAATTCACAATTGAATGATTTCTAATGACAATAAGTGTGGAATGGATACACAGTTACTGAGAAGAAAAAGACTTTTCATTAGATCGGGTTTCATAATTAACATCGTGATTTGGTAAAAAAAAATGACCGGGTTTAGTATTGTGTCCGCCATGTAACTTCCCTTACGTCTAGGAAACTGTATTTCTGCACCTTAGGGCCGTATGTCGTGCTCTGTGGCCGTGATCGTTCGGTCGCCACTCTGTGAAATATACACTCATAGAGAAACGAGTTTCCAAACTCGGCACGACTCGTCGCAAGTTTATTTTTCAGAAGAAGATGATAAGAAATATTCTTATCGTAGAATAATAAACTAACAATGCGACTAGGAAGTGGTATGGCTGACAACCGTATCACACTCCGAATTCAGTTGTCTTTGTAACGTTGATGACTACACGCGGTAGTCATCAACGCACCATGCTCCACTAGGAGTTACGGTAATGAAGAGAGAGAGGGCCGTATGTACAATCATGGTTTAACTCCCCGTTTAGTTAACTGTAGTTTAATTTTAATTTCCGTTTAACTAGCTGGGGAAAAATACACTACGCAATAATTAAAATTCCTGGCTAAGCAGCAACTCATATTTTTTTTTTAAATCATTAGTTTCCATTAGCCCCTGGATATTTCCGGATGGTAGCTATTAAAATTTTTGATTTTAAAATGAAATGAGCCAGATGAAAATTCATGGTTTAACAAGTGGTTGTCAGTTTAATTAAACTCCGTTTAAGGAAATTGACAAACAGTTAAACCGTCCTTTATATTGCAGTTCAACGTGAAAAACTAAATGGTCGTTGTTGGCCGTTTAACTAATGACTTTTAGCCCAAGAAAAATAAACCGAAATAAGGCCATCGGGCGACAAAGATAATGAGTTTCAGAATTTTTGCTGGGGATGGCCCTCTGATTATAGAAAAAAATCTCACTAGTAGGGGGACCGCAATATGAGGGAAAAATGTAGAAAGGTGGTATTTTGTCAGTTTTAGATTGTTTCATAACCGGTAATAGGTACCGCAAACAAGTTCTGAAAACAAAATAATCTACATAAAACTTTCTTTGCATTGAGATGTATCATATATACTTCACACCTTTTCTTTGATAGTTAGGTGCTCAGGGGTGTCAAACTTATTTTTACGAGGATTACACTATTGGCTTGCAATGGCGGGCAAAACATTCTTCATGCTGAAGAAGACATTAATTGTTTTATGTTTTTTATTATTTTTACCGCAAAGGAGAAACATTCACTGTTTCTTGAACAAAATGTAATGTAAACTTGGCAGGATGTAGGAACATTTTTATAAGGCTTTCCAATATAACAATTTCCGGCGATATAGTGAGTGAGCATATTGATATGTTTTTTTATACCTAACCGCATTACGGTAGCTTATAACTCTATAAGGGGCTGATGAACCCAGGTTGAATTACTTTTTTGAATAGATAGATAGAAAGCAAGAACCCGACACTTTCTTTAGGTTTATATGAACAGTTGGAAGTAGCATATCAAAAATCGGCAGAAAAACTGGAATCCAGCTTCGATCTATGAGCTTTATCGAATGTTTAACTTCAGTCATACAAAACATTTCATTAAAGTTTGTACAAATTTATGATACAGTAGGCGCGTATGTTGGACAAGCCTGCTTGAAAGGGCGCCAATATACTTGCCACCAATATCAGCTCAATCAAACTAAGGTACCTTTCATAAAAAATGACGCTCACCACATTATGTTCGACAGTACAGGTAGATTAATAAAACCCACTGAAAGAACCCTTGATGGGTCATTTTGTACAGGGGGTATCCTTACCCATGTGGTCGAGCCGTGGAATCAAACTCTTTGTTCCGTTCTAGTTCAAAGAAAAAAAAAATGCAGCAGAAAAGTGTGCAAAATTCGCAAATTTGCAATATTGTTGGGACTGTGAACAATACTTCTTGCATGAACAGAGGCGAGTTAATAATAATTGCTCTCGAAACAGGTCATAATTTAAAAACAATATTAACCTAAAAACAACTATTTCATACTGTTATTTTTTAGTTCCACCATCTAATTAAAATCCCAAGAAGAAAATATTTGTATTTATTTATTTATTTTAAGTATAGGAAACTGAATTTTTCCATTTTTGTCGCAACAACAACAACATAGGTAATTTGGTTTTATTGTTTCGAGTACAGGACAGAATTTATTGCTGTTCCATATTAAACAGCTGATGTCGAATTTGTGTGTGTGTGTGTAGTTCTGCTCTGTTCTGTACTCGACCCAATAACAGACAACATAAATTTTATTATTCTTCCCAAAAAATCGTTCTCCAAACAGCATTTCTCACATTCGAATATTCTCCAATTTTCGAGAGCTTGTATTTATGTTCTGTTCAATTAATATTAGAGAGTTTTAGTATATCGTTCCAAATATTACGATAGGACGAATAGGCTTTGACATTTTCTATGAAAATTCGCTTGCCTATCGTACGCAAAACAGTATACCACAATTTTTTATGTACCAAGCATGGGCGTAGCCAGGATTTCGGTCAGGGGCGGGGGGGGCAAGCCCGAAATTTTTTCAACATCATGATTTTCTTATAGAAGTTGAAATTGTCGGTCACAAAAATATTGTTAGGCAAATTTTAGAGTAGTGGGTGCACAGGGTCACGACCCATGTGACGGAATATGATGGGGATAAATAACATTGCTGAGAGTGCTGCTGATCTCAACCCATCAACAAAAAAGCAGTTAAGATCTTGGAAATTGGATGTCACTTATACATATGTGACGTTGGTCATGCCTGTTATTTTTTTTTAATTTGAGAGCCAAATTTAAGAAAGGACAGTCGAGATTGACTTTCTTCCAGGGATTTGGAGCGGAGTGAATTTTAATTTCGGAGCGGAGCGTGGAGTGGTGGTTGGCAGGCTGGAGCGGAGCAATTTTGGCTTTGAAAGCAGGGTTGCCGTTTTCAGATTTCTAAGTGTAACATTTATCTGATAAAATTGTAACATTTTTAGGCTGAGTGTAACAAATTTGAAGATCTTGTTGTTAATGAACAATTTTAGCAATAAATGTGCGCAATTCCGAATTGAATGATTGCTTCACAAATAGTAGAGAGTTATACTCGTAAATTAAAATAAAGCAGTTTGAAAATGTTTGACTTTTTCCGAAAATTTGATATGTTCTGCTCCATAAACATTTTTGACAAAGTTGGTTTATAGGAGAAACGATATGTCAAAATTTCCACAATTTGTTTTCAAAAACTATTGGTTACAATTCTCACAATTAATAATGACACTACTCGGCACAGAAGCTTAGTTTCCGAATGACTGAAGGGGCAGATCATTTCTTAATGTTGGCGCAAAACGAGATGCTCCCTTCAGTACATCAGTCAATGCTTAATATAATATAATCGAACTTAATTAATATTACATGATCAAACTAAAGGATATGATGAACAGAAATACATGCTGTAACAAAAAAATTGCACTCGATAGTGTTTTCGGTAAAATTTTTAAATTTAATAAATTTGAATTAAACCATCACGTTCCCTTTGAAATGCTACTTTAATATAAACTGAAATTTAGCGCCCTTACATTCCAAATTTTGCCGAAAATTTTGGCTTCCGTAAATTTATTGTTTAAATTTGCGTCAAGGTAGAATTCAATTCTTTTACTGAACTAACTCGAAGGCTTGGTGCAGTTTGCAGCTATAATTGAAGGATGAACACTGATTCTGAATCAACAAAACCGGGCGCTTAATCCAGGGGTCTCAAAATCAAAACCTGACCTGGACAAAATGTCAGGGCCTTTTAGGATTAAGCGGGCCGCAGGATAAAAATTATAAAAACACCTAGAGAATTTTTTTTTCCAAATTTCAATCTTAGTCACTAACAACTTGGGGATTCTATCCTCTGGAAACAGAATATTCATAAAATGCTCTTCAAACAAATTTATAAACTTTTGACAAGAAATTAAAACGCTGAAATTTTGTGGATCGATCAAGAGCCACAATTTGCAAATTAGTACTTAGAAATAAATACTCCAGAAATATTATTAGGAGTCAAAATTATTCGGCGTTCAGTAATAAGTCTCGAACAAAAATGTCGAGTACCTGCAAAATGTGAACACGAGTTATAATCCAGCTATAGTAGAGAGAAAACAATTTCACGGTGTACTTTATATTTTTCTGCACAAAAGCAGCTTCTTAGAACAAAGGGTCGGATTGTTAAAAACATAACTTTAAAGAAATTTCTTAGACTTTAGTTCAACACATTATTTTTACAAACATTTCCATTTTTGACACAATGTGCTGCTACATACTGTGTTTCTCCGATTTGGCTGCGGGCCTGACAAAACTGCGATGTGTGCCGTATGTGGCCCGCGGACCACAAGTTGAACATTCCTACCTGAATAGATCATGCTCAAATCACAAAAATATAAAATTTGTTTTGCAAAATGTCACTTATAGTAGAAAATCTAGTTTATCCCTCCACTCTGGCCGATTGTAACAAAATGGTTCGGGGTGTAACATTGTAACAAGAAATCGAAAATTGTAACAAAATGTTACAATTGTAACACGAGTGGCAACGCTGTTTGAAAGTCGCTCCGAAGTAAAAATAAAAAAAAAAAACTCCGAGAAAAAAAATTAATTTTTTCGACGAAATTTTGCATTTTATGCCCCATTTTGATGATTTTGGACCATACTAGAAGGGTCAGAGCCGTCAATTTGACGGTTTTGTATTTTAAATCATCTATATTTTCTAAACTACAATGTTTTTAGCTTTCATATTTATTGACTTTTCCTAAAATATGTATTTGATCATATATTTGCATATAAATAAAAATACAAAAATTTAGTATATGAGATATTTCTTATTATACCTAATAGGGTCACAACCGTCAAATTGACGGTCAAGGCTTATCATCTCAAAAAATCCATAAATCCGTGGGTTTGAATTTGTGTTTTTTGTTAGAGTGCCTATGTAAAAGGAAGCAATCGTTTATAGAGGTTTTATACTTGAACTTTTTGTGATAATGTGCGCTTTTGGAGCGCTCGCATGCACAAGCCTAGACTATGGCCTTGAGTCATTTTCACGGTTGTTGTCGTGCTTGTTTGCCCAGTTATTATTTCTTGTGATGCAATAAACTCTAAAAACAACATTAGTTTTGATTGTCCAGCATCAGTATCAGTACTGATACTTTCCCAAAAATTAGTGCACGTCAGGAACTCAATAGGTGTTTCTTGAAGCTTTGAAGACAACGCGGATACGGACAAGGGAAAACATGAGGTCATTTATGCTGAAATAATTGGAAGCTACTGAGTATACAAACTAAAGTAAAATACTAAGATTTCTAAACTACATTGATAACTACAAGACCAGAGATCCCTGCAAAGCAGTAAGACAAGCAAACACACCAAACTATCGCCAAGATAAGTCCTGTCATATGTGTATAATGCTCGTAGTTCTGATTTTTAGCTGAGGAAAGTATCATATCCTTTCATGGTATGGGTAGAGTTTTAATAAAGATCCGCTATATAACCACAAATGGTGCATATATCAGTTCTACCAAACGAGTGGGATACATTTAGTAGGTCGACATTCTTCCGAGCAACTCTTGCGAAGCGATCCTTATTTAGCTATCCGGAGTTCCTCTTCATGGTTGAAATACAGTTGCGTACAAGCAAAATGGTTTGTTCTTATCGTTGAGCTGCGATCGCTTTATGATCATTGAGTGTGTCTCTCGGAGCCAACACGGACCCTTACCTTTCTTATTTCAAGCCATACAGTGGTCTGGGAAGTAAATGTAACTAACTCAGCTATAAAATAGTATGTGTTATCAAGAACAGAATATTTTTCGGTTTGAGGAGGGATTGGGTACGCCCTTAGGTACTGGGCAGTTTGTTTTTATTTCCAAGCACCTATACCTTATAAAACTGGCTACAGCTAAAGCAACAATAAACGAGACCGACGCTAATTTCGGGCGCGGCCGAAATTTGAATACCCTTCACTCTCCTCGGGCTAAAAGTTTTTTGGGGCAAACCTATGACTTGTATTTAATCCTTCCCCATTCTTTTCCTTCTGTTTTCGCATAATATTTGATATTGACAAATTCTGTGGCGTCGATAAAACAATATTTGTGTGAGGTTTGGTTGGAATAAGTGGTAAAATAAAAAAAAATATCTCAGAAAACTTTATTGGGGGGATGCGGGAGCAAGGCCCCATAGTACGATTCCATTTGTTTTACTTTTTTTTTGTTTTGATAAAGACGCATTGAGGTTTTTTTTTTTAAATTGGTGTAGAAAAAAAGTTTCTTAGAAGATCCAAAATGGGGAGGTTGGGCTTGTATGGTAGCCCCATGACTCCATAGTCCGATTATTTATGGCATCAATTGAAGTGCACTTTTACGAGTTTTGGTTGAAAGTGGTGCACAAATAAAAAAGTTGTTCGTAGAAGAACTCAATTTAGGGGGTTGGCTTTGTATGATAGCCCCATGACCCCATCGTCCGATTCCATTCATTTTTACACAAGTTTTGTGGCATCAAATGAAATGCACTTTTATGAGGTTTGATTGAAATTGGTGGACAAATAAAAAAGTTTTTCTTAGAAAAACTCAATTTAGGGGCTGGGTTTGTATGACAGCCCCATGACTCCACAGTCTGATTCCATTTATTCTTACATATATTTTGTGGCATCAATAGAAACACATTTGTGTGAAATTTGGTTCAAATTGGTAGACAAATGAAAAAGTTTTTCTTAGAAGAACCTAATTTGGGGGGTTAGGTTTGTATGGCAGCCCCATGACCCCATGGTCCGATTTGATCCATTCTTACATATGTTTTGTGTTATCAATAGAAACACATTTGTGTGAAATTTCGTTGAAATTAGTAAACACATGAAAAAGTTTTTCTTAGAAAAACCTAATTGGGGGGGTTAGGTTTGTATGGCAGCCTCATGACCCCACGGTCCGATTTTAGCGATTCAAACATACAAACTGCCTGCAATAAAAAGAAACATGTGTGCAAAATTTCAGCTCGATAGCTTTTAAACTGGCCGAGTAAAACGCGTAGCAACAGACGGACAGACGGACAGACGGACAGACAAACAGACGGACATCGCCCAATCGACTCAGCTCGTCATGCTGATCATATATATACATATTTTATATGGTCGGAGATGCTTCCTTCAATGCGTTACAAACTTCATGACAAAGTTAATATACCCTTTACTCTACGAGTGAAGGGTATAAAAAGGATCGCCGGAGGATATAAGGAGTGTGAATATGCACTTCAGGATGACTCAAAAAGCATTTAAATATTACTTTTTAGCCATGTACAAAAGACTTTTTGAGGAAAATATGCCCTCGGTCATCACCTTAAAATATAAATATTTTTACATGTTTCACAAAAAAAAATTCAAAAATACATTAATTTCCAATTAATAATAAGATATTGTCTTATTTCTTCGTTATCTTAAGCATTTTATATTTATAGAAGTACCAATTCAGCTAAAAACACCTTGCCGTCAAATTGACAGCTGTGACCCTTTTAGGTATACAAAATTCCTGACCCTTCTAGTGTTAAAAGCGAAGAATTCGTTGAGAGACTTGCAAAATTTCGGATTATTGTGAAATTCATTGTGATAAAAGAGGTTTTGCGGTTAGTCATAATCATCACTCTTCATTATTAAGAAATTCAAGACCATCCAGACAGAAAAGTCCTGTCCTGTGCTCGATAAATAGAACGCCCTTTATAATTTAAATTAGTGATTAGGTGCGTTTTATTGAATGGAGAACAGGACAGCGAAGCTTTCATAACAATTTTACAGATCTCTTTCTTTACGGGATGTCCGGAAACTATTGGATAAGGGCAAGCAAATATGATTCCTGGTGATATTTCCAGCAAAAAACCAGATAAGCCGTTTAAGCTGTGTAAAAAAGCTTCAAAGACAAAATTTTGTCATCTCACACATATACATTGTTTTTCCGACGGAAGTTTTAGTGGTAGCATTTTTGTAAAATCTTTAAATGCTTTTGGTAGCTAAGGAGTCAAGAATTCGGGATGTTCCCGGTACACCTATTTTGCTGGAAATTACATTAATAGTCATATTTCGGTGCGCTTATGCGATACTTTAGTTTCCGAACACCCTATCTCGAACAACTCAATTTTATGTTAATTTGTACGAAATTGGTGCTATCCTGTTCTGTACTTGATCGAATAAAACGCACCTATTAAGTCATATAAGTAGATATAAGTTGAATTGATGAATTCGCGGCAAATACTAAATATTTACTCAGAACAATGAAGTTTTGTTGTATTTTTGTAATGGAGCGGAACGAAAAATTTGTAGTCGGAGCGCTGGAGCGGAGCGGTTTCAAATTGGTCGCTCGAAATCCCTGCTTTATACACCATTTAACGAAAAATGACTCGGCACCTGTTTAGACATTCACTGCGGTGATTCTGATTACATTCAAATGGCTTCCAATTTCTGCGTTTTAGACTGTAGTTCGTCTATATTGATTCCGTGCTATTTTTGTCTCTCGGACTATGCATATTCAATTTGCGAGATTTAAGTTTCATTGCTGGCATGATTTACCTACAAAATGAATCTTGATTAAATAACTTGAAAGCCAAGGAAATGTGAGATTCGTTCTTTACAAGGTCCCTAACTAGGCAAAGCTGTATACAATTTCTCACTAAAATCCCTTTCAGATGGAATGTTGATAAATTGTACTACCTGCCCGGAGGGACTTCATGTGATAGTTAAAATTGTATTCTGCAGCTCAGAAGCCATGCAATGAAACGTATGAAAATATGGGATCCTCGCAAGAGTCTCCTTAAAGGAAACATTTCTGATCTACTTAAGTTATCGGTTCATGATATTCATACGTATGGATGGCTATCAAGGGCCTCAAAACTACAAATATTTTAGTTTTCCATTTTGGTGCCTGGATTAAAACTCGCATTTTTATGCCTTCAAGCATTGTAAAGTGCAGTGATTTTTTTACTACATTGGTAATGATTTTTTTTTACCATATTCATCGGCCAGGGGGGGGGGGGCGACCGCCCCTCCCTGCCTCCCTCTGGCTACGCCCATGGTACCAAGTAGGCATAGGTGTATTTCCGTGAATTTGGCTGACTATAAACAGCTGGAGTTTTGGGTTCATGATATTTTATTTGTCGGCTATGCCTACTTCGAACATACAACCTTGTTGTATACTGTTTTGCGTACGATAGGCAAGCGAATTTTTCCTGGAAAATGTCAAAGCCTATTCGTCCTATCGTAATATTCTGTACGATATGCTAAAACTCTCTATTAATAATAATATGCTACGAAACGGGAAAAGTGCTAGGCTATCTATATGTACCATTGGAAAACGTTTAAACGTTTCGACGTTTTCCTAATTCACATTTTTCCCGCTAAAATTGAGACAAAATTACTTTTGACATTTTCGCATAACACAATGAATGGGAACGCGGATATTGTCGTAAATGTGACCGGAAAAATGGCATGGACAAAATAACTAAATTGCTATTTGAATAGTGTTACTAAAAGTGGTTCTTTTTCAACGGAAATGTTGCCATAAACTGATATCGTAATTGTCGCAATTATTTTGTTCCGTTGATATGGGTAATAAATTGTCAAAACGAATTTGAATTTATGAATATGACACTAATGCGTTGACAGCTATTAAAATAAGGTCATAGGCCAAATTCATTAGTCTTTACTGAAAATTAGAGATCGTTTAGACAAATGGCTGCTTTGTTTTTTTTTGCATTTTTTGATAACTAAATCTGAACATTCGCTAAAATATGTTTAATTGACAGATGAATCGAATTTTTTATAAGTAGTTTCAGTTTGAAATTTTCAGATGTCTTCAGGTCTGTAGATGCATAATTATGGAAATTGCTGATAAATTTGAATTTCAGCTAGAAATTAGGACTTGACATGTAACATGTAACATATAACTAGCTCTTATTATAAATTAAATCTGAGAGTACTTTGAAGTACCTATCAAAAGTAATTCTGATCAGATCCAAAAAAAAACAGCTTCCCATTCTGACCCAATCTGATCTGGATGCAAACTACAGTAGAAAAACAGAATAGATATATCCCATACTTCTAACTTCCTGAAACTTTGATCTGAACAAAAAAAAAATATCCTCTCTAATATGTCAATTGATCGACCGCATCTGTCATCAGCATCGTTTCCTCGACAGAGCACCACATAGGTCGGTTCAAAATTTCCATTTGTAATTTATTTGCTACAGCAACCGCATCTCAAAATAGCTGCGTACGTACATAGAACCACGAAGCCATACACGACCTTGTTCCCGTTCAATGCCACATTAACCGAAACAATCATTAACTTGTTCCTTGTCGATTGAACAGGAAGCATTCGTCATTGTCATCTCATCGAGTCCTTGAATTTGTCATGTTGGTTCCTCCATGGCTGTATGCCATCATAGCCGTAGCCCATAATAGTGAAGTGAGTTGTGGTAGAATATTGTTGTTGGTTTGCTTATTTGGTAGTCAAGCGTGTAATGAAATATTATTATGGGTTGCCAGCATTTTATCGAACTCAAAAATTAATTTTTCAGATAATCGTCTTTTTTTGTTTTTCTTTAAGAGTAGGTACTAACATCGTCAGTTCACGTGAAATCCATGCAAATACAGTGCTGGAAAAAAAAGTTGCTCAAGCCTTTTAATGGCCATTTTACCTAATATTCTTAAAAGTTATTGGAACTAAAACTTTTCAGTGGGCCATATAAAAACAAAGGACATATATACGGTCTATAATTAGGGGGTTTTCACAAAGAGGCTGAATTTAATAGAAAAATGAGACACGTTAGTCCAGAACTATAGAGTAATATTTTGGTTTTGGCGAAAGAAAATCTAATCACTCGTTAAATAGGTCAAAGGATGGATATTCCTCAACGCATTGTGGCATTGCATTGAAACATTTTGGGGGGAGGGGGGCACCTCTAAACCGAAAAAGGCTCCGGACGACCTAAGAAAACTGCACCTTCGGAGAATCGCTTCATCATTTTACTAAGCTGTCGAAATCGATTTAAGACATCGTCGGACATTAGGAATAATCTAGTTTGAGCAACTAGGAGTCGAATTTCGGCGAGGATGGTAAGTAATAGGCTTGTAAAAGATAGATTACTTGCGCTTAAACCTGTGCATAAACCAGAATTTCAATTAAAAGTGAAGCGAAAACGTTTACGGTGGGCTCAGAAGCACATTTAATGGACTCAGGAGATATGGGATGGCCAGTTTTTCAGACGAGTCCAAATTTAAGCTTTAATTAGGCGACGGGAGAATTCTAGTTCAGCGGGATCCTCGGGAAAGGCTTAGCGATGAATACATGGAGGCCCTAACTGTTAAGTTAGAAGGAGTTATAATGTAGGGCTGTTTTCGGTGGACAAGAGGGACGGAATATGCTTTATTCATTCAAAAGTAACAGCTTCGGTCTACCTAAACGTCCTGTAGGGCGAGCTGGAGCCTTGCGTATAAAAGCTATTTGGTGATACCGGAAGATTTGTGTTCGAGCAGGATAATGCGCCATGTCACACTGCTAAAGAAGTAAGTATTAAATACAAAAAAGTCAAAACTTTAATAACCATATCATAAAATATTACCAAATTTTTTTTTATATTTTTTTTTTTATATTTAAAGTCAAGAGGTACTTCGAAGAAAGGAATGTTGACGTTTTTGATTGGCCCCCGTGTCGCCCCGACTTGAATCTCATCGAAAATACGGGTCCAGCATAAAACTTGAAGTGGCCAAGAAGCGCCCGGACTCCATTCATACCTTGAAAAGGTTAATAATAGTCACTTGGCAAGCGATTCTCAGAAAAAAACCTGGAAAAACTATTTGGAGTTGATGAATCGGAGGTGGGGGGGGGGGGGCAGTAATCGACGCCAGAAGTGGTCCAACCCAATATTAATGTTAAACTATTATGTCTTAGGAACCAATAAAAATATAAAACAAAATTTACTTTATTATAACGAAACAATCTTTTTATAGGTAAGAAAATCCCTATTTCCACTTTATCTAATTTCTCCCTCGGAATCACAAATATAATAATTTTTTAGCAAAAATTTGTCTTCATATTGTTTCAACTGACACAATAAATCAAATAACAAAAAATACCTACCAACTTTAACAATTAACTGCCTTTTATGGCTAAAAAAGGGCTTGAGCAACTTTTTTTTTCCAGCACTGTACTGTCAAAATTTTGATGATCGTGATTTCATGACCATCAAAATTTTTATGCCTCTATAGCCTCCTCAATGTCCAATAAATTTAAATGCTTAACTAAATTAATTCGTCCATTTGCGAATTTAAGATCGGATATGAAACTAAAGTATGCTCCTGGGTGATTAATGCTTTGAACAGTAACATCACATTTCGTAGGTAATATTATCGCTAAATAGATGGCGAAGGACATCCATAGAACTATTCTGCAAAATAAGGTTTAATATCACACTTATTATACCAACTATTTACTCGAGTATCTACTTGTACAGAATTTTCCTTAACATTTAAGATTTTAAAAGGATCTGACCATTTGATTGTTTAATTCTTACGTACTTTTGGTCTTACAAGAACTTCCATACCTACTTTAAATTCATATTGGGGATTATTTACGTCTAATCGATTGTCGAACCTTTCTTTTGATTTCTCCTTTAGTTTAAAATTATATTCTCTGGCTCGATCCCTTATCATTCTAGGAAGCGTATTGCGATCTGTAAAATCACAGACGGATTTATCATACCTAACCTCTGTTCTTCTTCCTGAGCTAACCTGCTAGCTTCCTCGAGTGTTTTCGGGCGTTGTGTTATAACGTACAAAGTTAGAGCGGGCTTAAGACCATCAATAAACACTCCGCGGACTTGCTCTTCTATGAACGACTGCTCGCCTGTATTGGATTTCTCTGACCGGGAGGTCAGTATTCTACGATATAGCCCTAATAGTCTTTGATTTATTGATTATTACAGTTTCACTTGTAGTTTGTTTAAATGCAAATACCTCCCTCTCCAAGTGTAACATTGAATGAGGTTCTGCATACACTTGTTTAAGTTTAGACTTAAGCGCTTCCCAGGTAGAAAAAACTTCATTTAAAATAAGTGTCTGAGAATTGCCACGCAATTGGGTACAAATGTACTTGAACAATAGGACTTTCAAATTTCCCTGGGCCAAAGACATTGCTTCTTCACAAGCATAAATGAAATTAGAAGCATCCTCCGCTTTTCCACCAAAAATGAGAATAAAACTCTTCAGATCACTGAAGCTAACAGTGCGTGTGCTAAGACTTCCATTTTCTGTAGCCATAATTACACCTTTTTTACTCAACCGGTTTCCACTAAATTCTGATTCCGAATCACTATCACTATTTGATGAAGTTGACCTGATTACAATTTCTTTAAACTTTTCAAAATTCACGGAATTTTTTCCGACTTTTATCAAAAGTTTTTCTGTTTTTTTTGTGAGTTAGGATTTCGCGTACACTTAATTTTGAGAGTTTTAGACCCGATTTAACAAGGAATTTCATTTAAACTTATATGTAAATACGTTAACCTGTATAGGTACTTAACCAAGGATCGCGTGGTTTCTTTTTCGGCTAAGGCTCTTGTCGACATACAAACGACTTACAGTTGTACGCAGTGGCGCAACCAGGATTTGGTCCTGGAGGGGGCTAATTTCATCCATATTACTAGATTTTTTATGTTGCTGCCGTAAGTTGCGGTACTATTTGGTGCTATTTTTCAGAGCGCTATTCAAAGTGCAGTTGAATTCACGTTGTTTTTTCGATCTAAAACTTTTCATAGTGTCACATGTTAAAGCATTAACACTTTGCCATGTTATTGATTAATTTTACCGGTGCAGAAATTGTGACACCGCACGGCGTATAATTACGCGGATTTGTCTAGTCGTTGGCGCTATCACCCGTGGTATTTAGCTGTCGAAATATACCGTAATTTCGCAATGTTTTGCTATTAAAGGTCTGAATAGACCTCGGGCGGAATAACAATTTTGTCCGCTGAGATTTTATCAATGAAAATGTATACTTACTGTCGTGAACCTTGTCGCAAATGCTAGGGAATTCCATAAACTAAAATCCGAGATGGGTTCCATAACTCTTCTCGACCATTTTATGTTATATTCAGGGCCGGATTTAGCCTCTATTGCGCCCCTGGGCAGTAACGAATTTGCCGCCCTCCGCCACTAGATAAGCTTGAAGTTGTCACCTCACAAAGGAAATATAGGCAAAACGTTAGCGGGCGTATGTGAAGAATATTGAAAATTTAAAATTTTTTACTAGTAAGCGTATTTTGTTTGCTTGAAAATTTTTTTATGTTGCTTCCCAGGGGAGGAATCTAGGTGTTCCGTGCACCTCCCAAAATTGTTTTAGGAATTGTTGAAACTCCAATGATAACATAGGAAACTGCACAATTTTTATTACATTCAGCTTTTCACTTTCTTTAGAAATGCGTTCATGTTTTTTAAATGTTTTTCTTTTTCGATCGTTTTGGAAATAAATTTGCGAATTACCCCAACAAATAAAATTTCCTAATATTAGCCTCATAATTAACCAGAAAACGTCATATCGAATAAACCCAAAAGTGAGAAACTTACCGTAAATTTTGAACACACCTTGACCTAATTTGTTTTCGGTGATAAAGATAACGAAAACGAAATGGGAAAGCACTTACTGATGTTATTCAGCAAAAATCAATTCAATTTCAACTATTTGAAATTATTTTTTATTTTCGGTGGAATTTTCCGTTTTTTCTATTAAAAAAAAGGTAAATTTGAAAATTTAAGCGTATTTTTTTTTAATTTAGTTCTATTCATCCGATAAAAACTTAAAAATTTGACAGCCAATTCCGCATTTCTAATATCGAGACTTGGACCTCTCCCGTAACCAAATCCTTGCTTCCCAGTGAACTTGATGTGGGGACAAATTTTAAAAGTAATTGAATCCACAAAAATGTGTGGTTAGATGAGCTACTTGCTTGGGGCGTTTTGAACTTTCCAAAGGATCGCTATCACCAAAAATATTTTTCGTTTTTTTTTTTTTCAAGTCTGGGGCAATTTTAGAGGCTTGAAAACTGGAGCTGGCAGCCAAGTACTCACGTATTTATATCATTTAATGTGGCTTCAGGCATAATAATGTTTAAAGTGAAGCCAAAGATGATTTATACTCCTACTCTTATTGAACTAAAGCCCGCCACGCCATTCAGAGTGAGTGAGTGTATGCTTCAACCAAAATTTTGCGTAGTCCCAAAAGGCGGAATCACATTAAAATTTGAGTTGACGTTGAGATTAGGTCCTTTGGGTTAAGACGAATATGTACATCTAACTAGAATAAATTAAAAAAGCAAATTATTTTCTACAATTATGTTTGAGTTTTCAAAATCCATTTTCCCATAATTTTAGACCAATGAAAAACATTTAAGAATTTGCCGCCCCTCAAATTCTGCCGCCCCGGGCAGTAGCCCAGGTTGCCCATATGGGAAATCCGGCCCTGGTTATATTTATCGATTCCCCGATCATTTCATTGTAGAAAATATCTAATAACCGGGGAATCAAAAAATAATACATAAAATGGCCGAGAATAATTCTGGAACCGTTCTCGGATGGTAGCTTATGGAATTCCCCAGCGTTTGCGGCATATTCACCGACAGTAAGTAAACATTTTCATTGGGAAAATTGCAGCGGACAAAAATTTCATCGTCTATCCAGACCTTAAGGTCAAGGCTTGCAGCAGATGCTTGAAACAAATATATAGAAATTTAGGCTCAAAACAAAAACTAAATAAGCAATGGGAGCCCTAAGAGGACTGTATCTTGCAAAGAAACAATTGATTTCGAATGGGAATTGATACGATAGCGACTGACTACATAAGATCAAAGGATGCAAACAATTGAATCCAGTTCAATTTTTATTACTAAAAAATAATTGTAGGTTCAACAATTTAAATTTAAATATTTCTACGAAGTGCCATACGGATATACCTTTTATCGATGCCTTCTTCTTTTTCTTCTTAAATTGCAATGAACAATTTTAATTGTTAGTCGCTATGCCCCATGTTTCAGCTGTAAGGGGTCATTGTTAATATTTTTGAATCTGGCGGATTTTTTTTTGCTTAAGCATTCATTTTGAAGACATTTTTCCCTTTTTGCAAATATTACTTCAGACCAGTGTGTCTTCTAATTTGCACAAAGTATGGTATGGGTGTTGCAACCTGGACAGCCCACGTTTCATATTTTTTGTAAAATTTGCAACGAAATGCATTTTGCAATTTTTCCTTTCCCCTTTTTCTGGGTCAGGGAGTGTCTTTAGCCCCCTTAGCCCCTCCCGTGGTTGCGCCACTGGTTGTACGGGTTTCTCCATCTCCGTTTCCAATAAGCGGGTTTACGAATTTCAAATTATATGCTGCTGGGAATGGTTGATGAAGATCGGCCAATTCGCGTAAAGTTGATTATATTAGGACGCTGGATCGTATTCGATCATCTATCCCTCACCGTTGTCACCACTTCTTCTTACGCGCGTGCAACAAAATAAAAAAACTTAGTCGTTGACAATAGGAAAGTTGTTCGACAAATGAGGTCGAAAACGTGATTTATTCAGCCTTTTATAATTTTTGCTTATATACTAATAGGCATGCGCCTAACAGGCTAATCACCTCACTCTATTTCCAGCCGTTTCATTTTTCTTCTGATATGAAATTTCTCAGAAAAAAAATTTTACTTTTCGTTAAGTAGCCAAAATTGTGACTATGAAAGCAACAGTACATTTTTCTAATATCTGTTTGATTTTTTTTTGCCACAGAAAGGAACTATAAAAGAAATAATATAATTTTTATAAAAAGTGGACTTACGCCAATTTCAAAATAAGCGGCTCATTATGAAGAAAAGTATGGCCGGCTCTACTCATGAGCTAAAATTGTGAAATTAATTTTAAAAATCTTATATGTATATAATAAACCAACTGCAATTATTATCTAACCAGTTTTTTATTTGTTTTCCTGCGGATCATAGTCATGAAACTTAATATTAGTTAACCGAAAAGTCATTGCTTTACGCAATGCCATTCCTTTTTTACCAAAACCCATTTTCAGTTTCACAATATCATATCAATTTCAGTCTATATCATTTTGACAACTGACTTAACCAAAATGAAAACATATTGATGTTCGCACATTTGCACCATCATATCCAAGGACCTCAATAAAATTCAAAATAAACATATTTCTTCATCGGACAATCGTCCTTATTGTTATAAAATGTGTTTATAGACAACCATTAATCGGGTTTCAGTCAGGGTCCGCCAAGCATATGGTTCAATCGTTTTCATTGTAATCCTTCTCGGTTATATTTGCTAATTTACATAGAGAACCCAAGAAGAGTCTGAACAGTATGAACAGCCAACCAGAGAGAGAGAGAGAGAGTATTGGAGAGTATACTAAAAGGATTTCAACATTCGCTCGTTCTAAAGCAATTTTCATCAATCATTTTAAAGTAGTGACCATAAATCTATCCCTCTATCATCAACCTTTTTCGCAATAAAGTTGCTTCTCTCTCATATTTTCCCATTTTTCGCTCTGGATGTATGTAATGTGTGTAGTATGTATTATTTTTAAAAAGCTCGTTGTTGTGAGCAGAGCAACCAAAACCAGAGGTGGTTGAGGTTGTGGTGGCTTTACTAAGGGCATTTAGAATGACGGAAAGTTGTTTATTAGCCGTTGCCGGGAGGGATTGTGTGTATATAAATTTCAAGGGTGCAATTATGTGGTCAGGATGATGTTAGTTAGGCGGAGAACAAGAGTCATAGTGGGATTTAAAAAAAATATTACTCCTTGCTTGATAGCTATTTAAAAAAAAAAAAAAACGTTAACATAAAGGCTTGATGTTAAAATTTTGATTGTTGACTAACAAACTACAGTTTTATTTCACTCGATTTAGACGTCGAGAAACATCTTAACCCTAGAGAGATAATCATATCTTTTACCCTTGAAAAGATAATCACATGTCGATTCGACACGTGTTGCTAGTTAACATCCTTATAACTTCTTTGTTAAGAGTAAAATGTTGTTAAAAGGTAGATATATAATCATTTGTATTTAATATTAATCTGTTAAACTCAAAATTATCATTTGTTTGTTTATATAAAATTAATTTTAAAAAAGTGGTTCTAGGAGAAAGTGGGCTGTCGTTTCAATAGATTATTATAAAGGATATCTTTATCGAAACAGGCTTTTAGTGGATCCAAGTAAATACACATCCACATTATGAAGATTTATAAAAATGTCAATGCGGGGCAATTAAAATATTTTTCAGAACAAATTTGTTCTACGGTTTTTACTGACATTAAAGATAATCATACGTCGATTCGACGTATATTTGACTTATGACCCCCTTAGGCTATGTGACACCCAAGCCAATAATTTTGCCACGTAATTTCGCCTACAGATTTGAATTGAGTTAAATCTTGGAACCAACAAATTATAAAGCTTCACTTATGAGATATAATAAAAAGAAAAATTTCTGTACGTCGATTCGACGTAGATTATCTCTCTAGGGTTAAAGTTGCAGTTTTTCAGTATGGAGTATGAGAAAAGGCCATAGACAAGACCTAACATTGCAATATTCAGTGTGTGCACAATCTTCTTTTCAAGTTTCAAGTGTGCTCTTTTCAAACCATTGTTCCCTCAGTGAACTACTCGTTAGGGATCCGACAGATAAAGTTTTGGCAACAATACACTCGCTTTGAAGTTCAAAAAGTTAAATAATGCTCTATGAGTGTTTGGATTTATTCTTTGGGAAAAGCGATTGGTTAGGTCCTGCATATGTGTTTAACGTAAAGGTATTAGCACGTTTAGTGTTCGTTGAAAACTTTTCTAACTGCAGTCGGTGGGATTGAGAGCATACACCACAACATAATGAGAATGGATACACGAATTTGATGGATGATGGCCGAAACGAATCCCATAATTTAGGAACATAGACATTTAGACAATTTCCATAATATGGTTTACTTCTTCTTCTTCCTTGCTTTATATCTCTCCATGGCGTCGCTCGGTCTGCAGTCACATCGGTCGTTCTGGCGGTAATGCTTCAGTCTATTTCTACAGGCAGCTTTATCTTGAATCCTGTCATTCCCGAGCAGAGATCAAAACGTTGTTTTGTGCTTTTCATTTGACACACCCACACATCTGTTTGCCTCTCGCCTTAGGTCCATCATGTGGAACTCCCATCGATATCACCCTCATTGCGGACGCATATGAACATGAATACACTCCCTCCACTAGAAATCATCTCCATCTTCCTCATTCCT
This sequence comes from Microchrysa polita, assembly GCA_949715475.1. Lineage (NCBI taxonomy): Eukaryota > Metazoa > Arthropoda > Insecta > Diptera > Stratiomyidae > Microchrysa > Microchrysa polita. The sequence continues at coordinate 3,846,219 of OX454418.1, read as the reverse complement.
AAATTTAAAATCACCAGGGACAGCCATGGAGGTTAGGAATGTGCTACTTGAATGGAAATCACAGTTTGATATCCACAGCGAAATTTAAGCCGAGGGATCAAAATATACTTAATTTTAATAAAACAAAGAAAAAACAGAATAAAAACTTATGGGCCCCATCCGTTTTTCAAACCAACGAAATAGTTTTTTTAAGCGGGATTCCATAATATTGAGCTTGTGTTCGCTGCATAAACTAAAAATCTCAACCACAAAAAAAAGTTGAATATTAAAGCTCTCAATTTATTATCATTGTTCTGCGATTAAAATTTTTAATTTTCGCACTGAACACAAAGTTAATACGGAATTTTGCTTCTGGGCCAATAAGAAACAAGATGGACAACCCTAGTTCAACAAAAAAAGTTGAAGATTAAAGCTCTCAATTTATTATCATTGTTCTGCGAAAAAAAATTTTATTTTCGCACTGAACACAAAGTTAATACGGAATTTTGCTTCTGGACCAATAAGAAACAAGATGGACAACCCTAGTTTAAACCAACAATAATTTCAATTAGCTTGCAAAAGACGGGACAAACTATCTCCGATTCTGCGACTGATAACAAGAACGCTGGAACCACAAAGAAACTGCCACTTTTGCGAAAAAAAAAATTATTTCATCAAAACCATGTACAATCTCAACCTTAAGGTGTCATAGAGAACCATTTTTAGCTCTTAGATTTGCCTACTCGAATAAAAATTCAGCCAGTTAGACTTGATTTCCCTAAATTGAATCAATAACGAGGACGAGACTAATTTCGGGCGCAGCCGAACTTTTGATATCCCTCACTTTCTTTTGGGCTAATTGTTTCTACGTCCCTATGATTTGTATAACGGTTCCATTCGTTCCTACTTAATTGTGTTTTAGACACATTTATACAGGGTGTCCGGAAATTGCCGCATAAACGCACCGAATTGTGATTCCTCATGTGATTTCCAGCAAAAAAGTTGTATCGAACATACCCCCTTAGCTTACCCCTTTAGCTGCCACAGGCATTAAAAAAAATCATTTTCTTGTACAACTAAAACTTCGATATCTCAAAAGCTAGAATAGCAAAGTAAGATGATTATTACAGCCAACAAATTTAGCTAAAAAATAAAACTCACGGCACTAAAATGGGATAAGAGGTTAAGTTTTTACAGAACTTCAAAGTCAAATTTTTGTGATTTTACCCAAAAACAATCTATTTTTCCACCTCAATTTTCTCCACCTTCTGCCAAGGTGAGGTGCTTGTACTATTCTTTTAAAAATTGGCGCACGGTCTAACGATAATTTCTTTCTTACTTCAATTTATTCTAGCTTCGTTATTTCTAACAGTTTTAATGCCTTAAGTGCAGAAAACTAGGGTTAATTTTGGATAGATTTTGATATAATTAAAAAAAAAATTACCAAATTGCAGATCTTTAGGGGCAGTTTGAATTGAATTGAATTGGAATCGAGCTAAAATTAAACCTAGTTTTCTGCACTTAAGGCTTTAAAACTGTTAGAAATAATGAATGAAATGAAGCTAGAATCAAATAATGAAGAAAGAAATGATCGCTAGACTATGCGCAAATTTTTAAAAGAATCGTACGAGCACCTCACCTTGGCAGATGTTGGAGAAAATTGAGATGGAAAAATAGATTGTTTTTGGGTCAAATCACAAAAATTTGACTTTGAAGCTCTGTAAAAACCAAACCTCTTATCCGATTTTAGTGCCGTTAGTTTTATTTATTTGGTAAATTTGTTAACTGTAATAATCATTTTATTTTGTTATTCTAGCTAGTCTAGCTTTTGATATATGGATGTTTTAGTCATACAAGAAAATGATTTTTTCAAAATTCTTCAAATTTCTGTGGCAGCTAAAGCGTTAAGCTAGGGGGGTATGTTCTGTACAACTTTTTTGGTGGAAATCACATGAGGAATCTCAATCCGGTGCGTTTATGCGGCAAATTCCGGACACCATGTATAATATTTAGTTGGAATGTGGGCTGTGAACCTACTTTTATTATAAAAACACTTTTACGGAAGCTATGAGGGCCGCGGTATCTGAATCGTGTCCTACCACTTCCTTTCCTGGCAAGCGAAAACCATTATGGTGGAGTAGCAAGATCTCTGAGCTAAGAGTCGTGTTCAGGAGAAGCTTTAATAAGGCAAAAGCTTCGAGGATGGAGTCAGACTGGATCTCCTATAAAAAACATCATAATTCTTTAAAAAAAAAAGTAAGATCAGCCAAACGCAATGCATGGAATAACTTCTGTCAAGGTATCGAAGGGTCCTCCGAGACCTCTAGATTTAGAAAAATGATGGAATCAAATCCATCTATGCCCAGCTTCTTTCAAAAGGAAGATGGATCGTAGTTCGCACGCACAACCTAACGATCTTTGGAAACAAAAATATGAAAAAAGTCCGAAAATTTTGAGGTTTTTTGAGGGTCACGGGGTTAGCACAGGTTTTTCGAAGCTGCAAACTTGGTGGTACACTTCTGGTATCTCTCCTAACAATATCCCAAAAAAACCAGAGCCGAGCATTTTTTTGCGACCTAACGCCTTATTTTTCGGTTTATTGAGTGGCCTAATTTGGGAGCTCCAATGGTTCGAAACGTCTGCTGTAAATCGTGTGCAAATGTTATTCTGCCCTTATCCGTTTTGAAATGTATTGAAAATTGAATTGAATGGATGGTGCATGAAAATTGTGTGCACAATGCACTTGTCGGCACTTGGGTGTGTTGCACTTAACAGTGTTTTACTGTAGTTTATCCCACACATAAAATTGCTTTCGTTTGAATAAAACCATAGAAAAGAAGAGGGCAATTCACTGAAATGCGTGAAAATCCATCGTACCGCGTATAATGTTGCGGACGGATCAATATGCGGTTAGTGAATGCGGATTTAATTTTTGCGACAAAATTGTTTCCCTTTCCACAAGGCAATTTACATATATGTGCTCTTACTGCGTTGTACGTTGTACAGTGTGTATAGCTATTTAAAATCCTGGGAAAACCACAAATTTTCAAACAAGTGACTGTGGTTGATTTTCACATCATTCATATTTAAATTAAATTCCCCGGGAACTTTTCGATTAGATTCCACAGCAAACCATAGGAACAATGTTTTCAGCGCGTTTGGTTTTTTCGGTTTTAAATAAATAATTCAAATGTAATTATAGGCTAATATGGCTTTGGAATTAGGACAAATATACCAAAACTATTATTTTGCAATTACTTTTGGGAATTACCATAATATAAAATTTAAAAATAAGTAGAAAATTTAAATGGAGCTTCTCTTGGTATTTATTGAATCGGATTTTTCATTGTTCCTATCACAGAATCAATCGCAAGTCAATTCACTTGCTTTGAACATACAAATACTTGTTCCATTCTTTGTTATCCGACAAAGTAGAAATTTTTATTCTTAATCCGCCCAGAAACCAGCCCACTCAATACTAAAAACTTTTGCATGCAACTTTGTGTCAAAATTGCCTTCTGCATTCACAAAATTTTCAACAGAGAGCTATCAAAACTATTTCTGTGCGTCATCATCTATTCTCCAGAGTGGAAGCAATAAAGTCCATGCCACTTTGCATGTCCTTATGTTACCATATTTGCATGGACTACAAAATTTTGCATCAGCTAGATATAGCTAGTTGGGTGAAGCAAAGATGTCGACGAACGAAGACGCTGCTTCCTCTATACATATTTCCATTTCCATTTGCCTGTCGTTTGCTACTTTACGAACTATTAAATTTATTGATTCTGCATAGATCATAATGCCAATTGTCGTCATATTGTTCTCAAACCATCGAATTGCATACGAAGACGTCTTATACCTCTTCACGCAAACAGGCTCCTTGCGTGCGCATTTATCCCTTTTATATACGTTTAGCGATTCAAAGAAAATTATACGATAGAATCGTACTGTCATAAGGACGACGACGACGTTGCGCATTGTTCCTAATAGGGACAATGCTTTTGCGAACTAGCCGAAATGGCCCATTACAACTTACGAATGCAACAAATTCAGCCCCAAAGACGCAAAAGATTCTTGCCAAGGATCACGACCATAACCACGTCGGGCAAACGTAATAATATCGTATAGGAGTATGAAATGCAATTTGAAAATTTAATTGGTGTATAAATCGCGATTTATGGAAAATATATTTTTTTTTATTATATATTTTCTTTCGTCGGCTAATCGCTCAGCAGGAATATTGTCGGTCCGAAGGATAGCAAGCCGCATACAACGCATATATGTAGAGACATTCATGCTGCACCAGAGCCGCAGAAATTCTCGTGTGCATTCTATGACTTTGTCGTAAATAAATCATTTTAGAGCTCGGTGAATTTGGAAGTTTCACTGTAATATACGTGCTCGCCGCGCACCATACAATGTAACAAGAATTTTCGTTAAAAGCAGACCGACGAACTGGTCCGTGATGATGCTCTGGCATGTTCCAATTACACACGATAGTATATGACGAGGGTCGAAAAGTAAAGTAGTTCATAGCAGGATGGTTAGAATTATGCTCGGAAACTTCTATTATGGCATTTTTTTTTTGTTCATGGTCCTGCGTCGCTGGGACCATTATCGTGTGAGAGCTGTGCGAGCGTGATCCACTGATGTCCTTCGCCTCGTTATCTATTGTATAAGGAGGTAGTGCATTGCATTCCAGTGTGCCTGTCATGGTGCACATTGCATATAGAAATATGAATGGGATGCTCATAGTCATCGCCTGAGTGCATTGGAATCGGTTTCGTGTCGGTCGATGGCATCCAACAATTTTTGCAGAAGAAAGTTTTTACAGTCTTCCCTGACCGCCGTGCTTCCTGATGTCCATTCGCTTGCACTGCGGTCACAACGACGACCGACACTATCCTTTCTATTCTTTAAGAATATAAAGATAACATTAAATCTTATTGTCCGTCCAAGGTAGCACATGTGTGTGCTCCATACTATCTTCTCAATATGGTATAAACCATTGTTCTGCCATTTCGCTTCAAGGATCTTCTACGAGACCATCGCAGCCATTCTTCAGACTATAGAGAGGAGAATATGTCCAACGATAAGTTCTTCTATGTGGACGACCAATTTTCTCTCGATAAGTTTTCTTCGACACACTGAACTCATATGTTCAATGGGGAAACACGCTGAATTGAAGCCGTATACGTCCTAGTAGTAGTATTATTTATATGAAGCAAGGGTTCGTCGCTTATATACATTGTCCGCACGTTTTGTCCGTGTGCTAATGGTGTCCGGAACCTTTTCGGCGTATATTATGGTGGCAAAGTAAGATTTTGCTGTCATGTGAAAAATAGCCTGTTGGCATGGCTAATAGCAAATTTATTGCATAGTAAGGATTTAGATGGCACGACATTTTATATATGGGACAATGGACCATAATTTCGGGATAGTATTAAAGTCAGTCTGGTCACCTCTCTCCCCACGTCGTTTTTCCAAGTTTCTTATCTATCCGAAACAATTATGTTCCGAAAAAGGGTTGTTCGATGTTCGTGATGAAACAATTAAGATTTTTGGGACTGTGATTAGAATCAAGGTAACTTTGATTTGATAAAAACGATTCAATTGTCGTCGACTAGAGTGCAAACTTTGCGCTAAATAACACACACAAAAACCCGGAGTTCTGATGAACTGACTATGTATAACTGTAGGTACAGAGTGACAGACGAGAAAGAAGCATTTGAATTAATATCACAAAACGTCAAACTAAGATTTTTGATAATTGGAATCGAAAACATTAAAATTGAACAAACTTCCGCTACAAGAGATGTGGGTACTGCCTAAAATTGTTTCAACTTCATGATCGTAGCCAAAACTTTTTTGTTGTTGTCGATTTAAAGTATGTAATTTTACCAATTAGCGACCCCCTCTTGACTACGCCCATGTAGGCAGCAGAAACTTTTGTAATGCTTAAAGCCGCGTACACATAAAGTGCGACGCCGGGCTTTTCCGGGCCGCGTATTTGGAAAACAATTGAGTGAGGTTACGATACAAACAATTGCGTATGTTCCACAAACATATTTTCCGTTCTGATCTCTTAACTGCTATTTTGCGGATCAGAAATAATCTCCGCTTCTTTCCGTTTACATGTTCCACAAAGACAGACAAACGAAAAGACTCGGGGATTATTTCTGATCCGCAAAATGGCAGTTAGGAAATCAGAATGGCAAACATGATCGCGGAATATACGCAACTGTTTTGCTTCGTTCTTCTTCTTTATGGCACGATAGCCCGACGTCGGGCCTTGGCCGCCTGGATTGAAGACCTCAAATTGTCGCGGTCACGCGACCTTGTCCTCCAGTTCCGAAAGCCTAGCATCTGGTGGGCGTCCTCACATACAGAATGCTCCCATCGGGCTCTCGGTCGTCCACGCAATCTGGCTCCGTCCACTCGTTGCGCGTTCATCACCTTTTTGGGCATGCGATCGTCGTTCATCCTTTGTACATATCCCGCCCATAGCAATCGCTGCAATTTCACGATCTTCGACACCTGGTAGCTCATCATACAGCTGATACAAATCAAGGTTGTACCGGATGCGCCATTCACCTCGTTCACGAACGGCCCCGAAGATTCTTCGGAGAACCTTTCGCTCGAATGTGTCTAACAGGTGTTCAGAGTTTTGGGTTAGGGTCCATGCCTCGCAGCCATAGCATAGCACAGGTCGGATGATGGTTTCATACACGTGGAGCTTCGTGTTCCTGTGCACCAGCTTCGAATTCATAATTTGGAGGACCACAAAGTAACACTTATTAGCTAGTTGTATCCGTCGCTGTATCTCATCTGTTTCGTTGGCGTCCTTTGACAAATTGCAGCGCAGGTTATCTTCGAGACATGATGTTGATGTCGTCGGCGTAGGCTACTAGTTGAGTCGATTTAATGAGTAGCGTTCCACTGCTGACCAAATTCATGGCTCGAATCACATACTCCAGAGCCAGGTTGAAGAGCGTCGGCACCAGCCCGTCGCCTTGCTTGAGTCCAGTACGAGTTTCAAATAGGTCAGTGAGTCTGTTCTGAACTCTGACCTGCGAGACGGTATTAGTCATCGTCATCCTTATGAGTCGCACTAGCTTAGCCGGTATTTCAAAATGCAGCAAAATGTTGTACAGTACGCTTCGATCGATACTGTCGTATGCCTGCTTGAAGTCAACAAATATTTGGTATACGTCGATGTTGTATTCCCAGCACTTCTGGAGTAAAAGCTTCACTGTAAAAAGCTGATCTGTCGTCGAACGACCAGGTCAAAAGCCGCCTTGGTACTCGCCAATGATTTCTTCTAAATAAAATAAATAACAGGCGCGACAATCCAGCATTGGACTAAGGCCGCAGGATATGTTAGTGACATCCTATTTCCAAGATCTTATCTGCTTTTTGTTGAGGTAATGAGATCAGCATCACGCTCAGCAGTGTTATTTATCCCCATAAATGGGTACTCGTTTAACATCTGAGATGAGATCATAGTCCGTCACAAGCTCGTGAGTTCGAAAAACACCATGGAACACGGTGAGATTCTAACTCATTAGCCTGTGCACCGAAGGTGCGCGCACTAACCGCTAGACCACGTACGGATTAATTCTATTTTCCAGAATCTTAGATAAAATATTATAAGTCGTAGAAACTAATGAGATGCCTCTGTAGTTCTCACATTTCAACTTATCCCCTTTTTTGTGGATTGGGCAAATGATACTTTTACGCCAATCTTCCGGGATTATATCGTCGTTCCATACTTTAACGATAAGTGTGTGTATAGCCTTAACAAGGCTCTCCCCACCATGCTTCAGCAGTTCAGCTGGAATCTCTTCAGCGCCCGGGGCTTTATTATGTTTTAGTGCTTGCATGGCGAGATCAACTTCTTCTACTGTTGGGGGTTGAACGGGAGGGCCTGTTTCAGCCATCAGCTCCGGAGCTTCTTGTGTGGGGTTGTTCGGTTGAACATTGAGGAGCTCTTCAAAATGTGAGGCCCAGCGTTTATCAACGCTATCGGTGTCGCTAATGATATTGCCATCCTTATCCTTACAGAGGCTGGTCCTGGGTTGGTATCCACTTTTAATTGAATTCAGCTTGTACGCTTGTCTACTGTTCCTACTAGCTAGTCTTTGGTTTATTTGCATCAACTGCTCGTCAAGATGCTTACGTTTCTTACGCCTAATTAACCTATTCAAAAATCGTCGAAGCTCGTCATATTTTGTTTTTTTTTTGGCTCTAGTTGCGCGTTCAGTCCATTGGCGATATGCCTCGTTTTTAGCATCTACCGCATTTTGACATTCTTCATCAAACCAATAATTTCGGGCTCGCCGGGCTTTGTATCCCACAGATCTCAAGGCCGCCTTTGTTGCTGATGTTATTTAGCAAGGGCGTCAGCTTCTCCTCAAAGGCAGTCGTATAAGTGACCACTGTGGCAAAAAAAACCCGATTCATTCTATTAATATATCAAAAATTTTGAAATCTTTTTGATTTAGAATTTTTGTAAATTTTATAAAATTAAATTAAAATTTGCCAGTACAGTAATTTATGCATGTATATATAAAATGCACTGGCGTTTGCGATTTTTGGTATGAAATTCATGTCAAACAATCGTTGAAATTTTACATTTTCTGAATTAAATTTACTCGGGATTGCGAGAGTAGTAAACCTGTATGCTCCAATATATCCGAAATTACTGAGTTCGTGACAGGGACGTAGCCAGAATTTGGTTTTGGGAGGGGTCCAAATTTCTAACTGAGAAAACAGACACAATCCACATTTTGGTCAAAGGTCCTTAAGTTGAACATTTGCGTGTTTTAGCTAATATTTTTTCTTTAACGGATGTTTTTCTGGTGCAGTCAGAATTCACATCGTCACTCAACAGTTGCACCATATTATAAAATGTTGGAATCCTGGATGTCAGAAATGTTCAGTGACCATTAAAGTTCCAGCTCTCTGTTTTCGCAAAGGGCGAAATAGCAACATAGCGAATCCATGGATTCAATTCCAAAGAAACTTCACAAAAAAATGAAAGTTGGGCTACTTGTAATTTTTATTATATGCAGTTTCGTTATAGATTCGCCGTGTGTGTATGACCTTAATCAAATATTCATACTCCATCAGTCAAAAGCCGAACTCTACTCTAGTCCAACTAAAGTATTGTTGATTGCCTTCTGCAATTATTTTTTTAGCAACATTCTGCACTTCTGCGGCAGAAAGCTCAAAGCTCTTCAGAGCTTGGGAAGTTTGGAAAATATTTCCAATGTTCTGGATGAGTATTATCTTTTTTTTTACAAAAAAATAATAATAATTATGTAGTTTGACCTACTATTCCAGCGTTTTTCCAGTGAATTTTATTCGTTGAATGCGATCATCGAATATTGCATGCATGATTTTTTCGAAAAAAAAGAAAATAATTTCACTGTCAAAAATATTGTCATTTGGTGAATGTACGAGTACAATGATATACAGACACACAATCCGGTGAAAACTGCTGAATTAATATGATCATTTTTGATGATAAAATGAATTCCGATGATTTTTGAAAACATTTCGGGAGGTGTCCGGACGCCATGGACCCCTCCCCTAGCTACGTCCCTGGTTCGTTATAAAACTTTATGCATTCATAACACAAAACTTGGTTCAAAACTACTTTGGGTATTCGTTTCGGTCCTTTTATGGAGATTTCGTAACTAGATGATCCCACTGCTATATTGATGTCTTCAAACCAATCCCTAATTTTCTAGGGCAGCGTTAATCAGGTTTTCGGGAAAACCCCTCCCGGGAATATTTTTCTGCATACGTCCCTGACTATTACCATTCTATGCATTCTCGCCGAATTTCATGTTCATTGTTTGATCCAGTCACTAAGCAGCGAACAAATGCCTAAGACCCGTCCCTCGTATTGTGAAAAGCCCTTCCCAATTTTTAGATTCGCTATAAATGTACTCGTCGAGTCCTTTCATTTGTCCATCTCCGATAAAAAAAAGAAGGTCGACTTTTCTCGCCTTTCGGGACACTCTGTTATGTTTGGCCTACCAAGTTCTACGTATTCGTGTCAAAGACTGTTACTATTCTACACATTCCTACAAAATTTCATGAAGATCGGTTGAACCGTTGGCGAGTTATTAAGTGAACAGACGGACGGACAAAATCGATTTTATAAGGGTTTTTTGAAAATGATTTATTAAAATGTTTCCGTTGTATAAAATGCATGCATTGTATTACCCATAATCTCAAATAAAGGAAATTCCCAAAATTTTTCACTCTATTTCTTTTAGAATTTAAGAAATCACCATTAAAATAAATTTGTGCAAATTATACGAAGATTGCTGCTGTTCTGAAAAAAATGTTGCCTCTCAATCGATTCATCCACTGAACAAACAAATCTGCACGCTAATTAGCAATAATTTGTAGAATTAGCAATTTGGTGCTTCATTCTTGAACGCACGTACTGTGCAACAGAAACTCAATTAAAAAATCCACAAAACAAGAAAGGAACCGGAATCTTGCGAGATTTTAACATGTTAATGATGGTGGTTTTTGGATACGAATTATAAATATGTATGTGCCATTAAAGGTCATAAATCCTTTCGATCATAATTTTATAAACGGCATGACGAATGATTAGTGAAAAAAGCTGCGAGGGCGGAGTTCTTTTCCTTTTTTTCTGTATACAGTTAAAAAAATTGTAAACAGACTGTTTCAATCTTGTTTGATTTCAAATTTAATTGTATGTCAATATTATGTATTCTGTATAACTGGGAGGTTGTAATTTGTATTTTTTCCCGGTGCCCCCTTCCTTGTTCAATACATTAATTTGTATTTGTAAAAAAAAAAAAAAATTCGTCGAATAGCTAAAAAGTTTATATATAAGTATACGTTTAGCCTGTGTATGTACCTAAGGGGTTCTGGTGGCACTGATTTTTGGACGAATACACATATTCCTTTTTACTGACAATTAAGTATGAAAGGATACATGAATGATACAACATATCGTGTGGAGTTTAATTTTTATCACAAGCCATGTACTGAATGTACGTTAACCTGTATCGTTGCACATACAGTGTAATTAATTAGCATATTTAATTTGCCAAGTAAACATAATATGTATCTGAATCCTGGTAGAGGCATATGACAGTCGCGACATTTTTGCAGGGTATTTCCAAAGCGTGTATAGTGTCAATTTGTGATATACATACATACGTAATGTATGAATATGTTCGCAAACATTTGACATACAAAATTTGATGATTTTTAATTATTTGCATGAAGAATTTTGAATTTCAAATTACAAATTGTATTTCATTTTTTATTGTGTTAATAATTCTGTAGACGATTAGATCCAGCTCATATCTTTAGCTTGAACACTCGATAAATTGTAGCCATGAGTCCCTAGAATATCTATACCCAGAGCCACAAAGTATAGTAATCAACGGTCATGAAGCACAGTAAAAAATACTTAATTCTTTAAAAAGAATCCCTAGGAAAAAGGCTACCGGAAATCGATTCGTACAAGCAGAGATTCAAAGAAATTATTTATTGACGATGAAACCCCACTTTAACTCAAGCGTTATTCAATTCAAATTTTTTTTTAAATTTGTTACATTCTTTTGCCGATGTGACCTAAAATGTAGGTACATTTATACACCGATAATAATACGTTCCGACACAGTCAAGTGATTTCCCAACATCGAATCCTGATGCTATTTGTATCCAAAGCTCTGTCAAGAAAGTAAAAATAAAATCTGAAAATATTTCGAAAGGATCTAACATCAAAGGAACTTATCAAGCGCGGCAACCAGACAAAAAAAAAATATTTCGCAGTACGATGATTATTATCATTTCTGTGTTCGCGGAATATTTCTTGTCAGTCTCGGTTCAGATGGTTCAGTCAGGGTTGTTCCGTACAGTAACAATGCCCCGCAGAGATGAATTCACTTTGCAGCTGAATAAACAAATACAAAAGCATCGTAGTACTGGCTTTTTGATTGCTTTACAACATTATATTTTCAGAAAATCCATCAAAAAGGGATGAGAAGTCAGAATTATATACTGAATGTACTCATATAGCTTTTCATGTTGGCATTTTCGACTTCTGATCAAGTTAACCGCACCACGAATCAGTCGAAATCAGACCGACTGACTCTGTCCGCAGATTACGGAAATCAATGAAAATGACCTAAAGAGATAGCTCTGGGGCAAGGTAAATCCTTTTATGTTTGAAAATCCTATAATTACAATCATAAAGAATTCATGGCTTTGGAGCCCGGTTCACTGAAGAGGCTATCCTTTCACTCTACGGATGATAAGATCATGAAACGCGAAAGCAATAAAGTAATTACCAATCGAATGGTCTCTTTGATTCAGAAGCTTGTCCGGGCGGCTTCGTGATGCGCTCTCATCATTGAAGCCTCTCGAGTTTATTTATATCTATGCTCGTCGTAATTTCAGTTTAATCCTCTTGTATATAGGTCCTTCGATGAAGAGTCTCACTCAAGTTCAACTGTAAGCGCTCGCTCGCTCGCTATGTGTATACAATCATTATTTCAAATGAACGAATTCCGCATCGACGAACGTTTCGTCCTTTTTGAAGTGTGTGCAACCTTTTCCACAATATGCCAAAGAGAGTATAGGTATAGTGAATTCCACTTGTTCGGGCTCGGATTATGGAATTGTGTAATTGAAACTTTCCCAACTAAACATTTCATTCAGTATAGATATCAGATTGCCTTTTGAGAGGTATAACGAATGTGCGGAATTGATGAAATTTGTTCTGAGTAAATTAAAATCGTTGCAAGGTTATACGCTGTAGTTTTGCCGAATGTATTTTCAATCTGAGTTTTTGATGCATTTCGTATGAAATGTAATTGAAAATTGTATGCTGGCACCAGCACAATTTAAGCAAAGCTGGATTTCATGGATAATGATCAAGAGGCGTAAAGTGGTCGAATTTAATTGAGATCTGTTTGTTTAAGAGATTAAAAATGTGGAATAATTTTTTCCCGGATCAAAGGTTTCACAAAACACTGCAGATCTTGCCAATGCGTCCCAAAGATGTTTTACCCCTAGTCTAATCAAATTAACAGCGCCCGTAGGCTTTTCATCCCAACCTCTGAAGACGCAATCACATTACAACTTAAAACGAACTCCTCCATAGGTAAGTATACAAATTTTACCGCCCCTTGAAATCTGCCGCCGAGACACTGCCCGCTCAGGTGGCCCATATGGGAACTCCGACCCTGCTCATGCTATAGAAAAGAGAAAAGATGAAAAATTAGAGACGCTGCTATTGAATTTTGATTTCATAGGATAACTGTTTCTTATTAATCACAAAAATTTTATAAAATAAAAGAGTCACTGGTCACATTTTCTACTTGTAATTCAAAATATAAATTCAGAAATTAATACAAATATGTTTTGTCCCTTTTTTTTCTCTCTGAAATATTAGTGTACAGTTCAAGATTTAAATATTGTCAAAATACTTATACCCCAGGAAAATTGGCATTTCATTTGGGGAAAGCTGAATTTTTGCATGAACTTTCCTTTCGAGGTCCTAAACAAGACCCCACAAGTACGTTTGTACGTTTGCCGCTAGAGGTGCTACAGAGGGTCAAAAACTCTCAAAAACAGTTTTTTTTTTAATATCTCGATAACGGTAATATGTGCTGAAAAATGCTATATGGCGAACTTGTAGCTCTTGCGCTTGCAGAATAACTTGTCAAAAGTTAATTTTGGTTCGGGCATTCCTAACGGTGCCAGTAGGTCTAACGATACTTTTAACAAGTTTTCACGAAAATATATAACGGTAACTCTGGCTGAAAGATGTTGTACGAGTAATTCGTAGCCAATACGGTTCTGAAGAAAGTGGCCAAATCAAATCAGTCATCAATAGGTACACCCTTGAGTGTGCTATGGGGGTTCAAACCTTAAAAAAAAACGAGAAATTTTGGGGTTTTTTCGTGAATGCCTCTGTAACGGTAGTGTATGCTGAAAAGTCATCTATGACATATTTATAGCTTCTTTTGCTGCAAATAAAATGCCAAAAAGTCCCCATCGATGGGTGGGCACTCAAGGAAGTCAAGGGGCAAAAAGTCAAAACTTACCGTTTTTTATCTCTATAACGGTAATGTTCACTAAAAAGTGCTATATGACGAATTTGTAGCTTCTACAACGCCTAAAATAATACCAAAAATTTCAGATCGATAGTATAATAGTAAGGGCGATATGAGGGTTAAAGCCATACAAAAACGCAATTTTTTCTTAACCTTCCGTTAGACGCAATGCATCTCGCAGATGCATTGTTTTTTTTTTACGATAACTTCTTTTGTATTGCGAATTCCACTTTGTAACTCAGAGTAGCTTCGTATTCCGAGTATGGAAGCATTTTAGTCCGAAAGTGAAAATTGTGGGGTCCTTTGGTTTTACGTAGGAGGCTCGAGTATCTATTAGATGCATTGCGAGCACTCGTGTAAGTGATTTGAACGTGTAATTGATATAGGAGCAGCAGTATATTTACAACTTTTAGAGCTACACTATTACACCTTTGTTTTACCATTGAAGCCTATTTTTAAATTTAGTTATGCTCAGAAAGCTGTAAAACTTCAATTATGTAAAACAATTCCAAAAAATTTCATTTTTTTAAGATTTTTTCTTAACAAAAAAAATTTTATTAACAGACCCAATTTTCTTCTTTTGAAATTGACTATTGGTATGATAAGGCTTCAAATATTTAGATAATGAAGATATTCATTACCTTACAAACAGGATGACAAAGTTGGCATCTAATAGATGCATTGCGCCTATTCGTGTTACATGCGACTAACGGAAGGTTAATTTCATGAATATCTTAGTAACGATAACTTATGCGGGAAAGTGGTCTGCAATTAATTCTTCTTCTTCCTTGCCTCGTTCTTTATACCGCTCAATGGTTCCGCGTTGCTCGACCTGCGGTGTAGGCACGTCGCCCGTTTTGGCGATAATTTCTCAGCATATTTCTACAGGCAGCTCTATCTTGGATCGTGTCGTCGCCGAGACCAATGCGTTGTTGTTGCTTTTTCATTTGACACATCCAGGTGTTCTTCGGTCTGCCTTTGGCCTTGGGTCCATCAAGTGGAACTTCCATTGATATCGCTCTCTTTGCGGGGTTCTCAGGCGGACGCCTTTGAACATGGCAATACCAATCCATTCGTCGGTCTTCGAGCTTTTCGGTGATTGGTTGGTCTATGGACAAGCTCCCTCGGATGTAGCTACCCTTGATGTGGTCCCTTTTGGTTACACCAACTGACATGCGTAACATTTTCATTTCAGTAGCTGTCATTTCTTTGGCGTAAACTTCATACATGGTCCAGCATTCTGATCCATACATGAGTGCGGGACTTACAACCGTTTTGTACAACTTGCCCTTAACCTTCGGGCGGGCGCAATGCATCTGACAGATTAAGTGACCAGTTTTTATTGCGCCAATCAGCGATATGAAAAGGGAGAGATCTGAAACTCACAGTAGCTTAATCTTTATCGATCAACTACCCAAAGCAGTTTTCGTTTTCTATCTACCATGTGCCTGAGGGACGGGAGGGGATGAAATAATCTCTCAGATGTATTGCGCCCGATTGTGTTATTTTTTCTTTTCTATGGAAATTTCTACTCGTTATACTCCTCACATTGCGTAATAATGTTGTGTTTACTTTTAGGCTCACCAAATCGTTCAATAGTGTGTTTTTAGCAAAATAAGATCAAACTTTTTAAGCGGTCGAGTTGTTGGAGGTTTTTTAAATATAGAACCGATTGAAAACGGAATTTTCTTAGAAAATTGAAAATGTGAAGGGTATCAAGCTTTGTGAGACAGTATTTAATTCTAAAATTTCGTAGAACTGTTCAAAAAAGATAATGCAACAATAAATTAGAGTGTAAAATATACAGAAACTTAGTTTCATAATATTTTCTGCACTTAATCTGTCAGATGCATTGCGCCCGATCGTGTTAGGATTAGTATTGGGCCCGCCGGAAGGTTAAGCTTCAGTGGCATTTTCTTATCGCAGAAAACTCCAGAGTTTTCTCGCCACCTCATCCACCCAACCTTTGTGCGATGTTTGATGTCATCATCGCATGTAGCTTCGCTGTTCACCATCGAGCCAAGGTACTTGAACTTGGTACAAGACTTAAGCTGCTCTCCTTTGACGTACATTTCTGGTATCGGTGCATTTGGGTCTGAGAATTGGCAGCATAAGAACTCAGTCTTTGTTATTTCTGCAATGTATATAGGTCTGCAATGAATATGTTTCTTCAATATATCTAAATACAATGCCAAAACAACCCGATCTGTATCTGCACCCCCACTCCCCCCAATGGGAGCAACGTGGGGTCAAACTTAAAAAACTAACGTTTTCCGGATATTATTCTATCTATAAGGGTAGCTAGCATGTACTTGTAGCGTCCGGAAACAACCGCATAAACACAACGAAAAAATATTCCTCATGTGATTTCCAGAAAAAAAAAGTGTATCGGACACACCCCGATTCTTAACCCTTTAGCTACCACACGACTTAAACCTTAATATCCCCAAATCTGGACTAGCAAGAATAGCGAATAAGCTTATTATCACAGCCAACTAATTTACCTAAACAACAAAACAAACCGCAATAAATTGGGATGAGTGTTTTGGTTTTTACTGATCAGCAAAGTAAAATGTATGTGATTTCACCCAAAAACAAATTATTTTTTCATCTCAATTTTCTCCAACTTCTACCAAGGTAAGGTGCATGTACGATTCTCTTAAAAATTGGTCCATAGTCTTATAATAATATCTTTGATATAGCGTTTTATTGTAGCTTTGATAATTTATTACGGAAACTTTTTCCGGAGCACAAATCCACCGGGGGAACGGGTGATGCCGGCTCGCTGCGGAGCGAGGGCCGCGGGACGCCACGCGCTTAAAATTTTAATCGCCGCGTTCGTGATCCTGGGAGGTCCTTCGCCAAGCGCGAATGCGAAGGTTTTGGATCACCCCTTTATGCTTTTTGAATAACCGATTGAAACACACGACGGATTCACAATTTAAAACATTTAATTCAAATAATTCAATAGACTTACTTCACTATGTGATCGATCACTTCACTTAAAAACCTATCGCTCATTTATCACTAAATTTATCACTAAATAGAACCTAAAACTACAAACTGACCTGAGGGGCGGCAATTGAACCCTACCACCCTAATCTATATCCTATTTCTCGTCGCCGTCGCCGTGTTCTCATGCAACAAATCGCTCTCGTTGTTCGTGGCTAAGTAGCTCGTCGACTTCGTTACTCGGTGACCTCCTCAAACTCTCGACATTCCCATCCAGCTATCCACCAAAAAAAAATGTTGCGCTCTCCACTTAATCCTCCGTGTCTGACTCTGTCGCAATCCTTCGTGACCTTTAATTCCAACGGACCAGATTTGAAAGAGCCGTGTTAGTACCAATGTAATACAGGATTTTGCACAATTTCTTTTTCATCACAGGATACCCACCTTTAATGTCCAACGGACCAGATTTGAAAGAGGGTATCCTGTTATCATCCTCGGCCTTTTATCAATTTACCCGAACGGTGAATCACCGCTAGTTCTTTTCGAACTTGGGGTGCGGGTCAATGACACGGGCTTGATTCTCAAACTATTGTAAGTTGCGCACCTCGTTCGGCGAGTTTCCATCCCTATTGTGAATACTTCTCGTTCATGTGAACGCACTCATCATCTGGCGTTAACTGTCTTATTGATTGACATATCGATTGACATATGTGTATGTAATTGTCTTTTCCAGGTGAGTCAAACATAAGCAATGGAGGAAAGCGAGCGGAAGCGCAGTACAGTGTCTGGCCGTGGATTTGTAGGCGTTTGGATTACCCTTGGCCACTTTGGGCTGTGTCTGATCGATCGGAGCTATGCAATAGACGGTATACGAGTACAACCACCGAGATTCGTCACACAACCATCGTCATCGGGGTCGATAATCACCAAAGGGGGAACTAAAATTCTGCAATCGTGTGATGTTCTCGAAGTACGACTCAGATAAGTATAAATTCCTTCGCCCATTACGATCATGATCCTTTGTTGTCCATTTCTTGATTTCAGGTGTCAGCAGGGAGTAATGGCGCCAGCTACAACAATGCTTTGGTCTCGACAATGATACAGTCCAGGACAGAGGTATTGGCAGGCTGGGACGTTTCCACCGACACACAGCGGTTTAGAGGCCCAGGAACTACCACCAAGCACCCGCAATCGGTGTATGGATGTTATTGCATATTGGATGAATTGTCGCGACAACGTAAATTTAACCTAAATTTATTCTCTTGGCCTAAGCCGCCATTAACAATATGTACGGCCGCCCCACTCCTAACGATCCGCCGTGTATGTAAAAACCGTCCGTAACAAATTCTCACACTTTTAGCCTTAAATGCAGAAAACTAGGGTTAATATTGGCTCGATTCATTCCTTAGGATAATTTGTATAAATTTTCCCAAATCGCAGTACATTAGGGCAGTTTGAATGAATTTGAGCTAAAAGTAGGTAGCCCCAGCATGAGGAAAATACAATCGTAAGACTATGCGCAAATTTTTAGAACAATCGTATGAGCAACTCACCTTGGTAGAAGTTGGAGAAAATCGAGGGGAAAAAATAATTTGATTTTCGGTTAAACCTCAAAAATTTGACTTTAAAGCTGTGTAAAAATCAAACTAACAAAATGAGTGCGGTTAGTTTTCTGGTTTAGCTAAATTTGTTGGCAGTGAAAATGATTTTATTTCGTTATTCTTGCTGGTCTAGTATAGGAGATATTAAGGTTTTGCTTACAGCCCCAGGGGCTTTAAACTCGGCATAGACAACTTTACAGCATACTCCCCCGTTACAGAGATATTCACGAAAACCCCAAAAAAATACTGTTTTTCGAAGTTTTTAGCCTCCGTATAGCACCCTCGAGGGTGTACGTATTGTTGAGAAATTTGGCAACTTTCTTCGAAATCATAGGGGCTACAAATTCGCAATACACATTTTTTTTTTTGCCGGAGCTCTAGTTATGAAGATTTTCCTGAAACTTTGTAAAAAATACCGTTAGGAGTAGTCGAATCAAAATCTACTTTTGATATTTTCTTCACAAACGAGCTATAAATTTTCCATGCACCACTTTTCAGTACATATTACCGTTGTCGAGATATTCAGAAAACACTGTACAACCGCTAGCGGCACTTGTACAGATAGGTACTTTTGGGGTCTTGTGTAGGACCTTGAAAGGAAGTTTTGCCCAAAATTGTTGTTCAAATTTCCAGAAGTATTATGCTACAACGTAGTCTGGCTGATCTGGCTGGTCTAGCGGTTAGTGCGCACTAACACATCCTGCGGGCTCAGTCCAATGTTGGATTGTCGCGCCTGTTATTTTTTTTATTTTTATTATGCCAAACCAGAATTACTCTCTCATCATGTCTCTTCTTCATAGCAAGAAAGTCCGAAAAGAGACAGGAAAAGAAATTTACCGTAATTCGCTCTAGTTAAATAAAATCGGTGTCGAGGCTTGAGAGTACGAGATGTGAAAATACTTACACCGACGAGGCGACGAGTGAGTATAACCCTTCATTTAGAACCCCAAGAAATGATGTGCGCAGTAGATACTAATAATTGAAGGAACAGAATGATGTGTCGATTTTAAATTAAATATGGGAAATTTAAAAAATATCTATGTATTTTAAGCTATGCATGAAGAATCCCTAGACATTTTATTTTAATGTATTCAGCTTCACTTCAATCCCGACGTTTTATAAAGTGTCTGCATCTAAATATCTACCATACAATGATACAGCCATCAAAGTCGATTTCGCTCCCTCCACGAATGAAACACACAACTTGAGTAATATATAATAAAATTTGAATTTGCACTCTAAAGTATTTTCTCGCTATATTATACTCCTTTTTTATTGGAAATCATCAGCTTTCATTCGCATCTAAAATCAATTTTCACAGTTTCGCACAAATAGGGCAAAAAAAAAACGAGGCAACGTATCACTTACCCTCAAGGATACAATATATCCAAATTCCTTTTCCTTCACTTCTAACCACTCTCATTTTTCATCGAACACGTCGTAGTATCAGCCAGGAACAATGAATAAGGAAACAAAGGAAGTAGCATTACCATGTATGTGACTGTACATGAAAGTAACCCAAAATTCGTTTTCTTTTTTTACAAGAGAATCAGCTGTTTGTAGTTTCGTGACAGTTCGAGTTGTTGCCGCCGCGTAGTTAAGTGCTTATTTTCATTGTGTTCCGAAATTTTGTGTTAATTGCTCGTTAATTGCCATTAAAATTATCGGTTTGTACTCCAGGCATTGTGTATACATCCATCTAATAGTGAAACAATAGAATATCTTTTACAAAATTAATATTTTGCGTGTTGTTTTACAGTGATGAAGTGTGCAGCGCATTGCTGTGTCAATAGGAGAAGATCTGCGCGAAAAGGAGTATCGTTTTACAAGTAATTCTCTTGTATAATAATATTTCGAAAGTGTACTTTCATACGCAATGAACAAATTACTGAAGTGTGCATTTATAAAAGAAATATCAACAGTTTAAATTGCTGTGTCTGTACGAATTGCTACCATTTACATTGACCTTGAAAAAAATACATTGACGTTTGGCATTGTATTTACACGACAGTGGCGTATCATGATAACATATCAAATGGGGAGATATTTAGTGGACATTTTGGATTTATATTGGGTAGTGTGTATTTCTAACTAGCCGTGTCTTACCAGCTTTGAGAAATTTTAATACATATTACAAATAAGTGTTATTTACTTGTTTTATAGTTGCCTGATTTCACATTGAATGTATTCGCAAAATTTGATAACTTTACCAAAAAATTTTCCTTTCGAAATTAATATACTTATAATACAATATTCAACTTATATTATGTCATAATCAACATCTTAAATTATGAAATTTATTGTTTGAATTTGTATTGCCCCTACCACGAAAATTATGACACGCCACTGGTGGGTTACATTAGTAGTGGTGAAATGCACACTAGTAAACAATTGGTTACCATTTCCTTCGGTAATGCTACTTCCTTGTCTTCTTATTCATTGGCCAGGAACAGTCGCCAGTCGCTCCCGTTCGTCGACATCGACAATCTGCCAATGACGGTACTAAACGTACATCCATGTACACATGCAAAGAAGTATAGCGAAATTCCTAATTTATGTTCCACTTGTGCGCCCCCAAAAATTGTGAATAAATGGGCCACAGAAAAGTCCTTTTATTTTTCAATATCGCGACATCATCAGACAAGTAGTCGAGAGTAGTCTCACGAGCTGTTGTCAACGCGCCGCGCCGCGCCGGGGCAACAACGGAACAAGTCGCAGTTTTAAGGAAAATATATGTATGGAGGACTCACTATAGTTGGCAAAGTGCTTGCTCCCAGCTTGCTTTCCAATTTTCAATTCGTCTGATCCGGCCAAATTGACTGTATGTGGTGTATCGAAAATGTAAGTAGCGTGCCGTGCTGAGTAACGCTGGAGAGCACAACTCCAGCATCCTGTGCATTATGGCGAAGTCAACGGCATACGTATTTGTATGTATATAGGGAATATGTGTCTCCGTAGATCCTGTCGTCATTTTACAAATAGGTTTTCAACGTATCGTCATAGTGGGGCCACTTATACTCTTCATACAGAGAGCGCTCAGCAAAGCCTAGTCAAGTTTAAAAGAAAATTGATTTGGGGGTTGAACACACATAAATATCTCCGCAAGGAATTTAGAAATAGAAGGTCGTGGCTTTTTCGCTGAAAAACGCGAAGTGGAAGTCAGTATGCGGAAATAGGCCTGTTCCTAACACCGGTACACCGGTTTAAAACCGGTGTTTACTTAGTACCGGTACCAATATTTCGATGTACCGATATCCCGGTTTTTTCAACCATGGGCCGGTCCCGGTTTTTTTTTCTCCAACACCGGTGCACCGGTTCTTTCATCCGGTTTTTTCAACCATGAGCCGGTCCCGGTGCACCGGTTCTTTCATCCGGTTTTTTCAACCATGAGCCGGTCCCGGTGCACCGGTTCTTTCATCCGGTTTTTTTCAACCATGAGCCGGTCCCGGTGCACCGGTTCTTTCATCCGGTTTTTTCAACCATGAGCCGGTCCCGGTGCACCGGTTCTTTCATCCGGTTTTTTTCAACCATGAGCCGGTCCCGGTGCACCGGTTCTTTTATCCGATTTTTTCAACCATTGGCCGGTCCCGGTGCACCGTTTTTTTTTTTTAGATTGTGTAGCACCTGTTCAGTACCGTGTTTTTTTGATAGTCTGTTCAGTATCAGGTTTTTAAGCACCGATGTTTTCAAGTTGTCTTGTTGGGTTTTTGGGTAGGTGCTACCCAGCAACGAATTATTCGAGTTTTTATTGTAGCGTAGCACTTTTTAGTACGGTGGTTTTATTGGATAGCCATGATTCAATATTTATGTAGGTATATGATTCTTTAGCTGCTATGAAATTTATATAAGGTAATTGTCGCGATGAGAAAAAATTTATAAAGAATTTCTAATGTTGGGAAAATTATAAAGAAATAAATTACACATTCTAAAAGACTTAATAGAGAGTTTTAGCATCTCTTTGAAAATATAATGTTCGGAGTTATACAGGGTGTCTCGCCGGTGGTTAGCCATAGACCTATGGTAGACTCTACAGGATGATTTAGGAAAAATATCACCAACATTATTTCTCTAGCTTTTACCGTTACGGAGTAATCGCATTTTTTGTGAATCTTGTCAAAAACCACGACTTTTTTCGAAAAACTCTTATTTTTCAGCTTCCAGTTTACCCAAATCAATGTTTTTTATATTCTTCTGAAAGTACACAAAATTTCCAATAAAAGGACATATCGAACGATGCGAAGAATTTCCTATCTTCTGAGATACGATGTTTTGAATCTTGCACTTTTAATGTCAAAATTAAATCCAAATTTCGTAACGCTATATTGAAGTGGCAAATCTGCAAAGTTCACAAAAGTTGGCCAATTTCCTAAGCTTTCGAACGGTATATAAGAATGTCCAGTTTGCGAATAAATATGTGTAAATTGAAAAAAAAAACATAGTTAAATCATTCACCGTCTACATACATATATTCGAATTTAATATTTAAACTATAGTATTCATTGAAGTCATATAAAAATAAATTTATACAAAAATAGACACTTACGGACTATGGTTTTTTCCCTTTTACACATATTATTCACAAACCGTTCGAAAGCTTAGGAAATGGGCCAACTTTTGTGAACTTTGCAGATTTGCCACTCCAATGTACCGTTACGAAATTTGGATTTAATTCTGACATTAAAAGTTGAAATAAAAATTTCTGCAAAATTCAAAACATCGTATCTCGGAAGATAGGAAACTATGTATTCGCATCGTTCGACATCTCCTTTTATTGGAAATTTTGTCTACTTTCAGAAGGATATAAATAACATTGATTTGGGTAAACTGGGTAACGGTAAAAGCTAGAGAAATAATGTTGATGACATTTTTCCTAAAATATCCTGTAGAGTCTACCATAGGTCTATGGCTAACCAGCGGCGGGACACTCTGTATAGTCAAAGAAGAATACGATATTAGGTCGGCAAAAATCCTACATCACTGGATTTTGGCAGGATGGTTGATTTTTTTTCCGTTTTTTGCAATTATTTCAAAAAGGGAATGGTCTGAGGACGAAACTACATCAAAATTCCTTTGAAATGATATATAACACATTAG
Source organism: Microchrysa polita (assembly GCA_949715475.1). NCBI lineage: Eukaryota > Metazoa > Arthropoda > Insecta > Diptera > Stratiomyidae > Microchrysa > Microchrysa polita. The sequence continues at coordinate 3,822,467 of OX454418.1, read as the reverse complement.
TATTTTATTGGAAAATTTGGCGATAGATTAAAATATAAATTAGAATATTTTCATTCTTTTTCAAAGACACATAACTCTTGAAAAAACGCAAGTTCAACCATGTAATTTTGTGTGAGTATTTATTTAGTATTTAGTTGAAAATGATTTCTGTTAAAAGTTTAGTTGCTCCGATCAAAGACCCATTGTCCCTCCATTTGAATTTGGCAAATCGGCATGTCCATAACTCCCAACAAAATTGGAGCAGAGAGCTAAATTTTGGTTTGTTATTATTGGAGGACATCATCACTCTATCTCTACCCACCAAAAATCAGATCAATCAGTTAAAAACTAAGGATACCTCATATACAGTGAGTGTGACCCAAGACAACTTTGCTCTACAGTTTATAAAATGAGTAGTGCATAGAACAAAATTCTGGTGGGTCACATTGTGTGGGGGGTACCATTAGTTTTTATCCTATTGAGCTGATTTTTGGTGGGTGCTCCCCATTGGCAATAAACCATTTTTTTTAGTCTAAAGCCAATTTGTTTGTATCTTTTGCCATTTTTGGAATAATTAAAAAAAACGGAAAAATAAACCCCTCCCCTTAAGGTCACGGTCTTCCAATCGATGGGAATTTTTTCCATAATCGGGGGGTCATCCCCAACCATCGTGCCAAAATCCAGTGATGTAGGATTTTTGCCGACCAAATATCGTATTCTTCTTTGACTATACAACTCCGAACGTTATATTTTTAATGAGACGCTAAAACTTTCCATTAAGTCTTTTAGAATGTGTAATTTACATCTTTATAATTTTCTCAACATAAGAAATTCTTTATAATTTTTTTCTCATCGCGACAATTACCTTTTATAAATTTCATAGCAGCTAAAAAATCATATACATAAATATTGAATCATGGCTATCCAATAAAAGTGCTACGCCACAAACAAAAACTCGAATAAATCGTTGCTGGGTAGCACCTACTCAACAACAAGACAACTTGAAAACACCGGTGCTTAAAAACCTGATGCTGAACAGACTATCAAAAAACACGGTACTGAACAGGTGCTACGCAATCTAGAAAAAACCGGTGCACTGGGACCGGCCAATGGTTGAAAAAAACCGGATAAAAGAACCGGTGCACCGGGACCGGCTCATGGTTGAAAAAACCGGATGAAAGAACCGGTGCACCGGGACCGGCCAATGGTTGAAAAAACCGGATGAAAGAACCGGTGCACCGGGACCGGCTCATGGTTGAAAAAAACCGGATGAAGAACCGGTGCACCGGGACCGGCTCATGGTTAAAAAAAACCGGATGAAAGAACCGGTGCACCGGGACCGGCTCATGGTTGAAAAAACCGGATGAAATAACCGGTGCACCGGGACCGGCTCATGGTTGAAAAAACCGGATGAAAGAACCGGTGCACCGGGACCGGCCCATGGTTGGAAAAACCGGATTAAAGAACCGGTACTGAACAAAAAACCGGCTCATGGTTGAAAAAACCGGGTCTTACAAAAAAACCGGCGGGTGCCGGTGCACCGGGTATAGTACCGGGTACTGAGGAAAACCGGTATCCGATACTGAAATCTGAGTACCGAACAGGCCTATGCGGAAATATTTTCAGTTAGATGAATTACAGAAATTTTTTCCCGATTCACTATCGTTTTTTGGCTAAGCATACATTTACATAAGTGCGAACGTAGTTCAAACTTAACCATGAAATATGACCATTTTTAGTGACAATAACGACAAGTAGTTTTTTTCATCTAAGAAATTTCACCTTTTCCAAGTAGATAAGAAAGATTCTTTCTAAGTGCTTCCACTTGAGCTCATGCATATAATGGAAACAATCATACTTACTGCATATGCAGTCACGCTTTCTAACCATATATCATCAATGCCGAAAAAGGACTTTTTACACGTATGCGAAAATGCCATAAGCACCTGCTTTTATCTGCATCTACTTTCAATGCGCTGTGCACTATCGCCATACAAATGCATAGAAGCGTGTTGCAAAAATTTAAGGATAATATGCAATGCCAGCATGCGAAATATAGGATGAATACAAGTTCGTCGAATCTACTCTTAGTAAGTGTGTCACTTCCTTACGTAGATATAAGTTCGTCCTTATAACTATGAATGCGCCCGTACAACATTCATATGAGAATTGTGACAAAGACAAGAATGCAGAGCATCTCCACCAAAGATAAATTGGCGGTACGGCATTTGAGCACTTTATTTTGAAAATGATTTCTCTTCGTCCGTGCCACAGGGAAATTAAATTAATAAAATTGCTCTTTGGAGATGTTGCGTTATGGTGTGTGTAAGCCGCGCGTGCCGCCCATGCAGATAAGTATGAAAATGTGCGGATTTGAATATGGAGAAAAGTTAATTTGGACTTTCTCGGAATTCAAAGTGGTTGCCAAGGATTTATTGTTGACGAAATATGATTCCGTTTTGTTTTTTTTATGAAAATAATGTGATAAATTTATATTTTTGAAAAATTATCTTGTTCTTTCTGGGCTATAGATGGTGTCCCGCGCAGCCGGTTCGCCACAGAACTGCGGTAGATTCTACAGTTTGTCACTGAAAAATGTTACCCAAATCCTGGCTCTAATTTTTACCGTTAGGAAACAAAGCATTTTTTTGGGAGTTTTGTCAAAATTAACGACCGCGTTGAAGAAGATTGGTCGGTGCATGCAAATGAAGGAAAGTATCGAAAATGGAAAATACGTGATGTCCTCTGTGATATGATACCCAACATTGAATTTAACCGAATCAGAAGCTTTAAAATTTAGGTTTTCTGCAGAAGGGAATGCTTTTTGACAAGAACAGAATCCAAATCAACAAATCAAAACGATCGGTTCGTTCACTCAGAGAAAAAAACGCACATTCATATTAAAAGCTCCACATTTAAATTGAACGCAGTATTCGTTTGAAAAATATCGTTTGATTTGAACGAGTTCTCATTTACGCTAAGAGAATTTCTTTTTAAACAAAAGAGCAGCTAAAGCGCAAACGACGGTCGTTTAAATCAAAAGATTCCGCATTACATTGTAATGTGGATACATTCCTTTACGTAACAAATACGCATACCTAAAGGACGCGATGCCAAAATATCATTTGTTTCAACGTAGCACAACAGGTAATACACTTAATACTTCTGGCCGGTCCGATGGGTCTCACGTGTTCATATTCGTTCCAAACAAATGTGTATAGTGTCTAACAACGCACGCGTATTAGAATCTTCGTCGATGTTAAGAGTGTTTTCGAGAATGTACTTTTGCATTCATCTGGAGGAATGGACGCTTGCACACGTGCAATTTAAGTTTAGCGGGTGTTAAAATAAAAGTGTATTGTATTAATCGTATTAATATTAGACCTACATAAATAAAAAATAAAGTGTTTTTCTGAAGTTTTCATAAGTTTTATTCTTTATTCATTTGTCAACACAGTTAACAGTAAGTATCTAATCGAATGGAGAATGGACAATCAAACGGAATGTATTATTTTATTTCAGCAGAGTTTGCCTTTAATTCCATGTAAAACTCAATTATTTTGAATGGGGAAATTTCTATGAAATGAAAACGGGATGCGTTACTTTCGAAATACATACCGTTTCATTAAAAAGAATGCTTCGTTTAGTTTAAATAACAAAAATGTTCAATATAAAAACGAAGACGTTTGATACAATTGCCTTTCATTTATTTAAAATGTTTTACCCGTTTACAATAAAAGAATAAGTGTTTATTTAAATGAAAAATACGTTTAAATCGACTGGCTCCTTCTTTCCAGGTAAACGTAAATTCTTTCGATTCAAACGCTTTTTTACAACTCATTATGCTTTTGAAAGAAACGCCACTCGTTAGAATTAAACGCATTTGCGTGTGGAGCCAAATCAAAAGCGGAAATCGTTTGAATTAAATATATTTCGTTCAATATTAGTGAATATTTCTCTGAGTGTTGCATATTTACTTAATTCAACCAGGGATCGCCCTTCCAAGTGTATGCTATGCACCGTCACCGCACCGCAAATCATGATTCGTTGGACATTTATTTCTCTCTATTCAGCAATATGTAAACGCTCTGCAAAATGTTCGAACGAGATTATGTGATGATTGCTAGATTTATCGGGCCAATTTGTAGTCGATGTAGCCTGGTTGGGTATCCGCCAGGTTTGGTGCGTAGGGCAATGTGTTGGAGTCCCCACAGCAACATATTTTTTTCTATTATTAGTGTTCAAAACAGTTTTTTTTAGCTTGGTGATAACTATTTGGAATATAGTAAAACACGTGTGATTATTTTAAGAAAATTCGAATGTGTACGTTGGGTTGTTCCGTGACAAAATGTGACATTGGAAAACATAGCGAAAACCTAACGAAGCTTTAAGTCAACCTTTCAGTGGTTTGATCATTGCTAAATTTGGTATACATTTTCCTTGATCGCCCTTACAATGAATCGACAATCAGTGATGAGTTGCTCCCCCTGTGGAGCGATTTGGATGAAACTCGGATGGAAGTTAAGTGGTGCCGGTGTTTGTTTGGTGTCGGCACTTGTTATGAGAAAGATGTCCGTGGACAAAAAAAGGTCCCTTTTTCTTTAGGAATGCATTATAGTCGATATGCATATCAAAATACAGTATTCGGGGGGTTGAGCCCTTTAAAAGCACCACAAGCTCATTTTGGGTTTTCAAAGGATATTAAGTACATATGTACCAGCAAAAAGAACACTTCTCTAAGGAAACTGTGAATGGGCATTATGGTTGTCGTTCGAAAGTCGACATTTGGGGTACTGTATGTAATCGGTTTGAAAGGATTGGATGGACTTCTGGAGTGACAAGATAACGGCTGATGCAATGTGGATTATTTTGTAAGCAATTACGTAGACATATACATGATCTAAGATTTTTCCCCTAAGGGAAAACTTCTCGGTGTTTTTTGAACAGTGTATGCCTTAAATATAGGTATGTGTTTTGGAATATATTTAGTGGTATGTTTAATAATTATATTTGGGTGGGCCGGGCCCAACTGGCCCACTGTGACGAGCCGCCCTTGCTGTACAATCTTCTGGGAGAAAATTATTTAAATATGTATTAGAATGAATATTTTATTTCTTTTTTGCCAATGGGTAATGAAATTATAACGTAATCAATTATAGAACCCATAATCTCCATCATATCAAACACTTAATCGAAATGTAATTGCTAATTGGCTTTTGCTTACCACAAATCAACCATTCATACATAAATCAGATAGCTTTATAATTTATTCTTTTTTACATAAACGATCCAAACGCTTAAATACCGTTAAAAATTTTCAATTTAGTTAATGACGATATGAATGATGCCAATTCAGAATTTCAAATTAAAATCCGTTTATCAATGTACTCAATCAATTCAATATTTCATCACTGTGGGTAGGTTTAATTTTGCTTTATATTATTAGTGAAAATAAAAACTGATCCTTTTTAATTTGTTGCCAATACCAATACCAAAATACTGTAGCAAAACAATTACCGCATATTTAAAATTTCTGCATGAAGAATGCCATAATACGCGAATATCTGAACAAGCGGATATAGTCATTTAAAATGATTGGCTTATGTTTATTGCATATTTATAAAAATAATATTTTCATTCCATTTGCATATATGTATGTATGTGTTAAAATCTGTTAATAAATAACGAACAATATGTCGTAATCCTCTTGTAAAATATGGTTTTAATTTATCGGTGCGCTATTAAATATTGTAATAATTAAGAAATACATAAATACCTATTTATTTTACGTGTTGTGGCTATCATGAGAAACAATAGCATAATCATCCCTACAGATTTCACTTCGTCTTTTTTAATTGTGTATCCACATGTTGCATTTAATTAAAACAATACGGTAGTCTAAAGCCACACACACACGGTCAATCCATAGATTAATTTGGATTAAAATCCAAATCCGCCCGTGTATGCAATCATGTGACAGAACGAAAATCCATTATACGGATTCGAATCCATGGATTGCAATCCACGCTAGCGGCTTAAAAGCTAACTGAGAGCTTGTTGTTTAGAAAAAAATCGAGACCGAGGCTAATTTCGGGTGCGGCCGAAATTTGAATACCATTTGAATGAAACTTAAGTTTTTTTTGGGTAAAAATTTCAGCCATATAAGCAGCCCTATGAGGTGTTCCGATTCCGTCTGTTCCTGGATGTGTTGAGGATAATCCAGAAACACACTGGGACGAATTTTGGTTAAGATTCATAAAGAAAAAAGTTTTTCTTACAAGAACCTAATACATATTTGGGGGTTGGTTTGTATAACAGTCCTATGACGTAATGTTCCATCCATTCCTAGATATGTTTTGAGGCTTTATTATGAACACATTTAGGTGATGTTTGGTTAAGGTTGATTCATAAAGAAAAAAGTTTTTCTTAGAAGAACCTATTTTCCAGGGGTTGGTTTGTATGACAGCCCTATGACGTAGTGTTCCGATTTCATCCGTTCCTAGTTTTTTCTGAGGTTTTACTGGGAACACACTTGGGTGAAGTTTGCTTAAGATTGGTACGTAAAGACAAAAGTTTTTCTTATAAGAACCTAATTTTCAAAGGCAGCCCCGTGAGTCCGTGGTCCGATTCCATTCGTTCCATACAGTATACCCAAAAAAGAAACTTGTTTACAACATTTCAGCCCGATAGCTTTAAAACTGAGGGACAAGTTTGTGTTGCAACAGACGGACAGGCAGACATACAGACGGGCATCGCTTAATCGAATTCTATCGTCACACTGATCAATAATATAATATACTTTATATAGTCGGAGGTGTTTCTGTGAGTTGCAAACTTCATGATAAAGTTAATATACCCTTTCACATAGTGACGGGTAGAAAAAACAAAAGTCGCAACAGCCAATAATGCAATTAACGGAACTGCAGGAAATTTCGATAAGTAAATACAGAGCTTCAATATAAAAAATGTATTCAGAATTCTGTCATGTATCACTCTTGCTAATTAGCACTTGTTTCAACAACAAAAAAAATAATCCTTAAAGTCAATGCCTCTCATCCGCATATCCTTCAAAAAAAGTAATCTTCTCTACAACATTGTACTCACAATTTCACAAGATTTATGCAATTTCCATTGTTTTCAGAGACGAGAGCACCATTAAAAAGCAAACGCAACGAACAATTGATTACACAGGATAACTCTCTTCGCGCAGTGGAAATTGCATTGCATTTATGACTGAATGAATTCTTTGTAAAGTTAGCGCAGAAAACAATACAATCAGCTTGTGCTTGTACATACTTCAATATCCTTTCGTCGCTATATGGCTCTTTGCAACACAATTTTCGAAATACAATAAAAAATCCGACAGTCATGCACAGCACAGTACTTCCTCTCAAATTGTCTTCACAGCAAAACAGGAGTAAAAAAAAATGCATCCTGGCACATAGGAGCCTGTATACAAAAAGGCGCGTAAAACGCCAAACACTCTGTATACAAACAAAACAAAAAATGCATATACTATGCAAACAAAAAGCTATACTCTCGTATGTAGTATCCTGAGTATCCTCTACACTGAACTCATAGAAATGGATGGATGGATGGAAAATGTACTACACTTTGAAGAAACATAAAAATGTAATAAAATTTTTGCATTTATTGTTCAGTTATCTATTCACAATGCTTTGGTTTCATATCCAAGGATATACCTAATATATAGGATCCGTATACAACTCGGAAAAAACATACTCATACTTGCTGCAGCTTATTATAGAGAGATTCGTCCTTTGCATTTTGTTGCGCTGTATAGGGAGCACAGCAGACAGAATATAGCGCGACACTAAAAGCAAACGACTATTATAGTAGCAGTCGTAATGCTAATATCGAAAGCGCAGAATAAAATGTGCAATATACATAGTGCCACCACCACCGTGGCCCTTATTTCTGACTTCAGAATGGAAGCTTTTACCCTTATGACCTGACATGACTATGTGCTCTCTACGAATTATAGGCCAATGGATGCAGAGGAGTCTGGTTATGGTTTGGAATTTTCTGCGTTTGGCTTTTAGAGGATGTGTACAGAGATTAATTGAACATTACGTAATATGCATAGGATTGTGTCGCGATGATCATAGTTTGTTTCTTTTTTTTTCGTATAAGTAATGCAGTAAGCAGGGTCATGGGTTCTATTCACAAAAACATCCTAAAAAAATTTTTCAGTAGACTTTGAGCCCACGACCCTGTGCTTATTTTACTAAGCAAATGATGGTAACAACGTTGCTAATTTAGGAAGTTTATTCGGACAAAACAAATCATGGTACACATTTTCCGAAGTGTACGATTATTAATCCTCGAAAAACTTCACCGTGGCTGACATGTTACCTTAGCCTTATACCCACAGCAACTTTGCTCGTGTCCTTCATCCGAACTAAGTGATTTTCAATGCAGTTTGAATTGCATGTTTAAAGCCACTGTGATTTACCCATAACGACTTTTCCGTCCACCCGATCCATCAGCTATCGCATATCAGTCAGAGCTCAGAGATCTGATCCTATATCCACCTGAAGTAAAAATAGATCAAATTTTTGCCAACTACGAGTAAAAAACGAACAAAGATTGTTTATTCCAAGTCTGTGCAAGTAGTTTTCTAATCGGATTAGAGTATGCAATCTTTCTAAGTGAAATCCCTTATTGCCAATACAAAGTTCTCGCCGTCAGATTCAGGACTTTCACTTCAAGCTCACACAGCAGGAAAAGTGCGGATAGACACAGAGATATGTACTATACAATTTTGTACGTATCATACGTATCGTATCCATATCCTTTTGCCTGGATCTAAGAGTTGCTCTCTAAACAGCTGCATGAATATTTTTCCAACGGTTCGTTGAATGAGAATACAACGACGCCAACGACGGTGATGATGTGAATTTAGTTAGATCCTTGCCACCTATGTCATAAGGATAATATTAGAAAAGTTCGATTAAGATGCCGCGGCTCGCGCGGTTGAGATAATTTGAGTTTGGCGAATCTTCTCATGCCCTGTATGTATCTGTTCTGGTGTCAATAATACGGATATGGTAAAAAATATGTTTTGGCTTCAAAGCAAAGTTTATGTGTGTAGATCAAAGCGAAAAGTGGCGCAAATAATGAGATATACGCGTGTTATTTTGAAAGGCGTGAAAAGGTGTCGAACTGTTAAAGCGTGAAGGAATTTACGGCGTTTTATTGGAAAATATGAGCAAAGGTGGCACGTTGTGTGTCGTCGTCATAGTGAGGAGCTTAACAAAAAAATCTGATGATCCTTTGGTGAAGGTAGGAAATATTGAAAGCATGTTGAGTAGTATTTAAAATAATAAGGGTATATTAAAGAGTTGTACCGAAACTTTTTCCTATCACTATTGTGTTCCTTCTGAAATACTATCCACATTTTTTTAAGGAATGTTTTCGGCACTTTAATTCAATACTAAGTATTATTTTTTCTTATATAACTAACTATATAATTCTGCTACGTAGGTAGCAACATCGAACGTTTAATAATTTTCAAAAAAACTTTTTCTACTTGACTCACACTCGACTTTGACTCGACTCTTCTCCTATAGTAGCTGAAATTTTGTGTGTCGAATCTCTGATGATATTGCGGTGGTTTTATAGGTTACAGAAAGAAGCGATATGTGTTTTTGGTCCTGGGGGATGCCATAGAAACTCAACCTCCAAAAGTATGTGCTTCTAAGAAAAGCATGTGTTGAATTTGAGGTACATGCAATCGATTTCAATACTGGTCTGTTCAAAATCTTTCTAAAAAGGAGGAGAATTTTTCACTGTTTCAAAATTCGTCTAATTCTTTCTTTCCAAAAAAAATTGTAAATTGTTCAGTTAATGGATTTATTTTCAAAAATTAAAAAAAAAACCGTAATAGTTTCACTGTTTTGGCATTCTTCAAAAACAAGGTCAATTTTAAATTTTTTTTACTATTTTTTTCTTATTTTTTATAGTTTTTAAGATTTTCCTAATGTAAAAAAAAAATTAAATTTTTTAGTTTTTCAAATTTAAAAAAATATAAAAATTTTTCATTTTTCATTTTTCATCAGCTTGCGTACAAGTCCGCAACTCAGTGGGGCATTTTCATGTTTTCAACAAATGCTAATGTACAGTACCTACTGATGCAACCTCGAAATGATTTATACATTATTTCGTGACGATTTGCTTTTCGAATTTGACTCTTTTTGGGTCGTTCAACAAAAGGTGAACGAAAGTTGAACGTGAGTTGAACCTAAGTTGAAAGTTAAACTTTTTGGGTCGTTCAGCAAAAGTTGAAAGAAAGTTGAACGTGAGTTGAACCAAAGTTGAAAGTTACACTTTTTGGGTCGTTCAACAAAAGTTGAACGAAAGTTGAACGTGAGTTGAATTCGAGCTGAATTCAAGTTGAACCCAAGTTGAACTCAAGTTGAACGTAAATTGAACCCAAGCCCAACCTCTGTTAAACCTTGAATGGCACCCAACACTCACAGGGTACCACCTAGCCCAACTTCCGTTGAACCTTGAATAACACCCAAAACTCACAGGGTACTATACTACCTGTAATGTCAAAAATGTAACGCTTTTTCGTTGGAATTTTCGTGACGCTTTTCGATTTATGTGCCAGAGTCAAGACATAAAAATGTCAAAAATATAAATTTTACACTTTTTTGGACTACTGTACCCTGTGTGATCTATATTTAGCGAGATACTCGCACGTTTGGCAATCGTTCGTTTTCGATAACTCGGGAACCCTTCTCGATCTTTCTGAAATTGTAGAGCTAGTTGGCGCTCACATTTTATCCAAATTACACGGCTCCGAAGTTATGGCTGCCCGAATCGCCATTTTGAGTTTTCTAATTGAAAATTTTGTCCATAGTTCGGAAATTCGCAAGTGAAAAGCTTAGAAATTTTAATAACTACCGTACCGTACTGTTCATATTTGACGAAAATTCCAAGGCTCTAGCTGTCAAGCGAGATTATCTCACTTTTATGTTTGCCAATCATTTATTTTCCATAGCTTGGAACCGACCGATTTCTTAAATTTTGCACACTTTTACAGATACTTGACGCAAATTGCCTCCAAGTTTGAAGGTCCTAGCCTTTCGTGTTAAAACATACGTTTATGCTTCACATGTTGATGAGGGGGAGGGAATTAGTGATCAGGATATTTTTTTCAGCAGAGGGGAAATTGGCTGTCGCTTTAAGGTTTTGAAATTGTTTAAATTCTGCTTGTTAAGCTGAGATTCCCGAGGAATAGGTTTGGCACAGCGAAGCAAATGTTGCACATCGTATTTGTTTGCACTAGAGATCAGATGTAGAGTTTTCATAATCCCCACCTTAATGTGGATATACCTACTTAATCGAAGTTCGACTAGAGACTCCTGGAGTTTTATCCCGTTAAGCGAAAACGCATGTTAGGAAGAACTCAGATGATTATAAAATCGTCCAAAGATTATAAGTACGCATAATACGCTCTACACCTTGAAAGTTCGATCGTCGAAGGTTGTGGAATGAACTTCAAATTGAAAGTTCGTCTGCAATACCATAATTTGAAATGGATGCGGTAAAAATAGGCCTCGGTGAGTGGTTTATCTGCAGCATACAATAAGACGTTGGGGCCGTCTCTGCGAAGTAATAACGAAAGATCCCCCGGCGTATGAGCGAATAAATCCAAATCTCATGTACGCCAATATACGCTAGGTATTGTCAAAATTCTAGCCAAGGCTGTAACAATTATGCAATTGAAAATACTGTAAAAAGGGTTAATTCCGAAATTCCCGGTAGATGGCATTACGACATATACCCAATTAATAGCAAAGAATTAAATTTACATAATTGAGTATAAACAAATATGTGTGACCACTTTAACCCCCTCCCCCGCCCACACATTCTCCCTCATCCACGCCACTGAAGAGAACATTGAGAACTTGAGAGCTCCATGTTAAGTATCAACAGAACCTTGCCTTACCAAGGTTCACAAGGTAAGGAAGATACCCCTTATGAAAGGAAGAAGAATATGAGTGGCATGCATCATGGTGGTGGCCTCATGAGATGATTATTAATTCTCTAAATCGGCGTGAAGGTAGAGTGGGGAGGGTGAGAGGGTGTACTATGGCTGGTAATTTGCCTGAAAACCGAATTCGGTAAGTATGTACGACATTGGGTCACCATCATGTAGAGTAGAGCATACTGCGGCGCACATTTTGCTAAAAAAAATCAAAGGGATAGCTTTCTCCGCTAAGAAGGTACAGCAATTCAGACCCATCAATGAAAAACAGAGTAAATTTTTCAGTTTTCCTAATTTTTTCCAAAGCCAGGGTATATTTTTTCGAATATAGTTCATAAACGGAGGAGGATTATATACGATGCCCACCCCAAACGCAATACAAGCACTCAGAAACTGAAATTGGAAGGGAAAAGCAATCAACAGTACTTTCATAAAGATAACGGTATGTGTAAATTAAGTCTATAAAACGTACTTTCACGTAGTGCTAACAGTTTTTATTTACCAATATTATTTTTTGAGTAATCGTGTTTAGAACGGCACGGGCATTTAAGGTGGGTCGATTTTTTCGCTCCCAGGGATTTGGGAATTTCTGGGAGCAGACCACTACTTTGTGGGACCATTTTCATCCCCTTACAGTCCTTAGTGATTTCCAGAAGTTGCCTGATAATTATTATCGATTTCTTCCTTCATCACTGAGTCCCGTGTCATGTGTAGCATGTCTCTGAAGCTAAGTTTACTCATGGCTTCCGCACTTGTTGTGGATTTGCCTAGTATCCTCAACAGCCTACTACCTAGTGCTGGGCACTCACACACAATGTGTGCTGCTGTCTCAGGCATAGTCTGCATACATCACCCACGATTTTCATCATAGATAGATGCTCTTTAAAATTACCATGCCCTGTCACTAAGGCACTCATCCAGCTTAGGCTACTCCGCGTATAACTGAGTACCTGTTTGGCTTTCCTCCCTAGTGGGCTGGTAATTGAGTTTCGAGCCTGTCTACAAGTGGATAGCCTTCGCCATCCTTTCCGATGTATGGAATCAATCCAGCCATTTATCCTGGCTTCAATCATGCCGTTTCCCAAAGCAATTTTGGGTCGGCTCCTTGCAACTTTTCTGCTGATCCCTGCTGATTTTGCTAACGTATCGGCCATTTCGTTCCCCAATGTACCTACGTGTCCTTTAACCCTTCTGTCGGCACCTACTACAATATGCATATTCTATACCCAATAGGTCTGGCTGGACCTACTGAGAAAAATAATTTTATTTTTTAGAAAAAGTAAAATTTTGATCAGTAAAATCATTCTATCCATTCTTAACTGCAATTTTTCAACAACAAAAGCTTCCAAATAATTTTTGTAGATATACTGGAAACGTTTTTAAGTAGATATATTTTGAGGTGGTATTAGTACAAACGCGTTTCTCCCTTATTTTCTTCTTTTTTTGCTTCGCTATTTGCATTGTGTTTATCTAGTAGATATTTCGATCGAATTTTCTAATTCCGATATCTTTGGGGAAATATTAAGCACTTTGTTGGCAGATTTTACCTTGATATTAGTCTGCAGATTTAGGGAAATAAATGGGAAGAATTAGGGAATTTTCAAGGCAAAAATCATTTAATTCTAAATTTTTCGTAAATTTTTTGATCAAATCTATTTAGGAAGACGTTTGCAAGTCACTCATACTTAGTGCTTACTATTACAAAGGAAATAAAACTGGGTTGAATTTCCTAGGATCAAATCTCAGTTGATTAGGTGGTGTTATAAAATGTGACGAAATTAGGCATACCCATTTTCCGAATTTCACGGCTTTTTATAAAAAAATCTCAGAAATTTTTATCGTTTATAGTTCAAATTGAGTTGAAATGACATTATTGCATCATAAATAACAGAATTTAATATTTGCACTTCTTACTTCAAGAGAAAAATGGGGGGAATAACTATAGGTCTGGCCAGACCTATTGGGTATCAAAAAGCACTATAAATTGAAAATCATCAAAAACATACTCAAAACTTCAAACGATTTTTTCAAATTTTTGCCAAATGCTTCCAAACATATTATTCTAGGATATCATAAAATAGGGAGTCGCTGCGATTTCATCTTCTATGCTTTTTACACCAAAATATAGTGCCAAAGGTCTGGCCAGACCTTCGTGCCGACAGAAGGGTTAACCCACATTAGGGTAACTTCGTTGATGGAAGCACACACATTGAGCTTCTGGACACACTCAAGTACCAATTTTGAATTAATGTTAAGGTACATTTTCCTCGACACGACTGGACGACAGCGACTCGCTCATTCCATATAAAAACTCGTTTTTAAAATGAGAGAGAAACGAGATTTTATATGGAATGAGTGAGTCGCTGTCGCGCGGCCGCGTCGAGGACAACGTACCTTTATTAGATTGCTGTATGCGCCTGATCACCGATTGGTTGTCGAGATCTATCAGAATTTTCTTCCCCGGCCTTCCAGAAGATGATCCAGCGCGTGAAGCAATCCAAGCATCATCAACGAATGAGGATTATATCGTTTTTAATTTATTTATGGCAGTAAGAATACATGTGTGAATAAATCAACATTTCAAACAATTATTTTCCTGAAAATTTCAAATAAATTACTATTTGCACTCAAGACCTTCATTCTGGATAATTTTAAGTGTATCGTCTGCAAAATTTAGTGTATGTGTATACCATTAAATCAGAGCATGTTGTTCGTTGTATTTTCAAGCAAAATCTAAATGAACTTTATGTTTGTACAGAGCAACAATGAGGGTAAAGGAATTCTCGAAAATAATACATAATGGAAGACTAACTTCGTCCATATGTACGAGTACCTATACACAAAACCCAACTTATGTCAGATTGTTACAGAATTAATTAAAGATAGTAGTAGTAGTTACTGTCTCAAGCACTCAGATAGAATTTGACAACGTGTGTACAACACACGTGTTTAGAAAACTGACAGGAAATATAGGAAAGTTTCACTGTGAAATTTCGTTAATAGACACATGCATTTTCCGAAATTATTAATAATGTCACAAGGTATATAAGACGTAGAATATGCTAATGAGTGTGTACATATTTAAGTCACATAGTTCGAAACTTTCTTATGGCTAATGACGTGAACGGAAGGTATAGGTCCTCACACGAAGTTTGATAGCTTTTACATCGAACTAGGTCAACTCAACACTTATGTATCAATCATCGAATGATGCACTTCAGAGGAGTCGTTGACCTGCATTCATACAGACTTCGAATAAAGAAGACGAAACGCACCAAACTACGACCAAGTTTTAGAAAAACTAACAATTTTTAAGACATGCTCCAGTTTTCACCTATTCATAGTAGAAGAGAAGACACTTTTCGTTATTATGAATTGATAGTAGAGAGGAAAAGTCTATCTGTTGTTCGAAAGAACCCATGACGGAGTTTGACTTGTCTATACATTTCTCCATTTGACTACAATGCATCAGCCATCTTTTAGTAGAGTTGCTATACCTACGAATGCATTATGAATATCATATCGGTCCTGGCTCGTAGACAAATATGTATTTTCGACATGGCACGTAAAGGAAAGTATCCGAAGAAACTATATGCACATACATACAATATATTGCATATTCCATACATGCCATGACAATTTCTAGATATAGATGTGAAAATTCCATTTCATTTCACTCGAATATGTTGAACTAGGACACCACGAAGTAGTACTAACGTCTGTCGTCAAACTACTAAGTAAGCAGAAATGTATTTATAGTATACTACCATCTACTGTAGAATATCAACATGGAGTTGCATAAATTTGAAGAAATATCTATCGAGACTATATGGCACGATATCTGAATAAAGAGACAGCATTCTGATTTACATATACAACACAAGAAGAACAAGCAGCACACCAGCAGTAGGATGATGGCATGTGAAGGATATTAGTGTTTATAGATATAATATTTTTTGGTCTTTGCATGTTTTCACAGATGTTGCTGTCGGGGGTATGTGCGAGGGTGGTTTTTCGATAAGTTCGTTTATTGGCGATAAGAAGCTTGTGCTAAGTTCTTTGAGTTGTCGATTTCAAGAAGTTTGAACGTAACAAGATTATACGACAGCTTTAACGTGAAATTTCTTTGAATAGAGCAGAATATTGTGTTATTACGAGCAGTAAATATTGATTCAAAAATCAATCGCAATAGATACTATTTTTTTTTTTGCTTTAATTAATGTACAAAGTACTCATTATATTGAAAATGTGAAATTCAAAAAAAAATACATAAAGGGTTGATATTCATTTTTTTTTCTGAAAAGTTTCGTGCATTTAAAATTAATGAAGGCATAACAATAGACAATAAAGTGTTTATGAGTAGAAACCAGGCCTGGGGCTGAAGACGCTGTAGCCTGATTGATTTTTTATTATTATTTGCGAGATCTGCATAGTTTTAATATTTTTTTTTCATGATTTTGATATTAAAATATTAAAGCTGGGATTCCCAAATTCCCAAATCCCACTCTCTGCTGCTGGCGCGTTGCCTTTTACACCACTCCAAGTGCTACCGGAGAAGCCATGATCGGGAAAGTTCGCAGTCAGGAGGCACATACAAATATATGACAGCGAGTAGCCTCTCGTAACTGACGGAGGCTGCGTACCAGCACACACTAGGGATGTCAAAAACAGGACGGTTAGTCCTAAAACCGGTACTTTCAGAACGGTTAACCGGGTTGTTTGTCCATCCGGCTACAACAGGAAAAAAATTCTTTCAAAATTCATGCAATTTTTTATGTTTTCTTGACTTTTCAGTCTGCAGTTCTATCACTTATCCCCTATAAAAAATATCGTTTTGAAATTTCAGCCCTTAAATATATTTTCGAAACTTACTCATTACTAAAGGTCAATAAAACAAAAGTAGGTCCTTCAGTTATTTTTTTAATTCTTCTATTATTTGAGAGTACAATATCCCAAGTTCTTTCATGTAGTCTTGAAAACGACATCGGATAAATGGCGACCCCTATTGTGCACACACTGATTATGTCGGTATGTTGGCATTGCGAATATTCTTCTTGAGGTGAGCTATGGTCCGATCGACATAAACCAGGTGTTCCAAATAACCCCATTAAAAATCGCATGGAACCAAATCTGGAGAGCGTGCCATGCCCGGCTCTGAGAGAGATAAGGTGGTCGGGAAAATGTTGTCACAACAAATTCATTGAGCTTCGTGCTGTGGCTCTATCTTGCTCAAGCCACACTTCCCTAACGTTTTTTTCTTCGAGGCTTGGAAGCAGAAATTCCTTGATCATGTCCCAAGTGAGCGACCGTTAGAAAAAAAGCTCTCGACGGGAAAGGCCCGCTGCTCCCTGGACTGCTAAAATTCTAAGTAAATCAATGAAAAGACTCGGTTAACCGGAAAACTGGTACTTTGAATCCGGTTAAACTCGGACGTTATAACTGGCTTTGCATGAAACCGAAAAAAAAAACCCGAAAACCGGGTTATGGGTCGGTTTTTGACATCCCTAGCACACACATTTCACTTGTGAGTGTGCTACTGTGGCTGCGTGGATCTCATATTTCCAGCTTCATTTCATGGCTTCTGAGCTGGAGTACACAATTTCAACCGTTAGGTCCCTTCGGGAAGGTAGTGGAAATCAACTCATTTTCATCTGAAATGGGACAAATGGTATGCTTTGTTAGGAACCTTGTAAAAAACGGATATCATATTTCAGTGCCTTGCAAGTTATTTAATATTTTTAAAATTTATTTTCTAGCTGAATCATACCAGCAATAAAATGTAGCCACTGTTACTACGGATACTTTGATAAATTTAGAAAGAATCTTATTAAAACCGTTATCCATATTTCAATCAATAAAGGATTTATAAATTTTCTGCCGATGCTACTTTGATAAGATGAAAGTGACAGACGAAACAAACTGATTTCGCTAGTGGAATATGCAGTCCGAGATACAAAAGTTGCACTGAAAATAGACAAACTACGCTTTAAAAGGCAGATATTGGAGGCCAGTTGAATGTAATCAAAATTCATAAGAAAATCATTCTTAACACCTTTTTTAAAATTTGACTCTAAAATTACCAAAAAAAGAAATAACATGAGTGACAGTCCACCAGTAAACTAGGGCCGCAGATGTATGGGTGACATCCAATTTCCAAGATCTAAACTGCTGTTTTGTTGAGATGTTGAGATCAATATTATTTATCCCCATAAATGGATACTTGTTGACAATCTGAGCGACATCATAGTCCGTCACATAAGTCGTGAATTCGAAAAACACCATAAAATGAATTCGTTCACGGTGAGTCTGGAATCCAGGACCCTGTGCACCAATCCAACTACAAGCCAGGCTATTCTAAAATTTTCCAACAATATTTCTGCGACCGAAACTCCAAAGAAAAACATTGAAAAAATTTTGGGATTGCCCCCCCCCCCCCCCCCCCTGACTGAAATCCTGGCTACGCCCATGCTTACCATCTACAATTTTCCATCTGCCATCTACCATTTACCATCCAACATTCATTTACTATCTCCCACACCATTTACCATCATATTTCGGTTGTTTGGGGATTTTATGATTGGGGATTTTGTATAGGTGTATTATGATTATGGGGATTTTGAGTATGGGAATTTTGAGATTGGGGATTTCGTATTGTTCCCATATTTTTAATTTCGTGGGACTGTTGTGAATCTGTATCATAACATAAACTTTTCCAATTCAAAACTATTTTTTTTTACTTACTGATCAGCTATATGTTGATTTTGAACCAATGTCCGATAAGGTTTTATCCTATAGGTCAAATGACCTCGCTTTTTTCATGTACAGTGGCGGATTTACACATTTACTGCCAGAGGGCTTTTCACGTTTTAACGCCCTTTCCGACCTCTACAAGTATTCTATATTTGTTAAGAGGCTAAGCCCTGGATATAGGTTCTTTCGCGAATGACAAGTAGCTGAATCTTAAACGCAATTTTAAGCAATTTGCCACTCACGATAGATCCTTACTGCAGGCAGGTAAGTTACATAAAACTAAATGTCTTACATTTAGTTTTATGTAACACTCAAATCAAGTTGTGCAAACACTCATGTTCGACACAAAATATTAATTGTATCGAACATCAGTAATCAGATCAGATGCTTGATTTACCAGCAAACTTTCAATTTTTCTTTCCCACAATAATACACACACACACATGAGCTGCGAGCTTTCTGCTTACTGAGTCCTGAGCGTTCTGTAATCTTTATCACAGAGCGAAATGCATAGAACTGTTATCGTTATCGTGCGGTAGCCTTTTTTGTGAAAATGATTACGTGAAATTTAAATGTAATAAAATTTTTAATTTATTCAAAACTAATTGAAAAATTAGAATTATTGATTTCTTTTAATACATTCCAAAAGAAAAACTTTGGTTTATATACTTCATAGGAACTTAACGAAATAATTGAAAAATGTTCCCTTAGTGAATTTTCAAACTTTAACTTTTGTCCGCGTTGTTTCGAACTAACAAAAAACAGATTCTCTTCTCTGTAAGATTTAGGATCAGCTATTGTCTATTTAAAGCACTGTTTCCCAACAGATGGTCCGCGAGAGCTTTATAGGTGTTCCGTAAATATTTAATAAAAATGAAATATTCATCAATCAATCAAAATTTAAATTTCCATTGAGCAATGGTGCATTTGGTACCTCATGATATTTTCAATCACCTGTTCAGTGCGGAAAAAAGAATTTATTTTCCATAGTGTTGTAACCCGGGAACACTAATGTGAGTCATTTTGACGCATATTCCACATATTTCTATTTTTCGTAAAAAGGGCGGTTGGCCCATTGGCACAAGTTTTCATACTCTTCCACTTTAAATACAGCAATTTCCATAGTGAGTTAAAACAAAAGGACTCATGGTTAGTAACAAGCGCCTGGAAATAAGGTTAATGTTCCCGGGTTAAGTCAACAGAATTCACTAAGCGGAACGTGTAATGTTATTATACTCCGTTGTGTGGGCCTGATTGACACGTTGACTGTAGACAACAAATCAAATAGCACATTTCGAGCGTGTGTTTGCCCATGTTGTCGAGGAGTATACTTTTATCTGATTGTCGACGGAGCAAAGCTTCACTATTTCATTTCTCATATCATTCCACTTTAACCACCTTTGAAAAAGGAAAGGACGCAATCACACATTTTTGTGGGGAAGAGACGAACGGATCAATACTACAGTGATTATGTGGGTCAATTTGGCTCACTTACAGCGGAAAAATTGCCGTACCTGCACTACGTCTGTTTATTCTAAGCTGGAAAATACTTACGAAACCGAATGAAAAAAATGCTGGAAACTTTCTTATTCGCCCTGGTAATAGTGGTCCGTAGCAATTTACTTTCAGACTAAGTGCTTCGCAGACATCTGCGGATTGGGAATCACTGATTTAAAGACTATACGGAGTAAAGCACAAAAAAGCAAATAAATTGTTTGGGTCCGAATTCCCAACTCGAGAAGTTCGCCTACATGTCTGTTTCGTATAACTGTCCTTGATCCTAGACTAGAAGTTTTTACCCTAAATATGAGGATCATGTGAGCTTACTCCCAGTTCTGTCGACCCTGGCTAAGTCAAGTCGTATCCATGGCGAAACGACTGACCCCTTGTCTGGACAGAAGGGTTTAGCGTCACGCATATATTTCATGATTTTATGATTCCTAGCTTAAAAAAAAACTTGTTGCCTTAATGAAAGATCTTTCGACAAGTAGATCCACAACATTGTGAACATATTTTTCATGATGGAGAAATCCCTTTTCTTTCAGTATTAAACACTCAGCGAACTGGACCACAATGGCTCAACGCATTTTAAGATAAGCACTCCTTTTTGCAAGTCGAACCTTTATACCTCTTCAATATTTTCGTGAGCAAAACCCAGAAAAGCTGATATCTAGACAAATCCCCACTCAATAAGCTTGTGAGGCATTTTGTTCATCATTTACTGATTGGTCTTATGATTGTTTTATCGGAAAATTAAGCCAATTGCGGCTCTCCAGTATCCTTAGTTAAATGCTTCGGAGTTCAAGCTTTCCCGTACACTAAATTAGTAGTTTTCTTTTTTCGCCGATTTTTGCCTTTAAGTTAAAGTTAATACCTATACTTTAAGTTAACAGAATTGACAGAAACATGCTCCAAATTGAGCGAATTTCCATATCAAATTCGACAATTATGTTGACGAATTTCCATTACAAATTGACGATTTTCCATGTTCTACTAACGAAGTTCCATGTTAAATTCACGAATTTCAAAATATTATGAACGAGTTTCCGATACAAATTGACAAATTATCATCACATAATTACGAATATCTTGGCAATTGAAGACTAATTTGAAATGTAAATCAATCAATTGGTTCTGGAAGTTCGTCAAAATGATTTGACGATTCGTAAAGTTGACATGGAAATATGTCAACGTGATTTTAAAATTCGCCAATTTGTGATAGAAATTCGTCAACATGATCTTGAAGTCCAACAATTTATTAGAAATTCGTCAATTTGATTTGAAATATTATCAATTTTTAATTAAAACTTGTAACACAATTTTGAAATTCTTCAATTGAACAGGGAAACTCGTAAATTTGATTTAGGAATTCGTGTTAGGAAAACATTCATGATGACAGTGGGATTTCAAATATGAAAATCGAAAATTTGACTGCACAAAGAAAGGACCCCCGTTTTAAGTTCGAACACAAAGGTTTTCAAACATTTTACGCCACGGAATGTTTTGTCTCTATGTCAGATTCTGCAGCCGGTTAGCCTATTGTCTTGCAATCTAATAAAAATAAATGTCTTAAAAAGAACAGTTACCCAAAGATATATTCTTTATATTTTGGGCCTTGGGGGCGCCTGTGGCTTGGGGGCCCGTGTTCCACTGAATACATGGAACACCGTACGTTACGCCACTGCCGATAATAATAAATGATTGAAAACATTTCCTCCTCTTAGCTCGAAGTTTAAAATCTGATACGATTTAGTAAAAAATTGTCCTCAACATATTCACATTATCATCTAACGAATTAACAAAACTATCATCTCTTTATCACTTTCAACATAAGCTTATAATCTTCACCAGACAACTTGGGAAATCTTCATTCTCTTCTAATTCCCATTCGGATTTCAATTTCAATGGAAAACCTATGCCATTCGGAAAAGATATTTCCGGAAATTTGCTTAAAATTCCAAAGTTGTTCTATTTGAAACTTGGTAACCACATCACACACACATACACACATATCCTGATATCACTTAAGCCAACCGAAACCTAGAGTCTCACAAAGCCAGACATACATATACGAACATACATGTATGCATTTAGAAATTTCATTGAAAGGATATGGAATAATGGTACAGGATTAATTCAAATGTCCGCTTAACTTTGGTGCGGTATATGATCGTACAGAATTGAACATTATTAGTATGTAAAGCTCGTGTTCGTTTCGAATGGATGCTGTGCTATAACTAAATGCATTTGAGATTCGACATAGAATATCCTCTACTCGCCTGCTCTCACCGCACACTCTTAACCAAAAACTCGCTTTTTGCCAATGAAACCTCCAAGTTTCTTTGACACATAATTTAACGGAAAACTTTGCAAACGTGAAATTGAGACAAAAACACCCAAGTGGTTGTGTTCGGGACACCCGTGGGTGGGGGATGAATTTGATAGCACACATTATTGAAACAAATGTTCAAGAGCATACCATACCACACGACTTTCCACTCGTCGTCCTGTATTACACAAAGCATCGAGAGTCGGAGAGTAAACGAATCTGTGCAAATTCAGCTAAACCGTTTTACCAGAGGATATCCGGATAGGGAAATCCACTTCATATCACGCGTAATCGATTTGATTGTGAATTCAGGTGAATTGCTTAATGGCCGGACAGACGACTATGTATATGGTAATCGTTTTAAATTGGGATATCGCTATTTAAACGGTCGATTTCTTGTGCGCAAACTTTATAAAAAAATCGAACAAATACTCCTGTTTAGGGTCATTTACTTTAAGGCTAATAAGGTGAAGTAATTTTATTCTCAAAATCCCCAAGCATTTAGTTTTGTTTCCGTTAAATTTGCTTGCGACGCGGCAGGAAAGTAACTTTTTTTTCAGCCCAGCAGGACAAGGAAACAGGGAGACACAGAGGACGCAAGAGGACTATGATATTGCCCATAGACAGTCTATAAATATTTTATGGAACACTTTGAAGTCAAAGCTCGCTATACGGAAATATAACTTTGTCGTACGTATATAAAATCGGAGTGTTTGAAGGACCTCCATAGTCTATCTGAGCTCTGAGCTTTGCGATTACTTCATTCGGTGCTCCGGGCGAAAAAGAAAAAAAAATCTAGAACTCTTATTTGATGAAAATTTTTATTGGGTGTTAATATTTTAGTAAATGACTTTATAGAGACTTGCAACGACTGAAATTTGTTTCCTGGACTGTTTCACTTCTTACGAGTGACTTTTTCTTTACTATCAGTGGTGCGATAGCGCATACACATACGAGGTTAATTCGGGCACGGTCGAAATTTGAATACTCGTCACAGTTGAATGAAACTTAACCCTCAAACCCGCAACTCTTAAAGGCAAGAATTTTGTGTTTAGTATTAGTATGTTCTGGTAAATGATAATCTTAAATCAATTTCATGATTTTTGTCGATGATTGCTTTAGACATGGAAAATAAGAATACCCGCCTAGAGGCGGGTATACGGGTCTACCATGTAAAAAAATTGCATTTGTTCGAACAATAAGAAGTTTTTTTTCAGAGCATTTTGATTTAAATTTTTGGTGTTATCTTCTTCTTTCTTGCCTCCTTCTTTATACCGCTCCATGGTTTCGCGTTGCTCGACCTGCGGTGTAGGCACATCGTCCGTTTTGGTGGTAATATCTCAGCATATTTCTACAGGCAGCTCTATCTTGGATCGTGTCATTTTACACATCCGTTTTTGGTGTTATATTCGTTTTTAGGGTTTTTTAGATTTTACAAAAAACCCCAAGCCGGGCGTTCGCCCGGGGCGCCAAATTTTAGGGGCGGCTTTTTGGCTAGCACTCGAATAAAAAAAATTGCAAAAACCCGGTGGAATATGTTCCCAATTAAAAAAAATGCGTTCAAATCATTTTTTTATAATATCAACTGTTTCATTAATTCTCTTTTGAAAGTTGTGGTTTGTCCTTGAGATGCTTTGACTTGAGGAGCTTTTTCGATAACTTCCACTCACTTTTCGCATAAATTCGCCCGATGTCTACGCGAATTTCTCCGCCTAATTTGTTTCTGCCCTGATGCTTATATCAGAATTTGGCTAGGTTTTCCCGATTTGCCTACATAGTTCTGATTTTATTCTCTAAGCAAAAATAAGCCGCGGACGTTGAGACCATTCGGAATTTCGTCGGCGATATTCGGCTTATTGAAATTTGTTAACAAAAACTACTCCGAAATGCAAGTAACGAAAACGAGAACAATTCATCCCCGAGGTTCACTATTCGCTAAAGATTTCTCAATAGCAGGAGTGATCATCCTTTGGTCCCCTTTCGGTTAGACCTAACGAATTCAGCTCGCCAGCCGCAGGATCGTTGTGCCTGCACTACCGTTCACTTCAGGATGGCTCGATCCGCTTACTAGACAGCAATTCGACCCAGGCCGTGTGGTTATGAATTCAGAAACTAGATAGATATAGGCGCATAGGCATTTTCCACCAAGGCCATTCTCGGTAACTAGCCCCTTCGTTTGCGACGACTTGTATGACTGCCTTTCCGAAGGAATAGGGAAAAAGCCAACCATTTCGTGAGCCACCCAACATGACCCGAGAGCACGGGAATGTCATCGCCCAAATGGTCTTTGAACAGGTCGACGCCATGGCGTATCAACCATACAAGAGTCCTCCCTGCGCTGATCGGGTATACCCGTATACCCGTATACGTATACACGTACACATATGGCCAAAAAAATAAGTACACCTCACATGTACTTTTTTATGCAAAATTTTCATACCCTTTTTAAAATCGAATTACTCCAAATAGATAGCCATTACAGCAATTAGGATACAACAATGCCAACGGAACCGAAAAACTATATGGCAACCCCCTATTATCTTAGTCCCTCCCGATATTAGCTTTGAAATGGGTTTTCAGCTTGGTCAAAATAATAAGTACACCATCGGTTTTTTAAATTTTTTGACAACCACTTGCTATTTTCAGTAAGGATTTGTTTTTTTATTCATTGGTGTATGCAACAAGCGTTAAATTAAAAACAAATAAAAATACTTGAGGGGCGAAAAATGCATGGTAGGTACGAAAAAAGACGTTTAAGTTCGAAAATTTTAAATAGCGGAGAAATTATTCTCTCATTAACGAAATAAACCAGCTAAACGTTGTATTTACTGTGTAATTCATTAAAAACTAAATAAAAGCAGTCCCAAATGCGGTTAGGTCCATGTAAGGGCCTTACGGATAACTGTCGATCTCATTATCC
Source organism: Microchrysa polita (assembly GCA_949715475.1). Lineage (NCBI taxonomy): Eukaryota > Metazoa > Arthropoda > Insecta > Diptera > Stratiomyidae > Microchrysa > Microchrysa polita. Next base: position 3,796,970 of record OX454418.1, on the reverse strand, counting down.
CTATGGCGAGAAAAGTTCCCTTGGCTTGACTGATGATTTTCGCGGCAAATATTGAAAATAGAGAATCGCTTTGAAAAGTTAATCGGAGAATACAAGAAGTAAAACAGTTTTGGAAAAAATTATAGAACTTTCCATGGCGATGTCAAAAAGTGTTGACGGTTCAAGAAAATTTTGCAGAGATAGTTCTTCTTGCTTCAGACCAAACAATCAAAACTCACCGAAAATTCTGTTTTATTTATGAGATCGTAATTAATTTGATTGCAAACTACGCTTATCGTAATATTCTTCATTCAGGAAAAAAATAATATGATATACGCTAGATCAACTGGCTATTTCCCATGGAGGCGGAAAAAATTGGTCTATGGCTTATTTTTCATAGTTCTGTTTCGTTCAAATATACCTAATAACCGTTACTATGAGGCTATTTCCATATAAGAAATGTTAGTTAAGAGTGCTGGAATATTTTACTGGTGAACCCATACACTTTAAATGGTGATTTCATCAGGATATTAACCCTAACCATACCTCACAAACTGGTCAAGTATCCGCTTCAACCAAATCGAGTGGCTTTTCGCGTTGTTACTAGAGTCAAATTGAGTCCGGAATGTTTAGGGAGAGTTGAATCAATTAACTAGAAACAAAGTTTTCACAAAACGGAAAAATTACGGAATTTCCTGGAAGTAACTGGATATATGGATGTATGGTAACATACCATAAGAATTATCTCCAGAGGTCCAACAAAAACCTTTTCTTTTCAAAATAATGGACCATTTCCTTTTACATAATAAAATAAATAAAATTCTTGTCGAATCAGAACATATTATTTTAATTAAAACCAGTTTTAATCAAATTAACTGACATGTACTTATTATTTTGTCCTGCTTATTTTAGTCAGTTGGTACTTTTTCAAGGTAAATGAAAGCTGTTATTTAATATAATATGCTAATTTACATATTATTTGATTCCTCACCAATTAAGTATTTAAATCTTTCCATATGATTTTATTTACTCAAATAACTACTTGGCTACAGGGTGATAAGAAAATATCGTATGGGTGTACTTATTTTTTTGGCCATATGTGTATACGTGGTGTTGCAACTCTGTGTCTCTGTGTCCAACTAGAGAGAATGCTCTGTGTCACCCAATATGTATGTGCGGGCCGCACAATACATATTTCAAAAAATGCTATTTCTAAATTTCATCGCAGAATATTACTTAAAATATGAGCATAAATTTGAGTCAACGACATCGGGATTATGTTATTTAGAAATACTTTTTTCATTTGAACATTTTCTTCAAACAAATTTAGAAACTTTAGACGTTGAAGCGCCAAAATTTGTTTGAGCGATCAACAACTTTTTGTGAATTAATTTCCGCTAAATTTTGTACAGCTAATCAGAGGATTGTAGCATCGGTCATCCAGAAACACCGAGGTAATCCAAATCAACCTTGGTAGCCAAAATTGTTAGGTTGACTTGTCGTAAATTAAGTTTGGACAGAAAGGTGGCTAAATATGGACAAAAACTGCTAGGTGTACCGCATGACATGTCTGGCTCAGTTGGTAGAGTGGCTAGGGATGCTATTTTCTGAATTACAGGAGCGTTGGTTTAAGTCCCACAGTGACCAGGATTTTTTGTTTCGGAGCTACTTGCTACTTTTAAATTCCTTTTACAAAAATAATAAATGGTATAATACAGAAGGGCGGCAAATTGTCCACTTGCCCGGGGCGACGTAAGCGCTAGAGCGGGCGCTACCCACCCACCCAAAACGTATGTTTTAACACGAACAGCTATAACAAGGAAGGGTACTCGAAATAAGAATAAAGACGTAAAACAAAAGAAAGACTTTAGAAATTTCAGATTTCTGTAAGGGCAGCCGTATGATCTGGCATTTCATGATCCCCAAAAGTACCTACTTATTTAAAAGCTTAGATAAGACCCTGATTCCTGGAGGGAATGTGCGTCAAGTACCTCTAAAAGTGTGCAAAGTTTCGGTCGGTTTCGAGTTTAGAATAAGAATGATTGGCAAGCGACAAGCGTAAAAGTGCGATTATCTCGCTAAAGTTTTCGGCTTACGAATTTCCGAGTTATGGAAAATTTTAAATTAGAAAACTCGAAATCGCGATTTGTGCAGCCGTAACTTCTGAACGGGAATAGGTAGAGCAGTGTAATTTGTAGGAAATGTGCGCGTCAACTAGCTACATATACAAGTGTGCAAAATTTCAGAAAGATCGAGAAGAGTTTCCGTGTTATCGACAATGAAAGATTGCCAAACATAAAAGTGCGAGTATCGCGCCAAATATCGATCGTCTAAAAAAAAGAAAAAAAAAAAACAAAGCAGTAGTCAATAACTTTAGGCCTTATCGAAGAGCTCATTATGTAGTGAATTGGGTTTCATTGTGTGGTATGGAGAATGCTGTACATTTTGCTGTAAATTTCCCCCCAATGCTATACGGCAGGTCAAAATGCTTTCCGTCTGGTCAGTTTAGCGTGTTAGTTACACTTAATCAGAGGGAGAAAGAGAGAGTAACAACCATATTTTACGAAAAACGCTGACTTCGTAGCAATCCTCACTAACTTTTCTCTTTAAAAAATTTTACACTCTCTTACGCATGGACGTGGACGTGTCGAGTATTCTTCATACTTACCTGCACTTAAACTCATCTGTACTGACACAATATGTATCTATGTAGGTCCTTTGGCTCGGAAGAAAATATTCTTTGAAAAGAATACTTATATGATTATTATTACATATTTGTGTGTGTATACTCTCGTCACGGTAAACTCTCGTAAAGTTTTCGACATTTTGTCACATTTGTTTATCTTGCATGTGTGTTCGACACGTATGCCAATATACGTCACGTAACACTAAGTAAATACAATATTTACAAGAAAAAAGAAATTTGTGTTATGTTGTTCTTCTTCTTGTTCTTGTGTCCTTTTGTTCGAAATGTCGACAATGATGACGAGAACGAGGACGACGCTGACATGAACAACATTTTTAAAGGAAGAAACAACATTCAAACTCGATATCTTTTTGGAGTTTAGGAATTGTATGTATAATATTGTGCGGTGCTGATGATAAGAAAGAAAGATGTAACTCATGTTGGCTTCGAAGTATGTATGGACTGAGACCGCATATTCCCTTGGTGTCATTCGAGCCAAAACCGACGAAGCACATATACACCAGATTGGCAAACATTAGTTATCCTTGCGCATAATATGTTCGTCTTATCGCAGTCATATATAGGACACTATGTGTGTATAAATATAAATAACATAATACTGACTTGCTATATCCATACAGATACTAATATTACTTCTTCTTCTTGGAAGTTGCCATCATTGGTGCGAAATATAAGCTTGAGAATGAAGCACATGATGTCCGGAATTTCGTCTGTGTACGCTCTATCTCTAATGTTTATACTAAAGCCTGAAGGAGGATTATGGAAATCCTAGGATTTGCCGTAACCAACATATCATTTCTAATGTATGCATACATAAGCCTTGATGCAAACAATACTGCAATGGTGGTACTTTTTCTTTTGGTTAGTATTTTTGTTTCACTAATTTTTCTTAGAGAGACGTCGATTGAAGGTCCAGTTCGGAAGAGTTGAATATAATTTCATTAGATTTAGGCGTTGTACTTCGTTCTAGGTTATTTTAGTGTAATTAGAAGCGAGCAGCATAACCAGTGTAACGGCTGAACATCTTGACTCAGGGCCCTCCCGCTAACTTCTTGCCCCCTGAAATAAGTCGTAATTTTTCCGTTGGTTTTTTTTAAAGGTCTGTCATAAGCAGTGCTGCCAACTGGAAATTTAAAAAACGGCTAAATTAAGCCGGAAAACCGGCTGTATTTTTTCAAAAACGGCTAAAAATCCGGCTAAATAAATTTCAGTCAGAAAAACGGCCAAAAAACCGGCTGAATCATACAAAACAATCACATAACGAACAAATACAGTAAAAAACTGATTTTAATAATTTTATTTCTTTCTGGAGAGTTACATACCCGTAAACTATGCTTTAGGCATATTTCTTAGTTTTTTTACATATATGGTCCAATCGCTGGCATTACAGTCAAAATTTACTTTGTTCTAGGTTAGATAGCTCAACTAGTCGAAGTGGTTGTATACAGGTCATATACATATTTATCGAATTGGGAGACCTAGAGAACACGGTTAATTTCAACGTTTTATTGGACGCTCAGGCTTATTATAGCCGAGATATTTACGCCATGTGATATAACCCAGTCCAACACTCTTATACCACTAAGCTATACAAACCCTTAATCCCCTTAGTCATAGTATAGAAGGTGGGAAGATTTTTACTCATTGTTTTGACTGTTGCACACAAATGAATTGTCCTTTTGTGGCGAGTCCGCTGACACCCGGATCGTATTGCTCGGTCGAAGAATTGCAAAGATACCAACGATTTTCATCGTGAAATTGCTGTGGCCAACATCTAGGATGCCGGTTATCTCTGGTTCCCTGTGCGCTAATCGCGAAAGATATTCCAAAGAGTCTTTAGGTAATTTTGTGGCGCGTCCGGCGACACATCAATCGTGTTGCTCCGCCAAAGGATTGCGCAGATCTCGACGGATTTCCGAAGTAGTACGAAGTTGATTGTGAAATTGTGTGACCAACGTACAGGATGTACATATGTACGCAAAAACGTAGTCACCTAGAATACAATTTATCGGAGATACAGACAGATTTCCGACCACCCTGTGCTCTAATCGGGGAAGAGGGTCCAATGACCCCTTAGGCAATGCTCTGGCGTGCCGGCGACACCTCAATCGTGTCCATCCGCCAAAGGATTGCGGCGAGATATCGACGGATTGCCGAAGTAGTACGAAGTTGATTTTGAAATTGCCGGGGCCAACATCCAGGGTGTATGTACATAAAAACGTAGTCACCTTGAATACAATTTATCGGAATTACACTGTATCTGATTCAGTGACAACTAAATATTTCCAATAAATCCAAATGTTGTCGATGAAAACATGATTGCAACAGGTAACTCTCATACAAAAGGAATTTCGATTTACCGCCACATCCTTTGAGACTTTCAAAATTTTCTCGGTGTTTAAACCTTCTCCAGCCTAAGACGGACTTAACAAAAAAAGAATCATATAATTCGGTCCAGCGGTTTTCGAGTTTTTGCGTTACAAAGAAATCACTTTCCATTTTTAGGGTTTTTTAGATTTTTCAAAAAACCCTTATGAAATCGATTTTGTCCGTCCGTCTGTCCGTCTGTCCGTCTGTCCGTCCGTCTGTTCACTAAATAACTCGCGAACGGCTTAACCGATCGTCATGAAATTTGGTAGGAATGTGTAGAATGGTAACAGTCTTTGGCACGAAATACTTAAAAGTTGGTAGGACAAAAATAACAGGGTGTCCCGGACATTTGAAAATTGGTTCACTAAATAAATCGCGAACGGCTTAACAGATCGTCATGAAATTTGGTAGGAATGTGTAGAATGGTAACAGTCTTTGGCATGAAATACTTAAAAATTGGTATGGCAAATATAACAGGGTGTCCCGGACATTTACAAATTTGTTCACTAAATACCTCGCGAACGACTTAACCAATCTTCATGTATTTTAGTGGGAATGTGTAGAATAGTAACAGTCTTTAGCACGAAATACTTAGACGTTGGTAGGACAAAGCTAACAGGGTGTCCCGGATATTTTAAAAAGTCGACTTTTTTAGTTTTTATCGGACATGGACGTATACTCAAATCAAAGAACTCGATGGGTACATTTCATATCAGTCGCTTTTTTCCAGTTTGGAGTAATGGTATCGGAGTTACAGCTAATAAATGCAGTTAATATATCACTGAACCAAATCGCCTGCTAAAGTAAAGAAAATATGGCTCAAATCAAGAAAAAAAGACAATAAAAAACAGCCAAGAAATATTTCTCTTAATTTGAGAATTAGTCACACTGATCCAAGTGAAATTACAATAGCAGCGCTTTAAGGAAAAGTAACCTTGAATTAAGCAAACTTTTCTTATGGAAAAGACAAGAGAATCTGAACAAAAATAAAAAAAAAGAGACTTGCATCCAACCAACAGCGAACCCGTAGCCCCATGCTTCCCAGTTAAACGCGCTACCCACTGAACCAGAGACACTTCTGACTAATCTACTTCAACGCTCCAATATAAGCTGAAGCTAAAATAAAGCTTTTCCACGAGCTTTACATGGAAAATGTCAAAAAATCTATGATCAAGCATTTGTTTGCTTGAATTGAGAATAATGGCTTTGGCTTGAATCTACTTGTTATTTCTCAAAAGAAGGTCTTGCAAATAGGATCGATTCAAGAAGAAATTTTCACATTTTGAGAAATTTTGTCTAATTTCGGGAATTTTGCAAATGAGAAAAGAGTTTCTTAATTTTAGATAGCCCAATTTTTTCAGTGATGTAACCATGATACGTAGTAAATCTATTTTTGGGTTGGTCTAATTAAAAAGTGTTACAGAATGAAAGGCGTTAGCCTTTCATTCTGGAACGCGTTTATTTAGACCAATCCAAAAATAGATTTACGAGAAGCATTTCATTAATATTGTGCATAATTCTTATTTATTACCTATAAAATATATGTGCAAAATTATTCACTATGTGTGTATCCAAAATCTAAAAAACCCTCGTATTGCGGGCGCAGCCCTCTGTGCGCCGGTATTTTTATATATAAGATAGATTAATTTTTATTTTTAGTCAAATCCAAAAATGTTCAGTGCTCAAATATGCACTTACAGTTACGATTTAAGTTCCCAAAATATCGAATTAGATGTTTCAAACATACGAACTTGATGCTCCAAAGTTATGCAATTGACTGAGAAATGGTATAGATGTTTAATAAATTTGGTCCTACAAACCCAATAACAAAATGTAATGCATCTACGAAAATGTGTAGGTTCACTGAACCAAATCGCCTGCTAAAGTAAAGAAAATACGGCTCAAATCAAGAAAAAAAGACAATAAAAAACAGCCAAGAAATATTTCTCTTCATTTGAGAATTAGTCAGACTGATTCAAGTGAAATGCCAATAGCAGCGCTTCAAGGAAAAGTAACCTTGAATCAAGCAAACTTTTCTTATGAAAAGACAAGAGAAATTAAAAAAAGAAACCTGCATCCACCCAACATCGAACCCATAACCCCATTCTTCCCAGTCAAACGCGCTACCCACTGAACCAGAGACACTTGTGACTAATCTGCTACAACGGTCCAATATAAGCTAAAGCTAAAATAAAGCTTTTCCACGAGCTTTACATGGAAAATGTCAAAACAAATCTACTATCAAGCATTTGTTTGCTTGAATTGAGAATAATGGTTTAGGCTTGAATCTACTTCCTATTTCTCAAAAGAAGGTCTTGAAAATAGGATCGATTCAAGAAGAAATTTTCACATTTTGAGAAATTTTGTCTAAATTCGGGAATTTTGCAAATGAGAAAAGAGTTTCTTAATTTTAGATAGCTCAATTTTCTCAGTGATTCTATCGTCAGACGTAGTGCAAGCAGCTTGCCCAGTAAAGTATAAAAAAATAAATTTAAGAGAGTATATATTGGGGAGGCAGGAATTGCCCCCGAAAAATGTACTCCCTTAAATTTAATTTTTGTACTTTACTGGCCAAGCTACTTGCACTACGTTTGATGATTCAGAGAACCTCTTTTTTACCGCAGATCCATGACCGCATGGCTGCTTTCCATCAATTTTTGCGTATGTTTTGTGCTGTCAATAGAAACACATTTATATGAGGTTTGGTTGAATTTGGTGGACAAATAAAAAAGTTTTTCTTTGAAGAACCTAATTTGGGGGTTATGTTAGTATGGCAACCCTAAGACCCAATGGTCCGATTTCATTAATTTTTGCATATGTTTTGTGACATCAAAGAAATACATTTTCATGAGGTTTGGTTGAAATCGATGCCCAAATAAAAAAGTTTTTTTAGAAGAACAAAATTTGGGGAGTTCTGTTTGTGTGGCAGCCCCATGACCCCATCGTTCGATTCCGTTCATTTTAACATATGTGCCAAACAGCATGGTTTCCGGTTAAATTTGGCCGGAAAACGGCTAAATTGGCAACACTGTTCATAAGTAAGATTCCTAACTATGCTGCGCATTTTAGCATTCCAAGTTAAGCTTAAGTAACACTGTCCTGTGGTGATTTTTATGCTAAATGACCACCTGAATCAGAATACAAGATTCATTTCCGAGATACGTTACTCCCAATTGTGTTAAAACCTCAAGTAACTTGTTTTGCGACATATGGAAGAAGCATTGCTACGCCTTAGTGCTGTATTAACATCTTGAGCGTCTCAGGTTAACGCAAGGAATGACGCATGGGGATATTAAAGAGATCAAATACCACACGATTGTTCAAACAAACGGCAAATTGGTAATTTAGTGTCTAAAAGTCAGTCTTCAGCAAATCAACATGGTTAACATATATCCTTCGTACCTTGTTGCCTTCCTTTTTAGCAGGTTTGCTGTCAGCAATGCCGTAGATGCCTAGATCGACACCGCTCGACTAACCATATGGTGAAACTGGCTGGTCAGTTCGGTTTTAATGAATTTTTCCTCGGCCTTTTCAAAAAGAATTTCTTAAATCCTGGGGACAGGATCTTATGTGAACTCCTTCAACTTTCTATAGAACAAGCTTTTCTCGTACCCATTTTATTTGAAATTTTGGCCTTCTAGCGATTTGTCTGAAGAATTTTCAAAAGTTTTGGGACAAAATGAAATGCTCTGAAAGTTCAGCCTTAGGTAAGGAGAAACTGTTTATAGAGTAACAATTAATTAAGCATTTGTTTGTACTTCGGAGAGTGTGTTAGTGTGTTACATAAATAGCATACGCTGTATTTTCATAGATGGTTCGAGAAATCTTCCATATGGCTTTGGGCCCACCGGCCACGCGAGACCTGCCGGCTCTAATGCGCCGCCGCTGACCATAACCTGTTTGTGTCCATCGTATTGCAAACAGGGGGCATACCCTATGTTAAAAATTTTATTGAACACAAACCTACCATATGTGCACGTATACCATTTCGTTAAAGCAGCACCGTCATAAAATCCACATTCCCAACACAGATGAACGACTCTACGTACATATAATGGCTAATGGGAATTTTGCGATTTTAATTAAAAATGTATAAGAAAGTATACATACGCCAAAACATTTTATTAATAAATGATTCAAGCTCGGAGAAAACATCAAATTACGTATACGCTACCATACACGAAAAATTGCATTTTTGCTGCTCGTCGCGTTGAAACGAAAAACACCGTCGAAACCATTCCTTTCAGAAAGTACTAATGGTAGCAAATTGACAAAGTAAGCAAGAAGTATGTTGTTTTTTTCCTCTAAGCTTGAACTCGCTGACATCTCGTATAGAGCATTTTTCGCGGAATTTGTCTTTATGTTGCGCACAAAAATTGCTTCTCTGTGTATCCATAATGTCATGTATTAACCTTCCGGCGGGCGCAATACTAATCCTAACACGATCGGGCGCAATGCATCTGACAGATTAAGTGCAGAAAAAGGGATGAAACTAAGTTTCTGTATATTTTAGACTCTTATTTATTGTTGCATTGTCTTTTTGAAACAGTTCTACGTAATTTTAGGAACAAAAACTGGCTCACAAAGTTTGATACCCTTCACATTTTAAATTTTCTAATAATATTCCGCTTTCAATAGCTTCAATATTTAAAAAACCTCCAACAACTCGACCGCTTAAAAAATGTGAGCTTATTTTACTAGAAACACACTATTGAACGATTTGGTAAACCTAAAAGTCAACACAACGTTATTACGCAATGTGAAGAGTATAACATGTGCAAATTTTCATAGAAAAGGAGAAAATAACACAATCGGGCGCAATACATCTGAGAGATTATTTCATCCCCTCCCGCCCCTCAGACATATGGTAGATAGAAACTGAAAACTGCTTTGGATAGTTGATCGATAAAGATTAAGCTACTGTGAGTTTCAGATCTCTCCCTTTACGTATCGTTGATTGGCGCAACAAAAACTGGCCACTTAATCTGTCAGATGCATTGCGCCCGCCCGAAGGTTAATTATATTTGGCAACGTAATATGTTTGCCAAGGTTTTAGTCTATTTACCCCGATTCCTGTGAAGAGACTGCGGTTGTTGGTTGGATATTTCTAATGTTCGAATATGGGATGAACGTAAAAGATTGTTGAAGATGTATTGGCGAAATGTAAAAGGAGTTACCAAATGAAAGGCATTTCTTTTATTCAATAGGACATCCTTATATTTCTCGAAAGCATTGTTGTGTCAAGTTTAAATTGAATCATCTGTACGAATAATTATTTTATTCGACTTATTACATTCGGTAAAAGGATTTTAAATGCGGGTAAACATATAAAAAAGAACATTGTGGTCGTTTTAAATAAGTAGACACAGTGCATAGTGAGCGGACATAAGACACATATGGACAGAAAAGTAAGTACACCCATTTGATTCAGACCTGCAAAAGAAAATGGCACTCCCATATTTTCTCAGCTTCTGCCAAAATAAACTTTGGACTGGAAAATTATCACCGTAGTTTTTTTTAAGTTTTTTCAAAACTTTCAATGAGAATTTATTTTTTATGGTACACCAAAGTGCTACGTAAAGTTAAAAACAAAACCAAAAATACCAAAAGGACGAGAAATGCATCAATGGGCCGAAAAAGGTGATTGGGTTTGAACCTTAGAAATGGCGGTCAGTCCACTAGCTCAATCACCAAATAATTCAGCTGACCATTGCATTTAGTGCATAATTCATTAAGAACTAAAGAAAACCAGTCGAAAGCATATATAAAGTCCATATAAGTTCTCAAGGATAACTGAAAATGTCATATTTTCAATAAGGTCGGAAAATGTCCCCTTGGCATTAGCGATGCATATCGCGGCAAAAATTGGAATTAGAGACGTTATTCGATGACTGCAGTAGTAAAATCGTTCTAGCGAATAGCTTGGAAGGATCATTTGCGACAGTAAAAAATATTGACGATGCGAACAAATATTGAAAGGGTTCAGAACAAACAAAGAAAAAATTCCAGTATAACAAATGTTTGTTTAGAGCCATATCGCATTACGCTAAAAAGTCTATGCTATTGAGGGTAGAACTCGTTCAATTGGGTGGTTGTGGAACTTATGCCTTGGTTACACAGTGCGAGCTATCGTGCGAGTTGGCCTAGACAGCTACTGCAGAGCAGCTACTTGCACCATGTGACCGCATCATACGAGTTACTGTCATGTGCGATTCGGTCAGTAGCTCGCATCCGAGTTACTACAACATTTTTTGTTTTGACTCGGCCACTCGCCCCCAATCAGCGTCAGCTAGTATCGCATACTACGATTCGGACATTCGAAATTGCACCGATTGCGAAATAACAATTGCTCGAAATTAACCGCCGGGTGCATTCGTCTGTAAATTTTGTCGTTTACAGTATGAGATTATTGTGCAACAATGGATAGATGGACTCCAAGATTTGCGTAAAGCGTAGTTTTACGATTAGAATTTTCCTTTCCAATCGTTTTGAATTAAAGACCGAGCTACTCAATATTTTTAATATATTTTCATTTCGCTCGTCCTGAGCTCACTTTAGGAACTAACTCTTACAAACTAGAAACATATATTTATATTTTAAATTCTTATCACTATATTAATTATTATTTGTTATTGAAAACATTACATTGATTCTTACATGTTGGTATACATTCATTACATACATCTCTTATCTGTTATCATTTCTGTTTGTTATATAATTAAAGGGTAATTAGACATTCGATGATCTTATCTTCTGGTTACAATTCCAAATATCATTAAGGGTTATTACGTATGAACTATGACATGATGACTCATCTGCACAAGTATATATTAATTATGGTTATTTATCCATTTAGCAGGTATATACGAGTGATCATGGTATGCATCATTACTTGGTGATGTAACTGCGTCTCTGGAATTTATTCGTGTAGAATGGCATCGAAAGACATAAGTGTAGTAACTAAGAAAATCCAAAATTTACGTTCTACATATAGCCAAGAGGTTTTAAAAATTCAAAAAAGCAAAAAAAGTGGAAGTGGTACTGACGACAGCCCGAAGTACGCTAAAGGCGCAAAGTATTTTTGTAACCGCTCTTATCACGATAGAAGCAGTGTTCACTCGTTCACTTCGCGACAACATTATACGAGACATGCATGACATGCTACTGAGATGCAACTACATACGTGCAGTTGCTCTCTACTCTGCCGACAGCTCGCACTTGTGTGACCGGGTGATGCGATTCGAGCTACTTTCATGCGAGTACACAGGTGCAGTAGCTGTCCACTGTCAGGTCAGCAACTCGTACTGTGTAACCAGCCCATTACACATATCCGCTTATCCGACAAAAAAAAGAGAAAGTGGACTGTTCTCTTAGTCAATTTTCCTTTAACTCTTATTGCTCATCGCAGGTGAAAGTGCTTCATGTGAAGGGACGGGGAGGAATTTACTGACATATACTAAGTCCTTCAAGAAATATAGCCAAAAGCTTGGAAGAAAGAACTGCTAATATTTCATGAGCTTTACGACGAAGGATACTGAAGGGGTGAAGTGGTGGAGTGAGATGGCGATAATTTAATTAAGTACGATAATTTGATCAACACACATACACAAAAGTTAGAGAAAATAAACTGCTTTCACAATTGTTCTCCAGGCCAATTTTGCGGAGGATTCAATGCGTGCCTTTGAGCGTTACAGTTTTTAATAGTTATTCTGAACCAAAGGTTTAAAAAAAAACTGTTTTCGTTTTTGCTTATTGTGAGTGTTTTGCATATTTAAATAGAGACATTCTGGTTATAGACAAATCCGGTGGAATCAATTTACTGAAATACTGCAATTCGTTCAAGAAATACAGGACAAAATTGAAAAAGGACAGTCTTCATAATTTTGCTTACTGTGAATTTTTTCCGAAGTTTTCAATACTTATTTTGCTATTCGGGAAAATCTTCGAAAATCCGCTAGCATGTTATAATTCTAATCGTATTCGGTACAGACTCAAATACGGTGCAGCAAATTTACTAAAACCCCCTAATCCGTTCAAAGTGGCCAAGGAAAAGAGCTTCCTTCAACATTTTGCTCATCCGTTCCGTATATCCGACTTTGGAGATATAGACAAAAGTATTTGAAAAGGAACTGTTTTTAATAATGATTCTTTGTGATTTTTCGCATATTTCAACAGTTATTCTGGGAATACACCAATCCGCGGGAATCTTTTGACTGAAATCTGGTAATTCTTTCAAGGAATACAAAAAGAAATATACGGAAAACAAATCATTCTGCTCATTGTAATTTTTTGCATGTTTCAATATTATTTTGATATTCAGGGAGAATCCGCTAAAAGTTCAAGAAATATAAAAAAAATATGTGAAAAAACTCATTGTGAATTGTTGCTCGTTGTGAATTTTCTGTTTACTTCAATAGCAGTATAGCTATTCAGGTCGGAACCTTGTGTAGACCCATAAGGTGGGGTCAACTTACTGAAATCCTGTAATTCGTTCAAGAAAGACAGAAAGAAGTATAAGAAAAAGAATTGTTTTCATAATTGTGTCATTGTGAATTTTTCATATGTCTCGATGGTTGTCCTGTAACTTTGGGTAGAGACCAATCCTGCAGAAGAAATTTACTGAAATCCCCTCATATTTTAAAGAAATACACGCAGAAATAGGTAAAAAAAACAACCCATTGTAAATTTCAGCTCATTGTGAATTTTTTGCATGCTCAGATAGTCAGGATGCTAACATGGCACTGAAATCTATAGGGTAATCCTCCATCGCAGCTGCGATAATCCAAATGAAAGAGAAATTCTATTTCATTTTTTATGCGAATGCCCAGGTCTCGCCAGATTCCGCTCCCAAACGTTGGGATGTGCGTTGGGAGTATGCGTCGGAGACGAAAATAGGGGAGCTGATTCACTTTCTCTCTAAATGGCTCTCGTCTAAATACTCCAAATTATATTCCTAGTGCTATAAGCCAATTGTTCGAAAAGGATACCAAAACTGTGAGTATAACTTAAAATTTGGACTGTAAACATTCGTTTAAAAAAAATCGTAGAAAAGTTGTGATTAACACAAATTTAATTTATTTGTGCCTTAATTCAAGTGCCACAAACCCCATTCCAAACCCTGTGGACATGCTTTATGTTGTGGTACACACTACTTCCTTTTCCATTTCATAAAGTGGAAAGTTGTAAAATAAAATGGGTCGAGTCTCTGATTCTGTTGATTTCCGGTACAGTGTAGCGCCGTTTCTATCATCGGCAATTAGTTCTCGATGTACCCGATATTACAGCTTTCTATATGACAAGAAAAGGCTATGTTCTCTGGGGTAATGCATCATATTTTCACCTCAGCTATCAACTTTTCAATATCGGCCATTGGCGGCTTTAAGGCATTTGCTCAGACAGGTAATTGCAGCTCACAGTTAAGATCAGGCTTTCAAGTTTTATCATAGTTAATTCGAATCAGAGTTACACCTCCTCGACTATAATTTTCAGTATGAGTGATGTAAAATACAGGTTTCACAGAACAATTTGTGGCATAATACTCACTGACTAAATGATCTAAACTGGATTGAAAACCGTATTCGCCAACTTCATCCGGTACATGACGTGAAACTCTAGTGCAATTAGTATCCAGATTCGCTGGTGGCTCAGCATTATCGGTGAAATGAAATTTACGGCAAAACACCTTTCATAACTATCTGGACCCATTAAATTACGCTTTCATCGAAGGCGTCAAGCTCTTCGCACGCCTTTGGCTGCCCTGTAGCCTGTACCATCGGAAAGTAAGAGTAGGTATTATTAACATCGTGAAGTTGAATTCACTTGGTGGTTCTCACTTCATAAAAAAGTCTCCATCTGTTTTTGACATTTCGCGAACGAAAACAATACATTGTTTTGCTCTTTATTTCACAGTGAAAGGGTGTCATCAGGCCCCGAGTGCACATTTATCCTAAATTTAGTGAATAAAATGAGCACATTTTTCGCGAGAGATATAAATGCAAGTTTTCGTTAGGTGAACATAGCACTTACCTTTAGAGCGAAAATACTATACTACTCCTCCACAGTTAACAACAAAATTCAAATTTCTTAATAATGTCTACCATAATTTTTAATTCGTGCGTTTGACCCCTCCCGAAACTGAATTCTGACTACGTTTCTGGTACATATTATTTTGTTCCGCCTTTTATACTGTTTTAGGGAAAATGATGATATTTATATTTATATATTAAAAACACTATTCCAGAGCATCGAACCAATGCCATATCAACATTAGGTACCACCTGACAGACAGCAATTTTTCCAGACCCCTCAAAAATAATTCAACAAAAAGCCAGCCATAATCACCTTTTCGAACTTTTGTTTTAATTAGTCGAAGGGCGTTTTTTTTTAGGAAAAAGAACTTGCTTACAGCGCTTTTAAAAATTAAAGAATGAACCTCTATCCTTCGTATTGAAATTGGGAGTTTTTTTTGAAATTGTGTTGAAGCTGAACCCAGCAGTTTCGTTTTACCCGACGAGTATCGGCGGAGTGTCAGAAAGTATAATATAATCAAAAGTTTAGCTTTAGTCTAACAATCACGCTTATACATACTCTTTTTTCTAGACCTTGAGGAATCATACCATTTTCTGAGCAGACTTCCAGCATATTTGTCTTTGCATCCAACACAAAAACTTTTTCTTCTCATAATAGAATATACCGTAGTGCGCTCGTTTTAGCAGATATAACATAGAATCTAGTCACATTGCAAAGGAATGGGAAAAATAACTGAGTGGACTCCTTCGGAATATTAAATTCCTAAGGAGTCATGTCGATGTACCAAGAGCAAGCCACACCATCATAGATAGAACAATCGAACAACTCTGACAAACGGATGAGACAAAGGCGAACACACAGTGGATGCAAAAAAAATACATTCACAGCGAAAACAGAATGGAAAACCCGAATACACGCGGATGGCTCTATAATATAAAAGGGCGCATTTTTGTTCAAAAAAGATACCTCCTCCCGCAGATTCCGCAGGATTCAGAGGCCAAAGCATGTGAGGCGAAACGGCTTTTGCTATCGTAAAGAAGGATATATGAATTCTCTGAAAGAGGCGCAGTAGTGCGCCCTATATTACACACACACAGAGAAGGGGGAGCGAAAACAGGAGTTCTCGGTGAATCGGTTTTAATAAACAGACGGCACCGAGAGCATATACAGGCGAAACACAAATTTCTTTTTATCTCCCGCTTTTGGCCGGAGACTGCTGCTGCGATATCAAATGCGAAATGGAATTCGGTTCGAGGCTATATACACATTCCGGATATTCAAAGGTTGAATACAAAGCAGCCTATAGCCAAATCCTGATTTCTATTGAGGTCGCAATTTCTTTTTGTTTTTTTTTTTCTCTCTTTTTTCGTCCGGAATTGATAAAAAAGGAAACAAAACAGAAAAATGGGTTGAGCTTAAAAAGTGAAATTTTTGCATTATCAGAGAATGAAGAAAAATAGAATCAATTTAGAGATGTCTCAATATCTTTGTGAGTTTTTGTACGTATGTTGTATAGAGAAATTATTTTTATACTCGTAGCTGCCGGCGAACACGACTTTCGAGGGATTTGTGTTTAATCGGTGCTCAAAGAATTCGCTGAAAGTATCAAAAATGTTAAATTTTCATACGTGTCCTGTCTTTGTAAAAAAAAAAAACTTTATTTTCATTTTTCAGTTTCAAACATCTTCTGGACCCTCTGGATTCGTCTACATCGTAGACGTTTTCAATCCACCGGAAAGTTTTATGAAAACTTTAATAAATTTTCCCTTTTCTCTCATAACTTGACTTGCTCATATCGCCCTATATGGCCTCGTGTACGTATCTTTCTTATTATTATATTGAACATATCGGTTTTATGTTGGTCATGTTTTTCAAAGATAGTACGTGTTGCAAATGCTGCTTATTTGTTCAACATGAGACTACTTTATGCCAATACCAGTACTACTGTCTTTCAATTCCTTTGGTTGTTTTCCACGTTGCTTTGTTCTCTGGCCCCGGTGATTCAAATAAAACGTGAATATGGTGGAAATTTTTGAAGAACACCACCACCAAAGGCAAGACGCCACCAGAGGTATAATAGAATCACGAACACAAATTGCGCGATAAGGAACAAAAACAAGCTGGAAGCGATGTAGAAAAAAAAGACCGAAAACAGCAGCCAACAAAAGATATTGATATTGCTCATATTTAGTATTGTTCTTCCCTATGTAAAGGATGTAGTCTTATGGAAAAAAAATCGTAAAAGATATGAGTGAAAGTTTTGAAGTTAACTCTTGTGAAACTTGTTCAATTGAGAGTGGCTCTCTCTTCAAAAATTTTCAATTTAAAGTCTCTAAAGTAGAAGAGAGGATAAAAGTTTCATGTTAATATGTTCTCGTAAATTATTTTTTTTTCTCAACGATAAAAAGTGTTTTTCCTCTGTATCATGAGAAAGGATTTAATAAGAAAAAACTGAGATAATCCCTATCTTGGTTGAGTTTTCAATAGCCGTATACCAATTTGTTTTTATTAAAGCGAAGCAGAGAGATTTTATTAAATACATACAGGGTGGCGCAAAACTACCGTTATGGTTTGAATGTTTAATAACTTTTTAATTTAAATTTTATTTTTTATTTTTATTTCAGTATTTTGTGAAGAAAACTTCGGGAATTTGAAATGGAACAGTACACAACACAGCAGCGTTCAAAAATTGTTGATTTTTATTTTGAAAATCAACGGTCAATTGTTTTGACGCAGCGTGCTTATCGTCTTTTTTTTTATGTGCTTTATTTAACAGCGCCAGACTGTTTTCTTTGGGGTTATTTGAAAGAAAGGGTATACGTAAATAAGCCAGCGACCATACCAGAGCTAAAACAAAACATTCGCAATGAAATTCGAGCCATAACACCCGAAATTTTACGGAAAATGTACTGGAAAGAGCACGAATGTGCGAAGCCGAAAATGGCCACCACTTGCGGGATATAATTTTTTCATACTTAAGCCAAAATTATTACCCATTAATATACTGTATAACAAAAAAAAATTATAATAATTAACCATTAAATAAAAAAGTTATTAAACATTCAAACCATAACGGTAGTAACCTTTGTAAGTAAGGACAATTACGATACATGCAAAACGCAGATGGAAGCCTTATTAATCAGAAACGATGCTTGCGGATCAATAAGTATAAGCCTACAGCTGAAAACGGAAATGCAGTCTCGATTGCTATACTGAAAACGGAAATGCAGTCTCGATTGCTGCTGAAAAATCATGGATTGGGAAAGATCGGAATCACATTACACGGGAGAACTATTTTGACACTTTTTTCTGTTTTCTTGAATTTTGCATATAATTTATAGTAAACCGACCTCGCTGATTCCAAGAATGCAATCCGTTTTTCCCCTATACGTCAGCTTTTTGAGATTTAGGTTTTTTTTTAATTTTACGGAAAATTACAAAGCCCCCCTTAAAAAAAAAAAAAACTTTTTTTACAAGCTACGGGGATGCACCCTTGTGCAGGACCTTCTAGCACCTGTATACAATCAAATTAAAAACAATAAAAGAAAGTCATTTGTCACTAACTGGATTTTTTGTTAAAAGTTTTAAAATTCTTCGGCCATTTTTAAGGCTCTTTTATGCAAAAAAAAGCGTTTAAAAGCCTCTGTTCCAGTATATTACCCTATTATTGTGCTCTTAATTTGTGTAATGGAAGCCTCTACTATCCCTCGTCAAAATGTCTCAACACCCCATACTCATTTTGCTATATATGTATGTGGCAATTATACATCTAAGTCAGAGGGCAAAAATAGGCCCCTTTGTCCACCAGGCATATCTTGCCTACTTCAAAGCTCCAATTTGCAATCAATATAAATGGTGGGTCCCTTACAAAGTGTTTAACGTGTATATACAAAATATTCGAGCTTTTTGTGTATGTGGGATAGCAGAGCTCGCGATAAACATTGTACACAAAGGAATTGGCCCACGAGATCTGATCTGAAGGCTGGTGATCCGAATATTGTTCATGAACCGCTTGTGGATCGACAAAAAATCATTTCCCCGCCGTTGCATATAAAACTAGGCCTGATGAAACAATTTGTGAAAGCCTGCAGTGACGTAGATAAGGGGGGGGGGGGGATGAAGGAGATTGATCCCCCCCTGATCACATATTTTTTATATGAATTTAGTTCTTTGCTATTTTTTGTAGCAATATCTACCAAAATGACATCTACACGAAGATGTCAGAAATAACCCTTTTTACAGTAGAGAGTTTTAGCAAGTCGTATGGAATAAAACGACATAATTTGACATTCCATATAAAAATTCGCTTGCTTACCGTATACGAAACGAAATATCTTAATTTTGCATGTCCCAAGTAGGCATGGGTGTATTTCCGTATATTTGATTCTCTGGAAACAGTCGAAATTGGCGAAATAATTTGTCGTTTTTTACACCTATGCCTACTTAGGATATGCAAAATTAAAATATTTTGTTTCGTATACGGTAAGCAAGCGAATTTTTATATGGAATGTCAAATTATGTCGTTTTATTCCATACGACTTGCTAAAACTCTCTAGTTATTCAATTCAAAATTGCGTCAATTCCAAGTGTATACTGCGCATAAATGAGATTTGGTTTTCTTCAAGCGGTGTTTTTCAGATAGTGCGACTACCTCAAGAAAAGATCTCATATTTACTTAGAAAATTTTGAGCCATAGCGAAAATCAGTATTGTGCGATATGTAGCAGGGCTCCAAGGAGCTTATAATACATGGAGTCATCACGAAGCAATTTAGCTGAAGCCAAAAAGAGAGAAAAATGCTTTTGTAGTTGTGCTGCTATGTGAACTTAGCCATAGTCGTCCAATGATTTGTATAACAATTTGGTGGCTTGTGTCCATAATAAGTATCGATTGTGTTATTGTTATTGATTTATAGTTGTTAATAGTTATTTTCCTCATCGGTAGTGGGATATACAATAAAATATTATGTACGACAAGTAGAAAGTTCGTGTTTGCTTATTGAATTTCAGTCTAAATTTTTTTTAATATGTTGGAAATTTCACTGAAAACGTTATTTTGCAAAGCGTTTTGGTAGATTTTACGGTCAACGGCCAGGAAACACGAAATAAAAGTCCAGCCAATCAGAATCCTGGAAATTGGTTGGACTCCACTTTAAATGCAGATTACGGAAAAAACACACATTACATTAGTCTAAAAACGATTTCATTTTCTTTAGAACAATTTTCGTTATCAATGGTAATTTAGCACGAACTTCGAATAAGCGGTCAATTTGCAAGAACTAGACTTGAAATTTATATTTCGTCTAATTTTTGCGACATGGCATCTACTTTTGCATTATTCGAATGCAAATTGTCCAAAATATACACTTATTTGAATACAAGCACTCAACACAACACTTTGACTAACGCATTCACTTTATCCCGGCTTCCAAAACACTAATTTTCACACAGAATTTTCAATTTTATAATTGTACTTTCCTCAACTGTCAAATGCAACATGGCGAGAGTCATATGTTGACTTCTTTCTCCTGATCTCAGATAAAAAGTGTGCAGGGTTGTGAGAAAAATTTTAGCTTATTATTTGCGTGCAGTTCGTAGATAAAAAGTTCTCAATTGCGTGGTAATAATGAGGATAACAGTTTAGTGAAGTGTTGATTTGCAGTTATTTATTCTTTTTGAGTGTATTGAGCGACAACGAAGATAAGAAATAACTAACAAAAATATGTTGTTGGATGAATTACAAAATTTTCGATTATTGAAACTGTTATGGTCAATCCTGATTTTAATTTTTGTGTACGGATATGAAGATGATGCGAATGTATTGCAGGCTTCAGTAGAGTTCATACTGGCGAGGTTCCATGCGGCCTCTATGTATTATAATCTCTTTGCAGGGCTCTCACTTAAGAAAATAAAACCGAAGTAGATGGAAAGAAAAAATCGCAGTGTTTGCTTATTTTTCGCATTAGATCTAAAACAAATTCCGATACTCTTCCTAATAATAGAATCGCGGATTCGGAGAATGACCAAAGTGTGTGTTTTTTCGGCCGCAGCCACTGATTGGAGTTTGCACCCAAAAGATCGGAAAATTGTCTGAGAGGAACATAGCCAATGGGGGACTTTAATTTTTGTTATTTGTTCGGTAGTCGGTCAACTGTTAGTAGTGTGGTTGAGGGAATCCAAATTACCGATATTGCACCGATATTTTGCGTTGGGTTGGGCAAACTCCGCACAGTGTATCATGCACGCAATAGGAAATTTGACACCTTCTTAGCCCTCTTTGACTTAGAAGCGTTATAGAATACCTGAACTGGGATTTATATTCTAGTTATTCGGTGTTTCTTTCGACTCTCCGCGGAGATGGGAACCATCTAATATTTCAAATTTTGCAGAAAAATACAAATGAAACAAATTACTCTTTGTATGTGAACAAAAATGATCGAATACTTTTCTTACTGGCAGTTTCCAAATCGCAATAGATTCGAAAAGAAATGCGGTGGAGCAGTAGATGACACCGGCAACGACCTTTGGCTACAAACAACGGACTACGATTGGTTTTTGGAACGTTCGAACGATGTGGGGCGAGTGCAGTAGTACAAGACTCACGGAAGTCGAACGGGAAATGACCGCATATAGAATTTCGATATTAGGACTGAGCGAAACAAGATGGAACGGATCGGGAACGACCTTATCACCTAGTTCCCAAACTGTGCTGCTTTACTCTGGTAGTGAACTTGAAGCCTCACCCAGAATGGCTGGAGTCGGCATCCTTTTGAACAAGGAAGCTCGCCAATCTCTTTTAGATTGGAGGCCTATTTCCGACCGAATAATAACTGCCAGATTCAAGTCCAGAGTAAGGAACATTACTATAATTCAGTGCTACGCCCCAACTGAGTCAGCCGACCAGCATGCTAAAGACGCCTTTTACCACCTGCTTGGCGACACCTTTGACAAGGCTCCCAGAGGTGACATAAAACTTATTATGGGGGATCTCAATGCTAAAGTTGGGTCTGACAATGTTGGATTGGAACATCTAATGGGCAATCACGGTCTGGGTGTTAGGAACGACAATGGTGAGTTGTTCGTAGAGTTCTGTAACTCTCGTCAGCTTGTCATTGGCGGCACCCTGTTCAAACACAAACCTTGCCATTTAGCAACCTGGATATCTCCAGATGGCCGAACAGAGAACCAGATTGACCATATAGCCATATCCAAAACATGGAGGAATTGTCTCATGGACGTCAGGGCTAAGCGTGGTGCTGATGTAGGCAGCGATCACCAACTTGTCATCGCACAAATTCGCTTGCGGACCGCTGCTATTCGTCGCACACAAAACGAGCGTGTATTGCCACGATTCAATGTGCAAAAGCTTAAAGAACCATCAACAATACGCGCAGTTTCTAGCGCATTGCGCGAGGTAGCTAATGCACAAACACCAGATGCTTCTTCTATTGATGATAGATGGACCATTGTGAAGGAAGCTTTTCTATCGTGTGGCGAAACATTTGTGGGCAGACTGCAGCGAGGTAGAAGACCATTTATCAGTGATGATACATGGTCTCTGATAACTGCACGGAAGAGAATTAAAGAACAAATAAACTCGGCTACTGATAATTCAGTTAAGCAACAACTGAGGACCGAGTACAGTTCTCTTCAAAAAACAGTGCAGAGGAGCGTTAGACGTGATAAACGCAAGAACATCAACGCGTTAGCTTTGGAGGCAGAAGATGCGGCTTACCGTGGTGACAGTGGAACCCTTTACAAACTCATAAAGCCACTGACTGGCAAATCTTTCACCAATGAGCATCCTGTAAAGGATAAAGACGGGTCTCTGCTTGTCACAGATGAACAACAACTGCGCCGATGGAGAGAGCACTTCATGGAGGTTCTTAATAACAACTTTAACCCTTCAAGCGCATCTCCACCGGAGGCAGTAAGTCTTCCGCAAGTGGCCAGAATTAACACCGGCGTACCATCCAAGCTGGAAATAACTAAGGCTCTTCAATCACTGGAAGCGGGTAAGGCCCCGGGGGCAGACGGTATCCCGATGGAATTTTTGAAGGCGGACATCAACGCTACAGCGGATATTCTTCTTCCCCTGATCCAAGAGTGTTGGACAACCGAGACTCTCCCTCAGGAATGGAAAAAGGGCGTAATTATTAAAATCCCCAAAAAAGGAAGTCTCAAGGATTGTAATAATTGGCGTGGAATCTGTCTCCTCCCTGCAGTCTCTAAACTGATGGCCAAAATAATCTTAGACCGGATCAAGAAAACGATCGATCGCACTTTGAGCAATGAACAGGCTGGTTTTCGTGAGGGTTTTTCATGTAGCGACCATATCAACACCCTCCGAATCATAATTGAACAATCCGCTGAATGGAGATCCCCGTTACATCTATTGTTCATTGACTTCGAGAAGGCGTTTGACAGCGTTGACCGGGCTTATATCTGGACAGCCTTACGTAGGAGAGGCATACCAGAGAAACTTATTGCCATCATAAAGGAGTCCTATAACGGAGCCCAATGTCACGTCTTGCACAAGGGCGAATTGTCTAGTCCTTTTGAGGTGAATAATGGAGTTAGACAAGGCTGTATTTTATCACCAATACTGTTCCTTATTACCATCAACGACGTAATCTGCGACGCTCTAGGCGACCATAAAAGTAAGGGTATCAGGTGGAAATTATTTGATCACCTTCAGCACCTGGACTATGCCGACGACATTTGCCTTCTTTCAAACACAGCAGATCATCTGTCTCAAATGACGGATGCTTTGCATCGTGAGAGTCGTAGTGCTGCTTTAAAAATTAATGCCGCTAAGACCAAATATTTGAGCTTGACATCAGAAAGGCAAAGAAACATTTCTATATCCGAACAGCCGATAGAAAAAGTCGAGAACTTTACTTACCTTGGGAGCGTAGTAGCAGCGGATGGTGGGGCTGATGCTGATGTAGAGTCGCGCATAAATAAAGCCCGAGCAGTATTTTTCAGTTTGACTCCTCTCTGGCAAAACAAAAACATCTCCAGAAATACCAAACTCCGGATCTTCGAAAGCAATGTAAAATCCGTGCTTTTATATGGGTGTTCCACTTGGAAGGTGACCAGTGATATAACAACCAAACTACAAACTTTCGTGAATCAGTGCCTTCGACGCATCCTACAAATTCGCTGGCCTGAGGTAATCTCTAACGAGGACCTCCTCCAAATTACTGGCCAAAATAGGATAGGCATCGACATCAAAAGGCGGAAGTGGCAGTGGATAGGTCACACACTTCGAAAAGAGCCACAAAACATTGCAAAACAGGCTCTAGATTGGAATCCTCAGGGAACCGATGCAAGGCGTCGTGTGGGAAGACCCAAAAATACATGGAGAAGATCTGTAGAGGCAGAGGGAAAATCTATAGGCAAATCGTGGGACCAGCTAAAGGCGATGGCTGCAAATAGGCAGAGGTGGAAAAGAGGCGTAGTCAATGCCCTATGCCCCACTAGGGGTTAAAAGGAACCAGAGAGAGAGTAGATGACAACATTTCGTAAAAATGGCAGCAGATCTACTGCAATTGCAGTAAAGTGAGAACACTGATATCTTGGTACAATAGGGTTATAATTGAGTGGCATGCTGGACTTACTTGCTTGAACAAAAAGTGCGTTTTTTGGTTATCCCTTGTAGGTTTGGATAACGAAACTCCATATAAAAAATGACAGGTGCACAGACAAAAAAAACGTTATAAAATCAAAAATAATAGCTATGATTCAAAAATTTTCAAATATGATTTGGCTCCATATACTGTGCAATTGCTGCATGTCAAATCAAAATTGAATATCACTTTATTTTCAAACGGATTTCACTTTATTTTAAAAGTGTTTCACTTCAAATTCCAAATGTTTTGATTGTAAGATTAAAAAAGTGGAAATTTTTTTTTTATTTTTTTTTGTTTTTCTTTTATTTTTTTTTTTCTTTATTTTTTTATATATTTTTTTTTTTATTTTTACAATATTTTAAAAACTTTATTTTCTCACTTTGCTTCTACTGGGAATCGAACCGGATACCTATCGTTTCGTAGTCCTACTTCCTACGCCTAAGCTATCTGAGATTACTAGCACTGAACCAAATAGCGGCGGGCTTATGTACATGTGACGGACACAGCCTTCAAAATGAAACAACTTTAAAACAAAGTTGAACATATTTAAATCGATGTTAGAGTCAATTTTGAATAGATCATTCAAGTGAATCCTATTAAATTTAATATAAAACTATTTGTTCTTAAAATTATTTATTGATGTATTCCAATTTTGTTTTTAACATGTTTCACTTCAAATGTCAGTGGTGATTTTTTTTCTCAGTGTGGGTCAGCTGGCATTTTTTTATATGGAGCTCGTTACCTAAAACTACACGGGATGACTTTAAAAAACGTACTTAAATACTGCATTATGCCACCCGGTATGCAGTTATTATCGAATAGAACCACAACCATTTCGCCCACTCATCCGCCGGATCATCTTTCGGTAAAAATTCATAGAGACGGCATCAACGTTGTTACGTCCAGCGTACTCGCTCTTCAGAACATTATTGTATGCTGCAGACAAACCACTCACTGAGGCCTAAAATTTACGGCCGATATTAAAGACGAACGTTCAATTTTAACACATAAAAACAAGATGGTGTTGAGTTGACTATTCCTTAAATTCCTTATTTAGAACCCCTGATTTTAATGCATTTCTCCTGTGCTGAAAAAAAATCCAGACCACAGATCCCCTCCCCCTCCGAAAAGCTATATACCAGTGGCGGTTCTTCCATGGAAGCAAAGGAAGCACTGCTTCCCTTGATATTTTCGATAAATCACCGAATACAATAATTCATATAGTTACCAACAACGACTTATCAATAAATTCATAATTTCATTTTTCATTATTCACAAATTTCTATTATTTAATAAACAAACAAATTCCTATACACTTTTCACTTACAACCGTCCGTCAACCCTGTACGCGGCTAGAAATTCTGCTTCACTCGTTGAATCCGATGCGTTTACATTGCAAGTGAGTGCTTGCGTTTCTATCCGTTTGGTGTACCATATAGTGACGTACATATACGGGGACGCTATACAACCGACAGCGTCTTCGGCCATATCCGGTGGTACACATTTGTATGGAAACTCTGTGGTTGGATTCTAGTGTGTACCTGGCTGATGTATGCGCTCGTAAGCAGTCAAGTACGCTGGCCCGGTCGCAGCGTATCCGTCAGTCGATACAATATTGTTCTGACTATGCATTCGGATTTGTTTGCGACGGGATACGGTTTCATTGGGAAGTGTAATGTAATGTCGGACGCAGGCGTTTAAAGATACATACATGTAAGAAATTAAGTCGTACTTAGTGTTTTTAAAATTAGCATTTGACATTTTTTATTGACACGTTTATGTATATTTTTTAAGTTCTATCTATATTTTACCAGTAGGTATAATATACAGGGTGGCGGACAATAAGTATATTACCAATTCGAAAAGATAGACAATTTTTTTATTGTGAGAAATTGTCCATTTTTATTTTTTTATTCAGATATTGAACTTAGGAGTTTTTATTTGAAACAGTACACCAATGTAAAGCGAAGAAAATTAGAGTGTTTTTTGTAAAAAGAAGACCATAATTGGCAATTCTGTAGAGGTCGTCGTTTTGGCACTGCGTACAATTGTGACCAAATTTAGACAGATCTAGATCTGCAGCGATTGATATCAATAAATTTTTATTTAAATTGCACGTGCATTTGAAGTTACTGGAGCATATTGTCTCGCCCTCACAAACCCGCCGTGTTCACAGGAAAATGACTCTATTTTGACTGGCTGTACAATGGCGTACTGTTAGATATTAAAAACTCCCAAGTATAATGTCTGAAAAAAAAAAATATTTATAAATATGTATATACAAATAAATAAAAAATAATTAATCATAAAATACAAATGCATTAAAAAATATGTTTTTCTGACGCATTTTATCTATGACCCATTTGCTGCTTCCCTTTCTCTGAAACGCACGCACCGCCACTGCTATATACGCCACTAAAGCCTTACCAACAGAAGGAAATTGTTTTAAATATATTCTGTCGGCACTTCCTACCCATATACGAACTGTTAAAATTCAATGACCCATCCCTAAAAATCTCCAACTTTAGCATACTTAAATCATTTTTTGACGTGAAAAATTATGCAGATTAAAAAAAATTATAAAATTAAGTAAGATTTAACGAACTTCTTTGAGAAATGTGTCGCCAAATGTCAGGCACATTTGAAATTCGATGAAACTCAAATTAAAATATGAACAAAATATCTACACAGGTAGACACTTTGAAAGCGAAGGTTACTCTGCGATAAGAAAAATGTGGGACGAGCCATGATGAGTTTCGAAAACCTGTCTCTCTATGAATCTCTTTATCACAGAGTGGCATCGCGACCGAACGATCACGGCCACAGAGCATGACAATTGGAAATTTAAAATGCGCCATCAGGCGGTGAGACCCCATAAAACTAGCACAAAAAAAATCCTCAAATTGCCCCAACACTTAATCGTAAATTATAAGTATAATAGTATAGTGACTTTAGCTGAAAAAATGATGAAACCCAAACATCCAAAAAAAGAGCTGACTTTTGATGCCAAATTGTTCTATGGCCTGACCGCATTACGCAGTAAAAATTTAGACTTTTTTGCGCGTCACATTTGGGGGGGGAGGGGGTGGCAAAGGGGTGAAATTATGATTTTTCGCCAATATCTTGTTATCTGTAATATTTACAGCAAAATGTTCTGAGGACGATTTAAACTACACAAAATTTCCTTTCTAATGATATATTATATCATATACCTTCTCTTGGCAGATTATATACTAGACCTTAAAACATTTAGTGTAATTTAGATTTTTTGATAGTTACATTTGGCGCTCTAGCTCCTGAAGTAATTTAATTGGAGCCATGGTAATTGGGATAACTATTCCTAACAATATATAGCTGTCCCACACGGAGACTCAGGCTGCCCCGACAAAGCATTCCCCTATACTCCCTATTAACATTTAAAAAAAAGACATGCCTGTAACTTTTCGCCGAATCACAGCAGGCGGGAAAAATTTTGGTAAACGTTAAGGCTAAGTCCCATTAGACCCTCCACCAAATATTACTTCGATCTGATTAAAACAAAGGGTACCTTCCATACAAAATGACCGGAAAATAGCCTACGAGCAAAACTTTAATTGTGGTTGACTTGTTCCCTTATTTCTTAATAAACTAGTGGCATTGAATTTGAATAATTTGTATGGGAGGTACCCTTTGTTTTAATCCGATCGAAGTAATATTTGGTGGAGGGTCTAATGGGACTTAGCCTTAACGTTTACCAAATTTTTTCCCGCCTGCTGTGATTCGGCGAAAAGTTACAGGCACGTCTTTTTTTTTAATGTTGATAGGGAGTATAGGGGAATGCTTTGTCGGGGCAGCCTGAGTCTCCGTGTGAAACAGCTATATATTGTTAGGAATAGTTATCCCAATTACCATGGCTCCAATTTAATAACTTCAGGAGCTAGAGCGCCAAATGTAACTATCAAAAAATCTAAATTACACTAAATGTTTTAAGGTCTAGTATATAATCTGCCAAGAGAAGGTATATGATATAATATATCATTAGAAAGGAAATTTTGTGTAGTTTAAATCGTCCTCAGAACATTTTGCTGTAAATATTACAGTTAACTAAATATTGGCGAAAAATCATAATTTCACCCCTTTGCCACCCCCTCCCCCCCAAATGTGACGCGCAAAAAAGTCTAACTTTTTACTGCGTAATGCGGTCAGGCCATAGAACAATTTGGCATCAAAAGTCAGCTCTTTTTTTGGATGTTTGGGTCTAGAGCTAAAGTCACTATACTATAAGTAGATATGTACAAATGTGCCAACCTTTTCTCTTTATTACATCATACGAAAGATTTACCTTAGAAACAGGAGATTTGTATCCTTTTGCCTTTTTTTTCATCCTTTCAGTCATCATCATTTTGCTTTCTTGCTAATATTAATTGCTGTTTTGTCACATGGTCGTTGTAGCACGAAGTGCGCGTTCTGACATAAGACGAGTATTAGGCATAGGATAACGCCATAAATAGACCTTTTAATACCCTGTTCAGCCTACATGAGCATCATGAATTGCTTGCTAAATTGGACGTTTGTAGACTGATTAGACAAAGTGCGCCCTAGCAACAGTCTCATGTCTAGATATATAATTACTCAAGTCCCCGATCTGACTGAGCCGGAAGAGTGGATCGTAATTAGAGTACGGTGCAGACAAGAGACCGAAAAAAAGCAAGATGTAAAAGTGAAATAATCCCTCTGTAGGTCTTAGGCCCAATGACACTTTTCTATAGGCGAATAATAAGGGACTGTAATCATCATAGTAAATCTCTTAGATAATTACTTGACACAAATTTGACTTTGAAGGTACCTATATTTAGGGAAGATACTGAAGCGGTGTAAGAAGATTTTTTGTGTGCAGATTTTCGTTTCAATATTTAACATAATAAGTGGGTGTATTTCAGCAAGTGAGTAAATTAATGACATTGATTCCCAAGCAACATTTCGTTTGCTTTAAACAAGCACTTCACACTGTAGTAATCATATAGTACCACGAAATTCATTTATCGTGTGACATTTGATCCGATAAAACATCCTTAAAGTATTTCCGGAAAGCTTATATCATCATTATCCAATAAATTTAAAGATGGTAGTATAAAACTTCGATAAAACTGTATCTAAACGTTAACCTAAAAAAATAAAGATACCCCTTTAAATACTCCACTCTTGTGTTTATCGGATGATACAGCACACACATGCAATAGTCTCTCTAAGTTAACTCACACACATGCATATATTCTTCTATAGCACAGTCGGTGTCATTTTTATAGTGTGACATTCGTATGGTCATCCAATAAATTGTTCACCGTAGTTTTATAGAAGGATGGACTTTGTGATTTTTTAATGAATTGAAACTTATGAAGTTTTCTGAAATACACAATGTATTATAGGGATGAAATTGTTACTTGGGTTTATACATGCTCGATTTGTAAGAGATTAGGTATTAGGTTTTCATCATTCACCACCAAAAATGGAATGGAATAGGTCACAGTGAATGCTTAGAAGTGCGACAGACCCTCCGATCGATTGGCGAGATTTTTTGATTGAGAGATAAATCGGAAGGTGTATGTGACAGTCGGATTAAATTTTTTGATTTGACGTATGGAACGTATTGCCATGCAATTTTCCGTACAAGCTAACATAACAATCATGATGTGTTCTCTGTTGCTGACTTTTTTTTTACAAAAACCTGTGGTGGTTCTTTATGCTGTGGTTGTGGCGGTCATTCTCCATCAAAAGTAGCAATGGATGTGCATCTTCCATCGCCTAAAATGGTATAACTTTCGTTATTTTGTGTTGTGTCGTGTGGACTGTGAGACTGTCAATTTCAGGTTGCCCGATAAATAGTCTAGTGCTAGTGTGTGTGTGCTGTACGGGCGGCAGATCGATTGTGGGCAATCGATTGACCAATAAATCGCTAAGTGTGTGGCGTCCTTTTGAATTTATTCCCGTTAAAGTCTATATAGAACAATTCCTGTCAAATTTGTATAAAAGTTGAGCTGTTCTATCCGGTTCTGAGCCAATAAAATGGAACTCTTATTAATTTAAATTTTTTTTTGCAAATTTTTTTTTCCAACGTACACTGACATTGTGAGTTATGCACATTCAATAAATAATCCCATAGATTCAATTTAATACGATTATAATTTCCGGAATATATCTTTCAACCATAATTGTTAAAATAATATCGTCCTGTTATCACTAAATTGAATAATGTTAACATACATGCTCCGCAGGCTATCTGCATAACAAAACCTACCTGTACAATGCAACATTGTCAACTATTGTCCACGATAAATTTCTGGCACTGAGTTCCAAAACTCGCTTCTTGCATTTCGAAAAAAATATCAATGTCCAAGTTTCAAGTTTGATTGTAAAGTCAAGAAAAAATGCTTGAAATCGTTTTGTCTTTCAATATATTCTCCAAACAGTAAGAAGTTTATTATGTAAAATTTTTAGGGAAAAAGCGAAGTCAGACTTTAATTATTTGCAAAAAACCAAACCTACTTTGAAATTTTCCAAAATGCAAGAAGCGAGTTTTGGAAATAAGTGCCTCATTTATTAATCATTATTCACGTTTTGCATTCAAATCATTCTCCCGACTTAGCCAGGACAGGACACGCTACCTTGCAGCACTTGCCCGAAGTGTACATTTATTATCTCTGGTAAAGTTCGTCACCAAATTAATTATTCTATTCTAAACTTCTTTTTTATCTGCAGCAATCGCACATTTTATCCTAGTGTCACGAACACAAAAACAATCTGAGCACCTTGATTAAGCTCATAATTATCTTAAATAATGAAATTCCTTTTGTTGTTGTGTGAGGGTAGATACCGGCAAAATTCACGATAGACGCACAGGAGAGCACAAACGACCTCGTGAATTATATAAGAAGTCGATATCGCCGACAGGATATGTATTGTGTGCTGCAACGACAGGCACATTGCGTTTTAGCATGATAGTATAGCCATAGCTAGCAGAAACCAGAAGCGACTACGACAATATCTGCAGGCACGAGCGCTATAGTTTCTCAAGGGTTAACAATAATAATGGAACGAGCGCACATACAATCTCCGATTTTACGTGACGTAATTCTTTAAGTATAATACGTACGTGTATCACGTGACATTGGCCCCGAAAGTATCCTGATGCTGCTACGGAGAAGAAGAATAAGAGTCACACCTCTCCGCGTATCTTTTTCATTTTTGCGTCACCCATATTCCATCCTTTCGTGTGAAATGAGATTTTCTTTGCTAAAGGGCTGGATTAAGATCGAGAGTGACATTTTTTGCCCAGGGATTTTATCAATAAAAATGGATACTTACTGTCCTGGAATATGTCACAAACGATGGGAAATTCCATAAGCTACAATCCTAGACCGGTTCCATGATTCTCCGCGGCCATTTTATGTATTATTTTTCGATTCCCCGGTCATTTGACATTTCACGATGAAATAACCGGGAAATCGGAAAGAAATACATAAAATGGCCGAGAAAAATTATGTACCTGTTTTCGGATTGTAGCTTATGGAATTCCCTAGCATTCCCCACATGTTCCACGACAGTAAGAACACATTTTCATTGAAAAAATCACTGCGGCGAAAAATTTAACTCTCGAGGTCAGTACTAGGCTTAAACTGCAAGAGAAAGTTTTGCTATTCGGAGCTCCAGGCTTCCTCATACAATATGTGTTTGCTGTTAGAGTGTAGAGGATTCACTCCTATATAGTTACACGTGGAAACGGTAATGGAATGTTTATTTGAAATGGTTTTCTTTTTGCCTTTTATTCTGCAATATATACGTAGAAGAATGGAGCAAATGGAATGTTCGTACATTAGACAGCTCGTCGTCATTGCATCGTCATCAGGTGGAAGCCGAAAGGACACGCCAATATCATAGTTCACTCTTGTCTTGTGTCGTTGTCATGAGCAAAGTCATGCGACGACTTTTCCATAAAACACTTTAGCTATTGTTAAGTCTTACAAAGTACTCGTCTTAAAATGAGTACGTGCTGAAGAATTCATGGCGTTTGGGAGAGACAACAAAGGCGTTTGGAGAACAACAACAAAAATAGACGGGAATTTAAGAAATTCCTAATAGATAACAATTTATCTATTATAGGTATACATAGAATTTCAGCGTCTTTTTTTTTGTACTTCAACGTCAATCCGTCATCGACGTGAACTTCCAAAAAGAAAGAAAAACTACACATAAGAAAACGAGGCACCATCCTGTATATGTGTGTTTGCCATTTGCTCTCGCACTAATAGACAATGAGCCATAAAGTTACTTTCGTCGTTTTTCCAACTTGCCAAGCACAAAACTCTCCACGAAACTTATTTATTTATAGACATATTCGCAAACAAGAATAAAAACGTTTCCTTTCTGTTCCGGAGGATGTTTTTATTATACGTGCGTGTCCAAAGGACTTGTAAATATGTTCATGATTGGAACGTGACTTCCACGAATTTTTTTTTTTCTTGGGTCTGTGTTTTAGAAGCGGCCCGGTCTTTCACGCTACATTTCCTTTGCGGCGGCATCAAAAATAATATAAAAAAGGTCACCCATTTCACTTTCTGTATCCTCGAAAAAATACGACTAAATTGGTGAATGTATGTACGATTTTGTCGGTAGGTATTTTGCCCCCCACACATAACGTTGTAGATTGGGAGAAAAAAAAGTTGGAAATATGTAATTCCAAAGTTTATTGAATGTACGAATTTTCAAGTTTGTTCCTTTTTTTTTTGTCGTTGTTTTATAAACGTGTGCAATCATCATGATGAGTATAGGATGTCGAGGATATGTGAGAACGAATGTTAAGTGGATTACATGCACCAACGCAGGACTTTGCTTGGAGACAAGATGCTGATGCTCGGTAGATTGGATTACATTTAAATGGGGCAAGTACTCGCACGTACGGTATATTCATTTTATTTTTGTAGATCCGGATGAAGGAAACGGAATCCTTGTGAAAAATTAAAAGAATTGAATTACAGCTGTAGAAGACTGTCGAAAAAAATAAGTAATGCATGCATGTTCTCCAAAGCACAATCCTATTGCCATTATGATTTTCAGAAATAATGTAAGTACAATCACATCTTGTTAGTGACGTCTACAACAAAAAATTAGTTTTTGAAAACTGCTTTGACTTATTATTCGAACCACCCTTGGAGTAGACATTAGTTCGGATAATAATCGACGCCCTACTTTATTTAAATTATTTATAATAATTATCTATTTTGGCGTATTGACTTTAATTTCGGGAATTTTTTCAAAGGTGGTGAATTCTGCAAACTTGCTTTCTCTTATCTCTAAAAAACAGTTGAACGCGACATTCGATTTTCGTGAAATAAACAAATTACTATTTTCAAGAAATGCGAATTAGTCTTGATGCAAAGACAATTGCATTCAGTCTTGAGTTTGGCACGTGAGTTGACGTGAAAGTAACGTGAAAAAAATAAAAGTGAAAAATAATCGAAATGAGCGTTCATAAAAAGTAAGTAAGAGTATATCTTCGTTTGTGTTAGTAATTAACTGTTAACTTTTTGAATTACTGTGCAGTTTCAAGTAAATTATTTAGTCAAATATTAATATTGGAAAAAAAAATTGTTTGTGGCTGCTGTTCACATGTTTTTCTGAGCGTTGCCGTATGGCAACGCTAGGGGTTGAAGCAGCTTTTGTTGTTTAGAGTCATTAACATTCAGCATGTGCAAAATAGAATGAAATTTATTTTGGTAACTATTTTTTCTTTCGTGTTTTCGGAGAAAATTATCTTTGAAGGATATTTTGGAGGAGTCAAATGAAAGACAAGCTAGGGAAATCACCGTGAGCGCAATGTACATTGAGCCACCCGAAGATGAAGGACATATTAGTGGAGATGATGATTCCGGCAAAGAAGGATATGTGTCAGCAGGCAACCTATATGCTCCTCAATTGAAAGCTGGTTGTGAAGTAGTTTTTGAGAATGACGAAATATTGATTCGGCTACTTGCTCAATCGGGCCACCAGAAAAACGCTTAAGACTAAGTGAAGAAGAAACCGCGAGAGTAGATTTCCATTCTCCGACCCATCGCAGGTGCGGCATACAACAGAAACATGGGTGGAGTAGACCGGTTCGACCAAAACGTTGCCGCTCATCGAATTGCATATCGTGGGAAGAAATGGTGGAGCTGTATTTTTACTTGGATTATTATTGATGCAGCCATTCAGAACGCTTGGCTGCTTTATCCTTTAAAAAAATCCATCAATATCGCAGCTACCGTTTCGCCGTGAGATTGCAATATTTTATTGCAAGCACTGTTATGTAAAACCAAAAGGATGCGGTCGTCCGATTGCTAGAAATTTGGACCCAACCGCAGACCCTGTAATAAATCTCTTACGATTTGACAGAGTTAACCACTGGAAGAATGAAGTCCCAAGAAGGTGACGCGGGTGATAACTGCAAGTCCATCATCAGGACGCAGTGTGTTAAATGCAATGTGGGTTTGTGCTTGGAATGTTTCCAAACTTATCAATTAGAGCCCGGATTCTCGTGCAATTACACGAGTCACGAAATTGCATTTTCAGGGTATATTGCACGTTTTTGGAGTTTTCGAATGAAAACCAAATGAAAACGCACATATCCATTTTTTGAGCCTCTTTCATGACAGTAACATGAGAAAGGAACAACAAGTTGAAAAACAACAAAACTAAACAAAATCTATCGCCATAAGGAAATTTCGACAAATGCCAGTTGATTTTCTTATAATTTTGCAGCAGTTGTTTCTGGAGTGCATAATTAATTGGTGGTTAATAAAACATAAATACAAATAGGAACATTTGTCCCTTAGAAAACGATTCAGTTTCGAATTAGATAAAGCCAAAGGCTGCGTAGCGTACCCTAATCTGATAAACCTAATTGAAATGAGCTAATCTTGAGAGAATTTTATGGGGAGAAGCTTACGTTAGGTTAAAATATTGAATGTTGAGTGTCCCGTATTTGAAAAAATTGTTTGATTTTTTAGACCTAGTCCTCTTAAAGTATACTTTTCTTTCGTCGACAGCTCCAATGTCAGAGCTTCTAAAAGCGTATATAACAGATTTTTTGATATTACACGCAAAATGCACATTTGGGAATAAATATTGCACAATATTTTGCAAGTTCCGGGATTTTTACTGCACGTTTTTCAATTTTTTACTGCACGAAAATCCGGGCTCTACGTTATCATACTCCCTCAATCGGATAAAAAAGTGATGCCTTAATAAATTACATCGGTATTTATAATTGCATAAAAATAAAAGTTCAAACGATAAACCAATGATTTTTCTTTTATCAGTCAACCAGTACCCTGTACCGTTCCTAGCGTTGCCGTATGGCAACACCCTCTTCCAGCCACCCCCACTACCAAATCGAAAATCTAATGATGCAGTTTATCATTTAAGGTCTACTAAAGTATCTGTAAAAAATTTCATCGCGGAAATAGAACAAAAATAATTCAGGATAATTCGGGTTAAATCACTGCTTGCGCTGATGTGAATTGCACTTCTCTTTTATTTGGCAATAGAAGGTAAACCCCCACATCAAATATATCGCGGAATGATAACCACATTTGACGAATTCAACTAAAGACAACTGAAAAAGATCATACTATTCAGAAAAATGCCGGAAGTGATGCAAATAAAATTTCTTTCTCCAAGGCTTCTCATATGATCAAAAAAAAAATGAGTATGCACCGGCAGCTGCCCAATCCTGAGTGTTCTCTCATTAACGCAACAATTTATTTTAAACTTTTTTTTTTATTTGTTTTTGTTGCACGTAGAATTATAGGAGCCATAGGTCTTCGAAACGTTCAAAAATAGTGTCAACCCTGTTAAAAGCATCCTGTCCGCCCAATATTTTGACTTACACTTTTTCATATTTTTGGATTTTTAGTTAACCTTGCTATACCCGCGTCAAATTTTGTTACACGTATACCCGCGTCGGTCTCACAGACCGATGATTTTCAATACTTTTTAAATTGTGTTTGTTTCCATAACAAAATATAAATAGAGGATAATAAATAATAAAACTAAAGTGTATAATGAAACATCAATGTCATTCAATAACTTTGTTTCTATTTTAATCAGTTTTTGCGAAAAAACTTCAACATTGTAACTTTTATACTTAGGAACTACAAAATCTTAACTTAAACATTTTTTTCCTTTTTTCCTACACCGCAGGTCGAGCAACGCGGAACCATGGAGCGGTATAAAGAACGAGGCAAGGAAGAAGAAGGAGAAGAAAACAAAAATAATCTTTCGTCTCGCATAAACACGCGATGTGTACTAAAGTAGAATCAAAGAATGACTTAAAGAACACTAAAAAAAATTAACACAATAATTTTATACTTACACAAAAAGTCACACCTATACCCGCGTCGGTCTCACAGACAATTCTTTCCAAATGCACTTATACGCCCGTGTCGTGTAATCACAAGACATGCACTAAAATAAAGTCAGGAACAAATCCGGCAGCTAGCAAAAAACTCGACCCGCTACCTTTTCATTTAAGATAAAAAAATTGAAAAAAGTGTTTTGTCGGTCTGACAGACCAACGCGCGGGTATAGGAAGGTTAATCAAGCTTGTGAACGCAGCCACTCTATAGTTTCATTTTTTTTTTAATTTTCACAAGGATTCGATTTCACAACTTCAGCATTAAAGCTCCAGCGTTTTCCTAATGGGACCAGCTTAATACTGTATGTAAAGGCCGAAAGTCTCGAAAGCCTCGTACATCTTTTTTAATGGTTAGTCTTATCGTGTAAAGACGACGCACACAGTTTTCAGTAAGCTTTTACATTATATTGAAATTAATTTTTGTTTATTTTGCGTGGTAATGTCATATTTTGCTTGGTTACGCCGTTATCTGGAATTTGAAAAATCATTGCGCAATTTCATATAATGGCGTAACCAAGCAAAGTATGGCATAATTGTGCAAAATAAGCAAAAGTTCAATTCAATAATGTAAACGCTTTCTGAAAATTCTGGAAATAGCAAGAAAGAAAGCATTATTGGTACTTCATATCCTGCGGTCGATTACGATATTGTGATCCAGCAGAGAAGCACCATATCGGAAAAATTGTGGCTTCCTAAAGTTGGGGTACTTTTTCGCTTGGGAGCCCGTATTTCAGTAAACACATACACTTGTCGGCAAATGTATTTTGACATTTCATACCCTCGAACCCCGACACTGGTTTTGTTTAACTAAAGCCAATAACGGTAAATTTTTTTTATCAAAATTAAAGCACATATCGACAGCAATAAACATGCTTAATATTTTTCCTGTCCTCTTTCGGACTCTCATGCTATATAAAAGAGAAAAGATGGAGGCGTAATTCTGGTGTGGCATACGTATTTTGACAACATTTAACTCTTGGATTGTACCCATTTTTTAGCAAGAATTGATGCACAAAACATATTTTTATTAATTTTTTAGTTCCCCATATTAATTTCCAAATAAAAAATATCACCAGTGGCTCGAAACATAAACAAAAATCAGAATTTCGAAGATTGGTTTGAGCATCGATTGATGCAAGCCTTAGTCCTGGTTTACACATTGAATACGCTACTATTGAATTTTATTTTAAACGGTAAACTGTTTATTACCAAACAAAAAAATGTTTTAAAACAAAATAAAAACAAATCTTGGCGCTCTCTGAAAGAAAGATAATGCGGGGTTCACGCGTGATGAGTGAGCCACGATGAAGAACTCTAAGAAAGAAGTGAAATTTAAACCAAATTGTGCCGCAAAAAAACGAATATAACTTCCGACGATTCAATGACGACCAAAAGAAGCTTTGGCCATGGAAACAGTGATTTGAACTTAAACAGCCTAGGCCATTGTAAGCAATATATCCCTGCATCATGAGAGATCCTCCACTGTGGTATTAATTTTGATAACCAGGTATCCGTTTTTCCACATAAACTGGCCATTTTCTTTTAATATTGATTTTTTTTTGTAAAAATGTAATAAAATAACGAATATTAGCCGAAAAAGCTTTTTCCGAAAGTTGCAGTAGCTTGAACTATATCCTTAGTAACAGAGGTTTGCTTTTGGTATGGTTTTTAGATCTTTCTTTGGTTTCACTTTATCTGCGTATGCAAGCAATTTGCCTTTTTTAGTTCTAGGCCGAAGGTGGTCGTTATTACCTCTGCATCCGATGGCACTTTCTTCATATTCATAATATCCTTTGGTTCAATTTGGACATTTTCCATAAATATTTGGAAGATTTTTCGGTAATGAATCGATATACACATCCCATTTCTATGATGCATGGAATAGGTTTCTATTTCCCTTCTCTTATTCAATTCTGGTGTTCAATAATGAACAGTGTCCAGCGTCTCCAACCTTTAAACCAGGGTTGAAGTTTGCCTCTACGGAGGCTTAAACCAAACTTCGAATTTCTGATTTTTTTCAATGTTTCAAGCCACTGGACACATTTTCTGCTTGGAATTCAAAATATAAACACAAATCATTATTAAAATTATGTTTTATCCATTTTTCCCAGAGAAATTGGTGTACAATCGAAGATTTAAATAATGTCAAAATACTTATGTCGCATCAAAATTTCGCGCCAATCTGTTCTCTTCTTTATAGCAAGAGAGTGCGAAAATGGACAGGAATAATATTGAGCATATTTATTGCTGTTGATATGTACTTTGATTTCCTAATAAGAAATTTACCGTTATTCGCTCAACTTAAATAAAATCAGTATCTTGGCTCGAGAGTACCAGATGTCAAAATACATATGCCGGCTAGTGTACAATTTTTAAGGGGGATTATTTTAATTTCATCCTCAATTTCCAGTAAAATTGCCTCAATGCGTAAAACTTATTATTTTCTCGTTATTAGGGTAGTTCGTTTTTAGTGCTATCAATTTTTCTTTCAATTTTCGAAATGGAAACATTTTTTTTTTGTTATGTCTTAAGATTTATCTTTGCTGTTTTTTTAATATATCGTTTTTTAATTGAAACAAACTTACTATTTTGTTTTTTCTTGCAAATGAATTTATTTTGTTATTTAGTTATTTAAATAATAAGTATCGTTTATTTGGTTAAACTGTTTCAAAATATAAACACCAAAAACGATTCATTAGAGATTATATGTTTTTATTTCAAACAATAACGTTATGTTTATTCACATGTGCCGGATTATCAAGTAGTCAGCACAAATATCTGCCGGACTACAAGAGTTTTAACTTAACCTTCTATAATCCGGAATTCCGACAACAAAGTGCAAAACGATTGCCGGATTAACGAGATTCTACTGTACATTTGTTTTAAATATTTTGCTTCCAATTAAATGCGCTAGACATCTGAAGGTAATGGTTCTGATTGAAAGTTTCTTTGAAATATTTTCAAATATGACGGACGGAAACGCACACGTTCAAGATGTGGAAAAAAATATGTTTAACAACTAACATTTTATTATTATTACGACAGTCAAATGTATCTTTCACTTGCAGGAGACAATAGGACATTTCTGTTTGCTTCATAAACCCGATAAAAGCAGGTATGTATGTATATGTAGTTACGAAATGAGTTTGGAGTTTACAAAAACCCATGCTTAAAGGACTGAAAATTATTAATACAAACATAATACTTTTATTTGATAAAATATGACTCCGCTAAAATGTTTCATTTTACAATTTTAGAATGTATTTTTTCTCGACCCTTAAAACGAGTGAAGTGAACATTTCGCCCATCTCGCCTTACATATTGTCCCATTATCCTTTTTTTTTGTGTACATATCCGACAAGGACCTGTAGATCCGGCATCACATGACTCCTCACTTTATAGGTCACATTAACAACAAACAATCGTTTAGTACACCCCGTTCTGTCCTATATGTTTCACCTTTCGTCATATCTCTGTACAAAGGATGCTAAAATATAATAACGATCCTTGGTCCTTGGCCTCATATACAGGTACAACAGTGTAAGCATGAAAATCATATACACACAATATCATATCTGTATTAAATATAAATTTTCAAGGGATCTTCCGTTTTGTTCATCATGCTATACATCGGCTGCGTATATCTGCATTTATGCTTTCTTCTTTCTAGGCTTTCGGTGCTTTCTCTTCTTTTTTTCATTTTCATCACAAACACAAAACACGTATTCGAATGAATAAACTGTTGTGTATATTTGCGAGAGAATATAACCCTTTAGGATAATAAACCTGCTGAATTTCTGACATTTTTGGCTATCCCCTACCTCAGGCGCTCCACGCCTCCGCTGGCCGTCATTTCTTTCTTAGTCCGTTTTTTTTTTAAAGTGAAATATTTATGAGATACTTAGGTATGTGCCGGGCATGTAAAGCGATATCATTTTTTGAAATAGGTATGATATGGGTTCAAATCTGCGTAAACGAATCATTCACGGAGTGTGACAGATTTTGCTTGCTTTTTTTTTGTCGATGGAGGTTGAAATTCAGTTTTTTTTCTCTTTGACTGTTGTCTGTTGTATGGGGGTGTCTCTAGGATTTGTATGATTCCGAGGAGTTGTATTCAAAAGCGTCAAAAGCATATTGACGAGGAATATAAAATTATGTAGGTACACGTCTGTAGATCGACAATTCAGTGGGGGGGTGTTCATAAATTAGATTGACCTCTTTGATTTAAGGCGACAGTTATCCGGAATGAAATTTCGCATAAAATCGTTTGCGTGACAGAATTGCAGAGAACAGAAAGGGTGTATGTGTTTGATTTTAATATTTTCGCAGAGATTAGGCAATATATTCGACATGTAATGAATATTTTATGTTTTCTCAGGATTAGGGGGCTTTCTGGTTTCGATAGATTTTCGTGATAGAAAATGTTTAGATTTATTCATGACTGTATGTCTTAGACTACGATTTACTAAACTACTTCCTGAATATTTCAATTCTCCCATCAGAATAACTTGATGTAACTCTAGTCCGTGGCCAACCAAGTTCAATTCCATTATCTCTATCTCTCATCTTACTTCTATGCCACGAAATTGCACCAGATCCATATAGAAAGCCACCCCTCGCAATATCATTCTTATACTAAAGCAGCAATTGCTTA
The DNA here is from genome assembly GCA_949715475.1 of Microchrysa polita. Lineage (NCBI taxonomy): Eukaryota > Metazoa > Arthropoda > Insecta > Diptera > Stratiomyidae > Microchrysa > Microchrysa polita. The sequence continues at coordinate 3,755,171 of OX454418.1, read as the reverse complement.
TTCATAAATGCACTTTGCATCCATACAGTACGTATAGGAGTTATATCGTTTTCCACTTACCTATAGTTGTTAGCACCGTCAAGGAGTAAAGAAACGCCCGTGCAAATGTCCATTCGTATTCTTGCATGACGCCACCATTCGGATGGGGCACAAGCATAACAGCGCCCATCGATGGTGAATTGCCCTCGAGCTGTGATGATACGTCCTCGGTGAAACGTTTAATTAACTGATCCTGGAATCGGGCAATTTCCAGTGCGGCTAATCTGAAAACATACGAAAAACACACGCCAACATTCAACCATCGTTCAGCGATCATAATCTAGCAATGTGGTTTTTCACTCTTATAATTTAATTAATTAAAAAGGTTTGCACTTGTAGCTGTAGCAAAGATTGGAAAATGAAAACACCAGCAGCAGCCGGAAGGATATTAGGTAATGGAAAAGTTCATCCGAAATAGTCCAACCATGGGGTAATATGGTTACAGAGCTGGTAGACTCGAGCTACTGTGTGTATGGCAGGTGGCCATGCATACGAATTTTCAACATGTAAAAGCGGTGCTTTGAAAATATAATGGTCAAGTGCAATACCGTATTGAAATAAAATGAAACGACGAACGGAACAACGAAAACATGAAGAGCCGAATTGAATGTTTGGGCTAACACAGTTTACTCGAACCGTGTGTAGGTTATATAGGGCACAGAAGTGCATCAAACGTTTCCGGCAAAAACCACTTGAAAAAAAATTGTGCAAGGGAACGAAAAAGTCAAAATATTTTAATAATAACATAAAATATAACTAGGAGGCTATGTTACTAATTTTTTGTGCGAATAACTCTATAAAAGTATCCAACAAAGTGGATTACGTGAATATATGCATTCGGAAAAAAAATGTTCAAATCCACTTACCTTGTCCAATTCTCTCGATAGAGTATATTGAGCGAAACGGTTATATCCCAGATATTTTCGACGGTACGTTGCCGTGCCTCGAGAGCATCTGATATGGCACTCGGTGATAATGATACATTTTCAGTGCGAGGAGGTTGATTTGGTATTTTCGAGATTTGTTGATGACGATTTGTTGAGGCCAGAGTGCGCTGTTGCATTGTCGAGGCACCGCCTTCTATTGCGAGGAATATAAATGAGCCTGGAATTACAAATTTTCAGGGAAATAATAAGTCTTTTTGGAAATTTTATGAGGTGCTTGCGCTTCGAATGTGGAGAATGTGGGTCAAAACTCTATTATAATGTGGTATAAAGAGTGAAGTAAGAAATTATTTAGGACCAATGCATTGAACCTTTCAACATTTGGTGTCAATTTCGAAATTAAATAGTTTTTCGTTCGTTTAATTGTTCGGGCTTCGAATTTCTAGATCCATACGTTGAAAATAGTTTCTGTATTAGACGTGATCGGATGGATAGATGGATCGCAATAGGGGCAATACAACATATCCAACGACATCCTTAACAGATGTTAACAGTGAATTCTCTCTTTATATAGCAATGACAACTTCTTGAGGTGGCGGATCATTTTTAACCGAATGGGTGAATTCAGATTGTAAGACGAAACCGGACGGGTAAACTTGCAAGACAAGAATCATCGTTCTTACAATCTGAAATGCATAATGTTTGTCTGCTGGCCACTACAAAAGCTCTCGCCGTCCGTTTGTTTGTGCTAATAAACGGACGGCGATTGGAGTATCAGAGCTTTATATTGGTTCACAAACTTTTCTGAGTCATGGAACACCTAGCATCCCAGCTTTTCTGGCCGGAACACCTCAAAATAGGGAATAAAATAAATCATATAATGTTATATGTCCAGAAAAATTGTAAAGACGAGAACTTGTTGGGAATGTCCAGTATACACTGCTTGTCATCAGGTTAGCACCCCTTCGGATGAGTAGTTTCGGCTGAATTTCAGCCAAACTAAAAGAGTTAGGATTCCAAAATTATTACTGTTATTAGCCGATCCAATTCTCAGTTTTCTCAGTAAATGAATGAAAAAGTATGACCTCATGAATATGATTGGCGAGTGACTCGTACAGTTTTTCTATATAATTTACGGAAACAGCTAACTAGGGACTTGTGACTGCTTTCCAAAGCTCGGCTTCGTTCGTTGTTTTGCAGACTCGTTTATAATGCGAAGTAAACATTCCAAAACGTTTTCTATCATATTAAGAACCGAAAGAGTAAGGTGGCAATTGTCGTTCAGCGATATTTTGGCCACAAACAATTCTCAGTGTGAAGCGAAGTGATATTCTGTTAAAATTACAATGAAAAATTACTCAACAATTTTGAAATAAGAGAAAATAATTTTGAAGCTTCTTTTTGTAACTGTTTCCTTTTATATTTGCTCTTAAAAACTGTAATTCGCAGGTACCATAGTACCAGATGGTTCTCTAGACCATTATACCCCCACCCGAAAATGAAGGTAATACGAAAGGTGATCTGAATAGTCTCCCTCCTAGCCTACATCATGGAAAAAGACATTATAACCGAATGAGTCTTTTGAAGTAAACTTCTCTTCATCCGAAAAGACAATATGGCGCTATTCTTTGTTCCATCTCAGGTGTTCTCGTACCTAAAGTAATGATAAGAAATGTGCTACCGACTGGGGGGGGATTGATCCTGTGATTGGAGGGATGCCGATAAAAACGCGTGTGAACCATTCGACAGATTTATTTAGAAGAGAGTTTCATATACATACATATATCATTTTGACATTTGTAAAAAGAATAGAAAAAATTAGTATGGCCATAAGGGACATAAGTAAAAATTGAAAGTGCCATCTTTTGTGCATTTGTTTATACATGTCAATATTACAACAGATCCCCTGGATCCCCCCCCTTATCTACGCCACTGACCCAATAGCTACTTGCGGACGGCAGCGTGTAGGGCCCCACGAGAGTATCGTGGTGTGCGGTGGCTGCGTCCAATGTTTCTATTAGTCAAACATACCATTGGCGCTCTGCCAAAAATTGTTGCGGATGATGGACGGATCATAAGTAGCAAGTGGCTATTCGGTTAAAAATTATCCGCCACCTTAACAAGTTGTCATTGCTATACAGGGTGTCCGGAAACTGCCGCATAAACGCCCCGGATTATGATTCCTTAGTCGATTTCCAGCAAAAAAAAATTGTATATAACATACCCCTCTATTCTAAACCCTTTAACTGCCACATGCATTTGAAGATTTTTGAAAAAATTATTTTGTTGCACCACTTAAAGCTCAATATCTCCAAAGCTAGATTAGCTAAAATAGTGAAATACGATAACTATTACAGCCAACAAATTTGCCTATAAAACAAAATTAACCACACTAAAACCGGATAAGAGGTTTGATTTTTACAGAGCTTCAAAAACAAATTTGTGTGATTTGACCCAAAAACAATCTATTTTCCCATCTCAATTTTCTCCAACTTCTGACAAGGAGAGGTGCTTGTACGATTCGTTTAAAAATTTTATTCTGGCTCCATTATTTCTAACAGTTTTGATGCCTTAAGTGCAGAAAACTAGCGTTAATTTTGGCTAAATTTTTACATAATTTGAATACATTTTACGAAATTGCAGAAATTTTGAGGTGCAGTCGGAATTCAATTAAATTGAATTCGAGCTAAAATTTACCCTAGTTTTCTGCACTGTTTGAAATAATGGAGGTAAAATAAAATGATGTAAGAAAGATATGATCATAAGACTATGCGCCAATCTTTAAAAGAATCGTGGCTGAAGTAGGAGAAAATTTAGATGAATAAATAGATTGTGTTTGGGTCAAATCACACAAATTTGATTTTGAAGCTCTGTAAAAACCAAACCTCTTATCCGATCTAAGTGTGGTTAGTTTTATTTTTGAGGAGTCATAATCCGGTTATGCAGCAGTTTCCGGACACCCTGAATAAAGAGCAAGGAACGTTGCATTATGATGAGAGGTGTCGTGCCATGTACTGCTGGTCGAAATCGAAATGACAACTTTTTGAGTTCCCCCTTAAGGGGTCCACTTCATTCCAACAATAATCAAATTGTTCCATTATTTGAGTGACCCGCATTTAAAAGGGCAAAGCGGACAGCAGCGTTTAGGGCCCCACGGGAGTATCGTGGTGTGCGGTGGATGCGTCCGAAATATGTTTCTATTAGTGGGAAGTAACATAAATCACAGAATTCAAGAAAATTGATTCTGGCCTCCCTGCAGAATAAAGCGATAGACTAACCGTCCTCTAAGAGACATTTCCGAAATGTAATGCCGGTGTTAGACTTAAGTACCTGTGTGCATCTCCAGCGAAAGTCACCTAGGAATTTTAACTCGCTAATTTTTTTTAAGAAGAAAATGATTACTGTCTTAGGAATCCCATTTACTGGCACTTTTTGTATTGCTTAAAGAGATCTGGAGAGAAAATGAGTTCACTTTCGAGTTCTATATAACCTTTTAAAATACATAAATAACAGGCACGACATGACAGTCCAAAATTGAACTAATGCCACAGATGGGTTAGTGACATCCAAGATCGGTTTTTTTTGTTAAGGTGTTTTGTGATATTTATTCTCGTAAATTGTCACCTACTCGTTTAACATCTGAGTGCGAAATCATAGTCCGTCACATGGGTCGTGGGCTCGAAAACACAATAAACTGAATTCACGGAGAGAAAAATGTGCAATGAATACAACAAAATCATACAATGAAATTCACAACATACAATTTCACTGAATTTGTAGTGAAAGTCATTAAAATGTAGTGATTACAATTCAGTTGTTTTTACTGGTCCAGCACCAGTAAAAACAACTGAATTGTAATCACTATTGTAAAAATGATTGCAGTGTAATGACAAAAATCATTACATGATATTTGTATGGATAGTAACATTTATTGTGTTTATGGTAATTTTCACCACTGTCTGTAATAATAGTTATTGCATGGTGAAATAGTTTTCATCCTTTCGTACATGAAATTAACAAGAGCGCGTAATAATTATGAGACTGTCAAAAAATAAGACGACTAATTTATTCGCATAAATTGTAATCTTAGATAGCTTAGGTGTAGGACGTACGTATAGGACTACGAAACGATAGGTCCCCGGTTCAATTCCCAGTAGAACCAATTGTAAAAAGGTAAAGTTAAAATAGGGGAAAAGAAGTTAAGGATAAAATAGTAGTAAAAAAAAAATAAAAATTAAAAAAGGAAAAAATAGAAAAATCACTTTTTGTATTTTTTTCTATTATCGCCAAGTTATCTTCCTAGCAAATTTTATTACCAACCAATTGTTGATTTTATTACAGCGCAATGACATTTTTCATTACAGATGTAATAACTTTTACATCAGTTGCAATAGGGTCTAAAATCATTACAAATGCAATAGTTTTTATTACAGTTTTAATGCCTTTCACTACATTTTTTCTCTCCGTGTTGGTTCCCGATGAGACTCGAACCCTGTGCCCTGTTGATTTTGTTTTAACTTATTGGATCGTGGCACCAAAAAGGCTGAGAACCGATGGTTAACGAAATACCAGTAGACTACACAGCCTCTCATTATGGTACAATAGACCACCGGTCATAGTGCCTAGGGCAACTCTTGTTGCCTGAGCCCTCAACAAATCTACCCTCTCATACAAGTCAATATTATGCACGAAGACTGAGCATGATCTGTATGGATTTTGCAAACTGTGTTTCCATCAGAGTTGTTCATTGACACGTTTGACATAAACAAAATGGTAAAAACATGTAAAAAACGTAAAAAAAATAAAATACAGTAAAAACATGAGTGCCATAAAATTGGCATTCTCTTTTATTTTGGAGCTATTAACCTGGTACAGGTGGAATTGGGTGAACGAAGTTAGAGTTCATTCGGAGTTGAGGAAGGATAATGTTGGCCCAATCCTCAAATAAAATCATAGCTTAAAATAGGAGTAGTAAAATTATGATTTAGGGTGGTTTAGTGGTAACTTGAAATGCATAATGTCACACTCTAAAAATTTGAAGTCTTGAATTCACACAAGTATAAGCTTCGATGCTATCATTCTAATTAAACCAACAATTTCAAATCTTTAAATTTAAGTTTTTGTTCGTAAAAACTACGTCGTGGAGAGGAATACCAATTTATTGGCTCCAGTGTTTATTTTATTTGTAAAATCATTTTTGTCACAATTCGGAAATAGCCATTGCCTTTTCTTGGTGCCGCTTGATAGGATCCGAAGGAATGGTCCTGATAATGTAATATGGGAATTAGTCCTGGACGACTACAAGGCTCATTTCATTGCACACATGATTTTAAAAATTTAGAAAATTTTCTTGTAAATATGAAAGGAAATTCCTATTCTGCTTCAAACCGAAAAATTTAACAACCGTTCGGGTTAAAAACCGAAAGACGAGAAAACCGAAAATAACCCGGTTATCCATTCTGAATATACCGGTTTTCGGTGCTGTTCGGTATTTGACACCCTACCGATTAGAGACACACACTTTCTTAATATTTATTCGTTGTAGCTAAAAGATCACGTTGTGAACCCAAGCCATGTGACCACGAAGTGTTACCAAATGTACCACGAAGTACTTACAGTTACAAAGTCCGTTTGAGTAACATAGGGGGACATTTCCTGTATTTTTACTCTACCTACCTCTCCCTAATTTGGTTGGTTTGGAATGCGGAACAGATATTCTGAACTGAAAAACCCTGGAATGGCTATACTATTTTACAATTCCTTCAGAAAGAATTTTATGGCAGCATAAGGGTACCTACTTACGCTGCCATCAGTGGCGTGCACTCCATATATGCAAATAAGCAGTGCATACCCTCTCATTTAAAAATATTTTCTTCATACAAGTTCATGAAAATAATTACTGATTTCACTGTTAATTCTTTCCTCAATAAATGTACCAGCGCCATCTTTATATAGGTAGTGTAGGTTCGACTGACATCGTTTTTTCGCCGACACTAAAATATGCTCGATAAGCACCATTTCGCCGTGCTTGTAATCTCCATACGAATTGAAAAATTTCAACTGCAACAATGTTGCAGGTTTATATGGTGAGGAGAAGCACGCCTGCCTTGGCGAACAAAGTTGACGGACGAACGATGACTATACACGAGCGGCGAAAAATGTCGTGATAAGATTTGAGCAAAGGGAACCAAAGCGGAAATAAAGACTAGGTCACAAAATGTGTCGTTCAGTTTTGACAAAATGTTTCCTTTGTTTGTTTTTTAATATTTAAACAATTTTGAAACAGGAATTTATTATGTTTTGAAAGAATGTATTTTACTAATCAGAAACAAATTATAATGGACATTTTTGTACGGGGTTGGTTGCATGGGTATGTATGCATTTTGTTAGTCACAATGTATTATGTACATATTACAAAAGAAGGTTTGTATGCCTACAGTTAACACGTTTGAGAAAATCAATAAATCTTACAATGCGAATGTTTGTATTTGTCTGATGGATTTAAATAATTTTCAAGCACTGTTTTGTTAACCTTGCAAAGTTTTTTTTATTATATTTTTTTTAGTGTTTTCTAAAATAAATTAGGCGGTTTTTCCTCATTTTTAGTTATCCTGAGATTACTCAATTACTTAGGAAACATAACCTTCCTTTTTATTTCGACATATCAAAAAGCGTTTATAGTCGTATTTATCTTTTCTTCGGTTTTAATTTTGCATACCCTCCACAAAATGGCTGTGCACGCCACTGGCTGCCATAAAATTCTTTCTGAAGGAATTGATAGGAAACGTAGAAACGTGGATTTTATTCCCAGCGAAGGGAATAAAAATAATCAAGTGCAGGAGATCAGCTAACACCTAACTAACACCATTCTGAATTCAGTCCACTTAGGAACGTTTATGATAGATGTTTATGGCTCAGTCGTCAGAGTGTGTCCCTCCAAGGGTAAGGAGGTGAAAAAAGTATAGTCACTGAGAACAACCCGATTAAGTCCTATAACACGAGTGTATTATTATAGGTATACTAGCTGAGAGAGCTCGCTTCGCTCGCTCTCTTATCTAGTGCTCGCTTCGCTCGCATTATTGGCTTCACTCACAACTTGACACTAATTTGAATGCCAATCAACCTGCTAACTATGATTTATTGGGATCGACCTCTCGATGATGAAACCAAAGTGTATAATGGAAACAACGCTATAGATTTCCGTCGGGGGGTTAAGCGGTCAAGGTAATACTTCTTCTTCCGGTCAAGGTAATACAACAACAACATATGTACTCAACCCGCTGACTGATTGATGAGACTGCACTTGCCCTTCAACTATATTAGCGAGTTATCTCGAAAATCATTAATTTAATAAATTTCTATTAAATATGTCAGCACACTCATTTACTCAGTTTTTCGTGCACTAAAATGTGCGCACGCCACCTACAATGCTCATACTATCCCAGAAACCATCATACATCCAGGTTGACGGTTGTTAATGTAACTTAATTGTAATTAATTGTAACCTTGCTATGCCAACATCCGGGCTGACGGTTATTAGAAAAAAAACCCCATGACCCTTTAGGCAATTTTGTTGCGAGTCCGGCGACATCTCAATCGTGTCGTTCCGCCAAAGGATTGCGGAGATATCGACGGATTCCCGAAGTAGTACGAAGTCTATTGTGAAATTGCTGTGACCAACATCAAGGATGTGTGTACGTAAAAACATAGTCACCTTGACTACAATTAACACTGTATTTGATCCAATGACAACTAAAATATTCCCATTAAATTTAAATGTTGTCGATGAAAACTTGATTGCAACAGGTGCTCTCATACAAAATGAAATTTCGATATTTACCACCACTTCCTTCGAGATTTTCAAAAATTTTTTGGTCCATAAACCTTCTCCAACGTAAGACGGATAAAACAAAAAAAGAATCATCCAAATCGGTTCGTGCGTTCTGGAGTTATAGCGTCAGGGAGGAAAACCCGACTTATTTTTATATAGTAGATAATGTACCATGCCAAAACCCGCTACATTGCCGCTCTAAGGGCGCCATGACACAGTCATATTTCTATTCATGTTTCTAGTCATATCATCAAGCCTACTCGATTCATTCAGTTTAGATTTTTACACGTGCACTAAACGAAATCGAGTAGGCTTAAGGATATGATAATATCTATTATCATATACATATATGATTAATATATGACTGTGTAGCTCTGAAGCATAGTTTGTTGTGTTCCCTTTTCCCCTTAATCATCTGATCGCCCAAGTAGTAACCAAACAAAATTAAACAACAAGGTAATGTAAAAAACGCCGCATGTAAAAAATCGACAAGGGTCGAAAAGGTTAATACCTGAATGCAAAGCCTTGGTGTTTGATGTTTTTGAAGGAACTGACAATGAAGCGCCGAAAATCGTGAAGAGGTGTGCTGATACAGATACTTCGGCTTAAGATGGCACTTTTCGAACGGACAATGAAACGCAGTTCGAACGCTAACTCCAAGTCAGCGCCAGGAGCTGAAAAAGCAGAGTCTATGAAGAGGAGGCAAGCCGCCGGAAAGATATCAAATCATCCTGGTGGGTTGATACAGGAGGAGACAACTCCGGAAATTAAAAGGCCGGTGAAGAGATTTAAGGGTGTCAACCTAGGAACATATTAGCTGGTCTAACCATTAAAGGAGGAAGCTCATAGTGTTGTTTCGTCAGGAAGACTACTTTGAAAAGAGCCAGAAGCCAGAACAGAGTAGGAAATCTTTCGTACAGGTTGTTGGAAGAGATTTCATCCTAGATGTTATCGAGGCGTAAAGTCAGGATCCTCTATATGCGAAACACCTGCATACCTTCAAGGCTCTCGTCATAGGCGTTATGGGCAAAGCTCAAATAGTCGACGCATTTACTACACTAATAACGTGTACGAATATATCCCCTGAAAACTAGGGTATTGACACGCATAAGAGCCTGACCATTATATGCGCAATTGCCAGATTGCAGAATGATTGTCTGCAAGCCTTGCGGAATTAGGCGAGACTGATTATCCTTGCCTACTGTTCTGGCTGTGCCGACAACGAGAGACGAAAGGGCATATATCATAACAGAAAACAGAACAACAGAAAAGTTTCAAGTACCGGAGCCCAAAATAGCTTTGGGAAAGGGCACCATTGGGTTCTAATGATGCAGGTTAACCAGGTTAGTGTAGGTAGGCCTTGAACGCAATTACCACTACGGAGCAAAGACAAAAAAGTACTCATTTATACACGGTGTGGCCTAGCTAGGATAACTGCTTTAATTACTGGACATGGTTATTTTAAAGCGCATTTTAGGATGATAATCGCAGAGGATAATGTATGCATACTATGTCTGCAAGAGGCTGAGACAGCAGCACACAAAGTGTGTAAGTACCCACCATTAGGTAGCAGGAGGCTAAGGATCCTAGGCAAATCTACAATAAGTGTGGAAGACATGAGTGAACACAGCTTGAAAGAAACGTTAATTCAGTGATGAACGAAAATATATTATCAGTCGACTCCTGGAATCACTGAGGACTGTAAGTTGACAAAAAGGGACCCAAATAGTAGTGTAGGTAAGTCCCCCATATGTATGTAAGTTGGGAACTTGAATTTTAATAGAAACTCAAAGAGGTAAACGAAATGATCTTGACTGAAAGTTGACTGAATTTAAATTTTTGATGCTCAACAAAACTTTATTTTGAATTTTGATTTTTGAGTCCTGATTTTATTGAGTTTTTTATCATGTTTTTTGTCTAATTTTCAAAATTTTTACTATTTTTGTGTATTTTTTTTTGTATTCGTATTTTTGACCTCAAATTTCAGGACACAATTAGAAACAATTTTTTGAATACCTTGTTCAACCTATTCTAAAAGTAGAGAGCTGCTTATGACACAAAATCTAATTTCCACTGATGCAAAGTTTCGAGTATAATGACTGAATTCGATCATCTGGGTGAGAATACTGCCTCGCAAATTTTACTAAGCCCTTTTTGGAGCTTTCGGTCAAATTTAAGAATCGTAGTAAAAAGTAGATAAATTCAGTACATAAAATCGCTGCGTACTTACCTAATAACGTGTATGCAAAAAGTAACGTACAAATTCCTAAATTTGTAAGTAGACCGGCCCAAAATGAAGCCGATTTCGGTCCCATACACGAACAACATTTTCGCCGAGTGCGCGCCGACGTTCCCGCTCCGGCACTTTTCAACGACGGATTTTGATCATCTCGCTTCAACGTTCCGCCCATTCCGTTGTTCTGTTTACCACCCGGTCCTACTCCACCGCCACCAGTATTTGGCATTGTTGAATAGGGCTCATAACGGCAACGGGTGGTGTCCTTTTCCGCCATTATTGCCAGTTCGACGAGGCGCCGGTTTAAAACCGGCACAATTCAAACGCACAAGACGACCGCGCGCGACTCTGCTCTCGATGATGCAATTTCGAATTTCAAGGAAAATTGTCGGAATTTCAAAGAACAAAACGACGAAATTGTATTATTATTTTCTTTGTTGTCGAGATAGAGGTATCCTTTTCAAACGACAAATGATGAAATCAATGTTTTCTCAAAAGACGACGACGACATCGTCGTTGTTGTCATCATCGTGTATAGGCACAACGACAAAGAAAGCAACACAAGGTTGAACAAGAGCCTCCTGCCGGATAGTTTTGCTTAGCCAAGAAAATGACTCTCATCTCGTAAGTGGTGCATACTCGGTACTATACGATTTTTCGTCTATCGGAGCGCTTTTTGTTGAATGTCAATGGACGAACTAAGGGAAACTTCTACGTCTGACTCGAGCGCCGATGATGATGATGGTAAAAAATGCGGCCCGGAGCAAATCCAGTATTAAGGATTCTACTTTTTTTCCTCTATATAAATTTTGTGTCTTTATACGTCGCAATACTCCCAGTCTGTTGGTATATTTTCGCTATTCAAAAAACTACGTTCCTCCACTGATTGCCTCCCTCCTTGTACTGTACACAAGAGTATGAAATAAAAAATCAAGTCTGTGGCTCCTCAAGCGATTTTCCGTAAGGCTCGCATCAATTTGTTTTTCTGAATATCGTCGTAATCGTAGTCTTCGTCGTCGTTGTCGTTCTGACATTTGTTGCCATTTTACCAAGAAGAGTTCGTTGTCGTAGTCGAATGCTTGGCTGTTTCCTTATCCTTGTCGTCATATTTGTCGTATGAATGTTGGTAGACAGTTGTCTGAAATGAGAATAATAACAAGAACGCTTTAAAAAAAGGAAATGAAATGGAAAAAATGGAAAACCAAAATACAATGAAATTGAGGTCTTTACGCCCCAAAATTTCATTGTAAATTTAAATTGTTTATTATTCCTATTTGTATGGTATCTCAGGCCCACGCATAGGCATATAAGTATGCCGTGCGCGTGATGGTGTATTTTGCTTCTTCGCCGTGTTTCTGTTTATTTTTCGTTTGTCCTAATAAATTTGCGATTTTTCAATTGATTGCCTATATTTGGTAAGGCTTCTTTTGGACAGTGATGTGGAACTAAAGAAATGTTGCGGGCTAGTTGTTAGACCCCTCTTATGTAGCACTCCAGTAGTTTTTTTTCTACGAGGCGAGCCTAGCCCTTGAGCGAGGAGACTAGACTTTCTGTATTTTAATTTCGTATCTCTTCAGTTATATTAATCTCTAGTTCAATAGGAACCTAGCTTAGCTTATCAACTTAGCTGCCGTTTTACAGGAAAATGAATATATTGTTATTTTGAATTTTCGAAGTCGCACTCTGGAATTCTGGACAAAGGTACTGTTGCGGCATCTACGGCAATTACTTCTGCCATTAAACTTTAGGACTGGCTCATGATATTTATAAATATATATAGAGGGGAAGATTCATCCCTATATCATGCCTCTCCTCATCATGTGAGGTGAATTTGAGAAGGCACCTAAAAAGATACACGCAACACTCGCCAAAATAGCTAAAAATGGTGAATAATTCCTGCTTTAAATTTTGTGGTACTTAAGCTTCACCGAGAGGAACGAAAAGATTACGAACCTCTGCCCTACTGAACATTTGGCCCGGAGAAAAATGTGGTTTACGTTAGCCCACTGAATATGTGAACACACAAGCCGGGAAAATTGCGGCCAGCAGCATTCTGTTCGACAAACGGCGCGCGGCCTTGCAAAATAATAAAGAGATTCAAAAACGAGAAGGAAACGAAAATAAAAGAAAATGAACACATACAAAAATACTATCCCCTCCTCCTCCTCTCTCTCTCTCTCTCTCTTTCATTCTGCCATTTTTTTCGACCGAATAATAAACGCAAATGTAAAAATTGTTAAATCGAATTGGAAATACACCATAGACTCCAGCAGTAGGCATACCACCGAACCGACCATGAAATGTTTGATCTCTCTAGTGAATTCGTTGCAATTGGAATTATCTGTGGCCAATTTAAATTCACTAGAATAAGCACGCAATATACATATGAATGCTCTTGTCCTCTTCGTCCTTTTTTTCGGCCTCGGGAAGTGTTGGTTGCTTTTTTGTTGGGTGTTGATTCTGTTTCCGGGCAAAAAATAAATTCTCTTTGGAGCGTACGTTTCTTTTTTATTTGATTTTTTCTTTGTTCAACAGAGTGTGCTCTGAGAGCTCCAGGATTCTGTTATTTTTTAGTGGCGGCATTGATCAGTTATTATGCAAGGATGTAGGTATGTATGGTAGCGCCCTGTTATACAAATTTCCGATTTGTTAGGTGCGCGTTGTATTTTTTTTTGTGCTTGTCGGATTTTTTTTTGCCAGAATTATTGCGGTGGAATTGTTTATTGCGGACGCAGGATGTCGGGGGCAGCTTAATTCAATTATCCTTGGTGTTATGAGTGTGTAGCTTTTTTTTTTTCAAATATTGAGAACGTGAGCAATTTTTATATTATTGGCACTTGTTTATATGAATTGACTACCAATTAGACGGATTGAAGCGGAGATATTGGTCGTGTTCGCTGAATTGGTTGAAAGCTCAAAAGTCGGCGGATAGACTTTTTCGCAGTTAAGGAAAATGCGGGTAACATATGCTCTGTGTAAATTTAGTTTTTTTCAGATTTTAGTTTTTTGTTTTTTGTTATTTGTTTTTTGTTTTTTTTTTGTTTTCTGTTTATTTAGTATTTGGTATTTAGTATTTAGTATTTAGTATTTAGTATTTAGTATTTAGTATTTAGTATTTAGTATTTAGTATTTAGTATTTAGTATTTAGTATTTAGTATTTAGTATTTAGGATTTAGTATTTAGTATTTAGTATTTAGTATTTAGTATTTAGTATTTAGTATTTAGTATTTAGTATTTAGTATTTAGTATTTAGTATTTAGTATTTAGTATTTAGTATTTAGTATTTAGTATTTAGTATTTAGTATTTAGTATTTAGTATTTAGTATTTAGTATTTAGTATTTAGTATTTAGTATTTAGTATTTAGTATTTAGTATTTAGTATTTAGTATTTAGTATTTAGTATTTAGTATTTAGTATTTAGTATTTAGTATTTAGTATTTAGTATTTAGTATTTAGTATTTAGTATTTAGTATTTAGTATTTAGTATTTAGTATTTAGTATTTAGTATTTAGTATTTAGTATTTAGTATTTAGTATTTAGTATTTAGTATTTAGTATTTAGTATTTAGTATTTAGTATTTAGTATTTAGTATTTAGTATTTAGTATTTAGTATTTAGTATTTAGTATTTAGTATTTAGTATTTAGTATTTAGTATTTAGTATTTAGTATTTAGTATTTAGTATTTAGTATTTAGTATTTAGTATTTAGTATTTAGTATTTAGTATTTAGTATTTAGTATTTAGTATTTAGTATTTAGTATTTAGTATTTAGTATTTAGTATTTAGTATTTAGTATTTAGTATTTAGTATTTAGTATTTAGTATTTAGTATTTAGTATTTAGTATTTAGTATTTAGTATTTAGTATTTAGTATTTAGTATTTAGTATTTAGTATTTAGTATTTAGTATTTAGTATTTAGTATTTAGTATTTAGTATTTAGTATTTAGTATTTAGTATTTAGTATTTAGTATTTAGTATTTAGTATTTAGTATTTAGTATTTAGTATTTAGTATTTAGTATTTAGTATTTAGTATTTAGTATTTAGTATTTAGTATTTAGTATTTAGTATTTAGTATTTAGTATTTAGTATTTAGTATTTAGTATTTAGTATTTAGTATTTAGTATTTAGTATTTAGTATTTAGTATTTAGTATTTAGTATTTAGTATTTAGTATTTAGTATTTAGTATTTAGTATTTAGTATTTAGTATTTAGTATTTAGTATTTAGTATTTAGTATTTAGTATTTAGTATTTAGTATTTAGTATTTAGTATTTAGTATTTAGTATTTAGTATTTAGTATTTAGTATTTAGTATTTAGTATTTAGTATTTAGTATTTAGGAATGAACGCGCATTTCTACAGGGTGTCCCGCATTGGGTGGTCACTACTGTTAGGGTTGATAGCGCAACTTGTTGCAGCAAGAAAATTACCAATACAATTGGAATTTTTTTACCGTTACCTTGTTATCGCTCTTTTTGTGAAAGGCATCGAAAATCGTGACTTGTCATGCAAAATCTTGATTTGCAGCCCTCCTGATGACTTAATCTAAGATTTGATTTCAGTTTCAGAAACTACATAAAATTTCACAAAAACTGAAGTTTTTCCTGTTGCCAACATTATCGGCACTTTCAAGATACAGTTACTCAAACTTACAGAAATTTTAAAATCGATTTTTTATAGAAAATTCAAACAGTAATTGCATAACGGTGCTTTATACGTACAATTCTGCAAAGTTGATAAAAGTTGCTTCAACATGTTGGCTTTCCAACGGTATATCACTTTTCTTATTTACATTGCAGAATTTTAGGTAAACACGCATTGAATGGTAAAAATCATGGCTTCAGTGGAATCGTTAACAATTTTCCCTTGACTCGAAAAAAAACACACAAAGGCAATTATAATTCGGGACAGAATCTCGCTACATTATTTTGACCAGAACTGTAAGATATTTGAAATTTGGTACATTGTTTGGCAAATGCAACGGTACTTATAACAGTTAAAATTTAATATTTGCTATTTATGGCAGATAGACGGTTGCCCGCTCATAATGCGAGACCTATCAAAGAATATTTTGAAAACGAATTTCCCGGAAAGTGGATTGGCCGTTTTGGGACAGTTGCGTGGCTTGCGAGAAGTCCCGACCTTACTCCCTCAGATTTTTATTTATGGGGTAACTTAAAAAGTAATGTCTATTCCGAGCCGATTACCTCCCGGGAACAGCTGCTGCAGCAAATTAACGATGCTTGTGACAACATTAAGGAAACCCCTCCTGAATTAATGATGCTTGTGACAACATTAAGGAAACCCCTCCTGAAATCCTTCGGGACGTTTCTATTTAACAAATTTTCAAAATTGCGATAGTAAAATATGAAAAATAAATGAATAAAATTACAGTTTAAATAATCCGATAAGAAAATAATTACCTTGTTTTTTACATCCAATATGTGTAATTCTAAAATTCCGCAATGTAAGTATGAAAAGTGATATACCGTTGGAAAGCCAACATGTTGAAGCAACTTTTGTCAACTTTGCAGAGTTGAACGTATAAAGCACCGTTATGAAATTACTCTTTGAATTTTCGATGAAAAATCTATTTTAAAATTTCTATTAAGTTTGAGTAACTGTATCTTGAAAGTGCCGATAATGTTGGCAACAGGAAAAACTTCAGTTTTTGTGAACTTTTATGTAGTTTCTGAAACTGAAATAAAATCTTAGATTAAGTCATCAAGAGTGCTGCAAATTACGATTTTGCTTGACAAGTCACGATTTTCGATGACTTTCACAAAAAGAGCGATAACAAGGTAACGGTAAAAAAAAATCCAATTGTATTGGTAATTTTCTTGCTGAAACAAGTTGCGCTATCAACCCTTACAGTATTGACCACCCAATGCGGGACACCCTGTATACGTTTCTAAGTTCTAACGTTATAAAGAACGTTGATCCGTGGATTCCTTTACTTTGTACATATACAGAACCAGGACCAAACATTAATCCTTTTTGTCTACATGCTTTCGATAACATATAACGCGAAAAAAATCAAATCCATAAATTTGTTCACTTGAAATTACATTAAAGGGTGTCCTTGCTTGCATCCTGCACCCAACATGCTACATTCGATGTGTTGATCTCTAAGCCTCTTTTCGGTAGCTTTGTTCTCAGTCAACAATATGCGAACCGGCCGGCAGAGCGGCCAGAGCTGTATGTGATAAAGTTACAATCCAATTTCTCGCTCCTTAGTCCTTATTCTGTGTGTCCTCAGCTGCAACCATGTTTTATAGCAATCCATTCATGCAAGACACAAAACTCACCACAACAACCCTGTGAGGCTTTTGCTCTGGTAGTCCTTCGGAGCCCCATGGTCTATGATTTTTTGTTCCTCCGCGATAATGCACTGTGGTCGTTTGTATGCATATGTACGAATGCACCAAAAAAATATGACTCCAGTGCATTGTCGGTATCCACAGTATTCGCATCCCGTTTGGATAGACGAAAAATCAAAATCTATGCAAGAAATAGGTTAGTACACCACCATTGTGCCATACATGGGCAACGGGCAAGTAACACATTCAGAAAATATAGTACGAGGCGCGGCAATCTGAAAGCATTATTTTAAAATTCATGAGTTTTGTTCAAAACGATGGGAATTCACAACGCCAAAAAAAACCTCAGCAACAACAACTCCAAACTAAGGACCAACAAAACAAAACAGACACGTAACGTACGTCTATGGGTGTTAGTGGAAATACACCGAAAAAAGACCATAATCATCTACCAAATGAAAAGCATGTCTTATAAAGGCAGGAGTATTCGCGCAAAGCTTCAATCCAAGCAAGGATATTAAAGGCGGGACGTGCTGAAAAAAGAAACGAGTGGAGAGTCCTGGTCGGCCTTATGAGATTATTCAAAGTTATAGTCAGCTCTCAACGAGGGAGAGGAAGTTAAATTGGAAAACCGAGTGCATTTACCTTTTATCCTACTCGGTGTGGTTGTTTACGGAGAGATTTGAAGTCGCACACCCCCGAGTCGTTGTATATCTGAATAATTTCACTTTTACTCTGGAGATTTCCATATTTCCTATCTGTTGCTATAATTAAATTTGTTACATGAAAAAAAAAGTTTGCTTGTTCGTTTGAAGAATGAAGTAATAAATAATATTGGTAAGCTTCGTTGCTGGAGTCATCAAATTGTCGGGATACTTCTCGAGTTTTTCAATTCGTGGTTATAGCACAAATAAATTTTTGAAAATAGGGATATACACCTAATGGAGTTAACGCGCATAATAATCCAAATTTGAGAGAGAAAGAAAAAGGGATTAAGTTTCCTCAAGTTTCCTCTTCAGCGCTACAACTATGTATATCCAAGAATTTTCCCTTGGCTGATTTCAAAGTCTCGACATGCAAATCATACGTTTAACCTAGTTGTTCCGTCATATTAAGATATACCTTTGCCCCTTTTCCTTTAAAAGCACAAGTCAAACTCCACTGATTCTTTTCATAGTTCAAGTCGTTTATCTTATACGACACACAAGACAAGTCCTTCTCTAGGTAAATCCATTTCATTTGAAAGCTCCTTCATTTAAAAAAAGGAAAACCTGTGCTCCATCATTTGGACCTTTTGCATATAAACCTTATATAAATCGGAGAGACATTTTCCCACCCGAAACAAAAAAAAAATCCTTCACATATCAGTACAGTTCATTCATCTTGGCCAAGCATGCAGAAAACGTCCAACATACACAAGAGAAGAAACAAAAACACAGAACTAGCAAAAAGAAAGATTCGTCTCCGTTGATATTATCCAGTTGGCCTTCTGGCCTCAATTTCTCGTGCAACATGCATATAAGCTCGGGTATGCCCGCCCGTGTCGCCGTATACGCGATAATGGGCAATGATAAAAACTGTCAAGTCCTTGCTGAAGCGTCGTCATTCAACTTGTAGAGCAATCCATGCAAAACACAATTTAAATGCTTTTCAGACAGAACAATTTGCATACAAGTGGACACGAAAAGCATATGTGTACTCACATACAAAAGTGAAGAGTGAAGAAGGATAACCAAATGAGGGTATACATATACCGAGCACTTCTTTGGACGGCTGCCTATACTCTCTATTCTACTTCAGCCGTAGCGGTGTGCGGCTATACCATTTTACCTTTTAATGTACGAGTGTACTATATGCAAAGGGAAGTTTCTTTCGTTCGCCAGGATGTTCAGTCACCGCAACATCCTCTCATTCCTAATCGCTTTCACGCCCCGTTTTCCGCTAGCATACACCCGGTGACGGGATAATGGAAGCTAGAATGTTTAAAGAGAGATATTTGATGCGAGTCGACCTCGCTACATACGGAAACCAAAGGTACAGGTAAATCCAGAAATAAGTGCAAGAGAGGATTTTTTTTATTTTAGGTTCCCAAAACTCTAACCGCAGTGCTTGTTGCGCAAGGTCGTGTTAAAAAAAAAATAAACTGACATGTCTCTTACTTGTTTTTTTAAGTTCATAAGAAACCAACAAATGACAACCCGCACAAGTAAGGATAATATAAAAATCTTAGACTTACAATCCAAAGGCATAACGCAGTGACCTTCCATACGTGTCGTGGAGTTGAGGAATGAGAAAATACTGGGAGGGTATGTAAGAAGGGAACTGAAAAACTTCCGGAACGAGAGCAAAGACGACGATGCGCTGAAGAAGTTCAAGTGGCAGAGTAACTGGAGCAAATAACCAACATGACATGCACTGGTTACTTCATTATATGTGAACGCATTAATACCGTCAGTATGGGGCTGACGAAACAACAAAATAGGAGAGGAAATACACTTTGTAAAGTACGTCTTACGCTCAGATTGTCAATTAGGAGCAGAGAGTAAGCTTTAGAAAGATTAATTGAAAACACTCTTTGTGTCACACTAAAAGCGTAGAAAATGACGTGTAGACGTACTCATGGGTATGTAGATGGTTATTGCTGAAGTGTAATTCATAAAGAACGGTACTATGTATACGCAAATGAGGATTCTTTGCGACGATAACTTAATATAACGGTATTTTTTTTTCAATAATCCTTGACGTCAACCGAAACTATGACCGAAATTTCGCAAGAAGCGTTAGTCAACTTTTGGTACTTGCTTCATTTGAAATTAATGCGTCCAGGGCTGGGTTTAGTGGTACAGGAGGAACTAAAGCCCCGGGCTCCTCAATTTTAGGGATTTTGAAACAAACTGAAGTATTTTTGCATAGACGACTGGACAACAATATGCTCTTCTATTCGTCTATGAATGCAGCTCTATTCTTGATAATTCTCTGAAATTTGGAATTCAAAATTAACCCACCGAAATGATTTATACAGAGGAAATTTTTATACCCTTCGCTCATAGAGTGAAAGGGTATATTAACTTTGTCATGAAGTTTGTAACGCATTGAAGGAGGCATCTCCGACCATATAAAAAGTATACATATGTATATGATCAGCATGACTTAGGGAGTCGATTGGGCGATGTCCGTCTGTCTGTCTGTCTGTCCGTCTGTTGCAGTGCGTTTTTCTCGGCCGCTATAGAAGCTAGAGAGCTGAAATTTTGTACACATGCTTATTATTGTTGCAGGCTGTTTGTATGTTTGAATCGCTTAAATCGGACAAGGGGGTCATGGGGCTGCCATACAAACTTAATCCCCCCATTTAGGTTCTTCTGAGAAAAACTTTTTTACTTGTGTACCAATTCCAACCTAACTTCGCCCAAATGTGTTTCTATTAATGACACACAACATATGTAAAACTGGATCAAATCCGACCATGGGGTCATGGGGCTGCCATACAAACTTACCCCCCCCCCCCCCCAATTTGAGTTCTTCTAAGAAAAACTTTTTTATTTGTGTACCAATTTCAACCAAATTTGACACAAATGTGTTTGTAAAGATAACACAAAATATATGCTAGAATGGATCAAATCGGACCATGTTGTCATGGGGATGCCATACAAACTTAACCCCCTAAATTAGGTTCTTCTAAGAAAAACTTTTTCATTTGTGCACCAATTTCAACCAAATTTCACACAAATGTATTTCTATTGTTGACACAAAACATATGTAAGAATGGATTAAATCGGAACATGGGGTCATGGGGCTGCCATACAAATCTAAGCCCCCAAATTAGGTTCTTCTAAGAAACATTTTTTTACACCAATTTCAGAAAACCTTGAATTAATGTGTCTTCATCAAAGCAACTAAAAAGTTCAAAACGAATGGAATCGTACTGTGGGGCCACGCTCCGGCAACCCCAATAAAATTTTCCGAGTAAATATTTTTATTTGCCCACTTATTTCAACCAAGCCCAAACCTTTTGTCAAGACGGAAGAAAAAGAATGAGGAGGGGGATTAAATACAAGTCATAGGTACGCCCGAAAAAACTTTTAGCCCTAGCGAAGGGTATCCAAATTTCGGCCGCGCCCGAAATTAGCCTCGGCCCCGGGGGTTGGCGAGCGTAGCGAGCAGGGGGCGAATCCCCCTAGTTTATTTTTATCCACCATCTTAAATATGGTTCAGTGGTCGAATTTGTTAAAAGTTTTTCAGAGATATACTCCAATCGAACTACGCCTCTTTAATAAGGGTTAATGGATTTTGCCTAACATTTTGACGTCTAGGATACTGTCAAATGCATACTTTCGACAGTTTTTGTAACTTCTTCTGGGGTCCGTGTGCCTATGTAGGACTATTTTTGATGTCATGCGATTCAGTTTTTTTTAAGAAAAAATATAATATTTTCGTGTGCGGGGCGGCGCCCATTTCCATCCAGAAGTAGTGGGGGCCTCATTGAAATAACAACCCGAGCCCCATGAAACCAAACACCGACTCTGTATGCGTCTCTTGGATCTTCGCAACTTGATGCAACTGCAGCATCTGTTCTAGCTCAAAGCATTCCAACTATGGTGGTTACAGAAGACAGGGACAGGTCATTTAACTTCAGGAGCTATGGAATGCGCATACATGCATTCAAAACGTGGTCCCAATATCTTGGTAAGCTTGTAATGTCTTCCCACGTTCGTATGAACGAAGACACGATGTCTGCCTGTGAGTCTGAAACGACCGACGCTAATTTCTGGCGCAGTCGAAATTTGAATTCTCCTCGGGCTCCTAAAAGTTTTTGCGGGTGTACACGACTTGTATTTATTTACCAAAATTGAGTTTGTATGGCGGCCCCAAGACCCCATGGTCCGCTTTGATCCATTCTTGCATACATGTTTTGTGTCATCAATAGAAACAAATTCGTGTAAAATTTGGTTGAAAAAATTTTTTTTTTTCATTCTGACCACCGACGAGTTTGGACGTATTTCTCCCTTCCTGCAACCGTGCAATTTTAATTTTAATAAACACTTTACATTAACCTTTGAACTGTAATTGTGTACCTAGCTTTTGTTGTGCTGTGTAATTTTATTAAAAAGTCCCAAACAATTTGTGCAAGACCCTATAAACAGTGTCCCCATTTCAATTCAACTTATTTTGTGTTTATATTTTTTCTGCTGTGTGGTGATATTTATATACCGAGCAATTGTGCGTAATAAGTGGCCCTATTTCCCTTCAATTGAAATTGCGTGTGTGACTCTTTTTACTTAGTGGCGAAATTTTTTTCTTTTTTTTTTTTGTATCGATCATGAGTCATAGATGTTCTCTGGCAAATTGCAATGCATACGACAACACATTCAAGGTCGTATTGTGCAAAGGCTTTTGTCAGAGAAGACTTCATGGTACATGCATGGCCGCTCCCCGAGATTGGTACTCACCATACCTCGCTGATCACTTTATTTGCTCCGATTTCCAGAATACGGAACTAGCTCTAACATTAATTTTCCGTAATATCGTTGAGCACGTGGACAATCTCCACACAATCAGACAGTTGCCCAAAATAACCCCAGATTAGAAAGTTTTATTTCTACTGATAAATTTGCTCTAAATACCCCCAGATTTTATTACCATAATTGCAGCGGAATGCGGGGTAAAGTAAATTCTCTTTTCCTTGATGCAAAGTCTTGTAATTTTAACTTTTTGATAATAACGGAAACTTGGCTAAATGACACCTTCAAAAATGAAGAAATCCTTGACTCCAGCTGGTCTGTTTATAGATGCGATCGGAACTATAATTTAACCGGCACCTCTAGGGGAGGCGGTGTTCTAATTGCTATACAGAATTTGCTTCCAAGTGAGCTTATAACAACCCATTCCCATACTACATTTGAAGATATATTCGCGAAAATTTCACTAGAGAATCACCACCTTTACATAGGAGTCTTTTACATACCTCCCCGTTCTGACGAAAATACCTTTAACGATGTTTGTGAAATAATCACCACCATCAGCGCTACACTTAACGATAACGACAAAATCATAGTCCTTGGTGATTTTAATTGTCCGAACATTAAGTTTATACTAGACGAAAATGACAATCTTCTCCTCGCAGTGAACCTTACTGAAAACTCTGACTTCAACCTAATCAGTACTTTTTACGGCAATGATTTACAACAAGTAGTTCCGACTTCTAACCAGAACGGAAACTGGCTAGATCTTATTTTCACCAATTTTTACGACGAGGTGGTTGTTAGTCCAACTGTAGAATCAGAAAACATTTTTAAAAACACCCATCACCACTTTGCGATTACAGTTGAACTTTCAGCAACCAATATACCTTTTAAACAATCCTATCAAAATGAAATTGTTTACGACTTCTCAAAAGCAAACTTCGAGGGCATCAGAAATTACCTTGATTCCATAGACTGGGAAACTAATTTCTCGAAGTCTAATCTAGAAGACACAGTATCTTGCTTCAACAGCATAATCCTCGATGTGATTAATACGTATGTGCCCAAAATTAAAAAACGCAACCCGCTTTCCGAACCCTGGCTCGACAGAAATCTAAGGACCCTTAGAAACCAAAGAAACAAACTCTATAAGTTAATAAAAAACGACCCCAATGTTAGCAATGACGTAAAAGCAAAGTACACTGAACTAGCAAATGAATTTGCCATGAAATCCCGCGAAGCATATCAACAGTATGTCAATTCAATGGGTGAAAAAATTATCAATGACCCTAAGAAATTCTTTAGCTTCGTCAGTATGAAACGTAAGACTACCGGTTTTCCTGTTTCCATGTCCTATAGTACGGCTTCTTCCTCCTGTCCTCAAGAAATTTGCAACTTTTTCGCTGATCATTTCCAAAACACTTTCAGCTTAGTTAATAACTCAAGTTCCTCATGGCCCTTCACCCATTCTAACCCAATATGTATTATTGACGAGATTAACATCACACTAGAGGAAATATCAAAAGCAATTGCTGGACTAAGTATAGATAAAGGCCCTGGCCCTGACTTAATCCCTCCCTATTTTTTTAAGCAGTATTTGGATCAATTGCTCGTTCCCCTTTGTCTTATTTTCATTAACTCCCTTCAATCAGGCGTCTTTCCTTCTTATTGGAAATATTCCCATATCACTTCAATTCATAAGAACGGTGATAAACGGTTAGTCGATAAGTATCGAGGTATTGCAATTCTATCGGCAATCCCTAAGTTATTTGAGAAAATCGTTTGTGACAAACTCACCACTGTCATTGGCCCGCTTTTGAATGAACAACAACATGGATTCCGCAAAGGAAGATCGACCACAACCAACCTCATAATTCTAGTTTCCGAGGTTCTCTGTGAAATGGAAAATCAAGTTGACGCAGTTTATACTGACTTTAGTAAGGCTTTTGATAGAGTTGACCACAAAATTCTAATTGAAAAATTACACAAATTTGGGATATCTGGGTCCATTCTGAGTTGGCTCGGCTCGTACCTTGTCAGTCGTACCTAATTCATGAAATTCCAAGGTTGTATATCCAAGAGTATATCCGTATCCTCTGGTGTACCACAGGGCAGCCACTTGGGTTCCCTACTCTTCAACATTTTTATTTCCGACCTATCACAGTCTTTGTCTGATATTCCTCATCTTCTCTATGCCGATGACCTTAAACTGTATCATACCATACAAACAGATTCTGATGTAACATTGCTTCAACTGAAGCTTAAATCCCTCGAAGAATGGTGCAGTCTGAACAATTTATACCTTAACGTTAATAAGTGCCAAGTAATGAGTTTCTCCCGTAAAAGCGAAATTATAACGCATTCTTACCAGCTGCATAACGATGAACTGAATCGAGTCGACCATATCAAAGACTTAGGTGTAGTCTTAGTCTTAGTGCCCGCAAGTGTAAGAAACGTGATTATGATTACCAATCGTGGCCAGTAGTAATTTGGGCGGCAAAGCCAAGGTGCACCCAACTTTTGGGTCATTAATTTTTTGGCAAGCCAGGAAAGTTTCAAGAAAGGGTCTTGCTAAGAACCAACGTTTTGTTCCTTTTTTGGCCAATCTCGGTGTTCAAGAAGTCTCGCTTAGGAGTCAATGGGCAACTTCAATGTTAAAAAAGCGTCTTTTTTAGGACCAATAACTGAGGGATCGAATCGGGAGAGTTGTATTGCCAGAATTTTTATTCAATCAGAGAGAAATGTTCTATGTCCTCTTTCAATTATTGGAGGACATACAGCATTTGTCTTTGTCCTGAGGGATACGTATTGAATGTCGCGGAGTTTAGGAATAACTCAATACTAACCTTTACTTTCATGAAGATTTTGCTCTACGCGGATTCATAGTATCTACCCGGGTAGATAAAAACATTTCATTACAATTTCTATAGCACATATAGCAATTCTTTGTCGTGCTCTGTGGCCGTGATCGCTCGGTCGCCACTCTGTGAAATAGACACTCATAGAGAAACGAGTTTCCAAACTCGGCACGACTCGTCGCAAGTTTATTATTCAGAAGAAGATGATAAGAAATATTCTTATCGTAGAATAATAAACTAACAATGCGACTAGGAAGTGATATGGCTGACAACCGTATCACACTCCGAATTCAATTGTCTTTGTAACGTTGATGGACTACACACGGTAGTCATCAACGCACCAGGCTCCACTAGGAGTTACGGTAATCGAGAGAGAGATATAGCAATTCTATTGTGATATTAGAGCAAATAATTTTATTTTATCGATACAAGTGGATTACCGGTAGATTTTGAATGTGAAGTATCGGTAGCGCAGGGATGTCCAAAAAATTAGTTTCCATGTTTTGAATACATGTTTTGTGAGCTGTTTTTTTTTCAATTTAGTTTATCGCAAGGGTACATACAGAAAACCTTCGAAAAGAATTTTATTTCACGCCAAAAAACAGGCCCTTGTTTTTCTACCATAATTTTCCATAACGGATACCTAATTAAATGTCTTTAAAGAGTTCTACCACCAACAAGAGGATCTGAAGACATCACCCCTTCCGTTTCTCCCACGTCAGGTCACAAAATTTACCGTTTCTAGTATTCGATAGGAACAAAACGAAATGACAGTTATCGGATTGATTCCGTATCAACAAGTTTTACTTGTTGACACGATAACTGTCATTTCGGTCAATCGAAAAGTCTTAAAACCTGGATTCCACTTTTTGAATTGACATCAGTCTTTCTGGGGTCACGAAAACCGTAATTTCGACTTGGTCCCCACTCACACAAATGTCCGCTTTTTTGTAGACAAGTGTTATAACACAGGTTCAATAAAATATTCGTCAACGAAATAGATCTTAGCAGTTTAGTCCGAAAAACAAGAAATTTTCCGTTTTCCCCTCTGTGGTGCATATTGCGAATCTGTAAAATACATAAGTACATATCAACCAATAGCCTGCCATTGCAAATCAAATTAATGAAATTGTGCGAAAAAATAATTAACAGACAAAGTGTCAAGACTGATTAACACATCCCTACAATTCCGTCACTTGAGTACATTTTTGGCGTAACAATTTTTACAGACTTAATTTAGAAATAAGTGACAACTGAGTTTGCAAAGTGATATGCAAATATGTTAAAAAAAACGGGATTGAGGTGGAAATTGTCATATATCTACCCGGGTACATACTGATGATACCACGTTTGAAAATGGACAAAGCTCAGAATAAAATATGACGACATCCTAAAATATTAACTTTTTTCTTACTATTCTAATTTAATATGAAAATAAATAACATAGTAGGAGGCATTTTCATTTTTGTTGAAAATTCGCTAAATTATCAACCTCCGTCTCAGTTTCTATCTGTAATCAAGTAAACTTATAAGGGTCAACGCAGCAACATTGGTCCACGGAGGGAGCAATGGAAGCCCATTGCATCAGTGAGAATTGATGAAACAACATGACAGGTGGTAGTCGTATAATTCCATATTTTTATTTCAATTACTAAATTAAACCTAAGTTAACATAAGGTTCTTGAAATTGTCCAATAAATAAATTTTTAAATAATTTTTTCGTATTAAAATAAGTATTAACTGAAAACCGACTTTAACAGACTTAATCCTTAATTCACTCTATAGAAATTATATTCAAAGAAGATTATTTTGTCCTATCATTAGTATGCCATGATTTAAAAAAAAATCACTTTCACCACAAAAGTTACGCAAAAGTGAAAGTAGACACAAGTTTCGCTCAACAAATTTGTTAGTGGTTGGGGACGACACCTATATACATACATATATACTTGTACATACAGCAACTTTATTATGTCTCCTCCTAGAGAGCAACAAAAAATAAATAAAAGTCTGCTAAATCCCTTCAGCATCCATTTAAAAACACAAAACTCTACTTAAAATTCACTGAGTGTCAAGGCAAAACGAAAATATTATTCCTCATTTTACGTGATTTTTTTGCCCGGTAAAAATACTTACGATAAACCGTTACATTACAGGATGCCTTTACAACATCCTACAGCGTGCGTATGTGTATAGCATTTCGATTCCCATCCTGCCATTTGTTTATCTACCATGTAGATGAAAATTGAATTAAAGTGTCCAGTGTGTGCCTCTGATATACATTTTAACTTACTCGCCCACCGAGAAATTTGCATAATTATCCTCAGGTATGGCGTATCATTGTAGACGAGAGCGTAGACCTTTTATGGGTATATGCTCTCTGTGGGGTAGAACGCAAAAAGGATGCTTATGCTACGAGTCGACATAGAAAAGAGACACAACCTACAAAAAAAAAAGTGTTTCCACCGAGTCCGCGTGTACAAACAATAATATTTCTCGACGGGAATGTTAGCTGACTTGATAATTGTCTTGTAGCGGATGACAACGTGAAAAGGCTGAGTGAAAGTGCCAAGGAGTATGGGCAGCAGGATGGCTTTTATCATACATCTAGGAAATTTTCACATGTCAACATCCGGGTCGGGTTTTGGCGGATGATCGTCGTGGTGGGAGAAAATGCTTTTCTGCATTTATAGGATGGGGTTGGGTGTCAGACTCATGGAAAGGAGCAGATTGAATATGAGTAGGAAGCACGGAGCCTACAATATCTACGAGTTTTAAAGCGAGTTGTTGGCCTCCTGAGTGAATAGTCTTTTGTGACGGCAAGAAAGGTTCAGTCTTCTTTTGTATAGCACTTTCACCAGGATATATGAACATGACTTAAAGCAATGAAGAAACCATTCTCAAAAGAGGTCGTTCAGCTCTGCCATTTAATCCTTCCATTTAACCCCGGTCATGTATGTACGTCCGTGCAATACAAGTGACTCCAAAAGGGACGAGTCAAAAGATACACAGAAATGGCTCTAGTCGGGTAAGGATGAAATCAAGAATGATGACGTCGTCAGTTGTCTCCTCTTCGGTGTCTTTTGTTCAACGCTTCCTATTGCCATATTCGGAATATGCATAGCTATAGCAAAGCTTCGTCTTGCTGACGCTATACGCTGTATAAGGACTTGTAAGTCTAAACAATATTTTTCCTGTTTTTTTTTTCAATTCGTCCGGCCCGCCCGGGTCCTTTTTTCAGAGGTTTCAGGTTCCCAAGCATCAACATAATGATAATCTGAAATCCGGAATTTCTATGAATTTCAGCGCGCGATTAACATTATGCATCTCTTCGGGGCCAACCGGTGAAAGTTGTGTTCTTCTGTGGGAGAGTCAAGAGTGGAACCGACGAAACGAGACCAACAGAATAGAACTAAGAACCGAGCAGTTGGCTGAATGCTGTTGTTGCCATTCGTTGTCCTTGTTGCATGCCCGGCTGCCGGAAAAATAAAAATGCCAGCATCGTTAGTACGCTATTGTATGCAGATAATATGTCTGCAAGAAAAGTGGGCAAGTGAAAAGAGACATGTCAACCTATCTGTGCAGCGAGTAGTGTCTTATCGTATTGTCGGCACAGGATATTATGCAGCGTTTCATACAATGTTGCCTGTTGAAAGGATATGCATAGGAAGATGTTATGGCTTTCGTAAAATTGTATATTTTTGTATGTATGGTATGTTGTACTATTAGACTTGGAATAGTCAACGGACGCATTCTCCTGAGTCAAGTGGCGGAATGTTCCTCAAGTGTGTCAAATTTCCGAAAGATCGGCTAACGCGTTCCCGAGATATCGAAAATTATAGCAAGAGCTCCTAAAGGAGTAAAACTTTAAACTTTTTCGCGCATTTTTCGACGGCTGTAACTGAACTTCACTGTAATAGCTTAAACTCTGAATTTAGGGCAACCATCATCAGGGCCGGATTTAGCCTCTATGGCACCCGTGGACAGTAACCAAATTGCCGCCCTTCGCCATTTGTTATCCTTGAAAGTAGTAAAAATCCAGGAGAGACTCCTACAATTTTTTTTAATGAGAACAATGGAACTGAAATGATGCACACCCGCTCCATTTGGTTTTACATTTTCCTGAGAATGTTTTCTAAACTCTTTGCATTTTTAAAGGTTGTTTTTTTATTACAGATTGGAAATCCTGCTCCTGTTCTATTTGTTATCAAAAACTACAACTTTGAGCTTACAGCGAAGTTTGACGTTATCTTGGGCTTTTGAATAGTTAAGTAGTATTTTTGCGGTTTGCGTCAGAAATCCGAAAATCATTAAGCCTTTATTTTCCAGAAGATATGGTCAAAATGGCGGTACTCCAGCTTGTATTCCTTCTGAAAGTGTACAACTACATACTTGCCCAACGGTTCAAAATCATTGCAGGTCGAATTTTACAGGGCGCCGTGATCAGCAGACCTCGCAAGGGGGACACAACTGAAAAGATTGGAAACCACTGATCTAGATAGCATGGATATCTACTATTAATCTGTTTGGTACAGTACCGAAGGGGCGGCACTTTGTCCTCTTTGTCAATTGTAGTGACAGCTAAATTGCGTGGGTCCCGTGCTAAAAACCGTGTCGTTTTCTGACCCGTCATTTTTGGGTTGCGTGTTGTTAATATCTGTAATATCTATAGAGAAGCCCACCTTTCAATATGCGTGGTGCTGCTCAGCTTTCCATCTAGTAGCACAGCACTCCAGGTCGGATTAGTTTAAATTTTTCAGTAGAGGGACTAATTATGCCGGGCCTGACATGGGAAAAAGTCCCCAATTCAATTCATAATTGGCGCCCGTCAATAGAATCCGTATAGTTACGCACCTGTTCTATTCAGTTTTTGTTCTTTAAGCTGGTGAGTGCCAGATCAACTGCCTTTCTCCTCGATAATTTATATGGGATTGGTCGACCGAAGTTGTTGCTCAGCTGATAGCCACAGTATGCGAGCTCAGCTGGGGAGACGCGACAAATATAAACCTAGAGACCGCATTCTTCATAATTCTAAACTCAATCATTAAAAGTCTGAGCGTTTGTAGATGCATTCAATACAAATTTAGTGGTACTAGGGGTGTATCTCGGTTGGCTTCATTTCGCTGAACTAGCCATGGCGGAGTTTTTGCCGGTAGAAAAATTACAATCGGACCATGATCTTCGAGCCTTATCGAATGTTTAGCTATGGCCGAATTTAAGCTTCGGTAAGAGTAACACGGTAAGGCTGACGATGAGTCTATTGACTATTTATTTTCGAATATCTTCCGAGAATTTTCTTTAGATACCATTGCGGTGAAAAATGCTTAAACCTCCACTGCGCAGGGGCGTACATAGAAAATTATTTCGGAAAAGATTATTGATAAAAAGCAATTAATATCGCTCAAGGAGTATAGCTTGCCGGTAGACTTTGATATAAAATTAGTCGATAGGGGATATTAAGAAACTACGTGTAATTCATAGCTGTGGCATCAGAAAACGCCGAAAGCTCTATAAACGTACCGAGGCATTTATCCAAGCTTAGAGATACACATCTTCCTCTCACTGATTTTTCTTCCCTATATATATCAAAATCCGTGCACATTCATCTTGTGAGAAATTGCGAATCACGACTCACATAAAACCCTTCCAAAATGACCATGCAAAACTGAAAGAGAAGGAAAATGGAACAGTTTGGTAAATTGCTCATTTTACACTCAATGTTGCGCTTGGCAGCTCTAAAATTCTCCTGTTTCGGGATGCTGGCAACCCTAAATTTTCCAAATGTCACACCAATCTTCTATTTAATATATACACAAGAAAATTTTCCAAAAATCCGCAAAAACGGTCAAGAAATAGAAACAAAAATATTCGAAAAAAAACTCATCGTGAATTGTTGCTCATTGTGAATTTTCTGCTTATTTCAATGGTTATATTGCCATTCCGGTCGGAGCCTTTTGTAGACCCATAAGGTGGGGTCAACTTACTGAAATCCTGTAATTCTCTCAAGAAAGACAGAAAGAAGTATGTATAAGAAAATGAATTGTCTTCATAATTGTGCCCCATTGTGAATTTTTCATGTGTCTCGATAGTTGTCCTGTTACTTTGGGTAGAGACCAATCCTGTGGAAGAAATTTACTGAAATCTGTTAAAGAAATACACGCAGAAATAGGTGAAAAGAACCCATTGGGAAATTTAGCTCATTCTGAATTTTTTGCATGTTTCAATAGCTATTATGCTTTTCTGGCCAGAGCCCAATTCTAACAAATTTAAAATCACGAAAATCTGTCCAGCCGTTCTCGAGTTATAAATGGTGTAACTAACACAACTTTATTTTATAAATATAGATAGTATATAAAAAAAAGTTGTTTTTGTTACACCATTTGATTTTAGGTTTGTTGGATTATGTTCAGGCCGCAATAGCATAATAACCATTTAAACATACAAAAAATTCACAATAAGCCAACATTTACAATGTCTTCTTTTTTGCCTATTTCTGCAGGTATATCTTGAACGTATCAGCTCCACAGCATTGGTCTCTACCTCAAGTAACAGAGCAACTATTGAGAAATATGAAAAATTCACAATGAACACAATTAGTAAGGCAGTTATTTTTCACATACTTCTTTCTGTATTTCTTTAATGAAATATCGGATTTCAGTAAGTTGACTCCACCAGAATGGTCTACACAAGGCTCCGGCTAGAATAGCAGTATCACCATTGAAATATGCCAAAAAATCACAATGAGCAACAATTCACAATGAGTTTTTTTTTTTGCATACTTTTGTCCATATATTTTTTAACATCTTAGTGAATTTTTAGAACATTTTCCTGCCGAATAGGTCACTTCCGTAAATAGAAGAACATATTCATGGAGAGTTTTTCGTAGAAAAAAATAGTTTCAGAGTTAGGGGCCAAATAACGGAAAAACAGCAAAAATTTTAGAATTTTTTACGATTTTGACCCTGTTCCGCAACGAAATGTTGGTTGGAAGTTCCAAATTCGTGATCAGCACCCCAAAAAACATAAGAAACAAAAAAAATTTGTCTCCACCACATTTTGCAATCTGATTTACTAGGATTATCACCTCGATACTGCATTATTAGCGAATAAATTGATTCCAGTAAATTTGATCCAACGGATGGATCTCTACTCCGAATAGTAGAATAACTTTTGAAACATGCATAACATTCACAATAAGCAAAAGTATGAAAGGAGGTCTTTTTCACATACTTTTGCCCACGTATCGTGAACTAATTAGGGCATTTTAGTAAATTGGACCTGCCAGATTGGTTTACACTCCAAACTATGCCAAACAACTATTGAAACATGGGGAAAATTTACAATGAGTTAAATTATGGAGACAGTATTTTACCATACTTTTAAACAGCGGAATTTCATAATTTCTAGCCTGAATTATTTCCGCTCTCATCAGCAGGTGAATGACTTAAGCGATCAATAGCAGAATACCTATTGAAACATCTGCAACATTGACCAGGAAAAGAATTGGGTCACGAATGCACAATAGCTATTGAAATTTTCATCAAATTCACAATAATCGTTTTCAAGGAGACTGTTTTCACATTAATTTGTCTATTTCACCTGACCGGATAAGCGGATTTCTATAAATTTGCCCTACCAGATTCCTTCAACAGAATAACTATTGTATAACCTGAGGAAAATTCACAATAAGCAAAATTTTCAAGGTACATACCTCTGTTTCTTATTCTCCGGCCTCCTTTGAAAATGATTAGAAAGTTAAGGAATAACCGAAAAGACATAGGGAAATTTTCCAGTGAATAAAATTGTGAAAGCAGCTGCTTTCCCCATTTTTGGCGACCTTTCTTGAATGGAATAGCAGACTTTTATTAAGTTTTCATTCCCTGGAAATAGATTTACAATGAGTGGAGTTTAGTGACATTGCTCTCCAACACCACCTAAACTAATTCGCTCCACCTTATTGCTCTCTACCCTAAATACCGGATTAAGTAGTATATTGAAAAATGATGAAAATTCACAATGAGCAAAAGAAAGAATTGTCTTCATAATTCTTTCTCGCGTTATTTTACCTATTGCTTCTGAACGGATCTCGGTAAATTCCACCCTATATCCCTCCCACCTAATTGACCACCACGTCAAACACCAGAATTGTGTTTAAAAATCATCAAAATTTGCCAGTAAAAAAATTATTTTTGCAACTTATGAAACATCTTGGAAGTTTACTAATAGAAAAATATCAGGGCAGCCTATATCTTGATCGGATTACCGTATCACTGAACGTTTTTATTTAATAATATCATATTTCCAACAAGTATTACCGTTCTTCTGCTTTGAAGGATTCTGTCTTTCATATGGACTCTGCAAATTAGCCAAATTATTACACAAAAATGTGCCTTCGATATTTTGCACTATAATGCATTTTTGTACTATACAATTACACGGTCGGAAATTTAGTTTCTTTTTAAAACTTTTACAGTAAACCGAAAAAGTTTACTCCATATTTTAAGCAAATTTTGTTTCAAATCTAAACAATTCAATTGTTTTAATTATTTTAGTGAAATTCGGTTTATTTCTTAAGAAATCCAAAAGTTTTATAAATTTTTAATACTAAAAGTATTATAAAGTAAACCAATTGGACCTTAATGATTAAAATTTTTCAATAAAACCAGACTTATATTAAAGTGTAAACTAAAAGTTTACAATTGAGACTAAAAGTTTAAAAGTTGTAAACTCAGAGTTTAAAATCCAACCCATGAGTTTAAAATTTAATCTTTTGGACTAAAATTTTAACTTTAAACCAAAAACAGTTTTAAGTACTTGCCATATGGCCAATTGTTCATGGAATAATAAATAATCATGAGGTATAAGCCCTCTGTGGCGCACTCGGTTGAGTCGCACATGCTAGTAATCTAAGGATCCGGAGATCGAATCTCGGCGTGATCCAAATTTCCATACATGTGCGGCCTGATACAAGTATCTGAACATTATATATGTACTTCAAATAGCCCATAAACAAAAAAATCAAATATGAAATAAAAAAAAAATCGACTTAACAAAAAAAAAAACATTTTTAACTAAATTCTTTTTTAAAGTAAACCTCTCCAGTTTTAATATTTCACCCGATTCTGGTTTTGGATTTAACTATTTTAGTTTTGGATTTAAACTTTTATTTTATTAAAACCTAAACGGAATGTATTAAAATCAAATATAATGCAAAGTTTTGTATTTAAACTATTCAGTTTTATTTAGGTGTAAACAATCGAAAAGTTTAAAAATTAAACTTTTTTGTATTGGAACTATATACAATCAAAAAAGGTTTAATAAATAAACTAAATTTCCGACCGTGTAGTCAAAAAAAAAAGGTCAACCCCAAACATCCAAAAAAAAGGGAGAAGTGAATTCAAATAAACCAAATGGTGTACAGATGGCCGTTTTGGGAATATCCGCAGGATCCAATGGAACTTGATGGTAAGCCTTTACCAAATCCAAAGAAAAAAAAAATACTACCTGTTAAATTTTGTGTTATATCTTGGATATTTGGGATAGGATATCGATCTGGTCTTGTTTGAGCATTCAGACGACGATAATCTCCACATGGACGCCATTCACCATTGTTCTTTTTTACCATATGAAGTGGTGAGGACCAAGAACTGTTTGAAGGTCGGCAAATACCTTGCTGATGGAGAAAGTCAAACTCTTTCTTAGCTTCAGTAAGTCTGTCCGGAGCTAGACGTCTAACTTTAGATGCTACGGGAGAACCAAATATGGATATTGTATGTGTAACATTAGGTTTAACAGGTTTAAGAAAATTACTAGGAATAGTAATTGCTCGATGTGTAGAGAGAAGTTCTTTAACAGGAGCATTTTCTTAGCAATATCCACCAACAAGCCAAATTTACATAAAAAATCAGCTCCTAAAATTGGTTTTTCAATATCAGCTATTACGAATTCCCATGTGAAAACTCTTCTTAAACCGAGATCAAGAGAGAGACGTTTTCTACCATAGGTATTAATTGTAGATGAGTTGGCAGCAGAAAGTTTAAGGGAATCAGGGAAATTTTTGTTGAATTTCAAAGCAGGAATCACCGAAATGTCAGCACCTGTGTCAATAAGAAAACGTAATTTTGTAGAATTATCAAAAAGTGTAAGGCGACATGAACATGAAGTTTGGTGAAATCAGTCGCCGAAGATTTCACACAATTGTGTTGAATTGAGATGAATTTGTAAACTGGAATGAACAAGGCTCAATACATTTATGAGCTTGAACACCAAATTTATAATGGTACCTATTACGCGAATTACTACGACAACGAGAATTTGTTGGCTCTCTTAAACGAGAATTTGATTGTTTTCGTGAACGAGAATTAGCAATTGCTTGAGCAATCTGAGCTTTAAGTTCATTCAATTCGCTTTTAACTGAAGAACTTTCGGTTTTAACACTGAAATTTGCTGGTCTCATAAGAACCTCGTTAATTTTGTCAGCACTAACAATCATGTCCGGAATAGAACTGCTTTGATTGCATGCTAAAATTGCCTGAATGTTTTCAGGAAGACGCTGTAGCCATAAGGACTTCAGTAAATCTTCACTGACCTGTTCTCCAGCAAGCTGACGCATATCGCGAAATAATTGTGATGGCATCTTATCTCCTAATGCAATATTTGTAAATAATTTTGTTGCTTCGCTCAACGCTAGACGAGAAATCAATGCTTCTTTCAACGAATTGTATGGCCGATCTTGAGGAGGAGAGTTAACTATATCAGCAACAATTTTTATTGCGTCTGAATCTAACATCGCGAGAATATGATTAAATTTAGTAGTCTCAGACGTCACTCCTGATACTCGAAATTGAGCTTCCGCACGTTTGAACCATAGATCCGGTAAGTCTGAATTTTCACCCCTTTGGCACCCCTCCCCCTTAACCCGACGCGCTAATTAGTGTAAATTTTTACTCCGTATAGTGGGCAGTGTATTAAAAAATTTGGCATCAAAACTTCACTATTTTTTTGAATATTTAGGTCTATCCGTATCGGTAGAAGCATTTAGTATTTTGATGTGCTTCTTTGAATATACAACAATTTATTTTTTATGTAAGCATTTCTAGGAAATTTTGCTTAAATAAGACGCGAATAGGGCCGCTTTTATCGAAGTCGCTCGAGGGCCGGATAAAAAACCTTCCGCATGTTGGTCAACCCTGCGTTAGGCGAATCGGTCATGGTTGAATTACATATCCCGCGTCAGCATCAGCATCGGCAGAGGCATCGGCATCAGCAGAAAAATTCAATTTAGAACACACGCATTTGCCTTTGATGACCCAAATTGACATCAGCGGCACAAGCATCGGCCGAAGCATTTTTCTGCTGCAGTCATTGTGGGTCATCAAAGGCAAATGCGTGTGTTCTAAATTGAAATTTTTCTGCTGATGTCGATGCCTCTGCCGATGCTGATGCTGACGCGGGATATATAATTCAACCATTAGAAAAATGTTGTAATCACACAGGCTTTTTGCTTCTGGCCGACATTTGCTGTCAATAATTTCAAAAACACACACAAAAACGGATTTACGTAGCTAATATGCCCCACGTTTCTTCTTCTATACATTTCAAATCCCACAAAATTACAAGTCCACCCCCACTTTACATTAGTATTCAACTTCAAATTACTTTCCCATAATTTTGTCTAATTTTAATCCAACATCATCCCCAACTGAGTACAAAATATATTCCCAAATGCTAATGCATAATAAAACACTAAATACCTTTGGTGGAAATTAGACTACCTCCAACTTTTCAACTTTCACTATACTATCTATAGGGAGGGTACTTTGTACTACCCTTACGTACCACCATACGGCTCATTGAAATAAGAGAGAAGTGAGCAAGCTTTTTACCTAAATTCGATTACCTCAAATCCCAAATGTATCTGCTCGAATCTAGATCCGGCCAGCTTGAGAAACATTTATCTACTCATGACGTACGTCCCGTACGTTATCTGGATACTGGCAACATCCTTCCGCAGTCCAAAAAAAACTCAACGGTTACGAATACGAATGGCTGAAGAACGAAACGAATGAAATTATGATGATTTTAGTTCATTTCGTATTTCGACTCATTTGGGCGGATGGAATGTTCAATGTTGGCGCTCTTCTTCTTCTTGACTATGGCAGTAGCTGCTAAGCTATGCACAGCCGAGGCAGTAGCGAAATTCCTTTCATCTATTTCTATACAACACTCGCTGAACAGCAATCGGGGATCTCTGATGGCACGCTGCTGATGCTGTTTTCATCCTTCCGCAGCATCGTCTTTTGGTTGCTGCCTGCTGATTTTTTTTCTGTCGAAGAGGATAATAAAAGGGTGGCGCGGTTGTAAAGACTATGTGAAGTGAAGAGCCTTTAAGTGGAGGAGGCTGAACAATAGGACCTGTGAGAATGGTTCGTAGTTCGTACATACTAGGCCGAGTCGAGATGGCATGGCAGGACGTGGAAGTGGTAAGGCGATGATGGTGAAAAAAAAAGACTAAGCGCACGGAGATATACAAGCGTGCTGATACGATTATTTCGGTTCATTAATCCCAGCTGATGCGAATTCCCCAATTGAATGTAAATGAGGCGAAGTTTTTGACTCTAAAAATGAAAGTTGTGATTTTAGCGACTTGTGCTTCCGCAGTTGTTCATTTCGGTTTTTTTTCGACGTTGTCTAAAAATAGGGATCTGATGAATAATTTCATTATGGTATGCAGGATGGAGTGATTTTTCTTTGTTTTCATTCATTTCGATTTCGAGGATGAAATATGAATTTTGAGTGTATGTATAAGTATATTTCGGGAGTCCTTTCAGGACTCAGTATCATTTCAAGAAAATTATTATTTTCAATTTTTGAATTAAAGAAATGACTCACGTAAATGAATTTCTGTTGAGATGTATAATGAATAATAAAAAGAATTCATCATGTTTCCATACGTATAATCATGAAAGGAAGAACTTTTCTTATAATTTTTAAATTTTAATTTAATCAGTTTTCTAAACAAATTATTCCCTAAAAAAAATAAATAAGCAATAAAAATCTGAATTTAGGACAACAAATATCCAAAACAAAAATAATAATTTGTCCGTGATTGCCCATTAAGCTCCTTTAAACCCTCGACTGAAGACACTATGGTCCCTTTTTATCAAATTAATAGTTCCATTCAAACGTCTCGGCCGAACAACGGTCAACATGAATCCAGCTATCATGTCATCTATGACAATAAACGTCCGCTATAATTTTGTTAACAAAATGAACATAATATTTATGCTCAGCACGATTTTAATCACTACCCGCAATTTTACATATTTTTTCGTGCAGATCTCAGTCTTCCTATCTTTTTCAATTCATTCTACGCACAGAAAACACATTTTTTCCTTCAACAGAGCGAGTATCCTTCCCTTTCAAGGGTTTGCATCTTTATCTGTTTTAAGGGTTTTTTTTTGTGTGTGTCGCGAATGAAAAAAAAATGCTAACAATTTAAAATTCAGGAAGTCATCTTTATTGAGGTCGGTCGCTTGTATCCTCTTTCGGTCCTAACCAAATTTATTAAAGCATTTCGTCGGATAAAAGGGTTGAAACGGTGCGGTATGGTGCACGAATATACGTCGCATGAAACGTGCGGAAAGTGCTTTAATTAAATGCAAATTTAAGTGTTCTCTTACTCACGGATTTGTATATTAACCCTCGGATGGTTCAGGTAAATTTTACATACGTAAATGGTTCAGTGGGGTCTGACAGACCCCAAGGCAAAAATCGCTCTAAAACTTAAATTTTTTCTTTTTTGGATCATTTGTTTGCACTAGAAGTAACTGTGAAGCCTTTTGATTAAGTGGTATATAAAAAAAGTGGAATTCGGACAGTAGCGTTTAGTATGTGGAAGAAAAAATTAGGTGGTGTCAAGTTTGAGGGTAATTTGAACTTATCACAAATAAATCAATATAAAAATTAAAATTTTAAAAAAATTTTGTTTTTGTTAGTCAAAACGTATTTAATACTAATTAGTAAAGATAAGTACATCAACATTTTTTAGCTAAGGTTAATATCTTTTCTTAAATTGGGATCCAAAGTTAGTCAATATTTAGAGCATTCTTCTTCACAGCTTTTTACTCGATAGTCTTCGCAGATTGGCTTTTTGCACTCGTTGCAATTGTATTTTGTCTTCCGATCATTTGCTCGTGGGCATATACAACATTTTTGTCTCTTTTGGGGGACTATCTGACCACATTGGGGAACCTGGGGCATCAGCCCCCAAAGGGGGAGGGGGAGCAAGCTGAAAAATGCACAAAATGTCTTCAATATTTTGCTTTGTGCTTCGGCGAATATTGCCCGTTGATTTCCTCCTTCTTAGAAGAGGTTCGACAAGTGGATAGCCAAGTTCGCTGAGGAAGCTTTATGTATTATGTAAAATACCCACCTAATTATTACGCTCATAAAAGTCATTAATTTATGTCTTGACTTAAAAAATATAAGGTAATGACACAATAGTGAAAGGAGATCCTCATAAATGAAAACCAGATAGAAAACGGCATAATTTTGAATGAATTGAGTAAAAAAATTAAAACCCCTTAATTCAAAACACCCTAAATTTTCCATTTCTTTCAAAATTAACATATCTAATTTTCCAAATATACTCTAATTACAACGTTTCAACCGTTCCCGACTATTATTATTACATTTTATCGTTTTCCAAATAACATACTTTGAAAATTTCCCACAAAACGAAAAATGTACTTTTGTAAAAAAGACATACGTAAATGGTTCGTGGGGTCTGACAGACCCCAGAGCACTTTCAAAGTGCTATAACTTATTAACAAAATCACGAATTCAAACAAATTTATGCTTAAATGAACGTATGTGACACATACTTAAATTACATATGCATCAAATTACCATTCAACAAGTTTTTCTATGAAAATTTTAAGATTTAAATTTCTCTGGGGTCTGTCAGACCCCACTGAACCATCCGAGGGTTAAGAGCCTCCTTTTGTCTGTCAACTCGTCGGTCATACGCTCTCAAGCGAGCTTATATGGGTCTTTTATGCTAATGGCTATTTTTTTCTATATCCCGAACTGATCCATGTAGTTTGAGGTTTAGCTGTCCGGATAAATTTCAGTTAATTTCTTATTATTCACTTTTATTGTCAGTGACTTCTTTAATTAGCTATCGTCCTGGCACGAATGAACCGGGCACGATTGACGGACGGACTTCTCTGGTGGTGTGGTGCGCGTGAAGTGAATTTGAAAAGCATCATAGAGGGATGACGAAAGGATTGATGTTGCTAAATGGAAATTTTGTTTCATATACGCCAGAATTCGTGGGAAAATCCCACAACGGAAATGATTTAAGAGTCGCGCGTACTTAGATGCCTGCAAAATTGAAGATTAGAAGGATGACGGTTAGGAATTTAATTGAAAAATTTCAATAATTTTGACGGTTGTTGCGCTTGGTATTTAGTTGGAGGGAATTTAATTAAAATTTAAATCCGCTGAGATTAGAAGTTGCGGAAGAAATTAAGGATGCTCTATTGACAGATGATGGTTGGTTGGTTAAGAGCCGGAAACATTGGATTCAATAGGTTGAAAATTCACAAAACATGAAATGCTGAGACAGTATACCGCCCGGATTGGGCGAAGTTCCAGGCGGGGAATTGCGGCGTAATACAGTCAGAATAACGACAAAGAAGAGGAAGAGAAAACACACATTTGCTTATACATAACTGAATCAATACCTATTATGAAATAACGAACACTTGTATCCTATAGATAGAAAACAAAATTGGTAGATTAAAATGAAAGGATAATAATTTTAATTAACAACTCAAAACCAAAAGCAAAAGGATTATTTCATTTCCATTCTTGATGATGAATTTCGATAGCTGCTTTAACGCAAAGAGAGAATTTTAATCATGCTCCATTTCATTTCAATCAAAGCAAATACTTTATTGTACTGAAGATAATTATTCAAAAGTCTATTTTAATAAAAAGTTGTTCATTTTGATTCAGGGTAAGCTGTCGTATAATCTTCTTCTCAGTACCGTATAGCCCCATGTGGGGGCCATGGCGCGTTAACTCAGCCGTTTATAGGCAATTTCGGGTCAACGTTACATTGCGTATCATTTCGGAGTGTATAATATTGCAAGCACTACATATATGTATATTTCCTATCTGCACATGTACGGAAATTTTGGACCACGCCGAGATTCGATCTCCGGACTTCTAGAATACTAGCATCGTATAGAGTGCGACTCAACCAAGTGAGCCACAAAGCTGTCGTATAATGCAGTGGCGAAATTATCAGTAGGATGGAGCCAAGGGCGGAAAATTTTGGGAGGCGGTGAATTCGAGACAAATACAGTGAAACCTGTCTAAAGAGGCCACTGTCGGTTCCCGGAAAAAGTGGTCGCTATTAGAGGTGGTCGCTTAATAAGGGTAATGGACTCAGGGAACAAATTCATCAATCTAGAGGCAATGTACAACTTTTTTCCTAAATTAAAGCTAACGTGAGACATTTCAAAGCTATTATCTTCTCAAGAAATCCACGACCTAAATTTCCATCCAGAATTGAACAGAGCAACTTAACTTCCTTGACAGGAGGTGTCCTGGATACATTTT